>CM077024.1:32792766-35687766 GCA_039090855.1 Macrothele yani | reverse complement strand
TCAGAGTGCAACTATTTTTTTGACAATGAGTGCAGGCCTATACACTGATTCTGAATTTAAAGATATTATATGCAGAGAGCAAACGACAAAGTACGGCGGGAAAAGCCTGAGTCAAAAGCTGGTGAAAAAAGTTCAATTCCAATGTAATCAGATTATAAGCAATGATCTTTGCACCCTCTCTTAAGTTGCGCAAGGGGCAACTTCCGCGTAGTACGCGTCTGGCTACTGTGTCAGGTTGTGCAAAGACCATTGCTAAAATTGGCATAATTACAGGACCGTAATTATTTTTAAAAAAAGGTAAGATGAAATTCTTAATTTTTCTAGATCGCAGGTTCTAAAACTTCTTTTTGAATAAATGGAGAATGTTACAATCATTCGTCGTTTCCCCCTTGTAAACATACTGCAAAGACATTATTGTACGAATCCGTTTCATGAACAATAAATTTTGGGGTTATTTTCAAAGCAAAACATTTGGAAGTATTCATTTTCAGTAGCTTGCTCAAATTCTGAATCTATCGTATGTTTCGAATAGGAAAGAAAATGTTGATGCTTCTTTATACGTAATGGCTAGATATAAAAACTAAAGAAATTTTTTCAAAGACCTTCTTAAATGATTTTCTCTTAAGCTTGTCAGTTATGTTGAGGGCACAGTGATAAATAATGCAATATAGGCTATGTGGTTCTTCGCAAAAAACCATAATCAGAATAGCTCGCCGAGGTATTCTGAATCAAATACACGCACTCACGAGATGTACTACGATGAAGGCTAACGACTTGAGGCATCATCGGTGGAATCTTCACCCATGATTCTAGGATGAAGTCGTAAAATTCTAGATTTTCTGTGGCATCCGAAGATATGGAGCACGGGCTATATGATGCTTATAAGGCTGCTGTCAAAAAAGATTGATCTCCCTGAAGAGAGAAGTCATATTTTCGAAGGAGATATCATGTCGGTATTAGATCAAAGGCATTTGGGATTTTCTTTCAGTTGGTGAAAGTCGGCTTTATGGAACGATAAATCTAAAACGAACTACCAAAATTGCGACAAAGAACACTAAGTGAAAAGAAGACGAAAACCATCACAAATGATAAGCGTCGGTACGCAAAATAAGTAGAAAAAAAAAACGGAAATCGCTGTGAAACTGCGAGGTCATTTAGAGGATTCAGGAAAGGAATTCAATGCTTTCCTGAGAATCAGAGCAACATACATGAAGACTCAGGCAAGGAACAGGAAACACTGCCGAACAAAATTGTAGCATTTTGATTCTTATTCATTTTCCCCCTAAGAAACAAAAAGTTACAATTTATGCTCGCCAAATATGCAAGGAGATTTAAAATGGCCTTCTAGATTACGAAGCAGCAATAAATACATAGCCCCCCCCCTCCAAGGCAAACTTGATCGGAAAGAACCTCTCTTCCCCACAAAAAAAAAAAAAATGCTTGTTTTAGCTCTTTCCACTGGAATAAGCTTCTTTTATTCTTATTTTTTTTTTAACTAAGAATGAAAAAGCACAATTAATGCGCCCGAAATATGCAGGAAGATTTGAAATGGCCTTCCAGATAACAAAATAGCAATAAATACATTGCCCCCCCCCCTGAAAAGGCAAGCTTGACCGGAAAGAATTCCCCAACACAAACACACAAATTTTCTTTTAGCTCGTACCACTAGAATAAGCTTTTAATTTATTTTTTACTAAGTATCAAAAGCTTCCAATTTATGCTTGCTAAATATGTAGGAAGATTTAAAATGGCCTTTTAGATAACGAAACAGCAATAAATAAATAGCCCGAAAAAAAAAAAAAAGGCAAGCCTGATCGGAAAGAATCTCTCCCCCACAAAAAACAATGCTTTTTTTAAGCTCTTTCCACTGGAATAAGCTTTTTTATTCTTATTTATTTTTACTAAGAATCAAAAAGTTACTATTTATGCTCCCCAAATGCGCAGGAGCCGTCCCGGTGGCGTAGTCCTATGACCAAATCGACCGAGAAAGGTTCTGGGTTCGAAGAATCTCGGTGAGGCATGGATGTTGTCCTTGTGTTACGGCACTAGCTTTCTCCCTTCCCTGGAACCAGTGGCCCTAAATTAGTGAAGGGCAACTGTTTGTAAACCATTGAGTTGCTCACTGTTGTCGTTAAACCTTCAATCAATAACAATTATGCAGGAAGATTTAAAATGGCCTTCCAGATTATGAAACAGCAATAAATACATAGCCAAATAAAAATAATAATAAAAAAAATAATAATAAAGCAAGCTTGATCGGAAAGAATCCCCCTCCCCCAAATGCTCTTTTAGCTCTTTCCACTAGAATAAGCTTTCTGATTCTTATATATATATATATATATTTTTACTTAGAATCAATTATTTATGCTCCCCAAACATGCAGTAAGATTTAAATGCATTCAATACATAGCCAAAAAAGGAAGCTTAATCGAAAAGAATCTCTCCCCACGAAAAAAAAGTGTGTTCTTTAGCTCTTCACACTACAATAAAGCTTTGCCTACATTTCATTTGCACTTGCATTTTCGTTGGATTTTTTTTTCTAGGCCACAATTTACCAGGGTGTGTTAAAAGTTCGTCCCATTCGCAGCTATGCTTCAAGGAAGCCATACATGCTCATCTCATTTTACATAGTACAGGCCGTTATTTTCCATATGCCATTGCCAACGTTCCACCAGGGCCAAAATCCCATAACGGTATCACTCCGCAGGTTTCGAAGACAGAAACTCTGATTCCTGATTCTACATCCATCAATGAAGCAAAGTATTGTCCTTGTAGAAAACGGGACGTGAAACGAAATATGTCACCACATGATGGGGCAAGCTCCATACTGTATGGGGTAGGATCTCAATTCCCTTCCAGTTCCTGTATTTTTCAGCAGACTATTCTTGAAGTGTGACTTGGGGTATCATCCACTGGCAGCAATACCCGCTTCCTATTGATGGAGCTAGGTGGTGTTGGCGCCGAGCATCAATGACCCTCTGCAGTTGTTTGCCACGGAGTTTCCTGTCCACGTCTTGATCATCTAGAACGAGTTCCCAGTGCTTAGGGCCCTCACAATTATACCAAATGCACAGCATGACTTTCCACTCAAACTACCTTCTTTGCACCACTAGCTGCGTTTCCTGGCGAGGCCTCAGCTACTGGTTTCCAGTTTTAGAATAATGCAGAAATATCCCATTTTTATCACCTGTGGCGAAACAACGTCAAAATCTGTTGCCTTGTGAATTCGACAGTAATCTGAGACAGAGAGCGACACGTTGTTCTGCCTGCCAAGGTGCCAATTTATGGGGAACCATTCGATGACACCTGGAGGAGAAACCAAGCTGGTGCAGGTGACGAATGATGTCGGATTAGGAAGACCCTTCCTCTGCTACCAGATCTTGTGTACTAGTACCAGCATTCGCAATCAGGGCTTCGATGAGGGTGTCAGCGTTTGTGGTCGTTAAACTTTCTGATCTCGGCTTTGTCCTCGAGAATGGTGACTCCAGCATTGAAACGCTGAAACCACTTTCTTGGAATGCTGCTGTCCACTGTTTCCACTCCTTTAACTGTAGAAGAAAGAATTACACGAAGAAAAACTTTGTGTTTCGATTTTTTTACGGGTGGAATTTTAAACTATGTACCTGGTTTCAGAAGAGTTTTATTAAAACCCATCTGAAACTCTATTTGCATGTTTTTTTTTTTAAAGCACGAATGGAAAAACTGCCTTCGTATCATCATACCTGCACTTTTGTGAGATGTGCGGTTTGGGGGGCAGCCCATCCTAGTTAGGGAAGTAAGCCCTGTAACGCGAAATCTCTAGTTGCATATATACTGTAATACTTTCCGGCCGCTAAAGTTCAGTCGACCAGCTGTATCCTTTCCCTTTGTTTATTCCCACTTAGGATGCAGCTTCGTTAACTGCCGTTTAAAACTTTGCCGAAATGTGAAATAGCGTATTGCATCAAGCAGTAGCAGAATTTGTTTTGAAGGTGACTTTGTCTGGGATTTGCAGTCCTTGTACGCATTTTCAGTGGGATATTTTTTGATACATTTGGAGAAATGTATCGCTACTTTTTTTTTATGTATTTCTTCCCTTTTCTGAAGCACAAAAATGCTTCAAGATAATTTAAACAAACCAAACTGCAAAAGGAAAATAAGAAAAGAATGATGCAAAATAAGTCATTCGATTCTCTAAGTTTTGCAGAAAAATTCGAATGTGTAAGAAACGGAAAGACTAGTCTCAACCTGAGTCGCTCAACATCGTCATTAAATATGCAGGTAAAAACATACGAACTTAGTGCGTATTTCAACTCTTCTATTTACCAAACAGACAGTATTTGTAGTGCTTTTAAAGCTTCAAAAGCTGTTTTGGCGGCCATGTTTATTATTTTGTAACGAAAATGGGAAACTGTTTACCCTTTCCTAAAGAAAAAAATGTAAAACACAAAATTCAAAATTCGTGTACTGGTTTTTCCTGCACTTACCTTAAAGTGCACTTCAACATTCCATATTCTGTAACACCCCCTCTCCAGGGGGTAAAATATTTCCTCCTGGTTGTTTCCAAATCACAATTATAGCACATAACTGTCCTATATGGCAAGTCTATGGGCTCAAAAAGTTACGATAGAAAAAGCAAATTAGCTCAAAGAAACATATCTCAAAACAGAGAGCCTGAATTCACTCAAAGAAACATCTCACTCGCTTTGACTTCACTGGTTAAAAAGTGAATTAAGATTTTTTAATTCTTCCTCTGGATTAAGCAGAAAAACAATCTACAAACCGTGTAAAGCTTCACGCTAACTAGGTTTGGAAAAATGCTTTAGAGAACTAATACGTTGTGCAATTAAATTGTGCGAATAAGAACCTATTAACGCAGTATACGCAAAGACAAGACAGGTTATCTCAACTTTTTTGAATGACAATTGGAAAAGTTGTACTGAAGATTTTGATGTCGAAGCTTATATTTTAAGGCAAAGTAAAGAAAGAACTAAAAAACAATCATAGGATGGAATTCCCTTACAAATAAGGTATGTTTATTTTTTCATGCTTACACATAACGGCACTCCACTGTGTCAGAATATTTATTTCCTTTAAAAAAAAACATAAAAAACAGCTTTTCCTCCTATTTATGTTGGGCGTTGGCTATGAAATGTTACCTAAAAATTATCTCTGTACTTACATGAGGGAAGTGCCGCCGGACCAAGTACACTGTTTTAAATTAATTAAGCTAAAGTTAAGTTTGTCATAGGTAGTTGGATTTGAAGCTCGGGATCATTAGTATGTCCTTCTCTCCTTTTGTGATCGTGAAGGAGTTCAAACATTACTTTATTTACAAAATAATTCATGCACATAACATTAAAAAAAGAATACAACACAATAAAACTAAATAGAAAAACTACATACAAAACTATGAGACACTGCCGTGCAATGCTGAGAAAAACCCGGATTGACGTGATGCAAAACAGCAATACGTTTTATGAAGACAATACTATGGGGCAAACAGTTCTAACATTTTCATGTAAAACGTAAGTTCATAAATGCCTCAAACAAAATGTTAGTGAATTCAGCGAGTTATAGCAAAGTGATAGGAGTAAACACATAACAAGACTACATACATATACCATAAAGAAGTCCAGGAAAAAATAGTATGGTAAAATTCTCTTTAGTTTGACGTCAAACCATGGTTTGTAGAGTGTCCATCTGTTGTAGAAGTCTGGAATTTGGCCAACAGCGGAAGCCTGGTTATATTCAGTTTGAAGAAGTGCACGTATAAGAAGTTTAACCCTCCGGGTGGTAAGCACGCATATATATACGTGCGGAGATTTCTGTGCCCAAAGCAGCCATGACGCAATAATACGTTCACCGAAAACCTGTTCAAAAGCTACGAGAACGCAATATTGCGTCGATAAAATTTCTGGGCTCTCAGTGGCGAGAACGCATATATGCGTCTTCTATGGCGAATACTATATAGCTAGTGCCGTTAATGCCCACCAGATGGAGACATCTCAGTAGCTGAGCCCATCTTACGGATTTATGATGTCAGTAGCTGACTTTAAAAATACACATAGCACCGTGGATTGTTGGCCCCCGTGGTGTAAAGGTAACGCACTCGGCGCGATACCGAGAGTTCTGTTGGTTCGATTCCACAGCGGCGGCTGAAAAACAATTTTTCGGTTGCTGTGTGTTTCTGGAACGTGGAAAGAGCGATGTATTTATTTATTAACTTTTATAGGAGTCTCCTGTTATACATGTCGACAAAATTTTGCATTGCCTGTTCCAAAGCTCCTGCCACCTGGGGGAGGGGGTTAAACACCTTGCCCAGTTGACGTCTAGCATTGCTACAGGTTGCAGGGGAAGTTAGCAGTGATATTCTTCAGGTGTAACAGATAGGTCGCATATTTTGCCTGAATGAAGAAGAATGCACAAATAGTATCGTGGCTGGCTGTAATTGGATGCTGGCTTTTCAGAAAGTAGTAGTAGTGCATGGTGGGAGGTGAACGGCAGACTTTGCTGGTGAGACTGAACATGAAAGACAAAAAAGGTTGTAATATTAAGCAAGTTAAATATGTGTGACGGACGTCGATAGGCGTTGAGCAGTAGATGCATTTAAGACTTGCGCGATGCCCAAAATGATGTAACGTGATGGGCGAAGGCGGCCATGAAGATGTAGCCAGTGTATATTAATAGCTTTACGGTGAGGCGATGAAGTTGCAGACCTTCATCACCGTAGCAGCAAAATCTGAGGTTGGAATCTTTGAGATCGGCATCGGAGAACTACAACTTCTGAGAAGGTGACAGTAAAGTACGTTTGAGGTGGAAAACACTAGTACCCATTGTGATGGTCCATCATCTCCACTGCTTTAGCCAATAGCTGACACAGAGCACAAAGCCAAAATATTCCGGAATACGTGTTCCACAATGATAAACCCCCTATTCGATGATCCTATAACAATATCTATAAACCGAGGTGTGCGACAAGGAGATGTTATATCACCTAACCTCTTTACATACACTCTGGAAAACATTTTAAGGAAAACTAACTTAAGGTGGTTCCACCTAATATCTTTGCCCTATGTTTCCAATGGTAAAACTTCTTTACGTATTTTTTTCGCAATTAATGTTTTCCCAAGGATGAAAATTTACACATCGATAAAACTGACTTTAAGTTATAGCACGGGATACTTAATACTTGCTAAAACATAACCATAATTAAGAAATCCAACCTTTTTTGTTTACTGACGTCATCAATGTACAGGTCGCGCCATCTATTAACAGGTCTGAACATCACTCAAAGAAAAAATGATTGATTTTTAATATAATTATGGTTGTATTTTAGCAACTATTAAGTATCCTATGCTATAACTTAAAGTTAGTTTTCTCGATGTGCAAATTTTTATCCTCGGGAACACATTAATTGCGGAGAAAATGTGTGAAGAAGTTTTACCATTGGAAACTTAAGGCAGAGATTTTAGGTGGAGCCACCTTAAAAGGTGGCACAAATATTGATGGAGAGTTGCTCCAAATGCTAATGTTTGCAGATGATATAATACTTATAGCTCAGGATCCTCTACAGCTTGAAAAAATGCTTCATCAAATAAATGACGTCTGCAACAAAATAGGTCTAGAAATCCACTCTGATAAAACCAAATGGATGAGAATTAAATACTGTCCAAATTCCATCATCCAAATAAATTTCATTTTAGAAAATGTAGATTCCTACACATACCTCGGGCAAGCAATAAATATGGACCATGACATCTCTGAAGAAATATCTAAAAAAAAGAGCGGCATATACCTCCTTTAACCGTATCAAAACCACAATCGCAGATCCAAAGCTAGATATCGAAATAAGAGCTGACATGTTCAGCAGTTGTATCCTCCCATGTCAACCGTACGGCTCTGAAACATGGAATACCACTCAAAAAGAAGAACTTAGTCTTCTAACCATTCTACAGAAGGAAGGATCTTGGGATAAGTAAAAAAGATCACATAACAAACACAACTATCAGAAATTTAACTGGAGTAAAAGAAGTGGTGAAAACAATATATGAGAACAAGGGTCGATGGGCAGGTCATATCGCCAGACTACCCGACAACAGGTCATATCGCCAGACTACCCGACAACAGGTGGGCCTACCGTGTCACAAACTGGTATATAAGATCAACCAAGAGAAAACCCTGTAGACGTCCAACTAGATGGGAAAGACCCTTTAACCAGAGTGATAAGAAACAACTGGAACAGACTGGCTCAGGATCGGTCTCGCTGGAAACTGTGCGACCTTCTTTCATGGATAAACCCTAAATGAAAAAAAAACAGGTCCATCTAGATAATCTAGATAAAACGTGTCCCCACCCGCATTTATCTTAAAAGAAACGATTCACTAGCACATGTTCCCGGTTCAAAATAATTAGTAGACTTTAAAAAGGTGTCTCCTCAAGGGGGAGATACAAATAACGTTGCGCAGTATGCGATTAGTAACGAAATAAATATAAAAAGTAACTGCGTAGGAAAATGGCTGAGTGGCGTGTGTGCACATTTCAACTTTCGAAATCTTCATAATTCAGTTGGAAATGCGGGTTTTCAAGAGACAAATTTTTGTTTTTCAAAAACCACATTTTTTAAAGGATAACTGGAACAACTCCCCGTTATAAACGCGCGAGCGGATTTCTAAAATCCTTTTCTTAAAAATGTGTTCATGACAGAATTCGTTTTACAATGCTTATTTTCAACAATTGTTTTTCTTCCAGGATCTAATTTTTAATGAGGGAATTTATGAGATATGCCTTTGTAGCTAGCAACGCATGTGTTTTTATAGAGGGCCACAAGACTAAAATTCTCTGCCTAGTTTTGTCGTCTCAATCTTTCCATGACTTCCACTACGTCATTCCCACTATATCCACTCAAAGTTACTTTCTACTGACTAACTGTCGTTACTAAAAAATCACAAGCTGTCCAATGTGCCGTTCAGTAAGCAAATCTACAACCGGGAGGTAAGGAAATTTACATTAAACAGAAACTCAAAAGGGAGGTTAAATTAGAGGTTGGATCACAGAACTTTGGCTGAAAAAAATGCAGCAGACAAATCACCTTTGCAAAGTCAGTATTCTCTGCACAACACATGCAGAAAGCCGTTATCGTCAGAATAAACAGTAAAACGTATCCCGGGCTTGGTAGATTTAATTGTAAATCATAACTTTCTCCTCTAGAACAAACACTTGAATCAATGACTCTAGCTATTCAGAAAAGAAACACATGACCAAACAAAAGCATCTCAAGCACAGAAAGCCTCTAATTAATCCGCAGGCCATTTGCGATTATAATGCAGAAAGGGAGAAAAAAACCCTCCTTAAGCGAGCGTTGTGTTAGCATTTTGGCAATGAAATGTTGACATGGGGACCCCATGTACAGGAGCAGTAGCAAGGGTCGTTCTCATGGCTGGGTAGCCATTAAGTCTCGAGAGGGGTTACCATGGTTACAGCGAAATTGCTTTCCAATAGCCATAACTATGCAGGCGCAGTTCTGTTCCTGGATAACCGGATGAAATCGTTAATTCCTTTGTTGGAGCTCTTGTGCTCCACGAACAGCAAGATCTGTAGCAAACGCACAAGATAGACACAGTCTCAAAAAAAAAAAAAAAAAAAAAAAAAGGAAAGTAGGGCCGCATAAAGAAATTACGAAAAGGCGGTTCAGTTTTGCGGATCACGGATGGTTTACTTTCAGCATGCTACCGATACATCCGTCGAACAACGTGGACAGGGATGAGGTTAAGCTATTTTTGTCATGAAGCAAGCGGTGCGTACTCACAGCGCTGTTGCTCTTTGCTGAGCGCAACAAAACGAGCATAAGTGAGTACGCGTGATTTCTTTCTGTTGCTGCTAAAACGCTAAGCTAAATAAAAAAAATCATACTGTATATAAAACCTACTAACTGGAAAATCAGTTTTATAATATAAAGTATCGCATCCTATGCCATCATATTATATACATATTTTTCTTTTGTGTAGCATCTCAAAAAATTGTAAGCAGCATCATGTCCCTAATTTGGTACCATTGATTCCAGGGAGAAGAGGATCCACGCATGCCTCTTCCGAGACTAAAACCAGGGCCCAGATTTAACAACTTGTGAGAAACCTATTCCTCTGACCATTCGGCAGCCAAAATGGCCATATTATATTATATTATATTATATTATATTATATTATATTATATTATATTATATTATATTATATTACACTGATTAGCCATTACATTATGACCACCTACATAACAAGCTGTACGACCTCCTTTAGCCAGCAAAACAGCGACCACTCGGCGAGGCATCGATCCGGAGAGGTGGCGATAGGTATCCTGGGGTATCTGGTACCATGATGTCAGCAGCAGGTCCTCCGGAGGTGGCGATAGGTATCCTGGTGTATCTGGTACATGATGTCAGCAGCAGGTCCCCCGGAGGTGGCGATAGGTATCCTGGTGTATTTGGTACATGATGTCAGCAGCAGGTGCTCCAGAGGAAGCGATAGGTATTCTGGTGTATCTGGTACATGATGTCAGCATTAGGTCCTCCAGAGGAGGCGATAGGTATCCTGGTGTATCTGGTGCATGATGTCAGTAGCAGATCCTCCGGAGGTGGCGATAGGTATCCTGGTGTATCTGGTACATGATGTCAGCATTAGGTCCTCCAAAGGAGGCGATAGGTATCCTGGTGTATCTGGTACATGATGTCAGCAGCAGGTCCCCCGGAGGTGGCGATAGCTATCCTGGTGTATCTGGTGCATGATGTCAGTAGCAGATCCTCCGGAGGTGGCGATAGGTATCCTGGTGCATCTGGTACATGATGCAAGAAGCAGGTCCTCCGGCTCTCGTACATTTCGGTGTGGTGGTTGTTTAGGGCCAACCCGCTTTTTCAAGTCGAACCACAAATGTTCGATTGGGTTCGTGTCAGGTGAATTTGGAGATCAGGGCATTAACAGAAAGGCATCAGCATGTTCCTCGAACCACTCCTTGACAATTGTGGCAGTGTGGCATGGCGCATTATACTGTTGGTAGTGCCTATCACCAGCAGAGAAGACAGTTTCCACGAATGGGTGAACTTGGTCCGCAACGATGTTCAGATACCTGACAGCTGTCATGGATTGTGCTATTGGGATAATGGAGCCTAAAGTGTCCCAACAAAATACCGCCCACAGCCTAACACCACCGCCGTCACCCTATTTCCGCCAAACAGTGCATCCAGATACCATAGCCTTCCTTGGTAATCGGCGTATCCGTGCTCGACCGTCTACGTGATGCACCGGGAATCTTGATTCGTCAGACCAGACCACTTTCTTCCAATTATTGACGATCCGATCTCGATGATCTGGGGCCCACATCATGCGTTGTAGGCGATGATGTGTAGTGAGCATGGGGACTCAACTGGGTATTCAGGCTGGGCAGGCCCATGCGCAAAAGGCTGCGATGAACTGCGTGCTGTGACACATTTCCCTGATTTCCCACTGTTGTAGCTGCGGGTGATTCGTCGCACTGTGTCCCTGCGGTCGCTGTGAACAACAATACGCGACAGTCTCCGCTCCTCTCTGGCATCAACGAGCTGCGGACGACACACGGCTGGACGAGGGTTCGTCGTTTCGCCATCTGTGCACCACTTTTAACACGTCCTCCCTACAGCGGTACGTCAACAACGCCCAAGCTGCGCCGTTTCTGAGATCGTAGTTCCAAGGCGCCATGGCATCACAATTTTTCTTTTATCAAACTCCGACAAATCGTCAGCTTTTCTCATTCTGACTCCAAACACTCTACTAACCGAAAGCCGGTCCTCAGGTTGTATATATACTGCTCTGTGAACTGGACCGGCACCAGCGTTCGGTCTCCAGGCGCAGTCATTTCTCTAGGCTGGGGGTGGTCATAATAGAATGGATCATAGGTGTGTGTATTATATTATATTATATTATATTATATTATATTATATTATATTATATTGACTAGTATTTGAAGTGAAGGAACAAGTTTTTAAAATAGCTGTGAAGCGTGTTCTTCATATACACTATCTACCAACAAGTAACTGGACACCTGTGATAGCAAAGGAAAACGAAGTTTATTCACCTTCAATAGTCGGTGGAGCCTGCACGTGCGGCGACTACAGCTGCGACCCTCCGGGGCATACTCTCAACCAGACGTTGTACGACAGCTAGCGGCATTTTCTTCCACTCGGCTTGGAGAAGACAGGTCAGTTCCTTTACCGATTTTGGACGGTGGGGGCACCCCTTAAGTCGACGCTCCAACTCGTTCCAGAGGTGCTCGATAGGGTTAAGGTCCGGGCTCTGCGCAGGATAGTCCATTCGATTAACCCCATTGTCACTGTACCAAGCCATGGTGGACCTCGCAACATGACAGGTGGCATTGTCATCCTGAAAGTAACATGGGTCCACCCCGTAAAACTGCCACAACGTAGGAAGCGCATGGTCATCCAAAATGGTGCAGTAGGTCTCGGCGTTGAGTCTACCAGGAATTGCGACCAAGGGACACGTGAAATACCAGGAGAAACACCCCTATAGCTTAATTCCACCGCCGCCGAACTTCACAGTTGGCACAATACATTCCGGCAGGAGGCGTTCTCCAGGCAGACGCCAAACCCAGACCCTGCCATCCAAACGGTAGAAGGTGAACCTTGATTCGTCGCTCCAGAGAACCTGTTTCCACTGTTCAACGATCCACTGTCGACGTTCTTTGCACCACGTTAGCCGAGCAGCGCTATTGGACTTGGTGATCAAAGGCTTGTGGGCGGCAGTACGTCCCTGATAACCGAGCACATGGACTTCCTTACGGATGGTATTCATCAAAAGAACACTCCCAGATGCCCGTTGAAACTCCTCGCGGATGTTGCCCATCAATTTGGTGCGGTTCTTCCGAATTTCTCTGGCCAGTACCTGTCGCTCTCTAACTCCTAGTTTTATGGGTCTGCCGGGTCGGGGCACATTCCGACAGTCACCTCTCATCTTCCACTTGCCAATCACGTAGGCCACTGACGATTTTGGGTACTTCAACTCGATGGATATGTCACGTATGGATCGGCCATTTCTGTGATACCCGACGATTACACCTTTCTCGAAATCAGAGAGCTCCGAACAGCGTGGCATCTTGCATGCGACTGGTTGCGTTGTTGTTTCCCACACGATATTTAACGGCGGCTGCCGTGACGTGTGTCAGGGCCACAGGTATCGTCGATTGCAGGGGTGTGCAATTACTTTTTGGTAGATAGTGTATAGCTACTATTGTTCTAATAATGCCTGCACCGCAGGACGCACATGAGAAAAAAGCAGATAGCAGCGAAAGCATACGTACGCGTTGCTGAGTTGGGAGAGCTACTTATTCCGGAATGCCCGGCTTGGACAAAAATGACGGAGATAGTTACAGTACCTCGTTACATTGGCGCCCGAACTTTAAGAATGACCTGGCCGTTAAAGTTCTCGCAATGGTGTGATGTTCTTTCCACACCGTGAGACAGGAAAATTAAGAGAATCCCTTCTTCAGCGCTTCGAAAACTAAATGTGTGTGATGCTACGTTCCACACACCAAATTGACTGGGATTTCTCCAATGTACGTTCTTCAGCGGATGACTGCCTACAGTGACACTGTACGTTCTTCAGCGGATGACTGCGTACAGCGACACATGGTCCCGACTGACCAGTGGGCCATGCCCCCGGCCCTCTTTCGGGGCGGGGGAGATGTTACGTGTCTGCGCCGCAGGACGCACATGATATAAAGGCAGATAGCAGAGAGAGCATACGTCCGCGTAGCTCAGTTGGGAGAGCGACTTATTCCGGAATGAGGGGACCCGGGTTCGATGCTCGGCATGGACAAAAATTACGGTGAAATTTTCTTCGTTATACACGTTATGGGCGTATTTCCTTTTCAAAAATGGCTGCTTGTCAGCTACTTTCAAAACTTGTTCGCTATACTAAAATTATAACACATGTAACGATACCTCTAACACAACATTTTGAGTGTTGGGTTTCCTATGCAATATTCGGTACTTCTCTGTTAAAGATTTTCTCACTGAATGTCACATTACTTCCCCGAAAAGCTTGTACGTTTTGGCAAAGCAGGAGAAACTAAAAAGTCTACGTAGAATGAAAACGTGGTGATATAGCGAAAGAGTTGGAACCTTGTACATTATACTATGAAAAGTATTAAGACACTACCAAATATTTGCATAAGTGCAAAGAACGGTTGCTGTAAGTGGGAAGTACGTATATAAAGCTGAGATGTTCTGTCGTGTTATCATTTACTTTGAAGCGGACATGTCGCATAAACTTCAAGTTTCCGAGTTCCAGCATGGGCTGGTTACTAGAAATCATTTGAAAAACGTTTCCATACGGAGCATTGCAGCTAAACTAAACATACCAAAATAGACTGTAACTGATGTCGTGATGGAAGCAGAACGGTGCAACTACAACAAAAAAAAACATTCAGAAAAGCTGCACAAACTAACGGAACGTGACAGTAGAGCCATGGCAAGAAATGTTAAGAAATCTAGTTCTTCCTCTGTCGTTTCCATCGCAGCCAATGTAGAAAATGCTTGTAATGACTCGGTTAGTACCACAACTATCCGCAGAGAGTTGCACAGTGTAAGTTATTATGTCAGAGCATTTGGCAACAGCCCGGCTAACGATTTTCGTCTGACTGTGGGCGACTGGAAAGCTGTTTTTTGGAGTGATGAGTCACGCTTTCACTCTTCCAATCTAATGGACTTGTTTGGATTTGGCAACAGCCCGGCTAACGATTTTCGTCGGACTGTGTTCTCCGAACTGTTAAGTTCGGTGGAGGCTCCATCATGGTATGGAGTTGTTTTTCGTGGATGGGACTCGGCCCGTTGGTTTTTACATTACAAACCATGAACTCTGAAGTGCACTTCGACGTTTTGCATAATTCTACCCTACCAACAATATGGCAGTATTATGGAAATGACCGTTGTCTCCTCCAACATTGGAGCGGCGCATACCCTGCCACACTACACGGCGTTTGTAGGACTGGTTTCTTGGAAATGAGATGTAATTGTTAGACTGGACTGTCAGTCCTTATCTTAATACCATAGAATACATCTGGAATGAGCTGGAGCGGCACATTCGCAATCGACCGAAGCGACCGTCTTCGCTCTCCACTCTGGCAGCAGTTGTGCAGGACGAATAGCGAACCATTTCTATCGATACCTATCGGAAATTGGTTGATAGTATGCCTCGACGTGTGGCCGTTATCACAGGAGCAAAAGATAGACTGACTAACTATATTAATTGCGATAATAAAGCCTTTTGTCCCAAAACATTGTGGTGTCCGAATACTTTTAATAATATAGTGTATATTTATGTGTATACAATAGTGATGGACCATTCGTGAACGTTTCGATATCAACGAATGACTCTTCGCCGTGAATGGTGCGGTCTCATCGCTCTGAATGATCCTTCAATCCACAATTACTACAACAAAAACTGACGTCGCAGCGCGTTTAACTTCATTCCGCTCGCATGGTTTCGGAAACGAATTCCAAATAAGAAAAGTAGTGGCGATAATTAATACGTGCCAACCTTTATGTGAATGAACAATCAGCTAGGAAATATAGTGAAGCTCAAGAATGGTAATTATACGTGAATGCCATTTATTTGAGTGATGCGTTCACGGCGAGCAGAGATTCATTTGTGAACAAACGGTCAATGTGTCTCGGAAGCTCTTGATTTTTTGAGCAGTTTGCCAAAAACAGCTGCTAAGCGATGGTTTCTGATCATTCGTTTGGAAGGGTATAACGAAGTAAATTTCTCCGTCATTTTTGGTCTACGCCGGGATTCGAACCCGAGGCCGCTTATTCCGGAACAAGTCGCTCTACCAACTGAGCTACGCAGACGATTATTCTTATTCCTATCTGCCTTTATGTCGTGTGCGTCCTGCTGGCAGGTACGTCACATCTCCCTCTCCCCGAAAGAGGGCCGGGGCATGGCCCACGGGTCAGCCGTGACCATGAATCGTTGCAGGCAGCCATCCAATGTAGAACTCCCAGTCAATCTGCTGCGTGGAATGCAACATCACACATTTTTATTTTTCGAAGCGCTGGAGAAGGAATTCTCTGATTTTTCCTGTCTCGCGGTGTGGAAATAACATCACACCAATGCGAGATTTTGAACGGCCGGGTCATCCGGATAGTTCGGGCGCCATTATAACGAAGTAAATTTCTCCGTCATTTTTGGTCTACGCCGGGATTCGAACCCGAGGCCGCTTATTCCGGAACAAGTCGCTCTACCAACTGAGCTACGCAGACGATTATTCTGATTCCTATCTGTCTTTATGTCGTGTGCGTCCTGCTGGCAGGTACGTCACAAGAGGCCCGGGTTTGAATCCCAGTGAGGCATGGATGTTGTGTTTGTCTTACGGCACTGGCTCTCTCGCTTCCCTGGAACCAGTGGCCCTAAATTAGGGACGGGCGACTGTTTATAGCCCATTGAGTTGCTCACCGTGGTCGTTAAACCTGCAACCAAAAAAAAAAAAAAAAAAAAAAAGGCTGTTAATGCGCTTGCTCGCAAATCATTCATCGTGAATGATGGAGATCTGCTTTTTTTTTTTTTTTTGCAGTCTGCCAATTTCCGCTTGTCCTCGCGCCAGCAGGCGCTTTGTAGCAAAGAATGATTTGACTGTGAGTGTACTGAGATACCCTGTCGGAAGTGAATGACTCTTTTGTGTGAATGATAAATGAAGAATGAACTCCCAAGAACAAATGGCTTCTGCCATCACTAGTAGATAGACGAAAATTTGCTGTAATTATATGAAGGTTTCAATTTTTATATATGCAGTTGCTATTAAGAGTAATTATGACGTGAGAAAAAATCGACTGAAGTGTATTGGTGACTGAAGTTTCCTGTGCATTACCACTTCGTGGAATACAAAGAACCGTTGTGCTACTAACATAAGTGCTAATTCCTTTCAACCTGATCGCTTTATTCCTAATGAGTTATATGTCGTGTTTTATGCTCAGTGAGTTAACTGAGGACTTATTAAGGACACTGAACACTAATTAAGTAATTAATCGTTCAACATCTACCACTAAAATCATTATACACATTTTGAAGTAAACAACCACTAGAAAACAAATCGCTTTAGATTTCTCGTTTACCGTGGATTAGAAAACTTCGCAAAATGACCCTAAATAAGAAAACTTTTCGCATGTGCTTTAATTTATTCACTTTATGAATGGTAATTGATATACAAATTATAAAATAGGATTTTTACTTTCTTTTGTCAGTTACAAACCACAAATTAATCCTTTCCTTCAAATATTCGACTCAGATAAGAGTCGAATATTTCCACTTCAAGGAACGGAGACAAAGGTTGAGAACATGATACAGACACTGGCATGATTTTTTTTTTTTTTTTTTTTTGGTAGATGCCACTGCTGTAGTCTAGATCCCAGTAGTTAAGCTTCATTTTTTGGCAAATCCAGATATCTCACGCGATCGAGTTCACTCTGAGTTGTTCTAAGTGGTTCAGGAGACTTTGCAGAGGGTGAGTGATCTGAATTTGTCGATATCTATAGGTGAGCTATCTGATGAATTTCATTTTCTTCCACCATAGAATCAAGATAAGAACCTGTTGGATAAGAGATTAGAAGTCATTCACTGTGTGAAATCGGTTGAATTGCAGGTGGAATGTCTGGATATCCTACAATGCACTTTTTCTTTTTAGTAAGGCCTTTCCAGATTGGAGGGGCCATACAAAAATAGCAGTCACTTACATGGTCTGTTTGTTGGCACAAATCACACCATAAGGACAGCAGTAGGCATTTAGGTATCCGTTCTACTTAACCAATGACTAAGATTTTAGTTTTGTTGAACGGCGGTTTCAACATATGAGTGGACCCAATCTCTTCCCCTACACTGTTAAACATTTTGTAGTAGGTTGCACCAAAAAGTTGTGCTAAACTACCTACACCACTTTGTGAGAAAAGATACACCATTTTGTGGTGCAAACAAACCCCCAGCAACGTGGTGCAACCTTGCACCATAACGTGTTCCAAAATTGCACCATGTTATTGAGCTTTTGCTTATACCCGCATAATAGTGTATCTGTTACCAGAAACTGGTGCAGCTAGTGTAATACCACATTTTGTGCAACCTTCCACAAAATGTTTTATAGCGTAGTCTCCAAATCGCACCCATAATAAAGGTTGTATTTTTTTTATGATTGGAGTTGCGTTTCACTTTTGCGAAGCCAAAGCAATATCATCACAAATATCCGTAATTGGGAGAAACGATAACAAGAAATATATAGCAGAAGTGGTAAAGTATTGGCACCATGCTCGAAAAAGATCTCTAAAAGAATTGTAAGAATTAACCATTTAACCGGCTGGAACGAATTAACTTGGGGTTAGCAAAATAGGCTAAAATCAGCCCTAACGAATATATTCGCTGTGTAAGAAGTGGGCCGATCATTGCTGGAACAACTTTACTTGCGCATCAGAAAACTTTGGTTTCTCGTTAGGATTAAGGCTTTTTAAGACTCTTGAATTACCTTCCGGTGACTCAACTGTGTTACGACTTACCTCATTTTTTGGATTTTTTTTTTTTTTTTTTTTTTTTTTTTTGGAGGTTTAACGACCACCGTGAGCAACTCAATTGGCTATAAGCGGTCGCCCGTCCCTAATTTAGGGTCGCTGATTCCAGGGAAGGGAGAGAGCCAGTGCCGTAAGACAAACACAACATCCATGCCTCATCGGGATTCGAACCCGGGCCCCTTACGGACGAATGATCAGAGGCCATCGCTTAGACCACTGCGCCACCGGGGCGGCCATTTTTTGGATTTTCAAAGAGTTCATTAGGAGGATGATTGATACTAATCATTTCTGACTGATTACTTGTTAAACCGTCTACAACAATGGCAACAAACTGAGAGAGAGAGAGAGAGAGAGAGAGAGAGAGAGATACGGTTGCATAAAAATTTTAAAACTCAAAATCATTGGAACGCGACTTTTTAAACATAAGAAAATCATTTTACTTTCCGATATTTTGAGTTAAAATTTTAACTGAAATATGTCAGAAAAAAAATGTGTGTCAGAAAAATGAGTTTGAGTCACTTATTTCTACACAGTGGCATGATGTCTTTGTCAAGGAGACTAGCTCTTCCCTATCCGACCATCAACCAGTCACCCATGACAATTTGATGGTGGGTACTGGTGAGATGAGAGGGACAAAGGAATTGTTTTGTCGCAGTTTTCGTAAACCCCGGCTGCTATGTGAACATTTCTGCTTAGGGAGTGTAAAACTTTTTTGAGCACCATTTGGTTCAGGTACATCGGTGGCTTAAAGGTTTTACAAGATGCGTAAGAGGAAGGGAAAGAATGAAGACAATGAATGAAATACGTTATTACACCACGGTGTAATCCCGTATTTCATTCACTGATACTGTGCGCCTCCGAGCAAACACGGGAATGAGTTCTAAACCTCCAGATTCGCTATAAATGAATGCGGGTTGCTTCAACTAGCGAAACCTGTTGTATTCAAATTAATCGGAAACTTGAAACTTTGTCGTTCTGGGTGGTGTAGTGGTTACCATACTCCTGCCCTATCCGGTAGACGCGGGTTCTATTCCTGCTCCAGGACGACGAAACTTTCAAGTTTTCAGATACTATCGGACTTAACATCCCTGTCATATTTACACCAATAATTAGATTCACATCTTCCAAAGTTGTAATGAAGACAAATTTTAAACATTTAGCTTTCAAAGATAAATATTCAGAGCAATATGTAAATGCAATGCTAAGGAGATCAGTACGTTTACTTGGAAGTGCAATGCTAAGGAAATGAGTAAGTTTAAATACAATGCCGGACAGATCAGTATAAGTTTAACTGATTTGGTGTGACAAAACAGTTAAGTCCTGGAGAAAACAAATTATCGGAATCACTAAGCAATAAAGGTAAACAAAAAAGATGGTACTCGTAGTAAAAACTCATCGCAGGATAGTAAAAAGAATTGAGATTCAATCAACGCTTTTTTAATGAGTTTTTTTTTCTGGCACATTTCAGTTAAAATTTTGACTCTAAATATCGGAATGTAAATTATTTAAAAAGCGACGTTCCAATTATTTGAAGTTTTTAATAAATTCATTCAACCATATCACTCAGTGCAGCTGGATTTTATAAAATATCTAGTTCCCCCTCTGTCATACTGTATGAGATTTTTAAATATCAGAAATTCTTTTGAGCACGTTTTTCTTTCATATGATGTCACCGCCGATCAGTTTTGTAGCTTCAAACAGAATTTTGCTTTTTAATACAGTTTTCAGCATTATAATGCAAAACCAGGCTGCTTTTCTCAGTATGTTTTTTAGCTACTTATTATTATTTGAATCTTAAAGGGATTATTAATCCATATTGTTTTGCTACTTTATTCTTTTTGAATGTTTTAGCAGTGTTTTTTTTTTTTTTTTTTTTGCCAGCAGAAACTTAAATAATAAAAATAATAACTTGCTTGTTCACAGCACTTACTGCTTTAAGTAAAATTTAAACGAGATGAAAATGCTGCCTATATAGAATGCGTCTAGCATATTAAAATGTCCCTTAATCCAATTTTTTACATTTCTACTGTTTGATATTCTAATAAACGTTGTTCTTCTATTTTGTAACTTTTCCTCTACATCTAATCCCATTCTCTACTGTTTAAATAACGTTACAGAAATAATCTACTATATCAAATATAAACAAAAAACAGAATCATAAACATAATGAGAATGAATTGAAATAATTTCTGATATTATGAATGTTATCCAGCGCCTTTTTTGTTTCTTTTGTTTCCCTTTTATTTTTGTGCATTTATTAATTTATTTGTATTTCTCTGTTACAACTCATTCCTTTTATAGCGTTCGCTTAAACTTTGATCTTCCTTTTGTAAATACACTAAGCCATTATTATCAAAGAACAGAAACTCATCAATAATTTTTCCATTAAATGTGATTTTCCCTGTTATGTTTCCAAATGATATTGTAGATAATTTTTAAGCAGCAAAGATTAAAGGATAAGAGGAAACGATACGACTTCGTCAAACATCATTTTTCATGTCAGTCAAATACTGAAAGATTCTCTTCAACTCGACCTGGAGCTTAATGATGCCAAAAAGTACTTCTTACGTATTCACTGTCTTTGCAAAGTTCTAGTTTTGAAAGAACTTCTGTCAAATTCTCATGGCATGTCTTGCTTTCATCATGGTAATCCTAGTACCACAGGTGCACTGAATTTACATGTACAGTGTTCTAATACGACTGTGACGAAAACTGTAAAGTTTTGCACATGGTCACATATAATGATTCTTAAATTTTGACTGTATTTTCACACTCGCAGTTAGCCGGAGATATCCTATGGAGTCAACTGGTTTCTAGTATTTTAGAAGACTAGACATCATCTCCTTCTGGGGGAAAAAGGTTTAGACCAAATCATCTGAAAACCTGTGTAACGTACCACGAGATGTGACGTACCTGCCAGAAGGGCGCACACGACATAAAGGCAGATAGGAATCAGAATAAAAGGTCCGCGTAGCTCAATTGGTAGAGTGACTTATTCCGGAATGAGGGGATCCGGGTTCGAATCCTGGCGTGGACAGAAATGACGGAGGAATTTACTTCGTTATAATGGCGCCCGAACAGGGACGGATGACCCGACCGTTCAAAATCTCGCAATGGTGTGATGTTCTTTCCACACCGCGAGATAGGAAAAATAAGAGAATCCCTTCTCCAGCACTTCAGAAAAAAAATAAAAAAAAATAATAATAAGGGGGAGATGATGTAATGTACCAGGAGATGTGACGTACCTGCCCGAAGGACGCACACGACATAAAGGCAGATAGGAATCAGAACAAAACGTCCGCGTAGCTCAATTGGTAGAGTGACTCATTCCGGAATGAGGGGATCCGGGTTCGAATCCTGGCGTGGACAGAAATGACGGAGAAATTTACTTCGTTATAATGGCGCCCGAACAGGGACGGATGACCCGACCGTTCAAAATCTCGCAATGGTGTGATGTTATTTCCACACCGCGAGATAGGAAAAATAAGAGAATCCCTTCTCCAGCACTTCGAAAAAAAAAAAAAAAAGAAAATAAGGGGGAGGTGATGTAACGTACCACGAGATGTGACGTACCTGCCAGAAGGACGCACACGACATAAAGGCAGATAGGAATCAGAATAAAAGGTCCGCGTAGCTCAATTGGTAGAGTGACTTATTCCGGAATGAGGGGATCCGGGTTCGAATCCTGGCGTGGACAGAAATGACGGAGAAATTTACTTCGTTATACCTGAATTGGTTACGATTTATCAACAGTGTGTTCTTTATGGGACCAGGTGGTTAAGAACTAAGAGCTCTTTCTTTCTTTTTGAGAGGACTGATTCCATTAATAACTCAGGTTTTTTACCATGGAAGTTAAAAACAAATGACTGTTTGTTCTTTCTATATGATATTACCGTCATCCCCGATTCTCAATTAATTGCTTGTGAAGGTCTTCTTAAGTTTCTTCAACAACTCTCTCTCTCTTCAGCAATTCCTTTACATGTCTATCCGGCATGCTTTCCAATTTCATCGGCCCATTTCTTACGTGGTCTTCTGGATTCTTTCCATCTCGCTTGGTACCTATTAAAGTACTTCAATGATCCAACGGTGACTAGTTCTTCCATTTTTCTAGCCAATTGCCACTTGAGGGTCTTCACTGTAACCATGATGTCATTATCTTGATCCATGGGTCCCATCCTTTTTGGTTAAACTAAGCATGTATCTCTCCATGCTTCTTGAAGTTTTCCCGCAGCTTCAGTCCGTCTATTTTAGCTCTGTGATCCATAAGGAAGAACTTCAATGATGCAATTATTAACGGGACGTAAGGTCTATCGATGCGCAATATACAGCCCCCTCTCCTGGAGAAGTGTCAACCCCTCCTTTTGGTGGTGCATCCTGTCTCAACGAAGGGGCTCTAACATGACCGGGGTATAATTACACTCCCGGGATCATAGCAAACGCTATCCCACACTCACCAACCTGCAATGTCTACAGAGGGGAGTTACAGTGAAATCCGCCCCTTCCAACAGCAATGAGAAATACCTGCACCCAGCTTCGTTAAAGGGTTTGGAACTTCCAGCTTCCTAAACCCTTTAACTATCTGAAACGGATTTAGTCTGGGCTAAAATCAGCTCGAATTATGTATTTGCTGTCTAAAAAGTGGGCCAAACGCGGGTGAAACGAGTGAGTCTACGCTCAAGAATGCGATGCTTTCCCCTTAGCTCTGCTATTCAAGGGAGAGAATTGACTCTAATTCTTTCTGACTGATTACCTTCTGAAAAGGCAAAAAAAAACGGCAATGAACCAAAGAAATGAGAGACATGTTTGACTCACTTGTTTCTACCCAGTGGCATGATGTCCGCGTCGCGGGGACTAGTCATGTCCCATAAGGCCTCCGGTTTGCTGGCGGACGCCACGCGTATCGGCGGTTCAGGAAACATCAAAGATCGCAAGTAACTCATAAGAAAAAACAAGTTAGTAAAATCATGCAATGCATTGATTATAATACGCTTTCCAACACACCAAAAATCATTACTCAAGTTATGAGAATAATAGCTGCAGAATAAATCTCGCTCCTATGATCTTACCTTTGACCCCATTTCGATGATATTCAACAGAACCGGTAAAGTCTACTTCCGGAACAACATAAGGTTTTGTCTCAATCGAAGCATTTTTACGTAAGTTATAACACATAAGGGCGATGGAATGGATCCCGATCCTATGTCCTGATTTTTGACCCCACTTCACCCATTTTCAATAGGATTCGTCCCAGGTGGTCCCCTACCACATACAAAAATTTCATCGAAATCGAATCATATTTCCGCAAGTTATGACGCATAGGGGCAATTAAATGGATCTCGCACCTATGTCGTGACCTTTGAACCCATTTGTCCTATTTTCCATAAGGTTCGTCCGCTACCACATACTAAAATTTCATCGAAATCGAACCATTTTTATGCGAGTTATCGTGAGGACGGACGGACAAAGCTGGAGCATATACGCTTCTTCAACCTACGGTTGGAAAGCGTAAAAAAAGGACTTTCCCATGGTTCCACTCTCTGAGGAAAAACTGCGTGCGCACGCATCATCATCAAGAAAACATTTGTAACCCACTTATGACTGAGACTTTTTTACAGCTTTGCACTTCTAAAAAGCGTGTGTGTGCAGCTGGGATGTGAACAAAATATCGCTACAAGTGGAGTGAAGCTATTGCTTTTTCGATAAAAAGTTTTTGAAGCTGCTGTTTTTCGATAAAATGTATTATTCGTCATTCTGCAACTCGGCAAATTAATGCCCGAATTTACATACACTCACCTATCTGTCCTTTGTGATTACTGCTATGTGTTGTAATATATTTGATTTCTTACTACTATTAATAGCTTGTCATCGTATATGTATGAAGATAAAAGGATCACATGTCTAAGATCAGGTGAATTCTGATATACACATTTGTATTTGCTGAATCATTCCCTTAAAAAACATTTTTTATGCATGTATCTGAGACTACCATCGCTGTCGCCTATTGCACTATCGAGCGAGTGAGAAATTGTACGATCGTGTTCAGTCCCGTTTACAAGGCCATGAAACAGAGAATAGATGGACGGAAGAGAGCTCTCACCACTCGAGATAGGTTTATAGCCGGTATTACTGAGGTGAGAGGGGTAAAGGAATTGCTATGCTGTAGTTTTCATAAAACCCGGTCGCTATGTGACCATTTCTGTTTGAGGCGTGCAGAAAATTTTGGGCACCACTATGTTCAGGTGCATCGGCACTTAAAGGGGCAAATCCCATGAAACCTTTTCTCTTTTTCTTTTTAATTAGAAAGAGCATATGCCTTTTGCCTTAATAAAGAAGCAAGAAATGTTAACGTTTAAGATATTTTAATAAACTGGTCATTGCAAGATTCAGTCTTCAATGGCGGGGTACACCACTTTGAGAAGCGCTAACATACAGGACACTAAGTTGCTCCCCACATCCTACTCGGAACACTTATCTGTATGGAGTATTCTGCTTTGTGGCACTTTGTAAGGTATCTTACACTTTTAATTTAGAAAAAATATCTTAAGACACTAATTTGTACAAATTTCTCAAAAGCTCATTTCTAATCCAAATATTGTTTTTTGATACTTTATTTAAATTAAAACGCATTCCTGCTGCCCAAATTACCCACGGAGATTGTATGTATTGTTCTACTATCGAGTAGATAGCATTACTGCAAACCCTTATGCATAATTACTCGTATATCTGCATGTGCCGTAATCCTTTCGGTTTGTGAAAGGATTTCCGAATTTTCGGTAATCTTTCGACTAAAATATTTCACAAAATTTCTTATTTCAATTACATCTCGTTTCTTCTGCCGAAATAACCCACGGATATTGCATGTATTATTCTAAAATCTTGTCGTTAGCATTACTATATGAGACTGTGTTCACGGTTATATACTGAAGAGCAATTGAATTAGAGATACCAGTCTAGTAACGTGTAGCACCACCTTTCGACCTAATGACGGCGGCGATTCGTCTCGGCATGGACTCGACAAGACACCGGAAGCGTTTGGAAGCCATACGGATCCACGACCCCTGAACAAGCTCCCACAGTTCACGAAGATTTGATGGATGGCCTCGAACATCTTTCTCGATGGCATCCCATATGTGCTCGATGGGATTCAGGTCAGGTGACCTAGCTCGCCAAGGAAGCGAGGTCACGTCGGTGCAGTGTTCATCCAACCATTCGGATACAATTCGGGAGCGATGGCATGGTGCATTGTCTTTTTGCAGGATGAGGTCCCCAGTGGGATGTTAAAGACGCACAAACGGGAGCAAATGGTCGTCCAGGATATCCCGGTAACGTTGACCTGTGAGGGACGATGTCACACGTACCAGAGGTCCCATTTCAGTCCACGTAAACAGTCCCCAGACGAGAATGCCACCCCCACCAGCTTGAAGAGTACCCTGCTGGCAAGATCCATCACTTCATGTGGTTTGCGCCGTACTCGTATCCTGTCATCCGCATGTACCAACGTGAATCTCGACTCATCAGTAAAGTCAACATTTACCCACATGTCTATGGTCCAGTGGCGATGTTCCCGCGCCCATACTAATCTTTGCACCCTCTGATGTGCGGTCAGCAGCGGTACCCTCGTGGAACGATGGCTTCTGTACCCCATAGCGAGGAGATGATTCTGGATGGTGTGGCTGCTTACACGTTTTTGTGCACCAGCGTTAAATTGCCGAGTGATTCCTTGCACTGTGGCCCGTCTATCCGCTGTTACAATGCGAGCTAGCCGACGATGACCCAGCTCATCCACACGCTGTTGTCCACGGCAGTTGGCCCTTGCAGGGATGGTTTTACCGGATTCGATGTATTCACGGT
Source organism: Macrothele yani (assembly GCA_039090855.1). Lineage (NCBI taxonomy): Eukaryota > Metazoa > Arthropoda > Arachnida > Araneae > Macrothelidae > Macrothele > Macrothele yani. Next base: position 35,661,347 of record CM077024.1, on the reverse strand, counting down.
GCACCCGTGACACAGTGGCTCGTGAAAATCCCAGTGCCTGCACGACTTCCGAGATGGGGTGACCCATTCGTCGAGCCCCGACAATTTGCCCACGATCAAATGCGCTTAGATCCTTCGTCTTACACATACTGCGTCCGACTCTTACTAATTGCCGTCGGTTCACTCCTTATATTGTCGGATCGCTGCATACGTCATGTCGTTTCCGTTTACAGGGCCGCCCACAGCGCCAGATTTGCAGATCGCGATCTGTCTCTAATTCAATCGCTCTTCAGTGTATGTGCAGGTGGGCCGCGGATGGCCTATTGGTCTACGTTAGTGACTGCCACGGAGAAACCTCGGGTTCGATCCCAGAAAGGTACGAACGCTCGAATCACTAAATATCTGCCGTGCGTCGGATGGGCACGTTAAGCGCTCTTCCCCCTGTCCACCTGGCTTCCGTGTCAGTTTCCTGTCGGGCACTCTAGTCAAAATCTCCTAGCTTCCTATTTCTAAGGGTTGTTTAAGGCCTAGGGTGAGACACTCCCTTCCTAAAATCTTCTACATATGATGTGATCTATATGTGCAGGTGTTGTCATTATTTCGATTTGTGTAAGGATTTCTGAATTTTACGCCATCTTTCGCCTTAAAGATTTTACAAAATTTGACGCCGTAACAATATTCTTTATTTTGTGACCAATGGTTACTCCCCCGTGATTTTTTTTCTTCCGTTTAATAAACTTTAAAGACTACGAGTTCATTTTTCGGTAAAGACAAATGTCATTACCATGGAATCTTTCAAACACTACACTCAACAAGTATATAGGGCAGTAAAATGACATAATAACGATTCGTAGCTGTTGCTACTAAATCATACATATGCTTCGTTTCACTAACAAATTATCTTGCTAATTTGTCAATGAATTTAATTCCAAAAACTATGCAGGAAGTCCCGAGATTCTAAGTCATCTGTCCTGGAATTATTACGCTGTTGAAACAAGAGCGGAAAGGATGCGCATTTTACTTGGGAATCACTTTTAAATCTGTTTCCTGTCAAGCGTGAAATTTTGAATATTATCTAGTATTAATATCTCTCGCAAAAGTTTCCCAGTGACATCCCTCCTTCTGTGGTTAAGATGTTAAACGTCTCCACATCTGTCAGCTGTGCAGAGGGAGAATGCGATCATTAAACTCAACGTCTTGGTTTCGAGTCTCATCATTGAGCAATTTGAAAGACTCGTCTGAGATGCAAATACATGCAAATTTTATGCAATACAGAATGGCTTCCCAAAATTTATTATGGGGATGATCGTTCTATCCACCGGGGTAATTTTTTGGGGGAAGTAGGGAAATTAAGTTGAGTCTTGATGAGAAAAATCCCCCCCCCCTTTCTTTACCAACAGAGTGTGGGATTCTTCCATCGAAATCGGAATTCAGCACGCAGTGGCAATTCATAATGTTAACCGTCTGCACACGAGGAGGACGCTCGGTCCGTTGTATAATGTGCTTCGTTCTATACATTAATCCTGTGTGTCCTCTAAATTTCTTGTTTTAAAAGAACCCCTAAAACTTCCTGAAGCCTAACAACCCCCTTTATCACGATTCCCATAACACTTAACGGAAAAATTCCTCATCTCTTTAAGTTCGTTTTTTTTTTTTACCTTTCCCCATTAATATATTTTTTAAGTTAATCTTTCAGTATTTGAAATGTATGCATTTTTCTTCCTGACTTATTGGCAGTGTTCTAAACTCGTAAGAGTTCCTCGTTTGATGTTTTTTCCATGCAAAAAAATAAAACCGAATGATAAATTGCCGTGTGACAGAATAATCAATAAATTGAATTAATTTCTGTGCTCTTCAATGCAGGACATGATGGTCGTTGTTGCATTCGACGTCTTTTCTTTTCGTGATCGAAATTTTCTCCTTCGAACGGCACGAAACAATTTTTATGTTCATGCCAGTGGGATTTAAAAGAATAAACACCAAAGTTTAAAAGATTGATCTTAATCTGCAGGTAGTTACCTGCTTGTCTGTGTTTTCTGCTGAGTAATTGTCTCTCATTTTTTACAGGAAAACAGTATGGTATTATTCGCTGCTATATATATATCCGCTCCTAATTTTATTTACAAAACATTCATTATATCTGAAAGTACCTCCTTATGTTTTTCTTGGGTAACTGAATGTTATTAAGTGTACTCTAATTTAACTTTCGTTTTCATAGTTTCTTTCTCTATGTAAATTTTGAGTTTATTTCTCTTTTTTAGCGTTTTAATCTTAACATCATATTTTTCTCCTTCAATGAATGTTTTGTGGCATCAGTCTTGAGGTCATGGTGAATGGCATGTGTGTGTTGACCAGGGCTGTATAGCTACCGGGAGGAAAGGGAGGGCGATTGTCCTCCCAGAGTGCTCATTCCAGGGGCGTAAATTCATGCTCTGGGGAATGTAAAAAGGAGAAATCTAACTAAAAAAAAGTTACACCCTTCAGTATTTTCCTTTTAAAGACTTTAGTTAGTATCATACAGTATTCCATGCTGATAACCAGGGTACAGTGTAACATACACTATGACGTGTGAACATCTCATATCCATGATGGGAATTCTCTAAAACAGTGAATGGAGGCCTAGAAATCGATATGTTGATATGCCTAACCTTAAGGTGACCCGATATTGGAAAACTGATTCGAGGACAAAATGGCATGAAGTCCCCAAATCAGCAGATCATTTGGGAACACATACATACCCAAAATTAGAGGTGGACGAATCCTAAATTTTCTCGAATCCGAATCCTAAAAGGTTCTCGAATCCTTCATATAAGAATAATTATAGGAAAAAAGGGAAAGAAAAGGCTTCTACTTAAAATCAAAAGTTCTTAATTGAAGCAAAATTTGAAATATGTGTTTCATAAAAAACAAATTAAATACAGTTTTCAAAAAATATGATTATACACTATCTACAAGTAATTGGACACCTGTGATAGCGAAGGAAAACGAAGTTTATTCACCTTCAATAGTTGGTGGAGCCTCCACGAGCGGCGATTACAGCTGCGACCCTTCAGGGCATCATACTCTCAACCAGGCGTTGTACGACGGCTAGCGGTATTTTCTTCCACTCAGCTTGGAGAAGACAGGTCAGTTGCTTCGCCGATTTCGGACGGTGGGGGCACCCCTTAAGTCGACGCTCCAACTCGTCCCAAAGGTGCTCGATAGGGTTAAGGTCCGGGCTCTGTGCAGGCCAGTCCATTCGATTAACCCCATTGTCACCATACCAAGCCATGGTGGACCTCGCAACATGACAGGTGGCATTGTCATCCTGAAAATAACATGGGTCCACCCAGTAAAACTGCCACAACGTAGGAAGCGCATGGTCATCCAAAATGGTGCACTAGGTCTCGGCGTTGAGTCTACCAAGAATTGCGACCAAGGGTCCAGTGCCATACCAGAAGAAACATCGAATAGCATAAATCCAACGCCGCCGAACTTCACAGTTGGCACAATACATTCCGGCAGGAGGCGTTCTCCAGGCAGACGCCAAACACAGACACTGCCATCCGAACGGTAGAGGGTGAACCTTGATTCGTCGCTCCAGAGAACCTGTTTCCACTGTTCAACGGTCCACTGTCGACGTTCTTTGCACCACGTTAACAGATCAGCACTATTGGACTTGGTGATCAAAGGCTTGTGGGCGGCAGCACGTCCATTATAACCGAGCAGATGGGCTTACTTACGGATGGTATTCATCGGAAGAACACTTCCGGATGCCTGTTGAAACTCCTCGCGGATGTGGCCCATCTACGCGGTATTGTAACCCACGAATCAACACATATCATATCCCAAAATGAACCGATTTGGAAATTATGGCCGAAAAGGTGTTTCGCCAAATACTTTTGTTCGCTACCGCATATATCAAAGTAAAGGATATATCTTGTAAATTATATACTGTATATGTATATATGAAAGTAAAGGTATATGTGCTGAATTAAAATCAAGCTGCACACTGATGAACGAAATAGCATGGCGAATTTTTCATTTGCCAACGTTTTTAGAGGCATTCAAAGCAAGTACACTCGAAATTTGACCGTCTCAGTGGTACAGTACACTTAGTGCTGGCCAGTGACCATTCGGACAAGTCGGTACGGGTTCGAGTCCCGAATGACGCATGCGTGGTGTGTTTGTCTTACAGCAATTGTTCTCTCTCTTCCTTACAACGAATGTCCCCAAATTAGGGACAAGTGAGTGTTTATAGCCTTTAGAGTTGCTGACGGTGGTCGTTAAATTCGGAAAAAAGGGGTGGGGGGAACCAGTCAAAATCTGTTTTCACAAGAAGCAAGTTGGAAAATTAGCTCAACGAAAACTATTTTTAAGAACATGTTTCATTAGAAATCTAACGAGCTAATGAGGAAGTATAAATTCCAGGACACTTGAGAACAAGCATCAAACGTTGAGGATAATTTGCGTCCCCAAAGACATCAGAAGCTTTTTCGAGGACTGTCCTCACGAATTCGGGACTTCTGGTCAGCTTATTAACCTCCGTGACCTTTCCGAACATGTCGTTGGGATGAAGAGCTAATTAATCATTTGTGCTCTGTCGCAGAAAGTTATCTAAGGGTTTAACCTTGAACGGAGTTTTTCCAAGCCCTACTCCTAAAGCTTCTTCCCATTGTTACGTTCGCTATAAGATACTCATTCGTTCTACGCTGGTTTGTTTTTCGTTCTGTATTTGTGTTGTGTTGTCAGCGTTCACATAATGTCTGTGCTTTACTTGTTATTTACAACCTGTGATTCTTGGGTATTTACCCAGTTTTTACATTTTTAATAAAACTAAATCAAAAACCTAAACAGCAATTTTTGAATAATCATAGTACTTTTCTACACTGAAGAGCAATTGAATTAGAGATACCTGTCTAGTAACATGTAACACCACCTTTCGCCCTGATGACGGCGGCGATTCGTCTCGGCATGGACTCGACAAGACACCGGAAGCGTTGGGAAGCCATACGGATCCACGATCCCTGAACAAGCTCCCACAGTTCACGAAGATTTGATGGAGGGGGGTCAGAGGCCTCGAACATCTCTCTCGATGGCATCCCAGATGTGCTCGATGGGATTCAGGTCAGCTGCCCTAGCTGGCCAAGGAAGCGAGGTCACGTCGGTGGAGTGTTCATCCAACCATTCGGATACAATTCGGAAGCGATGGCACGGTGCATTATTTTGTTGCAGGATGAGGTCCCCAGTGGGATGTTGAAGACGCACAAACGGGAGCAAATGGTTGTCCAGGATATCCCGCTAACGTTGACCTGTGAGGGACGATGTCACACGTACCACGGGTCCCTTTCAGTCCACGTAGACAGTCCTCAGACGAGAATGCCACCCCAACCAGTTTGAAGAGTACCCTGCTGGCAAGAAGGATCCATCGCTTCATGTGGTTTGCGCCGTACTCGTATCCTGCCATCCGCATGTACCAACGTGAATCTCGACTCATCAGTCCAGGCAACATTTTCCCACATGTCTAGGGTCCAGTGGCGATGTTCCCGCGCCCATGCTAATCTTTACATCCTGTGATGTGCGGTCAGCGGCGGTACCCTCGTGGGACGATGGCTTCTGCACTCCATAGGGAGGAGATGGTTTTGGATGGTGTGGCTGCTTACACGTTTTTGTGCACCAGCGTCAAATTGCCGAGTGATTTCTTGCACTGTGGCCCGTCTATCCGCTGTTACAATTTGAGCTAGCCGACGATGACCCCGCTCATCCACACGCTGTTGTCCACGGCAGTAGGCCCTTTCAGGGATGGTTTTACCGGATTCGATGTACTCACGGTTGACCAGTGACACAGTGGCTCGTGAAAATCCCAGTGCCGGCACGACTTCCGAGATGGAGTGACCCATTCGTCGGGCCCCGACAATATGTCCACGATCAAATGCGCTTAAAACATTCGTCTTACCCATACTGCGTCCTACTCTTACTGATTCCCGTCGGTTCACTCCTTATATTGTCGGATCGCTGCATACGTCATTTTGTTTCCGTTTACAGGGCCGTCCACAGCGCCACATTTGCATAACGCCAGCTGTCTCTAATTCAATTGCTCTTCAGTGTATAACGGCGGTGCGTGAGAAAATAAAAACTACGTATTATTTGAGTGAAACTCGAAGGGGCGTAATTTCTAGTCTCGCCCTTCCAGATAAGAAATGCTGGCTACAGTCATGGTGTTGACATAAAAGCGAGCTACATCGCGTTGGGAGCGAGCTACATCGCGTTGGGAGCGAGCAACAAAATGTGCGGCGTGATGTGGGTAGATTACTGCAGCAGCTTGTTATAATTCGTTTATTAGATGCAAACACGTTTAGTATAACTTGAAAGAGATTCAATATTGTAAATTATACTGATATGATTGGTTTTTTTTTTTTTTTTTTGATTGAAGGTTTAACGACCACCGTGAGCAACTCAATGGGCTATAAGCAGTCGCCCGTCCCTAATTTAGGGCCACTGGTTCCAGGGAAGTGAGAGAGCCAGTGCCGTAAGACAAACACAGCATCCATGCCTCACCGGGATTCGAACCCGGACCCCGTTCGGACGAATGATCAGAGGCCATCGCTTAGACCACTGCGCCACTGGTTGTTTTTGAGGCGTTGTTAATGAGAAGTGGCTTGAAGTTCCTACAATAAAAACCGTTTTGTTTGTAAGTGATTTCAAAACTTCTCTCTTCTGACCGTTAGGTCGCCTAATTTAATTCACTGTATAATTAAAGTTTTTTTAAACATTATGTTGAAATGCTTCGAGTTCCAGTAATGAGCATTATACGTACAACATTACAACTACCGTACACTGAAAACAAAAACAATCGGAGCTTTGCCATGGTACATATGTATTCAAAACCGACAGACTTCAGAAATAATAATACTGATAATACTGTTACGTTTGAATTACTTTTCTCTAGGTATTTATTCCTGAATAATCACACGATGACAAAAGCACTAAATTATATTTCACTACTAACGAAAACAAGAATATGCTTTAAACATAGTGCGAAAGGGTTCTCAATCAACACTGTCAGTCACCGTTTTCGCCTATTGTTCTTTTTGAAGTTCTAGACACTGTCTTAAATTTAGTGATTTATATCCTTACAGCACAGGTATCAAGCATCTTGGCTTTCACACACGTTGGCACAACACAAAACAAACACAAAGAAAAACATAAGGTTACATCTTCGCGCTACATCTTTTAGAAATAACCACTTGATATTTCTTTGCCAACGCCAGAAAAACATCACCCGAGGGTCTTCCCAGCATTCCTTGCCGATAGAAACTTGGTTTCCAAGGCAACAAGCTCGCAAACGTACTCGTGCAGGTGAGAGACGACCACCCGCAAGGACCCGAACCTACATATTAGTTATCCAAGGCTTAACACTAAAGAAGTTCTACTGTTACGAAAACTGCCGAATGATGGTACAAATCCGGAGACTTCCCAGCATTCCTTGCAGATAGAAACTTGGTTCCCAAGGCAGCTAGTTCGCAAACGTACTCGTGTAGGTGAGAGACGACCACCTGCAAGGACGCGAACCAACATATTAGCTATCCGAGGCTTAACACCAAAGAAGTTTTAGTGCTACAAGAACTACCGACTGATGATACGAAGGTAATGTGTAAATAAAATGGACGGAATAAACGATGAACGTTAAAATGTGATATCTTGTTAGAATCGACAGAAATACAATAATACACTGTTGCATTGGGAAAAAAAACTCCCTGCAAATTTACGCCGAATATTCAATGAGTTACGAACACCTACCGAATACATTCGTGGGCCATCCTATCGCTCGGAGAACAGATACCAGCCGGTGTATCACCGACCCTACAAGGTGTCTGTACCATTGAATGGAGATCTCCAGCCAAGTTGTTCGTATTGTGGTCCACTGTACTAGTATGGAAAGGGGTGGTGTGTTCAACTGCCTCACCTGATCTTAGAGATATGCGTCGGCCTTAAATTGGACAGCGCGCCCGGGTCCTACCAGTTTCAGGCTTTCATGAAGCGTTTCCCACTATTTATTGCAAATAACTCCAGTCTTCCTTTAGAGCAAGGGTCTTCAACCCGTGGCCCCCGGAGCACTTTTCAATGCACTGCGAGACGTTCTCCACAAAGAAATTTCCAAAATTACAAAACATACATTTTCGAAATGGAGAAATGAATGCCCAAGTGCCTTGAGCACATGGACATTGAATTCCAAATCTGGTATGAGCTCTGCTGCGATAAACTATACAGTAGTATCTCTCAATAAGGGACACCCACCGGACCGGACGTTTTGTACCTCAAATAGAGGTGTCCTTCATTGGGAGGTTCCTAACGAAGTACGTATTAAATAAATACATAATAGAGATTTCATTTTAATAAGGAATGTTAATTTTATATGCAAGTAACAGTAAATCTTAAATACGATAAAAATATAAAATGCATATGTATAAAATAGAAATACAGTACATGCATAAAAGTACAGTATCTGTATATGAAAGAGTGGAAAATATGTGTAGTACGTACTTATTTGAAATATTCCGACAAAAGTGTTTGGTTTTGAAGCTTTCAAATTACAGCCATTTTTCATCACATGTATATTAAGTTTACTAACCAAATTGAGTCCTTCACTGTCACCGATATTCAAAAAGAACTTCCGCAACTGTCCTGTGCATTTTAATATTTCCTTAAAGTTTTTGTTATCACAGCTGTCCTTTTCTTCTTCATCATTTTCTGGATCCTCCAAGCACTTTTCTGTTATGCCTTCATTATCAACTACAGGAATAAAAAGCTCTGATATCTTCACTAGTATCATCACTACACAACTGTTCATCGATCGCGATCTATTCCTCTATCGCGACATTACTGCAAGTGTCTTTGACAAGTTCACACAATTCTTTGTTTTCTTCAGGGTACTCACTCAATTCACTTACACTGGAAATTGAAATAATGAAACCTACCTTCTTAAAAGACTGTTTAACACAACTTAGAGGTATAGATTTAACAGCCGTATTTATTCACTGTAGTGTATTCAAAACATTGACAGACTTGGCAAGCTGATTGCTGTTTTCACAAAAAGAACCTTGAGGAAAAACATGCCATAAAGATAGTTTTCTATATGCAATCCTGAAGCTTCTGATGATACCTTGGTACATAGGCTGCAATACTAATGTTGTATAAGGTGGAAAAAAACATCAATTTTAAAGATTTTAGTTTCAAATTTATGATTTTTGTGTGGAACAATTTCCTTTTAAAGGATTTATTTGGTTTCTATAAATGTCACTAAAATAGTGTCCCTTGTTCGGAGGGACACTATTTAGGGATATAAGCGACTGGGACTAGGAGAATTGTCCCTTAAATGGAGGTGTCTCTTAAAGGAGCTAGCACTCTATAAAGTGGAAAAAACATCAATTTTAAAGATTTTAGTTTCAAATTTCTGATTTTTGTGTGGAACAATTTCATTTTAAAGGATTTATTTGGTTTCTATAAATGTCACTAAAATAGTGTCCCTTGTTCGGAGGGACACTATTTAGGGATATAAGCGACTGGGACTAGGAGAATTGTCCCTTAAATGGAGGTGTCTCTTAAAAGGAGGTAGCACTGTATAAAGTGGAAAAAAACATCAATTTTAAAGATTTTAGTTTCAAATTTCTGATTTTTGTGTGGAACAATTTCCTTTTAAAGGATTTTTTGGTTTCTATAAATGTCCCTAAAATAGTGTACCTTGTTCGGAGGGACACTATTTAGGGATATAAGCGACTGGGACTAGGACAATTGTCCCTTAAATGAAGGTGTCCCTTAAAGGAGGTAGCACTGTATAATTAAAAATTTTAAAGAAAACTGAAAATATGGACCTGTCAGGCTTCTTTGTAACATAAATATCATGCTAACTTCAATGTTTCTTTTTCCGAAGGTAAAATTTTGGGATTCAAAACCTCTCTGAAATAATCGATATTCATAATAAACACATGCATTTTGAAATTTTCTTTTACACGTGGCTCGTGATTCTTATTTCACTTTATCATGTCTGCGATTCAGAAAATGTTGAATATCCCTCTGCTCTAGAGAAACAAAAGTACTCTACTCGACAGAACTAACAGAGAAAGTCACGCAGAAAAAAACGCCATTTCTAGTACGTATCCTCCCACGCGTGAACGGAATTTAGACCCGACAACATACTTCTGTTACAAATGTAAACGCATTTTTCTTCTACACTTAAGTATAAACAAGTTAGCCTTCAATCCCCAAATATGTAAACAAATACTTCAAACTTTCTCATCTCTGCTGTAGCAACGAATGCCGCCACAAGCTGGTTTTGGTTTCGTGAAGTCTAAAACTCTGCTTATGTAGACATTTCTCGGGAAAGAAAAAATCCGTGTTTTAGTAGCTGAAGTCAACGAAATGAGAACGTCTTTATTTTTAGCACAGCATCCAGATATCTCTGAATTGCCAGTACTTTACTGTTTGTCACGTAATTAATCACATGAGAAAACTTGAAAATTACATCACCCTGGAGCGAGAATTGAACCCGCATCTCCTGATTTCCGTTTGAGCATGCACTCTGTTACACACCACCCATGTAACGGACAGCATGCTCAAACGGAAATTGGGAGATCGGGGTTCGATTCCCGCTCCATAACGATGCATTTTTTCGTTTTCTGATGTGATTAATTACGTGAGAAACAGTAAAATGCTGGCAATTCAGAGATTGCTGTGTTAATAATAGTGGCGCATTTTCCACGAATAATAAGAATATTTCTTTTACGCAGTTTACTTGAAGTGAGAACAGAATTTGATTTCAACCTTTAAAGAAATGGACCGTCCCTTTTCAGGCTCTCTTCTTACAGTACACGTTGTTGGTTTCAGCTATAATGCATCCGGTGGCGGGTGGAGTCTATTGTTTCATTCAATGAACTTTTCCATCTGATAAATTAACAAATCAGTCTTCGTTTTGCAAGCCGAAAAGATTTTTTTGTAAAGCAGGAGGAAAATGCTGAACTTTCCATTGCAAGCCCAGCGCGAGACCGGAATTTTTCTACTTAACTGATGATAACAGAAGCCCGACGCGGCCTTTGCAGACCTCTACTTGGTCTTCCATAACATACCACAGATATGTTCAATTACGTGGCGATCAGGCGAGTTAGTACGTCATTCAAGATATCTCATATCAGCATTGTGTTCGTCGAATCATTACTGCTCGAGGCTGGCCCGGTGACAGAGGGTATTTTTACCCTAGAAGAACCCCCCCCCGTGAGTGAAGGTAAAAACCCTGTGGGATGTGAGTTACCCGCAAGCAGTCGCTGGTAGTAGTCGGTGTCCACACGTGATCCTAGTTCATGCCACCTAAACATGCCCCAAATTTTGCAACCATCCCCAGTAGATGCCGTGTATGAGGGATTCATTGTCACATGTTGCTGATGCAAAATACGGACTCGACCATCGGCAGAATCCAGTACATGTCATATTTCGTCGGACCAGTACACCTGTTTCTAATCTTCTATCGTCCCATCCGCCTGCTGTTAGCACCAAGAGAGTCGTTTACGTGAACGAACTGCTGTGACGAGTGAGTGGTGCACATGGACGTCGGCCCTTGTAGTTCATCTGTTCCGGTCTGCCACTCATAGTGTTGCGAGATATTGTTTCAGGTTGACACATATTGTATTGGACCGTCAACTGTGAAATTGCGTTGCGCCGATTGCTCTGTACAAGGCGAGGCACCCGTCGTTCACCTCTGGAATCCATCATTTGTAGTTGTGTTGGCGACTGGTTCTTTCGCCATTTTGGCGCCAGTCCTGCTACACTTTAATGACGGAGACCCTTGAACAACTCGCAAGTGCCGCCTTTTCCGAAATAGACGCATCAACCCTTCGCACGCCCACTTTGACCTTTAGTAAAATTCGACAACATTTTCTGCTTGCGGACATGATATACAGTACTATTTGTGAAAATCGCAAACACCAAGAAAGTATGGAATATTCAAACGAAATTTACATCACAGATTCCTCGTGTTACTGGAGATCACTGACTACATTTGTAAAGCTATACAAGATCTTTTCGTTTCAAAATTCAGTATCGTGTGAAGCCACCTCGAGCAACAGTAACTGACTCTACACGGCAAAAGGTTTTTGTTATCGTCCTTTGCATTTGTAGAGCTATACAAGACTTTTTCACTTCAAAACTCAGTATCGTGTGAAGCCACCTCGAGCAAGAGTTACAGACTACAAGACAAAAGGTTTTTGTTATCGTCTTTGCATTTATAGAGCTATACAAGACTTTTTCACTTCAAAACTCAGTATCGTGTGAAGCCACCTTGAGCAATAATAACAGCCTCTACACGGCAAAAGGTTTTTGTTATCGTCCTTACAGTTGTAGAGCTATACAAGACTTTTTCACTTCAAAATTCAGTATCGTGTGGAGCCACCTCGAGCAACAATAACAGCCTCTACATGGCGTGGCATTTAATAGAAGTTTTTGATATCGTCCTGGTGAACAGTCTTCCAAGCTGCTTCCATGCGAGACCAGAATTAATTTGTGGTGATTGGCGGAGAGGCCAATCGTTTACCTTCCATGTCCAAGAGATGTTCGATCGGGAACATATTCGGCGAATGTGCAGGCCAGGGAAAAAGCTGTACCTGTGATGCATAGAAAAGATGAACATTCCGGCTCACGTGTGGCAGAGCATTGTCGTGCTGGAATATAGTGCCAGGACAACTCTGAAGGAAGGGTATCAGCTCTGCCTTTAAAGCATCCCTTGATTTCGTATCAGGAGAAATCGCGAATTGAACCCAGTGGCCCCTCAAGCTATGACGCTTGGCTTTCGGCCGGTATGACTGACGCTGCAAGGTGTCATTCACCACGATGTCTTCGAACACGTATGCGACCACCATGGTGCATTAAGTGAATCGTGACTCGTCAGAAAATACGATTTGTTGCCAGTCAGCACGCTAGTGTCTGTGTTCGAGACCCAATTTCAGCCTGAGGCGTTTGCTGTTGAGTATCAAAGGAATGTGCAGCAATAGGGGGCTAGCGACCAGTCTTCTGTTAAGCACACGACGTTGAACTGTGCTGGAGGACAAAGCCTGATACGTGACAGTGCTCCACTGCTGCGCTAACACCGTGGATGTCACTGTGCGATCGGTCATTGCCATGCGGTGGATGTGTCTGTCATTCTGTACAGTCGTGCTGTTTTGATGCCCATTTCACGGATTTCTGTGCGTCCGAGTCTCATCTGTCCACTGACGCCACGTTTTCATCATTGTAATGGCGTTTCGTCCTGTACAAGGGGCAATTTCGCGGTAGGAAAATCCAGCTTCTCTTATCCCAACAATTCTCCTTCGCTCAAAGTCGGTCAGGTGTTCATAATGCGACCTTCTTCGGAGACGGGGCACAGACTCACAAGAAACACAATTTTGGCTCAGTGTCTGCTCTTCACTGATTGCAATATCTCGCTTGAGCCAGCTCTTTATACCCAAGACCTGAGAGTTCAAAGGACTCTGTTCCGAAACCGCGTGCGCATTTTCACTGGTATTTTAATCGTTTGAGTATCCCAACCTGTTATACACTGCCTGACAGAGAAAATGCCACACCATAAAGGAATGCTCGAAAACAGACCAAACTGCACACACAGATAGCCAAGTCGGTCCTGAACAATTGATTTAATTGTCACATACAGACCAGGCTCCAGTGGCAGAATATGCAGGATGATCAATAAAGAATGTGGCCCCAATTTTGGGCGATACAGCTTTGAATCCTACGTGGCATCGAGGCAATGAGAATCCGAATAGAGTCCTAGGGTATCGTAGACCACGTGGTGTTGATCCGAGTCCACAGTTCATCTTCATTTTTGTGAGGGTAGGAAGGTACTCAACCGGCGTCCAATCGTGCCCCACAGATGCTCGAAGGGCGGGAGGTCGGGGGATCGTGCTGGGCATGGAAACATCCGCACACCGTGTAAAGCATTCAAGCTGATCGAAGCGGTATGCGGCTGGGCGTTTGGGATGCCCTGAAGATACGGTAGAGCCACGGGCTTCAGCACCTCGTCAACATAGCGACGAGACGTCAATGTGCCCATAATGCGTGCCAGCGGTGAGCGGCAGTTGGCGCCGATAGCACCCCACACTATGATTCCACGTTGCCGGGCCGTGTGGCGCTCTGCAATGGCGGAGGAGTACGCTCGTTGGCCACGCCGCTTCCAGACTCTCACACAGCGATTCTCCGTGGTAAGACAAAACCGCGATTCGTCGCTGAACACCACACTGTTCCATTCGGCACCCCACGCAGCTCTGAAGCGACACCACGCCAAGCGGTGACGACGATGGCTTGCTGTTAAGGGTAGCCTTTGCAACGGATGGCTGGACAGCAAACCAGACGCTGCCAATCGGGGCGACACTGTCATCGTCGATATCGGAGCATCCAAGGTTCCCCGTACACTCCGCTGTGGCTTGTGGGTCCGTTATGGCATGACTTCGGATGCGACGATTGGTGCGCTCGGACGTCAGTCTCCGTGCTCGGTCCCCCTACGACGTTGCACAGGTCCTTTCTGGGACCACTGTCTCCAAATGCGACCGACGGTCATGGCATCACGTTGCATTTCTTCCGCAATACGACGCAAGGACCATCCGGCGGTACGAAGGCCTACGATGACACCTCTCGTGAACTCGTCCCTGTTGTCGAAATCGCATACGACGGCATCTTAACGGCATTGGCACCCCCTGTTCATTCTCCAGACACGGTTATAGAAGAACCACTCACTTCTCGCGGCCGTGACGACGTCTCGACTGGTGGCCTCACGGGTTGGTTGTCCGCTTATATGCCGCGCGCCGTTCGTGCGATTGGCCTGCAAATGCAATAATCATTTTGCATAACTTGTACGTGTGCACCCATGTAACAATTTGCTTGGCGCTATGTTCACGTCTTCGTGGTGTGCCATTTTCTCTGTCAGGCAGTGTATATAACCTGTAAGTTTCAAGATAATACTTGCAGTTCTTCATGTTGTTTCAATTTTCAGATTTTGTAGTGTAATTTAAGCTATCCGGACACGACTTAAACTTTTCGGAACGTCTCAATAAGAATAGAAAAAAAACGCCTCAATAAGAATAAAAGGTAAAAAAAAAGTCTCAATAACATTAGGAACGTCTCAATAAAGAACAGAACGTAAAAAACCCGTCTCAATAAGAATAAAACGTAAAACAAATGTCTCAATAAGAATAGGAACATCTCAATAAGAATAGAACGTCTCAATAAGAACTTAAACTTTCCGGAACGTCTCAATATAAAAAAGTGTTTACACTGAAGTTTGCGAATGTTTTGATATAACGTAAACAATTAACAGAAATCTTCAACCAATAACACCAGAAACATTACAAGAGTTTTAAGGAGGTGCATGCTACATTTGTACAAAATCTATTACTTCCTTTGTGTATGTATGTGTTCGTTTAATTCCAGGGTATGAGACGATGAAATGCTAGAGACTAATCGAAATAAGCTACGCGTTAGAAATGCAGCGATTAACAGAGAAGCTTTTACCTCCAACACCACACAAAAATTAACCCCTGCATTCGCGTGAAAGGTGCTCATTTTAAACCTTCTCTGTAATGGAGGAAGTAATTGGAGAAAAGGATTTTCTTTTCGTTTTAAGGGAACAGAATTTATTTCCTTCTGAAAAAAGAACCGACAATGTTACTGCCAGTCGTATGATTTACTTTCAGTAGTAATTTTCGGATAAAAACCCGGAAATCGTTATTAAAAATGCAGTTAGTAGTCAGAAAAGCATGATGAAATCACTAGCTATTAAAAATACATATTTAACGAAATAAACAGCTTTCCCTTATTCAGAATAGTAAAGCTATCGTTAATTCATATTTTTAATAAAAGTAGGGTTTCTTTCAAAGTCTATTCTTTGTTTTGGTCGTTAAAGCTAAAAATATATATTTTATTCAGCCAACTATCACAGTTACAACGATGTTTTTCTATTTCCGCATTGCTTTCCAGTGTCTGCCAATTTAAGTACTCTCTGTAGTAATGGCATAAGTAAATACATTATCGTTAAGTGCATAAAATCTTCGGTATCACAAAGTTTAAACGAACAGAAAAATGAGTTCCCAAGGATCAAGACAACTTTCAAAACATTAATTCCATGAATGGTAGTTACGGAAGAAGAAAATAAACACCATCGGCGCTGCTATTTAAAAACTGTTCGTCTAGAATAAAATGCTGAAAGATAAAATTTATAAGGAAATAAAAGTCAAATGTTAACGTGTAAAGAAAATTAAATTGCAGGAATAATACAAATAAAAGAGTAATGTTAAAATTTCATTCACAAATAATAATGAGCTTCCTCCCATTTTTACACAGCTTTGTATACGAATATTGCATAGTTATTTGATTGAACAAAATCGCTTTATTTACGCTTTTCTTAAATTCAGCTTCTCTTCCTTAAAGGATGTTGGTTCTTTACTGTAATTAATTTTAATCCGAAAATGTTCAATTACCGATACAACACTCATATTGTCTTTGTTATGAGAAGGTAAATATCAAAACTCCTTGAATCGCCCGTGATTAATCACCCATTTAAGTGTTCTTGCACATTCTCATGAGTTTCATCGTTTGGCCTAAGTTTCTCGAAACATTGACATCAACTGCGTCCTGAGAAAAAAATACATAAAATATTGAGCGCCAGTTTCCGTTCATTGTTTCTTTAATTCATATTAAGATGCTTATGTATTCATTCTATTTTTGATGTCTCCTTAAAGTTACTTAAAAAATTCACACGATCATCTGTATTCCGAGAAAAATGCATTATAACTTGAGAACCAGTTTCTAGCTAAGTGGCGATCATTTAACTTACAGAAATAGGTTATTACGTGTATTCAATTTTCGATTTTCCGCTGAATTTATTTTAAAATTTCAAATGTTCTACTGGCTATCAGGAGGAAGAATTTAAAAAAATCAAGCACCAGTTTGCGCTTTTTTTAACGACCACCATGAGTAAATCAATGGGGTATATGCATTCGTCGTTCCCTAATTTAGGACCACTGGTTCCAGGAAAAGGACAGAACCAGTACCGTACGACAAGCACAACATCTATGCCTCACAGGGATTCGAACCCAGATCCCTCTCGGACGAATGATCAAAAGCCAGCGCTTAGACCACTGCGCCACCTGGGCGGCAGTTTGCATTTGAGTGGATTTCATTTACAGAAGATGTTCACACATTTTTAGAACGTTTTTGATAAGAAATTACAGAAAATTAAAGAAGTTCAAACAATTGAAATCGTCAACAACGTGTTAGATAAACACGAAAGAAACGTCTGCTATAGCTAAATATCGTGTGCTAAGAAAATTGCGCACGTAAAGAAGCTGTGGATAGGTTATTTTTTTATTTTATTTTTTGCTCTTTACGAAGGGAAATGTTGTGTGTGTGTATACGTTCGATTGTTAAGTTAAATGTGAAATTAACCATTTTAGGGCTATGTTGTGGAGTTCTATTGAATCAGTGCTGGAATAAAGAAATGATTACCGTAAGTTGACTTCTGTTTATGTTTCGTCTGGCCGTATAAGCTTAATTAGGAACTATTGCATCGTGTTCTTATTTTATTTCAACATTCCTTAGTCATGGTTTAGACATAACGTAAAACCAATCTTACTCACGAAAACGACATTACGTTATACAGTTAGACAGCACGTCTATCATCAATAACATTAGTCCTTTTAAACAGATCAGATCATATGTAAAGGATTTTAGGAAGGGAGTGTCTGACCCCAGGTCTTAAACAACCCTTAGAAATAGGAAGCTAGGAGATTTGGGCTAGAGTGCCCGATAGGAAAGTGACACGGAAGCGAAGTAGAAAGGGGTAGGAAGACGCCCTTATTTATTACCGGGGGAGCCAGTACCCGGGGTCCGACAGCTTAACGTGCCCATCCGACGCACGGCGGATGTTTAGTGGATCGAGCGTTCGTACCTGCCTGGGATCGAACCTGAGGTCCTTTCCGCGGCAGTCACGAACGTTGCCCACTATGCCACCCGCTTAAACAACCTCTGCATTGCCTTTTTATCTATCGTTCTTATCCGGCCACACATACGTCCTTTGTTCCGACCTCAGTGTGTTGCCAACATTGTTCTCGTTTGAAGGAAAAGACATAACGTTAAGGTTTGAAAATGTCTCAAATTTACATAGAAAAAGAAACTCAAAAGGACAGTTAAAATAGAATATACATTACAAGGTCTATGGTCTTAAATCAATCTGTATCTACTGTAAACAAAGTAATAAACAAAGATTTCAATCTGAAAAAAGAAACATAAAGTCACAGCCTTTTGCTCAGGCACGTGGGTGAGCATAAAACACGGTGTATTGTTCTTAATGGAAATCCCTTAGCCAGAGATAAATGGAATTTTATTGTGACTATTGATGAAACACGGATTAGCGTAAACGACTGTAACAAAAAAGGTGATTTAATATGGGAAAAGAGCAAAACAAGACTTACAGACTTGGTTCCAAGAATCCAAAGAAAGGTTCGGTAAAGGATCCATGATTATTGTTGGTTTCCAGTACAATGGAGAAATTAAAATTAAGAAAAGTTAAAAAAAATGTTAAAATCCTATCTACGTATTACCAAAATAATGTTTAAACTCCTATATCTAAAGAGGAAATACCATTTCTTAACCTACAAAGCTTTCAAATAATAGAATCGGAATAAGGCTACCACAGTCATACATCTAAATCTCCCTGTCTATTTCTTGAAAAAATGAAAAAAAGAGACGGGTATCAAGTCTATTATACCCTTTGCTCATATTCCTTCAAAGACTCCTGATGTGTCACCAATGGGCTGTTGTGCCTTCGGACTGCTCAAAAAACAGCGCTTTCTGAATGCAGACCTAAAACAATGATTGGACTATGGAATGCAGTAGAATAGAGTGGAATAAAATTACACTAACAATTTTAAGATATCTTGGAAATCTAGATGTAGGTTCGTAGTCCAGAGAAAGGGTTAGAAAGTTTAAGAAAGAAATAATTTTACTTTAAACGTTAATTACATTGCTGGAAAATAGTTCTCAAAATGCGTGCACATCCTCTGTAATTCATAGCGATGTATTTCCGCATTCATTCCATTTTCTTTTTTTCTTTTTTTTTTTCAGGGATTAACGACCACCCTGAGCAACTCGCAGAGCTATAAGCTGTCGTCCATTCATAATTTGGGATGGATTGCCCTAGGGAAGGGTCAGAACCAGCGCCATGGGATAAGCGTACCACCCATGCCGCACCTTACGACTCGGGCGCGGTCCCAGCTCGGGCAAGCCTGAGCTGTCTTGGTGGCACAGTGGTCTAAGCCCTGGATTCTTAGCATTCGTTCAAGTGGGCTCGAGTTCGAGCCCCAATAAAGCATGAGTAGTGTGTTTGTCTTACTGCCCTGGCCTTCTCCCTTACCTGGAACCAATGGCCCTAAATAAGGGACATGCTTATATAGACAATTCAGTTGCTCACGGTGTTTGTTATATCCACAAACAAAGAAAAAAGAACGGCTTGCCAGAAACCTACATTTCTGACCATTCGACCGTTAAAATTATTTGTCCAAATATTTGTTTCTGGAGAAAACAGATGTGTCGTACAGTGAAGTCCGTTTATTTTTTCGCAGCCACACAGCAGCGAATTATCACAACACCAGCATCGTGAAAAGTGGGGGACTGTATTTTTAGATTTCTTTTTCAATCCCTTTTGTGCAGAAGTGGGTCTACTTTTTTCAATTATTTCCTTTTATTGATCCTACTTTCTGACTGAAAATTATAAATTCATTAAACTCGTAGCCATATGGGCATATTCAGTCACGACACAATTATTCGACATAGATTATTAATAATTATTTGAAACAAAGCTTGAAGATAGAAATAAAATTAATCCGATGGGTATTGTTAAAACATTTTTCTACATGCAGTTGGTAGCTCGTAAAACAAACGAGATAAAAACGCTGAAATACAGGGAAAAAATAAAATTATTCAGTACCTGAGGACACGCCGTTCATCCAAGCACTCAGCTGGTGACCTCCAGAGTCACCAGCAAGTTCTGCTTTCTGCGCAGGCGCAGTCCGCAGAACTTGCAGGGTTTTGTTATCCGTACAAGAGGGGGTAACGCGTGGCATTGCTAGTGTGGCAGCTATGTGCTCCTTAACGAGACAAGCCGGAGCAGGAGATTTTTCCACAGCCAACATGAAATGAGGGACTTCATACGTAACTAGCATTATATTACAGTTTCCTGTCTGAATAAATTATAATTATTTACTTAACACTATTTCGATTGGCAGCAATGGATGCCAGCACGCTTTGGTCCTAGATTGGGAGCACATCACTTCAGCTCACTCCCATGTAGCTCCAAGGAACAACGCTTCTAACGTAAGGGCATACGCCCGTAGCTGCGAGTTCGGGACAGCACAAGACAGCTAGCTTTTACTTCCAGAAGCCGTTCTACTACACACCACCAAGCGACTTAATGGGGGCATTCAATTCATGACAGTGTCCGCGCCCATTCGAACTTGCTCACCGTTCGGTAAATGTTTAATTTTGAGATTAATATCTTTGAACTATGAAATCGGATGTACGAAAAGAATTACTACTTCCTTGATTAATCAACGGCGGTTTTACATAAGATGTACCCGCGAGACAGGGCCATTTTCAGTTTTCCGTAACAATTACTTTTCTGTGTGACACTTGATTTATTTGCACTGCAGCACGATGGAGCTGTACGATATCCGCTGTGTTATTCAAGCTGACTCTTTCTCTTGTGACATTCGGAACAAAACAAAACTACAAAAGAATAATTTGCTCAACGTGACCAGCATGCATTTACTTTAACGACTCATTTTAAATCAGGATTATCTATAGCTAAATGCATCAGAACCCCCCCCCCCCTTTTTTTTTCATGATTTTAAAGTACTTTTCCCACGCGATTTTGCAACAACAAAATTTGTTGTTGATTGAAGCTTCCATACGCTGTAATATTTGAAATGTAAATGTTTATTTCCTCCTCGGTGATATTCGAAATCCCTGGGGAATGCGTAGTTGAGTAATTTCCATTATGATGCTAAGCTCCTCTTTCAGTGTCAGTTGAGAGAAAACAATATCAAACGTTCCCGGAATAATGGAACGTGACCAGCGTACATTTCCTTTTCTTAAAAATAAAAAAATAAATAAAAAAAGAATGGAAACTCGGAGAAGAAAGAATTTGCGTTACTTTAAATGTATCACACACAAAACAAACTCGAAAAACAAAATAAAGTACTTTCCACGCTTCATGCAGGAAAACAAAAAGGATTTTCCTGCATGTCTACTGCTGTTATTTTAGGGATATTTAGGGGGAAAAAAATATTCATGTTCCAAGGGATTTTAGAAACATCCCGAGAATTTAAAAAGCCGAAAGATTACGATCCCATTAAAAGCATCCATTTCACCAACAAATTAGAGAGCAAAATTTTATTTTCTAAATAATAAAGGCGGTCGCTTGTTTTACTGATGCTGAAAACCCCGGCTGAAATCTTTTATTTTCATCATTAACAAAAGAGGGGGATATACTTTAACACACTGACTGCTTAATGATGCATTTAAGCAAGATAATCTTTATCTTTATTAAGAATAAAACTCCCATAACGGTTTACTTTCAGACAACATGTTACATAATAAAAACGCCAATTTTTATTGTTTATTATTTCGTCTCGAGGATTTTCTCAGCCCTTTAAAAATCTGCAGTAATTAAAAGAAAGTATTATAAGTATTTAGCTACTCTGCAGGCAAGCACAAAAGATTCATGCAATCTTGCAGAATCTTTTATGCTTGCCTATGCACAATGACACAATAGCAAAGAAACGCAAAAAAAAGCCCTGGTAGCTCGCGTAATTCTACACTATCTACCAACAAGTAATTCGACACCCCTACAATCGACGATATCTGCGGTCCTGATACACGTCACGGCCGCCACCGTTAAATATCGTGTGGGAAACAACAACGCAACCAGTCGCATGCAAGATGCCACGCAGTTTGGAGCTCTCTGACTTCGAGAAAGGTGTAATCGTCGGGTATCACAGAAATGGTCGATCCATACGAGACATATCCAGCAACTTGAAGTACCCAAAATCGACCGTGTTCTACGTGATTGGCAAGTGGAAGATGAGAGGTGACTGTCGGAATGTGCCCCGACCCAGCAGACCCACAAAACTGGGAGTTAGAGACCGACAGGTGCTGGCCAGAGAAATTCGGAAGAACCGCACCAAATCGATGAGCCACATCCGCGAGTGGTTTCAACAGGCACCCGGAAGTGTTCGTTCGATGAATACCATCCATAAGGAAGCTCATCTGCTCGGTAATCATGGACGTGCACAAGCCTTTGATCACCAAGTCCAATAGCGCTGCTCGGCTAACGTGGTGCAAAGAACGTCGACAGTGGACCGTTGAACAGTGGAAACAGGTTCTCTGGAGCGACGAATCAAGGTTCACGCTCTACCATTCGGATGGCCGGGTCTGGGTTTAGCGTCTGCCTGGAGAACGCCTCCTGCCGGAATGTATTGTGTCAACTGTGAAGTTCGGCGGCGGTGGAATTATGCTATGAGGGTGTTTCTCCTGGTATGGCACGGGACCCTTGGTCGCAATTCCTGGTGAACTCAACGCCGAGACCTACTGCACCATTTTGGATGACCATGCACTTCCTACGTTGTGGCAGTTTTACGGGGTGGAACCATGTTACTTTCAGGATGACAATGCCATCTGTCATGTTGCGAGGACCACCATGGCTTGGTATGGTGACAATGGGGTTAATCGAATGGACTGGCCTGCGCAGAGCCCGGACCTTAACCCTATCGAACACCTCTGGGACGAGTTGGAGCGTCAACTTAAGGGGTACCCCCACCGTCCGAAATCGGTGAAGGAACTGACCTGTCTTCTCCAAGCCGAGTGGTAGAAAATGCCGCTAGCCGTCGTGCAACGCCTGGTTGAGAGTGTGCCCCGGAGGGTCGCAGCTGTAATCGCCGCTCGTGGAGGCTCCAACAACTATTGAAGGTTAATAAACTTCGTTTTCTTTTGCTATCACAGGTGTCCAGTTACTTGTTGGTAGATAGTGCACTATACATGTTTTCGGGATTTATGTCGTATACTGCCTTTACGTTTTTGTTAACTTTTCCCTCAGATAAATTTAGGCTGCTCTTTTACATGTTTCAAATTGAAAGTTACGTCTGAACAAGTAATGGGTCGTTCGTGAACGACTCGGTCACCATGAATGGTTTGCTTTCAATGCAGTGAATGACAGATTTTTCATTGGATTTGTGAAGGAATAGCTTTCAGGATTTGATTACTTCCTTGTAATTTAATACTCCGATGAACCATTACATTATGACCACCTACCTAATAAGCTGCAGGACCCCCTTTAGCCCTCAAAACAGCGGCCAATTGGCGAGGCATCGAATCGATGAGGCGGCGATAGGTATCCTGGAGTATCTGGTACCATACTGTCAACAGCAGGTTCTCCAGTTCTAGTACATTTTGGGGTGGTGGTGATTTAGCGCGAACCCGCTTTTTAAAGTTGAACCACAAATGTTCGATTGGGTTCATATCAGGTGAATTCGGAAGCTAGGGCCTTAACAGAAAGTCACCAGCATGTTCTTCGAACCACTCCTAGACGATTCTGGCAGTGTGGCATGGCAAATTATCCTGTTGGTAATGGCCATCACCAGCAGGGAACACAGTTGCCATGAATGGGTGAACTTGGTCCACAACGATGTTCAGATACCTGACAGCTGTCAAGGATTGTGCTATTCGGACAATGGGGCCTAAAGTGTCCCAAGAAAACATTTCCCACAACATAACACCGCCGCCGCCGGCCTGTTTCCGCCAACAGTGCATCCAGGTGCCATAGCATCCGTTGGTAATCCCCGTATCCGTGCTCGGCAGTCTACGTGATGCACCAGGAATCTTGATTCGTCAGACCAGGTCACTTTCTTCCAATCGTCCACGGTCCAATGTCGATGATCTTGGTTCCATTGCACGCGTTGTTGGCGATGACGTGCGGTGAGCATAGGGACCCAGCTGAGTCTTCGGCTAGGCAGGCCCGTGCGCAGAAGGCTGCGATGAACTGTGTGCTCTGACACATTTCCCTGATCACCACTGTTGTAGCTGCTTGTGATTTGTCGCACTGTGGCCCTGCGGTCACTGTGAACAATGTGCGCTAGTCTGCGTTCCCCTCTGGCATCAATGAGCTGCGGACGATACACGGCTGGCCGACGGTTTGCCATCTGTGCACCACTTTTGATACGTACTCACTACAGCGGCATGTGAACAACCCACAAACCGCGCCATTTCCGAGATCGTAGTTCCGAGGTGCCGTGACATCACAATTTGTCATTTATCAAACACCGATAAATCGGCAGCTTTTCCCATTCTGGCTCCGAACACTCTACTAACCGAAAGCCGGTCCTCGGGTTGTATATATACTGCTTTGTGAACTTCACCTGGGCCGCCGTTTGGTGTCCAGGCGCGCTCATTTCTCTAGGCTGGGTGTTGTCATAATGTAATGGCTCAAGGGTGTATATTGTTCAACATTGCCTGGAATTGTCTTCATATTGTGTTGGAAAATAACAGGGGTGTAACAGTAAAAATGCAGTTTTTTCGAAATTTAATAATTTCTTAATGCAAAATGTTAGATTAAAATACAATCGTATCAATTTTGTACAAATGGTAAGCTGAATCTTTACGGAGATTTCCATTCTACCATCCCAGACAAAAAAAAGGAAAATAATAATTATTTCCCACTTCCTATCTAGAGTTCCCACCTCGCAGATTTCAATTCTTTATAAAGCAATTGGTACGCATAAGTACCTTGCTCGATTTGCGAAATTTATCGTGCACCAAAAGTCCCCTTGAACTCGGAACAGAAAGTAACTCAACCGAGAAATGGACATGCTACTTTTGAGCAAGAAAATCTCATCGCTTCTACACCAGTCGGGGAAAAAAATAATAATAGAGAAAAGAGCATCTCCTCTTGTGGGAGGAGCCCAGGCTTCGAACATCTTTATTGATTTCGTTTCGATTTTTCAATCGTTCTCAGAAGTCCATAAGCACACTTTTCTGAATCTCTCCACCCAACTTTCTTAGTCCTCCTTTCACTTAAGGACTCTTTTTTTTTTCCCCTTTAGTATGGCAGCGCTACTTTCACATTCTGCGACCTTTTCGAAAATCCTTGGATGTCATACAAAACAAAACGAAAGAAAAAAAAAAAAGTTTTCGAACAGTGCTCTCTTCATTTTTCAATAGAAAGCACTAAAACAAAAAAAAAAGAAAAAAAAAAGAATCCTGAAAGTAAATCTTATTGCCGGCTGCTTCACAGTCATAGGCTATCCTTCTTTAAAGGGTTCTATTTTCCAAATAAAAGCTATGACCTACGAAAAGAGCGCAGCATGCATACTTTTCTTTTCTGAAATGAATTTAGAACGTTCGGGGAAAATATATCATATTCTATTTCTCACAATTATCAAAGGCAAGGCCGTAACTCTCAAGGGGCTAGAGGGAGATCCGACCCCCCCCCCACACACACACACCCTCTTGCAAGGAAAGCTAGCATCCACCACCCTGGAAAGTATGCGGTTTTGTAAATTCTTCAAAATTTCATTTTCGGTGATTTGCGAAAACGACTTTTGTATTTAATTATAAGAATGAATGCATAGCCTTATTTATTCGTGCACTTCACGTTTTAAAAAAAAGAGCAAAATTGAAATGAGAGAGCATGAACGATGGATAACTAAAAGTGAATTACTTCTCGAAGTGAATCAGTACGAACTGCTGAGCCAAAGATTTTCTGCCGCATGAGCATGGGACTTGTTGCTCTAAATGCTTAGGGAAGAGAAAAATCACTTTATTTATTTATTTATTGAGAAACGTAAAATATAAAAGAACATTCCAAAAAAAAAAGAAAATAATACAGGTGGGCTCAGTTCTGCCGTCAGTTTGGAACGCAGGACTACGACTTGCAGATCAGAGAGTTGAAATGAGTTAGTCTAGTATGGTTTCAAACCGTTTATTTAATTTTTTATAGCCAACACAGGTCTATGATATACAAAGTAGCTTACATAATTTTTACAAATAATGCTGAATACATTGCGAACACAAAGCAGAGTTCGAGATGGTACAGGTTCGATCGGTGTGTTGCATTGTTGTTTGGCGGCGGCTGCATTCAGGCGTTCTCGATGCTCTCTAGTTCGTTTGGCTGCAATTTTCTTGGGCTTCTTACATTCCTCATTACTTGCTCTTACCTCTCGTTTTGATTTTCACCGCTTTTGCTGGCGTTCATTCTACGAATTACGTTGCATTGTCGAAAATGTTAACCCGTTCACACGAAAACAATTTTTAAACATTTTAGTTTAAAACACTGCGATTATGTTCTTTATATATTTGAATAGATCTCGTCGAGAGCATTAAAACGATACCACCCACAGTCGTGTTGCTCTCACGGTTGCCGAGATAGACTGAGTCAAACGCGTCGGAATCCGCCGGAAACATTGCATCATGTCCCCTGCGCACAGTGAGCTAGAGGAGCAGTACGCGATTTGGACTCCATGCTGTTTACGAATATGTTAACACGATTAGTTTGTGGCACCTGTTTTTAACGCTATAATGATTTCAATTGGGGCCTATTTTTGTCACAGGCTGTCGGCTGTAAGTTGCCCCATACTATCCGCGGGGTTAGACCTACTCCTACGTCAAATAAGAAAACAAGAAAGATGACACCGAATTTTCGGGTGTAATAAGCACGTCTTTTGAATCCGTTCTGACGCAAATTAAATTTATCAAAGCTATTCAAAGTCAATGGAACCGGTATGGAAAACAATAGTATCTGACGGAAGAAGTAAATTTTTTCAATCGGGTTTTTAATCCCACAGATATTGCTGTAAACAGAATCGTGAGCTTACGCCCTCTGGTTGCAGACTTGTGCTTTAAGAAAAACATGAATTTATATGGGAAACATTTCTCACCGGAAACGCCCTCCAACACAAATAATCTTTCAAATCGGACTCTTAGAAACAGAGATATCGACAAAAATAAGATGTGACTTTACGTCCCCTGGTGGGAAAACCATGCATTATTTTAGGAAGAAAATATTCTCAAAAGGTTTTTTCCATATGAGCGGTATCGGTCCAAGAAAAAATTTAGTCGAGTTTTCAGGAGCCCAGATTTTGCTACAAATACATCAGAAGCAGAAATTAAGACTTATGCCGCCTGGTGGCCAAACCATTCTTTGCCAAACGTTAGAAATTATGTGAAAAATATTTTCCATCAGGTCATGTATGCGATACAGGAAGAATTTTTCAAATCGGAGTTTTAGAAGCAGAAATAACGCAGAAAACGCAATTTACCTTTGTGCCCCCCTAGCGGAAAGTTCATGATTTACTTGAAAATTTTGAATGTATAGGAAAAACATTTTGCATCGGAAGCACTATCCGACAAAGCAGGAATTTTTCAAATCGGGCTCCTAGAAGTAGAGATATTGACAAAAATAAGATATACATCTACGCCCCCTGGCGTAGAAACCATGCATTATTTTAAGAAGAAAATGTTTCTAAAAGGTTTGTCGACATGAGTAGTATCGGTCTACAAACGACGTTTTTTTCAATCGAGAATTTAGAAGCTCATATTTTACTGCAAATACATCAGAAGCGGAAATTAAAGTTTACGCCCCCTGATGGCCAACCCATTTTTTTACAAAAATTTAAAATTATGTGCAAACGATTTCCCATCAGGAGCTGCATCCGGTGCAGAAAGAATTTTTCAAATCGGACTAATAGTTGCAGAGATATCGTGAGTACAGACAGACGGACGGACGGACAAATCGGTAACATAAGCGCGTTCTTTTTTTACAAAAGACGTGCTAAAAAAGAGGAAGGAGAGAAAAGCGGAGGTGGTGCACATACGGATGAAATGTTTATCACTTGGAAAGTGACTATAAGATGCTAAACAGTGCTGTATAACGAATTAAATTTCTCCGTCATTTTTGTCCACGCCGGGGCTCGAACCCGAGTCCATTTATTCCGGAACAAAACGCTCTACCAACTGAGCTACGCAGACGTTCGATCTCGCTGCTATCTGCCTTTATGTCTTGTGCGTCCTGCGGGGCAGGCACGTCACAGCTGTTAAAAAAAAACTTCCAGGTGGTTGATCGCCGAAAAAGATGAATTATCGTGGGAATGTTTTTACTAAATGTATCCCTTTAGGCGATGAAAAATAATCTTATAAACAGACATGTTTGTACGAGAGAGAAAGAGCAAGCCTACATCCACTTCCTGTTCATTGTTTTACGGTCAGTAGGAGTGTTTTTGCGATGCATGTGTGTGAGAAGAAGTGTTCCAAGAGTGATTGTGGGATGAAACGGAAAAACTCTGACCTCACTACTACATATAGAGATAATGCATGTTATCTATATATTATATTGTTCTGTATAATGTAATATATACATTAATACAGGCACACATAGATTATATATTACACACACATTATATTAACTAGCTACACAACAATGAACCACTAGTGCCTGTAAAATTTAACTGCGCACCTTTTTTATACGAATTTTTTTCCATTATCTTAAAAACCTTTCGAAAATTGCATTTTGAATTTTATATGTGATGTTAGAGATGTCTCAAAAATTGAGACATGTACACTTCAGAACATGTAGGCAAACTATGGAGATTAGTTTAGCTCTGAGTGTTTAAGTCCTGCTACCATAGCCCCCTATAGTGATTTTTGTGAATTCTGAAATTAGCTCATTGGATTCATTGAATCTGACATAACGAAATTATTTTATATAGATGCTGCTGCCAAATGATTAAAATAGTCTTCCTTTCAGTATGTACAACCGTTTAAAATGTGGGAAGATACCAAGGCTCTATTTTGACCAGTAGTTAGTAGCGAATTGCTAGCAAGCAAATGCATTTTGCTAGTGATAAAAGTGGTTCTAGCAAAAGTTGCTAGTGGAAAAAATTTTGAATGTTTTAGTGTGAACTGTAAAGCGACACTGCTTTGCGCATGTGGAATATTTTAGACACATACAAAAAGGAACAACTGCTTTCTGGAAGCGAATGTTTCTTGAAAAGTACAAACATTATAAAGACGTTTTGGCACTAGTAGAAATATCCGGTATATTTCCCTTATCTACTTCTGCATGTGAGGTTGGGTTCAGTTTCATGTAGAGAATCCAGGGTGATTGGAGGGGCAGTTTAAACTTACAAGCATTGAATGCTCTCATGAGAATCGAGGTTGAAGGTCCGTCCGAAGACAAACTTGACCGCAGGCCTGCTGTTTTAAAGTGGTATGATAAAAAGACCAGAAATCCAGATCGTAAACCATACGGAAACAAACTTAAGATTTTGAATAGTGTTCTTGAATTTTGTGAATAAATATTTGCATTGGAATTAAATTGTTAGAATTAATCTGTCAGGTCATGAAAAGGTGAGTTATATCTAAAATATTTTTAATCTTTTCAGCATTACAATGTGACAGTTACAGGTTTGAAATAAAAATTTGTCATGATTGACTAATGGAGGGGGCATGTTAAAGTTTATGTTAATAAATGTTCGCTAGTAAATAATGCAATTTGCTAGTAAAAATAAGGTCACTAGCAAGTGTTGCTACTTCTAAAAAACGAAATCAAGGCCTGGAAGATACTTTTATTTGATGATCATTTCATTGCATTTTCAGAAACGACAAACCCCGGATTTTCGGGTTTTCTTGAAAATGACAGAAATGGCAAATCCTGGATTTCTAGGTTTAAAATAATACAAAAACTCGAAATTCCGGGATATACGCCCGGACGACAAACAGGCTTGGCGTTCATTGGCGGGAATCTGAGGGTTTTTGGTTTTTGATAGGGGAAGGAAGGAAGGCTTAATTGTTGACCACGGTAAGAAGAGACTACCTTCGAGCCCCAGCGAAGATGGTACTCGAAGGTAGTCTCTTCAAAAGGTGTTGGTCCTTTAGTACAGATCCACGGTATGATGAACGGAGTTATGTACAGGGGTATTTTACAAGATAATTTACTACCATATGTGCGAATAAATTTGAGTAGAAACTGGATATTTCAGCACGATAATGACCCTAGGCAGACGTGTAGTACTGTGGAGACATGGGTGTCTACCAAAACAATTTGCCAAATGAAGTGGCCTGACGTTAAAGCCCATAGAAAACCTTCAGAACGAACTTGATAAACGTGTGTGGGTGCATATAAATACCCTAATTCGACCGAATGTTTTTCAAAAATTGGAGGAATTAAATAAATTTACTCACGAATATATTAGCCACATATTTTATCATATCACGTCGTTGTATAATTGCTTGTAAGGGTATGGCGACAAAATATTAACTGCATATTATTATTATTATTATTATTATTATTATTATTATTAATAATCAATGCGTTACAACGGGGGAGGGAGTTGTTGCAAGACACGCTCTGATCGTCTGAGGAACGAAGGAGTTTCTGCATGCGAAAGTGTCTCAGGCAGACACTCACACGTGTCTCAGGAGTGTCTGTATGACAAAAAATATTATGAGTATGAAGTATAGAAGGTCTTGTGTACGTCGTGTGATGGATGTCAGTGAAGCCCGAGTTGTGTGTCACGAGTGTCTGCATCAGAAAAAGATTACAAGTATGAAGTATGAGAAAAATGAGTATGAGATTATGAGTATGATCGGTAGTAACCTCTTCTAACAGTAGTCAACAGCCAATCCTCTTCTCTTCCCCCTCAAAACAAAAAACTCTCACATTCACGACAATAAACCCCATTTCTCTCTCTCTCTCTCTCTCTCTCTCTCACACACACACACGCACGCACACAAAACACGTGCGCGCTCTCTTATTGAAACCACTGTTACTTACCTCAAACCAATAAATCGAAAAAAGTCCAAAGATCTATCCACTCCCCCCCCCTCTCGCATAAAGATTTCCCTTTAGCACTATTTTCCAACGATTAGGTGATACACATTTAGCTACACCCTACATCCCCCTCCCCTCAGCAATATTTCTTTGTATCAGCACTTACCATCTCATCACTTTTCAAGTAACAATGTTAAGCTTTCTGCACAGTTACCCATCCACCTCGGCTTCTGTTTTACTTTTCTTTCTTCCGTTTTTTTAACGTTCTTCTGTTTATTCTTCCATATTTTTTCTCCGAAAAAAGGGGGCTTTTTTCTCTTCCCTTACCCTTAACATTAACAAGCTGCGTACCTGTGTAGTTAAGAAACACTGGTGCAAATTTTCCTACTGACTCACCCCGAGAAACAATTTCAATTTCTTTTGAGTTTTCCATCATTGGAGCTGTATCATTTTAATTTTGCCTTTTTTTTCTTTAGAGAAAGTTCAATACAAGAATAAATAAGCTATTTATGTTTCTAATGATATACAAGAGTAATTTTCATAAACCACCGAAAATAAAAGTTCAGAGGATTTACAACGAAGTCCATCTTCCAGTGGGAGTTAGCTTACCTTGCAGGGGCTCATCCCTAGCAAGGTATTCATCTCCGTTGCACAGATAACTTTTTTCATAGCACCTTTCTCTTAATTTCACTATGAGCCTATTTTTTACGAATGAACTTCACATATTACCCTGTTATTTTTCCATTTTGCTCACTTATTTTGTAGGTCAGTAGAAATTCCATGCTCTGAATGATTTTTCGGGGGCATTTAGCTGCGTCAACGAGATGGGTGTCTTCATTATTCATTCTCCCTGTTCGGTATATAGATTAAT
This sequence comes from Macrothele yani, assembly GCA_039090855.1. Taxonomy (NCBI): domain Eukaryota; kingdom Metazoa; phylum Arthropoda; class Arachnida; order Araneae; family Macrothelidae; genus Macrothele; species Macrothele yani. The sequence continues at coordinate 35,629,614 of CM077024.1, read as the reverse complement.
TTTTTCTTCGTTAATTCACAATCTTTTCTTTTTGTGACTTTTTTTTTACCCATCTTCCTGTCACAATTCTGATTCAATCTATCGGCATCATTTAATCATTTAGCATCGTGATTTCGATAAAGATATTGCAAAATATCAAAAATAAAGCACCTCAGTACTGATAACATCGAGTCAAGTCTTCAGACGGCTGGCCAAAAAGACCGCTGAACCGCTGGAATTTGGGTAAAAGTTAGAGCTCCGAGTTCGAAATCTAGGTGAGGTATGAGCTTTGAATTTGTCCTCTAGCGATAGTTCTGTCCAAAGTAGCACAGCCTTGCGATTTGACATAAGCCCAACACTGAGTCACTGTCTTTAATTCTTAAAAGACAGTGGCTCAGTGTTGGGCGTACGTTATATTATAAGGCTGTGTTACCTGGGGTCCCTTTCTTAGAACTCGAGACAAATTAGAGACAGGCTTTAGAAACACATGGGAAGCCGCGAATGGCTGAGTGGTTAGCAGTTCAGACTACCAATGCAAGGTCCTCAGGTTCGATCCAGGGCTGATCTTGAGGAGGTGGTGTGATTTGCTAACAATCACTGAATATTCGCCGTGCATCGGACGAGCACGTTAAGTGGCGGCCCCCAGGCTGGACCCACTGGTTAAATGGCTATCCTTTCCTATGCCCCCTCCTGAAATTCTCTCATCCCTCTATGTGCAACATCGTACTTGTACGGTGGCGCCATCTACTGTACTTTAATCTCACTACAAATTGTTCTGTCAAAGTCGCTGGACTTGCTCTCATTCCTTCCGTTTCTGTGTCCTGCCCAAAAGGCGAACTCGCTGTAGGTGGCTGGGACCTAAAATCTACTCACTGTGGACGGAAGTCCTACAAGAAAATGACTCATGCTTGCTTGAAGCACATGGGAGTCGCTTAACCCTGAAAACAAAGGGACAAAAAAGCCCAAGAAAGATGACACCAAATTCTCGGGTGTAATGAGCCAGTCTAAAAAAAATTTCAAAGCAAATTTCTAGAAGAAATTCAGCCAAAAAGAAAATAATTTACTTCTCGTGGTCAAAATATAAACAAAATTTAAGATGTGTATCTTATATTGTATTGGACCGGTTACCAAGAAATAAAAACAAACAAACCTATCAGCCGCCTATCTACTCATTCTGTAAAACATCCACAAATACTGATAGAAATCAGGGCTTGGAGGAAAGGGCTAGAGCGCTTCACCCCTGAGAAACGCAGCTGAGGTTGATGACGTAGCTGTGCTGGCCCTTCGGAAGCCAATAGCGACGGGGAGCTGTGTTCTAACCGAGCAGCATAGGAAAGGCACTTTCAGTCAATGTTATTACCGTATTTAACAGATCACCAGGGGCGAAGCGTCGGGGTAGACTTTGAGACTAAATCTACCCAAGAGTAAAATGCCAAAACTGATTTTGTTATTACTTCTTATATTTATTTAGTTTTTCACAAATACAATGGAAAGAAACCTCTAATTAATGTAATGCAGGACAATTAATTTGCAAAATTACGTTATGTCCAATATTTCCCTTCAATCTTATTATCTTGGAATGAAAAGTGAGACTCGAAATCATGAGTCTCACAGATCAACATACCAGTACAGCAGCTTCTGCGGGAAAGTTATTTTTAGCGCTCTGTGGTAGTCTGTGGAGGGGAAAAGACTAGTTTCAAACGAAAGCGGATGCTGCTGATTGGCTGCTCCTTGCTCGGTGCATTGTGGTCGGAAATCTCCACTCTTGGTCACAGAGCAGAGAAAGCCAGTAATCACTGCTCACGGGTTTGTGTTTGTTATAAAGTGGAACTTATGACTGACTAATGAGCGTGTTATCAGTGTTGTGTGTTTAATTTTTATTTTTTTAAGCGAGCAATGTGCGAACAAGAAGTTCATGATTCTTCTGATTTAGTTAAGTATCTGCTAAAAATCCACTGCCTACCTTAATATTTCTATTAGGGGCCAGGTGTGTGTGTTTAAACGATGTTTAGTGCTCTAAATATTTAGAAGTTTGGGTAAACGCTAACAAAATTTACATTGTGCATGCGAGCAATCAAATCCTGCATTTTTCGGGTTCAGAGCAGTAGTTCATATGTTCTTAAAAGTTCTATCTTGGAAAGGTGAGGTCCTTTATGGACCGCTTCACCCCTGAGGGTAAAAACAGCTTTGAGATTTCTCTACGTGTCAGCATTACAGCTGACACGTAGGGAAATCTCAAAGCTGTTTTTACCCTCCTCTTCCTCACAAAAATATTAGCATTCAGCAAGGCTTTCTTTCCTTACGGACACGGATATGGAAACAAATCATTTGAAATTAAAACATAAATAACCGCAAAAGTACTGTTTTTTTTTTTTTTTTTTTTGAATGGAGGTTTGACGACCACCGTGAGCAACTCAATGGGCTATGAGCAGTCACCCGTCTCTAACTTATGGCCACTGGTTCCAGGGAAGAGAGAAAGCCAGCGCCGTAAGATAAACAACATCCCTGCCTCACGGGGATTCGAACCCGGACCCCTGTTCAGAAGCCATCGCTTATACCACTGCGCCACCTGGGCGGCAAAGTACTACTTACCGTTGTTAAATCTGCATAGTATTAGTTTGTCTAAATAAGTAAATATAAAAATATACCGAAATATATTACAATCCGCAGTAAAAAAAATACCGATCTTTGTGGGTCTAAGTACCAATCTTTGTGGGTCTAAGTTTAAGTTGTATGAAATGGAAATCATTACCTTTTTTTTTTTTAGTTTTCAGGATCGGTTTGGCAACAGTTTAATTTGCTTTCGCAAGTTGTGGAAAAAAATTGCATTTATGTAGCAGTTTTTTTTAAAGATACAGTACAGCAAGCAATGACAATGCAAACAATATGTTGGTACTAAAATATTCACATGAATATAATATGTATCTTTGTTAGCATGCTATCTATATAGGCATTAGTTTAACTGAAAAAAAATATAAACAAAATGTTTTAGTCTCCCCAACACAGAGCACCACGCTTCGCCACTGCAGATCACAGTGTGTTATCTATTGCAATGCGCACTCAGATATTAGAAATTATCTTTTTCGAAAGCAAAAGTTAAGAATTTTGGGTCCTAAATTCAGAAAACATTGATGTAATAGTATAAATGCGATAATTTTAAATGAACAATTTCTCTCATGAATGCCTTTTCTTTAAAAAGTATTTTGCTTAATATACTACCTATATTTTTCTAGTGTCAAAAAATACGCGTGTATCTTTCCTTTTTTTTTTTTTTTTTTAGTAATGCCCTAGAAAAGGTTAGTGTCTAAAACCTTTTTCTCTCTGTCACAAACATTAGTTGTTTAAATTTTTAACACACGAAAAGTTGCGGTTTTTCTTCAAACTCCGTAAAAGTAGTTCAAACACTCTGCTAATGTATCAAATAAAAATAATTTACTTACATTTTACATCCATCATGATTTCTAAAGTTCACTGCGTTTAAAAAGTGGTGAACAAAATTTACTTCATGTTATTATGTATGTTCCTAATTGCACAAACTGGAAAATGTCTTAAATGTGAAACTGTTTTCTTCATTGCCCAAATGGAAAGAAAAAACTTATGATTTTCTCACTGTGTTTGAGTCAATCCATTTTTTTACGCTTTCCAACCGTAGGTACATGCTCCAGTTTTGTCCATCTATCTGTCTGTACGATAACTCTCGTAAAAATGGTTCCATTTTCGATTAAATTTTAGTATGTGGTATGGGACAACCTGGGGACGAACCCTATTGAAAATGGAAGAAATGGAGTCAAAGGTCTGAACACAGGAGCGGAATCCATTCCATCGCCCTTATGTGTCATAACTTACGTAAAAATGCATCTATTGCGACTAAACTTGAGTATGTGGTTCCGGACGTATACTGAACCAATTCTGTTGAATATCATCGAATTGGGGTCAAAGGTCAGGGCACAGGAGCGAGATTTATTCCACAACCATTATCCTCATAACTTGACTAAAAACGCTTCTTTTGCGACAAAACTTTAGTATGTTGTTTCGGAGGTATACTGAACTAATTCTGTTTAATAACAATAAAATTAACAATAAACAGTATCCGAGATTTAATTTTTGTTTTTAGCGATCACCTGTGGGTTTATCTAAAAAGGTGAAGGGAATGTACGCAGGGCGGTAGCTTGGGGACCGACAGCCTCTATTACGAAAGACGCGACGAACGTGAAAATAATTAGCACATGCAATATCTGGAATAAAAATTAACGAAATAATTCAGTATCACACTTAAGCGCTATATATCGATCTGACTGTGGCGAAAAGCCCATAAATCAGCTGTTTATGGGCTTTTCGCCACAGTCAATATGAAAATTCGGAGTTTTAAAACACTGAAATCTTTTTACAGAAAGTTGCTTAAGACACGGCAAGATCAATTTGGCGCTCTTACTTCCATGACAAACCATTGTAATCATACACCGTATACCCGTCCGTTTCCCAATACTCATTTCGATTACTCATTTTTGAAACGCTTTTCATTCGGTGAAGTCTGTCGCAAAAGTTTAAGCTCAAAACAGTATCGACGATAAACGTAAAAATACCAAGCAAAGCAGTTTGGAGTTTGTGTTTTGTTGCTTCGTAAAAATAAGTAGCAAAGGTACACAAACACTGTAAAGCAAGCGAAACACTTAAAACTACGTCACATTGTGCAATGGGAAACCAATACTTCAACGGATATAATAATTATACATATTACTCAGAGGAAAAGGAAAATCGACATGTCTCAAAAGTTTAGACACAACGGAAAAAAATGTTACCGTCGTTAGATGTTAACTGCATTTGCAGACACCTGTATCAGTTCAAAAACGCGTTTCTCGGTGGAATAAATTAAATTCTGTACAGTATTTGGTTAATATAATTTTAATTAATAGTTTAATAACTATTCATCGTGTAAAAATTAATTAGTATGTTGCCTTCGGTTTGCCTGGAACGGTTTTTCTTTGGAAATCTCAAAAACATTTTGCCCGATATTTTTGTTTAAATCACCTAGCCTAGGGGAAACGAACAATCTTATTGCATTCTGTAAAAGATACGTTTGTCTAATTTCAACCAAACCGAATACCTATAAACATTATTTTAAAATAAAGCTTGAAAACATGAAATTTTGTCTTGATCGTTTAAAGTTTTTGAATTATTTCGTTCTTAAGTACAGAAAAAAAAAAAAAAAAAAAAACATTGTGAGGGTACCTCTCCTTTTTTATTTTTGGTGTCCTTATGCATGTATATACATATAGGGACTGAACAGAACAATGTGAACACCACGCTCAAAGACGTTACTTTTAATGCAGCTGAGTACGTAGCAATACGCAAAGGTATCCACCATCTTTTGATTGTAATAGCTTTGTTTAGAACCACAAGGTCCTGTTCAAGTGCATTTAAAGTGTCTTGTAGCAAAATTTCTTTCAGGATAACGACGGAATGAGTGACCTAACGGAATTTCAAAAAACGCTAATTATCAGTGGCCGGCTAGTTGGTGGCTCCGTGACAACAATCGCCAGAGTAGTGAAGGTAACGAGAGCTACTGCGTCATGACAGAATACCGTGTTCGTGGCAAAACCTCCTCTGCGAAACAAAAGAGTGGCCGAAAAACGACCCTGACTGATAGAGACAGGAGGCCGTTAAAGAGGATTGTTACCCACAATAAGAAGACCACGGCACGGAAAATTAGTGCAGAGCTCGATCTGCGTTTCCAGACCCCAGTATCAATGAAAACAATGCACAGAGAAGTGCATAAACAAGATATTCATGGCACGGCTGCTATTGTAAAACCTCTGGTGACCTGGGTGAATGCACAACAGCGACGACAGTGGTGCCGGAAGCATATAACGTGCACTGATGATGCATGGAACGTGTAATGTGGTCGGATGAATCCACATTCACTCTATTCTCCAATGCAGGGCGTGTTTACGTTGGAGAACAACGTCAGAAGCATACAACTAAGACTGTCTGCTTCAAACAGTGCAGCATGGTGGTGGTTCTGTCATGTTCTAGGCTGTCATATCGTGGTTTCCAGAAGGTCCCCTGATCACCTTGAAAGGATAGATGACTTGAAGGTCTAACGAAACCATTTTGGCCGACCAAGTTCATCCAATGGCTGAGGCATTGTTTCCTGTGGGGGTGCAATATATCAAGATAACGCCCCAGTTCACAGAGCTCGGAATATCCACTCATGGTTTGAGGAAAAACTTTCACACCTTCCTTCGGCTTCCCAATCACCAGTCTTCAACAACATCGAGCCACTGTGGTCTGTGTTGGAATACAGAGTAAGATCCCGTTTTCCTCATCATGCATTTCTCAAGGGCATGGAGCATTTTCTGCATTAATAATGCTGTAATATCCCACTACCATCCAGAATTTGTATGCGTCCATTCGAAGGAGGATTCGTGTGGTTTTGAATGCCAGAGGTGTTCCCACTCCCTATTAGGTACGTAAAAGCTTATTTTCCTACGTGTTCACATTATTCTGTTCAACCCGTCTATATATATGCGCCAGTGCGACAGGAAGGAAGAGGGTGCTAGGGATCACCGGAAGACCGGACTAGGCTGCCATCCAATGCTGACCTTAGTTACGTATAACGGAAGGCTGCCATCCAATGCTGACCTTAGTTACGTATAACGGAAGGCTGCCATCCAATGCTGACCTTAGTTACGTATAACGGACGGTCTTCTGATTCAAGGCTCCTTGAATTGGAGGAGGAACTCCCAAAGGATCAAGTGGGACACCATCGGGCTAAGTGAGGTAAGGAGAAAAGAAGATCTCATTGAACTGATAAGTGGGCATCTTTTCTATTATCATGAAACAGATACTGGCAGAACTAGTGGTGTTGGATTTATAATAAACAAAAACCTGAAGGACCACGTTCTAGAAGTTGAAAGTTTCTCAGACAGAGCTGCGCGACTTGTTATCCAACTCTCAAAAATATGCCAGGCTCAGATTATTCAAGCTTACGCTTCCACCACAAGTCATCCTGAGGAAGAAGCTGAAGAATTTTACGAAGAAATTCGGCGTCTAAATAATAAAGGCAAGCAGCACTTAAAAAACATTATGGGTGATTTCAATGCGAAAATAGGGCAAAAGAATGAAATATCGATAGATAAGTAAATTTGGACATGGGAACAAGATCCAGCGTGGAAATATCCTAGTAGTTTGCAAAGGCAGAAAGGTTTTTCATCATGAACTCCTTTTTCAAAAAGAATCCATATAGGAAATAGACATTGAAGCATCCCAATGGAATGACAAGTGAAATTGATTTTATTTATTATGTGTAACAAAACATTTGTCATTAAAAGCTGCAGTGTGCTGAACAGGTTCAAAACAGGGAGTTATAATATAATGGTGAAATGTAAGATGAACCTCAACACTAAACTCAAACGAGGCAAGCTCATAAAACAAAGGAAATGTATTGACATGATAATCCTCAAAAAGCATCATAATACTGTACCTTCAAATTGGAATAGAGGAATAAATTATCCGCTCTAGAAGATCTAACATCAGAAGAAGTGGACATTTCTGAAGTTAACAGAAAACTAACCACGGCTCTTGTGGATTTAGCAACAAAAATAGATGGTACTAAGAACATTTTGCGTATGAAGAAAATATCAGGAAAAACAAAAATGGTGATGCAAAAGAGAAGGAAGATGAGGACAAATAAAGATGTCACTTCCAAAATGGAATATATGAGAGTTATGCAAGATAGTACGAAAAAATATCACTCAAGACATATGGAAATTCAAATGTGAACTAGTGAGAAAAGCAACTGAAAGCAAACAAAGCCTGAAGAGCGGAAACGGGCATCTCAGTAAGAGAAGAAAACAGATTATGGCACTGAGAAAAGATGTCAGTGTAACAAAAAACAGAGGTAAAACTTTGACAAGAGCGAAAGATTTCTGCTCAAAATTGCATGAAGGAGATGTTACATTTTCTCAACGCATTACGAAATGTAGCAGTACCAAATTCCCTTTAGTCCTCCAGGCTGAAGTTACACATGCAATTAAGAACATGAAACGGGAGAAAGCTCCAGGAGAAGATGGAATTATCGTGGACATTTTACAAGAGGCAAGTGCAGAAATTGAAACTAGACTCGCCAAAGTTTTCTTTAGATGCCTCACGAAGGGAAGTATTCTGAGGACTGGAACAATGCTACAATGATCCTGTTACATAAAAAAGGTGATATTGAGGACCTCAGCAACTACAGGATCATCAGCCTCCTATCAGTAGTTCATAAAATCTTCACTAAGGTTCTTTCACATGGCTTGAAAGTAACATTGGACATGACTCGACCGAGAGAATAAGCTGGATTCAAGAGTGGCTAGGGCACTATGGATCATATCCATGTGCTGAGAGAACTAATTGAAAGAGGGAATATGAACTACCATTGTTATGGCTTTTATCGATTATGAGAAGGTTTTCGATTCCGTGAAACCATCAGAAGTTGCAACGGCTTTGAGATCCTGTAGCATTGAAGATGTATACATTAGTATTGTCAGTAACGTCTATGAAAATTGTAAGTCTCTCCCTTTCCTGGACCCAGTGACCCTACATTGGGGACGGGCGACTGCTTATAGCCCATTGAGTTGCTCACGGTAGCCGTTAAATCTTCAATAAAAAATGCAACTCCAAAGTTTCGGTTATTTGAGGATACAGCAAAAATAAAATTTGGTAAGGGAGTGTCTCATTTCTGCCACATTCCAAAATGTCTTTCATTAATTAAACTGAGAAACCAAACTAACTAACCTTCGTCTTGCTGGTGACGTAGTCATTTTTGCAACTGCCCCTTCAGAACTGCAGAGTATGATTTAAGAACTTGCTGACAAAAGTACAGAAGTGAGATTAGAAATAAACTTTCAGAAGACAAAACTGATGCACAGTGCTTTTACAAGAAGTGAAGATTTATCGATTGATGGAGGAAAGCTGGAGATAACCGATACCTACATTTACTTTGGACAGCAGATATCCAGCAAAGGTCACATTGATGAAATTAATCGACGAATAAAACTTGGTTGGAGAACTTTTGAAAGACGCAGTATACATTTTAACAGCAATATGCCAATATGTCTTAAAAGAAAAGTGTTTAATTTGTGCATTCTTCCAGTGCTTAATGTACGGTGCACAGACGTGGACATTTACTAAAAAAACATACAAAGGCTGCAGATAACTGAAAGAAGCATCCAGAGATGCATGCTTGGTGTAACAGCATGCACTCACTCTCTGTCTCTCTCTCTCTCTCTCTCTCTCTCTTTGCAAGAAAACCCGAAGCACCCAGAGAAAGTTGTTCGATCCTGATGAAACTCGCACGCAAGTACCATAGGGCCGAATATACAAATGATTAAAAAACAACGACTAAATGACTATATAGTGACTCAGCACAGCACATAGGAACCGCGTAATATCAAGAGCAAAGCTCGCACGCAGGGACAATAGAGACAATTGTGACAGCGGATTGGGGTTGCACTAATATCCACGGACTATGAGATTGTTTCGACGTCGGATCCGTGGTCATTACAAAAAGTTGAGCTTATTTGGGAGAGAACACATAAGTGGGCTGAGAGAGGCCGGTTGGTCAAGACGCCGTATCGCCAGGCATTTGGGTCGGAGCGACACGGCAATTGGACGATGTTGGCGCCAATGCGTAAGGGTACAACCCAGCTAAACGCGCCCAGTGGACGGCCGAGGGTAATGACAGAATATGAAGAAAAAGGTGACACTGAGAATCTCAGGGACTACAGGCCCATCATCCTCCTATCAGTGGTTTATAAAATCTTCACTAAGGTTCTTTCACATCGTTTGAAGATAACATTGGAAATGACTCAACTGAGAGAACAAGTTGGATTCAGGAGTGGCTACAGCACTGGGGATCACATCCATGAGTTGAGAGAACTGATTAAAAGAACAAGGGAATATGAACTCCCATTATTTATGTATGGCTTTTATTTATTATGAGAAGGTCTTTGATTCCGTGAAACCATCAGCAGTTACAATGGATTTGAAATCCTGCAGTATTGAAGATGCATAAATTAACATTATTAATAACGTTTAGGAAAATGGAGGTCCAAAGTTTCGGTTATTTGAGGATGCAGCAACAATAAAAATTGGAAAGGGAGTGAGACAAGGTGACACCATATCTCCCAAACTCTTTAATGCCACATAGCAAAATGTCTTTTAATCACTGAACTGGGAAAACAAAGGGATAAAAATTAATACAGACTATTTAACTCACCTTAGTTTTGCTGATGACGTAGTCATTTTTGCAACTGTCCCTTCAGAACTTTAGAGTATAATTTAAGAACTTGCGGACCAGAGTAAATAAATGGGATTAGAAATAAGCTTTCAAAAGACAAAACTTATGTACAGTGCTTTTACAAGAAATGAAGATTTATCGTTAATGGGAAAAAGCTGGAAATAACCTACTCCTACATTTACTTTGGACAGCAGATATCAAGCGAGGGTCGCATTGATGAAAAAATTAATCTGTGTATGAAACTTGGTTGGAGAGCTTTTGGAAGAAACAGTTCAATTTTTAAGAGCAATATGTCATTATATCTTAAAAGAAAAGTGTTTTATCAATGCATCCTTCCAGAGCTTACGTATGGAGCACAGACGTGAACGTTAACTAAAAAGGACATAGAAAGACAGCTGACAACTGAAAGAAGAATGGAGAGAAGCATATTGGGTATAACCAAGAAAAATAAGAAGAGGAACATATGAACAAGTAAAATGATGAAAGTGGAAGACATCGTGATTTAGGGTAAAATCTCTGAAATGGCAATGGGCTGGATGGACATGTTGACAGAAGGACGGGCAACCGATGGACAACCGAAATTTTAGACTGAATTCCAAGAGACAGGAAAGGACTCAGAAGAAGACCACATGGGAGATGGATGGAGGAAATTCGAAAGCATGTGAGAGTGAGATGGAGGTGACTGGCTGTTGTGAAAGAAACTTGGGGAGACTTTCATCCAGCAGTGGATTGATAATTGTTGGCAATGATGATGATGATATATATAACTAAAACTTTTCTAGCCTTCCCTACATTACTGATAGCCTCTCCTAGAACTTACCACTAGCTATGGCACTGGGTGTATGGTTTAAGAATCCTTTGAATAAGGCATCTCACGCAGGACGAATTCGAAAAAGAACAGCAGCTTTACTGCGTCAAACAATAAACTCTACTAACAATGTTTCTCTGTTTATAACTTTGCAAAAATTAATCGTGTTTGCGCATGTTGTCCAGAACATTTTGCATCATATTATTAAACTTTGTTTTCTCCGAAAATCGAATAACTTTCGGTTGCTATAAATTTTGTCCACTGCTAGTTAGAAGTTTTCTGAACATTCCTAGTGACTGCTCCTCAACAATTAGTAGTCGTGACGGCAGCTGAGAGTAATGCGCTCCACAAACAAAGAGCTTTAATCGAGTTTCTGACAACTTAGTACGAGTTCGCGTGTAAACGTAACTGGTTTTCCTGCTGCAGAAACTGATTACATCTCTTTGTTTGTGACGCACATTACTGTGGACTGTCATTCTCATGACTGATTGCTGTCGCGTTATCTACAGAAACACAGCGAGACCTCATCTCCACAAAGAGCGCAATTCAATCTCACAAAATCAGAATTGTTTTTCTTTCTTTTTTCGCAGAAACTGAAATAAAATGTTACATTGTTTTACGAAAAATCTACGAGGAAAATAATTGGAGGGTTCTTCGGGGAACAATATCAAAGAGTCGTTTATTTTGTTAATACCACTCAGGCGATAACAGATCAGAAAACTTTGGTTATTCAAAATCATTCACATTATTTTTCAAAAAGTATCATGCCGTTCTGGTGGCGTAGTGGGCTAAACCCTGGCTTCTGATTATTCGTCCGAGTTGGGTTCGAATCCTTATGATGCATGAATGTTGTGTTTGCCTTACGGCACTGGTTGTCTCCCTTCCCTGGAACCAATGGCCCTAAATTAGAGACGGTCGACTGCTTATAGCTCATTGAGTTGCTCACATTGATCGTTAAACACCCAATAAAAAAATTCTCCTTCTACACTTTAAAAGCGCATTGGACGGATTGGAAAGGGAAGTGGTAAAAACAAAACTGACATTAGAACGACAGGCTCAATAATCTTCAAATAAATATTGCTCGAATCAACACCTGGCAGTTTAATTCCATTTGCTAATGCTGTCCGTGAGTTTCCGCGTAAACTGATCGAATAGGAAGCTACGATGAGGTTCACATGAGGAAAAGTCCATATCTGCATTTGACTCTGAGTGATGCATTTTCCGATAGTTTTGATTCTCTGAAATATCCAAGTTAAAGACTGTACTTGAGGATCACGTTTCTTGATAATTTTTTTAACTGAAAGTTTAACGACCACCGTGAGCAGCTTGATGGGCTTATAAGTAGGCTAGTAATTGTTTCTCGGCACGAATTTCCGCGATTTTCCCCCGCTAAGTTTATGGGGGGGTCTATAATTTCGCGAATATCAAATATATCCGCGAATTTCAGATTTTTTCTCATTTTTGCCTAATTTCTATTACAATTTTTAGATTATTTTTCATATTTGAATAATTTTAATACTGCCTTCATTAGAATTTACGCGCACAGAAATAAAAAAGAAAAAACACCGCAAAACTAATTCCACTCCAACGTCCAAACCAGAACTTTAAATCTTGAAATACCCCTCAAGATTGTTTGTTACGAAGAGGTTGTTATCGAACAAGCTTCAATGGTAATTCCAGGTCACATGCACTCTGCTGAAGAATGCACGTGTGGTCTTTCGTGATTTCTAACCCCAGTTACTGTTGACCTTGGAGGCATGCCGCACTAGTAAACCGGATGCCGTCAATTGTATTAGTAGTTTTAACTGGAAAAGCAGCTCACAGAAAAAAGTGTATGAGTTTCGCAGACGCTTTTTGTGCTTTCGTATATCAATATTTTAGTTTATAAAGATTTTAGATATTATTTGTTAATTTTGAGAATGATCACGTGAGTGAATGCGTCTGAAAGATGAAAGCACTACAGCAAGGGAACATTTAATGTGAACAAAAATATATTGTTCTGTTTGTGTTGCAGTATACCAGTGTATTTTTCAAGAAAGGACAGCTATGAAAAGCATTCAGCAATCATGCTGCATAAAAAAAAGTGTATCCAAACAGTCAACCGAAAATAATGCAGAAATGTGCTGATGAATTAATTGAGAAAAGAACTAAACGAGAACAGCATCGCGCAACTGAACTTTCGAAATTAACTGGTGCCTTTTGTGCAGCTAACATACCACTTCCCAATCTGGATAACCCAACGTTAAAAAAATTACTTGGAAAAATCGTTGAAAGATATTGGTGTTATTCCAAATGCAAATTGGGTGAGAAATGTTTTTTGCCGAAAGTATATTATATTTACAAGCAACAAGTGAAAGATTTTTTTAAAAATCAGTATCCGGTGTAAGCATCGTACCAGACGAAACGACTTATTCTGAAGATAGGTACATTTTGAATATTCTTGCTGTTCCATCAGCTGAAGCGAATGTTGATCTAATGTTGGTTCTAAGCAATGGCCACTGATCATTCGTCCGAAAGGGGTTCGGGTTTGAATCCCGGTGAGGCATGGATGTTTGTGTTTGCCTTACGGCACTGGCTCTCTCCCTTCCCTGGAACCAGTGACCCCAAATTAGGGACGGGCGACTGCTTATTACCCATTGAGTTTCTCACGGTGGTCGTTAAACTTCCAAAAAAAAAAAAAAAAAAAAATAGGAATGTTGAAAGCTGTAATGCTTAAACATCTTTGAATGCAATCTTCCTCGAGTGCATTACTGGAATTCGTAAATTTAAAAGCAGTCAGCGAGGCAGTACTTCAGTGCGTTAATAAGTACAAAATACCTTTTGCGAATATAGCCGCTTTTGTGACAGACAACGTATCTTATATATCCAAAGCGTGGGGAAAGAGCCCGAAAGCCGAATCTTTGAGGAAATGTGGTATTTCGCGAAATTTTGGGGTAAATCCCGAAATTTCGCGAAAAGTTCGCGAAATTTCGTTTTACCTCGCGACTGCCCCTCGAGTTTAGTTTTTTTTCCCCGCGATAAAATTACAACCCTAGCAATAAGTATTCGCCCGTCCCTAATTTAAGACTACTAGTTCCAGGGAAGGGAGAGGGCCAGTGCCGTAAGACAAAAACTACATCCATGTCTCACTGGATTCGAACATGAACCCTTCATGGACGAATGGTCATAAGCCAGAGCTAAGACCAGTGCGCTACAGTGCGGCTCATTGTTTTTCGAATAAAATTCTTGGAACAGTAGCACAGAAAGTCTAAGTCCTCTTCTTCCCTTTTCCTAACCTCAGAGATCAAAAGGGTTATTTTATTAGGGGGGTTGAACGGCCCCTGATGAATACCTAAAGCTATGAGAGGTCACCCGTAAATAATTTGGGTTGGTGCACTGGCTTCGGCGAGGAAACGGGCCCAGCTGAATAACGCGCTCGCAAGACTCGTATCCCATCTAGGCTTACAGGTATTGTTCACCTGCAGAAATTAACTAAATGCCTGGACCTCCGACTAGTCAGGCATTTGGAAGCTGTTAAGGTATCGTACTACTCAGCAATTTCTTGCTGAGTAGTACGGTTTAGGCGCAACTGACTTTGCCTCGTGGGACTTTACATTAGATTGAACCTAGAGGCTCCGATGCAAAAGGGAGTAGGCAGGTAAGAAAAGTAGGAATAACAGATAGATAATGCTAATCGGCAGAGTTAGGAGTGTCAGACAATGTCGCAGAGAATAAGGGCTGGAGGGGGAGATGCCAAAAATTTAGGAAACCGAAGCCTGTCTGCTCACTCACGCCAATAGGCAACCCAATACGACAGAATTGGGTGGTTATCCCATTTGCTCCACAGATTTGCTTCAGAATTTCAAAAATCCTCAAGAGTTTTTATTTCAAAGTTATTTTCAAACCCATCAGCAAGATAAATTTTTACGGATCAAAAGAATACGTCGAAGACATAAATTCCTGGGAAATTTATCAGATATCTTGTGAATGTGGATTTTCATGTATAGGACAGACTCGCAGGGCTTTAAATTTCCGTGCGAAAGAACACAAGACCTACGTACGGAACTGTAAACTAAAGAAGTCGTCTACAGTCCAACATTGTCACGAAAATAATCACAAATTTTTGTTTGAAAACGCTACGCTCATTGATAAACCTGATTCGACTATCAAGCTTAATGTATTAGAAGCTTTCCATATATGCCGGAACTCTTCACAGCTTGTCAAGTACATGACGTCGCCTCCATTTCTTTCAAGCGCGTGGAAACAACTCACCAAAAACCATGACCGTCAGAGCTTTGATGATGTCACAATGATTTGAATGTTTACGCTTCATTCGTCCTGATGATGCCGAGCCAATAGCTCTGCGAAAGTATAGTCGATATATAATAAACCTTTGATTGTGGTAACCGTTGGTATTTTTATTATATCTCAAAAACACAAGTTTTGTAGTCATAAATTATATACAAAGACCTTGCTTTTGAAATAGTCTTAAAAGTACGCACCTTCTTTGGATATTCGTCCGGTGTTCTTTTTCCTGTTAAAAACAATGCTTGCCGATAATATTAATATCAGCAAGCATTGCTTTTAACAGGAAAAAGAACACCAGACGATTATGTGAACATTAATAATATTGGCGGTGAACATTATTAATGATATTGCTTATTTTACATTTATAATTGCCAATTCCATGATTTTCGCAGCGTTTTTTAAATTACAGAATGCAAATATTTTTCTTCGTAAAGAGTAAAAATATAACCTTCTATCTACAGCTTGTTTACGTGCGCCAGTTTCTTAGCATCCGATATTTAATCGCAGCAGATGTTCGTTTCGTGTTGATCTAGCACGCTTTTCTCAGTTTCAATTCTTTGAACTTTTTTATTTTCTGTGATTTCTTATCAAAAACGCTCTAACAATGTGAGAACATCCCCTACATTTGGCCGTCCAACGGATGAGCCTGAGTGTGGAGGATTCCTGGTGAACTCTACCTTCCCGCCGGTGCTGTACCAACTTGAAGTTTGGTGGAGGAGGCATCATGCTCTGGGATTGGTTTTCATGGTTTGTTCTGGACACCGTAGTTCCAGTGCCCAGGATTCTTAACGCTGCAGCTTACAATAATATTTCCAGCAATTATGTACTTCCAACGTTATGGCAACAATTCGGTGAAAGTTCTTTACTTGACCAATACCACAATAACCTTGTCTAGAAAGCGAGGTCAGTGCAGGAATAGTCTGATGAGATGAGTGTGGAAGAACTTGACTGGCCAGCACAGAGCTTCCATTCGAACCCCATGGAACACATTTGGAATGAACTGGAACTTTGTTACGGCCAAGGCCGAAACTTCCGGCATAGGTGACCGACCTAAGTAACGCTGTCTCAAAATGGAAGACAATTCCTTCAGCAACGAGCCAAAATTTAGTGGAAAGCAAAAGGTGGACTAACTCGATATTATTACAAATTATTTTGAGCACTAAAAATAATATATAAATATATTTTTTTAATATTATAAAATTTAGTGGAAAGCCTTCCGACCAGAGTGGAGGCTCTAATAGCAGCAAAGGGTGGACCAACTCGATATTATTACAGAACATTTGTGGATAGGCAAGTGGTGTCTGGATACTTTTGGTCAAGTAGTGTACATCGCAGTCTCCAAATTTTTATTTTTGCACGCATTTCTTTTGCGTTTTTCTTTTATCCCATTCATGTTCGTTTGAGTTATTTTTGTGACTATTAATTCTTTAAGTCCGTTATGATGCTTAGGCTTTCAACAGCTGAAAGTTCGAGTGTTTAATTATGTGCCTCTGCTAATGTCCGTAGCGAACTTCGTTGATATTTTGCTTTAACAATAACCACAACTGCCGAGGTAAAAGAATCAGCATTTACTATTTTATGAACTCTTTCTTTTTATTGTTCCATTTGCGGAAGGATCCAATAGTCATCAATACAGACATCCATCTCACAATGCTTATATACTTTCTTTCATCACACAGATCTCAGTGGCTTTAAATATCTCAATATCAAAGTTTAACAATCTACCCTCTAACAATAGTAACTCTCGTACATAAAAATCGACATATCTCTGTCGTGCATGATGAATCTCGACGATTCCACAGGAACTACAACCACGCTACGCACGTGTACATTAAATCTAATCATTTTATGCTTTTCTGACTCACAGTCAGTGCTGTCAAATTGCAAAAGCTATTCGGGGAAGTAATGTTTCGTGCAGTGAGAATGCGTTTAATCCAGAAGTAACTAATATTACATAAGAGGAAAGAAACTCAAAAGGAAGGTTAAATAGAGTGAGGTATGCGTCTATGAAGTCTTACATTAACGTTAATAAAAGCATCTGTGAAAAATCCGGTGCGTAAGTTCGATTACCTGAAAACACAGTCTTATAATTGTAAAAGAGAGTGAAAGTAGATAATGATATTTCCTCGAGACTTTTCAATGGCACCCTGCAAAATATTTTCTGAAATTGTGAAGGCAAAGAGGGAAAGATCGGTTGCCATAATTTCAATTCCTCTTCGTTTTGATTATCCTTCGTTATGTTTGAATATAAACCTTTAGATTACTCGCTTGATTATTCTTCGTTAAGTTAAACATAAGATCAGCGATTATTCTTCGTTATGTTTCAGTATAAGCCTTCAGATTACCCACTTGATTATTCTTTATGTTAAATATAAGATCAGCGGCCATAATTTAACTTTCTCTTCGTTTTGATTATTCTTTGTTATATCAAAACGAAGAGAAAGTTAAATTATGGCCGCTGATCTTATATTTAACATAAAGAATAATATAAACCTTCAGATTACTCCCTTGATTATTCTTCGTTAAGTTAAATTTAAGACCAGCGATTATTCTTCGTTAAGTTAAATTTAAGATCAGCGATTATTCTTCGTTATGTTTCAGTATAAGCCTTCATATTACCCACTTGATTATTCTTTATGTTAAATATAAGATCAGCGGCCATAATATAACTTTCTCTTCGTTTTGATTAATTTTTGTTATGTTTGAATAAAATCCTTCTGAAGAGAAAGCCTGGTTTAAGAACTTAAAGAGGGGAGCAAGAGAATGACATTAATGACCAATTTTCAGAAAACAAATCATATGTTCAACACTTTCATTAGGAAAAAATGATTACAAGTCATTGGTATGGAAATATTTGGTGAAATTGTCACCATTTGGCAAAGGAACAGGCATATTCAGGATGGCAACGGGGAAGAATTTAACCGACAAACAGGCGTTGGACAAGAAAATGGGAACACCTGGGAAATAGGCGATATATCTTTATTAATTAAGCTTCTAATCTTCTTAGAATAGATTTAAAAAACTTTTGAACAGTCTCCAGTGGACTGATATGCCATTCGCCAGCCAACTGCTTTAGAGATTTTGGAGGAGGGAATCTGCTTCTGACTCTGCTCTTCAAACGTGCCCACAGAGATTCGATGATATTCAGGTCAGGTAAATGAGCTGGCCCGGAGAGGTGTTGAATTTCATCTTGGCGCTCTTCAAACTAAGACTGAACTGTTCTGGCTGTGTGCATGGGCACACTTTCATCTTGAAAAATGTCATCATTATTGAGAAACAGCATTTGAAACATATGGTGAACCTGATCACCTAGAATGTCCACGTACTCGTTGGAAGTAAGTCGACCACGTTGGATAATGATGAGGCCAGCAGAATAGCAAGATACGGCCGCCCAAGTCATCACATATCTACCCCCATGTTTGACAGTTGGAACCAGACATTCCAAATTGTGCGCTTCCTTCGAAATTTTCCATACATAAACCCGACCTAATGTTAAGAATAATGTAAATGACGACTTATCGCACCTTATCACACGTTTCCAGTCACCAGATATCCAGGTTTTATCTTAATGACACAATTTTCGTATTGTAGCGTTGGTTTCTGTGATTAAATGTTTATCAATTGCAGCTGTTCCATGGATGTTGTTTTGTGAAGTTCTCTGCTGACTATTTTTGTGGAAACAGTCTCCCAGGTGGATATTGAGTTTTGTATTGTTTGCGCCCAATCCTTGTTAGTGCTCGACGATCCCTCGCATTCATTCCCGATTTTTGCCCATTATTATTCTTCGCCGACTACGACATGACGTGTTTTGTGAACGCAGTCATAACCGTGGAGATTGTTGCTCTAGAAATAACAATTTGGCTACTATGATTAGAGACGCTCCTGCCAAGCGGGTTAGCACGATTTGTCTTGGGTGGAAGTCTGATAGGGTACTTATTTCACCGACTGCTCGTACGAACAACTGCTGAAAATAACTTGTACTATGCTGGCATACAACCTAGGAAATATATACAAAAAGATACACAAAAGATAATCATAACGTTTGTGTTTTCAGTGTAGCCTACATGAATAACATTAACTCTTATATTAATCATGCTGTTCACTTTATTAATATTTTGCCTAACCCCTGTATAACATCCGGTTGATATCCGTTTGGAAGAAAGAGCGGAATTTTGGTGAAAAGTTAATTGTTACAACAAAACTGGATAACTACAGTTCTGTTAAAATTAGAGGATATATATTCAAAGTTTCAGGCGTAATGAAGTTAATTCTCTAATACAGTTTTCTTGGCAAATGGCCTATCTTCACCAGGACAATTAAGGTAATAAATTGAACTAACTGTGTTGATGAAGTCAAGTCATATGCTTAGAGAAACTGCAGTGGAAATTAATTAAATTCAATGTGGCTAAAATGTGCGTGAACGTAATATAGCCAAACGTTATATCTGAAAAGGGGATTATTTAATCATTAAGTCTCGTCAGTTTTCAAAGGCAAACAGATCTTAAACAGATGTCTAGAGATTATGTACAACTGAAGGAATAATGCAATGATGAATCTCTGTGAAATGTTGGAAAGAAAACGTCGCATTAATAAAGATACAAGAGAGAGAGAGAGAGAGAGAGAGAGAGAGAGAGAGAGAGAGAGAGAGAGAGAGAGTTGCTGACATCATCATTACTATAAATTCACTTCAATGGGACCGGATGTATTGTCGCAACAATAGATCAGCACAAACCAGAAGAAATACTTAAGTGGGTGCAAATACGCAAAGGAAAGATCCACATGGAAGCTATGCAAATGATATCGGAAAGTTCCATGCTGGAAAAACTACGGATATCTTTATCCACCAGGAAATCTGAAACACCCGTGTGCACATACACAGGTTTAATTACAATTTCTGATGGAATTTAGCTAACAATGGTCTTTGCAACAACTACGTGTGCATTTTTGTGTCTTTTTGCTATTTCTCCACGGGATGCTCTTGTGCAAATAATGATCTGGGATGATTTCCCCCTATCTCTGGCTTCAATGTTTAATTTAGTTCTATAAAAAACATGTCCGTCAGGTGTTATTTAAATTTTAAAATAGCTCTCTTTCTCTCTCTCTCTCGCTGCTGTACTTAGTTGGAAAAGGCGCAGTTTTATATGATGCTATGCATCTTATCCGACAGTAGTAAAGTAAATCCCCTACTGTACAAAAAATTCCAATGTAACGAAAATGGGTAACGGAAGTAATTAAAACCATTGTTGAAATATGATCTTTATATGCTGTCTCATGAAGTGACACAAAAATTGATAATTTTGTTTACTGAACAATATAAACTATTGCCGAACATTATTTAATCACGTTTTACATATAGGTAACAATCAGTGGCACTCATATGAGTACTTTTAGAGGGGGGGCTGAAAACAATTCTTACCTCCTTCAAGGCTGTCAAACATTTTAGTAAATGTACAAGATACTAAAATACAAAAAAAATAAAGAAGTTTGATAATTGCAATCAATCATTAATATCTTATTATTTTAAAAAATGCTTTAAAAAACCGTTTTCGTCTATTTTAGTGTTTTAAATTTATTAAAAATTTGGCTATACCAACGGCTAAGGGGCCTCATGCCCCCTCCTCCCCCTTATGGGTGTCCTTGGTAACAATATTTCATTGCAATCTGCGCACTTTGCGAGAACCTCATGCTAAATGTGATTAAAGACATTACTAAAATGCATATTTAATGTTATGAAAACTGCGCGGAGCTGTAAAATTCGACTTGCTCTCGACCCACTTCCTTAGAAGATTACCTATTAACACGATGGGTATAATCTTTAGATATCCTAGACAAAAAGTTACCCATCCCCATCACTTAACATACTCACGTTCCAGCTTTTCTTTCTATCTTGAGATCAGGTTTTAGCTTGCGCATGTGCAGATGAACTTTCGTAGCTACATCACATTTCATGGGTATCAGGGTCGTTACTTACATTCGTCAAAAAACTGAATAATATATAGTAATAACAAAAATAAATATTGTTTTTGAAAAACTAAGCACTCGAAATACTTACTATTTGCAGCCACCATAGTTTAGTAAATACTTACTTTTATGACTCACATACGTATCTTCTCTCATTGATTTTACGACAATAACATTCATTAATCCACCTACATAAGTTCCTCTCAGTGTCAGGAATCAGTAAACTTTATTGTTTGTTGTTCTTATTTAGGTCCACTTAGTATGTACGGGACTGTGGCTCGGTGTGGTCGTGAGCGACGCGAATAGCAATGTGTTGCACGTATACTCTCGAATCACTGGTCTTGTTCCACACCCACAAAGATCTTGGCATGCAAAAGATGCATAGCATAAATTTCCTACAAAGAGTACCTGTGTGCTCCTCGATTTTTTCAAAACAGTGAAGTGGGTTGCATATGATGATCGCTAAACTCCGAAACACGAAGAAAAAAAAAGGAGGCGAACGTTCAAGTGCGAGGAAATTTTCAACATGTGAAAATTGCATGTTCCCATGCAATAAAATTACTTGCAGTGGTGCATTTCCAACTTTAGCAGCAAATCCCCCCCATAGATTAGAGCCCGTGGACGACCCCCCCCTCCTTCCCCGCCGCTACGTCTCTAGTCTGGTACAAAATTCCTTTATCTCCGAGCTGTCTAACTTCTAAAGAACAAAGAGCCAAAGATTTTTTTTTAAATTGATGGCATGCCGCGTTGTTTTTAAATATTATAAAATAACATAAAATGAAGATATCCTGCGGAGTTTATGAAATATTTAAGCTCATTTAACAAACAGTAAAGCTGAAATTTAAAATTTGAAAATAAAAAACAACTTATACATTTAATGAAAGTATTGTGCACGATCGAACTAAACTAACAGTTGTTGCATGTCCACTTCTTCGATGCTTGTCGCCGAAGTAATTGTTCAAAAGAAGAGTTATAACGAAGTAAATATCTCCGTCATTTTTGTCCATGCCGGGCATCGAACCCAAGTCCCCTTATTCCTGAATAAGTCTCTCAACCAACTGAGCTACGCAGACGTATGTTCTTGGTGTTATCTGTCTTTACCTCATGTGCGTCCTGCGGGGCAGGCACGTCACAGAGTCATTCATAGTTTCTGTGTTTTGACTTTATGCATTTTATGTCAGAAAACGCCCTCTCGCATATGTAAGTACTTCCAAACATTGAAATAACATAAACATAAGAGGGATCTTAAGGAAGAAACCAAAAGATATTAAGTACACCGCTAAAATTAAGTAGACGACAAAGTCATATAAAGGCAGAATAAAGTTTATTTTGTTATACACCGATTCAAAGATTTATGACTTTGTCATCTACTTAATTATTGAAATAAGTTTTAATCACAAATATCTTATGCAAAAAGTTTAAACAGTTCTGTTCCAGTAGCTGATGGAGCTTTAATACATTCATCTGCTTGAAGTTCACATAATTCCATTTGATAAATGGGATTTGTGCTTTCACTTCCAACATTCAATTGCTGGCTGTACAGACGTATACCTGGTTTGAGTTCACCAGACTGTTTATACTAAGTATTTTCCTTTTGTCAAAAAGTTCCTTGTACGATTCAAAGTGAGTCAAACTCTGATTTTTCCTAGATATTATTTTAACAGTAGCAGCTTGTTATGAAAACCAGCTACATGACTACAAAGATTATAGATATTTTGGTATTCCTCTTGTAGAGCAATATTTAGCGCCTTCAAGTGCTGCGTGATGTCAGTTAGGAAATCTAGCGAACAAAGAAAAACTATATCACTTAGAATTTTGGCTGGATCAGCATCACATTTTATTTCTTCCAATAAAATGAAACAAAGTTTTTCAGAAGTTGGAAAAAGTTTAAATGAACATTTTCTAGCTCCCAACCAATGGAATCAACAGTGCAGACGCATGTCACCATATTGGACATCATTATCATCTAAAAAAGCTTTAAATTTTCTATGCCAAAAAAGCGAGATTTCTGTCGCTAATTAAATTCGTCATTTTCACTACCTTGTATTTGATAGTTCCAGCGAAGGCCCGCATAAAGCTTGTTGGTGTACAATGCAACGTAGCATTTCAGATTGGATTTCATGTGTTTTCAGTCAGAAATGAAATTTTTTTCATTCTTCATTTGCGGGCCGCAAGATTTACATCCGCGAGCCGCCAATTGGACAGCACTGGTCTACACAAAGAGGGATTTCCCTATAGGCCTACTAGACTCGGGCCTAGAGCAGCAAAAATTTAGGAGTGGCGAATTTTAATGGTAGTAAAAATTAGTAATTTGTTAAAAGCTCATAAAAATAATGAAAGAAAATTTTAAAATTAAAATAAAAGTGGAAACTAACATTTTTTCCGAAAACTGCTGTATACAAAATTTTGTTTCGGAATTCCCGTAATCCCCTTACTCTTCGACTTGAGAACTCATAGGCAAACATATGTTTATCTTTTTAGAACTTTCTTATATCTCGGCAGTTTTCAAAACTCTGATACTGTTAAAATTTTAAAAAATGTAGCACTGATGCAGGAATTCCAAAATTCGCTTTTATTTCAAATTAAAGATTTATTTATTACTTCACTGCATTAAAAGAAACATGACACAATAAATCGTATGTATTAAAATTGCAAACAGAATCAATGCTCAAGTGACAAAGCGTCAATTAGTATTAGTTTTCAGGCAACCGATGTCCTTAGCTGAAGAGTGAAAACTATGGCGAAGCATACGTATTATTTCCTGCCTGAAAGGTTTTTCTGATGTATCCAAACATTAAAAATTGTTAAAAAACAAAAAAAAAAGGAAGGGGGAAGAAAGAATTGAAAGAAGACAAACTTCTACCAAAGCAACTGATTAATAAAAAAATTTAATCAATTTAGGAACTGATGGCGGAAGTCAAAAGTAAGGAGTTTTTGTCAACGATAGACGAAATGTTGTCATTAATTGTTATAAGAAAAATTCTTGTTTATGGTTTCACTATATTTAAGCTTCAAATTATTATTCTTATTTGTACTGTGCGTTGGATAGGTTACATTCCTTCCCCTAAAATTTTGTTTTGCTCTTGGATCGGATCCGAATGAGTTACATGAAATTAACCATCAAATTCTTTATTTTAAAGGGGAGTAGGAGTGGCAAATTTGTCTAGGCTTAGGGTTGGCAAAGCCGTAAACCCTTCTCTCGGTCTAAATGCAGATTTTTAATTTAAATTATTTTAATTACCATCAAATTCTTTATTTTAAAGGGGAGTAGGAGTGGCAAATTTGTCTAGGCTTAGGGTTGGCAAAGCCGTAAACCCTTCTCTCGGTCTAAATGCAGATTTTTAATTTAAATTATTTTAATTACCATCAAATTCTTTATTTTAAAGGGGAGTAGGAGTGGCAAATTTGTCTAGGCTTAGGGTTGGCAAAGCCGTAAACCCTTCTCTCGGTCTAAATGCAGATTTTTAATTTAAATGATTTTAATTACCATCAAATTCTTTATTTTAAAGGGGAGTAGGAGTGGCAAATTTGTCTAGGCTTAGGGTTGGCAAAGCCGTAAACCCTTCTCTCGGTCTAAATGCAGATTTTTAATTTAAATTATTTTAATTACCATCAAATTCTTTATTTTAAAGGGGAGTAGGAGTGGCAAATTTGTCTAGGCTTAGGGTTGGCAAAGCCGTAAACCCTTCTCTCGGTCTAAATGCAGATTTCTAATTTAAATTATTTTAATTACCATCAAATTCTTTATTTTAAAGGGGAGTAGGAGTGGCAAATTTGTCTAGGCTTAGGGTTGGCAAAGCCGTAAACCCTTCTCTCGGTCTAAATGCAGATTTTTAATTTAAATTATTTTAATTACCATCAAATTCTTTATTTTAAAGGGGAGTAGGAGTGGCAAATTTGTCTAAGCTTAGGGTTGGCAAAGCCGTAAACCCTTCTCT
Source organism: Macrothele yani (assembly GCA_039090855.1). Classification (NCBI taxonomy): domain Eukaryota; kingdom Metazoa; phylum Arthropoda; class Arachnida; order Araneae; family Macrothelidae; genus Macrothele; species Macrothele yani. Next base: position 35,604,362 of record CM077024.1, on the reverse strand, counting down.
CGGTCTAAATGCAGATTTTTAATTTAAATTATTTTAATTACCATCAAATTCTTTATTTTAAAGGGGAGTAGGAGTGGCAAATTTGTCTAGGCTTAGGGTTGGCAAAGCCGTAAACCCTTCTCTCGGTCTAAATGCAGATTTTTAATTTAAATTATTTTAATTACCATCAAATTCTTTATTTTAAAGGGGAGTAGGAGTGGCAAATTTGTCTAAGCTTAGGGTTGGCAAAGCCGTAAACCCTTCTCTCGGTCTAAATGCAGATTTTTAATTTAAATTATTTTAATTACCATCAAATTCTTTATTTTAAAGGGGAGTAGGAGTGGCAAATTTGTCTAGGCTTAGGGTTGGCAAAGCCGTAAACCCTTCTCTCGGTCTAAATGCAGATTTTTAATTTAAATTATTTTAATTACCATCAAATTCTTTATTTTAAAGGGGAGTAGGAGTGGCAAATTTGTCTAGGCTTAGGGTTGGCAAAGCCGTAAACCCTTCTCTCGGTCTAAATGCAGATTTTTAATTTAAATTATTTTAATTACCATCAAATTCTTTATTTTAAAGGGGAGTAGGAGTGGCAAATTTGTCTAGGCTTAGGGTTGGCAAAGCCGTAAACCCTTCTCTCGGTCTAAATGCAGATTTTTAATTTAAATTATTTTAATTACCATCAAATTCTTTATTTTAAAGGGAGTAGGAGTGGCAAATTTGTCTAGGCTTAGGGTTGGCAAAGCCGTAAACCCTTCTCTCGGTCTAAATGCAGATTTTTAATTTAAATTATTTTAATTACCATCAAATTCTTTATTTTAAAGGGGAGTAGGAGTGGCAAATTTGTCTAGGCTTAGGGTTGGCAAAGCCGTAAACCCTTCTCTCGGTCTAAATGCAGATTTTTAATTTAAATTATTTTAATTACCATCAAATTCTTTATTTTAAAGGGGAGTAGGAGTGGCAAATTTGTCTAGGCTTAGGGTTGGCAAAGCCGTAAACCCTTCTCTCGGTCTAAATGCAGATTTTTAATTTAAATTATTTTAATTACCATCAAATTCTTTATTTTAAAGGGGAGTAGGAGTGGCAAATTTGTCTAGGCTTAGGGTTGGCAAAGCCGTAAACCCTTCTCTCGGTCTAAATGCAGATTTTTAATTTAAATTATTTTAATTACCATCAAATTCTTTATTTTAAAGGGGAGTAGGAGTGGCAAATTTGTCTAGGCTTAGGGTTGACAAAGCCGTAAACCCTTCTCTCGGTCTAAATGCAGATTTTTAATTTAAATTATTTTAATAGCTTTAATAATGAGGTATGGTTGTCTTGATAAAACGTCCAGACACTGTTCATACGTCTCATCACAATCTTACCCAGGAGGACTGTACCTAAGTACATTCACACGTACATGCATTTTCAAAGCTTGCTTTAGTAGGAGAGAAAACAGTTTCCTCTCTGCAGCTATCCTAGAAAGCAAGATGATTCGTCAGTGGGAAATGTTAGCTGATCTCGCGTTATTTCATTTGTGAGGGAAGCTGCTGTTACCCAAATCAATAGTCCAGGCAAGAGGGACGAAAATTAAGCAGGGACTCGCCAAAGTTCGCGGAAGCATACACGCGCTGAAAAACAACACTGAGTTCTTGGCAGAGGGTACTTCCAAGAACTTCTCTTGAGATTAAATGCTGGGAAACCCCGAAACTAAATTAACATCAGAGAACTTAACTGCAAATGTGTTTCTCTCGGGAACGGAATTAACGAAAACTTGTCCTCAACAGGAATTCATTGGAAATAAGTCCTAATTGTCCTCGTTCGGTAGTGCATCACTAATATCCGCAACATTGAGCAAAATAGAACAACAATATAAATGTTCTCATGTTCATTAACTAGCAAAAAGCTGTTCTCTTATTATTTCTTCTTATTTTACTTGCCGTATTTTTCGGCTTATAAGTCGATATGGAATACATGTCAAATGGGTTACATTTTTCAACTTCCTTATCGACATTCATATAAAAGTCGATCTTGGGTATAAGACAAGGCTCGAAAAAATGCACTTAGCGTTCCACAGTTCTGTAACTATATTTTGATGTTTCAGTAAACATTAAAAGGAAAAGAAAATGAAATAAGCAGCATTTTTCTTTTCGGCAAAAAGATGGATTTTGTAGGCTTATTTTTTCATTTTTCTTAAGATCTGATGCTACCCTTATTTCTGATTTTGATTGGACGGGTTGGTAACTGGCTTGTTCCTTTGAAATTAGGGGAATCGGTTATAGCTTTTCCGTGAATGAATAATTTAAGATTTTGGTTGTTAGCCCCTTCATTGTTTTTGCTTGCTTTGTCTTCAATGACGGAGAGTGGAGTTGGGGGAAAACAATATATGTCCTTTTCTTTCTTCAGGGTTAGAGCACAGAGGGGATGGAATAGATTTTGTAATTTTTTCTTTACATTTAGCGGGCGTCTTTGATTACGGAGGCTGTGAAAATTACTACTACACTCACGTACAATGAAATTCGCGCACCTAGAAGAACACATGCCACAACCGCGAAACTCTGTAATTAGCTGGAGTGCGTGCTGATATGAAAATGATTCACGTTTAGTGTGATTGCGCATGACCGCACACCCTGTGGTGGCCCTGCAAGCACGAACCGTCAGCCTTATAAACCAGCATGTAGTCGATGCCAAATGAAAGTGAAAAGCACCGGCCGACGCAAGCAAGAGTACAGAGTGACAAGAATGCCGGGTAGACGCCAGAGACTTCGATTTACGCAACTTACGGACTTTGATGAGAGGCCTGATCATCGAGCTGAAAACCGCAGGGTGGTCGGTGCTCCGTATAGCCCGCCACATGGATCGTTCTGACCATACCGTCCGACTGTGTTGGCAGCAGTGGACATGTGACAGCACTGCCACAGGGCGGAGCGGCTCCGGACGGACCAACAGGATCACCGGTAGAAATGATTGACAGATCGTGCTCTAGGTACGAACGGATCCCACGTGGACCCAGTCCACTATACAGGCAGATGTAGCGGCTCCTGTGTACCCACGAACCATTTCCCGACGCCTCGCGGAAGCTAATATGCGATCCCAGCGCCCCTTACGTGTGCAGCCATTAACACCACAACATCGCCGGCTCCTTGTGCAGTGGTGTCAGGCCAGAGCGACGTAGAACGCCACAGACTGGCGACTTGTGGTGTTTAGCGATGTGTGACGCTTCCTTTTGGGGACAGATTATCATCGTGTCCGAGTGTGGAGGTCCTCGTGTCAACGGCACAATCCCAACCTCGCTACCGAGGCATTACGGTCTGGGAAGCCATAGCCTACGATAGCCGATCAACTTTAGTAGCGGTACGTTGATAATTGACGGGCCAGCGGTATGTAGATGAGATCCTACGGCCCCATGTGCTCCCATTCCTGGCCGGGACTCCAGGTGCGCTATGCCTGCAGGATAATGCTCGCCTGCACAAGACTCAGGTTGCCCAGGACTGTCTACGTCATGTCCAGGCAGTTCCATGACCTGCCCGCTCCCCGAACATGTACCCTATCGAGCGTGTGTGGGACCAGTTAAAACGCCAGACCTGGAAGAAGAATGAGGGTCTTTGGGGAAAGGGATCCAACGGAAGTGAAACAATGAAGAGTGCTGCAAGATGGTGCTGCAGTAAAAGAAATAGAAAACGATTGCACTTGCAACCAAGAAACTTAAAGTTGTATTGTGTTAACAAAGAAGTTAGAGAGACAAAATGGAAAAGGATCTAACAGAACTCAACATAGAAGAGTGGTCCACGATGGTGCTTATAGAGAGACAATGAGGAAAGGAATCTAACAAAATTTAACATAGATAATTGGTCCACGATGGCTGCTATAGAGAGGAATAACGGGAGACGGATCAAACAGAGATCATTATAGAAGAGTGGTCCAAGATGGTACTAGACAGACAGAAACGGAAGAAGGTTATGCTTACAGCCAATAATCTTGAAAGTTCATTCTGCTAAAGAAGAAAATAGGGAAACAATGTGGAGAAGTATCTAACAGAACTGAATATAAGATTGGTCTACGATGATGCTATAGAGAGGAAATGTGGAAATTGATTTCACTGAACCCAATATAGAAGAGCGGTCCTCAATGATGATATAGAATTAGGGTGATTCAATAGTCATTGCCGTTTTGAAGAGTTGCCCTGTGTCAGGCAATTACTCGGCGCGCATGCATTATGCAAATAAGAATAACGCATGACTGGTAAACTGGTATGGTCTAGCTGGTATAAATAGAAGCACACGCTATCGTCATTTATTGGAAAATGTTCTAGTGTCGAAAGCTATGGACGAGAAATGCAAGATCCGAGTGTGTGTGTGGGGGGGGGGGGGAGTTGGGTCTTTATAAAGTTGTCCGCTGCTGCGAGTTAAACTTGTGCTGAGCTCAAGATGAAGCAACATCTGAAAAAACGGCAGTATTTTGGTTTCTGCATTTTAAAAATGGGGACTGCAGCCTTGAAGACAAAGCATATACTGGAAGACCTCCTAATGGTGAATTCTGAAGCTGTACGCCAAGCTGCAGAGTCAAATCCGTGCACAGGCACTAGAGAACGGTCAAATGAACTCGGAATAACACCTAAACCCACACTTTTTCGCGAAGAACTGCGCAAGCTTGGCAAGACGCATATAAGCTGTCGACAGTACCCTATGAACGAACTGCTGCTCAAGCTCTGTGACATACCTGCCAGAAGGACGCACACGACATAAAGGCAGATAGTAGTCAGAACGAACGTCCGCGTAGCTCAATTGGTAAAGCGACTTATTCCGGAATGAGGGGATCCGGGTTCGAATCCTGGCGTGGACAGAAATGACGGAGAAATTTACTTCGTTATAATGGAGCCCGAACTATCCGGATGACCCGACCGTTCAAAATCTCGCAATGGTGTGATGTTATTTCCACACCGCGAGATAGGAAAAATCAGAGAATCCCTTCTTCAGCGCTTCGAAAAATAAAATAAAAAAATAAATAAAAAAATTGACTGGGAGTTCTCAAGTGCACATTCTACAGTGGATGGCTGCCTGCAACGATTCATGGTCACGGCTGATCCGTGGGTCATGCCCCCGGCCCTCTTCCGGGGGGAGATGTGACGTACCTGCCAGCAGGACGCACACGACATAAAGGCAGATAGTAGTCAGAACAAACGTCCGCGTAGCTCAATTGGTAGAGCGACTTATTCCGGAATGAGGGGATCCGGGTTCGAATCCTGGCGTGGACAGAAATGACGGAGAAATTAACTTCGTTATAGCTCAGCGACGTGTGCATGCGTGCAGCCAGTTGCTGGAAAATCCCCAGGACGACTGTTTTGTTTAAACGAATTGTGACATTGATTAAAAGTGGATATTTTCCCGGAATCCTGACATGAGAAAAAGGTGGTTAGATGCCAAAAGGCCAGCAAGACTACCCCCCCCTAAAAGGAGGGAATGATTTGAGCACAAAGTTATGCTAGGCGTATGGTGTAACTTTGAAAACCCTATTGATTGGAAATTGATTCCAAATGGCCGAGCATTAATGCGCAGCTACACTGTGGCCAGTTGGAGTGAATGTATTCCATTTTAAGCTGTGGCCAGTTGGAGTGAATGTATTCCACTTTAAGCTGTGGCCAGTTGGAGTGAATGTATTCCACTTTAAGCTGTGGCCAGTTGGAGTGAATGTATTCCAATTTAAGCTGTGGCCAGTTGGAGTGAATGTATTCCATTTTAAGCTGTGGCCAGTTGGAGTGAATGTATTCCACTATAAGCTGTGGCCAGTTGGAGTGAATGTACTCCCCTTTAAGCTGTGGCCAGTTGGAGTGAATGTATTCCACTTTAAGCTGTGGCCAGTTGGAGTGAATGTATTCCACTTTAAGCTGTGGTTAGTTGGAGTGAATTTATTCCACTTTAAGCTGTGGCCAGTTGGAGTGAATGTATTCCACTTTAAGCTGTGGCCAGTTGGAGTGAATGTATTCAACTTTAAGCTGTGGCCAGTTGGAGTGAATTTATTCCACTTTAAGCTGAGGCCAGTTGGAGTGAATGTACTGCACTTTAAAAGTACGCTGCTCTGGTGAACCGTATACACGAGTTATTTTCTAACAGCATAATGCTCCTACCCATCGTGCATGGTGGATCTGAAGAAAACAAGTTAGTAAAATCATGCAATGCATTGATTATAATGCGCTTTCCAACATACCAGAAATCATTACTCAAGTTATCACTCAAGTTATGAGAATAATGGCTGTGGAATAAATCTCGGTCCTGTGCCCTGACCTTTGATTCTTCGATGATATTCAACAGAACCGGTTTGGTATACCTCCGAAATAACATGATAAAGTTTTGTCGCAATCGAAGCATTTTTACGTAAGTTATGATGCATAAGGGCTATGGAATAGATCCTGCTCCTGTGTCTTAACCTTTGACCCCATTTCACCCATTTTCAATAGAATTCGTCCCCAGGCAAAACCCTACTACATACTAACATTTCATCCAAATCGAAGCATTTTTACGTAAGTTATGACGCATAATGGCGATGGAAGTGATTCCGCTTCTATGTCCTGACCTTTGACCCCATTTCACCCATTTTCAATAAGGTTTGTCGCCAGGTGGTCTTCTACCACATACTGAAATTTCATCGAAATCGAACCATTTTTACGCAAGTTATGACGCATAAAGGCAATGGAATGCATTCCGATCTTATGTCCTGACCTTTGACCCCACTTCACCCATTTTGAATAGGGTTCGTCCCCAGGCAGTCTCCTACCACATAATAAACTTTCAATGAAATCGAACCATATTTACGCAAGTTATGACGCATAAGGGCAATGGAATGATCCCGCTCCTACGTCATGACCTTTGACCCCATTTGTCCCATTTTCAATAGGGTTCGTCCCTAGGTGGTCCCCTACCACATAGTAAAGTTTCATTGAAATCGAACCATTTTTACGCCAGTTATCGTGAGGACGGACGGACAAAGCTGGAGCATATACGCTTCTTCAACCTACGGTTGGAAAGCGTAAATAAAAACAGGAACTAGAGGGTTTTGAGCTAAAGTCCCACTCTGCTTATAGTCTGGTTCTTGCGCCTTCGGACTACCACTTATTCCGGTTCATGGCACATTTTCTACATGGGAAACATTTCCAAAACATCCACGATGTTGAACTTGGGGTCCACGATTTTTTCGCCACGAAACCAAAGGACTTTTTTCGCAGAAGGAATCAAGAAATGGCACCGCGATGATGTAGGGCCATCAAGCACGATGGACTCTATTTCAAAGATTAAACGTTCATGCATTTATACACGTTTTTATCAACTGTCAGAAAACGGCAAAGAATTTTGAATCCTCCGAGTAAAAGACACTTTGGAAAATAAGCTGGCAGTACTCTCCCAATACAAAATAGTGGTCCGTGATGGTGCAATGTGAAAGGAATCTAACAGAACTAAACATAGAAGAGTGGTCAACGATGGTGCTATGGAGAAACAATGTCGAAAGGGATCTAACAAAACTTAATATAGAAGAATGGTCCGCGATGGTGCAATAGAGAGACAATGTGAAAAGGGAGATATAGCAGAACTCTCAGTGTGGAAGAATGATTCACGATGATGTTACAGAGAGACAATGTGGAAAGGGAGATATAATACAATTCAATTGAGAAGAGTGGTCTACGATGGTGCTACAGAGAGACAATGTGGAAAGGGAAATATAACAGAACTCTCTCAATGTAGAAGAATGATTCACGATGATGTTACAGAGAGATAATGTGGAAAGGGAGATATAACAGAACTCTCTCAATGTAGAAGAATGATTCACGATGATGTTACAGAGAGACAATGTGGGAAGGTAGATATAACAAAACTCTCAATGTAGAAGAGTGATCCACGATGGTGCTGTTGGAACAGAAATGAGAGAGATGGTGCTTGCATCCGAGAATTTTAAATGTTCATTGTGATGAAAAAAAATTGCATTGCCATTTAACGGAAGTATTAATAAAGAACAGGGGTTCGAGGCTTAGTAAAGTTGAATGGTCTGTAAAACATTTTCTGAAATTCACGAGCGATTTTCCGTGATTTCTTTCGTGAGTTAATTAAACATATTCCTGATACAACCTTTTCCGTGAAATGAAGGAAAAGAAAACCTGAATGTCATGAATTTTCCGTACGCCAGAAAAATTCTGAATTTTCAGAAACCTTTCCGCAATTATTTTCATAAATTAAAAGAAAAACTGTGTTCTCATTTCTTTTGAATCCATATGACAAAGAATTTCCGACAATGGGAGAGATTCACGAGATTACTTGAGGTTAGATTAACTATTAAATTTTAATCTTCTGTCGGAGAATCTCATTTTGAAGTTCTGAAGGGAGATCGGATACAGTAGATAGCATACTCATGAAATTTTGGTTTTTGTGGCACCAGATATTCCTTCCTCTCTCCCCGTTTTGTGCACCACCTTTTGTATATTGTGTTGTCTTAACAAACAGAGTACTTAAATAATTGCACAAGTGATAGTATGATGTCTATGTATCAGTCTGTAGATCCCTTAAATTGATTGTATGATGTCTATGTATCAGTCTGTAGATCCCTTAAATTGATTGTATGATGTCTATGTATCAGTCTGTAGACCCCTTAAATTGATTATATTATATCTATGTATCAGTCTGTAGAACCCTTAAATTAATTGTATGATATCTATGTATCAGTCTGTATACCCCCTTAAATTGATTGTATGATGTCTATGTAACAGTCTGTAGGCCCCTTAAATTGATTGTATGATGTCTATGTATCAGTCTGTAGACCCCCTTAAATTGATTGTATGATGTCTATGTATCAGTCTGTAGACCCCCTTAAATTGATTGTATGATGTCTATGTATCAGTCTGTACACCCCCTTAAATTGATTGTATGATGTCTATGTATCAGACTGTAGACCCCTTAAATTGATTGTATTATGTCTATGTATCAGTCTTTAGCCCCTTAAATTGATTGTATGATATCTATGTATCAGTCTGTAGACCCCCTTAAATTGATTGTATGATGTCAATGTATCAGTCTGTATACCCCTTAAATTGATTGTATGATGTGTATGTATCAGTCTGTGAACTCCTCAAGTCGAAAGCTATTATAGCTAGCAAGAGTAAATTTATAGTTAGGGGTTTTGTGAAATAATACCGTAAAGCAGTACCTTTCACCTTTTCTTAAAGTTAATTGAAGGCATCATCAGTTTAAAAATATCTCAAGTTCCAAAGCATTCTATTGCTTCGAAAAATCAGGATGAAAAAAATGCGCAATTTAGAATAAGTCCTACAGGAGAAAAATTAAAATTATCACAAACCTATTCAGAAAAAAAAAAGAAGCACTAAGCTCCAACAGAAAATCAAATCAACATTTCACCTGCGTTAATTACAAAAATTATTTCATCACGCGATTAGAGTTTTTACCTAATACGCGACTGTAATTTACGGGCCTTTCGAACACTAGGGAGGATGTTCAATGGTAGCACGCGCGGCTTCGGGTGAGCCAACTCACCCGGTGCAAAGGGAAAAAAATTCCGGTAAAAGGGCTGAAAAAGTTAAAATTGAAGATTTTACAAAATTTCTGTATAAATACGGAAAAGCTCGAAACAGACTGTTCTGAAATAAACGGAAGTACTGACTAGGGAAATTCTGTCAAAATATTGAAGTTAGAAGAAACAGAAATCTCGTTATAAAAGGCTGACACGTAATGGCAACTTTGCTGCACGTTATTTTCAAGAATTTTCCGTAAATTCGAACCTCTTATTTCATTACAGCGTGGACACTTTTACCCCTCATTTATTTTATATGGATACTTCAACCAGTGGCGTAACTAGCGCAACGTGTGACCCCACCCCCCATCGCGCAAGATTTACTTCAGTACCCCTAAGCATAGTAATTTTCCCGTGATTTCGAACACTAGGGAGGATGCATTTTTCGCGGTGTGTGTGTGTGTGGTGTGGTTGAGGGTAGGGAAGGGTTAGGAAGTCAGAGAGTGTGTCTGCAAAAGCAATGGTGGTACCTAAAGTCCTGTAGTTTAAAATATTTAAGTAATAGATTTGACAATACAAGAAATTTCTTTGTCCAAAACTAAAATAAATCACTTGAAGAAATCACCCTCTTACACACGGCAGATCTGCTGCTGCTGTGAATAAATGTTGACCCCGGTCGTGCATGTAACCCTAGGTAACTGACTGTTTTCCCACATCCTCCACGGGGAATCCCACTGTGGCCTCGCGCTTTTCCTCTGCAGCGCTGAGAGAGGGCGATTGGAGAGCGATCGTATTACAACCCGAAGTCAAAGAGCCGAACACTTTCAAACTGTAGGACATTCAGTGTTTTAAAAGTGAAACTAGGCATTTATTTAGGTAAGGCTAAATATATCTTAAATCAAAATATGAATCTTTGGGTTAATTATTACGCGTGTTCGAATTTTTTCATAAAACTGTAACTGGCAGCTGCAGTAGGCCCCCCTTCGTCACGTGTGCGCCACCCGCAGCTGCGGGGGACTGCGGGGGTGGTAATTACGCCACTGACTCCAGCACGTAAGGTGTATGGTATGCTTTGGAATTTTCACTTGTGCAATCTTCACTAACTAAAAGATGGCTTTCCTAAAAACATCGGTTGATCACAATGTGCGTCTGTGACGTGTCACTTGTAGCCAAACCAAAATCAGCGGTGTCCCTCTATTCAAATCATTTGCAAGGGAATTCAGTCGGGCGGACTCTTTGTGAAAAAAAAAAATGAAAGAACAACTATGAAAGTCGAAGATATTTGTGTTCCTGTCTCTACACAAAAGTGGCTGATTCTTCAGATTTCTTGGTCTCAATTGCAGTTGCCCTCCTGTCTACTGAAACAAGAAGAGCTAATGTAATGCAAACTGTGTAAGTGAATACGCTGTCTTGAGGTTGACGGATTCATTCAGGGTTAGAAATTACTATCACAAAATCTATTCTTTTATGAAGGAAAAATAATGGAAAAGTTACTGAGATCAAAATCTGACACTAATCAACATTTTCTTTTCTCCGTGCCTCTTAAAATATCAAGCATTAAGTTAAGATTTATTAAAATCCAGATTATTGTAAGAGGAATAAAGAATATGAAATGCAACCTTGATTACTCTGATCTCTCTCTCTCTCTCTCTGTATATATATAATTTGTCTGTGTGTGTGTGCGTGCCTTTATTTGAAGATTTATTATTGAGATTTTTTCGTTGTTGCGCTCTCAAGATTTATTGTTATTTCCCGAAACATGGTTGCTTCAGGCTTTTATCCTTTTTTCTAACATTTGAATATTTTCCTCATTATCCTGATCAAGGAATGAATTTATTTGTTTTTTTCTTTCTCGCGACAACCATTATAGCTCTTTTGTCTCCTACTTTTTTGTTTTTCAAAGGAGCGGAATAATGAATCCTCCCGAAATTTCTCCCTTATTTCTCCGGAATTAAAGCTAATATCTCAAAAACTTCGAAAAAAAAAATTCTTGCCAGCTAGTCAGAGATTATTATATTTTTCTCCAAGTACGTTTTATTGTGGTGATTTTTCAACCTCGCAGATATGTCTGCCAAGATTTTTTTATCTCGTTAGTATTTGCAAATTCGCATTTAAAGTAATCTTTATGAGGAAAGAATTCAACAAATACGAGTATCAGACTACTTATTAGTGCGTATTGGAAGAATAGCTGCCAAACTGAAAGATTTGTACTTTGCAGAATGGTTTTTCATTATTATCCTCTTGTCAGTTTTATTGATGTTACAAATTGATCGGACTTGCTACACTGATAACATTGAAACACAAGTACAAGACACACTGATGTGGAAATCCCAGCGACTTAACAGACTTAGAATATTGGATTTTGTTGCAAATGCTTTTTTTTATTCAAGAGAAACATTCTTACGTCTATCTGCACTATTTCACGAACATTACGAATCACTTTCATCAGCGCTGTACCAGTGTAACAAACTTGACAAATTCATCAAATCCGCGTTTGAGACAATGTGTGTTCATACGCAAGCTCGCACACAGAAACATATCGCATAATAGCCCGGGAATTTTATTGTTTATAAGAAGAAAAGCATTAGAAGCCCGGTAAAAGAGAACTTTCCAAGATATTAAATATTTGAACTACTCATGGGCTAAATTGTATCTAGTGCATTCATTTTCCACTCCCCGAATTCAATATGCCACATTATATATAATGAATGCTTTGTGGTCAAATTCCGTATGTACCAGATTTCTTGAGATCATATATGCGCACAGAGAATTATTATTCCAATTATTAGCTCATTCTGAGTGTCTCAAGCGGAAAACATTTTTTAAATCCACTAATTTTTTGTATCAAAAGACCATAAAGAAATTTCAGTGTTCGTAAATTCATGAAGATCTGCCATAAAGTTTTAAATCAATTCTTTATCTCAAAATGTAATGTTTCTAAGGCAGAGGCCTTCAGCCAGGAAAATAATCCCCTCCCCCGGGGTGTTAGGGTTCCAGTGGGGAAATTAGGACCACAGACTCAAACTGTTGGAATATTGATCGCTCATTAAATTAAAAATAAGGATAAACATTCCACTTTTTATCTGTGGAAATATTCGATTTTTAGTCATATTTAACTTTTTCTTGTTTTTTTTATTTCAAGCCCACTATGAGTGTTGAAAAAAGAGGGTACGATGATTCATATATCAGTACGGAATACATTGTCATCAAAGGGGAAAGGCCTGAGTGTGTTATTTGTAGCAAGACTTTGTCAAATCGCTATGAAACCAACGAAGTTGAAGCATCATCTGCAGAGTGTCCATCCTCAACACAAGGACAAAAATGTTTCTTGAATGTCATGGGGATGGTCTCAAAAATATGAAGCTGGATTCAACAGCCGAATTCCAAGAAATGAACTACAAGGTAACTGATAGCACTAGAGACAGCCAAGCACAAAAAAAAAAAAAAAACATATATATCTGGGGAAACTTTCACCAAACTTTGCGCTCTCAAAACGGTGGAAATTGTGTTGGAAAATGGACTGGAGAAAAAGTTGCAGCAGTTTCAATATTAACAATACTGTTCATAGGAGAATCAGCAACATGACCATTGAAATCAAGGATCAAATTGCGCAAGAGACCTCTGCAGCATATGGCTTATTTTCGATTCAACTTGATGAATCAACTGATGTGGTATCATATTCCCAGTTGCTGGTGTTTGCAAGATATATTCCCTCAGGTTCATTTGAAGAGGAGTTTCTCTTTTGTTCTCCTCTTGAAACAACTACCAAAGCCTCAGATATTTTGGAAAAGGTTTCATCTTTCTCTAAATCAGAAGATCTTTTCTGGGATAACATCTGTGGATGCTGTACAGACGGAACACATGCTATGTTGGGGGACAACATCTGAATTTCGAGTAAGTGTGAAAAAGTGAGCTCCAAGAGTGAAAGGCGTTCATTATATGATCCATCGTCAGGCACTGGCCTCAAAAAACACTTTCAGCTCCATTAGGGAAAGTGTTTGATCAAGCAATTGAAATTGTGAATTTTTTCAAAGGGGTGAGCTCTCAGCTCACGGCTTTTCAAGCAGTTATGTATTGACATGGATGCAGGCCATCATTTGCTTCTTTTCCACACAAATGTTCGATGGCCTTCAGGAGGAAATCTAACTGAATGAATATTTGAGCTTTGAGATGAGTTCAAATTATTTTTTGAAGTTCACGGTAATTTGGAGTATTTTTTTCTAGTTGGATGATGAGGATTGGGTCACGCGCCTTGCCTGTTCGGTTGACATTTCTAAGCAGCTGAATAATCTGAATCTTCAGATGGAATGAAGGAATACAAACATCTTAAAATTCAAATTTGGAAGATATGAATCCTTTTATTGGTATAAATATGACATGGATGTAAAGTCAGATAATATCCGAAAACTTGATAATCTCGTCGTCCTGGATCTGGAATCGAACCCGCGTCTCCCTGATAGCGCACGGGTATGCTAACCACTACACCACCCCGAACGAACAAGTTTCTAGCTTCCGATTAATTTGAAATTTTCAAGTTTTCTGAAATTATCGGACTTAACATCCATGTCATATTTGCACCAATAAACGGATCCACATCTTCCAAATTTGTATTGTACAATGCTGTAATCCCGTATTTCATTCATTGATCATTCATTGAGTCCTTGAAAGCTTTCACGGGCAAGCTGGAAAATTGGCAGAGAAAGGTCAAGATAAAAAATCTTGCAATGTTTGTGAAACTGTCATCAGTTCTTATTGTGGTGGTGGTGACCAAGTGCTATCAGAATTTGCAAAAAAATAAAATTTTGCACCATTTGACAGCACTGGAAAATGTATTCAGCCGTTATTTTCCTGAACGTAGTGATAAGGGAGTTGGATTTAGTACAAAATCCATTCAAATTGTCAGTTGAAAAAGTTACCGATGACCGCCAAGATGAATTTCTGGAGCTGAAGATTAATTCGGGAGCAAACGATGTGTTCGACGAGATATTAATCACAGAATTTTGGCCCCCTATCCAAAAGTGGCAGAAAGAGCTATCCATGCGTTGCTTTCGTTTGTATTGACCTACCTTTGTGAGTCAAGCGTTTCAATTGTATTGCAAGTCAAAATGAAGCAACGAAGTAGATTGGAGGTTGAAAATTACCTGCGTTGTGCCCTTTCCAGCACTCCTCCGCGTATCCAAGAATTGGCTAAGAAAAAAATCAGATGCTTTCATTGACTGTAATATTTGTTTGAATAAACTTAATTACAATACCCTGGCAATTCTATTGAACTTTTTGTTTATTGAAGTATGCTTCACTTTTGTCTATTAAGAGTTGAATGATTAGTTATGAATATAAAAAATACTACTTTTATTCAAGTTTTGAAATCAATCAACATTTTCTATTGCTATTAAATTTGTAAAACTCCCCTATAAAAATAAACTAAGTAAATGTATATGTACCAATACAGAAAAAAAAAGGTTTTCCATATTATATGCATATAATTTTGAAAGCACCTTGACTCAGTAAATATTGGAAAGGGGGAATGACATTCTGACTTATGGCAAAAAGGGTGCATGGGGTAAAAAAGTTTGAGAACCACTGTTCTAAAGCCATTAATAAATTGAGTCGATTTTTAATCCGAAAGAAGTTGTGTACATCTAAAGCTGTTCAAGTGTAAAATAATTTTTTTGTACAAAAAAATCTCTTAAACTGATCGAAAATAAATGCATGCTATTTTTATTCGGAAGGATAAACCTTGATAAAATATAAAATATTTTTTTATCTTAGAAATAATTTCAAAGTCTGATCAAAGACAGCAAAGTAATTTTTCAACAAGAACGTTGTGCTTCTAAAGCTCATCAAAGATACGAAATAAAATTTTATCACAAAGCAAAAAATATCAGATAACATATTTAAAACCTGCCAGGTATGAAACAATTTTTCAACTGAATGATTATATTTTTAAAGCTGATTATAAACAGAAATGCAATTATTGAAAGTTTATTGAAAACATGAAAAAAAAATTCATCTCCAAAGTAGAATTTCATAATCTGATGAAAGATAGGAAATCGAATCCCATTACATGAAACAGATATCGAAGCATAACAAAAAAAAATGAATTGATCGTCCTTTTCAAAAATAGTATATATCATCATTTCGTTGGAGAACTGAAGTTGAGTTTTCTTCCTAACGATGGTACGTTTACTGTTGGTTTGAAAGGGCAAACACCAAATGTCTTTCTCATGTAGCAGATAAATAGTAATAACTTTCAGACTTACACTCGTGCATTCGGATGCTCTGGATTTTAATCAATTTAACGGAAGAGCGCATGAGTTTGAATTTCGCATATAAAAATGGAAATGACATCAAATGGTAATCTGTAGTTACGTTTCACAAAATTTTGCAACTTCTGTGCAGAACTACTTTTATGTACAAATGTTGTTACCACTTCAAATATACGATGGTTGATCAAAAAGTATCGAGACTGCGTAGTAACTGTTAAATGGGGCTGCGGGATAGGATGCTGTTTAACAGGCTATGACTTTAGAACCTACTGCACATGCGCCTGCCGGGGGAACGCTGTCGGTGCAGCGCCTTTTGTGCTGTGGCCAGTTATTTGGAGTCAAGTCTGATCGGCGTGGCGCATTAACGATGTATGACGAGCTTAGGATCTTCCACTGGGAGAACTGAACCTTTGTTTCTGAGTCATATTAATAAACCTATGTTTCGTCGACAGCAATAATATTCTTCTTAAAGCTCTTATCATTTCTGATCAATTCCAACAATCCAATGGCTGCAAACGGTCGAGTTTCCTTTATCTCATCTAACAGGATTTTTGGAACAAATTTTACAGCTCACGTCTCATCCCGAAATCTTCCGTGAGAATTGTCTGTAATAATCCAAAACTAAGGCTTAATTAGTCATAAAGTTCTCTGACAGTAATTCTGCTGTTTTCCCTCGCAACTGAACGAACTTCTTGGACGTTTCTTTCATTTCTACTTGTTGGGCGCCTTCCACGATGATCGTTACTTTGTACACTTTCACGGCCATTTTCGAAATGCTTATACGAGTCGTACACTCGTGGATGACTAATGCAGTCCTCACCACGCACTCTCGGTAACTTTTCATAAGTTTCTTTTGAAAAATCTCCAAGTTTCTGATAGAATTTCACGCATACGCGTTGCTCAACTTTCTCAGTTATCGTTAATGCGACACCAGACTAGACTTCAAAAAAAAAAAAAAAAAAAAAAAGAAAGAAACTGGGCGGCTCCAGTGGCACATGTCCTATGATCATTCGTGCGAAAGGGGTCTGGGTTCGAATCCCGGTGAGGCATGGATGTTGTGTTTGTCTTACAATACGGGCTCTTTCCCTTCCCTGGAAGCAGTGACCTTAAATTAGGGACGGGCGAATTGCTCACGGTGGTCGTTAAACCTCCAATCAAAAAAAAAAAAAAAAAAAAACTGGCCACAGTACAAAAGGCGCTGCGTCGACTCGGCAGGCGCATGTGCAGTGGGTTCCAAGGTTACAGTCTGTCAAACGGTATTGTGCTCCGTCGCTCCATTGAACAATTATGCACGCAATCTCGATAATTTCTTATCACTCCTCGTACTTTGGTATAAAGAGAAATGATAATGAACCATAAGCTTAGTTTTCCGATTTACATACGAAGTTCAAACAAAAAGTCTCTCATCAGAAAGAATTGGGGGGTGGGGGGGGGGGGTGGCATACTAGTGTCCAACAACTTCTCAAATGACTACCTCGGGACTGCTTTATATAAGTACTTCAGAATAAAGCCTCATCTAAATATCCAAATTGGGCAAGCGCTGTGAATATAAAGAAACAAAAATGACAAAAAGAAATAAGTACAAGCCTCAAGTTGAAAACACATGGAATAACTAATACGGACATAAATCAAGCCGATCTTCCATGTAACGCAACCGCAGAAATTTGAAAATTAAAAAAAGAAAATATTTCTTTATTTTACTTTTGTTATTAAAAATAAAATAAAGGAATAAAAAAATTTCATTTTTTTATTTCAAATTTCTGCGGTTACGTTACATGGAAGAACAGCATGATTTATGCCCGTATTAATTACTCCATGTGTTTTCAACTTGATATTAACTCATTTGCATATTACTTTTTTTTTTTGGGAGGTTTAACGATCACCGTGAGCAACTCAATGGGCTATAAGCAGTCGCCCGTCCCCAATTTAGGGTCACTGGTTCCAGGGAAGGGAGAGAGCCAGTGCCGTAAGACAAACACAACATCCATGCCTGACCGGGATTCGAACCCGGACCCTTACGGACGAATGATCAGAGGCCAACGCCTTAGACCACTGCGCCACCGGGGCGGCGCATATTACTTAGCGCTACGACGGAACACGTTTATTTCGACTAGTGCAGTGAAAGTCTGACGTCTGAGATAAGCCTCAGTTGTTTGGATTTCACTGTGCTGGACGGTGTAATGGTCAGCATACTCGAGCGCAAATCGGGAGATGCGGGGTCGACTCCCGTTCTAGAACGATACAAATTAAAAATTTCGGCAGTTACGTTGCATGTTTTATTTATGTCCGTATTAAGTAGAGCTTCGCTTATAAGTTTCTCACTTATACGATTTTCTTATTTATACGTAAAATGTCGCCTATGCAAAAATTCTGAATTGCCCTTAATGTTAAAATTTTCCCCATTTCGTTTATACGTTTTTTCTGTTAACGTATATACGAGGTTCCATTGTATGTGAAATTGCTTTTTCTCTTCAGCTATAGAAAGATCTGATTAATCATTTGATCAAATTCATATTGTTTTTTACGCAACATTGAACAGTGTTCTTGCCTTCGTTTAGATACTGACTACATTAGTTTTTGTTTGTTTGTTTGAGAGTTTAGCACTGAGAACAGCTCTAAAGTGTATAAGGATGCCCTCCGTCCCTAATTTGGGGTCGATAGTTCCAGGGACGGGGCAAGGCCAGGGCGGCTGTCTACTCTGACCTCTCAGCCATCAGGCCTGCATGGGCATTTCCCGGGGGTTCCGGGGTGGGGTGCAGTGCCGTAAGGCCTGCAGTGTAGGTTGTCATTAATTTTATCCCTGTTCTTGTTAAACATTCTTGTTACATTCACCGGTAGCCTGCATTAAATTCCTCCAGGTAATGCTTACCTTCCTCTTTTTATTTGTTTCAGTGCTTAATGGCCACCGTGAGCAACTCAGTGGGCTATAAGCAGTCACCCGTCCTTAATTTGGGGCCACTAGTTCCAGGGTAGGGAGAGAGACAGGACGACCAGCCAGAAACTAACGTCTCTGTCCACTCGCTCTGCCATCGAGGCAGCTTCATTTAAACCAAATTTTTTTTTTTTTTTTTTTTTTTTTTGGATTGGAGGTTTAACGACTACCGTGAGCAACTCAATGGGCTATAAGCAGTCGCCCGTCCCTAATTTAGGGCCACTGGTTCCAGGGAAGGGAGAGAGCCAGTGCCGTAAGACAAATACAACATCCATGCCTGACCGGGATTCGAACCCGGACCCCTTACGGACGAATGATCAGAGGCCAGCGCCTTAGACCACTGCGCCACCGGGGCTGCAAACCAAATTTCGATATCCTTATGATTGCAGAATTGTTTCCGAATTAAAAAAATTACTTTCTTGTGATCTAATAAATGAATTCTATTACAAGAATGTCTTTGTAAAATAACTTTCATGTGGCTTATATTACTGTAAAAAAGGCTCAGTAACTTCCGTCAAATCGCAGTATGTTCTTTGGAACGAAACAGACGGATCTAAAGAAATTCCTAACATTCCTTCTTCGTCGTATGTGGACATAGGACAAGAGCTAGAAACGTGTCTGAAATGTCGTGACATGAAATGCAATGTAACCATCTGCCGGAAAAAACTTCTTAAAAACACGCTATTAATTCATTTTCCATTTTACTTGTACCTGGTAATGAAATCTTCGAATGAATTTACATTTGTTTCCTGTCATCACACGAAGGTATACTTAGAAGCTGATAAATGAGAATTTCAAACTTAACTGATCATACAGTACTTTTAGGAAGAAAATGAATATGCTATGGGTTGATCACATTTGTCATAATAAAGAGGATATCTGATATTTAGTACATGCGCATGTACTGTTGTTTCATACTTTATAAAAGAGGATATAGAGGCAATTTATTCACTTTATTTTTTTATTTTGTTTTTATTGGAAGTTTAACGACCATCGTGAGCAACTCAATGGGCTATAAGCAGTTGCCCGTCCCTAATTTAGGGTCATTGGTTCTAGGAAAGGAAGAGAGCCAGTGCCGTAAGACAAACGCAACATCCATGCCTCACGGGGATTCGAACCCGGACCCCTTTCGTACGAATGATCAGAAGCCATGGCTTAGATCACTGCACTACTGGGGCGGCTACTCTCTTTAAATGAACCACTCTGGTAGTGAACAAATTAAAACCTGCAGCCAAATACACTGTTAAAAATTTTGTGATAGGTTGCACCAAAAATTGGTGCTACATTAATTGCACCTCTTTCTGAGAAAAGATGCACCATCTTGCTTTGCAAACAAAACCCAACAACGCGTTTCAACTTTTCACCACGTTGTGGTACAAGTTTGCACGTAAGTTTCCACCATGTTGTTGGGTTTATTTTGCACCACAGAATGGTGTATCTTTTCTGAGAAAGTGGTGCAGCACCACTTTTTGGTGCAACGTCCCACAAAATTTTTAACAGTGTATCGTTTGATTCACTCTGTTGTATTTCAGTGTTTCAGACCAAATATCGAAGTTCTGTACTTGTGTTTCCATATTTCAGCGCAAACTGTTTCGTGCATTATTTCAATGAGTTCTGTAAGTACTTTGAATCTGTACTTTCCGCAAGATTGTCATATACACTGAAGAGCAATTGAATTAGAGATGCCTGTCTAGTAACATGTAGCACCACCTTTCGTCCTGATGACGGCGGCGATTCGTCTTGGCATGGACTCGACAAGACACCGGAAGCGTTGGGAAGCCATACGAATCAACGACCCCTGAACAAACTCCTACAGTTCACGAAGATTTGATGGAGGGAGGTCAGAGCCTCGAACATCTCTCTCGATTGCATCCCAGATGTGCTCGTGGGATTGAGGTCAGGTGACCTAGCTGGCCAAGGAAGCGAGGTCACGTCGGTGGAGTGTTCATCCAACCATTCGGATACAATTCGGGAGCGATGGCACGGTGCATTGTCTTGTTGCAGGATGAGGTCCCTAGTGGGATGTTGAATACGCACAAACAGGAGCAAATGGTCGTCCAGGATATCCCGGTAACGTTGACCTGTGAGGGACGATGTCACACGTACCAGGGATCCCATGTCAGTCCATGTGAACAGTACCCAGACGACAATGCTAACCCCACCAGTTTGAAGAGTACCCTGCTGGCAAGAAGGATCCATCGCTTCACGTGGTTTGCGCCGTACTCGTATCCTGCCATCCGCATGTACCAACGTGAATCTCGACTCATCAGTCCAAGCAACATTTTTCCGCATGTCTAGGGTCCAGTGGCGATGTTCTCGTGCCCATGCTAATCTTGCACCCTGTGATGTGCGGTCAGCAGCGGTACCCTCGTGGGACGATGGCTTCTGCACCCCATAGCGAGGAGATCGTTCTGGATGGTGTGGCTGCTTACACGTTTTTGTGCACCAGCGTTAAATTTCCGAGTGATTTCTTGCACTGTGGCCCGTCTATCTGCTGTTACAATGCGAGCTAGCCGATGATGACCCCACTCATCCACACGCTGTTGTCCACGGCAGTTGGCCCTTGCAGAGACGGTTTTACCGGATTCGATGTACTCACGGTGCACCCGTGACACCGTGGCTCGTAAAAATCCCAGTGCCTGCACGACTTCCGAGATGGAGTGAACAATTCATCGGGCCTCGACAATTTGCCCACAATTAAATGCGCTTAGATCCTTCGTCTTACCGTCCGACTCTTACTGATTCCCGTCGCATCACTCCTTATATTGTCAGATCGCTGCGTACGTCATGTTTTTTCCGTTTGCATGGCCTTCCACAGCGCCACATTTGCATAACGTCAGCTGTCTCTAATTCAATTGCTCTTCAGTGTACACTCAAGTGGACAAAACATTAGAGGTACCTATCTAACAGCGTGTTGGTACTCCTCTAGCACAAATAACAGCCTGTACACTTCGAGGCACCGACCTCACCAGATGCCGAAGAGTTTCCGAAGCTAATGCCAGATATGTCTGTTGCAACATTCTCCACAAATCTGCCCGAGGTATTGGTCCAGGATCTGTGGATCTGATGTTCCTCTTCACGGAATCCCAGAGAGCTTCCACAGGGTTTAAATTTGGGGAACTTAGGGGCCACTGGATAGTTCCAAACTTAGATTAGTGCTCCTCGAGCCATGCCTGGTTTGTTGCGTTCCGAAGGGACGCAGCATAGTCCTGATGAAACAGAGAATCCGCCACAGAATGCGCGAAGGCCATGAAGACGTGTTGGCGATCATCCAGCACCTGCTGGTAGTGGGAAGCGGCAAAGGACCTTTTCAGCCACACTAAGGTATCTAATGTGTCCCATTAGAAAGCTCCCCAAACCACCACAGAACCACCACCGCCTTGAATAGAGCCGATCTAGCACGATGAGACCATTGTCCCATACTGTAAAACGCCACGCCCGCACCCTTCGGTCATCTCGGTACCGCTAAAAACGGAATTCATCTGACCACACGACGCGGGTCAAGTTTTGACATTCTCGGAACCAGGCGAGACGTAATTTCCTATAACTACAGTCAACAGTGACACACGAGTAGCCCCCCCCCCCCCGAAAGTGCGTGCAGCGTACGTTGTACCGTTCGTTATCTGACGCTACTTGGGCCATCGACATTTAACCTGGATGTGATCTGCGCCGCCGTTGCCAAGCGGTAGGTCGGTACGAGTCTGGATTGTCTACGTCGACCTCCGTCATCAATGGCGTGCATTCCGCCACCGTTTGCTCCCTGGGCGATGGTAGTCCGTTGATGGTATGTTCTCAGTACACCCTTAACACGGTTGCTTTCGGAAACCCTACATTTCGCTCAGATCACCACGTTTACCCATGTTCGTCGATTGCGATACACTGTTGTCCACCCATTTTTCACCTGCGTTCGGTGTGGGTCTGTTCCACTTTGCGCAGGGGATGCCCATGTCAACTGCCCATCATCCCTCCTAAGTAGCGCAGTCTTGAAATTTAACGTATACCCAACACTGAGCCATCGTCTTTTAGGAATATAAGATGGTGGCTCAGTGTCGTACACGTACTCTGCGATCATAACAGATGGAAATCATGCGGGCAAGATGGTGCTCATAAATGGTGTGTGTGTGTGTGTGTGTGTGTGTGTGTGTGTGTGTGTGTGTGTGTGAACAGTATTTTCTCTCTTATTTTACAGTCGAACCTCTTTTAACAGCCAACGATTATTTCATACACTATATGATCAAAAATATACGGACTTACATTTTGAATAACGTATTTGCCCATATAAGTCAAAACCCTGGCCCATACAGGTAGAAAACAACGAAAAAACTACTCTTTTGGGCAATTTGCGTTGTGATCTCGGAAGCACTTTGGTCGTAAATACGGAATCCATGAAACAGAACATTTACTCATTGAGCGTAGCGACAACCTGGAAATCCTTTGCTTAAATGATCGTTCATAACTAACGCTTTTGCCTGAATAATGAATGAACTCCACAGAAGGAATGATTTATACCATCGTTACTTCACCCCACAAATGCTCAATAGAACTGAGATCTGGGGACTAAGGAGGCCAGTGAAAGATGGAAACCATTTTCTCGTCTTCGACACACTTCGATGTAATGTCGGAGTTGTGGCACGGTGGTATTGTCCTCCCGAAGTATCCATTTCCTCGTGGGTAGGGAGCGGACTCTGGAAGAACTTAATCAAGCAACGATATATAAGTATCTTTGGACATTCAGACGTTAGTTCACTAAAAACAAATGGTTCTAAAGTCTCCCATGAAATCATACACCACACCATTCCACTGCATCTGCCAGCCTGCAGACTTGTGGTCATGCAAGACAGATACATACTGTTTGAACATTTAACTATTACAATTTTTTTCTTTAAAAATTCGATCACTTCACCTCGCTTCATATTATTTTACCTGATCTCCTTTTTGACGCCAATGACGGCTTAAAAATATTTTTTTCTCACTTTGATTAATCTACATAATAAATTATTACACAGAGAAATGTTATGGTGCAACAGTCAGACATGGTTTCAAAACCCCTCTAATTCTATATATTAAATCTTTAAGCAGCAGATGTACCTAAACCAAATGGTGCCCGAAATTTTCGACGCTCTTCAAACAGAGATAGTGTTTAGGTTTTACGAAATCCATGACAACACATTAATTTTATCCCTCTCAGATCAGCAGTACTCACCGTAAACCTGTCAATGGTCATGAGTTTTCTCTTTTCTTATCCTTTATTCTCTGCTCCGTGGCCCAAGTTATGAAGAGAAAGAGCTAGTCCCTCTGATATGGACATCGTGTCACTAGCTAGAAACAAGGGACTCAAGCATCTTTCTTCTTTGGTAGAAACAAGTGACTAAACCCTTTAACTGGCTGGAACGAATTAACTCGCGGCTAGCAAAATGAGTTGAAATCAGTTTGAACGAATACATTCGCTGTCTGAGAAGTGGACCGAACGTGACTGAAACGAGTAAACTTGCGCACCAGAAAGCGTTCCTTTCCCTTTAGCTCTGTTATGACCACTTTAGCAAAGTAGTCATTTATGGGGATGATTGCATGATCCTTCTTGATGGAGTACCTACTAAAAGGTCACAACAATGACAACGAACCTAAGAAAGGGAATAGAAGATATTTGAGTCAATTGTTTCTACCCACTGGCATGATGTCCATATCAGAAGGACTATTCCTTTCACACCATGCCTTGGATCATAGAGCAGAGAATAGACTATAAGAGAGCGCTTATCACTCGTGACAGGTTTATAATCGGTACTGCCCAGATGGAAAGGAGAAAGTAACTGCTTTGTCGTACCTTTCGTAAAACCCGGCCGCCATGTGAACGTTTCCATTTGGGGAGCGCAAAAAAGTTTGGTCACTATTTGGTTCAGGTACATCGACCGCTTACAGGGTTAAACCTCTTCCCTTTTGGTAGAAACAAGTGATTTAAACATCTTCTTTCTCTTTAGAATCGTCGAAATTGCTAGAGTACTTTTTTTTTTAACTGGGATTTAACGACCTCCATGATCAATTCGATGAGCTGTAAGCAGTTTCCCGTCCCTAATTTAGGGCAGCTGGTAGCTGGGAAGGGGGGGCATGCCTCACCGGGATCCGAACCTGGACACATCTCGGACGAATGGTCATAAGCCAGCGCTTAGGCCACTACGCCACAGCGGCAGCATAGCCTTTTTAGTAGGTTGCCACGCAGAAAGAATTAGTATCAACCATTCCCCTAAGCGACCGCTTTGAATTACAAAGCCAAGGGGAAAGCAATGCTTTCTGACACTCAGATTCACTCGCTCCAGCTGAGTTCAGCACATTTTTGGAGAACGAATACACTCGTTCGTGCTAATTTCAGCCCATTTTTTTAACCTCTAGTTTTCCAGCTGGTTAAAGCGCTAATTTTTAAAGAAGAAATACTCTCAAGTAGTACCGACCAACTGCGAGCAGCGCCAGTTTTGTATGGGTGCACGCGTGTATTTTTCTTCTTACTAATCAGAATTCCTTATTGGTTCACGTAATTACACACTTGTTCAACAAAATGCTGTCTTTCCTTTTTTTTGGCCAATGTTTAGGTTTAGAATTAGTGTGCTTTATCTATTTCTTGAATTATTTCTTAAAACATAGAGTAAGTTATGCACAGATACAGGGATTTATAAAAATAATGGAAATACTGACTGGGTGTATCCAGTGCGTCGTATGAAAATTACAGGGACTGCGTCACGCGAGATGTAAAGTATGGAGTGTAGTACTATGTCGGCTGTCATGTAGTAGTGCCACCGACGCAGGTGAAATAGCTGTTGTGAAGAAATTGACGACAGTGCCAGATCTCAGTGACCTCAAAAAAGGCATGGTCATTGGTGCACGTCTAACAGGAACTTTAGAAACAAGAACGGCTGAATTAGTAGTTGTAACACGGAAAACTGTATCGAAATTATGATTACTTATAAAAGAGGATAAAAACGGAAGCACAATAGATAAAAAGAGGAAGTACAATAGGATGGAAAAAAAGGAAGCACAAGACCACGGCACCTCAAATAGCAGCAGTGTTGAACATCAGTCGGAATGATCTCGTTTCCCTCATAAATTCTTCGGAGACTTCATTGTGCTCGTATTTATGACCGTGCTTCAATTCATAAACCTTCGATTACCAACAGCAATGCAACAAAATGTGTAGGGTAGTGAACTGGGATGCTAAAGACTGGCAACGTGTCATGGTCTGATGAACTGTTCTGCACACTGTTTCCCACTACTGGTACAGTGCACGTCTAGCAAAAATCTAACACCCCGTAACATCCCGACAGTTTAGTTTCGGCTGTGAAGCATAAAGGTGAATTGCTGATGCTGTGGGGTGCAATATCATGGAATTCGTTAGGGCCATTGCTTATTCTGCAGGGGCATATCACGTCAGCAACGTACGAATCCATTCTTGGAGACCAGCTGCACCCAGTGTCGCAGTCATCGTTCCGTAATGACCGTCCCTGGCTTGAAACAGATAATGCACCCGTACATTGTGAGAAACGTGTCAAGCTGTTATTTGCAGAGCATGATGATGAGGTACGGCAGCTACCCTGGCCACCAAAATCTCCAGAACTCAGTATCATTGAACATTTGTCAGAATTTCTGGAGTGATAGGTCACAGGTCACACTCTTCGCCTCCAAAATCACAGGCACACAGATGGACCATTTTTTGCTGGAATAATTGCCTCGAAACCCATTATCGTATGTACATGACTTGATGTATAAGTCTATTCCAAGTTGAATTGCTTCTGTCCTGAATTATATATAGTTCTCAACAAACAGTTAGCGTTCCCATTATTTTGATAAACTCCTGTATTGTACAGAAATTAAAAGTTTTGAGTTCGCTGTAACAATCTTGATGGAGAAAAATTGTCTAAAGGGAATTTTCAGTTGTGTTTTAATGGTTTAATCTGTTCGTATCTGAATTTATACAGTATGAGTCATTCAGCAATCTCATTCTTGCCCTTTCGTTGTCACATTGGTTCCAAAGAAATCGAATTATTAAAACACCCATAAACCCTGGTTAATAATCCGGAATTTAAAAATTTCAGTAAATGATAGCTGATAGATTTTCGTCACAGGGCCTCGAAAATACTTTTCGCAGGGAGGGGGGGTCCAGTACGCCACTGTCTTTTTTTTTTTTTTTTTTGTTGGGGTGATCTCTTCCATGCATCCGACGATCCAGTTCGTGCAATAATATGCAGGTATTTCTCTATAGATTCTGGGATGGGCTGATGCAGTCTGTAAAAATACGACGTGGTGCGTTGTCAAACTGATAGTGGTATGGGGAACTTCCCGTATTGCAACAACGGTCGTACCGCATAATTATTCCACACATCTTGGAAGAGCTCGTGATCCATGATTTTGTCGTAAACAATTAATAGCATATTAAAAGTAAGATTTGTCAAATTCCAGGCAGGTAGTGAATGTAATCAAAAGCTGAAAATCTGAGAAAAAAAGAAGTATTTTGGCAAAATAAAAAGCCCCTGATATTTCAAAGCCCTGACAAAAAATAAATCCTGATTTTAAAGAAAAAATACGATTTTCCCTGATTTTTGGAACCATTTTGAAATTCCCTAAGAATTCCAGGTTTTCCAGGTTGGGGTATTTAATATTGAAAAAAATCGTATTCGGATTTACTACCTGGTATTCAAAGGTAAAGAGATTTTTTTTAATATATTTAAAATATGAAGTCTTAAAGAATTTCTAACCTTAGTTTTTATAAAGAAATTAGGATTAAAAATTAATACCCAAGTCAAATATAGACATAGGCTTAAGGCAACAAACAAAGTATGAATGTATGTATCACATAAATTAGCGTAATCTAAAATTACGAGTCTCCCCCCCCTTTTTTCGGAAGAATTCGAAATTCTACAATAATATTTAACAATTTAAAATTTCTTTTATTCCTTTTTTTTACATTTATACGTTTTTAAGGCTATCCCCTAAAAAAACGTACAACCGAGGTTCCGCTGCTCTTACTTATGTGAGAGAGCATTTTATGACATGAAATTCGTGAAGTTAAACAGAGAAAGAGTGTGAATGGCTCCTCTTTTGAACAAATCCTTCAACTTTCAACGACAAGCATCCAAGTATACATGCAAAAACTTTTAGAAAGGTTTAATCGTTCACGGGTATCTCATTAAATCTAAGTTCTTTTTTGTTTTTTTCTTATTTTAAAGTTTAACTTTTTTGATATTTATTAAAAGCGCGTAAAGATTTAATAAATGAAACAGGACATTTTTTTATTTGCATCACCTGTATATATTTAAAGAAAATATGCGGCCTCTGTCATCTAATACGACGTGTGATCAAAAAGTATCCAGATTGGTTGCATAAGCAGAGCCTGATTTACGCAAGGGCACACGGGGCACGTACCCAGGGTCCCCAATTTAAGCACTAACATTTGTTTTTTATTATTATTGGCAGCAAAACCGGCGACGGCGGCGTGTACCAGTTAATTTTCACCGAGAGCAAATATGCAAAGTGGGTTCATGTACTTTCGTGTCAGCGACTGGAGATAAAATGTTTACCTTTAATTTACAATTTTTGAACATTTGTAGTTTCTTGCATTTATTAAAGTAGATAGTACTTGTGCATTAAGGCAGCACTTCTTGTGCTTTATACAATTATACGCGCAATTATAGAATAATTATGCGAAGCATCGGGGGTGCTGCCTTAATAGGTAAGTATCCATTGTTAACTCATTAAGAGTACGATTCATGCCCGGGGATGATGCCTTAATACGCAAGTATCCATTGTTAACTCATTAAGAGTACGATTCATGCCCGGGGATGCTGCCTTAATACGCAAGTATCCATTGTTAACTCATTAAGAGTATGATTCATGCCCGGGGATGCTGCCTTAATACGCAAGTATCCATTGTTAACTCATTAAGAGTACGATTCATGCCCGGGGATGCTGCCTTAATACGCAAGTATCCATTGTTAACTCATTAAGAGTACGATTCATGCCCGGGGATGCTGCCTTAATACGCAAGTATCCATTGTTAACTCATTAAGAGTACGATTCATGCCCGGGGATGATGCCTTAATACGCAAGTATCCATTGTTAACTCATTAAGAGTACGATTCATGCCCGTGGATGCTGCCTTAATACCCAAGTATCCATTGTTAACTCATTAAGAGTACGATTCATGCCCGGGGATGCCCCCTCCTCAAGTTATTTTTGCCCAGGGCCCCACTAGTTTTAAGTCGGACTCTGTGCGTAAGTTCCGAATAACGCGACACAGCAGGAAGCGATTTGACACAAGTTGATCTTAAAACCTACTACACATGTACCGTGAATCACGTCTCTCCTTCTCGTTCGGTTTTTTTACAGTACTGCTTTGTTCTTACGTTGGTGAAGATGTTCCTAGCATTTGTCATGTCAGGAAAAAACATTGATCCGTGAATTTGCATCAGATTTCGTTAAAAATTTGGCGAAACTTGCAAAGACGCGTACTTAAAGTTACAGAAAGCCTATGGTGAAGATTGCAGAAGTTTATGAGTGGTACAAACGTTTTAAAGACAGTCGTGAAAGTGGTGAGAGTCGTGAACATTCTGGGACGCCAGCAACAGTAAAAGTATAAACAATATCCAACTTGTGCGCACAGCTGTGGAGGCAAATTGCCAAATCACTTTTCGTGAGTTATCTGAAGACTTTAACGTTAGTTTCAGTTCAGTTCAGTCGCTTCTCACAGGTGATTTGGGTATGAGACCCGTACCAGCCAGATTTGTGCCAAAAACTGCTCTCAGTTGAGCAAAAAACAAGCCCGTGTTTCAGGTGCTAGTGACCTGCTTGAGTGCATTGAAAACGACGAAATTTTTTTAAAAACTATCATAACTTGTGATAAATCGTCGACCGCTCCCTCCGGTGGCGAAATGGTCTAAGCGATGGCTTCTGACCATTCGTCCGAGATGAATCCGGGTTCGAATCCCGGTGAGGCATGGATTTGCATTACGGGGCTGACTCTCTCCCTTCCCTGGAGTCAGTGGCTCTAAATTAGGAACGGACGACTGCTTATAGTCCATTGAGTTGCTCACTGTGGTCGTTAAACCTCTAATCGAAAAAAAAAAGATAAACTCGTGGGTTCATGGGTATGACCCCGAAATTAAGGTCACGTTTTCATAGTGGAAGGCCCCAAACTCCCCTAAACCCAAAAAAGGCAGCACGCAGCCTCCACCAATGTCAAGACGATGCTGTTTTGTGTTGTTGTTTTTCACTCATGTGCGTCACGAATACGCTCTATCAGGCCTGACAATTAAGAAGGAGTACTATACTGTAAGCGACTGGTAATTCCACCATGACCAAGCACTTGATGATGCATCGCAAAGCACGGCATTGCAGAGATCTGGCAACCACCTTACTCGCCAGAACTAGCTCCCAGCGACCTTTTTCTCTTCCCCAAAATCAAATCCCACTTGAAAGAAAAAAGATTTCAAGATACTGAGGTGATAATACACAATGCTATGAAGCAGCTGTTACAGCTATTTCAAAAAATGCTTCGAGTAGCGGAAACAGTGCTGGGATAAATGAATGGCTTCAAAAGGGGAGTGCTTCGAAGGAGATTGTGTTTCAAATCTGTAAGTCTTGTACTTTTTCTTTTAATAAAAGCAGACTGGATACATTTTGATCAGACCTTGTATATTTAAAAACCTTGGTCCGCGGCTCTATGGAAGTTGAATAGTACTGGTCTACACCAAGGTATGACGATCAGACTGTGTACTGTCAATCGTTAGTCCGAAGAACAGTTCGTCTACAGCCCAAGATCGAAGTTCCTTACTCCACGCTAATCGGCCTGTTTCATTAATTGAAGTGATTAGCGGCTTGTCGATGGCTGTGTAACCATGGTAACCCAAGCCGTACAGCGTTCTGCTTACTGTACTGATGCTAACATCAGTCCCAATAGTATCACTAGGGTTTGCGTTCTGAGCGGAGAGTCCTTTGCATAACTCTCCCGAACTGTTAGTTTCAGAGGTTCACTGGGTCTTCCGTTGGAAGATTCAATCCCAGTTCGCTGCAATTTGCCTATTACATCCTTCCCCGTCGACTTACATGGTGACTCGAAAGATTAGCAATATTTGGATCACTTTGTCTTGATACGTACCTTTACAACGAAAGCTGACTAGCATTCAAAGTACAGGATATCATGTCGCACCATCTTTAGCCACCTGTCTGCCAGTTTTTCGATTCCGCGGAGGGCACCAATTCTTGTCCTTCGAGGCGAACAAATCTTTCACCTCAGCTGCCACCTCCATCTGGTTGTTGAAGTTCCGCCCGCGAATGAAGTGGGTCATTGACCGGAACAAGTAATAATCCGACGGGGCAAGATCTGGACTATATACTGGGTGTGGCATCAGTTCAATGCCCTCAAGTTCCTGGAGTTTTGCCCGGATGGTCCGCGCGGTATAAAGCCGAAAGTTGTCCTGCTGTAGGAGAACGCGCTTTCTGTTTACCAGTACCGAGTACTTCTCCTCCAAAACGGCATACGTCCGCTCCAGCTGTTCAGAGTAGAGGTTGGCATTGGTCGTCTGACCGTCTAGAACAAATTCGTAATGGATTATCCCTTCGAAATTCCACCAGACTCAGAGCATCATGTTGTGCTGGAACCGCCTACGTTTGACAACCAGTTCTGGAAGCTGGTCAGGGCTCAACCACTGCCGGTGTGTGTTAGGATTACGAAAATAGACCCACTTTTCATCGCACGTAACAATTCTCTTGATGAAACAAAGTACATCGCGCGGGTTTTCTATGAGTTTTGGGCACATTTCCACCCGTAGGTTTATTTCAGCTAGCGTCAGTTCGTAAAGGACAATGCGGCAGCTCCTGTAAGCCTTGCCAAGGTTCTGAAAGTGATGAACCACGGTGGTCTGTGATACGCCGAGCTCGCCTCGTCGTGGATTCAGAGACC
This sequence comes from Macrothele yani, assembly GCA_039090855.1. NCBI lineage: Eukaryota > Metazoa > Arthropoda > Arachnida > Araneae > Macrothelidae > Macrothele > Macrothele yani. Next base: position 35,572,762 of record CM077024.1, on the reverse strand, counting down.
ATGTGCTTTTACGACCTGGTACATGGTCTCTGACTCCACAGCTCGCGGCCTACCTGGCCTTGGCTGATCGTCGAGGTTTCTGTCACCTGAACGAAATTTCTTGAACCATCTGGTTCAGGTGCTGTGGTTCACGGAACCTTCCCCTTTCTCATGGCAGTTGTTTCGTGTTGCTTGAGCAGCATTACGGCCGAGTTCAAACTCGTAATGCAAAAAGTTCCCTAATTAGCCGGTTGCGGCTGTTCACCTTTTAGGCGTCCCAACCACTGACAGAACGACGGCATGCAAAGCTGTTCGCAGCATGAAATACCACTTTACATCCCTTTCGACTGACTGCAGCGCTCGACTTGAACTAGTTCAAGCACGTGACATACCCGCTGCAGCACATGCGTTTATGCAAATATTGCAGAACTTTCGACTCACCCTGTGTAGATATCTTCAGCGCAGCTAAAATGTCACGTACGGAGCGATTGCATATCTGGCACCCTATTATCAATTCACGTTAGAAATCAGTTAAATTTGTCGATCGAGGCATCTTGCGTTCACACTTGTACTATTATTTCACCATAGCGCTATGAGTATATTTATAGAAGGGTCTGTGACGTCGTGTTTGCGTAGGACCGTATTCGCTATCAAAACAGGGGTGTCCAGAAATTAATGGTAGAGCTGTGTATAATCCATTTTTTTTTAAGTCCGTTGTGATATAAATACGGATCAGAATCACTGGAACTGATTACGATACTGAATGGAGGTATTACGGAATTTTCCGCAAATGGTTTCAAATCATAGGTGCCCATATAAGGGGGTACGAGGAGGCATTTGCCCTCCCCTGAAAATCGGAGCATGCTCTTTCTGTTTTTGAAAGGTGCTACACAGATTTCCGCAATAATACTACAGAGGATATTCACACATTTTTCGAACATTTTCGATAAAAAATTACAGAAAATAAAAGTTAAAAGAATTAAAACTGGCATTAACTTGTTTGATGAAAACGCAGGAAACATGTACTGCAGTTACATATCGTCTACTGAGAAAAGGGAGCACGTGAACAAGCTGTAGATATAAGGATATGTTTTTGCTCTTCACGAAGATAAGTATTTGTATTCTGTAATTAAAAAAATCTGTGAAAATCATGGAATTAGCATTTCTAAATGTAAGAATAAGCAATATTATTATTAATAGAGGGGAAAACGTCAAGCATTGCTTTTAACAGCAAAAAGAACACCAAACGAACATCTAACAAGTTATTAAAATCATGCAATGCATTGATTATGATACGCTTTCCAACATACCAGAAATCATTACTCAAGTTATGAGGATAATGGCTGTGGAATAAATCTCGTTCCTGAGCCCTGACCTTTGACTCCATTTCGATGATATTCAACAGAACCGGTTCTGTATACCTCCGGAGCAACATACTAAAGCTTTGTCTCAATCGAAGCATTTTTACATAAGTTATGACGAATAAGTGCAATGGAATGGATCCGGCTGCTACGTCCTAACCTTTGACCCCATTTCGCCGATTTTCAATAGGGTTCGTCCCCATGTGGTTTCCTACCACATATTAAAATTTCATCGAAATCGAACCATTTTTAAGTAAGTTATGACGCATAAAGGCAATGGAATGGATCCGGTTCCTATGTCCTGACCTTTAACCCCATTTCGCCCATTTTCGACAGGATTCGTCCCCATGTGGTCCTCTACCACATATTAAAATTAATTTCATCGAAATCGAAGCATTGTTACGCTAGTTATGACGCATAAGGGCAATGGAATGGATTCCTCTCCTATGTCCTGACCTATGACCCCATGTCGCCCATTTTCAATAGGGTTCGTCACCAGTGGTGCCCTACGACATACTAAAATTTCATTAAAATCGAACCATTTTTACGCGAGTTATCGTGCCGACGAATAGACAGACGGACGGACAAAGCTGGAGCATATACGTTTCTTCAACCTACGGTTGGAAAGCGCAAAAAAAGGTACGTACTTTTACGACTATTTCAAAAGTAAGGACTCTGATCTCCAAATAGAATTCACCGACAGAAAGAGCAATTGCTAAGTCGTTAAAAATATCTGTTTTAAAAGTAAACAAGGTAATAAACAAAGCTTTGAATATCAAAAAGACAAAAAAAAAAAAAAAACGTAATGTTCACCACCTTTTGTCTAGGCACGTGGCTGAGCGCAGAGCACGGTGTAGACTTCTTTATGAAAATCAGTTAGCCGGAGACAGGTGGAGATTTATTGTGACTATTGATGAAGCGTGGATCTACGTAAACGACTGCATAACAAAAAGAGGTTGATTTATTACAGCAGAAGGAGCAGAAAACGACTTACACACTTGGTTCCAAAAATCCAAAGAAAGTTTCAGTAAAGGATTCGTGATTATTGGTGGTTTCTGGTGCAATGGGAAATTAAAGTTAAGAAAAGTTGAAAAGAATGTTAAAATCTATTCTACTTATTACCAAAATAATGATTTAATTCCTATATTTAAAGAGCAAATACCAACCTTTATCAACAAAGCCTTCAAAGAGTAGAACTCCATCAGAATAAAGCTGCCAGTCACACATCCAGATCTACAACTCTATGTTTTGAAAAAATGAAAAACGATACGGGTATCAAGTCTATATCTTTTGCTTATATTCCTTCAACGTCCCCTGATGTGCCACCAATGGACTGTTGTGCCTTCGGACTGTTAAAAGTGCGCTTTCTAAATGTAGACCTAAAACAATGATTGGACTGGTAAATGCAGTAGTAGAGGAGTGGAATAAAATACCACTACCAATTTTAAGAAATGCCCCGTTATCTTGGAAATCTAGATTTATGTTCACATACCAGAAAATGGGTTATCAGATATAACATTTAAGAAAGAAGTAATTTTATTTTAAATACTAATTATATTGCTAGAAATCGTTCTAAAAATGTGTGAACATCCTCTGTAATTCTAATTGCTAATATTTCTAATATTTCTGTAGAACCTCTGTGTGTGTGTGTGTGTGTCTGTAGTATAAGTAAAAAAAAAGGCTTTGAAAATTTTTTCAGTAGAAAAAACGGAAATTTACAGTAGAAAGTAATAATGAAATTCCCCATTGAATTTTGGAGAACAACATACGTACGTACAGAATAGGAATGTATGAAAGGCAAACAAATGGAAAATACATCATCCTCTGCTGCAGCTATTCACAGCTTAATAAAAGATCTCTCAAAGTTTTCCCCAGAAATTTGTCTTGAGAGTATTTCTTCCATGTTTTTTGTGATCAAGTGAGTGCTTCGGAGATTCGTGGCACATGTGGCCAAAAGGAACAAAAAGAACGATAAAGTAATTTCCTAATTGTCGTAACATGTCTCATTTCATTTATCCATCTTTTTTTTATGTAGATTTGGGGTCTTCTACGGTTTTCACTTAAATTTATGTATTGAGAGTGTGGGGAAAACGGTTAGATAACAAGAAGGCACAGTGCAAATTCGCATATGGTGTGTGTATATGTTATTCTTCGTTACAATTTCTGTTTACCCCTCCTGAAAACTAATCTATGGGTGCTTATGTTTCTAATATTATTCGCAATGGGAATAAATTCATCGGGGATGAAATATCTGTTTCGGAATGATTCAATGCTGCTAGAATGTATCAGTGAGATCTACCACTAGTGATGTGTTTAGTTCGTTAAAGTCGCAGCGTTTCCCCATTCCCTGAGAAAGATTAAACTAAAACATGGTAATTCTGTTCTTCGGTATTCGGGGGGGGGGTAGAACTCCTTTATTTTATGGGGATTGGTGAAGTTTCTTTGTATCTCAGGACAACGCCTCTTCTGGGAAGTAATTACTCTCCATATCTACATATCTATATTTCATTTTCAATCTTTTACACCAAATCTATACTGCATCTATACTTCATATATCTATACACCCCATATCTATACTTCATCTATACTTCATATATCTATACACCCCATATCTATACTTCATCTATACTTCATATATCTATACACCCCATATCTATACTTCATCTATACTTCATATATCTATACACCCCATATCTATACTTCATTTTCAATCTTTTACACCAAATCTTTACTTCATTCATCTATACATCATTTTCAATCTTTTACTCCCTGTCATCCAAATAGCGCTTTTTCTCAAACTGTGCGGTTAACTTTTTGCGATCCGTTTTTACATAATTCTGCCTTTCAGAAACCCTGTAGGACTACATTTTATAGTGAAACTCATTTTTGAATTGTCGAAACAAATTGCAAATTAATCTTTTCTTCATGTAAATATAAAAAAAGGAAAAGAAAATTCATATGTGATATATTCAGTCAATCAGGTGTCTCAAATCATTCAATATTCGTTTGAAATAATTGCAACGAAATTATGAATTTTCTGGTGACCATTATGAGACTTCCTAAATACCTTTACATTAAAATTGAGGGTCGCATACAGCTTTTACAGATAAAATGTACAAACGCTTTTCCGTTTAGCATATATTTCACTCTAAACGGTTTTTACATATTTCGCGTAAATGTTGATTTCGTTTAACATATATTTCGCCCTTTTAAACGAAGATTTGCGATGTCGAAATCTATTTCCCGCTCTGTAATGTGAAACAACACTTTTTCTAATATTCGAAACAAAATGTAATAGTACAATAATTCGTTCCACTAGTTCCCATGGTCTGTTGGTTTTTTTTTTTTAGTTATTAAGCATAAGTAATGTAAATCACACTGCATTAGGAATGATTTATTATCTAAAAACGTTTCCCCAGATTCTGATATTCCAGAACTGATTGTGTGAATTTTTTTATAAAGTATAATCAGAGTGCTTGTCATATTTTGAAAAATAATGTTGTTAAAGGATTTGTATATGCACTGAGGTTCATTTTTATCAGACAAATCACATTTAACTATTTTAAAGAATTCTTTTTGAAAAGCTCCAGGAGAAGATGGAATTACTGTAGACATCATACAAGAAGCAAGTGGAGAAATCGAAACAGTACTCGCCCAAATTTTCACTCGATGCCTTAATGAAGGGAAGATTCCTGAGGATTGGAACAACGCTACAATGATCCTGCTACATAAAAAAAGGCGACATTGAGGATCTCAGGAACTACAGACCTATGAGCCTCCTATCAGTGGTTTATAAAATTTTCACTAAAGTTCTTTCACACCGCTTGAAGGTAACACTGGACATGGCTCAACCGAGAGAACAAGCTGGATTCAGGAGTGGCTGCAGCACAATAGATCATATCCACGTACTGAGAGAACTAATTGAAATAGCGAGGGAATATGAACTTCCATTGTGCATGGCTTTTATCGATTATGAAAAAGCCTTTGATTCGGTGAAACCATCAGCAGGTACAATGGCTCTGAAATCCTGCGGTATTGAAGATGCATACATTAAGATTATTAATAACATCTATGAAAATGCAAGTGCAAAGATTCGGCTGTTTGAAAATACAACACACATAAAAATTGGAAAGGGAGTGAGACAAGGTGACACTATATCTCCAAAGCTCTTTAATGCCACATTGGAGGGTGTCTTTCAGTCGCTGAGTTGGGAAAACAAAGGGATAAAGATTAATGGAGATTATCTAACCCACCTTCGTTTTGCTGATCACTTAGTCATTTTTGCAACTACCCCATCAGAGCTGCAGAGTATGATCCAGGAACTTGCTGACAAGAGTAAAGAAGTGGGATTAAAAATGAACTTTCAGAAGACAAAAGTGATGTTCAATGCTTTTACAAGAAATGAAGATTTATCGATTGATGGAGAAAAGCTGGAGATAACAGACATGTACGTTTATCTTGGACAGCAGATATCAAGTGAGGGTCACATTGATGAAGAAATTAATCGGCGTACAAAACTTGCCTGGAGAGCTTTTAGAAGAAACAGCATAATTTTCAAGAGCAATATGTCATTATGTCTTAAAAGAAAAGTGTTTGATCGATGCATCCTTCCTGTGCTTACGTATGGTGCAGAGACGTGAACCTTAACTAAAAGAGACATACAAAGGCTGCAGACAACTCAAAGAAGCATGGAGAGGTGCATACTTGGTGTAACCAGGAGAGATAAGAAGAGGAACTCGTGGATCCGAAAAATGACAAGAGTGGAAGACATCATGATCAGAGTTAAATCCCTGAAATGGCAATGGGCTGGACATACTGCCAGAAGAACAGACCATCGATGGACAGCCGAATTTTTAGATTGGATTCCAAGGGACAGGAAAAGACCCAGAAGAAAACCACATGGGAGATGGGTGGATGAAATTCGAAAGTATGCAGGAGTGACATGGAGGTGACTGGCACAAGACGACCGTTATGGAGGAAACTTGGGGAGACCTTCGTCCAGCAGTGGATTGGTAATGGTTGACAATGATGATGATGATGATGATGATACGCACTGAGCATATAATTTTTTTTCTGTCACATGCCGAACACTTGCGAAACTGGTGAACTGACTTATTTGGAAATACCTCTTTTCCATCTACATCAGTTCGTAGTTGCAGTGCCGAGACATTGTCAAACACATTTTTTCGCTCACGGACAGATTTTTATGTCACAAACCGTTTTCTCGTTAAAATGCAAGTTAACTTAATTTGATAATTTCGTGTACTTATAATTTACAGTGTATTCAGACATAATTTTAAAGTAATATACTCCTAGAATACTGTATCTAGGTTCATTTTTATCAGACAAATCACATTTAACTATTTTAAAGAATTCTTTTTGGAAGGAGGGATTAACAGGCCTTATGAGCATCTAAGGCTAGGAAAACCCCCGTAAATTGAGGTCACTTCTTACAGAGGGGGGCCGGTACCAGCAGGGCATGGTGGGGGCATCAGCCATGTCTCACTCGGAACTCAGGCCCAAGGCCTAATTCTGATAACTAGCCAACAGGTCGTGCCTCTGACCACTCGGCCGCAGAGAATACCCATTGGAAGTACATCAATGTGTTTAAAAAATAAAACGCTTTTACTAAGTTTTAAATTACGTTATAAATATACTGTGAAAAATTCTGAAACAAAGGCAAAATATTCTCTTAAATAAGTGACAAGTGATGAAAACATCTTCATTTTTCATGGCAAAACTTTCATGCGCCATGAAACACAGTTTATGCGAAAAGTATTTACTATAAAACTTAGCACAGTGCATACGCCTCTAAAATTTCTATTGATTTTTGCTCTTTAATAAACACGCAAAAACGAAAAAAAATTGTTCTTGAAATGTGTTCTTTTATCTGCACATTTATAACATCTGCTGATCACCTGAATTTAAAGATTTGAATTCAGAAAATGCGTTTTACAAAAAGGGCATATATTTCAATATAAATTGAAACAATTACCTAAGAAAAGTTTCAGTAATTCTTACACTATGAATCTATGTTGTGGTGTAAGCACTGTGTTCAGTATTTAAAAATCTTATTTTTTTCTAGTTGTGTAACCACAATTTTAAAACATTGTTTTTCGCATTTAATTAGAGAGTTGGTCTGACGTTTTCGTGTAGATATACGGAGGGTGAGCTCTATTTATTTTCCTCATGAAGACAAACAGACAGAAGGACTTTCGAATCTGTACTTCCATACCAAATTCTGTGAAATGGCTTTCTCTTGTGAACTGTGATATTCATTCACTGTAAAAATAAAATAAAATAATTCACTCTTTTCGATTTTTTATCCACTCATTTAATTTAAACACGTAACTAAGATTATGGTGCAAATGTTATACAGTCATTACGAAATAATGTGAGCGTTTCCAGACTCTTGGACTTGCCCGTTTTCATGTTACTTTCAACATTTACTTATAATACATTTAGCAATGTACTTCCGTCTCATATTGTGCGATAATATCGGTATTGAATTTTTTAACGAGAAGTGAGGCACCCTTTACATCGTTGAGAGTGGTAAATATTTGCAATATTTAAAGCATATGATATTTTTTAAGGATAGAAATATTTATCTTACCTTGCACTAAAGCAAAGCACAGAGCACAGAGCCAAAACACATCGACGGCCATCACGATGTTGTGGGCCTTAGGTCCACGTCTTAAGATTAGCAAAAGGTAGAAGACTGGAGGCCATTCACACCATAATCAGCTCCGCACAGGAAAGGTCGTCTCTTCTCAGAGAGAGACCACAACTTCCGACTGCTTTGCCTTGTCTCAAAACACTTCCTCCTGTTGTGGAGATGACTCCTGCGACATCCGAATCCTCACTCCTACACCAAAACAAGAGATCAAGATGCAAAGAGAGCGATTTATAAAGAGAGTGAAGTCCTTGTTTCCGTTTGAACTTGCAGAGGAAACTGCCGTTAGCTCTTCCTCTTCTTCTTCTCCTCCTGCTTTTTCTTCTTTACCTCTCCTTTTGATTTTCAGGGGCTTGAAACCACAAAAGAGGCTACAGCAGCAGCAAGGTCTGCTGACTTCGATCCACGGAGTCCAACTGGCTGAGTCTTCGAGGTGGATCTCCTACCCGGCCTGCTGCTGCTCCTAGCCCATTGTAACATCGGCTGAGACTGGAGCCGTTACCATGGTTACTGGGATCAAGGCGAATACATCGATTGTAGTGGCCGGGCGAGGAGGTGGAGGAGGGGGAGAAGAAGAAAGGGAGGAGGTTTACTGCTGGGTGGGAATGAAGGGAAACGAGTGTGAAGAGATTTATGTGTGGGAGGGGAGATTTGGAACAGTGAAGGAGCCAGCGTGTTTTCACTAGGACTCCTATGGAGGAGTACGAGGAGGAGGGGGACGGAGCGGAGGAGGGAGGGGGGGGAGAGAAAGCTGTGGAAGAAACGAACCTAGTTGTGATGGGGGTCGTAAAGGGATTTTTGCGTAAGTGTGGCAGGGACCGTCGTAACGGAATTACCGAGAGTCATAAGCTCTGGGGTCGACGATCATGAGGGTAGCCATCACAAGCAGGTGAAACCAGAAACATCACGTGCAGGATGGACTTGCGTGGATGGGGAAACAGGTCTCCGAGTACATATCTTTGCGTACCAATCATACGCCACGAATTCCGAAAAAAGACCGCAAATCAAATTAGGGAGATTTGTTTCTTCTCACGAACAGTCTTAAAAGAAATTTAAAGTTCCTACATACTGACTCGTCTTTTCTCACAGGGGTAGAAAGGTTTCCAAACGGACACAGGTCCAAGATAATGTTATAACTTGTTCCTCTCGGAGATAAAAACTTAGAAAACTCAGCGTATTCTCAATATTCTATCGTTTCTACCAAATTTTAACTGATTAACTCTAAAATTAACTCAATTTTAGTTTCCCACTTAACATTACTAATTACGCTTTGTTTTTTGTTTTCTTAGACGTACCTCAACTAGCTATGCAAACGGTTTTTTTTTTCAGATTAATTTTCTAGTATGTGAGACTGAATTATCGAAATTTCGATTTCTTTTTTCAGACAGAGGGGGTAAAAATTTAACGTTCCTGCGTTCTGACCTCTTGTCTTTTCTCAGAGGGTTAAAAACGCTTCCATATTTACAAGTTAATGTTATAATCTCTCGGAGATAAAAACTTAATAACATACTTCAATTTTCTATCATTTCAATCCAATTTTAACTGATGATCTCTAAAATTAACGCAAGTATTTTATTTTCCTGTTTGCACTACTCAAAATTACGTGATTCTTTTGTTTGGTTGTTTTTTCAGAAGTATTTAACTGGCTCTTCCTACTCAAAAGTTATTTTTTCCAGATTAACTTTCTAAGATATGTAAAATTTAATAACAGAAATTTCGATTTCCTTTTTTCTGGGAGAAGAGTTAAAAATTTAACGTTCCTACTTTCGAAATTCTTGTCTTTTTCTCAGAGGGGTATTCTTTCTCACTTAACAGTACGAATTACGGTTGGTTTTTGTTTCTCTTGGATGTTTTTATTTCAGAAGTACTCCAACTGCCTCTTGCTATGGAAGAGTTTTTTTTTTCAATTTAACTTTTTAAGATATGTGAAACTGAATTACGGAAATTTCGATTTCGGTTTTTTTTTTTTTTTCGGGGGTCTTATAAAAGTTTAATGATCCTGAATGATCGTCTTTTCTCAGAAGGATAAAAAGATTAAGATGATGTTATGAGTTGTTCCTCCCTGGGATAAAAACTTGCAAAATTTAGCATGTTCTTATATTCTATCATTTCTACCCAATTTTATCTGATGACCCCTAAAATGAGCGCAAGTATTTTATTTACCTCTTAGTACTGCTAATTACGTTTTTTGTGTGTGTGTGTGGGGGGGGGGGGTTCAGATTTATTTTCTAGGATATGTGAGATTGAATTACAGAAACTTCGTTTTTTTTTTGTTTTTTTTTCTAGGTGGGGGAGTTTTAAAATTCAAGGTTACTGTCTACTTGTCTTTTCTCCGGTGTGAAAAAATTTCCATGCGAGCAATGTCCAAGAGGATGTTATAACTTGTTCCTGTTGTAGATAAAAACTTGCAAGTCAACCTACCCTCAGTATCGCGGAAATTATCCTAATCTCATTCTTATCACCTTCAAGTGCCAGATTCTCCCTTCTCTTGGGAAAAGCGCGTCTTCGTCCACCCTAGTTCACCTTGAGTATAATCCTCTTGCGGCCATCAGGTTACCACCGTGTCACTTTCCCCCTCTCATACCCCTTTATCAGCAACTTATTTTGCACGTGTTCAGTTCCATTATTGCGCCTTTCTCTCTTACATGTAAGCCACTGTTCTTTCTACCACCTGAAAAAAATGTGGCTTATTCCTGAGAAGCCCAAACAATGCTGTACAACCATTCTCAGAGCACAAAATTAATTCCAAACTAAAATTGGTGAAAAGCCGATGCAAGAAAACTGACAGCTGAGCCAAAGCAAAACAAAACCTTGGTCAACACGAAAAATAAAATAATTGTGAAATAACGTAAATATTTGTTAATCATACACCGGTGTGCAAAAATTCAGGACGAAGATGAGAAATTAGCATAACAGCGGAACGAGCAGGCAGAACGGACCGAAAAAAAAAAGACCACTCAGGAGATAGACTAGGGTCCGGTACGGTAGGGCATGCGCATATATGCAGCATGACGTAGGGGAGGGGGAGTGTCGGAAGAGTATAAAGCACACGGGCGGTGTAAGCTCAGCAATTCGGTGAAAGCTATTGCACGGTGTACATCGGTTTGAACGACGTCGAGTTGCTGATACCGTGTGATGTGGCCAACAGGCAATCCAGTAGACGACATCTGGATGACTTTACCCGAGGTCGCGTCATTGGGAAGTTGGAAGAAAGTCGATGTGTGACTAGTGTGGCCGAGGAGTTCGGGAGCGCTCACAGCATCGTTTCACGAGCTTGGAGAGCATTTCTAACGACAGGAACAGCTGTCCGAGAGTTTAGCAGTGGTCGTCCACGAGCAACCACGGCGGCGGACGACCGGTATACCTCGCCTGTCCTACAGGAGAGAAGAGACAGACGGAAGACAGCGGGAGAAATTGCAAGGCACATGCAACAGACAACTGGACGTCCGTTATTGCATTTTACCGTGGCCAGGTGGCTGCACAAATGTGGTCCATTTGCACGACGACCAGTACGTTGTGTGCCATTAACGCCTGCTCATCGGAGACGGCGGTTTCTGTGGTGCCAGGAACACAAGAACTGGACACATCCGCAATGGAGTCGAGTTCTCTTTACGGATGAGAGCCGATTTAGTCTGACGAGCGATTCTGGACGTATACACATCTGAACACGCAATCACACCTCCAACATCATCGAAAGGGGCCGGTTTGGAGGTGGCGGAGTTCTCGTTTGGGACGGTATCATGCTTGGTAGCCGCACTGACCTACACATCTTCCAAGGAGGTTCAGTTACTGGTGTCCGCTGTTGTGCTGAGGTTCTCCTGCCTCACGTGCGTCTGTTTTGAGGTGCTGTGGGTTCTGAGTTCCTCTTCATGGACGAAAGCGCTACACCTCATAGTACAGTGGCTGTAGCAGAGCTTTTGGAGAGTGAAGATATTCAACGCATGGATTGGCCAGCAAAGTCCGCGGACCTAAATCCAATCGAACACGTGTGGGACCTTCTCGGGAGACGCTTGGCAGCACGTCACCAGCCGCCAGCAACGATTCCGCAGCTGCGATTGGCGCTACAAGAGGAACGGGCCGCGATACCTCAACAGCTCCTTACTAACCTCGTCCTCAGGATGGACAGACGTTGTAAATCCTGCTAAGTCAGGGGTGATCATATCCTTTACTAAAGACTGGATTTTTCTTGGCAGCCGCCTGTCACATGGACGTTTCTGTCTTCTGTCCAGTTGTGCTCGAAGCTTCCTTTTCAATAAAGTGCCTTTGCATCCTTTGGATTCCTTGTTTGGACGGTTTTGCTCGCTTGTCTCAGATTCTTACATCTTGGGGATGTTATGGCATGATTTGAGTCGATGTAGAGCACTTCTGCACGACGTAACATTCGAAAATTCGTCTCGTCCTTAATTTTTGCACGCCAGTGTATAATCATTACAATCCTTGTTGCCTACAATTTGTGGTCAGTGATAGTGTTTTCTCCAAACATCGGAAGCATAGAATGGAGTAGTCATATCTTCTTCCTCATTAACGGCTGACTGAAAACTGGTAAAGGGACCACCTTAATACTTTTCCAAAAACACAAGCGAAATGGGAGATGATATCGAAGAAGAGCTGACTTTCGCTGAAATTAATGAGCACAGGGTAACAATGAAGTCTCGAATTTCGCCAGCGGAGCTTGGCACTGCAGTGAACCGGGAAATTCTGCGTCCTTCTACGGTCCAGAAATGCTGGATTCAAGTAGGGGAAATCTAGCAGCCACGGGAGCAAAGAAATACTTGAAAAATGATTCTCAAAAAATCTTCCACAATGCGGAACATGTGACACGGGACGCTGTCTTTCTGAAATAATGGAGTGCCATATGGATACACTGTTATCATGTTGGGCAATACATGGTCCGAAAAAAAGGTCTTAGGTAGGATCATGAGGGTGTGTTCTACATTGATAACGGGACTCAATCCTCATACCATGATACCGCCGCCTTCAGCTTGCTTCACTCCAACTATGCAGTTAGATTTGTTCAGCACCGCGGGGTCGAGCACGGGCCGGCCCGTCTTCATGTTAGAGAGGTTGAAATTGGTTTCACCGGCCCAGGCGAATCTTCTCCTGTTGTCCAATATCCAGTCATGAGTCCTCAGTGCACACTGTCGATAACGGTAGGTCAATATAGCCGCATTAACCAGCACAGAGTCCTTAGGCTCTTCCACGACAGCAGCAGCTGGGTTGTGTGCTAGGAAACATTTTTCTGTGAGCTCTGGCTGCGGTCTGTCGTTAATTCAGGAATTTTGAGCCGCCTGTTTTTTAAACCGGCACGTGCTATTAGACATTCAGATCGACTGTCAACCAGTGATGGTGTCCCCTTTGCTGCACATTGGATGGATATGTAACATTCAGAGCATTTTGGCACACCCTCACCATGGCAGCCCTTGAACAGCTAACCATGCCTGTGGTTGCTGAGTTGTAGAACCTCGCCCTCCCCCAGTATTCATACCCAGTTAAAACTCCAGGTCGAGTCTTTTCCTTTCTTAACTGTACGATCTTCATAGTAATAAACTGACACACCCTATCCGTCTCTCTCTACATATACATGGGTTGGACAGAATAATGAGAACACCACGCTCAGAGACGTGATTTTGAATGCAGCTGCGTACGTCACAATACGCAAAGGTATCTACCAGCTTTTGATTGTGATAGCTTTGTTTAGAACCACAAGATCCTTTTCAAGTGCATTTAAAGTGTCTTGTAGCAAAATTTCTTTCAGGGTGACGACGAAATGTGCGACCTAACGGACTTGCAAAGAGGGCTAATTGTTGGTGGCCGGCTAGTTGGTGCCTCCGGGACAGCAGTCACCAGGGTGGTGGGGGTTTCGAGAGCTAGCGTCATGACAGCATACCGTGTTCGTGACAAAACCCCGTCTGCGAAACACGAGAGCGGCGGGAAAACGGCCCTGGCTGATAGAGGCAGCAGAGCATTAAAGAGGATTGTTCCCCGTAATAAGAAGACCACGGCACCGAAAATCAGTGCGGAGCTCAATTTGCATCTCCAGACCCCAGTAACAACGAAAACAGTGCTCAGGGAACTGCATGAACAAGATGTTCGTGACAGAGCTGCTATTGCAAAACCTCTGGTGACCCGGGTGAATGCACAGCTGCGACGGCAGTGGTGCCAGGAGCATACAACGTGGACTGCCGATACATGGAAGCGTGTAATGTGGTCGGATGACTCCACATTCACACTACTCCCCACAGCAGGGCGTGTTTGCATGTGGAGAACACCGTTAGAAGCGTACAACCTAGACTGTCTGCTCCCAACAGTGCAGCATGGTGGTGGTTCTGTCATGCTCTGGGTCATATCGTAGTTTTCAGCAGGTTTCCTGATCACCTTGAAAGGATGGATGACTGGCAGGGCATATGAAACCATTTTGGCCTACCAAGTTCATCCAATGACTCAGGCAGTATTTCCTGCAGGGGTTGCCATCTATCGAGATGATAAGGCCCCAATTCACAGAGTTCGGAATTTCCAACCATAGTTTAAGGTACACGAGGACGAACTTTCACGACTTCCTTGGCCTCCCAATCACCAAACTTAAATATCATCGAGCCTCTGTGGTCTGTGTTAGAATGAAAGTAAGATCCCGTTATTCTCCTCATGCAAGGACCTGGAGCAGTTTCTGTTCAGTAACATCCCACTAACCACCATCCAGGATTTTTATGCGTCCATTCCTGGAGGATTCAGGCGATTTTTAATGCCAAAGGTGGCCCCCCACACCCTATTAGGTAAGTAGAAACTTCTTTTCCTTGGTGTGTACATTATTCTGTCCAACCCCTGTGCATTCCGCACGGTAGGTGAAGTCACTGTTACGTATTGTGAGACGCTTCTACTGGAGGAGACGGCGGTTGTCATAGGAATAATATTTTCTAATAGGAAACTGTACTTCTCAGTGCGAAATATGTATGACGTCGAAGTCGTTTACTCCATGCTGGCCATCGAAAGGTATCACGCGCCTGTCTTCTCTGGAAGGAACGAATTATGAAGCTTTCGGCAGGGAGCAAGGTCTCCCGTTTACACTTCCGACGGTGGTTACAAAACTCTGAGAGTTCTGTGGAATACGGTTGCGCGCGAATCAGAAGTGAAAGCAGGAGCTTTTCGAATCGCGCCCACAGCAGGCACTATTTTCTCTATCACCACTCCCATATACGCTTACGCCGCATGCTCTTAGCCTATGACTTTTTTTCTCTTTACTTTCATTTCAGTGATTTTCTTGCGATTGTTACACAAGCTACAACTGTATGTGAACAACTGTTTTATTATTACTTAAAAGATTATTTTTATTTATTTCTATCTTCAAGCTGTGTTTCGAACAACCAGGAAAAACCCTTCGAATGTTAATGTCGCGAATGAATGTGCTTGAGTGATTAGGAGTTTGATAAATTTACTGTTTTCTGCCAGAACTTATGATGAAAAAAATTATTAAAAAAGACACACTCACTTCTTGGTTAAAAACATCGAAGAAACAATATAAAAATGCAGTGGCCCACTTTCACGGTTATTGTTATTCTGATTATTCCTGGATGTGTGGCTTCAAAAGAAACGAACTGGCTTCTGTTGGCAGTGTATTCTGTTTTCCTATAGAAATAAAGAGGATGCTCGGGATTTAGACAGTTCCAGAGTTTTGAAACGACGTCATAAGTTTCAGAGTTTTAAAACATATCACCCGGTCACATAGTTGATGTGATTCAGTGTGGAAGAAAACGTAATAGAATTGTTTGGGCTCTCTCTCTCTCTCTCTCTCTCTCTCTCTCTTTGTTTTTATTTGTCTGCTAGCTCTCTCTCTCTCTCTCTCTCTGTTTTTCTTTCTCTGTTCGTCTTTCTCTGTGTTTGACTCTCTCTCTCTCTGTATGTCTCTGTGTTTCTTTTTGTGTTTCTCTCTATTTCTCTCTCTCTTTGTTTTTCTTTGTCTGTTAGTCTCTCTCTCTCTCTCTCTCACTGTTTCTCTCTTTTAGTCTTTCTGTGTTTGTCTTTCTCTATCTTTCTGTATTTCTCTGTGTTTCTTTCTCTCTCTCTGTTTGTTTCCCTCACTCGTTCTTTCTCTCCTCCCTCTCTCTCTCTCTCTCTCTCTTCCATTTAGTTTAGTTTCTTTATTGCCTTGTTACACGCAGTTAACTAAAAATCCTTAATAATAAACCAAAAATAAAATAACCGAAATGAAAATCACGTTATAAGCTATTAAAGAGCATATCAAAACATTCTTAGCAACATAGCGGGGAACCAGGTAAAAGGGCTAATGTTAGCTTGACTAGCCCATGGCCCCTAAAATAAAAAGAATGTCAAGTCAAGTAATTGCATATTTTTCAACTTATACTGTAATCCTTTATTGCTTTTTTAAAAGATATAAAACTGGTAAGTGATTTAATATGAATCGGCAACGCGTTCCAGAACCAGGGGCAATGAGTATTAATATTGAAATACAGCGCTTACTACGAGCCCTAGAAATTAAAAAAATATCATACCCACGAGTTTGATAACTGTGTGAAGGGTGACATACTGTATATATTTATTAGATTGAAATGTTTGTTGGCATAAACACGCTGATGCATTAACAACATTACTCGATAACTGTATAATCTCTCAAAGATCAATAATTTCTAACGACTGACAGGACTTCCACATTTTCTAGTGGATTCAACAAATGAACATTGCTTTTTTTTTAAAGAAAAAATTCTATCAATGTTACATTTTGTTGTCCTACCCCAAGCAAGCAAACAATAAGACAGATAGGGATAAATGAAAGAACAATAGAATGTCCATTTAATATTTAGGGGCAATAGACTCGAAACTCTAGATAAAACTCCTATTCGGGACCTCACGTCCCGCGAAATAAGTTTAACATAAGCATTCCACTTTAGATTCTCCTGAAACAAAACGCTAAAAACTTTAACCCTTTTTCGAAAAATCAAAGGAACATCATTTAATTTTCCTATCTGTTTTCAATTTCTTTGACTGGTGAAGGATCACGGCAGTGTTCTAGTGTCAAGAAAACGTGAATATGCTTTATACTTTTTTAGGGACGAAGTTTCTGAAAATAAAAATACAGATATTCGTGCTTATTAAAATATAAAAAAATACTCCCCCTTCCCCCATAAGAAACTTTGGGAGAGGAGAAACATAAAAAAAATCACACACCAAATTTAATTATTTAAAAAAAAGAAACTTAACGCGATAACAGATTCTGGCAACATTATTCAAAAGATGACGCCTCGCCATAAGTTTCGTATGCAGTCGTGCTGTGTACATTTTCTTTGTAATTTAATATTTAAAAAAACATACATATAACATTCTGACTCTATGTAGTTTTTCAAGTTTTTTTTTAAACATTCCTTCTGGAAATAAATGAAAAAAATCACGTTCTCCTACATGCTGAAATATTAAAGATCACCTAATTTCAAACTGCTCGTGACACGTGTTATAGAGGCTTTAGTATGAAATTTGTTTGAATATTTTCACTGATACGAAACCGTCCAAATTCTTTAAAGATACCTTTCATAAAAGTACCAATATTTTGAGTTGCGGTTGAAACACTGTTTGAGAAATTGTTCCAAAGTATTGGAAGTTATTAATGGAGCGCTCTGCAGGAAACACTTTCCGTTACCCGCTGAGCGGTCCATTAGTAACTTCAAAAATAAAGTTCTTTTAAGCCTTTGTGGGTTTCCCGCTGATAGATATTTTTAAGCGCTTTCGAAGAGCAAGCATTTTTGCTGTAACAACCTCAAGCAAGCACTATGGCTGCTGTTTCAAAACGAGTGTTTTGAAAAGTTTCGTGCTGTCGAATTAAGAATCTGAACAAGGAAGAATCACTATCCACTTCAGGAATAGCCAACAAGAAGTAAAGGTTGAAAGGCAGCGTGTAGTAATATTTCACCTGTATTGTTTGTGTTCCGAACTTAATTTCATTGAGCTCTGTAGAGTTGACCACTCATCCAATTTGTGATTGTTAGCCTGAAATGTAGCTAGTGGATGATCTAAAGCTCTACCTGATGGCTTCAGAGCAAAATGGGTTTAGGGCGTTTTCTAAATGGTAAATTAGTGGATTGCATGACAAAAATTTTGAAGAGCCAAAGACATCTTGCCGAATGACGTCAGCATAATAATCAAACTAAAACAGATATATCAGCAAAGTATTGGCTGTGTCAGAAAAATACCTCAAGGGAGCACAACTCCATTCTAAGTTCCGCGGAATAAAATGGGACTAAAAGATGAGGTTTTTCTTTGTCGGTGCTTTTACCGAGAGGTGAAGGATGAAAATTAACAACAACAAAAGAAACAAATGCCTCCAACAGCAAAAGTGATGCCATCACCTTTGTCTTAATACTTATTGCAAACTGACAGAACATATGGCCGCTATTTTGCTATGTAAGGCCGCGTAAATTGTTAGCAAGATGCTCCAGCTAAATAAAAAAAGGAAAATAGACCTGAATCTTTTTATTAGAATCTATGGCGTTATTTAATTTGAATTTACAGCGTACGGAGATTTTCATCCAATTATTTAGCATTGTGAAAAAGTTCCAGGTTTACTGGTAAGAATTGTCACTGGAAACGAGACCTGGGTACACCATTTTGATCTTGAAAGAAAAGGCAAAATATGGAAACACCTTACATCTCCAACAAAGGAAGAAGTACAAAGCATCCCCTACGTCATCTAGCAAACCTTGTTTTGGGATAAGCATAGGGTTATTTTAGAGCATCATCAGGAACATGGACAAAGTTTTAACAGCGCAAAATATTCCTGCAATTTTCAACAAAACAAGATTGTCGACCTAAACTGTTATTTCGCACCGTGAGAAATTTCATCACTATACAACTGCCGTAATCACGGTGGAAATTCAAAGCCTCAAGTGTAAAATTCTTTCACATCCATCTTTAATCCCAGATCTCGCACCAAATGATTCTTATCTTTTCTGTAATCTTAAAGAAGTATCACGAAATCAGCAACTTGGTATTGATAAAGAGGTGAAAGCAGCTGTACATACATGGCTTCAGGGGCTGCCGAAGACTTTCTTCTCCAATAGGGCAAAGAAACTTGTGGATGGTTTCAAACATTTGTGGGACTGTAGGGAGAATAAATTGAAAACTAATTCTGCAGTTGCGTGAGTTTCAGTTTGTTTTTGATAAAAACAACGAAATCACCTTTACTTCTTGATTTGCCTTCTGCGCTTATGAACACATAATTTTTAACTTAGTTGCACGATATTCATGACCAAAAGATACTAAATATTCATGACCAGAAGATACTAAAGCTCTTAACAAAACAGCATTAACACACAGATGGGCAACAATGAGCGGAAGCAACGAGACTGAGTCTTAAGTTAGGGATCCGGCAGTAAAAATAAAACATTTGAACCATTTCCAGTGATGTAAAAGAGGCTAAGATTTCCAGTGATGTAAAAGAGGCTAGGAGCAAAGGCACTATTTTTCAAGGATTAGCGGCGCCAAGGTATTTTGCGTAGTTAGATGGAAATCAAGTTAGTAAAATCATGGTGAAAATATTCCAAATACGTGGCGACAGTTAATAAATAAATACATCGCTCTTTCCACGTTCCAGAAACACACAGCAACCGAAAAATTGTTTTTCAGCCGCCGCTGTGGAATCGAACCAACAGAACTCTCGGTATCGCGCCGAGTGCGTTACCTTTACGCCACGGGGGCCAACAATCCACGGTGCTATGTGTATTTTTAAGTCATCTTATGACAATGATGATGTATTTTTAAGTCATCTTATGATGTCATAAGATGACTTAAAAATACACATAGCACCGTGGATTGTTGGCCCCCGTGGCGTAAAGGTAACGCACTCGGCGCGATACCGAGAGTTCTGTTGGTTCGATTCCACAGCGGCGGCTGAAAAACAATTTTTCGGTTGCTGTGTGTTTCTGGAACGTGGAAAGAGCGATGTATTTATTTATTAACTGTCGCCACGTATTTGGAATATTTTCACCTTGGTTCTCGCCCTTTGGATTTAACTGCTATAATATATATATAGCTAGTGCCGTTAATGCCCACCAGATGGAGACGTCTCAGTAGCTGAGCCCATCTTACGGATTTATGATGTCATAAGATGACTTAAAAATACACATAACACCGTGGATTGTTGGCCCCCGTGGCGTAAAGGTAACGCACTCGGCGCGATACCGAGAGTTCTGTTGGTTCGATTCCACAGCGGCGGCTGAAAAACAATTTTTCGGTTGCTGTGTGTTTCTGGAACGTGGAAAGAGCGATGTATTTATTTATTAACTGTCGCCACGTATTTGGAATATTTTCACCTTGGTTCTCGCCCTTTGGATTTAACTGCTATAATATATATATAGCTAGTGCCGTTAATGCCCACCAGATGGAGACGTCTCAGTAGCTGAGCCCATCTTACGGATTTATGATGTCATAAGATGACTTAAAAATACACATAGCACCGTGGATTGTTGGCCCCCGTGGCGTAAAGGTAACGCACTCGGCGCGATACCGAGAGTTCTGTTGGTTCGATTCCACAGCGGCGGCTGAAAAACAATTTTTCGGTTGCTGTGTGTTTCTGGAACGTGGAAAGAGCGATGTATTGATTTATTAACTGTCGCCACGTATTTGGAATATTTTCACCTTGGTTCTCGCCCTTTGGATTTAACTGCTATAAATATATATATAGCTAGTGCCGTTAATGCCCACCAGATGGAGACGTCTCAGTAGCTGAGCCCATCTTACGGATTTATGATGTCATAAGATGACTTAAAAATACACATAGCACCGTGGATTGTTGGCCCCCGTGGCGTAAAGGTAACGCACTCGGCGCGATACCGAGAGTTCTGTTGGTTCGATTCCACAGCGGCGGCTGAAAAACAATTTTTCGGTTGCTGTGTGTTTCTGGAACGTGGAAAGAGCGATGTATTTATTTATTAACTGTCGCCACGTATTTGGAATATTTTCACCTTGGTTCTCGCCCTTTGGATTTAACTGCTATAATATATATATAGCTAGTGCCGTTAATGCCCACCAGATGGAGACGTCTCAGTAGCTGAGCCCATCTTACGGATTTATGATGTCATAAGATGACTTAAAAATACACATAGCACCGTGGATTGTTGGCCCCCGTGGCGTAAAGGTAACGCACTCGGCGCGATACCGAGAGTTCTGTTGGTTCGATTCCACAGCGGCGGCTGAAAAACAATTTTTCGGTTGCTGTGTGTTTCTGGAACGTGGAAAGAGCGATGTATTTATTTATTATTATTAGTAAAATCATGCAATGCACTAATTATAATACGCTTTCCAACATACCAGAAATCATTACTCAAGTTATGAGGATAATGGCTGTGGAATAAATCTGGGTTCTGTGCCTCGACCTTTGATCCCATTTCGATTATATTCAACAGGACCGGTTCAGTATACCTCCGAAATGACATGATGAATTTTTGTCGCAATCGAAGCATTTTTACGTAAGTTATGACGCATAATGGCGATGGAAGTTATTCCGCTCCTATGTCCTGACCTTTGACCCCATTTCGCACATTTTCAATAGGGTTTGTCCCCAGATGGTCCCCTACCACATACTAAAGTTTCATCGAAATCGAACATTTATTACTTTAGTTATGACGTATAAGAGCAGTGGAATCGATCCCGCTTCTATGTCCTGACCTTTGACCCCATTTATTCACTTTCAACAGGGTTCCTTCCCAGGTGTTCCCCTACCACATACTAAAATTTCATCGAAATCGAACGATTTTTACGCGAGTTATCGTGCCGATGGACATACGCACACAACGCGTGACGTAATGACGCAGATGGGAATCGCGACCATCTGCTCGCAAGAGTGTAACGTCATTAAACTTTAATGGGATCCACACACAACGCGTGACGTAATGAGAGAGATGGCGTGACCGTGCGCCAACATCTCAATCGCAACAGTGTGACGTCATAAGATTTTTAAACTTGGGTAACATTAATGGGACGACGCCATGACACTAAAAACGTGGTGATTCGGGGTGGTTATTTAACCCACTAAACGAATTTTCCTAAAGTCGAGATCAAGTTAAATCGATTTCTAGTACCAGAAAACGGTAGGGTAACGACTTTCATCAACATCCTTAGAACCGTTTTCAAAATAAAATTTACATGCCTGCAAGAATTGCTCCTTTAATATTATGGGATAAGGGCGATGGAATGGATCCCGATCCTATGTCCTGATATTTGACCCCATTTCGTCCATTTTCAATAGGGTTCGTCCCCTGGTGGTACCTTACCACATACTAAAATTTCATCGAAATCGAACCATTTTTACGCGAGTTATCGTTCAGACAGACAGATAGACGGACGGACAAAGCTGTAGCATATACGCTTCTTCAACCTACGGTTGGAAAGCGTAAAAAAGAAGCTCAAGGGAATTTGTTTAGATGGTCACATATGCCAAAATAAGGAAAACTGTTCATTTTTTTTAACTGAATGTTCATATTGCAGAGTTGCTGCCCCGATGGTTGAGTCCCAGCTGGGATGTATTGCTCTTCACGAATCATAAGTGTTCTTGTACAAAGAGAATATGAACTCTTTTGTCTTGGTGGCAGTCAAAAATAGTCATAAGACGTGGCTATTCAGGGGAGCTATGGTTATACTGCTCAGACAGGAAGTAACCGAAAAATTGAGCAATCGTGGCATCTGAATGACAAGTATTCTACGGTAGTGAAGGGATTTTTTACTAAACTTCTCGATATGTTATATCTTGTTTAATAAAAGTAATTCCCCAAGTCCTCTTTCTGATTCCTTCTGAGCAACATAAAAGAAAAGTCCTCCGTCCATTTCATGATCTCAGGAAAAACGGCGTATTGGTCAGAATAATTTTATGTGATTGAGTTAGTTTCATCTGTCCAATGTAGTTAATGGGAATTATTCTAGGTAGAGGAATCATGCAGAACGACAAAGCGATATTTAAATAACAATTTTATAGTCTTAGCCCATGAATCTCGAGTAACATTCTTTCTTTTTATTCAAAATTGCTCCAATTAAGCAATTTGAACATCTGTAAAAGTAATTAGTGATAAATTTAATAAAAATATCATATAATAAAAACAACAAATCAGATTTTATAGGACACTTGGGATTTTGGAGAGAATTCTTCACAGGCTGTTTTATTTCCTAATATTTTCTCAGCTAAGGCATTTTTTTTATTCAAACCGACATCAATAACCACATCTTACGGTTACCTATGTCGGCACAGATCCACATGAACTGAATTTTGTATCGTTAAATATTGGGATCAAACACGATGTAGCTGTTTCCTACCTCAATGCTGGAAGAAGTGTCGTCAGTGCTGCTGTTTTGTTAATAACACTCCAAGAACTCAATGAGAAAATCACGTATGTTGAACACCATTTCCTAAACTGTAGATCTCGAGCCAATTCTTAGGGGCCGCGAAAAGTTTTCAAAATGTGAAAATTTTGACAATAAAGGTGACACTGAATTTTCGATTGTAATGAGCAGGGTCTGATTTCTGCACGTGCACGCGCTGAACGTGCACAGGACCTCAGAATTGGGGGAGGGGGGGCTCCAAACTACCTCCAAACACCAAATATATTTTTAAGTCTCTTCATGCCAAATTAATGAAAGAAGAGGCAGCTTTGTTAACGACTATCTGGGACAATATTGCGCAACGAATAAACAAAGTGAGCTCTTCCCTCAATCTTCTATGGGAAATTCGTCATGAGTTCTAGCATTATGTGAGTCAGTTATTGACTTCGTCCTGAATTTCGTGAGAAAAATTTCGAATTGTTGGAGAAAGAATCCAACCAGTTGTTAGGGAGAGAAATGGATTATGAATCCCCAAGAAGAAAGAAAATACCCAAGAACCGACTTACAGATGATTCATCAACTCCAGACGTTGTTTTTAATAATCGAGATTCCTTCATCACTCAAACATTTTAGGTAATATGAGGTAGTCTTGTTTCACAGTTGCAAACCAGAAAGAAGTAATACGAGGAATTGGACTCTAGATTTGGATTTGTACAAGAATGACCTAAGTGATGTGATGGAAGCAGCTGAATTGTTGCAAGAGCGGTATTCAAATGAACTTGAAAAAGACTTTGCTGAAGAGTTGGGCCGCGGGTGGCCTAGTGGTCAGCGTTCGTGACTGCCATGTAGATAACGTCGGGTTCGATCCACTAAATATCCGCCGTGCGTCTGATGGGCACGTTAAGCCGTCGTACACCGGGTACTGGCCCCCTCGGTAATAAATAAGGGCGTCTTCCTACCTCTTTTTACCTCGCTTCCGTGTCACTTTCCTATCGGGCACTCTAGCCCAAATATCCTAGCTTCCTATTTCTAAGGGTTGTTTAAGACCTGGGATTAGACACTCTCTTCCTAAAATCCTCTACATATCATCTGATCTTTGCTGAATTGCGCCTTCAGTTTCGAATCCCGACGAAACAATTCATTCACTAAGAGCACAGATCTCCTCACTTGTCTTGGGAAGATAAGGGACTTGAATTTAGTTCATATTTTTCCCATTGTTGACACATGCCTCAGGATTTTTTTACCAATTTCCAACTGTTCAAACGAACGCTCGTTTGAACAAAAGAAGAGTCAATTGATGCTCTTCATAAACTGTCCATTAAAAGTGATGTAACAGCAGATTTAAGTTTTGACGATATAATTGATGATTATGCAGCCACAAAAGTTAAAAAAAAGTAATTTTTATGTCCTGCTGCCAATTCAACAGTTAAAAATTATCAATTATTTCTTTAAATATTTTATTCATAAATTTTTAATGGTTTGTTTAAAAATGGGGTGTGACTTATAATCACGCTCCTGTAATAGCATGTAGGTATGGTTTGTTTTTCCTTGAGATCTCAGCACGAGTGAAGCCTATATTCGGAGCAATACGGTATGTATTATACATGAACAGAATTTCAGCAAAACATGTAGAATTTACTGAAAATATTTTTATTAATATTAGTTTTGTAAGAACAAGATTTGTGAATCAATATTCATAATGATAAAAGGTTTATTTTCACATAAATGAAAATACGGAAAAAGTTCAAATGACACTACTTTATTTAAAGACGGTTGTAATAGTTTATATGGATTCTTGCAATAATTTATCCCTTAATGTGGGTTGTCAGCTGTAACATTTTGTGAGGGATTAGTTCTTACAGCTTAAACTACCATCGGTTCATCATTTCTATTAAATTTATGGTAGACTAGAGGCTTTAAACTATATCTCTGGGAGGATAGTTATTTGTTTTGTAAATGATACTATAAAATAAAAAAAGTATTCCTGAATAACTATAAATGTTACCGCTGTAAGCTCTGCGGATGCGGGGAAGCACAAGTGATGTGAATGTTCGTCTATTACAAACCACATTGCCTATGTAGTTAACTAGCACGTGGGATGAATTAATATTTTAACGTTTTACTACAAGAAAAATTGCTTGCAAAAAAATATTTACTAGCAAATATTCTTTTCAACTGTTGGCTGAAAATTTTAATCGATGGGGCCCCAGATATAGCATGTGCACAGGGCCTCCGCTGATCTAAATCGGGCCCTGGTAATGGGCACGTCTTTTGCAGCCCTTCTGATGCGAATTAAATTTATTAAAGTCATTCAAAGAACTGGTTAGAAAAAATCAACTCGATTTCTACAATCGATAAAATCATCCAGAAATAGACACAGCTACTTACTTCCATCGGCGGCTAAAAAGTATGTTACGAAAATTACAAATGGCGAACAAAAAGTCAAAACGTTTCTCATAGCAGTAACGGAGACAAACAGATTTTCAACTCGAGCAGTTAAATGAAGAAGTGTAGAAAAAAAAACATGATATAACTATACGTCTTCTAGCGGAGGAATTTGGCACATGGAAAATTTGAAAATAGGCGAAAAATACACATGGAAAAAGCTATGTTAAGGAAAAAGAATTTTTGAAATGCTTCGCATGGAAAACGAGATAGCAAGAAAAAGGTTTTGATTTTTACTCCCCCTAACGGGAAATCTGTGCATTATTTAAAAGGATAATTCTGTACATCTCGTTTATAGTGAATGGCATACAGTAAAATAAATCTCAATACGGTTTTTAGAACCAAAAATACAGCCGCAAACAGAAATGCGCAAACAGCACCTAGAGACAGGACTGTGAACTATGAAACTCCTCAAATACTAACCTAAAGTGTTCTACACTGTAAATGGCATCCGGTGCTGAAATAATTTTTACAATCGCACATTTAGAAGCAGAAATATTAAGAAAAACATATCAAACATTGACGCCACCTAGCTGCGAAATTGGGCATTATTTTGAGAATAAAATACACACAAAGAGTTTTCATAGTTAGTCTAACCGAAAAAAGTTTTTACATCGGGTTTTCAGTCCCTCAGATATTGCTGTAAACGGAAACGTGAACTTACAACCTCTACTGGCAAATTTGTGATTTAAGAAAAATTTTAAATTGTGTGAGAAACATTTCGCGGCGGAAACGCTATCCAACAAAGAAAAAAAAATTTCCAATCGGACTTCTAAAAACAGAGATATCGACAAAAAAGTACGCCTTCTAGCGGGAAAACTATGAGCTATTTTAAGCAAGAGGTATTCTCATAATGTTTTCCGCGATGAACAGGATCGGTCTACAAAAGAATTTTTTCAATCGAGTTTTCAGAACCTTAGATTTTGCTGCAAATACATTAGTAGCAGAAATAGATACTTACGCCTCCTGGTGGTCAAAGCATTCCCTACCAAAAATTAGAAATTATGTGTAAAACATTTCTCATTTGGCGCGGTTTACGATACAGGGAGAATATTTTAAATCGGGCTTTTAGAAGCAGAGATATAGGAAAAAACGCAAGTTACCTTTACTCTCCCTAGCAGGAAATCTATGACTTGCTTGAAAGAGAAACTGCGCCTAAAATAATCTTGGTTAGAAATCGCATCGAAAGGAAGAAACAAAAACTTCAATCGGATATTTAGAAGCAAATTTATGAAATAAAATTTATTTTGAATTCGATATAAGCTGCATTTACGCCCTCCAACAGCGAAGTTGTGCATCAGAAAAAACTTGACTGCAAGGATCATCATTCTCATAGTTCAAGCTTCTCAATGCAAAAATAATTTTTCAAATCGCATTAACTGTTGCAGATATATGGTGTCCACACACGGACGGACAAACCGATAACATAGGCACGATCTTCTTTTTACACAAGACGCATTGAAAAAAATAAGGCGCATAATATACGGATACGGGATTCGTGTTCCATGTTCGTGCCCATAGCGTTTCCGAAGCAGAATAGGCAAAAATCCAATTGTGTTGCCATCTAAAGACAACCGGGCAAACCTTTCAGGGCGTCATGAGACAGAGCTATCGAGAAAGGCAGACGAAGAACTCACATATTCTTGTCCGAAAAGATCTCGCTAAAATTGAATTTCAACCGCAAAAAAATTGAAGGAGTTCTGGATGTCTCTTCAGTAAAGGTATCTTACCCTTTCTACCGAAGCTTTAGAAGTGCTGTTCACTTTCAAATCTTCGTACATCTACGAAGTTGGATTTTCGGTGATCGTAGGAATCAGAACCAAATTTCGAAACAATCTGCATTTGTCGAAATCCTTGGTCTTGAAAATGACTCGCATTGACGTGGACGTCAGTAGTAGGGGGGGGGGTTTCCGGCGCATGCTTAGTTTTTAGGCGGTGGCAACACTTTGGGTCACGTGGTAAGAAGAAACCGTCATGATCTGGGAGGGACGTCACATGTGGGCGTGGTCCTTTTTTTCTGCATGACGTCACCTACCACGTTCTTCTCGTCAAAGCAACTTTTAATTCTCAGATTATCTTTTTTTGTCCGCCATTTTTTATTTTGAAAAAATCGAATGAATTTATTTTCGACAAAGCAATGAATACATGTGGAACTGGGTAGATACGAACCCGGGCCGTTCATGTGGAAGTCAAATGCTCTACCAATTCGGCCACCAAATCGTTGGTAGGGTTGGTCGAAAGGATTAAGACATGTGGTTGCGTATGGGGGAAGACTGCCTGAGGGGATTTGCAGTTGGCCGTCTTACGATGAATACAGGAAGGAGGGCGTATGACTCACTCAAACAAGTACGGACAAGATTTTTACAAACACACGTGGTTCACCACAATGACGGAGGATGATTGCAGCGCCATCTGTTGGTCGTTTTAGGAATGAGCACATGAGGAGGGCGTATGAATCATGCTAACAAATATGTACATGTTTTGCACATGAACGAACTTGCATTTTGAACTTACTGTTTTCTTAGTGGCCATTTTATGACGTGGGAGGAGGAGTCTCTTGTCTTATTGGTTGACGAAAGCACACGATAGGAACCTGAACTGGATATTCTTCACTTCGTTGTAGGATTCTTAGCGCTTAAGACGTCTCTACTCTCTACTCCGTCTGTTGTGTCTATCCATTATGAAGCGTAGTAACGACGATATTTCTGGAAAGATGAATTCTGTAGAAAGTGTGGCATCCTCTTCAAACAAAAACTCCTCTAAGGGCTTTACCTTGAGTAACATACCTAATCATCACTTCCATCTCGGAGCTGATGTGTTTGCTGTTGTTACCGATTTTAAAGACCGTGTCAAAGTGCATCTTCGTGTGTACAAATGCGATAACTTGCATTTTTACCCGACTACACGGGGACTGGTGATGACGCCGTATCTGTGGGAACACTTCGTTGAAACGATGTTGTTCATCAATCCCGCTGACTCAGACTTGACTCACTGCATTATCAAGCAACTGTTTCTGACAACGTACAAAGAAAACAACGTGAATCATCTGCATATTCAATGCATTGGTGTGAACAACGGATTCCTATCAGCATATCGTAACCGGATACCCCTGACTGAAGACCAATGGGAAAAACTCAATGAATATAGTGATGATATTAGGACAAGCATTCACCAACTAATGTTTGGACCGTCCTTTCAGAAGATCGTTTTCGACGAGGCTGAAAAAACTGGACATAGCAGTGTTGAGTCCGTAGATGGCGAATTTGTGTTAAAAAAGACGCTGAGGCTTGTGTTAAAAAAAACATTACTTCAACCATCGATGGACTGATTGACTGTCTTATGTGCAAAATTGAAGATCGCTATGGATTAGGACATGCCTGCGAATTTTCAACTCGAAAAGGTAAAGTGTATGCATTGTTCAATAAAGCTGTAGCCAAGTTGGATCTAAAATGGATTGGCCATGAATTTGTGAACGACTCATTTTTCATGTCGAAAAACACTTATTTGAATTTTTTTAATCACTTAAATATTTGCGATGTATTAGAAAGTGCTAAAAATCTGTACATTTTGGAAGACCCTATGTATCAATAAAATCACATGTAAGTACCCATTTGTGTCATTTGTGCTATGTGCATTTTACTGTAAGCATGAGTTTTAATGTTTCCGTTGAAAGTATTGAAATCAGTTGTTGTAATGGAGAATCACGACCTCTTGAAAAAGACTTATCTAGATCCAGGTCAGCCCGGAAGTTTTGGTGGAGTAAATGCTTTGTACCGTGCTGTAAACGGAAAAATAAAGAAAACAGAGATCGAGGAATGGCTGAGGGGGAGAAACCTTACACCCTTCATAAACCTGCGAGAAGACAATTTCAGAGAAATCGAGTCATTGTGGGGGAATCGATGAACAGTGGCAGGCTGATTTAGTTGACTTGACCAATCTGAAACAACATAATAACGGATATAAATATTTATTAACATGCATTGACGTATTTTCAAAATATGCATGGTGTGTTCCTATGTTGCAAAAGACTGGGTCATCCATGATCAAAGTGTTCCAGAAGATATTTAAAGAACGCAAACCATTAAACCTGCAAACTGACCAAGGTTCTGAATTTAAAAATCGAGAATTTCAGAATTTCTTGAAGCAAAACGACGTCCATTTCTTTACTACCAGTAATGAGACAAAAGCGAGTGTAATAGAAAGGTTTAATCGAACTCTAAAAGCAAAAATGTGGAAGTACTTTACAAGTCGAAACACGTACACATATATTAACATCTTACAGAAATTGATGCATAGTTACAATGCAACGTATCATCGAAGTATTAAGATGGAACCAGTGAATGTCAATCTAGAAAACCAAAAGGTTGTGTGGAATAACTTATATGGCGACATAACTGAAACTCAGCCAGTTTATAAATTCGATATAGGTGATACTGTAAGGTTATCTAAAACCAAATTACAGTTCGAAAAGGGGTATGAAACGAATTGGTCAGAGGAGGTATTTAATGTTTCCCGGCGCATCGCTAGATCACCTCCAGTGTATAAAGTTAAAGATTTACTGGGAGAAGACATTGGTGGCACCTTTTACGCCGAAGAACTGCAAAAAGTTAAGAAAAATGACCACTTCCCAATCGAAATGGTTCTGAAGAAACGGAAACGGAAAAACAAATATGAATATTTTGTTAAATTTAGAGGCTACCCGGATAAGTTTAATTCATGGATACCATCGAACGATTTAGTGAGCATATAAAAGTTCAAGTACTTACCTCAGACGTTCAGTATGAAAGATGAGTTTCTATTTAACGTTACCCAGCGACAGCTCCCTAGGTTACTTTTCTGACAATAAAATATCCCATTTCATTACTCGTCTTCCTTCACCTATCGAACTGAATGGAGACTGGGAAGTGGGACTCGTCGAACTCATCTACCCCCATTCCTGGTTCAATGTGAATGTTAACTCGAATTCCTTTGCTTACGATGTTGGTTCAGGTCAGTTGAAAGCGGGAAAAATCCCTGCAGGATATTATGATTCTGTGAGCGACGTAGTGAAAGCCATGTCTCATCACTGGACGAAAAAAATTACCATGTATTACAATAAAACAACGAGACGTGTCAAAACAGCTTTAATGAGTGGTACTCAACTGGAGTTATACCCCGGAATTGCTGAAATTCTAGGTTTCCAACCCGGATTATATTCAGCAACAGAAGGGAGTGATCTCACGATTCATGGAAATTTTGTAGCCGACCTCAACTCGTCGCTTTCCCTATTATACGTATACAGCGATATTGTAGAACCTCAGCCCGTGGGAGACATGTATGCACCTCTCCTTCGTATTGTTAAAGTGACCGGAGAAGATGGAGACTTGGCAAGCGCTTTGTACGACCGCCCTCATTATTTGCCTCTCGCAAGAAAAAGTTTCCAAACCATCGAAATCGTTATAAGGAATCACACAGGCCAATTAGTGCCATTTGAACGCGGGAGAGCGATCGTGAAACTTCATTTTCGTCTCAAGCATCTGTGATCATGTACGAGCGGTACCATTGTTGTACGAAATCCTTCGAGGATTATTACGTAACTCAAGCTGGAAAAGGTTTATCTTACTACCAAGGTGTACCACTACAGAAAGGTTACGGACTTGGAGGATTGTTTAGGTCGTTATTTAGAGCTGCTGTGCCGTTATTCAAGCAAGGCGCTAAAACTCTTGGAAAACAAGTTCTACGCACGGGTGTAGATCTCGCCAATGACATAATCCAAGGCAAGGACGTGAAGACAGCAGCCAAACAACGAGCTAAAGAAGCAGGACAACTACTCAGCGACAAAGCCGCTAACAAAGTGAAGAAAATGTTGGGTGGAAGCGTTAAAAGGAAGAGAAAGGCAAAGAAACACATCATTTCTTCAAAGAAAGCCAAGAGGGCAACACATGACATTTTTGATCTCTGAACCATGGCTCTCATTCACAGTCATTCATCCGTATGTTTAAAGTCGGAACTGGATTTATTTGCTTTACCGCCTACGCAAACGAGCATAGAAAAAGGACAATGGGTTGAATACCATCCTTTAGCCAACATTAGGGATGGAGGCCCTTTGGAATTCAATATTTCTGGGAGTGGTGAAGAATACATGGACTTATCTTCGTCTCAGCTATACGTGAAAGTAAAAATCGTGAAATCCGACAATTCCGTTCTGCCCGACAAAGAGCCTGTTGGTCCGATCAACTGCTTCCTTCATTCTCTGTTTTCTCAAGTCGACGTCAGTTTAAACGAAAGAGTGATTTCGTCGTCAAGCAACACATATCCGTACAGAGCTTATATTGAAACTCTACTGAATTATGGAGAAGAAGCAAAGAAAACCTACTTGTCTTGCGAATGTTTTTATAAGGATACGGCTGGGTATCTGAACGAAGTTAACCCCACGAGTGCTGCAACGAATAAAGGATTATATCAACGCTACGAACTTATAAAAGACAGCAAGACGTTGGACATGATTGGAACCTTGCACTGTGACTTGTTTTATCAAAACAAACTGTTACTG
The DNA here is from genome assembly GCA_039090855.1 of Macrothele yani. Classification (NCBI taxonomy): domain Eukaryota; kingdom Metazoa; phylum Arthropoda; class Arachnida; order Araneae; family Macrothelidae; genus Macrothele; species Macrothele yani. The sequence goes on along the minus strand of CM077024.1, from coordinate 35,540,463 downwards.
AATTTGGTGGACGTGAAAATCAAACTGATTCGAAGCAAACCTGATTTCTGCCTCGTTTCGTCATCTGAGTCGCCCAGTTATAGAGTCATGATTGAACATGCTTCGATTTTTGTGAGGAAAGTAAAAGTCAGTCCAGGTGTTTCAATCGGTCATGCTAAAGCTTTAGAAAAATCTCCTGCCAAGTACCCCATTGATCGTGTGTTATGCAAAGTGTATTCCGTCTCTCAAGGAAGCATGTCCTTCGTGCAAGACAACGTATTCCTTGGACAAATGCCAAAGAGATTGGTCATCGGCTGTGTGGACAACGATGCCTTTAATGGTACATATGAGTCAAACCCCTTCGAGTTCAAGCATTATGACGTAAACTTTATCGCCGTGTACGTCGACGGTCAACCCGTTCCCCATAAACCGCTAGAACCCAACTTCAAAACGGGAAATACAGTTCGTTCTTACCATAGCCTATTTCAAGGAACAGAGAAATTGGGGCAAGACAGAGGAATTTTCATCGACCGTGAAGAATTTTCCAAGGGTTACACGCTGTATGCTTTTGATCTTAGTCCCGATTTATGTGATGGTGGACATATGAACTTGATCCAGCAAGGAAATTTAAGAGTGGAAATCAAATTTAGAAAAGCTTTGTCAAAAACCATTTCTGTGCTGATTTACGCCGAGTTCCAGAATATTATCGAAATTTCCAAGTCCAGAAGCATTCTTTGTGATTTTGCTAATTAAAAGGAATGAACAGCGTGCAAATTACGAGGATTCTAAAGCAAGATCATGTGACGCGTCGTTCCTTCGTCGGTGTGTTTGCCTGCAACAGACTTCCTAGGAGAATTTCCAAATTCCCAGCCTGCCTCATTGTGAATACCGATCAGTATGGGAGTCCCGGGAAACACTGGCTGGCCATGTTTATGCCAAATCCGATAACTGTGGAATTTTTCGATTCCTATGGACACCCCCAGAATATTTTGACGGACCTATTTTCCGATTCGTTTCCAAGTTTACCTATGTGAATTTTAATGATGTACCTCTCCAAAGTTCATTTACGGCTGTGTGTGGCCAATTTTGTATTTTTTACTTATATTCTAGATGTCGCGAAAAAAGCTTATATTCCATTGTAAACAAATTTAATTATAAAAGTGAAACAAACGATGTACGTGTTTATCATTTTGTTAAAAAAATTTGGAATTGTACCAAAATTTAGAATATGAATAATAAAAATTGATTTACCACTATTTTATGCGTCATGTCTTTAAATTGTGTCGACTCCTGTTATTTCATTTAGTTGTCAATATGGAAGTGCCTAAGCTACATCATCCTTTCACAGCTCTGATAGCGGGTCCCACGGGTTGTGGAAAAACTCACTTTGTGAAACGTTTGCTACAACATCAAGTGGAAGTTATCTACCCATCACCGCAACACGTGGTTTGGTTCTACGGCGTTCATCAAACATTATATGATGAAATACCTGATGTTACTTTTGTCGACGGTATCCCTACAAATTTCAAGGATTATTTGAAAGGAAACACGCTTTTTATTATAGATGATTTGATGGCAGAATGTGGGAATGATAAAAAGCTAACCCATTTATTTACAAGGGGTAGTCATCACTATAATGTATCCGTTATTTTCATTACCCAAAATATTTTCCATAAAGGCAAAGAAATGAGAGAAATTTCCCTTAATGCTCATTATTTGTTTTTGTTTAAGTCACGTAGAGATGTGAATCAAATCACTCATTTAGGAAGACAGCTGTACCCTAACAAAGTGAAATTTTTTCAAGAGGTGTATCTGGATGCTACGAAATGTCCATTCAGCTACTTAATGATAGACCTCAAACCGAACACCCCGGAAGAAATGCGCTTGCGCACCAATATACTGCCGGGAGAAACTCAATATGTTTATCAACCACGGCATTAACACCTCATTTACCATGAAGACGGTCGTCGTCGACGTAGAAAGATTTCTCCTTCACAATGGAGAATTCGTAATGAAAGAGCTCGCTGCAGGTTGTTTGCAGACGGGGTAAGTATCTCATGTTTCTCCTTTGCCACCGTTCCCCCTTCTACGAACTGCATCCAAGGGAAAACGCTCAGTGCCTTTGGACGGCTAGAAATATACATCACATTCCATGGGTTAGCGGAAACGAAGAGTACAATGTCTTTTTACAGTTTTTCCGCTCCTTTTGTACTGAAACTGATATTTTCTGTGCCAAAGGACTAAGTAAATGCAAGTACTTGGAAAAGTTAACAGGTATCATCTTTTACGACTTAGATGCTCTGTGTTGTCTTAATGTGACATACCTCCTTGATGTCCAAGTGCGGTGTCAAGTTCATCATCGAACTGATAAAAACCATTGTGCTCTCCATATAGCAGTCACATACGCGGAGTGGTTAAAAGCTTTAGTGTGTTATAAAGTTCGTTATTCTTCGTCATGGCATTATCGGAGCAACACATTCAGCAGCTGCGTCTGATTAAGATTTGTCCTAAAAAACACTTGAAAGATTTTTTAAGGAAACTGCCAAATAGTGGAATCAAAGCCATATGTGAATGTGCTTTGAACACTTTAAAAGGCAATGTCCCCCTTTCACCTCATCAGAAGGGAAAATTGCGTGGACATAAACACACGCTACGGAAGTTAGCTGATAAAAATTTCCCTTGTTCAAGAAAAGAAGAATTTTGGTTCAGAAAGGTGGATTCTTAGGTGTGCTAATACCTGCAGCTCTGAGTGTTTTAACAACTCTGTTAAACAAATAAGATGGAATACGCCAGAAAAATGGTGCTCGTCCCGGAGGAGAGAGTTTCAAGACATGTGCCTACGAACGAAGTTTTATCTGACCTCGATAAAGAAATGAAGAAAATCTTACTGAGTAAAGAACCTGTCGATGTTAAAATTAAATTATATAATCAAGTGCTTAATAAAAGAATCCAAGTGCCCCTCTTAAATCCACCTATGACAAACTCTTCAACGAAAGATCATTCATCTGAAGAACTCTTGGATGTATCGGCTGATGTAAGGGGACCTCCTGAAAAAGTTAAAACTGATGTTTCACCAACAAAAGATAGTGATGTTGAAGATCTGGTGTTACAGACTGTACCTAAAAATTTAAGGAGATATGCTCATAATATTTTAGACGTTTTCAAAAAAATTCAAAAATTATTTCATGGACTTCTAATGGAGAATTCGTGTATAAAGACAAAGTTCTTCCCAACTCAAACATTGTTGATCTCGTGGACAATTTACTGAGAAATAAAAAATTGCAAAGACCCATTCCTGCAGCTCTTGAATTTATTCACGCTATTAAAGAAGTCAATTTACCATCGAAATATGTAAAAAATAAACATTTTCTTGTTAAAAAAGAAAAATTGCAAGTTGGTCAATCTCTGTCAAAACCAAAAAATGTATTCAGTGGATTTCCTGTTAAATAAAACATGTTTCAAACTAAAATTCAGTATCATGTAAATTAATTCTAGAGAAAAAAACACAACACGTAAAGAGAAAATAGACATTATTTATTCTGATTTAAATAATTACATAAAGCATACCCATTTAATATCCATATGGGTATGTTATAAAATCATTCTTTATGACCCTTTTGTCATATACTAATCTGTATTTTTTCTTTTCAAGAACTGTCAAAATTTTTCGTTTTTTAGCATCTCGTGTAATTTTTGTATTGTGCAACACTACACAACTTTCTTCTTCATTTTCTAGTGGACCAATCATCCGGTTCACAAATGTTCTTATAGTTTCGAAGTTGAGAAACAAAGATGACTTGTAATTGAGAGAGAATCCACGAATTTTACACACAGTGCTCCCTCCACTGGTATGGTAAGCATAATTTTTAGGGCCTCCTAAGAGTTGAAAAGAAAAGACAATGAGGAAACTTTATCAAATGCACATGCTTAAAAAAATATTCATTCATTCCCTCTGTGTCTCTCTCTCTCTCACCCACACATTCGAAAAATTAACAACAGAAAATATACGTGCTTGTAAAAGAACCACACAAAAAATAAAAATATATATGGCTGTAAAAACAATGAAAGCAAAAACTACGTGAGAGGAAATACTAACCAGATGCAAAAGTTCTGATGGTTTCACCTCCTAGTTCATCTGTGAAATCTCCCAGATGAGGACCAGTCGGCGGATCATTCAACTCATCAGAAGCGTATATTATGGAGTCAGTGTCGTAATACAGCACGGCTTCACCTAGTTTTTCTAACCATGAATAAAGCTTCAGACGGGCATGAGCTGTTGTAAACGCTGCCACGAAGATGTTGGTCTTGTCTGTCTGTGGGGAAAATTCTGTTTTATAACACCAGTGGAGAGCTGCAACTTCTTCTGTCGGTAAATACATGTCCTTTACCTTAAAAAAAGGGGGAAAGTGAAACGGAAATTAGTGAAAAAGCATTAATATTCTTCAATGACCAGAGATATTCATTACAATGCGTTGTTATGAAAACGAATTCGTAAAATAATAGCACTTACCTCTATGGACTCATCCAATAACATTTTGTTGAACTCTTTCAATTCTGCAAAGTAGGACAGCTGAGGCTTGTTTTCCTGCATTCCCCATCGCCCCCAGAAACTGTTGAGACATAACTTAGCCACCTGTCTCTTCCCAGGGTTGAAGCTGATGTTAGATGGATCCAGTGTGAATCCTTCATGAACTTTGTATTCTTCCACATACTGATGTTTTAGGTCATCTGATATGCAGGTCGTTGGCCATCCAGATGCCTCTTGTTTTAGTTTTAAAAATGTGTTGATGTATGATTTAAACAACTCAGTTGACCTCTGCCGAAAATTATACACTTCGTAAGTGTCCAAGACTTCATATCCAACATTCAATGCCTTTTTTACTTCTTCTGTCACCCAAGTACCAATTAAAGATCTTTCTTCATCAGTGTGAGTACATGACTCACTCAGACGGAGGTCAGTACACGTGGCACACAGAGGAAATGTTAATTTTCCTTTGGACCGGTAAGGTAGCACAGGGTGAAAAAGACTGCGGGGAGGGAGAATTTTACACTTTATTAGACCAAAATATGACTCAAGAGCGCAGAAATTGTCCGTTATTATTTCAGGGTGACCCAGGGGATATTCACAGTATTTGTTCACCCAAGGGTATAGGCTGGTGAAATCTACGTATTTTGCTTGTCCTTCGTAGTACAAACGTGAAGCATTGGTTCTTCCACCGAAAAAAGCATCTCTTGGATTCAGTCGTGATATCACTGGATGAGCTTCCAGGAATTCTTTCAAACTGTCATTGGATCTCTTCATGTCGTTGAATTCATGCTCCCATAACTCTACATATCTATATCCAGCATCTATGAATTTTTGCTTTTTTTCTTGAGCTTTCTTGTACAACGCCCACATTGGAATGTTGGACAAAGGGTTCACAGTCTCTGGGTCGAAACACTTCTTGCATCCGTGATGAAAACAACCCTGGAATTCATAGACGGTGTTGGTCTCAGGACAGTATCCATCAACATAGCACCCAAGGACTAACCGCTCTCCCTTCCCAGTAAGAGCATGATCGATGGTTACATTCTCAGAATGAGCAGTGAATGATAGCCATTCAATACTAGATTGACTATGGTTCACCCTGCGAATATAACCTCTAGCAGGAACAAGGGCTATGGATTTTTCTGGTATGTGGTTAGCCCTGTAGGTAGCCATGCACGCTGAGGCAATGGTGGTGTACAGAAAGGGATCTGCATTGTTCACTTGGAGAAACTCCTTTCGGAAATCGATGCAACACCTTCGCAGTATGTCAACATCAGATCTGAAATAAACAAAATCACACTAAGACACTGCTATAACCAATGACCCTGATCAAATAAAAAACATTGGAAGAAAGAAGCATTATATACACGTTTAATCTTAAATTGTAAAATTTACCTGCAATATTCGACAATTTCTTTCCTGAAATCGAAAGGATGTTTTTTTCGTTCCTCATACCACGCTAAAAAAGTTTCTCGACCTTCAGGAGACATGGAGTCTGGGCAATAAAAATAACGATCAGGTAAGGCACCCACATAGTCTTGATTACCTCTGAAAAACAAATTGCATAAAAATAATAGATACCAATATACTTTCGTTACATATTACTTGCACAAAATGATAAAATTTGATTTCCGCAAATAATATTGGTTTTAAATAAGTATGCAACGATTTTTATGTACTTATGCAGAAAAAATGTTTTTTTTTTTTTTCTAAGAAAAAAGTTAAATACTATTGCTTTTTCTTTTTCAGAAATTTTTTTCCCGCAAAAATATCTGTTATATCACATCCTTTTTTTTCCCACAACATATTAGAATTTCTTTTTTATTTTTACGTTAAGTAAGTTTCCAAGACAAAGAAAAAATCTGATTTTACCTACCTTATGTTGAAGAGGTGGGGGAAGTATCCCTTCTTTAACTCCTCCATCCCAAAAGTTTTCGGCAATCTTGAGAGAGCCATCGGTAGAAAATTGTAAGAGTCGATGACACGGATCTTGAGGGGTGGCACTTCTATTAACATTATCATTGACCCGTTTGGAATAACATGGGGTTTCATTCCTTGTTTGAGAAGGTATCCTAAGACAAACTGCCCGTCATAACCCTTCATGTTATGAGCAATGGCTGTATATCCATGGTGCTTGGAGGAGAAGAGGAACTCGCAAAAACGGTCCAGTGCATCGTATCCTTGAAATATGGATTCACGACCAAGAAAATCTTAAGCAATTGCCAAATTTACCACATGCTCACCGCTATCTTGGTCGCATTCAAAATCGAAGAAAATGTATTTGTCAATGGGTTTTTGAACAGCTTTGCGCTGTAAATAACATCGATGTTCATTTGCAATCACATATTTCTTGCACGATACACACTCTACCTCCCCGCATTGATGAAAATTCGGATGACGTTTCTTCCTCTCTAACAATTTGTGGCAAGACAGGCATTCATAAAGCCGATCACAAGGTGACAGTTGTTGTTTACCCATGACTGATCTGTGCCTTTCATAGCAGTTCAATGATCGACAATACCTGTTGCAAAAACTACAGGTTCGGCCTGATAGTGTTGAAGAGCAACTGGTGGAATAACACACTCCACAATATGAATCACAACTGTGTTTCTGTTTTTCGTTAAAACTCTTGTCACATGCATCACAAAAATAGCTATGCCCCCAAAATCCAGTCATCGACTTTATCAAATCGTAATGCCCTCCATGCAGCCACAGGAAAATTTTCTTCTGCCTGGGAAGTCCCTTGTAAACAACCTAGTAAGATGCAACATTTTTTTAGGAAATTAATTTGTAAATTAAATCAATATAAACTCTAATAGTAAAATGAGAAATAATCGTATTCGGAAAAAATTTCATCTTGGTTGAAACTAATTTTTGTAAACCAACGTTAACTGGTGAACACTTTAGAGCAAAACCTCAGGAAGCTGAAAGTACTCCATAACTCAAATCCATCATAAAATTATTTCCCGTGATTACTTCAAAAAATAACATATAACTCACCTTGTCGAAATTTTCAGCTGATACTACGAAGACTTGTACATCCAGATACCGCTCAAACTGTGTGATTTCAGAAAAACCACAAGGTCCCATTGGAACTCCAGACTTTTCGTGAAGTTCTTGAGCCAAAAATCGTTGAAGGTCCCTTCTTCCATCTTTGATTGCTTTCAGACTGGGGTGGCACTCCAAAATAGCTTTGCCTAAGACAATGGCTCTTGCACAGCAGAGACCTTCGGGAATAGCAAAGATGGATTGTTTTCTTTTGCGATCTACCTTTATGTTGACCACAGATTTATTAGTTCGACCATCACCTCTCGGCAAACGAAGAGTAATAATATCTACCTGAAACAACATTAAAAATAACCATCAAAAATATAGTTTTTTTTCAAAGTAACATTTACTAGATTCAATGAATAAAAATGCTTAGCGCTAACATGTGAAAAGTAAGTGAGTACACGGATATGAGAATTAAATATACGTATGGATTATTACCAGCAGCAACTGAAAAGTCATATTCGTAAAAAAGCCTAAAGTGGCAGTAGTTAAAAAGAAGAGTGATATGTTTAATCATCTGTAAAAGAGACAATAAAAACAATAACTAGGTACCTTAAAAGTCTCATCCAGTGGTATCTCATCTTTGCTTTGAAGGACTTGCATGATTTTTGCTAAGATGGCTTCCACTGAAACATCAGAGACTTTCATCAAACAGGTGCTGATTGGTTTATCTAGCCACTGCGAGAAAAAACAAAATCGGATTAAATCATTTGAGTTCAGTCCCGCAGTTGTCTGACTAATTAATTCAGATATTAACCTGTTGAGTTGAGCCATAATATTAAGAAGAAAGTCACCCCAGCAAGAATTATTAGTTCCAGAAACACGAGCTTCAAATGTACTTTCCTGGGCATTGAATTTTTTGTTCATCCTTCGATGTTTTTCAACCAGGATATAGCGTAGTCTGTCGTCCTCTTCAGGACCTTCATCAGATAGTCTGTCGTCCTTTTCAGGACCTTCATCATCTAGAAACCGTTTCTGTAAAGATAAAAAAAATGTTTTGAATAAACAAAATCCTATTATTACACGTACGGGTATATATCATATTCTAAACAATAAGGTAAAAATATAAAGTAATCACCCTTGCGTTTGCATTCTGTGGTGGTTGCAGTCCACTAGGGCCTGGCTCAGCTAGATCATCGTCGCGTGAGTGATCAAGCTGTTGGTTTTCGAGCCCTTCAGTGAGGCCTTCGCCAACCTGGTTAGGCATAGAAATTTCTGCGAAGATTAGCTCTGCTTCATCCACATAAGGAAACAGTGATGGGTCTAGAACTTCAATCAGGTCTTCAGGAAAAGGATTTTCGGCGAATATGATCTCATCTTCGTCCATGTAAGGGAACTATGTAAACAAATAAAGAGTAGGAGACAGATATATTAATGAAAATGTTACACATCCTAATTCACATACGCGAAAATGCTATATATGACTAATGGAATGGTAAATAGCTTATGTGCAAGTTTTTTTTTTCAGAATTAGTAAGTGATTAAAAAAATTCTAACCTGGGAATGATCCGGAAACATGTCTTCATTGACCGGTCTCTGGCAGTTTTTACCCATAGCTGTACTCTTCTGTGAAAAAACAATAAATTCGGCGTTGTGTACCCTTTGTAAGCCTTAAATACAATTAATTGCCAGTGTAAGAACATTCACTTCATGCGAAATAGTATCAATTCAAAATAACATATGACTTTCATTCACTTTTTCAAAATTTCACTGGAGCACAGTGATACTCAAAAGCAAAAACGAGGTTAAAAAAATGTTTACGTGTAGGTCAAAGTGATTTGCTAAAAATATTTAAGTTTAAAAAATTAAGTGAAGAAATTACTCATAAGGAGTTGAAGAATTATCCCTTTCGAAAATCGTACCAATGCATAACCAAAAAACAAATTACGGTTTAGAATTTTTTTACATTCAGTGCTGAGTTATTTACAGAAAATCTATTTAGTTTAAAATTTAGTTCAAAAATTACGCAAAAGGAAGTTAAATAAACAGGAAAAGTGTTGTTTTTTTTTTTTTTTTTTTGCTTTCGAAAATCACTTTGATGAAAACTCTAAAAACAAAAGTCAACATTTTAGATTTTTTTTTTACTTTAAGGTAAAACTTATTTGCGGGAAGTGTAATTTTAAAAAATCTCTTTCAAATATCCTTCTGATAAAATATCAAAAATAAAAATTATGGTTTGGAAAATATATTTAGTTTAAAAAAATAACTCTAAAACTACGAACATGAAAGTTGAATTTTTTTTTTCATTTTGAAATATCATTGTGATATATAAAATAAAAAAATGCAGCTTAGATTTTTTTCCCTACAGGTCAAAGGTACGAAATATAATCATTAATAAATTCAATTCAAACACGGTGTATAAAGTAGTTGAGGGAAAAAAGAGCAAGTTTTTGTAAAATCGTAATCCCTACAAGCCGAAGCATATTTCCGTAAAAAAAATATCGTAGGTAAATTAATTTTATCACAGTTGATTATAGCTAACGTAAAAAAAATTTTGTATACAGAAAAGTTTGAACAAATAAACTAATAACTTGAACAAAGCTTTAATTTCTTATCTTAAAAAGTAAACGTTAACAGGTTTCCTATGTTCTGTCGCCCAACAAAGAAAAAATTATGTTTCGAAAAAACGTCACTAGTCTGACTGAACAAAAAATGAATATTTTTCTGACACTTCCGTTATTTCCAAATAAAATAAAAATAAAAACAAACGAATCGTAATTTCTTTCCAAAAAATCTTTTTATCGCTAAGTACAGCACTTCTGCTCATTAATTTCCTATCAAACAGAATATTGTAAGTTAGAATGGTTAATTAGGCAACGGAGAGATAAAAAGAATTAAAATTTCTAATTGAAAAACTTGAAATTCAATTCATGTCTTTCAGATTATTTTTCGTAAAACGTTAAAATTTCAGTGAAAAAAAGAAATCATAATCACAAGTATTAATTCTATTCGGACAAATAAACATGTGTTTCGACAGAGAATATTTTTGCAAATGTAGGAAAAAAATTTGCACCATTTGGAAAAAGTAAAAATATTATCCCTTACCTGATTGACTTAAATGGTCCTGAAGACTTGTAAATGATGAAATCTTAGTGGGAAGTATCCACTCAGGTCACCAATAGCAAAGAGAGACGTCCTAAGCACTAAGGATCCGACACGGAAGTGAAGAATATCGAGTTCAGGTTCCTATCGAGTGCTCTCGTCAACCAATAAGACAAGAGAACCTTCTTTCCATTTCATAAAATGGCCACTAAGAAAACAGTAAGTTCAAAATGCAAGTTCGTTCATGTGCAAAACATGTACATATTTGTTAGCATGATTCATACGCCCTCCTCATGTGCTCATTCCTAAAACGACCAACAGATGGCGCTGCAATCATCCTCCGTCATTGTGGTGAAACACGTGTGTTTGTAAAAATCTTGTCCGTACTTGTTTGAGTGAGTCATACGCCCTCCTTCCTGTATTCATCGTAAGACGGCCAACTGCAAATCCCCTCAGGCAGTCTTCCCCCATACGCAACCACATGTCTTAATAATTTCGACCAACCCTACCAACGATTTGGTGGCCGAATTGGTAGAGCATTTGACTTCCACATGAACGGCCCGGGTTCGTATCTACCCAGTTCCACATGTATTCATTGCTTTGTCGAAAATAAATTCATTCGATTTTTTCAAAATAAAAAATGGCGGACAAAAAAGATAATCTGAGAATTAAAAGTTGCTTTGACGAGAAGAACGTGGTAGGTGACGTCATGCAGAAAAAAGGACCACGCCCACATGTGACGTCCCTCCCAGATCATGACGGTTTCTTCTTACCACGTGACCCAAAGTGTTGCCACCGCCTAAAAACTAAGCATGCGCCGGAAACCCCCCTACTACTGACGTCAATGCCGTCATTAACAGAAACCGAAAACAAGCGCACCCTTTGCGCAATATATTCCTGAGAATGATATCAGTTTCTGTAAAGTTATATTCAATAATAAATTTAAAAACAGTAGAAAGTTTAAAATTAAAAAGTTTAAAAATTACATCTAGTTTTTTCGTAAAATTATATACTATAATAAAAAAAAAAACAGTAGTGAAAAATAATTAATTTAAAAAATACCCCTTTTCCCCTTCATGTCCATTAAAGCTAGGTGAGTAACGAAAATTTGTCGTTCGAAAAATTGAGTGGATTTCCTGAAAAGTTTGGGAAGCACTGATGTATAAGCTAGGAGCCTTTTCGTGTGGACCTGAAGAAATCGCTCATTTCCTAATTTTTTTGTGCTGGTTTACAACTCTTCTTGTATGCATTTTTCTCCTTGTCGTTCAAAACAAAGAAACACGTATGCTCTGTGAAAGCAATGAACTAAAATGAAAGTATGTAGCAAGAAACTTCAATTTTTATGAGTGTATTCTTTCGGAATTACCGTGACAAAGTTTCAATTGCTTGGTAATCACTTAACAATGCATTCAATTTGCATTCTCTGTGAGGATTCAAAACTACTTCTGAAGCTCTTGAAAAGCAGACTAAAAAGAGTTGACATCATAACCGCACTAAAGAAAAGTTATAAGTCTGTGATAAATAAGAACATGGTTTTCGCGAAGTGAATTTAGATTACGGCCACTTCTCAGGTACTTTCACTCGTTTTGTATCATTTTTAATTAAGCGAGCACTTCATAATACATGATCCCACTCTTCAGAACTCCGCCAAAATCTATGACTATTATTATTTTAATGAGAAGCCCTAACGTTATAAATTACACAGCAGTCTTGGCACTTTGCTCATAAACGCAGAATCACATGTTTCTCCTTAATCTCTGCGTCAAAGTTTTCTTTTCGCCGAAAGATCAAGGGAGCGAAACTTATTATCGCTAAGATGGCGAATAATGGAATTATACACTGGTGCACCAAGCAAAAGAATAAATTATAAATTTGTAGTTAACTCGAAGTATTTTTGAGAAAGTTCAATGTAATTTCGTAAAGTGATTTATTATTATACTAGCAGTCACGCCCGTTTTCCAAACAATAAATCCATAAAATAATTTTTTGTACATAAAATTAAAGAAAGAGAAAAAGTCATTAAGGGAAAGAAAAGTAATTCAAGATTCGTACCTGTTTTACGATTTAAAACAGGGTCGTGACGTCAATGCATACGGTTTGATGTAAAATGGTAGCAGGTTATGCCGCCCTTTAATTTTAAATCACAATTTCTTGGAAGTTTTACAGCATTTAAACGTTTTGGGTATAATTATATTTAAACCTATCACCATTTTGAACAGTAATGCTCAGCCACCCTTTTTGAATTTTTTGGTTTTCAGACTTTTCAAGGTGTAGAAGTGGTAGAAATATTGAAGCAGACAATAAATATTCCAAAGCCACTCTTTTTAATTTTTTTGGTCTTCAGACTTATCTAGGTGTGTGTGGTAGAGAAAAGTTCAAGCAGATAACATTCCAAAGCCGCCATTTTAATTTTTTTGCTTTTAGGACTTTTCTAGGTATCTGGACCTTAAGACCTATCAGCATTTTAAAGAGTAAAGATAAACCAACTTTTTGAATTTTTGGTTTTTAGACTTTCTTAGGTGTTTTTTTTTTGTTTTTTGTTTGGAGGTTTAACGACCACCGTGAGCAACTCAATGGGCTATAAGCAGTCGCCCGTCCCTAAATTTAGGGTCACTGGTTCCAGGAAGGAGAGAGCCAGTACCGTAAGACAAACACAACATCCATGCCTCACCGGGATTCGAACCCGGACCCCATACGGACGAACGATCAGCGGCCATCGCTTAGACCACATGGCTTTCTTAGGTGTAGAAGTTGTAGAAAAATTCAAGCAGATAATATTCCAAAGCCGTCATTTTGATTTTTTGGTTTTCAGACTTTTCTAGATATCTAGATCTTAAAGCCTATCTGATGCCAATTTTCAGATCTCTAGGTCATTTAAAAGTTGTGGAACAAAGTCGCGAAAAATTCAAGCAGACAATGTTCCAAAGCCGCCATCTTGATTTTTTTTTTTTTTTGGGTGGTTTTCGGACTTTTCTAGTCATACGGATGTTAAGACCTATAGCATATCAATTTTCAGATCTCTAGGTCGTTTAAAAGTGGTCGAACAAACCTACTCCGGAGCGGCTGTTCTCCCAACTGAACTACGCCCGACTTGCTTATCGGTGCTTTATTGTCGATTTGATTCATGCGTCACTTCATAGTACGTTATCTATGTCATGTCACGCAGTACGTTACAAACTCAAACTTGTAATTTGCATGTGTTAATATCATAACATTGTAATTTACATGAAAGAGCAGTCCATGGAACAATATTTGAAGTCTTTTTGCTTAAGACACGTGGTATGTTAATATGAAATATTATCACACCTGACAGCCATGCGATTTAAAGTATGATTCCTGTTTCTGTTTATGAGGGTAGTAACGAGGTCTTGAAGGATTAATAACCACTTCTCATCAAGATCTGTTCAGAGTTCTTGATGTGTTCTACAAGGAGGTTAGTGAGATCGAAAGCGCCTCACCAGAGTATTCCATACATGCTCAGTGTGATTAAAACCAGGTCTTCTGAGTGGTCTCTCCATTTAACGAATAGCTTCCTCTTCGAGGAAATCGTCCAGCAAATGTGTTAGATTGAATTGTGCATTATTGTCCACAAGAAAAAAGTGCAGACGAATGGTTTCACAGAATGGCCTGAAATCTGGGTTCAGGATCTCGTCTCTGCATCTCAAGGCACTTACAGAGGCACTCTGACAGACGTACAACTCGGTGCTCCGTTCGTCATGATTCCTGCCCCGACCAACACACCATTGTCACCAAAGCAGTCTTCTCTGATGTTAGAGAGATTGTTGCAGCTCCCTAGTTCTCTTCAGATGAGAATAGGTCTCGAATCAGTACTTAAGCTGATTGCGACACATCTGTGAAAAGAACATTCGCCCACCGGTCTAGGCTTCAAGTGTAATTAATGTTGGCGACTCTGCGTTAAATGAGCCGGCTGGTCGGTGGAAATTAGAGAGACACAAATAACTGGTCAGCTTGGATAAAGGCATTCCTCGTGGTCTTCTAAAATCATTATGCTTTGAAACCCTAGTTCTTGTAGCTTCTACGAGCTCCAAACAGGCTGCCTACCGAACATCTCCTTGTTCCGCCTAGCAGTCATACCAAGGCTGTCTAAAAAACACAAGGCCATGACATTTGAGTGAGGAGTTTCCTCTTTTACAGTCATTTGGAAAAGTTTAAGACCACCTGTAAATTTATTGAGAATTAAGATTTTCGTAGAAACAACTAATGAATAGTCAGATATATTTGAAACAATGACACCACAGATTAATACTTACATTCTTTAGAATACAAAAAGACCGAAATCAGTACTTTGTGTGGCCACCTTTGTTTTTTATAACGGACAGAATACGATGTGGCTTACTCTCATTGAGGGATTCGCAGTAGTCCTTGAAGTGTCTTTGTACCACATGTAACTTTATCGCGTCAATCAAAGCTTGGGAACTTGATGGCTGTTTTTCTGCTATCTTGTCTTTCAAAATGGTCCATAAATTTTCGATGGGGTTAAGGTCGGGATTGTTACCGGGCCAGTCAAGCACAGTTATGTTTTTCCTCTGAAGGTAGACCTTGACTGTCTTTGATCTGTGACATGGAGCACCATCATGCATAAAAAGTGTGCATCTGTGCACTTGCAAATGAGTTAACAGCTTCTCACGTAACACTTCCACATAAAAAGGACCAGTCATGGTAGTGCCTGTTGGCAAAGAGGATAATGAAGCAGTGCCGGATGCTGACAAAGCACCCCATATCATCTGACTAGGCGGATGTCTCACGGTGATAATGGTGTATTTTTAATCAAACATTTTGCATTTTGTTCGTCGAATATGTGCTTCACGTGAATCAAATTGACGCACAGTTAATTCATCGGAAAAATAACTTGGCTCCAATTTTCAGCAGTCCATGATTGATGACGCTTCTCAAACTGGAGTCTCTTCTTTTTCATGATAGAGGTTAATCTGGGTTTATGTGTAGTTTTATAAGACTTTAATCCAAATATCTTTGCTAAGACGTCGGGAAACAGTGCTGATGCTAATATCAGACCCTTTTGAATGTAGAATGGCCTTGATTTTCTTGCACGAACTCCATGGAGAGCACATAACTATTCGCCTTATACAGTAATATTGTCATCACGTCGGGTTGTTTTCCTTGGACGTCCACTTCTCTTTCCGTCTCTAAATTCGCCTGTATCTCCATATTTTATTATCGTATTATGAATAGCAATCTTGCTCACATTCACCTTTCTGCTTATGTCGTGTTCGGAGTATGCTTCATGATATAAAGTCAGTGTTTGTGCCCTCCGAGTAACACTTAATGACACTTTTCGCTATACAGAAAATACGTACAAAACCTTTCAGCACGAAAACTAGAAGCAAACTGACGCTCGCACGCTTCCCCCATCTCTATCAACAGCTGCCTCTGTATGATGATGCAAAACCGACAGAAAGTTGAGTAATACAAGACAGTAGCTGACGCAATCAGCAGAAATCTCCTAATACCAACAGGTGGTCTTAAACTTTTGCAAATGGCTGTAGTGACGTCACTTGAAAGCCAAGGCTTCCGATTGGTTTCCAAACGCTGTTGTGTGTGACGTCAGAGACAACACCGACGTATCAGTCCGTCTAACATGAGAGTGACGTCATAAAAGGACGGAACTCATCTCTCTAACGTATTTTCTAGATGATGACCTTGTGTTTTCTAGACTGCCTTGGTCAGACACATAGATCGATCGTCTGCAGCAATAGTGGTTCTGGGATTTTCTTAATGATAGACATCTCCTTCCATGCAGCACAAAACGTTTCAGATATGTATCAATAATGTTGCAATCTCTCATTTTCGTTACACTTTCAGAGATATCTTACAATTACGTTTCAGCAACATCTACTTTGGAACATAACTCTTTATACATTACGGTTACGTTAAAAATAGTATTCGCCGATACTACTGTTTTATAGTTTCCAATGTACATAATTGCTACCTTGATGTTACATTCCGACAATATTTAAGATTTTTGGTTTGGCAACGGCGTGGATGCGCATGCTCATTTATGCCATTTCACCGAAGCACTCTCGTAACCGTATTTCCACGTCCTACTGGGATATTCTTTGGTGATACTGTCGTACCCGAGTTAGCTAGATTAGTTGATTTAACATTTTATCCTTTTTTTTTTTTTTTTTTTTTTTTTGTGATTCAAGATCATCTGAAAGTAAGTAATTGTTTTGATTATTATAATTTTTAAATTCTAAAATTCTAAAAAGCATTTTATAAAATCTAAGTAGATGGCTGTGTTGTTGTATTAGTATACTATACCAGCATGTTTTTTTTTTTACTTGAAGCTGAGAAATTTCATATTGGTAGGTATTTAGAGAAATGTCGAATTTTATTTTATTTTTTATTTTTTTCGCTGAAATATAGTCTATTCCAGATGCGTAATAGAAATTCGACACCCACATTTGGGACCGATTTTTATTTCTTTTGTTATCAATATACACTGCTGGCCACCCAAAATGCAACACCAAGAAGGAAGCATCCGATTGGCCTGAAATTCGCAGCATGCGTCGCCCGCGAGAGGACATGCAAACGATTAGCATTGCAGTGCATATGCAAATCATGTGTGCCCGGCACGCCACCGAGAAGCACTATAAGAAGGGTGCACAGAAAGCGGGGTGTAAGCAGTGGAAGTGTGTTGTGCTGCCGGACCTGTGCGTGGTAAGCTTCCTGATGCCTCGTCGCAGAATAAGGCAGTCATTCCAGCAGGTTTCGAGTTCAACAGAGGACGAATAGTGGCTTATTGCGACAGCGGTTTATCGTACCGAGACATCGGCGCCCATGTGGGACCACATCCGGCCACAGTGAGGCGAGTATGGATTCAGTGGGTGTAGGAGGGACGGACGGACGGACCGATGTGAGCAATTGCTGCAGCCGCGGCACACCACAGAACTAGAGGGCCGGCATGTTGTGCGGCGGGCATTCATGGATCGCACCGCCACATCACGAACGTTAGCGCAGGAATTAGGGTGTGTCAGCACGTACCGTTCGACGTAGTCTGCAGCAGCGGGGACTTGTCGCACTGCGCGCATTGCTCCGATTACCATTGACGTTACACCACCGGCGAGTCGGCGGAAGGGGTCCGTTGAACGCCGCACCTGGACTACGGAATGGCACGACATTGTTTTCTCCGACGAATCCCGCTTCTGCCTGCAACACCACGATGGTCGGATCCGCGTGTGGCGGCACCACGGCGAGAGACTGTATGACGCCTGCATTATGCAGTGTCATACCGGTCCGTCGCTTGGCGTTATGGTTTCGGGTGCAATTGGATATGACACCCGCACCCCTCTGGGGTGCTTCGCCGGTACACTCAACAGCCACCGCTACATCTCCGACGTTTTGGAGCCTTTAATCCTCCCTTACCTGCAAGACCTGCCAGTGGCCACGTTTCAACAGGACAATACGCGCCCGCACGTGGCACGCATCGTGCAACAATTCTTCACGGCCCACCAGGTGTCGCTGCTGCCGTGGCCCGCCTGTTCTCCCGTTATGTCGCCCATCGAACACGTCTGGTCGCTGATCGGCAACCGAGTGGCTCGGCAAGCACCACCCGCGGCTACGCCTGATGAACTGTGGCAACGTGTGGAAGCAACCTGGACCGACATACCCAAGCCCACATCCAAAGCCTCTTTTGTTCGATGCCGCGACTTGTAGCGGCCGTTATTACCAGCCACGTGGGCCACACGAACTATTGATGTCTGCGTGTTCCGCAAGTCGTACGGGCCTGTAAGCTCAATCGTTTCATCTTTGTATCTGTTGTTATGTGTCCAGTAAATCTGGCTTTGCTATCTCGTGTCTATCTTGGTGTTGCATTTTGGGTGGCCAGCAGTGTATAAACGCCGCCACTGTTCCCAATGGACAGCGTACTGCGTTGAACCTGTGAAAACGTAAACAACTCGTAATACGACTGTTGTTGCTTTTGAAACAGCTGTCGAGTGTAATACTTTTTATTGTGATTTTACAAAGTTTATTAAAACTATAATGTTCAACGTAGTAAATACGTGACAGTAATATGACGAAGTTACAAATATCTTTCAAATACGTAACAGTAACATGAAATTGGTATGTTGAACTTGCAAAGACCTTTCACTGTAACGTTTCGGTTATGTTTCAAAGTTATGTAACGTTTGAGGACATTTTGACGTAACCGTAAGGTTTCTGAATCATTACTGTTACATTGCGCAAGGTATATGCATACATTAATATTATTAATAACATCTATGAAAATGCAAGTGCAAAGATTCGGCTGTTTGAAAATACAACACACATAAAAATTGGAAAGGAGTGAGACAAGGTGACACCATATCTCCGAAGCTCTTTAATGCCACATTGGAAAATGTCTTTCAATCACTGAACTGGGAAAACAAAGGGATAAAGATTAATGGAGATTATCTAACCCACCTTCGTTTTGCTGATGACGTAGTCATTTTTGCAACTACCCCATCAGAGCTGCAGAGTATGATCCAGGAACTTGCTGACAAGAGTAAAGAAGTGGGATTAAAAATGAACTTTCAGAAGACAAAAGTGATGTTCAATGCTTTTACAAGAAATGAAGATTTATCGATTGATGGAGAAAAGCTGGAGATAACAGACACGTACGTTTATCTTGGACAGCAGATATCAAGTGAGGGTCACATTGATGAAGAAATTAATCGGCGTACAAAACTTGCCTGGAGAGCTTTTGGAAGAAACAGCATAATTTTCAAGAGCAATATGCCATTATGTCTTAAAAGAAAAGTGTTTGATCAATGCATCCTTCCAGTGCTTACGTATGGTGCAGAGACGTGGACCTTAACTAAAAGAGACATACAAAGGCTGCAGACAACTCAAAGAAGCATGGAGAGGTGCATGCTTGGTGAAACCAGGAGAGATAAGAAGAGGAACTCGTGGATCCGAAAAATGACGAGAGTGGAAGACATCATGATCAGAGTTAAATCCCTGAAATGGCAATGGGCTGGACATACTGCCAGAAGGACAGACCATAGATGGACAGCCGAAATTTTAGATTGGATTCCAAGGGACAGGAAAAGACCCAGAAAAAGACCACATGGGAGATGGGTGGATGAAATTCGTAAATATGCGGGAGTGACATGGAGGAGACTGGCACAAGACAGACCGTTGTGGAGGAAACTTGGGGAGACCTTCGTCCAGCAGTGGATTGATAATGGTTGACAATGATGATGATGATATGAAAAGATATACGAAATGTTCTGTGTTGTGTGGGCTGTCTGCTGAACCCGTCTTCAAAGCCTTGACAGGACGTTTTGTTAAACATCCAAAGCTCTGGGAACTTCCTTCTGGGACTGACCTGCGTCCATCCTACCAATCGCTCACCACCGCTAAAAATCATCCACACGATGTCTTCGTGACATAATCGGCTTGATGTGCCCCCGAAGTGAAAGCAAGAATTGCTTACAATATGAGAATGGACTCAAGCGTTTTTTTTTTTTTTTTTTTTTTTAAGTAATCCTAATTGCATATTCCGGCTTATCTGCGGCGGAAGTAAATGATGGATAATCTTCCTTTCAGCGAAATTTGCATATTCGGCAATTTTCAGTGCATCATTTTACATACATAGACAGCTACATACGTTTGTAAATTATCATTTAATTTTGTGCCCCAGTGTAGCTATTTCATTACAATTTTTTTTTTCACAGATCAGTTCCATTTCCAATTTCAAATTTTTCCACTTGCTTGTTTACCTTCAGGAAAACACCCGGTTTCATAATGTAAATTATGTTCATCTATTTAGCAACATTTCTAATATTCAGGGAGGAAATGGTATACGCAGTTACCGAAATGAAATGCTTTGTTTCTGGATCTAGTTATTTACTGATACTACCTCTGTGTACTCCTCTGGGCAACAGCTCGTTAAAATTGTTTCGAAAGATTACATAATCAACATATCCAGAATATTATCAACTAGCGTTTTATGAGCCATATGTTATCGCCTTTTACAATCATAACCCCACTCCCGTATTTTTGATAAATTACTGTCTTTACAAGTACAACTATCATCATTACATACAACACATACGAGGCTCAAAGTAGTATAAATATACCAGTGGTCCGAATTTCTTCGCGTAGAAGAGAAATCAAAGTTTCCAATCTTTTAACACATCAACCAGATGGCTTTTTCAAGGAAGGTAGACAGCAAACTCCAAATTGGATAATAGAATACTTCAACAATTTGAACGCGGTGACTTGACTAGACACTAAATGAGTAGATGCGAATGTAATTATTCATTCAAAGAAACGAGGTGTCATGTTTTGTTGGGCACACGGTACCGTGGGAGAAAATGCAGTATTATTTGACAAACTGGTTCCAAACTCGAGGCAGTTCTAGAGAGACGCTATCATTGCAAGCCTCACTATTGGTAATGGTCTGTAAGGTTTTGCGAATGGTAGTAGATTTATGCGTGGAGTAGAAAGCCAATTTCTTTATATCATGCCACATAGGATCAGCGGACTTCACTTCTCTGGACAGGGCAGTGGTTGCTTTTTCGCCCCTTGTGTCTGTCTCATGTTCGTTGAGACTAATTCTAAAGGAACTCTTGGTCATTACGATGTACACAGGGTAAGTCGAAAGTTTTGTAATATTTGCATACACGCATGCGCTGTGGTGGGTATGTCACGTGTTTAAACTAGTTCAAGTCGCGCACTGCAATCAGTCGAAAGGGATATACAGTGGTAGTCGTTGCTGTGAACGGCATTGCATGTCGTCGTTCTGTCTGTGGTTGCGACGCCTAAAAAATGAACAGCCACGACCGGCTAATTAATTAGGGAACCTTTGCTTTACCAGTTTGAACTCGGCCATAAAGCTGCTCAAGCAACACAAAGCATTTGTCATGCGAAAGCGAAAGGTTCCGTGGACCACAGCACCGCAACCAGATGGTTCAAGAAATTTCGCTCAGGTGGCAGAAACCTCGACGATCAGGCAAGGTCAGGTAAGCCGCGAACCGAGGATTTGGAGGCCGTGCACCACGCCGTAGAGGCAAATATGACAACCAGCACCCGGAGATTATCGGGCGAGCAGAGCATATCACAGACCACCGTGGTTTGTCACCTTCAAGACTTCGGCAAGGTCTACAGGAGCTTCCGCATTGTCCTTCACGAACTTATGCCAGCTGCAGCAAACCGCCGAGTAGAAGTGTGCACGAAACTCCTAGAAAATTCGCGCGATGTACGTTTCATCAAGAGAATTTTTACGTGCGATGGAAATTGGGTCTATTTACGTAATCCTAACACACAATGGCAGTGGTTGAGCCCGTTCAGCTTCCTGAACCTGTTTCCAAACGTGGGCGTTTCGAGCGCAAGGAAATGCTCTGCGTCTGGTGGAATTTCGAAGGGATAATCCATGACGAATTTGTTCCAGACGGTTGGACCATCAACGCCAGCCTCTACTCTGAACAGCTGGAGCGGATGTATGCCTTTTTGGAGAACTACCCGGCATTGAAGGAGAAGTACCCGGCATTGAAGGAGAAGCACCCGGCACTGGTGAACAGAAAGCGCGCTCTCCTACAGCAGGACAACGCTCGGCCTCATAACTTCAGAGCATCGAACTACTGCCACACCAAGCATATACACCGATTATAACCACCCCCATCTTAGGGAAAATGAGCGCGCCTGGAGACCGAACGGTCGCGCGGGGGAAGTTCACAGAGCAGTATATACACTGCTGGCCACCCAAAATGCAACACCAAGAAGGACAGGAGATCGCAAAGCCAAATTTACTGGACACATTACAACGGATACAAAGATGAAACGATTGAGATTACAGGCCCGTACAACTTGCGGAACACGCAGACATCAATAGTTCATGTGGCCCCCATGGCTGGCAATAACGGCCGCTACACGCCGCGGCATCGAACGAAAGAGGCTTTGGATGTGGGCTTGGGGTATGTCGGTCCAGGTTGTTTCCACACGTTGCCACAGTTCATCAGGCGTAGGCGCGGGTGGTGTTTGCCGGGCCACTCGGTTGCCAATCAGCGACCAGACGTGTTCGATGGGCGACATATCGGGAGAAGAGGTGGGCCACGGCAGCAGCGACACCTGGTGGGCCGTGAAGAATTGTTACGCGATGCGTGCCACGTGTGGACA
This sequence comes from Macrothele yani, assembly GCA_039090855.1. Classification (NCBI taxonomy): domain Eukaryota; kingdom Metazoa; phylum Arthropoda; class Arachnida; order Araneae; family Macrothelidae; genus Macrothele; species Macrothele yani. Next base: position 35,517,722 of record CM077024.1, on the reverse strand, counting down.
CGCATTCTCCCGTTGAAACGTGGCCGCTGGCAGGTCCTGCAGGTAAGGGAGGTCTACAGGCTCCAAAACGACGGAGATGGTGCGGTGGCTGTTGAGTGTACTGGAAATACGTACCAGAGGGGTGCGGGAGTCATATCCAATAGCGCCCCAAACCATAACGCCAGGCGACGGACCGGTATGGCGATGTATAATGCAGGCGTCATACAGTCTCTCGCCGCGCTGCCACCACACGCGGATCCGACCATCGTGGTGTTGCAGGCAGAAGCGGGATTCTTCGAAGAAGACAATGTCGAGCCATTCCACAGCCGCCGCACTCGCCAGTGGTGTAACGTCAATGGTAATCGGAGCAATGGGCGTCGTGCGACAAGTCCCAACACCTGCAGACGATGTCGAACGGTACGTGCTGACACAGGTTGTTGCGCAAAACACTCTAATTCCTGCGCTAACGTTCGTGATGTAGCGGTGCGAGCCGTCAATGCCCGCCGCACAACATGTGACGCGGCTGCGGCAATAGCTCACGTAGGTCCGCCCGTCCCTCCTGCATCCACCGAATCCATACTCGCCTCACCGTGGCTAGATGTCATCCCACACGGCCGCCGATGTTTCGGTACGATAAACCGCTGTCGCGATAAGCCACTATTCCACCTCTGTCGAACTCCGAAACGCGCTGGAATGACTGCCGTATTCTGCGACGAGGCATCAGGAAGCTTTCCACGCACAGGTCCGACAGCACAACACACTTCCACTACTTACACCCCGCCTTCTGTGCACCCTTCTTATAGTGCTTCTGGGTGGCGTGCCGGGCGCACATGATTTGCATATGACCTGCAATGCTAATTGTTTGCATGTCCTTTCGCGGGCGACGCATGCTGTGAATTTCAGGCCAATCGGATGCTTCTTTCTTGGTGTTGCATTTTGGGTGGCCAGCAGTGTATATACAACCCGAGGAACAGCTTTCGGTAAGTAGAGTGTTCGGAGTCAGAATGGAAAATGCTGCCGATTTATTGGAGTTTGATAAAGGACAAATTATGATGGCAAGGCGCCTCGGAACTACGATCACGGAAACAGCGCGGCTTGTGGGTTGTTCACGTGCCGCTGTAATGAGGACGTATCAAAAGTGGTGCGTAGATGGCCAACGAGGAACCGTGGTCCAGCCGTGTGTCGTCCGTAGCTCATTGATGCCTCAGGGGAGCGGAGACTATCGCGTATTGTTCACAGAGACCGCAGGGCCACAGTGCAACAAATCACCCGAAGCTACAACAGTGGTGACCAGGGGAATGTTACCGCACACAGTTCATCTCAGCCTTCTGCGCATGAGCCTGTGTAGCCGAAAACCCAGCCCTTTCCCCATGCTCACTGCACGTCATCGCCAACAACGCATAAAATGGGCCCAAGATCATCGAGATTGGACCGTGGATGATTGGAAGAAGGTGCCCCGATGACACCTTGATGCACTGTTGTGCGGAAACAGGCCGGGGGCGGCGGTGTTCTGCTGTCGGCGATGTTTTCCTGGGACACTTTAGGCCCCATTATCCCAATAGCCCAATCCTAGACAACTGTCAGGTATCTGAACATCGTTGCGGAACAAATTCACCCATTCATGGCAACTGTGTTCCCTGCTGGTGATGGCCGTTACCAACAGGATAATGCGCCATGCCACACACTGCCAGAATCGTCCAGGAGTGGTTCGAGGAACATGCTGGTGACTTTCTGTTAATGCCCTGGCCTCCAAATTCACCTGACATGAACCCAATCGAACATTTGTAGTTTGACTTGGAAAAGCGGGTTCGCGCTAATTCACTACCACCCCGAAATGTACGGGAACTGGAGGACCTGCTGTTGGCATTATGGTACCACGTACCTCAAGATAACTATCGCCACCTCATCGAATCAATGCCTCGCCGAGTGGCCGCTGTTCTGCAGGCTAAAGGGGGTCCAACAGCTTATTAGGTAGGCGGTCACAATGTAATGTCTCATTGGTGTAGTCCAGACCTTCCCCGGTCGGATTATTACTTGTTCCGGTTCATGGCCCACTTCCTTCGCGGGCGGCACTTCAACAACCATGAGGAGGTGGCAGCTGGGGTGAAGGAGTTCTGTGACTCTAAAGACAAGAACTGCTCCCGTCGCGAAATCGAAGAACAAGCAGACAGATCGCAAAAGACGGTACAAGATGACGGATGCCCTATACTTTTAATGCTAGTCAGCTTTCGTCGTAAAGGTACATATAAAGACATAGAGTGATTCAAATATTGCAAAACTTTCGACTCGCCCTCTGTTGTATCGCTTGGAGTCGTCCGTATATTGTAATGGGATGGTATAAACACCTGTCTCGTTGAGAAGAGGGAGCTTATCAATATTTATCTTAAGCATGGTATGTAAAGATGCCGGAGACCTGGTGTCGAAACCGAAGTTCAACTTCCTGAGGGTGTTTGTTCTTGAGTGGATACAAAGTACCTGGTAGGTAGGGAATAGAGCAAAAGGAGTTTAGTTGAGGCACAGATGGGTTGATATGGCTGGATCTGGATTTCTCTTCGCCAATAAATTCGGATCACTAGTACAGTTATACTGTTTTGAGTATGGTTGGTGTACAGTTCCTATTTATTAATTACATACGAGGATAAATTAGTGACTGTTGTACATATCACCGAAGGTCTATGTACAACAGTCACTAATTTATGGGCCAGGGTTTGAATCCCAGGAGAGACCTATGTGTTGTGTTTGCCCTGCATCCCTTGCTCTCTGACTTGCCTCAGCGGCTCCCTATTAGGGACGGGTGATAGCTTTTTATCCATCCCCAGTTTCTCACGATGGTCGTTAAGCCTCTAAACAACAGCAAAAACAACCGAAAGTGTTCATGCATTTATATACATTGATTGATATAAAATGTTTCCGATAGTTAAATTAAATTTTTAACTTAACGATGTCCCTGTTTGTAGATTACGGAAATATTCACAAGCCTTCTATCAATCCAGATGCACTGTTTTTCCAATAATTCGCATAACAATGTTTTTGTTCCTTTGTTTCTACGATTTTGGTTCTAAAAGAGGTATTATTTAACTTACAGTTAGTTTTTCGTTCATTAACTGCAAAACTACCATGATTTTGCGGAATGCGTTTTCCAACACTTGCAATCCATTCCATTCGCCCAAACTTGTTTTTCCTGTAAATGTATTTTCACTGCACGGTACGTACTTTACTGAAAAGCTAAAATGCAGGTATATGTCCGCCTCAGAAATTCAAATAAATGCTTCCCCAGATTTGAAGAAAAAAATATATTTAATCGTCGATAAATACAAATTCTCACAGAAACTATTGTACACTGGATTGCCTAAGCTGGAGACACTGCATATCTTCTATTGATATCTGTGCAAGCCAACCGAAATTGCCTTCAGATAATTGATATTTAGCTTTTCGTAGTGAGATATACTGTATATGTGCTTAAGTAATGTCTCCTCTTCAGGTCTGATTGTCTGACTTTCCTACAGTCAACCACCCTTGATTAAGTGTTGAGTTAGTAGAGCATAATTGTCTAGAATATCGAGGTAGACGTTCTGGTTAACAGGTTTGTCCACGATAACCAATGGGCCGGGACCATACTGTTGCAGCGCTCATGAGCAAGCGTGCACCTTTTTTCCTATATTTGCGTAAGTAAATCCGAGTGAAAGAAAGAAAAAAAGAGAGAATTAGGTTTCAAAACTAATCGAGTAGATGGAAGAGATTTTGGGATGTGTGTATAAATTATTAACTTAAGGAATTTATAAAATTCACACTCCTCAAATATTCTATATTTTTTAATTAAATTTTTTTTCTTAGATTTTTTTACTTGGATTCGTGCCGAGTCAGCGTTCACGATAATAGCCCCCTCCACCTTCTTCATTCCGAGTCAAGGGAACTTCCAGCCAGCCTGCGTGCTGTAAAGTTAGACCGCATGGTAGCTCTTCTCATCCCCATCGCGGGCACCGACAGTATTGAATAAGGTGGAGTAATTTTACAACGGGGAAGATTGATCGAAACGTTCATTTCACCGAAGGGTCACTTGATCGAAAGGTACATTTCACCGAAGGGTCACTTTATCGAAAAGTTCATTTCACCGAAAGGTCTCTTTACCTAAAAGTTCATTTCATCGAAAGGTCACTTGATCGAAAGGTACATATCACCGAAGGGTCACTTTATCGAAAAGTTCATTTCACCGAAAGGTCTCTTTACCTAAAAGTTCATTTCAGCGAAGGGTCAGTTTATCGAAAACTTTGGATTTCATCACAGGATCTGTTGAAGTATGGTGCAAGTTTGGCAGACAGACTACCGAAACGTTAGGGGATCACACTCAAATTGCATTTTGATTTCTCCGTGTCACAGAAAACACAAAGATTTAGTTTTAAGACAAAAATAATTAATTTTAAGTCCCTAGGCCTCGGCTTAGGACTTTTTAGCAAATTTTAATCACGCTCATGAGGTTTACATAAAAGTCACGTTCAGTGCTCATGTTCATAAGGTTTACATAAAAAGTAAAATTAAAAATTTTGCGCATTTTTTCAGGCAAAAATAATAAATTTTAGGTCCCTAGGCCTCGGGTTAGGCCTTTTTAGCAAATTTTAAACGTGCGTGCTCAAAAGGAGCCATAAAATTGATTTTTCAATCTAGGGCCCTAAAATTGATTCCCTTTGCCTGAAAAAATTTGCAACATATTAACTTGACTTTTTATGTAAACTTTATGAACATGAGCAGGCACGATTAAAATTTGCTAAAAAGTTCTAAGCCGAGGCCTAGGGCCCTAATATTGATTCTTTTTGTGTAAATAAATGTGCAACATTATTAACTTGACTTTTTATGTAAACTTTATGAATATGCGCACGCACGATTAAAATTTTCTAAAAAGGCCTAGGACCCTAAAATCGATTCTTTTTCCCTGAAAACATGTGCAACGTTATTCACTTGACTTTTTATGTAAGCCTTATGAACATGAGCACGCACGATTACAACTTTCCAAAAAGGTCTAAGCCGCGGCCTAGGGCCTTAAAATTGATTTGTTTTGCCTTAAAAATGCACAACATTATTAACTTGCCTTTTTATGTGAACCTTATGAAATACGAGCAGGCACGATTAAAATTTGCTAAAAAGGGCCGAAGTCTTAGGGGCCGTAAAATTGTTTCTTTTTGCATGAATAAATCTGCAACATTATTAACTTAATTTATTATGCAAGTCTTATAACTATCATCACGGCAGCTTCAAATATGTTAAGAGGGCCCAGGCTTGTGGCCTTATAATTAAATGTTTTATGAATGGGTAAAAGTACAAAATTATTAACTTGACTTCGTGTGTAAACTAATATAAGCACCCATGGCTCAAAGTGCAAAATTACTAACTCGAGTGCGTGGTTAATTAATATGAGCATGCATGACTGACATTTGTTAAAATGGCTTAAGCTGAGGCCTAGGGACCTAAAATTGATTTTTGTATTTTAGTAAATGTGGAACATTATTCACTTGACTTCATATGTAAACGTTATGAGTATGACGTGAAGTGATTAAAATCTGCTAAAAAGGCATAAACTGAGGCCTATAAGGCCTTAAAATTAATTCTTTGTGTCTGAGTAAATGTATGAAATTATTAACTTTGCTCGTACATAACACATATGAATATGAGCACTGTAGCTTAGAATATGCTAAAAGGGCCCACATCTGGGCCCAAGGCCTTAAAATCAACGTTTTTGGGTCTGGGTAAAAATTCAACATTATTAATTTGTAAACCTTATGAATATGAACAAGAAGGATTAAAATTTGCTAAAAATTCCCAGATCTAGTCCTATAAGGCCTTAAAATTAATGTTTTACGCTTGAGCAAAAGTGCAACACATTTTACTTTACATTTTATATAATGCTTATGAATACGAGTAGGGTTAAAATCTGTTAAAATGGCCTGTACCTAGGCCTACGGTCAAAAAATTCATGTTTTGTGGTTGAGTAAAACTGGAACATTACTTACTTGATTTGATATGTAGTAACCCTTATGAATATGAGCTCGAGGGATTAAAATTTGACAAAAATGCACAAATTAATTGTAATTAATCTTAAATTTCGAAAAGCCTACTCATGAGGAGGTGTTTCATAGAAATTAAAAGTGTATTTTTTATATAATCCGATAATGTTTAGGTGGCCAGTTTTTCAAAAACCCGCACCACACTTCAACAGATCTCCAACAACAAAATTCTGAGTTTTCGATAAACTAACCATTCGGTGAAATGATTTTTCGATAAAATGAACTTTTAGGTAAAGTAATCCTTCGGTGAAATGAACTTTTCGATCAAATGTCCTTTCGATGAAATGAACTTTTAGGTGAAGTGACCTTTCGGTGAAATGAACTTTTCGGTCAAGTGACCCTTCGGTGAAATGTACCTTTCGATCAAGTGATTTTCGGTCAAGTGACCTTTCGATCAAGTGAACGATACCCAGACTGGGCGAAAAGCATAGCATTTCTATGGTGGTGGATTTACAACCCTGAGAGATTTCGCGGGCAAGGATTTCCTAGAATTCAGAAGCAATTTTGGACGGGGCGAAGAGTTGGCAAATAAGAGGATTTTCGAGTAGCCCAGAGCAGACCAGGTCGGGAAATGTTAATTTCTTGACCAGTCCGTAATTTGGTGGGAGTATCCGTGGTAGAAAAAATTGCGTAGCCTGCATGGGATTGGAAGAGAGAAGAGAAAGCATGGTGAAAAAGTTGAGGAAGGAGCGGAGAGACAGAGATCGAGAAGCATTAACGAAAAACAAACTTAACGAGGAGGTCAAATCCCGGCTTCGCTCTTGCTCTTTGAAATGGAAATTCTCCTGTTGTTTTGTTAATGGGAAATAAGGAAGACCTCCAGGGATAGCTTATTGTGGTGATGGAAAACTGCTCCCGATGACCGGGCATATTGTCAAAAAGGGTGATTTTCTGCCAGCGTGTAAATTTTGGACTCTTAGAGACTATGACATCGGAAAGATTCTCCATGAGGGCCTGTTGTGCACCCCATAAGTAAAACCTGCCTGAGTAAATCCTGGAACCGTAAGATGAAAATTCTCCGCCAGCCCTTAACGAGGGATAGAAGCTAGGACATTTCCGACCATAACAGTTTCCCTCTTATTGATTTGTTTTGTGTGAAGATAGAATGCAGTTCTAATAGAGCATAATAGGATGTAAAAGCAGTGCAGGGAAATTAAGCAAGTCCTTAATCAATTGTGTAAAAGTGAGAACCTAGCGATAAGAAATGAGAGGGATAGAAGTAGATAACTTGATCAGAGCAGGCAGTTGTGTAGATTCTATAATAATTAATTGAAGTAATAAATTATCCTAAATATTCAGCATAAGATTAAATCAAAATAAACAATTAAATTTAAAACTTAAGGAAGACTAAAAATATCAGAAGGGTCTGCATAACATTATAAGTGTATTTAAAGATCACGTCTTAAATCAGACAAATAAACTTCATTTTATGTGCATGTTATATATGAGTTGGCAAATTTCATTTAAGTGACCATCTTGTGATTTAATAACTTTGGCCATAAATGAAAATTGAGCGTGTGAGTGCGTGCTTGGTGAGTGATCATGCGAAAAGTATTCTTGTATCCAGTGCCTAGTATTTTTCAGATCGACGCAGTTATCGAATCAAAATTTCTAGTTAATCTAAGTAACTAAATCTCAAAGGAATAAGATCTAAAAGAAAAAAACTAGGCGATCACATTAAAAACATTGCGGCACTCAGTGGACCTCGATACGCGGATCGTCGACTGGGTGAAACACAACGCCCGTCCTCGAATAACGAGCCTGTGTCTTCTCTATTACTGGAAGACATAGTTTTTTGAGATTCGAGTGACTCCCCATGTTATTTTCATAATTACTGCCAGTGCACATACAGCAGGCGCTGGTAGCCCAGTAATAATACCACGAAAAACACCCCACACGAGTACACTACCAGCTCCAAACTTGACTGTAGGAACAGTATACTGTTGTAAATAGCGTTCCCCCGGCTGCCGCCATACCCACACACGGCCATCAGACTGATGAATAATTTATCTAGATTCATGAGTCCATAGGACACGTTTCCATTTATCTACGATCCACGATAAATGTTCTTTTCACCATGCTAAACGACGAGTAGCATTCCGAATGAAGATGAAACGCTTATGAGCAGTGCGGCTGCTCATAAGCGTTTCATCTTCATTCGGAATGCTACTCGTCGTTTAGCATGGTGAAAAGAACATTTATCGTGGATCGTAGATAAATGGAAACGGGTCCTATAGACTGATGAATCCAGATACATGATCCATCGCTGTGTTCCAAGGCAGTGTGTGGGTATGGCGGGAGCCAGGGAACGTTATTTACCACAGTGTACTGTGCTGTTTCTACTGTCAAGTTTAGAGCTCGCAGTGTACTCGTGTGGGGGTGTTTTTCGTGGTATGGTCCCGGACTATTGGTTATCGTGGGCAACCCTGTTAATAAGCAAGTCTACCTCGATATTCCGGACAATTATGCATTACCAACTCTGTGGCAATACTATGGAACCGATCTTGTTGGTACCAGCAGGATAATGCACCGAGCCATAAAGCAAGGAATGTTACGGTGTGGTTTGACGATAATTCCGCATCGTGTGTGGACTGGCCAGTACAGAGCCCTGATCTTAATCCCATAGAGCACCTATGGGCTGAATTAGAGCGCCGCATAAGAAGTTTGGAGCCAAGGCCTACTACTAAGCAACAGTTGGCGGCAGCGTTATTTACTGAATGGAAGCGAATACTTATCGCTGTGTTAAACCTTGTCGAAAGCATGTCTCGAAGGGTAAGTTCATGCATTAAGGCCGAAGATGGACCGACACCGTACTGATGTATGTCAATAAATGCTATGTTGTGTTTCTCTTCTAAGTGCACGGTGACTTTGGTCAATATAATGTTCATTTACATCATTTAATCGAAAATCTGTGCCCCGTGAAAATGCAAACTGTGTCAAAAGTGTTAGTCACCATTCCACCAAGGTTTCAGAAATATTGGAATTGTGTGAAATACAAAAATACAATTATGCTATCGAATGAAAAAGATTCATAGCATTTGAATCCAAACCACAGATGCTGAAATATCGTGTCAGCAAATGGGCAAAATGTTGCTCTAAACTCGTCGAGTTATTGGAAGTGCTGACTCTTCAAGTCAGCACACTTTGCTAATTTTTTCCTGCGGACGGTGAAAGTTATAACCAGAAGACTGATTTGTTGATGCCACAAGATGACTTGATTTACCTCAACTACAGTAATAAAATCTAATCACATGCCCGAGTACTTACAACATCTAGATTCTCGTGAGACGAACTTATTGTATTTTACTATATTCTCAGAGATCATTTCAATTGTTTACTGTTCAGCAGCTCTCTTTCACTCACCCTCTCTCTTCCTTCCTCGTCTCCCAACCAGTCTCTCTCATTTCCTTTCTCGCCCTTCCTTTCTATCTCTAACTTCCTCCCTCCATCTCTAGCACTTTCTCTCTTCGTCTGTATCTCTCAATCTCGCTTTAACTCCGTTTCTCTGCCTTCCTCTTCTCCCACCTGTTCTTTACCTTTCTCGCTCTTCCACTCTCTCTTCTTTCCTTCCCTCCAATCCCTTCTTCTTTCCCTCAATTTTCCCCTCCGTCTCTCTCAATTTCATTCTTTCTATCCTTCCCTAAGTTTACCTCTCTTTCACTCACTCTCTCTTCTTTCTTCCCCTCGTAACACATACTCTTTCTCTCTCCTTCCCTCCGTTTCTCTCTCTTTCACTCATTTTCTTTTCCTTTCCATCTTCGCTTATCTTTCTTTCCTCTTCCTCTCTCCACCTCACCATTACGCTCTCTCTCTCTTTCCTTCGCACCGTTCTGCTCTTAGTTGCTCGCAATCTATCTTCCCCTCACTTCCGCTGTCCCGCTCTCTCTCTCTCTCTCTCTCTCTCTCTCTCCGCACTATCCTCTTCCATCACTTTCCTTTCTTTTTTCTATCTTCTCGCCGTCCCTCTTTAGAAATTCGTACCGCGTAGGCATTTTCTTTAAAATTTGAAAGTTTAGTTGGTCTGATACTCGTATATTCGAGTATTATTTGACAAATGAACATTCCACATCAATATGGCTGTGAATATTTTTAACCTGATTTCGCTTTCTTGGTAACAGCCCATTCTAAAAATAGGAGCCATGGTTGGCTCTGCTAAGAATGCTTCAAAGAGCTCCGTAAATGTCAGACGATACAGTTAGTGTAATTGTTCAACAGAAATTCAATTAACTTTTTCCTGCTGCTTCTTTTTCTTCTTCGACGATAGCTCTCCATCTCTCGGCTGCATAATGATTGGGCAGAAATTTCCAGAAAGTTCCCATCATTTAAGTGTCATTATAGGTTTCCGGAAAAACTCATTAAGTGCCCTAAAATCAATCGGAATTCTTGAAGGGAAAGAGAAGTTGCTCAGCCCTGTGTTTCAAATGTGGTTAAAAATGCGATAAGAATAATATTTTTTTCATCCTACGAAGCCATTTTATTTCTCCTTCGCTAATATCAGATTAATTTGATCAAGGCTTTAATGAATTGCATCATTTTTATAAAGAAAGCCTTTTCTGTTCGACTCAAGACTGTAGGCAGAATGTTTTCGTCTCTGAGCCACTCAATTATTTAAAGGAAGCACGGGTTTTCGGCCCATAAATTTTAGTATCTGTAGTTAAAAGGGAGGAAGCTTGACACGACTAAATCAGAATTTTTCAGTGAGTTGCTAGCATTTTTGAAGTTTGGTTGCAATCGATTTTCATTCATTAGTTTTTGCACCCGTCGGACGGCGATCATCATTAGATATTTTGAAATTGAAATTATTTCTTGGCGGAACATTATTTATGCCCGAAATAAATTACCTTTAATTTGATCAAGACTTAATGGATTGCAGCGTTTTTAAAAAAGAAGTGCTGTAAGAAGTTTGAGATTATAAGTAGAATTATTCGCTCGAAGAACTACTCAATTATCAAATGGTCTTTGCGAAGTCCTTCTTTCAGGAAAGAAGTATGCGACGAGTCCTTGGGAAGAGCACATTTCGGGCCCCAAATTTTCAAGCATCAGTAACTGTGTATACGGCTAATTAGTTATGCTATTATTATTATTTTTTTATTGAAGATTTAATGACCACCGTGAGCAACTCAATGGGCTATAAGCAGTCGCCCGTCCTTAATTTAAGGCCATTGGTTCCAGGGAAGTGAGCGAGCCAATGCCGTAAGACAAACGCATCCATGCCTCACCGGGATTCGAACCCGAACCCTTCTCGGACGAATGATCATAAGCCAGCGCTTAGACCACTGGGCCACAGGGGAGCTTATCCTTTTTTTTAATTTTTTTTTAGTTGTTGTTTTTCCACTGATCTAAAGCCAATATCGGTCATATGTATGATAATAAAAAAAAGTGTGTGTGTGTGCGTGCGTGCGCGATCTGTGGCAGCCATAACTAATAGGAAAATCGTAATATACACTTCAAAATTTGGCAGATCGCTTCTTATATTGCTTCTCAGAGTTGTAGAGTATGATACAGGAACTTTTTTTTTTTTTTTTGGATTGGAGGTTTAACGACCACCGTGAGCAACTCAGTGGGCTATAAGCAGTCTCCCGTCCCTAATTTAGGGTTACTGGTTCCAGGGAAGGGAGAGAGCCAGTGCCGTAAGACAAACACAACGTCCATGCCTCACCGGGATTCGAACCCGGACCCCTTACGGACGAATGATCAGAGGCCATCGCTTAGACCACTGCGCCACCGGGGCGGCTACAGGAACTTGATGACGACAGCAAAAAAGTGGAGTTACGAAAAACAAAATTGATATACAGCGTTTTTAAAAGTACTGCAGATTTAGAGCTTAGTGGGGCAAACTTAGAAGTAACTGATGCTTATATTTAGTTTGGACAACAGATATCAAACGAAGGCCAGATCGAAGAAGATAATTAATAGGCGTATAAAACTTGATTGGAGCGCATTTGGAAAAAACAGCGCAATCTTCAAGCGCATTTTACCGCAATTTCTAAAAGTTATTAATAAGTGCATCCTTTTAGTTCTTATTTATGGATCAGAGACATGGACTTTACTAAAACCGACACATAAAAACAACGTACAACTCAACAAGGAATACATATGTGCATGCTTGGTATAAGCATGGAAGGTAGGAAGAAGAAATCATGGATCAGGAAAATGATAAGAGTTGATGCAAGTACGTTGAAAGTAAAGACAATAAAGTGGTAGTGAACTGCACAAATTGCTAAAAGAACTTGTGAAGAAAAGCTTTTTCTGCCCGTGGTGGGATTCGAACCCAAGTCTTCCTACTACGGAGCGGAATGTTCCCCCGACTGAACGACGCCGACAAGGCTTATCGATGCAATTTGCCGTTTTGGCTCATGCGTCACCTCCGTTGTACGTCACAAACTGACCAGTTTTAGAAAATTGAAATACAGTAAAACCCCGTTTATACCTTTTTCAAGGGACCGTGTAAATTTAACGCATAATTGAAAAAACGTAAATACGAAACAGGGAATATTTAACATTAAGGGCATTTCAGAATTTGGGGAATGGCGACATTTTACGTATAAATGAGAAAAGCATATAAGTGAGGAACGTATAAACGGGGTTCTACCTTACTAGACTAGGTACGAAGGGACAGGAAATGGTTCAGAATAAAACCGCATGAGTGGATGAAATTTGAAAGCATGCTGGAATGACACGCAATAGAATTGCTCATAGGGCTGTGAGAGAACATCTAGCAATGCATTGAGAACGGTTGATGATGATGAAATATTAAGTGCTCGTGATTGTACTTATTTTTTTTTTTTTTTTTTTTTTTTTTTTTGGATTGGAGGTTTAACGACCACCGTGAGCAACTCAATGTGCTATAAGCAGTCACCCGTCCCTAATTTAGGGTCACAAGTTCCAGGGAAGGGAGAGAGCCAGTGCCGTAAGACAAACACAACATCCATGCCTGACCGGGATTCGAACCCGGACACCGTTCAGACGAATGATCAGAGGCCATCGCTTAGACCACTGCGCCACCGGGGCGGCTGATTGTACTTATGAATCATTACCCACGCTTAGACACATTCGGCCACATTTATGAGGAGTTATGCACACTTGGCCATACTCATGAGCACGTTTAAGCAGTTAAACACAATGATAATGTGTTTTCCACACCTAGCTACAGTTATGAATTTTTATCTACAGTTATTCATTTTTGAATTGTTAGCCCATCTTAAACACATTTATGAGCCGTTAGCTACATTCAAACGGACTTATCAATTTTAGAAACATTGATATTATGTGTTCCACACTTAGCTACACTTATGAAATATCAAGTGCATTTAACCATGCTTATGAATTATTAACCACTTTTAGATACACTGGGCCACATTTATTGGCAGCTATCCACACTTAGCCATTCTCATGCACAATTTTAAATCTTTAGTAACACTGACAATATGTTATCACACGGAGCTTCAATTATGAAATATTAGCCATGTTGATCCTCACCTGTAATCGTTAGCAGCATTGATGAATCATTAACCACACTGAGCCATACTTAATGAATATTTACTATACTTAGCTATACCGGTATAGTTAGTTGCAGTTAATTGTACTTAGCGCTATTTATGAACCGTTAACCACTTTTGCTATAGCTATGGAACTTCAGCCAGCCACACTTAACTGCATTTACTGATCGTTAGTCACACTTAAAGATATTTATGAATCGTTTGCTAATGTTGGCAGCACTTATTAGTTTTTAAACTAAAATCAAGTGCGTTTGTTTTACCTCAAGCCATTGTCGAAAAGCGCTACGGTATTTTATATGTATGCCATGCTGATTACAACATCATTAATTTCTTCGTATTTTTTAATCCTCCATATGAGAATTACTATCAACAAGGTTCTCTGGAAATCTCGAAATTGCACAGAAACGAAAGAAAAACACTTGCAGCGTAAAACATAAATCCCAAATATATTTCGAAAGTTTCAGATGGAAGCAATTCTTGCAGTCCTGGTAAGAGAGAGAGAGAGAGAGAGAGAGAGAGAGAGAGAGAGAGAGAGAGAGAGAGAGAGAGAGAGAGAGAGAGAGAGAGAGAGAGAGAGAGAGAGAGAGAGAGAGAGAGAGAGAGAGAGAGAGAGAGAGAGAGAGAGAGAGAGAGAGAGAGAGAGAGAGCAAAAGAAAGAGAAATTTTTGTCTCTGACTCCATTATATTCCCCTTCCTTCTGATAACACTTCTTTCCACCCTTTCCTTGGCGTTGGAATTTTTCTATTCTGTTTTATTCTAAATCGTGGCCTGTTGTAAAAAGAAAAAAGTTTTCCCCATTGTGTTTGGAACTAGTTACCTGGTTCTTCAAAATGAAATTTCCTTCCGTTCCCATGGGTGGAAAAGTTAACATTTTCGCTGGAGCTAAATCTTTATTCGCTTCCATCACAGCAAAAAGTCTTAATCGCACTCTATTTTTGTTTTATTGCTCGCTGCTTCGGATTCTTATTTTAATATTTTCATGTCTGGTTGCTACTTTTCAAGATTTGTTCAAAATTCTATGGATGTTGAGACTCTATTTTGATTTCCGTAACATACAGGGGTTTTAATGAATGAAATACGGTATTACACCATTGTACAATACAAATTTTGAAGTTGTCATTGTACAATACAAACAGGAACCAACGAAATGTTCAAGTTTTTGGATATTATCTGACTTACTATTCATGTCATATTTACACCAATAAACGGGTTCATAACTTCAAAATTTGTATTGTACTAATCCCGTATTTCATTCATTGATATTCTGCGCCTCCGGGCAATCACGGGAATGAATTCTAATCCTCCAGGTTCGCTATATATGAATGCCGGTTGCTTCGACTAGTGAATCCTGAGATAGTTATATTCTAATTAATCGGAAACTTGTGCCTTAGTTGTTCTGGGTGGTGTAGAGGTTAGCATACTCGTCCGCTAGCAGGGAGACGCGGATTCGATTCCCGCTCCAGGACGACGAAATTTTCAAGTTTTTCGGATACTGTCTGACTTACCATTTACGTCATATCAGAACCAATAAACGGATTCACAACTTAAAATTTTGTATTATACAGGGGTTTATCAAAATAATCGAAATACTGGCTACGACTGAAGTACACGCAATATACCGTATGTAAATCACAGGGATGGCGTCACTCTCAATGTACATAAAGGGGTGCAGTACGATTTCGGTTATCACTTAGCGGTCGCAGGTGAAGCAACTGTTGTCGAGTAATTGTCGACAATGTCAGATGTCGGTGACCTTAATAAAGGCATAATAATAGGCGCGGCTCGCAGGAGCTTCAGTAACTAGAACGGCAGAAAAAAGATGTGTAACACGAGGAACTGTATCGAAGATTATGACTACTTCAACAAGTTAGTAAAATCATGCAATGCATTGATTATGATACGCTTTCCAACATACCAGAAATCATTACTCAAGTTATGAAGATAATGGCTGTGGAATAAATCTCGTTCCTGTGCCCTGACTGTTGACCCTATTTCGATGATAATCAACAGAACCGGTTCAGTATACCTCCGGAACAACATACTAAAGTTTTGTCGCAATAGATGCCTTTTTAGTCAAGTTATGGGATAATGGCTGGGGAATAAATCTCGCTCCTGTGCCTCGACATTTGACCTCGTTTCGATGATATTCAACAGAACCAGTTCCGTACATCTCCGGAACAACATGATGAAGTGTTTCCGCAAACGAAACATTTTTGCGTAAATTATGACGCATAAGGGCGATGGAATGGATCCCTTCCTATGTTCTGACCTTTGACCTCATTTTGCCTATTATCAATACGGTTACTTCCCAGGTTGTCCTTTACCACATACTAAAATTTCATCGTAATCAAACCATTTTTACGTGAGTTATCGTGCGGACAGACAGACAAAGCTGAAGCATCTACGCTTCTTCAACCTACGGTTGGAAAGCGCAAAGAAGGACACTCCAGGGGTGTAAATTGTGGATGCCATACAAATATGTCAGACAAGGATAGGCGAACGTCGCCACGGATTGTTCAAACGAAGCACAAGACCACAGTACCGCAAATTAGAGATGAGTTCGGGCTCAATTTTAGGAGCCCGGGCCCGGCTCCCTTTCTTTGATTACATGTGTTTGTTGAGCCCGGATTCCTGGAAAATTTTGCTTTCAAGGCTTGCATTTATGCATTATACACTGGCCAAAGATATGGCCCAAGCAAGGATTAGTTTAAAAAGTTAGTAAAATCATGCAATGCGGTCATTATGATACGCTTTCCAACATACCAGAAATCATTACTCAAGTTATGAGGATAATGGCTGTGGAATAAATCTCGGTCCTGTGTATTTACTTTTGATCCCATTTCGACGATATTCAACAAAGCCAGTTCAGTATACCTTCGAAATAACATGATAAAGTTTTGTCGCAATAGAAGCATTTTTACGTAAGTTATGATGCATAAGGGCTATGGACAAGATCATGCTCCTGTGTAAAAGGTTACTTTTACCCCATTTCGCTCATTTTCGACAGGATTTGTCCCCAGGGAGGCCCCTACAGCATACTAACATTTCATCCAAATCGAAGCCTTTTTACGTAAGTTATGACGCATAATGGAGATGGAAGTGATTCCGTTCCTATGTCCTGACCTTTGACCCCATTTCTCCCATTTTCAATAGGGTTTTTCCTCAGGTGGTCCCCTACCACATACTAATATTTCATCGAAATCGAACCTTTTTTACGTTAGTTATGACGCACAAGAGCAGTGGAATAGATCCCGCTCCTATGTCCTGACTTTTGATCCAATTTAGTTCACTTTCAACAGGGTTCCTTCCCAGGTGCTCCCCTACCACATACTAAACTTTCTTAGAAATCGAACGATTTTTACGCGAGTTATCGTGCGGACGGTCATACGCACACAACGCGTGAAGTAATGAGGCAGATGGAAATCGCGACAATCTGCTCGCTAGAGTGTGACGTCATAACACTTTAAGAGGATCCACACACAACGCGTGACGTAATGAGACAGATGGCGTGACCGCGCGCCAACATCTCTATCGCAAGAGCGTGACGTCATAAGATTTCTAAGCACGGGTTACGTTAATGGGACGACGCCATGACACTAAAAACGTGGTAATTCGGGCTGGTTGTTTAACCCACTCAACGAATTTTCCTAAAGTCGAGATCAAGCTAAATGGATTTCTAGTACCAGAACACGGTAGGTTAACGACTTTCAACAAAATCCTAAGAGCGGTTTTCAAAATAAAATTTACATACATACAAGAATTGCTCCTTTAATACACTGCTGGCCACCAAAATGCAACACCAAGAAGGACACGAGATAGCAAAGCCAGATTTACTGGACGCATAACAACAGATACAAAGATGAAACGATTGAGCTTACAGGCCCGTGCGACTTGCAGAACACGAAGATATCAATAGTTCGGGTGGCCCCCATGGCTGGCAATAACGGCCGCTACACGCCGCGGCATCGAACGAAAGAGGCTTTGGATGTGGGCTTGGGGTATGTTGGTCCAGGCTGCTTTCACACGTTGCCACAGTTCATCAGACGTAGCCGCGGGTGGTGCTTGTCGGGCCACTCGGTTGCCGATCAGCGACCAGACGTATTCGAAGGGCGAGATATCGGGAGAACCGGGGGGCCACGGCAGCAGTGGCACCAAGTGGGTCGTGAAGAACTGTTGCACGATGCGTGCCACGTGCGGGCGCGCATTGTCCTGTTGAAACGCGGCCGCTGGCAGGTCCTGCAGGTAAGGGAGGACTACAGGCTCCAAAACGTCGAAGATGTACCGGTGGCTGTTGAGTGTACCAGCGACGCGTACCAGAGGGGTGCGGGTGTCACATCCAATTGCGCCCCAAACTATAATGCCAGGCGACGGACCGGTATGCCGATGCATAATGCAGGCGTCATACAGTTTCTCGCCGCGGTGCCGCCACACGCGGCGCGATTCTTCGGAGAAGACAATGTCTTGCCATTCTGTACTCCAGGAGCGGCGTTCAACGACCTACTGCCGCCGCACTCGCCGGTGGTGTAACCTCAAGAATAATCGGAGCAATGGGCGCCGTGCGACAAGTCTCCGCTCCTGCAGACGACGTCGAACGGTATGTGCTGGCACAGGTTGTTCCGCAACACACCCTAATTCCAGCGTTAACGGTCGTGGTGTGACGGTGCGAGTCGTTAATGCCCGCCGCACATCATGCCGGTCTTCTCGTTCGGTGGTGTGCCGCGGCTGCGGCAGTCGCTCACGTCGGTCCGTCTGACTCTCCTGCACCCACCGAATCCATACTCGCCTCACCGTGGCTAGATGTCGTCCCACACGGGCGCCGATGTCTCGGTACGATAAACCGCCGTCGCGATAAGCCACTATTCGTCCTCTGTCGAACTCCGAAACGTGCTGGAATGACTGCCGTGTACTGCGACGAGGCATCAGGAAGCTTCACACGCACAGGTCCGGCAGCACAACACACTTCCACTACTTACACCCCGCTTTCTATGCACCCTTCTTATAGTGCTTCTCGGTGGCGTGCCGGGCACACATGATTTGCATATGCACTGCAATGCTAATCGTTTGCATGTCCTCTCGCGGGCGACGCATGCTGCGAAATTAAGGCTAATCGGATGTTTCCTTCTTGGTGTTGCATTTTGAGTGGCTAGCAGTGTAGAATGGGATAAGGGCGTTGGAATGCATCCCTCTCTTATGTCCTGACCTTTGACCCCACTTCACCCATTTTCAAGAGGGTTCATTCCCAGGTGGTCCCCAACGACGTACTGATATTTGATCGAAATCGAACCGTATTTACGCAAGTCATGACGCATAAGGCTATGGAATGCATCCCGCTCCTATGTCCTGACCTTTGACCCCACTTCTCCCATTTTCAATAAAGTTCGTCCCCTGTTTGTCCCCTACCACATACTAAAATTTCGTCGAAATCGAACCATTTTTACGCGAGTTATCGTGCGGACAGACAGACGGACGGACGGACTGACCTACGGACAAAGCTGGAGCATTTACGCTTCTTCAACCTACGGTTGGAAAGCGTAAAAAATCATTAGTCTAAAAAGTTTAGTTCACTTAATCCATTTCACAATATTAATATGTTTTTAGAAATACTACGCATAAAGCCAAATGTTCTAAAATGTAGATTTGAAAATAAATAAATAGTCAACGTGCCCTTCGACCGTATCAGGAGAATCAGTAATTTTGGTAAAAGCTGAAGAAAAGAAAATCGTTCAGAAACGAAAAATTCCATTCGTTATTTCTTTTTGATTTCTAAATTTACTTTTATTTTGATTAAATTGCATTATAAAACGTACAACGCCGTACAGACAGTTGCAAGTGTTTGAAATTTTGACTCTAGAAAACTAATCTTTGCAATATAATTTACATATATGCTAATTGGTAAAGGTAGTTTAGAGTGATGTAGTAGAATATAAAAAAAACATGTAGGGAAATTTCCAAAATTTAAAAAAAAAAAAAAAAAAAACGTAAAAGCATTCCAGACCAGATTATTCTGCATTTTGTAACATTAACAATGTTTTGCGCTTAATAGGATAATAATCACAATATTATCATATGTGTGCAGTTTCCAGATCAAGTTCATCATGTAAAAAGAGAGAAAGAGAATTGCATCTAATGCCTCAGTGCTTCAACTTGATCTTCTTTTCTCTAAAACTCGACCTGCTGCACTAAAAACCAACGTCACCCCAAAAATCGCGGGAGTGAGGAAATTTTAAAAAATAAATAACAATACTTCTAACTGCACAATTTTGGAAATTAATACATCATTTTAAAGATAAGATTCTTGATTTTTAACAAAATACAAGAAGTGGGAATGTGATTTTTCCCAGTTTTTCGATACCAGACCTCCTTAAACTAATCCTTGCTTGGGCCATAACTTTGGACAATGCATAATGCAAGTCTTGCTAAGCAAATTTTGTCTTGCAATGGCAGCTAGCTTAGGAAATTGAAATCCTTCCACCATGGAAACAAGTCCACAATGAAATTCAACACGTGTAATTCAACTGGGCTCGGAATTACACGTGTTGAATTAATTACAGTAATGAAATTCAAGACGTGTAATTCCGAGCCCAGGCCTAGCCCGGGCCCGAGTTTTTTGGTAGTTAATGAATTCTGAGCCCGTCCGTGGCCAGGATCCGAAGGCGAGCCAGGGCCCGAGCTCATCTCTACTGCAAATAACAGCAGAGTTGAACCCCAGTCGGAATGATCTCGTTTTCGTCATACGATTTCGTCGGGAAAACCATCGTGACCGTATTTATGGCGGTGCTGCAATCCACAAACCCGCTATTACCAACATCCAAGCAAGAAAAACGTGTAAGGTGGTACAGAGCACATAAAAACTGGGATGCTAAAGACTAGCAACGTGTCATCTTGTCTGAATCTTGCTTCACGTTGTTTCTAACCAATGGAAGTGTATATGTCTGGTGAATACTTGCTGAAACGTACCACCCCGAACCGTTTGGATTCGAATGTGAAACATAGAGGTGGATTCCTGATGCTGGGGGGATATCATGGAATTCTTTAAGGCCATTGGTTATTCTGCAGAGTCGTGTCACATCTACAAAGTACGAGTCCATTCTTGGGTTACCACCTACACCCAGTGTTGCAGGCATTGTTCCCTAATTACCGTCCCTGGTTTCAAGCAGGAAATGCACCCTTGCATTGTGCGAAACGTGTCGAGTTATGATTTGCAGAGCATGAGGACGGGGTACAGCAGGTACTCTGGCCACCTCAATCTCCAGAGCTCAATATCATTGAACATTTGTGGGAATATCATGAGCGAAAGGTCAGATCACACTTTCCACCTTCAACATCACTGGCACAGTTGGGATATATAATATTTTACACGAAGAACGGTCTCAAACCTCATTTTTACTGTATGTGCATGACATATACGTAGTGCGATCAAAAAGTTCCGAGACTAGGTACGGAACGCACCAACAGACGGCAGTACGCGAGCAGCGGTCGAGGGCGGTGATCTTCTTGAGTCATTGTGCCAAGTGGCGTCATTCTGTGAACATCGGAAGCTGTGCTACACGATATTTGATGACCACGTGCATAACACGGCTGCGATTTCGGTGTGAACTGCAAACTAGAGCAATGAGCGAACATCAAATTCTCCGTGAAACTCGGCAAATCGGGAACGGAGGAGAAAGAAATGTTGCGGCAGGCTTATGCCAATGAGGCAATGAGTCGTGCGAGTTGTTTGGAGTGGCACTCGCGCTTCAAGAGAAACAGAACGGCACTGGGAGACGACCATAGGACAGGGTGACTGTCCACGAGCAAAACCTCCGAAAACGTGGACACAATTAGAGAACTGGTGCATGAGGATCTTCGGAAAACCATTCAAGACATTGCTACCGTCGTCAATGTGTAATACGGAACAGTGCGAAAAATTCTGACGTCGTTTTTGAACATGCACCACATTGCGTTTCCCCCGATATCTCTTCTTCTATAACTCCGATTTGAAAAATGTTTTCTTTAGCGGTTACAGCTGCTGATAAAAATTATTTTGCATATAATTTCGAATTTTTGGTAAAGAATACTTTGACCACCAGGGGGCGTAAGTGTTAATTTTTTCTTCTGATGTATTTGCCATAAAATATTAGCTTCTAAAAACTCGATTGAAAAAATTCTTAGATGCCACTCACGTCAACAAACCTTTTCGGAATATTTTCTTTTTAAAATGTTGCATGGTTTCTCCGCCAGAGGGCGTAGATGTATATCTTATTTTTGTCAATATCTCTACTTCTAGGAGTCCGATTTAAAAAATTCCTTCTTTGTTGGATAGTGTTTTCAGTGTGACAAGTTTTTCATATAATTTAAAATTTTTCAAGTAATTCATAGACTTTCCACTAAAGTGCGTAAAGGTAAATTGCGTTTCCCCTTATATCTCTGCTTCTAAATCTCCGATTAAAAAATTATTTCTGCACCGGATACAGCTCCTAATGGGAAATCCTTTGCACATAATTTCTGATTTTTGTAAAAAAATGGTTTGGCCACCAGGGGGCGTAAGTCTTAATTTCCGCTTCTGATGTATTTGCAGCAAAATATGAGCTTCTAAATTCTCGATTGAAAAAAAGTCGTTTGTTGACCGATGCTACTCATGTCGACAAACATTTTAGGAACATTTTCTTTTTAAAGTAATGCATATTTTCCCCGCCAGGGAGCGTAGATTCATATCTTATTTTTGTCTATATCTCTGTTTCTAAGAGTCCGATTTGGAAAATTATTTCTGTGTTGGAGAGCGTTTCCTGTGCAAAATATTTCTCATGTAAATTCGTGTTTTTCTTAACGCACAAGTCTGCAGCCAGAGGGCGTAAGATCACGATTCCGTTTACAGCAATATCTGAGGGATTAAAAACCCGATTGAAAAACTTCGTTCTTCCGTCAGATACTATTGTTTTCCATATCGGTTCCATTGACTTTAAATACCTTTGATAAATTTAATTTGCGTCAGAACGGATTCAAAAGACGTGCTTATTACACCCGAAAATTCGGTGTCATCTTTCTTGTTAATAATTCGTCCAAAGCTGCCGTCAAAAATCCCGGGCTATTTCTTTAACCAGTTTCGTGTGAAGTTTCCTCCGAAGATTTTGTAAAATCTTTTTCCCGATGCTAGAGGCTCTTACAGCCGTGAACTCCTTCGCAGTGGGGAGGGGAGCTGCGGCGACCATCAGTACACCCCTGATCCTCAATCTTCCGTCACGCATCTCTCACTGCTTACGGATCATCACCTCCGTGTACGAAAATGGCACTAGATGATCTGGATGTGTACGGAAATGGGGCAAAAATTCATTTGTTCGGAAATGGCGCGTATGGAAGTGAGACGACACGGCCGTTGTCAAGTAGTGGTGCAGACCTTAATCCTACTGAAGAGATTTGACCCCGGCTTAAGCAGACCATCAACTACTCCCACGTACGGTCAGGCAACGATCTGGGTTCCGCCACAGTATCAGCATGGGATCAACTGAAGAGAGATCCAGTTCTTGTGCCATCCTTGATTGGTTGCCGGATTCATGCGGTGGCAATAAGAAGATGACGTTTCTCCTCTCTTATTAGAGTGCACACAATCCCTGCTGATTTACCCCATAACTGCCTGTGATATAAATCAGCAGTTCCTAGCTGTTCCTGATGCACTTCAGTACGCCCAAGATCTTGTTGTAATAAGAAAGCACTAAAAGTTTTGATTTTTGAAATTGTAAAATTGTGTGTTCACTTATTTGGTGTGGTGCAGATGGGTAGCTACATATTTCGGTTTGCCACTGATTGCTAGAAAAGAACTCTCCGAAGTACCGCCTGCATCCTTAATAGCTATACTAATACCTTAGCTTCCTTAAGTAGACGGTTTCAGCTAACTGCAGCTTTACTTCAAATAAGGCATATGTCATTTGGTACACATCAATATTCATCATTCATTAGGGTACCAGTAAGGACAGTTTTTATACTAGGTATGTTCCAGGGTGTAAAAATTAGAGGTGACAACTTTTATTCCTGTCACGAAAAACCTTTCCGGGGTGTATAGTTCAGAGGCAGAGGCGCAACTAGGCATTTCGGCGCCCGGGGCAAGCCACAAAATATTGCGCCCCTTTCTTTCTTTTCTTTATTTAAAAATTTTACGATTACCGTGATGAACACCAAGGAACATTAAGTAGTAGAGCCAATCACTAATTTAGGGCCCCTGGTTCCAAGAAAGGGGAGAGACAGTGTCGTAAGACGAACATACCACCAAAGCCTCATCCGAGACTCCAACCAGGGACTACTCGGCGAACGCATGAATACCGGAAAAACAATTAACGACCTACAAAAATGCCATCTCAATACGGGAAGCACAATCAAACGGTACCGCCCCGATGACCTAGTGCTAAGAAGCGCTGGATTCTAACCAAACGTCTGAGGTGAGGCATGGATGGAATATCTGTCCTATGACACTGGCTCCCTTCACTGGAGCCTCTGGCCCCAAATTAGGGACGGGTGACTGCTTATAGCCCATTTGACTGCGCTTGGTATTCGCTATACGTCTTTCAAACAAACAAAAACAATCAAATTATGACGCTTTGTGCAGCTTTTTACAGGTTGTTCGGACCTCTAGTACTTCATCAAAAGGCCGAACGCAGACAGTAGTCGTGGCTTGCTGTCGCAGCAATGATATAATAGCTCACAGAGAACCTACAACAATGTGAACGACGTCTTTATATTACAACGTACGTACAACCGCTCCTTTACTTCCGAATACCTGCAACTGTCATTCCGTGAACATTTTGAGGAAACAATTCGTATTTTAAGCTGTTACGGTTTCCGAAACTGGCGAAACGTATAAGAAAATTGTATAAAAGGAAAAATGACGAAGTATGCCCTTCAACATATGTACCAGAAATTCGTGCAAAAGTTTCGATTCCAATTTTAATCAGACTGTAAGCAGCGAGTGTTGCGCCCTCTCTTGAGATGCGCTCGGGGCAACAGCCTCTCCTGCCCCACCCGAGTTACGCCTCTGGTTAGAGGTGAGAACTTTTATTCTTGTCACGAAGAACCTTTCACACAAGGTTGTGTAATGTCCCTCTGGCTGTGTAATATATTCATGGATGCATAAATGCGTGATGTCAAAATGTATAATACTGGTTTATGTCTTGGTAATATCCGTGGATGCAGATTGCTGTATGCTGATGACACAGTCCTGTTGGCAGAGAGCAAAGGCGAGTTGCAGAGTATGTTGTCCCGGATGTACGAAGTTTGTATGAAATTCAAACTGAGTATAAATACGGGAAAACCCAAAGTTATGGTTTTTGAGCGAAGAACTGTTAGTACTGAATGCAAGATAACTCTTAATGGCACAGAGATTGACCAGGTGAACGAGTTTGTGTATTTAGGAAGTACGTTTCACAGAGAGAACAAATTATATGGCGAAATTAGTAGGCGAGTCAATTCTTCATTGAAAGTCATAGCTGCCTTAGGAAGATTTCATGGGAATAATGGGTTCCCAAGAAAGTCCCGAATGACTGTGTATGAAAGTGTAATTGTTCCCCACTCTGATGTACGACAGTGAAACCTGGGTACTGCAGAAAAGACACAGGAGTCGTTTGTGTGTTGAGGAGATAAGTATAGCAGGTAGGTACCTGCAATTCAATAGTAAACACGGCATTAGGTCAAGCATCTACCAGTTGTGCAGCGTACCCTCGACAGTAAAAGTGCGTAAACACGGCCATGAGCCAGTTTGACCTTGAGAAGATAGTTGGTGCCAGGAAGACGCCGTACTCTATTATCTCCGCTACTGCAGGACGTATGAGGTCACCGCGTGAGACGGGCTCACATACGCACAAGGGGAGAGATACACTGCTGGCCACCCAAAATGCAGCACCAGAAAGGAAGCATCCGATTGGCCTGAAATTCGCAGCATACGTCGCCCGCGAAAGGACATGCAAACGATTAGCATTACACGGCATATGCAAATCCTGTGCGCCCAGCACGCCACCGAGAAGCACTATAAGAAGGGTGGACAGTAGGCGGGGTGTAAGTAGTGGAAGTGTGTTGTGCTACCGGACCTGTGCGTGGGAAGCTTTCTGATGCCTCGTCGCATAATACGGCAGTCATTCCAGCATGTTTCGGAGTTCGACAGAGGACGAATAGTGGTTATCGCGACAGCGGTTTATCGTACCGAGCGGCGCCCGTGTGGCACGACATCCAGATACAGTGAGGCGAGTATGGATTCGGTGGGTGCAGGAGGGACGGACGGACCGACGTGAACGATTGACGCAGCCGCGGCCCACCACCGAACGAGAGGACAGGCATGTTGTGCAGCGGGTATTGACGGCTCGCACCGCCACATCACGAACGTTAGCGCAGGAATTAGGGTGTGTTGCGCAACAACCTGTGTCAGCACGCACCGTTCGACGTCGTCTGCAGAAGCAGGAACTTGTCACACGGCGCCCATTGCTCCGATTACCATTGACGTTACACCACCGGCGAGTGTGGCGGCAGTGGCACTACGAAGATTTGTGAAAAGACCATTTGGCATACTATGCGATGACTGGGCTATATCCATATCTCGTATCTCTGTTAATTGATCGTCACAGGGCTATGTGGTTGGAGTGAGCTGAGGAACACTACTACTGGACCGTAGAAACGAGCTGCTAGATACGACGTATCGATGTTTCATCTTCAACACGCAAACGAGAGGATACATGTATCCTGTATGACACCCTAGGACATGCCCCCCCCAATGATCAAATCGGTGTGCTACAAGAGTTTGAGAGATCTTGTAATGCATTCAGGCGTATTTGCATGAACCACTTTGGAGTTATTTGTACCTCAAACAGAGGTCATCGCTCTTTCCACGTTCATAAGTGAGTCACGGAAAAATTTTCATTGGCCGCCACCGGGAATCGAACCCAGGTCTTCCGGTTACGCGCCGAATATGCTTCCAGTACACCACAGCGGCCTCGAATTCCTCCAGACTCACATACACTAACTGCCAAGCCAATTTGGCAGGTTGCTTTTTGGAGCCCCGCACAATACTGGGGATTCACCAAAGATGGCAAGCAGCAACGGGACAAATAATTAGAAGGCGAATGAATAATTCAATTAGATGAATTAGATGTATGTGAGTCTAGAGGAATTCGAGGCCGCTGTGGTGTTGTGAGAAGAGCGATGACCTCTATTTGATGTTCCTGGTCCACGTCTAGTGTCTGTATTGGTTATTTGTACCTACTGATATCACCATCTCTACACTAAGCTATGTTGACGAACTCGCTTACCACTTATAACCATTCATGGCTGCCAATTCCCCTCCCCCAGCAGGATGCCCTTTTTATAGTTCAATAAACAACACCTCGTCACGTCGCTCCGGTTTGACGAAGAACTGGTTGGAGGAGAGCTCCAATAAGTCCACAACCCTTTAATATCCGTCTCACTCTTCGGATTTCAACCCGATTGAGCATTGTGAGATGAATTAGAGTGATTCAGTCGACCCGAAACCCACCCCAGAAACTCTCTGTGTTTTATGGAAGACTGTCCTGGAAACATGGGCCGCAAAGCACCCAAACGTTTCCTCATAGAGTCCATGCCACAATATGTTGTTGCTGTTGTGACGGCGAAAGGTGGACCCACACGTTGTTTACTGGGTGTACCTAATACATTTTCCTTTCAGTTGTTAACTACATCCTTTTTTTCTTTTTTGAGTTTCTGTGTTCTCATGTAAATTTAGTTTCTCCCCGTTTAATACCCACAGAATTAGAAACCTTTATGCAGATGTATGCAAACACAATTTACGCAGCGTATAGTCAAAATACGTGGTCACGTGCGTCATCACGTGATTTAGGCAATTATTTAACACAGTTGCTTGTCAGTAGTATTGATCACAATAGGACAAAGAAGTTATCTTTCGGAGATCGATAAAGAGCTTATTTTGGGTTCCCGTTCGGCTGAAGCGCGAATTTTCAAAACAGCTGAGCTGACTGACTTCTCAAAAGGTGCGATATCCCATGTCTTTAATCAGTGGAAAGATAACCCACATTGCTTGCCTAAGAGGCGCAACTGCGGCATGACGACAATCTGCCAGGAACGAGATCGCCGTCGTCTGAGAACGCTTGTACGAAGAAACAGAAATTCCTGTGGGCAGCAATTGACCGAAGCATTCAATGAAGACTGATGTTCCCAACCCATATTTCAGCGACCTATGCGTGGATAATTCAAGAGAATCGATACTGGCAGTCTCATGTCTATACGGAAACCACTGATTCCGTTTAGACATGATTTCAGTCTCATGTCTACGGAAACCACTGATTCCGTATAGACATGATTTCAGTCTCATGTCTAAACGGAAACCACTAAAACAATCAATAAAGGCTGTTGCCGACCTATATCTCAGCGAACTATGCGTAGAGAATTGAATAGTATCGATACTGGCAGTCTCATGTCTATACCGAGACCACTAAAGCATTCAATGAAGGCTGCTCCGAAACCATATCTCAGCGAACTATACGCAGAGAATTGAAGAGGATCGATACTGGCAGTCTCATGTCTATACGGAAACCACTGATTCCGTTTAGACATGATTTCAGTCTCATGTCTATACGGAAACCACTGATTCCTTAATGACATGGTTTCAGTCTCATGTCTATACGGAAACCACTGATTCCGTATAGACATGGTTTCAGTCTCATGTCTGTACGGAAACCACTGAAGCATTCAATGAAGGCTGTTCCCGACCTATATCTCAGCGAACTATGAGCAGAGAATTGAAGAGGATCATACTGGCAGTCGCATGCCTATACAAAAACCACTGATTTCTCCGAAGAATCGGAAATGTTTTCTACAGTGGTGTCAGGAACACTGCGAATGGACAGTGGAAGCTGGAAAAATTTCATGTGGTGAGACGATTCGCAGTACACCTTGTTCTGTACCGACGGTAGTTGGAGTCTGGCGAGAGCCACGTGAAACAATGGACCCAGCTTGCCTTGCAAACAAACACAACTCAAGGTTCTTGAGGTGGTGTCATGGTGTGTAGCACGTTCTGTTGGTATGGAACGAATCCCCTAATATTGCTTGAAAGTCGGGTGTCCTCCAAGGATTATCTGAACATTGTTGCCGATCAAGTTCTTCGTGGAATGCTGACTTTTTATTCAGCAGGTGACGGGTGTTTCATGGACGATAATGTTACTGTCCATCGTGCAAGATACATTCAGCTGTTGTTCACCGAGCATGACAGCGACTTCCAACATCTGTCCTGGCCACCACGAAACCCGGATCGGAACCCCATTGAGAGTATATGGAACACGTTAGAAAAACATATCCGGGAGCGAAGTTCTCTTCCGTCAAATCTGCGCCAATTAAAGGACTCCCTGTTGAATGCCTTGTATGCTGCAGATGTATTGGTTTGGTGCGAATGAAATGTCCGGCGCGAATAAAATGTCCGGCGCGAATGAAATGTCCGGTGCGAATTAAATGTCCGGCGCGAACGAGCAGGGGAAACAGGCACCCACCACAGCGGAATGGAACCTCCCACATGTGCTGCGGGTATTACGTCACAGAGTTACTATAAATAGCTAGCACGTGTGCGAAGAACAAGGTTCTGGCGTGGTTTGTTTGGACGTAACGTGGCTTGCAAACAAAACATACAGACGCCGGATTTGAGAGTCATCTTTCTGTATGAATTTAAACTGGAGTTTCGAAGCGGAGATACGGACCTGCAAAACGAACCACGTGGTCACCAACCTGTTGCTGTTTCTGACAATGCTTTGTTATCGTGTGGTTGAAGCGGAGCCCTGAAAAACGTGTCATGTGTCGTAAGATAGCGGTAGAGGTAGGTAGGTGTCCACGACACGACATTTGTTCGGGGTCTGGCTGCGCTGGGTAAGGCCAAAAAGCTGGACACGTGGCTGCCACATGAGTTGACAACTGCCAACAAGACTAGGCATTTTCATTTGAGTATCACGCTGTCTTCGTACGATATGAAAAACCCAGCTTTCAAAATTGCAAATTAAAACCAAATTTATTTACAAGTCGAAATGCCAGTTAAAAAAAGACAAGATCTTTCGGAGCTCACTATGCACCATCATCAAGTCAAGTGCCGATTAGACACCTGGGGAGCTTACAGTATAAGCGCCTGCGATAGACCCACAATACATCTGGTCGCCAGCCTCACCTTTTAGTGATGCCAGTTTTGATATGGCTAAAGTTCAAAAACAGATGGAAATTCAACGTGCAGTTGACTAGGCGTTTGGAAGTCTACAACGAAGTTCAACGTGCAGTTGACTAGGCGTTTGGAAGTCTACAACGAAGTTCAACGTGCAGTTGACTAGGCGTTTGGAAGTCTACAACGAAGTTCAACGTGCAGTTGACTAGGCGTTCGGAAGTCTACAACGAAGTTCAACGTGCAGTTGACTAGGCGTTCGGAAGTCTACAACGAAGTTCAACGTGCAGTTGACTAGGCGTTTGGAAGTCTACAACGAAGTTCAACGTGCAGTTGACTAGGCGTTTGGAAGTCTACAACGAAGTTCAACGTGCAGTTGACTAGGCGTTCGGAAGTCTACAACGAAGTTCAACGTGCAGTTGACTAGGCGTTTGGAAGTCTACAGCGAAGTTCAACGTGCAGTTGACTAGGCGTTTGGAAGTCCACAACGAAGTTCAACGTGCAGTTGACTAGGCGTTTGGAAGTCTACAACGAAGTTCAACGTGCAGTTGACTAGGCGTTTGGAAGTCTACAACGAAGTTCAACGTGCAGTTGACTAGGCGTTTGGAAGTCTACAACGAAGTTCAACGTGCAGTTGACTAGGCGTTCGGAAGTCTACAACGAAGTTCAACGTGCAGTTGACTAAGCGTTTGGAAGTCTACACGTGGCTGCTTTCCAGGAATAAACAGGAACCTCTACTGCATCGAATCGTCACCTGCGACGAGAAGTGGGTCCGTTATGATAATCGGAAACGATCTGCACAATGGTTGAGCAAATCACACCCTGCCGGACGGCATCCTAAGCCACCCCTACACACCAAGTAGATGATACTCCTTGTCTGGTGGTCCACAGCCGGGGTGATTCATCGGACTTTCTTGGCAAGAGGCCAAACCATCACTGCAGAACATTATTGTGCTGAATTACACCAGATGCACCGGACGTTGTTGCGGAAAGAACCGAATTTGGTCAACAGACATGGTGTACTTCTGCTCCAGGACAACGACCGCCTTCATGTCGCACAACGAACGGTACTGACACTACGTGCCTTGGGCTATGAAGCATTGCCTCATCCTGGCTATTCCCCGGACTTGTCTCCGACATACTAACATCTGTTTCGTCGGCTGGATCACTTCCTGTCAGGGAAACAGTTCACGACAGACAACGATGTTCAACGTGCAGTTGACGACTTCTTCGGGTCCCAGCCACAAGACGTTCTTTGTTCCGGGATCATGGCGTTGCAGGATAGGTGGCAACTATGTGTCGATGCCGAGGGATATTATTTTGCCGAGGTAAGTTGCCCTACTTTTCCGTTCTCGCTGTCCACGCGCGCTAGTCCTTTGCCGGACATTTCTTTCGCACCAAACCAATAGATGTACTCCAACACCTTGTGGACTCTATGCCAAATTGCATACATGCTGCAATTAAGGCTAAAGGAGGTCCAACACGGTATTGAATGAAAGTTCCCAATTCAGTGGCCGATATGTGTAGGTGTAAGATATTTCACTTTTAACTTAAAGGTTCATCAATTTCTAATTGTAACCTATTTTCGTTAACTGTACGTTCAACAGCTTCTACGTATAACATATTTTATTTTTCAAGTAAAAGTTCATCACTTTCCATATATGTAACCTACATTTTAAATTAAAACTTCTTATCGGTATTACTAAACTTTAGAAGCTTCACATCATTACCAGAGTTTTTTCACGAACTGCATATTTTCCAGTTCCTTGTGATATTGTAATCCTATATACACTGAAGAGCAACTGAATTAGAGACAGCTGGCGTTATGCAAATGACGTGCTGTGGGCGGCCCTGTAAACGGAAACGACATGACGTATGCAGCGATTCGACAATATAAGGAGTGACGCGTCGGGAATCAGTAAGAGTCGGACGCAGCATGGGTAAGACGAAGGATCTAAGCGCATTTGATCGTGGGCAAATCGTCGGGGCCCGACGAATGGGTCACTCCATCTCGGAAGTCGTGAAGGCACTGGGATTTTCACGAGCCACTGTGTCACGGGTGCACCGTGAATACATCGAATCCGGTAAAACCATCCCTGCAAGGGCCAACTGCCGTGGACAACAGCGTGTGGATGAGCTGGGTCATCGTCGGCTAGCTCGCATTGTAACGGCCGATAGACAGGCCATAGTGCAAGAAATCACTCGGCAATTTAACGCTGGTGCACAAAATCGTGTAAGCAGCCACACCATCCAGAACCATCTCCTCGCTATGGGGTGCAGATGCCATCGTCCCACGAGGGTACCGCTGCTGACCGCACATCACAGGGTGCAGATGCCATCGTCCCACGAGGGTACCGCTGCTGACCGCACATCACAGGGTGCAGATGCCATCGTCCCACGAGGGTACCGCTGCTGACCGCACATCACAGGGTGCAAAGATTAGCATGGGCGCGGGAACATCGCCACTGGACCCCAGACATGGGGGGAAATGTTGCCTGGACTGATGAGTCGAAATTCACGTTGGTACATGCGGATGGCAGAATACGAGTACTGCGCAAACCACATGAAGCGATGGATCCTTCTTGCCAGCAGGGTACTTTTCAAGCTGATGGGGGTGGCATTCTCGTCTGGGGACTGTTTACGTGGACTGAAATGGGACCCCAGGTACGTGTGACATCGTCCCTCACAGGTCAACGTTACCGGGATATCCTGGACGACCATTTGCTCCCGTTTGTGCGTCTTCAACATCTCACTGGAGATGTCATCCAGCAACAAGACAATGCACAGTGCCATCGCTCCCGAATTGTATCTGAATGGTTGCATGAACACTCCACCGACGTGATCTCGCTTCCTTGGCTAGCTAGGTCACCTGACCTCAATCCCATCGAGCGCATCTGGGATGCCATCGAGAGAGATGTTCGAGGGTCTGGCCCTCCTCCATCAAATCTTCGTGAACTGTGGGAGCTTGTTCAGGGATCGTGGATCCGTATGGTTTCCCAATGCTTCCGGTGTCTTGCCGAGTCCATGCCGAGACGAATGGCCGCCGTTATTAGGGCGAAATGTGGTGCTACACGTTAGTTGACAGGTATCTCTAATTCATTTGCTCTTCAGTGTAACTTAATTAAGCATGCAATTCGGGTGTTTAAATTTGTCAAAATAAAATTTGAGAGCTGGTACTTACACATTTCAATGCTTCGCAAATGTTATTAGCGTTTGCGATAGCACTTAAAGTTGCTTTCACAGTACAACTGCAGACTGCTACATCAGAGTAGGAACAATTACACTTTCACATACGGCCATTCGGGATTTTATTGAGAACCCATCATTTCTGAGAATTCCTTCTAAAGCACCTATGACTTTCAATGAAGAATTCACTCGCCTACTAATTTCGCCATCTAATTTGTTCTCTCTGTTAAACACGCTAGCCAAATATGCAAACTCGTTTACCTGGTATATCACTGTGCCATTTAGTATTCAGTACTAACTGTTCCTGGCTCAAAAACCATGACTTTGGTTTTTTCCTTACTTATACTCACTTTGAGTTTCATACAAACTTCGTACATCCGGGACAACATACTCTGCAACTCAGTTTTGTTCTCTGCCAACAGGCCTGTGCCGTCAGCATACAGCAATCTGCACACACGGATATTACCAAGACACAAGCCAGTGTTGTTCATTTTGGCATCACGCATCCATAAATATATTAAACAGTCATTCCAGTGAGAATTAATTTAATGTAACTGCGTAATTTAGATCCATACGTTTAAAGAAAAAAAAGTCAAACTGATTTAGCTTACCGAATGGAAAAGGGATTGTCTGGTGGAAGATCTAGCTCAACAGGATATCAAGTTAAACGATTGGTGGACATATTGTAGTAGTAGTGCAATATAAAAGCGGAATGTTTATGTTTTAACACTGGCCTTCGGCATATTATAAGGCTGTATTCCGATGGACGGACTTGACAATTCGGTAATTATTGTATGCAAATAAAATGATTCACCTTTAATAAATGACTCGCCTTATTATGTTGTTGTGTAACAAACCCACCACACGCACCGCTCGCCGAATCATCGCAGCATATAAAAAGAACGACCATCGTAACAGAAAGGTCGCCACAAAGCGTGTAAAGATTGCGGGTCCTCCTCTCTCACCAGGTGTTTTTTAATGAACTGATCACGTGACACGTGTTAGCATTTAACGCAGCTGGAAATAATAAACAACTTTTTCTCTGTGCGTGGAAACATTGTTTGGCGGCTGCTGTGAGACGTACTTATGACTATTTTTCCAACAAGACAGGAAATTCGTCTCTGGCTCTGTGACACATGCTTATGCATGTGTCACAGAGCCAGAGACGAATTTCCCAATAGGTCTGCTATGCCCGGACCTAGAGCAGCAAATTTTATTGGTAGTAAAAATTAATAATTTGTTAAAACCCATAAAAATAATAAAAGAATTTTTTTAAATAAAAGTGGAAACTAGCATTTAGTCCGAAAACTGCTGTATACAAGATTTTGTTTCGGAATTCCCGTAAACCCCTCCTCTTCGACTTGAGAAGCCATAGACAAACATATGTTTATCTGTTTGACTATGTTTAGGACTGAAATGAATACAAACGGAACGAGTAGGGTGTTGAGTTTGCTCTTTGCAGCCCGATAAAAGTTTTCAGGCTTAGATAAAGGAAGATCGCTTTATGCGCTTTATGCTTTAGAGGGAGACATTTGCATGATGTTCACGCGTAGCTATCCCATCTCCCTTCAAAATGAATACAATGGTGGGGGATAGGGAAAGGGCTGAATTGCGCTGCTATGTATCAAAACATTAAAAATTGTAAAAAAAAAAAAAGAGAGAGAAAGAAAGCTGGGAGCCTCCGATGGCCGTATGCGTGTTCGCAGAGCAACTGATAGATTACAAATAGTTAATCAATTTAGGAATTGTTGGCGAAAGGCAAAAGTAAGGAATTTTGTCAACGATAGACAAAATTTTGTTAGTAATTATTATAAGAAAAATTCCTGTTTGTAGTTTCACCACATTTAAGCTTTAAATTATTATTTTTATTTGTATTTTTCTTTGGGTTGGTTACATTCCCCCTAACATTGTGTTTTGCTCCTGGATCGGATCCGAATGAGTTACATGAAATTGTAGCCATCAAATTCTTTATTTTAAAGATGAGTAGGGGCGGCAAAATCCTAAATCCGTCTCTGCACAGAGCTGTTTTAACTCTTTATTACTTGTTCCGTATATGATTTAATTAGAAAGTGCAGGGTTCGAAAAGTACCGTAGACATCGTAAGAGAAGTAATAGATCATTCAATAAAAGCGATTTGGTGTCTGAGATGAAATACTTTATTTCCGTGAAATTGTTTAATTGGTGATAACTCCGGGTCGCCATGCGATTACAGAATTCAGTTCTCGGCTGACCTCAAGCCCATGCGTCAAAACATTTTGACTACCTCGTGACGCCGAATGGTGTCATACAATACTTAGCCCAGGTGTGTCGACAACGCCGAACGGCGTCGTAATTGTGGCTTCATATTTCCCTTCCTAAAACATTCAGCACTTGAAGAGAGGTGTCTGTTTTGTTACTGGCACTGAGAATGAGTATCCAATTGTTTAAAAATGACCGCGGTTTTGGGATAGCGGATTTTTTTCCACATGGTTTAGGGAAGGGAAAGTAAGTTGACTCAGAATAGACTTACACAGCGTGCGCTTTCCGGTGCAATGTTTTATTTTCCTTTGAACGTCACTGGTTTTGCGGTGGAGGGAATTATCAATAAATAAATGCTTGAGTGGCAATGAAATGACTTGCTGCTTAGAGTTGATACGTAAGAGGGCGGTCTATTGAGGACGCTAAAGAGATTTCAAGAAAACCCATATTGACTTCAACACATAGTTTGTGGAAACAACGGATATATTCAGACAGGCTATATCCGGTCCTTCTCAACCAAAAGTTCATCGTGTTATATGAAAATATTCATAATTATGTTCACTATAGTGTACTAGGACTGAAAATTAACATGACAGATATTGAACCAATCGAATTTTTCAATCTTTTTGCAACTGAAGTACTTTACAATTTATTAGTTACCGTCAGCATGTCTATAGCATATACATTGCAAAGTAATGCATACGCTGTAGACGTGTTGATATACCCGGAGTTGCTACAGGTTATAATTACAAATATCAGTTATGGATTAATTTTCTCGTATTTTAGAATAGCGGAGTCGTGCAAAGCTATGAGATCCGAACACGGCTAGGTTGATCCAAATGCATAGAAGCTCATCAGTGGTGCCGCGTGACGCTTTGTGGCGTCTCGGGAGATTTGCTCGCGTTTCTTACCGGCACCACGTGCTTGCCGTTGAAATAGCACAGCGAAAGTGTTAACTGTTCGCTACATTCATTCTTTTCCGCTCGTGTGTAGAGACAACGCACGCCTTCTCCAAAAACTCCTTCCTCAAAACTCAAGTACAGTAAAACTCCAATTATCCCGATTAACTCGGACCACAGCCCATCCAGATATTCGGAAAATCCAGATAATTGGGTTGCCTTTTTTCTGTAGGCCAAATACTTATTTATTAATTGAAGTGAGGGAATTTAATTTTTTCATTTATTGTATTTTATAATAAGAAATGTTTTACATTTAAGAAAATAAATATCTATTGTACCGCATTATCATTCTGTATTATTTAAATGAATGGAAAAACTAAAAACAAGTAAATAAATCAACAAAAATCTTAATTATACTGAACCGTGAAAGAAGAATAAGCGATCCGGATCATTGGAGTTCCGAATATCTGGAGTCTGGATAGTTGGAATTCTACTGTACCTTCAGATCTCTTCGCAAAACACACCAACTTACTCTGTCTCCCGAACCCTCTCCTATTGTCTTCCACAACTACTTCCAAACTCTCGCCTACAGCACTCCAGATGACCAGGATCCCGTCGCACAATACTCTTTCTTCCATCTTCCAAAAATGTCCACTCCTAATAGTAGCCGCCCGAAAGATCCCCTTACCCAAGAACGAAAATACTTCCTGATGAACGGCTCTAAAAACTGTAAACTTCTATTGTAGACACCCACACAAGACGTCCGGTGCATTATCGTTCTAACGGAAGTCAGTCGATGTACTAATTAATTATTTCAGGAGACTATCTGTCTCCTCAAATAAAACTAAAAAAATATACATATTCTTAAGACGTTTCCAGCGATTACACTTTTTAAACACTCTTAAACTGCCGGGTTCTTAATTATTTACATGTTCACATTAGGATTTAACCATTCAAATTTTCTAAGTATTTACACGATATTAAAATTCATAGAATTAACATTCCCGTTTCATTACAGTTATTATTAAAGGTTATTTACAATTACCACTATTACACATGTGACAAAGCTAGGAGGGAGATTTGGGGATGGCTCCCAAAATGATCTGCGTGTAGAAACATATTTCGTCGATGTTACTGTTGAAACTGTGAAATTGGAAGCTCCAAAAGTCAAGTTCATTTAATTCATAGGTAGTTTCTTTCTTTGTTTTTCTTTTCGTTACTTTTTTTTTTATTATGCACCATGAGTGTATAAGTAAAGCATTTCCATTACCAGAATAGGCCTGTGGCCAGACAGAGGAGCTGGGAAGGGCTGCTGATGATTGAGGTCAGGCAAAAGATATAAAGGAAGTCGGGCAATTGATATAAAGTAAGTCGGGTAAAAGCTATAAAAGAAGTCGGTAAAAGATATAAAGGAAGTCGGGCAAAAGTTATAAAGCAAGTCTGGCAAAAGATATAAAAGAAGTCGGGCAAAAGATATAAAGGAATTCTGGCAAGAGATAAAGGAATTCTGGCAAAAGATAAAAGGAATTCGGGCAAAAGATATAAAGGAAGTGTGCCGCGGGTAGCCTAGTGGGCAACAATCGTGACTGCCAGGAAAGGGCCTCAGGTTCGATCCCAGACAGGTACGAACGCACGATCCCCTAAATATCCGCCGTGCGTCGTATGGGCACGTTAAGCTGTCGGACCCTGGGTACTGGCCCTGCAGTAAAGAATAAGGGCGTCTTTAACCCCCTTT
Source organism: Macrothele yani (assembly GCA_039090855.1). NCBI lineage: Eukaryota > Metazoa > Arthropoda > Arachnida > Araneae > Macrothelidae > Macrothele > Macrothele yani. Next base: position 35,479,992 of record CM077024.1, on the reverse strand, counting down.
CTACTTCGCTTCCGTGTCACTTTCCTATCGGGCTCTCTAGATCAAATCTCCTAGTTTCCTGTTTCTAAGGGCTGTTTAAGACCTGGGGTCAGACACTCTCTTCCTAAAATCCTCTACATATGATCATATACACTATCTATCAACAAGTAATTGGACACCCCTGCAATCGACGATATCTACTGTCCTGATACACGTCACGGCCGCTGCCGTTAAATATCGTGTGCGAAACAACAACGCAACCAGCTGCATGCAAGATGCCACGCAGTTCGAAGCTCTCTGATTTCGAGAAAGGTGTAATCGTCGGGTATCACAGAAATGGCCGATCCATACGTGGCATATCCAGCGAGTTGAAGTACCCAAAATCGACAGTGGCCTACGTGCTTGGCAAGTGGAAGATGAGAGGTGACTGTGTTACGTATATTCTAAATTGTCTTTCGTTTTTAGTTTCTTTCCCTATGTAAATCTTGAGTTTATTATCAGTTATACTTCACACTTAAACCTGATATTTTTTCTCTCAAACGAATACTGTTGGCAACATAATTGAGGTTGAATGAATGTGACGTATGCCTGTTATTAGATAAGAACGAGAGATATAAACTACGAGTAAACTGTTGCTTAGAGAGCGTTGTGTTGAGCAGCTGTGTGGTGTGTGGAGCGTTTAATGCGAAGTGCTATGTTATGTTACGATGTGTTGGAGAAAACCTTGAATAAAGCATCTTTTCCGTAAGTTTGACTTCTGTTGTTTACATGTTCCGTCTGGCCGTTAAGGTTTAATTTAGGAACTATTTCATTTTATGGTTATGTTTTTAAAATAACGTAGAAGTACGAAAAGACTTCTATGTTATAACTGTCGGAATGTGCCCCGACCCGGCAGACCCACAAAACTGGTAGTTAGAGACCGACGGGTGCTGGCCAGAGAAATTCGGAAGAACCGCACCAAATCGATAGGCCACATCCGCGAGGAGTTTCAACAGGCATCCGTGAGTGCTCTTTCGATGATTACCATCCGTAAGGAAGCCCATGTGCTCGGTTATCGTGGACGTGCTGCCGCCTACAAGCCTTTGATCACCGAGTCCAATAGCGCTGCTCGGCTAACGTGGTGCAAAGAACGTCGACAGTGGACCGTTGAACAGTGGAAAAAGATTCTCTGGAGCAACTAATCAAGGTTCACCCTCTACCGTTCGGATGGCAGGGTCTGGGTTTGGCGTCTGCCTGGAGAACGCCTCCTGCCGGAATGTATTGTGCCAACTACGAAGTTCGGCGGCGGTGGAATTATGCTATGGGGGTGTTTCTCCTGGTATGGCACGGGACTGTTGGTAGCAGTTCCTGGTAGACTCATCGCCGGGACCTACTGCACCATTTTGGATGACCATGCGCTTCCTACGTTGTGGCAGTTTTACGGGGTGGACCCATGTTACTTTCAGGATGACAATGCCACCTGTCATGTTGCGAGGTCCACCATGGCTTGGTATGGTGACAATGGGGTTAATCGAATGGACTGGCCTGCGCAGAGCCCGGACCTTAACCCTATCGAGCACCTCTGGGACGAGTTGGAGCGTCGACTTAAGGGGTGCCCCCACCGTCCGAAATCGGTGAAGGAACTGACCTGTCTTCTCCAAACTGAGTGGAAGAAAATGCCGCTAGCCGTCGTACAACGCCTGGTTGAGAGTATGCCCCGGAGGGTCGCAGCTGTAATCTCCGCTCGTGGAGGCTGCACCAACTATCGAAGGTGAATAAACTTCGTTTTCCTTTGCTATCACAGGCGTCGAATTACTTGTTGGTAGATAGTGTATAAAGGAAGTCTGGCAAAAGATACAAAGGAAGTCTGGCAAAAGAAATAAAGGAAGTCTGGCAAAAGATACAAAAGAGGTCCGCCACTGGACTGTAGTGTGAATCGCTAGGTCATGAAAAAGGAAACGCAGGTCGGGCGCCACCTGGACTGACCCTCCCTTGGCAACAGCCTTAGCACCAAAGACTATGCCTATCCTGTTTATAAAAGAAAATTATATTTTTTTGTACAAGAATTATTTTTCATAGCTAAGCTTTTGCCATTTTATAACAATCGCATTTTGAATTAAGTCGTTTTTTTTCGCTAATATGCGACCTTAAGCTCCCCAAATCCTAGCTACGGCTATGTTAATGTATTCTTAAGATATTAATATTTCACCGCTAACAAGACTTACGCACATAGCGTGCATGAAAATCGAGAATATGCAGATTGCATCTTAAACGTTGCATCCGGGAAGCTCCGGGTACGGTGGAGCTACTATAAAAGTAAAAAAAATTATATCTGTATTGAAACTGTTTTTTCCAGCGCGTTTGATTAAAATCACCATCGGGACCGAGAATGTTTTCTTTATTCCACCGTTCCATTAAAAAATGTATAATCGCTTATCACAGCAGATGCGTAGAACGATTGAAATGCCGGTCATAAAAATCAGCTTAGCCATTGAAAATATCAAGAGGGTTGGAGGAAGGTCTCGGAATATTTATAACTCTCTCCGTTGGTCCTCGATATAAATATCCCAGTCTTTTATATTATAATCTCATCGCTCCGTTTTTGGTGGTCCATCTGGCGATGCCATCCGGACTCCCACACAGACATCGGCCTCTTCGAATCGGCCGCAACCCACTTTCCTCCCAGAGCTCCCTACTGTCACTCTGAAAAAAAAGAAAGGAAAAAACGCAAATGAATTGCTTTCTGTCAGTTGCCATCATTTTGTTTAAAATTCATCGCCCTTTGAGGAATAAGGGCCAGGAGGTTTTTTGTGACTCACGATTGTCCCGCCAACTCTTGATAAAAGTAGGGCTGTCCGGAAGAACACGCCGTGATTCACGAATCCATTGACTCACCAATCACCTTAGTCCTCCCTGTCGCTAATGGCCTCCGATTCCCTTATCGCCCGGCCCTTCCCCCTCCACTCCCACTCCCTCCTTCCACCTCAGCGTCGGCTGACAATCTTCCCTTCCTCCTGATGGTCCGACCAAACTGTGACCTCTAGTACTATCTATCTCTCCGACTTTGATTTTTTCCCCTTTGCGCTTTCATTATCTGAGTTCTGGTGACTTTTTGAACCCCGAAAGCTCCTGTCATTCGATCGTGGGGGCCGAACGGAGAAGCCACCGAATTTCTGTCTTAATGAAGAATCTCTTCATTCCCTATCTTTTGTTGTGTCCTAGTGGGTCGTGATTCCGCGGGATTAAAAAAAAAAAGGAAAGTCTTCCGTCCTGTTTTAGCTTCGTTGATGATCAACGGTCTAACGGTTTCCCATTGTTTCCTTATTACGCAGGATAATGACGTTGTTAGCCGTGTTTCTGAATATTAAGGTGTCGATAGTTTCATCGCAAAGTAATTTTCCCTGTTTCTCTTGGAATACACATTGATTTGTTCCCTTAAGTTCAACCGTCCTTGGAGTACTTATCCTAAATTGGGGCTGTGGATTAAATAAAAACCAGTTAAAAAAAAACCGCTAAATTCAGGAGTGAAAAAATAACGAAAATTAGTAAGGAAACAAACCTTGAAAATTTCGTGTGAATTTGCTAATGAAACAGAGAATTGTGCTCCAAAATCATCAGAAATAACTGTTGGGCATGGTGGGCGCTTAATTTACGCCTGTCAGACCCAATGGTGTGTTTTTTCTGGCAGGGGGAAGGGGATTAAGACCACCGTGAACAATTCGATGGGTTTAAGCAATCTCCTATCCCTAATTTAGGACTACGCGTTCCAAAGAAGGAACAGAGCTACTGTCGTAAGAACCTCTATGCCTCACCGGGATTCGAACCCGGACCCATCTCGTGTGAAAACACAAATTTGTCCGCGCCCCCTCACTCTGAAGTAACTTGCTCTCCCAGCTAAGCTACACGGACAGAATGTTTCGCTGTAGATTTATCGTTTTGACACGTGCTTTACCTCTGTACACGGGCAGATGGGTTCACCGGGACATTTCCCGATGGATCACTCGAGAAATGGCCCACTTTCTCGCATCTCCTTTTTTTTTTTATTGGAGGTTTAACGACCACTGTGAGGAACTCAGTGGGCTATAAGCAGTCGCTCGTCCCAAATTTTGGGCCACTGGCTCCAAATATGAGAGCCAAACACAACATCCATGCCTGACCGGGATTCGAACCCGAACCCATCTCGGACGAATGATCAGAAGCCATCGCTTAGACCAATGCGCCACCGGGGCAGCCGTATCTCCTTTTTGTCTGGATTGTTTGGAAAGTACCAATAATTATTTTGGTACTTATGAATAAGAAATGTTTACTTCATTTGAGCTTTATGTTAGGTGTTCAAAATGTTATTATCTTAGAAAAAAATTGGCGTTTCCTTCTATGTGTTGGGTGTTAATTGGCCGTCTGCTTTAAAATTACAAAGCAAAATTTTCTCTACTTCAGTAAAAGCTTTGCCACCGGACCACGCACGCTGTTGTAAATAAATTAAGGCAACTGTTATAAATAATTAAGGTTGGAGCCAAAGGGTCATTGGTAGGCCCTACCTTCCCTTTGAAATTTTGAAGGAGGCATTGTAACAATTTTGATGGTCCATCATCTCCACACCCATATCTACACTGCTGGCCATCCAAAATGCAACACCAAGAAGGACACGAGATAGCAAAGCCAGATTTACTGGACACATAACAACAGATACTAAGATGAAACGATTAAGCTTACAGGCCAGTGCGACTTGCAAAACACGCAGACATCAATAGTTCGTGTTACCCCCATGGTTGGCAATAACGGCCGCTACAAGCCGCGGCATCGAACGAAAGAGGCTTTGGAAACCGCGTGAGCCAGGTATGTCGGTCCAGGCTGTTTCCACACGTTGCCGCAGTTCATTAGGCGTAGCCGCGGTTGGTTCTTGCCGGGCCACTCAGTTGCCGATCAGCGACCAGACGTGTTCGATGGGCGACATATCGGGAGAACAGGCGGGCCACGGCAGCAGTGACACCTGGTGGGCCGTGAAGAATTGTTGCACGATGCGTGTCACGTGCTGTCGCGCTTTTTCCTGTTGAAACGTGGCCGCTGGCAGGTCCTGCAGGTAAGGGAGGACTACAGGCTCCAAAACGTTGGAGATGTAGTGGTGGCTGTTGAGTGTACCGGCGATGCGTACCAGAGGGGTGAGGGTGTCATATCCAATTGCGCCCCAAACCATAACGCCAGGCGATGGAGCGGTATGGCGATGCATAATGCAGGCGTCATACAGTCTGTCGCCCTAGTGCCGCCACACGCGGATCGTTGTATTGCAGGCAGAAGCGGGATTCGTCGGAGAAGACAATGTCGTGCCATTCCGTAGTCCAGGTGCGGCGTTTAACGGCCCACTACCGCCGCACTCACCGGTGGTATAATGTCAATGGTAATCGGAGCAATGGGCGCCGTGCGACAAATCCCCGCTCCTGCAGACGACGTCGAACGGTACGTGCTGACACAGGTTGTTGCGCAACACACCCTAAATCCTGCGCTAACGTTCGTGATGTGGCGGTGCGAGCCGTCAATGCCCACCGCACAACATGCCGGTGCTCTTGTTTGGTGGTGTGCCGCGGCTGCGGCAATCGCTCACATCGGCCCGTCCGTCCCTCCTGCACCCACCGAATCCATACTCACCTCAATGTGGCTGGATGTCGTCACACACGGGTGCCGATGTCTCGGTACGATAAACCGCTGTCGCGATAAGCCACTATTCGTCCTCTGTCGAACTCCGAAACGTGCTGGATTGACTGCCGTATTCTGCGACGACGCATCAGGAAGCTTCCCATGCACAGGTCTGGCAGCACAACACACTTCCACTACTTACACCCCGCCTACTGCCCACCCTTCTTATAGTGCTTCTCGGTGGCGTTCCGGGCGCATAGGATTTGCATATGCCCTGCAATGCTAATCTTTTTTCGTGTCCTCTCGCGGGCGACGCATGCTGCGAATTTCAGGCCAATCGGATGCTTCCTTCTTGGTGTTGCATTTTGGGTGGCCAGCAGTGTACATACTGACACAGAGAACAAAGCGATTCTCCGGCAGAGCTGTATCGTCTTCCGCGTCCCACACACATTTATCTTAAAAGAAACAAGGATTTACCGGTACTGGCTCATGGATCAAAGTGGTATTTTATTAGTCAAAATAATGGATAGACTTAGAAAAGGCGTCTATTCAAGGATGCGGTACGAATACCGTAGAGCTGTAGATGTTCAGTGACCAAAAAAATATGATTATCTGGTACAACTCCCCATTTTGAGTATGGTTTGATATGTTTTATATTCAGTCACATGAGTGGATTTTTAAAATTACTTTTTAAATCGCTGTTAAAATTTGTTCATGGCTGAATTAGTTTTTCAGTGCTTATTTTTGGGGTTCTCTTTCATCCAGGAGTTAATAGAATTTCCTTCATGAGGAAATTTATGAGTTCTTTCCCTGTGGGTACGTGTGTTTCTGTAGTGGGCCACAAGACAAAAATTCCCGGCCTGGTTTCGACGACCCTATCCGCCCCTGTCGCTGTAGTACGTCTTATCATCTCCCTCTTAATTCTTTTTTTCTTTTCGAAGCGGAGAACGAATTTTTCATTAATTCTAGACGATGCGTGGAACGAAAATCACACATTTTTCGAAGAACCCAGCGACCAGTAGATCCATTTTTACGTCCGGGCGCTTATGTGAAAACAGAAATTTGTCCGAATCCCCTCACTCCGGAGTAAGTTGCTCTCCCAACTAAGCTACACGGACAGAATGTTTCACTGCAGATTTGTCGTCTTAACACGTGCTTTTCCTCTGCAGTACGTCAAACTAGGACGAATGATCAGACCCAGTGGTTTGCAGTTGGTAAGTTAGGGTGCCTTTACGGACTCACACGAATTTCTTCAAACATCTATTCGCCAAAAATTGTTAACACACGTGTGATAGCAAAGCAGTGGATTTAAAAATGAACTTAAAACAAAACGAAATTGATGCAAATGCTTTCAACAAAAACTGAAGATTCGGAAACTGATGGGGCACATCCAGAAATAAGCGATGCCTACATTTACCTTAAACAATAGATATCAAGCGATGGCCACACAGTACAAGAAATAAGTAGTTAACATGGTTGGAGAGTTTTTGGAAAGACGCTAGCAGAGCTTTTTGTACGCGATGCTCAAGAGCAATTAATCTTTATGTCTTAAAAGTAAAGTGTTTAAGCAATGCATTATTCTGGTTCTTACTTATGAATCAAGGACATAGACGTTAACAAAGAAAGATATTCAGAGACTTCAAAGAACTCGAAAATGCATGGAACGATACATGCTTGACACAATCAGGAAAGGTAGGAAGAGGGATGCATGGATTAGGGAAATAACAAGAGTTGATGACATCGTGATCAAACGAAAAACTCTCACGTAGCAATGGGCTGGATATATTGTTAGAAGAACTGACCACCGTGGGGCAACTGAAATATTAGGCTGGATACCAAGGGGATGGAAAACCAAGAAGACCCCCATGGGAGATGAGTCGGTAAACTTGGAAAGCATGCTGGGATGACCTGGAAGACACCGGTTCAAGAAAGATAGTTATTGCAGTGACTTGGGGAAACGAGTTATACGAATTTTCCTTGCCAGTTATCATCGTTAGGACTCCAAGCTACAGAAGTAGTATAAAATAGGTGGGGGGGGGGGGGGTTGGCTGCCATACGTTAACACTGGCATCCGCCGGAGCCAGGAAGTGGGTGTGTCCGCTGGCGTGCGGAGAAGGGGTATGCGTCAGCCGACCGGATGACAACCTTCTATCGCCTGACCCACGCTGACATCTCCTCCGCTACACATACACCCCCTCCTGGGCTTACCAGCCGGCATGACCTGCTCCAGGCTCCAGCAGAGCCCAATGTTGACCTATGGAAGCCAGAACTCCCCATTTTATACTATTTACGTTATTTCAGTTCCTCCGTTTCTCTCAGACTTCTTTCTTGTGCGTTCCTTCTTTTGTCACCCCCAACCCCATCGAGGTTACCGCGGTTTCTCTTCGATAACTTTTTCTACAGTTCTCTAATTAATGCACCTTCGTTCCATTCTGATGGCAGAGCATCGTTGTACAAGTCGAGGACAGCTTTTCTTCAAAACTAGGAACCAACATGGTTCCTTCAACGGCAATTTTACAGTGATGGAGATCTAGTTCTTCCATAAGGCCACTGCTGTCTATTGACATACAACGTATTAAAGGCTTTACTTAACACATATACTCAATATGCATATTTACTCTACGATTAAAATTTAGTAACACATGTTATTAAATTCACTCATAAGTAATATTTAGGTGTATAATTATGCATCCATTACAATGATGTCCTCACAACTGTACTGTTTGTTACGGTGTTTCAGATATCTCCACAAGTCTACGGAACACTCTCCAGTGGATCTACAAGAGTCATAACTTGGAAAGTCCATCCAGATCTCATTTCGAAAGTCCACGTCCCAGTATGTTTGTTCAGACTCCCAAATGCCGCATGAATTAGAGCATACTTTACAAACGCAATTGCCACTTGTGCTTTCACGCCTTCGATTTCATTCTATTATCTTTGTCATGAATATAACTTCTCTAAGCCACCAGAAAAGATTCCAGAGTACAAACGAAATTACACTTCAACGTTTTTGGGTACATTGTTTCAACTGGATGAAAACAGGGTTATGGGTAGTGACGATGGGAAAGTAGAAGACTGTTACATAACTGTTTAAAAGTAAAAGAAAAATACATATATTTGAAGGAAATCACATTTTTAGAATAAACCGAATTTGAAAACTTCTTTTAATCAGTAATATAGGAAGACAAAAAGTACCTGGTTATGCCCCAAGTTAGTCTTGATTTTGCGGGGCAAAATGTTTTTCTTTAATTCGGAAGCTAGATGTTAAATCTTCCAGATGAGACTGCGGGCAACTAAAAAGAAAGGCAATTTTTGGTCATCTTTTTCCAATTAATAAGTAGAATATTTAGAAATCATTTTAACGGTTTTAGTTTATAAACACTGGATGGCAGGAAAGCAAGTATTCCAGAGGGGCTTGAAGTCTCTTTTCTCAGGCATAGCGATAGTTCCTAATATACGAATATTTATATTATGCAAGAGAATGTGATAGAAATATCAGTTTAATGAATTAAATTTTTGTATCAATGGCAAGGTGTGAGGTGAGGTATTACAATTGTTTAGACATAACGGAGCATTCTTCAGAATAGGGATGATGAAACAGAGGCCTGTCTTATTTTCTTTTTAACTAAGTCTAAAACATTGAGGCATTATGTTAAGTGTATTTTTTATGTTAAAGGATAAATAATTTAGGTAGTTTTACTTTTTTTGTGCCACGATTCTTGATTGTTACTTAGTCATTTTGCTTATGTTCTGTATTTCCTTATAAATCGGAAAAGGTCATTAATAGACACTGTCACACGGCAGTTTTAAAGCGGCTGAAATTTGTTCTTGAAAAGCATAAAATTTGCATGATAACATTAACTTGTTTGGGGCGTTTGGGAGTTTAACGTACACCCCCACCCACCTCCGGATATCGCAATGGGCAATAAGCAATCGCTCTTCCCTAATTTGGACACACTGGTTCCTGGGAGGGGAAGAAATCAGATGCGGTAAGATTAGAACCCGGATCTATCTGAGATGAATAAATGGAAGCCTACGCTTCATACCATTCGGGCGCAGGGACGGATGTTATTAATTTTAGCGTAAGTGTTTTGTAGTAATTCATATTGTCCTAAAACTTGGGTAACCATTTTAATTACAATACAGTCGAGTCCTATTAGTGCGAAGTCCGATAGAACGAAAAACCCGTTATAACGATATTTTTAGCATTACCCGGCAAAATTCCCATCAACGAAATGTATTTTTAATTTCCGTTTGAACGAATTCATTAAAATGAAATTTTCATTACAACGAAGAAATACTTTGAATTTTGCAAGAAATTTTTACATTATAACCAAACTTTTGAGCCCTGAAAACAAACAGCACATTCCTTTCGAAGCTCATTTCCCGACATTTAAAAAGGAAAAGGCAACTTCTGTACCTGCCTTTTTCCACTTGCATGACTGACTCATTTTCATCCACCCGGGGCAACTGACCTACGACCAGATGCCGGTGTTTCTATAACAACCTACCTGCCACGCGCGGTGAGCCCCCCCCCCTCTTCCTTCCGCAACTCTAACGCAGTTCTTCTGTCCTTGAAAAGAGAGATAAGACGCAGTTGAACGTTGGATTTCTTTGCGAAAAGGGGAAATTACATTCTTTATTTACATTCTTTGCAAGAACTTTTAGTTTCGGCAGCAACAAATTCCCATTTTCAAACAAAAATAACAGATTTCTTTAAAATGTAAATAATACGTATATACAGTACATACTATAGGCACTGAATGAGAAGAAAAAGCCTCTAGTGTACAAAAGTGGTGTAAACTTTATGAAAGGTATGTATGGAATTAGACGTACCAGAGAGTTTTATTTTCTCTTTTATGTCTTAAGATACAGTATAGTATAAGCACTTTGAGTACAGTCGATTCCCGTGAGTCATTCAAAAAAATAAGTGCAAAATTAAAAATTCCATTATAACGAAATTTTGATGTAAAGAAAAGATCTCGGCGGTCCCGTGAAGTTCGTTCCAACGGGACTCGACTATACAGTATGTACAATTGTGTTACCTCATGAAACGCAATAAAGTGCAATAATTTTGGTTTTATGAAAAACGGCTGTAGTTTCAAAGAATTTGAATGATTAAAACGCCCATAAAATCTATATAATAACACGGAATTTAAAATTTTCTGTAATTGAAGGCTAATAAATTTTCTCAAAAGGGTCTCGAAGATACATTATGTTTACAAAAGCATTCGGACACCACAATGTTGTGGGACAAATGACTTTTTTGTTGATTAGTCGGTTGCTTTTGTGACAGCGACAACACATCGAGGCATACGTTCATCTAACATCTGGCAGGTTTGGACAGGAATGGCTCACCTGTCGTCGTGCAAAGCTGCAGCCCGAATGGAGAGCGAAGACGGTCGTTGTGCTCGATTTCGTATCCGTAGCTTCAGTTCAACCAGGAGGTGTTATATGGGATTAAGATCAAGACTCTGGGCATGACAATCCAACAATTCCATCTAATTTTTAGGAAACCAGTCCCACGCACGCCGTGCAGTGTGGCAGGGAGCTCGAATATGTTCGAAACGACAACGGTCATTTCCATTATACTGCCACGTTGTTGGCAAGGCAGAATTATCTAGAACGTCGAGCGACACTTCGTAGTTCATGGTTTGTGGTATAATAACTAACGGGCCGAGTTCGATCCACGTAAAACAGCTCCATACTGTGATGGAGCCTCCGCTGAAGTTAACAGTTTGGAGAACACAGTCTGACGAAAATCGTTCGCCGGGCTGTCGCTAAATCCAAACACGCCCATCTGATTGGAAAAGTGAAAAGCGTGGCTCATCAGTCCAAAGAACAGCTTTCCAGTCGCCCACAGTCCAGGAACGACGGGAGACACACCACTCCAAGGGTAAAAAGCATGACTCATCACTCCAAAGAACAGCTTTTCAGTCGCCTACAGTCCAGGAACGACGAGAGACACACCACTCCAAGGGTGAAAAGCATGACTCATCACTCCAAAGAACAGCTTCCCAGTAGCCCACAGTCCAGGATCTACCGGAGACACATCGCTCCACACATTCACGGTAGTGACGTGCGGCTTGTGTGCCGCTGCTCTACCATAATAACGAAGTAAATTTCTCAGTCATTTTTGTTCACGCCGAGCATCAAACCCGGGTCCCCTAATTCCGGAATAAGTCGCTCTCCCAACTGAGCTACGCGGGCGTTTGATCTCGCTGCTATCTGCCTTTATCTCATGTGCGTTCTGCGATGAAGCCACATCCTATCCTCCCCCCCCCCCCAAAAAAAGAGGGTCGGGACCATGTATCGTTGTAGGCAGTGTTCCGCTGAAGAACGTACATTGGAGAAATCTCATTCAATCCTCGTGTGTGGAACGTAACATCACACACATTTATTTTTCGAAGCGCTGAAGAAGAGATTCTCTAATTTTTCCTGCCTCGTGGTGTGGAAAGAACATCACACCATTGCAAGAACTTTAACGGCCAAGTCATTCTTGAAGTTCGGGCGCCAATATTATGTATTCTTCTTTTCGTGTTGAAATATTGTCGTTCTTACGTTATGTCTATATCATTAGGTACGCATACGATGAAATAGTTCCTAAATGAATATTTACGGCCAGACGAAACATTAAACAGAACACAATTCACATATAACATCTCCAACACACCTCCAACACCCCACACGAGCAACTGTTGTATCGTAGTTTTTATCTATCGTTCTTATCTCATACAGTCATACGTCACGTTCACTCTGACCTCAAATATGTTGCCAACAGTATTCGTTTGAGAGAGAAGATGTCACGTTAAGTTGTGAAGTATAACTAAGAACAAACTCAAAATTTACATAGGGAAAGAAACTAAAAAGGAAAGTTAATATAGAATATACTTCACACCCACACTGTGCAACTCTCTGCGGATAGTTATGGTACTAACCGAGCCATTATAAGCATTTCCTACTTTGGCAGCAATGGAAAAGGCAGAGGAGCAATAAGATTTCTTAACATTTCTTACCATGGCTGTACTGTTACGTTCCGTTAGTTTGTGCAGCCTTCCTGGATGTTTCTTTGCTGTAGTTGCACCTTCCGGCTTCCATGTCTTCACGACACCAGTTACAGTCGATTTTGGTATGTTTAGTTTAGCTGCAATGCTCCGTATGGAAACGTTTCTCAAATGGCTTGCAGTAACCAGGCAACGCTGGAACTCGAAAACTTCAAGTCCATGCTGCATGTCCGCTTCAAAGTAAATGATAACACGACAGAGCATCTCAGCATTACATATGTACCTCCCACTTACAGCGCATCTTCCTGCGCACCCGTCCTTTGCACTTATGCAAATATTTGGTACTGTCCGAATACTTTTGATAATATAGTGTGTATTTTGCGGGGAGGACCCAAGTATTTTGGTACACAACTGGCCACCATCCATTTCATTTTTATATATTACTTAAAACACCTTTCAGAACACTACTTTTAAAAATGAGGAGGTAGTTCGGATAGTGATCCAAGCGTGTTACCAGTTATTTGTCGATCCTTTTACATGGATGGCTAAGAGAGTAAAAAGTGTGCGGTGCTGCGCTCAGCCCTGGAATTATAGTAACTGCTGCAATTATACTTTGTGTTTAATTGCTTTAACTTTGAATTACACTTAACTGCTACAACAGCACTTTGTGCTTAGTTTCTTCACATTCAATTTGTTCTTAACTGCTGCAACTGTATTTTGTGCTTAATTGCTTCTGCTGTAATTTGTATTTAATCACTGCAACTGTATTTTTTGCTTCTACTGTAACTTGTTCTTAAGTGCTACAACTGTACTTTGTGTATACTTGCTTCTACTGCTTAACTGCTGCATCGGTACTTTGTGCTTAGTTACTTCAGCTGCAATTTGTGCATAACTGCTGCACTGTTCTTTTAGCGTAGTCACATCAACTTTGACTTTTGCTTAACTAGTGCACAATACTTTGTACTTCAACTGTAATTGTACACTTACAATTGAAACAACTAAGCAAAAAATACAGTTGCAGCAGTTATGTACTGGATTGAAAAGAAAGTAATATCTGCAAATTGAAGGCAACAGAAGTGCTAATTACTGTATATACAAGTACAAATCAGTCCAAAATGTGGTCGCCATCGTTTGCCAAGATCTGCTTCCATCGCCTGGGCAGCAGATGAAAACCGGCCCTGTAGAATGGCGACTGCTAGGATGCAAAGAAGTGAGTAAGTGTGCGTTCGACATCGTCTCGGTTGATGAACCGCTGTCCGTCCAAGAAATGCTGCAACGACCGGAACAGGTGATCGTCTCTTGGGGCAATATCCTGGAAATGGGCTGGGGACGGAAGCAGCTCCCATCCCAGGTCCCTGATCTTGTGACAGGTCACCCGTGCTGTGTAAGGTCTCGCTCCATCCCGCTGTAAGAGGACGTCCTTGCGGTTCAGCACTGCTGGTAGTTTCGACGTGAGCGATGCTTGCAGATCATTCACCTGACGACGGTACACATCGGCGGTGATAGGGGTGTTGTCCGGTAGCAGCTCAAAAATCATGACACCCCGCATATCCAACCAAATAGACAGCAGGACCTTATGTGGGTGGAAGCCAGCTTTGGGGGTCGGCATGGGCTTCTGTTTTGGGTCCCATCACTGTTCCAGGCGCTGACATTTTCATACATGACCCATTTCTCGTCACCTGTTGCAATGAGGTCCACGTTGGTCCCGTGCAAGCAGGGAAACGCATGCACTCCTGCTATTTGCTTTCTGCTCAATTGTGAGTTGATGAGGTACCCACGCTACCTTCCGTGATAATGCTCGTGTGGGTAATCCCCAGCTATTCGACGAACTCCCGCGTGTTCACACATGGATCAGTCTCCACTAAGATGTTCAGCATGTCCATATCCACCGTTGAGGGTCTTCCGTCTTTGGGGACGGTATGAGAAGTTAAAAGTTCTCTCTCGAAACCGTTCGAACTAGCGACAGCACTGACGATGTGATGTAGGATTCGGGTACACACTGGTAATATTCCTTACAGCACTTGCCGTGGTGCTACCACAACGAAACTCATTCAGCATGCAATGGCGGATGTGCTCCTTCTTCACTTCCATGTAGGCTGGCGCTTACACTCTTCGCCTTCTGACGCTAACTGCCACTGACTGAAGCCACCTACCTGCTGATGTCATACCGGTGTGCTGCGCAATCTCACGGGCCACTGTGCGCCGTGGCCGGTTCTTCGACTTCAGGTAACTTGTCATCTGACATTACTTTCTTTCCAAAATTGAAGAAACGAAGCACGAAGTATCGTTGTAGCAGTTAAGTCCATTTTATAGTTGAAGCACCTAAGCCCATTTACAGTTGAAGTACCGTATTTTGAGCTTTGTCGCTTCAACTCTAATTTGTATTGGGTTGATGCATAAATTCGTGCCGTTTTTTTCACCGCACTACAGGAATGTACTACATCAGAAGGGAAAACGGAATCAATCAAATATGTATTCCCTCCCCCATTGTTTACGATGCTGTACCAACGCCTGGATAGGTCTGCAATGCCATTCTTGAAAAAAACGTACAGATTTTGCAGCGAAGAAATCATCAAGGAAATTCTGAAGATCAGCATCATTGTTGAACGTTCTGCCACGGCGTGTATTCCACAGAGATCGATACAGGCGTAATAATCTGAAGGGACGACATCTGGGGAATAGGCCGGATGTAGAAGAATCTCTCATTTCATGTCCTGAATGGCCATTTCGGTCATGTTTGCACTGTGAGGGCGTGCGTTATCATGTTGGAGAAGGACACCACGGCGCCGATGTGGCCATTTCCGCTGAACTGGTCCCTCCACACGGCGGAGTTGCTCATAATAGAGTGCAGCGTTGATGGTCTGATTGCTCGGCAGCATTTCCAAGTGAATAATGCCTTCCATGTCCCACCAGACACACAACACGATCTTCGCAGGATGCGGGTCATGTTTGGGGCATATTGTTTGGGCTTAACCATTCCCTCCAATGCGTGAAATTCACGTACAGGCACCACTTTTCATCTCCAGTAGCAATACGTGACAGAAAGGGTTTGTGTTGCTGAGAACCTTCGCGATAACGGGCAACCAAAGAACCACATGGCAACACGCTGATTCTTGTTGTCTCTGTGAGAGTGTGGGTCACCCAAGACCCTAATTTTTGGATCTTTCCCATACGTTCCAGGTGTCGCACTACTGTAGTCTGATCACAGTCCATCTCAGTCGCTAATTCGCGTGTAGTTTGACGCGGATCCAAGTGGATGAGATGGTTCAAACGATCCTCATCAAAGTCAGATGGACAACCTGAGCGTGCAGAGTCGTTGAGGTCAAAATTGCCACTTCGGAACCCCTCATGCTATTTGCGGGCTGTCCTTGGAGTAATAACATCCTCCCCATACACAGCAAAAATCTGTCGAGTAGCCTCGGAGACTGTGGATCCCTTGTTAAACTCGTAAAGCAGCAGATGTCGGAAATGTTCATTCCTCTCTACTTGACACTCCATACTTCTGGACCAGAAAACCAAAAAAAAACCCTTTAGCCACAATTACACAACGCAATATGATTTAGATACACGATATTACTGGCTACATTTTGATATACAACTTGGCCATCTGCACCGTCACTACTGAACTGGGAAACACTCGTGAAATAAAACGGCATGAACTTATGCATCTACACAATACTTAACTGCTGCAACTGCACTTTACGCTTGATTGCCTCTTGTCGATTGGTTTGTTTCCCAAATTATTTCCACTGTCATCCGTTTTATGGTTTACTGAAAGTATTTGATAAAACATGTTCATAAACAATAAAGAAAAGTAATAGGCAAAATCATTTCCTTCGTAGAGAAAGAACATTATTCAGAGATGCAATAATCAAGACTACTTCTCTGCATCTATTCCGCAAATTCGACTAGCGGGAGCGTTGATTTTATTGTGAAATCTTGAAAACTTTGCAACGTGATTAATATACTGCGTTGTTTTGTTTCTCCCAGGCTGCATTCTCTTCAGAAATCACAAAAGGTAATATTCGACTAACACAGTGCCCGGGGAAAAACACTTATCAACGTCGGAAAGAAATCAACTGGAATATTTCAATTCCTCGTAGTCTTAAAATGCTATGTTTTCTGCCATTCCACTGATTTTTCACGATGCCACGTTTCCAGCAAAAAAAAATTGAACCACCGACTTTGATGTACTTCTTCATTTTTGTAAAATTCAGTTTAGATTATTTTCCGGTGTTACTTGCAACCAAAAAAAAAGAAAGAAGAAGTGCCACATCGAGATTAGTCCGCAAGCACCTCGCGCGAACAACTGTTTTCCGAATTACTTTCCCTTTTTGTTCTTCTTTTTTCCCTCAAATCTTAGACAACTGGTTTTGAAGAATTCATTTAGTAAGTAAAATTAGTAACAAGCGCAAGTCAGTACACCATTTTTGAAGAAAATTTTATTCAGAAAGATAGATGAAGATACCCATTATATTGATTTCCAGGACAATCGAGATTTTTTGTTCCCATATATTCGCACATTTAGTTTGTTGTTTCTGATAGACAACTGTTTTTACTGGAAAACATTGGGGATTCAGTTGTACATGTCATCATTTCTGAATTTAAACCAACGAATATTGTGGACAAAAATGATGGGAAAATGTTTTCAGGTAAATATTCTAGTGATCTTCAAAGAAATTTCGGCTTCCTACTTATTTTGGGAGTTACTACTTTTGTCCTTCTTCATTTAAAAATTATTAAATAAACATAAAAATGTAAGGGTTTTAAAACAACTAGTAACAAAATAATAAAAAAGATATTAACTCATTGTTGAATGAAAAAAGCTATCATTTTCTCCTTTCCGACAATTTTAGTACCAGGAATCTTAAGTTCTGCAGCTCGAACAAGTTTTCGTCTTTTTTTTCCTGTTCTGGGCATCTCTTTTTGCTTTGACTTTTTTCATGTCATGTTTCCCACCATCTTTTTCTTGGTCTTCCTACTTCCCTACTATTCTATTACTTTACGAATCAGGCTTTCTTTCTCTGTTTTTTTAGATAAATCCAGTCCACCTTATGTGACTCATTTTAATTTTTCGCTAATAGTTTCCATTTTCAAGATCTTCCCTTATGTCTTTTGTGTCGTATACCATTATCTATTTAATCTTTCTTTTTTAGTTTACTTTCTCTTAGGCAAATTCTAGTTATCTCTCGTAATGCTTTTTGTACTGAACGTCACTTCGGAACACTCAAGAACTTATTCTTTGTGACATCCTGGCCAGCAGACAAATCAAGAAGGCGCTGATATGAACACACCGTTGATTTGAAAAGTGTGTTAGTTGTGAAGTGAGCAAGCTAGACAAGAGTTTCGTAAACAACGTTATTCTAAGTGATTGTCACGTACGTTTGTTCTGTTATGATGTGATCGTGTAGCAAAGATGCTTGTTAAATCTACTGACAACATTGTTATTGATGGTTTGTTGAGCTTTGGAGTGTTATTCAACAGCGAGTGTTGAGTCTTCAAGTGTTATTCAACAGCGAGTGTTGAGTCTTCAAGTGTTATTCAGCAGCGCGTGTTGAGTCTTCAAGTGCTATTCTTGGTATAACGTCTGGAAGCACTGAATAAAAGTCGCATTGAGGACACGAACTCCGAGTCTTTCTTTAGTGTTATTTTGCTGCGGTGATATTGGGCAGCCAAAACCTTTGTGCCGTTTTGCTCATGCAAACAGAGAAGGTGACGTATGTGCAGAACGAGCGACAGGAGGCGCCACTTTTCCACTATGCTGCAAGGCTGGAAGGTTGTGCGTGTCAGTTGCGGTTGCACGTTGTTGTTGTTTTTTGTTTGTTTGTTTGTTTTGGAACCGTGGGGCAAAATGGAGCCTTCTCAGTCGGTAACAATGGGATGTATACTGCACGAGTATAAACTGAGCTCTAACTCAGCAGAGGTAATGAAACGGATATGCACCACATTTTAGGCCTGCGTGGTGAGAGAATCATAGAAGAGGAATTCCAGAAAATTCGTTCTGGTGATGAATCGTTGGAAGATGCCTCACGAAGTGGACGGACACAGGCGCTTGATGATGACCAGTTGCGCACTGCCATGAGGAAGAAACCACGCAAACGTGTCACTAACTTTCCACAAGGTTCAGTGTACATTCTGAAAACATCCCTATACGTTTAAATGAAACGGATATGCACAACACTTTAGGCCTGCTTAGTGAGAGAATCGTAGGAGAGGGGTTCCAGAATATTCGTTCCAGTGACGAATCGTTGGATGATGCCTCACGAAGTGGACGACCGCAAGCGCTTCATGACGACCACAGGCGCTTGATGACGACCAGTTGCGCACTGTCATGAGGAAGTAACTAAGCAAACGTATCAATAGCTTTCCACAAGGTTCAGTGTACTTGCTGAAAACATTCTCGTACATTTAAATGGCATGGGAAAGACGTACAGACTAATCTCCTATGTCCAATATCATTTTTCTGATGATAACAAGCACAGCAATTAGCTAGCTGACTGGGGGCCACAAAGTAATGTCGATTTTGGAAATGAAGGGAAACACTGTTTGTAACAGAAGAAATTTATTTCTTAATAAATTATATAATCGCCATCATTATCGATCACCCTTGCCACCGTGAAACCCAACTTTCATTGCTGTCTTCATAAAAAGACGTTGGCTGTGATGCAAAAGAAGTCTCCATGAGCTAGTTTTAACATCATCAATATTGTGTCATTTTTTTCCATTAAGAAAGTTCTGCAGAGATCTAAACAAATCTGACTACTGATTATTCTGTAGAACTTCTGAATGCGTGTGTGTGTGCAGTGAAAACAGGAAACTTTTAGGAATTTGCAGTTGAAAAATTGGAAATTTTCAATACCATTGCATGCTGAAGAACAGCATACATATAGTATGTACGCAGTTCTTCAGTATAGGAAAGTATGACAGACGAAGAAATAAATATTATATCATCCTCTGCAACAGCTATTCACTAGACAAAGTTCTCTTGGACATCCCCTTCCCCCCAAAAGGGTATTTTTTCGTTCTTGGTTGACAATTGAGTGATTTCTGGGGTTTCATGGTGCATGCAGCCTAAGTGGCCAAAATGATCGAAAGAATGACCAAGAATTCTGCTTACCTTCCCTGTCTAATTTCAATCGTACACTTATTTTTATGTAGTTGTTTTTTCGGACCTTATGGTTTTCAATTAAATTTGCGTGTTGATAGTGTGGTACAAACGGTTAGATAAT
This sequence comes from Macrothele yani, assembly GCA_039090855.1. Lineage (NCBI taxonomy): Eukaryota > Metazoa > Arthropoda > Arachnida > Araneae > Macrothelidae > Macrothele > Macrothele yani. The sequence continues at coordinate 35,460,170 of CM077024.1, read as the reverse complement.
AAGCAGGTGCACTGCAAAATTTGCATATGGTGCTTGTATGTTATTCATAAATATAATTTTTGTTTGCTCCTTCTGAAAACTAAGCTACGGGCACCGATGATGACTTCACCACAAGGCACCCTTTCTCAACCGTGCACTCACCTTCGATGACAAGTGAGTTCAATATCATTCTATCATACCCCGAAACGTACATGACACTGGTTGTAGCGAAATGAGCCAATGGTAAGCCACCGCTGCACCCACTTAAGGTTTTGCTGGGGGGGGTGGACTGTCAAAGCTATAGTGCATTATGAGCTATTTCCAGTTTGGAAAAACCATGACAGCTGCCTTTACTCTTGCCAGTTGCAATGTCTTCAAGATGCACCGCTTCGCAAGAATCTTGCATTGGTTAATGAAAAGCTGTGCTGTTCCTGCAGAACAACGCTAGATCCCATGTAACAAACAGGACTCTGGAAACATTAAAGCGTCTTATCTGTTGTATCACCTAGCATACTCTCCAGACATCTCAGCCTTATAATATCACATTTTCCGAGCATGAGATAACCACCTCCAAGGACAGGATTTCCAAAGTAAATAACAAACCCGAAATGAACTGGAATCCTTTTTTTGCATGGAATAAAACGGTGTCTTACCATCGAGACATCGACATGCTGATTTCGCGTTGGCAAAAAGATTGCGGACGCATATGGATATTACTTTAAGGAGTAAAAATACTTTTTTTTATCTGTGCTCTGTTACCTACGAGTAACAGCACGAACTTGTTTGTTTTCTCAACAGTTATTTATACCCTATGATGTTCTTTGGTTTTAAGAACATAAATACACGTAAAAAGTCCGTTTACCTCCTCAGTAGATTTTGATGCAATGGAAGTAGCATATACGAGGGAGGAACAAAATGCAACGCACAACAATTTTTTTTTCTCTTTGCAGGTTTGCAGTTTTGCAGACAACCAGTTTGAATATCAAGGTACAGACCGGTTTGGCGGGATCAGGAATTGTTGTGGTGGAAGACGGTGCGAACGACGGCACACAGATGTTGCGTTTGTTAGCGTCGTCCACGAATGAAGAGCAACACAGTGTTGTCTGATTTTTGTGGCCTAAATGGAAAACTCCGACGGAAATTCGCAAATGGCCGAAGTGTATGGTGGTGAATGCCTGTACCGCAGCAACATCTTCAGATGGTGCAGTTTCCTTGCAGAGGGCCGTTGCAACCTTACCGATTCGGCACGTTCCTGTCGATGTGTAACCGCATCACCAGCTGCCACTGTGAGAGTTATTGAACAGGCAGTTCTGAGTGACCGGCAGATACATTTGCGCACATTGGCACAGAAGTCCAACATTTCGTAAGGTATAGCGTACGATACTGTGCATGAAAAATTGCAATTTCGCAAGGCCAGCGTGTGATGGGTGCCCAAGATCTTGACAGAGGACCAGAAGGGACAGAGTATGATGTCATCCTTTGACCACTTCATGCGTTACGCACAAGGACATGAATTTCTGGCAGGTGTAGAGACGGGCAATGAGTCTTGGGTGTACCACTACACTCACGTAACAAAGAAGGCCTGTATAATGTGAAAATATCCCGACTCACCGCTATCAAATAATTTAGGGTAACCCAATCTGCATAAAAAGTCCTCATGCTGGTGTTCTGGGACATGCATGGCGTTCTCCTGGTGGAGTTTCATCCAACGGGGACCCCAGTGAATGCTGAAACCTACGCAAACACATTGACAAAGTTGCTTCGTGCACTTCGTGACAAAATACCCACCTGAGAAGCTACAAATGTCAGACTGCTTCATGACAACGCTCTCCCAGATGTTGCACAACACGTTCGTGAAAACATTGCACAATTTGGCTGAGAGGTGCTCCAGCAACCACCGTACAGTCCGGACCTGGCTCATTCGGACTTTCATCTGTTTAGTCCCTTGAAAACATTTATGGGCGGCCAACGCTCCGATTAGGCTGACGAAGTCAAATCAATTGTCCGCAGGTGGCTATACGCCTAAAAAACGGAGTTTTATGAACTAAGTATTCTAAGACTGGAACCACACTGGGATAAATGTCTCGAGGGCCTCTGTTCTGATGTTGAAAAATAGCTAAGAAATGTAGTTTCACTGTGTGTGTGTGTGTGTGTGTGTGTGTGTGTGTGTGTGTGTGTGTGTGTGTGTATTTTGGCTATCTATTAAACTGTTGCCAAAAAATAGTGTGCGTTACTTTTAGATCCACCCTTGTGTAATGCCGCACAGGGCCCCATTTACGACACTTTTACATAGTGCATCCAAGATACATGCAAAAATAAAAGATATCAGAGATGATGAGCGGTGGAGTCCACAACCTTTACCTCAAAATATTTTCTCACACGACTTGCTGACGTTTTTACAGATGTATTTGCGTTTTCCTACATTTCTTGGGCAATTCTTGCCATTATAAATTGCTTTCCCTCTCATTTTAACAGCTGAGAACAATGAAAAAAAAAATGCAAAATCCTAAAATAGTAATGATATAATGTGTTCTAAAAGAACTTCGTTAGATGGCCTTCAAACTTTATTTCGCCGCCCAAGTGGCGCAGTGGTCTAAGCGATGGCTAACGACCACTGGTCCTACATGGGCCCGGGTTTGAATCCTGGTGGAGCATGGTTGTGGTAATTGTCTTACGGCACTGGCTCACTCCTTTACCTGGAACCAGTGGCCCTAACTCAGGGTCGAGAGACTGCTTATTGCCCACTGAGTGAGTTGCTCATGGTGGTCGTAAATCCCCAATAAGAAAAACCATATTTTTTTTAAATTACTATTTTTCCTGTACGTATCAAAAGCTCTTTGCCATAAGAAAACATATACGAAATTAATCGCCGTGACGTAGCTGGGTTTCCCTTAACACTGATGTATTTTAAAATAAAATGGCTAAAATTTTATAATAAATTTAGAAAACGAATGACTATGAACTCTTACTAACTTATGTACCTCTTTAATTTATTATGAAAATGCTTTAGATTCCGTGAACGGTTCAGTAGTTATAATGCCTTTGAAAGCCTGCGGTATTGAAGAAGCTTTTGTATTATTCATAGCATATATACAACGGCAAGTGCAAGGTTCAACTGCTCGAGGAAAAAACATGTATCAAAATTGGAAAGAAAGTGAGACAATGTAACAGCGCATCTCTCAAGTTTTTAATGCTACATTGCAGAATGTCTTTCTGTAATTGAACCGGTAACACAAGGAAGATTAATTGAGGCTGTTTAACCCACCCACATTAGCTTTGCTCACAAAATAATCACTTTTGGTAGTACCCCCTCACAACTTTAGAGTACGATCTAGAAACTTGGTAACATGACTAAAGAAGTGAGATTAAAGAAGAACTTACAGAAAAACGAATTGGAGTAAATGAAACTTTTAAAAATTGAATTTCATTAAAATCCACATTTTACAAAAATTATAATGTCTTGAATAAAATAATAGATTAATAAGTATTAAATTTCAGGAAAAATATCTAAAATACGAAATCTGTAATTACATAATTTAAAATAAATATGTTACTGTAGACTTCCAATAACATATAAAATAAAAGTAATAACTTTGCTAAAGAACGATTTCCAGTAAAATATTCAGAAAAATATAAGTCAATGTAAGGTAGTTCCCAGTAAGATATGAAAAAAATAAATACATGTCTGAAATAAACTGAATATGCAGATATTAACATAAAAAGAAATCACAGGAATACATTTTTCAAGAATTTGTTAGGTTCCAGGAGTACTTCTTAAAAGTGGCTATTTCTTTACTTACACCATTGAAAGATCTAAATGAATAATGGTTCGTGAAAGCAAAATATGGAAGGTTTCTGGTAAAACATTAAAAATTAAAAAAAAAACTTTTATAAGATAACGATTTAATTATAGATTTTAAAGTGCTTATTAAATAAAATTAAAATCATAAAAAAATGCTTAACAGGAAAATATCAACAAAAATACTATTAAATCAAATATGACAATGCCCAGTAAAATATGAGAAAAAAATGAATATATACCTAAAATAAATCAAAATGAAATGAAACATACAAATGTAAATATCCATATAAAAAAGAAATAGTAGGAATTTATTATACAAGATTTCTAATGGATCCAAAAAAATTTTTCAATCTCTTCCTGTCATCATCATCATTGTCAACCATTATCAATCCACTGCTGGACGAAGGTCTCCCTAAGTTTCTTCCACAACGGTCTGTCTTGTGCCAGTCTCTTCCATGTTACTCCCGCATACTTTCGAATTTCATCCGCCCATCTCCCATGTGGTCTTCTTCTGGGTCTTTTCCTGTCCTTTGGAATCCAGTCTAAAATTTCAGCTGTCCATCGATGGTCTGTCCTTCAGTCAATATGCCCAGGCCATTGCCATTTCAGGGATTTAACTCTGATCATGATGTCTTCCACTCTTGTCATTTTTCGGATCCACGAGTTCCTCTTCTTATCTCTCCTGGTTACACCAAGTATGCACCTCTCCATGCTTCTTTGAATTGTCTGCAGCCTTTGTATGTCTCTTTTAGTTAAGGTCCACGTCTCTGCACCATACGTAAGCACTGGAAGGATGCATTGATAAAACACTTTGCTTTTAAGACATAATGGCATATCGCTCTTAAAAATTATACTGTTTCTTCCAAACGCTCCCCAGGCAAGTTTTATATGTCGATTAATTTCGTCATCAATGTGACTCTCACTTGATATCTGTTCTCCAAGACAAATGTAAGTATTGAATATCTCCAACGTTTCCCCATCAATCGATAAATCTTCATTTCTTGTAAAAGCATTGTACATCACTTTTGTCCTCAGAAAGTTCATTTTAATCCCACTTCTTTACTCTTGTCAGCAAGTTCCTGGATCATACTCTGCAGATCTGATGGAGTAGTTGCAAAAATGACTACGTCATCAGCAAAACGAAGGTGAGTTAGATCATCTCCATTAATCTTTATCCCTTTGTTTTCCCAGTTCACTGATTGAAAGACATTTTCCAATGCGGCATTAAAGAGTTTGGGAGATATAGTGTCACCTTGTCTCCCTCTCTTTCTAATCTTTATGGGAGCTTTATTTTCAAATAGCCGAATATTTGCACTTGCATTTTCATAGATGTTATCAATAAAATTAATGTATGCATCTTCAATACTGCAAGATTTCAAAGCCATTGTAACTGCTGATGGTTTCACCGAATCAAAGGCCTTTTCATAATCGATAAAAGCCATGCACAATGGAAGTTCATATTCCCTCGCTCTTTCAATTAGTTCTCTCAGTACGTGGATATGACCTATAGTGCTGTAGCCACTCCTGAATTCAGCTTGTTCTCTCGGTTGAGCGATGTCCAGTGTCACGTTCAAGCGATGTGAAAGAACTTTAGTGAAGATTTTATAAACCAATGATAGGAGGCTGATAGGTCTGTAGTTCCTGAGATCCTCAATGTCACCTTTTTTTTATGTAGCAGGATCATTGTAGAATTCTTCCAATCCTCAGGAATCTTCAATTCATTAAGGTACCGAGTGAAAACTTCGGCGAGTACTGTTTCAATTTCTCCACTTGCTCCTTGTATGATGTCTACTGTAATTCCATCTTTTCCTGGAGCTTTTCCCTGTTTCATGTTCTTGATTGCATGTGTAACTTCTGCTGGGAGGACTGGAAGAACTCTATTACCTTTTGTAATGTCTGGAGTACATTTACCATCCCTTTCATATAGTTTTGAGTAGAAATCTTTCACTCTTTTCAAAATTTCACCTCTATTTCTTATTACAGAACCATCTTCTTTTCTCAGAGCCATAATCTGTTTTCCCTTTGCTATTTTTAGGCTTTGGTTGTTTTCAATTGCTTTCCTCACTAGTTCACAATTGAATTTCCTTACATCTTCAGTGATACTTTTTCGTACTGTCCTTCATAGCTCTATATATTCCACTTTGGAAGTCACATCTTCTTTAGTCGTCCTCATCTCTATTTTTTTTGCATCAGAATTTTGGTTTGTCCGGATAATTTGTTCGTATGCAACTTGCTCTTAGTACCAGCTATTTTTGTTGCTGTCGCCATAAGATCCTGTTTTCTGTTAGCTTCAGAGATGTCCACTTCTTCCGACGTTAGACCTTCTAGAGCAGAGAATATGTTCCTCAGTTCCAATTTGAAGGTATTATGATGTTTTTTAAGGTTGGTCATGTCAATACTCTTTGTTTGTTTTATGAGCTTGCCACTCTTGAATTTAGCGTTGAGGTGCATCTTACATCTTACTATTCTATGGTCACTACCAGTGTTGAATTTGTTTAGCACACTGCAGTCTTCCATGACAAATTTCTTGTTGCACATAATAAAATCAATTTCACTTGTTCTTCCATTGGGATGCCTCCATGTTCATTTCCTTTACGACTTTTTCTTGAAAAAGGAGTTCATGATAAATGTACTATCTTGCAACTAACCCTAACAACTATTTTTCTAAATATGTATATTTTTTCTTTATTTCGTTTTCTCTATATTTTTATGAAACATTCTATATAAACTTTTCCTTAGAGCCTTCTAAAAAAGTGTTTCAAGAAAAATTGTATATAACCTGATTCAGGTGGAAATTCCTGGTCGAGCCCCCTCCCGGGAGCAAAGTCGGAGTGAGAGTTCTTTTTGAAAAAATAGAAAGAATGCTTTTAATAAATTTCGAAAAATTTTTTTTTATTTAGGATCCTTAAAAATGTTATTTATTTTAATAGGCTTAAAATTATAAAATAGTTAACCTAATTGAATTACAAATAAGTTTTTAGAATGAACGTGAATGAATGAATTGAATGAAATGATAAGTTAAAAAAATCCGTACTAATTCTTTATTAAACCCTGATATTCGGCTTTTTGTAAAGTCCGATATGAGAAATAAATAAAGAAACAGAAAACTGATGTACTGCATTTACAGGGTGTTTCATGAGGCAGTACCCCAAGGAACCGTCTATTGTTTCTTCCCACTCTACACAGAAACACGACGTTTGGTTTACAAGTGAGAAATGCGCGGTTGTGATTTTCCTGATACGGCGATGACTCGTTGTGACATCACCCCACTAAATGGCCGGGCACGCTAATTTTGTCCGGAGGCAATCTGCGTGTTTTACTGTGTCTTTGAACGTCGTTCAGGATGGCAGTGTATACCGTTGCGGAGCGGGTGTTTATTGTGAAAGTGAAAAGTTATTGGATAACAAAGTCTCTAAAGGTCCCACAGCATGAATTCGTGAAGAAGTTTGGGGAAAGGAAATCACCAGACAAACGTTACATTGCCAGGTTAGCGAAAATTTTTTGAAACCACGGGCAGTGTTTTGAACCAATACAGTAGCGGATGTCCTCCTCGGCAGAAAAAATGGAAGAGGTAAAGCACAGGCTGCTGTCATCACCGAAGAAGTCACTACGACGTTTGTGACAAGAAACGGAGTATTCTGTTTCCACCTGCCAAAGAACCGCGAAGAAAGCGTTTTTATCCGTACCGTGTGGCAATGGTGAAAGTGTTGCAAGAACCGGATCTGGAAAAGCGGGTGCCTTATTCTCACTAGTTTATGACATTTTTACTCGCAATTCCGAACATTTTGGATTTTATATGGTTCACTGACGAAGCATGGTTTCATTCCGGAGGGTATGTCAATCCCCAAAACTCTCGCATCTGGGCTGCAAATAATCGACATGAATTACATGAAACCCCATTACATCCTGCAAAAGTCGATGTTTGCTATGCTGTGTCCCGAACGAGAATAATTGTGCCCATTTTCTTCAGGAACGTAATAAACTCCGCGTCATGTGAACATTTGCAGACAATTTATGGACCAATTACCCGGCATTAATTTTACAGCGGGGTACTTTCAACAGGATGGAACGACATGCCACACGCCCGGTGTGAGCATGAGTGAAATTCCTTCTTTCTTCAGTGACCAAGGGATCTCCAAAGGACTGTGGCCACTGTGACGTACCTGCCAGCAGGACGCACACGACATAAAGGCAGATAGTAGTCAGAACAAACGTCCGCGTAGCTCAATTGGTAGAGTGACTTATTCCGGAATGAGGGGATCCGGGTTCGAATCCTGGCGTGGACAGAAATGACGGAGAAATTTACTTCGTTATAATGGCGCCCGAACTATCCGGATGACCCGGCCGTTCAAAATCTCGCATTGGTGTGATGTTCTTTCCACACCGCGAGAGAGGAAAAATAAGAGAATCCCTTCTCCAGCGCTTCGAAAAATAAAAATGTGTGATGTTGCATTCCACACACCAGATTGACTGGGAGTTCTCAAGTGCACGTTCTACAGTGGATGGCTGCCTGCAACGATTCATGGTCACGGCTGACCCGTGGGCCATGCCCCCGGCCCTCTTTCGGGGGGGGAGATGTGTCGTACCTGCCAGCAGGACGCACACGACATAAAGGCAGATAGTAGTCAGAACAAAAGTCCGCGTAGCTCAATTGGTAGAGTGACTTATTCCGGAATGAGGGGATCCGGGTTCGAATCCTGGCGTTGACAGAAATGACGGAGAAATTTACTTCGTTCACCCGATTTGACTCCTCTGGAATTTTCTTATGAGATATTTGAAGTGTCATGCTTACAGCAATAAGCCTCGCACGTTAGAAGACTTAGAAAGCAATATCAGTGCAGCAAATCCGGATTATTGATGAGGACATGCTGCGGAGGACCTTCGATAATATGCAGCGTCGGGTTCGCGTGCTTTTGGATGTCAGTGCAGGACATTTCTAGCATTTATTGTGAATGGTGCTACATTCCCATGAACTAAGGTACGCCGCCCCGGTGGCGCAGTGGTCTAAGCGATGGCCTCTGATCATTCGTCCGAACGGGGTCCGGGTTCGAATCCCGGTGAGGCATGGATGTTGTGTTTGTCTTACGGCACTGGCTCTCTCCCTTCCCTGGAACCAGTGACCCTAAATTAGGGACGGGCGACTGCTTATAGCCCATTGAGTTGCTCACGGTGGTCGTTAAACCTCCAATCAAAAAAAAAAAAAAAAAAAAAGAACTAAGGTACGTTGTAAACCACATGATGTTTCTAAGTTGAGTGCGTTTCAGAATGTAACTGATTCTTTGGGAGGACTACGTAGTGGAACACCCTAAAATTCGTCCGCCACTGTACAGCGCGTTTACAAGAACTGAAGATTTAGTGGTTTATTGAGCAAATTTTCAAGTAACCATTACCCACATTTTACTTTAGATAACAGATATCAAGCTAGAGCCACAGCGAAGAAGATATTAATAGCCGTATAAAATTTTGCTGGGTTTAGAGGAAGAGTACAATTTTCAAGATCATTTGACTGGTATGTTTTGAAAGAAAAGTGTTTAATCAATGCAACTTTCCATGTCTTACGTATGTATCAGTTACATGTACTTGAATTAAAAAGAAACATATAGAAGCTGCGGACAAGTGAACGTAGCATGGAGAGCGATTTGCTTTATGTAACCAAGAAAGATGCGAAAAGGAACTCATGGATAAGAAAAACGACAGAAGTTTATGACATCATGATCAAATAAAGCATCGTCCGCTGGTAACGGGCTGGATGTATGGCTAAAAGAACTGACCACCATTGGACAAAGAACATACCAGATTACATATCAAGGGGCAGGACAAGACTCAGAAGAAGACCACGTGGGCGATGGGTAAAAAAACTCGAAAACATGGCGGAGTGGCATGGATGAGACTGACACAAGACAAAGAGTTGTAACAGGCGCGTTGTTAGGACGGGCTTCGGCTCACCCAAAGTTTCTTTGAGCTCACCCTTTATTCCCACCCCCATCGAAATACAGGGTAATTCAAGATGATTCATCTGATTTCAGAAGAGCATAATTCCATACCTATCAGCCTTGTATGTCCTGGGCATACACCAAATGAAAGAGGAAATCTCCGAGCTTTAGTAGATCACCATGAGAGGGTTCCACTGTCATTGTGAGGCCCCTCATTGGCATTGTGCTGTTTGCCGTTTCCTCAACGGTGGCATGTACACAGTATCCTCAACATACCCCCAAAAGAAGAAGTTGTACGGTGTAAGTTCCTGTGACCTAAATGGCCAGCTGAAAAGCACCAAGTCATCGGGTATACTGCGACCAATCCAATGGAAACGGAACACTTCGTTGAGGAAACTGTGAAGAGAACAATGCCAATGAGGAGGCCCCACAGTGACAGTGGAGCCCTCTCATGATGTCCTACTAAAACGCGGAGATTTCCTCTTTCATTCCGTGTATGCTCAAGATATACACGGTTGATATAGTGCGACGCATAAATATAGAGACAGAACAAATTCTCGCATAAAAAAGAAAGAACAACGAGCTGAAATGTACACCTCATATGTATAGCAAAAATATTATAGGACACGCAGCTGCACAATAGTTTGTCCGAAACATAACAATTCCAACGCCAAGTACAAGAAAAAAACAAAAATACGCTGTCTCAAAAATATAAAGACTTGCTAGTTATGTGCACCTTTGGTACGAATAGTAGAGCCGTTGTTTCCACTATACTGAAAACCCGATTGGGCATGCTGTCCACCAAGTGATGTAAGTGTTCTGGACGGAGTGCGTACCAGCTTCGTTCAATCTGCCCTTTCAATGTCACCACACTTGAGAACTGTCGTCCATTCGCATACGCATCACGAGCGAGGATAATCCAGAGGTTCTCGATAGGGTTCAGATCTGGACTGAGTGCTGGCCAATTAAGGTCACATGATGAGTGTTAAACCAGCTTTTCGTTGATGCAGACCGATGGATATAGGCATTGTCTTGCTGGGACAGTTAATCAACACCCGCTAGAGCTTCGGAAAACGGTAGAAGGTGGCTGCTGAGTATGTCCTGATACGTTTCGGAGTTTTGCCTGCCTTGCAGAAAAACGATATTCTTTGTTCCATTGAACGCAAACGCTCCCCAGATCATCACAGACCCCCCTCCTTTCTGTCTGCTAAAGAAGGTGCTTGGCTCGCGTCGTAAATGATGCCAATAACAGTTCCAACCGTCAGAGCCGTCCAGGTTGAACTTTTTCTCATCGGAGAAAATAGTTCTGATCCACTCGTCCGTCCAGTGCATGTGGCTGATTGCCCATAACAATATAGCTTCCTTGTGGCGCCGCGTGAGGTGTGGCAGACGGCGCACTTTACGGAGCACAATCTTGCGACTTTCCTTGATTGGTCGATGAACTGTGTCTTTTGATACGGTGACACTAACAGTTCGAGAAACTTGACGTAGTGATAACCTTTGGGATGAAACTAAACGCATGATGGCGCGATCATCTCGTTTGGTTGTTATTCGAAGCCTTCCAGGCCGTTTTCCGGCAGTTAGCGCGCCGCGTTTCGATAAAGTCTTATAAGTGACTGCCCTTCTCTTCCCCATGGCTTTACAAATTTTCGCTACAGGCAATCCATTTTCTCTCAGCCTCCAAATCTTCTGCACCTCTTCACCAGAAAGTTGACTGTTGCGTGGCATTTCGGCAAATGAATGTCTGACGACAGGTCTGCTGTCTTTTGTACGCTGGACCGAATTACGGCCCATGCGCGTGCGTACAACATGCTAATTTGTACATCTCATTTGCATGTGGCTACTTTACATAGTTGTCTTTATACACTGCCGGAAAGTGAAAAAAGAACACCAAGAAGGAGACGACTGATACCAACGAAATTTATACAGCATAATAACGGAATACAGAGGATAACGTGATCAAAACATTATGGTAAAATACAGCTGTATTTGCTGGTAAACTTAAAAATAACATTTCCATGTAACATGGCTAGTACGAGCTTGAACCGCCATGAACTGCGTCACACTGTGCACTTCTGGCATGGAGTCTGTCATACAGATGTTGAATGTAAGTTTGGGGTATTGAGTTCCAAGCATCCAAACCTGGACGCGTAAATCGGGGATGGTCGTGGCTGGCCGTGGACACCGGATAAGTCGTCATCCCATAAAATCCAACACGTGCTCAATGGGGGAGAAATCCGGTGAACGTGCATGCCATGGAAGTTGTCTCTTACCCTGAAGTAAATGTTGCGTTGCACGTGTCGTGTGTGGGCATGCGTTATCTTGCTGGAAAACACCACGATGCACCGACCTTACAAATGTCACAACAACGGGCTGAATGATGTTGTTGATGTAGGAGGTGCTGTTTAACGTACCCGGTACAAACACTAGTTGTGTACGGGAGTGATAGCTGATCGCTCCCCACACCAGGAGACCAGGTGTAGGCCCTGTGTGTCGCTGGCGGATGCAAGAAGGGTGGAGACGCCCCATGTGCGTCTGCAAACACGCATACGGCCATCGGAGGCTCCCAAGCAGAATCTGCTTTCATCGCTGAATACGACAGATCGCCATTGCGTTCTCCAGTGCAGACTTTGGCGACACCACTGCAGCCGTTCCTGACGGTGGGCTGGAGTCAGAAGTACACATGCCAGAGGCACACGTGCACGTAGTCCTGCATCCAGTAGACGGTTGCGGATTGTTCGCACAGTCACCTCAGGTGCAACGGCAGCTCGGATTTGCGTCGCAGTGGATGTTCTGCTTGACAACGCCGCTCTTCTTATGCGTCGATCGGTCCGCTCATCAGTCCGTATGTAACTCCCGGTTCTACATCTTCTCATGTGGGAATGTTCCTCGAACCATCTACGCCACCATCGTACCACCACCGATACTTCCCGTTCAATTCGCTCCGCAATACGACGATACGACCACCCGGCCTCGCGTAGTTCGACTAGACGACCTTGCTCAAAGTCCGATAACTGCTGAAATCGTACACGTCTTCCATGTCCAGGCTTTGCAGCTTCTTCAGGGTCTTCGCACGTGTCCGTACGCCGACAACTGATTACATTCACTTCGCTGTACTCCTTAAATACCACCGACGATAATTTGCATATTATGCCGTGCTGTGGCGTAAGCGCTCACCGGTTGGTCCCGAAATTAACATCACACCTACATAAACTCGACCCCATTAACATATGTAAATTTCATGATCGTCCGCCAATTCCTTTTGGTATTCTTTTTTCAATTTCCGCCAGTGTATTTATGAGACACCTAAAATTACACTATTTCACTTTGTGGTGTTATTTTCACACAATCCGGGCATATCGACGGATCGAAATTTTTGTTGTAGGGTCATGTCTAATTAGGAACCACTTCAGCTTCCTACCTATATTCGCATTGCATTCACGGCGCAAAGTCGACTGTCTGTATATTTATGCGACGCACCTTAGGTATGGAATAATGCTCTTCTGAAATCTGATTAATCTTTTTGAAATACCCTGTATTTAAGCAATTAGAACACATGGCGTCGTCAACCATCTAAGGTTTTAGGAAATTTAGATAAACATACGTAAATTTTTCACATTCACAGAAATTTTGTTATAAAAAAAAACAGATTTTTCGTTAAATTTAGTGCTTATAGTTCTGGGAAATGGAGGGTGTCCTCTGAGGGAATGTCTAAGAGAGTAGTAGAAAGACACCATTTCTGTAACTGCAGTTTTAAAACGATGAGAGAAAGAGAGAGAGGAGATTTTTTTCTGTCAGGTTACAAACTAAAATTCGTAATCAGCCTTGTGAAAGCAAAGTATTTTGAATTCGATAACATCTGCATTTACGCCCTTGAGAGGGGAAGATGTGCATCGAAAAAAAAAAAAAAAACAGAATGCAAGGATCATCATTCACACGTTTCAAGCTTCCCAATGCAGAAAGAATTTTTCAAATAGGACTAATAGTTGCAGAGATATGGTGTCCACAGACTGACGGACGGACAAAGCGATAACATAAGCACGATCTCTTTTTACAAAAGATGTGCTGAAAATTGAAATTACATGCAAACATTTCGTACCGGAAACTCTCCCCAATGAAGAATTTTTCAATAGGACTCTTAGAAGCAGAGATATCCGCAAAAATAATATATACATCTACGTCTGGACCCGGTGGGAGAACTATGCACTGTTTTACCTCAAAAGGTTTTCGTGGTGAACAGTATCAGTCCACGAAAGATTTTTCTAAATCGAGTTTTCAGAAGTGCAGCTTATGCTGCAAGTACATGAGAAACAGAGAAATGCAATAGCGTCCCCTGGTGGCCAAAACGTTCTTTACCAAAAATTACAAATTATTTGCAGAACGTTTCCCACCAGGAGCTCTATCCGATGCAAAAAGAATTTTGCAAACAGGACTTTTTAGAAGCATAGATATCGGGGAAATCGCAATTCACTTTTTTTTTTAATTTATTTATTGGAGGGTTAACGACCACCGTGAGCAACTCAGTGGGCTATAAGCAGTCTCCCGTCCCTAATTTAGGGTTACTGGTTCCAGGGAAGGGAGAGAGCCAGTGCCGTAAGACAAACAAAACATCCATGCCTCACCGGGATTCGAATCCGGACCCTTTTTGGACGAATGATCAGAGGCCATCGGGGCGACAATTTAGTTTCACGCCCCATCGCAAAAAATATATGCGTTTCTTGAAAATTAAACTGTACAAAAAATTTTGTCAATCGGGTATTTAAAAGCAAGAATATGGAATAAAATATATTTTGAATTCGTGTATTTACGCACTCTAGCGGCAAAGTTATGTAGCGTAAAAAAAGCTGGATCGTCAGGATCATCGTTCTCACATTTCGGGCTTTTCAATGGAAAAAGAATTTTTGCAGTCGGTGTAATAATTGCCGAGATATGGTGTCCACAGTCTGACGGACGGACAAAGTGATACTATAAGCCCGAAATTTTTTTTACGAAAGAGGTGCTAAAAATCACCACTATTTTCATGGCGTTCAGGTGCTCCGTTTTCGAGGAAACCAGCTTTGATGCTTCATAAATCTGACGTTTGGATAAAATCTTTCAAAATAAAGTTTTGCCGCCCTAGTGGCGCTGTGGTCTAAGCGATGGCTTCTGATCATTTGTCCGAAAGGAGTCCGGGTTCGAATCCCGGTCGGGCATGCATGTTGTGTTTGTCTTAAGGTACTGGCTCTCTTCCTTGCCTGGAGCCAGTGGCCCTAAATTAGGGACGGGCGACTGCTTATAGCCCATTGAGTTGCTCACGGTGGTCGTTAAACCTCCAATAAAAAAATAAATAAAGTTTGATCTGTTCTATTAAGATAAGTTAATTTAATAGAAATATTTCTAGTTATGATATTTTTACTATGTGACTTACTACTAATGTGACGCTTGAGTCAAAAAGTCAAATTGCTGGGATAAGCCTTGCCGGCGTAGTTCAGTCGGGAGAATATCCCGCTCCGGAGTAGGGAAATATATAGTTCGAATCTCACTACCGGTAGAAAAATGCTCGTTCTTTATATTGGCGTCTTAACGTGAAAATGAATCTCCTGGTCGTGAGGTTCGAAAAAAAATGTGTGAATTCTTGCACGTACCGTCTGAAATTATTTATGTGCCGTCTGGAGTTAATTAGAAATTCCTTCTACAGTGAGCTCCTTCAAGCATGGCTTGTCACCGGAAGCCAGATGCGAAACCTGCAAGTTCGTGTCCCCTCCTTCCTCAGGTGTGAAGGGGGAAGGGAGTAATGTAACGACTATTGAGGTGACGCATGAAGAAAAAATGGCAAGTTGCAGCAATAAGCCTTGGGAAACTTTAACTCAAGACGTGTTTCGAATCCCACCACCTACAAAGAGGTTATGCACTATAACAGTTTTTTTGTTTATGGCCCAATCGAGGTGCGTACTTTGCTCTGTTACCCACACTATCTCACACTCACTTCAAAGTCTACCCCACACAGTGACTTTCCCTGCTCCCTATTACTAATGATACCAGACAAAACTATAAAGGCATAACAAAAGTCGCCCACTGCTTTTCATGACCAGCTAAAATCTCTTTCCACTTCCGCTTTCATCTTTGTTTCTGAACTTTCAGTTTTCTTTTTTCTACTGAAGCTAAAATAGAATATTTTATCTCCAAAGTTACAGCAAATGTTCGCTGTTATGAAAACTTTTATGAAAACTTAACAAATACACAAAAAATATATGCATTCATTAGATATTGGCCATTTAAAAAAGAAGAAAACCTGATTTATAGGGGGCGATCGGTACAGTCCCCCCCCCCGCCCTACTTGACCCGTCACAGTCCACGGGAAAGATGGGACTTTCGTACTGCATATCAGAAATGAAGTTACATTAGACTGAATCTAGAGGCTCAGAGACGAAAGAAGGTAAACGTGTCAGAGAAGTAGTAAGTGCGAGCCGACATAGCTGGGAGTGCCTGACTATGGCGTCACAGGGCGGAGGGAAGGAACAAACTGCCTCCTTTGTACCGGGGGTCTAATATCCCTGGTACAAATAAGGTTCAAATGTGCCTATCCAATGCGCAGCGAGTATTCAGTGGTTCAAAGCAACTCAACCTATGCAAGATCCATCTGATTGGAAGGCGGCTGCTCAAACCATTAGGCCACTCGCAGCCGTTTGATGTTCGATGAGCTGGTCTATCTCATTTATGCAGCGCTCATATGCCGTCTTACGAGTTGGAATGATAAAACTCATGTGGAGAGGGCAACTAGCTGCACAAAATAAACTGGCATCTCAGTGTATAAATATCAACTTGTTAGGTACTGTAGCTAACGAACACTATGGGAACGTTGAAAATATTCAAAAACTTGCCGTTGCACTTTGTCGTACTAGATCTTCATGACGAAAAACATCCGAACTATCAATTTTTCAAATCCAAGGAAATTAAGAGCAAAGCGATGCTAAGGTGGGAGGGGTTTAGTATATTTTCCCTGGGGTATTGTAATTGGCTTTCCTTTCGCCAAGATGGCTTATTTATTAGAACAATGACTCAGCTGTTTCCTTTGTCTGAAGCCTCAGTAATAATTTTCTCCCAAATAACGTCACCTGCCAAATTATGACATCGTGTTCTTTCCCCTTGATTGCGGTTATTTGTATGCCTATTGTAGTCCTTTGTACTAGAATGACAAATTGCTTCAAAAGCTTTTCTTTAGCACGCAGATATTCATCTTCTTTTGAGTCTAATAGAAGCTTTTGTTTCACTGAATACTGACGCCAAATTAGGTGCCTCAAATTTCATAGGCTAGACGGTAGCTCATTTGTTTTCTTCTTAGTCAGGCATTGTTTTAAATCATACTACTTTGTTTCCATACTGCATCTTGAATTCTGTAGAGAGAGAGAAAAAAAAAAGTTCTTACATAATACAAGACTTTAAGAAAACACCAGTGGTTTTCAGAAGCAGAACAATATCCTATGAAAGTACGCATGAACGAAACTGCTCTTTTTGAAAGAAGAAAGAAAATTTCCGCTATCGATAAATTATAAAATTCTTTTACTACGTCACATGGGAATTTCAGAGTGGCATGCAAAACTTTGGAAGAGATTTTTGCGAAGTTTGTAAACAAAGAAACACGAAGAAAATCACACTGAGATATTTCATCGTTTGTTTCAGGAATGCAATTGAAAAAGTACATATACCGGTTGTACACACACCGACCACTAAATTAGAAACCTGCGTCACCACGTGATCTAGGCAACTATTTAAGACCTGCTCTTCAATAATCGCCAATAGGGGCCGCGGATGGCCTAGTGGTCAACGTTCGTGACTGCTACGGAGCAGACCTCGGGTTCGATCTCAGGCAGGTACGAACGCTCGAACCACTAAATATCCGCCGTGCGTCAGATGGGCACGTTAGGCCGTCGGACCCAGGGTACTGGCCACTCGGTAACAAATAAGGGCGTCTTTCTCCCCCATTCTACTTCGCTTCCGTGTCACTTTCCTTTCGGGCACTCAAGCCCAAATCTCCTAGCTTCTTATTTCTAAGTATTGTTTAAGACCTGGGGTCAGACACTCCCTTCCTAAAATCCTCTACATATGATCAATCGCCAATAGGGGTCGCGGATGGCCTAGTGGTCAACGTTCGTGACTGCCACGGAGCAGACCTCGGGTTCGATCCCAGCAGGTACGAACGCTCGAACCACTAAATATCCGCCGTGCGTCGGATGGGCACGTTAAACCGTCGGACCCAGGGTACTGGCCACTCGGTAATAAATAAGGGCGTCTTCCTCCCCCATTCTACTTCGCTTCCGTGTCACTTTCCTTTCGGGCACTCAAGCCCAAATCTCCTAGCTTCCTATTTCTAAGTATTGTTTAAGACCTGGGGTCAGACACTCCCTTCCTAAAATCCTCTACATATGATCAATCGCCAATAGGGGTCGCGGATGGCCTAGTGGTCAACGTTCGTGACTGCCACGGAGCAGACCTCGGGTTCGATCCCAGCAGGTACGAACGCTCGAACCACTAAATATCCGCCGTGCTTCGGATGGGCACGTTAAGCCGTCGGACCCAGGGTACTGGCCCTCCGGTAATAAATAAGGGCGTCTTCCTCCCCTTTTCTACCTCGCTTCCGTGTGACTTTCCTATCGGGCACTCTAGCCTAAATCTCTTAGCTTGCCATTTCTAAGGGTTGTTTAAGATCTGGGGTCAGACACTCCTTTCTTAAAATCCTCTACATCTGATCTGATCTGATAATCGTCAATAGTATTGATCACAAAGGAAACAAACGATCTTGCGGAGTTCGATAAAGGGCTTATTGTGGGTGCCCGTTTGGCTGGAGTGCCGATTTTGAAAGCTGACTGGTTTGTCAAAAGGTGAGATATCCCTGGTCTTTAGTCAATGGAAAACAAATCCACATTGCTTATGTAAGAGGCGTAACTGTTGCGCGACGACAACCTCTCAGGAGCAAGATCGCCGTCTTGCCGTCTTCTGAGAAGGATTGTACGGAGAAACGGGCCTCCCTGTGCGCAGCAGTTGACCGAAGCATTCAATAAAATCTGTTCCCTACCCATATCTCAGCGTACTATGCGCAGGGAATTGAACAGGATCGGTACTGACAATCGCATCCTATACTGAAACCACTGATTTCTGCAAAACAACAACCGGAAAGTTCGTCTACAGTGTTGTCAGGAACACGTTGACTGGACACTGGAAGACTAGAAAAAGTCATATGGTCCGACGAGTTGTGGTGCATCTTGTTCTGTATCGAAGGTAGGCACAGAGCTTTGGCAGGAGCCCCATGAAGAAATGGGCACAGGTTGTCTTGTAAGCACAACTCAGTGTTCTGGAAGTGGTGGTACGGAACGCGTCCACATTCTCTTGGTACTGACTTTTAACCACTGATATTGCTGGAAGGTCGAGTGCCCTCCAAGGATTATCTGAAAATTGTTGCCGGTAAAATCCATCCTTCAATGTAGACTTTTTTATTCAGCAGAAAACAGCTGTTTCGTGGACGACAGTGCTACTGTTCATCGCCCAAGATGTTTTCAGCAGGCATTCAGCGATCATCACAGATACTTCCACCACCTTCCGTGCCTAAACCACAAAGTCTGGATCTGAACCCCATTGAGAATGTATGGGACATGTTAGAGAAACATATCTGGGAGAAAAGTAGTCTCCCGTCAAATCTGGGCAAGTAAAAAGGACTGTCTGATGAACGCCTGGTATATTGTAAATGTAGCTGCACTCCAACACCTATTGGAAATTATGTCAAACCGCATATCTTCTGTAATTCGGACTGAAAGAGGTCAACCCGGTGTTGAACAAATATTTCTAATTCAGTGGCCGGTATGCGTATTTTCTAGCGCATAATTTGTGGAGTAGTTAGTTATCCGTGGTTTGTAGGTGCTTGTAACCAGTAGCTTGTGGTTGTCAGAGACGTTTTATTGCATGGACGTACCCGGCTTTCGCCGGGGCCTTAGGCTCTGAGGGGGAAGGATCTCCGTCAAACACCATTTTGACTGAGTCACCCAAGACATCTGTGTTATGCCGTTTACATACTCCGACTCACACTGCAGACAGCGTGTTTTCTGTTTCCCTTTTAAGATTTGCCGAATCTAAAAGAGGCGGGGGGGGGAGATTGGAAATACCGAAAGGAAAGATAAAAAAAAACTTAAAGCAAACTAAAGCAGAGTGCTAGGGGTTTTGTAGGACTACTGGGGGATCTCATTCCGTATAAAAAAAAAAGATGCAACACAACCAAGCTTATTGCCCCATGGGCGGTTGCTGAAGATGAAAAAACCCGAATGGGGACATCTGGATCTTCAACTGATTGAGGGATGACGTCCCCACGGCCCCGCTGACCATGTACGTAACTGTTTTTTTTTTGTTGTTGTTTTTTTTACTGTACCCGCCATTAATCCCAATAAAACAAACAAACAAGCAAAATAAGCAAGAACGGTAAGTTTAAAGCCATTCTTGAACCTCACATTTTCCTCCTCCCTCTAAACCTCGTGACTTTAGCCTGGTTCACTAAATTAATCATACCACCGATGTGTCACATACTTGAAGGTATTCACATGCTTTTATTGAGAACAGTTTTTTTTTTTTTTTTAATTTTTAGAAATTCACATTTCTTTATTTATTTGATTTATATAATATATAAAATTGAATGTCTGTTTGTCCGCTATGCAAATCTACAGTTTTCAATGTAGAACCACCAAAGTTGGTATGCTATCTCACGGTACCGTAAACGGGTTTTGGAAGGGGTCGGAGCCCTATTCTAAAAACTCAAACAAAATTTTCGCAAAACTTTTTTTTTTTTTTTTGTGATAAGTGCAAGAATTGATTTTTGTTCTTTTTTTTGGGGGTGGGGGAACAAGGAAAGAAGTGCCCGAAAAAATTAATCGTTTTCATTCAGTTTGCATAAAATGTAGATAGTGAATTATCACCAAATTCTCCGAGCAACACCGGGCAATTCAGCTATTCATCCTAATTTTTGGTGTAATAGGCCACAGTATTTTTGTGAGTGCTCAGCTGTTAAGTTTTGATGTATCATCCAAAACCATGTTCTTGCAGAAAATGTTCTCAACGTATACAGTTGTTATTGGACAATATTTACAGTGTTTCCCTTTCTTTGTTAGAACTTGTGACGGCAATTTGTAACCATTCATCGTTGATAAAATACACTGCAAGACATTTTTACTGTATTTTCTTGAGATAAAAAGGAAAAGATATACCCCTAGCAATATTTTTAGGTTTTAGATGACAAAATGGAATTACATGCGCGCGTGCGCCGTACGTAAGGGAAAGGAGGAGACTCGTAACGCGCCGGGGACCTCAGAGGTTCTTAAAGCGTCCCTGGCGGTTGTGTTTGCCTCTGGATATCAATTTCCAAAAACACCAAAACAATGTTGGTAATCATGAGTTACGGTCGTTACTCTCTAATTAAATAAAAATGAATTTACGTTCACTAAGATGCCAGTTTATTAGGAATACCTGCCCTCTTCTCCTAAGTATGTCTTACTCCAGCGCGTAAGACTGCAATTCAAAGCAGTGTGAGGTATACATCAGGCAGAACAGCTTGGCGATCATCAGTTAGCGTGTGAATAAAGACTCAAATGTGCAAAACGAGTTGTCTGAGCTACTTTGAACATGGCATTACAGTTGGCGCTGGGTATGCAGGTTCGAGCACCGCCTAAACAGCCGTCCTCGTCGGCTTTTCAAGATTTGGAGTCTTATGGACCAATTTAGAAGTAACTGATGCTTACACCTACCTTGGACAACAGTTATCAACCGAAGGGCACATCGATGAAGATATTTATAAGTGTATAAAACTTGGCTGGAGCACATTTTGAAGGAACAGTATAGTTTTCAAGAATAATTCTTCATTGTGTTTAATCAGTGCATCCTTCCAGTTCTTCCTTATGGATCAGGACCATGATTTTATCTAGAAAGGACATACATAGGCTGCGGGCAACTCAAAGTAGCATAGAGAGATGAATACTTGGTGCAACCAAGAACAAGACAGATAGAAAAGGAACTCGTGGATCAGGAAAATTACAAAGTTCATGTAATTACGAATAAAGGTAAAGAACCTTAAGCGGTAATGAACCGCACTTATTTCTAGGGGAACTGACCGTCGTTAGACAATTTTTGAAAAACTAGACTAGGTACTAAGGCACAGGGAAAGACTCAGAATAAGACCAAGTGAATAAAATTCTAAGGCATGCCAGAGTGATGTGCAAGAATTCCTCAAGAAATTGTGAAAGTTAGATACTTCAAGCTGCTTTCATCCAGGATTCAAATAATATTTGTTGATGATGATGGTGGCGATGATGATGATGCGCAAAACATTCTTCATACTGGGAGTTATGCGAAGGAAAAAGAATTTCTCAAATCGAATATTTAGAAGCTGCAATATCGATGAAAATGCTATGTTTTTCTATGCCTCTTAATATAAAAATCTGTGCAATATTTAAAATAGAAAATGGGCGCTAATTGGTCTTCGCGGTAAAAGGTATCCGAGTTCATAAGAATGGGTTTAATAGCATTTTCTGAGGAAATGATATGGACAAATACACTGCTGACCACCCAAAATGCAACACCAAGAAGGACACGAGATAGCAAAGCCAGATTTACTGGACACATAACAACAGATACAAAGATGAAACGATTGAGCTTACAGGCCCGTGCGACTTGCGGAACACGCAGACATCAATAGTTCGTGTGGCCCCCATGGCTGGCAATAACGGCCGCTACACGCCGCGGCATCGAACGAAAGAGGCTTTAGATGTGGGGTTGGTTTATGTCGGTCCAGGCTGCTTCCACACGATGCCACAGTTCATCAGGCGTAGCCGCGGGTGGTGCTTGCCGGGCCACTTGGTTGCCGATCAGCGGCCAGACGTGTTCGATGGGCGACATATCGGGAGAACAGGCGGGCCACGGCAGCAGTGACACCTGGTGGGCCGTGAAGTATTGTTGCAGATTGCGTGTCACGTGCGGGCACGCATTGTCCTGTTGAAACGTGGCCGCTGGCAGGTCATGCAGGTAAGAGAGGACTACAGGTTCCAAAACGTCGGATATGTAGTGGTGGCTGTTGAGTGTACCGACGATGCGTATTTTTGTGAGTGCTCAGCTGTTAAGTTTTGCTGTATCATCCAAAACCATGTTCTATCCAATTACGCTCCAAACCATAACTCCAGGCGAAGGACCTGCAGGCGTCATACAGTCTCCCGCCGCGGTGCCGCCAAACGCGGATCCGACCATCGTGGTGTTGCAGGCAGAAGCGGGATTCGTCGGAGAAGACAATGTCGTGCCATTCCGTAGTCCAGGTGCGGCGTTCAAAGGCCTGCTGACGCCGCACTCGCTAGTGGTGTAACGTCAATGGTAATCGGAGCAATGGGCACCGTGCGACAAGTCACCGATCCTGCAGACGACGTCGAACGGAACGTGCTGACACAGGTTGTTACGCAACACACCCTAATTCCTGCGCTAACGTTAGTGATGTGGCGGTGCGAGCCGTCAATGCCCGCAGCACAACATGCCGGTCCTCTCGTTCTGTGGTATGCCGCGACTGCGGCAACCACTCACGTCTGTCCGTCCGTTCTTCCTGCACCCACCGAATCCATACTCGCCTCAATGTGGCTGGATGTCGTCCCACACGGGTGCCGATGTCTCGGTACGATAAACCGCTGTCGTGATAAGCTACTATTCGTCCTCTGTCGAATTCCGAAACGTGCTGCCGTACTCTGCGACGAGGCATCAGGAAGCTTCCGACGCACAGGTCCGGCAGCGCAACACACTTCGACTACTTACACCCCGCCTTCTGTTCACCCTTCTTATAGTGCTTCTCGGCGGTTTGCCGGGCGCACATGATTTGCATGTGCCCTGCAATGCTAATCGTTTGCATGTCCTCTCGTGGGCGACGCATGCTGCGAATTTCAGGCCAATCGGGTGCGCTTCCTTCTTGGTGTTGCATTTTGGGTGGCCAGCAGTGTATATTTGGAATTCACCTGCATGCACTCCCTAGCAGCAAAGTTGTGCATCGGGAAAATACCAAAGCACCTATTTAGTTCGATTGTACCTATTTAGTTCGATTTGAAAAATATAATTTTTCAAATCGAACTAAATAGGTGCAGAAACATGGTGGCCACAGACGAATGCATAAGCACGCGCTTTTTTTTAAAGAACGTTCCAAAAATGCATTTGCGCTACGTACTGAGAAGCCTGTGCGCCAAAAGAAATTCGAAAGTGTAGGAATGTAAATGCTATCCTGTGCAAGAAGAATGTTAGAAATTCTAGTTTTTCATGTGAAGATACCAGTTATCTCTAGAGACGGGATGACGAAATGATGCTGTAAACAAAACTGCCGTAATTTTCGGGATAAGAGCAGCACATGACGAAAATTGCTATTTAGGAAACAAATTCGTTATAAGAGCTGTACCGAAATATGCCCCGCGCCAAACATGTAATCTCCGAGCCATCGACGTAAGATCTTTGATAAATAACATCATAACACCTTTGCATCCTTATTCGAACTATCTACGTATTATTGTCATTTTTTCATCAGGTCATAATATTTTTAATTATATTCTGTAATTTAATGAGCTAATATAAAAATGAGATTGATGATGGCACTGAAAATTCCGAATGTTCTTTATTATTCTATTTATTTATTTGAGGTTAATAGTCGTTCTTAAAGGGAGATACTGTTTGTGAATTACAGCTTGGAAATACAGTTTTCACGGCAAGAGTTGCCGGTGTTATTTTTAGCTGAGAAAAAAATGATTTATGCATTAATAATCCCTTAACCGGCTGGAACGAATTAACTCGGAGTTAGTGTTGGTTGATAATAATAGAAATGAGTAATTGTGCATTATACATGTACACTGAAGTGCCAAAAGTCATGCGTACCAAGTATCGTGTAGGACATCCTCTAGCCCTGCAAAGTACAGCAATTCGACGTGGCGTCGATTCCAAAAGTGCCCAGAAGACTTATGGGGAGACGCTGAGCCATACCGTCTGAATACCTGCCCATAGTTCCCTGGTATTTGTAGGTGCAGGATCTTGGGTGCGTATGGACCTTTCCACCACGTCTCATAAGTGCTCTATTGGGTTCAAGTCCGGCGAACGTGGTGGCCACACCATCCGTCGGAACTACCCAGAATGTTTCTCGAACCGATTTTGGACAATTTGGACCCGATGACATATGCATTGTCCGCCTGAAAAATCCCGTCGTTGTTGGGGGGTACATGAAGTCCATGAAGGGCTGCAAATGGTTATCCAGAAGAGCAACAAAGCTATTACCGATTAATGACGTGTTTAAACCGTGCCACGTAAATACACCCCACACATGTATGGAACTACCACGAGCTTGAACAATGCCTTCTTGCCAGTTTGGGTCCATGGCCTCATGGGGTCTGCACCACACCCGAACCCTACCATCAGCTCGTAACAACTGGTAGCGTGACTCATTGGACCACGCCACATGTTGCCAGTCTTCCAGGGTCCAATTACGGTGTTCACGAGCCCAGGTGAAGCGCTGTGACACGTTTATGGTCGGTCCTGCTGAGATAAGAGGGGGAAAGAAATTATGCTGCAGTAATTATCGTAAAACCTGGTCACTATGTGACTATTTCTGTCTGGGGAGGGCAGAACATTTTGGGCCCCATTTGGTTCAGGTTCATTGGTCGTTTAACGACAGCCATTTCTTGTAAAGAGATGTTCATGAAAATAGTATAAATAAATGAAGTAATGAAGCAGAAACTGGCTGCAAAGAAGAAATAAAAGTCAATTCTCTTTCTAATTTCAAATAGTTTTACTGCCCGTGTGTAAACTACGAATGGTATTTTTGATAACAATTTTAACTCTGTTTTCTGCGAAAACACTAAATTATCAGATATGTTGCAGGTTGTAACAAGGCAGAAACGCGGGATCACTGCAACAAATTCCTGTCATTTGACTTTGAAATTACTTGTTGACCGTGTATGAGGAAAATATCCTTTCTGATTAATATTAAATTTAGTCACATAATAACGCTGAATTTCGGTATTTTTGATAGATTTCGCGGTGCTTTAAAACTTTTGCTCAGTGAAGTTTTGTAAGAAAAGTGAACAAGAAAGATGACAACGAATTTTCGGGTGTGATGACAACGAATTTTCTTTTGAATCCGTTCTGAAGCGAATTAAATTTATCAAAGCTATTCGAAGTCAGTGGAACCGGTATAGAAAACAATAGTATCTGACCAAAGAAAGAAGTTTTTCATTCGGGTTTTTAACCCCGCAGATATTGCTGTAAATGGAAACGTGAACTTTCGTCCTCTGGTGGCAGACTTGTGCGTTAAGAAAAATTTGAAATTTTATGAGGAACATTTAGCAGAGGAAACGCCCTCTAACAAACATTTTTTTTTCAAATCGGTCTCTTAGAAGCAGAGATATCGATAAATGTAAGATATGCATCTACGCTCCCTGGCGGGAAAACCATGCGTTCTTTAAGAAGAAAGTATTCTCAAAATGTTTTTCGATGTGAGAGGTATCGATCCACGAAAGAATTTTTTCAGTCGAATTTATAGGAGCTCAGATTTTGCTGTAAACGCATGAGAAGCAGAAATGAACTCGTACGCCACCTGGTGGCCAAACCATTTTTACCAAAAATCAGAAGTTGCATGCATAAGATTTCCCATCAGGAGCTGTATCAAGTTCAGAAAGAATTTTTCAAATCGGTGTTTTAGAAGCAGAGATATATAAAAAATGTTTTTCAATCGGATGTTTAGAAGCAAATATATGGAATAAAATGTATTTTGAATTCAATATCATCTGCCTTTACGCCTTCTAGCTGCGAAGTTGTGCATCGTAAAAAAAAAATGTAATAAAGGATCATCATTTGCACATTTCAAGCTTCCCAATGCAAAAATAATTTTTCAAATCGGACTAATAGTTGCACAGATATGGTGTCCACAAACGGAGGGACAGACAAACCAATAACATAAACACGATCTTTTTTACAAAAGACGTGTTTAAAAGACAAGTCAGTAGGGAAAATATGGAGGTGATAGATCTACTCATTCTCAATAACCTTACTGAAACAAAAGTATCATTCAAAAAGAGGTGGATATTTATGGTTATTTACTGAGATAATAATACCACACACGAACTTACAATTTCTGTTTGCTAAACAATGGTACAGAAAAATAATTCGGAAAAATAATTCGGGGTACGAGCCGTAGACCGGCAAACTGCGTTTCTTTTTCCTTGAGAGCCATGGCTCTTAGCCCGAAAATTACAGTACTTTTCTTAATAGGTCCTGAAAAAAATTAGCTTCAGTGCTTTCCGTTTTAGGCTTACGCTGGTTGTTTTTTGGTGATCGGCAATACATTGCGAATAATAACAACGTATGCACTATAAAAAATAACTGGTGTGAATTCACGGAAAATTCCTGAAATTGAAATTAGCAAAGTTGCTTGTAGGTGTCCGTCTTTTAACGAAATTTCCATTTTGAAAAGTTCCCATTTCTTTTAACTTCCGTAATTTCACAAATTTTTCCTTGTCAGTAATTCCGTTTATTTCAGGAAAGTTTAACTTTAGACGATTTTATTTATATTTTGTATTTTATTTATCTGCTCCGTTCGGGAGAAATACGGGTTAAACCCCCGATACAGAACTTGCTGCAAACGAAGCATTAAACGAACCCTTCACACAGGGCGCTGTAATATAACTCAGTAACGTTGTAATATAACCCTGTGATATAAGAGACCAGCATTTTTCACTGGAGAAGTTCTTTTGCAAGACAATGCTCGACCCACAGTGTTACCGGAACCGTAAATCTCTTGAAATCATGGAAAATGTTTCCACATCCACCGTGCAGTACTGATTTGACACCCCCCGACTACTTTCTGTTCCCCAAAGCTGAAAAAGCACCTCTGAGGTCAGCGCTTCTATTCAAGTGATGCTCAAATTGAAATCAAGAAACAGTTACGTGCCCAGTACGCGTTTATTTATTTATTTATCATTTTTTTATGAAGGACTTGAGAAGTTCATTTATTCTTTTGATAGGTATTTGAACAGATTTGGTAAACTACGTGGAAAAAAAAGATAGCATGAGACTGTATTTCGCAATGATGAGTTATTTAGTATGCTGTACCTTATATTTTGAAAAAAAAATGGGAACCTTTCCCTTTGAATTACCCTGGTACTTGGTTATTGAGCTGTTAAAACGAAACTGGAAGAAACTCTAGTTCGATTGTTACAGTTGGATTGCAGAACTTTAAACTTGGATAAAGTCATCTTTGATGTTTCAGACGCGTACATCAAAACTCTTGAAACTTAGATACTTCAGATGTCGCCTTTCTATTCGCTTTCCCATTTTTAGCACGTCTTTTTACTTAGAAGTATACAAAAATTAGGACTATTGGTCCATCCTTCCGGGAGCATCGCATCTGCACATATCAGGGAGATTTGAAAAATTATTTTTTTCCGTTCAGCTGTTTGAATTATGAGAATGCTGATGTGTACCTTTCAATATATATACACTAAGTGGCCAAATTATTATGACCACCTGGTTAGTACGTAGTTGGGCCACCTTTTGCCTTAATACTGCTTGAAATCCTCTTGGTATGGACTCTATTAAATGCCTGTAAGAAGCTTGGGGTATGTTATCCCAAATGCGATGAATTGCACCCTCCAGCTCTAGAAGATTTGATGGTAGCGGATCCAGTTGTCTGATGCCCCTTTCGACTTCATCCACAAATGTTCCATTGGATTGTGAGATCCGGCGATTGAGGAGGACAATGTAGCAGGTAAAAGTCTCCGTGATGCTTCTCAAACTACTCACGTACAATGTCAGCACTATGTCATGGGGCATTGTTCCTCTGAAAGTATCCATCTCCATTGGGATAAACCATCAACATGACTTGGTCAGCAACTATATTGAAATACCTTTGGGCGGTCATACATTGTTCCGCAAGAAACAAAGGGCTCAAACATTCCCACGAAAACATACCCAAGGCCATAGATTTACCTAAACCAGCTTGAAGAGTAGTGACGATGCAAGATGGGTCCACGCTTTCGTGCGGCTCTCTCCATATCCTCACCCTTCCATCTGCGAGGTGCAGTTGAAAACGTGATTCACGTCGGGCCACATAACCCTTTTCCATTCATTTACGGTCCAATTCTTGTGTTCCTGAGCGAACTGGAGGCGTTTCTTCTTGTTCGCTGCAGACAGCAAATTTACAAACATGCCACATGCTTCTGTAGCCCCAACTGTACGATGAGAGGCCTTCGAACCTGATACCTGATTCAGATTATCTGTAATCTCACGAAGTGTTGCCTGTATGTAGGACTGAATGAGTCTGCCTACTCTCCGCTCAGCTCGAGCATCCAGTAGCCATTGACGACCACACTCCATGCGCTCAGACCCGGTTTTTTGACTGCTGGTCAACTCTCTGTACACTTTAGCAACTACTGCCCTCGAACATTTCAGCCTTTTGCTAATGCTCGCACCAACACTTCCAGCACCCACGACCATTCCGCGTTCAAAGTACGCCAGGTGGCGTCTTTTACCCTTTATTTCTTGAGCAATGCGCTTCATCAGTCTCTGCATGCCTTCAACGTTCCTTTTTGATACCAATTCAGCCATTTTGCATCAGCAGCATCTGCGGGATAGTTACTTTTCATAAAATGGTGTGGTGGTCATAATAATTTAGTCACTCAGTGTATGTTTATGCATCTTTTTTTCTATCCGACACACAGTCTATCGCTACGGGGTGTAGATACATATTGCTGTTGACCTCGATATTTATTTTATTCCTTGTCAGTGTTCCCAAAAGTCCGATCGAAAAATAAATTATTTCACAATGAAAATCGTTTCGCACATTTCCTATAATATACACTTTTCTCGATGGGAGGATTACACATATCAATGAATGAAATACGGGATTACACCATTCACATAGAAAAAGAAATTCGCAAAACGGATTCATATCTTCTAAATTTGGAGTACACGTATATTTTGTTTCCCTCAATATATCTGCTTCAAAGAGTCCGAATTGAAGTATTCCTTCTGTGTCAGGTAACTATCTTTACGAAAAAAAAAAAAACTGTGTGCATTTTCTTCTTTCAGCAATGCACAACTTTTCTCTAGAAGGATACAAATGTATAACTCTATTCGCACAGCTATCGTCAGTTTTACAAGTCCGACTGAAAAAAAATTCTACATCGGTCTCAATTCTATACGACGAATATCTTGTTAGCTAACAACAACAAAGTTTAGTATCAACTATTAGAAAACCTACGAGAGGTCATAACAATGGGAATGCTATAGTAGCGAACATTATAGCATTGAAAGTTTCTTCTCTCAGCAGGCAGAGTTCCTTGATAGGACAAAAACAAGGAACATGGCACGGAATTTTCGGGTGTAATGAGCACGTCTTTTGAATCCGTTCTGACGCGAATTAAATTTATCAAAGCTATTCAAAGTCGATGGAACCGCTATGGAAAAAAAACTAGTATCTGACGAAAAAAGAAGTTTATCGGCTTTTTAATCCGGCAGATATTGCTGTAAACGGAATCGTGAATTTACGCCTTCTAGTTGTAGACTTGTGAGTTAAGAAAAATTTGAAATCACATGAGAAACGCTTCGCAGCGGAAACACTCTCCAATAAAGAAAGAAATTTTCAAACCGGACTCTTACAAACAGAGATGTCGACAAATATAAGATATGTATCCAAGCCACCTGGCAGGAAAACCATGCATTATTTTAAGAAGAAAGTATTCTCAAAATGTTTTTCGATGTGAGCAGTATCGGTCCACAAACGTTTTTTTCAATCGGGATTTTCGAAGCTCAGATTTTGCTGCAAATACATCAGAAGCGGAAATTAAGACTTACGCCCATTGGTGGCCAAACCATTTTTTACCAAAATTAGAAATTATATGCAAAGGATTTCCCATCAGGAGCTGTATATGGTGCAGAAAGAATTTTTCAAATCGGAGTTTTAGGTCAGAGATTTCGGGGGAAACGCACTTTACCTTTACGCCCCTAGTAGAAAGTCTATGAATTACTTGAAAATTTTAAAATTATATGAAAAACATATCGCTCCCATAACTCTATCCAATAACGAAGGAAGTTTTCAAATTGGACCATTAGAAGTAGAGATATTGACAAAAATAAGATATACATCTACGCCCCCTGGCGGAGAAACCATGCAGTATTTTAAGAAAATATTTTGAAAAAGTTTATCGACGTGAGTGGCCTCAATCCACGAACGAATTTTTTCAATCGAGATTTTAGAAGCTCAGATTTTGTGGCAAATACATCAGAAGCAGAAATTAACACTTACTCCCACTGGTTGCCAAACCACTCTTTACCAAGAATTAGAAATTACATGAAAAGGTTTTTCCATTAGGAGCTGTATCCGCTGAAGAAAATTCTTTTCAAATCGGAGATTTAGAAGTAGAGGTAGCGGGGAAAAGGAAATTTACTTTTAGCCCTAGCGGAAAATCTATGCGTAACTTGAAAAAGTGACTGTACCTAAAATACTCTTCGACATAAATGGAATCGAAAGTTAAAATAATTTTTTCAGTCTGTTGTTTAGAAGCAAATGTATGGAATAAAATGTATTTTGAATTCGATATCATCTGCGTTTACACCCTCTAGCGGCGAAACTGTACATCGAAAAGAAAAACGAGATAAAGGATCACCATTCGCATATTTCAAGCTTTCCAATGCAAAAAGATTTTTTGAAATCGGACTAATAGTCGCAGAGATATGGTTTCCACAGACGGACAGACAAACTGATAACATAAGCATGGTCTCTTTTTACAAAAGACGTGCTAAAAACAAAAGGGATGAGTAATTAGGGTTATAGAAGTAGACGCATTTCGCGTTCAGGTGGGTGAAATTCTTCCCTTAAAAGACTTTTGTGTAGCAAAATTTTTCGTTCGACAGCATTTAGTTATTAAAATCTATATATTTGTCACTGCGTGGATATTATTACTTCGATTAGTTTGGTATGTAACTATTACCACTAATTACGTCATTTATACTAAACTTCAGTAATTAGATTAAATTTTGTTGAAGTTAACTGATTGAAGCTTTCCGTGTATAATTTTTTTTATCTTATTTTTACTTTATTAAGTTGATGAAACAGGTGTAATAAAAATAATAGAGCTTTCTATTACCGTGTGCAACTTAGAGCAAGTACCCCATAGTGTGCCAAAACTTCTTGTTAGTTACCACAAAGTTCTGGTCATAATACACTGGCGTGCAAAAATTAAGGACGAGACGGTTTTTCGAATGTAACGTCGTGCAGAAGTGCTCCACAGATTCAGGAGAGTCCATAATTGCTGACTTATGACATAGTAGCTGTAGTACTCCAGGTCAACTTCAACAATGGGGAGGTGAAATTTTAAGAAAGAGTGGCTTCTAAAAACTTATGGAAATAAGATCCTTAAGATGTAAGAATATGGGACAAACGAGCAAAACCGTCCAAACAAGGAATCAAAAGGATACAAAGGCACTTTATTGAAAAGGTAGCTTCGAGCACAACTGGACAGAAGACAGAAACGTCCATGTGACAGGCGGCTGCCAAGAAAAATCCAGTCTTTAGTAGGGGATATGATCACCCCTGACTGTGTTGTAGGATTTACAACGTCTGTCCATGCTGAGGACGAGATTGTCAAGGAGCTGTTGAGGCATCGCAGCCCATTCCTCTTGTAGTGCCAATCGCAGCTGCGGAATCGTTGCTGGAGGCTAGTGACGTGCTGCGAAGCAGCACGTCACTAGCATGTTCGAATGGATTTAGGTCCAGGGACCTAGCGGGCCAATTCCATGTGTTGAATATCTTCACTCTCCAACAGCTCTGCGACAGCCACTGTACGATGAGGTGTAGCGTTGTCGTCCATGAAGAGGAATTCAGGACCCATAGCACCTCTAAACAGACGCACGTGAGGCAGGAGAACCTCGGCACAACAGCGGACACCAGTGACTGAACCTCCTTGGAAGGTGTGGAGGTCAGTACGGATACCAAGCATTATACCGCCCCAAATGAGAATTCCGCCACCTCCAAACCGGTCCCTTTCCATGATGTTGGAGGTGTGATTGCGTGTTCCCTGCTCTCTCCAGATGTGTATACGTCCAGAATCGCTCGTCAGACTAAATCGGCTCTCATCCGTAAAGAGAACTCGACCCCATTGCTGATGTGTCCAGTTTTTGTGTTCTTGGCACCACAGAAACCGCCATCTCCGATGAGCAGGCGTTAATGGCACACACTGTACTGGTTGTCGTGCAAATATACCACCTTTGTGCAGCCTCATGGCCACGGTAAAACGCGAAAACGGACGTCCAGTTGTCTGTTGCATGTTCCTTGCGATTTCCCTCGCTGTCTGCCGCCTGTCTCTTCTCGCCTGTAGGACAATATACCGGTCGTACGCCGCTGTGGTTGCCCGTGGACGACCACTGCTTCTCCCAACTTTCCAATGACGCGACCTCGGGTAAAGTCATCCAGATATCGTCTACTGGATTGCCTGTTGGCCATATCACACGGTGGCAGCTACTCGACGTCGTTAAAACCGATGTACACCGTGCAATAGCTTTCACCGAATTGCTCAGCGTACACTGCCCGTGAGCTTTATACCCTTCCGACACTACCCCCCCCTTCCCTACTTCATGCTGCATATATGCGCATGCCCTACCGTACCGGACCCTAGTCTATCTCCTGAGTGGCCTTTCGGTCCGTTCTGCCTGCTCGTTCCACTGTTATGCTAATTTTTCCTCTTCGTCCTTAATTTTTGCGCACCAGTCTATAAACATACCCGGACAAAAAATTACGGAAAGATGATTGAAGCATGTACATAAGTGTACAGTTGATGAACGTAACGAGTTGTATAAATATGGAGAGTGAAACTGCTGGATTATGACTGTAGGTGTCTGAGGTGTGTGTTTAAAGCACCTGTAGCATTCTGTATTTCCCTTTACAGGTACAACTATGCGTCGTTAAGGGAACGTTACTGAGTGACAAAAGAGAACCATTGTTTATGGCCGAGAACATGGCCATTCCTTGCAAGAGGTAGCAACGTTTGTTTGACTATCAGAGTCAACAGTCAGTAGTGTTCATTTTTAGTGGAAGAAGTATGGAAGCTATCACTGTATGAGCAACTGTAGTAGAAGCTCTATGTTGACAAATGGGGTTCGCGGGCATTTCGGACGATGGGTATTTTCAGTCCTGTTGCCCGGATACGTCCAAAGTTAACAACTCTCCAGAAGAAAGATTGTCTTGCTGGGCAAAACAGCATCATCACTGGACCATTGAACAGTGGTGACGAATAATATGGTCCGATGAATCCAGGTTCTGCTTGTATTCCAATGATGGTAGGTCCAGAGCCATGCGGAAGGCTGAAGAAGCACTTTACCCAGAATGTGTCCAAAAAGCTGTGTAAAAAAAGGAGGCTGAAGTGTCGTGTTTGAAGGCTGTATTTCAAGTACTGGAGTTGAACCATTCGTTGAGGTGTCGAATTGCATGAAATCTATGGATTATGCGCCACCTTTAAATAATGCATTATTGTCATTTGTGCAGTTGTTGCAACAAGAAAGACACATAATGGATCCTGTGTTTCAAGATGATAACTTATGTCCATCAAGCTAGAATTGTGCTGTACTGGTTTGAAGAACATGAGAGAGGCACATCTCAATCATCTCTCAATCTCAATTGACCTGCGAATTCATCCAACCTAAATGGGATTGAAAAAATCTGGGACATATTAGAAAGGGCCGTGAAGAAGAAGAAACAACAGCCTGCCCATTTGGCGGAATTAAGGGATCTTTTGAGTATGGAGTGGAATAAACTTTGATATGCAGTCGTATTGATAGCATGCCAAATAAAAGTAAAGCTGCAATTAAAGCAGGTAGTGATATGGCTCCGTATTAAGGAATAAAGTTTACATTTCCTTATTTTTTGTCCAGTGTGTTTATTATTTTCCAATAAATGTTTGACAATAATAACGTTTGATATTACCACACTTCCTGAGGGTCAAAAAAGAAATTGTTCATCACATCCAAAATTTGGTGAAACATCTCTTGTTCTCCCATTGGAGTATGAACGTAAATTCAAAAATTAGCCCCTCTCTTTTTCAATTTAAATTTATTTTATCGTTGAAGGAGAAGAGCGCAGACCAATTCTAACTTAAGGTTTCTAGATTTGGAGAACACAGCAGACGTCCATTTGGTTACTCGTGATACAAGAAACTGCCGCATAGCCGCCCTTCCACAGGGAAAAATTATTATCAATGATCTTTTTGTTTCTGCAACACCCATCGAATATTTTTTGAATCTCTTTTCATGGCATTGTTTCTTGTAGTTAAGGTTTTGGGAGTTTCATTTATGCAAAGAAATTCTAGTAAAAAAAATTACTTGAATTCCTAAGTAAAGACTTCGCGTGTACTTTTTTACTCTCCTTTTTCTTTTTCTTATTTTTCACTTACGAATCATTTCATTGAATGTGATGCAAAGATAAAAGACCATGCTTTTTTTTTTACATGTGCTCTAAAAAAAATATTATTGACGCTCTATTTCTACTTAAAGGTAGCTTAATGTCTAAGTTCTATGCAAAAGTTGTTTGTTTTACTACGTCCAGAATTTTCAAGGTATTAATCCACTTCCTTGCATACATTAAAGCTTAAGCAGTGTTGTTTACCGAAGTGGATTCATTAATGAACGAAGCCACTCTTTTCCTTTGCCAGAACTAATTTGGTTTCGACATAGCGCATCGTAATTTGAACCTTCTGTTTCCTAAGTCTCTTTTGTGCTCGACCACGACGACGTTTTATTATTAATTCATGTACGATACACCGACCCCGTTGTTTCTCAAACAGAGCTTCATCAACTTGGGGAGTCGACTCGCAACCATGCAACCGGCGAAAACACTTCTTTAGTTAGTGCAAGCTGTTCCTTAACATGATATCGACACAAAACCTGTCTTCTATTGCTCCAACTTACGTTTGGAATTTTACACGTGTAACATACTCTTATTACATTTATGCAACAAGAAAGATTTCCATTATTTCAAGCTGTTTCCTATAAATGTGTAGCGAATTTCCACCATTCTCCGGCAGCGTCAATTAAAACAAATGGGAAATTCAATCAGCAGCCTTCATCCACTGCTTGGCTTCACCTGCAGTGGAAGGCTGCAGATCGAATTCCGAACTGGTAATTCTATCCATGGCATTTCTGTGGTTTCTTGTAGACACTAGCATGAATATGAAGCTTAGGAAGAAGTCTCGGAACGAAACGGTTATTACCATAGGTTTTTGCATGGTCAGATTGAACTTTTGTGGGGGCCGGGGGAAAATTTTCAATCTGGGGCCAGGAGTAAAATTTCATTGAGAGCCCCAGAAAATAAATCTCGTATTTTAATAAAGCTGTTACGTGGAAAGTGTTTTCTTTAGAATGTACGTAGATGCACTTTTTGGCAAAAAAGAAAAACGAAACAAAATGAAGCACCCCGAGAGAGTCATTCTATCCTGATGCGACTCCGCATGCAAGTATCTCAGGGCCGAATATGCAAATAACTAAAAAATAACGATCATTGAATTAATAAGGGCCTCCTTCAGCGATTGGGAACCGCGCATCGAGGAGAGTATATCAAGAGCAAAGCTCGCACCGAGGGACAATTGTGACAGCGGATTGCGGTTGCATTAACATCTACGGTCTGTGAAGATGCCTCGACGTCGGTTCCGTGCACAATACGAGAAGTTGAGCAAGTTTGAGATAGGACTATAATTGGGTTGAGAGAAGCCGGTTGGTCAAGTTGCCGTATCGCCACGCATTTGGGTTGGAGCGACAAGGCAATCGGACGATGTTGGCGCCAATGGGTCGAGGAAGGCACAACCCAGCGGCACGCGGGCTGTGGACTTCCGAGGGCAACAACAGGAAGCAAGGATCGAGCGACTGTGAAAGCGGCACGAAAGGACACAGATTTCGTTGCTCTCGACCATCCGTGGTCATGTTGCGTCGTCTAGAGGTACGGAAGTTGCCATCTGAACGGTTGCTAGGCAACTTGAGGCAAGTGGGACTACATTTTAGGAGGTCACTCCGCAGTCTACTACTGACCATAGAGCATCGCCGGCACAGGTTGCAGTGGGGTCGGGCCCGATCAACTTGGGTTGGTGTCCAGTGGCGTCGTGTTGTCAGGTAACTATCTTTACGAGTCGCGATTTGCACTTAGAGCCGATGATCAGCGCATGCGTGTCTGGAGATGAGCCGGTCAGCGCATGTATCCTGCCTTTACCGTGGAACGGCACACTGCTCAACGGTACGTCGACGGCGTTCTACGAGCTCTTGTGTTGTCATTACTGTCGCAGCATCACACAGCAATTTCTTAACAGGATAATGCCCAACCACATGGCACGGCTCTTCCAGACCTGACTCTTTAATGTCGACACCCTTCCATGGCAACCCCAATCACCCGACCTCTCTCCGATCAAACATGTTTGGGAAATGATGTGACACCAACTACGCCCATCCCGGAATGTCGGTGAACTGGCCCGCAATCTGGACACCATCCAGCATGCTATAGTACCTAAAGGCAGTATCCGGGAACTATATGCGTCTACGACACGCTGAGTAACGGTTTGTATCCAAGTCAGGCGTGGCGCTACGACGTACTGATTAGTTCCATTAGTGTAGCTGTTTTATTCGGATAAATAACCACTGCTCTGAAATTTAAGTCATTTACTTTCCTATACATGTACATTGTACTTACCAATTTTAATCTCGATTGGATGATTCCTTCAGGGTGCTTCGGTTTTTTTTTGTTTTTTTTTTTGAGGGGGGGGCTGGGCGGGGGGTGTTGTTTTTTTCTTTGGAAAAGAGTATATATACAGGGTGATAAGAATCGACCGCACAGTATACCTACCGGACGATTCCTCGTGGAGAAAGAAGCCGAAAACCGTTGTCCGATCGTACGTCGCATTCCGGAAATATACGCACCGAAATCAAGCAAGCAGTGGTCTAAAGGCAATGGCTTCTGATCATTTGTCCTAAAGGGGTCCGGGTTCGGGTTCACAAAGACAATCAAACCGCCCCGGTGGAGCAGTGGTCTAAGGCAATGGCTTCTGATTATTTGTCCGAAAGGGTTCCAGTTTCGAATCCCGGTGAAGCATGGATGTTGTGCTTGTCCTACGGCACTGACTCTCTCCCTACCCTGGAACCAGTGGTACTAAATTCAGAAAGGGCAGCTACTTATAGCCCACTGAGTTGCTCAAAGTGGTCGTTAAACTTCCAATTAAAAAAAAATAAACAGAATAAAAAAAGGCAATCAGTATTTAAAAATGTGGCACGGGGTGGGTGTGCAAATTCGAAGGACGTGGTAGCGTGAAACCAACAGTTGTACGCCTGCGTGATACGGCTGGTAGGGAAAAAAGGGTTAGCGACGGTAGCAGGTAAACTCATACTGCGTTGGTACATTTAACAGCAGTGTGGGTAGCGATATGTCGTACAGTTTGAGATAGTATTGTGACATGTATCCCCTATTGGGGGAATGCCATGGTTCAGCATTGCGTTCAGCAAGGGCCTACAGCAAGCGATACCCAGCACAACGGCACCCGGACGCCCAGGTCATACAGCAGCTTGACGCTCGAATGCGCGACACAGGCAATGTCGCACCACGTCCAAGTGTAGACAGTGACGCTGGACCCTCTGTGAGAACACCATCTCTCGAGGACGTCATACCAGAGTTCATAGAGGAGGAGCCAAGGACCAGAAGCCATGCGATCGCGCGACAGTTCGGTGTGCACCAAAGTCCCGTACTTGCCGTTGTACACGACGAAGACCTGCATCCATATCACATCACAAGGGTGCAAGGCTTATTACCACAGGATTATCCTCGAAGACAGGCATACTGTCAGTGGCTGCTACAGCAAAATGCTGCCGATAGTAGTTTCATCCGCCAGATCTTGTGTACTGATGAAGCAAGGTTTACTCGGCAGGTTATCTGCAACATCCATAATAGTCATGTTCCGACATTGGACAATCCGCACTCAACACGTGAACACGCTCACCAGGTCCGGTGGCGTGTTAATATCTGGTGTGGTATTGTGGGCGATATCCTAGTGGGACCATATCTTCTTCCCGAACGTGTCACAGCTGCCAACTACATGGTGTTCCTACGTGATGTTCTTCCGGACTTACTGGAAAACGTTCCATTGGCTGTTCTCAGCAATCTATGGTTCCAGCATGATGGATCACCGGCGCATTAGCTGCAAATGTTCGCCAGTGGCTGGATACGGAATATCTCGGTCGATTTCTCGGCCGTGGTAGTCCTGTCGAATGGCTCGCTAGATCGCCGGATCTTAACCCATTGGACTTCTTCCTCTGGGGTCATCTAAAGGAAATGGTATATCGACGGCCTGTCAGCAGCCTGCACGACCTAGTTGCCACCTTCCACGTGGCCTTCACAACTGTAACCCCTGCTATGCTGCAACGCGTGCAGATGTCTATTCCTCTGCGGGTTTAACTGCGCTGCCGGACCTGTGCGTGGAAAGCTTCCTGATGCCCCGTCGTAGAATACGGCGGTCATTTCAGCACGTTTTCGAGTTCGACAGAGGACAAATAGTGGCTTATCGTGACAACGGTTTATCGTACCAAGACATCGGCGCCCGTGTGGGAGGACATCCAACCACAGTGACGCGAGTATGGATTCGGTGGGTGTAGGAGGGACGGACGGACCGACGTGAGCGATTGCCGCAGACGAGGCACACTACCGAATGAGAGGACCGGCATGTTGTGCGGCGGGCATTGACGGCTTGCACCGCCACATCACAAACGTTAGTGCAGGAATTAGGGAGTGTTGCGCAACAACCTGTGTCAGCATGTACCGTTCGACGTCGTCTGCAGGAGCAGGGATTTCTTGCACGGCGCCCATTGCTCCGATTACCATTGACGTTACACCACCAGCGAGTGCGGCGGCAGTGGGCCGTTGAATGCCGCACCTGGACTATGGAATGGCACGACATTGTCTTCTTCGACGAATCCCGCTTCTGCCTGCAACACCACGATGCTCGGATCCGCGTGTGGCGGCACCGCGGCGAGAGACTGTATGACGCCTGCATTATGCATCGCCATACTGGTCCGTCGCCTGGCGTTATGGTTTGGAGCGCAATTGGATATGACACCTGCACCCCTCTGGTACCCATCGCTGGTACACTCAACAGCCACCGCTACATCTCCGACGTTTTGGAGCCTGTAGTCCTCCCTTACCTGCAGAACCTGCCAGCGGCCACGTTTCAACAGAACAATGCGCGCCCGCACGTGGCACGCATCGTGCAACAGTTCTTCACGGCTCACTTGGTGCCACTGCTGCCGTGGCCCCCCTTCTCCCTATATCTCGCCCATCGAAGAATACGTCTGGTCGCTGATCGGCAACCGAGTGGCCCAGCAAGCACCACCCGCGGCTACGCCTGATGAACTGTGGCAACGTGTGAAAGCAGCCTGGACCAACATACCCCAAGCCCACATCCAAAGCCTCTTTCGTTCGATGCCGCGGCGTGTAGCGGCCGTTATTGCCAGCCATGGGGGCCACACGAACTATTGATGTCTGCGTGTTCCTCAAGTCACACGGGCCTGTAAGCTCAATCGTTTCATCTTTGTATCTGTTGTTATGTGTCCAGTAAATCTGGCTTTGCTATCTCGTGTCCTTCTTGGTGTTGCATTTTGGGTGGCCAGTAGTATATATATGTGTGTTGAAATCTACGATTCGATTTCCTTTCTGGGGAGAGGAAGTTCAGTTGTTATTGCGTTCTTATATAAACTTTCTCAAAGTGATGAAAATTATGTAAACTTCCTCACAAAAATAATAATCTGCGTAGCGAATGATAAAGGTCCCCTCTAATCCAAATTCACATAGTTTTTTATTTACCCTGATATTGTTTTAAAGATTGATTTTTGAGGTAGAATGGAGTAAGTGACAAATTAATGCCTTTTTTTTTACTTTTATACGCACTCATATATGAAAACTGCAGGAGTTTTTTTTTTGAGGTTGTTATTTTTCATTTCCAGTACTGTTTTTGCAGTCACTGAATAATTGGCCTCCATATATAGCCCAAAACCAATTTTAATATTGTTCTTTTTTTATTTTTTAAAATTTAGGTGTCCGGTTTACACACAAATTGTTAACATATAAGCGCAGGGAGCCAACAAAATAAAATTTAAGTTGCTATTCCATGAATGCGAAAAAGATTAAAATGGTTAGTATAATAATCAAAAATCTGTAAATCTCGTTATCTGTGCGACGAAGGGCGATAACCTATTTAAAAGTGGGGGGATTGGAAACTAAAAAAAAATTAAAATAATCTTTTTAAGGGCCTCCCAACCCAAAATTTTAAAAAAGTGATAAATACAAAAAATTCTACTAAAAATGATTTTGTTTTTATTTCCTAAACTGCGGAGCTCAGTGAAGGCGCGGGTCCCGAGACGACTGGTCCAGTTTTCCCGATGGTCCAGCTGGCCTTGGGTTTCTGGTTCTGAATGTTCGATGATTGTGATGGCCAGACCGTCCCCATTTGCATTTTTAAAAACATTAATTTTTGCTATATTTATGATTTTACGAACCCAACCATTTAGCACTTGATGAGTAAATTGTGGGTTGCAACACCAAAGCAATAACAAAACAAATATAATACAATCCGTATTTATTGGTGTAGGAAAAAATATAATCTTCTCGCAAGCTTTCCCCTTCAATGGACGACTTCTTCAGGCGGTTACAAAGTAAACAGAATCAAACTAAAATAGATGAATTCGCATACACATATGTAAATAAATATGATATGTAGAACACCACGCTCTCGCATGCCAAACACGCAGGTAACAACTGTAATGCTACAGTATATGATATATGATCTAAACGTAATAAGTCGATTAATGTATACAGAATCATTGCATGTCTGGCATGCGCGAGCGTGGTGTTCTACATATCACATTTATTTGTTTATGTGTATGCGTATTCATTCATTAGTTTGATTCTGTTTTTCTTTGTAACCGCCTGAAGAAGCCGTTCGTTGACGGGGAAAACTTACGGGAAGATTATATTTTTGCCTACACCAATAAATACGGATTGTATTATATTTGTTTTGTCATTTAGCACTTCTTTCCAGCAGAAAATGTGTTATACATTTGCAAGAAATATATGAATAGAAGTTAGAAGTTGAAGGACAGTATCGAAAACAGGTAAATCCAATGATAATAATAACGTACAGAAAAAAATGAAAAGAAAATTGTTTTATACAGTGGCATAAAATCATGTACTTTTCCTACCGATATATTTACTAACAGACCAAAAATTAAACACAACGTGCTGATTGTTGAACTAATATATACACTTGCTGTCTTAAAGCACGATAAAAACCACAATAGGCTCCCTAAAACACTCAATAAAATCACATTTATTAAAAATTCTAAAAGCCCATTTACGTTAACACCGACGAGCGCTTTCGAGGTCTCAAGACCTCATTATCAAGTCACTGATTAAAGCCCCGAAACACTCGAAAGCAGCAAGAATATATAGACATAGGTTCGTTATCTCAATTACACGTCACAAGTTTATACATAGGTTGCCATTCTGCAAAAGAAAATTAAAGTCCAATATCCAGGTAGCAACAGGACAAAACACAAAATTGATTAAAGTTGGTCAAGTGGTCTCAGCTTCTTGTTGATCCAGAGCGGGACCCACGAGTCGCCTCCAAGGGGTTGGGATGAAGGCTGGAAAATCCGTATTACAACAGGTGTCCCAAAATTTTTGGATGTAGAGACTTTCTGCCAGAAATATGTTATATTTGTTTATTGAGGAGTTCAAGATTTTTGCATTTGTCCAATCTGGTACGAAGCCGTCATTAATAATTGCTTCGGTTAAGGCCGTGGAGATTTTCCCAGATCGCAGTGCATACTGATGTTCTTTAAGACGGATCTTCGAAGTCCTCAGGGTCGAGCCAATGTAGACCTTAGGTTCGAAAGCAGGATCCTGGTGGAGAAGAGGTATGGAATAAACTCCCGGCTTATTCCCAACTTCGATGGTATCTCGGTCGTGGCGAACCAAGGAGAAGACATTTCGAGTGTTTATGCCAATTGTCACTTTAATCAATTTTGTGTTTTGTCCTGTTGCTACCTGGATATTGGACTTTAATTTTCTTTTTCAGAATGGCAACCTATGTATAAACTTGTGACGTGTAATTGAGATAACGAACCTATGTCTATATATTCTTGCTGCTTCCGAGTGTTTCGGGGCTTTAATCAGTGACTTGATAATGAGGTCTTGAGACCTCGAAAGCGCTCGTCGGTGTTAACGTAAATGGGCTTTTAGAATTTTTAATAAATGTGATTTTATTGAGTGTTTCAGGGAGCCTATTGTGGTTTTTATCGTGCTTTAAGACAGCAAGTGTATATATTAGTATTTACTAACAATTGTAAATTAGGGAAAAAAGACGTCCAGGTGGCGCTTTTAGCTTTGCCAATGATTTCCTAGGTAATAGCATTTAAAGTAAAACGTTTTGCTATTTTTCTTCCATTTTTCCGAAACATAGCTATTTTGGAACCATTAAATATTACCACTGTCGAAAAACGTCGTGATTATTAATCTATAGATCTTTTTCTACAAACTACAAAAACCGAGATTATTTTCCTCTAATAG
Organism: Macrothele yani; assembly: GCA_039090855.1. NCBI lineage: Eukaryota > Metazoa > Arthropoda > Arachnida > Araneae > Macrothelidae > Macrothele > Macrothele yani. The sequence continues at coordinate 35,416,807 of CM077024.1, read as the reverse complement.
AAAAGAAGTTATAGGTGATCACATTTGTTGAGGAAAATATCGTGCACGCCACCTGTGTCGGCCATTTTGGAAAGAAGTAAAAGAGGGATTTCAGGGAATTTTCTATATGTTGCCAAGCATGTCAAGTAACCTCTTTGCAAAAATTCAGTTTTCTGTCTTTCATTACAGGGTTCAAACTTGAAATGATTGGGACAGTATATTGGCTTTGTAATACGGCAAGACTACATTTAAATGTTTTATTAAAGTCCCAGTGTGTTTTCATTGTTACAAGTAATGAATGAGGTCTCGTAGTTGTACAGTGAAAACTACTTTAAAACCTTTACAAAGAATGTGTCAACACGAGATTAACATTTGAGTTGTATAGTAAATTTGTCAAACATGAAAGCTCTATTAGAAGAAATCAGTATGAATAGCGGATGAATATAGATCAGGACTTATCGATATATTATAACAAAAAATTGATATTACTGATGACTTTACATATTTTTTGGAATTTACTTACAGAATGACTTAAAATAGAATAAACACGTTGATCAAATCTGCAATCAAATTTCTAGAAATATTGGAATTGTTAGTCACATTATTATTCAACCTTTCTATCAAAACTCTAATTCTATTATATAAAACATTAGTTCTAACGCATTTAATTTATTGCCTTTCATCATGGGGACAAACAAAAAAATCAAATATTAAAAAATTACAAGTTCTACATAACAAATATATCAGACTAATGGATTTTAAATATAATACTGACACCAAAATGGCATATCACGCTGATATTCACATTCATACGTTCGTTAATCCGAATAAATATGGTATATTAAATATTAAACAACTAATTAACTATAACCTTGGACTAAATATGTGTGAAAGAATAATACCAATTGGGAAATAATTGATATCCATAGTGTTACTCATAAATATGATACCAGAAATAAGACTCTAATTAAAACATGTAAGCCAAAAACTGAATTGATTAAGCAAAGCATAAACTATCAGGGCCCACACTATTGGAGTCATTAACCTTCTGAAATAACTATAACTAACAATTATAAATTATTTAAAAAGAAACTAAAAAACTACATACTTGCACACTAATAATCTTATTATTATAAAAAAAATTTGGGGGGGGCAACAGGGCCGAAGGGGTGGGTGAATATCGTAAAACGAGCATTGCTTGTTTCGTGTTGATAGTTCGGTTTTCTTTTCATGATATGTCAAACGATGGGCTGTATTTGACTATTTAAGTATGACTCCGGGGTCTCAAGGCTAAGTCGGGTTCACTATGTAGATCTTTAAGCATGACTTCGCGGTTTCCTTGATTCTTCGTGCTGTTCCAGTATTCCCATATTGATATGTAAATATTATTAATTGTATTAATTGTAGTAATATCTCATGTAACAGAAAAAATGGTAAATAAATTTTATTCTTTTCACCATGATGACGTTTCTTCTTAACATGTCTTAGAAGAAAAAAAAAAGGTTTTAACGGAAGGACAAAGTACGTACCACTATAAGTATAATACCATTTTCTCAGTCTGTTCAAATAGAAACCTGGCACTTACGAGTACGATTTAAAAAAAAAACTTGACAATAATTACTGAATAACTGTAACGATGCTGCTTCATGAAATTTTGTATCTTTCGGGGAGGGGTGCGCTACCACCATGAACAACTCATAAGCGCATAAGCAATAACCGTCCCTGAGGTACTGAGTCGTCTGACAAATAAAGCCATCCATTCCTCATTTGGGGCAAACAAACTGCCAGAAGGCAGTGTCTCTGACCGCTCGGCCACCGGGTAGGCAACTTGGCAGTTCTGTGATGCAATTTCCTTGATACTTGGTGTAAAAGTGGTTTTACGCCTTGTATAACACCTCCAAAATGACTCTACAACTTAAATCTTGGCCCTCAGTCTCCGGCAGCTGGAATGTACCTGGCCAAGGCAGCGGCCAGTGCGACATGAAGGCAGAGGGTGCTAAGAATCCCGGAGGACCGGACTAGGCTGCCATTTGATGCTGACCTTGGCTACCTATAACGGACGCTCCCTATCTTCTGATTCAAGGCTTCTTGAATTGGAAGAGGAACTACAAAGGATCAAGTGGGACATCGTCGGGCTAAGTGAGGTAAGGAGAAAAGGAGAAGATCTCATTGAACTGAAAAAGTGGACATCTCTTCTATTATCGTGGGACAGATACTGGCAGAACTAGTGGTGTTGGATTTATAATAAACAAGAAACTGAAGGATAAAGTGGTAGAAGTTGAAAGTTCCTGTGACAGAGCTGCACGACTCGTTATCCAACTCGAGAAGATACCAGGCTCAGATTATTCAAACTTATGCACCCACCACAAGTCATCCTGAAGAAGAAATTGAAGAATTTTATGAGGAAATTCGTCATCTAAATAATAAAGGTAAGCAGCACTTGAAGATAATTATGGGAGATTTCAATGCAAAAATAGGGCAACGGCAACAGAATGAAACTTCAGTAGGTAAATTCGGTCACGGCAACAGAAACCAGCGTGGAAATACTCTCGTTGAGTTTGCAGAGGCAGAAGGATTTTTCATCTTGAACTATTTTTTCAAGAAAAAGCCACACAGGAAATGGACATGGAGACATCCAATTGGGACGACAAGTGAAATTGATTTTATTATGTGTAACAAAAAATTCGTCATCGAAGACTGCAGTGTGCTGAACAAGTTCAACACAGGTAGTGACCATAGATTGGTGAGATGTAAGATGCACCTCAACACTAAACTGGAACGTGGCAAGCTCATAAGACAAACAAAATGTATTGACATAACCAACCTTAAAAAACACCATAATACTTTCAAGTTGGAACTGAAGAACAGATTCTCTGCTTTAGAAGGCCTAACATCGGAAGAAGTGGATATTTCGGAAGTTAACAGAAAAGTAACCAAAGCTCTAATGGAAACAGCAACAAAATTAGCTGGGTCTAAGAACAAGTTGCATGTGAACAAATTATCAGGAAAAACCAAAATGTTGATGCAAAAAAGAAGAGAGATGAGGACAACTAAAGTAGATGTGACTTCCAAAGTGGAATATATAGAGCTATGCAAGACAACACGAAAAAGTATCACTGAAGACGTAAGGAAATTCAACTGTGAGCTAGTGAGGAAAGCAATTGAAAACAACCAAAGCCTTAAGATAGCAAAGGGACATCTCAGTAAGGGAAGAAAACAGATTATGGCTCTGAGAAAAGAAGATGGTTCTATAACAAGAAATAGAGGCGAAATTTTGACAAGAGTGAAAGATTTCTACTCCAAATTATATGAAAGGGATGATACATGTACTCCAGACATCATGAAAGGTACCAGAGTTTTTCCAGTCCTCCCAGCAGAAGTTGCTCATGCAATCAAGAACATGAAGCGAGGGAAAGCTCCAGGAGAAGATGGAATTACTATAGACATCATACAAGAAGCAAGTGGAGAAATTGAAACAGTACTCGCCCAAATTTTCACTCGATGCCTTAATGAAGGGAAGATTCTGAGGATTGGAACAATGCTACAATGATCCTGCTACATAAAAAGGTGACATTGAGGATCTCAGGAACTACAGACCTATCAGCCTCCTATCAGTGGTTTATAAAATCTTCACTAAAGTTCTTTCACACCGCTTGAAGGTAACACTGGACATGGCTCAACCGAGAGAACAAGCTGGATTCAGGAGTGGCTACAGCACAATAGATCATATCCACGTACTGAGAGAACTGATTGAAAGAGCGAGGGAATATGAACTTCCATTGTGCATGGCTTTTATCGATTATGAAAAAAGCCTTGGATTCGGTGAAACCATCAGCAGTTACAATGGCTCTGAAAACCTGCGGTATTGAAGATGCATACATTAATATTATTAATAACATCTATGAAAATGCAAGTGCAAAGATTCGGCTGTTTGAAAATACAACACACATAAAAATTGGAAAGGGGAGTGAGACAAGGTGACACCATATCTCCGAAGCTCTTTAATGCCACATTGGAAAATGTCTTTCAATCACTGAACTGGAAAAACAAAGGGATAAAGATTAATGGAGATTATCTAACCCACCTTCGTTTTGCTGATGACGTAGTCATTTTTGCAACTACCCCATCAGAGCTGCAGAGTATGATCCAGGAACTTGCTGACAAGAGTAAAGAAGTGGGATTAAAAATGAACTTTCAGAAGACAAAAGTGATGTTCAATGCTTTTACAAGAAATGAAGATTTATCGATTGATGGAGAAAAACTGGAGATAACAGATACGTATGTTTATCTTGGACAGCAGATATCAAGTGAGGGTCACATTGATGAAGAAATTAATCGGCGTACAAAACTTGCCTGGAGAGCTTTTGGAAGAAACAGCATAATTTTCAAGAGCAATATGCCATTATGTCTTAAAAGAAAAGTGTTTGATCAATGCATCCTTCCAGTGCTTACGTATGGTGCAGAGACGTGGACCTTAACTAAAAGAGACATACAAAAGCTGCAGACAACTCAAAGTAACATGGAGAGGTGCATGCTTGGTATAACCAGGAGAGATAAGAAGAGAGGAACTCGTGGATCCGAAAAATGACGAGAGTGGAAGACATCATGATCAGAGTTAAATCCCTGAAATGGCAATGGGCTGGACATACTGCCAGAAGGACAGACCATAGATGGACAGCCGAAATTTTAGATTGGATTCCAAGGGACAGGAAAAGACCCAGAAAAAGACCACATGGGAGATCGGTGGATGAAATTCGTAAATATGCGGGAGTGACATGGAGGAGACTGGCACAAGACAGACCGTTGTGGAGGAAACTTGGGGAGACCTTCGTCCAGCAGTGGATTGATAATGGTTGACAATGATGATGATGATGATAACATGTACCCTTCGAAGTATATGATTGCTAAAGTTTATTTAACGTTAGATCGATAAAGGTGTCAAACTTTTTCGGTAATTTTTCTTCTTTTTTTTTTTTTTTTTTTTTTGCGTTGCACCGCTGCCCTGATATAGAAATCTACGAGGTTACAAAAATTTACACTTGCAGTTTCCTTTGCATATATTCACTACTATTTTTTTTTTTAATATTACGCATCTTTCTCTACATTTGTCGTTACTTGTAAATCCCAAGTAAAAATTTTCGATGTAACGAAAATGGATAACGGTGCTTCATTGTCAAAACCACTGTTGAAATCTGATCATGACGAATGCTGTCCAATGCAGTGACGCAATAATAGTCAATTTCATTGTTACTCAACTTTAGATTTTACTAAACTATCGCCGAGCATTATTTCTTCAAGTTTCACATAAACTTAACAATATCTCATTGCAGTCTGCTTAAATTACGAGAACCACATGCTAAATGCGATAAAAAGCCGTTACAAAAAATGCATTTTTTTTTTTATGGTACGCATCTTTTCCGACAGTAGTAAAGTATGCGTCATACCTAAATTCGTCTTCCTCTCGACCCCTTTCTTCCCAAAGAAATCTACCTGCTATTGATGAGAGCTCTAAAATTGTTTATAACACGATGGCGTGTAACCTGTAGACAGTGGCGTATATTCGAGGCTAGCTAGGCTAGCAACGAAGCCCAGAGAATGCACAAATAAAAGTCAATTAAATATACACAAATAAAAGTCAATTATCGACGGTATTAAGATATGTCGATGCGAAAAAAACACGAGCGGATTCACTTCTTTCGATTATGATAATCAGTCTGGCGAGCGCTGACCAACGGCATAACGCAAGCAGGTCTTCGAGTCTTCGCTGTTCTGATGCAAAGAACTTTGATACGATCGCCTGCTAGCGTTTCCATGACAACATAAATCCGCGATGGAGGTGAATGGACCATTGCTTTGCGCAACGGTTCACTCAGAAAAGAAAACACTTCGGACTACCTCAGTCCCTCCATGCTTCCAGTGCGTTTTTCGCGAGAGTGATTTCAATTTGTGTGAAGTGTCAAAGAATTAAAATCAGTGATATTATACCTTAAATCCGTGTCTTTGTTGGATTCGAACTGTTTTGATACATTTTGTGAAAGCTGCTCTGAACATCTACTATCAGTGCTTAAAGAACTCTATGCTTCAAATTTTGATACATCTCGATTAAAAAATGAACTGAAGGTGTTTTATTCCCTTGATGAATACAAAGCAAATCAGTAAGAGACATTAATTGTTACATAAAGTTGAATAATTTGACATAGTGTTTATTGAAGTGTACAAAAATTATCAGATGCAATATTAAACTTTCCATCAACAACTGCAACTGCCGAAAGAAGTTTTCCCGTATTAAAAAGAATCAAGATATATCTTAGAGCCACACAAGGACATGCACATTTGAGCAACTTGGCTGGTTTGTCAATAGAGAAAAACATTATTTTTAAATATGAAAAAGTACTCGGAAGAAACATTTTTGTGAAAACGTAACACTCAAGTTCACACTAAAGGAAAGAAGACTGGAGTTCATGTACGAATAAGTGTTCAAATTCTAATCCTCATAATTATTTGGTATCATGTTAGCAATAGCATGTACCTAAAATTTAGAAAAAATGTTACTTCTATTACTTGAAAATTAAAAAATAAACTTCGCAATTTAAAAAGAAAACAGTACTGTGGGGGGAAGGTGAGTTACCCCAAGTCTCGAACCTAGGATGCATCACTCCCTGTAGATATCCTAAACCAAAAGTTACCAATCCTCCTCACTAACACACTTGCGATTCAGCTTTTCTTTCTTTCTATCTTCAAGTCAGATTTTAGCTTGCGTATGCACAGATGAACTTTCGCAGCTACATCCCATTTCATCGGTGTCATTTCTCACATTCGTCTAAATCGGAAAGCTTATAATAATAATAATAACAAATATTGTTTTTGATAACTAAATAGTCAAAATACTTACTATTGACGCGGCCATAGTACAGAAAATATTTAATTTTATGCCTCACATATTTTCTTTCATTGGTTTTACGACAATAACATTCATTCATTCACCTACCTAAGTACTGCTCAATGTAAGGAATTAGTAAACCTTATTTTTTTGTTGTTATGATTTAATTCCACTTAGTATGTACCGGACTGTGGTTCGGTGTGGTCGTGAGTGAGTCGAATGTGTTGTTATTGTTTGTTTTTATGATTTAATTCCACTTAGCATGTACCGGACTGTGGTTCGGTGTGGTCGTGAGTGAGGCGAATGTGCTGTTATTGTTTGTTGTTATCATTTAATTCCACTTAGTATGTACCGGACTGTGGTTCGGTGTGATCGTGAGTGAGGCGAATGTGTTGTTATTTTTTGTTGTTATGATTTAATTCCACTTAGTATGTACCGGACTGTGGCTCGGTGTGGTCGTGAGTGAGGCGAATGTGTTGTTATTGTTTGTTGTTATGATTTAATTCCACTTAGTATGTACCGGACTGTGGTTCGGTGTGATCGTGAGTGAGGCGAATGTGTTGTTATTTTTTGTTGTTATGATTTAATTCCACTTAGTATGTACCGGACTGTGGCTCGGTGTGGTCGTGAGTGAGGCGAATGTGTTGTTATTGTTTGTTGTTATGATTTAATTCCACTTAGTATGTACCGGACTGTGGTTCGGTGTGGTCGTGGGTGAGGCGAATGTGTTGTTATTGTTTGTTGTTATGATTTAATTCCACTTAGCATGTACCGGACTGTGGTTCGGTGTGGTCGTGAGTGAAGCGAATGTGCTGTTATTGTTTATTGTTATCATTTAATTCCACTTAGTATGTACCGGACTGTGGTTCGGTGTGATCGTGAGTGAGGCGAATGTGTTGTTATTGTTTGTTATTATGATTTAATTCCACTTAGTATATACCGGACTGTGGTTCGGTGTGATCGTGAGTGAGGCGAATGTGTTGTTATTGTTTGTTGTTATGATTTAATTCCACTTAGCATGTACCGAACTGTGGCTCGGTGTGGTCGTGAGTGAGGCGAATGTGTTGTTATTTTTTGTTGTTATGATTTAATTCCACTGAGTATGTACCGGACTGTGGCTCGGTGTGGTCGTGAGTGAGGCGAATGTGTTGTTATGATTTAATTCCACTTAGTATGTACTGGACTGTGGTTCGGTGTGGTCGTGGGTGAGGCGAATGTGTTGTTATTGTTTGTTGTTATGATTTAATTCCACTTAGTTTGTACCGGACTGTGGCTCGGTGTGGTCGTGAGTGAGGCGAATGTGTTGTTATGATTTAATTCCACTTAGTATGTACTGGACTGTGGTTCGGTGTGGTCGTGGGTGAGGCGAATGTGTTGTTATTGTTTGTTGTTATGATTTAATTCCACTTAGTTTGTACCGGACTGTAGCTCGGTGTGGTCGTGAGTGATGCGAATGTGTTCTTATTGTTTGCTGTTATGATTTAATTCCACTTAGTATGTACCGGACTGTGGCTCAGTGTGGTGGTGAGTGAGGCGAATAAATGCAATGTGTTGTACGTATATAAATGTATACTCTTGAATCACTCGTTTTATTTCTCACCCACAAATCTTGGCGTGCGAAAGATGAATGGCATAAATTATCTACCAAGAATACCAGAGTGTTCTCTCAATTTTTTATTTTTTTATTTTTCAGCTCATAGTTGTAATTACGAGAAAAATTCTTCTTTCATTTTCGAACCCTTTCCAATGTAAAGTACTGCCGCTAGGCGGCGTAAAGTTATATTTTTATTATACTTATATGATATCTCTGCTTTTAATTATTGGATTAGAAGATTTCTTTTAAAATTGGGTATCTTTATTTAGAATTAATAAAATTCATAATCCACATAATATCTGTTGTTTTTTTTTTATTGAAGGTTTAATGACCACCATGAGCAACTCAATGGGCTATAAGCAGTCGCTCATCCCTAATGTAGGACCACTGATTCCAGGGAAGGGAGACAGCCAGTGCCGTAAGACAAACACAACATCCATGCCTCACTGGTGTTCGAACCCGGATCCTTCTCGGACGAACGGTTATAACCCACCGCTTAGAGCACTGTGCTACCGTGGAGGTGAACTCGTTATTAATCAGTTTCTTAGAACAGGGGGTTTGTGGATAGACAAGAGTCCAGAGCCGTGGGTGGTCTAGTGGCCAACGTTCGTGACTGCCACGGAAACTGCCTCAGGTTCGATCCCAGGCAGGTACGAACGCTCGATCCACTAAAAATCCACCGTGCGTCGGATGGGCTCGTTAAGCCATCGGACCCCGGGTACTGGCCCCCGGTAATAAATATGGGCGTCTTCCTCCTCCTTTCTACTTCGCTTCCGTGTCACTTTCCTATCGGGCAATCTAGCCAAAAATCTCCTACCTTGCTATTTCTAAGGGTTGTTTAAGACCTGGGGTCAGACACTCTCTTCCTAAAATCCTCTACATATGATCATATGATCATTTGAAAAAAAAAAAAGGTTCCAGATACTTTTGATCAGATAGTGTATATCCGTATATTAGTATGGTAAGTATTTTTCTTTCTAGCCGCCCTATTGTTTGGCATTTTAAGTTGAAACTGGGAAGACAATGAAAAAAAAAATTTTTTTTTTGAAGTAAATTCTGCAGTTTCCCGATGAGCACAGGAAGACACACACATACACGGACATTCTTTTTTATCATTTATTTTTTGAAGAATGCAAATGCAGGTGCCATATCTGCTAAAGAGCTCCCAAACACGTTACAAATGGATCCAAATGTCCGCTCTGACTAGGAATAAACCAGTCAAACACTACTCGTACTTTCCCAATACGGGGCATAATAATATTTCATTCTCCACTACGTGTTCGCTTCAAACTACCATGTTTATAAGATATCTCTTTCCTTCGATTGTTGAGAATATAAACATATTCTTCATGTATTTGCTAGTTTTTCTGTGGCCGAGCAAATTTCGACTTACAAGGTGTGTCAGTCAAGTTCGGTTAATGCTGTCATAAAGCGTAACAGGAAAGGTTGTGAAAGGTGCTGTAACTTGCTCGACGCTTTGGAGGGCATGAGCGAACATGTCTCTGACCGTTACGAAGCCGTGAGTAAGGGTGACGCACAGAGAGTCTGTCGCACCCCAAGGTCTTTGGTCGCACCAGCTGATGTAGGTGCACGTTGTTAGCGGGCAAAGATGAAATAAATAAACCATCGGGAAAGCCATTCCTGCGTTCAATCTTTTCTTCTTTTTTTTTCCTTTTTGGTTGGAGATTTACCGACTACCGTGAGCAACCCAATGGGATATAAGCAGTCGCATGTCCTTAATTTAGGGTTATTGGTTAAAGGGAAGGAGCCAGTGTCGTAAGACAAACAACATCCATGCCTGACCGGGATTCGAACCCGGACCCATCTCGGACGAATGGTGACAAGTCAGCGCTTAGACTACTGTGCCACCGGAACCGCCTGCGTTGAATCGCCCGCTGTGTTCGCCTGAACCGGCACCAGGTAATTCCATTTTGTTTCCCTGACTGAAATTAGCGACAAAAGGGAAAGATTTGAGAACATTTCAGACATTCAAGCGAACGTAATGATTCAGCTGCAGACGATGACAAAAGACGACTTCCAGCAGTTGTACCAAAGATACCAAAAGTGTACGTGGTTTGTCCATAAAGTTTTGCATTCACCAAACTTTATGGACAAACCTCGTATGTTTTTAGAAAATCACTAACCGCACAGTTTAAATAGTAAAAAATAAATCCTGAATTTCTTTTATCGTAGTAGGCATGAGAACTTCGTCAAAAGATATCCTCACTGCACCCGGTAATGCCGAGAGGTCTGGAGTGCCGGCGTCTAATTGGTTGTAGAGCCTAAATTTGGAAAGACCAGTCCGCCTCAGGCTATTTTTTAGGGCCCGCCCCGTTTCGGAATTTTATCTCGCGTTCCTTGCAGCATATTGCAAACAAGACAAGGCTTTCTCTGGAGAAACAGAGCTTCTATACTGAGAAGAACTACAATACATCAGTAGTGAACGACATGTAACTCTGAGAGTCGCACACTGTAAAGAGTAAGTGGTGTGAATTCACGGGAAATTTCTGAAAATAACGTACGGAATTTCCGTTTTTAAAAGTGCCCGTTTTTTTAACCCGTATTTTCACAGATTTTCCGTGGTCAGCAGTTTTCTTTTATTTCAGTTGTTACGTATTTAGACAGAACTTTCGCAAAATCCAGCAAGCTGGATATTTCAGCCCTTACGCGAGAGAATCGACCTAGATCGTCTGTGTTGAAGCCGCGCGTCTTAACCACTGAGCCAGAAAGTCACAGGAATCAGACTCACGTTCAATGTAAAACTAATTGGGTGGCGAGGATTTTTTTTTTTTCATTAATGCGAGTGATTTAGTCATTTTATTTTCTGTTGGAGCTTATTATTTTTTTAATACGTTTGTAACAAGTTTATTTTTTCTGTAGGATATCTTAGCACAAATTACGTATTTTTTAATCGTGATTTTTCGAAGCAACAAAATGATTTGTAGTTTGAGATCGTTTTTTCAACTGAAAATAGCTTCCAATTATCTTGAAGAGAAGGTGCAATGATGTTATTTCTTATAATGTTATTTCACAAAACTTCTAAATACAAAATTTACTCTTAAGAGCTATGTAGCTTTTGTCTCAAGGACTCCGCAAACTGATTGATACCTAGACATGGTACAATCACGTGTACAATAAATTAAGTACCCGGTTTCTTACGATACCACAGCATACAGGGTTACAAGGAAAGTCCGTAATCAGGCCAATATCTCACGAACTACGGCAGTTAGCGATTTACTTCTTGTGCAGTTGTATAGGAAACCCCCTATGGCGCACACAATAACACCACAAGGGATCCCCTCGCCCCTTTGGGGGGGGGATTGAAGGGGCTATCGTGCCTTCTTTTGCAGATAGGGCAAAAAGTCAATTACAAAAATTTGTTCAGCGAGGCAAAAATAGTACATAAATGTTTTTATCCCATAACAAAAGATGGAAGGGGACTCTCCGAATGCGAAAAAAGCGGAAAGCTATCTGAGTCGCTGAGTCCGAAGCATATTTGCATGGATTTCAAATGTACTTTCTGCTGCGTCGTCAGAATATAAAAATGATATGCGTGGTCTGTATGCCAACACTTCGTGAACCAGTGATGGGAAGTCAAAAGCTTTGCCACATACGCAAGTCAATTAGATGCGCATACAGTTTTCCTATTGGATGAGTGTTTCGCCACTTTATGCTATTTCTCCTTGTCTCAGTGTATTTTTTACTGTATTGGACATCAAAGTCTGATATTGAATATGTCAAGGAACTGCGTTTTATTTTAGAACAAGAACTGTTGATAAGGTTTGTAAGAAAACTTTTCCTTTGTGCTTTCATTTACTTAGAACTTACCAGTTTAGATAAGTTCTAAGTAATAAGTTCTTGTCTAAATACTCTGCCATTGCTTCCGGATGTTGGGATTTTCTTGGGGCCACATTCTCGGTCCCCTTCCATCTTTTGTTATGGGACAAAAACATTTATGTACTATTTTTACCTCGCTGAATAAATTTTTAATTGACTTTTTTGCCCTATATGCATAGGAGGGTGAAATATCCCCCCCCCCAAGGGGGCGAGGGGATCCCTCGTGGTGTTATTGTGTGCGCCATAGGGGTTTCCTATACAACTGAACAAGAAGTAAATCGCTGCCATAGTTCGTGAGATGTTGGCCTGATCAAGGAACTTCAATGGGAGAAATGCGAAGAATTATCCAGTGACACAGTAACAAATATTCATGCGTTATATACTATCTACAATATCCGATTTCGCTACAAAACTTCAAAATCAAATACTTTGACAGACCATTGAAATTTAACAGTTAATCAAACCTCAAGTATTCCCGTGAATTACTCCTATTACCCGAACTTCTTCATCATATGGACATGGAAAAAGTGAGTTTTTCTGTTAATATAAGAAAGAAATTGCGGAGTTGGTTTCTGAAAATTCAGGGGGGGGGGGGGGGGGTTGGCATACGAAAAATCCGTGAAACTCAATGGGGTTTTTTCCGTCACTTCACGGAAAACGTTGTATCATAAGTATGCTTCCTTAGTTCACGAAAAAATCACGGAAAGTGGCTCGTGAATTTCAGAAATTTTTTAACAGTGTGCCATTTCTCATAGGAATTCCTCCCACAGATGAGGCTTAGACTTGACTACGTTCTTCTGTTTCAAATATAAACGCACTTCCTCTTCCACAATTAAACATAAACAAGATAGCCTCTATCCCAAATATGTAAACAAATACTTTGAACTTCCTCATCTGCGTTACAGCAAAAAATCAAGCAAGAATCTCTATGACCTGGTTTCGCGAAGCTGAAAGCTCTGTTTATGTAAATATTTCTCAAAAAAGATAAAAAAAAAACACACTTGATAACGAGAAATAGTACACCAATTATGTAGAAAATAGTAACTATATTAGTGATCCGATTTATTGGCGTAGAAATATATTCGCAGTTTCTATGTAACTTCCTTAAAAAAGCCGTCTGGTTGATGTGCGAAAGCTTGGAAACGCGTATGTATATATATATAATATATTTCTACGCCAATAAATCGGATCACTAGTATAGGTACTATTTTCCAGAAAACCACTTGTTTTAGTCACTACACCCAATGACGTGAAACGGAATTTGATTTTATCCTTTAAAGAAATAAACCGTCCCATTTCGGACTCTCATTTTTACAGCCCGGCTTGCCGGTTTAAGCTGTAATTAAACAACGCATGCGGTGGCGAATGTCCAGCTGCACAGCATCAGACGATAGAACACAAAAAAGCCTTTTCATTTGTCTTCTTTGTTAGATATACTATCATATCTTTTGTTTCACTTCGCCATCTGATTGTTTAACAAGTCAGTCTTCGTTCTGTAAGTCGAAACGTTTTCGTTTAGTCCAGGAGAAAAATGCCAAAGCTTCGAGTAGAAGACCGATCCGAACCCGGAAATGTCCACTTAACTAATGAAAAAAAACTGGACTGGCCCTTATAGCTCTCTAATAAGTCTTTCGAAATGGGTCCGAGTTCGAGTCCCGGATGAAGCATAGATGGTGCGCTTATGTGCTGGCTCCGCCCGTTCTTTGGAACCAATGGCCCCAAATTAGGAACCGACGATTGTCCATAACTTTAAAAATTGTTTATGGTGGTCCTTAACTCCCCCGGGGTACCCCAAAACCACTCCAGAATTCGGTGTAATACCGCTTGCTTTTGTTTCTTGCTATGAAGATGAAACTTTATAACATCTGCACGAGCGGAGCGTTTTGAATCTTGAAGCTTTTAAAATTGCAATTCGCATCTTTAGCAAAGAAGTCGCGTTATTTAAAAGCATTTCTCTATTTATTTTTTTATTTTTTTCGAGAGACTGACTGACTCTTGAAAGCGATGTTGCCGTTTTCAGGTACCATTTCCGTCGGCAAGCGCACCTGCCCTGAAAAAGCGGATACTTACTGACGTTGCCATGGTAACACAGAGATAGTTGTAACTCGTGGCTCGTCAGTCGTGACAGGTGCTTCTAAATTATGTCGTGAAATGGATTTCTCTAAACAATTTGGGCGCATCATTTAACGAGGAGGTATTCCCTCGTACATGCCATTTTATCAGCAACAAGTCGGTGATTATGAGCTATTAGAAACGGTAGGGAGGAACAATCATTAGTTTTCCCGCCCAAGTGGTCAATGTTGCAGAACTCGGAAAGAAGCCCACGCCACGAGGAGAAAAGGAATCCTCTAACAACTATCATGTTTTCTGATCTTCTTACTTGATCTGAATGGACCGTCATTCTGTTTAAGTAATATGAGATAAATACGTCGTTAGATGCAGCTCGTAATATCTTTTCACTGGTGAATAAACTGGCAGAATGACGGAATGGTGAAAGTTTGAAAACTCCCGTGTCGTCCCCCCTTTCACTTTGGGTTGTAATGTTTTCCTTAAACGATCTGATTGGTTTCCTCTCGTTTTATTACCCCCTCACGGATAACGTGGAAGGATAAGTCATGAAGACACAAATGGATAAACATACAAATCCCTAAATTGCAATTTGCAAACTTAGCCAAACTCAACCGTGAACATCCGGCTTGAGTTGTTATATGATCTGAAATCTTTCCTCAGAATTCTAATGACACTACAGTTAAAAGTATTTTGTAAAAGCCAAACTGCCCTTTCCAGATCTTGATGTGTTTCAAGAATCAAAGCTCATAAGCATCGTTCGTTTATCTTACACAGTATGAGGCGTGGTTACTTTATAGTCAGTAATCGCTCTTTTATTTCAAAGAATACGCAAATCCTGCCTGAAAACAAATTAAAGTCAAATGGTAAGATAGCAGTCAAAAATATAACTCTCTCGGCGCTTCCTTGCATAATCTTACTCAGTCCCCACTCTCTCTATCTCTCTCTCTCTCTCTCTCGCTTCCAAACTTACAGGAACTCCTACAGATTCAGAGGAGCCTCGAAAAATTGTAGCACAGACAGTGACAAAATGTCTAAGTTCTAAAGTGGCTTTTATTTATTCCGAGATAATTCTACATCACCGGGATTGCAGATATTTTATTATTCAGCAGTGAACCTACACGATAAAAAGGCATTTTCTTCTAGTGTACACAGGCTGCTTGTGTTCCTTGCAAACCTGACGATATTATTATGAGATTTCCCCTCTAATTTTGTTAAGCCGGGAGGCTTTTATGTATATTTTATTTTGTTAACTTTCATACATTCTTTAATTTTTTTGACAATTGTAAATATTTAAACGAGTAATTAAAAATAATTAAAAGTGTTTGTTTATCGCCGACCCAAGAAATGCAGCTGATAAATTGTTGGGACATACTAAAGCATAGAAGGCTCCTGCATTTTTGCAAGAGCCTTCTACCCAAAAAATGTGGTAGGAAATATGGAGATTGAGGTAGGTAAGAATCTCGAGACTAAAACAAAGCTATAAATCTGGCAAACACGCGAAACCACAGACTTCGGAAAAGGGCTCGTTTGACACAGAATGCCTTCGTGGGTGGGAGAAAACGCAAGAGCGAGACATTTTCTTTGTGCCCTGCATCATGCTTTGCAATGTATCCAGTTATGTTGACAAAATCTTAACCGATAAGCTGAAACAAAGAAGAAAGCAAGTGAGAATATTTAGTTGTATTCTGAGTACTCGAGGTTGCAGCTGCATTCTGACTACTCGTGGCTTCAGTTGCATTCTGATTACTCAAGGTTGTAGCTGCGTTCTGACTTCTCGAGGTTTCAGTTGCATTCTGACTACTCGAGGTTTCAGTTGCATTCTGACTACTCGTGGCTGCAGTTGAATTCTGACTACTCGAGGTTGCAGTTGAATTTTGACTACTCGAAGTTGTATTTGCATTCTGACTACTCGAGGTTGTATTTGCATTCTGACTACTCGAGGTTTCAGATGCATTCTGACAACTCGAGGTTTCAGTTGCCTCCTACTACTCGAGGTTTCAGTTGCATTCTGACTACTCGTGGCTGCAGTTGAATTCTGATTACTCGTGGTTGCAGTTTTGAATTCTGACTACTCGTGGCTGCAGTTGAATTCTGATTACTCGTGGTTGCAGTTTTGAATTCTGACTGAGAGAAAGCGCCCGGCACACTGAGCCGAGCTCTTGTGCGTACAGACAGATAGCAGTGTCGTACTGACAGCAGGTCAAAATGTGCGCGTTGTTGTTGTCTTAGGGAATAAAGATTAGCTCGCGAAGGAGTACCAACAGGCTTCTAGATTGTAAAATAAAAGTTTAGGCAAATTCGGAACTAAGGATGAGCAAGAAAGAGTTCAAAACGCTGAGAATTAAGGGTCGCTTACCGAAGAATTGTCCAGCACTTGAGGGCCAGTTAATACTAAAAAAGAATACCTTCCGTCGCCGACAGGTCAAAGTTCAGCAACCCGATATCGCGTGCTTTCGCCAAGGAAGGGATAAAGGCAGGATACCGAGCATTTTAGAGCCTCGCCAACCACGCCCGAGCCTAAAGTCCAGAGGGTCAGCAGAGAGAGGGAGAAGCAAGATACCCTCTTTTCAGCGTGTGTCCTCGAGAATGAAGCGTTAACCTTCAGAAGAAAGGAAGACTATCTGTTTCGCCATAACAGAGTTTTAACTGCCATTAAACGAGGTGCAAATCCGCTCGAAGTGCGTTTGGAGGAAGAGCTGCGCTGAGCTTTAACAGTGGGGTGACTTCTCCTGGAATCCTCGTATTCATACAGGTGATTCGTCTACCGTGACCAGCTTAAGTTAAAAGTGTCCTGTGATACGAGTAAAATGCTGCGAATAAAATATTAGTAGTAGCCAGAGTTAGGCCACGAGTATCATATGGTGGATAAAAAAACTTTAAGTAACATATTCCTTTTTTGATATTTATTCTTTGCATGAATGTATTGTTAGGACAAGACAAGGAATGGGAAATGAAAAGCTGATAGTAACCGCACAAGTGATTTACAAGAACTTGTAGCTTGTTTACGCATAGCAGTACTGAGGGAAAAAAACTAGGCTGAAATACACTGGTGTCCAAAATTAACATTACAACACAAGACCATGAATAAAGCAAAATACCCACAATAGAGTTCAACGAAAATTGGTATGGACATGCATGTATTGATAACGCAGCAATACACAACAGAAAAGAAATTCCATCTCCTCATGAGGAGGAAGCATGAGCATGACAGCATGACAATCCAAAAGTGATGCAGTAAGTGACGCGGGTTTAGAGGGGGCTAATAGGAAGTGCGAATTATGACTACTCTGACTACCAGAACAGCGATACAAAACACACAACGAGCTCTCATGCTGTTTACTAGACTGTGAATGGGAGTTTGGGGAAATAAGCGCCACTCCTTCACTAAGGCGCGTCGAAGCTCCGGGATGATTCTGGGAAGCGACTGCTGGCTTGCAATTGTTTTTCCCAGGGAATACCAGATATGCTGCATCAAGTTCATTTCATAAGATCTCGTGAGCCCATTCTCCAGGCATTAATGGACTGTCCAAGCCCTATGGAAACGAGCGTTATCGTCCATAAAAAGAACTGAGGACCAACAGCTCCCCTGAAAAGCCGTGAGTACGCTCCAAAATGTCATCCCTTTAGCGTGTAGCAGTCAGTGTGCGTCCTGGAAACACGTGCAGCAGCGTGCGTTCATTCAGCATGATGCGAGCCCAAACCAAGAGTCCTCTACCACCGTAATGGTCGATTTCCCGAACATTCGAAGAAAGATTTAGGTTTCCGGCTTCTCTCCATACACACGTCGAGATTCTGCGTTTAAATTGTACAGCGACTCGTCACTAAAGAGAACACAGGCCCATTGACCAGCGGTCCAAGAGGGGTGTCGTTGAGCCCAATTCAGACGGACTTCTGTTGTGCAATGTGGCGAGTGGAATACACGCCATTAGCTTTCTTGCATACTGATCTCTTTCGTGGTCTTCTGTAAACTGTCTGCCTCAATATCACGGTTTCGGTAGCAAAGGAGAGCTCCTGCGAGAGTTGTCTGGCTGTTAACTCCCTATGGCGGTAAACTGTTTGAGACAAGTACCGATCGGTCGTCTTGACTTGCTGTAGCTCGTGGGGGTCCTTGTCCCAGCCATCTGGTTATCATTCCTGTTTACCGGAACTTCTCTGGTGATTTCAGACCGCTTGCCTCGACACATTCAGCCATCATGCTACCTCAACTTGCGATTGCCCTGCATCCAATCTATTGATCGCTTTCCACCGTAATTTTCTAAGCCATGGTGGTGAGCCATTCTTTCACTAACAGTGCAACTGAAGCTCCTCAATTGCCGCAACCTCTGGGAACAACGTTTATCAAGGTTACATGCCTGCCAGCTCGATGACGTACGGTCGTCATTTGCATATTTTCATAGGAGCTAAAACATTGTTGCTTGGGTACGTCGACTTAGTGTTTCCCCATGTACATGTCTCTGAAAACATTTGTCGGGTCGTTTAGGACATATTCTTGAATTTCTTTTTGGTATGTTAATTTTGGATACCGGTGTATTCCATTGGCCCATTGCGGTAGCACTGAACAGGAATTTGGGGTTACTACTTCTCATCCTTTCTTCACAGTGCATGCAGTTTAGCGTTATCGTCTTTTTTCAACCCTATCTTCCCAGATGGTGCCGTCACCTTCTCGTGGTGGGAGGGCTTGTGTACTACGATGAATCTTGAAGCAACGCCGGTTGGAGCATTTGTTTCTGGCAAGGCCACCCAAGCCGGACAGGTTTAAGGAGAGGGGTCAGACTTAGAAAGGTACCCTGGTCCTCCAGGTTGGGAGTTGGTGCGACGGGCCAGCTCCCCGTCCACCGTAAAAATTTTACCAATTCTAAAAGACCAAATAGTAATAATGCCAGACTGAATTGACGGAAACAATCTCGGAAACGGATATGGATTTTTAATTTTGGATGCTGGAATATATTGTACAAGGATTGACATCTAAGATAGACTTGCTGCCTGGCGAGTTGCAGAAGTTTGAAGTTGATATCGCAGTACTGTGGGAGACAAAAAGGAAGGGTTGCTGGGAGGAGCGTGTTAGTGATTATTTACATATTTGGATTGGATTTGAGAAGCACCTACATGCTAGGGCTGGAGTTTCGATGATGATAAAAATACTCACTTAAAAAGGATAACAAATTGGACATTTATTAGTTAACGAATTCTAACATTGGATTTGACAATATTTTGTAGAGAGATAACGTTGTGTGCATCATATGCTCTTACACATGACGTCACGGAGGAGGAGAAAGACAGTTTTGGGAATGACCTTTGAGAGATGTTGGAGGATGTGCCGAAACGGAAAGAATCTTGATGGGTGATTTTAATGCCAGAGTGGGAAGAAGATTGAATGATAAGGTTGTCGGTAGATTTGGAGGGGCTACGCTCAACGATAATGGAACACGATTAATTGAAATTTGTGACCACTGGAACTTACTATTGAGAACACATTTTCCCAGCATAGGGATATACACAAATATGCTTGGCATCAAGATACTAGGAACTTAGGAAACTGAGGTCTATCACCGATTTTATAATTACCAAGCAAGAAAACTCTGTAAAACTCAGGGATGTGAGAGTGTATCGTGGTTCTGAATGTGGTTCTGATCATTACCTAGTTCAGGCTACAGTGGAGTGGCCATGGATACAGGTTCCTGCGTTATCTGAAAGCAATGTTAAGAGATTCCAAAAAGATGGAAATTTTACATTCAATGTGGATCTCTTACAATACGATAGTATTAAATGACTTTATTACACATGATTGAATACAAAAATTGATGAGGACTTAGAGGGAACTGCTATGGAGATATATACTTATCTCAAAAAAAGAATTAGTGCCATTGCTTATGAAGCACTGGGGGAAAATACCGTAGTAAATGTAGGAGAAAAACCTGGATCACAGAGGAACTAATGGATGGGATTAGAGACAAGAAAAAAGCTTATTTGGAATAGCTAAATAAAAAAGATGATAGAAGTAAAGAGATTTATGGGGAAAAGAAAAAGGAGATTAAGAGACAAATAAGATGTGCGAAGAATGATGAGTGGGAACAGGCTTGTTTCACAGGGAATGCCCAGTTGGGTTTTAAGAGTGCCTCTGAGGCATGGAGAATACTTACGGGACTTAGAAAACAAGTTCATCACAGGTCAACACTTCAATTGATATAGATGAAGGAGTGGAAAAAATGTTTTTAAACCCTACTAACTGAAGAACTGGAGGGATTTATGGAGCAGGAGTTTACTTTTGGGGCTTATGGTTACGAAATACGTTAAAACTGGTGAAGCCCCTAGCCCTGGTTTAATTAATCTTGAATTACTAAAATATGATGGTAAGAGAGTTGTCACATTCCTTACTAAATTATATAATAGAATTCTGGAGGGTGACGGAGTACCCCAGGAGGTAAAACTGGGTTATTTGACACTTATTTTCAAGAGGGGAAACAGAAAGGTATGTGGGTGGTAATTACAGAGGAATATGTGTAACAAACTCATTTATAAAAACATTTGGAAGAATTCTTCGAAGAAGGATTAAAGAACACTATGAAGGAATTGAGAAGCAGAATGGATTCACGGCTGGTAGTGTAATATCTTGAAGGTAGAATGCGGACCGATACAGAGAATTGTTGGCTCGAGACTTGAACTTCCACTCACGAGAGCTGTGACGTGCCTGCCCAGCAAGACGCACACGACACAAAGGCAGATAGCAATCAGAACGAACGTTCGCGTAGCTCAATTGGTAGCGTGAATTATTCCGGAATGAGGGGACCCGGGTTCGAGCCCCGGCGTGGACAAAAATGACGGAGAAATTTACTTCGTTATAATGGCGCCCGAACTTTCCGGATGACCCGGCCGTTCAAAATCTCGCAATGGTGTGATGTTCTTTCCACGCAGCGAGATACGAAAAATAAGAGAATCTCTTCTTCAGCGCTTCGAAAAATAAATGTGTGTGACGTTGCATTCCACACACCAGATTGACTGGGAATTCTCAGGTGCACGTTCTACAGCGGATGGCTGCCTGCAACGATTCATGGTCACGGCTGAACAGTGGGCCATGCCCCCAGACCCCTTTCGGGGGGGGGCAGATGTGACGTGCCAGACAGCAGAACGCACACGACATAAAGGCAGATAGCAGTCAGAACGACCGTCCGCGTAGCTCAATTGGTAGAGTGACTTATTCCGGAATGAGGGTGACCGGGTTCGAGCCCCGGCGTGAACAAAAATGACGGAGAAATTTACTTCATTATAGAGCGCAGAATGACATATTGACTTTGATTATTGGAGCGTGGTGTGTGATACCCGAGTTGCGCTGCAGAGTTCGAGAGCCAGAGTGTGAGATATTTTGGAAAAGAAGGACGTGAAGAGGCTGGCCAAGTAAAAGTATTCGAAGATTGTATGATAAAGTGTAATGTAATAGTTACAGTTAATGGGTTTTGTACTATATTATCATCAGCATCATTGTCAACCATTATCAATTAACTGCTGGACGAAGGTCTCCCCAAGTTTCCTCCACAACGGTCTGTCTTGTGCCAGTCTCCTCCATGTCACTCTCATACTTTCGAATTTCATCCACCCATCTCACATGTGGTCTTCTTCTGGGTCTTTTCCTGTTCCTTGGAATCCAATCTAAAATTTCGGCTGTCCATCGATGGTCTGTCCTTCTGGCAGTATGTCCAGCCCATTGCCATTTCAGGGATTTAACTTTGCTCATGATGTCTTCCACTCTTGTCATTTTTCGGATCCACGAGTTCCTCTTCTTATCTCTCCTGGTTACACCAAGCATGCACCTCTCCATGCTACTTTGAGTTGTCTGCAGCCTTTGTATGTCTCTTTTAGCTAAGTTCCACGTCTCTGCACCATACGTAAGCACTGGAAGGATGCATTGATCAAACACTTTTCTTTTAAGACATAATGGCATATTGCTCTTGAAAATCATGCTGTTTCTTCCAAAAACTCTCCAGGCAAGTTTTGTACGCCGATTAATTTCTTCATCACTGTGACCCTCACTTGATATCTGCTGTCCAAGATAAACGTACGTGTCTGTTATCTCCAGCTTTTCTCCATCAATCGATAAATCTTCATTTCATGTAAAAGCATTGAACATAACTTGTGTGTTCTGAAAGTTCATTTTTAATCCCACTTCTTTACTCTTGTCAGCAAGTTCCTGGGTCATACTTTGCAGCTCTGATGGGGTAGTTGCAAAAATGACTACGTCATCAGCAAAACGAAGGTGGGTTAGATAATTTCCACTTTTCTTTATTCCTTTGTTTTCCCAGTTCCGTGATTGAAAGACATTTTCCAATGTGGCATTAAAGAGCTTTGGAGATATGGTGTCACCTTGTCTCACTCCCTTTCCAATTTTTATGTGTGTTGTATTTTCAAACAGCCGAATCTTTGCACTTGCATTTTCATAGATGTTATTAATAATATTAATGTATGCATCTTCAATACCGCAGGATTTCAGAGCCATTGTAACTGCCGATGGTTTCACCGAATCAAAGGCTTTTTCATAATCGATAAAAGCCATGCACAATGGAAGTTCATATTCCCTCGCTCTTTCAATTAGTTCTCTCAGCACGTGGATATGATCTATTGTGCTGTAGCCACTCCTGAATCCAGCTTGTTCTCTCGGTTGAGCCATGTCCAGTGTTACCTTCAAACGGTGCGAAAGAACTTTAGTGAAGATTTTATGCCGCCCCGGTGGCGCAGTGGCCTAAGCGATGGCCTCTGATCATTCGTCCGAAAGGGGTCCGGGTTCAAATCCCGGTGAAGCATGGATGTTGTGTTTGTCTTACGGCACTGGTTCTCTCCCTTACCTGGAACCAGTGACCCTAAATTAGGGACGGGCGACTGCTTATAGCCCATTGAGTTGCTCACGGTGGTCGTTAAACCTCCAATCAAAAAAAAAAAAAAAAAAGATTTTATAAACCACTGATAGGAGGCTGATAGGTCTGGAGATCCTCAATGTCACTTTTTTTATGTAGCAGGATCATTGTAGCGTTGTTCCAATCCTCAGAAATCTTCCCTTCATTAAGGCATCGAGTGAAAATTTGGGCGAGTACTGTTTCGATTTCGCCACTTGCTTCTTGTATGATGTCTACAGTAATTCCATCTTCTCCTGGAGCTTTTCCCCGCTTCGTGTTCTTGACTGCATGTGCAACTTCAGCTGGGAGGACTGGAAGAAATCTGGTACTGGTACTTTTCATGATGTCTCGAGTACATGTATAATCCCTTTCATATAATTTGGACTAGAAATCTTTGACTCTTGTCAACATTTCGCCTCTATTTCTTGTTACAGAACCATCTTCTTTTCTCAGTGCCATAATCTGTTTTCTTCCCTTATTGAGATGTCCCTTTGCTATCTGGAGGCTTTTGTTGTTTTCAATTACTTTCCTCACTAGTTCACAGTTGAATTTCCTTACGTCTTCAGTGATACTTTTTCGAACTGTCTTGCATAGCTCTATATATTCCACTTTGGAAGTCACATCTTCTTTAGTTGTCCTCATCTCTCTTCTTTTTTGCATCAACATTTTGGTTTTTCCTGATAATTTGTTCACATATAACTTGTTCTTAGACCCAGCTAATTTTGTTACTGTTTCCATAAGAGCTTTGGTTACTTTTCTGTTAACTTCAGAAATATCCACTTCTTCCGATGTTAGGCCTTCTAATGCAGAGAATCTGTTCTTCAGTTCCAGCTTGAAGGTATTATGGTGTTTTTTAAGGTTGGTTATGTCAATACATTTTGTTTGTTTAATGAGCTTGCCACGTTCGAGTTTAGTGTTAAGGTGTATCTTACATCTCACCAATCTATGGTCACTACCTGTGTTGAACTTGTTTAGCACACTGCAGTCTTCTATGACGAATTTTTTGTTACACATAATAAAATCAATTTCACTTGTCGTCCCATTTGGATGTCTCCATGTCCATTTCCTGTGTGGCTTTTTCTTGAAAAAGGAGTTCAAGATGAAAAACCCTTCTACCTCTGCAAACTCAACGAGAGTATTTCGACGCTGGTTTCTGTTGCCGTGACCGAATTTACCTACTGAAGTTTCATTCTGTTGCCGTTGCCCTATTTTTGCATTGAAATCTCCCATAATTATCTTCAAGTGCTGCTTACCTTTATTATTTAGATGACGAATTTCCTCATAAAATTCTACAATTTGTTCTTCAGGATGACTTGTGGTGGGTGCATAAGTTTGAATAATCTGAGCCTTGTACGCGTATCTTCTCGAGAGTTAGATAACGAGTCATGCAGCTCTGTCAGAGGAACTTTAAACTTCTACAACTTTATCCTTCAGTTTCTTGTTTATTATAAATCCAACACCACTAGTTCTGCCAGTATCTGTCCCACGATAGTAAAAGAGATGTCCACTTTTCAGTTCAATGCGATATTCTCCTTTTCTCCTTTACCTCACTTAGCCCGACGATGTCCCACTTGATCCTTTGTAGTTTCTCTTCCAATTCAAGAAGCCTTGAATCAGAAGATAGGGAGCGTCCATTATACGTAGCCAAGGTCAGCATCAGATGGCAGCCTAGCCCGGTCCTCCGGGGATTCTTAGCACCCTCTGCCTTCATGTCGCACTGGCCGCAGCCTTGGCCAGGTACATTCCAGCTGCCGGAGACTGAGGGCCAAGATTTAAGTTGTGGAGTCATTTTGGAGGGGTTTGGCCATAACTCACCACGCTGGCCAAGCGGGTTGGTGAGTGTGGGATAGCATTTCCACTAATCCCGATGGTATAGTTATACCGCTATTGGCGGTCGTCAGGGTCCCCTTTAGTGGGAACAGGATGCACCACGAGAAGGCGGGGTTGACATTTGTCAAAGGAGAGGCTGCGATGTTACGCATCACCTGACCTTACATCCCTTGTACTATATAAATGTCAATAAATTATTTTGTTTATAACTGGCAAGTCTGTGACGTTACAGACAAGATAAAATGGAGACACCGGGAGGGATTCGAACCTTGGAAGCGGTTTTGAGATGAACGAGATTCGAACCTGGGAAGCGGTTTTAAGAAGAACGAGATTCGAACCTTGGTCGCGTTTTTAGTAAGGACGAGATTCGAACTATATCAGTGTCGTTAAAAAGGACAAAGACTCTGATGTGAGTTGAAAGGAGCCAACATGGCGACTCTTGCTTCGAAACTGCCTGACTGTTAGAGGTGGAAGCCTCTGTCGTATTGTTAGTTCGTGGATGGGAAAGAGTGTGTGAGAGTCACTTTTGGAGCATAACATATTCAAATGTTGGAGTGTAAGTATGGGTTTTTATTGTTTTCAAAGAATTATCGCTGGGGAATATAAAAAAAAAACAAAGATTCTAGAAGTTTCCGGTCACGGAATTGAATAGAAGTATTTGAGTGTGAAACAGAACGTTGGAGTACAATTTTTATGTACAAATCATTCTGATGAAAATATAATTTCTATCGAGAAATAGGGTATTCAGATCAACTGATTCAGCGGGTAGTACAGGTAAATGGTAGCAATCTTGTTGTAAACAAAGGTCGTCTACAGTATACACATATACGATAATATGTAAACATATTGTACACACAGTACTTGTTTGAAATTAGTATATTTCGAAATGGCTTTCTTAGGAAGGGCTCACAAAGGTCTTCAGCAGTTAGTGGTAGAATTGGGAATAGAAGTTACACCTAATATCAAAGTCCTAGAATTAAAAAATAGAATTGTCAACTTTGAAGGTTATGAAGAGGACTTTGTGAAAGAACTTTTAGCAGGCATTAAGGAGCTTAGAGAAACAGAAGAACGCATTGAAAAGGAAGAACGTATAGAGCGACGAAAATTAGAATTTGAGCTTGAAAGGCTCAGATTAGAAGCTAGATATCAGTCGCCAGGGGGCAATGTGGAGCAAACTGAAAATGTTCATAAACCGAGATTAGAACTTCGTCATTTGATGAAAATATTTGACACAAAAGAGAGCGACATAAATATTTACTTAGTTTTATTTGAAAGGCAAGCACAACAAGCGGAAATATACTGCTGGCCACCCAAAATGCAACACCAAGAAGGAAGCATCCGATTGGCCTGAAATTCGCAGCATGCGTCGCCCGCGAGAGGACATGCAAACGATTAGCATTGCAGGGCATATGCAAACCATGTGCGCCCGGCACGCCACCGAGAAGCACTATAAGAAGGGTGTACAGAAGGCGGGGTGTAAGTAGTGGAAGTGTGTTGTGCTGCCGGACTTGTGCGTGGGAAGCTTCCTGATACCTCGTCGCAGAATACGGAAGTCATTTCAGCACGTTTTGGAGTTCGACAGAGGACGAATAGTGGCTTATCGCGACAGCGGTTTATCGTACCGAGACATCGGCGCCCGTGTGGGACGACATCCAGCCACAGTGAGGCGAGTATGGTTTCGGTGGGTGCAGGAGAGACGGACGGACCGACGTGAGCGATTGCCGCAGCTGCGGCACACCACCGAACTAGAGGACCGGCATGTTGTGCGGCGGGCATTGCCGGCTCACACTTCCACATCACGAACGTTAGCGCAGGAATTAGGGTGCGTTGCGCAACAACCTATGTCAGCACGTGCCGTTCGACGTCGTCTGCAGGAGCGCACGGTGCCCATTGCTCCGATTACCATTGACGTTACACCACCGGCGAGTGCGGCGGCAGTGGGCCGTTGAACGCCGCACCTGAGTGATTCCCGCAGCCACGACATTGTCTTCTCCGACGAATTCCGCTTCTGCCTGCAACACCACGATGGTCGGATCTGCGTGTGGCGGCACCGCGGCGAGAGACTGTATGACGCCTGCATTATGCATCGCCATACCGGTCCGTCGCCTGGCGTTAGGGTTTGGGGCGCAATTGGATATGACACCCGCACCCCTCTGGTACGCATCGCCGGTACACTCAACAGCCACCGCTACATCTCCGACGTTTTGGAGCCTGTAGTCCTCCCTTACCTGTAGAATGCCAGCGGCCACGTTTCAACAGGACAATACCCGCCCGCACGTGGCACGTATCGCGCAACCATTCTTCACGGCCCACCAGATGTCACTGCTGTCGTGGCCCGCCTGTTCTCCCGATATGTCGCCCATCGAACACGTCTGGTCACTGATCGGCAACCGAGTGGCCCGGCAAGCACCACCCGCGGCTATGCCTGATGAACTGTGGCCACGTGTGGAAGCAGCCTGGACCGACATACCCCAAACCCACATCCAATTCCTCTTTCGTTCGATGCCGCTGCGTGTAGCGGCCGTTATTGCCAGCCATAGGGGCTACACGAAATATTGATGCCTGCGTGTTCCTCAAGTCGCACGGGTCTGTAACCTCAATCGTTTCATCTTTGTATCTGTTGTTATGTGTCCAGTAAATCTGGCTTTTTGCTATCTCGTTTCCTTCTTGGTGTTGCATTTTGGGTGGCCAGCAGTGTAAAAGAAGATTGGGTCGCAAATTTAATAGGACTTTTGCCCTACGAAATATCACAATTGATTGCCAGAGAAAATGTAGAAGATGCTAAAAATTATAAATATGTTAAAATGTTACTTCTTAAAAGATACAAGTTAAGCCCAGAAAAATTTGGATTGAAATTTGTACAACACATGCTTACCTCAGAGAAGACCTGGAGAGATTTCGCATTCGAGTTAGAAAATTACTTTAATGAATGGATTTCAGGACTTAAAATAGACGATTTTGAGAAGCTAAAACATTTAATGATTTTCGATCAACTGAAGCGAAAAGTGCCTATGGAAATAAGAATACATTTCATTGATGAATGGTCTAATATTGTTTCACCTTCCGTATTAGCTGATATTGTAGACAATTATGAAAGTGTAAAAGGAGAAACAAAGAAATATTTGGCGAATGAAATTTATGCATCAAAGAAACTGCCAGTCAGTATGAAAAGGGCTGGATAAAACTATGATTCGGGAAATTCTAAGAAAAATTGATTTTATGAAAAACATTATGCTAAATCAGATGCAAGACAAGGAGGGTCGAATCGGAGTGCGCATCGGAATGAGGAAAGGTATGATCGAAGGCGGAGGATTCAGTGTTTCGAGTGTGGATCATATAATCATATTTTACTTCAGTGCCCTAAGCTAAAATCACAGAACTCATGAAGTGTAAACAGAATCAGAGGTGAAGCTGAAGGGGATCTCTTGGCACCCTATACCTTTAAAGGAAAAAGAAATGGTGTTACCATGCCTATTCTTCGTGATACAGGTTCTTTAATTGATATCCTTTGTCAAAAGTATGTGTCGCTAAGTAGGTTTACTGGAGAACATGTATGGGTGCAGCATCTGCTTGATGAACAAAAAGTTTGCTTACCATTGGCAGAAGTTGAGCTAGAATGTGAATTATGTCATGTTATCACTAAGGCTGCAGTAATTAGACAGTCGCTAGATCAAGGTAAATATTTGTTTGGTAATAAGACTGCCGCTTTGTTAAAAAAATTGATATGGAACAACAACTTAATTCAGAACAAGTAAATGTTGTAGTAACTCGATATCAAGAAAAACAGAAACGAAGCAATGAAGAGAGAAATCCAGTAAAGAATGATTCAGAAAAGAAAGAAAAACAGCTCCTTGAAGAAGAAATTGTGGTTTCAGAAGAACCAGATAAATTAGAAGAAGAAATTCTGCCACTAGGGCATGATGAAGCTAAAGCCATGTTAGATTTGGTTAAAATAGATTCAAAAGGCTTCATGGAAGAACAACGGCAGAGTGTGGAATTGGGAAAAAGTCTCAAAGAAATAAAGGCAACAGATTCTAAAAAGGCAAATGGTTATGCCGCACTAAACCAAGGGATATTGGTGAAAAAGAAGATGGATAAGATTGGCGAAGAGAGAGATCTTATAGTTGTTCCAGAACAATATAGAGAACAAATGAAAAGCATGGGTCATGAGGGAACTTCGTGCCATTTAGGAGTGACCAAGACCAAAGACAGATTAGCGAAGTATTTTTATTGGCTAAGCTGTTTTAAAGAAATTGAAGAATTTATAAAAACTTGTGGTGCATGCTAACGTGCTTGTAAGGCTAGGGACAAAAAGAAAGCACCTTTGAAAATAGTTCCAATCATTCCTGAAATTTTTACAAAGATCAACGTTGATGCCTGTGGTCCTTTGCCCAAGACTTAGAGCGGAAATAAATATATAATAAAAGCTATGTGTTTGTCATCTAAATATCCAGATGCGGTACCAGCCCCAGATATAGGATCCATGTCTGTAGTTGACGCTTTGTTACCTATTTTTAGCCGGGATTTCCGAAAGAAATTCAAACTGATCAAGGAGCCAGTTTTATGAGTGTTTTGACACTAGAATTTCTTGAGTGGTTTGGAGTAAAAGTTACTCGTAGTTCTGTAGACAATCCTCAAAGTAATCCGGTAGAACGTTTCCACCGAACTATTAAAAGGATGTTGAGAGTTTTATGTCTTGAGTCTGCTCCGGATTGGGAGAAACAGTTACCGGCAGCGCTGTTTGCTTTGAGAACTGTGACACATGAAAGCACAGGGTTTACGCCTGCTGAATTAGTGCATGGCAAAAATCTGAGGACGCCAAGGACACTATTGTATGAAAAATGGATAGGTTTTCCTGGAGAACAGAATTATGCCACTGAATATGTGTTTGAGTTAATAAATAGAATGAAAAGATGTCAAGAACTTGCCATTAAAAATATGGAAGCGGCTCAAATTAAAAGAAAATATTGGTATGACAGAAATACGGTAAAACGTGAATTTCAAGAAAGAGATTTAGTAGTGGTTTTTGTTACCTGTAGGCCAAATAAGTTAGCGGAACAGTGGAAAGGACCAGGGAAAATTGAGAAAAACATTCTGAGACTAATTATGTAGTAAGTTTTGAAGGCAAGAATGTAAAGCATCAAGTATACCACATTAACATGTTGAAACCATACTATAAACGACCAGAATTTGTGAACTTATTGCCAGCTTTTGAAAAAGGTGAAATGGATTTAGAGATTAAATTTCCGCAAGTGAAAAATATTCCTAACATATTTAACTTTTCTGATATCAAGGAAAACAGTAAACTTCGAGAACGCTTAACTGACCAACAAATTCACGATCTGAAAAAAATATTATGTCATTGTTTGAAATTGTTTCCTAATGTTCCAGGAAGAACTCACTTGGTTGAACATGATATCGAGCTAGTTAGTAATGCTCCTGTTAGAGTTAAGCCTTATAGAATGTCGCTCAGGCAGATTAATATTTTCAAAGCAGAGATAGAGAAAATGCTGCAGTACAAGATTATAGAAGCTGGTGAATCAGACTATACATCACCCATGATTTTGGTAGAAGTACCCGGAAGAGATCCACGCCCATGTATTAATTACAGGCGTATAAATGAAGTGACAGGGACCCAGTTCTATCCATTGCCCAACATAGAGGAAAGAGTCGAAAAGGTTTCTGGAGCGAAGTATATTACAGTATTAGATTTAGCAAAAGGGTACTGGCAAATTCCATTAAGTGCTACAGCTCAGCGATTGACAACGTTTGTGACTACTTTTGGAACGTATCGGCCATTAAAGATGTCATTTGGTCTTAAGAATGCACCTTATTTCTTTAGCAAAATGATGTCGGAACTTTTGAGTGGCTGCGAAGAATTTGCCGTACCACACCTGGATGATGTTGCCATTTTTTCCAACAATTGGGAGGATCACATGATACATCTTGAAGAAGTGCTACAGCGGCTGCAGAAAGTTTCATTAACCATAAAACCTTCCAAATGTAAATTTGCTCAAGATTACGTCTTGTGTTTGGGCCATGTAGTAGGACAAGGATATCGGAAACCAGCGGAACTTAAACAGGTTCAGGCCATACAAGATTTTCCTACGCCAAAGAACAAGACGCAAGTAAGATCGTTGTGGTAGGGAACTACCTGGGCACGAGCCCTATTGCAAATGGGCGGAATGGGGTCAAAGGTCAGGACATAAAAGCGGGATCCATTCCATTGCCTCTATGCATCATAACATGCGTAAATATGGTTCGATTTTGATGAAATTTTAGTATGTGGTAGGGAACCACCTGGACACGAACCCTATTGAAAATGGGTGAAATGGGGTCAAAGGTCAGGCAGGGCATAAGAGTGGGATATATTCCATTGCCCTTATGCGTCATAACTTGCGTAAAAATAGTTCGATTTCGATGAAATTTTAGTATATGGTAAGGAACTACATGGGGACAAACCCTATTGAAAATGGGCGGAATGGGGTCAAAGGTCAGAACATAAAAGCGGGATTCATTCCATTGCCTTTATGCGTCATAACATGCGTAAATATGGTTCGACTTCGATGAAATTTTCGTATGTGGTAGAGAACCACCTGGGCACAAACTCTATTGAAAATAGGCGAAATGGGATCAAAGGTCAGGCAGGGCATAAGAGCGGGATATATTCCATTGCCCTTATGCGTCATAACTTGCGTAAAAATGGTTCGATTTCGATGAAATTTTAGTATGTGGTAGGGAGCCACTGGAGACGAACCCTATTGAAAGTGGGCGAAATATGGTCAAAGGTCAGGACACTGGAGTGGGATCCATTCCATTGCCCTTGTGCATCATAACTTACCTAAAATGCTTGGATTGCGACAAAACTTTATCATGTTGTTCCGGAGGTGTAGTGAACCGGTTCTGTTGAATATCAACGAAATGGGGTCAAAGGTCATTGCACAAAAGCCAGATTTATTCCACAACCATTACTCTCATAACTTGCGTAAAACTGCTGCTATTGCAACAAAACTTTATCATGTTGTTCCGGAAGTATAGTGAACCGGTTCTGTTGAATATCATCGAAATGGGGTCAAAGGTCAGGACACAGGAGCGAGATTTATTCCACAGCCATTATCCACATAACTTGAGTAATAATTTCTGGTATGTTGGAAAGCGTATCATAATCAATGCATTGCATGATTTTACTAACTTGTTTTTATATAACAGAGTCAATAGCAAAGACTTTTACTATGTGCAAGACATTATGACATTATGTTACGTGTGTGTGTGTTTTTTTATATTCAAGAGTAAATAATTCAAGTAATTTTACTCTTTCCGTACCACAATCCTTAATTGTTACTTTTTTATTTGCTTACTTATGTCCTGTATTTTCCTATAAATCGGAGAAGGTCGTTAGACACACACGGCAGTTACGTGTTTTCGTGACTTATGTTCTGTATTTTCCTATAAATCGGAGAAGGTCGTCAGACACACTCGGCAGTTACGTGTTTTCGTGACTTATGTTCTGTATTTTCCTATAAATCGGAGAAGGTCGTCAGACACACTCGGGAGTTACGTGTTTTCGTGACTTATGTTCTGTATTTTCGTATAAATCGGAGAAGGTCGTCAGGCACACTCGGGAGTTACGTGTTTTCGTGACTTATGTTCTGTATTTTCCTATAAATCGGAGAAGGTCGTCAGACACACTCGGGAGTTACGTGTTTTCGTGACTTATGTTCTGTATTTTCCTATAAATCGGAGAATCTCGTTAGACACACACGGCAGTTACGTGTTTTCGTGACTTATGTTCTGTATTTTCCTATAAATCGGAGAATGTCGTTAGACACACACGGCAGTTACGTGTTTTCGTGACTTATGTCCTGTATTTTCCTATAAATCGGAGAAGGTCGTTAGACACACACGGCAGTTACGTGTTTTCGTGACTTATGTTCTGTATTTTCCTATAAATCGGAGAAGGTCGTCAGACACACTCGGGAGTTACGTGTTTTCGTGACTTATGTTCTGTATTTTCCTATAAATCGGAGAATGTCGTTAGACACACACGGCAGTTACGTGTTTTCGTGACTTATGTCCTGTATTTTCCTATAAATCGGAGAATGTCGTTAGACACACACGGCAGTTACGCGTTTTCGTGACTTATGTTCTGTATTTTTCTATAAATCGGAGAAGGTCGTCAGACACACTCGGGAGTTACGTGTTTTCGTGACTTATGTTCTGTATTTTCCTATAAATCGGAGAAGGTCGTCACACGGCAGTTACGTGTTTTCGTGACTTATGTTCTGTATTTTCCTATAAATCGGAGAAGGTCGTTAGACACACACGGCAGTTACGTGTTTTCGTGATCGTGAGGCATTTCAGTCTGGCTTTAGTTCTCTAAAAGAATAAAATTTGCATGATGTGACTAACTTTGGCGTAAGTGTTTTGTAATACTTTGTATTGGTATAGAACTAGGGCAAGCATTTTAATTACAACGTGTACATTTGTGTTGCACCCAATAAAGTGTAATAATTTTGGTTTCACGAAAAATACCTATAAGTTCCAAAGAATTTAAATTATCAAATTGCCCGTAAAGCCTAGTTATTAATATAGAATTTGAAACTGAATGCAAATAGATTTTCGCAAATAGGCCTCCAAAATAGTTTTTGCGGGGGAGGCAGAGTTTTTCAGGTTCGCCACTGTGTATGTTCTAAGTATGCTCTATATTTGGTTACATGTACTCCTATATTTCAGGATTGATTTGTGCTATTTCGCTGATCTTTTCACAGACTATAGTAATAGTTTAGCTTTAATTATCTCTTGAAACGAACGTGCATGTCGCGATTCACCGTTATTAAGCACCTTCCGAACGAATTAACCGCGTAAGTCGGGCACATATTTTATTTCTGAAACGCTCTGCCATTCTGAAAATTTGTCTCAAATAGAAATTTTACCAGATAAACTGCGTAGCAAACAAAAATGGATTCTGAGCAATGATTCTGTTGCTTTTCGCACTAGACATTAGAGACTATTGTTTGAAGCAGAAGTAGCTGTTCCATAGGTGCATAGTGGTTGCACTCTTGACTTGACTCGAGGTACAGTAATGGTGTGAAACTTTCGTCCTTCTAGATGGAATCAAAGTCTTGAAACTAGAATTTAATTAGTAGGTGTATTACTTGCTATCACTCTGCTTTAATCATACAGTAGTTTATTGAACCCGGAGTAACTTTACAGAGGATGAGTAGTATTCAATCTTTTCGAAGAGAACACTGATGGGAAGTGCAAACAGAAGAAAAAAAAAGAAATATGGCATCGAATTCTCGCGTGCAAAGTGTAAGCCTTTTGAATCCTTTCTGACATGAAAAAAAAAACATTACAAAGTAGATTTGTATAAGGAAAGATACATCGAAAAAGAGAATGCGTTTACTTTTGGAGAAAATCTGCGCTTAATTTAAAATGCGCAATGTAAGTAGTGTTCTTCATAACGCTTTGAGCCGGTCACGAAAAACAAAAATTCGAGGACCCTAGCACTGTTTGTAAGTAATTTATGCTATGCATATTTCGCATGCCAAGATCTTTCTAAATGTGAAATAAAACGAATGATTCCAGAGTATACATTTATTTACGTACAACGCATTGCATTTATTCACGTCACTAACACTACTACACAGAGCCACGGTCCGGTGCATACTAAGTGTAATTAAATCATAACAGCAAACAAAGTTTACTGATTCCTGACATTGAGCGGTACTTAGGTAGGTAAATTAATTAATGTTTTTGTCATAAAACCAATGGAACGAGATATGTGAGTCATATAAGTAAATATTTACTAAACTATGGCAGCGGCAATAGTATTTCGACTGTTTAGTTTTTCAAAAACAATATTTATTATTATTATTTGAAGAATGTTCACTCACTAAACACTCAACTCAAGAGGACTGTATTATTAAAAATTAGCTCTATGAGCTACTTTAATGTCACCATAATTAATGATCACTCATCACTCACTCTATACATTTCCGTAAGAAATTCTCACTCAACCAACGAACAAAAAAATCTCACAACCATTAACAACCGCTGCTACTCTCATAATAATAAACAAACTCTCATCACAGCACGAGAGCAAAAACGAGACATAGCTCTGTGTTGCCATCTATTGGCTACAA
Organism: Macrothele yani; assembly: GCA_039090855.1. NCBI lineage: Eukaryota > Metazoa > Arthropoda > Arachnida > Araneae > Macrothelidae > Macrothele > Macrothele yani. Next base: position 35,381,590 of record CM077024.1, on the reverse strand, counting down.
ATAACAATAAGAAATTAAATATCTTACATTACTCCCACCTTAGAAGCTCAAGCTTTCAACACATAAAGTAATACAATCACTTTCAACATTATAAATTAAACACAATATGCTGAACATTACAATTATAAATATAATCTATACATATGGTGAACATGTGGCTACAGCAAATACAACCCATTACTAACATTGTGAAAAGTTTACAGTTGACTCGAGAGAAAAGTTCTGGGTACTTGTAACAAGGTTCTTTGTCTTCATTACTAACATGCTTCTTGAACATGTCTATCACTTACTTCAGTCTGAATTCTCATGGAATTTCGAGAATAACTTACAGTCAATCTAACGGTAATGGACACAGTTTAACTATGGGTCTTTTGAGAATTCTGGAATCAGTTCGAATAGTCACCACTCGCACCTTGCCATCACTGCCGGGATGTGTTTCTATAACTCTGGCACGTTTCCAACGCAATGTAGGCATCAGTTCGTTTTTGATTAGCACAAGATCACCCACTGTAAGGTCCGGTCTAGAAGTGCACCATTTAGGCCTAAGTTGAAGTTGTGTAAGGTATTCTAACCTTCATCGTCTCCAAAACTGCTGAACTAAGCGTTGGATCAATTCCCATCTCTTAAGGCGAGAAATAGGAACTGCAGTGAGATCTAACTCAGGGAGAGCCGTCAAGGGAGCTCCCACCAAGAAGTGTCCAGGCGTCAAGGCATCCAGATCATTAGGGTCTTCAGAAATAGGACACAGAGGCCTAGAATTAAGGCAAGCCTCAACTTGCGCTGAAAGTGTGAGGAACTCTTCTAGAGAACAACAAGCATTGCCCACTGTCCGTTTAAGGTGGAACTTCATTGCCTTTACTCCAGCCTCCCAAAGACCACCAAAATGAGGCGCTGAAGGAGGGTTAAAATTCCACTTGATGCCTTCGGAAGAAGAAAAGGTAGCAACGCTGTTGTCATCGGTTGCATTGAGCACTTGCTTAAGAACACGACGCAAATCACGATCTGCACCAACGAAATTCGTGGCGCAGTCACTAAATATCTCACTAGGCTTACTTCGACGTGCAATAAATCTCTTAAGTGCTGCAATGAATGCGTCAGTAGTAAGGTCTCCAACAATTTCCAGATGAATTGCTCTCGTTGAGAAACACACGAATACTGCAATGTAAATCTTGAAAAGCTTTTTTACTCCTGCCACTCTTTCTCTGCATTGGAAGGGACCTGCAAAGTCTAGACCCGTCACATGAAATACTCTAGAAGGAGTTACTCTCTTTGAGGGCAAGTTACCCATAAGCTGAGTAGCTGGAGTAGCAGAATGACGAAAGCACGTCACACAACGACGCACAAATCTTCGCGTGACATCTCTGCCGCAGAGAATCCAAAAATTTTGTCGGATGACAGCAAGTAGAAGTCGAGCGCTTGCGTGGAGGTGAGTGTGATGATAATGCTTCACAACTAACTCTGTTATGTGATGCTTTCTAGGTAGAAGTTTTGGGTGTTTCACGTTATCTGCAACTGAGGCATTTCTAAGTCTTCCACCAACTCGTAAAAGACCCTCAGAGTCAACTAAAGGATTCAACGGTAGAAATTTACTTGATGACTTGATGGCTCTTCCAGCATGAAGGCATGCCAACTCATCAGAGAACTCAGAGGATTGAACGAGCTTCACAATTACATAAGTGGCCTTAAGAAGCTCATCTCTACTCAAGTGGCCAAAGTTTCTTTTAGATAAAGAATTAGCATAGTTTTGTGTGAACCGCAAACACCAGACTGTGACGCGGCACAATCTGGTCCAAGACGAAAACTTGAAAATATAGGACAGATCTGTACATTGGCTGGCAGCTGTCACATAACTCCTCCTTTCTTCTCTCAAATGTAGTTCAGAAAACGAGAACTCCTGAAGCGCATCTCCATCTGAACGTTGAACACTAGGCTGCTGTAGCCAATCTGGTCCTCTTAACCACATTTCACACTGAACCAACTCCCAAGCTAAAATACCTCTGGTGGCACAGTCAAAAGGGTTCTTCGTTCCAGAAATGTGATTCCACTCCACAAAGGGAATCGCTTCCTGAATTCTTGCCACTCGATTAGCTATAAAAGAGAGCCAGCGTTGTGGTTCCGACAAAACCCAAGCGAGCGTAACTCTTGAATCTGTCCATGCAAAAACCTTCTTGATCGGAATGTTGAGACATGGAAGAACAACTTCCAGCAGATTTGCTAACAGAGCAGAGCAAAGCTCCAGCCTAGGAATCGATTGCTTCTTTAAAGGAGCAACTCTGGACTTGGCAGCTAGTAAAGATACATGCACCGAGGAGTCCAAACCCACTGAGCGAATGTAAATCACTCACAGTAAGCTTTCTCAGAAGCATCACAGAAGGCATACATTTCAAAGTAATCAGAATTTGGAGTCATCCCACATCTTGGAATTTTGAGATCTCTGAGACAGGAAAGTTGTGACTGGAACTTGATCCAACGGTTCCTGTACTGTTGTGGTAGCTCATCATCCCAACTCAGATTAGAACTCCAGAGCTCTTGAAGAAGAATCTTTGCCTTAATCACCATTGGCGACAGCCAACCCAAGGGATCAAAAATATTGGCAATTTCTGAAAGTATGGCTCTCTTGCTATACTTCAACTTCTCGTTGGTAGCAACAGAAAATTGGAAGGTATCCCTAGTTGGACACCACTCAATGCCAAGCACTTTGATTGATTTGTCACAATCAATTCTCAGGGTGTCACTGAAATCCTTGAACTCATCAGGAATAGTGTCTAAAACAGATGCAGCACTCGATGTCCACTTACGCAATGTGAAACCACCCTTTTTCAACAATTCTTGCAGCTCATGCGCAAGCTCAGAGGCTTCCTCCAGTGAATTGGCTCCTGAAAGGAGATCAACATAGAAATCTCGCAAAACTACCTTGGATGCTCGTGGAAAAGCAGCCTCTTCATCCAAAGCCAATTGCTTCAAAGATCTACTAGCCAAGAATGGGGCACACGCTGTGCCATAAGGGACTGTTTTTAATCTAAAGGTTTGTACAGGATCTTCAGGTTTTCCTCTCCATAGGATTCTCTGACAGTCAGTGTTCTCTGGGTGCATAACTATTTGTCTAAACATCTTTTCCACGTCTGCACACAAAGCCACCCGGAAAGTTCTAAATCTCAAGAGAATATGGAACAATTCTTGATGAACTCTCGGACCCACCATAAGGAGGTCATTTAAGGACAGTCCCGAGGTGCTCTTGGCCGAAGCATCAAACACCACGCGGACTCTTGTGGTACTACTTGAAGGCTTCACTACACAATGATGTGGAAGATAATAACTCATTTGTTTACAAATCTCATTTTCTGGCACTCTTTGCATATGGCCCAGGTCTTCGTATTCTCTCATAAAGGAACAATACTGCCTGTATAATTCAGGGTTCCTTGAGAGTGAGTTCTCCAAAGACCTTAAGCGCTTCATGGCAAGTTGCTTGGAATCGCCCAGATGTGAGAGAGGTAAGTGAAAAGGAAGCATCACAATGTATCTGCCATTCTCGTCTCTTGAATGCGTAGCATGAAAATGATCTTCACATTCTTGTTCAACCTTCGTAAAAGGACTAGCCACAGGAACGGAATCCAGTTTCCAGAAATTAGATACACAATCGTTAAGATCTACTTGAACGTGGTTTACATGAACTGTAGATAACTTCTCACGAGAAGTAGTCACTTCACCTGAAACGATCCAGCCCAGTTCCGAACGTACCGCAAAGAGTTTGCCGTCTTTTGCCTTAATGGTATCTCCCTTCAACAAGGGCAGAGAGATATTTACTCCTAGCAATATATCAATCGCTGAAGATTTGTAAAAGTTTGGATCAGCCAAAGTCACATCAGAAAACAGTTCTGCTAAAGAGGAATCAAGTGGAGAGTGTGGCAGTTCTCCAATGATTTTGCTCAGTACAAAGGCTGAAGTTGAAAACGTAGGCGTATTCTTGTAATGCGGCCTAAACTTAATCTGTGTTACTCCCTTGGAATACGAGCTTGAAGAACCTAAACATGAAATAGCCACTCGTGTTTTCTCTCTGCACAAGCCAAGTCTGTTTGCACAAGATTCTGAAATAAAATTTGCCTGGGAACCGGGATCTAGGAGTGCTCGACATAACTGATAATTCCCTGAGGCATCCTCAACACGAATGACTGCTGTGCATAACAGAACTTGTTGCGGCATATTAAAATCTGAAACACACGACGCAATCGTCGATGATGTTGACTCGAGTCCTTTCTCCAAAGTGGAGTGCTTGGACTCTTTACTCTCAACAGTTGCAGTAGTTGGAGACATAACTTGCGTCCTAAACTCTGGTTCTTCATTACATTGCTTAACTTCATTACGAAAGCACAGTAAGGTATTATGATTTCGAGCACAAATTCTGCAAGAATATTTACTCTGGCAACGGCTCACTAGATGATTCGGTAATAAACAGTTGAAGCATAATTTTTGGTGTTTCACAAATTCTACTCTTTTCTGAACAGTCAGCCTTAAGAAATTATTACACTTGTTCAAATGGTGATTCAATTTACAAAATAAACACCTACTATTTACTTCCGAAACAAACGATAAAACCTTAGGTTAAACAGACCTTCTATAAGAGATCACCTTGTCACCTCTTAACGTACACACATGCCTCTGTATAAACTCCAACCGCTGATTTAGTTGAGGAATACTGTCTCCTTCTAAGGTTCTCTCCCACCATCCACGAGTTGTTATATCCAACTTATTCTGCACAATAAACAGCAGCAGAGTGTCGGCAACTCCTTCACACTTCAACTCAAGACTCTCTAAAGCACGAACACATTCAATAGTGCTGTCAACAATATTTAAAAGCTGAGCAGTAGACTCACTGTTGACCGCTGGCAGCGAAACTAATTTCCTTATAATATTGAAGACCAACTCACGTTTATTAGAATATCGCTTTTTCAACAAATCCCACGCAACCTTGAAATTGGCATCACACAATAACAATGATTGGACGATACGAAGAGCATCTCCTCTCAGGCACCCTTTCAAATACTGAAGTTTCTGTGAACCAGACAAATTATCATTTGATGACACAGACGCTGTAAAGAAATCTTGGAAAGAGAGCCACTGAGTGGCATCTCCACCACTAAATATTGGAATTGACAATTCCGGCAGGCGAAGCGGCACTGATTTTTCACTCGCCGTGTTATTATTTGTCAGAAGCACAGGTCCAGACCCTTTCCTTAGCAGTATTAGAGACAAATTATCAATAATTTCCTGTAGCTCCTCTGTTTCAGCTATAAATCCATCCACTTCAACCGGAGCGCAGGACTCAAAATTTCTTTCAAAAACCTCTGCTTTCTTGGACTCAATAGCTTCTAATTTCGATCTACATAATAACACTTCCGGACTAGCACTGTGCAACTGCTCAAAATCACTCGATTCAATCTTATCTCGAAGTTTTGTTAAAGACGCTTTAAATACACGTTTTTTATCTTTAGTGCCTCCATAATTAGAATGTCAGCAAAAGCGTTCTAAACCTGTAAGGTAAAATCAGTTTCGAACACTCACTTGGTTTTACCACGCACTTTCAATCTCATCACCGACTTGCCGATAATCAACACCGAACATAAATCGAATATCAGCCACTATTTAAAACGTTCGAAAATGATTCCAGCTTCCATAATTAAAATGTTAACAAAACACTCAAAAAACTATAAGTTTAAATCGAATAACAATAAATTTAAAATCGCCGAACCCAAACTCGAAGTAGCAGCCATGTAAAAACGGTCGAAGGCAATTCCTGTTCGAACTGATCAAAAATGAAGGATGATTCAAAGTAGTAGCCACCATGTAAACGGTCGAAGGTTTCCTGTTCGAACTGATCAAAAATGAAGGATGATTCGAAGTAGCAGCCACCATGTACACGGTCGAAGGTTTCCAGCTGGAATGGACCAAAAATGAAGAATGATTCGAAATAGCAGCCACTATGTAAACGGTCGAAGGATTTCCGGCTCGACGGACCAAAAAATGAAGAATGTTCACTCACTAAACACTCAACTCAAGAGGACTGTATTATTAAAAATTAGCTCTATGAGCTACTTTAATGTCACCATAATTAATGATCACTCACTCTATACATTTCCGTAAGAAATTCTCACTCAACCAACGAACAAAAAAACCTCACAACCATTAACAACCGCTGCTACTCTCATAATAATAAACAAACCTCATCACAGCACGAGACCAAAAACGAGACATAGCTCTGTGTTGCCATCTATTGGCTACAAATAACAATAAGAAATTAAATATCTTACATTATTATTATATATTATTAAGATTTAGACGAACGTAAGAAACGACACTGACACAGACGAAATGTAATGTAGCTACTAAAGTACATCAAGCTAAAATCTGACCTCAAGACAGGAAGAAAAGTTGATTCGCAAGTCTGTTAGTGAGGGGGAGTGGTAATTTTTTGTCTAGAATGTGAACAGGTTACACCCAATCTTGTAATACATCATTCTAAAGCTCTCATCAATAGCAAGTAACCACTCCCCTAAAGAGGGAGGGGTTACTCGGAATTTTAGTCCATACGTTTGGTCTAGGATATGCACTACATGATATGTATATTGTACTTATAGTCCAACTTTTAATATACATGGTGTTCGGAAAGTCACTGTGCACCTAAGCTATGCACTTAGAAAAAATGTTCGAAGTGATCTCCACGAGCGTCGATACAGCGCTGAACCCGTTTCAGTTTATTTGCAAACACTTGCTGCAACTCTGCTTGTGAGATGTTTCTGATGAACGTAGTTATTGCAGTTTGTAATTGATCAAGCGTGCGTGGGCGATCACGATACACAGCAGATTTTGCTGCGCCCCACAGAAAAAAGTCTGGTGGAGTAAGGTCCGGGGAGCGAGGGGGCCATAGTTTTTTTGAGATGACACGTTCGCCGAAAACCTCATTCAGAAGTTTCATAGAGGTGTGAGCTGTGTGCGCAGTAGCGCCATCTTGTTGAAACCAGCTGTAGGTGATTTCGTCTTCTTCAAGGTGGCCGATGAAGTCGTGGAGTATGGAACAGTAACGTGCACTATTCACGGAGTCCTGAAAGAATAATGCCCGACAATGCGCCGTCCGGATAGCGCAACCCACACTCCGATTTTCTGGTCATGCAAGGGTCGTTCCGACACACCATGAGGAGTCTCTGTGGACCACAATCGTGTGTTTTGTGCGTTAACATACCCAGAAAGGTGGAACCACGTCTCATCTGTAAAGAAGGTGACATCAAGAACAGAAACAGTTTTCGTTTGAATAAAATTGTTAAACTATTCACAGTACCGGAATCGTTTTACGTGATCCGCCTGTTGCAATTGTTGTACCGCTCTTACTTTGTATGGGTAGAGGTGCAATGATTCTCTCACCGCTTTATGCGCTGTCGCAAGCCCGATATTTTCCTCTTGCGCCAACTCGCGCAATGATTTTGATGGACCGCAGCAGGGAGTCAGAGATGTCCATCAACTTCCCATCGGTAAGTTTAGTTGGTCTCCCGCTTCGTTCGGCGTCGAACACTGAGGCTGTCTCACGAAATTTCTCAATAAGACGACGAGCTGCATTACGATGAGTTACAGGTGTGTCTGGGAATTTGGCAGCAAATTGCTGCCGCACTAAATCGGTGTATTCATTGCCTTCTCTAAAGACGTATTCAACCAGAAACAAACGTTCCGCAATTGAAAGAACCATAGTGCGAAAGACTGAACAACAACAGCACACACGGTAACTTCGATACTTACAGTAACAACGACTCGTCTCTGTTGACCTCTGGAACTCAACTGCCGCAATGCGGCAACCGACGCTTCGAGCAGTTTGCTGCGCATGCGCAGTGAGCCCCAAGGGTTCCCGCGATCGGCTGCGACTGGGATAATCCACTTTATTACGTTCCGGTGGCACATGCTGCACTTGATAACTGCGAAAACAAAACGGTAGCCTAGGTGCACAGTTACTTTCCGAACACCCTGTATATACAGATTGCACCCAGTCACGTTATACGTCATTTTAAAGCTCTCGTCAATAGCAAGTAATTTCTTCCCTCTTGGGGGTCGAGAGGCAGCCAAATTTCGCTACGACGCATACTTTACTACTGTTGGGAAATATCCGTAGCACGAAAATGCATCTTCGTAATGGCTTTCATCATATTTGCATCAGATTCTCGTAATTTACGCACATTGCAATGAGACATTGTTATGTTTATGCAAAACGTTATGAAATAATGTCCGGCGGTACCATAGTTTAGTAAGAGATATTGCTGAGTAACAATAAAATTAACAGTTGTTGTGCCACTTCATGAAACAGCAAGCGGTGCGATCAGATTTAAACAATGTTTCTGACAATGACGCACCGTTACTCATTTTCATTACATCGAAATTTTTTACTTGAGATTTAGTTTACAACAGTCGGGAAAGATGCATAGCATTAAAAACAAGAAAGATGACACCGAATTTTCGGGTGTAATAAGCACGTCTTTTGAATCCGTTAAGACGCAAAATATATCAAAGCTATTCAAAGTCGATGGAACCATTATGGAAAACAATAGATCTGACCAAAGAAAGAAGATTTTCAATCGGGTTTTCAATCCCTCAGATATTGCTGTAAACGGAATCGTGAGCTTACGAACTCTTAGAAACAGAGATATCGACAAAAATAAGATGTGATTTTACGTCCCCTGGTGGGAAAACCATGCATTATTTTAGGAATAAAGTATCATCAAAAGGTTTATCCATATGAGCGGTATCGGTCCAAGAAAAAACATTTTAGTCGAGTTTTCAGGAGCCCAAATTTTGCTACAAATACATCAGAAGTAGAAATTAACACTTATGACCGCTGGTGGCCAAACCATTCTTTATCAAACATTAGAAATTCCGTGAAAAATATTTTCCGCCAGGTCTTGTATGCGATACAGGAAGAATTTTTCAAATCGGAGTTTTAGGAGCTGAAAACGCAATTTATCATTGTGCGCCCTAGCGGAAAGTCTATGATTTACTTGAAAATTTTGAATTTATAGGAAAAACATTTCGCATCGGAAACACTATCAAACAAAGAAGGAATTTTTCAAATCGGACTTTTAGAAGTAGAGATATTGACAAAAATAAGATATACATCTACGCCCCGTGGCATAGAAACCGTGCACTACTATAAGAAGAAAAGTTTTCTAAAAATTTTGTCAGCATGAGTAGTATCGGTCTACAAACGACGTTATTTTCAATCGTGAATTTAGAAGGTCATATTTTGCTGCAAATACATCAGAAGCGGAAAATAAGGTTTACGCCCCCTGGCGGCCAAACCATTATTTTACAAAAATCAGAAATTATGTGCAAACAATTTCTCATCAGAAGCTGTAACCGGTGCAGAAAGAATTTTTCAGATCGGAGATTTAGAAGCAGATATATAGGGGTAAACGCAATTTACCTTTACGCCCCCTGGCGGAAAGTTTATGAATTACTGGAAAATTTTGAAATTATATGAAAAACATGTCACACGGAAAACACTATCCAACAAAGAAGGAATTTTTCAAATCAGACTCCTAGAAGTCCAAATATTGACAAAAATGGCATATATATCTACGCCCCCTGGCGGAGAAACTGTGGAATATTTTGGGAAGAAAATATTCCGAAAAGGTTTATCGATGTGAGTGGCATCAGTCCACGAAAAAATTTTTTCAATCGATATTTTAGAAGCTCAGATTTTATGGCAAATACATCAGAAGCGAAAATTAACACTTACGCCCCCTGGTGGCCAAAGTATTATTTACCAAAAATTTGAAATTATATGCAAAAGATTGCGCATCAGGAGACGTATCCGCTGAAAAAAAATTTCAAATCTGAGTTTTAGAAGAAGAGTTATCAGAAAAAATGCAATTTACTTTTACGCCCCCTAGCGGAAAATCTATGCGTAATTTGAAAAAGAAACTATATCCAAAATACTCTTCAGCATAAATGGAATTGAAAGATAAAATAATTTTTTCAATCGGATGTTTAGAAGCAAATATGTGGAATAAAACGTATTTTTGAATTCGACATCATCTGCATTTACGCCCTCTAGCGGCGAAATTGTACATCGTAAAAAAAAAACTAAATGAAGGATCATCATTCGCATATTTCAAGCTTTTCGAGTGCAAAAAGATTTTTTCAAATCGGACTAATAGTTGCAGAGATACCGTGGGTACAGACGGACGGACAAACCGATAACATAAGCACGATCTTTTTTTACAAAAGGCGTGCTAAAAATCACGAGAGATGAACCCAGTAAACCGAAGTTGTGGTTATCAAGCCCAATTTTGATGCATATCTTAATTTTAATTGCACCTTTTGATTTCCTGTTCTTAAGTAAACTTTTTACTTCTCCGTTGGACTTTCCTTCTGAATAGCACATTATTTCCTTGAATTCCCTAAGGCGTTTTGGTAACAGTAACAGTGTGTCAAAGAGTAAATAAAACGACATCGAGAGCAAAACGTATGTGGAAAGTGGAAAGATTGTGTTGGTACTATTGTCGGAGGTTTTATTGATGGCCGCTGTTAATTGGACTCTACGAAAGCATAAAGCGAATGTGTGATTGCTACTGCATACTGTTGATGTTATATCAAGTTCCACAATCGTGTGATTTTTATATTTGGGCAGAGTAAAGATCTGGGATTTTAGAATAAATTGTTTTTATCCACGACCCTTGTCCGTTCTGTATGCTGGTAGACCTAAGATATTTGTTCAACAAGTACTTTGTATAGTCATAAATCAGCCTCCGAAAACCAAAACATTGCAATTATCTGAAGAAAATGAACGAGACGATAGGAATTCAAATGTTTCGGAAATGATTGTTGCTGTTCAATCAAATTCCTGTTCAATCAAGATTGAATGTGAAAGACAATAAAAATAAAAAGATTGAATATTTACAAAGAGTTTTACTGAGGATCTTCCGAGTGCATTTTAAAATCGCCTTCCCCCTTTTCCCTCTAAAAAAGGAAAAGAAAAAAAAAGAAATGCATTCGTACATGTTGGCGATTTAGGATCGTATGAGTGAAATGTATTTAAATTCCGATTTTCATACCGCAGTCATGCTTTTTTCTATATATATAAAGCAAAGTGGGAAAATGGAAAAATGCGAGTGTTTCCGTTCTCGAATTGTTCGACCATTTCTGAAAAACCTAAAGATCTGAAAATTGGCATGCTGAATGGTCTTAAAATCGTATACCTAGAAAGGTCTGAAAATCAAAATGCGGCTTCGGAATACTGCCTGCTTGAATTTTTTCGCGAATTGTTCGACCACTTCTAAATGACCTAGAGATCTGAAAATTGGCGTACTGTGTGGTCTTAAAAGATCCGGTTACACAGAAATATCCGAAAATAATAAAACTCAAAATGCCGACTTTCGAATATTGTCTGCTTGAATTTTTCTACCATTTCTACATCTTAAAAATTCTGAAAACCAAAATATTTAAAAGGGTGGTTCAGCTTTACTGTTCAAAATGCTGATAGGTTTAAAGATAATTAGGGCATAAACATTGGAATTCTGTAAACATTCCATTAATTTTTTACTTAAAATCAAAGGGCCCCAAAGCCGGGTCCGTTTTACGTCAAACCGTATGCATTGACGTCAGGACTTAGTTCTAAATCGTAAAACAGTTACAGATCTTAAATTACTTTTCTTTCCCTTAATTACGTTTCCTTTTCTTTGATTTTATGTTCAAAAATGATTTTATAGGCAGACCGTTCGGAGAACGAACAGGACTGCCAGTATATAAATAAAAGATTTCATACAAAAAAGAATCCATCTTCTTTATGTTCTTAAAGGAAACTGTAAAACAATTCCTTGTCGGCGATAAAGTATTCTCATCAGACTGAACGAAACTACACTTACTTTACTTAAAGAAAAAACTTTCTTTTTATGACATTAAGTGCTCGCGCGCAGGCGCATTTGTATTCTTAGTTTCATCCTCAACGAAAGCTAACACAGAAACTTCAGCTCTCAGGAATAGTTGCAAGACTAAAATAATTCGATTCTTGAAGCGTGTTGTCATTACCAATATTTTGCGATGAGTTGAATCACTCGACTTAATTTTAACTAGAATAATTTTTGTTTCTAGTGGTTATCGTTATAATGAAAACAGAATTCCAGAACGTTTACAGCTGCTGAACTGTTTAATTATAAAGCAAAGAACAATTCTGCATCGGACGATATTTTCTGAGATAGTTTGTACAATTGGCGACAATTTCACACATTGGTTTTTTTTGTTTTGTTTTTTTGTTGTTTTTTTTTGGTTGGAGGTTTAACGACCACCGTGAGCAACTCAATGGGCTATAAGCAGTCGCATGTCCCTAATTTAGGGTCACTGGTTCCAGGGAAGGGAAAGAGCCAGTGCCGTAAGACAAACACAACATCCATGCCTCACCGGGATTCGAACCCGGACCCCATACGGACGAATGATCAGAGGCCAACGCCTTAGACCACTGCCTTCAAATAAATCTTTATTATTAAAAGCTAAACACAACATACAACAAATCACGGGGAACAGAAGGTGCGCCAAGGCACACCGGCAACATAACACCGCAGCGCAAACAAAAAGCAACTACATCGCAGCATTCCAAGACGTAACTAACAAAGATCAAGTAACATAGAAGAAAAACCAACACATAGACAGAGTAAAAGGCAAAAAAGAAGAGAAATGCGTTGACCAACGGCTTGCGGTCGACGTAAAACACAAGAAATGCGTTGACCAACGGCTTGCGGTCGACGTAAAACACAAAAAGAATACAGCGACAGACTTAGCTGCACACAAAACTAAAAAACCCCGAAGGGACAAAAAAAACACCAAAAAATAAAATTGACCACGCACAGCACATGAATACAAACACCAAAACAATGGGGAAAAAAACACACACAAAAATATCACACTGCACGAAACACAAGTCGGGAGCATAAACAACAAACATACGAAACGTACAAAAACGCATTAATTCAGGTGAAAACAGGGTAAAACAAGCAAAGCTGACAAAGATACAGAGAAAAGATACAAACGCAACACTGGGCAGTAGGCCAGGAAACCGACAAACAACGGCATAGAAACATCACAAAAAGTCACCACAGGGTTGCAGTCCAGGCAAGTAACAATAAACAGTTTAGGAGCGTAGGCGACGAAAGTCGTACAGGAAAGTCCAAAGGTCCTTACATGCAGTGCTACGATCAAGCCCTGGGTCAGGAAAACCCCAACATTCTTGTCTATCGAGCAGGAACACATTGTTACAATAATCGAGGAACACCTTTGTAGTGTAGCGGAAAGTGAAATCAGGCAATTCCGGGCATGGCTGACGAGGACGCGGGGACACTCGCCATTGAAAAAACGTAGCAAAGTGGCGCCAGATGTTCACACGATCAGCAGGATTCGCACAGAAGGGAAACCAAAGACGAAGATCCTTCCAGCTGAGTCGAAAAACCGCACAGAGAAGAAGAATAAAATCCGGAGTGGCAATTTCAACCGCTAAGGGAGGAATCTCGCTGGTATCAGGGAGCGCTGGGAAGCCGGAAGGGGCGATCGTCAGATCCACCAGGGCTAAGGTGCCCAACGCTTCAGCAGATGGTAAAACCTGTCGAGAAATGAACGGCGTCCAATTGTAGTCTGAGTTGGCAAGATGGGGAACCATCTCGGAGGTAAGTGGAACAGAGGGACAAAACGGGGGACGAGGTCAGAAGCAGGAGACTCTGGGGAGGAAACAGCTCCCATGGGGTCCGTAGAAGAACCATCATCAGACACAGTAGCGGGCGCAACAGAAGGAACCGAACCAACTTGTTCAACCTGGTCCGCCCAGCTGGGGGAGTAGGATCATGCAGTGGAGATGGTGGTAAGACTGAACCGGAACCTAGAAAAACAACAGAAGCAGTAGTAACTGGCGCTGTAAGAAGAGACGAGGGAGGCGGGGAAGCCGAGATAATCGTCGAGTAAGATCCGGTGCTAGAAGAAAGGGGGTCAGCAACACTTGATACCGGGCGAACTGCAGTAGGAGATGAAGCAGAAGACACTTCCAATGAAGGAAGGGAAGAGGCAGGAGGTTCCGACGAAACAGGCAAAGCGGTAATAAGGGAGGGTTCCGAAGATGGTGGAGCACGTTGGGTCACAGAAGACGATCCAGGAACATCAGCCGACGCAGAAGCAGGTTTGCGTAGAGGGACGAGATGAGGGCACTGGGAACGGATGTGCCCAGTACCCTTACATTGGAAGCAACGGAGATCTTGGAACACTTCCACACGAAAACGTTGACTACCAATTACATATTCAAGCACCGAAGGACAGGAAGCAGCATCATGATCATTAGCAAAAACCATCCGCACTTGGCGACGGAGACCGAGGATAGATTTATCCTCTGGATCGTTCGTAGCCGCGGAAAGTGATCTGATCGGACCGATCACCCTCCCGCACTGAGATAGCGCATGGCGTAGCAAGACGTCAGAAAGCTCAGGTGCAACCGGAAAAAGCGTCAGGAGCACCGAAGGCTGAGAAACCGGGACACCAAACAAAGTTCGGCGGCGAACGACAATCCCGGTCGTTTGCACTAGATCAACGTGAGTCATATTCGAAAAGTAAACCACCACAGAACGTGGCTTACGAGCCATATGTGTCACAGCACCGGTAGGGAGAATGCGACGCAGGGCTGTCGAATACAGCTTTAAAGGAGTGTCAGGCAGGGCCTCGAAAACGAGGCCAAGTTGCTGGCGAGAAAGTAAATCCTTACCTTCTGGGGAAGAGTCTGGAACTGTGATGCGAAGAACATCTTGCACTCTGACACACGAGACACCAGAACTAATAGCAAGGGGAACACGTGATGCAGTCGAAGTCGAAGAGAAGCCCGAAGCCACAGCAGCGTAATCCAGTTTAGCGCCGCGCTGAGAAGCCGAGGAAGATCTTGAAACAGTAGCATGAAGAGTCGGAGACAGAGAAGAAAAATCAGTGGCGCTCTGAGAGCTATCCATTGAAGTCAAAGGTGCAGGCGTAGTACCGTCAATGACGTCACCAACAGCAGAACGAGACGGGGAAGACAATCGGTGGAACTTGGCAGGACGAGCGGACGGCGAGCAAGAACCCGCTAGAGTAGCGGCATCATCATCATCATCATCATCATCGGCGAATATCTGCAAGCTTTAGGCCTCGCACGAAAGGTAAACAAACCCAACGCGGAGGGATGAACTTAAGCGAAAGCAAAGACGCTTATCGCAAAACGAAAGCAGGACACAACACACGCAACGATTACCAACTCGGCAAGGTTGCAAAAAGAAACACTTGATGAGCTGAAACGCAAAAAGTCCAACACAGGCGTTGGTCAACGACAGCGTGTCGTCGAGACAAAAAATAAAACAGTCACAAAACGTAAAAGAAGTACTTACAAGGCAACTAGCCAGGAGAAACTGGTGCACTAACCATTCAGATACACAAAATAACAAAAATAACGAACGTAGAAACGGCAAATAACACACAAGCTCGATCCAAAGACGGGAGCGAGAAAAACAGCTTCACCACCACTGCGCCACAGGGGCGGCCACATTGGTTGTGAATACTTTGCTAAAAACAATGGCATACCAGAAAAACCCATACCTCTCCCCGCAAAAAAATGCCTCCAAGGCCCTTTTGCAAAAATACTGTATATTAGATTTCAATTACTGAGTTTTCTAAATTCCATATTATTAACAAGGGCGTTTCAATAACAAATTTTTTGGAACCAGCAAGAATTTAAGCCAAAATTATTGCATTTTATTGGGTGTCACACAAATGTGCACGTTGTATTTAAAATGATTGCCCTAGTCTAGAACCAATACAAAGTGCTACAAAACTCTTGTAACGCCAAAGTTAATCATATCATGCAAATTTTATTCTTTTAGAGAATTAAAACCAGCCTCTTTGAAATACGTAACGATCACACATACACACACAAAACACGTAACTGCCGTATGGCAGTGTTTTATGACATTTTCCGGTTAACAAATACACTGAGTGGCCACTTTATTATGACCACCCCCTCAGTAATTCGTTGGGCCACCTTTGGCCTTTAATATTGCGTCGATTCTTCGTGGCATAGACTCCACGAGATGTTGATAGGTGGTTTGTGGAATCTGAGACCATGCTTGATGAATAGCACTTTCCAGGAGTGTGATATTGCAGGGTTGTGGATCCAGCTGTCTGATGGCTTGTTCAACTTCGTCCCACAGATTATCAAGGAGGTTGAGATCTGGAGATTGTGGGAGCCACCTAAGCAAAGTAAACTCACCGGCATGTTCCTGAACCCAATCCTGTACAATACGAGCACTATGGCAGGAAGCATTATCTTGTTGAATATCATTGGGATAAACCATCCACATGACAGGATGCACTTGGTCCGCAACGATGCTTAGATATGATGTGCCAGTCAGACACGAATTAAAGGGCCCAAAGCATTCCAGGAAAACATTACCCAAACCATAATGTTGCCTCCGCCAGCTTGAAGGGTTGTAGCAAAGCATTTGGAGTCCATGCTTTCGTGCTGCTCCCGCCAAATTCTCACTCGGCCATCGGCATGGTGCAACTGAAAACGTGATTCATCGGACCACATAATTTGTTTTCAATTATCGACTGTCCAATCCTTGTGCTCCTGTGCGAACTAGAGACGTTTTCTCTTGTTAACTGCAGACAGCAAAGGTGTTCGAACAGGCCTTCGGTTGCCATATCCCATCCGATGCAGTGTACGGCGAACAGTGCGTGTAGAGATCATTTCAAGGGATCCTTGATTAAGGTGGTCTGTAATTTGCTGCACTGTTGCCCTTCTGTTGTCTGTTACCAGTCTGGACACTCTCCGTTCCGCCCTAGAAGTCATTAATTGATGACGACCACACGTTGCACGTAGAGACCCAGATTTTTGGCTGACAGTCCAGTCTTTAAACACTTTAACAACAGCTGCTCTGGAACATTTCACGAATGCGGCGGTTCCGGCGATACTCGCTCCATGGCTCCGAGTTCCTACAATCAATCCACGTTGAAGTACGTCAAATCGCGTTTTTTACCCATCTCGTCACCCAAAAATCACTTCTACTACTGTCGCAAGCATTAAGCTTTCCGTTTCTATACTAGCCTCGCCCTCTGGCGGCAACAGCTTGCAGCCATAGCTCATTTGCTTAAAACTGCCAGGTGGTCATAATAAAATGGCCTCTCAGTGTATAAGCAGGCAAATAACTAGAAAACAAGTAAGAATTGTGACATAAAAGTAAAACTACCTGAATTATTCACTCTTGAATATAAAAACACACTTACATAACGCCACAATGTTTTGTAAAAAGTAAAAGTTTTCCCCTTGACTCTGGTATGTATAAAAAAGATGACACAGGTCTCTGTTTCTTCGTCCCCTCGAAGAACACCTTTTATTTTTTATATTCTGAAGAATACATAATTATGTGCAAACATCTGTAATACACTGAGGGGAAAAATATCCCAACACCACGAAAAAATAGTTGTAGAGGAATGAAATGGCGGCAATACATTTGTATAAGTAACATACTTAATCGATTAAGGTTTCAAGATCACAGCTTATTGTAAGCGCGAGAAGAGCCATTTTAAATGTGAAATGCTGGTACATTAACAACCGGTGTAACCGCCAGAATGTTGAATGCAAGCACGCAAACGTTCATGCATTGTGTCGTACAGGTGCTGGATGTCAGTTTGCGGGATGGAGTTCCATGCCTGTTGCACTTGGTCGGTCAATACAGGGACGGTTAATGCTGGTTGGGGGTGACGCTGGAGTTGTTGTCCAATGATGTCCCATACGTGCTCGATTGGTGAAAGATCTCGTGATCTAGCAGGCCACGGCAACATATCGACACTCTATAGAGCATATTGGGTTACAACAGCGGTATGCGGGCAGCGTTATCCTGTTGGAAAACACCCCCTGGAATGCTGTTCATGAATGGCAGCACAACAGGTTGAATCACCAGACCGACGTACAATTGTGCCGTCAGGGTGTGTGGGATAACCACGAGAGTGCTCCTGCTGTCATAGGAAATTGCTCCCCAGACCATAACTCCAGGTGTAGGTCCAGTGTGTCTCGGCCGCAGACAGGTTCGTTGCAAGCGCTCACCTGGCCTCCTTCTAACCAACACACGGCCATCACTGGCACCCAGGCAGAACCGGCTTTCATCAGAAAACACAACAGATCTCCACTCCGTCCTTCAGTGAGCTCTAGCTTGACACCACTGACGTCGCAAACTGCAGTGGTTTGGAGTAAGTGGAATGCACGGTACAGGGCGTCTGGCTCGAAACTGTCCTTCAAGTAGCCGATTTGTAACAGTTCGTTGTGTCACTGTGGTGGCAACTGCAGCTCGAATTGCTGCCGCAGACGCGGTACGATGCGCCACGGCCATACGCCGCACACGGCGGTCTTCCCTCTCATTAGTGCCACGTGGACGGCTGGAACCCAGTCTTCTTGAGGCAGTACCTTCCCTTGACCGCCGCTGCCAACAATCATGCACAGTGGCTACATTCCTGCCAAGTCGTTCTGCAATACTGCGGAAAGAAAATCCACCTTCTCGTAGCCCTATTACACGACCTCGTTCAAACTCCGTGAGCTGTTGATAATGGCTTCTTCATCTTCTTAAAGGCATTATTGACTAACATCAACACACTACGTCGAATCTCAACGATAACTAACGCTCACGAACGTTACAGCGCGTATTTACAGCAAACCTGCTTTGCATGTTCCGAGGGGCGCTACTAGCGCCTCAGGTATGCGCCGAGCGCGAAATTTGCATAGACGTCATCTTACAGATGTACTCTCACCGCCTACCAACTGTCGTTTATCTAACACAACCCCTTCTTGGTGTTGGGATTTTTTTCCGTCAGTGTACATAACACCTTATCCGCATTGGTAAAATATTTTCATTCACTAAGCTTATGTTTCTTTAATGTACACGTATAGGAACTATTGCTATGGCTGTGAAATGCAACCTCAAGTGCTCTGGAATAGCTGCTTTCCAGTCTCACAGTTTTTATGAAGTCTAAAATGGCGAAAAGGATTTCTAAAGATTTAACTTATTGACTGATAAAAAAACCTACCAAAAATAAGTCCTCTTTTAAATACTTTTTCAAAGCTGTCGTCAAAATTTCCTTGCAATTTCTTTAAAAATTTCATATGAAATGTCCTCAACAATTTTTTTTTAATATTTTTACTGATGTCCTCTTAGCCGTGAGGAGTCTCCCCCCCCCCCCCATGCAAGGCGGAAGTTGCTGGGGTCATGAAAACGCGCCCCTGGTTAAAGATGCGTGCAAATAAATCTTCTGTACATCAAATTACTCTGCAGAACGTTTTGAATTAAATTTTTACGATAATTGCATTTATTCCTTTTTTGCTGTGAAAATTCTAAAAAAAATATTTTTTTCATCTAAGCCAGTGGTTCTCAAAGGGTGCTGCGCGCCGCACTGGTGCAAACAGAGGGGATGACAAGTGTGGTGGAAAGATTCAAGGACAATCTGTTATCATCGCATTTATTTGTAAAATAATGAAGGTTACTGAACCCTTTAAGCGGCTGATGTATCTGAGACAAAAGTTGCGCACATTTTCCTGCGCTCCTGAAACAGAAGTGTTCTCATAGTGGCCTGGTTATACGAATGCAACTGCAAAACAATGCTCTTTCATCTCAGGAGTATCGACTATGAATATGTCGCTGGTTGTAAATGCTCCTTTACAGTCCTTAGTCTTACAGTCTGTAGTCTGATTCCATTATAGTCCTTTACTTTCTGTTCCATCACCCAAGGAATGATTCGGAGTAGTCCCCCGGACATGGAGATCATGCCACAGGGTAGAAATAAGTTACACAAACATCTTTTCTCTTCTTTTCTGGGTTCCTCGCCCTTTTTATAGCATTCGTAATGGAAAAGATAATCATACAGGAAGGATTAATGACAATCATACCCCCAAATGACCACTTTGTGATACACCAAAAGTAAAAGCAACGCCTTCTGATACGCAGGATCACCCATTTCTGTCGCGTTTGTCCCACTTCTTAGACAGCAAATATATTCGCTCGAGCTCATTTTAGCCTATGTTGTTGACCCTGAATTAATTCGTTCCAGTCAGTTAAAGGGTTATGGTTACATATGAAAGAGACTTGTCTATGAGCATATTTTGGGAATGAATCATGTTTTTATGTAACTGCATTGTTTCATAATTTATACTTTCTGAACGCCCCATGCTCATACACTGTATTTACAAAAGTCACCGAACACCTATAAGAGAAACACAACATAGCATTTATTGACATACATTAGTACGGTGTCGGTCCACATTTTGCCTACACGTGTCTTCACGAGCTCCGTGTTTGAGTGCTTCACGTACGTGTTTTGTGTGTCCCATCATTGGTCTTCTGTGTGTATGCCGAAGTTAAAGGTCTGTGCTTTCGTTTAAGATCCCTCACGAGTTGGTGAGTGCTTATTTTATTTCATTATCAGTGTTTTAATTTTCACACCGAGCTGGTCGTTTTCTTCGTTAACCCTTGCCATTGATTATGTCATCTGCCGATTAGGGCGCTGTTCCCACCCGCATCGCTGCAGCTCCTCGCATGGCCTCTTCAACGACAGACGCAGCCGATCAATAATATTCGCTTGCTAGTGGAGAGCCTCTTAATTTTCCTCCTGTCATTTGCACATCTTCTCCTGCTCAGGTCTCCGACTCTGCCATTGAGAACGTGGATTTGACGTCCCTGGCCTCTGCTGACGATGATGAATCCATGGACGTCTCTGATGGCGTCGCTGATCTGCCCTCTACAGTTTCTACTGCCTCTGCTTCCAGTACATTGTCTCATACTGCGTCAATGCCTTCCAGAGGGGGCGCTTCTGCACGCACGTATTCTGCGGCTGCCTTTGGTATTCCGCCGGCTTCTTCGTCGTCTCGTCTGCCCCCTATGGAATCTTACGCTACTCTCAACGGTGACACCATCTTATTAGACATTCCCGAGAACTCTCCTGCTGGTCAAGTCTTCATTCGACCCTCGAGTTGGGGGTTTATTTTGATGCGCTGCCCAACACTCCTTTGAGGCAGTACAGCTCCGCTCTCAAGAAGATGTTTCCTTCTGGTGTCATCACCCACCTCACCCGAAAGCCACGAACTGTGATTGTTTATTTTTCGAAGAAAGAATATGCCGAGCTTCTCTTGTCTCGGGGCCTATCAATTGGCGATCGTCACCTCTTAGCCAAATCCATCGCCCAGCGTCCTTTTCTGGTCTCTCTACATCCGGTACCCCCAGAGATCTCTGATGATATGCTGTGTGCTGCACTTAGTCGATGCGGCAGAGTAGTAGGCACATTGAAGACTCTCTCCTTTTCCCCTCTGACCCCGATGATAAACATATCTGTGGCTTCCGTAGCTCGCATCATCTTCCCGTTGGAATTGAGCTCCGCATCTCTGCTCATTGCTCACGTTTCAAGGCTTACGGCCATCAGCAGGCTCAATGCCCCCATGCAGAGCTACTGACTCTTGCAGCTCCAAGACAGCATTCTACCTCTTCCTCGGTTTCTTCCGCCATGCCTCCTCCTGCGTCTGCACCTCCTGGACCCAGTTCTGCCGAAAATCTGATTAAAGCCTTCGATCAACACGCGTCTTCCGATGTTGCTTTCTCCACTCTGTCGGATTTTCCTCCGCTTGACTCCTCCTTGCTTTCCCGTGTTCTCTCTCCATCAGAGGACATCACGGCTGATCTTCAAGTTTCATTCACCGTCGGCACTTTTGCTCCCGGTGATGAGGTGGACCTTTCCTCTGATTCCACATCTCGTGTGTCATCGATCCACGGCAAACATCACTCTACTACCAGTACCGAGGCTCAGAGAAAAAGAAGAAGTCACCTTCTCCGACTGGCCGCCCACATCATTCCACCCGTCTAGCAGGCTCCAAGTCACCCCTGTCACGTTCTAGCTCTTTCTATTCAAAGTCCAAGGGTCCTCTGCCGACGTTTGAAGATTTCTCGACTCTGCTTATTAATGCCTCCCTTCCTTCAGAACCTGTTTCCTTTAAAGATCCTTACGAGTTTCTCACTCATAAAACAAATCGGGAGGCTTCTCTCATCTTTTTACAGCAGTTTGAAGCAGTTCTTCCCGAGGTCTTCGACCAAGCAACCTCCATCCTCAAATTCCTCCGGCATAATGCCAAGCAACCCGACTACGTCTTGTGGTGTCGTGGTATCATCAATCGCCTCGACACATTCCAGAAAGCTGCCCTTCATCCGACGTCGGACTTACCCATTCAAGGTTGCCACTCTGAATCGTAGGGAGTTTGCTAATCCTCTCGCTAACGCTCTCGTTCTGGAAGATCTCTTACCTCTTGGAGCCAACTTACTCCTTCTGCAAGAGACGAACTGCCACTCCTCGACACTTTTTCATAGATGGCGCACTTGGGACTTCACCTTTCACCATGCTTTCCGTATCTCTGTGAACGGTGGTACAGCAGGAGTATCAGTCTGCCATCTCCGCATGCCGTGAAAGCTCCTTCTATGCTACGTGGTCGCCAGCTATCCTGTGGTTCACTGTTACACCGAGTCCCTAACTTCTCACGGTGAGTTAACACTCTGCATTAACTTTTTGATGTTCTTTCGCACTGCGGTGCCCCGCCTGTGATCATTTTGTTCTTCCTCAAGCATTGCTCTGTTTGCATCACGTTATAAATTTCTCATTACTCATTCAATGTACATATCATCGCTTTTATCAGTTTGTATCATTCCTGTTCTTTTTTTTTTCTTTGAGACGATTCCATGTTGCTCGTCTCCTCTGTTTTGTTACATTAAAGCGATTCTGAAACCACCTTAGGCCTGAATGCATGCACTGACCCTTCGAGACATGCTTTCGACAAGGTTTTGGAGCACAGCGATAGGTATGCGTTTCAATTCAGTACATAATACTGACGCTAACTATTTCTTAGTAGCAGGCCTTGGTTCCGAACTTCTTATGCGGCGCTCTAATTCATCCAATAGGTGCTCTATGGGATTAAGAGCAGGGGTCTGTGCTGGCCAGTTCACACACGATACGGAGTTATCGTTAATCCACGCCGTAATAGTCCTTGCTTTATGGCTCGGTGCATTATACTGCTGGTACCAACAAGGCTCGGTTCCATATTATTGCCACAGAGTTGGTAGGGCATAATTGTCCAGAATATCGAGGTAGACGTGCTGGTTAACAGGTTTGTGCACGATAACCAATGGGCCGTGACCCTACCAGGAAAAACACCCTCATACGAGTACACTGCCAGCTCCAAACTTGACCGTAGGAACAGTACACTGTGGTAAATAGCGTTCTCCCGGTTATCGCCATACCCACACACGGCCATCAGACTCATGGATCGTGCATCTGGATTCATCAGTCCATAGGACCCGTTTCCTTTGATCTACGGTCCACGATAAATCTTCTTTACACCATGCTAAACGACGAGTAGAATTCCTAGTGGAGATGAAAGGCTTACGAGCAGCCGCACGACCACTGTAACCCATGGAATGAAGTTCTCTGCAAACGGTACGTGAACATACCGAGGTTCCAGCATTTTTACTCACCTGTACACTGAGGTCTTGTGCAGTAGTACTCCGTCGATTTGCTGTAATGACGCTCCCGTCCTCTATCACTGATTATGTTTGGTCTGTCGGCACGTTTTGCTGCTTCAAACACGCCACGTGTCTTCCACTTATTCAGTACATCCAAAACAGTTGACTTGGGTATGTTTAAAAGCCTGTCGGTTTCTCTTATGGACAACCCACTAACATAACACCAAACAATCTTTCCTTTCTCAAAGTCAGTTCTCTGCCGCCGCGACATTTTCACTCAACCTCACAGTGCGATATGATCGCGGTCAACTGCAGGCTTGTTTTTATACCGTTTGCAGCTGTACCACGCATCTTAACAACGCAGCGGATCCGTTCATTTACTTTTGAAGGAGTGTCCTGTGGCTTTTGTCAGTATAGTGTATTATAATGTAGATGTGTTTTATGCTATGAATCAAGCACTGCCAGGATATTTTTTAATATATTTCTTATTAATAAAGAAATCTGTGTGGTCGAGCAAATTTTTATTCTGGAAGTGTTGCCCAGAGAAAAAGGTTTGCGAACCACTGATCTAAGCTGTAAGTAGGACCATCAACTTTTTTTCTCAAGGTTTAACAGCCACCATGAACAATCATAGGGCTACGATAACGTTCTAACTCCTTGGTGGTCCAATTGTCCTGGACCACTAAAAATCGAGTCAGACCACCAAAATAATTTTTGAGCCATTTAGGATGCCTTGAAATCACAATTGGAAAACTGCCATTTATGATCCAAAACACACTATGTATCTGTTGCTGATGGACTGCTAAAACCCATGATGTCAAAGATATTCACTTGTGCTGCAGTGCAATTATTTTTATTTTTTAAGTATTTTTTTTTATTTATGTATGCTGTTACATAACAATATTACGTTGCAATAAATTACGCATACAAAGGCTATTAATTGAACAGCAAAGGGAACAAGGGAAAAGACCTCTTAGGAGTCCTGACATAGCCCTTCGTTCCCTTAAAATTGTAAGACGAGTGAGTTTGGCCTTAGTAGATAAATGTAATACTGAATAATAAATTTAGGAAAAACTTTGTGTTTTTAGTAAATAATAAGTATAATTGTTTGGATATAATTAAGAAAGTATCTTTTATTTTCTAACTCAGTAAATGTTTTTAAGTGCTTTTTTTAAAGAGATTTTGGTCATTGATATTTGTTAAACGGATAGGTGATGAGTTCCAATAATCTGGGCCAGCATAATTCAAGTTTTGTTATAATAGCTAATAAAAAAATAAAAATAACAAAAATGTTTTAGGAAGGACATTGAAGAAAAATGATTTAAAAGAAACACTGAAATTGTCATTAAAAGATTCAGATATGTGTTCTGCTGTCTACAAAAAGTTTCGTTAACCTTATAGCACCGACATACCGCACTTTTTTATGCATACACTTCTGTATGAGCATTTATGGAAGCTATTCTTGTTATTTAGTTAATTTGGTCTAAAGGAAGAACCAGGAAAAAAATTGAGAAAGAATGTTCGCTCTGGGACTAAGATTAAAATACGATATAAAACTGAAAGTGCAGTACAGTAAACAACATTTCTCCCAGTTAGCTGAGCAAATTACTGAGTGAATAAAAGCTGCGTATCTCGACATAATTGGAAGTTTATTTGCGGTGGGTAAAATATTATCCTTGTACGAATAGCCACTGAAATCATGTCCAGCAAAATTTGAGAAGAAATCGGGGAATTAACTGATCAATATAACGATAACGTGCCGCAATCAGCAAAACTTGAGAAGAAAGAAATCGGGGAATTAACTGATCAATATAACGTGCCGCAATCAGCAATATTTGAGAAGGAAGAAATCGGGGAATTAACTGATCAATATAACCTGCCGCAATCAGCAAAATTTGAGAAGGAAGAAATCGGGGAACTAACTGATCAATATATCGTGCCGCAAAGAAGTAATGAGACATTTTTTTTTTTTAAATCCCTGTAAAATACAGGGATAGGGAAGGCATGATTTCTTGATAATTCATTTATCAGCTACGTGGTGGCAACAACGTTTGCGTGGGAATTGCGCAGATGGTTATTTGCGCTGTGCATGAAGTCATTCGGTGGAAGAACAGTCTCCCAGCTCTCTCATGGAGCAGAAAGCAAATATCCAATTCTGTTTGAAAATCGGTAAAACTGCATCTGTTACAGTTGAATTGTTGCGTGAATGTATATGGGGCTAATTGCTTATCTCATGCACAAGCATTCCGATGGTGCGCACGTTTCAAGGATGGGTGAAAAGATACGGAAAATGAGGAAAGGCCCGAACGCCCGATTTCAGTGCGCGCGTCTGAACTCATTGAGAACATTCCCGAAAGCATAAAGAGTGATCACTGTGTGACCTTCAGGATGCTCGAATGTGAGCTGAGTGTTAATAAGGAGAAGACTTGTCAAACTTTAGTGCAAGATTGGAGGGGGATGGGGGGTGGGGGTTGTGATCGTTTTGTTCCGCATGCTTTGTCAGACGATCCGAAACCTGCACGAGTGGAAAGCGCAAAAGACATTCTGGAGACTGCAGGAACAATGCAAACCTTTCTCCAAAGCATTGTGGCAGAAGACTTTGATTTGATTTGATTTGATTGGAGGTTTAAAGATCACCGTGAGCAACTCAATGGACTATGAGCAGTCACCCGTCCCTAGTTTAGGGTCACTGGTTCCAGAGAAGGGAGAGAGCCAGTGCCGTAAGACAAACACAACATTCATGCCTCACGGGATTCAAAACCGGACCCCTTTGGGACGAATGATCAGAGGCCATTGCTTAGACCACTGCGCCACCGGGCGGCTGTGGCAGGTGACGAGACATAGTGCTTTCTTTATGATCCTACGACGTAGCGTCAGAGTGCTCAGTGGAAGTTGCTAGAGTCACTCAGTCGAAAAATCAGGTTACAGAAGAATCAGGTTTCCAAAATCAAAACAATGCTTGTGCGCTTTTACAACAGCAAGGGAATTCTGCATCACGATTTCATTCCTGCAGGTGTCACTGCCAATGCCTACACAACATTTCGGAACGATTTTGGAAGATGACTGTTTGTGTTAGGCCGAGTACAAAAACGGGCAATGGCGTTACTTCTTAACGATAATGCACCCGCACACAGAAGCAGCCAGTGTACGCAATTTATGTCACGAAAACAAGTGTGTGTACTCAACGTCCCGTCCCTTTCCTATTCTCCAGATCTGCCACCGTGTGATCACTTTCTACCGTCATTTGCAAAAGTTTAAGACCATCTGTTGGTATTATGCGGATTTCTGCCGACTGCGTGAGCTACTGTTTATATTACTCAACTTCCTGTTGGTGTCGCATCATCCTACAGCGGCAGCTGTTAATAGAGTTGGGGGAAGCGTGCGAGCGTCAGTCTGCTTCTGGTTTTCATGCTGAGAGGTTTTGTACGTATGTTCTATATAGCTAAAAATGGGCAGAAAAGCGTCATTAGGTGTTACTCAGAGGGCACAAATAGTGACTTTATATCATGAAGGATACTCCGAATGTGACACAAGCAGAAAGGTGAATGTGAGCAAGACTGCTATTCATAATGCGATCATGAAATATCGAGATACAGGTGAATTTAGCGACTAAAAGGGAAGTGAATGTCTAAGGAAAACAACCATACGTGATAACAATACAATATGGCGAATAGTTGTGCGATCTCCGAGGAGTTCGTTCAAGAAAATCAAGGCCTTTCGACATTCAAAAAGGTCTGATATTAGTATCAGCACTGTTTTCCGACGTCTTAGCAAAGATTTTGGATTAAAGTCTTATAAACCTGCACGTAAACCTAGACTAACATCTGTCATGAAAAAGAAGAGCAATCGTGGACTGCTGAAAATTGGAGCCAAAGTGTTTTTTTTCCGATGAATCAACTGTGCGTCAATCTGAATCACGTGAAACACATGCTCGATGGCCAACAGGCAGAAGGTTTGATGAAAAATACACCATGAGACATCCGCCTAATCAGGGTTCTATGTCAGCATGCGGTACCGCTTCATTATCCTTTTTTGCCAATAGGCACTACCATGACTGTTCATTTTTATGTGGAAATGTTATTTGAGGAGCTGTTAACTCATATGCAAGTGCACAGATGCACAATCTCTATGCATGATTGTGCTCCATCATGTCACAGATCAAAGACAGTAGAGGACTACCTGCAGAGGAATAACAACTGTGCTTGACTGGCCCGGTAATAGTACCGACCTTAACCCCATCGAAAATTTGTAGACCATTTTAAAAAACAAGGTAGCAGAAAAACAGCCATAAAATTCCCAAGCTTTGATTGACGCGATAAAGTACGTGTGGTGCAAAAACATTTCAAGTGACTACTGCGAATCCCTCAATGAGAGTACGCCACATCGTATTCTGTCCGTTATAAAAAACAAAGGTGGGCACACTAAGTATTGATTTCGGTCTTTTTGTGTTTTAAAGAATGTAAGTATTCATCTGTGGTATCATTTTTTTCAAATATATCTAACTGTTATTTAGTTGTTTCGTTGAAAATCTAAATTTTCAATAAATCGATAGGTGGTCTTAAACTTATGCAAATCACTGTATTCTCTAAATTAAAGCTGCCTTTAAAAGGAAATGTTTTTTTAAGACATTGAAAACATACAAAGAACTGTGACGTCAGATCTTCAGTCCATACCAAACTATGACTTCGTCAAGTCCTTCCTTTCTTTGACTGATCGTGCCATTTCTTGTGTTAACGCGAGAAGAAAGTACTTCGAATAAAATATACTCACGTAAGTTTTTCTGTTTTCCTATTTTTTTTATTCTAACTTATTACTTAATTGCCGCACATATTGCAGACATTCAAAATTCAAATAGCAAGTATAGAAGTTCAGTTCCTTGTCTCTGTATTCTTGCAATGTAGAACCAGGCAAAGTGTTCCGGGAAGAGAGAAATGCGTATTATCATGTTGGCCATGGAAATATTTTGATTGTGTTTGAGGTTTTACGGTCCATTCTTTGTACATCAGCATATTAATATGGAAATATTTGACTGTGTTTGAGGTTTTACGGCCCATTCTTTGTACATTAACATATTAATATGGAAATCTTTGACCGTGTTTGAGGTTTTACGGTCCATTCTTTGTACATCAACAGAGTATGAACGGGGTTTCTGAAATACGGGGGAAATCAAAACAGACTGGGGAAACAAGCTTAACATTGAAACTGTTTCAGAATTAAGGAGGGTATTACTAGATGCCCCATATATTGCACAATTTGGACTACTTCCAGCAGGATTACTGTATACCCCATCAGGGAAAAAATAACAAAAAACAAAAGTTGCTACTAAACCTTACGCAAAATACGTACTAACTGAAGTTAAATATAATTTACATGTTCATTAATTGGAGGTTAAACCAGTGTAGATTTTTTTTTTTAATATTTGCAATGTTTTATTCAGTTAATTTAAAATTAAAGTTTTTGTTTCACTGTAACCCTCTTTATAGAAGGGCAATAAAACTAATACAGCACACGTATTAAATGCATTAGCATTCGTGTCATTTGAGTATCAGTAAATATGGGTGCTGACCACCAACTTCTGGTATACACTCGTCCGAAAGAGCAGTGAAGTTTTAAGTTTTATCTGAAATTCTACCACTAGGCTAAGGAAGTCTGCTGTCCCGAATTTAGAGCCACTGGTTCCGGGGATTGGGGGGGACATCAGGAAGGGGCGCCGTTAATGTCTTGTCCCAGGCGCGTCTCTGTCGAATGGTCAGAAGCTCGCACTTCAGACCACTACAACACCGAGCCTACCCACAAACCTGTAAATCAATAGCTTTGAAAATGGTTGACAGAAATATCGCGGCATACGGTTTTACAATAGAAAATTTCCGGGATCTTAGGCCAGATCGTCATCTGTTGAGTAACTTTAAAATTCTGGGAAAATAAATAAGGCACAAAAGTGTCATCTGACTTTCTACGCTGTAATCTCGTTTTTCATCATGATTTTCCAACCAATCATTTCCATTGAAACAAGCCTGCCAAAATCTGCTAGCATTCTCTGACGCATGTTTATTTCTTTACAATTTTTTTTAAAAGTAACATTCACACTTACAATACACGTTCTGCTTTTATACTAATGGCATTTACTGCACTAAATTCTGAATAAATGCATCGTTTTGCATGTTAAGTCGCTTTAAGATGTTAATTCATTTTCCTAAGTGGAATTATTTATCGATGTGAGACACACTCACGGACGTGACCTATTACGCAGATCAGAATTAATTTGATTAAGATTTAGCGTATCTTAATCACATGTCTCAGTCTTGCCACGTTTTTCCTCTAACTCATGTCCAAAGCTACGCGACATTGTTCCTCCGAAATAAATTCGTCGGCTGACTTGGCGGGCGCCATGACTCGTCACTCGATTGGATTAGTACCCGCATGATTTCTCTGCAGACTCAGTTGGAATTTAAGGAAATTTCCTTCTCTCTCTCTCTCTATTTCTCTCTCACGCGCAAATACACGCACATTCGCACACGAAACTCACAGAATAGATTAACAGATCATGGCACATCATTAAATGAAAACCTTTTTAATCCATTCCACCTGGGCCTTTTTCTGATATTGTTTAAGATTTTTTCCTAGTATGTTGCCACGAAAATTCTTCGAATAAATGGCATGTGACTTCCTGTTAATATTTTTACAGCGGGCAGAAATGTCATTCTCATTCGACACCACTGAACTGGAATCCTATAAAGAGAGAAGTATGGAGTTGTATTTATTCATGACAATTCCTAGCAGCAAAGTTTAATACCCTAATCCATACATTATAATTTCATTCTCCTCACATTTATATTTCTTACTTTACATTTACTCAGGACTATTGCAACAAATAATGCAGCTATTCTCATTAAGATATAAAGATTGCTTTTAACTTAATCTTCTAGGATGATTTTATGAAATATTATCATTTGTTTTAACGCTTCTCTTGGCATACATGCATGCATGAAAAAAAAATAAAAATAGGCGCTATCGTTTTATTCGTTCATTCAATGACGCAATACCCCACAGACCGGAATTGTGTGTGTATGTGACAAAGTTAACTGTAAAAAATATTTTTCTATTAATCTTACACTTTCCTGAGAGGCGCGCTTATTCTACAGTTTTGTTCGTTCATTCAATACCTCTCAGATCCGAAAAAATATTTTTGTATGAGATAAAATTAACCATAGCGATCAGTTTCTGCAGTAAAAAGCCAATGGATCAGAGCAATTCGTGTTACTTTCTTACGTGGGTTTAACAACGGCAGCTCGCAACATCAATACAGCATTTTGGGAGGCACCTTTAGTGAGCACAAGAAACAACGTTGGTTTGCTAAATTCTCGTACGGCAATATGAGCCTCGAAAATGAAGTACGCAGTAGACTAGAAGGAGCTATCAATGATTCAGGCCTTGACTGAATCCGATCCACGTCGAACGGGGCGAGAACAATGCGAGAAATTTGGAGTACCGAACCATTTCCCGGTGTTTGATGGCCACAGGCAAAATGAATATGGAAAAATGGGTCCCACATGAGCTGATACAACAGCACAAAATACGACGATTTGATGCCTGCCCTTCTCTGCTTATTCGTAAAGAACAGAAGGACATTTATAACGAAGTGAATTTCTCCGTCATTTCTGTCCACGCAAGGATTCGAACCCGGGTCCCCTCATTCCGGAATAAGTCGCTCTAGCAATTGAGCTACACGGACGTTTTATTCTGATTCCTATCTGCCTTTATGCCGTGTGCGTCCTTCGGGCAGGTACGTTACATCATCTCCCCCTTATTTATTTTTTTTTTTTTTCGAAGTGCTGGAGAAGGGATTCTCTTATTTTTCCTATCTCGCGGTGTGAAAATAACATCACACCAATGCGAGATTTTGAACGTTCGGGTCATCCGGATAGTTCGGGCGCCATTATAACGAAGTGAATTTCTCCGTCATTTCTGTCCACGCCAGGATTCGAACCCGGCTCCCCTCATTCCGGAATAAGTCGCTCTATCAATTGAGCTACGCGGACGTTTTATTTTGATTCCTATCTGCCTTTATGTCGTGTGCGTCCTTCGGGCAGGTACGTCACATCTCCTGGTACGTTACACATTTTGAGACTTTTCGTCACGTGTGATGAGAAACGGAAGATGCACGACAATTGCCGAGGTTCGGTGCAATGGCTCAACAGCGGTGAAGCCCCCAAACACACCCCTAATCAGGTATTTCGTCACAGAAGGACGATAGTCAGCGTTTGGTAGTCCACAGCAAGTCCGGATTTCGGGGGTGGGGGTGGAGGGGTGCCAGGGCTATAGCATGGGGGCCCACCATTACCAAGGACCCAGAGTGTATGCCGCTACATCACAAATAATACACAGCCTATATATTTATATAGGCAGAGGAGTTCATAAAATAGTTTCAGTTTTATCTCGTATGATTTCCACTCAATCACAAATAGGCTAGAAAAGAAACAGATTTCAAGACATTCAAGCGAATTACTCACTAACGGTAAACGTTTCATGTCGCTGTGTACAACGTAGTCGGTGAGACAGTTTTAGCTTTTTCACTACGTCCACCGACACCTCTCTGCTAGCACTTGGAACCGTTAATTATCGAAGTCTACTGAGGCTTCACATTGCATAACAAAAAAGATGCACCAAGAAAAGTATACAATGCTAAAGCATTAAAAATTCCAAAACAAAATCTAGGAATCTTAAGCTTTTAACTCATGTCCTTGTGAGAACAGTGGAAAATACAGTGATTTTTTATGAAAACTCTGCAAGTAATTCCTTATTGTAAAGAATACGCTAAAAAAAAAAAGAATTAATTCTCGCAAGCATATTGCTACAGTTTCGTGTTTTAACGGATTTCATAATGTTTCTCTGTCGTAAGTTCTTTGGGGGAAGATGTCTTTGCCTAGGTAGCCCAATCAGATGTCTTAGCCTAGAAGCTTACTAAGACCTTAATCTGGCCCTGGTCCGGAGCTGGTGTAATCCACTCTTCTTACTTACAACCAGGTGAAAAAATAACCCATCTCAGCGGACAGGTATTGCCAATAATTTGACATTATGCACGGAAAATTGTCCACCAAGCAGGCGGCATTAGTCAATCGCCGTGGGTCTACATATCTCCATGTCGCACTGTTCCACAAAGCAGGGTCGCGGGTGGCCTAGTGGGCAACGTTCGTGGCTGCCACGGAAAGGGCCTCAGGTTCGATCCCAGGCAGGTACGAACGCTCGATCCACTTAATATCCGCCGTGCGTCTGATGGGCACGTTAAGACGTCGGACTCCGGGTACTGGCCTCCCGGTAATAAATAAGGGCGTCTTCATCCCCCTTTCTACTTCGCTTCCGTGTCACTTTACTATCGGGCGTTCTAGCCCAAATCTCCTAGTTTCCTATTTCTAAGGGTTGTTTAAGACCTGGGGTCAGACACTCCCTTTCTAAAATCTTCTACATATGATAAAAAAAAAATTTCCACAAAGCAGACGTCCGCTTTGTTTACCTGATCAGCCCTCGGCGGGCTATCTCTTCTTCAAGCACCTGGACACTATTATACAGATAAGTCCTTTCCCAATCGAACATCCATTAAAAGCGTATACCATGAGTTTGTAGCATCCCCTAGCTAGGTACTTTTTTGGTAAAGGATCATTTTGTCCGTTTTCATTTCTTTCACGTTCCACTTGGTCCACTTCCTTTCATCCACAGTTCACTTCGTCCGTTTATAATGAATAACACTTCTGCTACTACTGAATTATGATGAATTCAG
This sequence comes from Macrothele yani, assembly GCA_039090855.1. NCBI lineage: Eukaryota > Metazoa > Arthropoda > Arachnida > Araneae > Macrothelidae > Macrothele > Macrothele yani. The sequence goes on along the minus strand of CM077024.1, from coordinate 35,348,251 downwards.
CTTCTTCTAAGCTACTAATAATGCTTCTTCTAATGGTTGTTGTTTGTTAATTATATCATGAATAAACTTTCCTGCTAGTAGTGTAGTAATAATAATGAACAAGCTTATAACTGGTAGTAATGTTGTAGTAGTAATTAAGATGAATAAAGTCTTATGCTGGTTGTTACTAATAACGCTAAATGAAATAAACCTAACAGCCAGACAGAGGTCTGACAGTACTATGAACTGAGAAAGACGTACTTACTTAAAACTCTTTATTATGAACTTCTACTGGTATCATCACACACACTTCACACACAGCTACTCAAATAACACGTAGCTCCTTGCACATGAACGAAGCTCTACTCACATAAACAACAGCTCTCTGACACATAAACAACAGCTCACCTCCACATAAACAAACGCTCTCCCTATTCAACAACAAACGCTCTCCCTATACAACAACAAACGCTCTCCTTAGGTATCGTTGAACGCTCCTATTTATACTGGCTACCACCACGTCATGACTTACACTCATTGATAGATCTCATTCAGCGGGTGAAATAACATCTCGTTCAGTAAGAAGATAATTTACATAGGAAAATAAAATAACCAGAGATAGTAAAAATCAAAAGGAAAGTGAATCTAGAGTATACGTTACACGTTGTTCATTCAGTTAACTGTTCATTTCGTCCACCGTTCACTTTATCTGCCGTTCACTCTGTCTGCATTCCTTTCGTCCTCAGAATGGATGGAATACAGTGGAAATTTTCTGTTTTGATGGAATTTTTGTTACTGGGCGGGAAAAAAAATCAGCGGACATTGCTTACATGCGATGTTTTCCTGTTTAAGTTTTTCAATTAAAATACAACGATTTTTGGAATGTTATCTAAAGTAAAACGAGGAAGTGAACTTTGAAGAGCTTTTCAACTCTTTCGTGTAGTACGATGTCGACCACTATGACATAAATCAAAGTTTTACAAAAATCTTTTAATGTTTTGAAATGCATCTTGTATATTGTTTTCGTATAGTTCTTAGCTTTTCAGTATATTTATTTTTTATTTTGATCATCAATATTTATGATTTTCGCATTACTAACATTCATACGAATGAACTATAATGTTCTCTGTATATCTATTAAATGTGAGAATAAAATCCATAAAGGTATAATGGTAAAAAAATTTAGATTGTGATATTTACAATAAAAACAAATTGGAAAGGTGACACTATATCTTCCAAGCTCTTTAATGCAGCATTGCAAAATGTTTTGCAATCATTGAACTGGGAAAAGAAAGCGATAGAAATTGATGGATATTATTTAACTCACCTTCGTTTTGCTGATGACTTAGTGATTTTTGCAACTGCCCCTTCAGAACTGCAGAGTATGATTCAGGAACTTGCTGACAAGAGTAAAGAAGTGGGATTAAAAATGGACTGTCAGAAGAGTAAGAAGTGGGATTAAAAATGGACTGTCAGAAGAGTAAGAAGTGGGATTAAAAATGGACTGTCAGAAAACTGATGCATAATGCTTTTACAAGAAATGAAGATTTATCGATTGATGAGGAAAAGCTGGAGATAACCGATACCTACATTTACCTTGGACAGCATATATCAAGCAAAGGCCACATTGAAGGAAAAATTAATCGGCTTATAAAACTCGGCTGGAGAGCTTTTGGAAGAAACAGTTCAATTTTTAAGAGCAATATGCCATTATGTCTTAAAAGAAAAGTGTTTAATCAATGCATCCTTCCAGTGCTTATGTACGGAGCAGAGAACGTGGATCTTAACCGAAAAAGACATACAAAGACGGCAGACAACTGTCAGAAGCATGGAGAGATGCATGCTTCGTGTAACCAGGGGGAGATCAGAAAAAGAACTCATGGATAAGGAAACTGAAAAGAGTGGAAGACATAATGGTCACAATAATATCCTTGAAATGGCAATGGGCTGGACATGTTGCCAAAAGAACGGACTATCGATGGACAACCGAAATTATAGAGTGGATTCCAAAGCACAGGAAAAGACCAAGAAGAAGACCACATGGGAGATGGGTGGAATAAATTCGAAAGCACGAGGGATTGACATGGAGGAGACTGGCTCAAGGCAGACCGTTGTGGAAGAAACTTGGGGAAACTGGCTCAAGACAGACCGTTGTGGAAGAAACTTGGAGAAACTGGATCAAGACAGACCTTTGTGGAAGAAACTTGGAGAAACTGGCTCCAGACAGACCGTTATGGAAGAAACTTGGAGAAACTGGCTCAAGACAGACCGTTGTGGAAGAAACTTGGAGAAACTGGCTCAAGACATACCGTTGTGAAAGAAACTTGTAGAAACTGGATCAAGACAGACCGTTGTGGAAGAAACTTGGAGGAACTGGCTCAAGACAGACCGTTGTGGAAGAAACTTGGAGAAACTGGCTCAAGACAGACCGTTGTGGAAGAAACTTGGAGAAACTGGCTCAAGACATACCGTTGTGAAAGAAACTTGTAGAAACTGGATCAAGACAGACCGTTGTGGAAGAAACTTGGCGGAACTGGCTCAAGACAGACCGTTGTGGAAGAAACTTGGAGGAACTAGCTCAAGACAGACCGTTGTGGGAGAAACTTGGAGAAACTGGCTCAAGACAGACCGTTGTGGAAGAAACTTGGAGAAACTGGCTCAAGACAGACCGTTGTGGAAGAAACTTGGAATAACTGGCTCAAGACAGACCGTTGTGGAAGAAACTTGGAGGAACTGGCTCAAGACAGACCGTTGTGGAAGAAACTTGGAGGAACTGGCTCCAGACAGACCGTTGTGGAAGAAACTTGGAGGAACTGGCTCAAGACAGACCTTTGTGGAAGAAACTTGGAGAAACTGGCTCAAGACAGACTGTTGTGGAAGAAACTTGGAGAAACTGGCTCAAGACAAACCGTTGTGGAAGAAACTTGGAGAAACTGGATCAAGACAGACCGTTGTAGAAGAAACTTGGAGAAACTGGCTCAAGACAAACCGTTGTGGAAGAAACTTGGAGAAACTGGCTCAAGACAGACCTTTGTGGAAGAAACTTGGAGAAACCTTCATCCAGCAGTGGACTGATAACTGTTGACAATGATGACGATGACTGTGAATTTGCATTGTGCTAGAAGGAAAATACAGTAGAGACTTTTTACATAAAGGAGAAAGGGGGTTTACAATTTTCTTCTTCAATCCAATACATTTATGGCCAATGGAATAAACTTTGATTTATATCATATGATTGATATCGTGCCACACAAAAGAGTTAAAAATTTCTTCAAAGTTCAGTTCCTCGCTTTACTTTTAAATAACATTTGCAATCGTTGTATTTTAATGGACAAATTTAAACAGGAAAACAATCTATGTAAGCAACGTCCGCTGGCCTTTTTACATACCCAGCGACAAAAATTCCATCAAAACAGAGAATTTCCATGGTGTGCCGTCCATTCTGAGGATGAAATGAATGTGGACAAAGTGAACGGTGGACAGAATGAACCGTGGACAAAATAAACTGGACCAAGTAAACATGGACGAAATGAACACGGACAAAATGATGTCTCGTTAGTCATATTGCTTTTCTGCTGGCGGTAATTGACTAATGGAGTGCACCGTACTTTGGGTGCTTGAAGTTTCCGTCACTATGACAACATTTCATCTGCGACAAGCTAATACATCACCTCGATTTTTTGGGGTATAGGTCTAGAAGGAATTGAGTTTTTACTATGACTACGACAGTATTTGACTAGAGCTAGTTAAAATCCATTCCGTGGTCACTTCATAACAGTTGAATGAGTTATATCTATACCACGATCACTGGAGAAAATAAATATCAGTTTCTTCTGATCGTTAGTTGTTTAAATAACAAATACACCGAGTGGCAAATTATTATAACCGCCTGGTTCGTACGCTGTTGGGTCACCTTTTGCCCTTAATGCTGTCTGAATTCGTCTTGGTACGAACTCTATTAAATGTCGGTAAGTGGCTTGAGGGATATTACCCCAAATGCGATGAACTGCGACCTCCAGTTCTTAAAGATTTTATGGTAGAGGATCCAGTTCTTTGATGCCCCTTTCGACTTCATCCAACAAACGCTTCATTGGATTGAGATCCAGTGATTGAGGAAGCCAATGTCCCAAGGAAATGTCTCGGTGATGCTCCTCAAACCATTCGCATACAATGTGAGCATTATGACATGGAGCATTGTCTTACTGGAAGAATCCATCTTCATTGGGATAAACCATCAACATAACTAAGTGGACTTGATCATCAACTATATTTAAATACCTTTGGGTTGCCAGATGTTGCTCTACACGAATCAAAGGGCCCAAACACTCGCAGAAAATCCTGCCCTAGACAATAACGTTGCCTCCGCCAGCTTGAAGAGTAGTGACGATGCTAAATGAAGCCCTGTTGCTGTCTCCATATCTTCGCCCATCCATCTGCATGGTGTAGTTGGAAACGTAATTTTTCGGAACCAATTTACCCTTTTCCACTCATTTACCGTCCAATTCTTGTATTTATGAGCGAACTGGAGGTATTTCTCGTTCGCTTTAGATAGCAGTGGCTTACGGAGAATCCATCCATCTGCTTCTTTAGCACATACGATGTAATGTGATGTTAGCTGTACGTTGAGAGGCAATCCGACTTGGTACCTGATTCAGATTATCTGTAATCTCACGAAGTGTTCCCGGTCTGCTGGACTGAATAAGTCTGCCTACTCTCCGCTCAGCTCGAACATTCGGTTGCCGTTGAGGACCACACACTTTGTGCTCCGAACTGGTGGTCCACTCACTTTAAACTTCGACAACTCCTTCCCTAGAAAATTTCAAAAGTGCAACCGGTCAGGTAATGCTTGCACCAATGCTTCGAGCACCCACGATTATTCCACGTTCAAAGTCCATCAGATCACATCTTTTACCCATTATTTCTTACGCAGTGCACTTCATTAGTCTCTGCGCGCCTTCAGCATTCCCTTATTATACCGACTCAGCCATCTTGCATCAGCAGCATCCGCGGCCTAACTACTTAGCATAAAATGCTCGGATGGTCATAATAATTTGGCCACTCAGTGAATACGCTAGCCGTAATTTCAAAATTCTTTATAATTGTGTGTGTGTGTGTGTGTGTGTGTGTGTGTGTGTGTGTGTGTGTGTGTGTGTGTGTGTGTGCGTGCGTGTAATTCAATTTTTCTAAATCGGAAAACTTCCTGACTGAGATAAATTGAATTTTAAAACACATTCTGACAAATATGTACTCGTATTTCGAAATCGTAGCTACAGTATATACACAGTCGAGTCACATTATTGTGACCACCAGGTCATATCCAGAGTAATCGCTGTTTGACGGACTGGGAGGGACTCAATAAAGTGCTGGAAGGTGTTCACAGGTATGTGGAGCCATGCTGACTGCATTGCATCTGACAGCTGCTGGAGAGTGTGTGGTGGAAGATCCATAGAGCAAACAACACGATCGAGCTGGTCCCACAGATGCTTAATTGTTTTTACGTCTGGGGAATTAGAGAGCCAGGGAAGTACTTTGAAATCCTCATCGTTCTCTTCCAACCACTCTCGGACATTTCTAGCTGTATGACACGTCGCATTGTCGTTCTGGAAGATCCCGTCCAACCCAGGGAAGACAAGCAGCATGTATGGGTGTACGTGGTCTGCAAGGATGGATTCATAACAAATTCGGTCCATAGTGCCTTCTACAGGTATGAGTGCACCCAGAGAATGCCACGAAACCATTCCCGAGACCATAATGCTGTCCCCATCAGCTTGTGTTCTTCCAGCAATGGCTGAAGCGTATTTGTTCTGCGATGTTTCTCGCCTTATACGCCAACGTCCATCAGTTCGATGAAGCAGAAAACGTGACTCATCGGAGAAGGCAATCCTTAACCAAACAGCGGAGGTCCAATTACGATACTGCCGTGCAAATATAAGCGTTTTCTGCCGATGCACCTTCGTTAGCATAGGTGCAGTGACCGTCCGTCTGCACCGGAGACCCAAAAGCAGCAGGGTTAGCTGAACTGTCGTTTTATATACACTTTCGGTAGCCTCCTGGTTCATTCGGCCAGTGAGTTGCTCCAATGTAGCGTGTCTATCGGCCCTCACGCACCTTCGAAGCCGACGTTCACCTCTGACATAAATGGCACATGGTTCTCCGTAGTTTCCTCGTTGCTTATTCGCAGTGATGCCATTTATCCAATCACGATACACTTTAAATACAGCAGCACGCGAACAGTTCACCAACTGCGCTGTTTCAGAAAAAATGCCACCCTTGGTCCGAAAGCCGATAATCATCCCTTTTTTGAAAATCTGCTAAATCGCTCCTTTTATCCATGACAGCAACTAGTGATATGTTTTCAGAATGATAAGATCATATGTAGAGGATTTTAGGAAGGGATTGTCTCACCCCAGGTCTTAAACAACCCTTAGAAATAGGAAGCTAGGGGGATTTGGGCTAGAGAGCCCGATAGGAAAGTGACACGGAAGCGAGGTGGAAAGAAGGAAGAGGACGCCCTTATTCATTACCGGGGGGGGCAGTACCCAGGGTCCGACGGCTTAACGTGCCTATCCGACGCACAGAGGGTATTTAGTCATTCGAACGTTCGTACCTGCCCAGGATCGAACCTGAGGTTATCTCCATGGCAGTCACGAACGCTGACCACTAGGCCACTTGCGGCTCTAAATCTTTTCAGAATGATATGATATGATATTTGAAGAAGTTTTAAGAAGGGAGTGTCTGACCCCAGGTCTAAAACTGCCCTTAGAAAAGAGAAGCTAGGAGATCTGAGTAAGTGCACTCAATAGGAAAGACAAACAGAAAAATGTAGTGAAAGGAGAGGGTGATCCGTGACACAACTCTGTCTGGAAGGGGGGAAAGGGAACGAAGCACTGCACAACATCGCAGAGACCCACAACACCAACCAGCCGCCCGACGCACCAGGGGGCGACTGAAACTCAACGATACCAATTTCAAATGTCCAAGCAGAATGAATTTTCGCCATCTCGATGCCAATCTGAAAAAGAAGGGTGTGGTGGTCTGTCTAACACCCACCAGTGTTCACATACTTACTCTCTGTGTTAAGGGGGTCAACGATCGCCGCCTTAGTTCTGGGATACCTAAGGATTTCGCTGGAATTGTAACCAACCGCGCCCCTAACAAGTCCATTTGGATGGGTTTCCGCTTTCTTGCACACACACACAGTATTTGTCATTTTCTTGTAGGACTTCCGTCCACAGTGAGTAGAGTTTAGGTCCCAGCCACCTACAGCGAGATCGCCTTTTGGGGCAGGACACAGAAACGGAAGGAATGAGAGCAAGTCTAGCGACTTTGACAGAACAGTTTGTAGTGAGATTAAAGTACAGTAGATGGCGCCACCGTACAAGTAAGATGTTGCACATAGAGGGGTTAGAGAATTTCAGGGGGGGGGGGGCATAGGAAAGGATACCCATTTAACCAGTGGATCCAGCCTGGGGGCCGTCACTTAACGTGCTCTTCCGATGCACGGCGGATATTCAGCGATTGTTAGTAAATCACACCATCTCTGAAAGATCAGCCCAGGTTCGAACCTGAGGACCTTGCATTGATAGTCTGACTCGCTACCCCCAAGCCATCTCAGGGCACGAGCCTTCTGTCATTGGCTACGCGCTATTGACATCAAAAGTAGGAGGTGGTCACAATAATGTGACTCGATTGTGTATTAAATAAGGACTTTATTTATCTATGGTCGTAATTTTAAAGACGAAAACGCAATAGTCTCGGAGAAAATGTGTATAAAACAAATTAACGTTGCAGTTATAGGACAGATTTCCCCTTGAGATCCCCTTTAAACCCACGGAAAAGTGTCTTTCGCAAGGTAAGGAACTTTTTCGCACTAAAATTTAATATCTAAAATAGAGAATGTCTACAGTTGACGAAGTTTGCTAAATGTTTTCAAAGGTTTAGCTGGATTTTTAATGGAAACTACGAAACACATTAACGTCAGAAGCTAAATTTAAGTGAAACTCATATCTGCTTATTAATTCATGGTAAAGGAGCTGCACTTAAGAAATAATCCCAGTGGTCTCTCTATTGCATTAAGTTCTGCGGGCATTTTATTTAAAGCCATTTCGATGACTTCCTACTGTTAGTGAGAGCATAATCCGCTCTAATTTCATCACAAGAAGTTAACCCCACGAGAGTTAGCTGCACTTTTCTAATTTTTCTGTTGAAATCTCATCGCAGCAGTCCAAATTACGAGTATTTTCCACGGAAATTTTAAATCCCATTCATTCAAATATTTAGTTTTATCATTTGTTTAACATTTCAATACAGACGTTTATTTTCGGGAGATATTTAATAAGGAATTGGAGATACTTGAAGCATTGAGTCCTAAAACTAAAATCATATGAGAACAGAAAGCAGAGGAAAGATTCGTAGATGATTATGATGTTGACAGCAATATGTATCTGATGTGATATAGTACTGTTTTTTCACAAAACTGTTCGGAGGAAAGCGAAATAATAACTTAAGATCACACAAAGGGCATCCTGAAAGTAATACCTCTGCCTAAATAACTTCTGAAATTTTGATTTAATGAATTGCACTGGCATGTACTATGATATGTTACCAATATGGGAACAAATTTTTTTCCATAATCGGAAACAGAGATCATGAATGAGAGAAAAAGCAGAGAGTCGTAATTGAATTCCAGGAAAAAGACTAATGGGAAGCTCCAGAAATCCACAGAAGATTCCTGGCGGTGTACGGAGCTGCCACAATCGATACCAGTAATGTCCGAAGATGGATGAAGAGGTTTCGAGAGGGAGAAACTTCAGTGTTGGACAAACAACGGAGTGGAAGACTCATAACTGCGGTGACTGATGCCAACAGGCAACGGCTGAAGGACCTCATCACAGCTGATCGTCGTCTCACCATCCAGGAGTTTCAACAATAAACAGTGCTCACTATGTGCAAACATTGAAGAAGCTAAAGGAAGCTATCTGAAGGAAAAGACGTGACATTCCACTTCATAGTGTTGTTTTACGCCATGATAACGCACGTCCCCACACCTCAATGGAGACTTCACAGGCTATTACCAAAATGAGGTGGACGATGATGTTCCAACCCCCGTACAGTCCTGATTTGTCTCCCTCAGGCTCTTTTCTGTTTGCCCCTTTGGAAACTACCCTTCGTGGAGAACATTTCGACGATGTGATAGACGTTAAACTGGCTGTGAACTCATGGGCGAAACGACAGCCTCGGGAATTTTTTCCAAAATGGATTTTGCCAATGGTTTCAAAGATGGCGAAAATGTATAGAAAGGGATGGACAATACTTTGAGTAGGCTAGCATTATTAATAAGACGTCCAAGTATTTTGCCACCAAGTTTCACAATTTTCTACTTCTACAAATAAAAATCTTATGAGGGACGAGGCATTAACTTTCAAGATGCCCTTTATATTTAAAATATTGTGTATCATCACGCTGTCCGAGGATACATATAAATTTTTTATGAATAAATCCCAAACTAAATTACAGGACTGAAAAGCGGAACTCCAGCCTCGAAAGACGATGCAAAAAAAAAAAAAAAAAAAAAAAAGAATGGATGGTTCTATCAGGGCTCTATTTCGACCAGTAGTTAGTAGCAAATTGCTAGCAAGCAAATGAATTTCGTTAGTGATAAAAAGTGGTTCTAGCAAAAGTTGCTAATGGAAAAACTTTGAATGTTTTAGTGTGAACTGTAAAGCGATACTGCATTGCGCATGTGGATTATTTTTAACACATACAAAAAGGAACAACTGCTTTCTGGAAACGAATGTTTCTTGAAAAGTACAAACATTATAAAAACATTTGGTACTAGTAGAAATATCCAATATATTTCCTTTATCTACTTCTGCATGTGAGATTGGGTTTAGTTTCTGATTGGAAGGGCAGTTTAAATTTACAAACTTTGAATGCTCTCATGAGTATTGAGGTTAAAGGTCCGTCCGAAGACAAGTTTAACCACAGGCCTGCTGTTTTAAAGTGGTATGATGAAAAGACCTGAAACTTAAGATTTTGAATTACGTTCTTGAATTTTGTCAATACAGTTAAATAAAAAAACTGTTTTTTAACTATTTGCATTCGAATTAAATTGTTAGAATTAATCTGTCAGGCCCAACAGGGGTTTTTTTCGGGGGGGGGGGGTCAACGACCATCGCGTGTAACTCAATGAATTATAAAATTATAAGCAGTCGCCCGTCCCTAATTCAGGTCCACTGGCTCCATGGAGGATAAAGGGCCAGCGCAGTAAGACAAACACACCATCAATGTTTCACCGGGATTCGAACCCAAACCCCATCTCTGATGAATGGCCATAAGCCAGCGTCTTTGGGGGTGGCCCTAGCAGATTGCGTGCGCCACTGTGTGTGTGGAAGGTGAGGGAGAGGTTTTTATTGTGCTAATTAACCGGGAAATACATCATGCAACTAAACGGCGCTAAAATTTCAATGTTGTATCAAGAAATGTGCAAGAACACTTCTGGTGACATTTCCAAAGACATCCAATTCCACATTGACCTGACTTAACACAGCAGTTATAAAAGGATGTGCGGCGAATCAATTATTTAATTTTGTAGGTCACTGCAATAAATCTGAAGACCAAAAATATGTTTCTGACGCGCCGACGGTCTAGCATTATAAATTTATCGTCCATAATTTTGAAAGTGTAGAAGAAAAGGAATTCCGAGCTGTCTGAAAGAGAACAAAGAAAAATGAATAATCATTGAATGGAAATCGATATGCAGCTCTCTCTCTCTCTCTCTTTTTTTTTTTTTTTTTTGAAAAAACCCAAATGACTGAATTGAAGGAAGGGAAGGGATCAAAGCCTGGCTCGGAGGGTATTGTTCAGGGAAATCCTCCGCTGAGAACGCTTTCATTGCGAGATAGCTTCCGGAGAAATCGACGAAGGATAACGATGACCTGTAGGAACATACCTCTACGTTCATTTCCGTGTATACGCGCTCAGACTCCAATGCTGAGGGAGGGTGTAGCGGATATAGTTCCTCCCCGTTACATTCTCCCCAGGCTCTTTGTATCCCACAGTCAAACATAAAACTTTTTCCTATTCATCGAGGAATCAGCTAACAGAGACTTTAACTTTCTTCTCGAAAACTTGGGGTATGCATTATAATACACGCCAAGGGTACATATTTCAGATCTGTGGGATATCTACACGCCTGTCTCTGTGCATAGTAATTTGGAAAAACGCATTTGAATTGATCTTTCCGCTGTGGCAACGCACTAGAATCTGCTGCAGAGAATAAAAGCTTTGTACAGAGTGTAAATAAGATGCAACGCGATCCTCATACGATTTGTTTCTGAGAGGGATTTTACTGCAATGCGTTTTTGTCAGAAAAAGGCCAAAGAAAATTTGCTTTTGTGTGTGTAGTCTGCCTGAGTGTACTGCAGTGGAGAAGTAAGAATGATTAAGCCTTGTTGGTTTCCATACGGAAAAAAAAGTGTTGTACCAGTATTTTCCAATCTTAAACACACCGCGTGCTTCCTTAGTTTAGTCTAAACATCACTGCCATTTTCGTAAATCGTATATTTTCTTAATACACTCAACCTTCTATGTACGGCCATACTTGCATAACGCCACTCATTGGATATAAATAGACGCGCTCTGCACAAAACATCCCTTCACTGTAGAAAATAAGAGGTGTGAATTCACGGGTAACTTATGAAAATTGCAGCAAAGTTGCCGTTAGGTGCCCGTCTTTTAACGAAATTTCCGTTCTTAAAAGTGCCGTTTTTTTTTTGTTGTTGTTGTTGTTCTTGTTCTTGTTTTTAACTTCTGCCAGGTTTCTTTAGGTTTTTTTAACATCCGTATTTTCACAGAATTTTCGTAGGCAGAAATTCCGTTTATTTCAGAAAAGCCCGCTTCTGGTTTTTCCGTAATTGTACAGAAATTTCGCAATTATTTTAGCCCTTACACCAAATAATCCTTTCGCAGCGGTAAGGATCGAGCCGACGTCGTTTAGGCAAAGGTCGGATTAAGGGGGTCCCACAGGTGCCCCCCTTAATCCGAACTTGCCTAAACGTGGGGCCTTGTGCCCCACAATGACCAAGGGCCCAGGAGACATGCTTGGGCAAATAACAGATGGAGAGAGAGAGGTTTGTATAATAGTTTTGCCTTTGTCTCGCATGATTTCCAATTGCCCCAAACAGGCTGGTAGACGAATAAAAAGCACTGAATTTTTTAATATTTTTTTTTATAATTTATTTTTTTTAAATCGAAGAAACTGAATTTTCTAGCCCTTACACCAGAAAATCCTTTTTCAGCGGTAGGGATCGAGCCGACGTCGTTTGGGCAAGGCCGGATTAAGGTGGGTCTATAGTGGCTATAGCCTTGGGTCCCCCAAGGGCCTAGAAGACATGCCTGGACAAATAACAAATAAGAAGAGAAAGAGAGAGAGAGGTTTGTAAAATAGTCTTACTTTTGTCTCGTATGATTTCCACTTGTCCGAAACAGGCTGGTAGACGAACATATTTCAAGGCAATAGCTTACAAAGGGTAAAAGTTTCATGTCGCTGTGTACAGCGAGGACGACGAAACAGTTTCAGCTTTTTCACTGCCATCCACCCACACTTCCCAGTGTGCACTTGAAACCGTTAATGGTCGAAGTTCAGGACGATGTGATTTTCAAATTTTCTGAAGCATGTCTACTTGCGCAGGAGCAAATAGTTGTAAATATTAAGTAAAAATTACGTGAATGCCGATAACACAGCACTCTGCCGAAATGTGGAATTAAAATTGAACCAGCAAATAATGAAAGAGCATTAGATAGTGAATATAACAATGGGAAGATGCCTTCGGAGTAGTGCTTAGAAAAACTCTTTTTAAAGTTAAACCGTTCAGGGGAGTTTTCTGTGACAGAGCACAAATGACTAGTTCCCTACGGCGCGTTCGGAAAGGTCATGAAGTTTAGGCGTATCTGCATAATGTTTTATATGTCTCCATTCACTGCTTCTGACAATTGCTTTCATGCTTATGAGTGACTAACACTTCACAGTGTAGGTTGCTGTGTACTCTGATTAGCTGCGCGCAGGGACGTCGCTAGGCTTCGATATCAGGTTAGGCGACGGGTGGACGAACATTGCTTTTGGTGGGGCAAGCTATTGCAACTTTTTATTTTTTTTTATTTTACGAAGAACGACTTTTTGATCTTTTTTTTTTTTTTACTGAAGTTTTAACGACCACTGGGCTATAAGCAGTCACCCGTCCCTAATTTAAAGTCACTGGTTCCATGGAAAGGAGAGAGCCAATGCCGTAAGACAAACATAACACCCAGGATTCGAACCCGGACCTTTCCCGGACGAATGGTCATAAGCCAGAGCTTACACCACTGCTCCACCGGGGCTGCTTTACTGCTTTTCACTACTGGCTACAAAGGAATTCGTGCAATCCCCATCCGCACCACATGTACACACATAAATACTCAGATCTGACTAGTTACGCCACTGGTGTAAGATACAAGTGTTGCTAGACTGTTGCCTTCAACTTTTTGCTAGCTCTGAATATATTGTCTCAAACTGCTTTTCAAAATTTTGCATTGTTGCTTACGAAAATAGTACTGTATTTAAACAATTTCTTTAGAAGAAAGTATCATTTTTGTTTATCTAAGTCAAATTATAACGTCGTGTCACGCAGACACAATGCCACCCTCCTCCATAACTTCCCTTCTTCCAGCCAGCAACTTTGCCTTGCACTCCTGTCCTACAAAGGAGCCACTTTCTAAAGCACTTTTACTGTCGCGGAGCAGTCTTAAGACCGCTAGAGTAGCTTTGGACTCCACTTCCGTGTTGGAATCTTCTATTTTGTAAAGAAAACAAACAGAGCAATTAATAGTGATCCCTCAGTGAATTCCTATTCACCCTCCTCAGTAGCGCCCTGACCATACAAATATTTTGATGCTATTTTGGTATTTTTTTTTTTTCTTTTTTTGAGACGTAAACTTTAAATGCACTTCCTAGGGGAAAATACGTAGAGATACAAGAAATTGCATTTTAAAGTTAAATATATTGAAAAAGGGCACATTTCGAACTGGGTGGGCAAGAAAATTTTCAGGGTGCGCTCAAGCCCACCCTCGGCGATGCCCCTGGCTGCGCGGAATACTGTATGCTGCTAACGCCTTTAGAAAACCACTGAACTGTATAATTTTCTTTTTCAGGTACAATTTTCAGTAAATTTATTCATACGCTGTGCTTTTTTTTTTACTTTTTACGCCCCTTAAAGCACGAAACTACACCCCTGGTATGACCATTCTGGGAAGGCAATAGCCCTCCCTGACCTCCCGGTAGCTACGGCCCTGATTGGTACGAGCTACTGCATAGCGTGAGCAGCCTACCAGGGTCGCTGTTTCGGAGATGCTCTTACCAAGGTGTCTTGCCATACCGATCTGGCCTTTGTCGAAATCAAATAAATCTTTTGCTTTTCCCATCTGAAGACGAAACGAAATATTGACTGAGATGTATTATTCATTTATGCTCGACATGTCGTGAATGCCTTACCCCGCCCGCGGCAATTGAGCATCATCACTGACTCAACTATCCATTTTCATGTAGGGCTTACGTCCATAGTTTAGACTCCATGCACCTACAGCTGATCAGCAAACGGAACGGATTAAAGCAAGTCTAGCGAATTTGGCAGACAGTTTATAGGTCAAATTGACGACAGTAGGTGGTGTCACCGTACAAGTCGGTGTTACCCATAGAAGGGAGAGATAAATATCGTTACGATCTGATATCTTTATATGTAACCGAGGGTTCGTACCCGGGGCAGTGGACTTTGCGTGCTCGTCCGAGACACGGTGAATATTCAGCGATTGTTAACAAATGCCACCACCTAAGATCGGATCTGGATCATTTCCATCAGTAGTCACATTCGTTAACCGTTAACCACTAAGTGATCCGCGGCTCAATACTGACTGAGATATCAGATCAAATGTAGAGAATTTTATGAAGAGAGTGTCTGACCCCAGGTCTTAACCCTTAGAAATAGGAAACTAGGAGATTTGGGCTAGAGTGCCTGATAGGAAAGTGACACGGAAGCGAGGTAGAACGGAGGAGGAAGACTCCCTTATTTATTATCGAGGGCCTAGCACCCGAGGCCCGACGGCTCAAAGTGCTCATCCGACGCACGGCGGGTATTTAATGGTTCGAGCGTTCATACCTGTCTGAGATCGAATCGGGGTTTTCTCACTTACTGAGAATGGTCTGACCCAGGAGTTATAAACAGTATATTGACAAAGGTCACCGGACACCTAGAAGAGAAACACAACATAACATTTATTGACATACATTAGTACGGTGTCGGCCCACCTTTGGCCTTAATGCATGCACTGACTCTTCGACACATGCTTTCGACAAGGTTTTGGAACACAGCGATAGGTATACACTTCCATTCAGTACATAATGCTGCCGCAAACTGTTGCTTATTTGTAGGCCTTGATTCCAAACTTCTTATGCGGCGCACTAATTCATCCATTAGGTGCTCTATGGGATTAATGTCAGGGCTCTGTGCTGGCCAGTCCATACACACGATACGGAATTATCGTCAAACCACGCCGTAACAGTCCTTGCTTTATGGGATGTAAGTCGTGTCTGTTTTGAGCTCCGTGTTTCGCCGTCTACTGAGTGTGTTTTGTGTGCTCTGTCGTTTAACTTTTGTGCGTGCCTTCAAGACGAAGGTTGTATCTTTCATTTAAGACATCTCCCGAGTCGGTGAGTACTATTTTCAATTAGCTATCAGCACTTTATTTTCTCGACCAGTTGGTCGTTTTTTACTAAGTTAGGCCTCGCCATCGGCGATGGCGACTGCTGATAAGAGCAGAATTCCCGCTCTCGTCACAGCTTCTCCTACTACGTCGATCCTTATCTCTGACGGAGCAAACCAATCAGCGTCCGTCCTTGATGATAGGGAATATCGTCCTCCTCCTGATGCCTATTGCTCTTCTTCTTCTACGCTTCAACTCTCTGACTCCACCATGCCTCCTGGTGGTGAGGCTATGACGTTCGTTCCTGATGCTACCGATGACGTAATGGATATCTCTGAGGGCGTTGCTTCTCTGCCCTCGGTAGCCTTGCCCAGCGTTGTGTCAGCTCCTTCATCCAGCGCTGCACCTCTGCCTTCCAATGGAGGATTGCCTTCCCGCTCTTATTCTAGCGTTACCTCAGGTGCGTCCCTACCGACGCAATCGACTCGCCTTCCCCTTGCAGATGCCCATGTCCAGATACATGGTGACTCACTTCAATTGGACGTTCCGCACTTCTCACCCGCTGCGCAGGAACTTCACTCCACCCGCGAGTTGGGAGTGTGCCTAGATGCTCTTCCGAATACACCGCTGAAAGTCTATTGTGATACGCTCCTTGCTTTTCTTCCAGCCGGAGCCATTACTCACCTCACCCGCCGGCCGCGGACGGTGATTGTTTATTTCACATCCAAAGAGCATGCAGACACGCTTCTAAACTTTGGTCTTGACCTGGGAGACTACCACCTGGAAGCTGAACCGATTTGCCAGGCGCCCTGTTCAGGTCTCCTTGCATCCGGTGCCCCCCGAAATCTCGGATGCGATGATATGTACTGCACTTAGTAAGTGTGGTAAGATTGTTGGTCCTGTTATCACACATTCAGCTGCGCCCAAGGATCCTGCAAATAAGAATGTTCGTAGTTTTCGCCGGAGTGTTCGACTCATCTTTCCATCAGAGGAGCATCTCCGTAAGTTCCCACGGATCCTAAACGTCCGATGTGGGCAGCTCTCCTACAGAATTGACATGCTAACATCAGAACACTGTGCTAATTGCAAAGAACTTGGGCATCAGCGTGCTCGATGCCCCAACAACCAGTATCCAGCTCCCACGGCTTCTACAGTGCCTACCGCCTCTAAGCAGCCTCCTGCTACATCTCGCTCTCGACCTGCACCGTCTTCAAATGTGCCAACTGCCCCAGGGCCGAGTTACACAAAAAGTATATCTACAGCCTCTCGTCCACGAGCGTCTTTTGATGCTGATCTCACCTCCCACCTTCAATTTCCAGTGCTCACCTCACCTATTACTCCTCATCCCGTGGCAACATCGGGAGACTTCGCCGCTGGTTTCCCACCAGTCTTCACTGTTGGTGTCTCCGAGTGTGACGGCGGTGCCGATAACTCCTCTGACTCTGCGTCAGCTTCCCGAGCATCGTCGCTCCCTGGAAAACGAATTTCTGGCACTCGTACAGGTACCCGACGTAAGAGGAAGAAGAAGAAATCTTCCTCTGCGGATGGGCAACAGTTCCGTACTACCAATTCTTCAGGAGATATCTCTCCCTCTCCTGCGCCAACAGAAATTGAAAGGGACACTGATGATGATGGGTCTCCACCTTCGTTTGAGGTCTTTTCAAGTGTTCTCTCCAAATGTGGTGCTCCTTCAGAATCTCCCAGTCTTGGAGATTACTATCAGTTTTGCACCCACGCCACGAACCTGGAGTCGTCGTATGACTACCTCCGAGAGCGCGAAGACATTCTTCCCGCGCTGCTCCTGCAAGCCGGATGCATTGCTAAGTACCTTCGTGGGTTTGTTCATGACCCCCTGCACCACTCATGGACCCTTGGCTGCGTAAACCGATTACAACAACTCCTGAAAGTTGCTCCGCGACTCCTCCAACCAACGACTGACCAGTCCATTCAAGGTCACGACCCTTAATTGCAGAGGGTTCGCTAGCCCCCTAGCGAATGCTCTTGTTATGGAAGACCTCTCGCCCCTCGGGGCCGATCTGTTACTACTACAAGAAACAAACTGCCATTCCTCCACTCTGTTTACTCGCTGGCGTGCTAGCGATTATGTGTTCCATCATGCTTTCCGCTACTCATCTCATGGTGGACTTGCTATCGGAATACATCAACATTTCCGATCCACCCTCACTGCACTCTCAGTGCAGAACTTATGCCGAGATTTACTCCAGCAAGTCTCCTTCACAGTTGGCGGAGCTCGATTTCACATCTTTAATGTGTATATTCCATGCACCTCTATTCATTTATCCATCTTGTTCACCAAACTCCGTAAAGCTCTCTCGAAAGTCTCACCTTCGGATCGTGTGCTCTTGGGTGGAGACTTCAATTGCACCCTTGACCCGGCTCTGGATCGCTCTCCTTCGTCACGAGAGCGTCGGACGGATCTCGTCGCACTACTCCATGACCTTGTTGCTGATTTCTCCTTCACCGATGCTTATAGGCGCCTTCATCCACAAGAGACCTCACACACGTGGCGCTCGTCTGGGAGTCAGCTTCCATCAACTGCACGCTTGGATCGGGTTTACGTTTCCACACCGCTTCTTGCGTCTATTACCGAGTTGCAACATCAACCTACTGCTTCCTCAGACCACTGCACGGTCACCCTCACAGTGTTTGTTGCGGCGTCACTCCCTCGGACTGTTCGTCCGTGGACATTTGACTCCAATCTCCTCACTGATCCTGAATTTTGTGCCTCTGTCCGTTCTTTTCCTCGCTGCTCGTCGCGCAGGGTTGCATTCCGCACCCTGTACCTTGACGTATTGGCTTCGTGTCAAGCATCAGCTCCTCTTACATATCAAGCAACTTTCCTTCACCATGAAGACTTCTAGTCAGATGCGCCTCGATCACGCCAGGCAGATACTCACACTGATTGGGTTATCAGATCCGCTTTTTCCAACATATCAGGCGGAGCTACAGGCTTTGCTGAAACCTCTTGCGCAGCAAGCACTTTTACGTCTGCGCATTAAACATCTCAATCCGGAGGAATGCACCTATGATTTTCTAACATCAATGGAATCTGCACGTAAGTCTTCTACCTCGCTTCGTCATCTTCGCCTCCCCTCTGGCGAAATCACATCCGATTCGGCAGCGATTTGCTCTCACGTTCGTCAGTTCTATACCACCAAGTTCAGTGAAACTCCTCCCCTTCTCCCTCTGCTCTCCCCCATCTTCTCAATAACCTACCTCAAGTTCCGTCTCATCTTGCTCACACCCTGTCTCTTGCACCCACATCCACGGAGGTGTCCGACACCTTCTCTTCCCTTAACCCCCATGCCGCTCCGGGTCCGGACGGCCTCTCTTTCCTTTTTACCGTGCGTTCTTGCCTCTTTTGTTGCCTTTTCTCCTCTCCGCTTTTTCTGCTGCATTTAACTGCTCCCCCTCCCGAGGAGTTTCACGGACGCACATGTGGTCCTATTTCCCAAGAAGGGTGACCCTCTTGACTTGGGAAATTGGCGCCCCATTTCTCTTCTCAATCAAGATTATAAACTCTATACTAAGCTTCTTTCCCGTCGACTAAACTCTATCCTCCCTCACATCCTTGCTGACTCTCAAACCTATACTGTTCCTGGCCGTTCTCTTTCCTCCAATGTTCAACTTCTTCGCGATCTCATTCATCTTGCCAAGACTCATTCTGAACCTCTTGCTCTCCTTTCCTTAGACCTCCGTTCCGCTTTCGATAATATCTCACACGCCTATTTAACACAAACCCTGCTACACTTTGGCTTTCCTCCACAATTTGTCTCCGTTCTTCTCTCCCTCTACCGGGACGCCGTTTTCCATGTCAAGACGGCATCTTTTCTCACAGCACATGTTCCCTTCAAGCGGGGAGTTCGTCAGGGCTGCCCGCTTTCTGGTCAACTGTTTGCGATTGCCGTCGAGCCTTTTCTACGCTCTCTGCAAACATCTCTTCTAGCACAACTTCCACCACCAGTTGCCAGCTCACGGCATCACTCAGTAATTTACTCTGCTTATGCAGATGACATCACCGTCTGCATTCGTAGCGACTCACAGTTCCAACTGCTTCGTCGTTTGTTCTCCGCATATGCTTCATGTTCTGCAGCTGAACTGAATACGTCTAAGAGCACTGGATTGTGGTGCGGGTCGTGGTCCAATCGCTTGGATGCTCCATGGGGGGCCACATGGTCATCCACTACCCAACGCTTCCTGGGTGTGCACTTAGGCGCACCACAAGCTGCATCCAGTGCAACTCGCTCGGAACTCCATCCTCGCCTCCTTCGCACAGCTGCATTCTGGTGTCGTGCGCAGTTCTGTACGTCCTACTACCAGCGTGCAAATCTCACCAGGACATACCTTCTGTCCATCTGCAAGCATTCTTGGATTGCATCTACGACCCCGCTTTTCTGTCTCCAGGAGGTTACACGCTGCCTTACTCGAGTAATGTGGGCGGGTCATCACTGGATTAACGTCCACAAGCTCTGTGCTCCTCCCTCCTATGGTGGTGCTGGTCTACCTGATGTCCCGCTGTACTACAAAGCAAGCCGAGTGATCAACTTCATTCACCTCTTCACGGCTCCAGTGGCTTCCGCAGTTCAGGTACGTGACGTTCTTGCCTCCTTGCGTAACCCACATTTTTCCTTTCTTTCTTTAGTTCTCATGGATTGCTGTCCTTTCCCCCCTCCAAACTCCCACCTGCATATTCTGAAGCCCTCATTCACCTTCGCTCTCTCCCCCTCATTCGCTCCCCTCCCTCTTCAACTCTAGAGCTTCTTTCTGAACCCCTCTTCTTCAACTCCCTTGTTCATCCCCCCCATCTCCCCTGTTTTTCATTCCCCTCTTGGCTCCGAGCAGGTGTAGTAACTGTACAAGACCTCACTAACTCGGATCTATCCTGGCGCCCTCTCTCTGGCCTCCCCCTGCTATTCTCTCGTCCCCATCCGCCCATTTGGTCTATGACTCTCTGCTAACTGCACTTCTTTCGCTTTTCCCTGATCTTGTCTCCCCCACCGGTCTCGTCTCTGTCTTTTCTGCCCCTCTTCCGCTGCCGTTTTTCCTCCGACTCACAAACTCAGTTCTTCCTCTCTCCTCTCTCTCCTCTAAATCTCTTTATCGTTTTCTAGTGCACCTTGCCACCCCTTCACCGCTTTCTATTCTGGAGGTTCCCCCTGCTTCTCTTCCTCTTGTCTGGGCCGCTGCCCGCTCACCCTTATCTGCCCCTCTTGAAATTAATACCCACTGGCTCTTTTTGCATAATCGCCTCCCTGTTCCGTATTTTCTCTTTCGCATGTCTCTTCTCTCCTCCCCTCTCTGCTCCTTCTGCGCACAGGAGGCAGACGTTTCTCACGTCTACCTTTACTGTCCCATCCTGATGCCTCTCCTCCACCAGGCTTTCCGGATTGCCAGTCGCTCTTGTTCTCAAGATCTTCCGTTCACTGCCTACAGACATCTTCTTCTGCGGGCTCATCCACCTACAACTCTTCCTTCAGTATGTGCCTATCTTTTCGTGCTGGTTAAACACGTTATTTACGTATACCTTCAACAACTCCGCAGCATTTCCTCGCCGGTCTCTTTACACCAGGCCAGCGCAGCACTTTTGTGCCATTTTCAAGATCGATTGCTTTCTCGACTCCGCCTGGAGTACCAGTCGGCTTCTTCCAGTCGTCGAGAAGCCACCTTCTATGCTACCTGGGCGCCAGCCGCTCCATGGTTTGCGATTGATTCTGGACTGCTACACCTATCAGTACCCTAGGACATTCTACACCTCCTTTGCTGAGTTCCGTGGCACCCTGGTGGCCCTCCTCCACTCTACGACTCGTGCAATCCACATTACCGTTGAATTGTGAATGCTAATGCCATCTCAGTGTATTTTCATGCTTACTCGTGTACATTACTTACTTTCACCCCGCCTGTATTATGTTGCTTTGGTGCCCTCGTTAAATAACTTGCACAATTGTGCACGCTGTGTTTTTATCTCTTGTATGTAATGTTTTACCTTCACGGCGATGTTTGTGCTGTTCTTTTTCTAATTGTGTACTATTGTTTCGCCTGTGTTATCCTGTAAATCATGCCCAGCCAATGTCATGTGACACGATGTGTTTCTCTTTGTCACTTCTGCAATTTTTATTCAATAAGCTTTGCTTGCAGCATTTGTTATTCATCCCCATTGTCATTGCAGTGTATATACCATCATGTTTTTAACAGTTTTGTATTTTTTACCAGTGAGACGCCCAATACTGTACGTCTCCCTCTTATGTTTTCTTATGATAAATTAGAATAAAGCGATTTTGAAACCTTGCTTTATGGGACGTAAGTCGTGTCTGTTTTGAGCTCCGTGTTTCGCCGTCTACTGAGTGTGTTTTGTGTGCTCTGTCGTTTAACTTTTGTGCGTGCCTTCAAGACGAAGGTTGTATCTTTCATTTAAGACATCTCCCGAGTTGGTGAGTACTATTTTCAATTAGCTATCAGCACTTTATTTTCTCGACCAGTTGGTCGTTTTTTACTAAGTTAGGCCTCGCCATCGGCGATGGCGACTGCTGATAAGAGCAGAATTCCCGCTCTCGTCACAGCTTCTCCTACTACGTCGATCCTTATCTCTGACGGAGCAAACCAATCAGCGTCCGTCCTTGATGATAGGGAATATCGTCCTCCTCCTGATGCCTATTGCTCTTCTTCTTCTACGCTTCAACTCTCTGACTCCACCACCCCTCCTGGTGGTGAGGCTATGACGTTCGTTCCTGATGCTACCGATGACGTAATGGATATCTCTGAGGGCGTTGCTTCTCTGCCCTCGGTAGCCTTGCCCAGCGTTGTGTCAGCTCCTTCATCCAGCGCTGCACCTCTGCCTTCCAATGGAGGATTGCCTTCCCGCTCTTATTCTAGCGTTACCTCAGGTGCGTCCCTACCGACGCAATCGACTCGCCTTCCCCTTGCAGATGCCCATGTCCAGATACATGGTGACTCACTTCAATTGGACGTTCCGCACTTCTCACCCGCTGCGCAGGAACTTCACTCCACCCGCGAGTTGGGAGTGTGCCTAGATGCTCTTCCGAATACACCGCTGAAAGTCTATTGTGATACGCTCCTTGCTTTTCTTCCAGCCGGAGCCATTACTCACCTCACCCGCCGGCCGCTGACGGTGATTGTTTATTTCACATCCAAAGAGCATGCAGACACGCTTCTAAACTTTGGTCTTGACCTGGGAGACCACCACCTGGAAGCTGAACCGATTTCCAGGCGCCCTGTTCAGGTCTCCTTGCATCCGGTGCCCCCCGAAATCTCGGATGCGATGATATGTACTGCACTTAGTAAGTGTGGTAAGATTGTTGGTCCTGTTATCACATATTCAGCTGCGCCCAAGGATCCTGCAAATAAGAATGTTCGTAGTTTTCGCCGGAGTGTTCGACTCGTCTTTCCATCAGAGGAGCATCTCCGTAAGTTCCCACGGATCCTAAACGTCCGATGTGGGCAGCTCTCCTACAGAATTGACATGCTAACATCAGAACACTGTGCTAATTGCAAAGAACTTGGGCATCAGCGTGCTCGATGCCCCAACAACCAGTATCCAGCTCCCACGGCTTCTACAGTGCCTACCGCCTCTAAGCAGCCTCCTGCTACATCTCGCTCTCGACCTGCACCGTCTTCAAATGTGCCAACTGCCCCAGGGCCGAGTTACACAAAAAGTATATCTACAGCCTCTCGTCCACGAGCGTCTTTTGATGCTGATCTCACCTCCCACCTTCAATTTCCAGTGCTCACCTCACCTATTACTCCTCATCCCGTGGCAACATCGGGAGACTTCGCCGCTGGTTTCCCACCAGTCTTCACTGTTGGTGTCTCCGAGTGTGACGGCGGTGCCGATAACTCCTCTGACTCTGCGTCAGCTTCCCGAGCATCGTCGCTCCCTGGAAAACGAATTTCTGGCACTCGTACAGGTACCCGACGTAAGAGGAAGAAGAAGAAATCTTCCTCTGCGGATGGGCAACAGTTCCGTACTACCAATTCTTCAGGAGATATCTCTCCCTCTCCTGCGCCAACAGAAATTGAAAGGGACACTGATGATGATGGGTCTCCACCTTCGTTTGAGGTCTTTTCAAGTGTTCTCTCCAAATGTGGTGCTCCTTCAGAACCTCCCAATCTTGGAGATTACTATCAGTTTTGCACCCACGCCACGAACCTGGAGTCGACGTATGACTACCTCCGAGAGCGCGAAGACATTCTTCCCGCGCTGCTCCTGCAAGCCGGATGCATTGCTAAGTACCTTCGTGGGTTTGTTCATGACTCCCTGCACCACTCATGGACCCTTGGCTGCGTAAACCGATTACAACAACTCCTGAAAGTTGCTCCGCGACTCCTCCAACCAACGACTGACCAGTCCATTCAAGGTCACGACCCTTAATTGCAGAGGGTTCGCTAGCCCCCTAGCGAATGCTCTTGTTATGGAAGACCTCTCGCCCCTCGGGGCCGATCTGTTACTACTACAAGAAACAAACTGCCATTCCTCCACTCTGTTTACTCGCTGGCGTGCTAGCGATTATGTGTTCCATCATGCTTTCCGCTACTCATCTCATGGTGGACTTGCTATCGGAATACATCAACATTTCCGATCCACCCTCACTGCACTCTCAGTGCAGAACTTATGCCGAGATTTACTCCAGCAAGTCTCCTTCACAGTTGGCGGAGCTCGATTTCACATCTTTAATGTGTATATTCCATGCACCTCTATTCATTTATCCATCTTGTTCACCAAACTCCGTAAAGCTCTCTCGAAAGTCTCACCTTCGGATCGTGTGCTCTTGGGTGGAGACTTCAATTGCACCCTTGACCCGGCTCTGGATCGCTCTCCTTCGTCACGAGAGCGTCGGACGGATCTCGTCGCACTACTCCATGACCTTGTTGCTGATTTCTCCTTCACCGATGCTTATAGGCGCCTTCATCCACAAGAGACCTCACACACGTGGCGCTCGTCTGGGAGTCAGCTTCCATCAACTGCACGCTTGGATCGGGTTTACGTTTCCACACCGCTTCTTGCGTCTATTACCGAGTTGCAACATCAACCTACTGCTTCCTCAGACCACTGCACGGTCACCCTCACAGTGTTTGTTGCGGCGTCACTCCCTCGGACTGTTCGTCCGTGGACATTTGACTCCAATCTCCTCACTGATCCTGAATTTTGTGCCTCTGTCCGTTCTTTTCTCGCTGCTCGTCGCGCAGGGTTGCATTCCGCACCCTGTACCTTGACGTATTGGCTTCGTGTCAAGCATCAGCTCCTCTTACATATCAAGCAACTTTCCTTCACCATGAAGACTTCTAGTCAGATGCGCCTCGATCACGCCAGGCAGATACTCACACTGATTGGGTTATCAGATCCGCTTTTTCCAGCATATCAGGCGGAGCTCCAGGCTTTGCTGAAACCTCTTGCGCAGCAAGCACTTTTACGTCTGCGCATTAAACATCTCAATCCGGAGGAATGCACCTATGATTTTCTAACATCAATGGAATCTGCACGTAAGTCTTCTACCTCGCTTCGTCATCTTCGCCTCCCCTCTGGCGAAATCACATCCGATTCGGCAGCGATTTGCTCTCACGTTCGTCAGTTCTATACCACCAAGTTCAGTGAAACTCCTCCCCCTTCTCCCTCTGCTCTCCCCCATCTTCTCAATAACCTACCTCAAGTTCCGTCTCATCTTGCTCCCACCCTGTCTCTTGCACCCACATCCACGGAGGTGTCCGACACCTTCTCTTCCCTTAACCCCCATGCCGCTCCGGGTCCGGACGGCCTCTCTTTTCCTTTTTACCGTGCGTTCTTGCCTCTTTTGTTGCCTTTTCTCCTCTCCGCTTTTTCTGCTGCATTTAACTGCTCCCCCCTCCCGAGGAGTTTCACGGACGCACATGTGGTCCTATTTCCCAAGAAGGGTGACCCTCTTGACTTGGGAAATTGGCGCCCCATTTCTCTTCTCAATCAAGATTATAAACTCTATACTAAGCTTCTTTCCCGTCGACTAAACTCTATCCTCCCTCACATCCTTGCTGACTCTCAAACCTATACTGTTCCTGGCCGTTCACTTTCCTCCAATGTTCAACTTCTTCGCGATCTCATTCATCTTGCCAAGACTCATTCTGAACCTCTTGCT
The DNA here is from genome assembly GCA_039090855.1 of Macrothele yani. Classification (NCBI taxonomy): domain Eukaryota; kingdom Metazoa; phylum Arthropoda; class Arachnida; order Araneae; family Macrothelidae; genus Macrothele; species Macrothele yani. The sequence goes on along the minus strand of CM077024.1, from coordinate 35,322,398 downwards.
CTCCTTTCCTTAGACCTCCGTTCCGCTTTCGATAATATCTCACACGCCTATTTAACACAAACCCTGCTACACTTTGGCTTTCCTCCACAATTTGTCTCCGTTCTTCTCTCAATCTATCGGGATGCCGTTTTCCATGTCAAGACGGCATCTTTTCTCACAGCACATGTTCCCTTCAAGCGGGGAGTTCGTCAGGGCTGCCCGCTTTCTGGTCAACTGTTTGCGATTGCCGTCGAGCCTTTTCTACGCTCTTTTCAAACATCTCTTCTAGCACAACTTCCACCACCAGTTGCCAGCTCACGGCATCACTCAGTCATTTACTCTGCTTATGCAGATGACATCACCGTCTGCATTCGTAGCGACTCACAGTTCCAACTGCTTCGTCGTTTGTTCTCCGCATATGCTTCATGTTCTGCAGCTGAACTGAATACGTCTAAGAGCACTGGATTGTGGTGCGGGTCGTGGTCCAATCGCTTGGATGCTCCATGGGGGGCCACATGGTCATCCACTACCCAACGCTTCCTGGGTGTGCACTTAGGCGCACCACAAGCTACATCCAGTGCAACTCGCTCGGAACTCCATCCTCGCCTCCTCCGCACAGCTGCATTCTGGTGTCGTGCGCAGTTCTGTACGTCCTACTACCAGCGTGCAAATCTCACCAGGACATACCTTCTGTCCATCTGCAAGCGTTCTTGGATTGCATCTACGACCCCGCTTTTCTGTCTCCAGGAGGTTACACGCTGCCTTACTCGAGTAATGTGGGCGGGTCATCACTGGATTAACGTCCACAAGCTCTGTGCTCCTCCCTCCTATGGTGGTGCTGGCCTACCTGATGTCCCGCTGTGCTACAAAGCAAGCCGAGTGATCAACTTCATTCACCTTTTCACGGCTCCAGTGGCTTCCGCAGTTCAGGTACGTGACGTTCTTGCCTCCTTGCGTAACCCACATTTTTCCTTTCTTTCTTTAGTTCTCATGGATTGCTGTCCTTTCCCCCCTCCAAACTCCCACCTGCATATTCTGAAGCCCTCATTCACCTTCGCTCTCTCCCCCTCATTCGCTCCCCTCCCTCTTCAACTCTAGAGCTTCTTTCTGAACCCCTCTTCTTCAACTCCCTTGTTCATCCCCCCATCTCCCCTGTTTTTCATTCCCCTCTTGGCTCCGAGCAGGTGTAGTAACTGTACAAGACCTCACTAACTCGGATCTATCCTGGCGCCCTCTCTCTCTGGCCTCCCCCTGCTATTCTCTCGTCCCCATCCGCCCATTTGGTCTATGACTCTCTGCTAACTGCACTTCTTTCGCTTTTCCCTGATCTTGTCTCCCCAACCGGTCTCGTCTCTGTCTTTTCTGCCCCTCTTCCGCTGCCGTTTTTCCTCCGACTCACAAACTCGGTTCTTCCTCTCTCCTCTCTCTCCTCTAAATCTCTTTATCGTTTTCTAGTGCACCTTGCCACCCCTTCACCGCTTTCTATTCTGGAGGTTCCCCCTGCTTCTCTTCCTCTTGTCTGGGCAGCTGCCCGCTCACCCTTATCTGCCCCTCTTGAAATTAATACCCACTGGCTCTTTTTGCATAATCGCCTCCCTGTTCCGTATTTTCTCTTTCGCATGTCTCTTCTCTCCTCCCCTCTCTGCTCTTTCTGCGCACAGGAGGCAGACGTTTCTCACGTCTACCTTTACTGTCCCATCCTGATGCCTCTCCTCCACCAGGCTTTCCGGATTGCCAGTCGCTCTTGTTCTCAAGATCTTCCGTTCACTGCCTACAGACATCTTCTTCTGCGGGCTCATCCACCTACAACTCTTCCTTCAGTATGTGCCTATCTTTTCGTGCTGGTTAAACACGTTATTTACGTATACCTTCAACAACTCCGCAGCATTTCCTCGCCGGTCTCTTTACACCAGGCCAGCGCAGCACTTTTGTGCCATTTTCAAGATCGATTGCTTTCTCGACTCCACCTATAGTACCAGTCGGCTTCTTCCAGTCGTCGAGAAGCCACCTTCTATGCTACCTGGGCGCCGGCCGCTCCATGGTTTGCGATTGATTCTGGACTGCTACACCTATCAGAACCCTAGGACATTCTACACCTCCTTTGCTGAGTTCCGTGCCACCCTGGTGGCCCTCCTCCACTCTACGACTCGTGCAATCCACACTACCGTTGAATTGTGAATGCTAATGCCATCTCAGTGTTTTTTCATGCTTACTCGTGTACATTACTTACTTTCACCCCGCCTGTATTATGTTGCTTTGGTGCCCTCGTTAAATAACTTGCACAATTGTGCACGCTGTGTTTTTATCTCATGTATGTAATGTTTTACCTTCACGGCGGTGTTTGTGCTGTTCTTTTTCTAATTGTGTACTATTGTTTCGCCTGTGTTATCCTGTAAATCATGCCCAGCCAATGTCATGTGACACGATGTGTTTCTCTTTGTCACTTCTGCAATTTTTTATTCAATAAGCTTTGCTTGCAGCATTTGTTATTCATCCCCATTGTCATTGCAGTGTATATACCATCATGTTTTTAACAGTTTTGTATTATTTCCCAGTGAGATGCCCAATACTGTACGTCTCCCTCTTATGTTTTCTTATGATAAATTAGAATAAAGCGATTTTGAAACCTTGCTTTATGGGACGTAAGTCGTGTCTGTTTTGAGCTCCGTGTTTCGCCGTCTACTGAGTGTGTTTTGTGTGCTCTGTCGTTTAACTTTTGTGCGTGCCTTCAAGACGAAGGTTGTATCTTTCATTTAAGACATCTCCCGAGTCGGTGAGTACTATTTTCAATTAGCTATCAGCACTTTATTTTCTCGACCAGTTGGTCGTTTTTACTAAGTTAGGCCTCGCCATCGGCGATGGCGACTGCTGATAAGAGCAGAATTCCCGCTCTCGTCACAGCTTCTCCTACTACGTCGATCCTTATCTCTGACGGAGCAAACCAATCAGCGTCCGTCCTTGATGATAGGGAATATCGTCCTCCTCCTGATGCCTATTGCTCTTCTTCTTCTACGCTTCAACTCTCTGACTCCACCACCCCTCCTGGTGGTGAGGCTATGACGTTCGTTCCTGATGCTGCCGATGACGTAATGGATATCTCTGAGGGCGTTGCTTCTCTGCCCTCGGTAGCCTTGCCCAGCGTTGTGTCAACTCCTTCATCCAGCGCTGCACCTCTGTCTTCCATTGGAGGATTGCCTTCCCGCTCTTATTCTAGCGTTACCTCAGGTGCGTCCCTTCCGACGCAATAGACTCGCCTTCCCCTTGCAGATGCCCATGTCCAGATACATGGTGACTCACTTCAATTGGCCGTTCCGCACTTCTCACCCGCTGCGCAGGAACTTCACTCCACCCGCGAGTTGGGAGTGTGCCTAGATGCTCTTCCGAATACACCGCTGAAAGTCTATTGTGATACGCTCCTTGCTTTTCTTCCAGCCGGAGCCATTACTCACCTCACCCGCCGGCCGCGGACGGTGATTGTTTATTTCACATCCAAAGAGCATGCAGACACGCTTCTAAACTTTGGTCTTGACCTGGGAGACCACCACCTGGAAGCTGAACCGATTTCCAGGCGCCCTGTTCAGGTCTCCTTGCATCCGGTGCCCCCGAAATTTCGGATGCGATGATATGTATTGCACTTAGTAAGTGTGGTAAGATTGTTGGTCCTGTTATCACACATTCAGCTGCGCCCAAGGATCCTGCAAATAAGAATGTTCGTAGTTTTCGCCGGAGTGTTCAACTCATCTTTCCATCAGAGGAGCATCTCCGTAAGTTCCCACGGATCCTAAACGTCCGATGTGGGCAGCTCTCCTACAGAATTGACATGCTAACATCAGAACACTGTGCTAATTGCAAAGAACTTCGGCATCAGCGTGCTCGATGCCCCAACAACGAGTATCCAGCTCCCACGGCTTCTACAGTGCCTACCGCCTCTAAGCAGCCTCCTGCTACATCTCGCTCTCGACCTGCACCGTCTTCAAATGTGCCAACTGCCCCAGGGCCGAGTTACACAAAAAGTATATCTACAGCCTCTCGTCCACGAGCGTCTTTTGATGCTGATCTCACCTCCCACCTTCAATTTCCAGTGCTCACCTCACCTATTACTCCTCATCCCGTGGCAACATCGGGAGACTTCGCCGCTGGTTTCCCACCAGTCTTCACTGTTGGTGTCTCCGAGTGTGACGGCGGTGCCGATAACTCCTCTGACTCTGCGTCAGCTTCCCGAGCATCGTCGCTCCCTGGAAAACGAATTTCTGGCACTCGTACAGGTACCCGACGTAAGAGGAAGAAGAAGAAGAAATCTTCCTCTGCGGATGGGCAACCGTTCCGTACTACCAAATCTTCAGGAGATATTTCTCCCTCTCCTGCGCCAACAGAAATTGAAAGGGACACTGATGATGATGGGTCTCCGCCTTCGTTTGAGGTCTTTTCAAGTGTACTCTCCAAATGTGGTGCTCCTTCAGAACCTCTCAATCTTGGAGATTACTATCAGTTTTGCACCCACACCACGAACCTGGAGTCGACGTATGACTACCTCCGGGAGCGCGGAGACATTCTTCACCCGCTGCTCCTTCAAGCCGGATGCATTGCTAAGTACCTTCGTGGGTTTGTACATGACCCCCTGCACCACTCATGGACCCTTGGCTGCGTAAACCGATTACAACAACTCCTGAAAGTTGCTCCGCGACTCCTCCAACCAACGACTGACCAGTTCATTCAAGGTCACGACCCTTAATTGCAGAGGGTTCGCTAGCCCCTAGCGAATGCTCTTGTAATGGAAGACCTCTCGCCCCTCGGGGCCGATCTGTTACTACTACAAGAAACAAACTGCCATTCCTCCACTCTGTTTACTCGCTGGCGTGCTAGCGATTATGTGTTCCATCATGCTTTCCGCTACTCATCTCATGGTGGACTTGCTATCGGAATACATCAACATTTCCGATCCACCCTCACTGCACTCTCAGTGCAGAACTTATGCCGAGATTTACTCCAGCAAGTCTCCTTCACAGTTGGCGGAGCTCGATTTCACATCTTTAATGTGTATATTCCATGCACCTCTATTCATTTATCCATCTTGTTCACCAAACTCCGTAAAGCTCTCTCGAAAGTTTCACCTTCGGATCGTGTGCTCTTGGGTGGAGACTTCAATTGCACCCTTGACCCGGCTCTGGATCGCTCTCCTTCGTCACGAGAGCGTCGGGCGGATCTCGTCGCACTACTCCATGACCTTGTTTCTGATTTCTCCTTCACCGATGCTTATAGGCGCCTTCATCCACAAGAGACCTCACACACGTGGCGCTCGTCTGGGAGTCAGCTTCCATCAACTGCACGCTTGGATCGGGTTTACGTTTCCACACCGCTTCTTGCGTCTATTACCGAGTTGCAACATCAACCTACTGCTTCCTCAGACCACTGCACGGTCACCCTCACAGTGTTTGTTGCGGCGTCACTCCCTAGGAGTGTACGTCCGTGGACATTTGACTCCAATCTCCTCACTGATCCTGAATTTTCTGCCTCTGTCCGTTCTTTCCTCACTGCTCGTCGCGCAGGATTGCATTCCGCACCCTGTACCTTGACGTATTGGCTTCGTGTCAAGCATCAGCTCCTCTTACATATCAAGCAACTTTCCTTCACCATGAAGACTTCTAGTCAGATGCGCCTCGATCACGCCAGGCAGATGCACACACTGATTGGGTTATCAGATCCGCTTTTTCCAACATATTAGGCGGAGCTCCAGGCTTTGCTGAAACCTCTTGCGCAGCAAGCACTTTTACGTCTGCGCATTAAACATCTCAATCCGGAGGAATGCACCTATGATTTTCTAACATCAATGGAATTTGCACGTAAGTCTTCTACCTCGCTTCGTCATCTTCGCCTCCCCTCTGGCGAAATCACATCCGATTCGGCAGCGATTTGCTCTCACGTTCGTCAGTTCTATACCACCAAGTTCAGTGAAACTCCTCCCCCTTCTCCCTCTGCTCTCCCCCATCTTCTCAATAACCTGCCTCAAGTTCCGTCTCATCTTGCTCACACCCTGTCTCTTTCACCCACATCCACGGAGGTGTCCGACACCTTCTCTTCCCTTAACCCCCATGCCGCTCCGGGTCCGGACGGCCTCTCTTTTCCTTTTTACCGTGCGTTCTTGCCTCTTTTGTTGCCTTTTCTCCTCTCCGCTTTTTCTTTTGCATTTAACTGCTCCCCCTCCCGAGGAGTTTCACGGACGCACATGTGGTCCTATTTCCCAAGAAGGGTGACCCTCTTGACTTGGGAAATTGGCGCCCCATTTCTCTTCTCAATCAAGATTATAAACTCTATACTAAGCTTCTTTCCCGTCGACTAAACTCTATCCTCCCTCACATCCTTGCTGACTCTCAAACCTATACTGTTCCTGGCCGTTCACTTTCCTCCAATGTTCAACTTCTTCGCGATCTCATTCATCTTGCCAAGACTCATTCTGAACCTCTTGCTCTCCTTTCCTTAGACCTCCGTTCCGCTTTCGATAATATCTCACACGCCTATTTAACACAAACCCTGCTACACTTTGGCTTTCCTCCACAATTTGTCTCCGTTCTTCTCTCCCTCTACCGGGACGCCGTTTTCCATGTCAAGACGGCATCTTTTCTCACAGCACATGTTCCCTTCAAGCGGGGAGTTCGTCAGGGCTGCCCGCTTTCTGGTCAACTGTTTGCGATTGCCGTCGAGCCTTTTCTACGCTCTCTGCAAACATCTCTTCTAGCACAACTTCCACCACCAGTTGCCAGCTCACGGCATCACTCAGTCATTTACTCTGCTTATGCAGATGACATCACCGTCTGCATTCGTAGCGACTCACAGTTCCAACTGCTTCGTCGTTTGTTCTCCGCATATGCTTCATGTTCTGCAGCTGAACTGAATACGTCTAAGAGCACTGGATTGTGGTGCGGGTCGTGGTCCAATCGCTTGGATGCTCCATGGGGGGCCACATGGTCATCCACTACCCAACGCTTCCTGGGTGTGCACTTAGGCGCACCACAGGCTACATCCAGTGCAACTCGCTCGGAACTCCATCCTCGCCTCCTCCGCACAGCTGCATTCTGGTGTCGTGCGCAGTTCTGTACGTCCTACTACCAGCGTGCAAATCTCACCAGGACATACCTTCTGTCCATCTGCAAGCATTCTTGGATTGCATCTACGACCCCGCTTTTCTGTCTCCAGGAGGTTACACGCTGCCTTACTCGAGTAATGTGGGCGGGTCATCACTGGATTAACGTCCACAAGCTCTGTGCTCCTCCCTCCTATGGTGGTGCTGGCCTACCTGATGTCCCGCTGTGCTACAAAGCAAGCCGAGTGATCAACTTCATTCACCTTTTCACGGCTCCAGTGGCTTCCGCAGTTCAGGTACGTGACGTTCTTGCCTCCTTGCGTAACCCACATTTTTCCTTTCTTTCTTTAGTTCTCATGCATTGCTGTCCTTCCCCCCCCCTCCAAACTCCCACCTGCATATTCTGAAGCCCTCACTCACCTTCGCTCTCTCCCCCTCATTCGCTCCCCTCCCTCTTCAACTCTAGAGCTTCTTTCTGAACCCCTCTTCTTCAACTCCCTTGTTCATCCCCCCCATCTCCCCTGTTTTTCATTCCCCTCTTGGCTCCGAGCAGGTGTAGTAACTGTACAAGACCTCACTAACTCGGATCTATCCTGGCGCCCTTTCTCTGGCCTCCCCCTGCTATTCTCTCGTCCCCATCCGCCCATTTGGTCTATGACTCTCTGCTAACTGCACTTCTTTCGCTTTTCCCTGATCTTGTCTCCCCCACCGGTCTCGTCTCTGTCTTTTCTGCCCCTCTTCCGCTGCCGTTTTTCCTCCGACTCTCAGACTCGGTTCCTTCTTTCTCCTCTCTTTCCTCTAAATCTCTTTATCGTTTTCTAGTGCACCTTGCCACCCCTTCACCGCTTTCTATTCTGGAGGTTCCCCCTGCTTCTCTTCCTCTTGTCTGGGCCGCTGCCCGCTCACCCTTATCTGCCCCTCTTGAAATTAATACTCACTGGCTCTTTTTGCATAATCGCCTCCCTGTTCCGTATTTTCTCTTTCACATGTCTCTTCTCTCCTCCCCTCTCTGCTCCTTCTGCGCACAGGAGGCCGACGTTTCTCACGTCTACCTTTACTGTCCCATCCTGATGCCTCTCCTCCACCAGGCTTTTCGGATTGCCAGTCGCTCTTGTTCTCAAGATCTTCCGTTCACTGCCTACAGACATCTTCTTCTGCGGGCTCATCCACCTACGCCTCTTCCGTCAGTATGTGCCTATCTTTTCGTGCTGGTTAAACACGTTATTTACGTATACCTTCAACAACTCCGTAGCGTTTCCTCGCCGGTCTCTTTACACCAGGCCAGCGCAGCACTTTTGTGCCATTTTCAAGATCGATTGCTTTCTCGACTCCGCCTGGAGTACCAGTCGGCTTCTTCCAGTCGTTGAGAAGCCACCTTCTATGCTACCTGGGCGCCGGCCGCTCCATGGTTTGTGGTTGATTCTGGACTGCTACACCTATCAGTACCCTAGGACATTCTACACCTCCTTTGCTGAGTTCCGTGGCACCCTGGTGCCCCTCCTCCACTCTACGACTCGTGCAATCCACACTACCGTTGAATTGTGAATGCTAATGCCATCTCAGTGTATTTTCATGCATACTCGTGTACATTACTTACTTTCACCCCGCCTGTATTATGTTGCTTTGGTGCCCTCGTTAAATAACTTGCGCAATTGTGCACGCTGTGTTTTTATCTCATGTATGTAATGTTTTACCTTCACGGCGGTGTTTGTGCTGTTCTTTTTCTAATTGTGTACTATTGTTTCGCCTGTGTTATCCTGTAAATCATGCCCAGCCAATGTCATGTGACACGTTGTGTTTCTCTCTGTCACTTCTGCAATTTTTATTCAATAAGCTTTGCTTTCAGCATTTGTTATTCATCCCCATTGTCATTGCAGTGTATATACCATCATGTTTTAACAGTTTTGTATTATTTACCAGTGAGACGCCCAATACTGTACGTCTCCCTCTTATGTTTTCTTATGATAAATTAGAATAAAGCGATTTTGAAACCTTGCTTTATGTCTCACTGCATTATCCTGCTGGAACCAACAAGGCTCGGTTCCATAGTATTGCCATAGAGTCGGTAGGGCATAATTGTCCAGAATATCGAAGTAGACGTGCTGGTTAACAGGTTTGCTCACGATAACTAATGGGCCGGGACCATACCATGAAAAACACCCTCATACGAGTACACTGCCAGCTCCAACCGTAGGAACGGTACACTGTGGTAAACAGCGTTCTCCCGGCTGCCGCCATACCCACACACGGATATCAGACTGATGGATCGTGTATCCGGATTCATCAGTCCATAGGACCCATTTTCATTGACCTACGGTCCAGAATAAATGTTTTTGTCACCATGCTAAACGACGCGTAGCTTTCCTAGTGGAGATGAAAAGCTTATGAGTTGCCGCACGGCCACGGTAACCCATGGAATGAAGTTCTCTACGAATGGTACGTGTACATACCGAGGTTCCAGCATTTTTACTCACCTGTACCCTGAGGTATTGTGCATTACTCCGTCAATTAGCTGTAACGACTCTCCTGAGGCTTCCACGTCCTGTATCCTTGATTTTCTTTGGTCTGCCGGTACGTGTTGCTGCTTCAGACACGCCATGTGTCTTCCACTTATTCAGTACATCCAAAACAGTTGACTTGGGTATGTTTAAACGCCTCTCGGTTTCTCTTATGGACAACCCAATAATATAACACCCAACAATCTTTCCTTTCTCAAAGTCAGTTCTCTCCTGCCGCGCCATTTTCACTCAACCTCACAGAGCGATATGATCGCGGTCAGCTGTAGGCTTGTTTTTATACCGTTTGCAGCTGTACTGCGAATCTCAACAACGCAGCGGACCAGTTCATTTGCTTTTGAAGTGGTGTCCGGTGACTTTTGTCAATATAATGTTTATCATTCGCAATCTCGGCACGTGACGCTCATTGGCTGCACGCGCGCTTATTTGCGTAACGCAACGGTGGTTTTAATTGTTTGGGTGATCGGTGAAGAATGTAAAACCTTTTTGCTGGTGGTGACATTCCAAACCACGTCTCTCAACTCCGGATCCGATTATTCTCCCGACTGAACTGCACCAAACTTGACTTATTGCTACATCTTGCCGTTTTGACTCTCACCTCAGTGCTATGTCACAAAATAGATGAGGTTTTAACGAAGTATATTAAATGATTTTGAGTAATGTTATTAATTTTTACTTGAGAAATTTTAATTACGAAATATAATTTTTATTCATTTCTCTACAAATGATATATCAACTTTGTCTTCCTACCATGCAAAGTAAATGTCAGCATTTACAAGCATATACCAGGAGTTTCTGAGATGGAAACGGACACTTTAATCTGTAATGCGTAATAAGTTCACAGCATATAACTGCATTTTTTTTAAATAACTTGTTTTTACTTTAATGCTAATTATGACTTTCGATGAACCATAATTAAAGAAATTTGGATTAATTAAAAATAACTGGCAAATTCGATATAACGCCAAAATATAATGTAACAAATAGTGGCTGTACGTCACGGGTTAACCGTTCTTAGTCATTCTAGGGTTATGCCACGTAAGAAGTTTAATCATGAAATAATGCTGTAAAGCTAATATTTTACCTATTTATTCAAATTTACGGTCATACTTGGCCAAAGACCACGTGAAATACACACAAAGCAATACCACGATAAATATAAACAAATTTATACCAAGAAAAAATATACTCCATGGACATACTAGCCTGCTGGTTCTCCTCTAGCATAAATACCAGCCTGTACACGCCGAGGGGGATGTAAGGTCAGGTGATGCGTAACATCACAGCCTCTCCTTGACAAATGTCAACCCCGCCTTCTCGTGGTGCATCCTGTTCCCACTAAAGGGGCTCTGACGACCGCCCATAGCGGTATAACTATACCATCGGGATTAGAGGAAATTCTATCCCACACTCACCAACCCGCTTGGCCAGCGTGGTGAGTTATGGCCAAACCCCTCCAAAATGATTCCACAACTTAAATCTTGGCCCTCAGTCTCCGGCAGCTGGAATGTACCTGGCCAAGGCAGCGGCCAGTGCGACATTAAGGCAGAGGGTGCTAAGAATCCCCGGAGGACCGGACTAGGCTGCCATCTGATGCTGACCTTGGCTACTTACAATGGACGCTCTCTATCTTCTGATTCAAGGCTTCTTGAATTGGAAGAGGAACTACAAAGGATCAAGTGGGACATCGTGGGGCTAAGTGAAGTAAGGAGAAAAGGAGAAAATCTCATCGAACTGAAAAGTGGACATCTCTTCTACTATCGTGGGACAGATACTGGCAGAACTAGTGGTGTTGGATTTATAATAAACAAAAAACTGAAGGATAAAGTTGTAGAAGTTGAAAGTTCCTCTGACAGAGCTGCACGACTTGTTATCCAACTCTCGAAAAGATACCAGGCTCAGATTATTCAAACTTATGCACCCACCACAAGTCATCCTGAAGAAGAAATTGAAGAATTTTATGAGGAAATTTGTCATCTAAATAATAAAGGTAAGCAGCACTTGAAAATAATTATGGGAGATTTCAATGCAAAAATAGGGCAACGGAAACAGAATGAAACTTCAGTAGGTAAATTCGGTCATGGCAACAGAAACCAGCGTGGAAATACTCTCGTTGAGTTTGCAGAGGCAGAAGGGTTTTTCATCTTGAACTCCTTCTTCAAGAAAAAGCCACACAGGAAATGGACATGGAGACATCCAAATGGGACGACAAGTGAAATTGATTTTATTATGTGTAACAAAAAATTCGTCATAGAAGACTGCAGTGTGCTAAACAAGTTCAACACAGGTAGTGACCATAGATTGGTGAGATGTAAGATGCACCTCAACACTAAACTTGAACGTGGCAAGCTCATAAGACAAACAAAATCTATTGACATAACCAACCTTAAAAAACACCATAATACCTTCAAGTTAGAACTGAAGAACAGGTTCTCTGCTTTAGAAGGCCTAACATCAGAAGAAGTGGACATCTCTGAAGTTAACAGAAAAGTAACCAAAGCTGTTATGGAAACAGCAACAAAATTAGCTGGGTCTAAGAACAAGTTGCATGTGAACAAATTATCAGGAAAAACCAAAATGTTGATGCAAAAAAGAAGAGAGATGAGGACAACTAAAGAAGATGTGACTTCCAAAGTGGAATATATAGAGCTATGCAAGACAGTAAGAAAAAGTATCACTGAAGACGTAAGGAAATTCAACTGTGAACTAGTGAGGAAAGCAATTGAAAACAACCAAAGCCTAAAGATAGCAAAGGGACATCTCAGTAAGGGAAGAAAACAGATTATGGCACTGAGAAAAGAAGATGGTTCTGTAACAAGAAATAGAGGCGAAATTTTGACAAGAGTGAAAGATTTCTACTCCAAATTATATGAAAGGGATGATATATGCACTCCAGACATCATGAAAGATACCAGTACCAGAGTTCCTCCAGTCCTTCCAGCAGAAGTTGCACATGCAATCAAGAACATGAAGCGAGGAAAAGCCCCAGGAGAAGATGGAATTACTGTAGACATCATACAAGAAGCAAGTGGAGAAATCGAAACAGTACTCGCCCAAATTTTCACTCGATGCCTTAATGAAGGAAAGATTCCTGAGGATTGGAACACCGCTACAATGATCCTGCTACATAAGAAAGGTGACATTGAGGATCTCGGAAACTACAGACCTATCAGCCTCCTATCAGTAGTTTATAAAATCTTCACTAAAGTTCTTTCACACCGCTTGAAGGTAACACTGGACATGGCTCAACCGAGAGAACAAGCTGGATTCAGGAGTGGCTACAGCACAATAGATCATATCCACGTGCTGAGAGAACTAATTGAAAGAGCGAGGGAATATGAACTTCCATTGTGCATGGCTTTTATCGATTATGAAAAAGCCTTTGATTCGGTGAAACCATCAGCAGTTACAATGGCTCTGAAAACCTGCGGTATTGAAGATGCATACATTAATATTATTAATAACATCTATGAAAATGCAAGTGCAAAGATTAGGCTGTTTGAAAATACAACACACGTAAAAATTGGAAAGGGAGTGAGACAAGGTGACACTATATCTCCGAAGCTCTTTAATGCCACATTGGAGGGTGTTTTTCAGTCGCTGAGCTGGGAAAACAAGCGGATAAAGATTAATGGAGATTATCTAACCCATCTTCGCTTTGCTGATGACGTAGTCATTTTTGCAACTACCCCATCAGAGCTGCAGAGTATGATCCAGGAACTTGCTGACAAGAGTAAAGAAGTGGGATTAAAAAGGAACTTTCAGAAGACAAAAGTGATGTTCAATGCTTTTACAAGAAATGAAGATTTATCGATTGATGGAGAAAAGCTGGAGATAACAGACACGTACGTTTATCTTGGACAGCAGATATCAAGTGAGGGTCACATTGATGAAGAAATTAATCGGCGTACAAAACTTGCCTGGAGAGCTTTTGGAAGAAACAGCATAATTTTCAAGAGCAATATGCCATTATGTCTTAAAAGAAAAGTGTTTGATCAATGCATCCTTCCAGTGCTTACGTATGGTGCAGAGACGTGGACCTTAACTAAAAGAGACATACAAAGGCTGCAAACAACTCAAAGTAACATGGAGAGATGCATGCTTGGTGTAACCAGGAGAGATAAGAAGAGGAACTCGTGGATCCGAAAAATGACAAGAGTGGAAGACATCATGATCAGAGTTAAATCCCTGAAATGGCAATGGGCTGGACATACTGCCAGAAGGACAGATCATCGATGGACAGCCGAAATTTTAGATTGGATTCCAAGAGACAGGAAAAGACCCAGAAGAAGACCACATGGGAGATGGGTGGATGAAATTCGAAAGTATGCAGGGGTGACATGGAGGAGACTGGCACAAGACAGACAGTTGTGGAGGAAACTTGTGGAAACCTTCGTCCAGCAGTGGATTGATAATGGTTGACAATGATGATGATGATGATGATGACACGCCGAGGCATCGACTCCACCAGTAGCCGGGGGGTTCCGGAAGTAATGCCTGCCATGCCTGCTGCAGCCTTGTCCACAACTCTGCCCGAGACATCGGTCTACGATCCCGGGATCTGATGTTCCACTCCACGGCAACCAAGGGAGCTTGCATAGGGTTTAAATCCGGGGACCTTGGCGCCACTGATGAATGGTTCCAAACTCAGCTGAGTGTCCCTTGAGACTTTCCTCTTTGGTTGAGGTCTGGTGGAGTGGCGCATTGCCCTGTGAAAAAGATTATCTGCCGCAGGATGCGCGTGAAGGCCATGAAAGCGTGCAGGGGATCAAGCAGCACATGCTGATAGTACGCAGCGGTTAAGGACCTCTTCAGACACACTGAGGGGCCACAGGTCGCGGGATGCCCCAAGGTCATGAAAGCATGTAGGGGATCAACCAGCAAATGTTGATAGTGCGCAGCGCTTAAGGACCTCTCCAGACACACTAAGGGACCATAGGCCGCAGGATGCCGAAGGCCATGAAAGCGTGTAGGGGATCAGGCATCACATGCTGGTAGTACGCAGCGGTTAAGGACCTCTTCAGACACACTAAGGGGCGACAGGCCGCAGGATGTCCGAAGGCCATAAAAGCGTGTTGGATATCAGCCAGCACACGCTCGTAGCGCGCAGGGGTTAAGGACCTCTTCAAAAACACTAAATGATCATAGGGCGCAGGATGTTCGAAGGCCATGAAAATGTTTAGTGGATCAGCCAGAACATGCTGGAAGCGCGTAGCGGGTAAGGAACTCTCCAGACACATTAAGGGGCCATAGGCCGCAGGATGCCCGAAGGCCATGAAAGCGTGTAGGGAATCAGCCAACACATGCTGGTAGCGCGCAGCAGTTAAGGGCCTCTTCAGACACACTAAGGGACCATAGGCTGCAGGATGACCTAAGGCCATGAAAGCGTGTTGGGGAACAGCCAGCACATGCTGATAGTGCACAGCGGTTAAGGACCTCTCCAGACACACTAAGGTACAGGAAGAAGGACACCCAAATGCCATGAAAGCGTGTAGGGGATCAGCCAGCACATGCTAGTAGCGCGCAGTGGTTAAGGACCTCTTCAGACACACAAAGGAAACATAGGCCACAGGATGCCCGAAGGTCATGAAAGCGTGTAGGCGATCAGCCAGCACATGCTGGAAGTGCGCAGCGGTTAAGGACCTCTTCAGACACATTAAGGGACCATAGTCTGCAGGATGACCGAAGGCCATGAAAGCGTGTTGGGGAACAGACAGCACATGCTGATAGTGCGCAACGGTTAAGCACCTCTCCAGACAAACTAAGGTACAGGACGCAGAATGCCCAAAGGCCATGAAAACGTGTAGATGATCAGCCAGCACATGCTAGTAGCGCGCAGCGGTTAAGGACCTCTTCAGACACACTAAGGGAACATAGGCCGCAGGATGCCCGAAGGCCATGAAAGCGAGTAGGGGATCATCCAGCACATGCTGGAAGCGCGCAGCGGTTAAGGACCTCTTCAGACACACTAAAGGACCATAGGCCGCAGGATACCAGAAGGCCATGAAAGCGTGTAGGTAATCAGCCAGCACATGCTGGTAGCGAGCAGAGGTTAAGGACCTCTTGAGACACTCTGAGGGACCATAGGCCGCAGGATGCCCGTAGGTCATGAAAGGGTGTAGGAGATCAGCCAGCACATGCTGGTAGCGAGCAGAGGTTAAGGACCTCTCCAGACACACTAAGGTACAGGACGCAGGATGCCCAAAGGCCATGAAAGCGTGTAGGGGATCATCCAGCACATGTTGGTAGTACGCAGCGGTTAAGGACCTCTTCAGACACACTAAGTGGCCACAGGTCGCAAGATGCCCGAAGGCCATGAAAGCGTGTAGGGGATCAGGCATCACATGCTGATAGTACGCAGCGGTTAAGGACCTCTTCATACACACTAAGGGGCGACAGGCTGCAGGATGTCCGAAGGCCAATCAAGCGTGTTGGAGATCAGCCAGCACACGCTCGTAGCGCGCAGTGGTTTAAGGACCTCTTCAAAAACACTAAATGATCATAGGCCGCAGGATGTCCGAAGGCCATGAACACGTGTAGTGGATCAGCCAGAACATGCTGGAAGCGCGCAGCGGTTAAGGATCTCTCCAGACACACTAAGGGGCCGTAGGCCGCAGGATGCCCAAAGGCCATGAAAGCGTGTAGGGGATCAGCCAACACATGCTAATAGTGTGCAGCGGTTAAGAACCTCTCCAGACACACTAAGGTACAGGACGCAGGATGCCCAAAGGCCATGAAAGTGTGTAGGGGATCAGCCAGCACATGCTAGTAGCGCGCAGCGGTTAAGGACCTCTTCAGACACACTAAGGGAACATAGACCGCAGGATGCCCAAAGGCCATGAAAGCGTGTAGGGGATCAGCCAACACATGCTGGAAGCGCGCAGCGGTTAAGGACCTGTTCAGATACACTAAAAGACCAAAGGCCGCAGGATACCAGAAGGCCATGAAAGCGTGTAGGTAATCAACCAGCACACGCTGATAGTGCGCAGTGGGTAAAGACTTCTTCAGACACACTAAGGAACCATAGGCCGCAGGATGCCCGAAGGCCATGACAGCATGTTGGGGATCAGCCAGCACATGCTCGTGGTGCGCAGCGGTTAAGGACCTCTTCAAACACACTAAAGGACCATAGGCCGCAGGATGCCCATAAGTCAAGAAAGGGTGTAGGGGATCAGCCAGCACATGCTGGTAATTAGCAGAGGTTAAGGACCGCTTGAGACACACGCAGGATGCCCGAAGGTCATGAAAGTGTGTAGGAGATCAGCCAGCACATGCTGGTAGCGAGCAGAGGTTAAGGACCTCTCCAGACACACTTAGGTACAGGCCGCAGGATGCCCGAAGGTCATGAAAGCGTGTAGG
Organism: Macrothele yani; assembly: GCA_039090855.1. Lineage (NCBI taxonomy): Eukaryota > Metazoa > Arthropoda > Arachnida > Araneae > Macrothelidae > Macrothele > Macrothele yani. The sequence goes on along the minus strand of CM077024.1, from coordinate 35,305,466 downwards.
GAATCAGCCAGCACATGCTGGTAGCGCGCAGATGTTAAGGACCTCTTCAGACACACTAAGGGACCATAGGCTGACGGATGACTGAAGGCCATGAAAGCGTGTTGGGGAACAGACAGCACATGCTGATAGTGCGCAGCGGTTAAGGACCTCTCCAGACACACTAAGGTACAGGACGCAGGATGCCCAAAAGCCATGAAAGCGTGTAGGTAATCAGCCAGCACATGCTGATAGTGCGCAGCGGGTAAAGACTTCTTCAGACACATTAAGGAACCATAGGCCGCAGGATTCCCGAAGGCCATGACAGCGTGTTGGGGATCAGCCAGCGCATGCGGGAAGTGTGCAGCGGTTAAGGGCCTCTTCAAACACACTAAAGGACCATAGGCCGCAGAATGCCCATAAGTCATGAAAGGGTGTAGGGGATCAGCCAGCACATGCTGGTAGCGAGCAGAGCTTAAGGACCTCTTGAGACAAACGCAGGATTCCCGAAGGTCATGAAAGGGTGTAGGAGATCAGCCAGCACATGCTGGTAGCGAGCAGAGGTTAAGGACCTCTCCAGACACACTAAGGTACAGGACGCAGGATGCCCAAAGGCCATGAAAGCGTGTAGGGGATCATCCAGCACATGTTGGTAGTGCGCAGCGGTTAAGGACTTCTTCAGACACACTACGGGAACATAGGCCGCAGGATGCCCGAAGGCCATGAAAGCGTGTAGGGGATCAGCTAGCACATGCTGGAAGCGCGCAGCGGTTAAGGACCTCTTCAGACACACTATGGGACCGTAGGCCGCAGGATACCAGAAGGCCATACAAGTGTGTAGGTGATCAGGCAGCACATGCTGATAGTGCGCAGCGGTTAAAGACCTCTTCAGATACACTAAGCGACCATAGGCTGCAGGATGGCCGAAGACCATGAAAGCGTGTTAGGGATCAGCCAGCACATGCTGGTAGCGCGCAGCGGTTAAGAACCTCTCCAGACACATTAAGCTATGTATTATGTCCCATGGGAAGATTCCTCAAGTCATCACAGAACCACCAACGCATTGAACAGAGCCGACCTTGCACGTCGAGGCCATGGCTTACTGCTGTCGGCGCCACACCCGCATCCTCCCGTCAACTCGGTACAGCTAAAAACGGGATTCGTCTAACGACACGATGGGGCGCCACTCTGAAGAAGTTCTATTTTGATGATCTCGGCACTCAGGCGAGGCGTAATTTCAAAGACGAGCAGTCAACAGTGCCACACGGGTAGGGCGTCGGCTCCCGTACCTCAGGGCTATGCTGCGTGCGACGTACCGTTCTTTCGCTTGTACCCACGACATTTAACGTGGAGGCGATTTGCTCCGACTTTGCCAAGCTGTCAGTTTGCAAAAGCCAGGATAGTCTGCGTCTACACCGGTCATCAATGGCGTTTTGTCGGCCACCTCTTGCTATCTCTGCGGTGGTACGTCCGTCGATGGTATACTCGCATCACACCTTCGATACCGGTGTTCTCGGGAACCTGAGGGTTCTTACCACTTTGGTGAGAGAATGACCCATGTGACTTACTCCGAAAATTCATTTAGGATCAAAGTCGATCAGATCACCATGTTTACCCATATTCCTTGATTGCCATACCCTTTTGGAAAGCCCAGCTGTCCGCCTATTTATCGCCTGCGTTCGCTTTGGGTCTGGTCCACTCTGCACGGGGGTACTGATGTCAACTGCTCATCACCGCTATCTCTAATGTTTTGTCTGCTGAGTGTATATAAGTTGTGGAATCAGTTGATGTCAGTAATGTCTCAATCATCATCATCAAGCATTCTTATTTCGGTGCTGGATGAAGATCCCCCTAAGGCCCTTCCACAACCTTTTATTTTGAGAAAATCTATTCAATGTTACTCTAGCATGGTTTCGACTACTAATGGCTGGTGGTGTACATTGCTGTACTTGACTTGTAAATTTCCTTCAGGGAGCTCCGGGCTAGACAGGACTCAATGAGGCCTTTTCCTGGAGCTTCCTTGCTGTTATTTTATAACTGTCAATAATTGTTATCATTATTCAATAAACTGTAACAGCAGAAATAATAAAATGAAATGAAAAAAAAAAAAAATTCGTTCACTCATTTCTCACAGGATGTTTTTCGGGATCTTTTCTCGGTTATGCCTTTTTCTCTTTTATATGGAATGTTGCGTTACTGCAGATATTTTATTGTAGTTTCTATCGCTTTTTCAATTCGGTTATACGTAATTCCCTTATGCGTTATTTGCAATTATACGTGAAAATTGGTATCTTAGATTATCAAAAATATACTGTTCTTCGATTCCTTCTTACGGAACCATGTATGTTACAACTTTAGAGAGAATCGAGGCAGCGTCGCTGCGTTCCTTCTCGGTGCAACCAAAGTTGAACCTTGATCCCATCAGAGAAGGTTATTCTGTTTAGTTTCGGTTTGATGAACAATTGTTCTCGCATTAATAGACAATTCTCTAGGACCTAACTTTGTGGTTCCACCATTTAGTGGGCCTAGTAGAATAGATTCGGAGATGCATCATCGATATCCAACATTCCGGTTTCAAATGGATGAATGTACCCAGGACCCGCATAAAAAAAGCTGTTAATTCGTGTGTTGCATATTGAAGCACTTGCCTCAGATTCTTAGTTGGGAAGATTTCATTTAATTTAATGCGATAAAATACATTACAATTTGTAATGTTTTTTGTTTTTTTTATTTCGCCGCCAATTCGACTTTAAATAAATCATTACAAAGGAATATCTTGTACTCCTTCAAAACATAAATTTTACTATAATATTTAATATTTGAATTTCTGTTATAAGTTTTTTACATTTATGCCTTTTTAAGGCTATACCCTAAAAAAACGTATGACCGAAACTCCACGGTATATGTACTGTGTATGTATCACCATCAACAACCGCTTTCAATTCACTACCAGACGAAGCTCCTCCCTCTCCCTTCAAGTCTCTTCCTATAACCTCTGTCTTGAGTAATTCTCTTACATGTAGCTGCGGCATTTCGAATTTAACGCATCTCTCTCTTACATGTTCTTCTGGGTTCTCTTCCTTGGTATCCACTCTCGTATTTCAGCTATACAACGGTGTTGATCAGGAGTATGAAATGAATCTAAAATTTTGCAAAACAAATCCTTTTATTTTTTCTCGTATGTTGTTGTTCGTCTTTTATTATTTTTTATTTTAATCTTAAAATGACCGTATTTAAAATACCAAATGGTAAAAGAAGATTCGACGAAATAATGCTCCCCGACAGACAACCACAATTAAAACATTAGTAAGTCATAAGGGCAGTTTGGACACTTGCTACGCTCATAATTTCGTTCTATGGCTTCTAAAGAACTACTGATGAAATTGATTGAGCTCACAAAAGATGACACTATGAAGTCCTTATTTGACGCTAAGAAAGATTTAGTTGAAATATGGAAAAATGCAATAGAATACTCACTTCACGCCTTCGTCAACGTGCACGAATAATGCTTTCTGCTTTTCAACCACTTATTGCTACAAAATCTACATTCTCGTACCTAACCCAAATCAAGACGCCCTTAAGGTCACAAATAACGGAAAGCCATCTAGAGGATCAGCTAAAAGTGCGGACCTGCATGTTGCAACCAAATATTCAAACGCTTTCCAAGAAAAAGCAGTCACAACAAAGTCATTAAAAGGTTAGTCAACTTTAAAATTATCCACATGTAAAATTATCCTCCATGAATTATCCTCCATGTTGCAACCAAATATTCAGATGCTTTCCAACAAAATGGAGTCACAACAAAGTCATTGAAAAGTTAGTCAACTTTAGAATTAACATTTTTTTTCATTTTTTGAAGTTAGTACATAGTAAGATTTTTACATAATGTACATTTCGAAGTATATCTAACTGAAGTTTCTTGAATGCGGCCCTGTTAGATTATAGATAACTTAATGCGGCCCTGTTAGATTATAGATAACTTAATGCAGCTTTCCAACATGAAAAAGTTTCCCACCTCTGGTGTAAGCAGACAGTTCTAGCAATAACTGCAGCCCATTACCACACTAGGAACTTTACCTTGTACATGGGGTCATTCACATTTTCCTGATCTACGGGTTTCTTTTCCTATCTTTCTTGATGCATCACTCCATTCTGTGTGAGTTGCATCAGTCCAAGCATGCATCACTCCATTCTGTGTGAGTTGCATCAGTCCAAGCATGCATCACTCCATTCTGTGTGAGTTGTCCGCAGCCATTGTCTTTTTATAGGTAAAGCCCACGTTTCTGATCCATAACAACAGAACTGGAACGTTGCATTAAGTAAACACTTTTCTTTTAAGACATAATGGCATGTCATTCTTGAAAATTGCACTAGTTCTTCCAAATGCATTCCAGCCAAGTTTCTGTGCCTCTGAAGAGAAACTAATTGACATACAAAACTTGACTGGAGTGCATTTGGAAGAAACAGTACAGAGGGTGAACCGAAAGTTTTGCAATATTTGCATAAACGCATGTGCTGCGGCGGGTATGTCACGTGTTTGAACTAGATCAAGTTACGCACTGCAGTCAATCGAAAGGGATACAAATTGGCAGTCGATGCTGTGAACGGCATTGCATGTCGTCGTTCTGTCTATGATTGGGACGCCTAAAAGGTGAATACCCACAACCGGCTAATTAGGGACCTTAAGAGTTTGAACTCGGCCTTAATGCTGCTCAAGCAACACGAATCATTTGTCATGCGAAAGGGGAAAGTTCCGTGAACCATCTGGTTGCACCGCGACCAGATGGTTCAAGAAATTTCGCTCAGGTGATAGAAACCTCGACGATCAGCCAAGATCATGTAGGCCGCGAACCGGGGATTCGGAGGGCGTGCGCCAGTCCGTGGAGTCAAATCCGACAACCAGCACTTGGAGATTATCAGGCAAGCTCGGCATATCACAGACCACCGTGGTTCGTCACCTTCAGGACCTCAACAGGAGCTTCCGCATCGTCCATCACGAACTGACGCCAGCTGAAACAAACCGTCGAGTGGAAATCTGCACGAAACTTTTAGAAAACCCGCGCGATGTACGTTTCATCAAGAGAATTGTTACGTGCGATGAAAAGTGGGTCTATTTCCGTAATCCTAACATACAACGGCAGTGGTTGTGCCCGGGCCAGCTTCCAGAACCTGTTGTCAAACGTGGGCGCTTCGAGAACAAGGTGATCCTCTGCGTCTGGTTGAATTTCAAGGGGATAATCCATTACGAATTTGTTCCAGACGGTCGGACCCTCAACGCCGATATCCACACTGAACAGATGGAGTGGATGTATGTCGTTTTGGGGGAGAAGTACTGCAATATTTTGATTAATATTTGGAACAGAAATCACGCTCTCTTGCAGCAGGATAACGCTCGGCTTCATACCGTGGGAACGACCCGGGCAAAACTTCAGTAACTTGAGGCCATCGAATTGATGCCACACACAGCATATAATCTGGACTTTGCCCTGTCGGATTATTACTTGTTCCTTTACATGTCCCACTTCCTTCGCGGACGGCACTTCAACAATCAGGAGGAGGTGGCAGCTGGGGGAAAGAGTTCTTCGCCTTGAAGAACAAGAACTAGTACTGCCGCGGTATCGAAGAATTGGCAGACAGATGGCTAAAGACGGTGCAACACGATGGCTTATACTTTGAATGCTAGTCAGCTTCCGTCGTAAAGGTATGTATGAAGACATAAAATGATCCAAATATTGCAAAACTTTCGACTCGCCCTCTGTATAATTCTCATGAGCATTTTGTCATGAGCGCTTTACCATTATGTCTTAAAAAATATAGATGAATAAATTTGAACAAACATGCCTTCGACTAGAAGGTCATTATTCTCAAGCACGAATCTCATCGTTCAGCACAGAAGACCATATCACTGTTTTGTGGAACGACACGGGTATCTTAAGCATGGATATTCTTGAGGCCGATTCAAAGGCAAATAATAATTGGTACATTGTGGCGTTGAAATGCTTTGGAAAACCATCAGAAAGAAAAGACCTGGAAATGACCTAAAGGTCATTCAGCTACACAATGACAGCGCAAGGTCACTCACCTAATTTGGAACATCCCAGGCATTACAAAGATTGGTTGATCAGTGATGTCGCACTCACCCAACCGATCTGATCTGGTATCGCTAGACTTTTATATATTTGACCTCATGGAGGAGGTAAGATTTTGTGACGCACAGAACATCAATGCTTCGTCAAATCTGTTGCCTGTAGAGGAGATTATACGATCGTATCAGAAAAATATGATCACCCTCAGAATCACAGCATACCAGCCCAGGTGGGTCACAGTGTGCACGTGACGAGGCGACCACACGGAGATATAGGCGGCCGGTCAGGACAGATGAGCGACAGTGCGTAACGTGAGCACAATGAGCAGAGGTAGTGATTTGATGGACGTTCAAAAAGGAATGATCATCGACTACCACACCAAGGGTGGAAGCATCTCAGAAATAGTAGACTTCGTTGGCTGTTCGCGAGATGCTGGAGTAAGGGTGCACCAAATATGGACCACTGGCACACCGAGTACCCCCCCCCCCCCCGACGTCATAACTGTGAAGCCCCAAACGCCATCAACTCCAGAGGAGAACGTCGTCTCCGTCAGCTGGATTGACCTGCAACAGGGCAGTAGTTGGCCACGCAAATGATCACTGAAGCACCCACGTACGTGTCCCTGATAGCAGTAGAGCGTACCCTGCTACGCACGGGTCTCCGGAGTCGAAGCTGCGTCGAGGCACCCATGTTAACCCAGGTTCAACGGCAACGACGCCTGCAGTTTCCATCGGACTACCGTCACTGGACAGTGAAAGAGTGGGAAAAGGTTGCCTCCTTTGAAGAATCTAGGTTTCTACTCCACAGAAGTGGCGGGCGGTGGCGGATACAACGTCAGACGCACGAGAACCAACTCTCGTACGCGCTTGTTGGTCAAATACAGGCCGGCGGTCAGAAAGAAATGATCACGCTAGGCAGTCAAGTACAGACCGTCGGAGGCAGTGTGCATGTCTGGGGGATGTTTTCCTGGTATGATCTGGGTCCGCTGGTACCACTGAATGGGTCCCTGAACGCCAATGGCTACCTGCCTATCCTTGCTGATCACATGCATCCCTTCGCGTTGGACGTTTACCTTGGTGGTGATGGTGTATACGAACAGGACAATGCGCCGTGCCACGTCGCTAAGGTTGTGCGTGACTGGTTCCAGGAACACGACAGCAATGTCTCTGTTCTTCCTTGGCCGGCGAACTCGCCCGACCTGAATCCTATAGAGCACTTGTGGGACTATTTGGATCAACAGGTTCTACGTGCCTACCCACAACCACGTGATCTCCGGGACCTCCGTGTTCTGCTGCAGTCAGAATTGGCACAGTGCCACGCTGTCTCGCCGCTGTCGTCCGGGCTAAGCTTGGTTATTCCTATTATTAGGTAGGTGGTCATGTTTTTCTGATACGACTGTGTATTTTGGACAATATTTCGTAGACAGAAACCTTTGATGCAATTCTATATGCATTTTGAGACATCTACTCAGCCCCGTAGCCAGTGTGGACCCTGCCATAGTCACCAACAAACGAAGGAGCTGTATGGGGTGCTTGAGGTAGTTAAATAAATAGTCCTAATTACCTAATTACCGCTCTGCATCTACTTAATCCAAAGAAAAATGTTATTACCTGATAGGCAATACCTTCGGTATGCTTCTCGTGCAGCTCAATATCTCTTTTCGCTCAGAAACTTTTACCACTATTTTTTATGAGTGTTTAACGACAACCATAAGCAACTCTGAGGACTATAAACAGTCGTCCTTCCCTGATTTACGGCTGATGGTTTCAGGAAGAAAACAGATCCAGCGCCACCCCACAAGTACACCACCCATTTTCACCCGGGACTTGAAATAGGGGTCATCAAGAACTGCAAATCTGAAGCCTGAGTTTCCGACAATTAGCCCAGCTGGGCGGCGCGACGTATCATTATTAGACTGATGTACATTCCGTTCGGAGTCGCTATTGGTAGTGTAACAAAATTTCACTGCGGAAAACGCCTAGTGATCCTAACAAAGTCAGTAACTGCTCATTTTATGTGTATCCAATTTCCTAGCGCAACCCAGGAAGCCGAGGTCAATATTTTTATCTTTGACTAATTTTCCCAGCTCTTTCCGGATGAGGCATGTGATTGGTGCATTTGTCTAACGGCGCTGGCGCTCTGCCTTCGCTGTAGCCAATCTCCCTAAATAAGAGAACGCGCTACTGCTTATAAACTTCGAAGATGCTCATAGTCGTTGTTAAACTCGGGCCTCCTTCCCTTCCAAAAAAAAAAAAAAAATATTTAAGGGACCCTTAAATATCGAAAATGGGATAAGAACAGTCAAAACCGTCCCTAATTTAGGCCAATTGGTTCCAGGAAGATGATAGAGCCCGTGCAGTATTTTAAATTCACTATTCCTGCCTAAATCAGGATTTGAACCCGAAACCATCGTGAACGAATGATTAGAAGCCAAAACGCTTCGTGGTGCGTTTGTCCTACGCCAATGGTAATGGATTTGTCTGCTTCCTTGAATCAGTGACCCTTACAGCCGCTCCGGTGGTGGTGGTGCAGTAGGCTAAGCATTGGCTTCTGACCATTCGTCTGAAATGGGTCCGGGTTCGGATCACGGTGAGGCATGGATGTTGGCTTGTCTTGCTGCACTAGCTCTCCCACTTCCATGGAACCAGTGGCCCTAAATTAGGGACGGAGAAGTTGCTCACGTTGTCATCAAACCTCCAAACAAACAAGCAATAAATAAAGATGAATGACTCCCAATAGCGTCAGATGCTTATGGAGATCTTCAAACCCTCAAACAGAAATAAAAAAGTTTTTAATTCACGTATTTCTCGCATTATTTAAAGCACACGAATTTAATTTAAGATATTAATGGGTAATAATCCTTTAATCCTATGATGGTAAAGTATTTCAGAAACTGCATTATTTCCCATATTTGTTAAACCACAGCAGAGTGGCTGAAAATCTGCTTCTTTTTTTAATATAATTCTTTCAGCATTTTACTAGCTGTTTCTTATAAATAGAAGGACAATTTCTATCCATTATCTCGGGTAGATCTCTCCCAGATCGATAACGACTTTCCTGTAAACTACGCTGTTATTTTAACATCCTTTTATTTATGAGTCGTCTCTCAAAGCTAACGGCTTCAAGAAACAATAGGGGAAAATGCTTACTTATAAATCTTCTTTTCCATATGCGATCTGGACAGTTTCATACTCTCCTGACAAGTGACTCTCGGTAAGTCATATTTATTTTCTCCCTCCCTTGTATCATGTATCTTTGGCTACATGTCCCAGCAGAAAAATAAACAAGGTTATCGCAAGAGCTAAGCGCGAGTGTTGAGCTGTATTTGCATTGTGCCGCATGGAACTGGGGGAGAAACCTGCCATAGCCAAAAAGACACCCGTAATCGATTGTCAGCTTCTGATCCGTATGATGCGGTTAATGAGGCCAGATAAAGCCCAGAAATAACCGCACAGAGCAGGCGGAGAGCCACTATCATGCAAATACGACGTTGAGCCCTTTTGTGTTGTGCCTGCTTCATGCTTCATATGGTGGAGAGGGGGTATGCATGTGAATAGGCCGATTGGGGGTGGGGAGAGACGCTGGTTTGAATGAAGCGAGGGGTGGAGAAGGCGATTCTGACTGCCGTTTATCCGCATCGTTGATCGGGTATCATGGATAGAGACGAGGTTACAGGGAGAAATGATGAAATGGGAAGGGGGATGAGGATGTCAGATGATGTTTCTGAGGATTCCGTTTGATCCAGACGCTCTTCTACTATTTTTGCATGGAACGGGGGAATATGAGTATCATCTGTGTGGTATAAGGAAAAGCTGCCGAGTTATCCAAGATTAACGACAACGGCGGTTAATCAAGTTTGTGCAAACTTTAGTGGATTGGAGAGCTGCGGAACAAACGCGCTTTAACCGATTTTGTAACATCATTTGGCCCTAAGAAGCCTGCGATCAATAATCTGCTATTAATCTAATAGAAGCGTGTTTCGTTGTAAACGCCGTCGCGCGAGAGTGGTTTTCTGTTGGGCATTGAGTACTTTCTCTCGAGGCAGCTGAGGAATTTTTCAATTTAAAGTGGGCAAAATAGGGTAACGAATTCAAGTCTTTCCGGATTTGAAGTATAGTACAGGAACATTACACAGTGAGTGAAAATTGGAGGAAAATACGTTCACAGCAAATTCTTCTGATACTTTAATCCATTTAAAAGTAAGCTCACGAACTTATATGTTGTCCTGTGCTACTTGAGTATCTTGAAAGGTATTTTCGTTAGTACTTAAGATTATTTCACACAATCTTTAAAAACGCTTAAAGGCATCCACTTGTTTCTCAAAGATTTTATGTTTCAGAAGCGTTTATTATTTTTTTGGTACTCACTGCAATCTTAAATTCGCATGACGTGTGCCCGTATTTGTAGTTTTTTGGAAAGGGTGGCGACCTCCGTGAGCAACTCAATGTGCTATAATCAGTTTACGACTCTAATTTAAGACCCCTGGAACTAGGAAAGTGAGAGAGACAGCGCCGTGAGACAAGTACAACTATCTTTCACCGGGATTCGAACTCAAACCCATCTCTGACGAACACTGCGCTACCGAGGCGGCTGATTTTTACTTCACTGCAATCTTGACAGTGTGCTAGTATTATATGAGGCATATTCGGAAACCTTGGAATTGGGATTCAACGGACTAAGCCTCACCAACCACCGTTAAAAAAATTAATAAAAGAAAATTAAAAGCAACTCTAAATGTTTTCCGTGATTATCTACAAATTTGTATGAATTGTTAATAATTTTCTGCACCTTTTTGGCGTCAGTAATTGCATTAATCGTCTTTTTAGTGTCATTGGTTAAATTTATAACCATATATTCGATAAAATATTAAGCCTAATTTGCCGAGAAAACATATTCAACTGTGGATCATCTAAAAAAATGATTTACTCAATTTTTTTTTTTTGAAGAATACGTTTTAATTTATCTCCATATTTTTAATGGGAAGTATTTTTGCGGTGTCTTTGTTCAATGTACAATCAACCTTGCAATCTTATTATTTGTGATTTTCAATACACTTCTAAAAAGCTTAACTATGAATTAATTATATACGAATTAACTAAATTACTCTACGTATTACACTATGAAGAGTTTATGAAATGCAAAAAAATTTGTGTAAATAGTTGCACATCGATCAAACTTCATTTTCTACGTTCTCCTCATGAATCCAAAGGATTTTACTTAGGACTTATTTTTACTTTTACGTAGGATCCTAAGGACTTTACTTCAATTTTACTCTCTAAAGTTTTTAAAGAAAGTGATCCTTTCAAGAAAGAATCTACTCAATTGATTGCAGTCGCCTTTCAAGAAATTAAAAGATAACGAAAATTTCACTACAAAGAACAAAAAATAGTAGCGCACAAAAAAAATTTAATTGATTGATCGAGTAAATTTCTTGAGAGCACGGTGCAATCAGATAAGTTTTCTTTCTGTTTCGGTCAACTACCGCATCCTGTAGGAATTGTGGGTAAAACTTTGCCCCGTGCCCCTAGTTCTAATAGGAGAAAGAGATTGGATCGTGCTGAGAGTAAATTCAGCACGCTGCAAGCCTTTGTGGACTGCTTGAGAACACCCAAGGGGGTTGTGACGTAACCTGCTGGAGCAGCCACACTGTATAGCCGTGCTGACCGACACGTAACACGAAAGACCGGACACTGAGACTTCAGTTCTTAATACAATGTTTTTAAAAAAGACCGATCGGCGAACAAAAGCTTTCTTTGTCTACGGCCCGTTTGAAAATAAGATTTTGTGCTGACAGCAAATCATTGATTAATGCATTTTTTTCTGAATAAGTCATTTGTATTACTTTAATACAAATCTCAATTCAAAAATGTTTAGCGTGCTTAGCACGGTAGGACGTAGTTACCAGCCGCCACTGGAAAGTAAGTACTATTAGGCTATTAAAATTAAATTAAATGAGATTGTATTTGCAAAAAAATTTTTTATCAGATTCGCCATACCTTAAACTATTTTTTTACGTAATTTCCGCCATTATTGAGGTATTTTTTTTCACAACGGGGCACAACTTTATGTATCTCCTTGTCGTCGAACGAGGCCGCATGTCAAGACAGCCACTACTGCTTTGACTCCATTGTCATCGAAGAAAGCTGACCAGCAAGGAACTTCTTCAGATACAAGAACAGGTGATAATAACGTGAGGCTTGACCTAGGCTGTAAGGGGGGGGGGGGTTCCATTTGTTCTATAGTGCTTGAGTTTTTGCAGAAATGTGAGACTGAGCGTTGTCATGTAGCAAGCATGCCACGTTGTCTGCGAGTAAGCATGCCATGCCATTTATTCTGGTCGCGCGACGAATTACGGGCGTCATCTCACAATTACGGACTTCATTCAAAAATCGAATTACGGACCTTATCTCACGTCAGGGGGGTTAGCTCGATCTTCTTAAACATATTAAACACACAGAACATCCCGCAAACACGATCTGGTGTTCTGTGGCTTGCCATAAGCCAAGTCAGCGCGCATGCGCAATATTACAACCGCAGCGCTGCAGAAAAAATATTTGCAAACGGCACTTACTTTCCGAATACGCCTTGCAAATGCTAAACATGTCTGCAACTTTTTCCTTCTTTTATTTAATTTCATTGGTTCACATTTTTTTGAGTTTCATTTTAATTTTTCGGAAAGTTTTTCTCGACCATTTACTTCCACCTGGCTTACTTCAGTCTCACAGAGTGAAGTATTGCAGAAATAAAAGTAGCCAATATGGAATACGTAATCCACCTACTCGCTTCGAAAAGTTTTCTGTAGCAAAGATTTGTCTGGGAAGCTTCAGTTTCGTTTTGTTTTCTCTTAATATATCAAGCTCATTATGACTTGAAAGTCTTCACTTTGATGACATTTTCCTTTTCCTATCTTTTTTTCATTTCACCAAGCATGCATCGCTCCAAGCTTCTTTGATTTTTAATGATTGACTTCAGCCTTTATAATTCATAAAAAATATCAAAGAAGCATCATCGCTCCATACTTCTTTCATATTTTTCAGTTGTCTTCAGCCTCTATAAGTCTCTTATACACTATCTACCAACAAGTAATTGGACACCCCTGCAATCGACGATATCTGAGGTCCTGACACACGTCACGGCCGCCGCCGTTAAATATCGTGTGGGAAACAACAACGCAACCAGTCGATTGCAAGATGCCACGCAGTTCGGAGCTCTATGATTTCGAGAAAGGTGTAATCGTCGGGTATCACAGAAATGGCCGATCCATACGTGACATATCCAGCGAGTTGAAGTACCTAAAATCGACAGTGGCCTACGTGATTGACAAATGGAAGATGAGAGGTGACGGTCGGAATGTGCCCCAACACGGCAGACCCACAAAACTGGGAGTTAGAGACCGATGGGTGCCTGCCAGAGAAATTCGGAAGAACCGCACCAAATCAATGGGTCACAGCCGTGAGGAGTTTCAACAGGCATCCGATAGTGTTCTTTCGATGAATACCATCCGTAAAGAAGCCCATCTGATCGGTTATCATTGACGTGCTGCCGCCCACAAGCCTTTGATCACCAATTCCAATAGCGCTGCTCGGCTAACGTGGTGCACAGAACATCGACAGTGGATCGTTGAACAGTGGAAACAGGTTCTCTGGAGCGACGAATCAAGGTTCACCCTCTACCGTTTGGATAGCAGGGTCTGGGTTTGGCGTCTGCCTGGAGAACGCCTCCTGCCGGAATGTATTGTGCCAACTGTGAAATTCGGCGGCGGGGGAATCATGCTATGGGGTTGTTTCTCCTGGTATGGCTCGGGGCCCTTGGTTGCAATTCCTGGTAGACTCAACGCCGAGACCTATTGCACCATTTTGGACGACCATGCGCTTCCTACGTTATGGCAGTTTTACGGGGTGGACACATGTTACTTTCAGTATGACAATGCCACCTATCATGTTGCGAGGTCCACCATGACTTAGTATGGTGACAATGGGGTTAAATGAATGGACTCTAGGACGAGTTGGATAGTCGACTTAAGGGGTGCCCCCACCGTCCGAAATCGGTGAAAAAACTGACTTGTCTTCTCCTAGCCGAGTGGAAGAAAATACCGCTAGCTGTGGTACAACGCCTGGTTGAGAGTGTGCCCCGGAGGGTCGCAGCTGTAATCACCGCTCGTGGAGGCTCCACTAACTATTGAAGGTGAATAAACTTCGTTTTTCTTTGCTATCACAGGTGTCCAATTACTTGTTGGTAGATAGAGTAGTTAAAGTCCATGTTTCTGATCCATAAATAATAACTGCAAGGATGCACTGATCAAACACTTTTCTTTTAAGAGAAAATGGTAAATTGCACTATGTCTTCCTAGTGCACTCCAGCCAAGTTTTGTACGACTATTAACTACAGCTTCGATGTGGTCCCTGCTTCATGTCTGCTGTTCAAGGTAGCTGTTGGCATCAGTAACGTATTACTCCACCAGTCTCTAAATATTCAGTTTTTGTAAAAGCATTGTACGTCTTTAATACTATTTCCCCGTATACGTATAATTGAAGCGCATAATTTTAATTGAAAAAGTAAACAGAAATGATGTAAGTATACACAAAAATAACTTGCAGAATCTTGCACAATATAACGCATACACTAACTTAACTTTCTTTTTTCGTTCCTGTTGTCTTATGTAAATTTTGGTTCATTCTCCTTAAGCATTTTCTGAACTCAACGCTACATTTTCTCTCTCGCCGAATGTTTTTGTGGCAACCTGACTTGTGGTCAAAAGTTGAATGACGTGTGTTAACGAGACAGATAAGAGGGATATTTACGAATGCATCAGAGCTCTCGTTAGAAGATGGCTAGATTGTGCGATCGTTGTAATTGCGTTGAAAAGAGATTACCCTACGTGTTAATGATTAATTCTTTCACGTTGAATATTATGCTACGTTGATGTTGAAGCCTTAACTTGTTGGTGATTTCATGTCTTGAGAAGTATTCTTTACACTGAGAATCTGCTGCATCTAACTGTCGGAGTAGAAGAGAATGCAAAAGTGAATTCTGTTTTGATGTGCTGACTTGAATACCTATCGAGACCAACAAAAGATTAAATCCGTAAGTAGACTTCACTTTTCTTGCCGTTAGAGTTATTAAGTGCTTAATTAAATGTTGTATGCGATAATAAGTTATCCAGAGCACGACTTAAGTTTTACGAAACATTTCAGCACGAAGAGTATTTACATCGAAGTAATGCTAATGTTTTGCTGTTTATATAAGTAATTTGCCGATATCTGCAAACAAATACACTAAAAACATTACGATCATGTAATTTGCATTTATGTCGTTAATAATCCGATAGCATATTGCATCACAATATTTGTTCGTTAAAATCTTGGTGGCCTCGCATTTAAACTTTGCTATAGTTTATCAGCATCATGATATAAATTATTTCGACTTCTGGTACAGCTTCATCATAAGCTGACTCAATGATTCGCACTCCGCATCTATAATATAACTTACTGATAAATTTAAATCAATATTATAGGGCCGTTTAGTTATTTATTGTACTAGTTTATTAACCAGAATTTAATGTTTTCTATAAAACAAATAACAGTACGAGACACAAGAGATTAAACAATGTCGAAGAGCTGATCTACTTAGCATTACATCAACAGCCTTTCATTCCCAACTATGTACCGCACGATGTTATTACTGGATGCAATATATATATCACATTACCATGACTTAATCATATGCCTTTGCACCTCATCTCGTTGAGCATATTTTCGTAAGACCACGCCTTTTGTTTTCCATTGCTAGTTTCGTTACCCTTGAAAGATGATGTTGAAAAATTAATATGCCTTTTCAGTTAGTTCTAAGCAAATATTCATATCCGAAAACCTTGAGGAGTAGACGATTGCTAAATTTCAACTGTATGATGCGCAGTATACATAGGCCGCTTCCATGTGGATTCTTAAGCCCTTGTCCACAAAGTTGTCTTACATTACTGCATAGATCCCTAACACTTTGAGAAATTTTATCTGTTTCCCCTAACACTGAGGAATATAAGGTTTACTCCACAGTTTGAATTTCCATCCTTTTCCCTCACACTAATTCTCAGAATTTTAATAAGACCTGTTTTACCTTTCTCTCTCTCTCTCTCTTCGGAATTCTAGATGCCGCCCAGGTGGTGGCTGTATGGACTGAGGCGCTGTCCTCTGTCTAATCATCCGAGATGGACTCGAGCTCTAGATGAGTCATAGATGGCGTATTTTCTCTGATGGCGCTAGCTCTGTCTCCCCTGGAACTAGTGGTCCCAAAGTTAAAGATGGGTGATTGCTTATTGCCCTTAGAGTTGCTCATGATGTCATTGTACTCAGAATTAAAGAAGAATACCAGATTCAAACTACAGTACCGTAGGACCTTTATTTTAAGACCAAGAGATATGCTGTCTCCTTGATTGGCTGATTAGCAAATTCGAGATACACTGCCCTGCCAGAAAGCTGCATTATATGGGTTACAAAGGTAGAGTAGCAACCCACGTGCCGCTAATCACTTCGACAAATACCACACGCAGATTAGAATGGTATAATGAACGTTGATCTTGAACTGACCAGTGGAAATCTGTGTTTTGGACTGACTAGTCACGGTACACACTCTACCAGTCTAGTGGTTATTTCTGGGTGTGGGAGAAAATTTCCTTCACAGCTGTCCTTCCCGACCACGAAGTTTGATGGACGGAGCGATTTTCGTGGTTCGTCTTGGACCCATTATTCGTTTTGAACCAAGCCATGAATGCTGAGCTCAATATATACGTTCTGGACAATTATGGCAGTAGTTTGATGAAAGCCCAACGTTCTGGACCAACATTGTGGCAGTAGTTTGATGGAAAGCCCATATCTGTATCAACAGAACTCATGTCATACTGCTTGCGTTGTCACACATTGGTTTGAGGATACGGCTATCACGGAGCCTTAGAATAGCCATCGCTTCAAAGGTCAGGACTCTGGCTATTTCAAAGTCCTGACCTGAACACTGTACAGGATTTGTTGGACTAATTTCATCGTTGGGTGAGGGGATGACTAGATCGCCCAAAAAAATTGTGCTGGTCACTGCCGCCCTGGTAGCGCAGTGGTCTAAGAGCTGGCTTCTGCGCATTCGTCCGAAATGGGTACCGGTTCGAATCCCGGTGAGGCATAGATGTCGTGTTTATCTTACGGCACTGGCACTATCCCTTCCTTTACACCAATGGCCCTAAATTAGGGACGGCCGCCTGCTTGTAGCTCACCGAATTGCTCACTCCGGCCGTTAAATTCTCAAATAAAAAAACCCTGGTCACTGCTTTGAAAGCTGAATGTCGGTACATATCAGCGAATATTTACAAAAACCTGATGGAGAGGATTCCATGAAGATTAGAGGCAGACATAAGGGTCAAAAAGGTTTATAAGGTCAAAAGTAGTTTAATTTGCATTGACCCAAGGGGACAATACCCTTGGATATGCCCCCCAAGGGTATTGCCCCAAAGGCGAGTTTGACAAAGGCTAAATTGTTATGGCCAGACCACTGGGTCAGAGCATTTCCGAGACGGCAAGGCCTGTGGGATGCTCATGGTCAGCCACGGTTTTTACCTTCAAAAAGTGATCTGAGGAGTAAGAAACCGTGCACCACTGTCAAGGTGTAGGTCAACTACGGTTTCTCGATGCTAGAGGTGAGCAAAGGTTACCCCGTATGGTACGACCATATGTATATGTACATGCCTTTTTTTTTTTTTTTTTTTTTGCTATTGTTGTTTGAGTATGAAAAGACTCAAAAAAGGTTGAACCGATCGAGACGATATTTTATATTTAAAAAAAGAATTATATAGTTGCTTTAGTTGAAATTGGACAAAGGTATACTTTATACACTATCTACCAACAAGTAATTGGACACCCCTGCAATCGACGATATCTGCGATCCTGATACACGTCCTGGCCGCTGCCGCCGTTAAATATCTTGTGGGAAACAGCAACGCAATCAGTCGCATGCAAGATGCCACGCAGTTCGGAGCTCTCTGATTTCGAGAAAGGTGTAATCATCGGGTATCACAGAAATGGCCGATCCATACGTGACATATCCAGCGAGTTGAAGTACGCAAAATCGACAGTGACCTACGTGATTGGCGAGTGGAAGATGAGAGGTGACTGACGGAATGTGCCCCGACACGGCAGACCCACAAAACTAGGAGTTAGAGAGCGATAGGTACTGGCCAGAGAAATTCGGAAGAACCGCACCAAATTGATGGGCCACATCCGCGAGGAGTTTCAACAGGCATCTGGGAGTGTTCTTTCGATGAATACCATCCGTAAGGAAGTCCATGTGCTCGGTTATCATGGACGTGCTGCCGCCCACAAGCCTTTGATCACCAAGTCCAATAGCGCTGCTCGGCTAACGTGGTGCACAGAGCGTCGACAGTGGACCGTTGAACAGTGGAAACAGGTTCTCTGGAGCGACGAATCAAGGTTCACCCTCTACCATTCGGATAGCAGGTTCTGGGTTTGGCGTCTGCCTGGAGAACGCCTCCTGCTGGAATGTATTGTGCCAACTATGAAGTTCGGCGGCGGTGGAATTATGCTATGCGGGTGTTTCTCCTGGTATGGCACGGGGCCCTTGGTCACAATTCCTGGTAGACTCAACGCCGAGACCTACTGCACCATTTTAGATGACCATGCGCTTCCTACGTTGTGGCAGTTTTACGGGGTGGACCCATGTTACTTTCAGGATGACAATGCCATCTGTCATGTTGCGAGGTCCACCATGGCTTGGTATGGTGACAATGGGGTTAATCGAATGGACTGGCCTGCGCAGAGCCCGGACCTTAACCCTATCGAGTACCTCTGGGACGAGTTGGAGCGTCGACTTAAGGGGTGCCCCCACCGTCCGAAATCAGTGAAAGAACTGACTTGTCTTCTCCAAGGCGAGTGGAAGAAAATACCGCTAGCCGTCGTACAACGCCTGGTTGAGAGTATGCCCCGCAGGGTCTAAGCTGTAATCGCTGCTCGTGGAGGCTCCACCAACTATTGAAGGTGAATAAACTTTGTTTTCCTTTGCTATCACAGGTGTCCAATTACTTGTTGGTAGATAGTGTATAACGCGATATTGTTTTTGTTTCCTCTAGACTAGGCGATTGAAAAAAAATACGGACGAAATGTTTTTGATAACTCCGAAGAAAAATCATTCAAGACAGACCAAAGGCAATATACCAATTATTTTTACACAATGAATAGTTCATAAACTACTAATTATAAATTGTGTTAACTGGAAACCCTACAGAATTTAATTTATTCCACCGAGAAACGTGTTTTTGAACTGATGCAGGTGTCTGCAAATAACATTCATATCTAATAACGGTATAATACAAATTTGGAATATGTGAATCCGTTCTTTTGGTGTAAATATGAAACAGATGATCAGTTAGATAATATCCAAAAACTTGAAAATTTGTCGTCCTGGAGCGGGAATCGAATCCGCGTCTCCCGCATAGCGCCCGGGTATGCTAACCACTTCACCACCCAGAACGACCAAGTTTCAAGTTTCCGCAGAAATAACCAGGTCGGGTTAAATTTTGTGACGTCCGGTTCGGGTCCGGGTCCAAACGTTTTTACCCGTTTACATATCTGGTGCTGTCTTTGTCCTTGGTAACGTTGGTCTTTTCCAACGCATCGATTGTTTTATTTGTTTCAGGCTAAGATTAAGGTTTCATAACCAGTGATAACACTTTCTAAAAGATTGAGTTTCGCCTGAATTCGCCCCAAGAATGTCGGCACAAATTCGCTTACGATTTTCTTTTTATTCATGCGTGAGGAGCCTGGGAATCATCTTGTCACAGACCATTGTCATGTTCGGATTTTCATTTGAAATTTGCCTTACAATATCGATGTTAATATTTTCTGCAATCATCCAAATACTCAATCGTCGATCATACTGAACAGTTGTGGCATTTTTGTCGACATTATCTTCGGTTTCAGAAGTGCTTGGGCGTCCCTGACGTTCGTCGTTTTCAATGTCCTCCTGCCCTTCACTGAAACTCTTATGCCACACAAAAACATGCGCACATGACATGCATTTTTTTCCGTATGCGTACGAAAAGATTACGTAGGTATTTTGTTTAATTTTAACAGAAATTTCTCAATTCTTGAACACAGCATTTTCCCGACGCTCGCCGAACACCATGTCTACTATCACTGACACGTGTCACGGCAGAGAGTGAGGTGAACTTTGAATTTTCAGTTACGAACATTTCAAGATCAATGGACTCCGTTTCTCTCGCCATAAGCACGTTCTCTTTATTTAATATACGTACCTCGTATAAATGTATCCGACAATTCCCTCTGGGTGAAGCAGTTCTGGGAATATGCATCAAATTTTCATACCACAAAACCTTTTTATTTCCGTTAAATAATTTGCAATACTTTCATAGTATCAGTGTTGAAAATTATTTTGCTTACATGCGTCAGTCATGAGAATGACGCTGTAATTCATTCTGAGAAGATTATTTTATAAACATTCGCGAAAATATGCTCGAGTAACATGTTTCAGCCTGTTCTAAATCATTAATAAAAGTTGTCATGGTCACCAATTGCCTACCCCGTGAATTAAAATCCGGATTTTCCTACAAGTTCTTCCGGTGAAAGAGCAATATATTTCATTCAGATAAAAAGAGTTTTGATTTTTCTTCACTCGTGACGCTGAAGTATTCTGCCAGAAATGCGTGCTCCTGTTTTTCCCCCTTTCAGCGGGCATCAAGTAGATTAAAAAAGTAACAAAACGAAAGGAAACATGGAATCCTATAAACAGAAGTGAAATGCAGAAATATTTTTAATTCATTTTCCTTTAGGGGCGTGGTATGGAATACATGAAACACGCGTTCTGACAAACGGCAATTGATTCATCGAGTTTGAAATTTATACTGCTGTAAAATGTGTCAAGAGTCATGTATTTGTTACCCAGATGAAACTCCTATTATCAACACCAAAATTAAATGAAATCTAAACTCAGGGTTCGTCCCACCTGCGTGATAACTGCAGCTTTTTCTAGGTTGCGTGTCATGTAGTGCGTGGCAGCAGTGACTTCCACTACATAGCTTTTCTTCAGAAAGGATGGAACTAATGCCAAAAGATGGGAAAAGAATGGAGGAATTGTCAGGAAAACAAAGGATCTGCTTTTTCTCACAAGCTGCTGAAGAATGGGCGGAGATACTCAGTGAGAAAAAATGAGGCAATTATTCGAGAGCATAGTGATCTAAAACAAGAACTCTTGCACGCCGAGTGAAGTAAAAACAGCAGTCGCAGAAACATATTTTTTTCCCATTCGAGTTATTCCCATCACTTTCTATTTTTATTTTAAAAATTCCAAGTTGCGATTTTTCAGTGACTATCATACGCACGGTAAATGCTAAATTAGACATAAGGTTGAGTCAAAAGTTCCTCCTCTTTGCAGCTGAAATATTGAATAATGCAAGAAAGCCATACACGCTCATCTTTTTCTGCAAAGTATGGGCCGTTGTTTTCTGTACAGTGTAAAAAAAAAAAAAAAATTCTGATATTCCGGTGCAATTTTCCGTGATTTCTTTCGCTAATCAACGAAGCATATTCCTGATACAACCTTTTCCGTAAAATGACTAAAAGAAGCTTGAATTTCACGGATTTTTGGTACGCCAGGAAAATTCTGAATTTTCAGAAACCTTTCTGCAATTCCTTTCTCATATTGGCGGTAAACTTCTGTTTTTATAAGAGGTGTTAACGGAAAATTCTGAATTTTCAGAAACGGCAATTCCTTACGTATATTAAAGGAGAAACTGTTCTCACTTTTTCCGTATCCATATGACGAAAAATTTCTGGTAATAAGAACAATTCGCAGGAATATTTGAGGTATGATAACATTGAACAAAGGCCAAAATGTATCTGAGACAAAAGTAGCTGTTTTCAACTAATTTGGACATGTTGATCACGAATATGAACTTGAAAATCGCGAATTAGCTTCACTACACAAGATCGGGGAGGGGGGGGGTGAGATTTGGTGGTCTGCACTGCAAGTCCGATATATATATGCAGTGTTTCTTTCAGGCATATAGACAGCGAAGTCCCTCTGGAAACAACCATTCCTCCCCCTTCCCCCGAGACATTTTATGTTACAGAGCCAAATTCAAGCTATAATGAAATTTCGTTTCGTTTCTTTTGATGCTACAAAATATTTTTCCAATTATCATCTTTTTTACACTTTTCAGCCGTAGGTTGAAGAAGCGTATATGCTCCAGCTTTGTCCGTCCGTCTGTCCGTCTGTCGGTACAATAACTCGCGTAAAAATGGTTCGATTTCGATTAACTTTTAGCATGTGGTAGGGGTCCACTGGGGACGATCCCCATTAAAAATGAACGAAATGGGGTAGGAGCGGAATCCTTCCATTGCCCTTATGCGTCAGAACTTGCGTAAATATGGTCGATGTCGATAAAATTTTTGTATGTGGTAGGGGATCACCTGGGAAGGAACCCTATTCAGAATGGGTGAAGTGGGTTCAAAGGTCAGGACATAGGAGCGGGACGCATTCCATTGCTCTTATGCGTCATAACTTGCGTAAATAAGGTTAGATTTCGAGGAAATTTTAGTATGTCGTAGGACACTACATAGGAATGAACCCTATTGAAAATGGGTGAGGTGGGGTCAAAGGTCAGGACATAGGAGCGGGATGCATTCCTTTGCACTTATGCGTCATAACGTGCGTAAAAAAATTTCGATTTCCATCACATTTTAGTATGTGGTATGTGACGAACCTTATTGAAAATGGACGAAATGGGGTCAAAGGTCAGGACATAGGATCGGGATCCATTCCATCTCCCTTATCCCATACTATTAAAGGAGCAATTCTTGTATGTATGTAAATTTTATTTTGAAAACGGCTCAAAGGATTTTGATTAAAGTCGTTAACCTACCGTTTTCTAGTACTAGAAATCGATTTAGCTTGATCTCGACTTTAGGAAAATTCGTTTAGTGGGTTAAACAACCACCTCGAATTACCATGTTTTTAGTGTCATGGCGTCGTCCCATTAATAGTACCCCTGCTTAGAAATCTTATGACGTCACAATCTCACGATTGAGATGTCGGCGCGCGGGCACGCCAACTGTCTCATTACGTCACGCGTTGTGTGTGGATCCTATTAAAGTTTTATGACGTCACACTCTTGCGAGCAGATGGTTACGATTCCCATCTGCCTCATTACGTCACGCGTTGTGTGCGTATGTCCGTCCGCACGATACCTCGCGTAAAAATCGTTCGATTTCGATGAATTTTTAGTATGTGGTAGGAGAACACCTGGGAAGGAACCCTAATGAAAGTGAACGAAATGGGGTCAAAGGTCAGGATATAGGAGCGGTATCCATTCCACTGCTCTTATGCGTCATAACTAACGTAAAAAAGCTTCGATTTCGATGAAATTTTAATATGTGTAGGGGACTACCTGAAACTGGGAACAAACCCTCTTAAAAATGGGCGAAATGAGGTCAAAGGTCAGGACATAGGAGCGGAATCACTTCCATGGCCATTATACGTCATAACTTACGTAGAAATGCTTCGATTTGGATGAAATGTTAGTACGTTTAGGGGCCTGCCTGGGGGCGAATCCTATTGAAAATGGGCAAAATGGGGTTAAAGGTTAGGACACAGGAGTGGGATATATTCCATAGTCCTTATGCATCATAACTTACGTAAAAAAGGTTCTATTGCGACAAAACTTTATCATGTTATTTCGGTGGTGTACTGAACCTGTTCTGTTGAATATAATTGAAATAGGATCAAAGGTCAGTGTACAGGAGCTAGATTTATTCCACAGAATCATAACTTGAGTAATGATTTCTGGTATGTTGGAAAGCGTATTATAATCAATGCATTGCATGATTTTACTAACTTGTTTTAAATATTTGTTCGCGTACTTTACGTAGTTTATTTTGCCTAAAAAGTGTATAAAGACATATGCCGTTCTTTAATTATAACAAGTTGACTATCCCATGACAGAAAAGGCAGAGAACTGTGCTGGATGATGTGAATTGTGTTACAATACTACTGGAATTGCATTCAGTATAACGGACGTTAAAAAAAACAAAAACAAAAACAGTGTAACCGAGTGAAAGTGATTAAATGAACCCTGCATTATGAACTTCATGGACAATTTCCTGTGCTGTATGGCTGTAATTTTTCATGTAAGTACTAAAAGCCATTTATAAACTACTCATCCCACCTCAGGTTTTCATTCTACAGTTTTAATTTCACATGCGCATTTTTAAAATGTAGTTATTAGATCATACGAAAAAAGATATTTTACAACGCTGCTCTGTTCTGAAAGTTCTGTTGGTGAAAACAAAATATATTTTTATAGAAAATTTGCTAGTTAAACTTCACATTTTATACGTAGTTTCTACTTATGTGGCAGAATTTAAAGGATTATATATTTTCATTTCGATGACGTTACACGTTATATTTTCATTTCTTCGTGGTTTCAACGTAGAGGCTAAGCTTCCCAGTGTGTGCGGCTTAAAAAAACACCACTGTCATACTTGTTTGCGTTTGGAATGGCGTGAAGTCATAAACACAATTCAATGTTCTGCTACGAGTTACTGTCTTTCTGACTTTTCGTCGCTGTGTGAATCGGTGCATTGCAGATTGTGTAAAGCGGGTTAAAGAAAGTTAGCCACGTGCTGTATTTAAAACATATATACAACAAGAAAGATGACACCGAATTTTCGGGTGTAATAAGTACGTCTTTTGAATCCGTTCTGATGCAAATTAAATTTATCAAAGCTATTCAAAGTCAATGGAGCCGGTATGGAAAACAATAGCATCTGACGGAAGAAAGATTTTTCAATCGGGTTTTTAATCCCTCAGATATTGCTGTAAACGGAAACGTGAGCTTTTTTTTTTTGATTGGATTTTTAATGACCACCGTGAGCAACTCAATCTCAATGGGCTATAAGCAGTCGCCCGTCCCTAATTTAGGGTCACTGGTTCCAGGGAAGGGAGAGAGCCAGTGCCGTAAGACAAACACAACATCCATGCCTCACCGGGATTCGAGCCCGGACCCCGTTCGGACGAATGATCAGAGGCCATCGCTTAGACCACTGCTCCACCGGGGCGGCAAACGTGAGCTTACGCCCTCTGGTTGCAGACTTGTGTGTTAAGAAAAACATGAGTTTATATGAGAAACATTTCGCACCAGAAAAGCTCTCCAACACAGAAAGAATTTTTCAAATCGAACTCTTAGAAACAGAAATATCGACAAAAATAAGATGTGACTTTACGTCCCCTGGTGGGAAAACCATGAATTATTTTAGGAAGAAAGTATTCTC
Organism: Macrothele yani; assembly: GCA_039090855.1. Classification (NCBI taxonomy): domain Eukaryota; kingdom Metazoa; phylum Arthropoda; class Arachnida; order Araneae; family Macrothelidae; genus Macrothele; species Macrothele yani. The sequence goes on along the minus strand of CM077024.1, from coordinate 35,280,064 downwards.
AAAAGGTTTTTACCATATAAGCGGTATCGGTCCAAGAAAAAAAAAATGAGTCGAGTTTTCAGGAGCCCAGATTTTACTACAAACACATCAGAAGCAGAAATTAACACTTATGCCCCCTGGTGGCCAAACCATTCTTTACCAAACATTAGAAATTATGTGAAAAATATTTTCCATCAGGTCTCGTATGCGATAAAGGAAGAATTTTTCAAATCGGAGTTTTAGAAGCAGAAATAACGCAGAAAATGCATTTTGCCTTTGTGCCCCCTAGCGGAAAGTCTATGATTTACTTGAAAATTTTGATTTTTCAGGAAAAACATGTCACACTAGAAACACTATCCAACAAAGAAAGGATTTTTCAAATCGGACTCCTAGAAGTAGAGATATTGACAAAAATAGGATACACACCTACGCCCCCTGGCGTAGAAACTATGCATTATTTCAGGAAGAAAATGCTTCTAAACGGTTTGTCGACATGAGTACTATCGGTCTACAAACGACGTTTTTTCAATCGAGATTTTAGAAGCTCATATTTTGCTGCAAATACATCAGAAGCGGAAATTAAGATTTACGCCCCCTGGTGACCAAACCATTTTTCACAAAAATTAGAAATTATGTGCAAACGATTTCCCATCAGGAGCTGTATCCCGTGCAGAAAGAATTTTTCAAATCGGAGATTTAGAAGCAGAGATATAGGGGGAAACACCAATTTACCTCTACGCCCTTGAGAACGCATTAATTGGGAAGAAAATGTGTACAGAGTTTTTTCCATTCGAAGGAGAGGAAGCAAAATTACTTGACTTAAAGGAGCAATTCTTGTATGTATGTAAATTTTATTTTGAAAACGGCTCTAAGGATTTTGATGAAAGTCGTTAACCTACCGTTTTCTGGTACTAGAAATCGATTTAACTTGATCTCGACTTTAGGAAAATTCGTTTAGTGGGTTAAATGACCACCCCGAATTACCACTTTTTAGTGTAGTGTCATGGCGTCGAACCATTAGATGTTGGCGCGCTGTCACGCCATCTGTCTCATTACGTCATGCGTTGTGTGTGGATCCTATTAAAGTTTTATGGCCGCCCCGGTGGCGCAGTGGTCTAAGGCGCTTGCCTCTGATCATTCGTCCGTAAGGGGTCCGGGTTCGAATCCCGGTCAGGCATGGATGTTGTGTTTGTCTTACGGCACTGGCTCTCTCCCTTCCCTGGAACCAGTGACCCTAAATTAGGGACGGGCGACTGCTTATAGCCCATTGAGTTGCTCACGGTGGTCGCTAAACCTCCAATCAAAAAAAAAAAAAGTTTTATGACGTCAGACTCTTGGGAGCAGATGGTCGCGATTCCCATCTGCCTCATTGCTTCACTCGTTTTGCGCGTATGTTCGTCCGCGCGATAACTCACACGTAAAAATCGTTAGATTTCGATGAAATTTTGGTATGTGATAGGGAAACACCTGGGAAGGAACCCTATTGAAAGTGAACGAAATGGGGTGAAAGGTCAGGACATAAGAGAGAGATCCATTCCACTGCTCTTATGCGTCATAACTAACGTAAAAAAGGTTCGATTTCGATTAAATTTTAGTATGTGGTAGAGTACAACCTGGGGACAAACTCTATTGAAAATGGACGAAATGGGGTCAAAGGTCAGGACATAGGAGCGGAATCACTTGCATCGCTATTATGCATCATAACTTACGTAAAAATGTTTCGATTTGGATGAAATGTTAGTATGTTGTAGGGACCTGCTTGGGGACGAATCCTATTAAAAATGGGAGAAATGGGGTCAAAGGTTAGGACACAAGAAGCAGGATCTATTCCATAGCTCTTATGCATCATAACTTATGTAAAATTGCTTCGATTGCGACAAAACGTTATGATGTTATTTCGGAGGTATACTGAACCAGATCTGTTGAATATTATCGAAATGGGATCAAAGGTCATGACACAGGAGTGAGAGTTATTCCATAGCCATTTTCCTCATAACTTGAGTAATGACTTGAGTAATGATTTCTAGTAGGTGGGAAAGCGTATCATAATCAATGCATTGTATGATTTTACTAACTTATTTAACTATAATTACGAAAATGGTGTCTTTTTACTACCTTCCCACACATTCACTATCTGAAGACTTCCTCCACTTCACAGAATATTCTTCTTTTATGACTCAACAGCCCAACGTGGGCCCGAGACTTCTCAAAGAGTTTTTCGTGAGATTTCGTAACGAGATATTTTTTGACGAGGTGGGGTCGTTAGCCCCACGCCCAACCCCCAACATGGAGAACCAAGAGACAAAGTGGGTCTGGGACCGATTTCACAGGGAACCATCCACGCATTTGCGTCTCAAATACAGGGACTCTGCGGAAAACCCCCGGAAAAACCGCAGACCAGATGGCCGGCAGGACCGGGATTCGAACACCCATCAGAAACATCCACCTCCCACACAGAGCATAACGACTTTACCAAATACGTCATGCTCACAGATTATTACAACATTAAATTTAGAATTTCTGTGAATCTGAAATATCTATATTTGCTTTTATCCAAGTACTCTAAAATCTTGTATAGCTGCACTTTTCATGTGTTCGAATAACTTACAAATTTTGCGAAGGGAGCTAAAAAACGTTTGGTGGCTGAAGCCCACCTTAGTCCACCCGTAGCCAGGTGCCGGAGCCAGGGGGTACCTGAAGAGTCATCTGGAGGAGGAGGAGGCTGAAGGGACATCCGGGTGTTCTGTGTTCAACCACAAACTGCTTTTTTCCACGAATACAGGCACAAGTTTTGCTTTGTTTTTAATCTCCTTTCACTAATTTACTACATTAGCAAATAAGTATGCCAAAAAAATAAAAACAGCTAGACAAAATGTAAAATATGAAATAATAAGTTAGTAAAATCATGCAATGCATTGATTATGATACGCTTTCCAACATACCAGAAATCATTACTCAAGTTATGATGATAATGGCTGTGGAATAAATCTCGCTCCTATAACCCGACCGTTGACCCCATTTCGATGATATTCAACAGAACCGATAAAGTGTACTTCCGGAACAACATGAAAAGTTTTGTCTCAATTGAAGCATTTTTACGTAAGTTATAACGCATAAGGGCAATGGAATGGATCATGATCCTATGTCCTGACCTTTGACCCCACTTCAGCCATTTTCAATAGGGTTCGTCCCCAGTGGTCCTCTACGACATACTAAAATTTCATCGAAATCCAACCACATTTACGCAAGTTATGACACATAAGGAGCAGTGGAATGCAGCCCGCTTCTATATCCTGATCTTTGACCCCACTTAACCCGTTTTCAATAGGGTTCGTCCCCAGTGGCCCTCTACGACATACTAAAATGTCATCGAAATCCAACCACATTTACGCAAGTTATGACATATAAGGGCAGCGGAATGCATCCCGCTCCTATGTCCTGGCCTTTGACCCCACTTCACACATTTTCAATAGGGTTCGTCCCCAGGTAATCCCCTATCATATACTAAATTTCAATGGAAAACGAACAATTTTTAGGCAAGTTATCGTGCGGACAGACGAATGGACGGACGGACGGACAAAGCTGGAGCATATTCTTCAACCTACGGTTGAAAAGCGTAAAAAAGGGACAGAAACAAAACAGAACTTGTGAAATATAAGAAATTAATCACATGCTTTGAATTTGCGTGATGGTGGTTGAGCTGCGCGTTTCTTGTCACTGGAGTCAAAATGACACAAAACTGGGAGATTTTTTTTTTTTTTAATTTACTGTTCTGGCCTCTTTTCCATATACTCACGCAATGGCATCGAGAATTTGCTGATGTCATACTTCAAATTTTTCTACTCCTCTTCCTCGGTTCCACTTTTTCTCGATCTTTAATTGCGTATTATTCTTCACTGATGCTCGGTGGTAGCCACTTCTTACCGTGGTCAATAGCCATATCCCCTTTCCTTCTCAAAAACCAAAAGCACCAGAATTCCTCCCCAAGAAAATATACGATTCGACTTACGTGACAAGGTTGTCCTAGGTTTTCCAAAATTATCGATAAGGTATTTTCAGTCCTCAATACTGAATTTTAATACGTTCCAATATTCAAGAAAAATACAGGTAGGCTCAGTTCTGATTGAGCAGTCAGTTTGGAACGTAGGATTACGATTTGCACATCGGAGCGTTGAAATGAGCTAGTCAAGTATCGTTTCAAAGCGTTTATTTTTATTTATTTTTTTTTTTTTGGTTGGAGGTTTAACGACCACCGTGAGCAACTCAATGGGCTATAAGCAGTCGCCCGTCCCTAATTTAGGGTCACTGGTTCCAGGGAAGGGAGAGAGCCAGTGCCGTAAGACAAACACAACATCCATGCCTCACGGGATTCGAACCCGGACCCCTTACGGACGAATGATCAGAGGCCAGCGTCTTAGACCACTGCGCCACCGGGGCGGCTCAAAGCGTTTATTTAACTTGCTATAGCCAACACAGGTCTATGATATGAAAAGTAGCTTACATAATTTTCGCAAATAATGCTGGATACATTGCGAACACAAAGTAGATCGATACACGAATTACCCAACGTGGTGTTCTGTCTTCTTGGGCTTCTTATACATTCTTCATCACTTGCTCTTGCCTCTCGTTTTGATTTTCTCCACTTTTGCTTGCGTTCATTCTGCGAATTCCGCGGCATTGTCGAAAATTTTAACCAGTTCACACAAAAACAACATTTTAAAATTTCAGTTTAAACCACTGCGATATGTTCTTTATATATTTTAATAGATCTCGTCGAGAGCTTTAAAACGATGCCACTCAGAGTCGTTTTGCACTCTCCGTTATCCAGTTAAACAGCGATATTGTCAAAAATGTTCACCGGCTCACAAGAAAACAATTTTTAAAATGTTCAGTTCAAAGCACTACGAAATGTTCTTCATATATTTGAATAGATCTCGTCAAGAGCTTTAAATCGATGCCACGCACAGTCGTGTTTCGCTCACGGTTGCAGAGATAAACTGAGTCAAACGCGACGGCAAAACCAGAGATATTGCATTATCTTCCCCGCACACAGGGCGCGAGGGGAAGGTCGCGGGCACGATGTATTGCGCAGTACGCAAATTGGACTCCAACACGATTAGTACGCAATTGGGCGCTAACACGAATAGTGTACGGCACGTATTTTTAACGCTATAATGATTTCAACTGGGACGTATTTTGGCACCGGTGATCAGCATTAAGTTGTCCTATACTTTCCGCGGAGTTACACGTAGTCCTACGTCAAAAAAAAAAAAAAAAAAATTATTTTCTCCAACACAAGCACCGTAAAACCACTCCTACTGGAAGAAAACACTGAACGAGAATACGTTGAAAGCTCTTCCTCTCGCGCGCATGCGCAAGGATTTTTTATATTTTTTTATTTGATTGAAGGAACTCAATGGGAAGCAGTCGCCCGTCCCTAATTTAGGGTCACTGGCTCCAGGGAAGGGAGAGAGCCAGGCCGTAAGACAAACAAAACATTCATGCCTCACCGGGATTCTAACCTGGACCCTTCTCGGACGACCGATAATAAGCCAGCACTGAGATCACTGCGCCACCGAGGCGAAGCAAGGATTTTCTTTTAGAATTATTTTCCAACTTGTAGAAGGTTACATTTAGTTTAAATGTCCCCATGACAGCACTTCTTTGTAGGCAACGAACTACCTTGAAGCTTTTAAACAGCAGCTTCGCATCTCATAGTCACTTACCAAATGACAAACAGGGGTTTAGCCTTCCGCACAACTACGCCTCCACCACTTCCGTAACACTTTCTTTCTACCTTTTTTTCTTTTTTTCTTCCTTTCGCTTTCTTTCCTTTTTATATTTTTTATTTCTTACACAACTGGGGTTTAGCCTTCCGCCCAACTACGCCTCCAACACTTCCGTAACACTTTCTTTCTACCTTTTTTTTTTTTCTTCCTTTCTCTTTCTTTCCTTTTTATTTTTTTTATTTCTTACACAACACGGGTTCAGCCTTCCGCCCAACTACGCCTCCACCACTTCCGTAACTCTTTCTTTCTACCTTTTTTTTTTTTCCCTTTCTTTCCTTTTTTTTTTTTTTTATTTTTTACACAACAGGGGTTTTTAGCCTTCCCCCGAACTACGCCTCCACCACTTCCGTAACACTTTCTTTCTACCTTTTTTTTTTTTTCCCTTTCTTTCCTTTTTTTTTTTTATTTTTTACACAACAGGGGTTTTTTAGCCTTCCCCCGAACTACGCCTCCACCACTTCCGCAACACTTTCTTTCTACCTTTTTTTTTTTTTTTTTCCGGTAATGTTCTTTAAAATTTGGCGGTTTTCAGAAATGGGAAAGAAAAAGGCATTTCTCTCTTCCCTGGCCCAAAACACCAACAAGCCCTGTCATTGTGTGGCAGAGTATATTTCGCCCAGCTGCACCTACTAATTCACCTTTAAAAGTAATTTCTCTGTAGTTATTTGTCACTTGTGCTGTATCACTTCAATCTTTCTTGTTTTCAAAAAATGTTATGCACGACAAAATAAGGAAAAGAATTTATGCTCATAATGAAATACAAATGTCATTTTCATAAACCAACGAAAATACAAGTTAAAAGAATTTACAACGACTTCTATTTTCCATGGAGGACTTGTTTGTCTTGACTTGCAGAGGGTGGGGCTGAGCCAACTCTGGTCTCTTGCTAGCTACAGCCTTTATTTTGGTTGTGAGATCGGTGACCAAGACCGGATGGGCCCCACACATACACTATATTGATAAAAGTCACCGGACACCCCTTCAAAGGCAAATGAACAGATCCGCTGCGTTGTTAAGATGCGCGCGGCACAGCACAAAAGGTATAAAAACAAACCTGCTGCTGACCGCGATTATATCGTACTGTGAGGTTGAGTAAAATGTCACGCCGGGAGAGAACTGACTTTGAGAAAGGAAAGATTGTTTGGTGTTATATTAGTGGGTTGTCCATAAGAGAAACTGAGAGGCGTTTAAACATACCCAAGTCAACTCTTTTTTATGTACTGAATAAGTGGAAGACACATGGCGTGGCTGAAGTAGCAAAACGTGCCAGCAGACCAAAGAAAATCAGTGATAGAGGACGTCAAAGCCACAGGACAGTCGTTACAACTAATCGACGGAGTACTGAACAAGACCTCAGTGTACAGGTGAGTAAAATGCTGGAACTTCGGTATGCACACGTGCCATTCGCAGATAACTTCATTCCATGCGTTACCGTGGTCGTGCGGCTGCTCATAAGCCTTTCATCTCCACTCGGAATGCTACTCGTCGTTTAGCATGGTGTAAAGAACATTTATCGTGGACCGTAGATCAATGGAAACGGGTCCTATGGACTGATGAATCCAGATACACGATCCATCAGTCTGATGGCCATGTGTGGGTATGGTGTCAGCCGGGGAAACGCTATTTACCACAGTGTACTATTCCTACGGTCAAGTTTGGAGCTGGCAGTGTACTCGTGTGGGGGTGTTTTTCGTGGTATGGTCCCGGCGCATTGGTTGTCGTGAACAAACCTGTTAACCGGCACGTCTACCTCGATATTCTAGACAATTATGCCTTACCTACTCTGTGGCAATACTATGGAACTGAGCCTTGTTGGTACCAGCAGGATAATGCACCAAGCTATAAAGCAAGGACTGTTACGGCGTGGTTTAATGATAATTCCGTATCGTGTGTAGACTGGCCAGCACAGAGCCCTGGACTTCATCCCATAGAGCACCTATAGGATGAGTTAGAGCGCCGCATAAGAAGTTTGGAACCAAGGCCTACTATTAAGCAACAGTTAGCGGCAGCATTATGTACTGAATGAAAGCGCATACCTATCGCTGTGTTCCAAAACTTTGTCGAAAGTATGTCTGGAAAGGTCAGTGCATGCATTAAGGACAAAGGTGGACTGACTCCGTACTCATGTATGTCAATAAATGCTATGTTGTCTTTCTCTTCTAGGTGTCCGGTGACTTTTGTCAATGTAATGTATGTTGTCAATTCTGTGCAACGAAACTGAGCTGCTGGCTCAATGGAAAAAGACGATCGATGCGTTTTGCAGTTCCGATGGTGTGGAGGGAACCGATAAACCATCTTAATGATTATTACTTTTGCATGACACCTCCAATCGGACATGGTATTTCTAAGACGAAAAGGCGGTCTTTGATTTACGGATGTTCACTGGCCTATCTGAATATTCTCTCTGCTATACGTCTGGTACCTCATGGTGATGGACTTCCTATTCTGAACCCACTAAATTCTTATATGCTGGACGGTGATGAAGAAAGTAAGGCCAGTGAATATGCGTCACCTGTGAAAGCATCTATTGAGTGTGTGCAAAAGTTCTACCCGTGTTTGTAATAGATGCGAATTTCGATCGGAGTAGTTACGTCACAGATGACGATGCGATGCCGAATTTTCGGCCAATAAAGCGTGGAGCAGTAGATCATATAGAGGCACTAGGTTTGTCCGATTAAGTCATTCGTAACGGAAGTCACAAACGGTGAAACATGGCATGTGATAAAGAGCACATTAGACATTGCTTACTGTACGAGTTCGATAAAGGCAGTACTGCAGCGGCGGCTTGCCGCAACATCTGTCAAGTGTATGGGGAGGATGCAGTTGATGATAGCACATGTTGCCGTTGATTTTGGAAATTCCGGGACGGACACAGGAGCTGTAAAGATCAACCACTCCTGAACGTTCGTCCGTGGTTTCTGAGAAGGGTGTGGACCAAGCCATAACAAATGACCCACATCCAACCGTTCAGGAATTAGAGAACACGTTGTCGGTACACAGAACAACAATCGAAAGACGGATGCATGCACTTTGGTTCATCACCAAGTTCGATAACTGGGTTCCGCACCAGCTTTCTGCAAAGCAACGAGAGGAGAGAATCAGTGCCAGTGTATCTTTGCTTTCTCGTCACAGAAATGAACCGTTTTTTGGGACGAATTGTAACGGGTGATGAGAAATGGGTACTGTACCGTAATGTAAAGCTTCGACGGACTGTGTGCCAAGGTGCGAAGATTGATTCATCGACCTCAAAAGAAGGACTGCATCCCAAAAAGGTTTTCTTGAGTGTTTGGGTGGGATATCCAGGGAATAATCCACTGGGTGGTTTTGGCACCTAACCGAACGATAAATGCTGACCTCTTCTGTCAACAGGTGGACAGATTGCAAGAACAATTGACATCGTAGTGGCCAGCACTCGTCAATCGCAAAGGCGTGATCCTTCGTCATGATAACGCCAAACCTCATTGTAGGGCCGCCCGCAAACGAACTGTCAATTATGAATTTATGTACTTTAATATTGTGACGAACACGTGCGGACGGATGTTTCATTCCGCCATTTTGTTGTTTCGGATAATAACTGATATTCTTCACCACCCACGTGGTACGATTTTAATCCTATGGGAGATTAAGAGAGGGGTGTAAAAATGAACACCTGGGGCATCTGACCTTGAAGAGTCAGCTGCTCGAGTGCTTCTGTTAAACAAGTTGTCATACTGCTTTTGTATACGTGTGCAAGGTTGTAATTCCCCTGCGGGTATCCGACGACATTAATGAGTTCAGGTATTTCACGTGCTGACCGGAAAAACCAGTTTTTCTTGCGCATGCGTGATAGAGGACAGAAAGGGTGAGGAGGATTAAGTGAAGAGACAGTTGAGCTTCTCGGTCGTCAAGGAGAGAGGGTCCTGGTTTGGACACCAGTTTCTGACGGAAGGACTGCGGTTATCGCAGACGTGCAGCGTGGTGAACGGGAAGGAGGATTCCTTCGTCCACCGGGTATCGCGGAAAGAATTGTGGAAAGGTAGCACGTGGTCAGCACGGGAACCTGAGCGGAAAGTCATCGGAAACCCGTGAAGCAAATGTTATCGGAATAATAAAGTCTTGTTGTTGTTTTTATTTCCGTGTACTGGACTGAGTTTGTCGAGGTAATTATTCTTCTACACAAGGACGCCTTCAGCCGCCTTGATAGCCAGATTGTATAGTAAAGGCGAGGCGGTAGCTCGCTATACGGCGTGGAAACAAAAGGTATTATCTAAGAATTAATATGTCTGGCCCTACAGCCAGATAAAGTGGCGTAGTCGACAGGATCAGCCTGAAAGCGAGCTCATGAATGACGTGAATGGCGACACGTGTGAAGAAGGAACAACGGACTTTTTTGTGAAAATTCCTGTGACAGAACTCTGACGACGTGCCGACCGGAAGAAAGAGACACCAGCGTGCTAGCCGAGATAAGGTATCCATCGTGTCGACTAAGACAGTGTGCACCTCAGCGTACGGAAATCCCAAGCAGGACGACGACTTACAAGCAAGAGAAGAAGCCTGAGTGCTCCGGTAACGTACCACATTTTTTTTCTGAGATTATTTCTGTGTCTTTGCCTGTGCATTTGGTATAATTTAGGGTTAAGAGTAGAAGTTCTCATCATGGTACTAGAAAGGAAAGGGAAAGCTAAGAATTCTCAGAGTAAAGCATTGTAAAGTAAAAAATTTTGTAACAGTTAATTTTATGTCAGTTGCTAGAGAATGCGAAGTGTCAAAATATTTTCATTAAGTAATAAGTGTGTTTAAATAAGTCCAGTTTTCATGTTTACGATTTAAGAAATTTGAAGCTAGAATAGCGTATTGATTTTTTTTTTTACGTGTAGCGAAAGAGACAGAAGGAATATAAGTATTCTGAGTAAAACAGGATAATAGATGTTCGGGTAATGCATGAAGTTAGAGATGGGTTAGAAACAAAACAAGAAGCAGATTAACCTTCGATGATTTAATGCGGAAGTTTGCATGATTTCTTTTCTTATTTCTTTGCATGAGTGTATTTTTTGAATGTGTATTGTAGTGTATTATCATGACTGAGCTTTTGGAAGGGAAAGTTGAGGATAATTTAGACGCGGACAACAAAGAGAATAGTATTCTTAGCGATTCAGAATTAGATTCTAGTAAAGAAGTAAGCATTAATATGGAAGACAAGAAAAATAATCCAGCTAGAATGGAATGGGAACTTCAATTTAAAATGCTTGAGATAGAAGAGAGAAAGGCTGAGAGGGAACAAAGAATGCTAGAATTACAATTAGCGGATAGGAAAGAAGAAAGGGAATTTGAGTTAAGAAAATTAGAATTAATTAATGAGAAAGAGAAGGAGTCTATTAAAGGTAAAAATGAGGGTAAGTTGGCCGACTACATGAGAATCTTGGAAAGAACTTACCCAGAAGTCCCCGTAAGCTGAAGAAATTCTGGACTTCTTTGATTCGTTAGAAAGGGCATTTGTATTACACTCAGTACCGGAAGAAATGAAAGGTCGTTTGGTGATAGCCTTATTCAATTCAGAATGTGTGAACCACTTATTTCGTCGTTTGACTATAGAGCAGTACGATAAGTACGAAATAGTTAAGGAGGCAATTTTGGTGGAATGCCATTTGACTCCGGATATTTATTTGAGACAATTTGAGAAGATTAGTAAGAACAAAGGGGAAAGTTACTTGCAGTTAGCCGGACGTATTAAGAGGACCCTAACATACTACATCAACAGTAGTGAAGTGAAAGAATTCGATCAGTTGGTCAATTTGTTGGTATGCGACAAATTCAAAACTTTGTTGTCCCCAGAACTGAAGACCTACATTCTTCAAAGAGGTTCCGTAGGAAAGTTAGTTCCTTCTGACAGAATTAGGAGAACTTTGTGATTTATACGAAAGTCACGTGGGAGCTATGGGAATAGAAGTAGGAAGATGCAAACCCAGTCATCCCTTGGGAACGTATTTCAAAGGAGGTCAATCAGAAGCCTGGAAGAAGGGAAGTTTTCAGACAGGCGGAAATCAATTGAAAGGAAAGTTTTCCGGGACAGATCAGAGCGTCGGACATAAGCCAGGTTATTCAGCAGCGAGGTCTATCGTAGGGGAATTCTAGTTTGGATAAGGACTTATATGCTTTAGATGTGGATTAGTGGGGCACCGTAAAGCAAACTGTAACCAGAAGGCATCCCAGAGTACTCCCAGCTCTTACTCTCAGAATTGGAGGAAAGATCCCCCAAATAAGGTAAACAGAGTAGCGATGGGACAAAGGGGAGCCGAAGATGTTTCAGAGAGAAGGATAGAGGTCAGCGATGATAAAAGAATGACGGCTAAGGTAGATAGAGTTTTAGGCCAAGAAGGAAGTCAGAACGAGGTAATAGAAATTCCGGTAGGAGAAGTGAAGAGGGTTAAGTCGGAATGCGGAAAGAGCACCGAAATCCTTATTGACTCAGGCGCGGAGGTGAGTTGTGTAAGAGGAGGTTTACTTGGCGAAGAGTTGTTGGAACCAAAGGGTAGAATAATTTTAAGAGGCTTGATGGTAGTAAGGGAGAGTTTGCAATTAAACAATTGAATCTCCGATTAGATGAAGAGGGATTAGAAACAGGAGAAGCGCCGGAAAGTTTTTGTGAAGTGATGTGTGCAATTGTTCCTAATCTGGTAAACAGGGTAATTATAGCAGCTGAGGATTACCAGCGCATGAAATGTTTAAGGGAAGCTACTCCGATGTGGGCAACCTCGTGTGAAAAGGCGTTAGAGTTAGGGAATAGGCCGGATGTGCATCCAGAAACTGAGACTGGCGAAGCGCTAGTCGAAGAAGAGGATATTCTAGGAATGGAAAGCCCGGCGATCACAGATATTTCAGCGGAGGAGGAGCAAGCGCGCTTGGTAGGTAAACCGTAGGCTTGAAGGGCAAAAAATAGCCCCAGGATATTAGCGCTCAGTACTGGAGGCGGCGAGGAGAATCACCGAGGGCAACCGCAGGTCGACCAATCAGGAGAGGCAAAGAGAGCTAGCGAGGGAACAGGAGATAGCGTTACTGATTCGGATACGAGTGAAGCTCAGGAGAGTTCAGACAGACGCTTGTTTACAGAGCAACAAAAGAGGTGTGTATGACGTTAGCAGCCGCTAGAAATGAGGCGGAAAATGGCAGAGGTGGTTATCTCTATACGGATGGAATGTTGTATCATCGGGAGCCAGTGTTGGGACAGGTTACGCTACAGTTGGTAGTTCCTGAAGAGCGGAGGGCGCAAGTGTTAAAGCTGGCACACGATTCGGTTTTTGGCGCGCATTTAGGCCACAAGAAGACCCCTAGAGCGGATTAGATATTCTTTCTACTGGCCTACCTTGAAGAAAGATGTGCGTAGATATTGTGATGTATGCGAAGCGTGTCAGTTGAGACGTCCCATCACGAGGGCAGACAGGGTTCCGATTGAGGCAGTTAGGAGACCCCCCAGACCATTTCAGGTTGTTAATGTGGACTTAATCGGACTGATTGAACCACCGTCGAGCAAGGGTCACCGGTGGATATTAGTGATGGTAGATCAGCATACTAGGTGGCCGGAAGCCGTATGTCTGACTTCATTGAATGCCCGGAGCACGTGCGACGCACTACTGGAAATTTTTCAGCGCACAGGGATTCCGGAGGTAGTAGCGATGGACCGGGGCACAAATTTTGTGTCGGGGCTTTGACACAAGAGATCCTAAGGCGTCTAGGTTCGACTCCTAGGTTCTCCGTCCCGGGAAATCCCACCTCGAACGGTCTCGTCGAGCGATTCAACAGAGTTTTGAAAGGAATGCTGCATCATGTGATAAGGGAGGAGCCTCGGCAGTGGCATAAGGCTTTGCCATATTTATTATGGGCCTATAGAGAGGTTCCCAATGTTACGCAACGGGCGCGGCCCTGTTTCAGTTGCTATACGGGCGAGAGCCCATTGGTCCGCTGGCCATTCTGAAGAAAAAATTGGGCGGGGGAATGTAGGCTGCCCGTTGGCATATCAGTATCAGCGGAGCAGTACCTGCAGCAAATGAAGGAGCGCATGGAGAAGGCGGCTCAGCAAGTGGAGGAGGTGGCGGTGGAACAGCAGCGACGGTATACGTCAGTATTATAACCGTCGGCTGCGACAGAGGTCCTTTCAAGTGGGAGACCAGGTGATAGCCCTGATCCCGACTCCAAGAACAAGGTGTATGCTAGGTGGACCGGCCCAGTGCACATAACTGGAGAAACGGGGGTCCAATAGCTATGTAGTTGAACTAGGAAACGGGCAGCTTCGGCATGTACACGTGGGGAAGCTAAGAGAGTTTAAGCCCCGGATCAGTGTAGTCGGAGTGATTTTTGAGACCGATGAGGAGTTCGGCAAAATTAAGGAGGCTCCGGTGAGAAAACGGAGGAAGCAAAAGAACCTGAGGAAATCAGGATAGATAGGGAAAGGATAACTCGGGAACAACTTAGGGAGTTACAGGAGCTGGTGAACAGCTCGAAGAAGTTTATTTCGGGAGAAGTGGGAGAGACGTCAGTGGGGAAGCACGCAATTACACTCAAGCCGGAAAGCGTACTTCGTACCCAGCACAGGTACAAGGTGCCACAATCGATGCAGAGAGCAGTGGAGAGCCAGATCCAGGAGTTGTGGATCGTGGGATGATTGAAGAATCAAAAGAAGAGTATAGTCATCCGGTAGTATGCGTGGCTAAGAAAAATGGAGAGGTTCGGATGTGTGTAGATTACAGAATGTTAAATTCTCACACTGTTCCGGACGCATTTCCGATGTCTCATATCCCAGATTTGTTAGCGAAGGTGGAGCAGCCCAGTATATTACTACGCTTGATATGTTAAAGGGGTACTATCAAATCCCAATGGACCCCGACAGCAGAAAGTATACCACTTTTGCAACGCATAAGGGGCTCTATCAATGGAAAGTAATGCCTTGGGTTATCAGGAGCGGCGGCTACTTTTCAGAGAGCCATGAATAAGGTTTTGACCCCGCACCAAGACTATGCGATAGCGTACCTGGACGACGTGGCTATTTTTTCTGGCTCATGGGAGGAGCATTTGAAACATTTGAAAGGAGTAATTGAAAGTTTGGAGGCGGTAGGCTTTACGGGAAATTTGAACAAATGCTGTTTCGCCCGTATGGAGGTGAATTACTTAGGGCACGTGGTTGGCTCGGGTCATCACCGGCCGGACCCCGAGAAAATTACAGGCCATCAGAGACCTTTTGCCCCCTCAGACAAAAAAAGGAAATACGTAGCTGGATTATGTGGGTATTACCGTGATTACGTACCTAACTTCGCAAAGATAGCTAAACCTTTAACAGATTGTACAGGGAAAAGGGCGTGGCAGATAGGTAGTTTGGTCGGAAAAGTTGGAGGAATCATTCAGGACTCTGAAGGAAAATTTGTGTAAGGCACCGGTATTAAACACCCCGGGATTTCAGTAAGCATTTTATCTTACACACGGATGCGAGTTCTCGCGGTGGCATGTTGTTTGAGTCAGAGGGATGAGGAAGGCAACATTAGGCCAGTGGCCTATGTTAGCTAAAAATTAAATGGGACGCAAGCCAGATGGGCGGTCAGCCATCAGGAGGCGTACGCCATAGTATGGGGTTTGCAAAGGTTTGAAGGGTGGATTTTCGGTAACCGGGTCGAAGTTATGTCCGATCACAACCCCCTTTACTTTTCTCACCCGTTCCGCATCGCAAAGTTCAAAATTACAGCGTTGGAGTTTGGCTATTTCCCAATTTAATTTATCCATATCTCATGTCGCGGGCAAACTAATTCCTCACGCCGATGCGTTGTCAAGACTCAGTTTTAAAGAGTAGGGCAGCGCCATGGTGAGAATGTTTCACGGCACAGGTGGAGATCCACAGAAGGTCTCAGGGTGGTACAAGTGTATATGTTACATAACGTGCGAGAAGTGAAAAAGTGTATTATGTTGTATCACCCAAGATCAGCAAGCAAGGAAGAGACTGACTCGAGAATACGGCAAAAGACTGGTATCTCTCGTTCATTTGGTGGGGGCCTGTAGGGGTCGCCCGCAAACGAACTGTCAATTATGAATTTATGTACTTTAATATTGTGACGAACACGTGCGGACGGATGTTTTATTCCGCCATTTTGTTGTTTCGGATAATAACTGATATTCTTCACCACCCACGTGGTACGATTTTTAATCCTATGGGAGATTAAGAGAGGGTGTATGAACACCTGGGGCATCTGACCTTGAAGAGTCAGCTGCTCGAGTGCTTCTGTTAAACAAGTTGTCATACTGCTTTTGTATACGTGCAAGGCTGTAATCTCTGCGGGTATCCGACGACATTAATGAGTTCAGGTATTTCACGTGCTGACCGGAAAAACCAGTTTTTCTTGCGCATGCGTGATAGAGGACAGAAAGGGTGAGGAGGATTAAGTGAGACAGTTGAGCTTCGGTCGTCAAGGAGAGAGGGTCCGGTTTGGACACCAGTTTCTGACGGAAGGACTGCGGTTATCGCAGATGTGCAGCGTGGTGAACGGGAAGGAGGATTCCTTCGTCCACCGGGTATCGCGGAAAGAATTGTGGAAAGGTAGCACGTGGTCAGCACGGGAACCTGAGCGGAAAGTCATCGGAAACCCGTGAAGCAAATGTTATCGGAATAATAAAGTCTTGTTGTTGTTTTTATTTCCGTGTACTGGACTGAGTTTGTCGAGGTAATTATTCTTCTACACAAGGACGCCTTCAGCCGCCTTGATAGCCAGATTGTATAGTAAAGGCGAGGCGGTAGCTCGCTATACGGCGGGAAACAAAAGGTATTATCTAAGAATTGATATGTCTGGCCCTACACTCATGCTGCTTTAATCACTCGGCAAAAATTACTGGACTTTGGTTGGGAAGTGTTACCTCACCCGGCGCATTCCCTTGACCTGGCACCTACGGTCTAATACCTTTTTCAATCGTTACAGAACGCCTTCGCTTACCATACCTTCTAGGATGTGGACGATGTGAAAACGGCATTACATGACTTTTTTTACTCTAAAACACAGGAGTTTTTACGGCGTAGGATTCGCTCTACTCATAGACAGCACTACAAATCGTCTGACGATGATTTGAAGCTGTTCATTGATTCGTCCAAATTCAGCTAAGAAGCTGTACTGCTCCATAATGATAACGTTTGACTATCTGTTTCACTCGAGTATGCGGTCCACGTAAAATAAACGTTCAACAGCATGAAACTGTTACACGCCATCAACTATGGCAAGTATAAGTGGCAGGTTTGTGGTGACCTGAAGGTCATTGTCATCTTGATGGGGTTACAGGAGGGTTACACAAAGTTTTGTTATTTCCTCTGTACAGCCGTTCCAGGATTTCCCACTACAAGAGAAAGGATTGGACCCCACAACAATCACTTGAATCGGGGTAAATAATGTACTTAACGAACCACTTGTAGAACCAGCAAGATCTTGCTCCCTTCACTCCACATCAACCTTGGACTAATGGGGTAAGATTTTTGTACTTTCGTAATAAATTTCCAAGATTTAGTGAGAGCAAAATCAGGAAAGGTGTATTTGTCGGTCAAATGATACTTCAGCTTTTCCGAGATAAGTGATTTGACAATAACCCCACAGGTGATGAAAAGTTAGCTTGGAATGTTTCCCAGCAAGCGGTCACAAGCTTTCCAGGACGCAATAAGGCTGACACTTACCAGGAGTTTATAGAAACCCTCTTGCAGCGCTATGAGAGACTAGGGTGCAACATGTCATTGAAATTATCCTTTTTTTACACTCTCATTTGGATTTATCCCAACTAACTGCGGTGCCGGCCGTGACGAACACGGGAATGGTTTCATTAAGGGAGGGAAAATTACTATCTTCGGAAAAAGGTACCAAGGGAAATGGAATGCAGCAATGCTAGCAGACTATTGCTACACCCTTGTGAGAGATGCTCCAGAAACTCATTACAAGCGACAAACGCAGCGCGTCGCTGTGAATCATGTCCTTTATGAGGATTATCATAAAGTATACATGCATATGCAAATGTGTAAAACTTGTTTTATAGATATTTCAAAAACTAGAGCTAATTTGGTGTTTTAATGGCCATTTTCATATTCAGCAGTCAAACAACGTGAAAGCAACTTGGTTTATTATCAGATACACACAAAAAGTCAAAATTTGTTGTCCAGTGTAATCTGCTAAATATCAGTCGTCGGTCGCAGGATCTTGTTTCGAAATTCTGTAGCGAGACGGATATTGTGGATAGCATATCGAATGAAATTTTGGCTATTTGGGGTGCCAGATATTCCTTCCCCTCTCCCCCGTTTTATACATATTGTATATTGAGTTAGCGTAAGAAACCGGGTACTTATAATAATGTACAGGTGATTGTATGATGTTTATGTGTGAGTCCGTGGAGTCTTTAAAACAAAAGTTATAGCTATCAAGAGTAAATTTTATATTTAGAAGTTTTGTGAAATAATGCTATAAGGCAGAACATTTCACCTTTTCGTAAAGATAATTGAAAATCACTGTGAGTTTAAAAAGGTATCAAGTTTAAAACATTCTGTTGCTTCCAAAAATCACGATGGAAAAAGATATAACTTGTGATGAGTCCTACAGAAAAGATATAATTATTAAAAACCTATTTAAAAAAATAATAAGTTCCAAAAGAAAAGAAAATGACTGATTCACTGGCATTAATGACATAAAACATTTAATCATCGCGAAATTAGAGTTCTACCTTGAATGTAACTGGGACTTCTGAGTCTCACTGGTTCAGTGGTAAAGACGCGTGGTTTCTGTTGAGCAAACGACCTCGGTTCGAATCCTGCCAGGGAAAAAGGGAAAGGATTATCTGTCCGAAAAATTCAGGGTCCTCGATTTTGCGAAATTTCTGTATAAATACGAAAAAACGCGAAACGGACTTTTCTGAAATAAAAGGACTACGGAAAATCTGTCAAAATACAGAAGTTAAAAAGAAACGGGAACTTTTCAAAACGGAAATTTCATTAAAAAACGGACACCTACACGCAAATTTTCTACACGTTATTTTCAAGAACTGTCCGTGACTTTACATCACTTATTTTCTATAGTGCAGTAGTTCTTTGCCAACGTTCAACTAGAGCTACCATTCCGCGGCAGTTTTGCAGATTTCGAGGACAGAAACTCTCTGACGCCAGTTTCCAGGGTCCGTTAACTGAAAAAACTAGTTGAGACGGTATAATGGTCTGGGGTCTGTTTTAAGGGCGGGTTCTAATACCTTTGAGACAGGTATAAAAACTGGGGTCTGTTCTCAAAGGTATTAAACTGGGTCTGTTCTCAAAGGTATTAAACTGGGTCTGTTCTCAAAGGTATTAAACTGGGTCTGTTCTCAAAGGTATTAAACTGGGTCTGTTCTCAAAGGTATTAAACTGGGTCTGTTTAAAAGGTTTTAATACCTTTTATTGGGTTCTTTAATACCTTTGAGACAGAATTTGGATGTCGGGAGGTATCTTTACATCACTGCGGACCAGACACACCAGTACATGTGTATTGTGTTTCCTTGTTTCTTGATGGAGAGGGCTACTTCCGGTAGGACAATGCGCCAGCCATACAGGTTCCAGGAGCCCGACGGTGACGTCAAGGTGCTAAATGGCTCCCATAGTTACCAGATCTTAACCCGATCAAACATTTGTGGGAGGAGATTGCTAAAGCCATTCGTAACAGAGATCCTCTTCCAGCAAACATTCAGGAACTGACGGGCGCCATCACATCCACTCGACTGAATATATACTCTGTAGAACAATATTAGCACCTCGTTGAATCCATGCTACATCTAATCGAGGCTATTTCGAAGGCCAAGGGTGGCCCAACGCGTTATTAGGTAGGTGTTCTTAATATTTTGTTACTTCGGCGCATGTTCGTACAGAATTTTATAAAATTCTATAGGTAAGTTTCGTGTTGAAATGTTAGAACTTATGTCTTCCTTAATTTATACGCTCCTGTACATTTTGCACCACTAAAATTGTTTCACAAATTTAACACAATGTTTCTACAAATATACTGTCGTTTTAAATTAAGTTCTTACTTAACAAAATGTTACCGACAAACTCCATCGCCTAATTAACCACTTCGTAGAAACGAGTACAGCAATGCAGAATGATAGAGATTTTTTCATGCAACGTGCTTACGAAAAAGTCATGATTGCACGATACACCTATTCTTCGAATCAATCGCAATTACTCACCGCCACGACTTTGTGCCTCTCATTCTCAGTATAACAAATCGAATGAATAGTAGAGGGTTTGCCTGCCGTCTTCAGCAAGTCAGTCTTCAGGGGATTTGCCTCGTTTGCCGAATTACGTTTTACGCGATTTACTGGAGTGAGCCAGGAAGCAGTGGGCCAAATGATGCAATTTTTACTATCGGCTGACAACACACCAGACCATGATCACCGCAAAGGGATCCGGAGCATGAGCTGAGCACCCCCATATTTTCAGGCCCGTTCGAACACAGGACCTCTTTTCTCTAACAATTGAATCTATGCTGCTGATAACAATAGCATAGATTTGCCAAAAATTGTAGTAAACACCGTGAAATGTTTCTTAAAATACTGAATGTGGATTAAATTTTCCGGAAACAAATTTTCTATGTTCTGCTGACTTATATTTTTTTTAATGGCAACAATTGCTCAAATAAACACTTTTTACGCTTTCCAACCGTAGATCGAAGAAGCGTATGTGCTCCAGCTTTGTCCGTCTGTCTGTCCGCACGATAACTCGAGTACAAATAGTCCGATTTCAATGAAATTTCAGTATGTGACAAGGGACCACCTGGGGACGAACCCTATTGAAAATGGGTTAACTGGGGTCAAAGGTCAGGACATAGGAGTGAGATGCATTCCATTGCCCTTATGCGTCATAACTTGCGTAAATATGGCTCGATATCGATGAAATTTTAGTATGTCGTAGGGGAACACCTGGGAATTAACCCTATTGAAAATGGGTGAAGTGAGGTCAAAGGTCAGGTCATAAGAGCGGGATGCATTCCATTGCCTTTATACGTCATAACGTGCGTAAAAATGGTTCGATTTCGATGAAATTTTAGTATGTGGTAGGGGACCACCTGGTGACGAACCCTATTGAAAATGGACGAATGGGGTCAAAAGTCAGAACATAGGATCGGGATCCATTCCGTCGCCCTTATCTCATACTATTAAAGGAGCAATTCTTGTATGTATGTAAATTTTATTTTGAAAACGGCTCTAAGGATTTTGATGAAAGTCGTTAACCTACCGTTTTCTGGTACTAGAAATCGATTTAGCTTGATCTCGACTTTAGGAAAATTTGTTTAGTGGGTTAAATAACCACCCCGAATCACCACGTTTTTAGTGTCATGGCGTCGTCATATTAATGTTACCCATGCTTAGAAATCTTATAACGTCACACTCCCGCGATTGAGATGTTGGCGCGCGGTCACGCCATCTGTGTCATTACGTCACGCGCTGTGTGTGGATCCTATTAAAGTTTTATGGCGTCACACTCTTGCGAGCAGATGGTCGCGATTCCTATCTGCCTCATTACGTCACGCGTTATGTGCGTGTGCCCGTCTGCGCGATAACTTGTGTAAAAATCGTTCGATTTCGATGAAATTTTAGTATGTGGTAAGGGAACACCTGGGAAGGAACCTTATTGAAAGTGAACGAAATGGGGTCAAACGTCAGGACATAGGAGTGGGATCCATTTTGCTGCTCTTATGCGTCATAACTTACGTAAAAAAAGGTTCGATTTCGATGAAATTTTAATATGTGGTAGGGGACCACCTGGGGACAAACCCTATTGAAAATGGGCGAAATGGGGTCAAAGGTCAGGACATACGAGCGGAATCACTTCCATTGCCATTATGCGTCATAACTTACGTAAAAATACTTCTATTTGGATGAAATGTTAGTATGTTGTAGGAGCCTGCCTGGGGACGAATCCAATTGAAAGTGGGTGAAATGGGGTCAATGGTTAGGACACAGGAGCGGGATCTATTTCACAGCCCTTATGCATCATAACTTACGTAAAAATGCTTCGATTGCGACAAAACTTTATTATGTTGTTTCGGAGGTATACTGAACCGGTTCTGTTGAATATCGTCGAAATGGGATCGAAGGTCGGGCACAGGACCGAGTTTTATTCCACAGCCATTGTCCTCATAACTTGAGTAATGATTTCTGGTATATGTTGGAAAGAGTATTATAATCAATGCATTGCATTATTTTACTAACTTGTTTTAATTGCAGCAATTACTCAAATAAACATTTTTTACGCTTTCCAACCGTAAGTTGAAGAAGAGTATGTGCTCCAGCTTTGTCCGTCTGCCTGTCCGCACGATAACTCGTGTAAAAATGGTTCGATTTCGATGAAATTTTAGTAGGTGTTAGGGTACCAACTGGGGACGAACCTTTTGAAAATGAGCAAAATGGGATCAAAGGTCAGGACATAGGAGCGGGATGCATTCCATTGCTCTTATGCGTTATAACTTGCGTAAAAATGGTTCGATTTCGATGAAATTTTAGTATGTGGTAAGGGACCACCTGGAGATGAACCCTGTTGAAAATGGGAGAAATGGGGCCACAGGTCAGGACATAGAATAATATAATAGCATACAATTATATATTATCAGAAAGATAATACAATACAGAATGTAATGCAAAACACTTTATTAAAAAATTGCATTTTAAAAGAAGTTATACACGGGAAACCATGATAAAGTATATTTTATAACTTTTCACGACTTCTGTTGGTGCATAGCTGGGAAACCTTTTGACGCAATTACAGCCTTACAACGGCTACCCACGGAGTAGACCAAACATTTCTGTTTATCAGGTGTTATAATGTGAAACCAAGACTGTATGATTGCTTCTATCAATTTTGCTCCATCCTTTGTTGCTTTTGATTAACAAGTTTCTTTAATCGGCTGTACAGATTTTCTATTGTATTCAGGTCAGGGCTCTTAATTACCTGGCTGTGCAATGTGATTTTCCTGAAACCACTTTTTGTACACAGAAGCAACATGGCATGGAGCTGAATCCTGTTCAAATGTATACGCTTCATTATCCTCCTGGAAAATATCATGTGCCGAAGGCTGCAGTTTTGAGTTAAATATATCAGTGATGTGTTTTTTGCCATTTAAAGTACCATTAACCACACAAATTATGCCCACGCCTTTTTCGGTCATAGAACCCTAGACTATAACGCCAACTGGATGCTTCATAGTAGCTGTAATGTATTCAGGCAGCAAATCTCCATTTCATCTTCTTACATACTTTATTCCATTACTACCAAATATGGAGAATAATACTCCAGATGACTCTATCCCATTGTTCCTCAGACCAATTAACATGATTTTTAGTCCATTCTAATCTCTTCCTCCTTTGTTTGGGAGATAGAAACGGCTTTTTTCTTAGAATTAGCAATTAGCATTCATTTTAAACCACATTCAAACAATTCATTTTAATTGAATCATTTTCAAACCACATTGAAACAATTCATTTTAATTGAATCATTTTCAAACCACATTGAAACAATTCATTTTAATTGAATCATTTTCAAACCACATTGAAACAATTCATTTTAATTGAATCATTTTCAAACCACATTGAAACAATTCATTTTAATTGAATCATTTTCAAACCACATTTAAACAATTCATTTTTAATTGAATCAGATGATTCTCTTTTGTCACTTAACACAGCCTTTTAATTCTTCTATCACTACATACTGTTGTGCACTTTCTTCCGTCTTTGTCAGTTTGATTTTGAATTGACTGAGTCCAGTGGTGTAGCAGGAAATTTCTTAAGGGGCGGGGCTCCATGGATTTGGTTCATCGGTGAAAGCGTCCCGGAAAAAATACTCCAAGTGTGGAAAAGAACAAAATCTTTAAAAGTCAAAAAATGACAAATAACTTTACTGAGAAAATTTTTAACACATATATAACGTTTTAAATTCGCATTCAATGCCCCTCAAAGGGGGTTCCGAACCCGAGCCCTCCCCTTGACTACGCCTCTGACTGAGTCTGCTGATACCTCTAGCAGAGTTTAGAATTACCTGCTTTAGTTAGATTTCCGGCTATTTTTCTTATAATTTCCTCATAAGTGTAGCCTTCTTTGCACAAAGTTAGTATTTTACATCACTTTTCAGATGACCAGTCAACTCTTTTCACTCTGTTCGTCATCTTACTAAATTATGCAGCTTACTAAGTTATCAAGGAATAAAAAATCTGTGAAAAACCCAGTGGCCAACTTGATGCCCTTCACACAACTGAATAGGAATTCTATTAATAGATCCGATATCAGGAAATGAGAGCTGAATCATATTAACACCTTATTGGTTCCATGCTGTGCCATAGTAACCCCTAATTGGCTTTCAGAACAATCAGTTTCATTGGTCAGTTATGAGTTAAGGAAATCCACTTCTTGTTACATAAGGCAGTTGCGTTTTCTTTTTCTGGTTATTTGCCTATACCTTTTGAAAAGATAATTCAACAGTTTCTTGCATTACGTTTTGCATTAAATTATCTTTCTAATGATATATAATTTTATGGTATTATTCTAAACAAGGCTGATGTCATAATAAGCCACCAAACCTTAGAAATACAAATTTTCCTAAAGGTTTCCACAACTTTGGCCACTAGTGTATATGTAGCCCAGTTGTTTAAAAATATTTTCTTTACAGAATAATTTTAGAGCCTAAAGGGAAAGAAAATATTTTGCGAATCTGAAAGGAAGACAGTTTCTTCGAATGCAGCAGTGTATGTCGCCTGACATTTTATCAGATTCAAAGATATAAACACTATGGCCAGGAAAGTACGAACTGTTGTTTAGCATCGAGTAGACCCAACTTTGACATTTTTAAAACAAGTATGCAAAGCGGCATGGATTTTGTATGGTGCTTGAGTTTGTTTAGGTCCGAAGACAACCATTTCTGTAGCAAAACATCGCGTAACTCGGTCAGTGTTGACGGAAGAGTACATCGATGGTGATCAGCACTTTCCAGCGTGTTCCACACTTTTTCATAGGATTGAAATCAGGGGACTCTGGCTTCCAGGAGGGATGATAGAAGTTCTCAACGTGCACATCAAACCATTCTTCCAAGACTGGCACAATATGATGTTGTATTGTGAAGATGCCATCAGATGAAAGAAAAAAGTGTACCATTTCAAGATGCACTTGTCAGATACGACGCCCATGCATTCCTTGGATGTCATCTAACCTTTCACTGGTATGAGCTGACCCGGTCCGTACCATACCCCCTTCCCCATACTAGCATGATGTCACCTCCAGATGCTTGGATTTCGTTCACAAGGAATGATCGGCCCATTGCTTCATGAGGTTCTCACAACTCTCTCTGCCAGCCATCTGTGCAAGACAATGTGAAGCGTGATTCATCTGACCACATCACTTTTATCCATTGTTCTACTGTCCATTAACGGCGTTCTCGACACCACTTTAAACGGATATCCGTTTCTTTGCTGAGACAAGTGGCTGCCGAACGGACAGACGAATTCCTAGTTAACTGTCTAAGTAGTCCTTGTTAACTGTCTAAGTATGGTTCGGATCGAAATGGGATGGTCTTTGTTGAATTCATCAATCAGATGTTGAATTCTGGGTGACCTATTCAACCTTGCTGTCTTCCCTCACAGTACAACGGTCATGTTCTTTTTCTTTTAAGTCTAGTTTTTCAGTCGCATTTTGGATATGGAATATCTGCTTGTCTTCCAGTTGCGAAACACCTTTGAAATAGTAGGCTTAACAGAAACTTTTGTTTTGTTTATCAAGGATCCCATGCCTTCCAAAACAAAACAAACTACATCTTTTACAGCCGTGACCCTCTTGACATCGAGTGATAATTAACAAGTAGACGTAAAGCCTTTTTCTAGAACGATACGTTTTTAACTATTCGTATAAAAGTATCTAAATCCTGTGAAGTCACTATAACTCTTGAAAAGGTTCTTTAAAACGTTCCACAAAAGAAACACGCTTCACTATAGGTCGTCATTTTGTAGTGGCTATTGTACACGTCTGCGCATGCTTTGCAAGGGAGGGGAAAGAGGAACTACCATTATTCAAGCGGCAGTGGATCGTTCGCCCTCTTCACCCCGGTAAAGCTTAAAATTATTACGCACCGAAGGGACAAAACATTATGACCACCTGTCTAATATATACATTATATTGGCCCTCCACGTGCAGCCAACACAGATCTCACCCGGCGAGGCATAGACGCTACAAGATTTCTAAAACTGTCTTGTGATATCTGGTATCAACACGTTACTAGCAGATCCTTTAACTTTTGTAAATTGCGCGCTTGAGACACCGGAAACCCAGGGACGCGCCAAGCGGGGATTCAATGGATGCGAAGCACCCGAGTGCCAGTTTCCAGGGGCGGCAGGACGCCTCAATTAAATTTTACGGTTGACAAATTAATGTTAGCGACGTGGAAGAAGTTAAAAAAACATTTTACTGTGATAAATCGTAATGCTACATGGAACGTTTATTTTTCTAGTAAAAATATTCATTATATAATTCAATAGGAAACGACTTGATATCAGAGAATAATTTTTACTGTTTTGTTCAGTAACTGATACCGCGGGCGAAGGACTAACAATTATTTTTTCTAAATTTCTTTTTAAATCTCGAAGATTTCAGTATCATGATATGCGTGTCCAGTCCTATAACAATGGGGCCAATATAAAGGAAAACCACAGTGGACTTCAAAAAATATAATTTTTCGATCTAAAATCCTGATGCATTTTATATACTTTGAGCGACTCATACTTTAATAAATTCCGGTCGTATATAACGACGAAAAAATTTCTCTAGAAATTTTCAGCATTATTCAAGAAATGTATACTTTCTTTTCTGAATTACCTTACCTTTGGCAAATTTTAAAGAAAGAGCTTCCAGCGTTGACCGTAAAACCGTGCTTTAAAACAAGTTGAGAAATCGATGCAATAAGGGTCAAGGTTTATAAGGAAAAAAATTATATGAAAACCAGTTCTTTCGAATTATGTTTTTTGCTTTATACAACTTATTTGTATAGGTACCCATATGACAGATTTTTTGGTTAGTGGGTTAGAATTGTTAAAGAGACGTCCGTCATGTTCAATGTTATATGTCATCATCATCATCATCATCATTGTCAACCATTATCAATCCACTGCTGGACGAAGGTCTCCCCAAGTTTCCTCCACAACGGTCTGTCTTGTGCCAGTCTCCTCCATGTCACCCCTGCATACCTTCGAATTTCATCCACCCATCTCCCATGTGGTCTTCTTCTGGGTCTTTTCCTGTCCCTTGGAATCCAATCTAAAATTTCGGCTGTCCATCGATGATCTGTCCTTCTGGCAGTATGTCCAGCCCATTGCCATTTCAGGGATTTAACTCTGATCATGATGTCTTCCACTCTTGTCATTTTTCGGATCCACGTGTTCCTCTTCTTATCTCTCCTGGTTACACCAAGCATGCACCTCTCCATGCTACTTTGAGTTGTCTGCAGCCTTTGTATGTCTCTTTTAGCTAAGGTCCACGTCTCTGCACCATACGTAAGCACTGGAAGGATGCATTGATCAAACACTTTTCTTTTAAGACATAATGGCATATTGCTCTTGAAAATTATGCTGTTTCTTCCAAAAGCTCTCCAGGCAAGTTTTGTACGCCGATTAATTTCTTCATCAATGTGACCCTCACTTGATATCTGCTGTCCAAGATAAACGTACGTGTCTGTTATCTCCAGCTTTTCTCCATCAATCGATAAATCTTCATTTCTTGTAAAACCATTGAACATCACTTTTGTCTTCCGAAAGTTCATTTTTAATCCCACTTCTTTACTCTTGTCAGCAAGTTCCTGGATCATACTCTGCAGCTCTGATGGGGTAGTTGCAAAAATGACTACGTCATCAGCAAAACGAAGATGGGTTAGATAATCTCCATTAATCTTTATCCCCTTGTTTTCCCAGCTCAGCGACTGAAAAACACCCTCCAATGTGGCATTAAAGAGCTTCGGAGATATGGTGTCACCTTGTCTCACTCCCTTTCCAATTTTTATGTGTGTTGTATTTTCAAACAGCCTAATCTTTGCACTTACATTTTCATAGATGTTATTAATAATATTAATGTATGCATCATTTTTACATGAAATAAATACCTTTAGCAACATCATTTTCTATTTCCCGTAAAGTAAGAATTTTCATAATATATATATATATACGAGTATACATATAACATTAATGTTATATGTATACTCGTATATATATATATTATGAAAATTCTTACTTTACGGGAAATAGAAAATGATGTTGCTAAAGGTATTTATTTCATGTAAAAATGAATAAAATTTGAAAAACATTTTCGCACAAGGTGCGACAAATCTGGGCTTGCACCCTGGCGGCAAACACCCTTGGCGCGCCCCTGCTGAAACCGAATTCGCTGTTCCGAAACAAACCACAAATGCTCAATTGGATTTATGTCTAGGGAATTTCTAGACCAGGGCAATACCTGGAAATATTCCTCATGTTCCGCAAACCATTCTCGAACAACCCGGGCAGTGCGACATGGTACATTATGCTGATGAAAGAAGCCACTGCTACACTGCTAGAGGGAAATACCGTTGCCATGAAAGAATGTACCTGGTTTGTAATGATAATTAGGTAGGTGGTAAACATCGTAGTTTCCTTCACATGAATGACTGGACCCAGGATTTTCCAGCAGAACACTGCCCAAAGCATTACATTTCCTCCGCCGTCTTGTTTTCGTGCAACGGTGTATCCTGGTGTCAACACTTCCCCAGGTAAACGACGCATACGTAAATGACCGTCAACATGGTGCAACAGGAAACGAGATTCATCGGACCATACGACTTTCTTCCAATCATTCTAGGTCCAGTTTTGATGCTCGTGTGCATATTGTAGGAGTCATTTTTAATGTGGGTAATCGGGGTTACCGTAAGCACTCAGAGCAGCCATCGGCAATGCAGCTCTATTTTCAGCAGGGTTCGATGTACTGTGATTTGTGACACATTACCCTCGTCATCAGCATTCAAATTACTGGCGAGTTCCGCTATAGTATCCCTTCTATTGTCTCGTGCCAAACGAGACAGCCTTGCTCACCTCTAGCATCGAAAAGCCGTAGTCGGCCCGGATGTAGGTAAAAATACCACCGGGAGAAAATACCCCCGGAGAAAATACCCCTGAAAACTGAAAAGCGGAAAAAATAATCCCGGAAGAAATACCCCCGAACAAACGGTTCACTGTAAACTGCCACACAGGAACACTGATGTGTGGCAGTGTTCCGGTGTGGCAATTTACCGGCAACCCTGCCACACATCTTTCAGCAACTTGGCCACAAAAGTTCGAGGGGGTGAGGGTGCTATAAAGATGGCCGTTTCTGGGCCTATATTGAGAACTGAATTGGGAACTCCAAACGAATTTCGCGAAAACGTTCCATGTAAGGCAAGCGAGAATTGTATTTTAATTTGAAGAAATAAATTGCCGAGGATCCGAGGTACACTTGGTTTGGGGATGAGGCTCAACCCCCAACTTCCGTAACATTTGATTCTGGGTCTGGGCCGCTGGAGTCTGTCAGTGCATCCAGGAAGTTCCCCTTGAAGCGTCCGCGAGGTCCATGAGCTTGGGGGTGGTGGGGCTTTCCCCAAAAATGTTAAAATGGACGTAGAGCTGTAAACATTAGTACCATGCTTTATATAATGATTCTGTACACGACCACGAATTTTCAGGAGGGGGTAATTTCTAAGAGCTATTCAGGGGTAGCATCGAGAATACGCTGACCGACTCTAGACTCGTATCCCTTTCACAGGCTTCACCAAATTTCTGGGGGAGTGGGGAAGGGCATACATAGTTTACCATTAAACACAACATGAAGCATAGAAATTGCGAGCAAATCCATTACCTTGAACACTTGTCTGCGCTCTTAGAAACTTGCACCTGTCCTGTCGAGAATTTTCATGTTCGTAAATCTTGGGGAACCTGATCACTTCGCTGGGATTTACGAAAAATAAAAAAATAATAGAAAATAAATAAATAAAATACGCAGAATGAAAATACTCGACAGTCCACGTTTCAAAATTATGTTTGGAAGAGGCAGTGAGATAAGGGAATAAATGTCCATATTCATTTACTTCACAGACCTGACCAAGCAAACAAAATTTCTTAAAAGAAAGGGAAATAATAGGCATTAAACTTCTTTTTTTCTTTTGGCCTGATTCATTTTTTTCTCTTTAGTAAGAAAAAGAAAAAAAAAGGGCGAGCAAAAGAAGACAGCATCAACCCCTTTGTGAAAGCAAAATTATTTGTATTAAATACGGAATGAAGAAAAAGCATTTCTGAAAAGTTGTGCAGAGGGCCCAAAAATCTTTTTTTCAGCGTCTGCCATTTTAGGCAAAGGATTTTAGAGGCTTCTAAAATGTGTTTGCAGAGGGTTCCCTGGGCAAAAGGAATTCTATTTATAGAACAGAGTGCTGGACGCTACAGCGATTCTACCTGAGTGAAGGTCAGAGTGTCACCCCTGGCTTGCGTGGAAAAAAAAAAAAGGTCCGTTGGAGTTAGTGTGACTTTAATAGTTAGTGTGACTAGGGGCCATGTGTTTTTTCTCAACAGTTTTGGCACGAGGGCACAGACCGAAGGGAGAACAGCTTCTTTGCTGTTACTAAGGCAGAAGTTTCGACCAATGAGAGGGGTCAACGGATTTGAGCACCCCGGCTTCAAGGGAGCGAAGCGTCACTCTTATCTTTTCTTTTCGGCCGGCAGCATGTAACGAGAGCGGGGCTCCGTTGTAAGCCCGCAGCCGGCTCTTCGTGAGCTTTGGCTGGCTGGGCGAAAAAAGGGAATAAAAAAGAAAATTAATCAAAATCACTCCGCGCTCCCAGTTTGCCGGCTATCTGTCAGCGATGACCAGCAACGCTTCTTGCCTGGACCATCCTACGAAATCCAAGATGGAGGGAGGCTGATTCCGCTTGACTCAGGAGGCAGTGTGGAGGATCCATAATGTAACTTGGAGTTCGCCTGGGTTTTCAACCATCATGAAGAAAAGTCCTTCCTGAAACCGAGAGAAAGATTCCTGCCTGTGGCCTTTCACCTGGGAGCCGATACTGGGCTTGCACTTCCACGAAGACCAGCAGAGAAACCATGCTCGGACGTATTATGGACTGCAAACCTTCAGTCCCAGCGAAAAAAAAAAAAAAAAAGGAAAGAGGGAAGGGAAAAGCAGACTGCCGCTGTTACAAGTGGACTTTTTTTTTTTTTTAATTTGTTGTGCCCTTCCTTTGAAGTCAGCCAGAAAGGTAATGTGCTAATTTATGCTTTGTAATTATGAAACGAGTGGGCTTTAAAATGGGGCTGTCGAGAAAAAAATGTTGCAAAGAAAGAGATATGTTAGGGTTACTCTAAAATATTTAACATATGAGTTTTTGACAGTGGTTTCAGTTATAATCTATGGACAGGTTTCAGTTATAATCCATGCTTGGGTCAGTAGAACTAAAGTAATAAAAATGTAAATGTTTTTCCATTCAGGGTTTTTTTTTATGATAGTGTTATGCTGTGTAAGTTTTTACATGTGTAAGGAATATCTGAAATCCAAATTGTGTTATAATCTATCATGAAAAACCAACTCCTCAAACCAGTTATTATTATTATTGAAATTTAACTCTGTGTGCTTGGTAAATTTTAATATTATATAAATTGCATTTGGTAGTAGTAAGTATAAAGTAAGAGTCTGATAGTAAGTTTTTTTTTTTTTTTTTTTTTTTTTTTGTCTTAAAGGCAGGTTATGGTGATTTTCTAGTTTGGCAAGAAAGAATCTTAGGTTATTGTGGTAAAATCAATGTTTTGTCCTAACTATCTAATTTGATCATCGCCACTTCCAAAAGGTTATTTACACGTGTACATTGTATACCTTTAAATTTTAGTGTTTACAAATTTGGTACACATGCAAACATTAGTTACTTTTCTTACACTTTCAGGTGTATCTACTCAGCAAACGCAAACAACGCAAACAATACAATAGTAACTTTTGGGAGTTTCCAAATTCAGTGGTGCATTTTATTTTCCTATTTATATTTCCATGGCCTTATTCAAAATTTCAGTTTTGTTTCGAAATGCATCCACCCATCTCCCAAATTTTAAGTTTTCTGTAATTTACTTAGAAATTTCAATATTAGCATAAAATTAGTCTTTTGTTAATAAACTTCAAAAATTTCAATATAACACACCCCACCCTCCTGAAAATTCGTGGTCGTATACAGAATCATTGTGTAAAGCATGGTTCTAATGTTTACAGCTCTACGCCCATTTTAACATTTTGGAGTACCCCCCCCCCCCCGAGCTCACGGACCTCGCGGACGCTTCAAGGGGAACAGCTTGGATACACTGACAGACTCCAGCGGCCCAGAATCTAATATTACGGAAGTGGGGGATCAGCTGCCCCCCCTCAGTGTATCTCGGACCCTCGACAATTTATCTCCTCAAATTAAAGTGCAATTCTCGCTTGGCTTACATGGAACGTTTTCGCGAAATTCGTTTGGAGTTTCCAACTCAGTTCTCAATATAGGCCCAGAAACGGCAATCTTTATACCCCCCCCCCCCGTCCTCTTTGAACTTTTGTGGCCAAGTTGCTGAAAGATGTGTGGCAGGGTTGCCGGTAAATTGCCACACCGGAACACTGCCACGCATCAGTGTTCCTGTGTGGCAGTTTACAGTGAACCGTTTGTTTTTGGGGTATTTCTTCCGGCGGTATTTTCCGCTTTTCAGTTTTCAGGGGTATTTTCTCCGGAGGTATATTTTCCCAGGGGTATTTTTGCCGTTTACTAATCGGCCCATACCTTTCCGGCGGTTCGTAGTTTTTTTCTTCCTCTGACAACTTTATGAAGATAATAACTACTGCTGACCGTAAGCACCCCACAAGCCTTGATGTCTCGGAAATGCTTTGACCCAGACGCTTGGCCATTGCAATTTGGCCTTTGTCAAACTCGCTTAAGTCCACTTCCTTTCCCCATCTGAAGAACAAGAACAACACTGAGTGATGATCAAAAAATATTTAGGACAGGAAAAATGGGAAAAAATCCGAAAGTGGAGGCGGAACGCCATTTTTGCCCTGTAAGAAGAAAAACGACATTGGGTTAGCCATATTGTATGCCAGGGTCCCACGGAGAGAAGGAAGGGAGAAGGAAATTCTTTCCATGGTGAATTCCACGTTGAGGCAGCAGTTCACAAAACATGGGAATCTCGTAGCTCAGAAAGTTTCAAGCAGCTAGAGACAGGCGGAGGAGGGTAAGATGTTTACCACATGGCCCCTTGCTCCAAAGGCATGCGCTTACGTGATTGGTCGTGCGAGGTCCGGGCTGCACAGTGCTGGAAGAGTTTGAGCGGGAAAAGGTTGTAACGAACTTTTGTGGGACTCTTCTCGCTTGGAAAGGAAATAGGACGGTCGTTTTAGTAGTCGGTCGCTCAAGGAATGAGAGCGCTCGATATGTACACAAGCCAGTCGGCTGCCGCTGACTGGATAATTAGGAGCCTACCTGCGGGTTAAGACCAGTAGGGCATTACCTGCGGGTTAAGGCCAGTAGGGCATTACCTGCGGGTTTAGGCCAGTAGGGAATTATCTGCGGGTAAACGTGTTGTAATTAGAATCACATGATAGAATGTGGTCTGCCAAGGAAATCCTGCATACCGGCAAGCAACGAATTCCTGTGTAATGAATGATAAACTCTGAATGCCATATGGATGCACACATATAGTGCAAGACTGGACTGTGAATGAATTTTTACCGTGCTGTGATATTGGTTTGCTCGAAATCAAGAACCGTCTATGTAAAATGCATCATCATTCGTGTCATCAGCTGAAATCACTTCCCTGATGAAGGGTAACTTGTAAATAAAACTGTACAATTGTGTGACCAATGCTCAGCTCTAAGTATATGCAATTCATCTTTTCCTTCACCATACCTCGGAGCAGTGTTTCTTTCAGGACTTTTTGGCTGGGGGGGGAATGGAACCTTAGAGGGGGCAAGTTTTCCATTTGCTATTATGTATATACAGTATGTATAATTTAACTACTATATTTATATATATAGAAGTAATTACTATATAGTAGACAGGGGCGCATTTAGAGGGGGACCCCCCGGAAAATGTTTCATTTTTTTTTTTGGTTAAAATGCGACTTACATTAGAAAAAAATGCTTTAATTTTTCTTCAATTTTTCATTAACTTTAATTTTGTTCCAGACGGTGGATTTCAAAAACTTCCTCCCCCCCCCCAAGAAAAATTATATATACATACCTGATATAGTAATTACTTCAAACATTTCAGGAATAACGAACTGTTTTCAGCTAAAGGAGGGCGGGGAGGTTTCGCAAGCTTGAAATTTTTATCTATTAAAATGCAAACTACGCACTCTTGTTCCAGAATCACGATTAAAATAATGTATCAACTTGCAATTAGGCATGATTAGTCTACTTATTATATTTTGAAGAATACCATGCGTCGTAATACACTTTTTAATAAAATAAACTATAACTAGTACCATTTGAACAATATTTAAAAAATATAAAAATACATTTGGAGAAATATTTGTAGTATAAAAGAAACGAAACTTCCTTTTTCATCATAATCTGAATTTAAAATGTCTCCGCGGGGGGGCGAATGATCTTTTCCGGAAGGGCTTCGCCTCCCTGGATGCATGCCTGAAAGAAACACTGCCTCGGAGGAGCAGCACAACAACGTAAGTTTGGACCGAGACTGACAGATAAAACCTGGTCTGCTGGCAGCTAATACCAAACCGGAGTCACTTAAGCAAACTCCAATCTACTCACACAAAAATAAGGAACGAGTAATAAGCAAATATCATAAAATCTACGAACCCCACAAAAGATCACACTACGTATAGCTATGACACACTGATTAAAAAGAGCTCAGTGTATGGGTTATTTTTACCGTGTGATGTATATTCTAATTTAACTTTCATTTTTAGTTCCTTTTCCTATGTAAATTTGAGTTTTTTCTCTTTTGCACTTTCCAAACTTAACGTGATATCTTCTCTCTCACATGAATGAGGTTGGCAATACTTTTGAGGTCAGAGAGAGTGACGTATGAATGTGATAAGAACATTAGATAAAAAGGACGATACAGCAATTGCTTAGTGTATGTGTGTGTGTGTGTGTGTGTGTGTGTGGAGATGTTCGATTGTTGTTAAGATAGGTTATACGACAGATAGTTAAGGTATTATATGCGAAGTGAAAAAACTCGCAGTGCTATATTCTGGATTTCATCAAATATTCCTGGACCAATAAGAGGTTATCGTAAGTTTGACTTCTGTATATGTTTTGTCTGGCAGTAAAAACTTAATTACAGCTATCCCGTGCAACTACTGCATCGTATTTTAATTTATTTCAACATTTCCTTAGTCATGATTTTAGAGTTTAGACATAGCGTAGCACCAATCTCGCGCACGAGAAAGGGTTACGTTATGAAAGTAATCCCGTATTTCTTTCATGATTTATCTGCTTCTCCGGGCAATCACGGGATAGGATTATTAACCTCCAGATTCGCTGAACATGAATGCCGGTTGCTTCGACTAGCGAATCCTGTGATGGTTAAATTCAAATTGATCGGAAACTTGAAACTTGGTCGTTCTGGGTGGTGTAGTGGTTAGCATACCTAGGCGTTTTCTGGGAGACGCGGGTTCGAGTCCCGCTCCAGGACGATGAAAATTTTCAAGTTTTCAAATATTATCTGACTTACCATCCTTGTCACGTTTACGCCAAAAATCGGATTGTCATCTTCAAAATTTGTATTATATGGCGTAATCCCGTATTTCTTTCATGATTTATCTGCTTCTCCGGGCAATCACGGGATAGGATTATTAACCTCCAGATTCGCTAAACATGAATGCCGGTTGCTTCGACTAGCGAATCCTGTGATGGTTAAATTCAAATTGATCGGAAACTTGAAACTTGGTCGTTCTGGGTGGTGTAGTGGTTAGCATACCTAGGCGTTTTCTGGGAGACGCGAGTTCGAGTCCCGCTCCAGGACGATGAAAATTTTCAAGTTTTCAAATATTATCTGACTTACCATCCTTGTCACGTTTACGCCAAAAATCGGATTGTCATCTTCAAAATTTGTATTATATGGCGTAATCCCGTATTTCTTTCATGATTTATCTGCTTCTCCGGGCAATCACGGGATAGGATTATTAACCTCCAGATTCGCTAAACATGAATGCAGGTTGCTTCGACTAGTGAATATTGTGATGGTCAAATTCAAATTGATCGGAAACTTGAAACTTGGTCGTTCTGGGTGGTGTAGTGGTTAGCATACCTAGGCGTTTTCTGGGAGACGCGGGTTCGAGTCCCGCTCCAGGACGATGAAAATTTTCAGGTTTTCAAATGTTATCTGACTTACCATCCTTGTCACGTTTACGCCAAAAATCGGATTGTCATCTTCAAAATTTGGGTTACGTTATAATCGTTTCATGACCTTTGCACGCGTAGTCGTTTACTTTCAGTTGCTTCAATTTGCATAAAGAACCTGGCTGTAATGTTTTGCCTCTTGTCATTTTTACTTTACCAACTGTAAGTGGTTAATGTGCATTTTACCAGAGCAAAACTTGGTTAATTGCGTTTTCTGTCTTTCAATAACATTTTCATTTCGCAACATTATTCAGAAAAGAAGACACGTCTTCCGTTAATGCTTCCATGCGATAAATCAGAATTTGTTTAATTTTGTGGAAGTTGTCATTCATTTACCAATCGACGCTCCCAGTGGGGCAAGTTCATTACGAGCTTTTTTGTATTGCCACTAATTTTTCCCGTCCTCACTGATTCTTAAATGCATAAATCAAATACAACTCCGTGTGGCTTTTGAGCTAAGTCTCTAACTAATGTTGACTGACGCATTCTTTTCTGTGGATGAAAAGTTAAATTGGAAGACTTCAAGCGAAACTAATAAACCGCAGTATTGTGGTTGAGGAGAGGAAAGTGGATTTTAAAAGAGATTCATAAATCATGGTATATTTCGTCAAAAACTTCTTTCATAGGTCTTCCGTAACGTTGTTTACGGAAAGATGAAGACAGGTTAGTGAGAAACGTTATGTTAGAAGTAACATTTTCGTGAGAAAACTGCGATGATTAACATGCTGGAATCGATAAGTTCCAAAATTTGGCGTAGAACTACTAGCAAAATTGCGAGTACAGAGAGGCTTAAACACATAGAAAGTAATTTTTTTTGGAAGACTTATAAAAAATGTTTCTGTTTGCCAGGTATTTGCATTCTAATAATAGATACAGAGGAACGAGAAGGGTGGTAGTAACAAGATAGGAAACAGTAACGAGATAAACAGGGGCCTCATTTAAAATGGCCTCTAAACTGAGCAAAAAGATTTTACAAAATTTTTGCGGAAACCTCGTATGACACTGGTTAATGAAATAGCCAAGAATTAAGGCAGCTTTGAATGAAGTATTAAGAAGAAAAGTTTTTTTTTTTTTTTTTTTTTACAGTAAATACGTAAAATCTTCAGAAATTATTTTCGTTGCTTTAATTCATAAAAACTGGATGGCGGGAACCCAGCTGTTCAAGATACTTGAGACCTCTTTTCACAGACATCGCAGTAGATTCTATGCACGTACGTTAACAAGAGAATGTGAAAGAAATATCAGTTCAATGAGCGGAATTTTTATGCCAATGAATATAAGGTGTGTACAGTTGTTTGCACATAAGTACGCATCCTTCAGAATATAATGAACTAAAAGGTGTTCTTCGTGGGAACGTAAAATCAGAGACCTGTGACATTTTTTTTATAACAGTCGAAATATTTTTTTTACTGTGTGCAAAACATTGTGGAATTATGCTAAGCGTGTTTTTTTTTATATTCCAGAGTAAAAAAATTAAGTAATTTCACGTTTTCTGTGCTGCAGTTGTTATTCGTTACTTGGTTATTTTCTAAATACTCAGTTGACGTGGACCAGGAACATCAAATAGAAGTAAGTCATCGCTCTTTCCACGTTTATTAGTGAGTCACGGAAAATTTTTCCATCGGCCGCCACCGGGAATCGAACCCAGGGTCTTCCAGTTACGCGCCAGATATGCTTCCACTGCACCACAGCGGCCTCGAAATCCTGCAGACTCACAAACAACAAATTGCCAAACCACATGGCGGCGATGAGAATTTTTCCTTGACTCACTTAAAAACGTGGAAAGAGCAATGACTTCTATTTGTTAGTTATTTTCTTACTTATATTGTGACATTTCGCATAAATAGAAAAAGTCATTAGACACTGAGACACGGCTGTTGCATGTGTCGTGTGTGCAATCGCGAGGCATTTCAAAAAGCTGGCCTTAGTTCTTTAAAATAATAAATTTTACATAATATGATTAACTTGCACGTAAGTATACTCTTACAGACGTGTATCATCTTTCAATATTCTGTTGCTCACGTTTAAGTTAATCACAGCCCATGGTGGTACATAAAATATGGGAACTACTATATACAATTCAATTTTAATGTTCAACAAATATACTACTTACACACAATGTGTACTTGCTTCTTCACTGAAGAAGCAAGTATTTATATAATACTTGCTTCTTCACTGCCATTCACCAAACACCCCTAGTTCCGTTGTGAGAATTGCATACGGCTAGTAGTAATCTAACGAGAACTTGTTTTTAGGCCTATCACTTCAAGTCTTGTGTCGAGGCCAGTTGTAAATTGTAAGCACTGTGAAGCAAAATTCCTTACTATGAACTGTCAAGTAACGAATAAGAACTGCATCAAGTTCCTTACTATGAATTGCACAATTCATAGTAAGGAACTTTGCTTCACAGTGCTTACAAGTTACAACTGGCCTCGACACAAGACTGGAAATAACCTTGGAGAGAATAGAATGGCAAACCTAATGCTTAGCCCTTCGGAGGCAACGAGCAGCAATTGAGACAGCAGCGCCATCCGTTACAGCGAGGAGTTGGCGAGAAATTCATAGCTATTGGAAAGGTACATACATTGTTTGATTCAAGGCATAATATATCGTATAAATAGCGCAGAAGGAATATTCGGGTGCGAATGCGAACCAATAAATTTCTACATCAAAATTTAATTAGCAAGTTCTCAATTTCAATGAAAATCAGCTATGCAATAGAAAATACGCCGCTACATACAACGAACACCTGATACGAGAAGTTGCAGCAATACAAATTTAAATACACCGCATTGTCGTTCCTTCATCCCTTAATCAGCCGATTTTGTTCCTCAAATTGTTTTATTGAAAAATATTTTTATCACATGTGCTCATGAAAAATGAATATCGCATAAAACAAAAAAGTGGTTCTGCAGATATCTTGTTTACAAAACTGTCATGCCTTTTCCTCAGACATGCAGAGCTCTTTATACACTGACGGAAAAAAAATCCCAACACCACTAAAAAATAGTTGTAGAGGAATGAAATGGCGGCAATACATTTGTATAGGTAACATATTTAATCGATTAAGGTTTCAAGATCACAGCTTAATGTAAGCGCGAGAAGAGCCATTTTAAATGTGAATTGCTGGTACATTAATACCCGGCGTAACCGCCAGAATGTTGAATGCAAGCACGCAAACGTTCATGCATTGTGTCGTACAGGTGCTGGATGTCAGTTTGTGGGATGGAGTTCCATGCCTGTTGCACTTGGTCGGTCAATACAGGGACGGTTAATGCTGGTTGGGGGGTGACGCTGGAGTTGTCGTCCAATGATGTCCCATACGTGCTGGATTGGAGAATGATCTGGTAATCAAGCAAGCCACGTCAACATGTCGACACTCTATAGAGCACAACAGCGTTATGCGGGCGAGCGTTATCCTGTTGGAAAACACCCCCTGGAATGCTGTTCATGAATGGCAGCACAACAGGTTGAATAACCAGACCGACGTACAACTGTGCCGTCAGGGTGCGTGGGATAACCACGAGAGTCTTCCTGCTGTCATAGGAAATTGCTCCCCAGACCATAACTCCAGGTGTAGGT
The DNA here is from genome assembly GCA_039090855.1 of Macrothele yani. NCBI lineage: Eukaryota > Metazoa > Arthropoda > Arachnida > Araneae > Macrothelidae > Macrothele > Macrothele yani. The sequence continues at coordinate 35,240,318 of CM077024.1, read as the reverse complement.
CCAGTGTGTCTCGGCCGCAGACAGGTTGGTTGCAGGCGCTCACCTGGCCTCCTTCTAACCAACACACGGCCATCACTGGCACCCAGGCAGAACCGGCTTTCATCAGAAAACACAACAGATCTCTACTCCGTCCTCCAATGAGCTCTAGCTTGACACCACTGACGTCGCAAACGGCAGTGGTTTGGAATAAGTGGAATGCTCGCTACAGGGCGTCTGGCTCGGAGCTGTCCTTCAAGTAACCGATTTGTAACAGTTCGTTGTGTCACTGTGGTGGCAACTGCAGCTCGAATTGCTGCCGCAGACGCGGTACGATGCGCCACGGCCATACGCCGCACACGGCGGTCTTCCCTCTCATTAGTGCCACGTGGACGGCTGGAACCCAGTCTTCTTGAGGCAGTACCTTCCCTTGACCGCCGCTGCCAACAATCATGCACAGTGGCTACATTCCTGCCAAGTCGTTCTGCAATATTTCGGAAAGAAAATCCACCTTCTCGTAGCCCTATTACACGACCTCGTTCAAACTCCGTGAGCTGTTGAAATGGCTTCTTCGTCTTCTTAAAGGCATTCTTGACTAACATCAACACACTACGTCGAATCTCAACGATAACTAACGCTAACGAACGTTACAGCGCGTATTTACAGCAAACCTACTTTGCATGTTCCGAGGGGCGCTACTAGCGCCACACGTATGCGCCGAGCACGAAATTTGCATAGACGTCATCTTACAGGTGTACTCTCACCGCCTACCAACTATCGTTTATCTAACACAACCCCTTCTTGGTGTTGGGATTTTTTTTTTCTGTCAGTGTATCTATTATTAATTGCAGTGCTGTATTCATATTCAATAAACTAATTTTGAAAGCTATTCCTACGTATAATTTGAAAGAATAACACAACACTTTATCTCATCAAATTTTCTAACCAAGCACTTCTATGCCTCAGTAAAACACCGTATGTTCTTATAAAGCAAATGAACAATTTATACATCACTCCCTCTAACTGATATATGCATACAAAAATCCTTTTCTTATTTTTTACCATGTTTTTTTTTTTTTTACTACAGACCTGTGTGAACTGTTTTTTATTTTCTTTGCTAAGAAAAGATGACTATATAAACATTTTTTTCAAATTATTTTGTAAAAGATCAAAAAGGATAACATAGCACAGGATAAGCACTGAAATAGTGGTAAACAAGCTTTATTTTTCTTCCTGCAATTATGATTTAGTCAAATGCTAACTTTAATATGAACTGAATGTCAACAAACTGTTCTATAATCAAGTGATGTTTTGACCCACTCAGCAAGAAATACGCCGATCCCCCATGAGTGTAACTTTTACCGATGAGATTGTAGGATGTTTCTCTCGATAGCCAATCTGAGAATGTGCTGAGTTATTTTCAATCGTACACCTTGTATGCAACGATTGTGCAGCAACATTTGACGAAATTCACTTCGCCAAGCTGTTACCCATTGGCACCTTGTATTCAACAATTGTATGCTGTAAGCAAGCACAGAAGAGCTGTGTTTATCACAACCACAGCAAACTGAATAGGTGAAAATACAGAAAAATTCACTTCAGCTAGCTGTGATCGAATAAAAGGAGAATTGTGTGACAATTTGACATGAACACATCTTCCATTTGAAAATGTTCTGTTAACACATTAACACCTCGATATTGTGCAGTGGCTCAGCGTTACTTGATAACCATGTCACATGGGCTTACAAACCTGACATACTCGGTTATTAAACCAAAGAATCTTGCACGTCACATAAGAATTATCTTTCAAGTATCACGAACGCTGTGTATTTCTAGCTTCCGAGGAGATGAACTTTGAAATGTTCAATGAAGGTTGTTGATACACTATCCAGAGAAGCGGAGAAAGTTTCCGCGTGTTTTTCGCCACGTTTCTGGCAATTTAATTCAAAATATGATTAAAAATTTTAAATTCATAATTCATATTAGTTTCCAACTGGTGTGTTTCTTCAAATTAAAAAAAAAGTATGGTAATCATTTATATAATATTTCCAAAAGATCTGGAGCATACAAAAGATGTTTACGCAGAGAGCCTTGGAGGCTTTTCATCATTATTTTGGCAATCTTATTCAAAAACTGATTAAAAATTTAAATCCATATTCCAGAGTAAATAATTTAAGTAGTTTTTTTGTGTGTGTGTGTGTGTGCCGCAGTTCTTAATTGTTATTTATTTGCTTACTTACGTTCTGTATTTTCGTATAAATCGAAAAATATCATTAGACATTGTCACATGGAAGTTATGTGTTTTGCATTTGTGATCGTGATTCATTTCAAAGAGGCTGGCCTTAGCTCTCTAAAAGAATAAAATTTGCATGATGTATCCAACTTTAGCGAAACTGTTTTGTACTGCTGTCTGTTGGTATAAAATTAAGGCAGCTATTTCAATTACAACGTGCACATTTGCGTTAAACGCAGTAAAGTGCAATAATTTTGGATTTGTAAAATATACTTGTAGGTTACAAAGAATTTTAATTATTAAAACGCCTATGAAACCTAGTTAATAATATGGAACTAAAAATTGAAGTAACTGAGTGCTAATATATTTTCGCAACAGGAGCTCGAAGACATTTTTGCTGGGGGTCTCGAGATTTTCCAATATGCCACTGTCAGTCATCCACATATCTTGCAGCTCTAGGCCTTCTTTTGCTGTACCTTTGAGAAGCTCTTTGTGTATTTTTAAATTGGTTCCACTCTCTGTGTACCGTAAAAGGGTCTACATGCAGCAATCTTGCAACTTACACCTGACTTTGGCCTGCCTCTATTCTTCCGATCGCTCTCCTCCTCAGTTCATCTGTTAAATGATGTCTCGCAGCCACTACAACAAATCTGTTCCACAGTCTGTGGACCACCGAAAGACTCACATGCGGCCATCTTGCAACTTCCACCTTACTTTGGCCTGCATCTAGTCTTCCAATCGCTCTCCTCCTCAGTTCATCTGCTAAATGATGTCTCGCAGACATTACGACAAATCTGTTCCGCATTCTGTGGACCACAAAATGACTTACATGCGGCCATCTTGCAATTTTTACCTTACTTTGGCCTGCCTCTAGTCTTCCGATCGCTCTCCTCCTCAGTTCATCTGTTAAATGATGTCTCGCAGCCATTACAACAAATCTGTTCCACAGTCTGTGAACCACAGAAGGACTCACATGCGGCCATCTTGCAACTTCCACCTTACTTTGGCCTGCATCTAGTCTTCCAATCGCTCTCCTCGTCAGTTCATCTGCTAAATGATGTCTCGCAGCCATTACGATAAATCTGTTCCGCATTCTGTGGACCACAAAATGACTTACATGCGGCCATCTTGCAATTTTTACCTTACTTTGGCCTGCCTCTAGTCTTCCGATCGCTCTCCTCCTCAGTTCATCTGTTAAATGATGTCTCTCAGCCATTACAACAAATCTGTTCCACAGTCTGTGGACCACAGAAGGACTCACATGCGGCCATCTTGCAACTTCCACCTTACTTTGGCCTGCCTCTAGTCTTCCGATCGCTCTCCTCCTCAGTTCATCTGTTAAATGATGTCTCGCAGCCATTACAACAAATCTGCTCCTGCAATTTCCACCTGATTTTGGCCTGCCTCTAGTCTTCCTTTCGCTCTCCACCTCAGTTCATGTGTTATTAATAAATGATGTCTCGCAGCCATTACAACAATCCTATTCCATAGTCTGTGGACCATGGAAGGACTCAAATGCAGCCATCTTGCAACTTCCACCCGACTTTGTCCGGCCTCTAGTCTTCCAATCGCTTACCACCTCATTCATCGGTTAAGTGATGTCTGACAGCCATTGCAACAAATCTGTTCTTGCAACTTCCACCTGACTTCGGTCTGCCTCTAGTCTTCCGATCGCTCTCCACCTCAGTTCATCTGTCAAATGGCAGCCATTAGAACAAATCTGCTATCTCAAAATCCCTTCTTTGCACTCCGCAAACGATGTGACGTGCAACTCCTCAACAGTCTTTTTATCCTACGGCTCATTTGCATAAACTAGTGCCATCGCTTCTCATTTGCGCGGGATGCCCGAACTACACATTACATTTCACGTCACATATTCTAGTTTCGTGCATTTCTAGCTCTTTTTTCACAAAAGATCGGGTTTTTGTGTTGTTTATCTTAATTTATGGAAACTAGAGTATTTCTAGTGTGAGATACATGTTCAACAAATTAACTAAGGACTAATTAAGGACATTAGTTTATTCATTCATCCACGAGTTAGATAAGAGTATTAACTAGTTAATGCAATAACTTTAAGTTATAAAACTACAGGAGATATAAAAAATACAGCAGCATAGTAACTAAACAAGAGATACCAGCAACTAAAATAATAAAGAGGCGATGATAAGAAGGACGTAGTAACAACACAGAAAGTAATAACAGGACAGTATATCTTTAAAGCATACTGTGCAGCAACAACACAGTGGGTGACAACAATAGGAAACTGTAGCAGGGACATCGCCAAGGGGGTGCCCACCCTAAAAAATTTCTTGCTCACCCTGCCACCCACCCACTTCAAGATATACCATTTTTCATTTTTTTTAACTTTAAAACATAATCTGAACTTTGCCAAGTAATAATGAGTCTCGTCTTTTTCGTCGTGCAAGAAAAGCTATGTTAACTTTTCCGTAAAAAAAGTCATCAAAAATAGCATCAGAAGGGCCATAAAAATTAAATTGTCCATTCTTCCAAATCCTTAGCTTAAGGGGTATTTTTCGAATTAGTATGGTCAGGGTCAAAGGAGTGGAGTGGATAGGAATTCTCTGGGGGATCATTACTAAATACTCTGTTGTTTGTTCCACTAAGTGGGGCATTCCAACACTGAAAGTGTGGTCTATTGCTACACCAACGCTCTTAAGCCTGCTTCTTTTGCAGTGAGGAAGCGGAAAGTGTCTGACGACTGCTTTGGGAAAGAGGAGTGCCGGATAAGGTCGTTGGCTTGAAGGAAGAGAGTTAAAACAGGGAGTATTATGCCAGCGTGTCACGACGTTAAATTTTGATTTTGGTAATGAAAACCCTCTAAATACATGGCGTCAGTGAATAAACAAAGATAAAAAAATTTTTATCCGGCCACTGCTGGGACCCTACCCCAGATCCCTCGATAACTATGGCCGAGTGCGTTCGCCTTACGCTACAATGGCGGACAATCCACGGCGCTATGTGTGTTTATCTGTCAGCTTCTGACATCACAAATCCGTAGGATGGGCTCAGCAACTGAGACGTCTCCATCTGGTGGGGCTTAACTGCGCAAGCTATATATTAATTATATCAAATAAATCCAAAGGTCGAGAACAATCGTAAAAATCCTCTAAATACGCGGCGTCAGATTATAAACACAAAAACATCGCTCTTTCCACGTTTTTCAACACATAGCAACCGAACAAATTGTTATCCGGCCACTACTGGGATATCTCTCAATATCTAGCCGAGTGCGTTCGCCTTACGCTACCGTGGCCAACAATCAACGGCAGTGGACGGATACCAATTTTTCGGTTGCTATGTGTTGACAAACGTGGAAAGAGCGATGTCTTCGTTGATTTTGGTAAACAAATAAAGCATTTTTCTTTACAGAAATTGTTAGCGTACAGTGCTGTTTACACAAGCAGAAGTGCAATATGAAAAGCAATTAAGGCAATGCATTCAGAGCAAGAAAAAAACGTTGAAGGCGACATTCTAGCGACACTTATACCACTCCCTACTAGTCATTGTCATCTTATCTTGTTGGCTTATCAGTGGCGTAATTAAAAATTATTTCTTTCCGTGTTTCGTAGATAAATTTACTTTCAAACTTGCTCCAGCAAAAATAACACTCGCCCACCCTGATTTCCAAGTTCAGCAACGTCCCTGGACTGTAGAGACAGTAACTAAAAGATCATGAATCTTAAGACGGAGACAGTAACGAAAAAGTTCATGAATCCTGAGACGGAGACAATAACGAAAAAGTTCATGAATCTTGAGACGGAGACAGTAACGAAAAAGTTCATGAATCTTGAGACGGAGACAGTAACGAAAAAGATCATGAATCTCGAGACCGAGACAGTAACGAAAACGTTCATGAATCTTGAGACGCAGAAAGTAACGAAAAAGATCATGAATCTTGAGACGGAGACAGTAACGCAAAAGTTCATGAATCTTGAGACGAAGACAGTAACGCAAAAGTTCATGAATCTTGAGACGGAGACAGTAACGAAAAAGTTCATGAATCTTGAGACGGAGACAGTAACGAAAAAGTTCATGAATCTTGAGACGAAGACAGTAACGAAAAAGGTTCATGAATCTTGAGACGCATACAGTAACGCAAAAGTTCATGAATCTTGAGACGGAGACGGTATCGAAAAATTTCATGAATCTTGAGACGGAGACGGTAACGAAAAAGTTCATGAATCTTGAGACGGAGACGGTAACAAAAAAGTTCATGAACGGACTGCAACAGAGATGGAAAGGAGTCACGGGTCAGAAATTTCTTGCGGGTCAAACGGGTCGGGTTAAGGTGCTCCTGACCCGATTTCGACCCAGTTTTATTTTCGTTTTATTTTTGAAAAAAAAAAAAAGTATTTTTCAAAAAAAATGCGCACGGTGAAAGCTCGATACTGGTGGTGTCCGGGCACTGAATGATTTGTCATGAAATACAAAAGATGAGTGTGGTCAGAAGAAAGAGTATCTCTTCCTTCTGAGGAGCAATGATGAAACCAACATACACATTTTTGAAACTTTCAAGTCGTCATAAACTTGTGAAAAGTGGTGCTGCTGTGAAACAAATTCTGAAGCTTGATAAGTTATCCAGAAAACAGCAAAAACTGAAATTAAACACACAGCAAGTTACTTAATTCAAAACTTTTTGACTGTAGCGCCATCAAAATTAGGTGGAACAGCCTTACCATTCCTGTGGAGGAACTTTTTGATATACACTGCTGGCCACCCAAAATGCAACACCAAGAAGGACACGAGATAGCAAAGCCAGATTTACTGGACACATAACAACAGATACAAAGATGAAACTACTGAGCTTACAGGTCCGTGCGACTTGCGAAACACGCAGACATAAATAGTTCGTGTTGCCCACATGGCTGGCAATAACGGCCGCTACACGCCGCGGCATCGAACGAAAGAAGCTTTGGATGTGGGCTTGGGGTATGTCGGTCCAGGCTGCTTCCACACGTTGCCACAGTTCATCAGTCGTTGCTGCGGGTGGTGCTTGCCGGGCCACTCGGTCGCCGATCAGCGACCAGACGTGTTCGATGGGCGACATATCGGGAGAACAGGCGGGCCACGGCAGCAGTAACACCTGGTGAGCCGTGAAGAATTGTTGCACGATGCCACGTCCGGGCGCGCTTTGTCATGTTGAAACGTGACCGCTGACAGGTCCTGCAGGTAAGGGAGGACTACAGGCTCCAAAACGTCGGAGATGGTGCCGTGGCTGTTGAGTGTACCGGCGATTGCGTACCAGAGGGGTGCGGGTGTCATATCCAATTGCGCCCCAAACCATAACGCCAGGCGACGGACCGGTATGGCGATGCATAATGCAGGCGTCATACAGTCTCTCGCAGCGGTGCCGCCACATGCGGATCCGACCATCGTTTTGTTGCAGGCAGAAGCGGTATTCGTCGGAGAAGACAATGTCGTGCCATTCCGTAATCCAGGTGCGGCGTTGAACGGCCCACTGCAGCTGCACTCGCCGGTGGTGTAGCGTCAATGGTAATCGGAGCAATGGGCGCCGTGCGACAAGTCCCCGCTCCAGCAGACGACGTCGAACGGTACGTGCTTACACAGGTTGTTGCGCAATACACCCTAATTCCTGCGCTAACGTTCGTGATGTGGCGGTGCGAGCCGTCAATGCCCACCGCACAACATGCCGGTCCTCTCGTTCGGTGGTGTGCCGCGGCTGCGGAAATCGCTCACGTCTGTCCGTCCGTCCCTCCTGCACCCACCGAATCCATACTCGCCTCACTGTGGCTGGATGTTATCCCACCACGGGCGCCGATGTCTCGGTACGATAAACCGCTGTCGTGATAAGCCACTATTCGTCCTCTGTCGAACTCCGAAACGTGCTGGAATGACTACCGTATTCTGCGACGAGGCATCAGGAAGCTTCCCACGCACAGGTCCGGCAACACAACACACTTCCACTACTTACACCCCGCCTTCTGTGCACCCTTATTATAGTGCTTCTCGGTGGCGTGCCGGGAACACATGATTTTCATATGCCCTGCAATGCTAATCGTTTGCATGTCCTCTCGCGGGTGACGCATGCTGCGAATTTCAGGCCAATCGGATGCTTCCTTCTCGGTGTTACATTTTGGGTGGCCAGCAGTATACATATATACGGTCGAGTCACATTATTGTGACTACCAGCTAATATCCAGAGTAACCGCCGTGTGCAGCGCACTCAGCAGATAGATAGGCTGAGAGTGACTCAATTAGGTGCTGGAAGGTGTTCACAGGTATGTGGTGCCATGCTGACTGCAGTGCATCTGACAGCTGCTGGAGCGTGCGTGCTAGAGGATCCATAGAACGAACAACACGATCGAGGTGGTCCCACAGATGTTCAATTGAGTTTAAGTCTGGGGAATTAGGGAACCAGGGAAGTACTTTGAAGTCTTCATCGTGCTCTTCTAACCACTCTCGGACATTTCTAGCTGTGTGGAACGTCGCATTGTCGTTCTGGAAGATCCCATCAGTCCCGGGGAAGACAATCAGAATCTATGCGTGTACGTGGTCTTCAAGGATGGGTTCATTAATGAATTCGGTCCATAGGGCCTTCTACAGGTATGAGTGGACCTAAAGAATGCCACGAAAACATTCCCCAGACCATAACACTGCCCATATCAGCTTGTGTTCTTCCAATAATGGTTAAATAATGTTTGTTCTCCGATGTTTCCCGCCATATACGCCAAAGTCCATCCGTTCGATGAAGCAGAAAACGTGACACATTGGAGACCGCAATCTTTTTCTAATTCTGATACTTCCGTGCAAATGTAAGCCTTTTCTGCCGATGCAACTTCGTTAGCAATGGTGCAGTGACCATCCGTCTGCATCGGAGCCCCATACGCAGCAGGGTTCGCTGAACTCTCGTTTTAGTAACACTTCCGGTAGCCCCCTGGTTTATTCGGCCAGTAAGTTGCTCCACTTTAGCGTGTCGATCGGCCGTCACGCACCCTCGAAACCGACGTTCACCTCTCACATCAATGGCACGTGGTCCTCCTCAGTTTTCACGTCGCTTATTTCACAGTTGTGCCAATTCTTCAATCACGATACATTTAACCACAGCAGCACGCGAACAGTTCACAAACTACGCTGTTTCAGAATCACTGCCACTCTTGTCCCGAAAGCCGATAATCATCCCTTTTTGCAAATCTGATAAATCTCTCCTTTTATCCATGACAGCAAAGAGGGATATGTTTTCAGAATGCCTGCAGCACACCTTGTAAACCCTCCAAGACAGCTCACGACACGTGCCTTCTTTCATTGGCTACGCGCTGTTGACGTCAAAAGTAGTAGGTGATCACAATAATGTGACTCGACTGTGTATATATATATATATAGCTGGGATTGATTGCAGATTTGTCCGGGTGAGGTCCAATCATGTGACGTCCGGGTCCGGGTCTGAAATTTTGGACCCATTTCGAACTCTGGACTGCAAGTCACGGAAATGCAGTTTCCAAAACCCGTGGGCTCTTGTATACAGACATGAGCATGAACACAAATATGCATATGTATAAAGAAACATACCTTGTGCATTTTAGCATTATTGTACGAGAAATGACGGGCTTTCAAAATCTCAGTAAAGTTACATATTGTCTTCTCTGAAGTAAATGTACATACAATCTAATACGCATATCTCAAAAGCAAAATCTGCTCAGTCATGCTGCCTTTGAAGCGGAAGACAGGACAGCAAAAAAATAAAAATAAAAATCTAGTCTTTTATGTCAGCTAAGCCTCAAGCTTACGTTCGCACATACTTTTAAATCACGTCAGAATGAACAGGCTTCCAGCTCAGAACAAAGGAAATCAGATCTAATCTTTGCGCGGGACCGGATATAATGCTCCAATTTCATCATATTTTCCGTTTTTGCAGCGCCGGAGACTGCTAAAGGAAAGATGATGGGGAGACCGTTGGCTTCCTATTCCGCTGCTCCAGATGCTCCATTATGGCCCTTAAGCGGTTTCCCTGGCGACTAATTCCCACTTCGAAGAAAAGGAACCTCGAAGCAAACGACAGAAGTTATCTCGTGTCCATTAGCCGAGTCGCCATTTCTCTTTTGCAGATAAAAAAATTCTAAACCTTCGGCAAATCCTAGTCAACATCACTGTTATTCAGGAAACTGGCAAGATTAAGAAAACGCACTCAATTTTTGAGACGATAATGCCAGTAACTGTTTAAATATTCCCTAATAAATACATCCATTTGTTTCTCTCATCTGGATGCACAAACCCTGATTGAAGAACAAAGCTGGTAAATTCAACAATAATCTTGCGTGACGAGTATGCAAAAGGCAATTTTAACAGAATATGCTATTAGCCATTAGTTGGTTAAGTCGCTGTTCACTGGGTGGAAGGCGGGCGTTTCTGACGGGTGTTCGAATCCCGGTTCTGCCGGCTATCTAGTCTGTGGTTTTTCCATGATTTTCCGCAGACTCCCCGTGTTTGGGGACGCGATTGCGTGGATGGTTCCCTCTCAAGTCGGCCCCGGACGCACTTTGTCCTTGGACCCCCTTCCCTAGGCGTACTGGGTTTATCAGATGAGTGCTAATACGCTGGTAGTAAAACAATAAAAAATTGTTGTAATATGATGTCTCATGGCACCAGACATCTCCGGGAATCTTCCCATGGTTGTTGATGATGATGATGATGATTATTATTAGCTATTGTTGTGTACTACAATAACAAAGTTCTACACGTAAAGCAAATTGAATTTGCCTGCACCACTCACTGGTCATACATGTAACACTTCTCAGAAAACTTGAAAGTTTCATTGTCCTGGAGCAGGAATCGAACCCCGCATCTCCCGATTACCGTTCGAGTATGCTAACCATTACACCACCCAGGACAGTGAAGTTCCCAAAAACTGAGACATAGGAATCTTAAAATCCAAATTCAGTTCGCTTTGCCTGAATATTCTGTGAAATGTGTTATGAAGAATGTTTCTGACTTCATTAATTTATCTGTAGTACTTGCTGGTGACCTCCGACCTACATCCGTCCGGATGGGAATTGGGTCAAAGCGCTATGAGGAAGCATGTATGTTTCGACTAGCGAAAATCTGAGGGCTTTCAGATTCCAACGTCGCAGTTGCTTGGAACTTCATTGTCATGAGTGTTGTAACGGTTAGCATACTCGACCGATAATCGGGTGATACGGGATTCGATTCGCCCGCTCCAGGACGATGAAACTTTCAAGTTTTCTGAGAAGTGGTACATAGATGATCAGTAAGTGGTACAAGCAAATTCACTTTGCTTTACTTGAATATTCTGTGAAATTTCTATGTATTATGAAGAATATTTCTTTCTTCATTGATTTATCTGTTCTACACGTTTTTATAGTCGAGAAGAGAAACATGTTTTTAATAAATAACACCTTTATTCTTTTACATAATTGCAATTATTATCTGTGTCCTCTTTTGCCATCTTTCTGGTAGCAACTGAATTCTTCTTCTGTAGAACTCCTCCGTTTTTAAATCAAAAGGTTCCTGTAGTGCAGTTTTCACATCGTCAACTTCATGGAAGGTTTTTCTAGCAAAGTCGTTCTGAAGAAATCGAAAAAGGTGGTAGTCCGTAGGAGCAAGGTCTAGGAAATACGGTGGGTGAGGTAATACTTCCTATCCAATGTCCAGTAATGTTGTCTGAGTGGCTAAAACCGGTCTCGTTCATTTCGTCGGCAACTCATTTTGTCGACAGGTACATTTCGTAGACACTATATAAGCAAACAGTCGATTCCTAAAAAAAAACGAAAAAAAGTTCATAACCACCAAATTTGGTATACTATCTCATGGTACTCTTACTCCAACTTAGACCATTGACGGAACGGGTCGGGGCCCGGGGTATAGGGACCCCCATACACAATTTTCTCAATTCTGCACTCCAATACCATGTTTGCGGTCTAAGTTAGAGTACTATGAGACAGTATAATAAATTTGATGGTTCTGAATTGAAAACTGTAGATTTTACGAAAATTTTGTGAGGGGGTCCCTTGACCTCGGGCTCCGACCCCTTCCGTCTATGGTCTAAGTAAGAGTACAATGAGATAGTATACCAAATTTGGTTGTTCTAAATGGAAAACTGTAGATTTTACGAAAATTTTGTATGGGGGCCACCTGGACCCGACCCCTTCCAAAAACCGTGTACGGTCTAAGAGACCATGAGATAGTATACGAAATTTGGTGGTTCTGAACTTTTTTCGGTTTTTTAGGAAACGACTATTTGCACATATAGTGTCGACGAAATGTACCTGCGACGAAATGTACCTGTCGACGAAATTAGTTGTCGACGAAGTGAACCAGATCCGCTAAAACTGTATGGCATCTTGCGTTGTCACGTTGCAAGGAGACGTCTTTGCAATTAACCCATTTTGGTTACTTAGATTTAAGTTTTTCTTTCAGCCTTTCCAACTGTTGGCAGTACAGGTCAGCATTTATCGTTTGGCAAAGTGCAAGTAGCTTTCAATGGATTACCCCTGTACATCCCACGATACACTTAACAACCCTTTCTCGGATGCAGTCCTCCTCTTGAAGACTATGGAGCAAGCTCTCCAACTTGGCATGCAGTCCTTTGACGCCTTACATTTCTGTAAAGGACCCACTTTTCATCACCTGTAACTAATCATTTTTATTGGAGGTTTAACGACCACCGTGAGCAACTCAGTGGGCTATAAGCAGTCGCCCTTCCCTAATTTAGGGCCACTGGCTCCAGGGAAGGGAAAGAGACAGCGCCGTAAGACAAACACAAGATCCATGCCTCACAGGGATTCGGACCCGGACCCCATCTTGGACGAATAATAAGAAACCATCGCTTAGACCACTGCGCCACCGGGGCGGCAACTAAACATTCCGAGAAAGGTTTATTTCTGTGACGCACAGGCAAAGAAAGACAGGTGGTCGTTCTATCCAATCGATTTCTTGCGGATCGATCATGTGGTACCCACTGGTTGAACTTTGTGATATACCCAAGTGCATGCATCCTTCTTTCTATTGTTGTTCTGCGTACAGAAAACCTTTCTGATAATTCTTCAATGGTTAGATGACGGTCATTTGATATGGCATGGTTGAGATCCACTTCAGAAACCTCTGATGGAGGTCCAGAACTCTGCAGCTTCTGTCTCCTTCACGGAATTTCCGGAACCAACGGCAGCATGTGTTTTCGTATACAGCATCTTCACCTCACAAATGTTGCTGCAGGCTTCAGCTGCATTGTTGCCTTCGTCGAACTTATTAATCAAACATTGACTAATGTGATCCTTAAAACGCCCTCAAGAAGATGAACCACGGCGTCGGCATAAGGTCTCTTGCATCTTTGTATACTATGCTAGAGAGAAATAGTGAAAAATCACCTCTCTCCTGCGAAGCAGGTGTTTATGCGATCCTTCTACAGTATCCGAACGGCTCTAAACGATACTACATTGGAATGACCAAGCGTTCGTTTGGAATCAGAGTCAACGAGCATAAAAGGGACACAAAATACGGCAAAGTAGCCACGGCACTATCCAGAGAAGTGAAATTCAAGTCCGCTACTCCTATGTGGGATGATATTAGGAAATTAGCTACCTACTCTACCCCTAAATGTACAGCCATTCGGGAAACCTTGGAGATCATTACCAATAGCGATACTTGCAATGACAGCGTCTCACTCGAGTTGTCACGAATTTGGAAGCAGTTCTTCAAGTAACGCCTTCTCTCTACCAGGATACCGCGCTCACAACCAGCGTGATGCCTCGTATCTTTTAAATGAATATAAGGTGGTATCTATTTATTGTCAAGTCAAGTTCCCGGATCTAAATTGTTGAAGCATTCTGTTATTCAGTTTGCAGTTTCTATCTAATTTCCTTGAAAAACCCATCTGGTTGATGTGCGAAAGCTTGGAAACGCTTATGTGTCTATTTCCTACGCCAATAAATCGGACCATTAGTATAGTGTTACTATTTCCTACATAATTGGTGTACTGTTCCTCGTTATCAATTTGTGATCCTTATTGCTTGACATGTTAACCCTTGTGTGACTTGTTTACGAATGAAAACCACGTGCATACTTGGTGTCATTTTACAGCCTACTCCTCAAAGCATTTTGGCCATCACATGCGCCATTTGCTTGCACTTTTTATTTAAATGCTTTACTTGGAAGTTGCATCACGAGAAAGGGGTACAAATTTTGTACACACCTAATACACTGCTGGACAATTGCTAAGGACGGATCATAAACGGCTATATAGCTCATAAAAAAGTAAGTGTGGTTGGATGCCAAGTGAAGTAAAATAATGTCAGAATGCCAGGACATTACAAGAAAGACAATTTATTGTGCTCTGAAATCCAGAAGGCTTTGGAACGTGTTGAAGGGACAAACAGGCCATTTTGTGCAAAATACGTAAACGTAAAAAAAATGCAATTACCGTCCGCAGGCGTTCCGGCGTAAGATGTCAATACGGGATATGGCCACCATGGAGGGCGATGCAAGATTCCACACGTCGTGTCATGCTTTGCACAACATTATCAAGCAGCTGTTGGGGTAATTTATCCCATTCCTCTGTCAGTGCACGGATGAGGGTGTCCTTGTTTATTGGAGGGCATTGGCGACCAGGAAGACTCCTCCCCAAAGCATCCCACACATTTTCAATGGGATTCAGATCTGGAGAACGTGCTGGCCATACGAGGCGTTGAATATCCTCGCTCTCAAGACACTCCTGGACAGCGACTGTTCGATGACATTTTGAGTTGTCTTCCATGAAAATGAATCTAACACCGACAGCACCACGAAACATGCGAACATGAGGTAGCAGAACATCATTAATGTATCGTTGGCCAGTCATAGTCCCAGTTGGAAGCACATAGAGGGACGTACGGCCATTGATCATGATGCCAGCCCATACCATGACACTACATGTCGGATATCGGTCCCTTTCCTGTATGTTTGCTGGACAATTTGCAGTACCACTATCACGCCAGATCAGTTGTCGTCGACAATCAGATGATAGACTGTATCTACTCTCATCTGAGAAGAGGACAGCAGACCAGTCGTTATCAGTCCAATTGCGATGTTCATGGCACCATTGCAAACGGGCGGTACGGTGACGTCTGGACAATGGGATGCACACAACAGGACGGCGGGCGTATAGTCCTCCTTCATGCAAACGTCTGGCAACAGTTTTTCGGGAGATCCGCTTGCCAGTAGCAGCCATAAACTGATTTGCTACCTCACTCGCTGTGCTGCGCCGGTGTATTTTTGTTGATAGCACTATGTACCGATCTTCTGCAGGTGTCGTACTGCGAACACGACTTCCCCGTGACGTTTGCTACACTCTCCATTTGTTTGAAATGATTTCCAAAGCCTTGAAACAACACTGTAGCTGACGTCGAACTCCCTGGCAACATCTGTTATTTTTCGCCCTTCTTCAATCTTGCCAATAATACGGCCACGCGTAAAATCATCTAGGTGACGTCGGGAAGACATATTGAAAATTGCAAGTTTGTCAATTGATTCTTTCCCTTTCAACTTTGCGTTTGAACAACAACGGTCAATACGCGTCAAATCCTTTATATCTCTTATCAGCGCTATGACGCCACGAACAAGTTCGGCAATCCAAAATTTGCATACGCACAACACGTCTTACTGTATCCCGCACTTATGCTAATTTTCACATTTTCCTGCCTTCCATTTTATGGTTGCTATCGTTGCTATTGTCATCCGTCCTTAGCAATTGTCCGGCAGTGTATATTTCATACAGGGTGGACACAAAATCTTTCCCTCATTAAGAATTTTTTTTTTATATTTCAAAAACTATGACAGTTCGAAACAAACGGTTTGGGGCATGATGCATGTAAACTAATAAAAAAAAATTGTTGTTGTAAATGCATGCTGAGTAATAACTTGGTGGCTCTGCCTGCGCAAGAAGCCAAAATGGCGTCTTTGCATGAAAAGGGCTAATGTGTTTTGTGGTACCACGAGACCAAATCATCGATAACTGTTTAACATAATTTGAGAAGAGTGAATGGACGTCCGCCACCTGATCACAAAGGCATAATAGCTTCATATGCAAATTTTAAGAAGGCAGGAAGTGTTAAGACCAAAAACGAACGGGCCGGCCGGGTGTTAGTGAAGAAACAGTTGATGCAGTGCGAACAGTTGTCGTACGCAGTCCCTCGAAATCCACCCGCCGAGCTTCGTCTTAAATCGGAATTTCCTGCCCTACTCCGAAGAAAAATTTACACAAAAGGCTTCGTTTGTATATGTACAAAGTGCATATTGTTAAAGCCTTGCAGGTGGAAGACCGTGTTGTTTTGCAACTGAGATTTTACAGCTAATTGATCGCAACAACAACTTCCTGTAGCGTGTGTGTTTTTCGGATGAGGCTACTTTTCACACCTCTGGTAAAGTAAACTGACACAATGTGCATCTATGGGGGTCGGAAAATCCCCACTTTGTCTTTGAAAAACAGAGGGACAGCCCAAAAGTGAACATTTGGTGTGGTCTCATGTACAACAGGATCATCCGATGTTTCGTTTCTTGTGAACGCACAATAACAAATGTGAACCTCTACATGATGGAGCTTTTTGTTGCTTCTCAGTTGGAAGAATGTTAACCATGGGTGATTTTCCAGCAGGATGGTGCCCCACCGCACCGGGGATTAATTGTTCGAAAATTTCTCAATACCACAGTTCCCAACTGATGGATTGGGAGGGACGTTCCAACATCATGGCCGCCACGGTCACCCGACATAACACCCCTAGACTTTTTCCTGTGGGGTTATGTCAAAGATAAAGTCTATTCAACACCAGTGTCTGATATTGAAACTCAACAGAAGAGGATAAGAGATGCTATTGCCACAATCTCCAAGAGATGTTAGGCAAAATATGGCAAGAAATTGGATACCGACTAGATGTGTTCCAGGCCTCGTACCGCATTTTGTCTATTAAACAAACAAGCAGAATAACACATGTTAATAATTTACGCACGAACGAAGCATTTTGACTTCAATTTGCACATGCACAATAGGGGCAGTGACGTCGAGAAAGTCCACTTGCTATTCACTCAAGAGTTTCTATGGCAACCATTATGAGTTTCCAATCCACGGAGGAGTAGATTGTGGTATACGTCCTCTCATGTTCCTTGCTGACTTTGCTGTCAAGCATATTTGTGCAATCTCAGCGAGACACCGAAAAAAAAAATAGTTATGATTGGAAATAACTGCCCAATTCACGGTAAAGGTTTAAACTTCGTGAATAGAGGCAATACTTATAAAAATTAGAACATTTATTGATGAACATCGTTCATGTCAAAGGGTGTTGGTCAGTTGCACTCAGAAATTCGAGGAAAGGGTCAGTTGCAGAAAGGAAAGGGTCAGTTGCAGGAAAGGGTCATTAACATTTGGCTGAACACACAGTGTTTATTAGACATTGCTAGATTTTTTCCAAAGAAGGAACAATAATGCTGTTGTTCGTAAGTACACATCAAACATTAACTTTGAAGATATAACGGGTAAGAGTCCACGAGGCATGAGGGTTTTCCGAGCTCCATATGCGTACGTTGTGTCCAGTGGTGACGCAGCCGTTCAAAACTGGGTGGGCTATTGGGGGGGGGGGGGTGTTAAACATGATTGGGCCATAAATTTTGAAGTGCTTGGCAGAAATTTTGGCAAAAACAAATCCGTTCGTGTATATTTTACCCGACGCTGATAATATTAATGTATTTTATGACGACAACACGTGTGATGTTAAGACAGAATACATCAGCAACGTTTATTCACAATTAAGTATTTTATTTTAGGATCTTCTATAGTTTCTCTGAGCGTTTGGTTCGGCTTCATCAGGTTAAATGCCATTTGTCCTGATGAAGCCGAGCCAAACGCTCAGAGAAACTATAGCAGATCCTAAAATAAAATATTTAATTATGAACAACCGCTGCTGATTTATTCCAGTTAAGAAAAAGTTGCTGATTTATTCCTAGTTAAGGAAAAGTTTTCAGGTGTGTACTGTAGTATGGGAACCATGGATGCGAATTCTCATATCCTTCAATTAACAGGTTACTTTTTCTTCGTTCTTCTCAATTTTGGCTTACATACTTCGCTTTTTCTTTTCTCTCTTTCTTCTTTTTTTTTTCAGCCACATAAGGCTGTTTATGAATTTTAGTTTGCAGCCTGACAAAAAATATCTATTTCTCTCTCTCTCTCATCTTTTTGAACTATAATTACAAAAATGACGTCTTTCTACTACTCTCTTAGACATTCGCTCAGAAAACTCCCTCCATTTCTCAAAAACACAAACACTAAATTTAACAAAAAATTCATTTTATATAACAACATTTCTGTGAATTCGATAAATTCGCGTACGTTTATTCAGACTCCCTAAAATCTTAGGTGGTTGCACCCGCCATATGTTCTAACTGCTTAAATATTTTGGGGGGCTGAAGGGTGGACTCAAAGAAAAGTTCGCTGGGTTGAATCCCACCTAGCATCGCGCCTGGTTATGTCTATTAACTGCTCCTGATTCCTGGAATGTTGACTCATCACTAAAAAGCACATGTTCAGGGAAGTGTTCCTCATTATGAAGGCGATCCACTCTAATTATGGCGATCCACTCTAATTATGGCGATCCACTCTAATTATTGTTTTCCTTCAAATGTTGAACCATCTGGAATTATTTTGCGTATAACCGCAGTCTTTTATGTAAAATTCTCATAATTGTTATGCTTCACAACTGCAATTGTGCAGCAGCTTGCCAGGGTGACTTCCTCGGGCTCCAGGAAAATGCTTTCCGTACTTCGTTGTCATCCGTAACACTGGAATGTCCTCTCTCCTTGTTTTCAGGAATTTGTCTTTCAAATGCTTAATTCTTTTAGCATCAGCAGGATTCCTGCCCAAACGTGTACGAAAATTTCTTTGCACTTGAATTACTCATTTTGTTCCGAAAAACCACGCCACACAAATCGATATTTTCTACACATTCATCACTTGTAGCTATGAACAGGAAGAACAACTAGCGCCATCTACACGCAACGATAAACAATAACACTTCAGGTGTTTACCTTTCAATCGCTGCAAATCATATTTCTGTAAGTGGTGCAGTTATTTCTTATTAATTTGCTAGAAATAGGGCAAGACTTTGCTCCATCTTGTATCAATATAAAGACAAACGCAAAATAGTTCCCGCAGAGGTCATCCGTGGATGTCATCTTAGCATCCGGAAGTATTAATCTTCGTGTTCCTGATCAAATCCCGAACAATCGAAATCAAGATAAAACTTCCGTGAGACTGAGCCTGCTTACAGCTCAAAAACGGGCGTTGGCCGTTACAAGGAAGTATTCAGTTTCGTTTTCTTGGGTTTTATCATTCGTACGAAAATCGAATGCTGTAAATGTGTTGTTATCTTGAAATCAGAGGTGTAATTAGGCATTTCTGCGCCCGGGAAAAACCACAAAATAATGACACATCCCCCCCAAATCTATTTTTCAGTTACATATATCACCATTATGATAACTAACCATTATCAATCCACTGCTGAATGAAGGTCTCCCAAAATTTCTTTCTTAAACTTTCTGTTTTGAGCCATTCTCTTCCATGTCCGACTGACTGTTCATACTGCTTTTTAGCACATCTTTTGTAAAAAGATGGTGCTTATGTTGCCGGTTTCTCCGTCTGTGGACAGACACCATACTGCAACTATTAATCCGATTTGAAAAATTATTTTTGGTATTGGGAAGGGGAAGTTTGCAATGTGCGAATGATGATCCTTCATTTCGATTTTTTTATTGTGCACAATTTCGCCGCTAGAAGGCAGAAATGCAGATGATATCGAATTCAAAACACATTTTATTCCATATATTTCCTTCTCAACATCCGATTGAAAAAAAATTATTTTACCTTTTGATTCCATTTATGTCGAAAACTATTTTAGGTATAGTCCTTTTTTCAAGTTACGCATAGATTTCCTGCTAGGGGGCATAAAAGTACATTACATTTTCCCCGAGTTCTTTTCTTCTAAAACTCCGCTTTGAAACATTCTTTCTGAAGCGGATACAGCTTCTGATGGGAAATATTTTGCATATAGTTTTCTAATTTTTTGGTAAAGAATGGTTTGGTTACCAGAGGGCGTGAGTTTTAATTTCTTCTTCTGATGCATTTGAAGCTAAATCTGAGCATCTAAAATCTCAATTGAAAAAAAATCGTTCGTGGACCGATACATTTACGTCGAGAAACCTTTTCTAAATATTTTCTTCTTAAAATAATGCATGGTTTCTCCACCAGGGGCCGTAGATGTATATCTTATTTTTGTCAATATCTCTGCTTCTAAGAGTCCGATGTTAAAATTCTCTCTTTGTTGGATAGTTTCCGGCGCGAAATGTTACTCATATAATTTTTCAATTTTCAAGTAATTCATAGACTTCCCGCGGGGTGTTGTAAAGGTAAATTGCGTTTCTCCCCGATATCTCAGCTTCTAAAACTCCGATTTGAAAAATTCTTCCTGTGTCGGATACAGCTCCTGATCAGAAATTCTTTGCATATATAATAGATTCTAATATTTGTTAGCCGCCTCGGTGGCGCAGTGGTCTAAGGCGTTGGCCTCTGATCATTCGTCCGTAAGGGGTCCGGGTTCGAATCCCGGTCAGGCATGGATGTTGTGTTTGTCTTACGGCACTGACTCTCTCCCTTCCCTGGAACCAGTGACCCTAAATTAGGGACGGGCGACTGCTTATAGCCCATTGAGTTGCTCACGGTGGTCGTTAAACCTCCAAAAAAAAAAAAAAAAAAATATTTGTTAAAGAATGGTTTGGCCGTAAGGGGGCGTAAGTGTTAATTTCTGCTTCTGACGTATTTGCAACAAAATCTGAGCTCCTGAAAACTCGATTGAAAAAATTATTTCATGGACCGATACCGCTCGCATCGGAAAACTTTTTCGGAATGTTTTCTATTTAAAATAATGCATGACTTCTTCACCAGGAGGCGTAGACGCATATCTTATTTTTGCCGATATCTCTTCTCCTAAGAATCCGATTTGAAAATTCTTTCTTTGTTGGAGAGTGTTTCCGTTGCGAAATGTTTCTTATATATTTTCAAAGTTTTCTTAACGCACAAGTCTGCCACCAGAGAGCGCAAGTAAATGTTTCCGTTTACAGCAATATTTGCCGGACTAAAAACCCGATTCAAAAACTTTTTTTCTTCCGTCAGATACTACTAACTATGTAAACTCTGGGTGCGCATTTTCTTCCCAAAATAACGCACACTTTTTCCGCTAGGCGGCGCAAATTCTTAATCTGTTTTTCTCAAATATTAAAAAAAATTTAATTTTAAAATTTAATGAATTAATTCGATTAAAAAAAAATTATTTCAACACCGGATGCCACTTATCTTGTAAGGTGCGTTGCATAAATATAAAAACAGCCGAGCCGCCCCGGTGGCGCAGTGGTGTAAGGCGTTGGCCTCTGATCATTCGTCCGAAGGGGTCCGGGTTCGAATCCCGGTGAGGCATGGATGTTGTGTTTGTCTTACGGCACTGGCTCTCTCCCTTCCCTGGAACCAGTGACCCTAAATTAGGGACGGGCGACTGCTTATAGCCCATTGAGTTGCTCACGGTGGTCGTTAAACCTCCAATCAAAAAAAAAAAAAAAAAAAAGGCAGCGGACCTGCCGTCAGTCATTCACTTGCCGAAATGCCATGCAACAATCAACTTTCTAGCAGAACATTTGGAGACTGAGAGCAAATGGAATGCCTGTAGTGAAAATTTGTAAAGCCATTGGGAGCAGTAGGGCAGTCATTTATATGACTTCATCAAAACGCGGTGCGCCTACTGCCAGAAAACGGCCTGGAAAGCCTCGAATAACAACCAAACGAGACGATCGTGCCATCTTGCGTTTAGTTTCATCCCAAAGGTTATCACTACGTCAAATTTCTCGGAATGTTGGTGTCACCGACTCAAAGGACACACACAGTTCATCGACGAATCAAGGAAAGTCGCAACATTGTGCTCCGTAAAAATGCGCTGTTTGCCACACCTCACGCGGCGACACGGGGAAGTTCGATTGTTATGGACTAGCAGCCACATGCACTGGACAGACGAGTGGATTACAACTATTTTCTCCGATGAGAAGAAGAACCGATAAAGTATACTTCCGGAAAAACAGTTTTCTCTCAATCGAAGTCATCATCATCATCATTGTCAACCATTATCAATCCACTGCTGAACGAAGGTCTCCCCAAGTTTCCTCCACAACGGTCTGTCTTGTGCCAGTCTCCTCCATGTCACTCCCGCATACTTTCGAATTTCATCCACCCATCTTCCATGTGGTCTTCTTCTGGGTCTTTTCCTGTCTCTTGGAATCCAATCAAAAATTTCGGCTGTCCATCGATGGTCTGTTCTTCTGGCAGTATGTCCAGCCCATTGCCATTTCAGGGATTTAACTCTGATCATGATGTCTTCCACTCTTGTCATTTTTCGGATCCACGTGTTCCTCTTCTTATCTCTCCTGGTTACACCAAGCATGCACCTCTCCATGTTACTTTGAGTTGCCTGCAGCCTTTGTATGTCTCTTTTAGCTAAGGTCCACGTCTCTGCACCATACGTAAGCACTGGAAGGATGCATTGATCAAACACTTTTCTTTTAAGACATAATGGCATATTGCTCTTGAAAATTATGCTATTTCTTCCAAAAGCTCTCCAGGCAAGTTTTGTACGCCGATTAATTTCTTCACCAATGTGACCCTCACTTGATATCTGCTGTCCAAGATAAACGTACGTGTCTGTTATCTCCAGCTTTTCTCCATCAATCGATAAATCTTCATTTCTTGTAAAAGCATTGTACATCGCCTTTGTCTTCTGAAAGTTCATTTTTAATCCCACTTCTTTACTCTTGTCAGCAAGTTCCTGGATCATACTCTGTAGCTCTGATGGGGTAGTTGCAAAAATGACTATGTCATCAGCAAAACGAAGGTGGGTTAGATAATCTCCATTAATCTTTATCCCTTTGTTTTCCCAGTTCAGTGATTGAAAGACATTTTCCAATGTGGCATTGAAGAGCTTCGGAGATATGGTGTCACCTTGTCTCACTCCTTTTCCAATTTTTATGTGTGTTGTATTTTCAAACAGCCGAATCTTTAGCATTTTTACGTAAGTTATAACGCATAAGGGCGACGGAATGCAACCCGCTCCTATGACCTGACCTTTGTCCCCACTTCACCCATTTTCAATAGGGTTTGTCCCCAGGTGGTCCCCTACCACATACTAAAATTTCATCGCAATCGAACCATTTTTACGCGAGTTATCGTGCGGACAGACAGACAAAGCTGGAGCATGTACGCTTCTTCAACCTAAGGTTGGAAAGCGTAAAAAAGAACTCATGTGATTTGGCGTTCAAGAGAAAAATGTGCCTTGGTATCCAATGGGGGGGGGAGCTTAAGCCCCCTGAGCCCCTCCCTTTTCTACGCCGGTGCCCCGAAGTGTCTGGGCGGAGGTCAGAACTGGCTGATAAACATCTACCTTTTCTGTAATTCACTTCCATTTGTATCTGGTACCCTAGCCCAGATGTCGAAGCTACCTACTTCTAACGGCTGTCTAAGATCTAAGGTCAGACACTCCTTTCCTAAATTCCTCTCCAACAGCATTCATTCATAATTCATTTAATCAACTTTCACACAAAGAAATAATTCAGCTGAAATAACTGTAGGACAATTTAACTTCTCTAAGGCATTCAATAAAAGAAAGCTTAACCAGCTGCTTGAAATACTACATAACAGAGCTGAGTTCGGGCTCAATTTTAAGTGCCCGAGCTAGTCCGAACCCGAAGTATGTCAGCCCGAGCCCGAATTTTATATTGCAAGATAGAGCCCGGGCCCGAACGAGCACGAAAATTATGATTAACCAGTTTAGGCATTAAAAAAAAAGTATTCTCTTCCAGACTTCCACTCTTTCCTACCCGTGCAATTACCCGATGTCTTTCTCAACTGTGGACTGGAGAAGGGATGTCTATCTATTTTTATAGCTTCTTTGACCATTCATTTCTTCCTGAAATGTTTCAAGGTGGGGGGTGTTCAGACAAAAATCGTGAGGCACAACTATCTACGTCATACGTTGCTCAATAGAATAAGCAGGGAGCTTCCCCTTTGAGGTAGGGAGCAAAATTTCGTCAGCTTGCTATCTATTGTCTACAGTTCTTATAGAAACTTTTCCTTCGCAAAAATCCTGTAATTCATAGCCTATGGAATTTTGTCACCCAATCCCGGAATGGATAGCCCTGCCTAATTTCTACTCCCTATCAAGACCCAGTTGCCGAAGAATTCTCTTTAAGAACTCCAAAGTGTAAAAAAAGTCTCGTGTGATAAATTATGTAAAATCACATTAAAAGAAAAAGGAAGAAAATTCTCTCCCTCTCTCAGAGCCCGAACCCGGTTCGGGCTGTACTTCAGGCTTTCGGGTTCGGGCTCGGCCCGTCTCAGCTTTGCTACATAAAATTAGTATCAGAGGTGCGTCCTGGAAATGTTGTAGGGGGAAAAAGAAAAATTTTAAATGAAAGTTTACTGATGAAAATTAATTTAAATTTAAATAATTACTCCCAGAATGTGGATATTAGACACAAACAAAAACAATATAGAGGTATACAAAAAAAATAAAACAATATTTATTCCCACAACTGTGATAAAATTTTCATAGGCATAAGTTCTACCCGTGTTTGTAGACTAAATAAAAAGGAGAAAACAACAAATAACATACCTAGGATTTCACATATAATTGCCATCATTCTGTATGACCTTTTGTCATCTGTCTTTGAGTAGGTGAATTCCACGCCGGAAAAACTCCTGTGTTTTAGAGTAAAAAAAAAAAAAAAATCAGCCGCCCCGGTGGCGCAGTGGTCTAAGGCGTTGGCCTCTGCTCATTCGTCCGTAAGGGGTCCGGGTTCGAATCCCGGTCAGGCATGGATGTTGTGTTTGTCTTACGGCACTGGATCTCTCCCTTCCCTGGAACCAGTGACCCTAAATTAGGAACGGGCGACTGCTTATAGCCCATTGAGTTGCTCACGGTGGTCGGTTAACCTCCAATCAAAAAAAAAAAAAAAAAAAAAATTCACGTAATGCCGTTTTTACATCGTCCATATCATCGAAAGTTTGGAGAGCGAAGGCGTTTTGTAACGATCGAAAAAGGTGGTAGTCCAGAGGTGTCAGGTCAGGGTAATACGCTGAGTGAAGTAACACTTTCCAACCAAAGTCCAGTAACTTTTGCCAAGGGATTAAAGCAGCATGTCTGGCGTTATGACGAAAGATCACGCATTTACGATTGACGAGTGCTGACCGCTTCGATGTCAGTTATTCTCGCAATCTGTCCAACTGTTGGCAGTAGAGGTCAGCATTTATCTATCGTTCGATTAGGTGCCAACACCTCCCAGTGCATTATTCCTAGGACATCCCACCAAACACTCAAGAAAACCTTTTTTGTGTTGCAGTTCCCCTTTTGAGGTCGATGGAGCAGGCTCCGTACCTTGGCACACAGTCTATTGACGCTTTACATTACGGTACAGTACCCATTTCTCATCGCCCATTACAATTCGTCCCCAAAACGGTTCATTTCTGTGACGAGAAAGCAAAGAAACACGGGTACGGATTCTGTCCTCTCGTTGCTTCGCAAAAAGCTTGTGCAGAACCCAGTTACCGCCAACGTTTCCGCTAATTCTTGAACGGTTGGGTGTGGGTCATTTGTTATGGCTTGGTCCACATCCTCGTCAGAAACCATGGATGGGCGTCCAGAACGTGGTTGATCTTTACAGCTTCTGTCTCCGTCCCGGAATTTCCGAAACCAACGGCAACATGTGCTATAGTCATAACATCCTCCTCATACACTGGACAAATTTTGCTGCAAGCCGCGGCTGCAGTTACTTCTGTCCAGTGTATGAGGAGGATGGTATCGAACTCGTACAGTAAACATTGTCTAATGTGCTCCTTATCGCATGCCATGTTACACCGTCCCTGATTTCCGTTATAAATGACTTACTCGGACAAATCTAGTGACTCTATATGCTCTATTGCTCCACGCTTCATTGACCGAAAATTCGGCATCGCAGCGTCATCTGTGACGTAACTACTCCGATCGCAATTTGCAACATTACAAAACCGGGTAGAACTTTTGCGCTCACCCAATAGTTGTTGAGGTACAAGATGATTATTGAATTTTTATGGCCGGAAAAAAAGAATCAGCTGGTACCTCAACAACTATTTTCTTTCTTCCTAGGAAAATTTTATCACAGTTGTGGGAATTAATTGAATTTTTTTTTTTTTGTATATCTATCTATTTTTTTCTGTTTCTAATAGCCGCATTCTGGGAGAAATTATTTAAATTTAAAAATTAATTTTCATCCTCAAAATTTTATTTAAAATGTTTCTTTTTCCCCCACAATAGAATTTTTTTACAATTTACAGATGGAAAATTCTTAAATAATGAAAAAATCGCGTCTCAAGCCAAAAGGTTAAGCCTAATAATGGAAAGAAAATTCAGGAGGTGGCCTTAAAACGGAGAAAACTCAGTAAATTCCAAAAATCTATCAGAAGACGGGATTCAAAATCAGTAGATCTACTGATAAATCAATAAAATGGCAACACAGCTTCGGCCACCCTCTTGGTTCTGAGACTTAGCTATGGTCCTGCTCAGCTCCCCAGAACTAGTGACCCCCAATTAGGGACTGGTGACCGATTGTGTACTTTAGAGTTGCTAATGGTGTGAATTAAACTCCGAAACAAAACAAAAACACAACAGATTAAATGTTATTTGCTCTCTCTGAAATGAGAACAAAATTTCAACAATCGTCATTGCTAAATAAAAAAATTCCTGTAAACTACAGAAATACTGGTTTTGTTTTGAGATGTACATAACATTTAGCCTACTTTGTAACGTATATTCTATTTTAACTTTCCTTTTGAGTTTCTTTCTCTATGTAAATTTGAGTTCATTCTACTTAGCTCTCAGTGTCCGTCTGCTCCTGTGTCCATCGGCGCTTGTGACATATACTCTAATTTAACTTTCCTTTTTACGCTCTCCAACCGTAGGTTGAAGAAGCGTACATGTTCCAGCTTTGTCCGTCCGTCTGTCCGTCCGTCCGTCTGTCGGCACGATAACTTGCATAAAATTGGTTCGATTTCGATGAAATTTTAGTATGTGGTAGGGGACGAACCCTATTGAAAATGGACGAAATGGGGTCAAAGGTCAGGACATAGTATCGGGATCCATTCCATCGCCTTTAGCGCATAGTATTAAAGGAGCAATTCTTGTATGTATGTAAATTTTATTTTGAAAACGGCTCTTAGGGTTTTGATGAAAGTCGTTAACCTACCGTTTTCTGGTACTAGAAATCAATTTAGCTTGATCTCGACTTTAGGAAAATTCGTTTAGTAGGTTAAAAAACCACCCGGAATTACCACGTTTTGCTGTCACTGCGTCGTCCCATTAATGTTGCCCATGCTTAGAAATCTTATGACGTCACAATCTCGCGCTTGAGATGTTGGCGCGCAGTCACGCCATCTGTCTCATTACGTCACGCGTTGTGTGTGGATCCTATTAAAGTTTTATGACGTCACACTCTTTCGAATAGATGATCGCGATTCCTATCTGCCTCATTACGTCACGCGTTGTGTGCGTATGTCTGGCTGCACGATAACTCGCGTAAAAATCGTTCGATTTCGATAAACTTTTAGTATGTGGAAGGGGATCACCTGGGAAGTAACCCTATTGAAAATTGGCGAAATGGGGTCAAAGGTCAGGACATAGGAGCGGAATCACTTCCATCGCAAGTATACGTCATAACTTACGTAAAAATTCTTCGATTTGATGAAATGTTAGTATGTTGTAGGGGCCTGCCTATAAAATGGGCGAAATGGGGTCAACGAATCCTATTGGAAATGGGCGAAATCGGGTCAAAGGTTAGGGCACAGGAGCGGAATCTATTCCATAGCCCTTATGCATCATAACTTACTTAAAAATGCTTCGATTGTGACAAAACTTTATCATGTTATTTTGTAGGTACACTGAACCGGTTCTGCAGAATATCATCGAAATAGGATCAAAGGTCAGGTCACAGGACCGAAATTTATTCACAGCCTTTATCCTCAAAACTTGAGTGATAACTTGAGTAGTGATTTCTGGTATGTAGGAAAAGCGTATCATAATCAATGCATTGCATGATTTTACTAACTTGTTAGTTTCTTTCTCTATGTAAATTTGAGTGCATTCTCCTTAGCTCTCAATGTCCATCTGCTCCAGTGTCCATCGGCCCTTGCAACGTAATTCAAATTTAACTTTCCTTTTTAGTTTCTTTCTCTATGTAAATTTGAGTTCATTCTCTTTAGCTCTCAGTGTCCATCTGCTCCAGTGTCCATCGGCGCTTGTGACGTATACTCTAATTCAACTTTCCTTTTTCGTTTCTTTCTCTATGTAAATTTGAGTTCATTCTCATTAGCTCTCAATGCCCATCTGCTCCAGTGTCCATTGGCGCTTGTGGCGTACACTCTAATTTAACTTTCCTTTTTGTTTCTTTCTCTATGTAAATTTGAGTTCATTCTCCTTAGCTCTCAGTTTCCATCGGCGCTTGTGATGTATACTCTAATTTAACTTTCCTTTTTAGTTTTTTTCTCTATGTAAATTTGAGTTCATTCTCCTTAGCTCTCAGTGTCCATCGGCGCTTGTAACGTATACTGTAATTTAACTGTCCTTTTTAGTTTCTTTCTCTATGTAAATTTGAGTTCATTCTCCTTAGCTCTCAGTGTCCATCTGCTCCAGTGTCCATCGGTGCTTGTGACGTATACTGTAATTTAACTGTCCTTTTTAGTTTCTTTCTCTATGTAAATTTGAGTTCATTCTCCTTAGCTCTCAATATCCATCTGCTCCAGTGTCTATCGGCGCTTGTGACGTATACTCTAATTTAACTTTCCTTTTTAGTTTTTTTCTCTATGTAAATTTGTGTTCATTTTCCTTAGCTGTCAGTGTCTATCTGCTCCAGTGTCCATCGGCGCTTGTGACGTATACTGTAATTTAACTTTCCTTTTTAGTTTTTTTCTCTATGTAAATTTGTGTTCATTTTCCTTAGCTGTCAGTGTCTATCTGCTCTAGTGTCCATAGGCGCTTGTGACGTATACTGTAATTTAACTTTCCTTTTTAGTTTTTTTCTCTATGTAAATTTGTGTTCGTTTTCCTTAGCTGTCAGTGTCTATCTGCTCCAGTGTCCATCGGCTCTTGTAACGTATACTCTATTTTAACTTTCCTTTTTAGTTTTTTTCTCTATGTAAATTTGTGTTCATTTTCCTTAGCTGTCGGTGTCTATCTGTTCCAGTGTCCATCGGCGCTTGTGACGTATACTCTAATTTAACTTTCTTTTTTAGTTTCTTTCTGTATGTAAATTTGTGTTCATTTTCCTTAGCTGTCAGTGTCTATCTGCTCTAGTGTCCATCGGCGCTTGTGACGTATACTGTAATTTAACTTTAATTTTTAGTTTTTTTCTCTATGTAAATTTGTGTTCATTTTCCTTAGCTGTCAGTGTCTATCTGCTCCACTGTCCATCGGCGCTTGTGACGTATACTCTAATTTAACTTTCTTTTTAGCTTTTTTCTCTATGTAAATTTGTGTTCATTTTCCTTAGCTGTCAGTGTCTATCTGCTCCAGTGTCCATCGGCGCTTGTGACGTATACTCTAATTTAACTTTATTTTTTAGTTTCTTTCTGTATGTAAATTTGTGTTCATTTTCCTTAGCTGTCAGTGTCTATCTGCTCTAGTGTCCATCGGCGCTTGTGACGTATACTGTAATTTAACTTTCCTTTTTAGTTTCTTTCTCTATGTAAATTTGAGTTCATTCTCCTTAGCTCTCAGTGTCCATCTGCTCCAGTGTCCATCGGTGCTTGTGACGTATACTGTAATTTAACTGTCCTTTTTAGTTTCTTTCTCTATGTAAATTTGAGTTCATTCTCCTTAGCTCTCAATATCCATCTGCTCCAGTGTCTATCGGCGCTTGTGACGTATACTCTAATTTAACTTTCCTTTTTAGTTTTTTCTCTATGTAAATTTGTGTTCATTTTCCTTAGCTGTCAGTGTCTATCTGCTCCAGTGTCCATCGGCGCTTGTGACGTATACTGTAATTTAACTTTCCTTTTTAGTTTTTTTCTCTATGTAAATTTGTGTTCATTTTCTTTAGCTGTCAGTGTCTATCTGCTCTAGTGTCCATAGGCGCTTGTGATGTATACTGTAATTTAACTTTCCTTTTTAGTTTTTTTCTCTATGTAAATTTGTGTTCGTTTTCCTTAGCTGTCAGTGTCTATCTGCTCCAGTGTCCATCGGCTCTTGTAACGTATACTCTATTTTAACTTTCCTTTTTAGTTTTTTTCTCTATGTAAATTTGTGTTCATTTTCCTTAGCTGTCAGTGTCTATCTGCTCCAGTGTCCATCGGCGCTTGTGACGTATACTCTAATTTAACTTTATTTTTTAGTTTCTTTCTGTATGTAAATTTGTGTTCATTTTCCTTAGCTGTCAGTGTCTATCTGCTCTAGTGTCCATCGGCGCTTGTGACGTATACTGTAATTTAACTTTAATTTTTAGTTTTTTTCTCTATGTAAATTTGTGTTCATTTTCCTTAGCTGTCAGTGTCTATCTGCTCCACTGTCCATCGGCGCTTGTGACGTATACTCTAATTTAACTTTCTTTTTAGCTTTTTTCTCTATGTAAATTTGTGTTCATTTTCCTTAGCTGTCAGTGTCTATCTGCTCCAGTGTCCATCGGCGCTTGTGACGTATACTCTAATTTAACTTTCTTTTTTAGTTTCTTTCTGTATGTAAATTTGTGTTCATTTTCCTTAGCTGTCAGTGTCTATCTGCTCTAGTGTCCATCGGCGCTTGTGACGTATACTGTAATTTAACTTTCCTTTTTAGTTTTTTTCTCTATGTAAATTTGTGTTCATTTTCCTTAGCTGTCAGTGTCTATCTGTTCCAGTGTCCATCGGCGCTTGTGACGTATACTCTAATTTAAACTTTCCTTTTTAGTTTCTTTCTCTATGTAAATTTGTGTTCATTTTCCTTAGCTGTCAGTGTCTATCTGCTCCAGTGTCCATCGGCGCTTGTGACGTATACTCTAATTTAACTTTCTTTTTTAGTTTCTTTCTGTATGTAAATTTGTGTTCATTTTCCTTAGCTGTCAGTGTCTATCTGCTCTAGTGTCCATCGGCGCTTGTGACGTATACTGTAATTTAACTTTCCTTTTTAGTTTTTTTCTCTATGTAAATTTGTGTTCATTTTCCTTAGCTGTCAGTGTCTATCTGCTCTAGTGTCCATCGGCGCTTGTGACGTATACTGTAATTTAACTTTCCTTTTTAGTTTTTTTCTCTATGTAAATTTGTGTTCATTTTCCTTAGCTGTCAGTGTCTATCTGCTCCAGTGTCCATCGGCGCTTGTGACGTATACTCTAATTTAACTTTCCTTTTTAGTTTTTTCTCTATGTAAATTTGTGTTCATTTTCCTTAGCTGTCAGTGTCTATCTGCTCTAGTGTCCATCGGCGCTTGTGACGTATACTGTAATTTAACTTTCCTTTTTAGTTTTTTTCTCTATGTAAATTTGTGTTCATTTTCCTTAGCTGTCAGTGTCTATCTGCTCCAGTGTCCATCGGCGCTTGTGACGTATACTCTAATTAAACTTTCCTTTTTAGTTTCTTGCTCTATGTAAATTTGCGTTCATTTTCCTTAGCTGACAGTGTCGATCTGCATTAGTGTCCATCGGCGCTTGTGACGTATACTTTAATTTAACTTTCCTTTTTGTTTCTTTTTCTATGTAAATTTGAGTTCATTCTCCTTAGCTCTCAGTGTCCATCTGCTCCAGTGTCCATCGGCGTTTGTAACATACATACTATTTAAACTTTCTTTTTGAGTTTCTTTTTCTATGCAAATTTGAGTTCGTTCTCTTAGACATTTTCAAACCTTAACGTTATGTCTTTTCCCTCAAACGAGAATGATGTTGGCAACACCCTGAGGTCTGAACAAGAGTGACGTTTGTGTGGCCGGATAAGAACGATAGATAAAAAGGCAATACAGCGGTTGTTTACGGGGATTGATGTTATTGATGTTAGACGTGCTGTTATACTGCGATTTGATGTTAAATCACAGTTACCGGACTGAGTACGCCAATATTCCGGATGTGAGTGTGGAGTACAAATCATGCAAGCAAAATATACGTATTTGTAAGTACTACAATTGACCTCTTTCTTGTAATGCGTAAGAGTACCTTCTAATATTACATTGACTTTAGCACACATAACGTAATTACTGGAGTAAGGACTAAGTTACAGTGGAAAGACAATTAGGTTATAACTTCCAATACAAAAACACTCAAGATGTATATAAAAAAAAAACACGAAAAATGATGACACCGAATTATCCGGTGTAATAAGCACGTCTCTTGAATCTTTTTCAACACGAAAAGAATTTCTCAAAACGAAAATAAGAAAAAATCTTACAAGTTTCTTATCTTACGCGTGTTGAAAGTACTTTGAATCAATATGTCGCTGGCTTTTTTGTTTTTGTTTTGGCACTAAATAAAGAATACCGAATCAGACTCATGAATAAAACACAGAAAGGCTTTTCATTCTTAATGACCACAGATATGCGTGATCATGTTCTCAGGATTTATTTGCTTTCTGCTCTCTTTCTGATATTTCATTCTCAGCAAATTTTGCGAAGAATGTTCCTCCATTCGTTTCCTTCCGTTCGGTAGATTCAACAAATTTTCTTTTGTGCCGGCCTGAGAGATTTTAAAAAACCCACTGACACTCCCGAACCCAGACATTTTTAAGAAGGTTACCTAAAAGTTAAGAAACTGCAAACGTGTGAAAAGACTCCCATTTGAATTCCTGCTTTTTTTTTAAATCGAACAGATCTTCAAACAAGAGAGATGCCACCGAACATTCACCTGTAATGAACACCTTTTTGACTTCTCTCTCTAAAAAAGAAGAAAAAAGAAAAAGAAAAGGAAAAAAAAAGGGGGCAATGAGCTTGAAACTCCCCCCCCCCCCTTTTTTTTTTTTATTGGGCATTTAACGACCACCGAAAGTAGCTCGATGGGCTATAAGCAGTCTCCCACCCAGGGACGTCGCCAGACTTCGAAATGAGGGTAGACGACAGGTGGGCGAGTATAATTTTTGCTGGGGCAACTTTATTTAGGAAACGCTGAAAGAAATAACACTACAGATTTTGAAAATGTGAATCCGTTTTTTGATGTAAATATGACATGGATGGTAAGTTAGATAATATCCGAAAACTTGAAGATTTCGAATATTATCTGACTTGCCATCCTTGTCATATTTACACCAAAAAACGGATTCACATCTTCAAAATTTGTATTGTATTGTGTAATCTCGTATTCCATTCATGAAATAACCCTAGGCAACATTTTTAAACTTTGTTTTCGTAACATATGTGAAATGAGGTGTTTTTAACTAATTTTGGAGTGCTGAATTCAAATATGACTGTAAAAACTCTCCATCACGTACAGTTTTTTGTGCATGAGCACTTACTATACACAGTGCGTCAAAGAATTTTTAAGACCGGGTCTGTAAAATGAAAGAGAAACAAGAAATTATAATTTGTTTTGGTTTGTAATTCAAAATAACTCCCTCCGGCTTCAATACACTTGTTACAGCGATTTAATAATGATTCAAATGCCTGTTCCAGTTCACTTTGCGGAATTGCCTTCAAAGCACGCGTCGAAGCTGTTTGTATGGTCGAAATACCATCAAAATAACACCCTTTTAACGTCATTTTAAGTTTTGGGAACAAAGAAAAGTCGCAGGGTGCTAAATCAGGCGAATACGGTGGATGATTCAACACACAGGCGTTATTTTTCGCCAAAAATCTACGAACAAGAAGTGAGGTGCGACTGGGTGCATTATCGTGCAACAAACACCAACTGTTTTCATCTCGATATTCTGGACGAATGCGACGAATGCTGCCCATCAAACGCCTCAAAACATTTAAATAAAACTCACCAGTAATTGTTTGTCCACTTGGAACAAATTCTTTGTGGATAATACCCTTACTATCGAAGAACATAATGAGCATTGTTTTGATTTTCGATGGAACTTTTCTTGTTTTTTTGGCTTGTGGCGAGTTTTTTGACTTCCATTCCGCACTTTGTCGCTTTGTTTTAGGATCATATTGAAAACACCATGTTTCATCACCAGTAACAATCGATTTTAAGAAGTTTGGATCATTTTCAGCGGCTGAAATGATGTCTCTGCAATGTGCACTTCACCTTGATATTTGTTCATTGGTTAACGTGTGTGGAACAAATTTAGCACAGACTTTTGTTTTACCCAAATTTTCATGCAGGATGGTTCGAATCGTTTCTTTGTTGATGTTTAAAGACTCTTCCATCATTCTTAGTGACGCACATCGATTGTTTGCCACGAAATCACGCACTTTTTCAATAATCTCAGGTGTCCTAGATGTACTTGGTCTTCCGGTATGCCTTGGTCTTCCGGTATGCTTATCATCTTCTAGCGTCTCTCTTCCGTCCAAATTACGTTTGTGCCACAGGAAAACATTTGATCTACTTAAACAAAACTCACCGTAAACTTGTTTCATCATTTGGTACGTTTCCGAGGCACTTTTACCAAGTTTTGCCTTAAATTTAATAACAGCCCTTTGTTCCATCTTAATAATTCAACATGAAACAAATTTTACTTCTCTAATGAACGCCCGTTTCGTTTGAGTTACTTTAACAACTGCGCAGTACTTTTGGCAGAAAGCAAGCAGATGGTCACGGTTTATAACGCATTCGCGATTACACTGGTGGCGCCACCGTAGGCTGAAATCTAGCGCCAGTCTTAAAAATTTTTTGACGGACTGTGTATTTCTAGATACACTGCTGGCCACCCAAAATGCAACACCAAGAAGAACACGAGATAGCAAAGCCAGATTTACTGGACACATTACAACGGATACAAAGATGAAACGATTGAGCTTACAGGCTCGTGCAACTTGCGGAACACGCAGACATCAATAGTTCGTATGACCCCCATGGATAGCAATAACGACCGCTACACCCCGCGAAATTCGCAGCATGCGTCGCCCGCGAGAGGACATGCAAACGATTAGCAGTGCAAGGCATATGCAAATCATGTGCGCCCGGTACGCCACTGAGAAGAAGCACTATAAGAAGGGTGCAAAGAAAACTCTAACACATCTCGTACGAACGATTCAAAACCAGCTCCTCGTAACACTCGACTGTTGAATACTTTCTGACATGAAAAGAATATGCGCTCCAAGCGGAAAAACTGCGCATTACTTAAAATACACAATGTCTCCAGTGTTCATAGCAAATAGATCAAGTGACCAAAAAATTATCTTATCGAATTTCTGGAATCGGTAAAACGTTTATGCATTTATGAATAGAAATAGCTACTTATACGCCCACTAACGGAAGAAAAGTGTGTTACCAAGATTTCGCAAAACTGCGCAAACGTTCCTTCAGAAGGTTTTCGAGGCAAAGGGAATTTTTAAATCGAACAGTTAGAAGTAATATATATAGGAAAACGCAATATTACTTCCCCACACTCCACCCCTGTGATATACTACAGAGGTGAAAACATGTGTCAAGACGACAAATCTGCAGCGGGACATTCTGTCGGCGAAGCTCAGTTGGGAGAGGGACTTACTCCGGAGTGAGGGGACGCGGACAAACTTGTGTTTTCACACCCTTGTAAAACATGTACGTTATTTGAATTATAAAATGGTCACATTTTTTTATTTTATTTTCAAAGTCAAGGATATCAGATATCAGACCGAGAAAGTTTCTTCAATGGGATTTTCAAAATCTGAGATGCTCTTACGAATGGAAATATACTCTGAGTCCTCCCCTCCCTTATTGGTAGAATTCTGTACTTAAAAATATACATGTTGCCCCTGTGGCTCAGGTTTCTGAGCAGTAGCGTACCGGGAAAAGTTGACCCCCCCCCCCCCGCAAAAAATATCTTCGAGGCCCTTTTGTGAATATTATTAGCTTTCAAATACTGAAATTTTTTTGAATTCCATGTTATTAGCTAGGTTTTCATGAGCGTTTTAGTAATTCAAATTTTTTGGAACCTACAGGTATTTTTCATAAAAAGAAAATTATTGTTGCACTTTTTTGTTTGTAACACAAAATAATTTTGCAATGTAGTTTTATAACATTGCAAAATTATTTGCCCTAGTTTAAAAAATTACAAAGTACTACGACCACCTTACTTCAGCTAAGGACAGCATCTTTGAAATGCCTCACGATAACACACATACACACGCACGCACTCACGCATGCAACACATAACGGCCGTCTGGCAATGTCTAATGAACTTTTCCGATTTATACGAAAATACAGAATTATAAGTGAGGAAATAAATAAGTATCAATTAAGAATTATGGCTGACATAAAGTAAAACTACTTAAATTATTTACATTTGAATATATGAAAAACACATTTTACATAATCCGTAATGTTTTCCACGCAGTAATTTTTTTTTCTCTTGATTCTGTTATTGAAAAATGACACAGGTCTCTGTTTGTTCGTATTCGCGAGGAACGCCTTTCAATTCATCATATTCTGAAAAATCCGTAGTTGTGTGCAAGCAACTGTAATACATAACACCTTATCCTCATTTATATAAAAATTTCATTCATTGAACTAATATTTCTTTCCCATTCTGTTATTAATACATACACGTACAGTATGTATAAAAGCGATTCCTATGGCGGTGAAAAGGGGCCTCTAGTCGTCTGGAATAGCTGCATTCCCATTATCCAGTTTTTATAAACTAAATAATTTCCAAATATTTTACTTATTTATCGAAAGAAAAACAACAGAAATTACTTTTCTTTTTAATTCTTCATTCAAAGCTACGGTAAAAAATTCCTGGCTATTTCTTTAAACAGCTTCATATTGAATTTCCGCAAAAAAATTTGTAAAATCGTTTTTCCTGAGGTTAGATGCCCTCTTAGCCGTGAGGCCTCCCCTACAACACAGGGGTTGCGGGGCTATCAGTACGACCATGCTTCTGACCATTTGTTCGGGTTCGAAACCCAGTGAGGCACAGCTGTGTCCCTTCTTTGGAGGCCTCGTAGTGGCGACACCCTTCCATGTCCAGCCCGATCGCCCGACCTCTCACCGATCGAACATGTTTCGGACATGATGGGACGTCACCTACCCTCATCCAGGAATATCGGCAAACTGGCCCACGATTTGGGCACCATCTGTCATGCTATAACTCAGGGTGTCCGTGAACTGTATGCCCCACCGAGTAACCGCTTGCATCGGAGCCAGAGGTGGGCCTACAACGTACTGACTGGTTCCATTTGTGTAGCTGTTTTATCCGAATAAATAGTCCAACTGCTTTGAAATTACAATAATTCAATATTTTTTCCTATACATGTGCATTGCACATACCGAATTTCACCTCGCCTCGATTAAATGTTTTACTTCGGTTTTTCTTTGGGGGGGGGGTTGCAAAGTGTGTATATACAAATAAAATTAGGCGAAAAACGCATTCGTGTCATCGCGTCATCTATAAAAATACGAAACACAAACGCCAGTGTTCTCTTGATGAGAAAAGCTCTCACGTGACGCAAACGCCGGCGATCGCTAGATGCGAAAAATGTTCACCCGGGCGCAAAATGCTAACAGTTTGAAGATCAACAAGTTAGTAAAATCATGCAATGCATTGATTATGATACGCTTTCCAACATAACACAAATCATTACTCAAGTTATGTGGATACTGGCTGCGGAATAAATCTCGCTCGTGTGCCCTCATCTTTGACCCAATTTCGATTATATTAAACAGAATTGGTTCAGTATGCCTCCAAAACAACGTACTAAAGTTTTGTCGCAATAGAACCATTTTTACTCAAGTTATGAGGATAATGATTGTGGAATAAATCTCGCTCCTGTGTCCTGACCTTTGACCCCATTTCCATGATATTCAACAGAACCTGTTCAGTATATCTCCGAAACAACATGATAAAGTTTTGTCACAATCGAAGCATTTTTACGTAAGTTATGACGCATAAGGGCAATGGAATGAATCCCGCTTCTATGTCCTGACTTTTGACCCCCATTTCGCCCATTTTCAATAGGGTTCGTCCCCAGGTTGTCCCCTACCACATACTAAAATGTCATCGAAATCGAACCATTTTTACATGTGTTATCGTGCTGACAGAGAGAAAGACAAAGCTGGAGCATATACGCTTCCTCAACCTACAGTTTGAAAATGTAAAAAACGAGCCAGTCCTTATCTAACAGGTTGTTGAGAAGACTCTAAAAGTCAGCTAGAGCTGGGTTGTTGCCCCAGGGTGACTACCAAATAAATGGCGCTCTTTATATGCGAAGCGTGAGAGAAGTGCTCATCGCGTGACATCGATGGGTTGATCCCCCGCCCCCCAATATTCGCAGCTAAAATGGATGGCGTGTGTTCTACGCTGCAAATTATTAAGCGATTCTTTTTCACACTTTCCAACCGTAGGTTAAAGAAGCGTATATGCTCCAGCTTTGTCCGTCTGTTTGTCCGCACGATAACTCGCGTATAAATGGTTCGATTTCGATGAAATTTTAGCATGTGGTAGAGGACTACTGGGGACGAACCCTATTGAAATGGACGAAATGGGGTCAAAGGTCAGGACATAGGAGCGGGAAGCGTTCCATAACATCTTATTAAAGGAGCAATTCTTGTATATATGTAAATTTTATTTTGAAAATGGCTCTTAGGATTTTGATGAAAGTGGTTAACCTACGGTTTTCTGGTACTAGAAATCGATTTAGTTTGATCTCGACTTAAGAAAAACTTCGTTTAGTGGGTTAAATAACCAACCCGAGTTACCACGTTTTTAGTGTCATGGTGTCGTCCTATTAATGTTTCCCATTCTTAGAAATCTTACGACGTCACACTCTCGCGATCGACTTGCGATTGAGATGTTGGCGCGCGGTCACGCCAACTATATACCTTATTACGTCACGCGTTGTTTGTGGATCCTATTAAAGTTTTACAACGTTACACTCTCGCGACCATCTCCATCATTACGTCACGCGCTGTGTGTGTATTACGCATTACTTTTATATCATCGAAATGGGGTCAAAGGTCGGGTCAGAGGAGCGACATTTATTCTACAGATATTATTGTCATAACTTGAGTAATGATTTCTGGTATGTCGGAAAGCGTATCATAATCAATGCATTGCATGATTTTACTAACTTGTTTACGCTTTCCAACCGTAGATTGAAGAAGCGTGTATGCTCCAGCTTTGTCCATCCGTCTGTCTGTCCGCGTGATAACCCGAGTAAAAATGGTTCAATTTCGATAAAATTTTAGTATGTGGTAGGAGACAACCTGGGGACGAACCCTGTTGAAAATGGGCGAAATGGGGTCAAAGGTCAGGACATAGGAGTGGTATCCATTCCATCGCCCTAATGCGTCATAACTTGCGTAAAAATGCTTTAGTTGCGACAAAATTTTATCATGTTGTTCCGGAGATATACTGAACTGGTTCTGTTGAATATCATCGAAATGGGGTCAAAGGTCAGGGCACAGGAGTGAGATTTATTCCACAGCCATTATCCTTATAACTTGACTAAAAATGGTTCTGTTGCGACAAAACTTTAGTACGTTGTTCCGGAGGTATACTGAACCAATTTTGCTTAATATCATCGAAATAAGGTCAAAGGTCAGGGCACAGGAGCGAGATTTATTCCACAGCCATTATCCTCATAACTTGAGAAATAACTTAAGCAATGATTTCTGGCATGCTGGAAAGCGTATCATAATCAATGCATTGCATGATTTTATTCACTTGTTAGATGAGAAGCTGTTCTAGTTATATTTTTCTGCGATTCATAAATTCGATCACTTGATTTGTCAATTTAGACACAACAGTAAATTTGGAACATTTTTCAATTCTTTCAGCGGGAAAAGGCATTGTTTGCACAGTGACATAAATCAATATGTCTCCACCAAACGCAACATTTTCATAAGTTTGTGAAACCTGATCTCCATTTTCATGAAGATTCCGACTGTCATTCGAGTAAGGTCAACTCCATTCGACAGAAGGAATTCCCATGACAAAAACGTCAAAGCAATAAAAGATAATGGCGACTGGGCGTTGCAAAAGCTTGTTTATGCTATAGCGTGGGCCCAGCGGAGCATTTGTATTCGGGGAGCATGGAGCGCGAACTGCAGGAAGTGCCAAAGCACATCAGGGACATTGGTTGGGAAGCACGTTCTCCCATCCAGTGTGAGGCCGTTTGATGGCCAGCTGTTGCCGTTTGAGCTGCCCTTGTGGCACATGGCCGTGGAGAGAGTAAAGCTGTCGGGACGAGAATAGTGCCCTGTGTGCTCAGCATTTGATTCCACGTCACATTTACTAAATAATGTGTTAGGTAGGAGAACTATGGCACAAGGAAGAGAAAAGCTCCACTGATAAGTTTTGTTTTATTTATTTATTTTGACATCCTACTTTAAGTGACGTAAACACTCCGATGCTGAACAGAATGGGGCCTGATAAATATTTCGCGTATAAAGGAGAGAAAATTCGTGGTGCGCGTTTTTGGTAGCACGAAAATTCTTATTTTGTAAGAAATTCAAACTCAGTATAAATAAGGGAAAACCCAAAGTTAGGGTTTCTGAGCGAGGAACTAAGATGAGTGAATTAACGGAAAATTTCTAATAACATGCAGCAAAGTTGCCTTTAGGTGTCCGTCTTTTTCAGAAATTTTAAAAGTTCCCGTTTATTTTAACTTCCGTATTTACACAGATTTTCCGTAGTCAGAAATTCCATTTATTTCAGAAAAATTCCATTTATTTCAGAAAAATTCCATTTCAGGATGTTCCGTATTTAAACTTAAATTCCGCAATGTCGACGACCCCGCGTTTTTCAGCCCATACCCCAGATAATCCTTCCGCTGATGTCAGGATCGAACCCCCGTCGTTTGGGTTCTTTCAACAGGTAACGCACGCCTTTAATCACTGAGCCACGAACGCTCGGAAATGCGAGTCACGTACATGGGAATACAAATTGCGCGACGGTGAATTTATTAGCATATTTATTTATTGTCATGAATGCAAGTGACTTAGTCAATTTATTTTCTGTTGGAGCTTATTATTTTTCTGAATTAGGTCGTAATAATTTCTTTTTTTCTGTTGGAAGACTTTTCACAAATGAAGCATTTTTCATCGTGAAATTTCAAAGCAACAAAATGTTTTGTAACTTGATTTTTTTTTAACTGACCATTACTTTCAGTTGTCTTTAAAAAATGTGAAATGTACTTTTTTATAGTATTATTTCACAAAAAAAACCTCCTAAATATAAAATTTACTCTTGATAGCTATTAATAGCTCTTGTCTTAAGTTGCCCAAAGATTGACACATTGGCATCGTATAAACATAAGTACCCGATTACTTACAGCAACGCAATATATAACAAACA
Organism: Macrothele yani; assembly: GCA_039090855.1. NCBI lineage: Eukaryota > Metazoa > Arthropoda > Arachnida > Araneae > Macrothelidae > Macrothele > Macrothele yani. Next base: position 35,198,652 of record CM077024.1, on the reverse strand, counting down.
GCTGGTGCATAAAATAGGGGAGAGGAGAAAAAATATCCTGTGCCACAATAAACAGAATTCATGCGATATGCTATCCACAATATCCAATCTCGTTACGGAACTTCAAAATTCACCAGACGATTGAAATTCAAAAATTAATCAAAACTCAAGTATTCTCAATAATCGCTCCTATTGCCGGTAATTTCTCGTCATACCAATACGGAAAAAGTGAGGACGTTAGTTTTTCCGTTAATACACGAAAGGAAATTGTGGAAAGGTTTCTGAAAATTCAGAATTTTCCCGTGGTACAAAAAAATCCGTGATATTCAGATTTCCATTTGTCATTTCAGGGAGAAGGTTATATCAGAAATATGCTTTGTTAATTCACGAAAAGAATTGTGGGAAGGTTTCTGAAATTCCTGAATTTTCCCATGGTACAAAAAAAAAAAATCCGTGAAATTCAGGTTTCCTTTTTTTCATTTCCCGCAAAAGGTTGTATCCGAAATATGATTCGTTAACTCATGAAAGAAATCACGGAAAGCGGCTTGTGAATTTCAGAATTTTTTTTACAGTGTAGTACTGTGATGATGTAAAAAAATATTGAAGACAGGGAAAATGGGAAAAAGCCAAAATGGGAGGTGGAACGCCATTTTATCCTTGTAGGAAGAAAAATGACTTCAGGTCGGCCATATTGTGTGCCCAGGGTCCCACGGAGAGGAGAAGGGGGAGGAAATTCTTTCCTTGGTAAACTCCTGCCTGTCATAATCGCGTGTGGGGTGTTATGCTTATACTTATTTTTAATATGTTTGCGTATGGTAATTCGCTGCCACCAGACCAGGATTTTCAGTCCCGGTCAAACTTACATTGTTTTTCTCCTCAGAGGCATGGTGAAGGAAAAGATGACTTGTAGAGTATAGAGCTGAGCAGGTGGTACACTATATACAGGTTTTTATTTACAACTTGGTGACAAGTAGGTTGAAGATACATGTCAAACGATAAAAACGGTTCTTGAACTTGAGCAAGTCGACATTCCAGCACGATCATAGTTCATTCACAGTCCAGTCTTTGCATTATACGTGTGCACATAGCATCAGGAAGTTATTTATACATGACAATTATATGCTCTTCCCAGGTGGCTAGATTTCCCTCTCGGGTGGGTGGAGTATTTCCCTGGAAGACCGCAGTCTGGCATTTAGTAGTATTACACAGTTATAATCAATTACCCACAGGTAATGCAACGTATATACTCTAGTGGCCTTAACCCGCAGTTAGGCACCTAATTAACTCTCTAGTCAGCCGCAGCCGACTAACGTACGTACATCTCGAGCGACGACTACAAAACGAACGTCTTCTTCCTATTCGAGCAAAAAGAGAAAGTGTCCTCAAAGTTCGTTACAACTTTTTCCCGCTTAAACTTTCTGTGCAGCCCGGATAGCGCACAGCCAATCCCGACCGCGCAATCTTCGGAGCAAGAGGCCATGTGGTAAATCTCTCTTCTCTCCTCAGCTGTCTCTCTAGCTGCTTCAAACTTTCTGCGCCAGTAAGACATCCCAATGTTCTGTAAACTCCTGCCTCAGCATGGAATTCACCAAGGAAATAATTTCCTTCCCCCTTCTCCTCTCCGTGGGACCCTGGGCACACAATATGGCCGACCTGAAGTCATTTTTCTTCCTACAAGGATAAAATGGCGTTCCATCTCCCATTTTGGATTTTTCCCATTTTCCCTGTCTTCAATATTTTTTTACATCATCACAAGTACTGAACGCAAGATCAGTCTAAACGACACAGAGATATACCAGGCGAATGGATTTGTATATTTAGCAAACATTCTTGACAGAGAAAATAGATTAGATGTGGAAATTAGTAGGCAAGTGAATTCATCTTTGAAAATCATAGCTGCCTTAGGATGATTCACAGGACTGATGGGTTCTTGAAAACATCCCAAATGACTCTGTATGAAAGCGCTATTGTTCCTTCTTGGATGTGCGGCAGTGAAATCTGTGTATTGCAGAAAAGACGTAAGAGTCGTTTGTGTGCTGGTGAAATGTGTTACAGGATTTTGCGGCAACACACGTTCTGATCTTATGAGGAACGGAGATGTGTTACCAATGCGTAAAGTGAAGCAAAATTTTGTTAGTAAGGTGGTGACAAATATTTTTAGATGGTTTGGCCGTATTGACAGAATCGGTGGTGAGATGTTTACTAAGAGAATTTGTTCAGCCCAAGTGGCAGGAAAGAAAAGTTGAAGAAATCATGGGAGGACCACATTCAGGAATTTCTGCATAAAAGTCTGAAGTACAAAAGTTCTTGTGCGACACGTGTGATAGGTGGCGGGGAATCTTGAGCTGTGTGCCAAGATCACTGTAAACGAAGACGTTTGATGCATCAACAACAAGTAAAATCTAGTTCCATCAGTTCTAAATTTTAATCTGGCGGATGAACTTTCTTTGAGGAACTAACCTCTGAATCTCAGAGAACTGCTTAGTAATATGTATGTATGTTCACTATATTGACAAAAGTCACCGGACACCCCTTCAAATGCAAATGAACGGATCTTCTGCGTTGTTAAGATGCGCGGTACAGCTGCAAACGGTATAAAAACAAGCCTGGTGCTGACCGCGATCATATCGGGCCGAATGTGGCCTAGTGGGCAACGTTCGTGACTGCCACGGAAACTGCCTCAGGTTCAATCCCAGGCAGGTACGAACGCTCGATCCACTAAATATCTGCCGTGCGTCGGATGGGCACGTTAAGCCGTCGGACCCCGGGTACTGGCCCCCCGGTAATAAATAAGGGCGTCTTCCTCCCGCTTTCTACTTCGCATCCGTGTCACTATCCCATTGGGCGCTCTAGCCCAAATCTCCTGGTTTCCTATTTCTAAGGGTTGTTTTAAACCTGGGGTCAGACGCTCCCTTCCTAAAATCCTCTATATTTCATAAACTGAAAAACCGCGATCATATCGCACTGTGAGGTTGAGTGTAAATGTCGCGGAGGGAGAGAACTGACTTTGAGAAAGGAAAGATTGTTGAGTGTTATATTTGTGGGTTGTCCATAAGACAAACCGAGAGACGTTTAAACATACCCAAGTCAGCTGTTTTGGATGTAGTGAATAAGTGAAAGACACATGCCGTGCCTGAAGCAGCAAAACGTACCAGCAGACCAAAGAAAATCAAGGATAGAGGACTTCGAAGCCTCAGGAGAGTCGTTACAGCTAATCGACGGAGTACTGCACAAGACCTCAGTGTACACATGAGTAAAGAGCTGGAACATTGGTATGTACACGTACAGAGAACTTGATTCCATGGGTTACCGTTGTCGTGCGGTCGCTCATAAGCCTCTCATCTCCACTCGGAATGCTACTCGTCTTTTAGCATGATATAAAGAACATTTATCGTGGACCGTAGGTCAATGGAAATGGGTCCTATGGACTGATGAATTCAAATACACGATCCATCAGTCTAATGGCCGTGTGTGGGTATGGCGGCAGCCGGGGATCGTTATTTACCACAGTATACTCTTCCTACGGTCAAGTTTGGAGCTGGCATTGTACTCATGTGGGGGTGTTTTTCGTCGTATGGTCCCGGCCCATTGGTTATCATGGACAAACCTGTTAACCAGCACGTCTACCTCGATATTCTGGGCAATTATGCCGTACCAAGTCTGTGGCAATGCTATGGAACCGAGCCTTGTTGGTACCAGCAGGATAATGCACCGAACTATAAAGCAAGGACTGTTACGGCGTGGTTTGACGATAATTTCGTATCGTGTGTGAACTGGCCAGCACAGAGCACTGATCTTAATCCCACAGAGCACCTATGGGATGAATTAGAGCGTCGCATAAGAAGTTTGGAACCAAGGCCTACTACTAAGCAAGAGTTAGCGGAAGCATTATGTACTGAGTGGAAGTGCATACCTATCGCTGTGTTCCAAACCCTTGTCGAAAGTATGTCTCGAAGGATTAATGCATGCATTAAGGCCAAAGGTGGACCGACACCGTACTAATGTATGTCAATAAATGTGTGTCAATTTTGATTGCCTGCTTTGATGTGTCTATCTGTTGTTTCATTTGTTTCTTCTACGGGGAGTATAGGGCTATGTCAGGCCATTTTGGCCTTATCTCTTGTCTTCCCTGTTGTTACAGTCTATGTTCATCATTTATGTACTGCCAATTTTTTTCCCCACTCTTTTTTTTTCTGTTTTTCTAAGAGCATGTAACAACAAAAATAAATAAAAATAAAATGAAATAAATAATGCTGTGTCGTGTTTCTCTTCTAGTTGTCCGGTGACTTTTGTCAATATAGTATATGTATGTACAAAAATTCTTATCAAGGAAAACGAAAACAGGAAAGACGACATCCAATTATCAGTTGCAATAAGCATGGCGTTTGCTTCAGAAAGAATATGTGAAAACGTAAAATACAATATGTGAAAACATAATACCATCGAGGATTCATAGTTATATGACATTTCATAACCAGCAATATATAGCCAAGGGGAGGTTTCGAGGGGTCGTGACCTCGCTCGAAAAATTTTCCCTACAGTATTGTTTTTTATTTATTGGGGTTTAACGACCACCGTAAGCGACTCGATGGGCTACATGCAGTCGTTCGTCTCTAATTATCGGCCACGCGTTCCAGAGAAGGAAGAGATCCAGTGCCGTAAGACAAACACCAACCTCCAAGCCTCCCCGGGATTCGAACTGGGATCCATCTTTAACGAATAGTCAGAAGCCGGCGTCACCGGGACGACATTATTGATTTCATAACCATGTCAAAATACGTCGATATAATTACACTGAAGAGCAATTGAATTAGAGACAGCCGGCGTTATGCAAATGTGGCGCTGTGGGTAGCCCTGTAAACGGAAACGACATGACGTATGCAGCGAACGGTTTAACACTTCAGATGCGCCTCTTGATGCAGACGAAGTCCTATATGTACTGTCTCTCCACCCAAGATGTTTCCTCGCCTTTTATATTGATGAAAGGTTTCTAAATAATAATTATAAAATAAAACATGAAATACAGAAATGTTGTGTGACATAGAATAAACCGACTGAACTTCAGTTTCTTCCGGAGAATTGAAATTCGTTTTGTGACTTATGGAGACAAGCAAGAGTACGATACCATCCTTGTGCCTCTTTCTATAAGTCACAGAACGAATTTTTTCGATCTGACCGTCAGAAGTTGAGATAGAATTTCTGTGGACGTGCGGACAAACCAGCTGACAGACAAATTGAAGAATAGACAGATTTCTGAAATCTTACGTTCAGGTCTACCCCTACCACAAATTTATCAATTCTACATTTTTGAAGAGGAGATAGTTTTTTCGAAAGAACAGACAGAAAACAGACAGCAATGGATGGATGTAAGGAAAGATTTCTAAAATCTTATACTCATGTTCCCTTCCTTATGCAAGACAAAGAATTTTTCTAGTTAACATTTCGAAGAGGAAATATCGTTTCTGTAAAAATTAAGGACGAAGAGGAGAAATTAGCATAACAGTGGAACGAGCAGGCAGAACGGACCGAAAGACCACTCAGGAGATAGACTAGGGTCCAGTACGGTAGGGCATGCGCATATATGCAGCATGACGTAGAGGGGGGGGAGTGTCGAAAGGGTATAAAGCACACGGGCGGTGCACGCTCAGCAAAGCGGTGCAAGCTATTTCACGGTGTACATCGGTTTGAACGACGTCGAGTTGCTGCCACCGTGTGATATAGCCAACAGGCAATCTAGTAGACGACATCTGGATGACTTTACCCAAGGTCGCGTCATTGGGAAGTTGGAAGAAGGTCGAAGCGTGACTAGTGTAGCCGAGGAGTTCGGGATCGCTCACAGCATCGTTTCACGAGCTTGGAGAGCATTTCAAACGACAGGAACAGCTGTCCGGGAGTTTAGCAGTGGTCGTCCACGAGCAACCATAGCGGCGGACGACCGGTATATTGTCCTACAGGTGAGAAGAGACAGCGGGAGAAATCGCAAGACACATGCAACAGACAACTGGACGTCCGTTATCGCGTTTTACCGTGGCCAGGAGGCTGCACAAAGGTGGTCTATTTGCACGATGACCAGTACGGTGTGTGCCATTAACACCTGTTCATCGGAGACGGCGGTTTCTGCAGTGCCAGGAACACAAGAACTGGACACATAAGTAATGGGGTCGAGTGTTCTCTTTACGGATGAGAGCCGATTTAGTCTGACAAGCGATTCTGGACATATACACATCTGGAGAGAGCAGAGAACACGCAATCACACCTCCAACATAAACGAAAGGGACCGGTTTGGAGGTGGCGGAGTTCTCGTTTGGAGGTGGCGGAGTTCTGTTTGGGGCGGTATCATGCTTGGTGGCAGTACTGACCTCCACATCTTCCAAGGAGGTTCAGTCACTGGTGTCCGCTATTGTACCGAAGTTCTGCGTCACGTGCGACTGTTTAGAGGTGCTGTGGGTCCTGAGTTCTTCTTCATGGACGACAACGCTACACCTCATAGTACAGTGGCTGTCGCAGAGCTGTTGGAGAGTGAAGATATTCAACGCATGGATTGGCCCGCAAGGTCCCCGGACCTAAATCCATTCGAACACGCGTGAGACCTTCTCGGGAGACGCTTGGCAGCACGTCACCAGCCGCCAACAATGATTCCGCCGCTGCGATTGGCGCTACAAGAGTAATGGGCCGCGATACCTCAATAGCTCCTCGACAACATCGTCTTCAGCATGGGCAGACGTTGTAAATCCTGCAACGCAGTCAGGGGTGATCATATCCCCTACTAAAGACTGGATTTTTCTTGGCAGCCGCCTGTCACATGGACGTTTCCGTTTTCTGTCCAGTTGTGCTCGAAGCTACTTTTTCAATAAAGGGCCTTTGTATCCTTTGGATTCATTGTTTGGACGGTTTTGCTCACTTGTCCCATATTCTTACATCTTGGGGATCTTATGGTATGATTTGAGTTGATGTGGAGCACTTCTGCAAGACGTTACATTCGAAAAACCGTCTCGTTCTCAAGTTTTGCACGCCAGTGTATGAGGGTGATAACAAAGGTTCTGCACACGTTAATCTAAAACGGAAGTTCTGCACAGGTTAATCTATATTGAGTAACGTATACGAGGGTCGTAACAAAAGTTTTGCACACGTTAACCTAAATCGAGTAATGTATACGAGGGTCATATCAAAAGTCCTGCTCATGTTAATCTAAAACGGAAGTTCTGCACACGTTAATCTAAATTGAGTAATGTATACGTGGGTCATAACAAAAGTTTTGCACACGTTAATCTAAATTGAGTAATGTATACGAGGGTCATAACAAAATTTCTGCACACGTTATTCTAAAACGGAAGTTCTGCACACGTTAATCTAAATTGAGTAATGTATACGAGGGTCATAACAAAATTTCTGCACACGTTAATATAAAACGGAAACGGATCATGCAATCGGTAAAATCATTGCGTTATTGAAAGTCAGACTCTCAGCAACGCAATGGTGTCAGAACGAAGCGCTATCATTTGCTGTATGGACGTGGGAGGGTTTGGAAATGGAAGCGTGCAGCTCGTCAGGTCGACTCACGGCGTTATACCAGCTCTCGTAGGAGAATATAGAAACTCTGCGGGGGAAAACTCCGACGCAGATCCACACTGCGTTGCAAGAAGTTTGTGCGGAAGGAACCTTTGATTGAAGCACAATTTCTTTCAGAGAACCAAGTTGTGACCGAAAATTCGTCATCATCGCCCCAACTTGTTGGAAGCGGGAGCGATCTTGCTGCATGACAAAGCATCGTGTCCTGGTGCAGCGTCGGTATGGGGATTTTTGTCGAAATCTGGTTGGGGAACTTTATCCCACCCACCATAATGCCCTGATCTCAGTCCATCCGACTTTGATATTTTCCCAAAGTTAAAAAATCGGCTTCGTGGTATCCTCTACGAATCGCTGGACGAACTGTCATTGGACCTTGCCCGAGTAATACGACAGCTAAAAAAGATGGAGTACTACTGGACATCCAGGACCTACCTCACCGATGGCAAGCTGTCATTAGCAGCGGAGGGGAGTACATTGAACTGCAAGAAAGTTAAAGTTTTCTCCGTTACTTCACACTTTTCTCAAAAATGGACAGTGTGCGGAACTTTTGTTATGACCCCTTTTAACTAAAATTTGTGAACGCGATGAACTGCCGTAAGCGACTAATTGACGCGGCACCATACTAAAGCTAGCATTGCGCAGTGAATATGTAAATCACTTGAAGGCTTTGAAGCCGTCCTGTAAACTTCTCAGGAGTCATCTCAAAAACATTATTTCAGTGATGGTAATGTAGCGATATTATCAAATGATAACATCCAGAATGCAGCATCGAATAAAACTAACTCATGTTGTCACTATTTCCCGGTTGAATTGATCATCCATAGTTGTTTGCATCTTTCACAGTATGTTTTCCAACTCACGGTTTCTCTTTCACAAAAAGTTACCGGAATCAAACTACAGTGCAGCATTCTTTTCTAACCTGCAGTCGTTGCATCGCACAAATCAAAAACGGTCACGGCCAACAGAGCAGTCAGAGGTGCGGGCTCTGACTGCCTGCTGCACTGTAGTTGATTTCGGTAATTTTGGCCCCGGGTTCGAGTCCAGATAAGGCACGGGTTCTGTGTTTATCCGACGGCACTGCATCTGTCCCTACCATGGAACCAATGACCAAAAATTAGGGGAGTCCATATAGCAATAGATACTCATACGATATCTATTGCTATAAGGACTCCCTAATTTATGATAAATACACTGCTGGCCACCCAAAATGCAACACCAAGAAGGACATGAGATAGCAAAGCCAGATTTACTGGACACATAACATCAGATACAAAGATGAAACGATTGAGCTTACAGGCCCGTGCGACTTGCGGAACACGCAGACATCAATAGTTCGGGTGGCCCCCATGGCTGGCAATAACGGCCGCTACACGCCGCGGCATCGAACGAAAGAGGCTTTGGATGAGGGCTTGGTGTATGTCGGTCCAGGCTGCTTCCACACGTTGCCACAGTTCATCAAACGTAGCCGCGGGTGGTGCTTGTCGGGCCACTCGGTTACCAATCAGCGACCAGACGTGTTCGATCGGCGACATATCGGGAGAACAGGTGGGCCACGGCAGCAGTGACGCCTGGTGGGCCGTGAAGAATTGTTGCCCGATGCGTTCCACGCGCGGGCGCGCATTGTCCTATTGAAACTGGCCGCTGGCAGGTCCTGCAGGTAAGGGAGGACTACAGGCTCCAAAACGTTGGAGATGTAACAGTGGCTGTTGAGTGTACCGGCGATGCGTACCAGAGGAATGCGGGTGTCGTATCCAATTGCGCCCCAAACCATAACGCCAGACGACGGACCGGTATGGCGATGCATAATGCAGACTAATGCAGACGTCATACAGTCTCTCGCCGCGGTGCCGCCCCACGCGGATCCGACCATCGTGGTGTTGCAGGCAGAAGCGGGATTCTTCGGAGAAGACAATGTCGTGCCATTCCGTAGTCCAGGCGCGGCGTTCAACGGCCTACTGCAGCCACACTCGCCTGTGGTGTAACGTCAATGGTAATCGGAGCAATGGTCACCGTGTAACAAGTCCCCGCTCCTGCAGACGACGTCGAACGGTATGTGCTGACACAGGGTGTTGCGCAACACACCCTAATTCCTGCGCTAACGTACGTGATGTGGCGGTGCGAGCCGTCAATGCCCGCCGCACAACATGCCGGTCCTCTCGTTCAGTGGTGTGCCGCGGCTGCGGCAATCGCTCACGTTGGCCCGTCCGTCCCTCCTGCACCCACAGAATCCGTACTCGCCTCACTGTGGCTGGATGTCGTCCCACACGGGTTCCGATGTCTTGGTACGATAAACCACTGTAGCGATAAGCCACTATTCGTCTTCTGTCGAACTCCGAAACGTGCTGGAATGACTGCCGTATTCTGCGACGAGGCATCAGGAAGCTTCCCACGCACAGGTCCGGCAGGCCAACACACTTCCACTACTTACACCCCGCCTTCTGTGCATCCTTCTTATAGTGTTTCTCGGTGGCGTGCCGGGCGCACATGATTTACATATGCCCTGCAATGCTAATCGTTTGCATGTCCTCTCGCGGGCGACGCATGCCCTGAATTTCAGGACAATCGTACGCTTCGTTCTTAGTGTTGCATTTTGGGTGGCCAGCAGTGTAGATACTCATAAGATACTCCTCTTTTAATTTACTAAACTTTTTCTCGCACATTAAGCAAAAACAAATTGCGTTGGTATTTTTATCCCTACGTAATTAAATGGCCCATTCCAGAAGTTCTTCGAAATAACTGGAATCATTTTTCAAATTATGCACTTTGTCATGTAAAATTTGAGCTCCGGAGGGAAAGACTCTAGCGGGCCCGGACTGACATACTACAAAGGTTGATTCACGTTTATAGTGATAAAGTACAATGCGCGTCATATTTAAATCGTGTGCATCACGATTACATAACCATGTTTATCGTGCAGTAGCAGCCGTCCGGCTTAAGGACATTTGTAATTTTGCTTTCGTAGTGTTAAGATGCCTCCACGAGTGATTCCGTTCTGGGAGGGGTATATAATTTCCCTTTCCGAAGAAGGTTTTTGGTATACAGCAATCCAAAAATGGCGCAAAGAAAATGATTTCCAAAAAAGGCATACGTCAAGTAATTAGGCGAGCAAAGGAGAACTTTGCAACTTGCTCGAGTGACTCTCAAACGTCACGAAAAAAGCACCCTAAACCAAAGAGGACCGCTGAGGTGATGCGAAAAGTCAGGTCTCTTGTAAAGCAAGAGAATCCAGCAACGCAAAGAAGCATTTAGGTGTCTCACAGGCAACTGTAAACCGCATTATCAAATCTGAGCTACACTTTTTTTTTTTTTTTTTTTTGATTGGAGGTTTAACGACCACCGTGAGCAACTCAATGGGCTATAAGCAGTCGCCCGCCCCTAATTTAGGGTCACTGGTTCCAGGGAAGGGAGAGAGCCAGTGCCGTAAGACAAACACAACATCCATGCCTGACCGGGATTCGAACCCGGACCCCTTACGGACGAATGATCAGAGGCCAGCGCCTTAGACCACTGCGCCACCGGGGCGGCGAGCTACACTTAGAAAAGGGGTTTAAGTCTAATGTCAATAAACTCCTTCCGCGCCACATTACGTAGTGGATGAGGAATTGCAGGAAACTGTATGAGAGACACCTAGCAAGGGACAGGTGGAAGTTTGTGGTCACTATGGATGAAGAATGGATATACCTTAATGACACAAGCAAAATCCGGGAAATATACAGGGTGATTGTAAACTCCTTCAACAAAGCAAGAGGGATGATAGTACACATAAAGACGAACAATATTTGCAATGGAACTGAAGGCCGCATTCCACTCCTAGTGCCATAAAAGAGTAAAGTTACATATCCACGTTGAGCCTTCAAAAGTGAAAACAAAGAGATTTACCTAATTTCTGAGCTGCACAATTCCATTTGCATCAGAGAAAGACTCAAAAGAGCTGCTCAAACTGGCGTCCAAGGGCATCGCTGCACAGCCCACAATGACGAATGAAGGACTGTCGCACCCTCTCGTAGACTCCCGGTGTGGTGCTGATCTTGTCCGCAATAACAGCAATTCACGCGACGAGATCTTCCAGAGTCCGTAGGTGTCTCATACAACAATGCTTTCATGTGCCCCCAGAAGAAGAAGTCCAGTGGATTAAAGTCCGGGGAGCGTGGAGGCGAATGCCACAGTTCAACTACGTCCAATCCACCGCCCGGGATATGTCGTATGTGTAGTCCTCCATGCCCTTCACGAATACGTCAATTCTCATGAGATGTTCTTACGGTAATATCGCTGAATGGGTTCGGCTGCGTTTTAAATGTTTGCTCCTCATCGTCTACGCACGTGTTCAGCGCACATGATTTGCATCTTGTGCTTCTCATGCACTGGTTGGAACTGGGTGTGCCTGCTGGACGTTTTTCGAACGTGCTCTTTTCTGGCACTAGAAGGGGAATGCAGTCCTAGGTTCCATTGCAAATATTGTTCTTCTTGATGTGTACTATCACCGCTTTTGTTTCGTTGAAGGAGTTTACAATCGCCCTGTACTATCAAGGAAATGGTGCCAAGGTATACCTGGAACGGGTAGGTGAATGCAAAGAAAGTTTTCCAATTATATTTATGGTTGTGGTAAGTTATTGCTCTAATGGCCAGTTAAAGCAGCGAAAGGTTGCAAATAACGAAAAAATAATGCAGCTTATTTTCAAACAAACATTCTTGACTTCCGTACGGAGCTATGGCTTCAAATGTATGGTTTCAAACAAACATTCTTGACTTCCATACGGTGCTATGACTTCAAATGTATGGTTTCAAACAAACATTATTGACTTCCATACGAAGTTATGGCTTCCAATGTATGGGTACACCAAGATATGTCTAAGAAGTATCGATCTTTGTAATATACAAGGTATTGATCCTATATTGTACGTATTTAATCCTATAATATATCTAAGAATTATCTATCCTTCCAGCCGTACGGCTAAGTTCACATCAGTGGCATACAAGCGGAAGATGGAAGCTGAGACCGGGATTCACGCTATACCATTCTCCTCAATTCCTGTCAAATCCACAGATGCTTCTCTCCTGGATTTCTGCTTCTTCGGGTTACTTAAACGAGCCCTCAAAAGTAGATGACTCAGAACAATAGACGGATTTTGGAAAACTTGCAAAGAGGAGTGGGAGAGAATAGATCTTAACCGTCTGCAAAGGAGCCTGCTACAGTGGAAGTTGCGCTGCAGAAGGATAATACAAAAACACGGTAACCACATAGAACACAAATGAAGTTGGCGCCATGAGATTTCATAATTGTATGATCCTGCAAACTTTGTCATTATAAACGTGATACAACCTCTGTACAGGCTCAGGCTGACATACTGTAGACTTAGACGGCATCTGGTTTACATGCTTTAGTCTCGGGATGACACACCTCAGATGGGTTCGGGTTCCTAAATTTGAGCCCGAACTCAGAACAGCTGTGTACTGAACAATCATTCGTCCGTCTTGCATTACGAGATCATGCACACAGTCGATGTTTTCCTCGGAAGTGGATGTAGAAGGTTGTCCTGAACTGAATGATCTGCATCATCGCAACTTTCTCTGCCACAACAAAAATCTCTGTGCCACCTGGCAATTGTGGAATATGAAGTTGGCTTATCCTCCAATTCTTTTACCATATCATCATGAACCTTCTGTGGGTACATACCTTCCAAAGACTGGTATTTTTCCATCGTCCAAAATTATTTTTTCTCCATTTCGCAGTCTTTACTATTTAGTTCATAAAGTCCCCTGAAAAAGGAAAAAAAGACTGGATCATTGAAAATTGGTACAGTGGCATACAAGAATATGTACTACCTCCAGAAAAGAAAACTATATATTCATATTCCCTAGAATTGGGTTAGAACACGAAATTTTTGAACGACCCTCGTAAAACTGGGGTTTCAGAAATTCGTTTTAGCACTCGATCTCTATAAGTACGACCATAATTTTCGTGCGTGTTTTCAGAGTTTCTAATGCGAAATTTTCCTGCCATTTTACCTTTTGATTCGATGATACCTCATTTTTTAAAGGCCGAATTGGAAAAATTATTTTAGAACCGGTTATTATTTTTAGAGCCACTGTTTCACAGAAAACTTATAAAAATATAAAAATCCTAATGTTAAACTTATAAAAATATATAATTTTTTACATAAATGGATTACCACTGTTGATACAGAAAACTTTTCTCATTTCTGTAAGTTATTTTACAATCATTATTTTTAGTGAAACATTACTAGGTTATCTTTGTTGGGGCAATGTCATCAGAAAGAAATCGTTGTGTACTAAATCCCCTGAAAAAGTATACATAGTATAAAATAAAGTCCCCGGTAGGCTTCTGTCTGTTTGTTCGGGCTAATCTCGAGAATCGCTGGACGGATTGATGCGGTGTTCACCATTTCATAGAGCATTTGTCGAGGAAGGTTTAGGTGTATGAAACATTAATCTATGACAAAAGGGAGCCGAGCAGTAACGATTTTAGTGATAAGTCAAAGAAAAAGCCGCTTTTCGCATTCTTTCGTGGCTTCCACTGCCTATGAGGATGCAGCAACCACGTGACTTTCTTCATGGCAACGAGCCTTAGTAACGTAAGTGAAGGACAACCAGTCCCCGTTGAAATATATAAAAGTGAAAGTTTGTATATTTGTTTGTTTGTCCGCTATACAAATCTACAGTTTTCAACTTAGAACCACCAAATTTAGTATACCATCTTATGGTACTCTAACTTAGATCGTAGAAGGGTTTTGGAAGAGATCGGAGCCGCGGGGTGAGGGGGGGGTCAGGGGGTCAAGGGTGCCCCATACAAAATTTTCGTTATCTTAGTTAAAATTTCTACAGTTTTCAATTTAGAACCACCAAATTTGGTATACTATCTCATGGTACTCTGACTTAGACCGTAAACGGTTTTGGGAAGGGGTCGGAGCCCGGGGGCAAGGGGCCCCCATACAAAATTTTCGTAAAAAAGTTCTACAGTTTTCAATTTAGAACCACCAAATTTGGTATACTATCTCATGGTACTCTGACTTAGACCGTAAACGGTTTTGGGAAGGGGTCGGAGCCCGGGGGGCAAGGGCCCCCATACAAAATTTTCGTAAAAAGTTCTACAGTTTTCAATTTAGAACCACCAAATTTGGTATACTATCTCATGGTACTCTGACTTAGACCGTAAACGGTTTTGGGAAGGGGTCGGAGCCCGGGGGGCAGGGGCCCCCATACAAAATTTTCGTAAAAAGTTCTACAGTTTTCAATTTAGAACCACCAAATTTGGTATACTATCTCATGGTACTCTGACTTAGACCGTAAACGGTTTTGGGAAGGGGTCGGAGCCCGGGGGCAAGGGCCCCCCATACAAAATTTTCGTAAAAAGTTCTACAGTTTTCAATTTAGAACCACCAAATTTGGTATACTATCTCATGGTACTCTGACTTAGACCGTAAACGGTTTTGGGAAGGGGTCGGAGCCCGGGGGGCAAGGGGCCCCCATACAAAATTTTCGTAAAAAGTTCTACAGTTTTCAATTTACAACGACCAAATTTGGTATAATATCTCATAATACTCTGACTTAGACCATGGACAGTTTTGGGAAGGGTTCGGAGCCCGGGAGTCAAGGGGCCCCCCATACAAAATTTTCGAAAATGTTCTACATTTCAAAATTGCCTTTATTCTTCAGTAAAATAACATTTCTATGTACACACCAAATTTGGTATTAACGGGAAAATTACAGTAATATATTTTTCTTTCATAAAATTTCACCCGCTGAACTTGGTGATTCCACGAATATTTACCCGGGAAATACCGAGTACCCCTGCTAGTTATTACTATAAAATCCTAGTAATTTTTTTTTATTATTGTTAACACATCTGCTTTACCTAACTATCATCACGTATAATAATTGTTTTTTTATTTGTTTTACTAGCTGGACAACTGAAATCAAGCGTTTTAAACTAAAATTAAATTTAAAGACTAAATTAAAAATATGACAACCATAAATTGTATTCAGGAGCATTTAAATACATTTTCTTAGTGCAGAAAAAAACGTTTTCGTTTGTATGGCGTGAACAAAGACTTTAGCTTGCAATGCAAACTATTCATATTTACCTTTAAGTGGCAGAAATACTGGCGTGTTTTCAGAACATTTAAAAAAATCTTACGAAATTAATTTTTAAGGATATCAGTGGAAGCTCCCACGAGGTTGTGAGCCGGGGAAAACCCCTCCCCTTAATCGGGTTCTTCTCATTCTAACTGAAATCATTATTTTTCAACTGACTTCCGATGTTTCAGATGTAATAATTTATCACTACGAGGCGACTCGGAGCATTTGCCACTGTATCTGCCCTTCCATAAAAGTACTATTTTAAAAATGACCTAAGGTTGTTTATTTATTTGGGAGTTTAACGACCACCGTGAGCAAATCGATGGGCTATAAGCAGTCGCGCGTCCATAATTTAGGGCCACTGGTTCCAGGAAAAAGAGAGAGCCAGTACCGCACAGGGATTCGAATCCAGACCAACGGTCAGAAGCCAGCGCTTAGATCGCTGTGCAACCAGGGCGGCGATCTGAGACTGCTGTAATCACGAACAATATTTTCCATCCATTTTCCAAGTGAAAATTTCCTGTTAAGTTGCGTACAATTCAATTGTTTGTAGAATCCTATCCCACACAGGACAGAATATTTCGTATAGGTTACAAGTACGTAGCACTGAAACATTGAGATTTTTCAGATGCGTTGCGCACTGTAACAGTAATGTTTCAGAAACTTTACGGTTACGTCAAAATGTCCTCTAACGTTACATAACTTTGAAACATAACCGATGCGTTACAGTGAAAGTTTTTTTGTAACTTCAACATACCAACTTCATGTTACTGTTACGTATTTGAAACATATTTGTAACTTCGTTACATTACTGTTACGTATTTGAAAAATATTTGTGACATCATCATATTACTGTTACATATTTATATACTACGTTGAAAATTGTAGTTTCAATAAACTTTGTAAAATCACAATAAAAAATATTACACTGGAGAGCTGTTTCAAAAGCAACAACAGTCGTATTACGAGTTGTTTACGTTTTCACAGGTTCAACACAGTCCGTTGTCCATTGGGAACAGTGTCGGTGTTTATACGTACTGCATGTTGATAACAAAAGAAATAAAAATCGGTCCCAAATCCAAATGAGGGTGTCAAATTTCTATTATACATGTGGAATAGACTGTATTTCAGCGTAAAAGAGAAAGAAAATCAAATTTGTCATTTCTCTAAATACCTACCAATATGAAATTTCTTAGCTTCAAGTAAAAAAAAACAAAAAAACATGCTGGTATGGTAACTAAATACAGCCATCTACTTATATTTTAAAAAAATGCTTTTTAGAATTTAAAAATTATAACAATCAAAACAATTACTTACTTTTAGATGATCTTGAATAACCAAAAAAAAAAAAAAAAAAAAAAAAAAAAAAGGATGAAATATTAAATCAACTAACTAGCTAACTCGGGTACAACAGTATCACCAATGAATATCCCGGTAGCACATGGAAATACGACTACGAGAGTGCTTCGGTGAAGTGGCATAAATGCGCATGCGCATCCACGCCTTTGCCAAACTAAAAATCTTAAATATCGCCGGATTGTAACATCAAGGTACCAATTGTGTACAATGGAAACTATAAAGCAGTAGTATCGGTGAATGCCATTTTTAACGTAACCGTAATGTACAAAAAGAGTTATTTATGTTCCAAAATAGATGTTACTGAAACGTAATAGATGTTGCTGAAACGTAATAGATGTTGCTGAAACGTCTCTGAAAGTGTAACGAAAATGAGAGATTGTAACATTATTGATACATATCTGAAACGTCTTGTGCTGTATGCGCATGAGCTTAAATTGAAATTTGAAAAAAAAATTGACTTAAAATTGGCGTCGTGTTTCAGAGTTGTTGTTTTTTAAAAAAATGAAGTCATTGAACAATAGAATTCGATGCTATTCTTTTTGCTTCGTGTGTATTTAATATCCCAAAACCAATTCGTTTCGTAAAAAAGGAATTCTTTCTTTCTTCTCCTCGGTGATGATATCACAAAGAAAAACTTCAAATGCAGGTCTCGTTGTTCTGTTTCCACAATCATGTACGACAGTCGAACAATGTTAGTCTCTCAAAAACTCGTTTTATCATATTTTTTAAAACCGGCACAAAAGCTTTCCCTCTTTATCTCACACATTCCCCAGAGAGGAAAGAGAGGAGAGGAGATCGGGTGCTCAGGGAAAACACAAGTAGCATTACACTACCGCAAAAAGTTTCTCTCCAAGTCAAGCTGGTTCGCAGTCAAATCTCACTTTTATAGTCACAAATTGGTATCATTTTTTATCCACGCTCATCGTGGAATTCAGTATCAGACTGAGATGTTTCTCCCGGAAGAGGCAATTCTAGCTTGCAAACATCAACTTTACAGATAAGAATTTCAAACACAAGTTCAAACTACGCATGAAGAAATTATATAAAAATAAATTGAGCGATTGAAAACACAATTCAGAGGAGGACTAAATCCAGAAAAACTTTAGTTAAACAAACGTCATCACATGTGAGTTGTGCTTTCTTTACAATATAATGTTCTAAGAAAGTCACAACGCATACAAATGAAACACAACGTGTGAGTTCTATACGGATGAGAATATAAGATATAAAACGCAGGTCAAAGTGACAGGCTCTTCAGGTAAAAAAATCGAAAGAGGTACAATACAATACAATTATTTTATTGCACACATTTAAAACATAGAGTTTTCTGAAAATGCAATACACCAGGAGTAATCTGAACACATTGGTTGTAAGGCGATTTCCCCTATCAGATGTAAGAAAAGGAATAAAACATATATGGCATATATTAAAGCAAGTAAAATGGTTATAACAGAAGCAACCACTGTTAGAAGCATGCTTGTAACTACAATTTAATGATAGGGTTGAGATTTGTTATGGAGATCAGGGTGATTTACAATGTAGTTTCGCAGAGACAAGGAAAACTTTTTGATATTTTTCCAGAGTACTCTTTGTAGATAATTTGAACTATGCATCATTCGCATGCCAAATTCTTCGTGGCGCGAAATAAAAGGAGTGATTCAAAAGTATATAACCTATATTAACAAAAGTCACCGGACACCCCTTCAAAAGCAAATGAACGGATCAGCTGCGTTGTTAAGATGCACGGTACAGCTGCAAACGGTATAAAAACAAGCCTGCAGCTGACCACGATCATATCGCACTGTGAGGTTGAGTGAAAATGTCGTGGAGGGAGAGAACTGACTTTGACAAAATGGAAAGATTGTTGGGTGTTATATTAGTGGGTTGTCCATAAGAGAAACTGAGAGGCGTTTAGACATACCCAAGTCAACTGTTTTGGATGTACTGAATAGGTGGAAAACACATGGCGTGCCTAAAGCAGCAAAACGTACCGGCATACCAAAGAAAATCAGTGATAGAGGACGTCGAAGATTCAGGAGAGTCGTTAAAGCTAATCGACGGAGTACTTACTGCACAAGACCTCAGTATACGGGTTAGTAAAAATGCTGGAACCTCGGTATGTACACGTACCATTCGCAGAGAACTTCATTCCATGGGTTACCGTGGTCGTGCGGCTGCTCATAAGCCTTTCATCTCCACTCGGAATGCTAGTCGTCGTTTAGCATGGTGTGAAGAACATTAATTTTATCGTGGACCGTAAGTCAATGGAAACGGGTCCTATGGACTGATGAATCCAGATACACGATTCATGAGTCTGATGGCCGCGTGTGGGTATGGCAGCAGTCGAGGGAACGCTATTTACCATAGCGTACTGTTCCTACGGTCAAGTTTAGAGCTGACAGTGTATTCGCGTGGGGGTGTTTTTCGTGGTATGGTCCCGGCCCTTTGGTTATCGTGAACAAGCCTGTTAACCAGCACGTCTACCTCGATATTCTGGACAATTATGCCCTACCAACTCTGTGGCAATACTGTGGAACGGAGCCTTCTTGGTACCTGTAGAAAAATGCACCGAGCCATAAAACAAAGACTGTTACGGCGTGGTTTTAACGATAATTTCGTATCGTGTGTGGACTGGCCAGCACAGAGCCCTGATCTTAATCCCATTGAGCACCTATGGGATAAATTAGAGCGCCAAATAAAAACTTTGGTACCAAGGCCTACTACTAAGCAACAGTAAACGGCAGCATTATGTACTGAATGGAAGCGCATACCTATCGCTGTGTTCCATAACCTTGTCGAAAGCATGTCTCGAAATGTCAGTGCCTGCATTAAGGCCAAAGGTGGACCGACACCGTCCTAATGTATGTCAATAAATGTTATTTTTTGTTTCTCTTCTAGGTGTCCGGTGAGTTTTGTCAATATAGTGTATTTCCGTACAACACATTGCATTTCTTCGCGCCACGTGACCACACCGATCCACAGACCGGTAAGTACGAAGTGGAATTATATCATAGCAACAAACAATAAGGTTTACTAATTTCTGACATTGAGCGGTACTTAGGTAAGTGGATTAATGCATGTTATTGTCCTAAAACCAATGAAAGAAGATACGTGGGTCATAAAAACAAATATTTACTAAACTATGGCGGCGGCAGTAGTAAGCATTTCGAGGGTCTAGTTTATCAAAAAAATTTAATTTTTTTTTATTATATATTATTTAGATTTAAACGAAGGTAAGAAACGACCCTGACGCCGATGAAATGTTATGTAGCTACAAAAGCCCATCCGCGCATGCGCAAGCTTAAATCTGACATCAAGATAGTAAAAAAAAGCTGAATCTCATGTGTGTATTAGTGTGGGGATTGGTAACTTTTGTTGAAGGATATCTACATGTTACAGCCCATCGCGTTAAACATAACTTTAAAGCTCTCGTTAATCGTAGGTTACTCTCACTTCACGTGTTTCCCCCTCACTTTATTTCATATTTAGCACGTCTTTTGTAAAAAAAGATCGTGCTTATGTTATCGGTTTGTCCGTCCGTCCGTCTGTACCCACGGTATCTCTGCAACTATTAGTCCGATTTGAAAAATTCTTTTTGCATTCGAAAGCTTGAAATATGCAAATGATGATCCTTCAATTCGTTTTTTTTTACGATGTACAATTTCGCCGCTAGAGGGCGTAAATGCAGATGATGTCGAATTCAAAAATACGTTTTATTCCACATATTTGCTTCTAAACATCCGATTGAAAAAAATCTTTTATCTTTCGATTCCATTTATGTCGAAGAGTATTTTGGATATAGTTTCTTTTTCAAATTACGCATAGATTTTCCGCTAGGGGGCGTAAAAGTAAATTGTATTTTTCCGATAACTCTTCTTCTAAAACTCAGATTTGAATTTTTTTTTCAGCGGATACATCTCCTAATGCGCAATCTTTTGAATATAATTTCTAATTTTTGGTAAAGAATACTTTGGCCACCAGGGGGCGTAAGTGTTAATTTCCGCTTCTGATGCATTCGCCATAAAATCTGAGCTTCTAAAATATCGATTGAAAAAATTCTTTCGTGCACTGATGCCACTCACATCGATAAACCTTTTCGGAATATTTTCTTCCTAAAATATCCCACAGTTTCTCCGCCAGGGGGCGTAGATATATAACTTATTTTTGTCAATATCTCGACTTCTAGAAGTCCGATTTGAAAAATTCCTTCTTTGTTGGATAGTGTTTTCCGTGTCGCATGTTTTTCATATAATTTCACAATTTTCAGGTAATTCGTAGACTTTCCGCTAGGGGGCGTAAAGGTAAATTGCGTTTTCCCCTATATCTCTGCTTCTAAATCTCCGATCTGAAAAATTCTTTCTGCACCGGATACAGCTCCTGATGAGAAATCGTTTGCACATAATTTCTAATTTTTGCAATAAAAATGGTTTGGCCACCAGGGGGCGTTAACCTTAATTCCGCTTCTGGTGTATTTGCAGCAAAATATGAGCCTCTAAATTCTCGATTGAAAAAAACGTCGTTTGTTGACCGATACTACTCCTGCCAACAAACATTTTAGAAACATTTTCTTCTTAAACTAGTGCATGGTTTCTTCGCCAGAAGGTGTAGATGTATATCTTATTTATGTCAATATCTCTACTTCTACGAGTCCGATTTGAAAAAATTCCTTCTTTGTTGGATAGTGTTTCTAGTGGGACATGTGGATCATATAATTTCAAAATTTTCACGTAATTCATAGACTTTCCGCTAGGGGGCGTAAAGGTAAATTGCGTTTCCCCCTATATCTCTGCTTCTAAATGTCCGATCGGAAAAATTCTTTCTGCACCGGATACAGCTCCTGATGGGAAATCGTTTGCACGTAATTTCAAATTTTTGTAAACAATTGTTTGGCCACCAGGTGGCGAAAGAATTTTTAATTTCCGCTTCTGATGTATTTGCAGCAAAATATGAGCTTCTAAAATCTCGATTGAAAAAAGTCTTTTGTGGACCGATACTACTCATGTCGACAAACATTTAAGGAACATTTTCTTCTTGAAATAATGCATGGTTTCTACGCCAGGTGGCGTCGATGTATATCTTATTTTTGCCAATATCTCTACTTCTAAGAGTCCGATTTGAAAAATTATTTCTTTGTTAAATAGTGTTTCCGATGCGAAATGTTTTTCTTATAAATTCAAAATTTTCAAGTAAATCATAGACTTTCTGCTAGGGGGCACAAAGATAAATTGCGTTTTCTGCGTTATTTCTGCTCCTAAAGCTCTGATTTGAAAAATTCTTCCTGTATCGCATACAAGACCTGGTGGAAAATATTTTTCACATAATTTCTAATGTTTGGTAAAGAATGGTTTAGCCACCAAGGGTCATAAGTACTAATTTCTGCTTCTGAAGTATTTGTAGCAAAATCTGGGCTTCTGAAAACTCGACTAAATTTTTTTCTTGGACCGATAGGGCTCATAATGATAAACCTTTTGAGAATACTTTCTTCCTAAAATAATGCATGGTTTTCCCACCAAGAGACGTAAAGTCACATCTTATTTTTATCGATATCTCTGTTTCTAAGAGTTCGTAAGCTCACGATTCCATTTACAGGAATATCTGAGGAATTAAAGACCCGATTGAAAAACTTCTTTCTTCCGTCAGATACTATTGTTTTTCATACCGGTTCCGTTGACTCTGAATAGCTTTGATAAATTTAATTTGCGTCAGAACGGATTCAAAAGACGTGCTTATTACACCCGAAAATTCGGTGTCATCTTTCTTGTTCTTTTTAATTATGTCCGCAACTGGAAGTCGGATAAATATCTGGATTTTTTTTTTCTGCCATTATACTAAACTAGTCGGTAACCCGTGACATGCACAGTTGAAAAAGCTGTGACTGGATTTTTTTCCGGCGTCCCGGTGGCGCAGTGGTCTAAGCGATGGCTTCTGATCATTCGTCCACCATGGGTCTGAGTTCGAATCCTGGTGAGGCATGGATGTTGTCTTTGTCTTACGGCACTGACGATACAGAAAGATTTTTTCAAATCGGAGTTTTAGGAGCAGAAATAACGCAGAAAACGCAATTTACCTTTGTGCCCCCTAGCGGAAAGTCTATGATTTACTTAATTTTTAAATTTATAGGAAAAACATTTCGTATCGGAAACACTATCCAACAAAGGAGGAATTTTTCAAATCGGACTCTTAGAAGTAGAGATATTGACAAAAATAAAATATACATCTACGGCCCCTGGCGTATAAACCATGCATTATTTCAAGAAGAAAATGTTCCTAAAAGGTTTCTCGACATGAGTAGTATCGGTCAACAAACGACTTTATTTTTCAATCGAGATTTTAGAAGCTCATATTTTGCTGCAAATACATCAGAAGCGGAAATTTCCGCCCCCGGGTGGCCAAACCATTTTTTACAAAAAAATAGAAATTATGTGCAAAGGATTTCCCATCAGTACCTGTATCCAGTGCAGAAACAATTTTTCAAATGGTAGATTTAGAAGCAGATTTATAGGGGAAACGCAATTTATCGCTACGCCCCCTAGCGGAAAGTCTATGAATTACTTGAAAATTTTGAAATTATATCAAAAAACATGTCACACTGAAAATACTATCCAACAAAGAAGGAATTTTTCAAACCGGACTCCTAGAAGTAGAGATATTGACAAAAATAAGATATACATATACGCTCCCTGGAGGAGAAACTGTGGAATATTTTAAGAAGAAAATATTCCGAATAGGTTTATCGATGTTAATGGCATTAGTCCACGAAAGAAGTTTTTCAATCGATATTTTAGGAGCTCAGATTTTATGGCAAATACATCAGAAGCAAAAATTAACACTTACGCGCCCTGGTGGCCAAAGTAATTACCAAAAATTAGAAATTATATGCAAAAGATTTTCCATCAGGAGGTGTATCGGCTGAAGAACAAATTTTTCAAATCGGAGCTTTAGAAGAAGAGTTATCGGGGAAATTGTAATTTACTTTTACGCTCCCTAGCGGAACAGCTATGCGTAATTTGAAAAAGTAACTATATCTAAATTACTCTTCGCCATAAATGGAATCGAAAGATAAAATATTTTTTTCAATCGGATGTTTAGAAGCAAATATGTGGAATAAAACGTATTTTTGAATTCGACATCATCTGCATTTACGCCCTCTAGCGGCGAAATTGCACATAAAGGATCATCATTCTCATACATCAAGCTTCCCAATGCAAAAAGAAATTTTCAAATCGGACTAATAGTTCCAGAGATATCGTGGGTACAAGAGGACGGACAAACCGATAACATAAGCACGATCTTTTTTTACAAAAGAAGTGCTAAAAATGTAAGTCTGACTACGGACAGGGAGCTTTGTGTCCTGAGAATGTGTATATACAAACCAGGTGATCCCCCAGTAGCACAATGCCGGTTTCTCACCGTTTGTTCAAGATGTGTCTAGGTTCGGATCCCGGTGAGGTATGGATGTCGTGTTTGTCTTACGGCACTGGGTCTCAACCTTTCCTGGAACCAGTGGCCTAAATTCGGGAAGGCGACTGCTTATAACCCATGGAGTTGCTCACGGTGGTTGTTAAACCCCAAACAAACAATCTAGGATTGGCAAAAGCACTGTAATCTGATTACGTTCATTTCACACGCGACGGCATACTTGTTTATAGCATGCTACTGCTCGGATGCGGCATGCTTATTTAAAGCACGCTATGGCTTGGATGTGACGGCATGCTAATTTAAAGCATGCCATTGATCTGGTGTTACAGCATGCTTATTTAAAGCACGCTATTGCTTGGATGTGAAGGGATGCTTATTTAAAGCACGCTATTGCCTGAATGTGACGGCATGCTAATTTAAAGCATGTTACTGCTTGGACATGATGGCATGCTTATTTAAAGCACGCTATTGATTGAATGTGACGACATGCTTATTTAAAGCATGCTGTTGCTTGTACGTGACTGCATGGTTATTTAAAGCATGCTGTTGCTTCGATGCGACGGTATGCTTATTTAATGCATGCTATTGCTCGGATTTGACGGCATGCCTATTTGAAGCATGCTATTGCTTAGAAGTGACGGTATGCTTATTTAAAGGATTTTTATTGTTGTTGTTGTTGTTGAGGTTTAACGACCACCGTGAGCAACTCCATGGACCATCCCTAATTTAGGGTCACTGGTTCAAGGTAAGGGAGTGAGCCAATACCGTAAGACAAACACAATATTCATACCTCACCGGGATTCGAACCCGGAGCCACTTAGACGAACAGTAGAGTATGATCCATAAATATATTTAAAGCACGATATTTCTTGGATGTGACGATATGGTTCTTTAAAGCATTTTTGTTGTTGAGGGTTTAGTAATAACTATTTGTTTGCCCTGGTGGTACAAGTACAGTGACAGGATAAACAGACATAGTTGTACAGTATTGCTCGATAGATATAGACAGTATTTTCAAGTTGCATCAACAATGTACATAGCGAACAAGGTATACACTATGCCAAATGATCAAGTTACAGAGACAGAAAGCCAGTTTGATCAAGTAACACACTGAAAGTCAGTGCCGAAAGACAAACACAAACATCCATGCCTCACCGGGATTCGAACCCAGACCACTCCTTGGGCGAATTGTCATAAGCCAGCGCTTAGACCACTACGCCGCCGAGGCGGCTATTTAAAGTATGCTACTGCTTGGATGTGACAGCATGCTTATTTAAAGCATGCTATTGATTAAATGTGACGGCATGCTTATTTAAAGCATTTGTTGTTGTTGTTGTTGCTGAGAGTATAACGACCACGGTGAGCAACTCAATGAGCTATAAGCAGTCGCCCGTCCCTAATTTAGGGTCACTGGTTTCAGGGAAGGGAGACAGCTAGTGCCGTAAGACAAACACAACATCCATAGTTCACCGGGATTCAAACCCGGACGCACTTAGACGAACAGTCATAACCCAGCGCTTAGACCACTGCGCCATCGAGGTGGCTATTTAAAGCATGCAATTGCTTGGATGTGACGCCATGCTTTTTTAGAGCATGCTATTGCTTTGATGTGACGGCATGCTTATTAAAAGCACGCTATTGCTTGGATGTGATTCACAGGATGGTCGAACCCCACCCCACTTTAAAGACGATCATAGACTGGTAAAAGCGGACATTTATTCAAAAACCCTTTAACGACCATAACGCCTTTACATCCAAACTACTAAGACCGCCCGAAAACGTCTTGAAGATTTCTTACTCCCACCTGCTCTTTGAAAATACACGGCCGCTACCGGATTAGCAGAGGTCACACTCAGTCACCATTGTTGTCGCTAAACAAATAAGTAAAGCAGGCATTGCTATCTCCCGGGGCGATATTATTGACATCGCTTGCTTTGAATGGCAGTGATCACTCCAAGGAAATGTCTGAAGGTCAATGCAGACATGACAACTGACCGTAAGTTTTATGGGGTGACCACAGAGTAATGATCCTTCTTTTCTTAACTTGGTAAGCGGAGAGGAGAAATTCTGAAAGGAGCGACAGACACTTTCGAGCGTTATGGTATTCTGAGCGACTCAAGATTTCAGGGGTCTTGGTCGTAAAAGGGTTAAAGTTCACCGTTTTGCTGTTTTCGGTTCTGCGCATGACTGGTTGAAGACACACACGGGCGTGTGCCTATTCTTTACGCAAGGAGCTCTACGATGCCACTCACTGAGGCGCCCTCACAAGATGGGCGATGTCGTTGATTTGGTGAAGGAATCAGTCCTTCGTCTTTTCCACAGGTATGGGTGTCCACCGAAGAGACTGGTGTCGAGCTCCGATCCGATATCCCGGCAAAGGACAAAATTTTCCCTCCCAAGCACAGGGGAGCGCGCCTGTATTTCAATTTCGAGCAGCAGTTAAGGTTGCCGTTATTGGTTCAAACCCAAGTTGTCTAACAAGACCGACTTATCAGAGAGAATTACATCTCGTCGCTTTCTGTAGGTGGTCATGCCTCAGACTTCTTCTGCATTCTTCCCGCGGTAAATTCAACGATCGAGCTTTTCCTCAGTTCAACGCCGCTGACTTCTCTCTCGAGCAGGAACTCAAAACTATCTGTCTCTCTGTTCTTCCGTTTTCACCTCTTCTCGTTTCTAGGGGTCTGTCTTAAGTAAGGCCATTGTTATTGCTAAAAGCTTTTACCGAAATACGCAAGATCATAGGAATGGCACACTCTACGTTTGAAATATTGTGGTAGCTGAACCTCTTAGTGGCTTGACAAATAAATTCATAGCTAACTTTTGTTTCATTGCTCTATTCTATCACTTTTCGCCTTTTCTACAATCACAAAAGGTTCCCTCGGACGTTTGCGTCCGACAATTTAACTGCCTCCAAATATCTGTTACATAGAGATTCCTAATACTTTGGGCAGCAGAACTCTCCTAGCTCGCTTTGGCGACCGTGGGGATTTTGCACAATGTGTTCACCCCCCACAAACCATATAGCACAAGCTCCTCCGCTGGTCTTTCTAATATGTTTGTCCGAGGGAAAGCCACGAATTGTTAATTTTTGCAAATAAAGATTAACGCTGTTCCTACCGTGCTAATCGAATTACAAAGGCCGTTCCATAAAAACTGAGAGTACTTCTTTTGAGTTGGCAACAGTGCGAAAGGGAAAAATAACCACGCAAACGACTAACTCAATTAATGAAGTACTGTATCTATGGCAACGGTTATTAGCCGTGACAGACGATTCTGGTTTTGTTATTGCGCAGTTGTTTAAGGTACGTCAGCATTTCGTCATACAGCTATGGAGGTGAGTGATTCAGAGTTACGAAGTGAAATGTATTGTGCGATAAAATCTTGCTATCGTTTGGATGAAACTGCTCCTGAGACAGTTGATTTAATGAAAAGAGCTTACAAAGATAAATGTTTGGGTGAGTCAACGATTTTTAGATGGCACCATGATTTCAAAAAGGGACGTTTGTCGGCAGAACTCGCTCCTAGGCCTGGACGACCTGAAAGTGTTGTTACGGAGCGTATTGTTAACACTGTTTGGGAAATCCTTCAAGAAGATCGACGAATGGCGTGTGAAGACATGGCGTCGTTAACTAATATTTCAAAAACGTCGGCATTCCGTATTCCACGCGACAAATTACTGGTGCATTGTGTGTGTTCCTGATGAGATAACAATTGTTAGCCAGAGTTCAGGTGTGTCATAAGTGGAAACAAATGTTTGCAAAGGATCCAGACTTTCTAAGCGCAGTAATAACTGCCAATGAAACATGGGCCCACTATTTCGATTCCCTCACGAAGCGCGCAACGAGTGTCTGGATGCATACAGGCTCGCCTCCTCCGACGAAAGTCCGCCAAACCAAATCAGCTGGGAAGGTGATGATGATAATTTTCTTTGATCATAAAGGTTTATTCTATCAGCATGCCGTTCCTCCACAAAGTACTGCCAATGCTGAGTATTACATTTCAGTCTTGATGTGTCTGTGAAAATACATATCGATTAAGC
Source organism: Macrothele yani (assembly GCA_039090855.1). Taxonomy (NCBI): domain Eukaryota; kingdom Metazoa; phylum Arthropoda; class Arachnida; order Araneae; family Macrothelidae; genus Macrothele; species Macrothele yani. The sequence goes on along the minus strand of CM077024.1, from coordinate 35,170,190 downwards.
TACCGGAACTGGTGGGCAAGTGGACCCTACACCATGATAACGCCCACCCACGTGTAGCTGCTTGTGTTCAACAGTTTCTTACGAAATGCAGTATTGAAATCCTCCTACAACCTGCCTACAGTCCTGACCTAGCCCCGTGCGATTCCTGGTTGTTTCCAACAATGAAGGAGAAGTTCCGTGGGGAAACATTCAACACAGATGCTGGCGTTACTGAAGCTGTAGAGGGGTCGCTAAAGCAGCTTCCACAAAATGCCTCTGCCACATGCTTTGAAAAGTGGACTGAACGATGGGATCGTTGCATATCAGCCGAGGGAAGATACTTTGAGAAAGAATAACATATATTTTGCTGTACCTATATTTCTTCATTTCTTCATTTATTTCTTCATTTTACTCTCAGTTTTTATGAAACGGCCGTTGTAATTAAGACATCCAATACCCGTAACAATACTGATAGAAAATTATAGAACCCAAGAAAAGGTAACATACTGATAGAAAAACTGTGGAATACAAGAAAAGGTGATATACTGGTAGAAAAACAATATACGTAATCCAAAAAAACAGTGACGTACTAGGAAAAAAAAACTAAAACATTTGTCACAATGAAGTCAAAGATTCCCTGGAAAAAAATGTTTGGTTGAATTATAACGAAGTAAATTTCTCCGTCATTTCTGTCCACGCCAGGATTCGAACCCGGATCCCCTCATTCCGGAATAAGTTGCTCTACCAATTGAGCTACGCGGACGTTTTATTCTGATTCCTATCTGCCTTTATGTCGTGTGCGTCCTTCTGGCAGGTACGTCACATCTCCTGGTACGTTACATCATCTCCCCCTTATTTATTTTTTTTTTTCGAAGTGCTGGAGAAGGGATTCTCTTATTTTTCCTATCTCGCGGTGTGGAAATAACATCACACCATTGCGAGATTTTGAACGGTCGGGTCATCCGGATAGTTCGGGCGCCATTATAACAAAGTAAATTTCTCCGTCATTTTTGGTCTACGCCGGGATTCGAACCCGAGTCCGCTTATTCCGGAACAAGTCGCTCCACCAATTGAGCTACGCGGACGTTTTATTCTGATTCCTATCTGCCTTTATGTCGTGTGCGTCCTTCTGGCAGGTACGTCACATCTCCTGGTACGTTACAGAATACTTACGAGAAGTAAATCAAACACAGCTGAATGTTAGAACTAAGTCCGATCTCTTTCGTCTCAGAAACTTCTAAAAATTATCAAAAGAAGAGTTTTTCATAAAACAAATGTTATTTTGAATAACCATCACTGAAAAAAATTATTATTATTGGCCATCCGGTGACCCAGTCTCGAATTCTGGGTGAGGCACGGGTAATGTGCTTATTTTCCGGCGCTTGTTTTACATCTCTTATGAAACCAGTGGCCTTAGGGATGGGCGATTTCTTTTCCTTAAACGGTTATAGGGGTCGTTAAACCTCGAAACAAAATTTTAAAAACAAATTATTACAGCACTGAAATATTTTTTCTTTAAATGAAATGACATATATGTTTGACTACCCTAAATGATTTCTTTCCATTATCTTCGAGTAGGTCACCTCCATACTGTTTGGGTGAGATCCAAATAATGATTTTCCTATAAGTAGTGCTGCTATTTTAACATCCTTTATTTATAAGTTGTCTCTGCTGCACTTAAGGCTAATGGCTTCAGAGAACAACAGACAAAAATGCATGCAAATAAATTTTGTTTTCTGTTTGCGATCTAGACGGTTTCAAATTCGTGAATAGTGATCCTTGGCAAATCATATTTATTTTATCCCTCCTTTGCATCTCATGTATAAACATGATCGAAAAGGTTACAGACCTCTAGTAGGGAAAATAAATATATTGAGAATTAATACCGAGTGCAATAATATCGATAATGACTATGATTCCTTAGTCTTTTTATCTCTATGGGTACGAAAGACCTGCTCCGCCAAGTAGCCGAGTAGTCAGAGGAGTAGGTTTCTGGATAGTCGTCAGAGCTGATGTTGGGTTTGAGTCTCGGATGAAACGTTGGTGGTGTGTTTGTCTTACAGAGCTGGCTCTTTCTCTTCCTTGGAACCAATGGCGCAAAACTAAGCACGGGCGGGCCACTGTTTATAGCTCTCAGAGTTCCTCATAGTCGTCGTTAAACTCCAAATTAAAAAAAAAAAAAAAAAAAAGACGTGTTGCTCATTTATGCAGGTACATTTTGACGCTTTTAGAAACAGCTGAAAGAAAGTAGCCATTTTTCGATACAGTTATTATGGTTAATTAATATCTTTGTAGCAGTAGCATTCCAAAGCTTCCCTCACAAAACGAATTTCCTTCGTCCGAATATTGTCCTACCTTAATTCTGAGCAATCCACCAATCAATAACGATAATGTTGTGCATGATGACCAACTACAAACACCGAATTTCGTAACAGTTCTTGAGGGTGGAGATAATGCGCATCCATCAAATGTGACAACGAAGCGTGCACTAATTGTTACCTCAAATTAAATTGAATTCATTCTGAGCCCTACCAAAAGCTTTACAAACGACCATAAACTTCGTTGGGTGATGGAGAAATCTGAAACATAAGGAAACTTATAGAGGTTCACACTTCGAGATTAATACTATGCTACAGCATTTTCAGAAGACCATACTACATAAAAACACAATATCTACAGAAATGTTTCCTTTTTTCTCTTTTTATTAAAACAGAAAAATGTTTCCACTAAAAATTTTTAATAGGAATTACAGAATTGGTAAAATTTAACTAAAAATACCCGAATTCAGCTCAAATTCCTTAATTTTATATACTGTAGTTTTAGTAGGGCACGTTTTTCAGTAGTGGAAAGTTTTTGTCTACTGAATTTTTGAAACAGCGCGCGCGCCTTAAGTGGATTCAGTGACTCTAAATTAGAAAGATGTTACCCAGTAGTAGTCCAGTGGTTAGGGCAATGGTATCTGACTAACGGTACTTCTGTGTCTGGGTTAGAATACTGGATCAAGACATGGATGTTGTGTTTTCCCTTAAGCGCTGTTCCCTGCCTTAGGTGGATTCAGTGACTCTAAATTAGAAACATGTTATCCAGTAGTAGTCCAGTGGTTAGGGCAATGGTGTCTGACTAACGGTACTTCTGTGTCTGGGTTAGAATACTGGATCAAGACATGGATGTTGTGTTTTCCCTTAAGCGCTGTTCCCTGCCTTAGGTGAATTGAGTGACTCTAAATTAGAAACATGTTACCCAGTAGTAATCTAGTGATTAGGGCACTGGTGTCTGACTAACGGTACTTCTGTGTCTGGGTTAGAATACTGGATCAAGACATGGATGTTGTGTTTTCCCTTAAGCGCTGTTCCCTGCCTTAGGTGGATTCAGTGACTCCAAATTAGAGACATGCCACCCAGTAGTCTAGTGGTTAGGGCATGGGTGTCTGATTTCCGCTACTTCTGTGTCTGGGTTAGAATACTGGATCAAGATATGAAAGCTTTGTTTTCCCTTACGAGCTGTTCCCTAACTTCTGTAGATCCGGTGACTCTAAATTAGAGACATGCCACTCGTAAATAGCCCCTTAGATGTTCATGGGAGCCTCTCAACTACCGGTGCAAAAGCTGCAAAAAAGTACCCGATTTTATCGCTAAACAATTTCCTGGAAGCCAGTGACTCTAAATTAAAGACAGGCGATTCCTTATAGCCTTTGATGCTCATGGCGATTATTTTAGTCTTCAACCCATGAAAGAAAGTGAGAAAAATCCTTATCTTTACCGCTACAGTTACTCTATATTAAAGGCAGGTGACTCTTTTTAATCTAAGGTGCTAATAGGAGTCCTTTACTCCTGAAACAAAAAGAAGGGGAAATTTTAGATTTTTTCACTAAACGCTTCACTCGAGAGCAGTGACTTTAAATTGGGAATTGGAGATTTTTAGAGCGTTAGCAAACTCTCTACGACCTAATATAATATTTTCTGACTACAATACTTGTGATGCTGAAATACATAGAATAAATCAGCAATGTCTATTCACAATGAAATACTTTATTTTAAGATCTACTGTAGTCCATTTGTCCTGATGAAGGCTCGGCAAAACTATAGTAGATTCTAAAATAAAATATTTAATTGTGAATAAACGTTGCTGATTTATTCTATCTCTGTGACCTATTGAGAAGTCAAAGTCATCCAGTAGATTGAGATATCCTAGCCGTAGGTGATGGCATAACATTTTTAGCACGTCTTTTGTAAAAAGAAGATCGTGCTTATGTTATCGGTTTGTCCGTCTGTCTGTGGACACCATATCTTTGCAACTATTAATCTGATTTGAAACATTCTTTTTGCATTGGAAAGCTCGAAATGTGAGAATAATGGTCTTTGCATTCCGGTTTTTTTGGGGGATGCACAACTTTGCAGCTAGAGGGCGTAAATGCAGATGATATCGAATTCAAAATACATTTTATTGCATATATTTGCGTCATTTTATTGCATATATTTGCTTCACTTTATTGCATATATTTTATTAAAAAAATTATTTCTTCCCTTCGATGCCCTTTATAACGAAGACTATTTTAGGCCTAGTTCTTTTTTAAGTAATGCATAGATTTTCCGCTAGGGGGCGTAAAGGTAAATTGCGTTTGTCCGGTTTAAAAAATTATTCGTGCATCGGAAACAGCTCCTCGCGTGAAATGACGCGCATGTAATTTCTAATTTTTGATAGTGAATGGTGTGCCCACCAGGGGGCATAAGTGTTTATTTCTGTTTCTGATGCAATTGCAGCAAAATCTGAGCTTCTGAAAACTCTATTAACAAAATTCTTTCGTAGACCGATACCGCTCACCTCGAAAATCCTTTTGAGAATACCTCCTGCTTAAAATAGTGCATAGTACTCCCGCCAGGTGGCATAGATGTATATCTTATTTTTGTCGTTATCTTTGCTTGTATGAGTCCGATTGGTAAAATTATTTCTTTGTTGGAGAGCGTTTCCGCTGCGAAATGTTTCTCATATAATTAAAAAATTTTTCTTTAACGCACAAGTTTGCTACTAGAGGGCGTATGCTCACGTTTTCATTTACAGCAATATCTACGGAAAACCCGATATAAAATATTCTTTTTCGATTAGATACTACTAACTGTGAAAACTCCTTCGGGGAATTTTTTCTTCCCAAAATAATGCACAATTTCGCCGCTAGGGGCGCCAAAAGTTTATTCTGTTTTTCTTAATATCTCTACTTCTAAATGTGCGATTTAAACTTTCGATACCGGATGACATTTACTTTGTGGAACACATAGGCTAGCATTTGAGGAGTTTTCCAGTTCACAGTTCTGTCGGGTCCACTTTCAAATGTCTTAGCCTTGGTAGCTCACTGAGATGCCTTAGCCTAGGAGGGGCCCACTAAGGCCTTAATCCGGTGGTGATCGGGATTTGAATTAGAGCCCATCATGACCGATTCAGACCAATCAGCCAAGACCTCGTTCGCTGATTCGCATCAGACCAATCAGCCAACGAGGCGGCATCAAAGTTACTTTATATGTATCACTGAAAAATTAAAATACTTGACCTAACTTTAGAAATCGAGAAATGGCAGTTCCAAGCCGCTTTGTCGGTTTAGCAAACAATAAATAGCAATGTAGAAAATTTATACAGGATTACATGGAAAGTCCGTGATCAGGCCAATATCTCACGAACTATGGCAGTTAGCGATTTAATTCTGGTGCAGTTGTAGAGGAAACCTGCTATGGCGTACACAATAACACCACGAGGGATCCGCTCGCCCACTTTTTTGTGGGAGATGAAGGGCTATCGTGCCCCCTTTTCATATAGGGCAAAAAAGTCTATTACAAACTTGTTCAGCGAGGCAAAAGTAGTACATAAATGTTTTTGTCCCATAACAAAAGATGGAAGGGGACTCTCCAAATGTGAAAAAAGCGGAAAGCTATCTGCGTCGCTGTGTCCGAAGCATATTTGCATAGATTTTAAATGTCGTGCTTTCTGCTCCGTCGTCAGAATACAAAAAAAAAAAAAAAAACTTGCGTGGTCGGTATGCCAACACTTCGTGAACCATTGACGGGAAGTCGAAAGCTTTGCCACGTATGCAAGTCAATTATATGTGCATACAGTTTTCCTATTGGATGAGTGTTTCGCCACTTTATGCTATTTCTCCTTGTCTCAGTGTACTTTTTACTGTATTGGACATCAAAGTCTGATATTGAATATGTCAAGGAACTACGTTTTATTTCAGAACAAGACCTGTTGATAAGGTTTGTACGAAAAGTTTTCCTTTGTGCTTTCATTTACTTAGAACTTACCAGCTTAGATAAGTTAGAAGTACTAAGTTCTTGTCTAAATACTCGGTTGTTGCTTCCGGATGTTGTAATTTTCTTGGGGCCACATTCTCGGTCCCCTTCCATCTTTTGTTATGGGACAAAAAACATTTATGTACTATTTTTACCTCGTTGAAAAAGTTTGTAATTGACTTTTTTGCCCTATCTGCAAAGCGGGATGCGATATCCCCCTCAACCTTCCAAAAACAAAAAGGAGGCGAGGGGATCCCTCGTGGTGTTATTGTGTGCACCATAGGGGTTTCCTATACAACTGCACAAGAAGTAAATCGCTAACTGCCATAGTTCGTGAGGTGTTGGCCTAATCAGACTTTCCTTGTAACCCTGTATAATGAAAAAGCTTTTGAGGCTGAAACACACTGGTTAGAAATGTGGACTTTGATATTCTGTGCTGGAAAAACACAAAGCCTAATTTGTTTGCTTCTTCGCAGTAGCTATTATGACATTGCATATGATGGTTTGCAGTCATTCCGGTGTTGCCGTGGTCTAAACGCTGGCTTCTGACCATTCGTCCGAGATAGGTCAGGGTTCGAATCCCTGCGTGGCATGGATGTTGTGTTTGTATTACAGCACTGGGGGAGCGGGAAAGACATTGTTTTGCGAAAATTTCGAGTGATCGCTGCCTAACAGATAAGTTCGTCAACCAACACGGTGTTACTCCATTTTACTTTCAAAGATTTAATTTAAAGAATCGATCTTGCAAATGTGGGAGAGTTGATGCCACAATGAATCATCTCCTCTTTGATTGTGGTGATTTAGAACATCTTAGAAATACTTTTCTATGTCATTCGCGGATTGCTGACATTAAGAAAGTCTTGTCATCATCGGTGGCGTTGCAGCGAGTTTTAAAGTTTATTCAATTTATCAGTTTAAAAGAAGATCGCATTATGAATGTTCCAAGAACGGTTCAGACTTCTGCGCATGCGGATTCGGCATATTCAGAGGACTCGTGGACGTTGGAATAACTTACTACTGGACTTAGATCAGATTTGAGTTTTTGTTTATCATTTTGGTTGTCTTCGCAAGCTGTGGAGATTCTCTTATACATTGTTCACTTAGTTACAATTGTTTTTCGTGGCTTTGTGGGTTTCAGCGATCTGTTATTGAATGTCGTCATTGATTTTTGTTGTTTTCCGAATACTTTGGAATTTGTAACTCTGAAAATGTTTTAATTTTCAATTGTGCTATTGTTAACAGTTTTGTCGTGTTAATAATTGCTATTGTAAAGTTGCACTGTTGTGATTCTTTTACTTCGTGTACGAAAGGATTTTCTTGCATCCTGGAATATATTATTCTTGAGTCTGCAGTTGTGGTGAATGGTGGTGTCTAAAACTTTCAGAGATGTACAAAGATAATTGGAATGTTAGTAATTATGATATTTTAAATTAATCTTTGTGATTTGTAGCCGCACTTCATGGTTATATGATTATTATTATAAATTTGAGCATTAATAGTTTTGATGTTCAATTTTGCTACTTCGATATGTTTTTCATCTTTTATTTGGAAATTTTTCTTTTGAATAGAGAACCGAATTGGTTTGTTCCACAGGCGAACGGGTTTCCCTGGTATCTGATTATGAGCTGCAGATCACGGTGTGGTTGGTGGCTGTTCTTCCAGTCGGTGCCTGCGGTTTCTTGGAAGTTTGCTGTCACAACATTCCAGTGACCCCAAATCAGGGACAAGCGACTGCTTGTAGCTCATCGAGTTGCTCACGGTGCTCGCTACCCTCCCCCTCCATAATATTTTGTGTATTGGAAAACTACGTGAAGCGTCAACACAATTGGGCATATTTGTTTTTGCACATGTACACCTATTTTAATTTTTATCGTGCCTGTAGACGTATTAGGGAGAAACAGTAAGAGTTCAATTCAATTCATTTTCTTTTGCTGAGCGAAAAACAAAAGAACAGTACTACAGATAATGCAGTTGAAACGATGCCCAGCCAGGAAGGAAGCAGGGGGAAAGGCCAGCCAGTCCTGCCAAGGCCCCATGCTCCCTAGATCAGTTTTACAATGAGGGTCGTAGTTTTAAATTACAGTATTCATGATTAGTGCGATGCGTGGGTTAACAAGTGAGGTACAAACGTCTCCTCAATCACTTGAGTCGGCAAACTGAAAAGTATTATTACTGAGGCCATAAAGCAAATCCTAAGTAAAAGGTGTGACGATGAGAAAACTGCAAAGCATGCAGAGTCAGATAATTTTTTCCGTTGTTAGAATCCCTGGTATTCTACCTATCAAACAAATTGGACATCACGTTTTCACTTTCAGGCTAACACAAAAGGACAAAACATTTGCCAATAAATCGCAAGACTTAAGAGGTAGAACAAGGAGGAAATAGAATGCTGGATCAGAGAGAAAGCAAGAAAAATAAGAAAGGAGGGGGAAAAAAGGAGAAAAAAAGAAGAAGGAATTAAGAGACGAGATTCTTGGTAAGCATCCTGTGCCTTGTGGGGGAGGGGAATAAGAGAAGAAGTGTCGGAATGTCGTGGCCAGTGAGGAAGACGGAGAAGGGAAAGAAATCCCCCCTTGGGGCGCGACCTGCGACCATCGATTTTCGATGGAAGTTATCGAGCGCCAGGACTTGGCGTTGCCTGCTGCGTCAGTGGCAGCAGCAGCAGCACAACATCTTTGTCTCGAGATGTTATTAGCGAACATTCATCACACGCATTAACGATGGATATTGCTAACATCATTAATTATTTTGCTTCCCATCCCATGAGAATTCACATGAACTTTTACCGTTTATTTATTTTGCCTAAGGGAAACCTATGCAACCGTTTTCGACGAGTAGGAAAATTTAGAAAAAAAAAAAAAAAAGGTGGAAAACAGAGCTAAATATTTTGATAAGTACAAATTACGACGAACCTCTTTTGAATTCCATTTCAAATACCTTCCTTTCTTTTTCTACATTTCTTGACTGTTCACTATTTATTATCCGTACTCTTCGTTTTACTTACATGATTTTTGTTTGTTCTCCTATTTTGCCCTCTCTCACTTTTGTTTATGACTCCCTTTTTCTCTTATTTATCCACCAATGAGTACATTCTAGGGCTGGAGCAAGTTTTTCTGTGAAATTCACAAATTTACTGATGACACGGAGCAAACCTGCAGCTTTCTGCTCCGGAGCCGAATGCTTTTCCAATCAAGCTACACCGACGGAATTTATCGCTGCAACTTTGCCGTCTTGGCATGTGCTTCAGCTCTGTAGTACGTCATATTTCTTATCTGGAGGGGGTGAGATTTCAAATTACGTTCCTTCGAGTGCAAAAAGTTCACTACTTCCACTCAAAAGTACGCAGTTCTTACTTTCATATACCTTCGTCATATCACTGTGGGCAGGGGCTGATCCAGAAGCTCATCTTAGGAAGGGGCGATTGCTGTTGTCTAAAAAAAAAGATGGATAGAGACACTGACTCTGGATGGGTCTCTCTCCCGCCCATCCTCTCTCTCCCTTCCTCTCTCACTCCCTTTCTCTCCCTCTCTCTCCTTCCCTTCCTCTCTCACTCCCTCTCTTCCTTCCTCTCTCTCTCCCTCTGTCCTTCCTTCCCTTCCTCTCTCACTCCCTCTCTTCCTTCCTCTCTCTCTCCCTCTGTCCTTCCTTCCCTCCCTCCCCTCTCTCTCTCCCTTCCTCTCTCACTCCCTCTCCCTCTCCCTCCCATCCTCTCTCTCCCTCTCCCTCCCATCCTCTCTCTCTCCCTCTCCCTCCCATCCTCTCTCCCTCCGATCCTCCCTCTCTCTTTCCCTCCCTCCTTCCTTCCCTGCCGCTCTCTCTCTCTCTCTCTCTCTCTCTCTCTCTCTCCAGTGCTCGAAATAGAAATTTTGAAGTGCTAGTATGCTCATATTTAGTTTAAAATCATCCGGAAAAAAAAACCTTTCCCAAAAAATCTCCAAACTTGAAAAAGTAAAGAAAAAATCCCTGGAAGAAAAACTCGCTTATTTGAAAATGTAATTGACAGTTTTGTGGAATATTATTGCACCATAAGTAACAAACGATGGCGGTCGATTTGAGTTGGTCGGTTTGTGGATCCAGCAGGCACTACTTATGCTATAGCGAGGACGGACTGGGGTTTGACTTGCTTATAACGAGGAGTCTGTACCCTGGAACCAACGGATTAACGAGACTTCCAAACCTCGGCTGATCATTAGTGCTTCGGCTGGACTTGAACCCAGAACTTTAAGGTATCAAGCCGCAGCCTCCTCCAATAGGGACTTTCATGAAGTAGAAAGTCAGGCAATTAGAATCTGCACAATCAGAATGAATATTCAGTCTTCGATTAATAGCAATCTCACCATCCTAAAAAAAAAAAAAAAAAAAAAAAAAAGTCCGAGGTCGAGAAAGTTTACACTCATTGCTGCAAAACTAAAATTTGTATTTAATCTATTATTCCCAATTCCTCATTCTATGAAGAAACTGTTCAAATTCAATATATTAAATTAATTATATAAAAAATTACAGACATCTTCAGTGGGATTATCTGGGGCTTGGGAAAGATTTGACACTGTTACAAAAAATCTACTTAAAACTGAGAACCTGAACTTATTCGTTTGTTTATTTTTAAATACAATCGTATCGTAAACGAGTACATGACATGCTCAAATATAAGTAACCATACGTACTTACAAATAACTGCGTCAATAAATATAAATAATCTCGTATTACTTCATTTTAGATATTATAGATTTCAAGATAAATTGTTTAATAAATGTGTAAAGTGACACACATACATAATTAGTACAATAAAGTCACTGATCACAAGTAATAAAGTATATTTGTGTACGTTTTATATTAAACTATATTTGTGTCAATCTCATAAATAATATGTTGTCACTTCATCACCATATTTGTCATAAAATTGCGCTGTCCATTTGCCCAGCATGTGACAACGAGTATATCTATTATCCCAGATGTGCCATCGAATAATATACTTCCAGTTGATTCTATGAATAAATGAGTGTGTATGTAGTACACGTATTCCAAATCTGAAATCGGGCCGCGGGTGGCTTAGTGGTCAACGTTCGTGACTGTCACGGACAAAACCTCAGGTTCGATCCCAGGCAGGTACGAACGCTCGAACCACTAAATATCCACCGTGCGTCGGATGGGCACGTTAAGCCGTCGGGCCACGGGTACTGCCCCCCCCCAGTAATAAATAAAGGCGTCTTTCACCTCTTTCTACCTCGCTTCCGTGTCACTTTCCTATCGGGCACTCTAGCCCAAATTTCCTAGCTTCCTATTTCTAAGGGTTGCTTAAGACCTGGGGTCAGACACTCCCTTCCTAAAATCTTTACATATGATCTGATCTCTTCTGAAATCGAACCGCTGATGGCTTAGTGGTTAGAGATTCAGACTACTGATGGAGGGACCCCAGGTTCAAACCTAGCCTGATAGGCTTGAACCTGGGGGCTCTCCGTGGTGGTGTGAATTTCTAACAATTGCTGACTATCCGCAGTGCATCGGAGGAGCAGTGATGGCTCCTGGGTAGGAAGGAATCCCCTGTTAAAGTTCCTAAACATCCCCTAATTTCTCTCTGCCTTCTATGTGCAAAATCGTACGCTTGTACAGTGGCGCCATCTAGTGTGTTCTCTCTCACTTACAAACTATTCTGTCAGAATCGCTAGATTCGCTCTAACTTTCCATATACGTATTTGAAATATATGGATTTTTTGAGTACATATATTTGAAATATCATCATCATCATCATTGTCAACCATTATTAATCCACTGCTGGACGAAGGACTCCCCAAGTTTCCTCCACAACGGTCTGTCTTGTGCCAATCTCCTCCATGTCACTCCCGTATACTTTCGAATTTCATCCACCCATCTTCCATGTGGTCTTCTTCTGGGTCTTTTCCTGTCACTTGGAATCCAATCTAAAATTTCGGCTGTCCATCGATGGTCTGTTCTTCTGGCAGTATGTCCAGCCCATTGCCATTTCAGGGATTTAACTCTGATCATGATGTCTTCCACTCTTGTCATTTTTCGGATCCACGTGTTCCTCTTCTTATCTCTCCTGGTTACACCAAGCATGCACCTCTCCATGCTGCTTTGAGTTGTCAGCAGCCTTTGTATGTCTCTTTTAGCTAAGGTCCACGTCTCTGCACCATACGTAAGCACTGGAAGGAGGCATTGATCAAACACTTTTCTTTTAAGACATAATGGCATATTGCTCTTGAAAATTATATATATGTACTCAAAAATGAGTACATATATTTGAAATTAGAAATACCAGGTATACTCACAATTGATTCCCTGTATATACTCAAAAATGAGTACGTGTCTTTTCCAGAAATGAGACACGGAACTATTATAAGCCCAGAACGTACTCAAAAACGAGTACAATTTGCTTATTTCAAGTACCAATTTTTAATGCGCAATGGGTAGTTTCATTTTCATACTTCGAAGGATTGAACTTATAGCTCATGTGTACACCATTCCCCTACCCTTTAGGATTCCCACACGGCTATTTCTTCAGGGCATGTGGCTCATAAAGTTTCTATCTTTAAGAATGTGCGCTCGTAAGTCAGGGACTGGAAAAAAAAATCCACTACCAAAATTAGCGCCTGCATATAAATTCCGAGTAAAAAAAGTGCCGGTATGTAAATTCTGGGTTAAAAAAGTGCTGTTATGACCTCACACACACACACTCTTTCTCTCTCTCTCTCTCTCACACACACAAACACACTCTTTCTTACTCTCTCTCTCTCTCTCTCTCTCTCTCTCTCTCTCACACACACACACAAACACACTCTTTCTTACTCTCTCTCTCTCTCTCTCTCACACACACACACAAACTCACTCTCTCTCTCTCTCTCACACACACACACACACAAACACACACAAACACACTCTTTCTCTCTCTCCCTATCTCTCTCTCTCTCTCTATCACAGGGACGGATTGGGACGACCAAACCAGGCCAGAAATTTAGTCATTCGGTTCACTACAAAAACACACACACCGAACTAAGTTGTTTCCTCGTGAATTTGTTTTTTGTTAGATCCTGGATGAAAGAGAACTGTTGAAATATGCATTGTAAAATGAATTCAGTCGTGAACAAATTTTAACAATTAAAGAATTTAAAAAACCCGCTCATTATTAAATGCAACATCCAACCACGCTGCATTTAGTAGCGAGTGGATTTTTTTTTTAATCCTAGATAATTGTTTTCTTTTTAAATATTCTGTTTACGCTTTCCAACCGTAGGTTGAAGAAGTGTATATGCTCCAGTTTTTCCGTCCGTCTGTCGGCACGATAACTCAAGTAAAAATAGTTCGATTTCAATGAAATTTCAGTATGTGGTAGGGGACCATCGGGGGACGAACCCTATTGAAAATGGGTGAAGTGGGGTCAAAGGTCACGTCATAAGAGTGGGATCCATTCAATTGCCCTTATGCGTCATAACTTGCGTAAATATGGTTCGATTGCAATGAAATTTTAGTATGTGGTAGGGGACCACATGGGGACGAATCTTATTGAAAATGGGTGAAGTGGAATCAAAGGTCAGGACATAGGAGCGGGATGAATTCCATTGCCCTTATGCGTCATAAGGTGCGTAAAAATGGTTCGATTTCTATGAAATTTCAGTATGTGGTAGGGGACCACCTGGAGAGGAACCCTATTGAAAATGGGACAAATGGAGTCAAAAGTCAGGACATAGGATCGGGATTCATTCCATCGCCCTTATCCCACACTATTAAGGTGGACGTCAAGTAATTTTGCTTCCTGTATTTCCAATGGAAAACCTTTTGTACATATTCCCTTCACAATTAGCGTGTTCCCAAGGATGGAAATTTGAACATCGATTAAAATAACTTCATACTATAACTTGGAATACTTAACATTTTCTAAAACATAACCATAATTATATTAAAAAACAATAACGTTTCCTTTGGTGGTGTTCAAACCAGAGAAAAGATAGCGCGACCTGTACTTTGATGACGTTAGTGGACAAATAAAGGTTGGATTGCATAATTACGGTTATGGTTTAGAAAATATTATTACGGTTATGGTTCAGAAAATATTATTACGGTTATGGTTTAGAAAATATTAAGAATTCCAAGTTATGAAATGAAGCTATTTTAATCAATGTTCAAATTTTCATTCTTGGGAACGCATTAATTGTGAAGAAAATGTGTACAGAAGTTTTTCCATTGGAAGTATAGGAAGCAAAATTACTTGACGTCCACCTTAAAGTAGCAATTCTTGTATGTATGTATGTACATTTTATTTTGAAAACGGCTCCATGAATTTTGATGAAAGTCGTTAACCTACCGTTTTCTGGTACTAGAAATCGATTTAGCTTGATCTCGACTTTAGGAGAATTCGTTTAGTGGGTTAAATAACCACCCCGAATTATAACGTTCTTAGTGTCATGGCGTCGTTCCATTAATGTTTTCAATGCTTAGAAATCTTATGACGTCACAATCTCGCGTTTGAGAATGTTGGCGCGCGGTCACGCCATCTGTCTCATTACGTCAAGCGTTGTGTGTGGATACTATTAAAGTTTTATGACGTCATACTCTTGCCAGCAGATGGTCGCGATTCCCATCTGCTTCATTACGTCACGCGTTGTGTGCTTCTGTCCGTCCGTACGATAACTCGCGTAACAATCGTTCGATTTCGATGAAATTTTAGTATCTGGTAGGGTATCATTTAAAGTGAATTTAGGAACCTCATTTAAAGTGAACGAAATGGGGTGAAAAGTCAGTACATAGGAGCGGGATCCACTCCACTGCTGTTATGCGTCAAAACTAACGTAAAAAAGGTTTGATTTCGATGAAATTTTAGTATGTAGTAGGGGACCACCTGGCCACAAACCCTATTGAAAATGGGCGAAATGGGGTCAAAGGTCAGGACATAGGAGCGGAATCACTTCCATCGCCATTATGCGTCACAACTTACGTAAAACTGCTTCGATTTGGATGAAATGTTAGTATGTTGCAGGGGCCTGCCTGGGGACGAATTCTATTGAAAATGGGCAAAATGAGGTCAAAGGTTAGGACACAGGAGCGGGATCTATTCCATATCCCTTATGCATAATAACTTACGTAAAAATGCTTCGATTGCGACAAAACTGTATCATGTTATTTCGGAGGTATACTGAACCGGTTCTGTTGAATATCATCGATATGGGATCGAGGGTCAGGGCGCAGGACCGAGATTTATTCCACAGCCATTATTCTCATAACTTGAGTAATGATTTCTGGTATGTTGGAAAGCGTACTATAATCAATGCATTGCATGATTTTACTTTTTTGGAAAAAATATTAAAAAAAAAAGTCACACGATTTTTTTGAGGACCTCATTTCCAACTAAATCACCATGAAGATTATCGTAAACATATTGAAATTTACATATACCACATAGCAATTTTTCTACACCATTAATTTTCATATTTATTTGGTGACTGATCACCTAGTGCGCAATGATATTGGTGCATTCCCTTTGAGTAGACACCTTTTTAAAGTCTATTATTTTGACCCATGAACCTCCATTTTCCTCTATGAACTAGTACATCTAAATCGCTGTTTCTTTTAAAATAAATAAGGATGGGACACGGATGTTGGAATATCTCTTCGAGAGAATCACTTCTTGCTCTGTGTCAGTCTATGGATAAAGGGTGACGATGATGGGCCGCTACAATGGGTACTAATGTCACCTACACACTGCGAAAGGAGAGTAAGGTAAGGAATACAGATGGATCTAAGCACCAAGTCCAACGACTTAAGTTTGATTGTATAATAAATACACTGCCGGAAAGTGAAAAAAGAACACCAAGAAAGAATGGGCGGACGATCATGAAATTTATATATATTAATGGGGTCGAGTTTACGTAGGTGTGATGTTAATTTCGGGACCAACCGGTGAGCTCTTACGCCACAGCTCGGCATAATATGCAAATTATCGTCGGTGGTATTTAAGGAGTATACGGCGAAGTGAATGTAATCAGTCGTTGGCGTACGGACACGTGCGAAGACCCTGAAGAAGCTGCAATGCCTGGACATGGAAGACGTGTACAATTTCAGCAGTTATCGGACTTTGAGCGAGGTCGCTTAGTCGGACTCCTCGAGGCCGGGTGGTCGTATCGTCGTATTGCGGAGCGAATTGGACGGGAAGTAACGGTGGTGGTACGATGGTGACGTAGATGGTCAGAGAAACATTCCCACACGAGATGACGTGGAACCGGGAGTCACAGACGGACTGATGAGCGGATAGATCGACGCATAAGAAGAGCGGCGTTGCCAAGCAGAACATCCACTGCAACGCAAATCCGAGCTGCCGTTGCACCTGAGGTGACTGTGCGAACAATCCGCAACCGTCTACTTAAAGCAGGACTACGTGCACGTGTGCCTCTGCCATGTGTACCTCTGACTCCAGCCCACCGTCAGGAACGGCTGCAGTGGTGTCGCCAACGTCTGCATTGGAGAACGCAATGGCGATCTGTCGTGTTCAGCGATGAAAGCAGATTCTGCTTGGGAACCTCCGATGGCCGTATGCGTGTTCGCAGACGCACAGGGGACCGTCTCCACCCTTCTTGCATCCGCCAGCGAGACACAGGGCCTACACCTGGTCTCCTGGTGTGGGGAGCGATCAGCTATCAGTCCCGAACACAACTAGTGTTTGCGCCGGGTACGTTAAACAACACCTCCTACATCAACAACATCATTCAGCCCGTTGTTGTGCCATTTGTAAGGTCGGTCCATCAAGGTGTTTTCCAGCAAGATAACGCAAACCCACACACGGCACGTGCAACGCAACGTGCCTTCAGGGTGTGAGACAACTTCCATGGCCTGCACGTTCACCGGATTTGTCCCCCATTGAGCACGTGTGGGATTTTATAGGACAACGACTTATCCGGTCTCCACGGCCAGCCACGACCATTCCGGATTTACGCGTCTAGGTTGAAGATGCTTGGAACTCAATACCCCAAACTTATATCCAACATTTGTACGACAGACTCCATGCCAGAATTGCACAGTGTGACGCAGTTCATGGCGATTCAACCTCGTACTAACCATGTTACATGGAATTTATTATTTTTAGTTTACCAGCAAATACAGCTGTATTTTGCCATAATGTTTTGATCACGTTATCCTCTGTATTCCGTTATTATACTGTATAAATTTCGTTGGTATCAGACGTCTCCATCTTGGTGTTCTTTTTTCACTTTCCGCCAGTGTAGTTAGCTTTAGCGTAATTAATTATAACAGCATGCTTGGTCTAGCGGCACTTTTCTCACATACGAAAAAAGAATTTTGTTGGGTCATTTCAAATCAAACGCTAGCACATGCATAAAAGGGAATACTTTTCTTTTTCTTTCAAAAAAAATCTTTTTATATAAATATAAATCAAAACTCAGATGCAGTTAGTGATTATTATTCGTGAGTGCAAAAACAGTTATTCGTTCATTCCGAAAAAAACGGACGAGAAACACAAGAAAGTGGGCCATTTCTTTAGTGGTCCACCATGAAATGACCCGGTATCCCGGTGGGCCAATCCGATCTTGAACACGCATGCACACACACACACACACACACACACACACAGAGAGAAACTGGCGGAACTACCTCTCAATTTTTAGGAACTATTTCCTAACAACGTGGGCAAAATATTAGGCTATACATTTTTTGGTCAGATCGTAAAACGTATTTGGGCAGTATAGAACTGGGAGCGATGACATCATTTGAACATGTTGTACGTAAAGTGATTATATCGATAAAGTATAAATTAAAATAAAACCTGAATTTTATATCTATATATACGCTTTTTCGATATAAAACATTTTACTCACATTATAAACAATGTCAAACTGTATTAATTTGGATATCTGTGCATTAGTATGAATTCCACAAGAACCGTAGCTCTTACGATATTCACAGTGCGTCAAAGAATTTTTAATACTGGCCCTAGATTTCAGACTACGGTGGCGCCACCAGTGTAATCGCGAATGCGTTATAAACCGTGACCATCTGCTTGCTTTCTGCCAAAAGTACTGCGCAGTTGTTAGAGTAACTCAAACGAAACGGCCGTTCATTAGAGAAGTAAAATGTTTTTCATGTTGAATTATTAAGATGGAACAAAAGGCTGTTATTAAATTTAACGCAAAACTTGGTAAAAGGGCCTCGGAAACGTACCAAATGATGAAACAAATTTACGGTGAGTTTTGTTTAAGTAGATCAAATGTTTACCTGTGGCACAAACGTTGTTTGGATGGAAGAGAGACGCTAGAAGATGATAAGCATACCGGAAGACCAAGTTCATCTAGGACACCTGAGATTATTGAAAGAGTGCGTGATTTCGTGGCAAACAATCAATGTGCGTCATGTTGGAAAGTCTTTAAACATCAACAAAGAAACTATTCGAACCATCCTGTATGAAGATTTGGGCAAAACAAAAGTCTGTGCTAAATTTGTTCCACACACGTTAACCAATAAACAAAAATCAAGGAGAAGTGCACATTGCAGAGACATCATTTCAGCAGCTGAAAATGATCCAAACTTCTTAAAATCGATTGTTACTGGTGTTGAAACATGGTGTTTTCAATATGATCCTAAAACAAAGTGACAAAGTGAGGAATGGAAGTCAAAAAAACTCGCCACAAGCCAAAAAAACAAGAAAAGTTCCATCGAAAATCAAAACAATGCTCATTACGTTCTTCGATAGTAAGGGTATTTATTATCCACAAAGAATTTGTTCCAAGTGGACAAACAATTACTGGTGAGTTTTATTTAAATGTTTTGAGGCGTTTGATGGGCAGAATTCGTCGCATTCGTCCAGAATATCGAGATGAAAACAGTTGGTGTTTGTTGCACGATAATGCACCCAGTCACACCTCACTTCTTGTTCGTAGATTTTTGGCGAAAAATAACGTCTGTGTGCTGAATCATCCACCGTATTTGCCTGATTTAGCACCCTGCGACTTTTCTTTGTTCCCAAAACTTAAAATGACGTTAAAAGGGTGTTATTTTGATGATATTTCAACCATACAAACAGTTTCGACGCGTGCTTTGGAGGCAATTCCGCAAAGGAACTGGAACAGGCATTCGAATCATTATTAAATCGCTGTAACAAGTGTATTGAAGCCGGAGGGACTTATTTTGAATAACAAACCAAAACAAATTATAATTTCTTGTTTCTATTTCATTTTACAGACCCAGCCTTAAAAATTCTTTGACGCACTGTGTACATCAAACAACATACGTGTTTTCTCCCCCTACCTTATCTGTTTTCTTTCTTTGAAGAAAGATTGATTTTATTATACTTAAATGAAATTAAAAAAAAGCTCTCGCTCTTATAAAAAACACACACAATAAAACCTACATAATAGGCTACGTCTCTCCCTAAAGCTCTGGCATCATTCAGTACTTGCAGCGCCATCTGTTTTTATCCGATGGCCGAAATCGGAACTAAGCTCACCGCTATCGCACGAGCTCTGACGTCATTCAGTACTTGCAGCGCCATCTGCTTTTAACCGGTGTCCTAAATCGGAACTAAGCTCACCGTTATCGCACGATACGTAAAATTAAGGAGAAATACCGGAAAATAAAATAAAGTTACTAAGGCAAACGACTTCATCTGTGGCAACACGCACGTGCTCTAACAACTTTCTGTGGCGTTTGTTCTGTTACGTAGGTGTTATGTCGTGTTTTATTTCATTTTCTTCGTATTGCAGAGTCATGTCATAAAAAGGAATAAAATTGCAGAGTAATTTCATAAAAATGAATCAGCGTTATTTTATTTCATAAAAAGGAATCAGCGGAATATTGAATGGGAATATTACGAAAATTTTGATGTTGGTGACCTATCTTATAGACTGTCCGTTAATAATTCAATCGTTTATTATAGTTATGTATATGTATTTTACGATCCGTGTTATAAAAATTTCAGTCAGCTTTTTCACCCGTGCGTGGCACCGGATATGAGCTAGTACTAACAGAATAGCCGTTTTTTGATCAGGGTGGAACTTTGTGGGAGACGTTTTTCTTTATCCTGCTGATAACTATAAGGCTCGTATTTCGTGAAACTTTCTTTTATAAACTGGGCAATCCAAGATAGTTTAACCCGCGCCTCAAGAATGGCATTTAAAAAAATTTAAAGTTCTGAATGGTTAATAGTTGAAATAGAAAATAATATTTTTCTTTATTATCAGAAGGAATTTGAAACGGCAGGTAATAAAAAAAAGCCAAATATTTATCTGATTTCCGAAGTAATCAAAAAGGAAGAAAAATGAGGCGATGAATGTGATGTTTCGCTGCTTCACGGAAATAAGTAATGGGGCGTGTGCCCCCTCTGCCTGTACGGTTCCGCCGCCATTGTTGACTCTCCAAAGCACTCCACGGCTTTTTAAAACTTTTCCATAAACAAATTGGGCAAAATTTTTAAATCATAAAGCGGGAAAAGCAACTGAAAAATCATCACTATTTTCCTGGCGTTCAATTACACGTTTTGCGAGAAAACGAGCTCCGTACTCTTTACATTTGAAGTCTGGAGAGATTTTTTCAAAATAAATTTGAGCCCTTCCATTCGGATGGCATAATTCAATAGAGAAATGTCCAGCTTGAATCGAATCATTCCTAAGCAATATGACGGGCAATTCCTCTTCAAAACACTCGCTTGTTCTTTCGCAGTGCGTGATTCACACTTTTTTTTTTTTTAAGAGAACTTCCATTTACTTCATTTCATCAAGTCATTCCTGCGCCATTCATTGTCTTACTAGCGATTCCCTCTCGGAAGTTTGTAGAAATATTACATCAGACAATAGAGGTGTATATAGAATTTTTTTTTTTTTTTCGGTGGCGGCCGACTGAGAATGAAAGTTTTTGAAATCCATCAGGACAAAAATAAAAGTTAATGAAAAACAGAAGAAAAAATTAAAGCACTATTTTCTACTGTAAGTTGGTGCATCTTTATTTAATTAAAGCAGTTTTTCTAATGTAAGTCGCATTTTAACAAAGAAATTAAATGCTTTCGGAGAAGGCCAAGACCCCCTTGTCCTCCCCTCTAAATACGCCCTGTCAAACAAAAACCCATTGGTTTTCAATACCAGTCAAAATCTCTTTTCCCTTCCGCTCACAGTTTCCTCTCTTTCTGAAACTAGTTTTTTTTTCTCTCTCTTTCTGTTCTCTGTCTCTAAAGCTAGAACAAAATATTTAATCTCCAAATACACAGCAAATTTTAATTGTTAAAATTTTTTTTACGAAAATTTGTGCGTTTATTACCGTAATTTTAAAAAAAGAAATACGTGAATTGTTTAGGATCTTGGCCATATAAAAAAAAAAAGTCCGCTGGCGGGGGAGGGGACAGTCGCCCCATTGGGATCCGTTACTGTCTGTGGGGGAATCACAATGAGACTGATTAATTATTTGTGCAGCTTTTCCAAACTTTTCGGCTTGCGTTACCACATCGAGTGGGCCAAATGTAGCTGGAAGACGTGGCACACAGTCACAATAATGTCCAAATAGCCAACACAAAATCTTCAACAATGTGAACGACATTCTTCTTTCGCAAAGAACAGTGATAGAGTTCTAAAAAAAAAGTGCCTTAGCGGTGAAGGGTTAGGTGAAACAAATCCAAAAAGAATGACCTTAAAATTTTCAAAAGCAACTTAGAATTTGATTTGTTGTTTCCATCAGTTAGTAATTTTATTTAAAGTTTTATTACTAATTATTTTGTATCAACTTTCATTAAAATTGCTTAATTGGAGCAATTTTAAATAAAAGATAAAAGTTACGTGGGAGTCAGATGCTAAGAATGTTAAGTTTCTCCTTAGATACTGTTCTGTCATTTTGTACTGTGTGACGTACGACAGAGGTGACGCCAGTGTCGTAACCATGTTTCAAAATCTGGTGGGGGTCAGATCACACATACACATTATATATATATATATATATATACACAATATTTTATACATACTGTATAAGATAAAGTTTGGGACCCCCTCCTCTAAACACACACACGCAGGAGCAAAGAAGTTGATGGCCGCTCCGGTGGCGCAGTGGTCTAAGCGATGGCTTCTGATCATTCGTCCGAAAGGGGTCCGGGTTCGAATCCCGGTGAGGCATGGATGTTGTGTTTGTCTTACGGCACTGGCTCTCTCCCTTCCCTGGAACCAGTGACCCTAAATTAGGGACGGGCGACTGCTTATAGCCCATTGAGTTGCTCACGGTGGTCGTTAAACCTTCAATCAAAAAAAAAAAAAAAAAAAAAAGAAGTTGATGAAGCACGATCTAACGGGCACGGCATAGGCGCCTCTGTTGGCAAATTGTGGAACTTAGCGAACACAACTGTAAAGCTATGATAGATAGGGAAGAAATGCAAATTACAAAGTTGTAGAACTGACTTTGCTCATTAGGAATCGATATCGCTGTTTTATTTAATACACATTATACACGTGTGTCTGCATTCTACGAAAAATTGCACTCTTGTATTATTACATTTAGTTGGTTCACATCATAAAAGAGTGTGCATTATATCATTATATTCCTGAAAAATGGGGGGGCTTAACATTGGGGATCCCGGCTCTGGAATCGGGGGGTTAATTACATTAAAGTCAAAATTTTAACTTCAATGTTATTAACTATAGGCTTTACGGGTGTTTTAATAAATCAAATTTTTTGGAACCTACGACTATTTTTCGTAAAATTAAATTGTTTTTACTTTATTGCGCGAAACACAAATGTGTACGTTATAATTAAAATGATTGCCCTGGTTACCGATACAAATTACTACAAAATGCTTATATCAAAGTTAAGTTAATCATATCATGCAAAATTTATGATTTTAAAGTAAGGCCTGTTTTTTTAAATGCCTCACGACTGCGCACACAAAACATACAACTGCTGTGTGCCTAATGACTTTTCCGATTTATACGAAATGGCACAACATAAGTAAGCAAATAACTGAGTAACTATTAACAACTGTAGCTCAAAAAAAACGTAAAACTACTTAAATTATTTACTATGGAATATAAAAAACACACTTAATATAATGCCACAATGTTTTGCACATAATAAAAAAAATCTTTTGACTCTGTTATAAAAAAAAATAACACAGGTCTCTGATATTTCGTTCCCGCGAAGAACCCTTTTATTTCATTATATTCGGAAGGATGCATAGTTATGTGCAAACAACTGTAATGCAGAAAACCTTATCCTCATCGGTATAAAAATTCCGCTATTTTTTCACATCCTCTTGTTAACATACTTGCATAGAAACTATTGCAAGGACTGTTGTAACAGCAAAAAACTATTGCAACTTGAGCCCCTCGTTACAGCAAGGGGCTATTACAAGGAATCTCAAGTTCTTTTGAATAGCAGCTTTCCCGTCATCCAGTTGTTGTGAACTAAAGCAACGAAAATGATTTCTAAAGATTTTACGTATTGAGAAAAAATGCTTTTGTTCTTCAAACTTCATTCAAAGCTGCCTTAAAACCTTTTACCTGCCAATGTTCCCATTTGGGAACATGAACTTCCCGATCAATAAAAAAAAATCGGAAGATATTCAGTAATGAAATTTTTCTTTAAATCACTGAATGTCCTTTATATTTTTTGGCTATTTTTATTCTGGCCTCTACTCAAAAAATAAAAACCTGAAAATTTCTCAAAACTCCTGCTTTTCATAATTTTATGCATGTTCTGAACATTGTATTTTAATCTGTAAAAACATCGATTTTTTTTTTATTCACTGGAGAAGTGCAGAAGGGTTGAGTTCATCAAGTGATAGATAGCATAAATTTTTATATAACTTTATTCCTTAGTGAGAATCAGTGTCTTTTTTATCAATGTTGCAAATAGCAGGGTACACGGGAGTTGGGACTTCTGTTCAGTTCAGCATCTTTGTGTGAAAGGCAAGGTTCGAAAAAACTTGCTATGGTAAAGCGTTTCCTTACTGTGGAACAAGGAGTTGAATATTCACAAAATATTTCAGATGATTCAGATTTATCAGATGTAGATTTATGTCAGTTACCACCTGATGAGTAAGGAAATATAACCGAAGAAGAGGATGTAAATGAAAATAATTTAGAACCTGTTACCCCAGCTGATGTTTGTGGAAGCATTGACATTATGGTTGGGAAAAAAATTCATTCAGAGGTAGTAGAAATTGAAGATCCTGAAGCCCCTTCAACATCTCTGCATTTTAGTAAAAAAATGCGAGGTTCACTACTCTGCTGATGCAAGTTCAAGTGAAAGAAAAAATGAAAAAAAATGAAAACACAAAGCTTGACTCGACGATGGAAAACAAGTGTGCAATTTGATAAGCCTCTCCCTCATGAGAAGCCTGAAAAATTACAAGAAAAGTTTCCGGAACTAGCAGCTTTATCGCCCTTTGAGCTGTTTTGGAAAATAATGCCGAAGGAGTACCTTATACATTTGGTAAAGATGACAAAGGTTTATGCTCTACAAAAAGGAGAAACAATTGAAGACATCACTCAGTTCTTTGGTTTGTTACTTCTCGGTGGCTATCACTCTGTGCCTGCTGAAGATCTGTACTAGAGTACATCAGAAGACACATGTACCGATTGTCCCTACCGTTTTGGCTCAGAAACATTTTAGGAAGTTAAAAAAATATTTCCATATAAACGACAACAGCCAACTGGAACCAGATGATAAGCTAGGCAAAATTTTCCCACTTTATGCAGAACTATCAAAAAACTTTTGCCAGTTCGATGTATTTCACGAAAAGTTAAGCATTGATGAATCTATGGTCCCATATTATGGTCATCACTCATGTAGATGTTCATTCGAGGTAAGCCAATTAGATTCGGCTTCAAGGTTTGGATGTTGTGTTCATCAAATGGATACCCATATGCAATGGAAATATACATTGGGGGAAAAGGAAGGATCTCCAACTTTGCCTTTAGGAACAAGAGTAGTCATTGAGTTGCTGTCAGTAGTTGGCCAACCTTCAAAACACGAAGTCTTTTTTGATATATATTTTTTTACTTCTCATGATGTGTTGATGAATTTATCTGACAAAGGGATCAAGGCAACTGGAATTGTCCGTGAATTCCGTACAGGAAAGTGCCCATTGAAATCAAAAAAAGAAATATCCAAATGTGAGAGAGAATATTTTGATTGCCGATGTGATGGCAGCATATACATATGTAGCTGGAATGACAATGCTGTTGTTGCAGTTGCATCAAACGTAGCTGGAATAACAATGCTGTTGTTACAGTTGCATCAAACTACTGTTCCCATGAACCCATCGGAGTGGCCAAACGATTTTCAAGGGCCAAGAAAAATAAAATTGATATCCCACAACCCTATCTTATTCAGAAATATAATGAAGGTATGGTGGTGTTGATCTCCTTGATAGACTTCTCAGTAGCTATCGTCCTAAACTCCGCAGCAAAAAGCGGTGGTGGAAGTTGTTCAGTAATGCACTGAACATGTCCGTAGTGGCAAGCTGGATCTTGTATTGTGAACTCCATGAAAATACTATTCCACATTTGGACTTCAGAAGAGAAGTCACTATGAATCTTCTTCGCCAAAAAGAGCGACTATCAACTCACCCTGGACCCAGAAGCCACAAACCACATTCCTCTCGAACATCTGACAGCCACTATCGAATGCCCTCATCACAAGGACGTTGTGTAGTTTGTCAGAAAAATACCAGAAACAAGTGTTTTGTGTGCGAAAAAAGATTACATCAGCATTGTTTCCTAACTTACCATGGGCACTAAACCACGATAAAGTAAGGAACAAAGTAAATGAAATTTATTATTTCAAAGGTATTATAGATAATCAATAATTAGTATTTTAAGGTAAAAATGCAAACAACTAATAACTGAAATTAAATTTATAATTTTTAATCCCTCATATATAGCAGCAGTCCTCGGTTGTACTGAATAACCAAAAATCCAGTTTCTATAAAATTGTAGCAAAATTGTTAACACAAAACGCCAATGTTTCCAAATGGGAACATCGAAAAAAAAAATTTTTTTTTTAGAAACTATCAAAATATATGTGTTATATACGTATAATAAGCTTCTTTAACTGCATAATAAGTGTGAAACTTGTGGAAAACTTAGTGCTGCGTTTAAAGAGTTAATTCTTGGATATTTCTTTAACCAGTTTCATATACGAAGTTTCCTCGAAAAATATTTCTAAAATCTTTTAGCTCCGGTTAGAGACCCTTTTAACCACGAGCTCCCCCGGAGTGCGGGAGCTATCAGTACGTCCCTGGTGCAACTGCGAGTTCATTTTTGAATGTGAACAAACTATCCTTGAACGTTTTGAGGAAGAAACGCGACTTTTAATTGTCAAGGTTACTGTAACTGGCGAAACATATCTACGCAAATTCCGTAAAGGGACAAATAACAAAGTATTGCGCCAAAACACTGTATCAAAAACTGGATCCAAAGTTTCAATTCCAATTTTAATCAGATTGTAAGCAGTGATTTTTGCGCCATTTCAGCTGCATCCGGAGCAGCCGCCCCGATCTATTTACGCCTCTGGTTGTAACTATCAAGTAGAAGTTATGTGAAAGCTGAAAACACAGCACTCCGCAGAAATGCAGAATGAAAAACGAACCAGCACAGAACAAGTGAGTATAAGATAATGAAAAATAGTATAGTGATTCGAATTCATTAGCGTAGAATAGAAATCAAAGTTTCCAAGCTTTCGCACATAGACCAGATGGCTTTGTCAAGGAAGATCGACAGCAATGCGGTCTACGCCAACAAATTCGGATCACTATTATTAGCACGTCTTTTGTAAAAAAAGATCGGTTTGTCCGTCTGTACCCACGATATCTCTGCAACTATTAGTCCGATTTAAAAAATTCTTTTCGCATTGGGAAGCTTGAAGAATGCGAATGATGATCCTTCATTTCGTTTTTTTTTTTTTATGATGTACAGTTTCGCCGCTAGAGGGCGTAAATGCAGATGATGTCGAATTCAAAAATATGTTTTATTCCACATATTTGCTTCTAAACATCCGATGCCGCCCCGGTGGCGCAGTGGTTTAAGCGATGGCCTGTGATCATTCGTCCGAAAGGGGTCCGGGTTCGAATCCCGGTGAGGCATGGATGTTGTGTTTGTCTTACGGCACTGGGTCTCTCCCTTTCCTGGAACCAGTGACCCTAAATTAGGGACGGGCGACTGCTTATAGCCCATTGAGTTGCTCACGGTGGTCGTTAAACTTCCAATCAAAAAAAAAACAAAAAAAAAAACATCCGATTGAAAAAAATCTTTTATCTTTCGATTCCATTTATGTCGAAGAGTATTTTGGATATAGTTTCTTTTTCAAAATACGCATAGATTTTCCGCTAGGGGGCGTAAAAGTAAATTGCATTTTTTCCGATAACTCTTCTTCTAAAACTCAGATTTGAATTTTTTTTTTTCAGCGGATACATCTCCTCATGCACAATCTTTTGAATATAATTTCTAATTTTTTGGTAAAGAATACTTTGGCCACCAGGAGGCGTAAGTGTTAATTTTCGCTTCTGATGTATTCGCCATAAAATCTGAGCTTCTAAAATATCGATTGAAAAAATTCTTTCGTGGACTGATGCCACTCACATCGATAAACCTTTTCGGAATATTTTCTTCCTAAAAGATCCCACAGTTTCTCCGCCAGGGGGCGTAGATGTACATCTTATTTTTGTCAATATCTCTACTTCTAGGAGTCCGATTTGAAAAATTCCTTCTTTGTTGGATAGTGTTTTCCGTGTGACATGTTTTTCATATAATTTCAAAATATTCAAGTAATTCATAGACTTTCCGCTAGGGGGCGTAGCGGTACATTGCGTTTCCCCCTATATCTCTGCTTCTAAATCTCCGATTTAAAAAGTTCTTTCTGCACCGGATACAGTTTCTGATGGGAAATCGTTTGCACATAATTTCTAATTTTTGTAAAAAAATAGTTTGGCCACTAGGGAGCATAAATCAAAATAGTTTCGCCACCAGGGGGCGTAAATCAAAATAGTTTGGCCACCAGGGGGCGTAAATCAAAACAGTTTGGCCACCAGGGGGCGTAAATCTTAATTTCCGCTTCTGTTGTATTTGCAGCAAAATATGAGCTTCTAAATTCTCGATTGAAAAAAACATTGTTCGTTGACCGATACTACTTATGTCGACAAATCTTTCAGGAAAATTTTCTTCTTGAAAACATGCATGATTTCTACGCCAGAGGGCGTAGATGTATATCATCTCTACTTCTAAGAGTACGATTTGAAAAATTCCTTCTTTGTTGGATAGTGTTTCCGATGCGAAATGTTTTTCCTATAAATTCAAAATTTTCAAGTAAATCATACACTTTCCGCTAGGGGGCACAAAGGTAAATTGCATTTTCTGCGTTATTTCTGCTCCTAAAGCTCTGATTTGAAAAATTCTTCCTGTATCGCATACAAGACCTGGTGGAAAATATTTTTCACATAATTTCTAATGTTTGGTAAAGAATGGTTTGGCCACCAGGGGGCATAAGTGTTAATTTCTGCTTCTGATGTGTTTGTAGTAAAATCTGGGCTCCTGAAAACTCGACTCATTTTTTTTTTCTTGGACCGATACCGCTTATATGGATAAATCGTTTGAGAATACTTTCTTTCTAAAATAATGCATGGTTTTCCCACCAGGGGACGTAAAGTCACATCTTATTTTTGTCGATATCTCTGTTTCTAAGAGTTCGTAGGCTCACGGTTCCGTTTACAGCAATATCTGAGGGATTAAAAACCCGATTGAAAATATTTTTTCTTTCGTCAGATCTATTGTTTTCCATACCAGTTCCGTTGACTTTGAATAGATTTGATAAATTTAATTTGCGTCACAACGGATTCAAAAGACGTGCTTATTACACCCGAAAATTCGGTGTCATCTTTCTTGTTTTTATACTCTTTTGAGTACAGTTGGTGAACAGTTCCTGTTTATTAATTATTAGATAATTAACTTATCAAAAGGTTCAAGGAGCTGTTTGAAACAAAAGAGTTGTGTTCTTATTTGTTACCTCGATTGCAATTTAAATAAGAGCACTTTTCTCTCTCTTTCAGCCATTGACTGCATTTCCTCAAAGGTTTTGTAACCTATTAGGTTCTGGTGGAAAATTTATGAAAGTGAAATATGTGGGTGAGAAAAGAAAGAACGTTTTATTATTAATAAGGTAACAAAAAAAAAGTACTCAACTGGATCATATCAAAAATTTTGAATTTTTCTAGTGCAGGGCCTATATCGGGAATTTTGCAAAGGAAATTAAAATTCAATGTTTAAAAACAGCGGTGCAGTCCAGGGACGTCACTAGACTTCGAAATCAGGATGGGCGACGGGTGGAAGAGCATTATTTTTGGTGGGGCAAGCTTCATAGCAACCGTTTTTTTTTTTTTTTTTTTTTTTTTTTTTTGTAGTTTACGAAACACTGAAAGAACAAATTTTTAATGTTTTTTTACACTTTCCAACCGTAGGTTGAAGAATCGTATATGTTCCAGCTTTGTCGGCACGATAACTCGCGTAAAATGGTTCGATTTCGATGAAATTTTAGTATGTAGTAGGGGACAATAACCTGGAAACGAACCCTATTGAAAGTGGATGAAATAGGGTCAAAGGTCAGAACATAGGAGCATGATCCATTCCATCGCCCTTATCCGTCATAACTTACGTAAAAATGCTTCAAAACTTTATCATGTTGTTCCAGAGATATACTAAGATTCTGTTGAATATAATCAAAATGGAATCAAAGGTCAGGACACAGGGGCGAGATTTATTCCACACCATTATCCTCATAACTTGACTAAAAATGCTTCTATTGCGACAAAACTTTAGTATGTTGTTCCGGAGGTATACTGAACCAATTCTGTTTAATGTCATCGAAATGGAGTCAAAGGTCAGGGCACAGGAGTGAGATTTATTCCATAGCCATTATTCTCATAACTTGAGTAATGATTTCTGGTATGTTGGAAAAGCGTATCATAATCAATGCATTGCATGATTTTACTAACTTGTTAATTATAAAACGGCTAATGTGTGGTAGCTCTTGATAATAGAAATAGGTACACGGCACAAAGAGATTTAATTTTGATATATGTGAACTTCAAGCGTATGTCGTAGCTTAGTCCCCTCAAAACCAAAGCATTTTTCTATGATTTCTGGTATGTTGGAGAGTGTATCATAATCAATGCATTGCATGATTATGATACGCTCTCCAACATACTAATTCGATTCTTTTAACTGAAGGTTAAACGACAACCGTGGGCAACTTAATGAGCTACAAGCAATCGTCCATCCCCAATTTAGAGTCACTGGTTCCAGGGAAGGGAGAGAGACCGTGCCGTAAGGCAAACACAACATCCATGCCTCATCGGGATTCGAATCTAGACTATTCCTTGACGAATGGTCATAAGCCAGTATTTAGACTATTGCGCTACCTGGGCGGTCTCAATCCTTTTCACTACCGGCTACAAAAGAATTCGTGCAATTCTGATCCCCTCCACCTGGACACACATACATACATGGACCTGACTAGTTACGCCACAGATGTAAGACACAAGTGTAGGTGGAATGTCGCCTTCAACTTTTTGCTTGCTCTGGATGCATTGTCTTAAGTTTCTTTTCAAAATTTTCCATTTTTGCTTACGAAAATAGTACTGGAACAATTTATTTAAAAGAAAAGGTCGTTTTTGTTCATCTAAATTATATTTTAACGATGTGCCCCGCAGACACAATACCTCACCCTTCTTAACTTCCTTCCTTCCAGCCTGCGACTTTGCCTTGCACTCCTTCCCTACAAAGCAGTCGTCAGCCACTTTCTACACTGTCTCGGGAAAATCTTAAGAGCGCTAGTATAGCTTTAGACACCACTTTCCGTGTTAGAATCCCCAATTTTGTAAACAAAACAAACAGAACAATTAGTAGTGACCCCCTCAGTGATTCCTATCCGCCCTTCTCATTATCCCCCTGGCAATACAAACATGAAAAAAGAGGCTGAAACTAAGGAATTGGAAGAGTGGAGAACTGAATTTTTCATAACCCTGCGGTGCTATTTTGATAACCTTTTTGGGAGACGTAAGCAACGAAAAAATACGTAGAGTTACATGAAATAAAGCACAAGACTTATTACTTGGCAAAGTGCAGATTGCATTTTAAAGTTAAATGCTATACTGAAAAATGGCCCATTTTGAACTGGGATGGGCAAGACAAATTTCAAGGTGGGCTGAAGCTCGCACCGTCCCTGGTGTATTCGCCCTTCGCCGTCAGGCTACTTCTACCTAGCTGAAACGAACTTTTTGAAATTTACAATATTTATTCAATTGTCGCCAATCGAAAACGACGTTTTTTAAACACAAATAATCTTAACCAAGTTTTTTTTTCTCTTTCTCTTTCTTCTCCTCCCTCTCCCTCCCTCCCTTTATTTATTAATTTTTTCTTTTCATGGTGGCTATGCACAAATCCGTAGATCGTTTGTTTACTGAAACTACCTCAGAAATAGCCAGTGAAGTGGGTACCTGACTATTCGTATGTATACGTATGTCGTTCAAAAAGTAACGAAACTGACGTCAAAGCGCAAATTTTCCACGAAGGAAAATGCTGCTGCCTGTGTCGGAACACCTGCAAGGTCAGTCATGTGACGACGCGTCGTTACAGCGCTCCGTTAGTTCATTCTAGTAGTAGACGGCGTTGAGTTCAGACGTGTTTCTGTAACCCAGTATGGATTTAAAACTAGAGCAAACAGCTGCTGTACAATTTTGCGTGCGTTTGAATAAAACCACCACAGAAACGCACAAAATGATTAAAACAGCCTATAAGGAAGCTGCTTTGTCCCGTGCAAGAGTTTCTGAGTAGCACAAGAAATTTCTGAATGGTGAAGAGTATATGGAAGATGGGCCACGCTCCGGTAGCCATCGACATCGACTGCGGAGGTTAAGGTCGATACCATCGAGGTACTCCTGCGCGAAGACAGAAGAATGACCATTGAAGGGGCTGCTAATGTGATACAGATGTCCTTTGGTTCCATCGTGAACAACAGGTTGGGCTACCGAAAAGTCGCTGCAAAGTGGATTCCCCACTTGCTCACGGATGAACACAAGGCAAATCGTGCTATCACTTGTCGACAATGGAAGTGCTGGCTGGCTACGACGTGAGCCACACTTTTTGGACTGAGTTGTAAAAATGTGATGAACCATTTTTTCAACATTTCGATCCAGAAACAAAACAACACAGCACCCAACAGAATCACTCACAGAGTCCCCGATCCAAGAAAGCAAAGGTTCAGGCAAGTGCATGGAAGGTCACGCACCTGGTTCGCTTTGATAAAAAGGAAAATGTGTGTGACCATGTTGTTCCACAAGGGAAAACTGTTCTAGTTGCTCACATACAGAAATGAAAGCTGTTGTATAGTCCGTTCAAATAAAGAACTGTGGCTTTTGTTGACAACAATGGACCTCGCAGTTTTTCTTTAGTTGGATGGTCAAAGATGTTGTTTTTCTTTATTTAGGCGGATAAGATAAGGATGTCACTCCCATTGTTGAAATATTTCCTTGGGGCTATTTGATCATTACTGTGGTTGTGAGCCACAACTTCAGCTACACTCAGTCCATTTGATGTTATACCGAAGGTAGGAACTTTGAAATAGTTATGGAAAACTGTATCAACATGCACAGTTTGATTGTGCCTCCAGCATAGAAATAGCACTGCATGGGGTATGACTTCGTTTTTTCATATATATGTGTGTATATAGATATAAGCATACACTGCCCGGCTTTATTATTAATTTAATATAGCTATTATTACTAATTAAATATATTTATTAAACTGTTTGGTAACAGGGGCGGCCCGTGACCAAAATTGCTGGGGGGCAAACTACTTTTCAGCCTGGATTCAAATAAATTTATTCAAATTTTGAAGATGACAATCCGATTTTTGTCGCAAATGTGACAAGGATGGTAAGTCAGATACTATCCGAAAACTTTAAAATTTTCATCGTCCTGGGTGGTGTAGTGGTTAGCATACCCGGGCGCTATCTGGGAGACGCAAGTTCGAGTCCCGGTCCAGGACGATGAAAATTTTCAAGTTTTCGGATATTATCTGACTTACCATCCTTGTCACATTTACGCCAAAAATCGGATTGTCATCTTCAAAATTTGTATTATATGGTGTAATTTCGTATTTCTTTCATGATAAATTTATTTAATTTAATGCCATTTTTTTTTACAATATAATTTTTTTATTTACTTTCTCGTGTGCGAAGTATGAAATAAGTAACGTAACCCGTGAAAAGATTTATAAAATTTTAGCGTAAACGCACGTTTTACATGACGTACCAACACAAAACCTGTTTAGGTAAGGCTCCGGCCCTTCGCCTAAATATTTTTTTTTCAGTCTGAATTGCCCTCTTGAACTATTTGGGAACTGTTAAGCCAGTTTGAATACGAAATATATTGCATCAAAATAGATTTTTATTAAAGAGATCAACAGAAGATAAAAAGCAAGACTGAACTATACATTTTTTTCATCTCAAATTAAATTCTATGTACACCTCTACCTTCACTGACGCCAAAAGAAAAAAATCTTGAAGACTTCGAACACAGCGTTTACCTATACAGCAAGAGAGAAAGCTTACCTTACGCTTATATTGTCTTGTATATGAGGTCTATCTTTCGTTCTTTCTGTTTGGCGAAGTGATTTATTATATGGTCATACCATATCTGTTCTGCTTCCATCCTCTTCACAAGCGCCTTCTCGATGGACAGAACTGATAAACTTGACAACCTTTCTTGCTTAACGGAGTTTCTCTTGTAGTTTTTTATCCTCTTCAGGCACGAGAAACTGCGTTCCACAGAGTCCGATGTTGCAGGAATTGTTACTACGAGGGAAAGAAGTCTAAATAGCTCTGGCAGTGCCTGTGCTAGATTATTGTATATGTCAGATAGAAGTTCTGTTGCACTTTTGGCATTGCTCCACAGATCTCTGTCTGAATACAGAACCTGCAGCTCACTATGCAATTTGGTGCTGTCAAAGTATTTTTCATAAGTTTGAAGCAGAGCTTTAAAACAGTGTTTAGGAAAAATTCTAGAATAAGCTTCAAAGCAGTGTACATCGACCAGCTGAAGAAATTTTGATTTCTCAATGTCAGAAAACCGGCATTTTAACTGAGTTGTAACATTGTCTATTACCTCATAATACAGTCTTCTGTATTGCACGGTGGCTGGAATATCATTGCTTCCTTTAAATCTTTTATTTGGAGAAACAACCTCACTGCACACGTTATGATAGGGATCATCAAACTGTCTATGATCTCGAAAGTACAACAATTTTTCACAAAAGCCAGTAATTCGTTTGTTACATAATGTAACATCGGTACTATTTGATTGCAGTACAGAGAAAGTAACCTCAGTAAAATAAAATATTTTTTTTATATGTGAAGAGAAGAAAAACGAAATTAAAGTCTTGGAGCCACCGTTTTAGTCCTGCTGCTTCGTGAATTGTCTCATCATCATAGTTGGAATCATCCTCAATTTTTTCAAATACTTCAATTAGCAGGCACCTGTGGTCAGCTATGGTAGACACTGAACGAGATTTGAAGTTCCACCTGGTCTGAGATACACGAGGTGGTCTGGGTCCACCAACAGATTCTAGTAAATGAACACGCTTTGTTGATTTGGAAAAGAATGCACAAATTGCATTTAAATTTGAAAAAAATAATACGTGATTCCTTCAACACTGACGCTGCTCTGCTCAAAACTAAGTTCAGCCTGTGTGCGTAGCAATGAACAAATAATGCTTGAGGGGCATCACACTTCACTTTTGCTTGCAATCCATTCAACTCTGATGCCATCACTGCTGCGCCATCATATGCCTGTGCAACTAGTTTTTCTTTGTACCTAAATCTTTCCAACTCACGATCCAGTAATTCTTTAAGCGAAGTAGCACACCGATCAGAACTTACGTCAAAAAATCCCAAAAATCTTTCTACTGGTACTCCATCTTTCACGAATCGAACTATAATTGATACTTGTGCATGGGAGCTAATGTCTGTCGCTTCATCAATCTGCCAAGAAAAAAGCTGGCCATTTTCAATATCTGCATTGATTTCATTCCTAATTGTATGAGCAACTGATTCGATTAAATCATTCTGTATTGTTTTTGAAGTTCCTGAAAATGTTGTACTATTCTCCATAAACACTGTCAATTTTTCGTCACTCTTGGAGAATAAATCAATCATCTTGAGGTAATTTCCCTTATATTCAGAGACTTTGCTCTCATCGTGTCCACAAAATGGGAGCTCTTGCCGCGCCAGTAGTGTTGTAATATCAATCAACTTCTTCATTACATCAAGATTCTTTTTACTTTTTCATTATGACGTAAGTCACTTGTTCTCTTCGCTTCGTTCAGAGAGTAGTCTGTCCTTGTTTTGCCTAGCAACTCTAATTTAACAACTGCCAGAATGTGATCTTTACACTTTTTGTGCCTGTCCAAAGCACGTGGTAAATTTTTCAAATCATTGAAGCCTTTCTCTTGCCAGACTTCATTGCCACTCACAGGAAACAGCAAACATGGCCAGCAATATAGTTTGTTTGTTGATTCACTACCGGTTAGCCATTGTTCTTTTCTGTACCAGTCAATATTAAAACCTCTGTTTGAAGTTTTGCCCTTCTTTGAAGTCATCTTTTTCATTTCAGGTGTAGGCTTACCATCATTTTTAATTTGATTCTTTTCTTCAAAATCTCTTCTACTGAAAGGCTTTTCCAGTAAGCTATCCACCATATTAGAAATGTTTGAAACAGAGGCCATGGTCTGATAAACAACTCTTCATAAAACATCAAATAAAATTAGTTACACAAACATTAGTGTGAAAGAAAAGCAACTAGGAAGAAGACGTTATGTAATGATGCTCGAAGCTGTCAGAATGAGGAGTTAACACAGCGGCTGAGCTGCTGCCTACGAAACAGCTGTTCTCATGAGGCAAAATAACATCTGCCTCACAGGACGTTCACAGTGCGGCGTGCGCTCTTTGTGTTGGCAGTTCCACCGCCTACCTTCATATCTACTGATTCAGTGGGAGTAAACAGGTTTGGCGCAAAATGTACGGGAGGCAGTTTTCTTCCTGCCTCAAGGACGAATATCGCAAGCCGAGAACAATTCACAACTACGCGCTACCGATTGTTTTCGAAAAGCGTCAATTTAAAAAACTGAATGAACGCATAGACATTTAATTCAAAAGAGTTAACTAGCATAAACGTTTGCTCTTCTATACGCAAAAGTACTGAATGAACAAAACGAATAATTCAAACTAAGAGTCTTAAAATTCTGAGGAGGCACTGCCTCCCTTGCCTCCTCCCAAAAGCCGCCACTGGTTGGTAAGTATATATATATTACTATTAAATTAGTAATGTGTGTATGCACTTATATATATATATAAAAGAAAGACAGATGGGGGCACAATATTTTGTTGTTTGCCCTGTTAACAGAAATGCGTAGTTATGCCTCTGGCCCGCCCAGTAATTTGCTGACCACCATCAGCTGAAACAAAGAGGACTTTGTAGTATATAAAATCAAGTTTTTGCTTACTAAAATTCAACCAAAGTTTTGTCTCACATAAATTATGATTTTTGACCTACCAGCAGCTGCAACTAGTGCTGGAGAGATGCAATACTTACAGGGGAGTTGTGGCAAGACACGCTCTGATCATGTAAGCAACGAAGATGTGTTGCAGATGTGTAATGTGAGGCAAAATGTTGTTACAGTAAGTTGCAGACAAATACCATATTCTTAGGGGGTTTGGCCATGTTAAAAAATGAATGATAAAATACTTATCTATATATTAATTCTATAAGGTTTTTTACTGTGAGTCCTATTTTGACAGAACAGCTTAACATAAAGATATGGTTGAGGTATCAAAAAGAGGGTCTTACCCTGTAGATGTGCCAGTCGAAGAGAAAAATGAGATTGGGGCAATGGTTCGGGCATTGTGGGGTGACAAAGGTGGGGTGACAAAGTTCCCATGTTAAGTCTATGGGAGAAGCATGCGGTTGACATTAGATCGCCTGCGGTTGACATTAGATCGCCTGCGGTTGAGTCATTCGCTGTTGAAGGCAGAAGCATGGACGGACTGAGATAGTCCAAAGTCTCTTTTCATCAGAACAGTGAACACTCTCGAAGACCTGATTGCATTATGTCATTGGACTGTGTGATGC
Source organism: Macrothele yani (assembly GCA_039090855.1). Taxonomy (NCBI): domain Eukaryota; kingdom Metazoa; phylum Arthropoda; class Arachnida; order Araneae; family Macrothelidae; genus Macrothele; species Macrothele yani. The sequence goes on along the minus strand of CM077024.1, from coordinate 35,132,771 downwards.
ATGCATACAATTTAATGTTCATTCAGGTAAGTAAGATGTTTCCCATTATGTAAAGATGTAAATAAACATTCCGTTGACCATTGCTAGTGAAAATATTATGGGAGACTGCTTAGAGCCCTTCGAGTTGCTCACGGTGGTCGTTAAACCTTCAGTAAAAAAAAATGTTTTTTTAAACAAAGGCAACTAGTAAGGTTTATTATTTTTTTATTTTATTTCACTAGCTGTCATTTTTTTAAAATAAAAAGAAAGGGAAATGGTGCATTTCATGTTGAAATCAAACACAATCAGGGGTTAATATTGTTTAGATTTATATTTTTAAAATTTTGCTGGTCAGAAGTGGTTTCACATTATAAAACAACTAAAACCTTATATTCTAACCACTTTCTGCTTTTATATTAACCTAATAATGATGTTTTACTCTGTTGGAGCATCAATGGGTGGGTAGTACACCTAAAAGTTCAGTGTCTGCCTTTACTTGAGCAACTTGAAAAACTCTTTGTTAAAAGTTACTATAATCCCCTTGAAGTTATAAATGAACACCTGAACAAGCTCAAAACCTGTACAGCATTGATTGGCTGGAAAGGAGAAAGTGATTCAGAGCAAACCAGGCAGCACACACTTACAATAAATATCAGAAAGACTTAACATGAACATAACATTTAAATATTCACTTAAAATGCATTAATCTAAAGAAAGAATTTAAAACAGGATTAAAACTATGATTAACTACTGGAAATCTCCATCATTCAGGCCAGATGAATCATTCTGAACAAGTGGCAGATATTATCTTTTCGGCATTAACTACAATCATCTTGTGTGGATCACTGCAGTCCTGCACTGAACGTTTATCATGTCAAGAAAATGCACTTGCATGATAGCAATGTGATGATCTGTTCTTGAATTTAGCATACAGCACCATTTAACACTTTGCGCATAACACACACACGGTGGAGTCGGGCAAGATTGCGTGGTGTTCAGCAACATCACCTGTATGGCTGGACTCCTTCTTTCAGTGTTTCTCTCACAAAGCAAGCATGGACTTCCTCCTCTTTGTCCTCTTCATCAGCTAATTGCAAGGGGGCAGGGGAGAGTAAAGAAATGGACACTGTTGGACAAGTGGCACGCTGCATGACCGTTGACCTCCCATGAGCAGCTATTCCAAGTGCTGTCACACACTCCTCGGCTTGAAGAAGTATGCAGATTAGACCCACTTGTCTCTACACTGGAATTGGATGATTGGTTCAGCTACTGCATAATCTTCTCAGTTTCTCTTTCTACAGAGGAATAGTTTACAGAGCTGCCTGTACCTGCTGCTATTCCACTTTTAGTTTTGCAGCCTGTCACTCACAAATCGGGTGACAACTGTGGCTTTCACCTCTTTTCCTTCTACACCACAGTGACTGGAGAAGAAAAGCATCTAACCGCTTAAGCATGTTAACCAAAACTCCTTGTTGGTAGGTGACTTTCTTCCACAGTCCAAGAATATGACTTGTAAAGCTGTCTCCACACAAAATTGCAGTTGAATTGCTCTGTCTTTTTCACATTTCCCTCCATGCAAACAGCGGATTTTTGCCTGGCCCCTTAACAAGTGCACTGCCTTATATGTGCTGAGCAACTTCACACTCCAAAAGAGCATTCTCTGAAGTTACTAACAGAACAAATACTGTGGGGGAATTCGGTTATGTTCGAGAGACCAAAGACAAGGCAGTTTATTGCTTTGTTTTTGCCAATTTCACGAGGGTTGCTTCTGGGAGGCCTGAATGGGTAAATAAGGCCTCCAAAATGTCTTACGTGCATGCAAAAAGTTGCTTCTTTTCTCAGCACATTTTAGACCCTAAAACCCATTTGCCAATTTTGAATAAATACCCCACGTTACAATTTAAGTATGGATTTTCTGTAATTTTACGGATTTTTCATTGCTGTTACGGAAGTACGGACATACTGGTGAAATTATGGAAAATCACCATTGGAATTTTCTGATATGGAAAGCAATTTTCTCATCAACTTGTTATGTTTGTTCTTCAAGTTTATCTGGGAGGAAAAAATTTAAAGCTGTGCTTTGCGTAATACAGGCTTCTGTATCTTAATTGGTAATTCCATGCTATCTGTCTACAAAAGGAAATCCAACAACAGGGAATAATAATAGCAGCCACTTGACATTGGCTCAGCCTTAAACCCCCATTTTACCTCTCCCACGATGCCTCCATATCACCAGCAACTATAGTCCAGCATTTGCTTCCTTACCCATCCCATGATGCTCCCCATGCCGCCTTCAGCTACACAGAATGTGTGTGATGTATCGATACTGATCCAATAGTCTTTATGCTCTCTGGAGTATGAGCTGGTGGCAATCGGTTGTGCAATAGTAAAGGGTTTTTTTTTTTTTTTGTTATTTAGAAGCATTCTTCTGGCCAACCTTCTTCTTCTTCTTAACCCTTTAAGCAGCCAACGTACCTGAACCAAATTCTGCCGAAAGTTTCCTGATGTCCCCAAAGAAAAATGTTCATATAGCGGCCGAGTTTTACGAAAGCTACGGCAAAACAATTCCTTTCACCCTCTCATCTACGCAGTACAGGCCATAAATTTGTCATTTATGATAGATTCATAGTCTCTTCTTTTCTAGTCCTTTATCTTGTGCTTCATGACCAAAATCATGATGGGGAAGTATTAACATAGTAGCCCTGATGCGAACATCCTGGAACTGGGTGGCTTGAACCTCTTTTCTCTCCGGTCTGATGTTCGTCGCTATTGTTTTAGCCATTTTATCAGATAATCAGTCGGAAAGGAGTAGTGTGGATTACCCTTATAAATGACAACCTTGGATAACAAAGCTACAGCGGAAACAACACTTTCTGATGCCAGGTGCACTAGTTCCAGCCACGTTTGGTCCACTTCTTAGACAGTGAATATATTCGTTGGAGCATATTTCAGGCAATTTTGCTTACCCCGAGTTAATTCGTTCCAGCCGGTTAAAGGGTTAACAGAACGCGTTTCCTAGAAATGTACCACAGATTGGCCTTGTTTTTAAAAATCACAGGTTTATGTGATTCATGTGCTTTGCAGCATTTGTAGATGTGATTTTAGTATCGCTCCCGATGAACTGCAGTGGAGCACTCAGTGGGAGAGTGCCTTGTATATTTTTTTAAATATATAATTTGCGAAAAATTGGAAGCACACTTAGTGGAGATATTATTATTCCTTCTCCATATTTCAGATGTTTAATCCATGGTATTTTCATTTGCATCTTCAATAATTTGGGCCACTCCCATGAAGAAATACTGGGTGCACCACTAACGGGCACGATGATTGCCAAATGCACGCAGAATCAAAGAAGCATCAACATTCCAAGGAATGCTTTTTCTTCATGTCTGGAGGTAATCTTTTATATTTTTTCCAGTAGACAGTATTTTAAATTTATCCACTAGCAAAAAAATTATTATACGAGGTCCGATCAAAAAGTTCCGAGACTAGGCTGATATACAACAAAGTAAAGTCTGGCTATGATCTCCTCAAAGTAGTCTCCTTGGGCAGCGATACACAGCTGCCATCGTTTTTGCCACTGTTGGAATGCTCCCTGGAAGTCCTGTTCGCAAATCGTGTAAAGCACTGTCTGCGATTCACGCTGGATCTCGTCCATGGTTTCAAAACTGCGACCCTTGAGCTACAGCTTCATCTTCGGGAACAGAAAGCAGTCGCAAGGGGCCTAAATTTGGCGGGTGAGGAAGGGTTGTCATGCTGTTGCGGCTGCAAAACAGGCGTGTTGCTAATGCTCTGCGAGCTGCTGCATTGTCGTGATGGAGCAGGAAACCATCCCTGCGCCACATTTCAGGTTGTTTGCGGCGAATGTCCTCCATAAGACGGTGCAGAACATCACAGTAAAAAGAACGGTGACTGTCTGGCCCTCGGGGATGAATTCATGGTGCACAACCCCACGAATATCAAAGAGCACGATGAGTATGCTTTTGGTTGCACTCCGGACCTGTCGGGCCTTCTTTGGTCATGGAGATGCCGGTATTTTCCACTGCGACAACTGTTGTTTGGTCTCTGGGTCATAACCGTAGACCTAAGTCTAGTCCCCAGTGATGACCCACGACAGGAACATTTCGTGTGTTTCCTTTCCCGATTTGTCGAGTTTGACGCAGAATTTGATGTTTGCTCGCTGCTCTAGTTTACAGTCCATACCAAAATCACAGCTGTCTTCTGCACGTGGTCACCAAATATTGTGTAGCACAGCTCCTGATGTGTTCAGAGAATGATGCCGCTCAGCACAATGACTCATGAAGGTCACTATCCTTGACCGCTGCTCACGCATCCGCATGCTGCCATCTGTTGGCGCACTACGTACCTAGTCTCAGAACTTTTTTATCACACTATGTATAATTTTTTTTTAAAATAAATTCTGTGACAAACTGGAATTTGTTGCCATGTTAAATACACGAATTTGCCAATGTGGACTGGATTACTTTTTTTCTGTTGTTGTTTACTAAAAACTTACTTTTAGAGATTGGTATCTATGGATACATGCCTTGAGGTTGGTTGTCATTTTCACTTGAATCTATTCTCCAGAATGTTGACTTTTTTATTCAAACTACCGTGCCAAATAAAGCCCTACAGTCAAGGATAGTGTAATTCATGTATCCCTAATATGCTGCCAAAGGTCATCAGAAGCTCTTATTCATCACTCCTTGCAGTTCAGTATTTCTGAAGGGGTCAAAATAGATGTAATTGCTCCTTATGAGCGTGCTTCAGTCGAAGGTGAATTACAATGGTGAAATTTTGCCAAATGAGACTAGCCAATAAAGAACTTCTACTGACTGACGAAAGGTACCTAGCTATTTTATCCTCACTTTTAAGTGTTACTTTATATTTGGTTCATATTTTAGAGTTTGTATTACTTGCTCTCAAATGGACGCCTGAAGAATTATTATATTGCCGTGGGGTCTGGACATCATTATTTTTAACGGCCTTGATAAAAAAAAAACCAACTTTGGGAACAGAAGAATGGCGAGATTTTATGATTTCTCGTCACAATTCATTATATAAGCCATGTAGTGACATTCAGGTGGTTAGATGATAACCATTAGAACCTGTGTTAGTAGATATCTCCCTTTGAAACTTCATTTATCAACTATAGAAGACCAATTTAATAAGTTCTATTTCTATTGGACTGTGTGCTCTTTATATGCATTGGTGTCCAAAATTAACATGACAAACACAAAATAATAAATAATGCAAAATTCCCATGATAGAGTTTATTATTGACAGTTGGTACAGACATTGATAATGGAGCAGTACACAACAGAAAGGGAATTCCATCACCGCATAAGGAGGAAGCACATGCATAACAGTCCAAAAGTGATACAAGTGGTGCAGATTTTGACGGGCTAAAGGGAGTGAGATTACCCTGAACACAGCGATACAGCTCGCATAACAAACATTCGTACTGTTTACAAGGCTGTGAATGAGAGTTTAGCGTAATAAGTGCCACCCCTCCACCAAGGCACTGAGTTTAGGGGGGGGGAGGCTGCCAGCTTGCAATTCCTCTTTCCAGGACATTCCATGTATGCTCTATCAAGTTAAGTTCAGGAGATCTCATGGGCCACTCCATCCTTAAATAATCACTCTCTCCAAGTATTCATCAACTAGTCGAGCCTTATAGGGAAGGGCATTATCATCCATAAAAAGGAACTGGGGACATACAGCTCCCCTGAAAAGCTGTTAATAGTGCTCTAGGATGTCATCCCTTTAGAGTACATCAGTCAGGATACCTCCTGGAAGCTCATGAGGCAGTGTGTGCCCATCCAGCATGATGCCAGCCATAACCAGGAGTCTTCTACCATCATATGGTCAATTTACCTAATGTTGGAGGGAAGGTTTAGGCTTCTCATTTCTTTCCAAATGTACATATGTTGAGAATTTGTGCTTAAGCTGTACAGCAACTTGTCACTGAAGAGAACACAGGCACAATGGTCAGGGATCAGGGGCACTGCTGTTGGGCCCAATTCAGACAGGCCCTTCAGTGCAATGTGGAAAGTGGGATACAAACAATTGGCCTCCTTCTAACACACAGACCTTTCTCATGGAGTCTTCTGTAAACTATTTACCCTGACAGCACAGTTCCCATATCAGACTGAGGAGAACTCCTGTGAGAGTTGCCTAGCTGTCGATTCCCTATGGTGGCAAGCTGTAAGAAACAAGTACTGCCCGTCTTGATTCATTGTGGCTAATGGGCATCCCTCTCTCCCCAGCCTTCTAGTTATTGTTCTGGTTTCTTGGAACTATCTCCAGAGATTGGAGAGCACTTGCCCCACACACACATTCAGCCATTTTGCTACCTCAGCTTGCGATTGCCCTTATTCCAATCTACTGATCGCTCTCCACTATAGTCTTCTAAAGCAACGGTGCAAAGCCTTTTTTTTCCATTAACACTCCAACTCAAGCTTCAATTCTTGCAACCTGTTCAAAATATTTATCAAGGCCATGTATCGGGCAGCTAGGTGACATATCAGATCAGATCAGATCATATGTAGAGGATTTTAGGAAGGGAGTGTCTGACCCCAGGTCTTAAACAACCATTAGAAATAGGAAGCTAGGAGATTTGGGCTAGAGTGCCCAATAGGAAAGTGGCACGGAAGTGAGGTAGAAAGTGGGAGGAAGATACCCTTATTTATTACTCAAGGGCTAGTACCCGGGGCCCAACGGCTTAACATGCCCATCTGACGCACAGCGGACATTTAGTAGTTCGAGCATTTGTACCTTCTGGGATTGAACTTGAGGTCTTCTCCATGGCAGGCAGGAATGTTGACCACTAAGCCACCTGTGGCCCTCTAGGTGACATATGGTCATTATTTGCATATTTCTATAGCAGTAAGCCAATGTAGCTTGGGTACATCGACTTAGTGTTTTTAACCTAGCACATATCTCTGAAAAATCTTTCAGAGATATGAGCCCACCGATAGTAAACATAGTAAAAAGTTTTACTATCAGCTCATTTGGGACATATTCTCACACTTGTATTTGTCACATTAATTTTTGACACCAGTGTAAGTGGAATAGATTGTTATCATAAACCTTTAATTTAAAAAATTGATATGCCAGTGATTATTACATTTTCATTCATTCTTTTGATTCAAAAGGCATGTTATTTATTCCTGCTAATTTGGTCTCATCTTATTTGTTAATATACTACTGTAATAATAATTTCATAGTGCAATATGTATGTGAACTTCGGAGAAATAAAACACTGCATCATGTTGCAAAATGATTTTATAAAACATTTGTACAATTTGTTACAAAAATAAATTACATGTTATGTACAGGACATATGTTCTATTTACATGACTCAAAATTATGGCAACAATCTTTGGATTCACCACAGGACCTTTCGTTTGGCAGCAATATAAATGATCACAGGCAAGACAATGTAATGACCTACAGAGAGAGAAAATGAGTAAAACAGAAATATAATACGATTACATTATGTAACATAAAAATAATTTTTTTTTTTTTTCATTTTCTAAACATTCCTCTAAAATTCATAATTACAAAACCTTTTGCTATTACACCAGTTTAATAACAGAAAACCACACTCAGAAAAAGATGTTACTGTAAGAGCCTTATGGAAGTTTCATTTGACGGCAGTGAGCATATCATACATGAGACTGAAGGGGGAGGGGGGAAGCTGAACTTTTTAACCACTAAAAAATCAGAATGTGCGACCAGAAAGTGTGAATATAACATAGCATGAGCAAGATGGAATTATTTGCTGTATTTTATTTATATAAATATTAAAACTGGAGCACGCAACTGCATTCACAATATAAAATTACTGAATTGAAAACAAAATAAAATGATTTTAAAATGCATTAATTCAAACAGTTTTTTCCTCTTGTTCTGTTTTTGTTGTTATACTTGCTACAATGTTAGCTCAAATGCCCTCTTGCGAGCAAGCCTTACTTTCTTCTCAGCAAGTTCTACAACCACATTTGCTTTACACTGACTCTGCTGCATTTTCTTTCTGCTGATATCTTTAGCTCCCCATTTTTTGCCATTTTTTTTTTAATTTTTCATTCCCTCGGATGACAATAATTTCATCCACCATAGGGCAATGAATGCTGATGTCCAAGCTTTCACTGTTTTAGATAAATGGTGTTACTTTGAGAATATTAATACTTTTAAGATCCTGCATCAATTCTTACAATTTTTTCAACGTCATCATTTTCATTTTCGGAAATGTCCTCCTCCCTTGTTGAGCTTAAATCAACACATTTAAGGGGAGAAACAACACTCAATGACAACACAGGAGAGTTGGAACATTACTGGAAAAAAAGAATTACGATAATGGGAGAAATCTTCGCTCCATCCAACTTCCATTTTCAGAAATATTCCCACTATTTTCAAGCTGAAATGCAGATATTTATGGAATAAAATTATTTCTAACAACAATACTGGGTGGAAGAAACATCGCAAGAAGAAAAAAGCACGACTACGGGAGAAATTTCCACTCTGTGTCCCACAACCAATCTCATCAAAATTTCTGTTCAGTTGTGCATCGATTTTGTGAATGACCCAAATGATAATCGGAAATGCGGAATTCCTTGAATATGCTGAAGAATTTCATGCCTGAAGACTACAGGGAATTTTTCACGCCATCTACTTTCAGTTTTTGTTAATTGTTGACTGCAGTTTCAAGTTGAATACAAACATTTATGCAATAAAAGAATATTTAACAACAATACTGGCCAGCAACAACAGCGCGAGAAAAAAATATACAGGAAAAATCTGCTCTAGGTTTAACTTCTGTTTCAAAAGATTAAATACAGTCTCTACACAGAAAACAACTCCCCTCCCACCCCCAATTAAACCCCAAACAGTTTCTCTTCAGTTTTGCATCAATCTCAAGAATGATACAAATAATGACAAAAAATGCAGAATTTCACAAAAGAATCTCATGTATATAATGTACAGCGAATGGTGAGGGCTGTATGGTGTGAAAACCTTATTAAAAAAAGGAGGAGCCATAGTAAATAGCAATATAAGTTTGAGCCATAAATACAGAATGGAAACTTGAGTTCTTCAGAATCCCTTCTGAGGAAATGCTACAATCATAGCTGCACCATAAAGCAGGGGGATGGGCTTACTTTAGAAAATTTAAATGTAAAGTCAATCCCATGATGGGGCAGCAAATATAAATGGAAGGTTTAGTGGAGTTGCTATGAAGTTCAAACATGAAGAACCAAGAGCCTATACACACTGTTATACTCACTTTTTAGGTTTGCCTGTGATAGGTTTTTGTGAACAAGTAAAGTCACGGCAAAATTCTATTAATGTAGGGAACTCATTATATGATATAATTCCTCTATCAGCAAAAAGATATGCAATATTTAAAAGAATTGCCAAAAAAAGAGAGGACTTTACTCAGAAAACTTAGCATTTTGTCAAAAATATGCTGGGCTGTTCTTAATCGTTCATCATCAGCAGTGATTGAAGATTAATGCACAACAAAAAAATATTTATTAAGCACTTTTAAAGATCCGATTTTATGACATTTACAGAGAAACTGTTTCCAAGAATGGCTATCCCCAAAGGAAACACATCAGCTTACGCTCATTAGTGCCCCCCCCCCAAGGAAAACATCAATTTACATTTATTCGTGTCCCCAAGGAAAACATCAGTTACATTTATTCATGTTCCCCCATACTTTTTAGTCATGCTAAGCCTATGGCTAGAATGCAGCCAATAAATTAAAGGGGCAGCCAAACACTTATTTACTGGTAATAATCTTCATCCATTTCTAAAAACAGAATTTCTCATATTTCATGAGCTTTTATCAAAAGCGTTAATATTTATGGACGCATTTTGAAAAACAAACTGTCTTTTTATTTGCCAGGCCATCACCAATATAGAACATGTTTTTTTAAATCTCGACACATCAAGAAATACGTGCGTATTATAGCATATTTATTGTCTCTGTAATGGCTGCAGTTCACCACACAGAACTACTCTCCCAATAGTAATCAATCAATTTTGGTGTTGATAATTAGGCATGCATGTGCACACACACTAACAATTTAATCGAATCTCAGTTTATTTTGTGATGAATTTGTCTTATACAACTATCTAATTTAAATTATTTAAGAATTACACCGTAGGTTTTAACTTTACAAACTCTGAAGCCAATTTCTCCCTCGGTAAATTTTTACCCTTACATTAAAGATTACAATAACAACATTTACAAATTAAATCAAGTAAAATACTCTCAAACCACAAGTCTTTAATATTTTCTAACAAAATAAAAAACAACACTAACATAAAATTAACCATACTTAGAGAAAGTATTGGTGGACCTTAAAATTGAGGATATTGAACAATAGATGGCAACACATTACCTTCTGATTTTTATTGACACGTGATGAGATACATGTAATAAATATGAAGACATGCTCTTCTTCACTTAATCAAAAACAGGTCATTACAAAGAAGAGACAGTGTAGTTTCTATGATCTAGGCATGGAACTGTTGCTGATTGAAAATGGCAACTTGTGTTGCTGAAAGTGCTAACAGAATGCCAGACGAAATCAAGTTTGAAGTTTGCCTTTAGTCTCTAGTTGTATTTTAAAAGTTCTTTTATTGTTCGAAATTGGTATTACAAGGTTTTTTATCATTTAAAAATATTTTATCTTCCTTTCTAAGCTATTAAAGATTTGCAATTTGATAGTTTTTTACTTGGTTTAATTTGCAAATATTGTTATTTTAGTCTTAAATGTAAAGTTAAAAAATTATAAGGGGAGAGGTTGACTTCAGAGTTCATACGTACCACATGTTTATATACAATGGGTACCTTAAAACCTAATAGTATAACTCTTACACAATGTAAAGTTGTACATTACTAATGATGAAAACCCATCTTATTTGGATTACCACTTATCTCGAAAACATCTATCATAGATTTTTTTTTTTTCATTTGACATGCTTACAATCACTGATTTAAACAAGTCTTCAGCTGTCACTCAATCTCTCTTATAAAGTAAAAATTTATTTGGCAGAACATAAAATAATGATTAAAAAATTCCTCTAAAACATCAGGCTGACATAAGTGAAACATACACTCACTGTCATAAAAATATGTGCACGAAGAAGGAGGCGTCGGATTGAAATGAGATTATAGTAGTGAGATGGTACATACCAAGGACAGAAGTGATTACAATATCACAGCAGCAGGACGATTGCCTGCAGACATATGGTACACATTCCAGTCAGCATTAATACCACGTCGGACTGCCTTGTGCTCGGATACGTGCGGTGATATGGTCTGGCATGAAGTCAAAGAGCTGCTGTATGTTATCCTGGGACAGATTGGCCCACACTTCTTGCAACTGACTCTAAATCCCAAACACTGGGACGTGGAGAGAGCTAGCGTCCCATCTGGTCCCACACATGCTCGATGGGCGAGAGATTAGGCGATCTGGCAGGCCATGGAAGCATCGAAGCATGGTGTAGACAGTCCTGGGAAATGCAAGCCATGTGCGGAAGGGCGTTATCTTGTTGGAAAATGGCTCCAGGCCTTCCCGCCAGGAAAGGCAGCACATGGGGCCATAGGATGTCCTGTATGTAGTGCTGGGTTGTGGTTGTCAATGTCTCTTGGTTCACTGTGAGGGAAGTTCGGCTGTTATACGCTATGGCTTCTCAGACCATCATGCCTACACAGTTCAGGAAGTGTGCTGCTGTACAGTGAGGTTGGGATTGTTGCACTCACCTGCGGTCCTCCACACTCTGACACGGTGGTCATCCATTCCCATACAGAAATGGGATTTGTCGCTGAACACTATACGTTGCCAGTCTGTAGTATTTCACGTTGCTCACTGCTGACACCACTGCAATCGACACCAACGATGGTCAGGTGTTAATAGCAGAAAACGTTGGGGCGATTGAGAATGCATACTCGCCTCTGCCAGGCATCTAGAAATGGTTCAGGCAGACACAGGAATCTCTTGTACAGCCGCCATGTTTCTGGATATTGGACAAGGCCGTCGTTGCATCTGTGCATGTCACTCTCACAATCCCATGGTCCTCTCTGCTGGTGGTGTGTCTGGGTTGTCCAGAGCTAGTCCGCCATGTCTGGGTTGTCCAGAGCCAGTCCGCCATGTCTGGGTGCCTTCCCGTGTCCATTGCTCCCAACACGATCACACCATACTATCCAACCGGCACAAATGTCAGCAGATTCGGCACGCTGGCCACCCGCCTCTCTCATCCTGATGATAAAGCCTCGTTCAAACTCTGTCGGTTGCCGGTACGCACATCTACGGTGGCTCCTCGGAATGTCTATCGCTCAGGGACCTCATCTGACTCTTACCGTGCACTTCAGCACGAATGAGGAGGGCCCCTGCGCGGCGCCTTATAAGCCCCAAGGATTTTTATTGCAGTGACGGTCTCAGACGTGCGAGCATGCGGAATCGCACGGAACTTTAATCATCTGCATGTCTGCCCTCCCCGTAGCTATTAGCCAAATTTTGCGTTAATCGCATGGTTTTTTCTTGGTGTGCAAATTTTTATGACAATGAGTGTACATGATATCTAAACAAATCCCTTTGCTCTACTTTTCTTTCCAGTTAACCTTCCTTAGTGCCACTAAGCCTAGAGAAATGGTACAACACTTTATAATGGAATTTTAATCATTCATTCATTTTAAAATTTCTAAGTTTGGAAGTGAATGCAATGGTAATTCAAAACTTACCAACTCATGATGATGAAGCAGGCAGGGTTTGAAACAGAAGTACAATGAAAAAATATCCTAGTAGATTATCAGTTTTGATAGTTCAGGTCCTTGCAGTTCACGCCAGATGTAAGCCATTTACTTAATTGTAGCTCTAGCAATTATGTGGTGCGCTTAGAAGCGACACAGATGGAGACATATCTAGTAAAAAATAAAAAAACAAGCAATTATGAAAACAATTCAATACTATTCTTCTGGAAACATAAAGGCATAAAGAAGTCAATGGTTTGTAGTGAGAAAGACATAAGAGTATAATCTTGAACCACATTCAAAGCACAGAGATATAATGTGTAAAAATTCATAAAAAGTTAAGTTTTTTCATGCAAAGTGCTGTGCTCAGAGGTTACAAGACTCTCTATTAGATATAATGAAATTACATATATATGACAATCACTTATAAATTATGTAGATATAAAAGTCTAAATATTTAGTACCATTACCCACATTTTTTTTCCTAGCTCAAGAAGTTGATCTTTCTTTTTTTTGACAAATTCAGATACAATACTGAAGGCTACTCACCTTTCTTCATAATTAGGGAGGTTTTCTTTCTTTTACCAACATTTTAAGCACGTTAGCAAGTCCTTGCAGTTAATTTGCAATTATGCACGTGAAATTAAAGTCAGCAATATGAACATAAAAGTTCATGAAACTGTAGTAGTATCAATTCAGATACATTATCAGTTTAATCCAGCTTTTTACTGTGTGTGTCTGTGTAGGAGGTGAGGGATGTATGAAAACACTCTTTCAACATATATTGGACAGAATTTGCATAAATTCACAATCACTGTCGAAGCAAATTGGAAATGTTCAACAGCTTGTTATTTGGTAAGAAAGTGATTACATGAAACATAAAAAGGGAAATTAGCAAAATGCTTCATAGGGCCATATCTGCATCTGCTTACCTATAAGGATGCCAAAACCATTCTTAATAGGTTTTGAAGTAAAAACATGACAAATCAAAACTAATTAAACAAATAATCTCGTAAAAATATGAGCATAACTCACCTTCTTCTTCATCTATTCATTTTCCCATACTTTAGCACATTACTTCCTCCAACTGTCTAGGTTTTTTTTTTCTTTTTTTCTTTTATGTTGAAAATCCTCTAAATATGTGGCGTCAGTGAATAAACAAAGACATCGCTATTTTCACGTTTTATCAACACATAGTAACCGAAAAACTGTTATCAGGCCACTGCTGTGATCGTACCCCATATCTCTCATTCGCCTTACGCTACAATGGCCAGCAATCAACGTCTCAGTTGTAGCCCATCCTATAGATATGTGATGTCAGAAGCTGACAGATAAATACACATAGCGCCATTGATTGTTGGCCATTGTAGCGTAAGGCAAACGCACTCGGCTAGATGTCGAGAGATATGGGGTACGATCCCAGCAGTGGCCGGATAACAATTTTTCGATTGCTATGTGTTGATAAACATGGAAAGAGTGTCTTTGTTTATTATTATTGTTTCTATGTTATTAGGGAGGGACAAACTAACATCATACGGACAGTTAACATGTTAAAATGTGGGAAAATGAAAAGATGAAGAAAAAGGTGAGTTATGCATATTCTTACGAGATTATTTGTTTAACCTTTAAAGCAGCAGAAGCACTTGAACCATATAGTGCCCCAAATTTTCTGCAATTTTCAACCAGAAATGTTCGATAAGTGGCCGGGTTGTACGAAAACTATGGCAAAACGATTTCTTTCCCCCACTCTTTTTAGTGGTACAGACTATAAACCTATCATTTATGAGAAGATATCTGCTCTAGTCATATATTCTCTACTCTATGACCCAAGGCATGATGGGAAAGGGATAGTCCCTTTGCCGTGGACATCATGCCACTGGGAAGAAACAAGTGACTGAAACATCATCTCTCTCCTTTCATAGGTTCTTTGCCATCATTACAGCCCTTTTAGTTGGTAATCACTCAGAAAAGATTACTGTCAATTATTCCCATAAATGACTATTTTCTTTGAACAAAAAAAAAGCTAAGGAGAAAGCAGTGTTTTCTGATGCACAGGCTCACTTGTTGCAGTCTTTTTTGAACAGCAAATATATTCGTTGGAGCTAATTTCAGCACATTTTGCCAATCCCAGAGTTAATTTGTTCCACATGGTTAATGGGATAATTAGCATATCTGCCTGTTAACAGACGAGTGCTTGCTGATAAAGGCAATATACAGACACGCTAAACGAGTTAGTGTCAGTATTCTCCGATAAGTGTACAGTTAACACAACTGAGAAAGCAGACTGTGCTCTGTTATTTTATTTATGAGTATTTTCAAAGGCATTATTCATCTTCTTTATAATCTACTGAACATGCTTAAGTTCTAAACAAAATACTTACAAAAGGAAAACAGAAATACAGTAGAGATGGGACACATCCAATCTTCTGGAAAAGTAGAGATGCAGTGTCCCATTGTGCCCTGCCCTCAACTGCAACCCTGATAATAAGATCTTTTTTTTATTGCAGCTGTACACATGCTTAATCCTTTAAGCAGCCGAAACGAATTAATTCTGGATTAGCAAAATGGACTGAAATCAGCTCGAATGAATATTTTCATTTTCTGAAGAGGTGTGCGAACATGGCAGGAAAACATGAACCTGCACATCAAAAAGTGTTGCTCTACCCTTATTTTTGTTATTCAAAGTGATCATTAAAGGCAATTATTGACACTAATCCTTTCTGACTGATAACCTTTTAAAAAAGTTAACAATGAAGATGAACCTAAGAAAAGAAAGACTTATTTCTACCCAATGGCATGATATCTATTTAAAGGTGACTAGTCCTTCCTCATCATGTCTTCGGTCATGGAACATAAAATAAAGGATCAGAAAGGAGTGCTTACCATAAGTGACAGTAATGGTTAGTACTGCTCAGATGAGAAGGGGAAAGGAATTGTTTTGGTGCAGCTTTTGCAAAACTCAGCTGCTATGTGAACATTTTTGTTTGAAGAGCACAGAAAATTTGGGGCACCATCTGGTTGGGTACAATGGCCACCACTTAAAAGGTTAATTAAATAGTCTAAACCTTTATTTTCCTTCAATTATATAAAGGCACTACAGTTCTGATCAGAAATATTATGTAAGAAATATTCCTCACAAATACATGAAAAATTCACAGGTACGTTATTTTAGGCAATAAGATTGTGGTATTTAACTTTTTAAAACTTGGTAATAATTGTTGACAAGGCTATTTCCTAGACTTAATGAACTACAACTGTCTCAAAATTATGGGTTTTTTACTAAGGAATAAAAATAATATTTACAGTCAACTTTTTGGGTAGTACCCCTCCTTACCTTTCCTCAGGACTGCAGCTAAAAATAGGTGTTGCCATTCAAGAGGTGAATTTCAACCTTTCAAATCATTTAATGCTGTACCTCTTCTTCCCTCATTTCCAATCCTTCTGCCAGTTTTCTTTGCAAAAACTGCTGTTGATGTGTCAGAATTTCTACAGTGTCCCAAATCACTTTATATCCTGTATTTTGTACATGCCTGTTCAAACCTGTTTAGTTTGTCATATTTTTGTCCAAACTTGTTTTGTATGTCGAAAATTCTGACGCATCAACAGCATTTTTTCAAGAGAAAACTGGCAAAAGGATTGGAAATAGAGAAGAAAAGATACATTAAATGATTTGAAAGGTTGGAATTTTTAATTTTCTGAAGACTAAAGCTCTTGAATGGCAACACCTATTATAGCTGTAGTCCTGAGGAAAGGTAGGAATACTACCCGAACATTTGACAGTGAATATTCTTTTTATTTTTTAGTAAAAACTTCATAATTTTGAGATAACTGTAGTTCACTAACTTTTTAGTTGACTGCTCGCCAAGTAATATCTCTAGAAAACATGAAAATTACATTGTCCGGGAGCGAGAATCGAAAACTCATCTTTTGATTTCTGTTCCAATGAACTGAAGCTTTAGTTATTTGCAGCTCTAATGTCCTGGGTGTTGCAATTGTAGCATACCCAATCTAAAATTGGGAGATGCAGGTTCAATTTCCACTCTAGAATGATGTAATTTTCAACTACATATTTCACAAAATTATGGGGTTTTTTTACTAAAGAATAAAAGGATATTACTTATAAGTCATATTTTTTAGAAATACCCATACCCTTCCTCAGGACTACAGGAGTATGTATCGTCATTCAGCAGAAAAATTATACCAACCTTTTAAATCATTTAATGGTGTACTTCTCTCTATTTCCAGTCTTACTAATTTTCTTTTGAAAAAGTGTATTGGTGTGTCAGAATTTCTAGTGTCCCAAATCATTTTATGTCCTGTATTTTGTACATGCCTGTCCAAACCTGTTTTGTTTGTCATATTTTTAGTTGCAGCTTTATGATCTCTCTCTCTCTCTCTCTCTCTCTCTCTCTCTCTCTCTCTCTGCTATTCTAGTTTTAAGCTCTCTGCCTGTCTCTCCCACATAACTGAGACCACACTCACATTTTATGTTGTATATCACACCTTCCCACAGTAGGATGTTTTCTCATTTTTGCTGCAATTTTGGAAGATAATTGCTCACTTTATTTTGTAAATATGGAGCCTGTCTGACCAGAAACCTCTCGCTAATCCTCTGAAGTTTTTCAAACAGTCCTTTATGGTAAGAATGTTTTTAGTTAATTGAAACCTAGTTTTTGACTTCTGTTTCTTTCCTTCTTTACTAAGGATTTGTGTAACTTGTAGGGAAGGGTTATTATTTTCTTCCAAAACTTTCTTTAATTCAACTTTTTGAGCATTTTTTAAATTTTCTGAAGAATTTAGAGCATTTATATTTTTTTCAAACATTGAGTGGTCACATTCGTTTTGATGTAATTCAGATGATTTGCCTGATAGTCTAACATTTTATAAATTTTTGGTGGGTTTCTTATACAAGGGTTCCTTCATAAGTCATGGAACAACCTATTTTTTCAGACAAATGCATTTCACTGAAGAATTTCAAAATATATATATTAAAGGGCATGATAGACTCGACTGATTAACGTTAGTCAGACTAGTTATCTGGGAAGGGTTTTAGGCAAGGGAAGTGAGCAGTAACATACAATTTTAACTTATCACTGCATATTTCTTTATTCCTCCACCTTACGGGTAATGACATTGAACAAAGAATTCTACATACACATTAAATCTAAGAAACTTCAAAGTATTCTCTGAGATTGACGATCACTCACTGCCAATGCTGAGGAAGGCGGTGACAGACATCATCAGCCTCATGATTTTCAAGTAAGAATGCTGTTCCAGCTGACTAACATTCATTCTTAATGAAGGTTGAAAATGTACTGGCTTTGCGCTTGCTTCCCGCCAATATCCTTGAACATCTGCATCATCTATTGCATCATTAGATACCAGAGGTGTCGGTTTCTCAATGACATATTTTAAAATTCCTGTCAGAGCTTGGGATTAGGCAGAAAAAAAAACCGTTGCCATGACTTAGGAAGTACCCCTCATACAATCAAGTTTCAATTTTTCCTTTTTACTAATAATGTTAAGTCCAGAAAGTTGAGCTGATTATCTTTTTGCATTTATGAACTACAACTGTCATCTACACTGAACAATTATGTAAATCACACAAAATGTGCATTCGTGTTTGTCTGTGTGACACTTAGTAACACACAAAAATGCCTGTTATAACTTGAAGATAATGCTTAGAAACAAATACATCTGCAGTAGTAGTAAATGGGAAATTTCGGCAGCATAACCAAACATAATCATTCAAAAAAGTTCTGAACACAAACTACAAGTTTTCTCAAAAGGGTATAACAATGATACCACAGCAAAGACTATGAAAAATACATGCAGTATCATCATAATCAAGGATGTTCTAGAAACAATTTTTTGTGGAGAAAATAATGAAAAAAATAAGCATTTTTGTTAAAAACAGTCGCTAGTCATCATAGGCAAATAGCTGTGGCTTTTATATCAGGAATGGATCATAAATGTTTGCAATCATATTAATAAAACAAGGCCATCTCAGTATTCATACCAGAATCCATGGGAGAAATCTGTAAACTACACAAGAACATGTTGCTTACAACTCTTGCCACACTAGACTAAAATGTAGGACCAGAGATAAGAACAATAAACTAGCTGATATTCAACTAGAAATAATTACTGATATTCAACTAGAAATAATTACTGATATTCAACTAGAAATAAGAACTAAGGAAATAAACTGCAATAAAAATACCACATGAGAACTTTTACAAACATAAATAAAACTAATGAATGAACTAGAAAAACAAAAAAACGGAAAAAATAAGAAACACATAGCCCCTGATATATGCCCAATAAATGGCAAAGGGGTGATACAACATGTACATATAAAAGATTTACATAGCCAATAAAGTGAGTACATCATGCCAACCACGAAAGGGCTCATAATATGTGTAGATTAAAATAGCTGAGAATATCTGTACAGGAAGGCAGATAAAATGCATTCAAACTGGTGAATTACATTACATACAAATGATGAGTCCCAGTCCAAGTTTCTTACATAGACATTTTTTAATGTCCATTTTTAAGATGTTTTCATTTCATTTTAAAGGATTTTATGCCCAAGTCATTCATTATATATATGAATGAAATTGAGAATAACTGAACATCTGAAAACAGCAACAAACGAGCGAAATCAACTTAAATAAATTACAACCTAACAATGAGGGAAGCAAAAGGACACCCATTTCATATTCAGAGTACCATTTATGATTTGTCATATGGAAAACACATCTTGAAATTCTTGAACATTAACACCATTAAAACATGAGAACATATGTTAATGGATGACAATGTGTATCCCAAAATAAGTAATTTCAGAACCACACAGAAGGGTAATCAAAATCAATTAGCACTTAGGAACTGAAATTCTGCAGCTGAAGAGCAGGGACTTTGCAAAGGGAATGTGAGCCCACTCTGAATTTTTTTTTCAAAACCCTAACAATTACTCAGTTCAAGATGTGCCATTTTCCAAATTTAAATTAAAATCTGGACCTTGCCAAGTAACTAAGGGTTTCATGTTTTTCGTTAAATAGCATCCGCAGGGCTATGAAAATTCAATCGTCTCCACTCTTCCAAATCCTTAGTTTAAGCCTGTTTTTCATGTTGTTATGGCCAGGGGCGAATGAGGACAGTGGATAGGAATTCACTAAGGGAGAACATTACTAACAGCTCTGCTGTTTTGTGTTTGTACTGCTAAGTAGAGGATTACAACATGGACAGTGTAGCATAAAGCATTAAAAATCCTTTCTTTCAGTGTTTACTAAAAAAGGTTCCTATCAAACTTGCACTAGAAAAACACTAGTCCACTTTTTGCCCACTGTGATTTCGAAATCTATTGGTAGTGACATCCCTACTGAGTAGATGTACCTAAGCTGATGACAGTTTCACAAAAGCTTGCTGTAAATGAACAATGTCTAATTTACCCACATGGAAATAGTACATAGCATAACCATACACACCTGGTAAAAAGTAACAAGAAAATGTCAACAGTGTGATTGGAATATTAGAACTCTTGTTTACACAATACTGGAAAATAACATTCTGCACTAAATATTGGATAAAATGACGACTATTCTAAACAGTAACAAGAAAATGTCAACAGTGTGATTGGCTAATTAAATAGATTATATTTAACAATAAAAATGTGTCACATTAAAATGTAATTTGTAAGAAACTGATCTGAGATTGGTTAATGCTAAAAACTTTTAACAATAAGCCACAGAAAGGAAAAGCTGAATGAGGGACTTATAAGGGGAAAGAGATCTCATCAACAATCACAAAAGTTGGTTCCATCTGAAAAATGGTAAATGGTTCTGGATTATTAACAATAATTGTTACAGAAGTAAACAACACTGCAGAACTGAAGACAAAATGGTTTTCACCTTGAAAATCTTCCTAAAAATCTGACTTCTGAGGAAGCCTGATTGAAAAGAAATGAGAAATGTTGTGAATGTAAGAGCTATTTTGCTTAACTTGAAAGATGTCTTCTAACTAGTTATCAATTTAGACAACTGGCATATTCACGCTATTGCAAATTAGATTTTCAAATGACTATATAAAAAAGCGTTATCCTTGGTGTGGAGGTAGCAAAGATGTTGGGTCATTGAAAAATATGTCATCTTTTGGTGCACAGCATTATGCAATATTACCCTACCTAATTTGGACGGCTGTGGAGGTGAAGAAGCTACAGGCCTGAGCATATGTAAGCCCGCATTCTGAGCAGCTCGTGCAACAGCATTGGCAAAATCAGAATCAGTATACACTGATCCTTCTGATGAGCTGGCAACACTTGATCTGGCACTAGATGTACTACTCCTGTCTGTTGCACTAGTCCAAGAAGAGCCTGGACCTAAAACAGGATTTTAACAATATATATACATCATCAATTTAACACTAACAATATATTCATTATACTCTCTAAAACATCTGTTCAAATTTAAAAAAAAATTATAAATAATTTATTATGAAATATATATACACCTATTACACAAGCGGTATTTTCTTTAGATAGAGTTTGCTTACTTTGTTTATGGTTCACAAATACATTGTTAGTGGCTTAACTCATTAATTTCTTTTTATTGCCAAGGGCAAAAACAAAGATTCAAGAAGTCATCTTAAGTACTTTGCTAGTATTTTGATAAACAATTCGTCATTAGAAGCCAAGCTTTACAGCTGGACAAGATTTAATGTTGCCATCTTTCCTTTCTCTTACCATGGGAAATCTTTGCAGTCAGTGATTGTTGTTTATGTTTTTACAAGATAATCCATTAGCATTCTTTTTTTTTTTTTTAGAGTGTGGGAGCTGAGCATGGGTCATGCGATGACATCACGTTTGCAGTGAAAAAGAAAGTCACAGGTTGGAAAAACAGTGTTTTTGTGACAGTGGGAACAGACACTTGTATTTTGTGATGGATGTCATGATGTGCATGAGTGAAACTAGTGCCTGTGTGTGTGTGTGTGTGTGTGTGTGTGTGTGTGTGTGTGTGTGTGTGTGTGTGTGTGTGTGTGCGCGCACGCACTGAAATTACACTTTTACCACATACAAAGGTAAGGAGATCATTTATGTCAGAAACAAGGATGTTTATGTCTTAAAAGAATGATTTTCAGAGCCTGATTATTTGCCTGCAGTACCAAAGAAATTATCTATTATATGAACTTATTGGCTAAGGACTATCAGACATACTGATTTACATATGTATTATTCACTCTTTGATTAACACGATATGAAACTTGTGGATTTTTTTAGTGATTAAATGCTGCTGTCTTTTTGTTGTTGTTGTTTGTTTAATGCTCTCTACAGGAAATTTTTGTTTGCGCTGTCCTCTTTACAGCTCCCTGATCTAGAAGTCGAACCTGACCATTCCAGTTTCATCCTGTGGAATGGTCGGGATCGACTTCTGGATCAGAGCGCCTCGAATATGATTTGGGGCAGAAAGGCCACTAGCAACATAACAATATGCAAGAGAGAGTCAACTGAAAACCTTAAATAATTTTGTTCTCACAATTTATTGAACAAATGTGGTACACACCTGTGTAATTTTTTAATATAATCTCCATTGTGTGCAATACAACTCCTCCAGTGCTTACAAAGTGCATAGATTCCTGAAGAAAAAAATTCTTCAGTCGCGTGTGCAACCACTCATGCACCACCTGCTGCACCACTTCATCAGACATGAAAGTCTTTCTTCGCATTGCATCTTTGAGTGGTCCAAAGATGTAGTCAGCACTCAGGGCAAGGTCTGGTAACTGCAGTGGATGTGGAAGACACTCCAAGTGCAGATCTTGTATAATTGCAACCGTTGCACGGACAGTATTGGGCTGAGCATTGTCATGTAGCAAGAAGACACCAGTACTCAGAAATCCACATCGTTTGAATTTGATGGCAGATCGAAGATAATTCCTGATATGATCTGCATACATGTCACTGGTTACAGTGCACAAGAATTACACCTCATTAAACCCAAAAGAGAGTCAGTATAACCTTCTTGCATTTGGCTGCGTGTGGAACTTCTTCGGTTTTGGTGAGGAGCGATGGCACCATTCCTTGCTGGCTCTTGGCTTCTGGCTGACGATAGTGAACCCAGGTTTTGTTTCCGGTAACAATTCTCTGTAGGAAGCCATCACCTTTTGCTTCAAAGCGCTGCAAAAGTTCTTGACAGACATTGTTTCAATTCTACAAACAGCTGGCATCGCACCCACCTTGTAGACACTTAGTTGAACTGGAGCACATTATGGATGATGTGGTACACCGAACCGTGACTGATGTTCAAAAGTGGAGCTATTTCATCCACCGTCGCTTCGTGATTTCCCATCACAATGCCTTCAAATTCTGTAATGGACTCTGGTGTCACTACTCTGTGTGCCTGATCCAGTTGTGGAGAATCTGTCACAGAACTCATGCTGTTTCGGAACTTCCTAGTCCATTCATACACTTGCTAGAGTGACAGACATGCATCACCATACTGCAACTTCATTCGACAATGAATTTCAATAGGTTTCACGCCTTCACTACTCAAAAAATGGATGACAGAACATTGCTCCTCTTTGGTGTACGTCTCAAGTGGGGCGGCCATCTTTATACTGCTACTGTGATATCACTAAGCTTGTCTGCATTGTGCTTCCACCTGTAAAAAAATCTTTTAGTCATTGGTAACAATATTGCCAAGTTACAGGACAATGATGCTGTATTTTGAATTTTTTATCACACTTTTAAGGTTTTCATTTGACTCATGTGATATAACATTTTTGAATAATATTTAACATGACTATTAAATACAAGCTGTGTGACCTAAGCTGTAATTATTGTTACTGAAAAGTGGCTGACATGAAGAACAATCGTACTGGTACTGTTAAATTATCAAGAGTCAGTTTTGTAACTCATTAATAAAACTTGAAATGTAAAAATTTTTGGACTTGAAATCTGAAAAACAGTGGGGAGGGAGAATGTCCTGGAAAATCAGAGTGTTATTTTTAAAATGCCAAATGAAGGAATAGTAATAATACATATAACAACTCTGATGTTAAACTTGGTTAATTGGAAGGTAAGTTGCAGTTCATTATGTAATGTACCAGGAGATGTGACGTACCTGCCAGAAGGACGCACACGACATAAAGGCAGATAGGAATCAGAATAAAACGTCCGCGTAGCTCAATTGGTAGAGCAACTTATTCCGGAATGAAGGGACCCGGGTTCGAATCCTGGCGCGGATAAAAATGACGGAGAAATTTACTTCATTATAATGGCACCCGAACTTTCCGGATGACTCGGCCGTTCAAAATCTCGCATTGGTGTGATGTTCTTTCCACACCGCGAGATAGGAAAAATCAGAGAATCCCTTCTCCAGCATTTCGAAAAAAAAAAAAAAGGGGGGGAGATGATGTAACGTACCAGGAGATGTGACGTACCTGCCAGAAGGACGCACACGACATAAAGGCAGATAGGAATCAGAATAAAACGTCCGCGTAGCTCAATTGGTAGAGCAACTTATTCCGGAATGAGGGGACCCGGGTTTGAATCCTGGCGCGGATAAAAATGACGGAGAAATTTACTTTGTTATAATTATTTTTGTGCAAGTCTATAAAATAGGTGAGTTAACAATGAAGAATCTATATAAAACCTTGATTGCAATCATCATCTATAAAATAACAAGTATGCTTCACGATGGTGAGAAGAAGTTGTTAGTTATCAACCTCTATAATTATAAAAAGTGTTAATATTGTTGTTAATGTATTAAAAAATTACTGTAAGCATTTAAATGTAAAACAAAATAGGTAATAATGCACAGAATATCTTCAAGTTCACCATAAAATAGTAAAACTGTACTAGTAATACAATTTATTGGCATAAAATAAAAATGTTTCCAAGCTTTCATACAGATTATAATTTTTTTGTAAAAGTATTATTTTTCATAGGCTTTCTCAAGGAAGGTTTTCTGTCTACCTTCCTTGATAAAGCCATCTGATTGACGTGCAAAAGCTTGAAAACATATATTTTTATTTTATGACAATTAACAGGATTACTTATATAGTTAAACATAGAAATCGAGCAAAAACACACAGAGTCTCACGTATGGTAAAAGGTTCGTTTAGTGGTAGCTTTCGGTCATCCTACGACCTTGATCACCCGCAATTGACTGGATGGGCTGGTTGCCAAAACTACAATTTGAAGTTGGGGTATTGGAACTGTTGCCAAATTTTAGAAGAGAGAGATCCAAATAAACAGGATTTGGTGAGGGATCTCTGAATTGCAGTTTCAGTTTTCGAATCTTTTACCATACATGACTGTGTTTTTGCTCGCTTTCTATGTTTATGTGTTATTGTCGCATGAAGCCTGATTTTTAAACCATACTAATATAGTTTTACTATTTTATATACAGTTGGTGTACACAGGGGTGCAGTAGAGGTGCCACCTGGTGACTTTTTCAGGGCCTGACGGCGCCAGGCTACTTTTTACCAAACTGAATAATGACTTTTTAAATTTATTTATTTAATCATCACCCATAGAAATTTACATTTTTATAACACAATTAATCTTAACCAAGTCTTTTCTCTCTTCCTCTTCTTTGCTCTCTCTCTCTCTCTCTCTCTCTCTCTCTCTCTCTCTCTTTATTATTTTTTCCATGGTGGCTATGCACAAATCTGTAGGCCCTGAAATAGCCAGTGAAGTGGGTAAGACACGCACACAGAGTGTACATGTACTGTGTAAATATATATATATATATATATATATATATACTCGAGTTTGGTCTTTTCTTGGACTGCTTATTTCTAAAAAGTTTTTCCTAGTTGGTTTGCTCAGAATTTGTATGTTTTGGCCCAAGTGGAGTTCTAAGGACGATGAAAGGATTGGAGGTCAGCTCAGATATTTTAAGTCCTCCCGCTCGGTTAGGCTAGCACCCTTTCCCATAGTGTATGAACTCGCTGGCAAAGGTAATCTAAAGTTATGAAATGACAAACGTTGTTTGACATGTAAATCTGCAGATCCTAACCTGTATTCTTCTGTTGAGGATAATTGCTCCAACAAGTTTTGCAAAGCCTACAATACCGTCTATAAGCTCACCTGTACTGTCTGCAACCTTAGCTATATTGGCCAAAGTAAAAATCCTCTTCATCTTAGGATTAATGGTCACAGGTCTCTAGTAAACAAGTTCTCTAATTCAGGAGTGAACCCCTCCACAAACGCCAACCAGTACTCTACCTTTGAATTAGAGCATTTCCATACTCATGGTTTTGACAAAGTGAAAATAGAGGTACTACATATTATTCCTGACCTCTATGCTCGGCTAGAAACTGAATCCCTTGAAATTTTGCAGCATCAGTCTCTTTATCCCTATGGCCTTAATTCCACTCTATCTGACAATAAACATAATCAGCATAAATTTTCAATTCGTGAACTCTTCTTTCTTGTTAATAATAAGAGCTGCTCTAGAGGTAATAGAGGACAGAGGTTATTTCGCACATCAAGCAAAGTTGATTTTGCTAACTTGCTAAAAACTCTTGAAAGCTTTAAAACTGGCACTAATTTTGTTAAAAATACTTACAAAATTCTCAAGTCCTTCAAGCACTCTGTCCTTAAATGTTTTTTCAAATTCTGGAATGAAACTGCTGACCATGTTGATAAGCATGTTTTTGCTTTGGTTCTGGACATTCTTAAACATATTCTTAAAGATAAAATTTCTCTTAAAGAATTTTCCAGTAATTTTGCTACCATCAGGTTCCTAAATAAAGCCTACGATAATCTCAATGTAAGGAAGCTGTTCTACAATAATGCAATTTTTTTTCCCATCCACAGGCACCAGTCTATTGTAAGTTTTAAATATGTTAAGACCTTAGGGTCAATAGTTAAAAACTACAAACTTAACTCTTCGAGCTACATTCCTGTAATTACTACTTGTTCTTGTGATGAACATAAAGAAACAGTTCACTATGATAAGAATTACAACCATATTATCACCGGAAACTTGAGTTATGTTGAAAATGAAAAAGCTTAGGAATTTATTAGAGTATGGCTCTAAATTCAGACCTTCCTTCACAATTTCCAAAGAAAGGATTCTTGAGAGCTTCACTCAAGATGTAAATAAGTACATCGTAAAAACCAGTTTAACGTACAATCAGCCTATTGAGGCCTTCGCAGAATGGAAATATAATATAATCAATAGCTTCACCGGTGAGTTGGCAGGTCTGGACTTTTGTTTCGACAGAAATCTCTTTTTCTCTGGAGAAGCTAAAAGGTCACTCTCCATACTACAAGACCAATTTATTTTTACCACTACGGATAAAGCTAGCAATAATTTTGCAATTATCTGTAAGAAGTTCTATTTTGAATTGTTAACTATGGAACTCAATAATAGAGTAACATACGAGCCCGTAAGTTATTCTACCAAGCAGTTAGAAAATCGGTTTAAGGCATTCTTCAAGAAACTTAAAATTCCACAAACTAGAAGATATGGGCCTGAATTTCCATTTCTTTTTGCAACGGTTAAGTTTCATAAGGATCCTGTAAAGTTCAGGTTCATAGCTAGTGGAGTAAGGAGTCATAAAAAGAAAATAGATCTTGCTTTTGAAGATGTCTTAAAGAAGGTTTTGAAACACATTAGAAACTGTTCTAACTTGATGTACAGAGATTTTTGGATAATTAATAATAATGCAGAAGTAATTTCTACTATACTCAAAGTTTGTCCCCTAGATATTAATAGTTATGATTTTGAAAACCTATATACTAATCTGCCTCTATCAGATATAATCACTACCTTTAAAGAGCTGTATGCAGAATTTAAACTTAACCAATTTGTTGATGTAGGAACTTGGAACTCTTATCTTAATTGCTGCATAAAAAATAACCATATCTTATATAATAATACTCTCTATAAGCAAGTGAACGGTATTCCAATGGGAACATCAACGTCCGCAAATATCGCTAATCTATTCCTGTTCTTTAAGGAATATAAATTCATTAAAAATCACCCCACCTGCTCAGATAACTACCTTTACACTTTTAGATATATTGATGATCTGCTGTGTATCAATAATTCAGAAGTTATAGAGAGTGATTTTGATAATATCTATCCTAGCTCTCTTAACTTATGTAAAACCAACCACAGTAATCAGGAACTTGAGTTCCTAGGCTTAAGCATTAAGCTCAACAGAGGTAACCCATCTATTAGCCTCTTTGATAAAAGAGTTAATTTTCCTTTCAAAGTAATTAAATATCTACACTGGAATAATAACATTTCAACCAAAGTAATTGAGAATGTACTAATTTCTCAGGTCCTAAGAATTTCAAGAATTTGCAGCAACAATTTGGATTTCAATTACCACATTAATATACTATTAGAAAGTTTTCTAGAGAACGAAATTCCTTCTTCTTTCATCAAAAGAACTTTAAGAAAAATTATTCTGAATAATAGAGTAAGGTTGGCAGATCTGCTTTAATTTTCTACACAGTTAATAATATGATTCTGACCAATCAAAGCCGTAAGGAAGTTGGCTAGAGGATGCCTATTAACTACCTAAAGGAACCTTAGTGCTATGGATATGACGGTCCTATTAAAACAAAAAATTAAATAATATAAACAAAATCACAAAAAAAGCTTAAAAATCTGTTTATAAAAGAAAATAAAAACAAATAAAAAAGAAAACTAGTTATTCATCACTAGGATAGCTATACTAAAAATAGTAAAACCAACATTAAAATTAATAAGATTCTGATTAATCTATAGAAGCTCACTAAGGTGATTTAATACATGCAAAGATTATTAAAATAAACTGCTCGTGTATTTTATAATATTTCTCATGTATTCTGGAGAGTTAATTCTGCTCATTCTGATCATACAGATCCACAGTCTTAAGTTTATATATTTTTTTCTCTGGTTAAAATCTCCGCGCGTTGGTTTCTTGCTGTATGAGGAGGCCATCAGCCCCACCCTCACTGCCCCCCAGCGTCTAGGGAGTGGCGGAAGGGGTCAGCCATGTTCTCCTCTTGTGAGGAGAAAAGTTTTTGTCACACAAGAGGTAAGCTCTCTTCCTTGTTTTTGGGTTCTAGGTTTTATATGTTCAATGTTTGTACTTTATGTACCTTTTCTCTGTCGTTCTTTAGCTTTTCAGCTTTTAAGCATTGGTTTGTCTGTTAACATTTATACGGGTTTTAACTCTTACTTTTCTTTGTAACTTTGAGCGTCTTTTGGGGTACCTAGGAACAGAAGAAGGCTAAGCTTGTTCCTTTTCTATGCGCTGTCTATGCGCTGTTTTTTCAAAGTAGTTAAGTTCTTAATAACTAATTAATTATGCACTTAAAGCACTGCTGAAATACTTTGTACATATTGCAACTAAACTGTTTAAGGTATATAACTTTCACAAAGTTTTCTTTAGTTAATAATTATCTTTAACTTATTCTCGTTTTCGTGCTGTCATAAGTTGTAGAGTAGGGGGTTTTAGACTCAAGTTTTCTTTCAAAAATCTGTTCGTTATAAATTAACATTTCCTTTTTTAATTGCAATGTAAAATTTGGATTTCTTTTGCATTGTTTTTCAGGTTTAAATTCTCTCTCAAACGAACTTGGAATTTCGTTATAGCTGAAAATCATTTCAATTTATTATGTCACTCTCACAGCTTGAGTTCTCTTTAATCTTCTTCTCTCTGTTTAATAGTAACAGATGAAGAGCATGGGTCGGGCCAGGAAGGTTAATGGATGCAAGCGAAATTGTTAACTAGTGCTAGGTCATGCTACTCTACGGAGGACATGACTTATATATATATTTTTTAAACTATTTTAGGTGGGAATGTTACTTGCATCTATGGCCTTGCAGAAACCCATTTCCAACTAGGTCTTTGTGGAAGTGAGAAAATGCAGAGTTTTTGCTGGTCCTTGATAAAGCCAAGGCTCAGTATTCTCGACACCTTCTACATTCAGTTGTTTTATTTTATTTTTTTATCTTTTCTCCATTTACTCACACAGGTAGATACATAACCTTTTCTATGTTGTACTAGGTGTGAGTCAAAATTATATATGTATTTTTTTGCTTAGGTATCTTCTTTATAGAATATATATATATATATATATATATATATGTATGATCAAATATTTTTTGGTGCCCCTTCCCCTCCGAATGTTTTCTGGAGTAGATAATGCCTGGGCTGGGCTTCAGAGCACCACTGGGCATACAGTTTCTCATTATTAATTATATCTTCAAGTTCTTGTTCTTATATGCACTGAAAAGACAAGTTATTATCAGGGCTGTAAATAGGGTATGGCCACTGTGGTGCTTGCCATAGGTGAAAATTAAATGAAGGTGCCCTATGGGGGTTTAAGATGCTCAAATAAAAATATTGTAATTAAGACTGTATGATTTAAAATAGCAGTAGGAGAACAAGCTTTCTATGTAATTTAATATTTTCATTATATGCTTGAATTTGTTTTATATTTTAGAGGGGACATGAACTAATACTATTTCTTCAGAAATTGACAGCAAGTCTTTCAGTCACAAGGCCATGGAAATATGTTTAATTCTTTTCTTGACTGTCGAACCAAGTCTGGTGGAAAATCATGCTCTGAGTGGGAGGTCAACTTAAATTATTGGTGGACAGGGCTTGAGTTTGTGCATAACAAAGACAAGAAAAATATTTTTTGGATGGTCCCCAAAATGAAATATGTATAGAAACAGATTTCAATAATGTTATGCATGAATCTGTGAAATAGAAGGCACCAAAAATCAAGTTAATTTAATTTATAGTTATTTGTTTTTGTAATGTACACATTGAAAATAGTAATAAAATATTTTCCTTACCAAAGACTTTATACCAACATTGTTTATAAGAGAAAACTGACTATAATCTTTGTATGTATAAGTATCATTTTTTATTGTTAAACTTTTGTCATTTTATGATAATTGCACTTTAAATTAATATATTTTGTTGTTGTTTAGGTGCATTTTTTATGTATGGCCATAAGCATTCCCAAATCTCAGTTCTGGATAACATACACAACTGCCTAATAACCTGTGGGCCCACCTTTTTGTGCTTTCACAACAGCAGCAACATGCTGTGGCATACTCTACCAGTTTGGAAACATCCAGTTGTTACTGTGGCACACGATGGCTATCCATAAAGCATTAGCAGTTGCTAGTGGTGGGTTTTAGGATCGAATGCATCACTCTACTTCCTCCCACAGAGGCTCAACTGGGTTCAGATCTGGAGAGTGAGAGGGACTTTTGAGAGTTTTGAACTCACTAGAATGCTCCTCCAACCAGTCCTTCACAAAAAATGGAGCAATTAATTGAGTCACTGTCTTGTTGAAAGAAGGATCCTTCTGCAGGAAATGAATATCCATCAATGGGTGTAGGGATCGACAACTATGACACATAGCCTTATGCAATGATAGTAGTCTTAATAGGTACAAGGCTCCAAGGTAGCCCATGAAAACACACCCCAGATCCTTACCCTGCCTCCACCATGTTGTAACACTCTGACTTGACAGTGTGGGTGCGTGGCTTGATGTGTGGTCTATGTTACTCCCATGGAAGTGTTGTAGTTACAACCATTATTTCCCAGAGTAAGCAACCTGTTTCCAGCCCTCCACAGTACAGTGGTGACGTTACTTTGCCCACTGCAGCCTTATATCTTGCTGACATGCTGTTAACATGGGTGCTGAGTGTGGATTTTGGCTCCCTTAGCCCAGTCATGACATCATGCATCGAAATTTCTGTATACTAACCTTTGTAAGCACCCTGTCACTTAATACCAACATTATCCTCTACATCATGACACTTTACTCTGAAGTTACAATATTTGAGAGGTGCCATTCACCTTGAAACATTAACAGCCCATTTATGGCCACATTGCCCTTGTAGCTGCCAGTTTTGATATAGACTTGGTATTCACATGTGATGGCTGCATGCAGAAATCCCAGATGTTCTGAAGCCATGGAGTTTTGGAACACCCCGTTAGCACAGTGATGAGCACCCCTGAAGGCTATAAATGTGTCAGGTATGTAGGTATGTATCTTGCCTATAGGACCATGGCTTAGTGATTTAAACAACCACCTTCCAACCAGTTAGTCACAGTTTCAATTCCAAGTAGGCTGTGTCACTTTGAACCACTGAATACCTGCCGCATGTCAGATTGGCAAGATACACAGTTGGACCTGGAGTACTAGATAAACCCCACATTCAAAATAAGGTCATCCATTCCTTCCTTCCAATCTCTCTCTCTCCCTGGAAGTGTTCATTGTGCCACCGTAGTCTGACACTCCTAACTATGTATGTTGACCACACACTCCAGGTGGCACTCCTACTTCAATTACTTGTTTGCCCTCTGTTTTATCACGAGTCTCCACTCTATGTCACTTCCTACTTCACCTGGTCCAACAGTAACATCTGTGACCCTGTGACCTGATGGCTAAGGATTTTATATCTCTGTCTCTGGGGGTAACCCTATGTAAAAATGGATAATATTCAGTGTACGGCTAAATTTTCTCTGCTACTGCACTAACAGTTAGCAGGCATTCCTATGTCTAGATATAGAACTTTCTGTACACAATCCTGGTTCACACACAAGTAAATTCGTATAGAAAAGTTCACCCTCACTTGGTAGTATCTGGTCTATTTATGACCCACAGGATTTATTTTATTTTATTATTATTATTATTTTGCTGGCCCCACTACTGCAGCAAAGTAGGGCAGGTTTGCAAATCAGTGCACTGTGTATAAGAAACTGAGCTTTCCATGTATATGGCTTTATATGGGAACTAAAATAGACAGTAATATGATAAATCACAGTAATTGTGACAGTTAGTTGCTTTGTTTTTCTTTTAAATAATATCAACTCTTAACCTCCTGTGATACAAAATTCACTTTTGAAAGGAAGAAATTTTGCTGGCTTTTGTATGTAAAAAATTCTGTGCTATAAAATTTAACCCAACAGAATCCATTTCTAACAGCAAAAGCTATGAAGGATGGTCTAAAATTTGCAATTAATATATTAACAGATAATTTGGCAGCAGTACTAAATATAAGTAGTAAAGGGGGAAGAATACTTGCAACTTGATGTTGAAAAAGTGAAGCATTAACTTCATAAGAAAAGCTAAAGTAATGCAGTAGTATATTTTCTATAATCATCATTTTCACATCAACACTTTTTCTGTTTTGTTTTGTTTTTAATTTTGCAGATGCTACAGTAACTGTTTTTCTGTTTTGTTTTGTTTTTAATTTTGCAGATGCTACAGTAACTTTTTATCAACTAATGGTAATTCTCAACAAGTATCTAGAAAGTTACTTAGCAGAAAAAGAAAGCCCCATTTTGAATTTGCTCAGAAAGCAAATCATTCAACTACTATGAACACGAATAAACACGATTCCTTAAAAATCTCAGGGCTCATTAACGACTGCTAAGATGTTTGTAATGTTTTGTTTTGCTTTAATCAAAATTTAATGGATCAGACATAGAAGAAAATTTAATGGATCAGAATGATTTTTATGATAATAATGATTTAATTATAAAAAAGGAACAGGAAAAATGTAAAGCCATGTTTTGAATTTGCTCAGAAAACAAATCATGTAACTAATATAAACACAAATAAATATGATTCCTTATAAATATCAGGGATCATTAATGACTATTAAGATGTTTGAAATGTTTTGTTTCACTTTAATCAAAATGTAATGGATCAGACATAGAAGAAAATTTAATGGATCAGAATGATTCGTATGATAATAATGATTCAATTATAAAAACAGAAGGAACAGGGAAAACGTAATTTTTGTCTGTGTAGGTCTCATTCTCTTTCTTGTTCTTTCTGTCCATACCATATTTTATGCATAAACGAAAAATGTTGCTAAACATAATAGCAACAGCCTAGGATTGCTTATTAAACAGTACAACTGTTTTTGAAATTGTGAAATTTTGTATCTGTTGTATGTGTACATGTCTGTACAACCTCTGAGATAGTCCACTAGAAGGTGTACACACCCAACTTTGTAACCAAATAAATATTACATGCAATGTATACTAGAAAAATATGCAACACTTTTTTTAATTTGCTGTTGGAGAGATACATTATTGTTGTTGTTGTTGTTGTTTTTGCTTAGAACAAAGAAAAATGTATCTGCTCAATGATCTCTTTTAACAGTTTCCATTTCTTTGGGAGTGGTGGATCCAGAAATTTTTGCTTAGAACAGTTATTTTTGGCACACCAAAATATAATAATAATAAAAAAAAAACATATAAAAATGACAGGAGGGTAGTTAGCAACCCTTCAAATAAATTTGTAACCCCCATCAACAATTTCTGGATCCACCATTCCCAAAGAAATGGGAAACTATTAACATAGATTATGTACATCAAATTTATTTACAACTTCTGCATGCATAAACGTGTCAATTTTTTCTTCCGCTACCATTAGTTAATTGGTTTTTTGCAGTCTTACCATGCCCAGTAGCATAGTCAGGATCTTCAGCGACACTGGATATTGGGGAATGAACTTCAGGTCTCAAACTCTGGATTGTTGGACCAAACCTAGTAGTATTTTCTACCTGAGATTCTGGTGATGACGATTGATTATACGGAGCACCTGAAAAATTATAATAAAAAAAACTTCATAATTCATGGTATCTTCAGAGGTGCAATAACTTGAAGAAATTATGAAGAAAAGTTGTGCAATTTAATGACTTTTATTCATTTTAATTAACGTTACTTTTTAATTTATGCTACGATAATCATCAAAGTTCTCCAATGCTTCGAACTTTTCTCCTTGTTACTTTTTAATTTACGCTATGGAAATCATGATGGAATCCGGCAATATTAATTTATAATCTGGAATTCCGGGAAATGTAATGAAATCCAGCATTGCCGGCCTAAACCTGGAGGGTTGGCAGGCCTGTTTCTGTCACGTATTATTACTGGAGATGAAAAGTGGTGCCTGTACGTGAATTTCAGGCATTGGAAGGAATGGTTTAGCCCAAACAAAATGCCCACACCGCGTCCAAAATATGACCTTCATATTGCGAAGATGATGTTTTATGTCTGGTGAGACATGGAAGGCATTATTCACTGGGAAATGCTGCTGAGGAATTGGACCATCAACGCTCACTCTATTGTGAGCAACTCTGCCATGTGGAGGGAGCAATTCAGCAGAAACAGCCACATCGGCACCATGGTGTCCTTCTCCAGCGTGATAATGCATGCCCTGACAGTGCAAACATGACCAAAATGGCCATTCCGGACATGAAATGGGAGATCCTTTCACATCTGGCCTAATCCCCAGATGTCACCTCTTCAGACAATCACCTGTTTCTATCTCTGTCAAATGCACTTCACGGCAGAACATTCAACAATGATGTTGATCTCCAGAATTTCCTTGACAATTTCTTCACAGCAAAACCTGTACGCTTTTTCAAGAATGGCATTGCAGACCTATCCACCAGACATTGGAACACCATCATAAACAATGGGGGGGGGATACATAGTTGATTGATCCCTTTTTCCCTTCTGATGCAATATCTGTAGTGCAGTGAACCAAAACGGTATGAACTTATTTACACATCAACCCAATGTATGTGTGTGTGCATATATATATACTAAAGAGCAAAGCCTAAAACATAAGAAAAACTTTAGAATTCAAAACGAAAGTTGCAAAATAACCTGAAGATCAAAACGCGCAACGCAGCAGTTATGAAAATTCAGAATTCATTATGTCACTCTTACGGCTTGAGTTTTCTATAATCATCTTCTTTCTGTTAAATAGTAACAGATGAAGAGCATGGGTCGGGGCAGGAAAGTTATGGATGCAAGCTAAATTGTTAACTAAAGCTTGGTCATACAACTCTGCGGAGGTCATGACATATATATATTTTAATTTTTTTTTTTTTTTTTTTTTTTTTTTTGGTGGGCTTATTACTTGCATCTATGGCTTTGCAGAAACCCATTTCCAAATAGGCCTTTGTGGAAGTGAGAAAATGCAGAGTTTTTGCTGATCCTTGATAAAGCCAAGGCCCCTCAGTATTCTCGACACTTTCCACATTCAGTTGTTCTATTTTTTTCTCTTTTTACTCACACCGGTCAATACATAACCTTTTCTATGTTGTACTTGGTATGATTTAAATTTTTTTTTTTGCTTCAGTCTCATCTTAATAGAATATATATATATATATATATAACTTGATTTTTGTAATTTTTTGTGCTTATTAGAATTTGGTTTTGTGGCCTAGGGAGCATGACCAACCAACAATTTTGGCTTGCCTTGTCGCTTTGTTGGTACTAGAAAGGCCACTCCCACAGGTTGATGCTCTCCTGATGACGGCAACCTGTTCCAGTTTTTTATTTGTTTTGAAATTTTGTATTTTTGTTCTGTAATATTTTCATTCTCTCTCTCTCTCTCTCTCTCTCTCTCTCTCTCTATATATATATATATATATATATATATATACAGGGTGCACAACTTAAATCTTGGCCCTCAGTCTCCGGCAGCTGGAATGTACCTGGCCAAGGCAGCGGCCAGTGCGACATGAAGGCAGAGGGTGCTAAGAATCCCCGGAGGACCGGACTAGGCTGCCATCTGATGCTGACCTTGGCTACTTACAATGGACGCTCCCTATCTTCTGATTCAAGGCTTCTTGAATTGGAAGAGGAACTACAAAGGATCAAGTGGGACATCGTGGGGCTAAGTGAGGTAAGGAGAAAAGGAGAAAATCTCATCGAACTGAAAAGTGGACATCTCTTCTACTATCGTGGGACAGATACTGGCAGAACTAGTGGTGTTGGATTTATAATAAACAAGAAACTGAAGGATAAAGTTGTAGAAGTTGAAAGTTCCTCTGACAGAGCTGCACGACTTGTTATCCAACTCTCGAAAAGATACCAGGCTCAGATTATTCAAACTTATGCACCCACCACAAGTCATCCTGAAGAAGAAATTGAAGAATTTTATGAGGAAATTTGTCATCTAAATAATAAAGGTAAGCAGCACTTGAAAATAATTATGGGAGATTTCAATGCAAATATAGGGCAACGGCAACAGAATGAAACTTCAGTAGGTAAATTCGGTCATGGCAACAGAAACCAGCGTGGAAATACTCTCGTTGAGTTTGCAGAGGCAGAAGGGTTTTTCATCTTGAACTCCTTCTTCAAGAAAAAGCCACACAGGAAATGGACATGGAGACATCCAAATGGGACGACAAGTGAAATTGATTTTATTATGTGTAACAAAAAATTCGTCATAGAAGACTGCAGTGTGCTAAACAAGTTCAACACAGGTAGTGACCATAGATTGGTGAGATGTAAGATGCACCTCAACACTAAACTTGAACGCGGCAAGCTCATAAGACAAACAAAATCTATTGACATAACCAACCTTAAAAAACACCATAATACCTTCAAGTTGGAACTGAAGAACAGGTTCTCTGCTTTAGAAGGCCTAACATCGGAAGAAGTGGACATCTCTGAAGTTAACAGAAAAGTAACCAAAGCTCTTATGGAAACAGCAACAAAATTAGCTGGGTCTAAGAACAAGTTGCATGTGAACAAATTATCAGGAAAAACCAAAATGTTGATGCAGAAAAGAAGAGAGATGAGGACAACTAAAGAAGATGTGACTTCCAAAGTGGAATATATAGAGCTATGCAAGACAGTAAGAAAAAGTATCACTGAAGACGTAAGGAAATTCAACTGTGAACTAGTGAGGAAAGCAATTGAAAACAACCAAAGCCTAAAGATAGCAAAGGGACATCTCAGTAAGGGAAGAAAACAGATTATGGCACTGAGAAAAGAAGATGGTTCTGTAACAAGAAATAGAGGCGAAATTTTGACAAGAGTGAAAGATTTCTACTCCAAATTATATGAAAGGGATGATATATGCACTCCAGACATCATGAAAGATACCAGTACCAGAGTTCCTCCAGTCCTTCCAGCAGAAGTTGCACATGCAATCAAGAACATGAAGCGAGGAAAAGCTCCAGGAGAAGATGGAATTACTGTAGACATCATACAAGAAGCAAGTGGAGAAATCGAAACAGTACTCGCCCAAATTTTCACTCGATGCCTTAATGAAGGAAAGATTCCTGAGGATTGGAACACCGCTACAATGATCCTGCTACATAAGAAAGGTGACATTGAGGATCTCGGAAACTACAGGCCTATCAGCCTCCTATCAGTAGTTTATAAAATCTTCACTAAAGTTCTTTCACACCGCTTGAAGGTAACACTGGACATGGCTCAACCGAGAGAACAAGCTGGATTCAGGAGTGGCTACAGCACAATAGATCATATCCACGTGCTGAGAGAACTAATTGAAAGAGCGAGGGAATATGAACTTCCATTGTGCATGGCTTTTATCGATTATGAAAAAGCCTTTGATTCGGTGAAACCATCAGCAGTTACAATGGCTCTGAAAACCTGCGGTATTGAAGATGCATACATTAATATTATTAATAACATCTATGAAAATGCAAGTGCAAAGATTAGGCTGTTTGAAAATACAACACACGTAAAAATTGGAAAGGGAGTGAGACAAGGTGACACCATATCTCCGAAGCTCTTTAATGCCACATTGGAGGGTGTTTTTCAGTCGCTGAGCTGGGAAAACAAGGGGATAAAGATTAATGGAGATTATCTAACCCACCTTCGTTTTGCTGATGACGTAGTCATTTTTGCAACTAGCCCATCAGAGCTGCAGAGTATGATCCAGGAACTTGCTGACAAGAGTAAAGAAGTGGGATTAAAAATGAACTTTCAGAAGACAAAAGTGATGTTCAATGCTTTTACAAGAAATGAAGATTTATCGATTGATGGAGAAAAGCTGGAGATAACAGACATGTACGTTTATCTTGGACAGCAGATATCAAGTGAGGGTCACATTGGTGAAGAAATTAATCGGCGTACAAAACTTGCCTGGAGAGCTTTTGGAAGAAACAGCATAATTTTCAAGAGCAATATGCCATTATGTCTTAAAAGAAAAGTGTTTGATCAATGCATCCTTCCAGTGCTTACGTATGGTGCAGAGACGTGGACCTTAACTAAAAGAGACATACAAAGGCTGCAGACAACTCAAAGCAGCATGGAGAGGTGCATGCTTGGTGTAACCAGGAGAGATAAGAAGAGGAACTCGTGGATCCGAAAAATGACAAGAGTGGAAGACATCATGATCAGAGTTAAATCCCTGAAATGGCAATGGGCTGGACATACTGCCAGAAGGACAGATCATCGATGGACAGCCGAAATTTTAGATTGGATTCCAAGGGACAGGAAAAGACCCAGAAGAAGACCACATGGGAGATGGGTGGATGAAATTCGAAAGTATGCAGGGGTGACATGGAGGAGACTGGCACAAGACAGACCGTTGTGGAGGAAACTTGGGGAGACCTTCGTCCAGCAGTGGATTGATAATGGTTGACAATGATGATGATGATGATACAGGGTGCATAGGAAATTCCCTTTAGCCTAGAATAACTTGCAAACGAAGAGAGGTACAGTTATGCAAGTGAGATAACGGTATAGTAAAGTGACTACGCCCGATCGAATGCCACCGATAGCAGCACCCCTAGTGGCGAAATACGGAAGTTAGTCATTGCAAATCAAAAACGAAAAGAGATAGAGCAAAATTTCCAATTACAAAGTTGTAGAGCATCAATTAATTAGTACAAAACGACATTTGTTTCACACGGATAAAATAAACTGTCGCCTGAACACCCTAAAATGTTTGAAATTGATACGCGACCTTTTATGTGAACCTTTGAAGGGAACAAGCATAGGTATGAGCAAATACACACAATTTATTGCATAAATGGGTACTTATGTCAATACAGTTTCATGACATCAGACAAAACAAAAAAGGCAAACTGGCACACAGTGATAAAACGCTAATGTCGAGTATGTTCGAAGAGTTCGCCATTGCCCATGATTCACATTTGTATTCGTGAAAGTAACTCTGCATGGAAGGTATCACGCTATTGCAAGCATCTGTAACATGACGACGTAGATCCAGCAGACTTGTAGGCGCTATTGCATACACCTGATTTTTTTACGTAACCCCAGAAATCCAAGCCAAACTCGCCATTCTCATACAGCGTACGTAGACCTAAACTTCTGATCAGAGTACATCCTGCTACTGGTTTTTATATCATAGGTACGGTACAATGTCACAATCTGCATTTGCATACGGCTACATTTGAGAAATGTTAATGTGCAGATTTGAATTGTCGCACATCGATTTCGGACATTTTAGGGTATTCAGGCGACAATTTATATTATCTGTGTGAAACAAATGTCGTTTTGTACTAATTAATTGATGCTCTACAACTTTGTAATTGGAAATTTTGCTCTATCTCTTTTCGTTTTTGATTTGCAATGGCTAACTTCCGCATTTCGTCACTAGGGGCGCTGCTATCAGTTGCATTCGATCGGGTGTAGTCACTTTACTATACCGTTATCTCACTTGCATAACTGTACCTCTCTCCGTTCGCAAGTTATTCCAGGCTAAAGGGACTTCCTATGCACCCTGTATATCATCATCATCATCATTGTCAACCATTATCAATCCACTGCTGGACGAAGGTCTCCCCAAGTTTCCTCCACAACGGTCTGTCTTGTGCCAGTCTCCTCCATGTCACTCCCGCATATTTACGAATTTCATCCACCCATCTCCCGTGTGGTCTTTTTCTGGGTCTTTTCCTGTCCCTTGGAATCCAATCTAAAATTTCCCCTGTATATACACACTGTATGTAAGGTCAGGTGATGCGTAACATCACAGCCTCTCCTTGACAAATGTCAACCCCGCCTTCTCGTGGTGCATCCTGTTCCCACTAAAGGGGCTCTGACGACCGCCCATAGCGGTATAACTATACCATCGGGATTAGAGGAAATTCTATCCCACACTCACCAACCCGCTTGGCCAGCGTGGTGAGTTATGGCCAAACCCCTCCAAAATGATTCCACAACTTAAATCTTGGCCCTCAGTCTCCGGCAGCTGGAATGTACCTGGCCAAGGCAGCGGCCAGTGCGACATGAAGGCAGAGGGTGCTAAGAATCCCCGGAGGACCGGACTAGGCTGCCATCTGATGCTGACCTTGGCTACTTACAATGGACGCTCCCTATCTTCTGATTCAAGGCTTCTTGAATTGGAAGAGGAACTACAAAGGATCAAGTGGGACATCGTGGGGCTAAGTGAGGTAAGGAGAAATGGAGAAGATCTCATCGAACTGAAAAGTGGACATCTCTTCTACTATCGTGGGACAGATACTGGCAGAACTAGTGGTGTTGGATTTATAATAAACAAGAAACTGAAGGATAAAGTTGTAGAAGTTGAAAGTTCCTCTGACAGAGCTGCACGACTTGTTATCCAACTCTCGAAAAGATACCAGGCTCAGATTATTCAAACTTATGCACCCACCACAAGTCATCCTGAAGAAGAAATTGAAGAATTTTATGAGGAAACTTGTCGTCTAAATAATAAAGGTAAGCAGCACTTGAAAATAATTATGGGAGATTTCAATGCAAAAATAGGGCAACGGCAACAGAATGAAACTTCAGTAGGTAAATTCGGTCATGGCAACAGAAACCAGCGTGGAAATACTCTTGTTGAGTTTGCAGAGGCAGAAGGGTTTTTCATCTTGAACTCCTTCTTCAAGAAAAAGCCACACAGGAAATGGACATGGAGACATCCGAATGGGACGACAAGTGAAATTGATTTTATTATGTGTAACAAAAAATTCGTCATAGAAGACTGCAGTGTGCTAAACAAGTTCAACACAGGTAGTGACCATAGATTGGTGAGATGTAAGATGCACCTCAACACTAAACTTGAACGTGGCAAGCTCATAAGACAAACAAAATCTATTGACATAACCAACCTTAAAAAACACCATAATACCTTCAAGTTAGAACTGAAGAACAGGTTCTCTGCTTTAGAAGGCCTAACATCGGAAGAAGTGGACATCTCTGAAGTTAACAGAAAAGTAACCAAAGCTCTTATGGAAACAGCAACAAAATTAGCTGGGTCTAAGAACAAGTTGCATGTGAACAAATTATCAGGAAAAACCAAAATGTTGATGCAAAAAAGAAGAGAGATGAGGACAACTAAAGAAGATGTGACTTCCAAAGTGGAATATATAGAGCTATGCAAGACAGTACGAAAAAGTATCACTGAAGACGTAAGGAAATTCAACTGTGAACTAGTGAGGAAAGCAATTGAAAACAACCAAAGCCTAAAGATAGCAAAGGGACATCTCAGTAAGGGAAGAAAACAGATTATGGCACTGAGAAAAGAAGATGGTTCTGTAACAAGAAATAGAGGCAGAAATTTTGACAAGAGTGAAAGATTTCTACTCCAAATTATATGAAAGGGATGATATATGTACTCCAGACATCATGAAAGATACCAGTACCAGAGTTCCTCCAGTCCTTCCAGCAGAAGTTGCACATGCAATCAAGAACATGAAGCGAGGAAAAGCTCCAGGAGAAGATGGAATTACTATAGACATCATACAAGAAGCAAGTGGAGAAATCGAAACAGTACTCGCCCAAATTTTCACTCGATGCCTTAATGAAGGAAAGATTCCTGAGGATTGGAACACCGCTACAATGATCCTGCTACATAAGAAAGGTGACATTGAGGATCTCGGAAACTACAGACCTATCA
The DNA here is from genome assembly GCA_039090855.1 of Macrothele yani. Classification (NCBI taxonomy): domain Eukaryota; kingdom Metazoa; phylum Arthropoda; class Arachnida; order Araneae; family Macrothelidae; genus Macrothele; species Macrothele yani. Next base: position 35,090,379 of record CM077024.1, on the reverse strand, counting down.
GCCTCCTATCAGTAGTTTATAAAATCTTCACTAAAGTTCTTTCACACCGCTTGAAGGTAACACTGGACATGGCTCAAACGAGAGAACAAGCTGGATTCAGGAGTGGCTACAGCACAATAGATCATATCCACGTGCTGAGAGAACTAATTGAAAGAGCGAGGGAATATGAACTTCCATTGTGCATGGCTTTTATCGATTATGAAAAAGCCTTTGATTCGGTGAAACCATCAGCAGTTACAATGGCTCTGAAAACCTGCGGTATTGAAGATGCATACATTAATATTATTAATAGCATCTATGAAAATGCAAGTGCGAAGATTAGGCTGTTTGAAAATACAACACACATAAAAATTGGAAAGGGAGTGAGACAAGGTGACACCATATCTCCGAAGCTCTTTAATGCCACATTGGAGGGTGTTTTTCAGTCGCTGAGCTGGGAAAACAAGGGGATAAGGATTAATGGAGATTATCTAACCCACCTTCGTTTTGCTGATGACGTAGTCATTTTTGCAACTACCCCATCAGAGCTGCAGAGTATGATCCAGGAACTTGCTGACAAGAGTAAAGAAGTGGGATTAAAAATGAACTTTCAGAAGACCAAAGTGATGTTCAATGCTTTTACAAGAAATGAAGATTTATCGACTGATGGAGAAAAGCTGGAGATAACAGACATGTACGTTTATCTTGGACAGCAGATATCAAGTGAGGGTCACATTGATGAAGAAATTAATCGGCGTACAAAACTTGCCTGGAGAGCTTTTGGAAGAAACAGCATAATTTTCAAGAGCAATATGCCATTATGTCTTAAAAGAAAAGTGTTTGATCAATGCATCCTTCCAGTGCTTACGTATGGTGCAGAGACGTGGACCTTAACTAAAAGAGACATACAAAGGCTGCAGACAACTCAAAGCAGCATGGAGAGGTGCATGCTTGGTGTAACCAGGAGAGATAAGAAGAGGAACTCGTGGATCCGAAAAATGACAAGAGTGGAAGACATCATGATCAGAGTTAAATCCCTGAAATGGAAATGGGCTGGACATACTGCCAGAAGGACAGATCATCGATGGACAGCCGAAATTTTAGATTGGATTCCAAGGGACAGGAAAAGACCCAGAAGAAGACCACATGGGAGATGGGTGGATGAAATTCGAAAGTATGCAGGGGTGACATGGAGGAGACTGGCACAAGACAGACCGTTGTGGAGGAAAGTTGGGGAGACCTTCGTCCAGCAGTGGATTGATAATGGTTGACAATGATGATGATGATGATGATGATATATATATCATCATCACAGTAGCCCTCGATACCCCACTACCCTGGCGACTGTTGTCACGGTGGCACCAACTAGCCGGCCACCAACAATTAGTACAGAAGGAAAAATGTTATAACTATAGAGGAAGTCTTCAGTTGAAGAAGACAGTGGAAGAATTTTGCATAATGGAATCGGTTCAACACAAAATCATGTAAAACTTTTCAGTTCTATTCCATCCGAGGTACTTACTGCCCAATTTCTGCGTAGGTTCAAGTTGCACATCATCTCCACGGCACAGCCAGCCCGGTCCGTGGGTTCGGTTCCCTACGTTCCTAGGCTAACGTACTTCCTGAAGAATGCTCTCCGAAGGCTAGGTTATGATATCGGCGTGACAGCTCCTAGACCTTTGTCAGATATCCTCTCAGCAGACCAACGTGCATCACCTTCTACGCTCACTGAAGCCGGAGTGTATGCTATTCCTTTGGATTATCCTGACGCATCCATTAAGTCCTACATCGGGATGACAAAAAGATCCTTCCAGATCCGTTTTTCTGAACACCAAAGGGACGTTAAGGCCGGAAAGCTTACGATGGCACTAGCCCGTGATGTTGCATCTGAAAGGGCAGTTCCCAGATGGGGAGATTTTAAGAAACTAGCACCGGACGTCAGCGCAAGAGCTACTGCGCTTCGCGAAACCATCGAGATCATCACGCGACGGAATGTGTGTAACAACAGATGTAACCAAGAGCCTTCCTTTCATATGGCACCGGCTCCTAGAAGTTACACGTGACCACCCGGCCCTGGGATCAAACAACCCGTGACATCGTGCAAGTGTTTTACTTATTTTAAATTTAATTATATTCTCAGAAATACATTTGTTCCAGTTGCTTCTGCGATCTTTAACTACTAAATGCCTGATGAAGCTACCTGGAGGTAGTGAAAGCTAGCATCTTTTGTTTCCCTTATTTTCTACGCCTAATAAACGGAGTTCACTTTTTATTTTTATTGTCTTTCACATTAATTGATGGATATTTTGAAATTTATCACTTCTGCCAACTAAAAGTGAAGCACAAAATTTAGAATATAGCTAATTTCCAGACGACTGAGACGTGCATAATATGTTTGCAATGCTCCTAGCCATTACTTCCCCACCAGAATTTACTTTGCCCAGCTACTATCTCGGTAATCTGTCTCTCTCTGGATTTGAACCCACGACTAGGATGTAATGTGCAGTAGACAGATATTGAAATAGATTTACAATAACAAATAACAAATCATACACAAATTACTCTGCTAAACCCTTTTATACCATTCAATAGTTTTAGTACAAATACAAGTATTTAACTTCAGAACTCATTAAACTGAATTTAAATTCCAACATACTACAGATTTTCACCCCGTTTGCTTCATCAATTTTTTTATCATGCAAAACAGGCAATACAATTCCAATAACACCAGATATTTAAACCCCATTAATTATTAGCCTGTCATTTCTTGAGACAACATCCAAGATTAAAGCACATGAGCACTCCAAAGCACAAGAATATTAACTCTGGGTATGTAAACACTATTAATTTGAAACTCCCAATAATACAACATACATCAATAAACACCACATGAAAATAAACCAATTTCAAATAACTTTCAATTATTCTACAGCCCTACTTTAACTCTGCCAGCAACTATTAGTAATACAAAGAAAAAGAACTTTTGCACTCACTTACTAGACTTTAATGGTATTCCTCTGACGGGCTCGGCTCACACACAACAGGCTAAATGAGAAGAAAAGTTCCCACACAAACTCCATGCTCTCTCAGCAATAAAAAAGACGGGATGACTTTCACTGCTTCCGACACTCAAGAACAATCAGGTTGAAATTCCGAGTTCTCACAGCATGGCAGAACGCAAAGCAACTTCACTGCTCCTGACACTCAAGAAGCAATCAACCTGCACCTGTGTGCCACACAAAGAGCAAATGTGCAACGATTCCCCCCAAAAAAAACCAGCAGCCACGAGAGATAAAAAATCACCAATATATAGTGCCAAGAGACCCTGAGCTCCAATCAAGCCACTCCACTATGAGGGGCGTCAGCTCTGGTACATTTTTGCATATAAGAATTTTCCACACATCAAATCCTTGATCATAACTCAACTTAATATATTCCAATATTAAATAAATAAAATATACAACAATTTATTTTACAAATAACACATAATAAACAATTTATACAATCATAATTTCTGATCTCAGCACGTGAGCGACTACAAATTTTCTAACGACGTAATTTATATCCCAGCGACTCCAGGCCATGACTCCGGGACTAATCCCACCAAGACGTCACATGTTCAAAAATAGACTAAAGAAATACAAGAGCTTTCATTTTAGCCCAGCTTGGGCCTTGATCACCTGTAAACATTTGGATTTAGACTAGTTGCCAGATGTGGTGTTTCAATTTCATCATTATGGATGGTTGTTGCCAATCAATAGGAGGGATTTCCAAATGAAGGGGACAAAACAAGGGCTATCAGTATTGCAGTTACAAGATGTGGATATTTCAGTGCTCTCATTAAAATGCAGCTATACTTCTTAGTCTAAGCTTCTATATTTCTTTAATCAATTTTTGAACGTACCATGCATTTCTCAATGATCTGTGTTTATCCGTTAATGTGTATTGCATCTTATCTATAACTAATTTAATAGACCACAGAGAAAATTGTATGAAGTTAACTGAAACTAAGATTATGTGAGAGAAATCGAATGCATGTTATAATTATGTTTTTTGGGGTGGAGGGGTGTTAAAGGGTTACAACTGATGTTAAAAGTCACAAAGCTTTTCTTCTTCATTCTGATAATTTACCTGTACAAGATTTAATGCCTTTGTCTTCATTCATTTTCTTCAACACATGGGCTTGGTATGGATCAGTTGCCAAGGAAAGCAAAGAAGACTGTATACCCCGGTCAATGAGAGGATTTGATCCATATGTAGGAGGCACTGACTTTGGTGGATAAACAGGTGGATGCCTTGCTCCAGCAAAAACAGGTGGGGTAGGAGCTCTCTTAGACACATCAGGTGCTCTGTTACTCAGTGTACCCCAAGGTGAAGATGGTCCAAACCTTCCACTTGTTAAACTTCGACTACTTTTGGGAGAGTGGGGTGGGTTCGACACATTCTCTAAAGGCAACTGAACAAAGAAACAAAAAGGATACAGAATTATACTACTATTACGACTGCTACTAATTACCACATTTGAAATACTATTCATTTTCTTTATTTTGAAATAATAAAGTTATGCATTTGTAAATTTAAAACAAAACATACATAGTTTCAATTTACTTCCCATATTGGAGGTTATTTTTTAACGTGCATTAATGCATTTGCATTTTTGAACTTCCCTTTTTGTTGGTAAAGTTCGATGAACACTTACCGCACGTGGGGCTTGGCTTTCAATTCTTATTTCCATTATGTGGATGCGGCATGGGGGTTTTTTCATTCAGCTGCAGGTCCATTTCTTTTTTTTTTTTTTTTCCCGTTGGTATTTAACTGGCCTCATCACTAAATGAGTTTTTTTCCTTTGCCGCCTACTCATTTACTTCAATAATTTTTCATAACCCGAGTACTTTCGGTAATAATCCATTACCGTCATCTAGGGGACGTTTTGCTCCGACTAGCACGGACCGTGTCAGCTGGGCATTTCGGTGGTTCTCATGGGCTGCTTCTGTTATCGGCTATCGCTTCTTCTTGGGCGTTGTGGCGCCATCTCTTGTTGGTCACTGATCTCATTTTTCGAACTTTTTCATTTTTTTGCTCAATTTTAATTAAATTTCTCCAGCTGTTTCTCAATATATTAGGGTCATTATGGTTGCAAACTTTTGTCTATTTTTTTCAATCATTACCGACTCTGCTATTCTGAGGTGTTTTTCGGATTTACAGCTTTTAATGATTTTTAAATTTTCGAATTTAGGAGTCAAATATCTAAATGGTTTTCCTTACATTAAAGGTACTAAAAATGAAATTAATAATATTTGTAAAAAGCATAACATTCAAATTGGAGGAAAAGTAAAAGTAAATACCATCAAAAATATGGTAATAAAAAATACTGAAAAAATAAAAATGTTAGAAAAAGCAGGTATTTACTCAATTCCTATAACTGAAAATCCTCCAATGGCATATATAGGGAGTACCAAAAATAAGCTTAAACACAGATTAAAACAACACGTAAAAAATTGGCAAAAAAAAGAAGAAAAAACAGCACTTATTCAATACTGTCTGGCTAACTAAAAGTTTCCTAAATTAAAAATAATTAAAAGCTGTAAATCTGAAAAACACCTCAGAATAGCAGAGTCAGTAATGATTGAAAAAAATAGGGCAAAAGTTTGCAACCATAATGACCCTAATATATTGAGAAACAGCTGGAGAAATTTAATTAAAATTGAGCAAAAAAATGAAAAAGTTCGAAAAATGAGATCAGTGACCAACAAGAGATGGCGCCACAACGCCCAAGAAGAAGCGATAGCCGATAACAGAAGCAGCCCACGAGAACCACCGAAATGCCCAGCTGACACGGTCCGTGCTAGTCGGAGCAAAACGTCCCCTAGATGACGGTAATGGATTATTACCGAAAGTACTCGGGTTATGAAAAATTATTGAAGTAAATGAGGAGGCGGCAAAGGAAAAAAACTCATTTAGTGATGAGGCCAGTTAAATACCAACGGGAAAAAAAAAAGAAAGAAATGGACCTGCAGCTGAATGAAAAAACCCCCATGCCGCATCCACATAACGGAAATAAGAATTGAAAGCCAAGCCCCACGTGCGGTAAGTGTTAATCGAACTTCACCAACAAAAAGGAAAGTTCAAAAATGCAAAAACATACATATACATATACTCAGCAATACGTTTTAAAGAATTAATAATGTATCAAAAATAAAATTTCATTATTTCCAAAAATGTGAATCCTTGTGACAAAAATAAAATTTCATTATTTTCCGAAATGTGAATCTGGTTGTACCTTTTTTTGTGTAGATCACAAAAATAAGTATGAAATCAAATGAAGGAGAATACTGAGACTTGTGATAGTGTATAGAACTATTCTGGCTAATTTACCTTACGTTTCAACTAACATAATGCCTAAAAGTATGGGAAGAAGTGTCAGCATTTTTCCTGTTAGTGGAGCAACATATGACAAATATATAGCTACTAGTTATTGTAGCAGAAACACTGTTCATCACGTATTTATACAAATAGCATATTAAGCAGAGGTCGATAGGTTCCCAGTAATATCAACAAGGAGCAAATTACAAGTAGCAAAATACAAAGGACTTACCCCAATTTCAAAAGTGGGCTTATTTCGATTGCAGTCCGGTATCATCGATAAAAAAACAATTACGATTAGTTGACAAGATATATAGCAGAAGGTAAAAAATGATGAATCTAAGGGAAAGTGAATAAAAAGTGTGAAACCAAATATAAAAGGATGAACTTCAAATCTCATGTGTAGTAAAATCCAACAAAGATAAAAATGAAGATAAAACCACAGGACCCATCTCAATTCCACTCTTGCTACGAGTATCCACACGTGTTTCAGCATATATTATGCCTTCATCAGTGGATCAAAGGGTTCAGAGGTGCCAAGTCCTCCGTAATGATCCCAGATGTAATTATGATGTGCCTGAATGATAGGCAATACTTGAACATCAGTGCATCAGGAATGAACCTCTATACCTCATTGCACAGTTCATTATATATTTTTTGTAGCCACGTATTGTCCATGATAGGCTTTTATGCACTTAGGACTTTCTAGTAACATATGACAATCTAGAAAGGCTCGGTTCTGGCTACAAGAAAAGTCTGAATAGTTCATTAAATAAAGATTATTAAGTTGTTGCTTTTTTTCTAAAAAGTAATAAAAATTAAATCATATACTACAAACTTAATACAAGGATGAAGTTAACTTACTTCTGTATTGTTATTATTTGCATTTCAACTTTTGCACTCATATTGGTGACACTTGATAGAGATTTTAGCACAATAAGCACTGCTCCGCATATGTTGTTTTACCTTCTGTTTTGTTAGGTGGTTGCTTGAGTTTAGTGGAACAAGGGTTTCAGTGGACCAAAGAGCCGTATCACCTATTGTTCACTGGGCATAATGAAAGACTTAAGTAGTTTATTTAGCAGGACAATATCCCATATTGGTTTGTGCTCCGTCATTTTGTTCCACATAAACAACACCAGGAGCTCTATTTAGGCATATGATTTAATTGGCGATAGGTTTCTAAAATTGGGATGGATATACAGGGTGTCCATAAAGTTTCTTTACAACTTTGCACATTTATAACAGATATGCTATATGAGATAGACAAATGTGGTTGAGCACATAAGTAAGAGCAAAGATTAAAGTTTTTTCTACCTCATTACAAAAGCTCAATATGTGCACCATTTGTTGTGCGTAGAACATCTAGCCGTAACTCCAGTTCCAACCATGTGTGCTGCAGCATGTCCTCAGTAATGGTCAAAATGGCATTTTTGATCTTCGATTTCAGGTTGTTGATGTCCTGCACCTTTGTCCGATACACAATATTCTTCACATATCCCCATACAAATAAGTCCAGAGGTCTGACGTGGGGGTACAGGGTGGCCATACAATTGGACTGTTCTGTCCAATCCACCTCTCTGGGAATATTGTGTTTAAAAAGTCCCTAACATGCCGTCCCCAATGTGGTGGCACACTGTCCTGTTGGAATATCATGCTTTGTTGAAGGTTCTCCAACTGTGGCACAACATATGCAAAACATCCAGGTAAACATCTGCAGTCACTGTTTTCTCACTGAAGAAAAATGGTCCAAGGACTCGGTTATGCATAACACCCCATCGCACGTTTACTTTAGGACTGTCTCTTGCAAGTTCCATAAACGCATGAGGATTTTTGGATACCCAAATCCTAACATTGTGTCTGTTTAACTGCCCAGAGACAAGAAAAGTTGCCTCACCCGTAAAGCAAATGTGCGAGAAACTCGGGATGTTCACTCAGTCTATCCAGAGTTGTTTCTGCAAATTCTTTTCATCGTGGTTTATCGTTCACCTCAAGTGTTTGTAATAGTTGCACTTTGTATCCATATAAACGTAGATGTCTACGTAGATTTTTGGACACCCAAATCCTGACACTGTGTCTGTTTAACTGCCCAGAGACAAGAAAAGTTGCCTCACCCGTAAAACAAACGTGTGAGAAACTCGGGATCTTCACTCAGTCTATCCAGAGTTGTTTCTGCAAATTCTTTTCATCGCGGTTTATCGTCCACCTCAAGTGTTTGTAACAGTTACACTTTGTATGCATATAAACGTAGATGTCTATGCAGCAACTTATGTCCCGTGGACCGGGGCGTTTGCAGTTCTCTGGCAATGGAAGGAATGGACTTTTTCGGGCTTTGTGAAATTGAATCACGAACACATTCGATGTTCATGGGCGGACACTACGGTCTTGATCCAACACGGACCCAGTCTCCATGAATTTCTGGTGCCATTGGTGGATACTAGGATGAGATGGAGGGGTTTTCCCATACTTAATTCAGAAATGTCATTGTATTTGTGTATCAGATATTGTTTCGATGAACCAAGCGACGCACTGTGCTCTCTTGTGGAGACCACATTTTCATAGAACAGCACCTGCTACGTCAGTAAGGGACTTATTACAAAAAATGATAATGTCAATTAAAACTTTGATATTTACAGCATATTATAAAACAAATACCATGAACTTACATAGTACAGGGTGTCCGTAATAAATGTGCAAAGTTGTAAAGAGACTTTGTGGACACCCTGTATAATTAACCATGTGTTTAATTTTTATTATGCACATTTTACTTATATGTAATTTATTGTTGGTCCCTTGAAAGAAGCATAACCGACATGACACTGTACTCTAGTTTTGTGTGTATGTATATGTACACTATATTGACAAAAGTCACCAGACACCTAGAGGAGAAACACAACATAGCATTTATTGACATGCATTAGTATGGTGTCGGTCCACCACCTTTGGCCTCACACACGCCCATCAGACATCATGTATCTGGATTCATCAGTCCATAGAACCCGTTTTCATTGGTCTATGATCCATGATAAATGTTCTTTACACCATACCAAATGATGAGTAGCATTCCGAGTGGAGATGAAAGGCTTATGAGCAGCCGCACGACCACGATAACCTATGGAATGATACATGTACATACCGAGGTTCCAGCAAATTGCTCACCTGTACTAGTGCAGATGGTACATGTACATAACGAGGTTCCAGCATTTTTGCTCACCTGTACTAGTGCAGTACTCCGTCAATTAGCTGTAATGACTCTCCTGAGGCTTGCTTCCACGTCCTCTACCACTGATTTTCTTTGGTCTGTCAGTACGTTTTGTTGCTTCAGGCATGCCATGTGTCTTCTACTTATTCAGTACATCCAAAACAGTTGACTTGGGTATGTTTAAACGCCTCTCTTTTTCTCTTATGGACAACCCACTAATACAACACCGAATAATTTTTCCTTTCTCAAAGTCAGTTCTCTCCCGCCGCGACATTTTCACTCAACCTCACAGTGCGATATGATCAGTCAGCTGCAGACTTGTTTTTACACTGTTTGCAGCTGTACTGCACATCTTAACAATGCAGTGGATCCGTTCATTTGCTTTTGAAGGGGTGTCCAGTGACTTTTTGTCAGTATAGTGTATATGGTATGTTTTGGAAGCTATTTACATAATTCCACTACACCGTATAAGGTGCAATAATGGTTCATGATGAAGGTACAGTACAAACTAAGAACACACACAGGGGAAAATGTACTATTGAATTTCTCTAAAAACATTTAAATAATGTGCACCTGTGAATGGATATTCCTCATAGGAAAAGGATTCTTCACAGTAGACAGGGTTCCAGAAGGAGAACCACCTTCACTGGGTGGATGATCTGGGGGTGGTGGTATTAAGTCAACCCAGTTCACAACATTTCCTTTTCCCCCATGTCTTGTTCTCTTCCTTCTCACAGGCAAGCCATATTCATCTGTAAAAGAAAAAAATTCAAATTAAAAACTTATTAAAAGACAAGTCATATTTCATTCCTCACTCAAAAATTTACAGCAATTAAAATTCCAAAACTGCCCATGAGAACAAAAGAAACCCAACACACTTCTCCTTGCAAAAATACACCCACCACCATATGAAACACCCACCATTACACATTTTGAGGGGGGGGGGACAACAACAACAAAAAACTAGCCAGACCTCATCAATCTACACGTTTCTTCTGATTCAGAACATATCATTTTTAAACTTTCATTTCATACCCAGATGGAAAATTTTACATTCTTAAAAAAAGTGAAAGAACAAAGAAAACACATTTCTTCTCTTGTTGTTTGGCATAAGTCATTGAATTAGCAAAGTATGTCTGAACACTATTCCAATGACATCCTGATACAAAATCAAAATTCATCATCCAACGCAATAAAAAAAAATTCTTCCTTTTGTATTTCTCTTAAATGATAGGATGCATATGCATTTGTAAAAACAACCTCACAATACACCAAGTAAATGCAGTCATCTGACAGACTAATGCTGAAGAAACTTAGAATATTAAAAAATTCTTAGCATATATGATACAAGCAGCATTACTTCTCTTTCAATATGGATCTAGTACAAAACTCCCCACTCTAACATATATCGTTGTTCAATTTACGCTAAGTTGCTATGAACATACTTTTTACGTGGCTACGATATTTTAATTCAGTTGACATTAATGTCAACTGAATTAAAAAAATCCCCACTCTAAGTTATGGGAGGCTATTCTGTCGCATTGTGGTGAGATGGTTGAGTTTTAATTCTAAAATTTTGTTGTTATTTGAAAACAGCAGTTGAGGATGTAGCAGGAAACTCTTATTTCATGAGGCACCAGTATCTCCCCCAGCATTTGTGGAAAAACAGAATTCATATGGCTATTTCATTGATTTGTTTTTACAACTTCATGTTGGCATTCCCTCTTTGCTTCAGCCTCATAATAAATTAATCTTACATGATAACAACTTTTTTTAATGATGTAGTTAACTTAAGAGAGCATACATGCCTTATTTCTGACTAATTGGACACGGTTGAATAATATGCAGATGGTAATGCTTTAAATGCCCTGCGCTAAAGGTATTTTCACAAATGCAGAAATATTAGGCACACTTCAGAAAGAATGGAAAGGAGTTATATTACATTTCAAATAAAACATTTCTAACAAGACGATGAACCCAAATTTTCAGTTAAAGTAACACTTTGAACACAAACTTTAAAAACATAATTTGGAACATTTAAAAATATTTTTAAATTTTCTGAAGTTATATATCAAACTGATTATTGTTCATGCAATTTAAAACATTTAATTGAACTGCGAGGACACAGAACACAGAATGAATAACACAAGCTTGTCTTCTTACAAAGCACTATATTATAAATGTTTTAGATTGCATGAACAATAACAGGGTTCCCACTCAAAAGTAGAAAAAAAAATTCCCTGACTTTTCCAGGTTTTCCAGGTGGTCCTGAGAGTTTTTCCAGAGCGGCAAATCAAATCACATTGCGACAAATTGTTGCATTTCCTTTCATTCTTGCGTTCCTTACGAAAGCACACATTTGTTAATTCTTTAAATAACTGTCCTTTATACAATTACCTGCTTTTTTTTTAATAACAATTAAATGCATGAGGCATATTATTTTTGGTACCATTATTTATTTTTGGTACTGTTGGTTCAAATATTCTTTAAAACATGTAAACCATGTATCTACATGTTTTAAAGAATATTTGAACAAAGACTTAATTTAAATTCTACATATAATGAAATATTTCAATCGATTAGGTGAAATTATACAACTGATTTATCTGTATTTTAAGTGCACACAAGTATATAAATAACATTTTAAACGACTCTACAGCATTTAGAGTTCCAGTTAGGTTTAAAAATGCAAGCTGGTAGAATTGTAACAGACTAGAATAAATTGCCCTTAAATGATACAATGCTGAATGAAGCTTTAAATCCTTTAAGTGCTTATTTTACATAAATATTAAACAACACAGAAACGTTTGCTGAAATTGAAGTCTAATGGGAATGATAAAATGGTGAGTGTCTGACAGTCTCTAACATTTTGTTAGAGCGGTTCTATCAAATCGATCTACCAATTTGTATTTTCTATTGGAATTTACTTAGAATCTTTAAAGACAAAGCAAAGTAAAACAGTTATTAAAAAATAAAAAAGAAGAGAGAGAGAACAGAAATCGTGACAGCATTTCTGCGTCTGAGGAAAACGTGTGCCAGTACCATCCCAACAATTTCTAGCAATCAGGGAAAATACTGCTGACATTTAAAAATCAAAATTGTAATTATTTTAGCTAACGTTAGTTCTTGCACATGGCAATGAGAACATCGAATCTATGCTATTTCAGAGGGGCCAACCTCTAGCAGAACGCATCAGTAATCAATAGGGTATTTTTACAGTAATGTTTCAGTAATCGAACACAAACTTTCAGTAATGTAACACGCCATTTTTTTTCAAAGTTAAGGACAATATTATAGTATTACTGTGTAACCTGTAATACTTGTATGAGGTGCCTATCGGTAATCACCATACTTAAGCCTCATCGCTAACGTGCTGCGGAATGGGTATTTCATGAGAAATTAAATGCGTGAAATGTGTAATAACTTTATATGTTTACACTATCCTCACAAAAAAATATGAAATGAAATTATCAATATTGTACTTACCTCATGTCATTGCTGACATAAAAACTCCCTTGTTGCTTGTTTTGCAGTGGTATATTCTTTTTCAGAAAACTTTTATAACACAGCTCACCTGAGGAAAATGCTTTACTTTTCTGTATAAGAAGGGCAATATAATGTTTTGGTGCTCATTGTTGGGCAGAAGTATGCGAGGTTTTTCCTTACTATACTAAATATTCTCTACGTGAGAGGAATTGCTGTGAGGGATAGTCAATATTGCCAACATTAGTTTAGGCAATGCAGAATACTTGGGAAGGCCAGATGAATCCTTCATCTTAGATATTTCATTCCATGCCACATCTGCTCAAGGATATCCAGCTTCATCAATATCAGAGTCTGGGAACATAGCATGTCAGCGTTTATCACGCTATTTTCATTCTTTTTTGCAAAAAAATTATCCAAAGGCTTTGATCGAGTCTTTAATTTTACACAATCCTGGTGTTTGTTTTGACTGGATATGCCTTCTGCAATCATCTCATCTCATCTCGTCCTACATGGGCTACTGATTACTCCTCATATTAGAAGGCACGCAAGGAAACCTTTATTTCAGCATTTTCCATTTCCTTGCTCAAGATTTGGATGTTCCTGGAAAAACCTCTTTGCATATTTATTTGTTTCAGAAACAATAATTCCAAGGATGAAATTGGTAACAAACAAGTAAAAATATGCAATAGGTGCCACATCAGTTGCTTGTGCCCCTGCATTTCATGACAATCAAAAGGATGCTGAGGTTGTTCATCACTTCGCCTTCTTACACCCTCCCATTCACTTTCAGAACTTTCATGATCTGAAGATTCACTATGAAGATCTTCACCTTCTGAAGAAGATATGGTGTGCGTGGCACTGTGGCTAGTTTTTTGGCTTGATGTTGCTTGGCCAATATCACTCTCAGATGATTCAAATTCATCCCCATCACTTGGCAAACTTTCACTCTCACTGCAAGCCATTTCAAATAACCTTAGAAAAAATTTTCACGCAGTAGGAAAAAGCACGTCTCCTAGTCTGAGGAACAAGCTGTCAATAAAGTCATCCTCTGCTAACACGAGTTTGGAAAAAGAGGGGGATTCGTATTTCACGGAGTTTTGGGATTGTGTCTGTTTGTTTAGGAAAAAGAAATGAATACTGTGAAGAGCTTCTAGTAATAAAACACCGCACTTCGTTTTCCCGCGCGGCGAAAGTCCGCAAGAAATATAAACATCCGTCATCGCGGGACCACGCGTTGCGACGAGTTGATCGTTATTGCACTTCGAACGGGGCTCGAAAAAGTGATTTCCGACAGTACGACGTCTTATAATACGCCAACAATTCCAAGTGAACAGCCCTGCCTCAACTGCAGTAGGAAACGTTTTGGCTAAAGTAACCTTTCTCCTGTCACACGGAGAAATTGCGTGGGGAACCGATAGCAAGCGCAAACTCTTTTACGATGACACTTTACGGCATATTACCCGTAATTTTCGTCGTATTATCCGCAGACCGCAAAATTCACATAAAAAAAAAAATCATTCGTATAATCCGCAGACTGTGACATTTAGGGAAAAAATCGCCGTATAATTCGCACATCATAGATGTTGAATCAGAAGTGGAATTTCCGACAGAAAAGTCGGTCACACAAACACATCGCTCTTTCCACGTTCCAGAAACACATAGCAACCGAAAAATTGTTTTCAGCCGCCGCCGGGAATTGAGTCACGGATCTCTCGATATCTAACCGAGCGCGTTAGCTTTACATAACGGTGGCCAACAATCCACGGTGCTATGTGTATTTTTAAGTCAGCTTCTGACATCTTAAATCCGTAAGATGGGCTCAGCTACTGAGACGTCTCCATCTGGTGGGTATTAAGGGCACTGGCTATATATATTATAGCAGTTAAATCCAAAGGGCGAGATCCAAGGTGAAAATCCTCCAAATACGTGGCGTCAGTAAATAAATAAATACGCCGCTCTTTCCACGTTCCAGAAACACATGAGTCCGAAGAAGTAAGAGAAAAAAAAAAAACTATTTTATTAAATGAAGAAATTCATTTTTAAAGGTTACTGTTTTATATTTTTATCTCCGAACAGATAAAGGGTGTGGCATCCATAGATCACGCCGATGTAGCTCCAGAGTATTGCATTACACTGCCAATAACGAAAGGCTGATACAGAACAAGTCGTAGAAATACCGTATGTACTCGCGTATAAGTCGAAAGTTTTTGGAGGAATTCCTGCTTTCAGAGTTGAGAGATCGTCTTATACGTGGGCCAATAAAAAAACTTCCGTGAATTCTTCCGCGGAATTTACCAACGGATTTGTTTACGTTTTAGATCGCGACACAGAGGCTTTCCGTACGTTGCTGCACGATTGTGTTCTGACCTCAAAACTATCGCGCAGTGACATTATAATATCCTCAATTCTGTCCACCACTTGAAGTTTAAATTCGGCAGTGTAACTGAAACGTTTCCTTTTCAGAGACATCATGATTAGCAATGAAGGAAAACAGCAGCAGCGACGTTCGCCAAAACAACGAAAAGCAAACTAGATACAAGGTCGCGCACATGAAATCCGAAAGGAGAAACACGCATAGGTTCGTGCAGCAAGCACTGTGCGTACTTTGGCTTTTTTGCCAAAAAACAGAGCCGGCACGACAGTCAGAGCTCTCCTCAACGATAACAAAATGACCCCTGCCGTCCCTCCCTACAACTATCCCGATCATTCATTACGACATTCCTCCCCTCCTCCCCCCGCTCCGTACAAAGTCCTGAACTGAGGAAAATTCTTTCGAGGAGTTCCTTTTCCAATTATTACACCTTTCCCTGAACAATCACGCTGCAGATTTTTTTTTTTAAATCGGAAGGTCTTATATATATATATATTTTTTTAAAAATCGGCGTGTTAACCGCATCGGTGTATAATCCGCAAAACCTATAATTTTAACTTTTTTAGCAGATAATCCGCGGATTATACGACGAAAATTACGGTACCATTCTTCGGATAATATCGCTGTTTGACGATATGATTCATGGACATTCCATTTCAAAACGATATGATTGATAAATGATATGATCATTGAGACACCGAAACCGCAGTCTGATTCGAAAATATGCGGATCAAAATCGAAGGCCGAGAAATCGGCAGCGTCGCACTAAAAAGGGTTTAACAAAAAGGATACAAAATTGAGATTCTCCAAAACACACTGAATTCCGTAATTCTTCCAACCTGTCCGCCGTAATTCTGTAATCTGACAGTCGAAACCGTAATAATTACGGACAATTCGTAATAGTTGGCACCTCTGCTATTTGCTTCTAAATAACGCAGCATAGATATTTAGACATTGTGCTGTTAAATTTCATAACCAATAAAGCTGGCACACAGAGATCCTAATGCCATAACGGCAAAAAAAATTAAACCCAGGGATAAAGAAAAAATAATGGAAGCAACAAGTGGGGAAAACTAACAGTTAATACGGAATACCATTTTGCCTGAGAGGCCACAATTCATATTAGTACTTCCAAAATCCGGAAGTCTTAAAATTGATTGGCTACGTTTGTGACGCAAACATTAGTACTGAACTTTTTCTCGCAGGTCACAGTTCATTTCCACGCTACGTGAAATAACTTGTACGGGAAACAATTAGAGGAAGTTTTGTGTGCATGTGTGCTCATAAAATCCTCCTAACACTTTTTTGTCAACATAATTTATCATCCTGCGGCGAGTGGCGTGTTTATACTTAACAATATCTTTACGAAGGGCAATACATTTGTGCGATGTTGATCAGGCAAAGTAGAAAGGTCTGGAGCCCACTCAGGTCATTTGCAGTAACTCCCCACAAATAACGTCATCCAAAACGGAGACAGAGGCTTTTAGCGCCAGCACTGACAAACCTGAAACCAATAGAGCACGCACGGCAAAGATTTTCATCAGTAGTAACTAGGTAGATTTTTTTTTTTCCGGCAATGTGAGGGTAAAGATGTGAAATGAATAATTTATGCAAATCTTGTGAGGTGCAGCAACGCAAGAAGAAGAATTTACGATTACAAGAAAATTTCTATCCCACAAACTTTTGTTCTCGCAATTTTTTTTTTTTTTTCCTATGTATAAGCTGAAACCTTGGGGAAAATTACGGTGAGAATGATGAATTTTATATTTCTTATTCTAAATAACGGAGATATTATGCGTTTATACGGAAAACGGTTCAACTATGCACAAAAATTCAAAAAATAATATCTTCTAATCTATCAGAAACAAAAAAAATTGAAACTTTCAGGGTTTTTTTTATAACTTGGAGGCAGCTACCCGTAAAAAAAAAAAAAAATAAAAAAATCGCACGAATCGGAGATGTGTTGGTGGAAAATGAATATTTCAATATCTGACGATTTTGCGTGGAATGACCCAGATGTGAAAATCTATGGTTCCGGGCGCCGACTACCCTATTTTTCGCAACCAGCCAGCTCTTGCAGTAATTGGAATATAGTCTTAAAATAGCTATAAATAAATTTCTTCATGCATTATGAAATAGAAATATGACAGAATAAAAAATCTCTTTCCGGTCGTAAAACCGAAGACAACGAATCTAGAAACTAGGGCCGTGAAATCTGGGAAATATGGTAGGTATGCAATAGTACCAGCTTCATTGCATGGTATTTTTCATATATTTTTTGTCAAAATACTCGTAAGTACTATGAAAAAATAAATCTTTCCCCCTCTTTGAAGAATCTTCCTATTTCATAATATTTTCCCTGTTCTAACATTTGAAGGTACATACTTTTCCAACTATACCAATTCTGCTACAGAATTACAAAAGCGAAGCTTTAGTTCGTAAGTGATACGAACCTTTTTCAAAATAAATTAGGTGCCCTCAATTTGCAACATTCATCCACACTGCTGTTGAAGGGGAAGGGGGAGGGGGAATTATTAGGATGACCAACATCCGCAAAATAAAATGTTTTTGTACGGTTTGATAAAAGACACGTAGAACATGCAAAAGGCGGAGAAAAAAAAAAAAAGCTAAACTTCTAAAGTTTCCAATGAATTTCGGCGAAATTTAAAATGGAACGTTATTTTCATATATCTTGCCCACTGTAAAATTTCAGTCGGTTATTTAAAAAATTGAGGAAATAGCTTCTTCATAATTTTTTCCCAATCTACGCAGAGAACCGGGGCACCTACTCAGGAACAAATGACTGCCTCTCTTCGCGAACGCCAGCAGATAAGAGCCTGCGAAATGGTGTGTGTGATTAATGGCTTTCTTTTCACGCTTTGCTTTGATGTGTATGTTTGTTCGGTTGTAGTTTAGATCATCTGGAGACGGGGAAACCGCAAAGAGACGCACTCCCCTGCACAGCTGCACTTTAATCGGTGGGTGGGTTACGAAGTTGCCTCAAGGATAAAACAACTCGGAATTATTTTAAAACTTAGCAATACAGAAATATATTTTACAAAGTCTGAAACAAAATATTTTTCTGGCAAAGAAAAAAATTCCCTGCCTTTATAATTCCCTGATAAAAAATTCCTGATTTTTACGGAAAAACACAATTTTCCTGAGTTTTCCCTGATTTTTGGAACAATTTTCAAATTCCCTGAGAATTCCCGGTTTTCCCGGTTTTCCAGGTTGCGTGGGAACCCTGAATAATCAGTTTGATATTTAACTTCAGATAATTTTAAAATGTGTCTTTGACATAATAAGTATCAGATCAAATATCTTCTCATACATTAAATTCACTCATAACACACCTGCTGCACACATCACCTCATGAAAAGCAGCACAGGAACAATTAAATGGTGAACAGCTTACACTGTTATCATGGCAATGGGAAAGAAAACATGAAATCTGTTATCTCCACTCAAACTCTTGGAAATTCCCTAATGTGACATTATCACAGCAACATGGAAATGTACAGAGCACATTTTGACTGTGGTTTTAATGATGGATGATTATTCCAGGTAGGAAACAGCATTTTTGAGAGGGACAATGCCTTAGCCAATTCTTATCAGAGAATGAATTGTCGTGTGGTAATGAGAAGAGATGGTGTAAGCAGGCACAGAGTGGATTTTAGGAACAGTAGGAGGGGAGGGCATCTTTAGAGTAAGCCATTGTGGAGACAGATAAGAATATTTTAGAATCAATGGGGTAAGGGGAATGTGCTGTGCTGAAAAGAAAATGTGTGAGCCCCTTGTGATCTGTTGACAAATAATTCCTATGAATTTGAATTAATAACACTCTGAGAAAACCATGGATTGTACGTACAAGAGCTTTATCTGCTCACTTCTGAGGGATGTTTTTCTTATGTTGTAGCATAGAATTGGACCAACAATTAAATAACTAAACTTAAAATGGAATAATCGAACCAGCAAACTAATTGAAAGGCTGATACATAATACTATGCCATTACTAATCAAAAACTACTATTATGGGAATTCTTACTAGGAAATGTTTGATCAAGGTGTAGTCTATGAAGTAAAATGTAGCTGTGGACTATCTTACATAGGTGATACAGGTGGCAGACTAGAAACTCGTATAGCAGAGCATAAAGCTGCTATAAAAAATTGCTTAAACAAGACTGGTTTAGATAGGCATGTTAGAGAAACTAGTCACAGCATGGATTGGAATTCCCTTAAAGTCATCAGTTTCCAAAGCAATTTTCAAAATAAGAAAGCTAAAAGAAAGAATAGAGATTGAGAAAAATCAAAATTTCATCATCAATGACTGCAGAGGATTTTCCCTGCCTAACATCTGGCAGGATTTGATGAACAATAACCATAACCGCGATAGTGACGGGAATGAGTGACAACAAAAGACAACCTGAAGAAGGAGAAGAGTTTTGTCCAAAAATTTGCAATTAAATTAAAAATTTCCTAGTAAGATTTTGCATAAAAGTAGTTTTTGTTTAGTAATTGAATTAAGAAACTAGGAAGCCAATTCTCAACATGAGCTTTATTCAAAGAATACTATACCAGTTCTGCTCCTGACAGAAAAACTTCCACTACATTCTGATAAGTAGTCTGCAAATCTTACACTACAGAATGAAAGAATCTTAAAGATGCTTGTCACCTGAGCATACAACAATACTGCTCAGATTCCATGCATCTTTAAGGTTCCTACATGTAGACTTTATACACTAACATAAAAAACTGAATTTCTTTTCACCTGTTGTATAACTTCCAGAGTCACTGGATGGACTAACCATATTTCTTGCATCCAAAAGTTGTTCAGTCACACAATCTAAAAAAATTAAAAGATTAATTAAAACACCTACATTTTACCAAAATGTGATAACTTCCCAATTAAACATTACATAATTTTGCTACAGTTCAATATAAATGAAGGTACATATTTACTAAATTCTGGAATACTCCAACAAATACAGATGTACATGTGCGATAAAAAGCAGCACTATCAAAAAAAAAAAAAGGATGATAGAATTTTTGGTGGTAAGGAGAACATCTTTTGAATCACTTCTGACATGAATTAAATTTATCAAAGATATTCAAAGTCAATGCAGCTGGTTAGACAAAAATCAACCAGATTTCTACAATCGATAAAACATCCAGAAATATAAACATCTACTTATTTCCACCTACGGCTAAAAAGTAAGTTACGAAAATTAACAAATGGCACACAAAAAGTTTCTCATAGCAAAAGGAAGATAACAGAGGCAAACATATTTTCAAATTAAACAGTTAAAAGCAGAAATATAGAAGGAAACATAATATAACTCTATGCCTTCTAGTGGAATAATTTTGCATAATGGAAAAGTTGAAAATAGGGACAAAATATTCATCATGATAAAAGCTATGCTAAGGAAAAAGAACTTTTCAAGTATGTCTCCCAGAAGGAAAAATAGAGAAAAAGAAGGTATTACTCCCTTAGCAGGAAATCTGCGCATTATTTAAAGAAGATAATGAGATAATGCTTCACATCTCTAATATAGAAAATGGCATACAGTAAAAAAATAAATTTCTCAATAAGGTTTTTAGAAGCGGAGATACAGCTACAAACAGAAGTACGCAAACACCACCTAGCGACAGAACTGTGAACTACAAATGTCCTCAAATACTAACCAAACATGTTCCACAAGGAAAAAGGCATCTGGTGTGAAAGAATTTTTTAAGTTGCACATGTTGAAGCAGAGACATTAAGAAAATCAGGTTAAACACTGACGCCCCTAGATGCGAAATTCTGCATTATTTTAGGAAGAAAATACACACAAAGAGTTTTCATAGTTATTAGAATCTAATGAAAAAAAAATTTATACAGGGTTTTTAGTCCGACAGATATTGCTGTAAACAGAAACATGAAATAACGCTCAAGTGGCAAACTTCTTTCTGCGTTAAGAAAATTTTTAAATTAAATGATAAACATTTTGTAGCAGAAATGTTCTTCAACAAAGAAAGAATTTTTCAAATCGGACTCTTAGAAGCAGAGATATTGACAAAAATAAGATATACATATATGCCCCCTGAAGAAAAAACTGTGCATTATTTTAAGAAAGTATTCCGAGAAGATTTTCCCAGGTTAGTGGTGTCAGTCCACAAAAGAATTTTTTCAATCGAGTTTTCAGAAGCTCAGATTTTGCTGCAAATACATCAGAAGCAGAAATAAACACTTAAGCTCTTTGTTGGCCAAACTGTTTCCCACCGAAAATTAGAAATTATGTGCAAAATTTTTTGCATGAGGAGCTGTTTCTGATGCAAGAAGAATTTTTCGAATCAGACTTTTAGAAGTACAGGTATCATGGAAAACGCAATTTACCTTCACATCCCCTAGCAGAAAATCTATGCATTACTTGAAAAAGAAACTGTGCCTAATATAGTCTTCCTTACAAATGGCACTGAAAGGACAAAATAATTTTTTCCAATTTGATGTTTACAAACAAATATTTGCAATACCATACATTTTGAATTTGATATCATCTGCCTTACGCCCTTTAGTGGCGAATTTGTGCATTGGAGAGAGAAAAGAAAAAAAAAACAGTATGCAAGGATCACCATTCCCACATTTCAAGCAAGCTTCCCAATGCAAAGAGAATTTTTAAATCGGATTAACAGTTACAGAGATATGGTGTCCACAGACGGACGGATGGACAAACCAACAATGTAAGCACAATCTTCTTTTTACAAAAAAACATGCTAAAAAAACATAATAAAAATTACTCCCAAGATTAGCTTTATGCAGAATTCAGTTCTTGATTTTGAAAAATTGTTACTTAGGAAAAAAATCATAGAAAAATCGTAGAAATTTCTAGAAGAGTTAAGCAACTTATAAAGCAAATGATTTGGAAATGCATTAACCATCGTGGCAGGGATGTTGCTAGACTAAAAACCTTGGGCGGGGGCTGAGCAGGCACAGGTTTTTTTTCAATACCTTGAACTCACCCCTTTTCTGAAATGTAAAAAAACGTAAAACTTCAGAATTTAAAAAATTTTACAGTTGTCACTTTAAATTTAATTGCATTCGAATTTAAAATAAGTTAATAAATTTAATTTCAATTACAACCAATGCAACCCTGAGATTTTTAGCTTTATGATTAATTTTAGTGTAGCATTAACATTAACTTAAATGTTGATCTTTCCCCCATCTTTGTGGTGGGTTTTTGAGAATACGGAGATAATTCCCAGTTGCTTTGCTGAGGTGAGGCGAAAAGTAATGAGAAGTACTGCAGTGGAGTTAAAGACAATTCATAGCATTAAAAAATAGAGGGAGACCCATCGCAGGCCAAGAAAATTAGTCCTGTAACACAAAAATTCAATGTATGAGACCCAAAATATCTGAATGCCCAATTGATCTTTATGTCCACCAAGTGCATTCAGTGTTGCCAATTCTTAGAAGAACCTATTGTTGAAAAGTAAAAAAGCCATATATATGAAGCGCATATATATATATGAACTGCATTGTACATCCAATGATATACAGGGCATGTCCCTAAGCCAGAGGAGGTTCCTTACATGCCCTTTAGTAGCATATAATGGTCAAATGTAAATTTGTCATTGACTTTTTTTGTATTCTTCCCATCTTTATTTTTTTGATGATTGATCTCTGATTTAAAATCATTATTTTAAAAAATAATTGTTAGGAACTTAGTGAAGGTTTAGAAATTTACTTTTTTAACTTAAATGAAAAGCTTATTATTGGAGATTACTGTAAGATTACTGGGGAGGCTTCAACTCTTACCACCTCTCCAAAATAGTCTAGCGATGCTCCTGTATCATGGCCACATTTTGGAATACTGTTGTCTAGGTACCATCATGAAGAATGAAATATATAATCCAGAGGAACAGAAGTGATACAGTAGGATACAGATTTCCTCCTCTCTGTCTTACTCATTTACTTCAAAACAATTTTGAAGTAAATGAGTAAGACAGTTTGTAACTGGCTTTTGTATTACAACCTCAAAACAGATAAGGAATCTCCAGAGTGTGAATGAAATACATAAATGCTCTCATTAATGGCAGTGAGACAGAGAGGAGGAAATCTGTAAAAACTGCAACTAAATCAAATTAAAATATAAAATTGTAGAGCATATAATAATTGTACTGAATTCATCCACACAAAATATATTTATGCTTAAAAATTCATAAATATGACTGCATAAAATATTTACAGCAGCAAATTATCCAAACAGGTCAACATGAACAATTATCCATGGTTGGAACAGTTACTGATTTTAATTAATTATGCAGTAACAACTACATAAATATATTACTGTGGAATTAATTTTTTTACGGGTCTTATAGAGGTTATTATTTAAAAAATTTGAAAACCAACTTTTTTGAATAATAACCTCTATAAGACCCGTAAAAAAGTTAATTCCACAGTACACTATGAATAGAGGTGCCATAAATTCATTTACAACTAAATATATTAGTTATATATTAATATATTAATTAAAAATAATATATTAATTACACGGTCAAATGTTTCAAGGCTGATTTGATTCATTGTTGTTGTCTTTTGAATCTGAAACTTCAAGATAGTGTCGTTAACATTGTCAGACCCTTTGGTAAATTACGCCCAAAGTGAAATTTTGTCGGTATTGCATCGCATTTTGTGATGCAACTACATAGAGGTGCGATATAATTTGAGATTTGTGTAGCATATTTTTGCAATGAAACTTTAAAGCAGCACAAAAGAAGTGAGCATTTTTTAGATCATACTTTTGGCTGCTGATCAAAGTGACTGTGCACATTATTGGATTTGATCTTTCAATTGTATGAAGGCAGGTTCCAAATAAAAATAAACAGCAACAGCTGTGTGGCCTAGTCATCAACATTTCCAACCTCAAATGCAAAAGTAGAAAACGTGTTCTCAGCAATGACTTTGTGAAAACTAATAGCCATTTATAGTTTAAAAAAAAATATTAAAAAAAATACTTTTGAGTTATCTTTGATCTTTTATGCTTTTCATGACTCAAATATAGTTATGGATGGCTATTATTCCTATAATCTTGATATCATGAAAATGTGCTTCAGTGACTTTCCTTGTAATTTCAAGATTATTTCTTTCAATTTATTTTTTATTTAGATGAATATATATTTAAGTAAGAACAGGTAGGTAATAAAGGAAAGCTCAATGGAACATCGAACATCATTTTCTTGCCTATAGTTCTTACTGTGAAAACACAGATTTTGGATTAAAAAAAGATACACGTTTGTAATAGCAGTGACACAGACTTTACAATACACTCTGTATATCACTGTAGGAAAGCATTTCTGGCTCTACATTTATAAGACTTTTTTCTCGACGAGAATTAGCAGTCGAAGAAGATCCCCAATTTGGCCAAACATTTTAGAAACATCTTGCATGTTGAATTGTTGTGCATACCACTATATAAATGCGTGTGTGTGTATGTGTGTGTATGTGTGTGAAATATCATACATTTCTCTGAAATTCTCGGAAGTTATCTTGTGCAATTTGTTATTTGTAAATCACAGTTACTAATATATAGAGAAAAATGACACTGAGCATGTATAAATACACAAACATTAAAAATGTTTGTTGTAATCATAATTTTAAAACACTCTTTTACCTTCAATCAAGCGTGCTTCCATATCATACATTCGGTCAGACTTTTTACTTGCTTCAGAACCACTGCTCTTTCCTTCATTAACCTGGAACAAAAAGGAATTATCTATAACTTACTAAAATTAACACAGCCATGTATTTTTCTACAAAGCATACAGAGTAAGTAATTTTTATACAGTATAATGCTCATTCCAACCACACTTTTAGAAACCATATACTAAATCATTTTTGTTTTTTCAGTAAGTTTCCACGCACTAAGCACAACATGTCTCTTTATTCACACCTTTTGGAACTTTATTTTATAGCTTTTAGTTTCCTGACAGAAGCTATCAGGAGCTCGGGAAAGAAAAGGGTGAATGTCAAAATGAAAGTTTTGGGAAAGCGACTGTAAAGTTTGAAAACCCAACCAGGCTAGTAAGGGTGAATATTTCAAATACTATTGTGTGACAAAACTCCATGATAAAATATTCACCCTTACTGAGAGTCTGCAAACTTAAGAGTCATTTTTCTAAAACCTTTGTTTTGCCATTCGCCTTTTCTCCCTTGACCTCCTTATATGTATGTATTTGCCACTGATTCATCTTATAAAGAAAATAATAATCTTTTTTTTCTGGATGTGCTTGCACATTTAGTACATCAGATGAACTAAACATGACTGGTGTCACTTGGTTTTAAAAAGTAGTTTCTGAGGAGTTACATTGTTAGTACGATGTTTATGGAGGCTTCAGAGCTGATCCAATGTGCTAACACTGCAAGCACTTTCCATCTTGCGAAGTTACAGGAGTGCATATGAAATTGTCTGAAATCCTCAATAGCTGAAATTTAATATCATCCAAAAGTGGCAGGAACTTTCTGCTTACAATCTGTACCTGACTAAGAATCATAAACTCTTATGAATGCCACTGAGAAAAAACAGTTTGCTTTAGAAAGACAAACACTAGCTCACAATAAATTACTTATATGTGACATCAATATTTCAGGACCATGCAATGTGGTTCACTTCATCACACCTTCCATTTATATGTTACACACATCCCTTTTGACATAATGCTCCTATGAAGCTCAGGTGTTTTGTATTACATGAAGCAGCTTCTTGAAGTCTGCAGCAATATAAACCAAATACAGCCTCATTTTTGGCATTTAACTGAACCTTTCACTTGCCATTTACTGTCATTTCAGCATTTTTATGAAGAGTCTGGAGATACAATGGCCATTCAGAACATAAGTACCATTTGAGATAAAAAGTAAAAAAAATAAAAAAATACTGATAACTAATTTTTAATGGGTGTTGAATTCTACATACCTTAATCTACTTTTCAAAATATTCCCCATGGATGTTAAGGCATTTGGCATATTCGTGGCACAAGTTTCTGTATACCCTTCTCATAGAAGTCTACCGCCTGGGGTTTGAGCCACAGCTCAACCATCGTCTTCAGGTAATCGTCATCATCGAACCAACCACCTGGCTGGCAAGAAATCATTTCAAGTGAGGAAATAAATAATAGCCACTGGGTGCCAAGTTTGGGCAGTAAGGAAGGTGGGCTAGCTGCTCCCATCCAAATTTGGTGACTAGATTTTGTGTCACATTCACAGCAAGTGTCCTTGCATTGTTATAAGGGACAACTCCCTTGCTAAGCATTTCCAAGCAAGGGCTACATATATGAAATTATATCATCATTATCAATCCACTGCTGGATGAAGGTTGCCCCAAGTTTCTTCCATAATGGTCAGCCTTGTGCCCATTTCCTCCATGTCACACCCGCATGCTTTCGAATTTCATCCACCCATCTCCCATGTGATCTTCTTCGTGGTCTTTTCCTGTCCTTTGGAATCCAGTCTAGAATTTCGGTTGTCCACAGTGGATCATTCTTCTGGCAACATGTCCAGCCCATTGCCATTTCATGGATTTTATTCTGATCATGATGTTTTCCCACTCTTGTCATTTCCCTTATCCACGAGTTCCTCTTCTAATCTCTCCTACTTACACCAAGTATCATCTCTGCATGCTTCTTTCAGTTGTCTGCACTCTTTGTATGTCTTTTTCATTTACCATGCACGTCTCTGCTCTATATGTAAGCACTGGAAGGATTCATTGATTAAACACTTTTCTTTTAAAACATAATGGCATATTGCTCTTAAAAATTGTTTTGTTTCTTCCAAAAGCTCTCCAACGAAATTTCATAGGTCAAATTAATTTCTTCATCAATGTGACCTTTGTTTGATATCTGCTGTGCAAGGTAAATGTAGGTATCGGTTATCTCCAGCTTTTCTGCATCAATCAATAAATCTTCATTTCTTCATTTATGTCTTCTGGAAGTTCAATTTTAATCCCACTTCTTTATTCTTGTCACCATGTTCCTGGATCATACTCTGCAGCTCTGATGGGGTAGTTGGAAAAATGACTACGTCATCAGAAAAACGAAGGTGAGTTAATCTCCATTAATCTTTATCCCTTTGTTTTCCCAGTTCAGTGATTGAAAGACATTTTCCAATGTGGCATTAAAGAGTTTGGGAGATATGGTGTCACCTTGTGTTACTTCCTTTCCAATTTTGATTTGTGTTGTATCCTCAAATAACCATACCTTTGCACTTGCATTTTCATAGATGTTACTATAACACTAATGTATGCATCTTCAATACCACAGGATTTCAAAGACAATGAAGTTATATATACACTATATTGACAAAAGTCACCGGACACTCCTTCAAAAGTAAATCAACAGATCTGCTGCATTGTTAAAATGTGACGTACAGCTGCAAACGGTATAAAAACAAGGCTGCAGCTGGCTGCGATCATATCGCAACATGAGGTTGAGTGAAAATGTCGTGGAGGGAGAGAACTGACTTTGAGAAAGAAAAGTTTGTTGGGTGTTATATTAGTGGGTTGTCGTAACAGAAACCAAGAGGCATTTAAACATACCCAAATCAACTGTTTTGGATGTACTGAAAAAGTGGAAGACACATGGCATGACTGAAGCAGCAAAATGTACCAGAAGACCAAAGAAAATCAGTGATAGAAGACGTCGAAGCCTCAGGAGAGTCATTACAGCTAATTGATGGAGTACTGCAAGACCTCAGTGCACAGGTGATTAAAAATGCTGGAACCTCGGTATATACACGTACCATTCGCAGAGAACTTCATTCCATGGGTTACCATTGTCGTGCGGCTACTCATTGCCTTTCATCTCGACTTGGAATGCTACTTGTCGTTTAGCATGGTGTAAAAAACATTTATCATGGACCATAGATCAATGAAAACGGGTCCTATGGACTGTTGAATCCAGATACATGATCCATCAGTCTGATGGCCTTGTGTGGGTATGACGGCAGCCGGGGGAACGCTATTTACCACAGTGTACCATTTCTACGGTCAAGTTTGGAGCTGGCAGTGTACTCATGTGGGGGTGTTTTTCGTGGTATGGTACCGGCTCATTGGTTATCGTGCACAAACCTGTTAACCAGCACATCTACTTTGATACTCTGGACAATTATGCCCTATGAACTCTGTGGCAATACTATGGAACCGAGCCTTGTTGGTACCAGCAGGATAATGCACCGAGCCGTAAAGCGAGGACTGTTATGGTGTGGTTTGATGATAATTCCCTATCGTGTGTGGACTGGCCAGCACAGAGTCCTGATCTTAATCCCATAGATCACCTATGGGATGAATTAGAATGCCACATAAGAAGTTTGGAACCAAGGCCTACTACTAAGCAACAGCTAGCGGCAGTATTATGTACTGAATGGAAGCGCATACTTATCGCTGTTTTCCAAAACCTTGTCGAAAGCATGTCTCAAAGGGTCAATGCATGCATTAAGGCCAAAAGGTGGACCGCCACCGTACTAATGTATGCCAATAAATACTATGTTGCATTGTCAATATAGTGTATATATATAAGGTATATATAACTTCAGTAGCAACACCAGAATATCAATGTATAAAGGCTTTGCAGCAGTGACCTGGATGGAAGGGAAAGGGGCTCGGAGACACCTCTCAAAATTGCATTTGCATAGCAAGTACATCATTTTTAGTTAGAAGTTAGATTGCATGTTATAGTTAAATAAAAAGAACACACATTTTTTAGGACGTTTTGCTATCTCTTACTAATTTTAAGTACCCACTTACAGATTTTTTTTTATTAACTTACAATTACCTTTTAGTTTAATTTGGGGTAGCTTTGTGGGAAGCGAGCTGATGGGCTGATCATGGACGGTCCACAACCCCCAATCCAGCCCTCAGCACCACAACTGTATGAATTTAAGATTACAGAGCTATTTTAAGCAACTTCTATGTCCACAGCTACTTAAGAACTATTTTTTTCTTTGTATTTTTTACAAGGATTTTTCCCTATTTTGGGACAATTTTCAAAAAACATTTTCAACATCAAGCCCTCAGCAGTTAAAGTAGAGCTCAAAATCTAATCATGAAAAAATCTCATTTTCAAAAATTTGTACAAAAACAGGGAGGGGATTTAGCGAAAAACTTTCATAAAAATATAAATTTATTTTTAAATGCTACTAAAAAAATCCTTAGGTGTGTGAAAATGATATAAACAAGGATGGATAGTGAATAAGTCTATTGTGAAAACAAAAAGGAGGATAGTAAATAAGTCAATTGTTAAAATTATATTGGTTAAAATTATGCGAGTCACATTAACATTCTTGTTCAGAACTTCTAAAATAATCAAGATTGAGTACAGAGGGTTAGGTTAGTAGGTGCTCATCAAATACTGGTTGTTATTAAACATTGACAAAGGCAGATTAAATGAAATAATTCTGGAAATTCATAAAATTCAGCTTGTTTTGGCATAATAGAATGGATGAATTTTATTAAAATTTTTGAATGTAGAAATTTAAAATATCACAATGCAAATAATGACCAGAATCAGTGCTGACATTCAAGTTAAGGGAGGCTAGTACGCTATGTTAAATAGGCCTTTTTTAGGTACATTTTTCTCAAAAGCTATCCAATATATTTTAACAAACATTTTGCCAGTTATTTATTGGAAACTTGTACACATTTTAAGGATATCTTTCATAACATAAGTATTCAATTTTTTTTAATTTACAAATTTTTAGTGCATTTCATAATTTTACCCTAAAAATGACATTTTTATTTTCAATAATTTTTAAAAATTAAAAACTTTTAATCTGCCTTGTCTGTTTGTACAAATATATCATATGTATATGTGGTAAACATATCAGATTGAAACATTTGATGGATTCTGAGAAAAATGTACCTAAACATCAAAAAATTAAGTTTTGAGATAAACACGTTTAAAGTAAAAAATCACAACTTTCATACAATTTCTTTCATTTATTTAATAATTTCCAACAGAGTAGGAAGGTTCATTTGGACCTTCTTCTTCCAGAAAATCATTTTCTAACATTGTTCTTTTATTTCTTTTCCTTTTTGGCAGGCTTTTTTCCCAGTTTCATCCATTTTTCGTTGTGCTGTCAGATGCGTAAAATATCAAGATTTTTTATGACTTGTACATAATTTGCTCCTGGTTCAATTCCGGCAGTCTTCAAAACATAACATTTTACAATGTTCTCTTTACTGAAGCTGGCAACAGCTTCATGTACACCAAATGTCAGTGGTTTAAGTGAAAGAAACACGGTTTTCGGTAGTTGAGACCAGATAACATTGTTTGCTGACTCAATAGGATTTTGGTTTTCCCATGTGTACATTTTTTAAGGAGATCTGGTTTTGCCAAATCCCTAAAAATTGGCTTAATTTCAGCCATTATTATGGGTAAAATATGAAAGTGAGTGCTATGGTCATAACCCTTTCATAACTATGTCATAAGCTTCAGCGACATGGTACTTACACCACCAACTTTCTGTGCCTTTTGGAATTTTTTGAAATTTTTTTAAAACATAATTTTTTGAAATCTTTTTATATACTCCAAGTGCTTGGATTTTTTTATGCAATACATCGTTCTAAAGGTAAGATTCCAAACTTTCAGAGAAGCTTATAAAAACAAAATGTGATTTTTAATCAATTTTAGGGTACCGGTCTCTCTTAATTAAATAATAGTGATATTAATGACGAATTTATTAGATAACTTAAATTGTTTACAATTATCTCAATAATTATGGTCAAAATGACCATAATTATCTATATATTAATTCTATAAGGTTTTTTACTGCGAGTCAAATTTTGAGAGAATGGCTGAACGTACAGATATGGTTGAGGTAACAAAATAAAGGTCTTACCATGTAGATGTGCCAGTCCAAGAGAAAAATGAGATTGGGGCAATGGTTTGGGCGTTGAGTGGTGGCAAATTTCCCATGTAAACTCTATGGGAGAAGCAAGCGGTTGACATTTGATTGCTGGCAGTTGACTCACGTGTTGTTGAAGGCAGAAGCATGGAGGGACTGAGATAGTCCGAAGTCTTATCTTTTCTGAACGAACTGTTGTGCAAAGCAATGCTACCAGGCATTGGTATCAAAGTTCTTCTCACTGGAACAGCGAACACTCTCACAGACCTGATTGCATTATGCCATTGGACTGTGTGATGTAGATATACAGTTTAATATTCATTCGATCCAGTTTATTCACATAAGTAAGACGTTTCCCATTATGTAAAGATCTAAGTAAACATTCCGTTGACCATTGTTAGGTGGTCGTTAAACCTTCAGTAAAAAAAATCACGAACCTGGACTATTGTCTTTATTTAAATGGTTGAATGAATTTGCCAATCAAATAAAGTTTACATTTGTTGTTTCATATGAGTTTATTCTTTAAAAAAAAAAAAAAATTAACAGTTGATTCCGACGGGTGAAGAGTATTCGCAACACAAATCTCATTTCAACAACATTTACAAACACAGTTGTGACTGAAGATGAGAGTGACAGAGTGTGCTATCCAGTTGAATTTTTGCACACGATCGAGATGAGTGGACTTCTGCCTCACATTTTACGACTGAAATAGGGTGCAGTCGTGATGCTCATCACGAATCTGGCTGCCCTGGTGGCGCAGTGATCTAAGCGCTGGCCTATGATGATTCCGTCATGAAGGGTCCGGGTTCGAATCCCGGTGAGGCATGGATGTTGTGTTTGTCTTATGACACTGGCTGTCTCCCTCAGTGGCCCTAAGTTAGGGACGGGCGACTGCTTGCAGCCCATTGAGTTGCTCATGGTGGCCGTTAAACCTTCAGTCAAATAAAAATAAAAAAATCGCAAACCTGGACTACTGTCTTTACTGAAGTGGTTGAATGCATTTGTCAATCAAATAAAGTTTACACTTGTTGTTTCATATAAGTTTATTCTTTAAAAAACAAAAAAACAAAAACAAAAACAAATAAACCATCGATTCCGACGGCTTTCGTCTAGTTGAGATAATCGTTATATAATTGTTGTATTTTGAGTACATATAAAAATTATACATATAGATACTTACAGAGCCACCACTAAAGTGCTTTCCAACAGGAGGATTGATTAAGGTGGTAGTTGCATATGGTGCTGGGACAGAGGGAAGTTCTTTCTTATAGAATGTAGTCATGTTGTGGGTATCCACTTCAGCATAATCAGAGGCACCACCACTGCATAAAAAAGGGGAATATAAGCTGTAACAAAATAAATTTCAACTCAGGAATATGGATAACTACAAACCACACAACACAATGTATGTAACGCAATACAAAGAACGAAAAAAAAAAAAAGCAAATAAATTTTATTTTTTATCACATGCACTTATGAATAATGCAGTTATTTCACTCAGTACCTATGCTGTTTTCAATTTCACAGATAAAAGATATAAAATCATTAAATTTTTATCTGCTAAATATAGAAATTTTCTTGTAACTTAATTAACATTAAATGTCAGTCATTACTGTTTCACACGTTATGTAAGTTCTGCAATCAGGTGATTATTAAATGATGTTAGATATATATGGGGCACTTATCAGCTATTAAAATCAAGAAATAATGAACATTATATCTACTTACAATATCGGTAGTGGCTGTCGGGGCTTCACATGTATGCCTGTAATGAATCCACTTACAAGACGTTGCCATAAGTATTCCACTCACTCTATGAATGTGAGCTTTTCGCAATTGTGAAGTTCAAAAATAAAATTCATGATACTGTAAAATCTACACCAGATAAAATTGAATGAGATGAATTTTTACAATGAAGGCAAATAAATCCTTGACAACGACAAATCATGAAAACGAATTAAAACTTGCCGAATTTTTTTAAAAAGCGAACTAAAATCTTGACGAGGAAATAATAGACTTGACTGCAAAGCACAAAGAAATAAAACTCCCGATTGTGAAGCACCACGACAACAATGAAACATGAAAATAAATTAGAACTTAGCCAAAATTTTAAATAACGAACTAAAATCTTGAAGAAGAAATAATTCTCCCAATTGCGAAGCACCAAACAGCTAGTTTCTGTAAATATTCATAGCTATCATCAGTGGTAGGTGCACAGTCATTGTAATTACCGCACTCACACGCTCAGGTATGCTGCTCAACCCGAACGCATATTCAGCCCCATCGTGTAGATATTTGCGCATCATGGTTTGGGTTTTACTGCACATGTATATGGTGTTGCCATCTGTAGTAAAACAAAATAATCAAGTAGCATTTATGGAGTACAAATATGCACTTGTATTTCAAGTATTATTTGATGTAAGCTGTTTTATGTTATTGTTTTTCTTCTTGAAATGTTTTTTTTTTTTTCTTGTTCAATAAGATACCTCCCTGCAAACTCAAGCTCTACTGGACTATTAACATTACAGTTGTATCTTTTAGTTTTCTCAATGACCATGGCCTTGGAGGTCAGAATCTGGGCATGTGATCTATACGATGTTATAATTTTCATGTTAGTCCAATCTGGAGTTACATAGTTTCTGATACAATGTTGTATTAATGATTATTAATAAACATTGTATCAAAAACAATCATAAATACAATATTGTATCAGAAACTATGTAACTCCAGATTGGACTAACATGAAAATTATAACATCATATAGATCACATGCCCAGATTCTGACCTGCGAGGCCGTGGTCAGTAAGAAAACCAAAAGATACAACTGTAACGTTAATAGTCCAGTAGAGCTTGAGTTTGCATGGAGGTACCTTACTAAACAAGAGAAAAAACATTTCAAGAAGAAAAACATGGAACAACGCTACAATGATCCTGCTACATAAAAAAGGTGACATTGAGGATCTCAGGAACTACAGACCTATCAGCCTCCTATCAGTGGTTTATAAAATCTTCACTAAAGTTCTTTCACACCGCTTGAAGGTAACACTGGACATGGCTCAACCGAGAGAACAAGCTGGATTCAGGAGTGGCTACAGCACAATAGATCATATCCACGTACTGAGAGAACTAATTGAAAGAGCGAGGGAATATGAACTTCCATTGTGCATGGCTTTTATCGATTATGAAAAAGCCTTTGATTCGGTGAAACCATCAGCAGTTACCACGGCTCTGAAATCCTGCGGTATTGAAGATGCATACATTAATATTATTAATAACATCTATGAAAATGCAAGTACAAAGATTCGGCTGTTTGAAAATACAACACACATAAAAATTGGAAAGGGAGTGAGACAAGGTGACACCATATCTCCGAAGCTCTTTAATGCCACATTGGAAAATGTCTTTCAATCACTGAACTGGGAAAACAAAGGGATAAAGATTAATGGAGATTATCTAACCCACCTTCGTTTTGCTGATGACGTAGTCATTTTTGCAACTACCCCATCAGAGCTGCAGAGTATGATCCAGGAACTTGCTGACAAGAGTAAAGAAGTGGGATTAAAAATGAACTTTCAGAAGACAAAAGTGATGTTCAATGCTTTTACAAGAAATGAAGATTTATCGATTGATGGAGAAAAACTGGAGATAACTGATACATATGTTTATCTTGGACAGCAGATATCAAGTGAGGGTCACATTGATGAAGAAATTAATCGGCGTACAAAACTTGCCTGGAGAGCTTTTGGAAGAAACAGCATAATTTTCAAGAGCAATATGCCATTATGTCTTAAAAGAAAAGTGTTTGATCAATGCATCCTTCCAGTGCTTACGTATGGTGCAGAGACGTGGACCTTAACTAAAAGAGACATACAAAGGCTGCAGACAACTCAAAGCAGCATGGAGAGGTGCATGCTTGGTATAACCAGGAGAGATAAGAAGAGGAACTCGTGGATCCGAAAAATGACGAGAGTGGAAGACATCATGATCAGAGTTAAATCCCTGAAATGGCAATGGGCTGGACATACTGCCAGAAGGACAGACCACAGATGGACAGCCGAAATTTTAGATTGGATTCCAAGGGACAGGAAAAGACCCAGAAAAAGACCACATGGGAGATGGGTGGATGAAATTCGTAAATATGCGGGAGTGACATGGAGGAGACTGGCACAAGACAGACCGTTGTGGAGGAAACTTGGGGAGACCTTTGTCCAGCAGTGGATTGATAATGGTTGACAATGATGATGATGATGATGATACATGTGTAGTAAAACCCAAACCATGATGTGCAAATATCTACATGACGGGGCTGAACATGGATTCGGGTTGAGCAGCATACCTGAGCGTGTGAATGCGATAATTACAACGACCATGCACCTACCACTGATGATAGCTATGAATATTAACAGAAACTAGTTTGGTGCTTCACAATCGGGAAATTTATTTCTTTGTGCTTCGCAGTCAAGATGATTATTTCTTCTTCAAGATCTTAGGGTTTTCTTGTTTTGTTTTTTTGGCAAAGTTCTCATTTGTTTTCATGTTTCATTGTTGTCGTGGTGCTTCGCAATTGGTAGTTTTATTTCTTTGTGCTTTGCAGTCAAGATGATTATTTCCTCGTCAAGATTTTAGTTCACTTTTTAAAAGAATTCGGCAAGTTTTAATTCGTTTTCATTATTCGTCGTTGTCAAGGGTTTATTTGCCTTCATTGTAAACATTGATCTCATTCAAATTTTATCTGGTATAGATTTTACAGTATCATGAATTTTATTTTTGAACTTCACAATTGCAAAAAGCTTACATTCATAGAGTGAGTCGAAAACTTACAGAAACGTCTTGTAAGTGGATTCATTACAGGCATACATGTGAAGCCCTGACAGCCACTACCAATATTGTAAGTAGATATCATTATCATCATCATTGTCAACCATTATTAATCCACTGCTGGACGAAGGTCTCCCCAAGTTTCCTCCACAACAGTCTGTCTTGTGCCAGTCTCCTCCATGTCACTCCCGCATACTTTCGAACTTCATCCACCGATCTCCCATGTGGTCTTCTTCTGGGTTTTTTCCTGTCCCTTGAATCCAATCTAAAATTTCGGCTGTCCATCGATGGTCTGTCTTTCTGGCAGTATGTCCAGCCCATTGCCATTTCAGGGATTTAACTCTGATCATGATGTCTTCCACTCTTGTCATTTTTCGGATCCAAGAGTTCCTCTTCTTATATCTCCTGGTTACACCAAGCATGCACCTTTCCATGCTTCTTTGAGGTATGTAAGTAGATATAATGTTCATTATTTCTTGATTTTAATAGCTGATACAGTGCCCCATACATATCTAACATCATTTAATATTCTGCTGATCGCAGAACTTACATAACGTGTGAAACAGTAATGACTGACATTTAATGTCAATTAAGTTACATTATCTTGGCCATGTAAAAATATGTTCGTCGCAGATTGGCGAAATTTGAACAACGATATATATCAAAATTTTCATTAGAAAACTTGCTGAACTTCTACATATATTTATGCATTTTTAGATAACTAAGTTATGTTGCAGTATCATCCAGTTATAATTTTGTGTGTGCCTACTTTTTAAGTCCACAAACTTGTTACCCTGCTGATAATTTGAGAAAAACATTACAGGTACTTTATAAAATTTCATGAAGCAAAAACCTCACTTCTCATTCCGATTGAAATTCACAGTAGCTATAAGACACTGGAAAAAGAGTCAGAAGCAAAATGCAATAATCTCCAATTTTAATAAGTGCTAATAAGCAGTTACCTAGAATGCAATTAAATTACTAGGGAATCATACATAAAAAAACAGCTTGCCTAATTTTAGGGTTACATAACCAACCTTAAAAAACACCATAATACTTTCAAGTTGGAACTGAAGAACAGATTCTCTGCTTTAGAAGGCCTAACATCAGAAGAAGTGGATATTTCGGAAGTTAACAGAAAAGTAACCAAAGCTCTAATGGAAACAGCAACAAAATTAGCTGGGTCTAAGAACAAGTTGCATGTGAACAAATTATCAGGAAAACCAAAATGTTGATGCAAAAAAGAAGAGAGATGAGGACAACTAAAGAAGATGTGACTTCCAAAGTGGAATATATAGAGCTATGCAAGACAACACGAAAAAGTATCACTGAAGACGTAAGGAAATTCAACTGTGAGCTAGTGAGGAAAGCAATTGAAAACAACCAAAGCCTTAAGATAGCAAAGGGACATCTCAGTAAGGGAAGAAAACAGATTATGGCTCTGAGAAAAGAAGATGGTTCTATAACAAGAAATAGAGGCGAAATTTTGACAAGAGTGAAAGATTTCTACTCCAAATTATATGAAAGGGATGATATATGTACTCCAGACATCATGAAAGGTACCAGAGTTCTTCCAGTCCTCCCAGCAGAAGTTGCTCATGCAATCAAGAACATGAAGCGGGGAAAAGCTCCAGGAGAAGATGGAATTACTATAGACATCATACAAGAAGCAAGTGGAGAAATCGAAACAGTACTCGCCCAAATTTTCACTCGATGCCTTAATGAAGGGAAGATTCCTGAGGATTGGAACAATGCTACAATGATCCTGCTACATAAAAAAGGTGACATTGAGGATCTCAGGAACTACAGACCTATCAGCCTCCTATCAGTGGTTTATAAAATCTTCACTAAAGTTCTTTCACACCGCTTGAAGGT
Organism: Macrothele yani; assembly: GCA_039090855.1. NCBI lineage: Eukaryota > Metazoa > Arthropoda > Arachnida > Araneae > Macrothelidae > Macrothele > Macrothele yani. The sequence continues at coordinate 35,052,418 of CM077024.1, read as the reverse complement.
AACACTGGACATGGCTCAACCGAGAGAACAAGCTGGATTCAGGAGTGGCTACAGCACAATAGATCATATCCACGTACTGAGAGAACTAATTGAAAGAGCAAGGGAATATGAACTTCCATTGTGCATGGCTTTTATCGATTATGAAAAAGCCTTTGATTCAGTGAAACCATCAGCAGTTACCACGGCTCTGAAATCCTGCGGTAGTGAAGATGCATACATTAATATTATTAATAACATCTATGAAAATGCAAGTGCAAAGATTCGGCTGTTTGAAAATTCAACACACATAAAAATTGGAAAGGGAGTGAGACAAGGTGACACCATATCTCCGAAGCTCTTTAATGCCACATTGGAAAACGTCTTTCAATCACTGAACTGGGAAAACAAAGGGATAAAGATTAATGGAGATTATCTAACCCACCTTCGTTTTGCTGATGACGTAGTCATTTTTGCAACTACCCCATCAGAGCTGCAGAGTATGATCCAGGAACTTGCTGACAAGAGTAAAGAAGTGGGATTAAAAATGAACTTTCAGAAGACAAAAGTGATGTTCAATGCTTTTACAAGAAATGAAGATTTATCGATTGATGGAGAAAACTGGAGATAACAGATACGTATGTTTATCTTGACAGCAGATATCAAGTGAGGGTCACATTGATGAAGAAATTAATCGGCGTACAAAACTTGCCTGGAGAGCTTTTGGAAGAAACAGCATAATTTTCAAGAGCAACATGCCATTATGTCTTAAAAGAAAAGTGTTTGATCAATGCATCCTTCCAGTGCTTACGTATGGTGCAGAGACGTGGACCTTAACTAAAAGAGACATACAAAGGCTGCAGACAACTCAAAGAAGCATGGAGAGGTGCATGCTTGGTATAACCAGGAGAGATAAGAAGAGAAACTCGTGGATCCGAAAAATGACGAGAGTGGAAGACATCATGATCAGAGTTAAATCCCTGAAATGGCAATGGGCTGGACATACTGCCAGAAGGACAGACCATCGATGGACAGCCGAAATTTTAGATTGGATTCCAAGGGACAGGAAAAGACCCAGAAAAAGACCACATGGGAGATGGGTGGATGAAATTCGTAAATATGCGGGAGTGACATGGAGGAGACTGGCACAAGACAGACCGTTGTGGAGGAAACTTGGGGAGACCTTCGTCCAGCAGTGGATTGATAATGGTTGACAATGATGATGATGATGAATCCAACTCTTATCTAGAACTGACTCATGGAAGTAGGTGCTGCCACTCATGAGTTAATATCAAACCTTTTCCACCCTAAATTGTGGCTTCTCTTCATTCAATTTCTGCACCTTCTTTCAAATTACTTTTCATAAAAAAAAAAAAAAAAAAGTGCTGCTGATCAGATATACTTTTAAAGGAGTTCTAATTAACTGTATTTTTTTAATGTGTTGATTAAGTCCTGTTTTGAAGGTAACATCTTTTACTGCAACTTTATGTTCCACTACATGTATCTTAAGTTGTCTTCTGGTTTTGATGATGTACCTATCACAACAATCTTAGTTATTGCTGAAGACTACACCTTCTCAAAGTTTGATGCTGTATTCCATTTGTTCATTTTAAGTCCTAGAGCAACACATCTATCTATATATATATATATTTAATGATTCCCTGCAGTTTTTCAAATAACCCATTATTATGGTTATCTGTCAAAATTTTGGGTAATGAACCAACCTATTATCAGGTCTCAGTAGGTGTTGCTATTCTTGGGATAAAATCCAACCCTTCTGATCATTTAATGTACTTTTTTTCTATTTCTAGACCTTCTGCCATTTTTCTTTTGGAAAAGAGCTACTTGTGTGGTGCCAGTACATCCACAAGGTCCCAAAATACAGTACATAAAAGCTTTGGTACTCTGTGAAAGTACTGGCACACCAATAGCACTTTTTAAAAAGTAGCAAACATTTTAGAAATAGAGAGAAGAGGAGGAACTGCACTAAATTATCAGAAAGATTGGATTTTATATCAAGAGTGGCAACATCTACTGAGACCCAATGATAAGTAGCTTTACTGCCTGAAGATTTAACAGTAATTAAAAAATCATATATTCCTACAAAAATTCACATATTTACTTAAAATTTATTACTATTAAAGTCTAACTGTTTTTTACTCTTAAATATAAATATTTTAAAATATTTTTTTCAGTCACAGGAAGATGGCAATTATTTTATGCATAGTCATGTAACAGTCTTAAAATCACTGTATATACACAAAATTTAATAAAGCACACATTCAATACATGAGTTATTATTTACTTTCTATCATTTTTGATCATTTTATACATAGCATATCTGTTATGGATATAAAGTGATCAAAAATGATAATTTAATTATGTATAAAATTGTATTCTAATGTTTTTAGATCAACAGTAATTAGAATGGAAAGAATCAACATGTGAAAAATTAAGATGGTGAATTTACACAAAACTGTTTTCCTGTGATAACATGCAAAATCTGGATTTCCAGAACAATGAATGCTTTGCTTATTAGTGATGTACAAGGGAATGAATAATTAATATACTAAAATATTAACATGTGAGCTAAAAGCTGAAATGCACGATGTATGTAGGAGGCAGCAATACCATACAATACCTGTTGTATAGGTATTGCTGTCTCAATACCTATACAACCAGTATTGAGGCAGCAATCATTTTTGAGTAAACGTGGTCTTGACCTGCTTTTGGGCTGTGGAAGAAGATGAATATATTTTGTAACTTTTGACTATTAAGAATGCTTGCGATCTGTGCTTCGTTGATTACTTCATGAATTTAAAAAGTTCAAGGTGACTTATAAGATGGCATTAACGATTTTTAAAAGCTGTTTAGGACAATATATTCACTATGAGTTCCCTAACTTAAATGAGTACAGTAATTCATGTACTTTATGAACTTACTGTACTCCTTTAAATTACAAAACTCAAAGGAAGTTTTGTACCTTAAAATCATTTAAGCTATATGTACACACTGCAGCTTGAACATGAAAGACAAAGCTATATCTCTGTCTTGAAAAGTTCATTCAAATATACAGAATCTGAGCAAACTTGTCACATATCAGTTAAGGTTTAACTCTATAATTTCAATTTCATATATAATAAGTTATAAAGTAGTTGTTTGATATTTGTCTTATTTGTGTTCAGACTTTCAGACTTTTCTTCTCATTTAGTCCTTGAGTCAAGCCAAACTGCTTGTTTTGCTGCATCATGTGCTGGGTGCTAACTGTGATCTGTTATTTTCCCTGTAACTGCTACTGCAATAAAAATGATAAAAAAAAAAGTTTTTTAGCTCTCTTGGAATAAATTATCTGTATTTCCTTTTAACATTCTTCATATTTTTCACTTTCTTGGACATAAGAAAAAAGATTGGTATCATTCTGTGTAATTATTAGTTCTTTTGAATGTTGATTGATAAAAAGATTTATAAGTACAACAATAAAAACTTATGCATAATGTTAAAAAACCTTATTTACAATTGTTAAAAATTTATACAGTGATGTTCATATATAATCTTGAAGAAGATCATAAAACTGAAAAAGATTATTCAAAATCACATAGCTGTCTGGATTGATATCGCAGTATTCTTTAAGTTCCTGATACACATGCACCTTTTTCCCTTATTCTAATAGTTTAGTAAGATATTTGCTTTTTCTTCATAAAGTTTTTTTTTTTTTTTGTAAAACCATTTTGCGTATACCCCATTTACTTGTTGATATTCTACCAAAGGGTCAATCATCTCAAGGATGAAATGTTTAACCTCAAAGGTTGTGTTAGTGCAAAATTAATATTTTATCATCGACATCTGTGTTTAACTGTAAATAAATTATGAGTGTGTATATTTGTTTATCTTCAAATTAAATGCGATATACTCAAGATCGAAGTATGTTATCTTTTTTATTGTGTTATTACAAATTACACTCAAAGTTGTAGATCTTGCAAGAACTGTTCTACAGTTTATGCATCTGAATCTTTCATTTCAATGATATTATTTACAGTATTTTAATCTGAATATGATTTGAATCTACAGTGCTTTGATGAATTTTCTCTGAGGCAGTTTTGAGGAAAGTTTCTTTTAACACTTAAAAAAATTTATCAACACATATTTTATGTTAATGCTCCTCCATTACAACAGCAGTAAGTTACAATGCAAACCTTGGAAAATGACAAATGAAATTCTCAGTATATGAACCAATTAGCATTATTTTATAACATTCAAAAATCACATTTTTGTATACTGTCATTAGTCTGTATGTTTTTCTTGAGTTTGTTAAACTTATAAGAGAAAGGAAATATTTCTTGAACTAGGCATATTATTCTATATAAAACGAATTTATTAATGTTCTCATGCCTGGAGCAGTTTCACTGTTGTTTTTGCAGAAAATCGAAATCTAGAATTTTAAGGTTGCTTTGTTGTTGTAACAAATCTTATTCATATCACTGTTAAAAAAGGAAAGAAAAAAGAATTTGATCTTTACTTGTTTTGCTTTATCATCATTTTCACTTGTTGTTTGACATTATGATTCATTTATCTACCCTCTGCATTATTTAGATGCAGCATAATACAATACAGATAAAAATTCATGATCTTTTCATTTTTTTTCACACATTACAACTAAACTTTTAAAATTTCTTTCCAAATAAGAACTTCTTCAAATATACATTACTGTTTGTGAAAATTGCAACACCAAGAAACAATCGCACTATTCAAATTAAATTTATATCATAGATTCCTAATGTTACATGAGATAACTGATGACATTTGCAGAGATATACAATATTTTTTTGCTTCAAAACGCAGCATCATGTGAAGCCACCTCCAGCAACAATACCAGCCCCTGCATGGTTTGGCATTGAATGGAAGAGGTTTTTGATATTGTTCCAGGAAAAGCCTGCCAGGCAGCTTCTATGCGAGACCAAAATTTATTTGTGGTGAGTGGTGGAGGTACTTGATGAGCCAGTCACTTAGCTTCCATGTCCCAAACATGTTTGATACATATTCGTCGAATGTGTGGCCCACGGAAGGCACAGTATCTGGCATGCATGGAAAAAGTCTTGGATATTCTGGGCCACATGTGGTCAAACATTTCCCTGCTGGAATATAGTGCTGGGACAGTCCTGAAAGAAGGGCATCACCTCTGCCTCTTAAACATCCCAGATGTATCGCTGGCTCATTCGTATCAGGCGACATCACAAATTGAACCCAATGGTGCCCTAAACCACGAAGCTTGGTGCTGGGCCTGTATAATGCTGCAAAATGCTGTTCACTACAATATCTTGTAACACACATGCAGCCATTATGGTGCATCAAATTGAATTGTGACTCATCAGAAGTCACGACCTGTTTTTCTGATGAGTCAATATAGCAAACAGCATTTTTTGGGGTCTCGAACACAGACATTAGCGTGCCAATGTCTAGTGTCTGAGACTCCATTGCAGCCTGAGGTGCCTGTGGTTGAGGGTCAAAGGAATGCACAGCAATGGGCTGCTAGTGACCAGTCCTCTGTTAAGCAGATAACATCGAACTCTGCTGGGGAACAAAGCCTGACCTGTGACACTGCTGTACTGACATCATGGACGTTGCTGTGTGTTTTGTCACTGCCATGCAGTAGAGGTGTCTGTCATTCCACGCGCTCATGCGATTTTGCTGTCCATTTCCCAGATTTCTGCACGTCTGACCCTCATCTGTCCACTGACACCACTTAGTATCACTGTACTGGCATTTCATGCCGTACAAGTGGCAATCTCACGGTAGAAAATCCAGCTTCTCCATACCAACAATCCTTCCATACTCAAATTCCATTAGGTATTCATAATTAGGCTAGTAATTTTTCGCGGCGCGAATTTCCACTATTTTTTTTTTCGCAAATTTTAAGGATTTTTCTGTAATTTCACAAATATAAAATGTAACTGCAAATTTAAGATTTTATTCCTATTTTTGCAGAATTTCTAAAATTTGTAGGTTAATTTTTCATATTTAAATAATTTTATTTCTGCCTTCATTAGAATTTACACGAAAAATATACCGCAAAGTAATCCTGCTCCAAAGTCCAAACCAGAACTTAAAACCTTGAATTACCCCTGAAGATTGCTCATTACGAAGAGACTCTTATTGAACAAGCTTGATGGGTAATTCCAGGTCACATGCACTCTGCTGAAGAATGCATGTGTGGTCTTTGGTGATTTCTACCTCCTACTACTGTTGAATGGCCTTGGCGACTTGCTGCACTAATAAACCAGATGTCGTCAATGGCATTAGTAGTTTTAGCTGGGAAAAGCAGTCCACAGAAAAGAGTGTTTTAGTTTTGCAGATGCTTAGCTTAGAAAATATTTGTACTTTTGTGTGAGTATTTAGTTTATAAAGTTTCTATATATTGTGCGCTAATTTTGACATTAGTAAAATGAGTGCATCTGAAAGATGCAAGCAGAACAGCAAGGGAATGCTCCATGTGAAAAAAATCTATTTTTCTGTTCATGTTGCCACATTCCAATGGATTTTTTAAGGCAGGACAGTTGTGAAAAACATTTAGCAAGCAAGCTGCATAAAAAAAATTTGTGTCCGAACAGTCAACTGCAAATACTGCAGAAATGTGTTGACGAATTAATCCAGAAAATAACTTAACAAGAACAGCATGGTTCAACTGAACTTTCAAAATTAATTGGTGCCTTCGGTGTAGTTAATTTCTCACTTCCCAAACTGGATAACCTTACATTAAGAAATTACTTGGAAAATCTGTTGAAAGATATTGATATTATTTTAAATGCAAATTGGAATGCGGAAATGTCATTTGCCAAAAATGTACGATGTTCACAAGCAACAAATGTGAATGATTTTTTTAAATCAGTATCCTGTGTAAGCATATCGTAACAGACAAAATGACTGATTCAGAAGATAGGTACAATTTGAATATTCTTGCTGTTCCATCAGTTGAAACGAATGTTGAAAACTGTAATGCTCAAATCTCTTTGAATGCAATCCTCCTTGAGTGCATCACTTTGGAATCCATGAATTTTAAAGCAGTCAGCAAGGCTTCAGTGCATCAATAAATATGAAATACCTTTTGCAAATGTAACCACTTTTGTGACAGACAACTCATCTTATACATCCAAAGCGTGGGGAAAGAGCCTGAAAGCCGAATTTTTGAGGAAATACAGTGCTCATGAAATTTTGGGGTAAATCCCGAATAGCCATAAACTTTTCGCGAACTTTCGCGATTCACCCCACGAATTTTGCCTTTTTTTCCCACGATGAAATTACTACCCTATCCATAATGTGACCTTCTTTGGTGACGAGGCATAGTGAGACAAAAGGAACACCCTTTTGACTCAGTGTTGGCTCTGCACTGATTGCAACATCTTGTTTGAGCCAGCTCTTTATACCCAAGACCCGTCAGTTCAGAGGGCATTGCTTGATAACTGCATGCACATTTTTCACTGACATTTTAACCATTTGTATGTCCTAACCTGTTGTACACATCCTGTAAGTTTCAAGCTAATACCAGCAGTCCTTCATGGTGTTGCAATTTTCATAAACAGTAGAGTAAAAATAAAAGATTGTACATATATACAGTATGTGGCTTCAAAAACACTTTTTAAAAATTCTAAAAAATCTGAATTTTTTTATGCCACTGAGCTGAAACTTTAACTCAAAATTGGGAATAACATTAGCCATTGTTATTTTAATTTTACAGGAAAGCTTAATAGTGTAACTTGTATCTACAGCGAGAAAAACTAAAAAAAAAAAATGAATGCTTAATTGGACAACTAGGAATCTGGATTTAATAAAGTCCGTATCTTTTATTTTTGCTGGTTTCACATTATAAAGTAAAACATCAATAAAGAATTTCCAAGTAATGAAAGTTTTTTTTTTTTTTAAGATGATAATCTGATTTTTGGCGTAAATGTGACAAGGATGGTAAGTCAGATAATATCCGAAAACTTGAAAATTTTCATCGTCCTGGAGCGGGACTCGAACTCGAGTCTCCCAGAAAACGCCCGGGTATGCTAACCACTACACCACCCAGAACGACCAAGTTTCAAGTTTTCGATCAATTTGAATATAACCATCACAGGGTTCGCTAGTCGAAGCAACCGGCATTCATGTTTAGCGAATGGGAGAGGCGGTTCGAGTCCCGCTCCAGGACGATGAAAATTTTCAAGTTTTCGGATACTATCTGACTTACCATCCTTGTCACATTTACGCCAAAAATCGGATTGTCATCTTCAAAATTTGTATTATATGGCGTAATCCCGTATTTCTTTCATGAATGAAAGTTGTTACTCAAAACATGTTTTTTTAGTTTAATAAATAAATCCGCAGGATTTACTTTTGCTACACAACAAGAATCATGGCTAGAGTTGGTGTCTGTATTTTAGATTAGCAAGACAACAAAGATGCTATATTTCAGTAGATTTAAGAGAAACAAGGAAACAAAAAAATACTTGATCAAGAAATCTTTAAAAGGTATTACCAAAGAGTATGGCTATGGTTGAAGACAGCACATTACATAAAAGATCTGACAGACATACCTGATGTAACTACGATCAAGCCCAACATTCATGTTATTCATCATTTTAGTTTCCTTGCAAGCTGAAGGATGTGGAGGAGGTGGGTGCCAAGCCTGATTAATCCACAGAGTTTCACGAGCGCTCACCCCTACCCTGTTGGTCAGAACAATATTGTTAGCATGGTTAAAAGGAAAATCTGCCACCAAATTAAAGGAAATGTTTGTTACATATATGGAAAGGCCATATGAGAACATTTCATGCAATTAGAAGGTTATTTGGATGACATGGTCATCAGACAGAAGAAATAAAGAGATAATGTGAAATAGACAGAATAACAGCCATTTGTTGTGCTCTAGTGTTGAAGTAGATTGCTGCAGCTCTAAATTTCAAAATTTCCTTTATGTAACTTAGCTGTAACCTTACTTTATATAATTTAGTGGTCACTTAAACCTTTTCAATTTTTGTCGACTCTTTCCTGTTGTTTATCATTCATTCTTGGAATTCTATTTTTCAGACCCTGTACTGATATGATGGTATTTAAGCTCTGGCTTTGTCTATCTCATAAAAACTATAGTCATAAGTTTTTTTTTGTTTTTTTTTTAACATTGTGGTTCATTGGAATGAAATCTATGAAACAATATTAACGTAACTAAATAGTTAGGAAGGAACAGATTGATAAAACCTAGTATTGCATTTTTAATTGCTTACACAACTTTTTTTGCGGGTAGATTTTATTTAAAAACGAACATGGATAAAAAGAACAATGTCACTGAATCTTAGGGTATAATGAGCATGATTTCTGACAAAATTCTCATGCCTACTATTATGTTATAGGTATTATAAGGCATTTTTTAAAGTTCATAATCAATATTATTCTACCTAATGAGAAAATTCTGCACCAGAAAAACTGAAATGTGCCTATGAAACCATGTGGTTATGCCACTAGTTGCCATGTTGATAGGAGCTACTGGTTCCAGGAAGGGGGAAAGCCAGTGCTGCAAGACAAACATACCATCTCATGCCTCACCTGCGATCCAAACCCAGGTCTGTCTCAGATGAATTATTAGAAGCTAACACTTTGTACCACTTGACCATTGAGGCAGCTTTGATAAAAATTAGAGTTAGTCAATGTTAAAAAAAAAAAATTTTTTTATTGACATGTGGAAGTTCATATATCATTAAACTAGAAATTTAAATATATACATAATTTAGCAGGGAAATTCTGCATCTGAAAGCACAAAATTGGTTACATGACATTACCACTACCAAGATACCCTCTATATAATATTATCATGTCTTCTGAATTATTATTTTTTATCAAAATAATGGATGTTTGTTAAACCAGAATCCTACATGGAATCGTTCTTTTATTATCTTTTTGTTTTTTTATTAGCTTTTCTCAGTTACAGTCTGGTCCACTTGTCAGTACAGACATGAAGTCAAGTAATATAATAATAATAATAATAATAATAATAATAATAATAATAATAATAATAATAATAATAACATGGTATGTCATCCATGTCATTATTATTATTATTATTATTATTCTAAGAATGCCTAAACTTATTCAATCTTGAGCCATTATTTCTTCCTTTTTTTTTTTTTTTTTTTTTTTGAAAATGAAAATTAAACAGACTTCCTGACATACTTCATAAGAATGATGTACAAATTCATTTGAAATTTGACAAGTATACAAGAGGTCATGAGACACACTAACATAAAAAGGAAAGGGGTGATAAATTCACCTGAAAAACAATGTTTTCTCATGAACAGTATGCACACTAAACATATGATGATTCATAAACACATCTCCACGAGATATGGAAAATTTAGTTCTTCATGAAATAGTCCACTTGACCTGATGCCAGCATAAAAGAGGGAAATTACCTGGTGGCTGTAGTTGAAGTCATGGGTGAGGCATGGTTGTTGCCTATTTATCTAGTCACTGTACCCATGTAGCTCACTAAATTGTACAAAGTAAGGGAGTAAAAACTAGCCAGAAAGGAGCCTGTATTACCCAAGTAGAAATAACAGGATTCAACTCGACTAATTTGTTAGCCATACCATTAGGTGAAATTATAGCATTACAATCTCATAACCCAGATACTTCAATATTAAAGGCACACAACTTTTCATAGTCAAACAAGAATTTAGGTGCAACAGTTAAGAGCTATAAAATCACCCAATGAATTTGTGACAGAATATCATCGAATGAATTGTGACACTTAATTTATGCAATGCCATGCCACACATGAACAAATACTTTACTTTTCATTACTACACTTGTAACGTATACTCTTGATTCACTTTCCTTTTGATTTTACTATCTCTGGTTATTTTATTTCACTATGTAAATTATCTTCTTACTGAACGAGATGTTATTTCTCCTGCTGAATGAGATCTGGCAATGAGTGTAAGTCATGACGTGGTGGTAGCCAGTATAAATAGACGCGTTCAATGATACCAGAGAGAGCTTTTTGTTGATGTGCGTAGAGAGAGCTTTTGTGTTACCTAAGAGAGCTTCGTTTATGTGAGTAGAGCTTCGTTCATGTGCAAGGAGCTACGTTTTATTGAGTAGCTGTGTGATCTATGAAGTGTATGTTGGATACTACCAGGAGTTTCCCTAAATAAAGATTTTGTTGTAAGTAAGTTTATCTCAGTTCATAGTTTTGTCAGATCTCTGTCTGGCTGTTAGGTTTATTTCATTAGTTGTTATTATTAACAACCAGCATTAAGACAAAAAGTGGGAACTGTACACCAAATTAAACTCAAAATAGTATAACTATATACTAAAAATCCGAAAATTTATATATACTAAAATTATATACTAAAAATCCGAACCTTCCTTGAGAAAGCCATCTGGTTGATGTGCGAAAGCTTGGAAATTTTGATTATTTATTCTACGCCAATAAATTTTCGGATTTTTAGTATATAGTTATACTATTTTCAGCATTAAGACTTTATTCATCTTAATTACTACTACAACATTACTAGCAGTTAAAAGCTTGTTTATTATTATTACTACACTACTAGCAGGAAACTTTATTTATGATATAATTAACAACACAACAACCATTAAAAGAAAGCATATTCATTATACACTATAAAGGTTCTGCATTAGTTACCAAGCTGAAATATTTACTGACACTAAAAAACTGATAATGTACAATATGTGAAACATAGGCATAGCCAAGGGGGTGGTCCTCAGGTCCAAATCCCCCTCCCCTTGAGGGAAGATTTAGTATGTTAGTATGAATTTAATGCGATATATATGTATATATGGGGCTTTCATCAATGAACCAAACCCATGGGACCCCCCCCCCTTAAGAAATTTCCGGCTATGCCACTGATGTGAAAAAGCCATTAATTTGAAATTCAGTTGATAACTATTTTAAAGATTTTGTTTTTGGAAGTATCTGAAAGTTTAATAGGGAATTCTATGAAACTGTGCAGAAGTTAGATACTCAAAGCAATGTTTATCTGCCTAAACAAAGTAATTGACTGTGTTAGATTTTGCATATTCCTGATGAAACCCAGGTCTCCATTTACTACAATCCTTGACACACAACTCGAGCTTAACGGACATTCATCACATGTCACACATGACTTTTTACACTTTGTGTTAATATCTTATTCTCTTTCAAGCAGTTTTGAATCTGATCCTTCAATGATTTCCTCAAGATTTCCTCTTCCTTTCTTTCCTTCCACTTGAGCACAATAAATTCATTTAGCACCAAACCACTCATTCTTTCAACATGGCAAACCCACTTCAGTATATTTGTTTCAACCTTACCAACAACATTTTGCTTCACATTACAAATCAGCAACATATCTTCGTAATGTACAAGATCAGAACAAGACTTTCTACAAATGTCATATAAGTAACACATCTCTCTATCACACAAAGACCCTATCTTTTGTGCAGTACCCAGGTTTCACTACCATATATCAAAACAAGAACCATTAAATTCTCTTTCAAAGCCAAATGTGACCTTTCTAACAAGTCATCAGGCCGGTGAAATTTCAGTAAAGCAGCTATGACTTTCAAATATGAATTCACTTGCCTACCAAGTTTGACATCTAATTTATTTTCCCTGTCAAAAATGCTTCCTAAGTAAATAATCTCCTTCATCTGGCCTGATTCTGTACAACTTTGACTATTCTTACTCTCAGTACAAACAATTCCTCCCTCGAAAAACATAACTTTAGTATTTCCTTCATTTCCATGAAACCACATAATCAAAGAAAGCAAATATTATAAGATAACATTATACATATCTTACTTAGTTAGAATAAAAGATTTTTCGTAGAACGAAAAATCCCTTCACCATAGCAATGATGTATACCAGTGAACTAGAAGATACAAATCTGAACCTCTAGTTCACTGGTATACATCATTGTGAACCAGAAGTTACAAATCTTCCACTACATATTGTGTTAAATGTTTCAACCTTGAAGCAAAGACTGAGTCCTAGGAAGGAAAGAATTAATTTTTTAAACATGCTGAAACATGCATTCCCAAGCAAGTCAATGTGAGTTCGGTAACATGATGGAGGAGGGGAGTGACTTCACTAGTTTATTCAAAATAACAAACAACAGAAACCATTCTGCAACTTCAAGAACAAACAAAAACAGTTTTTTTTTTTTTTTACACTAGTTTCATCTGAGGCAAAAGTACACCATATACGGATGTCTCTAACAAAATATAAGAACAATTCTAAATTTGTGTGATACATTTTTCAGTTGTTTTTTTTATTTTTAAAGAAAGCAATCCAAACTGAAAAAAACATACGGCATTGCGATCTCTCACACTTCATTCCTGTTAGGGATTTTTCCCACTCCATAAATAAATAAATGCTACAATAAATGGTTCTTATACAAAACATTAGTTATTGGGTGTGAATGCTGCACAACATGCTCAAAACCAAAGAAATAAGAAAAGCTATTATAAACTACAACTGCAATGCAAGTGATTTTGGAATGGCAAATAGGAACACTATGAATCATGGTATATACTGATCTGAACATACAATAAGAGGGGATTAAACAGTGATTACAGAAAAAATATTTAATAAAAAAGAGATGGACTTACCGAACATCATCTGTTTTCAACACAGAACCTACATAAAATATTAATTTCTTAGTTTACTGTGTCTATAAGTAATCTTCAGAGAGAAACTATTTTTAAATACATATTTAATAAAAATAGGTAATTAAAGCACTGAAAATATTGAAAATAATGTTATTTATATATTAGTGATTTTGATATAGCAAATGGCTGAAGTGATTGGTTCATGGTTATTTTCTTTTTTTTTTTTACCCTGATAATGGTATCCTGTGCTGAACTACAACTGTCTACTCCAAAATTTCCTGCAGGAACAAAATTAGTATTACAGACTCCAACCTTCATTGGAAATTTTCAGTAGTAAACACTACAAAAATCCATAATTTTCAGCATTTTTCAGTAGTAATAAATAAAATCGTATTACACACTCAGTAAAAAACATTGCCAAAGCAGCAAAATGACAGTGGAAAATTCATATAAAAGTGAATTTTTGGCTTAAAAATTGTTCATAAATTAAAGACATTTTGTGAGAAACACTAAATGGCTCGCAATATTTTTATTTCAGTTTACCTCAAAAATGGATGTACATATGTTTTAATGACAACCTTATAATAAACAAAGTAAGTGCCAAAACAGACTGGAAGTCGTTCATGGTCATCTTTAAACCCCAAAACGAATGCAAAAAAAAAAAGTTTTTTTTTTTTTTTTATCCTGCAGTTTTTTTCCTGCAACGAACAATTTTTTTTTTTTTCATTATAAGAAAGTATTCGTTCTGGTACTACTCCAGCACTTGATGCAAAAATATGAAAAATTAAGGACTTTCCAAGCTCTGGAAAGGGAACTAAAATTTCAGGATGTTTCCGGGATTCCATGGGCTGTGATAACTCTGTGTGTGGCCCGAGACGCTTTGACACCCAAAACATACTGAAAAATCATGGAAGAAATGCAACGATATTGAAAACATTCAAGAAACACTCTCCAAAATGTTTAATGAATGTTAGAATCTAGAAAATATGAAAGTAAACTTTACGTGTATCATTAAAAAGGTAATTTTATTGAGATTTTCGATTATATTCGATACTTTCCGTAATCCGTAGCAAACCGACAATTTTTGTAGTGATGACGGAGAATCCGCAGTAGTTAGAGTCTGGTATCATTAAAAAAAAAGTAAAAAAAAAAAAAGCACTAAATACACTTTAATTCAGCAAAATAAAAGAAAGAACATAAAATGTTGAATTAATAACAAGGAACTGTACACCAATTACACTTAAAAATAGTACTAGTAATCCGAATTTCTTGGCATAGAATATAAATAAAAGTTTCTAAGCTTTCGCACATCAACCTGATGGCTTTTTCAAGGAAGGTAGGCAGCTAACTGCAAATTGGATAATAGAACACTTCAACAATTTGAACACTCTGGCTTGACTAGACAATAAATGAATAGGCGCAAATGTGATCAGTCATTCAAAGAAACCAGGTCATGTTGGTTGGCATGCAGTACCATGGTAAAAAGCACAGCATTATTTGAAGAATTGATTCCTAATGCGAGGCAACTCGAGTGAGACGCTGTCATTGCAAGCCTCGCTGCTGGTCAAGATTTCCAAGGTTTCGCAAAAGGCAGTAGATTTGGGTGTGGAGTATAAAGCTAATTTCTTTATATCATTCCACAAAGGATCAGTGGACTTCAACTTGACCATGGTTATTTTACCATCTTTTGTATCCTTTTTATGTTCGTTGATTCTAATTCCAAACAAACGTTTGGTCATTCCGATGAAGCATCGCCTGGAGCAGTCCTGATATTGTAGTGGGATGGCAAAAACACCTGCCTCATTGAGAAGAGGGGGCTTGTCAATATTTCCCTTAAGCATTGTATATAAAGATGCCGGAGACTTTATGCCGACACCGAAGCTCATCTTCCTGAGCGTGTTTTTGAGTCGATAGGAAAATTTTGGTGTGTAGGGAATAGAGCCCAGGTAGTGAAGTTGCAGCATAAAAAGATTGACATGGTGGGTTCTGGCTTTTTTGATAAAGTTATGCACCTGGTTCGAAGTATATCCTGCCTCAGTGGCCAATTCGACAATGTTTTTTGGTTTGGATTCTCTAGAATGAACATAGGAGGTGACAGTGAAGGCTCTTCTAATTCGAGAATGGAAGAAGGCTATCTTGTAATCATCAGGGCAGAATGAATTGTGAAGCATCACGTTGGAAATGGAGGTGGGTTTATAATACACTTCCATATGAAGGCAGTTATCATGCAATTTTCTCACTAAGACGTCGAGAAAAGGTAATGTACCACTGCGATCCAGCTTCATAGTGAAATTGATCAAAGGGTGTATATAATTAACTTTATCAAGGAAAGATGGCAGAGTCTCCTTTCTGTGAGGCCATATGAAAAATATGTCGTCCACATATCGCAGCCAGGTGGTAGGCCTTGGGGTGATGTTGGTGAATATACACTGGTGTGCAAAAATTAAGGACGAAGAGGAGAAATTAGCATAACAGCCGAACGAGCCGGCAGAACGGGCTGAAAAACCACTCAGGAGATAGACTAGGGTTCGGTATGGTAGGGCATGTGCATATATGCAGTATGACGTGGGGGGGAGTGTTGGAAGGGTATAAAGCACACGGGCGGTGTACGCTCAGCAATTCGGTGAAAGCTATTGCATGGTGTACATCGGTTTGAATGACATCAAGTTGCTGCCACCGTGAGATATGGCCAACAGGCAATCCAGTAGACGACATCTGCCACACTTTACCCGAGGTCGCGTCATTGGGAAGCTGGTAGAAGGTCGAAGTGTGACTAGTGTGGCCGAGGAGTTCGAGATCGCTCACAGCATCGTTTCACGAGCTTGGAGAGCATTTCAAATGACAAAAACAGCTGTTCAAGAGTTTAGCAGTGGTCGTCCACGAGCAAACATGGCGGTGGACGACCGGTATATTGTCCTACAGGTGAGAAGAGAGATGGCAGACAGCGGGAGAAATCACAAGGCACGTGCAACAGACAACTGGTCGTCCATTATCGCATTTTACCGTGGCCAGGAGGCTACCCAAAGGTGGTCTATTTGCACGACGACCAGTACGGTGTGTGCCATTAACGCCTGCTTATCGGAGATGGCGGTTTCTGTGGTGCCAGGAACACAAGAACTGGACACATCAGCAATGGGGTCGAGTTCTCTTTACAGATGAGAGCCAATTTAGTCTGACGAGCGATTCTGGATGTATACACATCTGGATAGAGCAGGGAATATGCAATCACACCTCCAACATCATCGAAAGGGACCGGTTTGGATATGGCAGAGTTCTCGTTTCAGGCGGTATCATGCTTGGTAGCCATACTGACCTCCACAACTTCCAAGGAGGTTCAGTCACTGGTGTGCGCTATTGTACCGAGGTTCTCCTGCCTCATGTGCGTCTGTTTAGAGGTGCTGTGGGTCCCGAGATCCTCTTCATGGACGACAACACTACACCTCATCGTACAGTGGCTGTCTCAGAGCTGTTGGAGAGTGAAGATATTCAACGCATGGATAGGCCCGCAAGGTCCCCAGACCTAAATCCAATCGAACACGTGTGGGACCTTCTTGGGAGACGCTTGGCAGCACGTCACCAGCCACCAGCAACGATTCTGCAGCTGCGATTGGCGCTACAAGAGGAATGGGCCACGATGCCTCAACAGCTTCTTGAGAACCTCATCCTCAGCATGGACAGATGTTGTAAATCCTGCAACGTAGTCAGGGGTGATCATATCCCCTACTAAAGACTGGATTTTTCTTGGCAGCCGCCTGTCACATGGACGTTTCTGTCTTCTGTCCAGTTGTGCTTGAAGCTACCTTTTCAATAAAGTGCCTATGTATCCTTTGGATTCCTTGTTTGGACGGTTTTGCTCACTTGTCCCATATTCTTACATCTTGGGGATCTTATAGTATGATTTGAGTCGATGTGGAGCACTTCTGCATGACGTTACATTGGAAAAACCGTCTCGTCCTTAATTTTTGCACGCAAGTGTATGTTGCTCAATGAGGCGAAGTATTGCTTCCACAATGACGGCTGAAAGTGAAGATCCCATCTGAGTACCATTTACTTGCTTATAAACTTGCCCTTTGAAACTGAAGTAGCTGGAATTTGAGACAAGTCCATGAATTTGAAGATGCTGAGGCAAGACTTTAGAAGAACGATATGTGTTCTTCAGAAATACTATGAGAACCCACATTTCACCTCAAGCATGCTGGGTGGCCCACTGACCAAAAGGAATTAGCATTTCACTTTTGTTGATGGGGGAAGGTGCAGTTAAAATTGTCAAATGTAAAAGGTCCAGAGCAAACTTTAAGGCATTTTTTGCAGGACAGAAAAAGGGAATTGCACAATTATTTAAAAGTGGGTCACTAAGAGGGTCAGCAACCACAATATTTTGAATGCAGATAGTTTGTGCCATTACAATCTTGCATTTCTTTAGAAGCTTTCTGCAAATAAAATGATATCTGAGGTAAAACAGACCCCATGGCAACAAGAAAGGAACTTGAAAGTGAAATAGAAAGATGAAACAAGTGTCCAACTATGGTTTTGACAGATAAAAGTCTGTCTGGTAGAGATAAGAGCTCTGACAAAGTTTTACTGCTGGAAAGAACAGTGGTGAGAGAGAGTGGTTGGTAAGACCACTTTCAAATGCTGAGAATAGTAACTGGCATGAGCCAATAAGGTAATTTATAATAGACAGGATTATCCCATATCCATGGGGATGGTGGATCTGTTTCAGCAATAACTGCTCAAGAGTTAAATGCCATGTGTTTAAGAGTAACCCTGTCAACACATGGAGACTGAACAATATGTTCAACTCTGGTAAGAACAGTGGACTCCTTACCTAGGAAAAGAGAGACAGGAAACAGCAAGATCACAACAAGTGTTCACCTACACACAAAGGGGTTCTTTGGAAGGTCAATGACATTACCACCTTCAAAAGAGAGAACCCCCCACCCACCCACCCCCCAACTTGTCAACCTCAGCAAGAGCAGGATGAAATAGCTATCTTCGCAGTTCTTCAAAAAAAGTTGTGTGCACAAGTAGGTGTAGACCTGACCCATCCACTAGCCTGTCCATTCCCCAACAAAGCACTGAGCATGTGCGGAGGCTGATTTTTAATACACATTGACTCATACAGGCAGTCTCAAAGGTGTGGGGTGAAAATGTGTAACTAAACAGAAGTGGCATGTTTTTTTTTATGAATAAGGATTACTAAGCCTAAGAAAATATTTTTCTAAATAGAACTGGTTTTGTTATTGACATGTCATCATTTTATCAGCTAGGATAGTAGCCATGAAACTTCAGAATGAAAGGAACTAAATTTCAACCTGCATGAAACTAATCTAATAAAAGCAGACTCAATTAAAAAGTAGTAAGACAGAATACTTAAGAGCCACACAACTATTTGAAAAGTTTCGAAAAATATGGTCCTAAACTGAGCTTACATGGTGAATGAGAAGTAAGGCACTAAATGGCTCTCCTCCTACTTTACTGTTAATTTTCATTTACTCGTATGTTAACATAACCAACTAAATGTTGTGTTTTGTGCTCAGTCCTGATGACTTTTTTTTTTTTTAACTTAAGTGCATGTGTTGCCTACTTTCTCTGAAACCTGCCTCTCTTTCCAGCCATTCAGATAAGTCATCTGTATTGCCAACTCATTCACTCCTGTCACATCAGATCTATGTTATTATCATTAGCTTCATGTGATGATCTAAAAACAATATTATATAGCAGGTACATCTCGAAATGAATGGAAGCACTGATGAAGAGTTTCATCTTAAAAGCTTATTAGAATGGTGTGCATCACGATACAGAACTATCAAGTAAACAACCCAAAAGCTAAAGCGAATATATTTTTTAAATTGAATCCAATGCATGATTTTATTACTAATCAAAAACAACTATTATGGGAATTTTACTAGGAATTTTTTTATTTAAATTGCAAATTTTCGGAGAAAACTCTTCTCCTTCTTCAGGCTGTCTTTTTGTTGTCACTTATTCCGGTCACTATCGCGGTTACGGTTAACCTTGAAGGTTACAGTTATGTTTCATCAAATCCCGCCAGATGTTAGGCAGGGAAAATCCTTTGCAGTCATTGATGATGGAATTTTGATTTTTCTCAATCTCTATTCCTCCTTTCAGCCTTCTTTTTTGAAAATTGCTTTGGAAACTGATGACTTTAAGTGAATTCCAACCCATATGCTGTGACTATAGTTTCTCTAACATGCCTATCTAAACCAGTCTGGTTCGAACAATTTTTTATAGCAGCTTTATGCTCTGTTATACAAGTTTCTAGTCTGCTACCTGTTTCACCTATGTAAGATAGTCCACAACTACATTTTACTTCATAGACTACACCTTGCATTTTTTAAATATCTTCTCTTTGAACTATTTTAGGGAAAAAATTTTTAGCTTTGTTCCCTAAACTTGGAGCTAGCCTAATATTGTACTTCCCATAATAGTTTCTTAATTCAATTATTAATCAAAAACAACTATTATGGGGACTGTAAATTCCCTTAACAGTTGTTTTTTATTAGTAATTGAATTAAGAAACTAGGAAGCCATTTCTCAACATGAGCTTTATTCAAAGAAAAACATAATTTTGTTTTAGAAAAAGAAATCATTAACACTTGGCAATTAGAGAGTACATAGTAGTCACTTGTTTACAATAATAATTTAAAAATTAAGTTGTATAGAATTTGGTGGGCAATATAACATTTGTTACAAATAACTTGTGAAATTTTTGAGTTGTATATTGTAAATCAACTGTTCTGATTATGGGTTGGTATACTGTCCAGAAGTTTAACAGAGAAGTTATAACAACTACTATCTTCTAGAAAACCCAGCAAATCCTAAAATTGAAAAGATTTTATAAAAATAATAATAATAATTACAAACCTGTTAAGTGCGCACCAAGTGCTTTTTTCCATGCAAGTCGTCTTTTGATGAACAAAATAATAAAGAAGATGGATAGAAGGACAAACACAAGACTTCCAATCAGTGCAATGAACCATGGTTGGCGAACTATATCATTGATATCAGATGATTGATTTTTTCCAAATGTAGATACGGAGCCATAATCTAAAATTACAAAAAAGAGAAGTTTTTATCAAGCATATAGTTATTTCAAACCTATGATAAAATGCTTAATGTTAGTTTAAAAGAACCAAGTGACAGGTTAAAATGAACTAAAATTAGTTTTCACGGTTTTGCAACAAGCATCAAGAAATTCTTGTTTTCATATTTGATAATTGAAGATAATACTTGAAAAGTGGGGCTGCAGCATTAGACATGTATTCGAACTAATACCCATGTTTCATACGCTCTTCAATCACAAAATTCCAGGACTTTTGGATTTTTTTCCAGGACATATGACCCAAACGCTCTTACTTAAAATATAGTGAAACCATAGGTCTGTCCAACCTGTAACCTTCAACAAACAACTTCCTACATGCTTGGGCAAACTTAATACAGAATGTTAAAAATGATGTCCGCTGCAGCTAATCAGAAAGTTAGAATCACAAATAAATACTGAAATAACAAAACCGTCACTGAGGTTTAATATCCACTAAACTTTTATATAGGTTTAATATCCACTAAACTTCTACACTGATTTTGAGAAAATTTTATTTTTCTACTTTGGCTTTAAAAGTTCAATTATTGAAGCAAATTACAGAATAAAAAAAAACATAAAACTCAAAAATACATAGGTATGTGGAAATGTTTTCATATACCACACAATCAATACATAAAATACTATTTATATTTAATTACTTTGAAATAATGCTTACATTGGAAATTTAAGGGTAAGAAAAGGTGAAATATTTGGAACTTTTTCAAAGGACCAAAGGGATTATTATTTCTTAAACACATAATCATGGGAGCAAGTATTTGTGTTACATTTTATTTAGGGAAGAAATTTTTTTCAACATAATATTGATGCTGTAGCTATGTTTTAAATTTGTACACCCCAGCAAACAAAGTATGCAAAAAAACTTCCAACGTGAAATGAAAGAGAATAACGGGAAAACCTTAAGTCCAAGGGCTATGTACAACTATATTCATTAGTGATCAAGGCAATTTAACTGGGCATGATTAGAAAACTAATTATAGAAGATACAAAGTTATTACTTAGCTCAGAAAATACTAAGAAACAACTAGATTTAAGTTTCTGATATTAGAACGCAATCTAATTTTATGGAAATTTTTTATACAAAGTATTCATTAGAAAATTTCCTTAAAGTTCAAAATAACCCACAAAAAAAGAAAAATCAGCTATTTACTTCCACTAGTGGCTAAAAAATATGTCACGAAAATTAACAAATGACGCAAAAAACATTTTTCATAGCAGAAGGAGGGCATTAGAGACAAAAAAATTTTCAAATCGAACTGCTAAAAGAAGAGATATAGAAGGAAACATGATATAACTCTATGCCATTTAGCAGAAGAATTTTGAATAATGAAAGAGTTGAATACAGGTAAAAAGCATTCTTAATAGCAAAAGCTATACTGCGGAAAAAGAACTTTTCAAATATGTCTCCCGGAAGCAGAGATGGCAAGAAAAACATTTTGACCTTTACAAACCCTAGGGGGAAGTTGTACATTATTTGAAGAGGATCTTCTTATTGAAACAAAAATCTTATTCATGCTCCATCTTTATTATAGCAAATGGCATGCAATAGAAAAAAAATTCTCAATAGGGTTTTTAGAGGCAGAGATAGGCTGTAAATGGAAATACATGAACATCACCAAGTGACAGAATTGTGAACCACAAACCTCCTCAACTACAAACTTAAAGTGTTCCATAAGGTAAATGGTATCTGGTGTTAAAACATTTTTTTTTTTTTTAATTAGACATTTAGAAGTACAGATATTGAGAAAAATAGATCCCATCTGTGCCTCCTAGTGGCAAAAATTGTTGTGTTATTTTGGGAAGAAAATACACATAAGGAGTTTTCATAGTCAGTAGTATCTGATTGAAAGAGAATTTTTTTCAATCGGGTTTTTAGTCCTGCAGATATTGCTGTAAACGGAAACTTACGCCCTCTAGTGGCACTACTAGAAACAACTAGATTTAAGTTAAGAAATCTTTGAAATTATATGAGAAACATTTTGCACCGAAAATGTTCTCAGACAAAGAGAGAATTTTTCAAATTGAACTCCTAGAAACGGAGATATGGACAAAAATAAGATATACATGCATGCCACTGGTGGGAACATTATGCACTATTCTAAACAGGAGGTATTCTAAAAAGTTTTCCGACGTGTCCGAGGTGAGCAGTATCGGTTCATTGAAAAATATTTTCAATCGAGTTTCCAGCGCAGATTTTGTTGCAAATACATCAGAAGTAAAAATAACACTTATGCCCCCTGGTGGCCAAACCATTCTTTACCAAAAATGAGAATTTATATGCAAAACATTTCCCCTCAAGCGCTGTATCTGACGCAGGAATAATTCTTCAAATTGGACTTTTAGAAGCGGGGATATTGGGAAAATCTCGATTTACCTTTATGCCCCCCTAGCAAAAAATTTACACATTATTTGAAAAAGGGACTGTAACTAAAATAGTTTTCGATGTAAATGTCATCAAAAGGAAAAATATTTTTTTCAATTGAATATATTTAGAAGCAAATATATGAAATAAAATGCATTTTAAATTTGATACGATCTCTATTTGCGCCCTCTAGCAGTGAAGTTGTGAATCGAAAAAAAAAAACCCAGAACGAACGGATCATTCTAACATTTTAAGCTTCCCAATACAAATATAATTTTACAAATTTAACTAATAATTACAGAGATATGGTCCCCCCAGCCAGACAGGGAAAGTGATAACATAATAAGCATGACACAAAAGATTCTAATAACGCGGCTTCAGTCCTCCTAACAGACAAGAAAACCAACAGTCCCCCCCTCATATTTTGCAGGGGGTGGGAGAGGGAAATTTGTCAGACATAAGTTATTTCAGTAGAAAAATCCTCCACTACAAAACATTGTCCAGGGAGAAAAGCCAGGAATGAATAAAACATGACTCCAAGACATTTAACAGAATGTTAGGACAGTTCCAGGACTTTTCCAGGATTTCCAGGATGTGTATAATCCATGAATACCTTAAGAAATATGTCACAATTTAAAGAAGGGTTGTTCTCTTGTGCCGTGAAAATGCCTCAACTTCATTATGTTACCATGTTTTTCTTCTTTGAATGAAGCTCATGCTGAAATTTGGCTTCCCAGTTTCTTAAGTCAAAATACTTAATCAAACTTCTAATATGGGATTTTTCTTCTAGGAAATGTTTTATTTTAATAGCAAATTTTTGGAGAAAACCCTTCTTCTTCAGGGTCTTTTGTTGTCACTTTTTCTCCGGCACTATCGAGGTTACAATTATTTTCACCATATCCTGCCATATGTTAAGCAGGGACAAACCTTTGCAGTCACATAGGTGAAACAAGTCGCAGATTAGAAACTTGAATAGTAGAACATAAAAAGCAGCTATAAAAAAATTGCTCCAACAAGACAGGTTTAGATAGGCATGTCAGAGAAACTGTTCACAACATGGACTAGAATATTCCCTTAAAGTCATCAGTTCCCAAAGCAAATTTCAAAAAAAAAAAAAAAAAAAAAAAAAGGAAACTAAAAGAAGGAATAGAAATTGAGAAAACTCAGAATTCCATTATCAGTGACTGCAGAGGTTTGTCCCTGCCTAACATCTGGCAGGATTTGGTGAAAAATAACTGTAGCCATCAAGGTTAACCATAACTGCAGTAGTGACAGAGAAAAAGTGACAAGAAAAGACTGCCTGAAAAAGGAGAAGAATTTTCTCCAAACATTTGCGCTTAAAATAAAATATTTCCTAAAAGAAAAATCCTATATTCAAAGTTTGATTAAATCAAACTTCAAATATAGGATTGACTATAGGATTTTTTTTTTCTTATTTACAAAGAATACTCAATGCATCTGAAAAACATATTGTAGATTTTTGTTCATGAAGTTATCATAAAAAGTTCTCCAATATTCACTGCTCTTTTGTTCATAGTACTTTTGACACTACACATTTACATTGCATAAAATAGTTAGATGGGGGTTACTAATATAGACCTGCCAACTTTCAATGACCCCAATGTGTAGTCAATAACCACAATGTGTAGTTGTGCGCGACACTGCCAAAACTAAAAGTATACTGCTTGGCAGGTCTGCTGATATCACTTGAACAAAACCAAGGATTTACGATCTTCTAAGTTGACACTGCAGGACTGTCACTTCTTGAGGAAATATTTGTTCCAGTGATTACACAAATGCAAAACTGCCTAATAGCATGTATAATTCAATCCTACAAAAATTCCTAACTTATATTTGGAATATTATTATGCTTAATTAAAGGATCAAACCTCTTTCTCTTTTACACATACTGTGCAAACAAGTAACAACTGTTAAAAGCTCATCTCTATTTGCATGCTCTTTGGTTTACACTGGTTTACGATATGAAGACAAAGCATCATGATCATTATCACTGGGAACAAGTTTCTATTGTTTGGCTCTGCCCTTTTGTCGTGCTGGTTGCTAGGACTGTTTGCCATGATGTGATCGCCCTGGAATCTTCTTCTTGATGGTGCCTTCCGTAATGCAATATTACTGGAATTTCTTTTTGGAACTACCAAGTAGTAAATAAGATGAAAGTTGTGCACAAAGTGTGTTGTGAAATTTTAGTAACAAGATGAACTTTGTACATCCAGGTGTATTAAGAAATTTTAAACTTTTCTACGACACAGAAGGCACCTGAATAGAGCATTTGATGGTAATCCATTATTTTGGGATAAACATTCTTTTAATCATATAGGTTTCAACATGTCAGATATTTCAGCTTTTTCTGCAACACAATGTAAATCTTCTAATTCATGTTGTTTAATGTACTGTTTGACTGTTCTATCATTCACTGTATAAATACTATTTACATAAAATATTGATCATCTTTAAAAGGCAGGTACACTTTTTTTTTCATATTATTGTACTGATGCCTAAAGTTAATATGCAATCACTCCTAACTGTACACATTTACTTTAATAAAAGTAATTATTATTTTTGTTCTTTTTTAAATACTTCCTACACCAAAAATTTGTTACATTCAGAAAAGATACCATATGTCACTGCATTATCAATTTATCATATCCCAGAGATCAACAGCACAACTTAGATTTCAACATATTTCAAGAGCTGAACTGAATTCTTGAAATGAACTTGCCAGCACTTTCATTCCTAACATAAATATTTTTCATTTCCAGATATCTGGAAAATACTAACACGAAAACATTTTTAACATGACTGGAAAATGTCTAAATTATCTAAAACAAGTGAATTTTTTCTATTTATATCTTCATTAACAACACTCTTATAGTTCTACAACCCAATTCTTCTTTACATCATGTATTGAAATACGAAAATTGAATGAACCTTTCTTCAATTCATATTGTTAAGAGTTCATGTGTATGTGTGAATACATGAATGCACATGTTTGGGTGCATCACATAAAGGATAAAAAAAAATATTACAAACAAAATTATATTACAGTTGGATATGCTGTATATTTAACTAAGTTAATGTTTCCTTGCTGGTGTAAAACAACACACTTAGTACAAACATATTCAGTTCTCCAGTTTTATATTCTTAATACTGCTAGCAAAATTTCTCATGGCATCCAATCACTCTTTCAAGTGCAACCTCCTTGATTTGTATACAAATATAAAAATGTAATTCAAAAATAAATCTTCAAAAAATGCATAATATATGTATGATGCATGAATCTCTCTCCAATCCAAATGACCTGTTCATGAATACGAAGTATTTACTGAAGAAAAGTTTTCATTTAGAAATATAGCTTTAAGTTTTTCTGTTATGCTTCATATTGTGTCATGGTTTCTGTACAACAGGACTTTTTTCCATTACATCAGTCATGCTCACATAAGCATTAAATTGCTACAAATATCTTCAAATATTTTGTTCACAGATAATAACTACAATCTAATTCTTCAAAGTTTTACAAACAAGCATAGTGAAGTAACAGCTAAAAATCTTACCAATTCTTGGAAAAATTGGAGTTGTATAAGGTCCATATCCGGCTAAGGTAAATGCACTTGCTTTTATACTGTATGTGGAGCCTTCTGTTAAATTTGTTAAAGTTACTGATGTAATGCTTGAATTAGTGGTAACTTGTGAGTGAAGATGAGATGAATTATCTAATACCTTAACCTGTTGGATAAAGTATACATTTTACAACCTAATTCAAACAATACATTATATATTTTTCAGATTTCTAACTAGTGCATGTTTAAAATAAGTAAATAACAAAATATCATCTACATAATACTGAATCAGTTTGAAATACTTTTTTTCTCACACTGAAAACCTCAAATTTTGAAATTACTTCAACTGACCTCAGATTTCAGAATCATGTTAAATTCGAAGCTACAGAAGTATCTCTAACAATTTCTTTTTAATCATACTGATTTTATAGCAGAACTGATTCTGCAGCAGCTGTTCGGGATTTGCAGCAGCTTCCACATAGGTGTTAAAAAAGATGTTTCACATTACTGGGGGCACGTTAATGTGCATGTCCTGCAAAGGATGTTAAACCTGCCCTCATTTAACTGCTCATGAAACCTAAACACCCTTTCTAACTTCTCTTTTTTATTATTTATGTGTCTAAAATATCTTACTATGTGAATTACAAGGAAATGTGTGCATCACAATTGAAATATACACTGAAAGGACAATTTATCCCCCCCCACACACACACACCCTACACACCCATATCCACAAACCTTCCCCACAATAATGCAGCCAGCCAAAACCACCAGGGCACTATAAATACATCAACTACCTGGCTGCTGTACAGCATACCCATAACTACGTAACTGTGATGATGGGTAAACATGGCACTCTTGGTGAGTTCAATCATGGGCAGATAGTTTTGTCAAAGATCAGGTGATGGTCCATTTCTGTGACTTCAGAACATCTGGAATTTTCACATGCATACAGGATTACATCAAAACTTGCAGCCTCTGGGGAAAATATGGCCATAAATGGGCCATTAATGGTTGAAGTGTGCATCACCTCTACTTTATCATAACATCAGAACCTGTGGTGGAACCAGTGGGGGAGGAGGCCAATTGCCTACCCTAAAGCAGGTTTTTCCTTTTTTCATGGTCAATGTCTAAATACTTAATGCATTTATGATTTATGTTTGTAAAATTATAGTAATAAATCCACAAGTGTAATCGTTGCACAAACGTGATGTATTTTCACTGTTTCCTTCAGAAAATTTGGAAATTACATTGCCCTGGATCGGGAATTGAAACCACATCTCCCGATTTCCTCTGACAAAATCCCCATTTATCACATGGGTGACGGAGCTGTAAAAAAGTTGAAAGAGAGAGTCATCATTTTTACATGCAACAGTGAAAAAAATCACCATTTGTGATGGATACAATACAAAGCAGAAACAGACCAGAGAATCACTGTGATGGCAGTTGAGCACTAAATGTAGGGGGAGGCATTTCCCCTTATTCAGCAAAACAAGTGATTTGAAAGCTATGTTTTCAAAAGTTGCTAGCTATTGCTTTTACTACATTCTGGAATTTCTACAAATACTCCTTTCTGAGAAGTAGCCACCTATAGTTCTTTTTCAGAAAAGTAGCTACTTATTACTACTTTTTTGAAAAGTAGGTACTTCTTCTACTAATTTTTAGTTTCTTTTTCTGCATTTAGTCTCAAGTTAAAATGTTTACTTGGGGGTTTAATGCCCACCATGAGCAATTCAATGGACTATCAGAAGTTGCCTGTCCCTAATTTAGGGCCACTGGATCCAGTGAAGGGACAGAAAGCCAGGGTCATATCAAAAGCACATCAACACTGCCTTACCTGGGATTCAAACTCAGACTCTTTCAAATGAATGATCTTTGTACAACCTGCCCACCATGGTGGTTCTGTATAACCCATTCACCATGACATGTACTGCTTGCTGTCTTTGTAGGTTGCCTACTAAGACTTCTCTGTTAATAGCATAAAGTCTGGAAGATAATACTTTATGGTTAACATTTTTTATTTTCACAATACAAGTCAAGTCAGGTACATACATGATTGTAGGTAGGGTACACTCCTCAGCTCCCCTGTTCCAGATAATAATGGTTCAAGAAATTGGAAATGTCCCGTGATTTGAAGACTTTCTTTTTTAGCACGTCTTTTGCAAAAAAAGATCATGCATATGCTATCGGTTTGTCTGTCTGTCGTAGACACCATATCTCAGTAACAATTAGTGCGATTTGAAAAATTCTTATTGCATTGGGAAGCTTGAAATATGTGAATGATGATCCTTTATTTTGTTTCTTTTTATGATGTACAGTTTCGCCACTAGAAGGCGCAAATGCAGATGATATCGAATTTAAAATACATTTCATTCCGTATATTTGCTTCTAAACATCCGATTAAAAAAACTCTTATCTTTCAATTTTATTTATGTCGAAGAGTATTTTAGATATAGTTACTTTTTCAAGTTATGCATAGATTTTCTGCTAGGAGGCGTAAAAGTAAATTACATTTTCCCCAATATCTCTCCTTCTAGACCTCCAATTTTAAAAAAAAATTCTTCAGCTGATGTAGCTTCTGATGGAAAATCATTTGCATGCAAGTTCTAATTTTTGGTAAAGAATATGTTGGCCACCAGGAGTCATAAGCATTAATTTTTGCTTCTGATGTATTTGCCATAAAATATGAGCTCCTAAAATCTTGACTGAAAAACTTCGATCGCAGACCAATACCACTCACGCCGATAAACCTTTTCGGAATATTTTCTTTTTAAAACTTGCGTGGTTTCTCCGCCAGGAGACATAGATGTATATCTTATTTTTGTTAAATGTCTCTGCTTCTAATGGTCTTATTTGAAAAATTCTTTCTTTATTGGAAAGAGTTTTTGGTGTGACATGTTTTCCACATAATTTCAAAATTTTCAAGTAATTCATAAACTTTGCACTAGGGGCATAAAGGTAAATTGTGTTTCCCCCGATATCTCTGCTTCTAAAACTTCAATTTGAAAAATTATTTCTGTACTGGATACAGCTCCTGATGGGAAACCTTTTACATATAATTTCTAATTTTTGGTAAAAAAATGGTTTGGCCACCAGGGGACATAAGTTTTAATTTCCGCTTCTGATGTATTTGCAGCAACATCTGAGCTTCTAAAATCTCGATTGAAAAAAACTCGTTTGTGGACCGATACTACTCATGTCGACAAACCTTTTAGGAATATTTTCTTCTTAAAATAATGCATGGTTTATACACCAGGGGGCGTAGAAGTATAACTCATTTTTGTTAAATGTCTACTTCTAGGAGTCCGATTTGAAAAATTCCTTCTTTGTTGGATAGTGTTTCAATGCAAAATGCTTTTCACATAAATTCAAAATTTTCAAGTAAATCCGACTTTCCACCAGGGGGTGCAAAGGTAAATTGCGTTTTCCCAGACATTTCTGCTTCTAAAACTCCGATTTGAAAAATTCTACCTGTATCGTATACAACTCCTGGTGGAAAATGTTTTTCATATAATTTCTAACATTTGGTAAAGAATGGTTTAACCACCTGGGGGCATAAGCGTTAATTTCTGCTTCTGGCGTACTTTCAGCAAAAGCTGAGCTCCTGAAACTCGACTAAAATTTTTTTTTTCCTTGGACCAATACTGCTCACATCAAAAAACTTTTTGAGAATATTTTCTTCCTAAAACAATGCATGATTTTCCCGCTAGAGGGCATAGATGCATATCTTATATTTGTCCATATCTCTGCTTCAAGGAGTCCGATTTGAAAAATGCTTTCTTTCTTGGGGTGAGTTTCTACTGCGAAATGTTTCTCATATAATTTCGAATTTTTCTTAACGCACAAGTCTGAAACCAGGGGGCGTAAGTTCAAAAACTTCTTTCTTCGGTCAGATATTATTGCTTTCCATACTGGTTTCTATTGACTTTGAATAGCTTTGATAAATTTAATTAGCGTCAGAACAGATTCAAAAGACGTGCTCATTACACCCGAAAATTCGGTGTCATCTTTCTTGTTTACTTTTGTTTGAAGTAGTAAGCCATTTGTAGTGTAATTTTTCATTAAAGAGTTCTTTTATTTTGTAGCTTGCCACTGCTACAACTTCGTCTTTCTATTTGCAGTGGTATTACATGTCACACTATTGTAAATGTAGCCTCCTACAGTAGCAGCATTGCATTGCAGCATGCTGACTCTGATCACAAAGCAAAACTACACTACCAGCTTCACTTCCCAGATGCCCACTAGGTATACAGTGAAAATTTGAGTGACAAGTCTTGTTCAGCTCATCTTGAGCGGTCAACCACCTAAGTATAAAACTCCACTGGAGAAGGGTAGTTTTATATACTGTGACATGGTAACAGTGATTTTGGAACTAATTCCAATTAGTAGTTCTAATTCTGACTATTATATAGCTCTAATCATTCTACTATTCTATTTTACGTGCGATATTTCAAAGTAACTTGCACACAATTCTAGCGGATAATGCTTACCTTGGCATTCCTTTCTAGCGATGGGAACATTTCACGCACGTGTTTTCCGGTCTTTGTTGATGTTATTGTCCTAAAGTCTGTTGTATGCGATGACTGGCTTTACTTCTCACACTTTTCGCTGGGTATACTCATTGGATCTTTGCCTTAGGATTCCAAACACATCAATTTTTACCGTTCTTTATACTCGAAATTTTCGCCCATCCTCTGGGCATCCTCAGGAGCATGGAGACTTTACCACCGATGTTCGTGGTTAACTTCGCGCTAATGAAGTCCGATACTCCTTGTTGCCATTCGTCGGATATACTTTCCTGGATATATTTCGTTATCAAGCCCGGCTGGCGTCATCTATGTTTCATTAAAACAACTTTTTTATTTATTTATTTATTTATTTATTTTTTTAATTTCTTCTATCCTGGTTTTCTTGTCTTTTTTGCCGGTTTTTCTTTTGTTGTTGTTTTTCTTGTCTTATTAGTTCTTTCCACAGGCCCGATAATGTGCTAGGGTCGTTCTGGTTACATATCCTTGCTTAGTTTTTATAGATTAATATTGCTTCTTCCCTCCTCATTTGCCTTTCCGATTTTTTATTCTTTTTTAGCATTTTAATTTCATCGAATTTTGGGAATGTCCGGTTTTCCATGCAGAATTGCACTAAAGCAGTTTTGGCTTCTTTTTTTGCCAATTAGATATGTGTTGTTTAAGTCTTTTTTTAATCTGTTTTTCGTACTTGCAATGTACGATATTGGGGGTATGTGTGCAATTGGAATTTCGTAGGTTCCTGATTCTTCTAGCATTTTTTCCTCTGTTTTTTTGTTGACAGTCATACTTTTCTCGGTGTGCACTGAGCTTGCTAGTTGTAAGTCATATTTAGCACAGTGCCTATTGATTTCATTACTCACTCCTTCCAAGTATGGGAAAGCTCCAATGTATTTCTATTTTTCTTCCTCATCTTCCTTTGGTTGTGCACTTCTTGGTCTTCTTTACTCTGAGTCATCTGCTTTTTACCCTCATGTATCCATTTATTAATTAGCTTGCTCGGGTACCCAGCAAGCTAATTAATAAATTGATACATGAGCACCATCCAGTGATACATAAAAAAAAACAGCATAGTAAACTTGATACGGCGAGCGTACACACACACATCTAACAACAGGCTAAAAAATCAAGAGCTAGAGTTTATCTCGAAAATAGCACAAGTGTATGGGTACCCGAGCAAGCTAATTAATAAATGGATACATGAGAGTAAGAAGCAGATGACTCAGAGTAAAGAATGCCAAGAAGTGCACAACCAAAGGAAGATGAGGAAGAAAAATTGAAATACATTGGTGCTTTCCCATACTTGGAAGGAGTGAGTAATGAAATCAATAGGCACTGTGCTAAATATGACTTACAACTAGGAAGCTGAAACACACCGTGAAAAGTATGACTGTCAACAAAAAAACAGAGGAAAAAATGCTAGAAGAATCAGGAACCTACGAAATTCCAATTGCACACATACCCCCAATATCGTACATTGGAAGTACGAAAAACAGATTAAAAAAAAGACTTAAACAACACATATCTAATTGGCAAAAAAAGAAGCCGAAACTGCTTTAGTGCAATTCTGCATGGAAAACCGGACATTCCCAAAATTCGATGAAATTAAAATGCTAAAAAAGAATAAAAAATCGGAAAGGCAAATGAGGAGGGAAGGAGCAATATTAATCTATAAAAACAAAGCAAGGGTATGTAACCAGAAGGACCCTAGCACATTATCGGGCCTGTGGAAAGAACTAATAAGACAAGAAAAACAACAACAAAAGAAAAACCGGCAAAAAAGACAAGAAAACCAGGATAGGAGAAGAAATTAAAAAAATTAAAAAAAAAGTTGTTTTAATGAAACATAGATGGCGCCAGCCGGGCTTGATAATGAAATATATCAAGTATATCCGACGAATGGCAACAAGGAGTATCGGACTTCATTAGTGCGAAGTTAACCACGAACATCGGTGGTAAAGTCGCCACGCTCCTGAGGATGCCCAGAGGATGGGCGAAAATTTCGAGTATAAAGAACGGTAAAAATTGATGTGTTTGGAATCCTAAGGCAAAGATCCAATGAGTATACCCAGCGAAAAGTGTGAGAAGTAAAGCCAGTCATCGCATACAACGGACTTTAGGACAATAACATCAACATAGACCGGAAAACACGTGCATGAAATGTTCCCATCGCTAGAAAGGAATGCCAAGGTAAGCATTATCCGCTAGAATTGTGTACAAGTTACTTTGATTTTGGAACTGTTACTTTTAGTCACTGGTAACAATGACGACATTTTTTCAGTAAGAGTGACAGGATTTCCAATTCTTCTCTGGTATATGCCAAAGAAGGAATTCCTGGTGTTATGAGCTGCTTTTATCAAAAGTTAATCATCATCCACCCTCAATTGTTACTATAATACTTAAAGGAAACTGGAAAGCAACTTATTCTGCATGTAATTAGAAAATTTAGCAAAAGCACCTTTGATTTTAAAATGATCCATCCATATTTTTTTACACTACTACTTCCCCCAAACCCTCTGCACTTTCTTACCATGTATCCTTGTAAAATTCCATTCCGATGTTGAGGAGGAGGTGGAGACCACAATACTGTGGCACTCTTAGGACCTATCACTTCAATGTGCAGATCACTTGGAGGGGCAGAAGGCACTGCATTTTAAACAGAAAAGAAAGGAATGAAATTATCACAATTCTAAGTAAGCAGTTGAACATGGCAAAGAAGTTACAAAAGATACTCAGCATAAAAAAATTATTTATATGTATAGGCAGTATTAGTGATAAGAATAAAAAACTTCAACACTGATACATTGATTTAACAGAACAATAAAACACTAAAAGGCTTTATTACACATCTCCAACACTACAATAACATGAGTTTCAGAAGTGAGTACAAAATAAAAATAGTAGAAACATTTGATATCTTACTCTTGTGTTGAAACAAGTAAAAGAATTAATTCACATAAGTCAACCATAACATAGAAGGCTATAATACTGAATTATTAAAATGGAGCTTCACTTAACTACTAAATTGGAGGTTTTGCCTCTTTAAAGTACATAGTGCAATCAAAAAGTTCAGATACTAGGTATGCAGCGCGCCAACAGATGGCAGTATGTGAATGCGCGGGCAGTGGTTGAGGGCAGTGACCTTCATGAGTCATTGTGCCGAGTGACGTCATTCTGTGAACATCAGGAGCTGTGCTACACGATATTTGGTGACCACGTGCAGAACACAGCTGCGATTTCGGTATGAATTGCAAACTAGAGCAGCGAGTGAACATCAAATTCTGCGTCAAAACTTGCAAATCGGGAATGGAGATGCATGAAATGTTGTGGCAGGCTTACGACAATGAAGCAATGAGTCGTGTGAGGTATTTTGAGTGGCAGTCGTGCTTCAAGAGCAGCAGAATGGCACTGGAAAACGACTAGAGGTCAGGGCACCCGTCCATGAGCAAAACCCCCAAAAATGTGGAGAAAATTAGAGAACTGGTGCAGGAGGATCATCGGAGAACCATTCAAGCCACTGTTACCATCGTCAATGTGCCATACGGAACAGTGAAAGAAATTCTGAAGTCAGTTTTGAACATGCACAGCATTGCTGCAAAGTTTGTGCCAAAGGTTCTGAACCCCGAACAGAAGGCCCTCTGTGTCAAACTCTGTCAAGATCTTTGTCAGCAGGTGGTGAATGAACCAACGTTCCTGCTGTGGGTCATCACTGGGGACGAGACTTGGGTCTACGGTTACGACCCGGAGACCAAACAGCAGTCGTCACAGTGGAAGAACCCGGCATCTCCACAACCGTAGAAAGCCCAACAGGTCCGGAGCGCAACCAAAAGCATGCTCATTGTGTTCTTCGACATCTGTGGGGTTGTGCATCGTGAATTCGTCCCCCAGGGCCAGACCATCACCGCCCTTTTTTACTGCGATGTTCTGCAGCATCTTAGGGAGGACATTCGTCGCAAATGATTTGAAATGTGGCGCAAGGGGCGATTTCCTGCTCCATCACGACAATGCAGCAGCTCACAGAGCGTTAGCAACATGCCAGTTTTGCAGCCGCAACAGCATGGCTACCTTTCCTCACTCGCCAGATTTGGCCCCCTGCAACTTTTTTCTGTTCCCAAAGATGAAGCTGAAGCTCAAGGGTCACCGTTTTGAAACCGTGGATGAGATCCAGCCGAAATCGCAGGCTGTGCTTGACACGATTCTTGACTGATTCGCGAACAGGACTTCCAGGGAGCGTTCCAACAGTGGCAAAAATGCTGGCAGCGTTGTATCGCTGCCCAAGGAGACTGCTTTGAGGGAGATCATAGCCAGACTTAAGTAACATAAGTCATCATCATCATCCTTGTCAACCATTATCAATCCACTGCTGGACGAAGGTCTCCCCAAGTTTCCTCCACAACGGTCTGTCTTGTGCCAGTCTCCTCCATAAGTACTTTGTTGTATATCAGCCTAGTCTCGGAACTTTTTGATCGGACCTCGTATCGCAGCCCACCTTTATTAACACTCTGCATGGACTGACTGGAAAATTATGGCTTTTAAGACATTTAATGCACATGCCTGTCTCCAGTGAAATTTTAGAAATAAGCTTCCACATTTTTATATATTCCAACTATTCTGTTGTATTTTATTTGACAGGGTTTTCAAAGATTAATCATCTTCATCATCAAGTCCCTCACCATAACAATTCACTGCCAATCTAATGGTTAATAAACCCTAACCATTCTTTTGCTAATAACTAGAAAATGGTATCAGTTCCAAGAACTATCACGGTAGCAGCGAATTGCAGTGATGAGGACTTGAAGATGGCAATTCGTCTGAAATTAATGCACAAAAAATTATACTCCAGTTCAAAAAACAAAAGAAATGTAAGAGTGGTTTTCATTTTGCAGTTCTCTTTCTCCCCCCCCTTTTAAAATTAACAAATGGCTGTCAACCTCAACTCTTAAACTGTCTTCATTTACTACATTGTGAAGGTGCTACCCCTATAAGGGAAAGGAAAGGCAAGGTGTACAGTAATAAAATGCATTCTGGTAGCAAAAACTTTTTCACCTAATGCAGTTAGCCACAAGATTTTTTTTTCCAATAATGAATCATCCCACCATGGCCATTCTACTATTTCAATGATTACAGAAAATTTTCTTGTGGGTCTCGAGCTTTTTAAAATATTCTAGACCAATTTTCAAAAAGAATCTCTCTTGTTCATTGGGGCTTGAGTTATGCTTACTTCTGTGGTAGTTAATAATCTGTGATGGTCATAGTTAGCAGATTTTGATGTCTGGCTACATGTGGATAAAGTCAGGGGCAGATCCAAAAGCTTACTTGGGTAGGGGAATTTGCACGAATCTGATTAAAAAAAAAAAAAAAAAAAAAAAAGATTGATAATGAGACTTTGTGGAAGGGTCACACACATACACACACATAGTCAGAGCTGCTCCTCCCTGGTGTGACACAACTTCTTAAAAACCTTTTCCATCAAATAAATTGTTCTAAATTTTTAAATCACAACAGCGTAAAAAACAACGGAAAAATCACCACTGTTTTCATTGCATTTAATTGCCTGCTTTGCACGAAAATGAGCCCATTGCATTTTAAACATCAAATCTGGATATAATCTTTCAAAAGAAATTTGAGCCCTTCTATTCGGATGGCTTAATTTAATAGAAAATTTTCCACCTTGAATCATCGAATCATGCCTAAGCAATATGACTGGTAACTACTTTCTTAAAATATTCATTTACTCTTTCACAAAGCATGATTCCCATTTCTTTTGAAAGGAACTTCTATTCACATCCCTTCACTAAGTCATTCCTGCCTGCATCATTCATTGTCTAACTGGCAATTTCATCTCAGAAGTTATCTTTCCATGTGTGATCAGTCAAAATCTCTGTTCCTTCCACTTGGCTTCCTCTGCTTCTGAAACTTTAGTGGTTTCTTTTTGAGTTTCTCTCTCTCTCTCTCTCTCTCTCTCTCTCTCTCTCTCTTTCTCTCTCTCTCTCTCTCTCTCTCTCTCTCTCTCTCTCTCTCTCTCTCTCTCTCTCTCTCTCTCTCTCTCTCTCTCTCTCTCTCTCTCTCTCTCTCTCTCTCTCTCTCTCTCTCTCTCTCTCTCTCTCTCTCTCTCTCTCTCTCTCTCTCTCTCTCTCTCTCTCTCTCTCTCTCTCTCTCTCTCTCTCTGAAGCTGGAACAGAACATTTAATCTCTAAATTCGAAGAAAATATTAAATGCCATAAAAACTTTTATGAAAATCTGTGCATTTATTACTACGATTTTACAAAAATAAATACATTAATTATTTTAGATCTTGGCCATTTAAGAAGTCTGCTTGAGGGGGTTGGTGGTAGGGGGGATCGCCCAGTCACCCTCAACTGGATTTACTACTGGTTAAAGTTAAGAAAAAGAAAGAATCTGGACACAATAATAAGGGAAGTGATTAACCCATATAATCACTGATGGTGAAGTCTTTTTTCTATTTCAACTCTCCCATTTTTACATCCACTATCAGTTATACATCTGTCCATTTCTTTTTCTTTGGATATATTCTTCATTGCTTACTTTAGTACCACCAGCCTAGTTTTGAGTTCCCTGCCACAATTTTTTTTTTTTTTTTTTGACACTTTCTAAAGTTTTAAAAGCCTTGAACTTTATTTAGTATTTTTGCAATATTCATACTGCTACTACAAAGTGAAATCATTCATAAGAAAAATTTTCCAAATAATTATTTCTGAACATGTACAATACACATGGTGTTTCTTACCTCTCACCTTCTTAGAATATCCAGTCCTCAACCCTACTCCCAGCTTGAATCACCTTGAACAAAGTCCTTGAACTTCCACAATTCAAGGACTTTATTAACAGTAATTCAAGCTGAAATTTGTATTGAGAATTAAACATTCTGGGAAGATAAAAAGCATTGCGGCGAGAGTTGTACTTATAAAAACATGAGTACCTATATGCCTGGTCATTTTTCTATTAAAGCATTTGGAAATTCTAAAATTCCTTTAAAGAGTAAACATATTTATTTATTTATTTATTTACACATCTCACAATAGGTTTTGCAATTCAATTAAAGAGATGGGATATTCATAGCAATGTGAAAAAAAAACATATCAATACAAAAAATAATGAAGTTTGAGGAAAAGCAAAAAGAAAAGCAAGAAAAAGATGCAGATACAAAGCACAGAGATAAAAGATATGGTTTAACAAAGATGACCTGTATAGCAATCAGTACACCATTAGACTTTAATATAAGCAGCTGTAAGAGTTCTTTGACTCATCACATGCATTTTAGAGTGTTGAGGAAGTGGCTTAAATAATTTAAAATGAGCAAGGTTCACTAGGAAACCGAAATCAAGGAATTAACATATTGTTTTGGAAGAAAAAAGACATCCAGAATGAAATTACCATCTTCTAAGGTTTGAGCTGTTTTAGAGTTACTAGGTGGTCCTTCTATGCTTTTGTAAAATGGAACAAGAAAGAATTCATATTTAGTAAATTTCATCAGTTCACTCAATATGTAGGTTGACGATCCTCCATTCATAACAGTGACCATCTTGTACTTGGGAGATTCACTATCTAGTTCTCTGAATCTGATGTAGAACCCTTCAATGTAACCTAAAGCACCTTGAATCTGTTAAAAATAAAATAAAATAATCTGAAATACGATCCTTTAAAAAGCAACTATAATAAAAGTACTAAGTCACTCAAATATTAAAGTTTCAAATAGAATTAATATTTTGTTACCATTTTTTACAAAAAATAATTACATAAAAAAATTCAACACATGAAAAAAAATTGGGAACCTTACAAACAAACATAATCCTAGTTTGCAATTTTAACTCAACCTCTAAAAATTTGAGATTCATGCCACATAGGTATTTTTGAACATAGAAAGACCTGCCTTATGGTGACACTATTACACACTTAATGTAGAGTGTCAATTGTGAACAATGAGTTCTTTACAACTAACAGCTGGACCTCTCAGAGGTTTAATTTTCATGTTATAAAAGCAGTAAAGTGTTTTTGATTCAGTTCCCATCCATGAAATGGTAGAAAAATTTCTTAACATATCACTGATAATAAAAAAAATTGTAAAGATCTCAATTTTTATGACAGGTGTTGCAAACATTACATAACGCATATGCTTAAGAAACATAACACATTTTGAAATTTATGAGAAACATATCACTGAGGGCATTCTATAAGCAGAATGCAGATTACCTAACAAAATAAATTGAGATCAAAAGTCAACCTATGCTGCAACACTAATTTCAACAGTGCATCCTTATTCACGGCATACATCAATGTGGTAATCAAATTCTTGGCAAACATGTGTTAACATATCCTCATGAACTCCAGCAATAGCTGTTATGACACATTGTTTCAGATCAGCTAAATTAACAGGAAGGGGAGGGGAGGGAAGAACAGCTTGTATCTGGCATAGCAACATAAAAAAAGTCACAGGGTGTTAAATCTGAACTTCGTGGTGGCCAACATGTGAATGACATGTGGTGCTGCCAATCCAGTGCTGTCAAAGATTTTCATCAAGGCAATTTCTAACTTCTCGATGCTAGTGGACTAATATTCCATCCAGTTGGAAAATGAAGTTATCACTGTCTTCATGCAGTTGAGGCATCAACCAAATAATTAGCATATCGAGATAAGAACTTCCCATTACAGTGTTTCCTTAGGAAAAAAAGGGGGCCATACACTTTTTTATGGTATATAGCACAGAACACATTAACCTCTGGGGGATCCCACACATACTCCACTGTAGCTCTAGGATTTTCAATCCACTATATGTGAATGTTATGTTTGTTAACTTTCCCACTTATGTGGAATGTTGATTCGTCACTGATAATTAGATGCTCCCTAAAATCTTCTTCTTCAAAACGCTCCTGCATTTCTGTACAGAAATCGCGATGTGCAGTTCTGTCATTGTCACTCAGACTTTACAATAACTGCAGTTTGTAGGGAGTCATTTTCAGTGGCTTCTTCAAAATTTTACAAACAGTTAGTTGTGGAATTTCTAACTCTCGACCCATCATCGCTGTGGATTTCCTTGATCTGCATTGGGAACACACTCCACTTGCTCATTATACACTCATCAGATACAATAACTTTCACACAAACATCCGGTTGTTTTTTTTCAAATTTCTTGTGCCATTTG
This sequence comes from Macrothele yani, assembly GCA_039090855.1. NCBI lineage: Eukaryota > Metazoa > Arthropoda > Arachnida > Araneae > Macrothelidae > Macrothele > Macrothele yani. Next base: position 35,012,055 of record CM077024.1, on the reverse strand, counting down.
TAGATGGATTGCCTATTTAGAGGTGATTTCTTGAAATGTGTCCTAAAACGCCACTGCACAACAGTAACAGAATTTGTTTTGCTTAATTCAAAGCACACAGAATGACTTCTTGACAGCATTTGTGGCCATCTTGCCTAACTGGTCACGTGACAGTGAAAATGTATGATCTTTTAGTGATGCCATCTATATAATAAAATCGCTACTATTGGTGATAGAATGGTGAATCGTGAGTGTCAATATCGTACATAGTTTTAGTTTTATAAAATGCTGGAACTGTCTTATTTCATGTGTAATAACCTTGTATTGTATATCTGAGTTCATGTAATATGTTAACACTGTGAAGATTATTTTGTTCCAATTTCATTCATTTCAAACAAATGAATGAGTACATCAAGGCTGATTAGTTGCACACTGCTAATTGATGTTTCTTTGTGCTAACACATGACTCGCATTTTTGCTAGAAGGGTACCCAAGCATGTGTCAAAAATATTTTTATGGCAGTATTTTTGAACATACATTGCTGCAAATTCTGAGATCTTTATCTGTATAATAACCAGATTCTTAACTGTACTGCAGGTTTTGCATTACTTTAAACTCATCATAAGTCAGTTTCACCCTAAAAGACAGAAAATGTTTTTAGTTTGCTTTTTTAATTGTATCAGCTAATCTGCATTACTCAGTTTCAAACATTACCAGTTCAAAAAGTTAAAAAAAAAATGAATAACACAAAACATACCTTCCAGAATAACTTCACAGATGTGGAACTCACTGGAACTGTGTCCTGAAGGAAAACAACTACTGAACTTAATCTATTTCTGGCTTCATCTAAATTGTAATAAGGCAATGCACCCGAAGAATGTCCTACAGGAGCAAAATAATAATAATAATAATAATAATAATAATAATAATAATATTAATAATAAATACAAATAATAAAGTTATGAATAAATAATTAGGTTTACTAAATGCACAATCAATAATAGCAAAAATAGTATAAATTTGTATTATGTCAGTGACACTGAATATGAATTTTCAACTGAGATGTGTGTACACAGACAGTATGGCATCCTATAAAATTTATTCCGGCTAACAAAATCTACATTTTCCTCAGTGCTACCAACATACAAAGTGCCCGAACACAGGACTGCAACAGTTTTATTGTTTGATATTTGTTGCCTGTTTCTCACTAATTTCAATGTGATGATTTCAGAAATGATGCTCACATTTGTCTGTCACATACACATTTTCCGCAAAATGAAATTTTCAAGGCATCAGATAACACACACAAAAAAAAAAAAAAAAAAAAAAAAACTTAGGTTTTACAAGATACTGATTTTGTCCGACTGCCAACAAAATAACACTGCAGCTCAAACTAGGTCTAAACATGAGTCTGGTAATACTTGAAGTTCTGAGAAAGGAGGTGGGTAATGGAGCAAAACATGCGGAAATATGATTCAAAAATGTCTGAACTTGCATTTGACCTCCTATTCAGTTCATTATAATGCTGAAAACCTCCAGTTGGAGTACAGTCTCTATAATGAGCAGTTGGTTGTCTTACTGTACTTGCATTTTGTTTTGATGTAGTGACTGGCAGTTGACAATGGGGCTGTATGAAGATGTGTTAACTGTCCAGATAATTTCTGTTATATTTGTGGTGAGTATTTCGTCAAAAAGCAACAGAGGAACATTGCTTACTATGCATACTTTGGAGTGAAACTTGGCGACAAAAACAAAATCAAAGGCTCCACATAATGTCTGTGCTACTTGCGTTGAAGAACCGACAGGCAATAGACAAAAGGTATGAAAAAATTCCTTCATTTCAGTATCAAAGGCGGATCCAGAACAAAGGAATGTGGGGAGGGGTTAACTGACAGAGAAAAGATGAAATTGTACATATGTATGTATGTGTGTCATCAGGAAAATGATGAGAATTGACGACATCATGAACAAAGTAAAATTAATGAAATGGCCATGGGCTTGACATGTTGCTAGAACTGACCATCACTGAGCAACTGAAATACTAGACTGGATTTTAAAGGACAAGAAAAAGACCATGCTGGAGATGACTGGATGAAATTTGGAAGCATGCCAGAGTGTCATAGAGGAGCCTTGTTTGTGACATAAATTCATGAAAGAAATTTGGAGAGACCTTCATCTAGCAGTGGATAGCTAATGCATACTTGCCAACTTTGGAAAATGAGCATCAGTAAAACTTTTGTGTGAATGCCATTTACCACAGAACAAAAAATAATTATATTAATAAATATGCAGTAAAAATCTCTGCATATGCCACAATAACTAAACTAGTATTACCTGTGTTTAAAATAATAACTTAAAAAACCATTAAGTAAAATCTTAATTTTGTTCAATGTTAGCCTTGCAAACCTGTGGTGTTTCAATACTAAACTAAAATTTTCATGTGCTGATATCTTTGCTTCCCTTCCCATTTCTTTATTATCATTTTTTTTAATGCCCTTGGATGACAATTTTATCCATCATGAATGCATGACAGCTTTCACTAATTTAGATAAAAGATGAATAGTGTAATTTTGAAAACATAAATACTTTTGAACAGCATGCATCAATTTTTACAAATTGTTCAGCTTCATCATAGTTTCGTTTCGGACCCCCCCCGCACGTTTTTCAAACAAAAATGCAAAACTTTTGGGTTGGGAATATTTAAGAATACAGGATACATGTTCTGATCATCGTTGGGGGGATTACAGGTACGGGTGAAATCTTTGCTACGTCCTATTTCCGTTTCCGAACATTTCCCCTCCATTTTCAAGTTGAAATACAAATATTTATGAAAGAAAATTATATTTAACAATAATACTAGGCAGAGGAAATACCACGTAAGAAATTAAATTACGATTACGGGAGAAATCTTCACTGCGTCTAACTTTCGTTTTTGAAAGTTTTGAAAGACGAAACTTCCTGTTTAGAAAGTTTAGAAAGTTTCAGGCGGAAAACATCCTCCACCACTACTAATTGCCCCAAAATTTCTGTTTCAGTTATGCATCGATTTTGAGGATAACCAAAATTATGACGGAAAAGGAGAAATTCCTCGAAGCCGTCGCACTCTCGTGCCTAAAGATTACAGGACATTTTTTCGTCGTCGAATTTCCATTTTCGGAAATTTTTCCTCCATTTTCAAACTGAAATACAAATATTTATGGAATAAAATGACATATAACAACAATACTGGACAGAAGCAACGTCACAGGAAAAAGAAATTACGATTACGGAAAAAATCGTTGTTTCGTTTACTTCTATCTCCGAAAGACGAAATACTGTTCCGATGCGTATTATTACGAATTGGTAAAATTCTTCCATGCATAATTTTCTGCGCCGAGAAAAATTCCCGACGCGTACTTTTACGCGTCGAGAAAAATTCCCGATGCGTATTTTTACGCATTGGTAAAATTTCGATGCGTAAACACACTCTTCAATGCGTATTTTTACGCGTTGGTAAAATTTCAATGCGTAAACACACTCTTCAATGCATATTTTTACGCGTTGGTAAAATTTCAATGCGCAAACACACTCTTCAATGCGTATTTTTACGCATTGGTAAAAGTTCGATATTTTGGAGAACTCTGGTCGGCACATCACTTGAGCACTTCCGTGGAGAGAGAGAGCTACTGCACGACATCACGAAGCAGAGCCATCGTTATACTTGATGGCTCCGCACAAAGCCGGCGAATTAGAGATGACATCATCACGTAACAGCGCTCGTAAGGTCTGGTAGAAAATCTAAGTGGATGGTTGCAGGGGATTGAAATATTTCGATTGAGCAATCGAAATATTAAAAAATCCGTAAAAAAAGACTTCTATCCGTAAATCAGTAAAATTAAGCAGAAATCCGTACATTTTACAGATAATCCGTAAAAGTTGGCAAGTATGCTAATGGTTGTGAGCAGTGACCGGTCTTGCAAAGTCTTGAAAATGTATGTATGTACATCAAATATATATTTATAGTCACTGGATGTGAGAAGAAACCAGTCATTGCTCATGAGTATTTCAAATAGTTTTGCATCATAGAATACAATTGTGTTGTTTACTTTTTTAATATTACATTCATAAAAATTTGTTTCAATTCAATTTTTTCAAGAAAGTCAAATATTTGATCTGTAAGTTTTTTTAAATAAAATTTCAAGGCTGTTGATTTTTTTAAAAACTGGGGGAAGGGGAATGTTCCTAATTGCCCCATGCTACTAGATCCACCATTGTTTGGTATGCAAATAATCTGAAGGGAACCAAAATAATCACAGTGATGACCTCCAAATTTAGCTCCTGTAATGTATAAGTATTCAACACTAAAAATAATGATAGGCAACTACTATTGGATGTTGTTACACAGAGCAATGCAACAACCATAACATATCAACAGAAATGTAATAAGTGCAGTTTTTTTAAGGGGAAATCACCTATGTTAAGTCACAGTGGATTTTGCCCATCAATGGTTTCACATGCAAGCAAGGAGGTGTGGGTGGATAGCAGTGAAAAAGCTGAAAGTGTCCGTCAACCCTGCTGTACACAGTGACATGAAACGTTTACCCCTAGTGCAGTGGCGGCTTCTCAGGTGAAGTAGGTGAAGTGCCTCTTCACCTATTTTACTCAAAATAAAGTTTTATTCAGTATTTTTTTATAATATATTCTTTTTTGCCTTTATTCAATTCCAAAATACTGAAAATTTTGAATAGATATTAATTCACATGGTGCGCTCAATACGGAAAACAAATCCTAATACGCAAAACTGTGCAAGTGAAGAGCCGAAATGTGAATGCTTGGAAGTCTGCAGTTGTCCGCCGAGTTGCCATGGTAACCATGACGTCACCCTCCCCAATCTGCTCGATCAAGGGAAGTGTTTCAGCTTCACGCACCTTACCTCTGCCTCTTTCAGTTTTTGAGCGTAAAGTCGTGAGAGATCACAGTGGAGCGTGTGTTAATTTTTTTTTTTTCTTTTTGGCCCTGCTTACTTTTTAGTGATAAACATTCGGCGTGGAATAAAGACGGATTCTCAGATTTATTAAGCGTAACATGGTCACTTCATAAACATCATTATTCTAGCGAACACCTGAAATGCGGATAAATGTTAAGGAATTTTGAAAAAATTACAAACACCATTGCCGATGCCCTGAGGAAGAATGCTAGGCTTTTGAAAACGCATTTTAACGAAAACGTTCCTTTAAATAGACTTTTCCTACAGACAGTGATTGATGCAGTATTAGTCTATACTGTATTTGAGCAAACAAGAACTAGCATTCCATGGCCATGACGAAAGCATGGGCTCGATAAATCGTGGAAATTTCATTGAATTACTTTCATTGTTGACATGAAGAAGTTCTTTAGACATTGAAAATCAATACGAAAGGATAAAAAACTATTCAAAATGAATTAATTGAATGTATTTCTGAATATATATAAACGATCACGTCAAAAATTAAATAATTTTTTATTGTTGATTCGGAAGGTGTATTGGTTGAGGGATTTTTGGGTTTCCATGATGTGAAGGAAGATAGAACGTCAGGAGCTTTATACAAAATGCTAGACAAAATTTTGGAACAGTCTGATTACCAACACAAATAAATAGGACAATGTTACGATGGGGCAAGTGTAATGTCTGGACACTTAAATGGACTGCAGAAAAAAAGTCAAGGATAAAGCTTCTCAAGCTGTTTTTGTTCATTGCTTAGTTCATCGTTTGAATCTTGTATTACACCAGAGTTTTTCTAAAATTTCTAAGTGTCGAATACTTTTTGCAAGCCTCAGTGGAATTGCTTCGTTTGTTCACCATTCTGCGAAGCGATCTTATACACTTATATCAGCAACCGCAAGATGATTGATTGATTGGAGGTTTAACGACCACCGTGAGCAACTCAATGGGCTATAAGCAGTCACCCGTCCCTAATTTAGGGTCACTGGTTCCAGGGAAGGGAGAGAGCCAGTGCCGTAAGACAAACACAACATCCATGCCTCACCGGGATTCGAACCCGGACCCTGTTCGGACGAATGATCAGAGGCCATCGCTTAGACCACTGCGCCACCGGGGCGGCAAAACCGCAAGATGCAGACCAACCATAGCAAAAACTCGATGGTCCTCCACTTCGAAATTAGTAAGTGTAGTTGTTGAAGATTGGAATAAATTGAAGAAAGTGTTCAGATTTCTGACGAATAGCGAATAATCAGACAAAAAATCAATTCATCTTGCCAAGGGGTTTTTAAATGATATTAACACTTTCGAATTTACATTTTTGGCTCCACTGAACTATTATTCGAACTTTTGAAGAAAAAATAACTTAACATAAACTACTGTGTAACTCAATAAAAAAAAAAAAAAAGGAACGATGAGTTATTTGAAGCACAGTTTGGAAAAGCTAGCAAAATCACAGAAATAAGCACGGGAATATGCTGCTCTTACACAGGAACAAATTTTTCAAAATTATAAACAATTGTATTTTAAAAATTTGGACCACATTCTTATGGAAATGGATATAAGATTTCAAGACTGTAAGAAACTTCAATTTGTCTGACTTGCTGACACAACCAAATTCGAATAATTTAATGCATGCTTTCCCTCTCGCGCTCTTGAAAATCTACATTTTTACGGAAACATATTTACTAAACACAGCGCCTTAAAAATGAACTGAGTCTTGTGTATGCCGATGAAAAATTAAGGAATATATTGACTGAAGAACTCCTTCGAGTGTTTCATGGAGACAAAGACATTTTAACAGAAGATTATAAATTGGTTTTCCTCAGTTTAACAATTCCATCTACAAGTGTGCTAGTGGAAAGAAGTTTTCTTAAAAGAATACAAACTTGCTCAAGAAACACTAGTTCCCAAGATAAGACTTGCTTCTCTGGCAAATATTTCTATTCAGGAAGACATTTTATTGATGCTCACGAAGAAACAACCATCTAGCCATCTTATGACGACATAATCGACAAATCTGCAGCTTTAAAAGGAAGAAAAATTGATTTAATATAAAAAAAATAAGTAAGTCCTCATTAAGGGATTTTCATTGTAGACAGTAGATATATTTTCATACTGCTCTTGTACCTCTTAACTATTTTTCCAACCACCAGCCGTCACTGCCCTAGTGAGTCACTGCCTTGAAATCTATTCATCTTCTAGCTTCTGTTTGTGAATTAGTGAAAATTACAGGAGGCAAATTAAAACTATTTTACCCCTCTCTCTGTATGAATATGTAGGCTGTGTTATTTGCTGTGTAGAGGCATGCCTCCTGGGCCCTTGGTAATAGTGGGCCCCTAGACTATAGCCCTGGTAGACTCCCCTTTAATCAGGCCCTGCTGTTAAGAATCAAAATATGATTACTTTTGCACAAACTTCACACTGAACTGTGTATGGTTGTATTAAAATTTATGGTACAAAGCAGACTTGCAATGCTTTTTGGAACTCTCACTTACATATAATTTCAAATAACGTTGCATTTTGAATTCAACTTAATTAGTGTGAATGAATATGGACAGAAAGAAATAATAAATTCCAAAATTTTTCTGAGGATTAAGATCTCACAATGCAATATAACAAAGAGAAACAAAAACGTTCAGTACTCTCTTTTTATACTTGTATAATAAGTGTTCTAACAAACATTAATTTCATTGCTTCTACTGAAAGAACAGAGAATTACAAAAAATAAATAAAACTAGTTAATTTCATGAACTGTCCAATATTTTCAGGCATATATTGATAATTCTTGAATAATGTACAATATATTTTTCTTACCAAGAGTTCTAATAACATCTGAAACAGGACTTGGCAAGCTTAAACCATGGGAATTCTCGGCACGGACTAGAAACACATAACGTGTGTCAGGGCGCAAGTTGTGGACGGTATAGGTTTCTTTTGGAATGCGATGCCCCGCAACAACCCATCCACTCTGTAGCTCCATGCTGTAATATTCCACTAACAAAGAAACAGAATGTTTTGGGGTTTTTTCTCAAAAGCATGTTACTATTCATTTCAACATTTAATATAACAACTATAACTTAAAATTCCTTCAAACACAAAATACAACTGTGAAATGTTTTAGCGAGCCTGTGGTTTCCAGGCCCATTTTTTGGTTCGTTTAGTCATTTACAGTATATGGCCTTAGGGAAAATACTAGATGAGATTGCAACCATTTATTGAATTTTGGAAAACAATTCTATTTACAGAAGTATGTATTTACATTTTGAAGTTCGTGCGGTTACCAACCGCCAAGCATAAAAAGAGCTCTCTATCTCCTCCTCATAGCAACTTCGAATGCCCTGCTTGTCTCTCTCTACCCGCAAACCCCTCCACGTTTGGGGGTTGCATTGCTGTCACCTCATAATGAATGTCTTTGGTTCCACCTTCTACCATGTAAGAAGGCATACAGAATATCGTCATGTACTTACGACACCCCTCTTATCAGTTTGAGCAACATGGCGTCTTTGAGGAGAAGTTTCATAAAATGTCCAACAGTGTCTTATAAGCTTGAATTGTTCATTCTCTTACAATATATAACTTACATGGCCATTACTTAAACCCCCACACACACACACACACATACACAAAATCGTATTCATCACTGTAAGGCAAATTTGAATAATACATCAGCTGAATATTTAAATTTTATTTAAATAATTAAAAAGACCTCTTTCGCAGAGATCCTCACAACAACATTCTCATTAATAAAATAAGACATCCTCCCAAACTCATACTTACTGTATAAAAGAAGCAATTTTGAGTTAAAACCTATGAAATTTAGATTCAAATTGCTCATGAAACTACATGATAGTTACAAACATGCTATTAATTCATATTTCACATTGTTTTAAACCTTCATGTTTGAATGTTCCAACTATTAAAACTTATATATAATTTATGACTACAAACTTGTGGTGTTGAGATAAAGTAAAAATACCAACTTTACCACAATCAAAGGTTTATTATACATCAACTATAGTTTCGCAGAGTATTTGGTTCGGCTTCATCAGGACGAATGGAGTGTAAACATTCAAATCATTGTGACATCTTCAGAGTTCTGACGGTCACGGTTTTGGTGAGTTGTTTCCACGAGCTTGAAAGAAATGGAGTCGACGTCATGTCGTTGACAAGCCATGAAGAGTTCCGGTATATGTGAAAATCTTTTAATACATTTAGCTTGATAGTTGAATCAGGTTCATCAATGAGCGTAGCATTTCCAAACAAAAATTTATGGTTGTTTCCGTGACAATGCTGGGTTATAGATGACTTCTTCAGTTCACATTTCCATATGTAGGTCTTGTGTTCCTTCACACTGAAAAAATTTAAAGCCCTGAGGGTCTTTCCTATATATGACAGTCCACATTCACAAGGTAGCTGATAAATTATGTCTTCAACGTAATCTTTTGATCCAAAAAAAATTATCATGTTTATGGGTTTGAAAATAACTTTGAAATTAAAACCCCTGAGAATTTTTGAAATTCTGAAGCAAATCTGCGGAGCAAGTGGGACAACCGCCCAATTCTGTCATATTGGGTAGGCTACCAGCTTGAGAGCAGACAGTCTTTGGTATCCTAAATTTTTGGACAGCTATGTCAATAACGGAATGGGTATATATCATCTGTGTACTGCAATTCATTTAAGAAACTCTTTCTGCGAGGAATCCTCAATTGAGCATATATGTATTGCACGATATACACTATACTGACAAAATCAGCGGACACCCCTTCAAAGGCAAATGAACGGATCCTCTGTGTTGTTAAGAGACGAGGTACAGCTGCAAATGGCATAAAAACAAAGCCTGCAGCTGACCGCGATTATATTGCACTGTGAGGTTGAGTCAAAATGTTGCGGCAGGAGAGAACCGACTTCGAGAAAAGAAAGACTGTTGGGTGTTATATTAGTGGGTTGTCTGTAAGAGAAACTGAGAGGCATTTAAACATACCTAAGTCAACTGTTTTGGGTGTACTGAATAAGTGGAAGACATATGGCATGCCTGAAGCAGCAAAACATAACAGCAGACCAAAGAAAATCAGTGATAGAGGAAGTCAAAGCCTCAGGAGAGTTGTTACAGCTAATCAACAGAGTACTTACTGCACAGGACCTCAGTGTACAAGTGAGTAAAACTGCTGGAATGTCGGTATGTACACATACCATTCGCAGAGAACTTTATTCCATGGGTTACCATGGTCATGTGGCTACTCATAAGCCATTCATCTCCACTCAGAATGATACTCGTCGTTTAGCATGGTGTAAAGAACATTTATTGTGGGCCGTAGATCAATGGAAATGGGTCCTATCGACTGATGAATTCAGATACATAATCCATCAGTCTGATGGCCATGTGTGGGCATGACGGCAGCTGGGGGAACATCATTTACTACAGTGTACTGTTCCTATGGTCAAGTTTGGAGCTGGCAGAGTACTCTTGTGGGGTTGTTTTTTGTGGTATGGTCCCAGCCCATTGTTTATCGTGGACAAACCTGTTAACCAGCACGTCTACCTCGATATTCCAGACAATTATGCCCTGCCAACTCTGTGGCAATACTATGGAACCGAGCCTTGTTGGTACCAGTAGGATGATGAACCGAGCCATAAAGCAAGAACTGTTATGGCATAGTTTGATGATAATTCCGTATCCTGTGTGGACTGGCCAACATAGAGCCCTGATCTTAATCCCATAGAGTGCCTATGGGATGAATTAGAGTGCCACATACGAAGTTTGGAACCAAGGCCTACTACTAAGCAACAGTTAGCTGCAGCATTAGATGCTGAATGGAAGTGCATACATGTTGCTGTGTTCCAAAACCTTGTCGAAAGCATGTCTTGAAGGGTCAGTGCATGCATTAAGGCCACAGGTGGATTGATACCATTCTAATGTATGTCAAAAAATGCTATGTTGTGTTTCTCTTCTAGGTGTCTGGTGACTTTTGTCAATATAGTGTACATATGTGGAGAAGGCAGAGATTTTTTGTTTCCATGGGTGATTTGATTTTGCATGTAGGGGTAAGGGGACAGCAAATGGTTTTCGATAAACTGTTGTGCTAAAGGATCCTTCAGTGTGACACCAGGGCGTCAAGGAATGGTAAGCAGCCATTATTTTCGGTCTCATATGTGAACTGTATATGAGGATCAATTGAATTGATAAGTTCTTAAAACTTCCTGTGTGCTAGACTTTGGACTAAAAAAATTAGTTTTCAGCATAGGCATTTCCACCAAGTTTAATTTTTGACAGTATGCACACTGTCAAAATTTAACTTAACAGTGCCTAATTTGTTGAAAATACTAATATTTTTGCAATAAAATAAGAAAAAACAGACGAAAATCATTAAAACACAATACATGCTGAAATAAGATGCTCATCTAGCATTCTAGGTTCAAATTCAAGTAAAATACACAAGGCCACTTCGCTTTCTACATGATACACTATTTTTAGTTTGGCTGAAGAATATGCTCTGCAGGTGTATGAGCTATGGGCAGCAATTTTATCAATTTGGTGTGGCATACCACTGAACAGCAAATGGAATCCAGGCCTGTGCTGTACTAGATAGGTAGTCATACTTTCAAGGAGCATTTTAAATAAAATGTTTAAAGTTTTGCAACACACAGAAAATATTTTAATGAATGTTACTGAGAGATGCATGTTTACTGAGCAGTATTTTCAAACAATCAAGCACAGTTTTCTATACAAACAATTTGCTAATGGCATGATGCTCAATCAACAGTCACAAGCTGCTTAGCATTTCTTTTTGTTACATTGGTGAACCACCAATTCTTAAAGGTGTCATACAAGTTGAAGAGCACTTATTTTACAGTTAGTTCTTTATTTCTACTCTTTCCATTAGTGGATGTATTTTCAGCATCATTACAACTTCTGTCAGTCATTTGATGTGTATAAATAATGCCATCTACACTGAAGTGCCAGAAAAACTGGTACACCAATCTAATACTTGGTAGGTCCCCCACGGGAGCGCAGGACTGCAGAAATACGACATGGCATGGACTCCACTAGCTTCTGGAAATATGCTGTAGGCAATGCACACCGTACTTCCTGCAGAGCGTTCCACAATTCGGGTGTATTCCGAGGTCTCGGATTCCTGTGTTCGACAGCGCGTTGCATGGCATCCCAAATGTGCTCTATCATGTTCAGATCCGGGGACTTGGGTGGGATGACAACACCCCAAACTCAGATGAATGCTCCTCTAACCATAATAAGGCATCTTGTGTGGAAGTGCATTGTCCTGTTGGAACAGGCCTAACCCATCAGCATGAATGCAGGACATGAACGGGTGTACCTTGTCAGAAAGGATGCGCACATAGTGTTGGCCAGTCATAGATGTTTGTAGATGTACCAGGGGTTCCAGTGAAGTCCAGCTAAATACATCCCATACCATTATGGACCTCCCACCAGCCGGTACAGTTCCCTGTTGACAGGCGGGATCCATGGCTTCATGGGGTTTGCGCCACACACGAATCCTTCCATCTGCCCGATACAGTTGGAAACGTGACTCCTCAGACCAGGCTACTTCTTTCTAATCATCAAGTGTCCAGTGGCAGTGTTGCCATGCCCAAGCGAGGCGCATAGCTCTGTGTTGTGCACCCATCAAGGGGACTCGAGTTGGGCGTCGGCTCCCAAAGCCCATATCGTGCAGGGTACGTTGCACAGTCCGGACGCTGATGCTCGTTGAGGCTCCAGCATTGAATTCCAATGATACCTGCAAGAGTGTTGAATGCCTATCGCGTGAAACGATTCGTCACGTTCACCCAATGTCTTTTTATGGCCACACTGGTATCGTAGGTTAGAGGTTTTGTAGGAATTCTTGCAGTCACGGTACACCCTTGCAATGGTCGTCTCTGAAAATCCAAACTTCGTTTCTACCTCCGAAATACAATTGCCCATCTCATGAGTGCCAACTATGACACCACGTTGAAAATTGCTTAAATCGTTATTACTTGAGATTCTCATGCTGAAAACAGCTCTGACAGCGGGCAAGGATGTCTATCGCTTTATATATGCACTGGCGGACGCAACTGAGTATGCGCATAGGTGATGTTGCTATGTATTTTGCATAAGCTCGACTGTACCAGTTTTTCTGGCACTTCAGTGTAAATTATCTGTAGTAACTTTAATTACTATACGTACATCTAAATGTGTATGTATATTCATCTGCACTTACACATATCATTATTAAAGTTAGCTAGTTCTACTGTTTGTAAACACCAATTCCTTACTCAGTGGAAACTTTATCAGAACTGTTATCTCCAGGAAACTTTGCTTTTTGGAAGCACAGTCTGATTGTAGCTGGTTTTATTATGTAACAAAAATGTTACACCTGTTGGTTTCTTTAACTTAGGTTGTAGTAGATTTCTTTTACTCAGTAGCATTTGAATCATTTTACATTTTTTGACAGTAATGACTCTATAACCAGTACACAAGATAATAGGGCAGCTAACACCCAATGTATCAAATCCAACTGGCATAAAAACACACAATTAATTCGGGCATATTTTATTATGCCTGTATATCTACAAGTTGAAATGATGGAGGTTTAAAAAAGGCACGAGACCTTCTGATTAAGTGTGCGTTTTTATGCTAGTTGGGTTTAATACATTGTGCTGTGGGTGTTGGCTGCCCTATTATCTTGTGTATTCTGGTCTGCACAAATATTTAGTGATACTAGCATCTATAACCAGTTTCTGATAATATATGGGGGCTTGATCTAATAACAATGCCTCTTTTTACAAAGAACTCTGTCAGTTGAGATATTTTAATGAAATCTGGTATAAAAATACATTGAAATCTGCTGAATGTGATTATTCTACTCAAAGTAGGAATTGGGGACTGTTGTTGGCCCAGGACCTCCCAACCTGCTTAACCTAATTTGTAACCTTAAAACACTGACCACAGAGACTTAATGGAATCAAACAGGTGAAAGTCAGAAGGTGCCAAATCAGGTTGGTATGGCATATTTGGGATTGCTGTCAAGCCCATTCTGGTAGTGGCCCAAGATGTTTCAAGTGAAGTGTGAGGTTGTGTGCTGAAGGACAGAACAAAGAAACATGTCTGGTTGCTTCTTCCAGATAGCTTCCTTGAGATTTTTCAGTGTCTCAATATAAAAAGAGCTGCTGACAGTGCCACCTTGTTAAAAAAAAAAAAATCAACAAAATGGCGCCTCTGATGTCGCAGAAAATTGTCCCCATCCCTTCAACTGTTGATCTGTTGAACCCTGTGTTTTGAATTTCTTAAGCCTAGAAGTCTTAAGAAATTCAAAATAGGCATAGTGTCAGGGTGGGAACAGAAAAGCATGTGCAGCCCCAAACTTCAGAAAATTTAAATGCGAGAGTCAGCGGTGTACTGATAGCCCTCGCAATCCCCAAGAAATACTATTGTTACCTGAATAATTAATTCCTTTTGTTGTGGCCAAGTACGAAAAATCATCTCAAGTGCTTTGCTAGTGGTTTAGTAAACAATGGGTCATTTTGCAACCAGGCTGTTGCGTAGCATGAGAGGCACTATTGCTCTTTTTTCTTTACTGTGGGAAAACTTTTCAAACAGTGAACTTTGACCTGAGTCAGTCATGTGATGTCATAGTGTGTGCTGAGAAAAGCAACGAGTTGACAGAGAAAAGTGTGGGTGTTCTTTTGAAGATGTGAGGAAATGCTTAAGTTATTTTATGGCCGTGTTATACTAGTGCTCAGTGTTTTGTAACGATCAGAAATTTAGTGGATTACCTATGCTATCATGAACAAGGTAAGGAGATATCTTGATGTCAGCGATGACCGAGATGTTTGTTGTGTTACACTATTAACATGACTTTTATTTGTTGCTGCATTCTTGATTAAAAAAGCTATCAACCATTCTTCCATAATGTTTGTAGCCATGTAGGATTTCATATTTAGAATATTTGAAACAATCAGATAATAAATAAGTACTACTTATTCAAAGCAATCAGATTATAAATACTGAAATTGCTTGCAGTTCATACTGATCAGCAATGTAACATCCCTTGGAAAACTTGAAAATTTCATCACCCTGGAGCAAGAAACAAACAAACATCTCCCAATTTCAGTTCGAGTATGCTATCCAGACAGCAGCAGAACCATTGTGTTATAATAAGAAATACAGTAACTACTTTGTGACCAAAAGCTTGGAGTGCTTTTTACCAATTTTACTTCTGATATTATTTTGTATTTTAATTATTTCCTATATCACATTTCATGGTTGACCTGCGGAATGAATAATTTCATGGAAAGGAAAATTTTCATTTTTCTTAACAAAAAGTAAGTTTAATTTGATGAATTAAGCTTCAAAAAACGCAAAACTTCTGCTAACAAAAAATATTTTAGAAATTAAAAAGCAGAAAATATCACAAGATGTGAGGAATTAAAAGTTAGCATTTTCCTTCATTTCAAAACATGGAAATGAAAAAATTCAGAAATTGAGTACTACAAAAGTGGTAAAACAAGCATGATGAATGAATCTAGACATTTGATCATACTCTGCATTCATTAGATTAACAGAAGCACAGCAAATATCATAGCTCACAACCTCCACCATCAAAGCTGCACTTTACAGTAATGTATAACTATGCCATGCTTACACTACATGGTGTATATGTACTAAAAATAGGCCATTCACGGCAGTCACAAAATAGATGGTATATCTTGATACGGATGATCACATCTTGTCACTACAGGGGAATCTGATCTTCCTTTTTCAACCTTCAGATCCCACCTGCTTCATTGTATACAGATGATGAGTGTAAATAAAATGACTGTCACTAAAATGATGTGTATAATTACATCAGAGATAAATACTTCAATTATACATACGTAACATAAATATAGTGTGTACCTATATATCCAAGGAGAGGAGACGATCCTAGTTTTGCATTTTTCTTCCAAATCAAGGATACAGATGTTTCTGTTAAGTTCACCGCTGTGGGTTTACTGGGTGCACCAGGAAACGTTGATGGTTCAGGAGTTCGATGGAATACTACATTTGGATTATGTAGAGCTGTCAAATCAAAAAGAAAAAAACAGGTTATGTATGCTATTTCCTTTTCTATGCAAATATCCCTGAAGATATGTAAAAGACTTGTTCTTTTGAATTATGCATTTTTTTAACAATGAACTAAAACATCTATCTTACAAAAGGTAGATATTTTAGTTTATAGATAGATGTCTCATATCAGAAATTAATGGAGAAATAATACTTTTAAGTACATGAGAAATACACAAGTATATTATTTTCAGATCAGATTTCAGTAGTGAATTGTCTTCAGCAAACAGAAGTCATCGTTTCCACATTTATAAGTGAGTCACAGAAAAATTCTCATTTGGCCGCCACCAAAAATCGAACCC
This sequence comes from Macrothele yani, assembly GCA_039090855.1. NCBI lineage: Eukaryota > Metazoa > Arthropoda > Arachnida > Araneae > Macrothelidae > Macrothele > Macrothele yani. The sequence continues at coordinate 34,995,716 of CM077024.1, read as the reverse complement.
AGGGTCTTCCAGTTACGTGTCGGACATGCTTCCACTGCACCACAGCAGCCTCGAATTCCTGTCTGGGGAGGAATTCGAGACTGCTGTGGTGCAGTGGAAGCATGTCCGGCGCATAACCGGAAGACCCTGGGTTCAATTCCCGGTGGCGGCCAATGAGAATTTTTCTGTGACTCACTTATAAACGTGGAAAGAGTGATGACTTCTGTTTGATATTTCTAATCCACGTCAATCGTTTGCATTAATAATTGTCTGCATGCAATATTTCAGAAAAATGGAAAATTACATCCCCTTTGTAGCAGGAGTTGTTCATATTACTAAGCTACAATTATTTAGCTTTATTTGCTAGGAAATTTGTTGTACTGGGTTCCTTGAACAGAAGTTGGGAGATATGGGTATGGTTGCCACTCCAGGGTTTCTGCAGATATTTACATAAATAATGGTGAATTAAAGGTGATTCAGTTCTGAAATCTAATCACCGAAAAATAGTAAATTTAAGTCACATCAAAGTCTAATCATTAACTGATGAGAAACAATACACATGGTTTCATACGTGGAGATTATGTAGCATAACTCAGACTGGGAGTGATTTCTTTCTGAGAACTTTCTCACTCTGGTTCACACAGTAATGTTTCAAATACAGTAACCCCATACCATCTGTGAGGGTTCAATTCCTGAGGAGCCTCATAGGTAGGAAACTTATTATTTCATGCAAAAGATATGGTTAGGGAAACTGAACTTACAACTCGACCTATTACAATACACATCTACACCACATTTTCAATCCTCAGAACAAGTCTTGCCACAAATAATGCATCTCTCCAGCACACAAATGACTACTGTGTCTCTTCTGTAGTACACAGGTTTCATCAGTACCATACATCAGAATACGAAGAAGCCTGCCATACTGCCAGCTGAATATAGTGAATGCTGCTTATAGGTACATGAAAGAAGCAGGCACTACTTAATGAGCATAGACCCATGAATAGAGCAGAGAGCAAATACTGAATTCCATGTTGCTGAATAGATTAGTTCCACTGAAATACATTATTTCCTACCACCAGTGATACATAAATCAACTAAGGTGTATAACGAAGTAAATTTATCATTCATTTCTATCCGCGCCAGGATTCGAACCCGGATCCCCTCATTCCGGAATAAGTCACTCTACCAATTGAGCTACGCGGACGTTTTTTTATTCTGATTCCTATCTGCCTTTATGTCGTGTGCGTCCTTCTGGCAGGTACGTCACATCTCCTGGTACGTTACATCATCTCCCCCTTTTTTTTTTTTTTTTTTTTTTTTGAAGTGCTGGAGAAGGGATTCTCTTATCTTTCCTATCTCGCGGTGTGGAAAGAACATCACACCAATGCGAGATTTTGAACGGTCGGGTCATCCGGATAGTTCGGGCGCCATTATAACGAAGTAAATTTCTCCGTCATTTCTATCCGCCCCCAGGATTCGAACCCGGATCCCCTCATTCAGGAATAAGTCACTCTACCAATTGAGCTACGCGGACGTTTTTTTATTCTGATTCCTATCTGCCTTTATGTCGTGTGCGTCCTTCTGGCAGGTACGTCACATCTCCTGGTACGTTACAGGTGTTTTTACCCTTCTGTGCTGATATATCCTCTATTCGTCACACTAAAATGGTTATAGTAGCCTTGCTCCAAAAGCTCTCACAGGAGAGCGACAAAAAAAAGGTCATTTTTGCACTTGCACAATGACATTTGGACGTACAATAATTAATATAGTAATCTTTAATTAGTTCATCAAAAATTATGTAAGTGAATCTGGTTGTAGTCAGTATCTCTTCTTGTATTTGTTCTTGATAAAGGCATACACAAGAGTTAAGCACTCAAAAAAAAAAAAATCTATATATGCTGTTGTAATATTCAAGTGCTTCTGGAAGCAAATAAGTGTTGTGGTCTCTTGAAAGTTCCCTTGGTGTAGGGTGAGTAAAGCTACCCACAGATGATGAGAAGAATCTGATGAGGTCAACTGCTGTACAACACAACTGAAAACTGAGTTCTTAATGACAGAAGACTGAGTTTGGTATTTAAAAACTAACAATTAAACATCAATGATTAAAAGTAATACAAAATTCTTAAGGCTGTCTTTGAATGAGTGTTAGACTTCATCTTCTGTGATAGATGGCACAAAATATCACTCCTTGGGCATGGCTTTTACGTCTTGAAAGATTATCCCAGAAGTTGGCATCAGCGAATGACTGAAGACCTTACCATATTCAGAATGGAAGCGGTCTCTTGTTGGCTCCGCAATGAAAAGACAAAATACGTGCTGTTACGTTTTAACCTATGACATTGTTTGTGGGTGGAGCTTAGTCGGTAGGCATAGTTTTTGTCTCAAATTCAAGTGTTTTCTGGTAATTTACACATTTTCGCTTCAAAAAATGAATGTACAGTAGATTTTAAGATGATCTATAGAAGACAAGATTCCAATCTCACTTCAGTGCCCATTCTTTGATTTCTATTTGGCCTAGATAATTAAAAAAATCAGACAGAAATGAGAGATTTCGTTTCTTCCACACAGAAACACTGCCAAGCTAACTTCTGGTGCCATCTGTTGCCAAATTGGAATACTTTCGAGTCAGATAAATGGATTTTTTTTTTTAAATTCTAACAATTTTTTTGGGAAAATAACTGCGACACGTATTAGCTATGGGTCGTTTTTTATTTGTGCTCAAAATTTCAAACTCTACAAAGTGATAGTTTTCGAGAAAATGTGTACAAAAGAATTTGCATTATAAATATAAGACATAATTTCTGTTACACTCATTCAAAGACAGCCTTAAAGAACTGAAATTCTAAAAAAATTGCAACTCATTTAAAAACCTTTATCCAAGTGCCAACAAATTAAGTTGAATTTTCACCAAATACATTCATTTTTGACTCTCTTTGAGACATTATCAACAGGAGTCATTGCACTTATGATGTACATTTTTTCTTCCCATCCATTGAGTGTTTCCCATCAGGTATTGTTAAGTTAATGTACTCCTCTATCAGACTTCTATGGTTCTTCATAGTTCCATGTCGTTACAAAAGAGCGGTTGCATAGATCAGTGCAATTTACTGTGTATAATCCAAATCAGAGATCAAATATTCCTTTCTTACATATTTTTGCTCCTTTTTATTTCTGTATTCCATATTTTTCTTCCCCTCCCTCTTTATTTTTCCACAGGTCCACATTTCATGTGGTTGTAACAAAAATTTTGACCAGATTTTCTTCCTGTCATCAACAATCACTTTTTGTACAGGCGGGGAACCACTAGGAATGGACTATGATATGTTGTGTTATCACTTATCTTAAAAAGTCAGTACTTGAAAACTTAGTTCATACCGATTTGTTTCCAGAGGCATAACCAGGGAGGGGCAGGTGGGACAGCTGCTCTAGGCGCATCTGATCAAAATTGGAATTAAAACTTTTGCACCAATTTCAGGTACAGTTTCTTCATGCCATACTTTGTTTTTTCTCCATTTACACAACTTGGTTATCATATCTTGCCATTTATACCTCTAGTATTCCATACACCAATCTTACATTCACTCAGCCGAGATCTCTTTCTCATACGCCGTTTAGAAAGTCCAGGTCGATTCCGTGGTGGACCGTCCTTCTCAAGTGTGGTAGGTCCACCATACCCCACACTTGAGTCATTCTTAATATTTCTTCTTGTCTTTTTAATCAGGTAAGTACATCAGTGTGGGGGATTAGCCCACAGCTGAGGGTTCCAGTTGGTCATTCAACCTAAGGATACTGAAACAAAACCCAGTGAGTTGGGGTCTTTTCGCCAATGTCACACAGAACTAGCTTGCACCTCTCCAAGATTCACAGAGGTCTAGTTGCTGTTGTGTGTACCATTGTTACCACGGAGCGCCCAGAGGAGGCAAACCCATCGCGTGAGGTGATTGAGGAGATGAATAAGTATAGACTGGATGTGCTGTGTGTAAGTGAAACCAAAAGGAAGGAAATTGGGGTAGAAGAAGTGAATGGCACGGTGAGTGTGTGGTCTGGAGTATTGGACAATATGAGAGGACAGGCTGGTGTAGGTGTGATTTTAAGTGAAAAGATGAAGAACAACTTGATTCACTATAGTTGCATAAGTGAGAGAATTCTCTGGATTCGTTTGAAAGTGAAACTTCAGAGAATTGTAATTGTTGTAGTGTATGCTCCTTGTGACTCGGAACCTTCTGATAAGAAAGAAGATTTCTGGAATGAGCTAAATCTGTTTTGGGCCAGTTTGGTGCTAAAGAAAAAGTTCTAATAGCAGGGGATTTCAATGCTAGAGTAGGTGTGCAGAATGCAATTTCTGACAATGTTCTGGGTAAGTTTAATGATCCTTGTGTGAATGATAATGGTGAAAGATTAATTGAACTCTGCATTGAGAATGGTCTGTGTGTATCTAATACATTTTTCAACCACAAGTATATACACACATATACTTGGGAAAATCATACTCTTGGTCAAAAGAGTGTGATAGATTTTGTTGTTTACGATCAGCGTTTGAAACACTTAGTTGTTGACACCCATGTGATGAGAGGTGCGGATGTTGGTTCTGATCATTACTTGGTGGTGTCACGAGTGAAACTTAATGTTGGTTGGAGGAAAAGGAATAGGAAGAGACCCAGGATAGAAAGAATAAAGGTTGATAGGCTCCTTGAAGATCATCAGCGGTACTCTGACTTACTCAGAGAACGACTGAAGGATCTGAAATCTTGTGAGAGGGATGTAGAAAAGAAGTGGGAATGTTTTAAGAACTGTGTTGTCACTGCTGCTAAAGAGGTCTGTGGCACCACAATAGTGGGTAACAATAGAGGTGATGTTTGGTGGAATAGTGAGATTGATGAGGCAGTAAAGAAAAAGAAGGAAGCCTATTTGGGGATGTTGCAAGGTAGAGTCTCTGTGGATGAATATCACTGTTAGAAGCGTGAAGCTGCTAAGCTGGTTCGCCACAGTAAGGCAAAAGATAGGAAGGAGAAAGTGGAAAGGCATGAACTGGCTTTTTGGAAAGATAGGAAGTCCTTCTGGAAGTACATGATACTCAGGAAAAATAGGGGAAACAAAGTTGTAAGTTGTGTGAAGAATGAGATTGGGGAAATGATATGGGAGCCCAATGAGTTAAGTGAGAGATGGGGTGAATACTTCTGTGAGTTATTAGATCAGGAAAGCAAAAGTGATTCTGAGACAGATGCAGATGATGTCACAATGAGGGATGAAAGCACAGGAGGGATCTCAAGAGAAGAAGTGTGTAAAGCTCTAAAATCTCTTCAGAATGGCAAGGCTCCAGGAGTTGATGGCATAACTGCAGAGATGTTGAAATATGGTGGTGACTCTATAATTGACTGGTTAACTGAAATTTGCCAGTTGTGCTGGGAGTTAGGAATGGTCCCTCGGGATTGGAAGGATGCTATTACTGTTCCCTTATATAAGGGAAAAGGTGATCAGGCTGAATGCAAGAACTATCGTGGTATTAGCCTACTGAGTGTGCCAGGGAAAGTGTTTGGTAAGGTTGTTATTGAAAAAGTACGGGGTCTTACATCATTGAAAGTGTGGGATGTTCAAAGTGGTTTTATGCCTGGTAAAGGCTGCACTAACCAGATTTTTGCATTACGCATGATGATTGAAAAGTATCTGGCTGTTAGGAAGAAAGTTTTTACTGCCTTCATAGATTTAGAGAAAGCTTACGACCGAGTGAATAGGACACTTTTGTGGAAGGTATTGAATGAATATGGTGTTACTGGGAATCTACTTAATAGCGTAAAAGTCATGGATGCTGGTAGTAGAGCTCGTGTACGAAACAATGGTGTTTTATCAAAATGGTTTTCTATTGGTGAATGGTTTTCTATTGGTGCAGGAGTTAGACAAGGTTGTGTAATGTCACCATGGCTGTTTAATATATTTATGGACGCATGCATGCGTGAGGCCAAAATAGATAATAGTGGTTTATGTCTTGGTAATATCCGTGTGTGCAGATTGCTGTATGCTGATGACACTGTCCTGTTGGCAGAGAGCAAAAGTGAGTTGCAGAGTATGTTGACTCGGATGCACGAAGTTTGCATGAAATTCAAACTGAGTATAAATAAGGGAAAAACCAAAGTTATGGTGTTTGAGAGAGGAATGGGTAGCACTGAATGTAATGTAAGTATAAATGGCACTGTGATTGACCAGGTGAGTGAGTTTGTGTATTTAGGAAGCATGTTTGACAAAGAGAACAAGTTGGATGGTGAAATCAGTAGATGGGTGAATTCTTCTTTGAAAGTCATAGCTGCTCTGGGAGGTTTTCACAGGAATGATGGGTTCTCTAGAGAGTCCCACATGGCTGTGTATGAAACAGTAATTGTTCCTACTCTGATGTATGGTAGTGAAACCTGGGTACTGCAGAAGAAGCATAGGATTTGTTTGTGTGCTGGAGAAATGCGTTAATTACGTAGGGTTTGTGGCAAGACACGATCTGATTGTGTGAGGAATGAAGATGTATTGCAGTTGTGTGATGTAAAGCAAAATGTTGTTAGCAAGGTGGAGACCAATATGCATCGGTGGTTTGGCCATGTTGAAAGAATGAGTGATGAAATGCTTACTAAGAAAATATTTTCAACCTAAGTGGCAGGAAGGAAAGGCAGAGGAAGGCCAAGGAAGACATGGGTGGATCAGATTCAGGAGTGTCTGCATGAGAAAAAGATTATGAGTATGAAGTATAAAAGATCTTGTGTACGGCGTGTAATGGATATCAGTGAAGCACGAGTTGTATGTCAAGATCGCTGTAAATGGCGAAGTTTGATACGACAACAATAAGTAAAAATATCTGGAAGTTTGTATTTCTTTTTGGAGCTAACCTCTGAATCTCAGAGAACAGCTTAGTGATATGTATGTATGTATGCTTATCATATGTGCTTCCCAGATAAAGTAAGTTTGGCAGCTTAAAATATGCATTATTTCCTCAAAATGTGCAGGGGATATGTTAGTTGCTCACATTCAGAAATGCTGGCATTTGTTCATACATTGCAAGATGAGGATGTTGTTCACACTGTTAAAGATTTACTGGGGGCTATTCGATCATTACTGTGATTGCAAGCTACTAACACCAGCCAGCTGCATTCAGTCCACTTAATGTGGTATCGAAGGACTGAACTCTGAAACAGTTGGGAATCTAATCTCTTCTCCTTCTGTATTTTACAATCCTCAGTGGCACCCAGTTTGGCTTCATTGCCCAGAATATCCTCTTTTTTTTTTAATTGGGAGCTTAATATCTACTATGTGCAATTCAATGGGCTATAAGCAGTTGCCCATCCTTAATTTGGAGCCACTAGTTCCAAGGAAGGGAGAGAGTTCCATAAGACATACACACCATCCATGCCTCAATCAGGATTTGAACCCTATGTGAGGCATGGATGGACAAGTGACCAGAAGGCAGCACTTAAATGACTATGCCACTGAAGTGACACAGAATGTCCTTCATAAAAGGATAAGGGAAATGTACGAAACCCATGGGTTGAGTGTGCTGGCCCCATTTCCTAACTTCTTCCAATGCAATTAAGAGGGTAAAAAGTACCATTCCCCTTTTGGATAAGAAATGACACCTCATTCATATTATCCTATTTACTATATCACATTCCAATGAAAATTAAATAAGTGTTAGTTTTTAAACTGCAATGAATATGATGTGGCATATCGGACTATGTCTCCTCTCAGTGTCGTGAGAGGGCGCCACAATGCAGGCGCTGAAGAATTACTCTCTCATTCGAGCTGGCTGGCAACTTCTGCTCATGGTGACATCGAGATTTTTGTGCATCCATCCTTACATAACGGTTCCCATGTGTTTCCTTAGAGTCCACACGACTTGCCGTCATTATCTCAACCATATACAGGACCACATAAGGTTCTTGAGAGAAATGAGAAAACTGTCTTAATCGAACTAAATGGTCATAAGACTAAAGTTTCCATCGACCGTGTCAAACCTGCCTTCCTTTTACAGGATTCCTTATGTTCGGGCCCAGTAGCACCTGCTAACAATGTTGTGTATCCAACAACAACAGGTAAAGCAAAGGAGAAACTTGTCCATCCAATGACCACCAGATCCGGACGACAAGTTCATTTTCCTAGAAGACTAGTGACAGTCATGTCACATGTGGACACACACATAGAAAAATTCTAATCATATTGTATATATATATCATAGCTTGTACCATTGTTATTATATACTGTACACACATATACATTCATTGCAAATTTTTATCATTCGTCCTTCACTGGGAGCATAACTCTGTGGCACATCGGACTATGTCTCCTCTCAGTGTCGTGAGATGGCGCCACAATGCAGGCACTGAAGAATTACTCTCTCATTCAAGCCGGATGGCAACACTAGCCTCATGTGTCATATCATCGAACGTTGCTCGAAGTGAGATCTCATGTGCTGTTGTAATACGAGAAGATAATAAATCCATGTAAATATGTATATCTGCTTCTTCAATAATAGTGCTGTGTCGTTCGATCCATCGAATCTCTACAATGACAATCACGGTAGCACAAAATTTGCAAAGATCTTTCTTTTGTGTGCTGAAATGCTAACAGGTTCTTAAAATCAGCTGGATAACCTTCAGCGATTATTAGTTACCAGTGATGAATTAGTGGCTTAGCGTGCTGTAGTGGCGCTAAGGCACTATTTTTCTAGGCTTAGCGCCACTAAGGCACTTTTCATGGTTGCGTGGTAATAGAATGTGGGCAGAGGAACTTTTTTAAATGATCATGTATGCAAAAATATGTAGGTAAAACTGTGTTCTGTATGCAAACACACTCGCATCTTAACCGAATGTCCGTAATACAGAAATGGTCACCACGGCGGTGGAGTGGTCTGAGGTGCAGGCTTCTGTTCTGATCTAAGACCGAGTCCCAACCCTGGATGAGTCATGGGTGCTGTGCATGGCCACAGAGGTGCTGGATCTGTCTCTTATCTGGAACAAGTGATCCGAAATTAGGGACTGGCGACTGCTTATAGCCATTTGAGTTGCCCATGGTAGTTGTTAAACACAGAAACAAACAAATAAAAAATACTGTGTAGATTGATCTACATAGTTGGATAATGCAATAGAGTGTCTCACAAATCGTAAGATTCTATCACAAAGAGAATGCAAACTCCTTTGTCTAGACAGTTAAAATAAATTTGTAGGAGATAGCTACTCTGTAGGGTTAAAATTGCAGTGCTCAGGGAGAAAATGGTAGTGATGGACATTTGTATGTATTAAACAACTCACCACTGGTATGAACTCCAATAAAAGTAATCCCCTGAGCTCACTGTCCAACTCCTTACGGGCAATACAAAAATCTTTCACATGTACGATATAATCTTAGTAAAAATGGCGCATTAGTCATATTGAATTCATGTTACTCTGTCAGTTCACAAATATTCTCAATGCATATTTAAAATCGCATTGAATGACCCGGAACCGTATTTAAACAAACAATTTATAATCTAAGGATATGTCTCTCACGTTACAATCTTCACAGTTTTCAGATTGCACAGTTTTAAGCAGTTTTAATATAGGTAAATTGATATTGGTAATTAGTGATGAAAAATAACAATAAAAACAACAAATCAGAGTTTGAAAATTTTGAAGGTATTTTTTTCCTGGTCCATTCACCGCTAGCTAAGGCACTTTTTTATTTAGAACTACATCACTGTTACCAATTTAGTTCCAAAACAAACATATGATAAAAAAAAAAAAGAAATTATAAAATCCTATGTGAAGCAAAAACTCAGAGACAACTTTCAGTGGCCATGTTTTGTTATTTTGAAAAATCATAGCAGTATTTTTTTTTTTTTTTTTTTGCAAGTAGTTACTAAAAAATGCAATTTTTATGAGGGGGGGGTTAACAATTACTGTGAGCAGCTCAATGGGGTATAAGAAGTCACCCATCCCTAATTTTAGAGCCCTTGGTTCCGTGGAAGGGAGAGAGTCAGTGCGGTAAGACAAACACACCATCCATGTCTCACCTGGTATTTGAAGCCACACCCATCTCGGACTCATGGTCAGAAACCATAGCTTGAACTGCTGTGCCACCAAGGCTGCTGCACATTTTTGCGAATTAAACATGCAAAACTAGTTCTATTATCCTAAGAATACAGCATGCATAATTACAAATTCATCCCCGATGCTAAAACTTTTTTGTCTTAAGGTAGCAGCACCCTGACCCAGATGTTACCCTCTATGGAGAGTAACACTCAAGTTGAAATGTGGGGGAGGGGAAAATATTTTGTGGGTTGCCCCAGGTACAAAAATGCCTGATTACACCTCGGGGTGTTTCCAAAACCCTCGAGTCAAAATCTAACACAAGAAATTCTGTCATAATCTTCCTTTTATGTGCAACTGAAAACATGAAAACAGTATACGTGTTTACTTATTCTGTGCTAAAAATTTGCCCGTTCTTACAAAGAATACAAATATGAGACTTAATACCAGGATCATAACTAATCCTTATCAATTAGTTCACAGCTGCACTTGGAACTGAAGGAGATAACATGTTCAAAAGCATTAAAATAAACTGAATGGTGATTTGATATACTGCTTAGGTAGGCTTCCTTTGTTCCCTTTCCCCTTTCCAAAACACACTTGAAATTAAAACCCAGACTATGTTATATTCCAACACATGTGTGAAAAAATGCGTATTATGTCATTAAAATTACGAAAATTTTCAGTTTTTGTGTGATGATAAGGTTTCTTTGAAAACCATATTCAAATGTTCCACCTAAATATTATTGCATGTAAGTAATTGAAGTAACATAGTATAGAAGACAACTTACACTCTACTGACAAAGAAGCACTCCATGAAGTTTCCCCACTTTCACTGGATGCTGTACATGTATACAATCCAGAATCACTTGGCTGCAAATCTGAAACAAAATAAAAAAGAAATGCAGAATAAAATAGTAACCGATGTTTTCCTTAAATTTTCTTTTCCAGGGAAATCAAAAGAAAAGAAAAGAAACTTTGTACGTAGATATTAATGGGAAACAAATCCCCTTGCAGAAATAATTCTTCACAATCATATTTTAGGCACATATGAATATCATCATTATTGGCACACAGGTGTTGTATTTTTCACTGTTTCCATGTAGCCATCCTCTCAGAAAACTTGAAAATCCTTTCATCCCAAAGATGGCCGCCCCGGTGGCGCAGTGGTCTAAGGCGTTGGCCTCTGATCATTCGTCCGTAAGGGGTCCGGGTTCGAATCCCGGTCAGGCATGGATGTTGTGTTTGTCTTTCGGCACTGGCTCTCTCCCTTCCCTGGAACCAGTGACCCTAAATTAGGGACGGGTGACTGCTTATAGCCCATTTGAGTTGCTCATGGTGGTCGTTAAACCTCCAATCAAAAAAAAAAAAAAAATCCCAAAGATGGAATAGAACCTGCATCTCGTAATTTCCATTCAAGCTTGCTACCATTATATCATCCAGGACAATGAAATTCCAAGTAACTGAAGCTACACATTGTAGCTTATGGAGTCTGAATAAATAACCTTTAGATTTACATCAGTCAAATATACAAGGATGAATCAGATTGCTCTGATTAGCGCAACTCTGATTTAATTTTAAGATGGGGCCAGTAATATCGATATATCTCACGTGATTCTATCATAAAGTTCACATACCATTACATGACTACAAGGTTCTTCACAAAGACGCTTTAACGTCTGTAAGTTTTCTGTTGATACTTTATAGCGTGTAAACCAGAAAACTTACAGACGTTAAAGTGTCTTTGTGAGGAGGCCAGTAATCCTTAAGGCTGTTAGCACTCTGTCATTATTGGATTACAGGGTTGAAGATGCACCAATAAGTGCAAAAGAAGTTTAAGATTGTAAGCTACCTCTTCAACTAGTTTTGTTTTAAGAGCTCAAAGCACCACAAATTTTGTTAGATGATTCTGGTAAGCTATTATCAATTTATATTCCCTGTTGAGGTGGATGTGGAAGTCAATTAGGTCAAATAAAATGGTGAAATAACCTCTGTTTTATACAATGGTGAAATACCCCCTCTTTTTTCACTACTTCTATGGAGCAATTAGGTCAACTTGACAACATGAATTAATTCACAAGAAATTATTGGCTTACCACACCTCTTTTCTCACAAACCTTTGGTTTTTGTTGGAAAGGTTCATATAGCTGGATAGTTCAATATCAAAGTGAGCAATATTCTTGTACCTGTTAGATAGTTTCTTAATGCCTTGAGTGTCAGCAATGCATCTAGCATGTGCAAATGTTTCTCCAACTCAGTATTGTCGACATGCTACAGGCATCCATGACACAATCTGGAAAGTTTTCTTCTTCTTTGGGAGTACACTCTACACAAATTTGGGTTGAATTCTTATATATATATTTCAATAGATGGCCTCAGTTCACAAAAGTTTTCAATAGACTGCAGTAGATTCTCATGGCGAAAAAGCAATAACAATAAGTCATGTTTCTTTTTGCGGTGTGCACGACGAGTGAAGCATGGCATCTGCATCTTCTTCAGGGGAATATGTGTACCTACCTTAAAACCTGACACTGAAAGGGTTAATCACACGATCTAACACCCCCTTGCCCGATCGACTAATGTGTCTTGTGATCAAACAACTCACTCTCAGACACATAAAACACAACAGCTCTACTTCCTTCCTTTATTGACTGTATGGAGCTTTTGTTTCTGCTAAATGACCTTTACATCATATGACCTTTTCAACAAACAATCATGACAAGGCTCTTCCTTTACTGCACTTTTAGCACAACATACTTCATTCACTAATTCTCAGTGATCTTCATCCAAAGGAAAAGCTCTGTTTTCTGCAGTACCACTCAATTTTTGAGCTAATTTAGTGCAAAACCATTTGTTCATTTTACTTGCATGATCGCTATTTGCTTTTATTACCAACAACTCTACTACCAATTTCTGAATCAAACTGGGAGGAACAGGCAGCAGTACAAATGAACAAGCATGATGTAACTTTTATCCTGCATATTGCCTAAAACTTTCCTGGCATTATATATCAGTGAAATGCTTTTGCAATGTATCAAGAGCTATCTGTTTTTACACTTAGCCTTGTAGTTTTATCCATTCCATAGAATGTTAGATAAATCCCATTTTCAGTAACATTATATATTACAATATATTTTGTACTAAATCAGCTGAAAAATGGAAAGGTATATTAGTACCAATACATATATATCTACCATATACAAGGTATCAAAAATATAGGTTTTTTGTTGGAAAGGTTCATATAGTGCAAAAAACCTATATTTTTGGTACAAGGTACCAAAAATATAGGTTTTTTTGTTGTTCGTTTAGCATCAGTACACAATTTGCAAATTAACTGTAAGTAACTGAAAAATTAAAGGAAGTTATGGGGGTTTTAGAGGTTATTAAGATGATATTTAATTTTTGACATTCTCAAGCTTTAGTCAAGCTCATTATCAAGACTACATTTTCACAGTGGTCGTTGCCACTCAGTTGGAAATACTCAACCTCTGTAGTCAATAATGCGGCTCCCTTTACTCTAACTATCTATATCCCTACCTCCAGTTTCTCCTTTAAACCATGTGGCTGGTGGGTATGAACCTTTTAACAAGAAAAAGAGAAGAAGGAAAAAGATAGCTGAAGAAAAGGAATCACATAGAATGACCACATGTATTGGGCATTTCCAACTAAATGGCAACATCTGCTCTGACGGTGTAGCTCTAATGATGAGCTAGGCTAAAGCTTGGAAATTTGACAAATTAAGTAACATCATTACAACCTCAAAAAACTCTATCACTTGATTTAATTTTTTTGACTATAGAATTTAGAGGTGCCATGTCATTATTTATTACCAAGATCAAAACTGATAACATAAAATAATTATTTTAAGTAAGGTCACATTATAGTAATTTTGTTTTACCTCAAATGGATGACTGGAGTGTTTAACTCATGGACATTATTACTCTGAAGCTGCCATCTCCTTTTAGTATTTTTGAGGACAAACTTCACTGAAACATCAATTGTATGGCAGTTATTGATTTTTACACAGCAGGAACAGGGCCGGATTAAGGCCTTAGTGAGCCTCTAGGCTAAGAAATCTGAGTGGGCCGTCAAAAAATTATGACCGGCAGTCATTATGAAATCGGTTAAAACATGAATCTGTCGCAATATGCTTGCGATAATTAATACATAGTGCATTCTTTAAACTAATAAATTATCTGCACAATTTTCATAAGTCAAAAGCTTGGTCATGGAGGGCCTTGAAGCCCACCTGCTTCTGTCTTGAATTTTCTAATGATTTAGCAATGTACACTTTTCTGGCATCTTTTCTGTTATGCAATGTGAAGCCACCGGAGACTTCGATCCTTAAACGGTTCTCCAAGTGCAAATTGAAAGGTCTGGGTGAATGGTAGTGAGGAAGCTGAAACTGTCTCTCTGACCCCGCTATGCACAGCGACATGAAACCTTGAATGCTAGTGAATAACACTGCCTTTAAATCTGTACGTCTTCCATCCTCTGTTTCTGACCAAGTGGAAATCATACGAGACAAAAATAAAACTACTTTACAAAGCTCTCTCTCTACTTATCTACCTATTATTTGCCCAGGCATGTCTTCTGGGCCCTTGGTCATGGTGGGCTTTAAGGCCATGTAGGTTACCTCTAGATTTTTCCCATCAGCTGTTAAATCTTATAAAAGAGATGTACATCAATTTTGTTTTCTGTACGTTCATTTTTAAACCCACTTCCTTACTCTTTATCTGTTAGTTCCTGGATCATAGCCCACAGCTCCGAGAGGGTACTTGCAAGGAAAATAAATAATATGCATATACTGTTGAACTCACATATATAACGAAGTTGAAGGGAGAGTTGAAAACATTTCTTATATACAAACTTTGTTAAACGGGACAGAAAAAAAGCGGCTATTTTTGGCATATTATATTATGTCAGGTTAAAACTAGTCAATCACAAACTATTTTATCAATTAATCGAAGGTAAACAATACTTAGCACAATAATATCAGTGAGAACTACAGTCAGCAAAATATTTAACGAATGCAAAACATTACAGTAATTGACAAAAATTTGTAATTTCACCTGTTACATGTTACATTGGATATATGGACCAATTCTTGATTGTTTTTGTGGTTATCATGACCGCTGTTTCAAATGCTTTTAAACTTCTTTTGATGTGGTGGTTAAGGTGTTTCTAGATGCAAAATAAACTATTTTCTAAACCGAGATTAAGTGATTGAAACATTACGAGGGGATGGAATAAAAAACAGCATTTAACCATGAGATGTATGTTTGGCAAGCAGGGGGATGGGAGAGGGAGCGGGAGGTAGTACGACAACAACTTAAATATTCTTGTTCTTCATATGAACTGACCTAGATGTAAGGGACTCCATAGGGTGTCATCAACAACAGGTAATTCCTTGTTTTCCAGTGAAAGAGGAAGGTATAAAAATTGGGTGAATGCTAGTTATTTTGTTTGCTGATAACTGTGCTGAACTTCGATATATGCAGTTTCTCCAAATATTTTTTTCATAATATGCGGTTAAAATAACAAGGGAGAACATAATGAAATTCAAGGAATCTATAAAAACTTCATTTTATGTGGAACTTCATATTACGTGAGCTCATTGTATGTGAGTTTGGCAGCATATTGTACCTAAGCAATACTGAATAGCAATAACATATGTATCTCATAATGTAGTTAAGATTATATAGAACCATATGTGTTTTATGTCTGCTTACCATCAATCTGTAAAGTTCCTGAATCTAAGACTACATATCGATGATTACTTGTGGGCACAGGAGCTGAGTTGACAAACCAGCGGATTATTGGAGGTGGATTACGCGATGCTTCACATGGCAACATGGCAACAGTACTTAGTGGCAAAGTTTGATTAGCTGGACCACGTCTTATAATAGGAGCGGGGAGATCACCAACAGCTGTAACAGAAAATTACACCCATAGTAAATGAATAATTGAATACAAAACTAACACATGTAATAACTTTTTTAAGTTTCTGATATGGCCATGCAAAACAATGAAGTGTTCAATAATAACAAATATCATTTCTTTCTGTATTTATAAAATGTGTGTAGTACATACATACTGTATTAAAATACACAATGAATAAATTTGACACAACAGGAGAATAAAAAAAAAATTTAAAGAAATTCATTAAGAAAATAAATAATTGTCCAGATAAAAGCACTAAAAATTATTTAATAAAAAAGGAAAGAAAATGCCCTTAATAAAGAAATCAAACTTGCCACATAAATTACCTAACATATAGCATTTGAATCTCCCCAAAATATTAATAAAAAGTGTAGTGCAAGACTTTGTACTGCACTTTACCAATTGAAGAAAAATTAAAAATGATATCTGACTTATGACTTATTTGCAACATCGAATATATCTGTGGACTTAAATTGGAGAGACAGGCTGTAAACAATTATTTCCAACCTAGAATATAACTGTGGACTTTATAACATAGGAAACATTACATGTTAAGTTAGTTTTTTTACATGTAATGTATTGTTAACAATAATACATTTTTACAGGGCAGGGCAACTCAAGTAAATCTGGCATGGAGTCTTTCATTACCATATACAGAGAACCAAAATGTACCCGTAATGAAAGAACTACTATATAAAAAATACAACCTTTTTTTCATTGCATTTCCCATTTCTTTTCAGCTGGAGTAATATAAGAAACAAACAAACATAAAGAGACAAAGAACAAACACATACCTGTTACTTCAAGATATGCCTTAGACATTGTAGAACCAATGCCAGACAGAACAGAACATATATAATATCCTCTGTCTTCTTTTCTTACACCAGATACTACTAACGATCCCTCCTTTGTAACTGAGAATCTCCCGTATGTACGCTCAGGAAACATCAAAACCTGAAAGAAGAGAGAAAGAGAAATATTAAAAAAAAATAGGAAACAACTTAGCAATAGAGTGAATGGCTACCACTATAATTTAAATTTGAGAAACTTCTTTTGATTATCTATTTTGGTTGCAAGTAAGAAGTTTCACCTTTATGAGAATCTTGGTTTAAATAACTAAAAGATTTTTTTTATTATTAATAAGGAAATATTACTTAAAAAATCACATTTCAATATTATTCTTTCTGAATACTTGTTCTAATGCTGCAATGTATAAATAAAATGCATCATTGGTAAAATCCTGCAGGTCTGTTTTTTTTATATGTATATACACTATATAAGCAAAAGTATTTGGACACCTAGGTAGAATGGAAACATGAGCATTTATTAACTGAAATCAGTAACACAGTCATCCAATTTGGCTGCTATAACTACAACAACCTTTCTAAGCATGCTTTGCATAAGATGCTAGTAAGTCTGTACTAGAATTTTCTTCTATTCCTCCTGCAGAGCATCTGCCAGTGTTGTCGTAGAGGAAGGTCTTACTGACAAAGATTGGATTTGGCACTTCAGCTCATCCCATATGAGGATATGCTGAAAAGTTCTCGGTCTAACCCACTTCCTGTAACTGTAGCATTATTTTGTCACTGCAGCTGGAAGGAGTGTTCTTTTGTATTGTAAAGTACCAATTTTCAGATTAATAGCGCTTTTTTTTTTTTTTTTTTTTTTTTTTTTTTGAAGATGTTTGATGTCCTGAACTAAATCATGTCTATGCAAAGTGTTCAATTTTCGAATGTGGAACTCCGGGCAGTCATGAAATTTCTGTTCCTGCAGAAGAAAACTGCAAAGGAAATCTATGAGTGTATGACGCAAACATTAAGTGACAAGTGACCTTCATATTACACTGTGAAGAAATTGTGTGATAACTTTCAGCATGGAGATTTTGCTACTGAAGATGCAGCAAGATCTGGGAGGCCTTCAACAGTGACAACATCCGAAATTGTTGATTGTGTTCATGACTTGATTTTGTCAGATCGGTAAATCTCGGCTAAAACAATAGCACAGATGAGACACTGGAGATATCCAGGGAACATGTTGGGCTCATAATTCATGAGCACTTGGATATTCAGAAGATGTCAGCGAAGTGGGTGACCAAATGTTCGAACACCGATGAGAAACTAAAACGTGTGGACACTTATAAATTGGTTTTGCAGCATTTTGAGCGATCTGGTGATAATTTTTTGCAGCGACTTGTCACTGTTGATGAAACGTGGTTACAGAACTACAATCCAGAGATGAAACAACAACATTTCCTGTAGTGGCGGCACTCGGGTTCTCTATTGCCAAAGAAATTCAAGACTCAAAGGTCTGCAGGAAAGGTCATGGCAATGGTATTTTGGAATTCAGACGGTGGTTTACTGACTGACTATCTCCCGTAGGACCAAACAATAAATGCTGAATGCTATTTCAACTTGCTGTGCTGATTAAAGAAGGTGTTGAAGGAAATAAGGCGAGGAAAACTGCGGAAACATGTTCTCTTTTTGCAGGACAATGTGCCGGCTCACAAGGCTGGCAAGACAATGAATGTTTTGAGGGATCTGGGGTTTAAGTTCAAAGACCATTCACCCTAATCACCAGACCTTGCTCCATCAGACTATTTCCTGTTCTCAAACCTTAAAAAAAGTTTAAAAGGGAAGCATTTTCTGAATGATTTGGAGGTGATATCAGCAGCAGAGCAGTATTTGTGTGACAGACTTTTTTTTTTTTTTTTTTTTTTTTTTTTTTTGGAAGGTTTAAAGAAACTTCAGAAATGCTGTGCCAAGTGTGCTGAACTTCAAGATGAATATGTGGAATAGTCTAAGTTATATGGCTCTAGCCCATTTCGTTCTTGATGATGCATAGAACTTATCAGCATCTCCTTGTAGACATTGAATTGGACTTGGATCTGGATTATGGGTTAGGCAATCTAACAACTGTAAATCCTGTTTTTCAAAACAAACCTGAACAGACAATGCAGTGTGGCAATGCACTTAATCTTGCTAGAAGTACTGCCATGGTGTAGGTAGAGCGGAATTATTCAGGATGTCTTCGTACCTGCTGGTCATTAAGCTAGAGAGCACCAAAACAAAGGACTATGTAAGTCCTTCTTAGCAGAAACAGCCCCACACCATCACAGTTCATCCTGCAAACTTGACTGTAAGGACAATGCAGTCCACTGAACAGTGTTCCCCTAGCAAATGCCACAACCATACAATTCCTTCCAAATGAAAGAGTAAGTAATATGATTTGACACTCTACATATAACCCTCTTCCACTCTTCTGTTGTTCCATGAACAGTGGGTGAGACATTAACTGCAGCCATTGCCTGGAGTGATGTAGTGCTTATGAATAGCTGACCTGCTAACTAACTGTGGGCATGCAGTTCCCGATAGACTGTTCTAGTGCAAATAGCAGTTCCAATGGTTTCTGCAATATTGTTGGCCAAGTCTGTGGAAGAGGATGCATTTCCTATTCACATTCTGCAGAAAACTTCATTTGGCGCAATCACACAGCTTGTGCAGCCTTCCAGAGGACGGCTTTCTGTAGTGGCACCATCTGCTTTCCATCAATGAAGAAACTCAACAACAGATTTGGGGAATCCCAGAACAGTGGCAATGCTATGCACTGATTGCTTACTTGGGTAACATCCAACAACTATGCCCCCTTTCGAAGTTAATCAGTTCAGCTCCATGTGGCATAGTCGCTTCCAATGCAGACTTATAGATGTGCAAACACTTCCCTTTACATATACAACACCCAAAACACCCTGTGCATGTGCATTTAATTCTAAAAATGTGTGCTTATTTGCATAATGTGTGCTAAATAGACAAAAGTATTTGGACACCACATATCCACTAGTTGCTTAGCTCTTAATAAGTAAGTGGATAGCATTCTAGTTTCTTATCCTGAGGCCTAGAGTTAAAGTTCTGTAGATCTGCACAAGTCCTTCAGTGAAGTTGCTTACTGCTCCTGTAAAAAATAACTTCTGAGTATGATCCAGGAACTTGCTGACAAGAGTAAAGAAGTGGGATTAAAAATGAACTTTCAGAAAACAAAAGTGATGTACAATGCATTTACAAGAAATGAAGATTTATCGATTGATGGAGAAAAGCTGGAGATAACAGATGTGTACGTTTATCTTGGACAGCAGATATCAAGTGAGGGTCACATTGATTAAGAAATTAATCGGCATACAAAACTTGCCTGGAGAGCTTTTGGAAGAAACAGCATAATTTTCAAGAACAATATGCCATTATGTCTTAAAAGAAAAGTGTTTGATCAATGTATCCTCCCAGTGCTTACATATGGTGCCGAGACGTGGACCTTAACTAAAAGAGACATACAAAGGCTGCAGACAACTCAAAGCAGCATGGAGAGGTGCATGCTTGGTGTAACCAGGAGAGATAAGAAGAGGAACTTGTGTATCAGAAGAATGACAAGAGTGGAAGACATCATGATCAGAGTTAAATCCCTGAAATGGCAATGGGCTGGACATACTGCCTGAAGGACAGACCATCGATGGACAGTCAAAATTTTAGATTGGATTCCAAGGGACAGGAAAAGACCCAGAAGAAGACCACATGAGGGATGGGTGGATGAAATTCGAAAGTATGCGGGAGTGACATGTAGGAGACTGGCACAAGACAGACCGTTGTGGAAGAGGCCACCTTCGTAAAGCAGTGGATTGATAATGGTTGATGATGATACAACACAATGTAATGCTTAAAATGCCTGTTAGAGCAATGTTTTCCAGGTTACAGTACAGGCCTGTTTTCTGGATACAGTACTCCTGTGACAGAAATGTTTGTAAATGCCTTTACAAATGTCAGAAGAATAATGTATGTACTTGTTGAAGATAATGTAAAGCAAGACATAACAGGTACACTGTTGGGGGCATCTCTTTTGAATCTCACATGGACCTACTAGCTGTGATTTGTGTTCCACGGTTATGTGTTGTTTAATTTATTTTATATGTATTTTACTCATGAAATGTATGAAGAATGGGGGGGGATTGTAACATCCATAGGATTTGGCCAAGTGTAGCCAAATCATGTAGTCTGATTTCATCCCTTTAAATTAGAGTTACATAAATATGAATCAAAATTTGTAATCTCAGCATTACCCCTTTAAGCTAATGTATCTGAACCAAACAGTACACAAATTTTTTTTGTGCTCTCTAAACAGAAA
Organism: Macrothele yani; assembly: GCA_039090855.1. NCBI lineage: Eukaryota > Metazoa > Arthropoda > Arachnida > Araneae > Macrothelidae > Macrothele > Macrothele yani. Next base: position 34,974,588 of record CM077024.1, on the reverse strand, counting down.
AGTTCACATGGGGGGCAGAGGTTTATGGAAGCTACCACAAAATTATCGGCCCCCTCATCAAAGCAGTACTGACCATAAACTTGTGTTTTACTGGTGATAAGCATACCCTTCTAGTTGTTTATTCTCTGCCCCATGACCCAAGGTATCAATCATGACTAAGGGATAGTCCTTCTTTCATGGATATCATGTAACTGGGTAGAAAAACAAGTGACTCAAAAATCTTCTCTGCTTTCTTAGGTTTATTACCATTATTATAACTCTTTCAGCAGGTAATCACTCAGAAAAGATAAGGGTCATATATCCCTTTGAATAACAAACAAAGCTAATGGAAAATCAAAGCTTTCTCACGTGCAGGTTCACTCACTCCAACTGCATTTGGCTTACTTCTTAGACAATGAGTATATTCATCTAAGCTCATTTCAGCACATTTTGCTAACCCTGAATTAATTCCTTCCAGCTGGTTAAAGTTTTAAAACAGCTATATTGTCATCATGCTGAAGAAACTATTAAGTTATTTTCAAGTCTGTAAAACATCATAACAATATTTTGGGTTGTATTGAAAAGATCCCAAAATTTTTATTCCAAGTCACTGCAATCAATGAATAAACTAATGTTGAACATATTTTGTTATTTCCAACTTCTTTACAGCGATCTGAATCACTGATCAAAGGAAATTCCACAGTGAATTCCTATTTTATCGAAACTGGTATTTGCAAAAATTATTCTGAATAGTAGTTGCAAAGATGGAAGACTCTCAGGACATTTTTCCAATTCATGCTGTAAGTAAGTCGAGGAGCATCAAAAATCATGAACTTCCTGACCAAAACCATTCATTATAATAATACATACAATGCACAGGAATACCAAATCACAATTGCCCTATGTAAATCACCTACCTGATTACCTTCTTTGGTCCAGAATATTGATGGTGGTGGATTACCTGAAGCAGCACAATCAAATTTCGCCATACCATTCAAGCCAACTCTTTGATCTTTTGGAATAAGCAAAAATTTGGGGCGTGCTAGAAATGAAAATTAAATACTTTAAGAACATGTTACAAATACAATAAAAACATCTAATACAAATATGTGAGCAATGCTCGAAATGGGCTGGTATAACGCCAGTATGGCATACTGGCACTTCTTTTTTTTTTGCTAGTGTTTCATACCAGCACTATTTTTACATGGAATTTACATACCGGAACTACTTCTAGTAGTGGGAACTGCAGAAGTGGATTTTTTTTTTTTTTTTGTCCCCAGCTTATAAGCGTGCATTCTTAAACGTAGAAAACTTATGGGCCTCGTGCCCTTGAGAAATAACTGTGTGGAAATCATAAAGGGTAGGAGAGTGGTGTACACATGAGCAATAGGTTCAATCCTGCAAAGGATTGAAATGAAGCCACCCACAGTGCATGATCACATCTTGCTCAAGCCCCAGATTATCCCACTAAAGGTGTCTGTAATATTTATTGTATCATGAATTTAATATCTTCAATTTGAAGAGCTTCTTAGTAGAATGAAAAATTGGGAATAATAGATTAAACACAAATTTTAAACTTTTCCCATTATAGCCTCATACCTACATTTCATCAAAGTCTTTGGACCTGCTTACATGAAAGACAAAACGTCATTCCAAATATATGGCCTTATTTTAACTTATAATCTCTTCTTGGTCATCCTCAAGACATTCTTCTTCTACATAAGTACAAAAACAATCTTTGCAATGTAAATATGTTTATTTTATGCAGCAAAGTGTATATACGTATATATATAAACTTCTTCCACTTCAGAATTTTTTTCTTTCCTCCCCCCCCTTTTTTTTCATGAGGATGCCAAGATTGTTGTTAATTTAATAAAACTGAATACTCATTCTGATTGTAGAGATTCCAATTGTTTGACTTTCTATTTCATGAAAGTCCCTATTGGAAGGGGACTGTCTTCTCAGCTATGGACCTTTAAAGTGCTGGGTTCAAGTCCAGCTGAATCACTAATGATTAGCAGAGGTTCAGAAGTCTTGTTAATCCGTTGGTCCTGGGATACAGACTCTTTATAAACAAGTCTAACCCCAGTCCTCGGTGTAGCATAAGTTATGCCCGCTGGATCTACAAACCAACCAACTGAAATCGACCGCCTTCGTTTCTGACTTATGGTGCAATAGTATTCCACGAAATTGTTAATTACGTTTTCACACAAAGGAGTTTTCCTTCCTGGGATTTTTTTACTTTTCAGTTTTAGAGATTTTCTGGTGAAGGTATTCTTTCTGGATGTTTTTTAGCTAAATATGAGCATACCTGCACTTCAAAATTTCCATTTCGAGCACTGTATGTGAATTAGGAACTAATGCATAATGCATTTTTATGAAACTACTTTTTTGTTTGTTTGTTTGTTTGTTTTCGTGGAATGCAGCTTATATGAAAGGCAAAACTTACTGCACATAGCACTACAATCAGTTTTCTTTCCCTTTATTAAAACACAGTGCTAGCAAAAAGTGGTGCACCAAGGATTTCTTTATGGGGGTGGCTCAAAATATTAGAGATGCAAATAAAAATATACAGGAGGAACATCAAAGATATCAGCACCATTTTAAAAGGTGTTTCCAATTATTCATAAAATACATATTTAAAAACACCCATAAATATTCACAGCAATCAGATTATAAATAGTGAGATTGCCTGTAGTTACTACTGATCATTCATGTAACATCTTTCAGAAAACTTTTGTTCAGATTCCTAAACTACATCTGCTTAGCTTCAGTTGCTTGGAACCTCACTGTCCTGGGTGGTGTAATATATAGCATACTCGAACAGAACCCAGGAGATGTGGGTTCGATTCCTGCTCCAAGGCAATGAAATTTTCAAGTTTTCTGAGGAATGTTACTTGGATGATCAGTAATAACTACAAACAATATCAGTACTTATATAATCTGATTGCTGTGAATAATCAGTACCCCCTTATTTGGTTGCTATGAACATTCGTGTGAATTTCCCATGAGTAATATTTTTCTTTTTTCTGCATATTTATATATTTTCTGTATACTGTATGTTTTTGCATTTATGAGTAATATTTTTCCTTCATTGAAATGCATGAATACAAGTACAGTCAATTCTGGACATAGTGAACTCTGTTATAGTGAACATTCGGCTATAGTGAGCCTAAATCATTGGTTCCGACCCACAAAATCGGAAATGTGCATTAAAATTTTCGTTTATAGTGAACCTAAAAAATAAAACTCCAAAGAAAAGAATGTACTTGTAACATGAAATTTTAACTTATTTCAAAACAAACCTTCTTGTAAAAACTTGAAAGAATGTGTTGAGAACAATATTGTAGGCCTACTACTCCTTAAGTGCATTGAAGGACAAAGGTAGGATTAAAAATCTCAGCAACATCAAGCTGGTGTTCTTGCCTGCCAACACCATGTCCATCCTCCAACTCATGGATCAAGGTGTGATTCGCAGCTTTAAAACCTATTACAGAAGGGAAGTAACGCTTCATTTAATCCAAGCCTTGGAATCAAAGCAGAACACATCAATAAATGTTCTGAATGATGTATGTTTTGAAAACAAAGCGTGGAGGAGTGTATCAACTGTCATTATACAGAACTGTTTCCGGAGGTCTGGTTTGGCTACTGGACGTGTGGCATACAAAGAACAGGATGATGTGCCCTACTCAAGGAGCTGTTTCATCATATCGGTGTGAATTCCGCTGAAGCTGAAGATTTCATCAATGCTGACTGTGATGTTATAACGAATGAAATCCCGTTGGATGAAGCTATTGTAGAGGCTGTGAAAGGTGGTTCCAGCATGGAAGAAAACGTGGCTGAAGATTATGAGGACGATAATGAAGAATGTGTTCCAACAGTTAAAGGGGCATTGGAGTGTGTCAGGACTGTCTTAAAGTTCCTAGAATGTATGAAAAATGTAGAATCGAGTGTAGCAAAAGCACAGACTCTAAAAAAGGACATAGACAAAATATTTATTAAAACTGGTGGAAGCAAGCAGCAGCACATGACAGCCTTGTTTCATGTTAATTAAGGTAATGTAAAATTAATTTTGTTCACTTAATTTGATGAATATACACTATGTACATAAAAAAGTTATTTTTTAGATACATATGTACATATTTTATTTTATTGCTCACCATTCCACTCAATTCAGGTTAAGGGAAGACACTTCGGTTTTAATGAACCTTGGACATAGTGAACGAAATATGCAAGTCTGCAGAGGTTCACTATAAGCAGAGTTGATTGTATATTTAAAAATAAGCAGCCAATAACAAACAGTGAAGGACCAAGTGATACCTCATGATGAGGACCCAAGTCCCTAGGCCATCCCAACTGAGTGTGAGGACCCAATAACAAACAAAGAACGAATGACCAAGTGATACTTCATGGTGGGGAGGGCCTGGACCTCTGGGACATCCTCATTGACTGCACCACTGGCTACTGAAAAGAAGCTCTGAGTTCCAAAAAAATTTCACACTTTAGTTTTTCTCAGAGAGAAGCGTTTTCAATATTTGTTCAAAACAGGAAGTGGAAGTCCCTCTCTCCTCACTTCCAAGTTGTTTTACATGAAAACAGATGTCGTAAGGCCTATCTATCTCTCAGTGTTTCATAAAATCAATTTTAAAATTTGCAAACCAAATTTCAAAACAAGTTAAACAAGATTATTTTGTTTTTTTCTGTTTTCAAACTTGTTTTATGTGAGTGGGGGGAGGAGGATTGTGCAAATTTACAACTCCTCCCATTTTATTTTCAACATCTAAAGAACTCTTTATTTTTCAAGTACCTCCAATATTGGATTTTGTTAGAAAAAGTCCGCTATTGAAAAGTTTTTTTGACGTGCATTAATGCAATTGCATTATTGGACTTATTGTTAAATCCATGTTGAACACTTACCGCACGTGTTGGTTTCCGTATTTCCTTTGTATCAAAATGTAGAGACAGCAAGGGTAAAAAATTCATTTAGTGACGAGGCCAATTAAAAAGGAACAGCAAACGAATGAAAAAGAACCCCCATGCCGCATCTACACAACGGAAATCAACACGTGCGGTAAGTGTTCAACATGGATTTAACAATAAGTCCAATAATGCAATCTTTATTTTTCACTAAACAAAGAGATGAGGCAGAGCTTTGAACAAAAAAGTATCACACAAAACATCTTTATTTTTCTCCTCACTTGTACATATAAAAATCCCAAGCAATGCAAAAAAGAAAAAGAAAAAATACTGCTATCCCACGTGAAGGTTTCAAAACTGAAATTTATCACTGAAAAGACACATTCATATTCCCTTTATAAGAAATGCAATATTGACATAAACGGAAGAAAATTTTCACTGTATATTGTCATGATGTTAGCAACTTTGTTTCCAATGTTGAACAAAAACTCATGAAAACATAGTCAATTTGAAAAAAAAAAAAAAAAGGACATATATATATATATATACACAGTGAAACTTCTCTGCTGGTTATTCTAAAAAACAGTCGTTCAGAGGGGTGGACGCTAAATTGGAGGAGGTTTTAATGGCATGTCAAGCGAACAGTTTTGAGATTAAACCTTTGTAAACTACTGCATAACTTTTATAAAGTATGTACTCTGAATTGCTACATCACAAACATGATGCATTCCAGTTTATTTACAGTACAGTATATGTAATACAGTTACACATTTGGAAGGTACCTGTAGTGGTAATATAAAAAAATTCATTTGAAAAACGAATGTAATGTCATCTGCTTAAGTTTGTCAGACTTTTCTTTCAGCACAATTTTTTTAAAGTTTTCTTTCAGCTCACAGAAAAGTTTCTTAATCCCCCCCCCCTCCTACAGGGCAGTCATCCATCAGTCCAGCCAAAATGGGGAGTGAAGTAAAGATACGTTTTAACTATCACTCCCCCTTACAGCCTTTGTACGAAGTGTGGGTGAGGTCTCTGTCTTTCTTTACGTTATTACATAGGCCATTAGAACTGCTGAATTGCCTGTCATCACCGAGAACTCCCTCACCACTCACTTATGTGCAGGAAAAAACTTCCTAGCTATTTAAAGTGGCCTCTCCATACTAATGCATATTTGTTTAATTTATTGCTTTATGGTTCCTGCGTATAAAGAAAATTTTCGGTGCGAATGGTGATACGGACAATGCAGTTTTCATGCAGTGGTCCTTAGGCAAAGATGGTTGTTAAGAGGGGGTGAGTGGTCTTTGAATAGGGGGAAGGTTAGCATTAGCGCTATGTGTTTTGAAATCAGTTCCACATAAAAACGATCGTAATGAGGGGTGGTCGCTAAGAGAGGTTTCACTGTATTATATATCATATGATTAGAGAATGTTGCTTTTCACAATGACTCATGATTAAAAAAAAAAAAGTGGTATTACAGTAAGAGGAAAAAATACTCACTCTTGATCAGTGGGAAATGATTTCACAAGCATACTTACACACAAATATGCACTAGTAAATTCATGCTAAAATTGTAACTATAAATATATTCATTTGTATTCCATTCTATTTTGAAATGATATTAAAATTTTCATTTTGCACTCAATCAATTCTATACACAGTTCACCAGGAATGATATAATGAATTTGACAGAATTGGATGCTAACAAGAGCAGTCTGGATAAAATAAAAAAAATATCAACAAAATAAAAAAAAAAAATTCTACATGGTTGCAGAATTGATGAAATGTAGAGATAAGGAATTAAGCATGAAAACTTGGGAACTACTAATGTTAATTTCAAGGAGAAATATCTGAAAGTTGGAAGGAATCATTTATTGTTGTCATGGGAAATCATACAGAAAGAAGACATTATAAAGACTTCCAGAAATCTAAAAATAAAGTTGGGAGCTTACATATTAATCAAGCAAAACCAGGTGATGATGCAAAAAAAATTTTCAATAGACAATCAAAATTATTTTTTTATCTTTTAAGTATCTTGGAACAGTGGTAACAGCACATAATAAAATTTTGACATTCAATACATAATTCAAGCAGGCAACAGATATTTTCATCCCTTACATCATCTACTTTCTTCCAAAATTCGACCATACAAAAAGAAGTTAGATATTTGTGAAACTGCTATTATGCCTATCAAAACATGGAATGGAGTCTTACAGACAGTAATAAAAAATTACTTGAATGCTTCAAAAACAAGATCATAAGGAAAATATCTGGATCCCCCCCCAATTTGGTGATGAAATTTAAGAATAGAGATAACACGTGTGGAACTTTAGTCTGGAAATAAACAAAATCTTGTAGTTAACTGCTTGATGTAGAGATGGTTTTAATCACTCCATGTTCATCCATGTTCAAATCCAAAAAGGAAGAAATGTTTAACCTAAACTAATTTCAAAAAAGAAATGAATAAACTCAGTGGTTTAAAGCAAACTTGCAAGAGCACTAAAAAACAAATCACTTAGTTGCTCTAATCCAAATGCAGCTTTTACTGAGCCCTAACTGTGTTTCTTCTGAGCCTTCTACTGGAACAGGGAACATACAAAACAGCATCAAGTTTTGACAGAAAATGGTGATTCTCTTTTTCTCATTCTGATCTTCCTTGGGGGGCAACTTGGCCCTTACACTCTTCTTTTCTACTTCCAGAGAGGGAATAAAATGAGACCACAAAAGGTATATGACACTCCTTACTAAGTTGCAATTGTCAGATTATTATATCATAATTAAAAATATTTAACATATGAAAACTTTGTAGTAATTGGACAAATAAAAAGGGGGCAATTTTTGGCATATTGCATTATTTCAGGTTTAAACTAGTCAATCATAAACTGTTTATCAGTTAATCAAAGGTAACTGATGAACAGTAAATTAAAAATGTATAGCTAGCAAAACATATGTGTGAGATCTGCAACAAGCAAAACATTTAACAGCTGTAAAAGTTAAAGTAACTGCCCAAAATTTTAATTACATTTGATTCGCACATTACGCCAGAAACCTAAGACAATTGTTACTTCTTTTGTGCTCACCATGATAGCTGTTTTAAATGTTTTCAAACTTCCTCTGATGTGGTGGTTAAGATTATTCTAGATGTGTGTGTGTAAAATAAACTCTTAAGATTTTCTGAATAGACATTAAGTGATTAAAGAGTAGCAAGGGAGGGATAAAAGACAGCATTTGCCCAGGATATGTACATATGGCAAGCAGGGGGGGGGGGTTAGTACAAAAATCATTTTTGTCTCCACACAAAATTACCATCTGTTGTGTGAAGACAAAAACCAAGGGTTTTGTGAACAGCAGATAATTTCTAATTTTCCAGTGAAAGAGAAAGGGTAAAAACTGGGTGAATGCAACTTATTTTGTATGCTGATAACCATGCTGAACTTTGGTATATAGTTTTTTCCAGAATTTTTTGTTCATAATATAACTGTTAAAAAAACATGATATAATATTATGAAGTTCAAGGAACCTATTAAAACTTTGCTTTATGAGGAACTTTGTATTATGCAAGCTCGTTACAAGTGGGTTCAAGTGTACAATCATGATATTTGTTCTAACAAGAATCTCTTACATTGCTCTTCACACATACATATAGAGATCTCTACACCTCTGATTAACATTTGCACAATAAATCTGCATAACAACTATGCATTCTGAGACTCTGTTCTTAACATGGCACTGTAACAAGCTCTTGTATACATTAAGTGTTTACCTTACACACTACTCTGACTCACTGTCAATCATGCAAAATTAAAAAAGCTCTTCAGGGATGTGCTTCAGTGAAAAAATGTTCAACAAAAAGAAAAGAAGTTTACATAAGAAAAGTGAAATAGAGGCATATGTCACAAAACAAGATAGCACATTATGCAATTAAAAGTGTATTTAAAAATGAAATAGAAAGAACACTTGCATCAGCAGATCATGTTTTCTTTCTCTTTACATTTTCCCCTAACTAAAATTATATAGATTTTAGGGGAACCCAGACCAATTCTTTATTAATTGCTATGATACTTACAATGGACAGTAAGAGTGGCCGTCGAAGAAATGATACCAACAGAATTTTCAGCTTCACAGGTATATGTTCCTTCATCAGCAGTGGTAACATCATTTATAACTAGACTTTTGCTTTCAGTAATTTCAGACCTATAGAAATAGTACTATGATAAATATATTAGAAAAGACATACTATTGCATTATAAATAATTCAAATTTATGGGTAAGAAATAAAGGAGATTTTTTTTTTTGACAAATAAAACATATCTGTCCGAACCTGTTTTGTTTGTTATATATTAAGTAAATTAGGAGAGACGTGTTTAAAATACAGGACATAAAGTGCTTTGGAACACTGCAGAATTGCTGACACATCGACAACTCTTTTTCAAAAGAAAATTATCAGAAGGACTGGAAATAGAGAGAAAAGAAAATTTACCTCATAAATGGCAATGCCTACTATAGCTGTAGTCCTGAGAAAGAGTAGGGGGAACTACCCAAAAATTTGACTTAAAAATCTCTTATTTCTTAGTAAAACCCATAAATTTCACGTATTTGTAATGCATTAAGGAATAGCTATGGCATCAATTATTACCAAGACACAATTGCACCAATGTGACATTACATTATGACCACCTACCTAATAAGCTGTAGGACTCCCTTTAGCCTGCAAATCAGCGGCCACTCGGCGAGGCATTGATTTGATGAGATGGCGATAGGTATCCTGGGGTATCTGGTACCATAATGTTAACAGCAGGTCCTCCAGTTCCTGTACATTTCAGGGAGTTAGTGATTTAGCGCGAACCCACTTTTCCAAGTGGAACCACAAATGTTCGATTGGGTTCATGTCAGGTGAATTTGGAGGCCAGGGCATTAACAGAAAGTCACCAACATGGTCCCTCAAACCACTCCTTGGCAATTCTGGCAGTGTGGCATGGCGCATTATCCTGTCGGCAATGGCCATCACCAGCAGGAAACACAGTTGCCATGAATGAGTGAATTTGGTCCTCAATGATGTTCAGATACCTGACAGCTGTCAGGGATAATGGGGCCTAAAGTGTCCCAAGAAAACATCACCCACAGCATAACATTCCGGAACCAGCCTGTTTTTGCCCAACAGGGCATCCCGGTGCCATAGCCTCCATTCGTAATCATCGTATCCACGCTCGGCCATCTACATAGTGCACCAGGAATCTTTATTCGTTCAGACCAGGCCACTTTCTTCCAATCATTCACAGTCCCAATCTTGATGATCTTGGGCCCAGTTCATGCATTGTTGGCGATGACGTGCAATGAGCATGGGGACCCGGCTGGATCTTCGGCTATGCGGGCCCATGCGCAGGAGGCTGCAATAGACTGTGTGCTGTGACACACTGCCGTGATCACCACTGTTGTAGCTGCGGGTGATTTGTCGCACTGTGGCCCTGCGGTCACTGTGAACAATGCGCGACAGTATCCGCTCCCCTCTGGCATCAATGAGCTACACACGACACATGGCTGAACGACGGTTCGTCGTTTGGCCATCTGTGCACCACTTTTGATACATACTCACTACAGCGACACGTGAACAACCCACAAGCCATGCCGTTTCCGAGATCATAGTTCTGAGGCGCCGTGCCATCACAATTTGTCTTTTGTCAAACTCCGATAAATCGGCAGCTTTTCCCATTCTGAATCTGAACACTACTAACCAAAAGCTGATCCTCGGGTTGTACATATACTGCTCTGTAAATTTCACCAGGGCCACCGTTCGGTCTCCAGGTGTGCTTGTTCCTGTAGGCTGGAGGTGGTCATAATGTAATGGCTTATCGGTGTTATGTTATACCACTAAAAGCAGAAAACAAAATCATTTTCAGATTTCAGTTGCCCTGATTTTTTGTGAAAATATAAACATAGCTGGTAATACTGATCTTCAGGATTGCATAACCAAAGGAAACAAAGTAGAGCATGTCATCCAAAGTTTATTACACATACACATGTGTACTGAGCTTTATGAATTGTCACTGCAAATATAGCCCCATAAAACATACAAGACTCATACAAAAACAATTCATGCTACCACAAATTAAAGTAAAATATTAAAAATACAGCTATATTCAGAAAAAAATAACATATAGAAATCTTTATGTAATGATTTTCCCATAACCCCACCCACTGGCCCTTAGCTTTTCTTTATGTACTGTAAATATGATTTGTAACTTCAAGACAGCTGATCCACACACAAATTTTGTGGAAATCTACCATAAGAAGTGGATTTGTATTTCTGCCTGCCCTATGTTATTGAAAAACCATTCCTCCTTTGGAACAACAGAAAGATTCGAGCTTTGTTTTTTTATATCTATATGAACATTGGCCAAATTAATAAAAAACTATATACAAATGTTTACCACAATAAAAGGTTTATTATACATCTACTATAGTTTCGCAGAGCTTCTGGCTCGGCATCATCAGGACGAATTCTACAAAACTATAGTAGATGTATAATAAACCTTATGACTACTAGTCTGTAGTCATAAATTATATAAAAAACTATATGTTGACAAATTTTATGACAGTACACAACTAGACTGTACAAAAAGAAATTCAGTACAAATGATTTATCTAAATTCATATTGAGCAACATAGGAATAGTTTGTTTCCAATTTTTTGTATGGATAGGTCTTTTTGAGAAATGAAATGATAAGTAGGCAGCCTGTGGAAGGGAGAAACAAAAAGAAAGCTGGCTTTCTTATTAACCAAAATGAACTGGTCACTTTTGGTTCCTCTCAAAATAGAATACAAAACTAATATATACATACACTGGCGGAAAGTGAAAAAAGAACACCAAGAAGGAGACGTCTGATACCAACGAAATTTATACAGCATAATAACGGAATACAGAGGATAACGTGATCAAAACATTATGGCAAAATACAGCTGTATTTGCTAGTAAACTTAAAAATAATATTTCCATGTAACATGGTTCGTACGAGGTTGAACCGCCATGAACTGCGTCACACTGTGCAATTCTGGCATGGAGTCTGTCGTATAGATGTTGGATGTAAGTTTGGGATATTGAGTTCCAAGCATCCTCAACCTGGACGCGTAAATTGGGAATAGTCGTGGCTGGCCGTGGAGACCGGATAAGTCGTTGTCCCATAAAATCCCATACGTGCTCAATGGAGGACAAATCCGGTGAACGTGCAGGCCATGGAAGTTGTCTCACACCCTGAAGTGAATGTTGCGTTGCACGTGCCGTGTGTGGACGTGCGTTATCTCGCTGGAAGACACCACGATGGACCGACCTTACAAATGGCACAACAACGGGCTGAATGATGTTGTTGATGTAGGAGGTGCTGTTTAACGTACCCGGTACAAACACTAGTTGTGTACGGGAGTGATAGCTGATCGCTCCCCACATCAGGAGACCAGGTGTAGGCAATGTGTGTCGCTGGCGGATGCAAAAGGGGTGGAGATGCTCCCCTGTGCGTCTGTGAATTTGCATACGGCCATCGGAGGCTCCCTAGCAGAATCTGCTTTCATCGCTGAACACGACAGATCGCCACTGCATTCTCCAGTGCAGACGTTGGTGACACCACTACAGCCGTTCCTGATGGTGGGATGGAGTCAGAGGTACACATGCCAGAGGCACACGTGCATGTAGTCTTGCATCCAGTAGACGGTTGCGGTTGTTCGCACAGTCACCTCAGGTGCAACGGCAGCTCGGTTTTGCGTCGAGTGGATGTTCTGCTTGACAACGCCGCTCTTCTTATGCGTCGATCGGTCCGCTCATCAGTCCGTCTGTGACTCCCGGTTCCACGTCTTCTCTTGTGGGAATGTTCCTCGGACCATCTACGCCACCATCGTACCACCACCGATACTTCCCGTCCAATTCGCTCCGCAATACCACGATATGACCACCCGGCCTAGCGGAGTCCAACTAGACGACCTCGCTCAAAGTCCGATAACTGCTGAAATCGTACACGTCTTCCATGTCCAGGCATTGCAGCTTCTTCAGGGTCTTCGCACGTGTCCGTACGCCGACGACTGATTACATTCACTTCGCCATACTCCTTAAATACCACTGACGATAATTTGCATATTATGCCGTGCTGTGGCGTAAGCGCTCACCGGTTGGTCCCGAAATTAACATCACACCTACGTAAACTCGACCCCATTAACATATGTAAATTTCATGATCGTCCACCAATTCCTTCTTGGTGTTCTTTTTTCACTTTCCGGCAGTGTATCATCATCATCATCATCATTGTCAACCATTATCAATCCACTGCTGGACGAAGGTCTCCCCAAGTTTCCTCCACAACGGTCTGTCTTGTGCCAGTCTCCTCCATGTCACTCCCGCATATTTACGAATTTCATCCACCCATCTCCCATGTGGTCTTTTTCTGGGTCTTTTCCTGTCCCTTGGAATCCAATCTAAAATTTCGGCTGTCCATCTATGGTCTGTCCTTCTGGCAGTATGTCCAGCCCATTGCCATTTCAGGGATTTAACTCTGATCATGATGTCTTCCACTCTCGTCATTTTTCGGATCCATGAGTTCCTCTTCATATCTCTCCTGGTTATACCAAGCATGCACCTCTCCATACTTCTTTGAGTTGTCTGCAGCCTTTGTATGTCTCTTTTAGTTAAGGTCCACGTCTCTGCACCATACGTAAGCACTGGAAGGATGCATTGATCAAACACTTTTCTTTTAAGACATAATGGCATATTGCTCTTGAAAATTATGCTGTTTCTTCCAAAAGCTCTCCAGGCAAGTTTTGTACGCCGATTAATTTCTTCATCAATGTGACCCTCACTTGATATCTGCTGTCCAAGATAAACATACGTATCTGTTATCTCCAGTTTTTCTCCTTCAATCGATAAATCTTCATTTTTTGTAAAAGCATTGAACATCACTTTTGTCTTCTGAAAGTTCATTTTTAATCCCACTTCTTTACTCTTGTCAGCAAGTTCCTGGATCATACTCTGCAGCTCTGATGGGCTAGTTGCAAAAATGACTATGTCATCAGCAAAACGAAGGTGGGTTAGATAATCTCCATTAATCTTTATCCCTTTGTTTTCCCAGTTCAGTGATTGAAAGACATTTTCCAATATGGCATTAAAGAGCTTCGGAGATATGGTGTCACCTTGTCTCACTCCCTTTCCAATTTTTATGTGTGTTGTATTTTCAAACAGCCGAATCTTTGCACTTGCATTTTCATAGATGTTATTAATAATATTAATGTATGCATCTTCAATACCGCAGGATTTCAGAGCCATGGTAACTGCTGATGGTTTCACCGAATCAAAGGCTTTTTCATAATCGATAAAAACCATGCACAATGGAAGTTCATATTCCCTCGCTCTTTCAATTAGTTCTCTCAGTACGTGGATATGATCTATTGTGCTGTAGCCACTCCTGAATCCAGCTTGTTCTCGCGGTTGAGCCATGTCCAGTGTTACCTTCAAGCGGTGTGAAAGAACTTTAGTGAAGATTTTATAAACCACTGATAGGAGGCTGATAGGTCTGTAGTTCCTGAGATCCTCAATGTCACCTTTTTTATGTAGCAGGATCATTGTAGCATTGTTCCAATCCTCAGGAATCTTCCCTTCATTAAGGCATCGAGTGAAAATTTGGGCGAGTATTGTTTCAATTTCTCCACTTGCTTCTTGTATGATGTCTATAGTAATTCCATCTTCTCCTGGAGCTTTCCCCCGCTTCATGTTCTTGATTGCATGTGCAACTTCTGCTGGGAGGACTGGAAGAACTCTGGTACCTTTCATGATGTCTGGAGTACATGTATCATCCCTTTCATATAATTTGGAGTAGAAATCTTTCACTCTTGTCAAAATTTCGCCTCTATTTCTTGTTATAGAACCATCTTCTTTTCTCAGAGCCATAATCTGTTTTCTTCCCTTACTGAGATGTCCCTTTGCTATCTTTAAGGCTTTGGTTGTTTTCAATTGCTTTCCTCACTAGCTCACAGTTGAATTTCCTTACGTCTGTAGTGATACTTTTTCGTGTTGTCTTGCATAGCTCTATATATTCCACTTTGGAAGTCACATCTTCTTTAGTTGTCCTCATCTCTCTTCTTTTTTGCATCAACATTTTGGTTTTTCCTGATAATTTGTTCACATGCAACTTGTTCTTAGACCCAGCTAATTTTGTTGCTGTTTCCATAAGAGCTTTGGTTACTTTTCTGTTAACTTCAGAAATATCCACTTCTTCCGATGTTAGGCCTTCTAAAGCAGAGAATCTGTTCTTCAGTTCCAACTTGAAAGTATTATGGTGTTTTTTAAGGTTGGTTATGTCAATACATTTTGTTTGTCTTATGAGCTTGCCACGTTCCAGTTTAGTGTTGAGGTGCATCTTACATCTCACCAATCTATGGTCACTACCTGTGTTGAACTTGTTCAGCACACTGCAGTCTTCGATGACGAATTTTTTGTTACACATAATAAAATCAATTTCACTTGTCGTCCCAATTGGATGTCTCCATGTCCATTTCCTGTGTGGCTTTTTCTTGAAAAAGGAGTTCAAGATGAAAAATCCTTCTGCCTCTGCAAACTCAACGAGAGTATTTCCACGCTGGTTTCTGTTGCCGTGACCGAATTTACCTACTAAAGTTTCATTCTGTTGCCGGTGCCTTATTTTTTCATTGAAATCTCCCATAATTATCTTCAAGTGCTGCTTACCTTTATTATTTAGATGACGAATTTCCTCATAAAATTCTTCAATTTCTTCTTCAGGATGACTTGTGGTGGGCGCATAAGTTTGAATAATCTGAGCCTGGTATCTTCTCGATAGTTGGATAACGAGTCGTGCAGCTCTGTCAGAGGAACTTTCAACTTCTACCACTTTATCCTTCAGTTTCTTGTTTATTATAAATCCAACACCACTAGTTCTGCCAGTATCTGTCCCACGATAATAGATGAGATGTCCACTTTTCAGTTCAATGAGATCTTCTCCTTTTCTCCTTACCTCACTTAGCCCGATGATGTCCCACTTGATCCTTTGTAGTTCCTCTTCCAATTCAAGAAGCCTTGAATCAGAAGATAGGGAGCGTCCGTTGTAGGTAGCCAAGGTCAGCATCAAATGGCAGCCTAGTCCGGTCCTCCGGGGATTCTTAGCACCCTCTGCCTTCATGTCGCACTGGCCGCTGCCTTGGCCAGGTACATTCCAGCTGCCGGAGACTGAGGGCCAAGATTTAAGTTGTAGAGTCATTTTGGAGGTGTTTGGCCATAACTCACCACGCTGGCCAAGCGGGTTGGTGAGTGTGGGATAGCATTTCCTCTGATCCCGATGGTATAGTTATACCGCTATTGGCGGTCGTCAGAGCCCCTTTAGTGGGAACAGGATGCACCACGAGAAGGCGGGGTTGACATTTGTCAAGGAGAGGCTGTGATGTTACGCATCACCTGACCTTACATCCCTCCGGCAGTGTATATATATATATATATGATCTTATACTTACTTTCATGTAGTATTTCCTTTTTCTCACAGTAAGTGCATAACACAAAAAATTACTTTTTATATTATAATTGTTCATCAAATTTTTGAGTTAAATCTATCATCAGTACAGATTCAAGAGAGTATAGGTCTTGGCACTCATGGGGTAATGTCCAGCCTTTCTTGTCACTAATTGTAGCTCCCCTTCTTTCAATTTCCACTTAAAATATTTTGTATTGTTACAGCTTGTCTCTGCCACTAGCAATGGTTACTTAGCTGTGTCAAAAAAAAAGTTCTTAAAATTTCAATATACAATTTAAATAGTTGTAAAATTTTTGAAGTTTCAAGCAATGCTTCAGACAGTCTGGCAATGCATAAAAACCACAACTCTAGCAGAGATAATGGATCATGTGATGGAATAAATATCTTAAAATTGGCATTGTTACTGTTTAATTAGTGGTAGTTAGTACTTACGCACATTTGTGCGTGCATCTTTCAGGGATTGCAATTGAATGTTTGTTCAAGTTTGATTATGGCTTGTTTAATGGATGTTGAGATTTTGGTATGATGATTTTGGTTCTAAGTTTAAATGTTGTGTGTTGTGCATTTGTCTTGTTTTACTTAGCTTTGAATGAGAGGTTCCCCTTTTAGTATATTTGTGATGAATTTTGAACGATCTTTTGTTTCAGGCACTAGAAACTTCCAGGGTAGTTGCATGGGTGTGCTGAAAATGCATACATAGATGTTTGAATTTGCTACTAGTATTTAAACAATAACAATGAGTTAAATTTTAACAATATAAATTTTTAGGCAGTTCTAGCATCTTCAAAGGTACAATTCAATAAGTCCCATAAACAGAAAGTGGAAAAGAAAACCCAAATTAAGCATTATTTCCAAATATTTTGGTTTTGAAGCACTCACCTGCCAATTGGCATCTTTCCGTCTTCCCTTTGCCAAATGATAGTAGGAGGTGGGTCTCCACCAACTTGGCATTCAAACTCCACATCAACATTTGCAAGGACTGTTTGGTGCTCTGGCTCCTTTATAAAAAATGGCTTAACTGAAAAACAGAGAACAGACATTAATATATCATGTTAATCAAATGTTGTTCACAGTAAAAATTCTTGAAGAAATCTGTGAAATATTGGTAAAGATGCATAAATGAAAACATCAGACACATCTGAAACTGTGATTATGGGAAGGAGGTATATTTAGTATTAGCAACAGAACATTGTATTTTCCAATTATGCTGCTGCAATGCTTTAACAAACTGACAGCTCTGAAATGCAGCGTTTAACTAGGTGCGGCTTATAATCACCTTCAGTAACATTATAAATTTCGACCATCCACAGTGTTAAAACAAATCATTTATGGCAGAAACTGAGCCAGTGGTGCACCAAGGATTTCTTTATAGGTGTGTCCCAAAATATTGAAGATACAAATGAAAAATCCTGGGGAAAACAACTTCCAAAATATTGGGAAGAGATAAAAATATCTATGCCATATTAAAATATGTTTCCAATTATTCATAAAATACACTGTACATTTAGAAACATATACAAATAGATTTTAAAATAAGCAGAGCTAATAGCAAAGAATGAAGGACCAAGTGATACCTCATGGGAAGGGTCCAGGCCCCTTGGCCACCCCCACTGTGTGCACCAATGCACTAAGTTATAAAGAATTTGCAGTGCTGACATTTTTTGTCATTAGCATGGGACTCTAGGGGCCATGCAAATGACATCTCAAAACCTGCGTGATTGCATGTGAATAGGTCATTTGGAGAATGGCAAGGATTCAACCTGGTCTTTTGTTTTGCACACAAGCGGTTTACAATTTAATGTTTGAAAACCTTCATTTAGTATTAATAAATCATGGGGTTTTTTCTCACACTTTTTTTTCATTTTATATTCTAGTCAGTTTTTTCTTTTCTTATTTCTTGCTAAGTAGGGTAAAACATGGATTTCTTCTTTGAATAAAGCTCATATTGAGAAATGGCTTCCTAGTTTAATTGAATTAATAATCTAAAGCAACTTATGGGAATTTACTAGGAAATTTTTTCATTAATAGCAAATTTTCGGAGAAAACTCTTCTCCTTCTTCAGGCTGTCTTGTTGTTGTCACTTTTTGCTTGTCACTATCATGGTTACGGTTTACCTTGACGGTTACGGTTAACCTTGACGGTTTAGGTTATTTTTCAACAAATCCTGCCAGATGTTAGGCAGGGAAAATCCTTTGCAGTCATTGATGATGGAATTTTGATTTTTCTCAATCTCTATTCCTTCTTTCAGTTTTCTTTTTTGGAAATTGCTTTGGAAACTGATTACTTTAAGGGAATTCCAATCCATGCTGTGCCCAGTTTCTCTAACATGCCTATCTAATCCAGTCTTGTTGGAGCAATTTTTTATAGCTGCTTTATGCTCAGCTATACGAGTTTCTAGTCTGCGACCTGTTTCACCTATGTAAGATAGTCCACAACTACAATTTACTTCATAAACTACTCCTTGCATTTTTAAAATATCTTCTTCTCTTTGAACTATTTTAGGGAAAAAATTTTTAACTTTGTTCTCTAAACTTGGAGCTAGCCTAATATTGTATTTTTTACTAATTCTCTTTAAAGCCTCAAATAAACCTTTGTGATAAGAAATTTTTCTAGTGAATTTTACTTCTTGCTTTTGTGGGTTCTTCGTACCATTAAAATTCAGAAGCTTCTCAATTTCTTCTTTAGGATAGTTATTCTCTGCAAGTATGACTTTAAGCTCTTCTTTATGGGCTTCTTTTTTATCTGCAGTAGAAACTATTTTATTAATTTTTTCTAAAAACTGACTTGCTACATTTTTTCTTAATAGAAACTGGATGATACGAATTGAAATCCAGTAGTCTTTTAGTATTCATTGGTTTTTTATACCAACTAGTGAGGAATTTTTCATCTTCATAATACATAATAGATAGCTAAAAGAAAAACTAGAACTTCTTCCTAAATTAGATTCTCCTATTATGGGTAGTTTAGATATAGTGTCTATGTATACTCACATTAATATAGATCAACTTATAGACTTTATAGCGGAAGACTTGGCAGACCTAATAGTTTTTCACAACAAGGAATAAAACATATTAGTAGGAATTTTTGAAATGCTTACTTTCTCTTTGCAGAACAACTACTTTCAATTTGGGAAAACTTTTTTCATTCAAAAATCGGGGCTAGCTATGGGCTCCCCACTCTCCCCACTCTTAGCTAACTATTATGTGGGAAAACTAGAAGAAAAGATACTAGTACAACCCACATACTTCTGCTTATATAGCAGATACATGGATGACATCTTATTTATAATAGATAGCTCAGAAATTGTTCCAGAAAGAATTCTAGACTCATTCAATGAATTAGATGATTCCCTTAAGTTCACTATTGAACTTCAAAAAGAAAGAAGAATAAACTTCTTAGATATTACTATCTATTATGAAGATGAAAAATTCCTCACTAGTTGGTATAAAAAACCAATGAATACTAAAAGACTACTGGATTTCAATTCGTATCATCCAGTTTCTATTAAGAAAAATGTAGCAAGTCAGTTTTTAGAAAAAAATAATAAAATAGTTTCTACTGCAGATAAAAAAGAAGCCCATAAAGAAGAGCTTAAAGTCATACTTGCAGAGAATAACTATCCTAAAGAAGAAATTGAGAAGCTTCTGAATTTTAATGGTACGAAGAACCCACAAAAGCAAGAAGTAAAATTCACTAGAAAAATTTCTTATCACAAAGGTTTATTTGAGGCTTTAAAGAGAATTAGTAAAAAATACAATATTAGGCTAGCTCCAAGTTTAGAGAACAAAGTTAAAAAAATTTTCCCTAAAATAGTTCAAAGAGAAGAAGATATTTTAAAAATGCAAGGAGTAGTTTATGAAGTAAATTGTAGTTGTGGACTATCTTACATAGGTGAAACAGGTCGCAGACTAGAAACTCGTATAGCTGAGCATAAAGCAGCTATAAAAAATTGCTCCAACAAGACTGGATTAGATAGGCATGTTAGAGAAACTGGGCACAGCATGGATTGGAATTCACTTAAAGTAATCAGTTTCCAAAGCAATTTCCAAAAAGAAAACTGAAAGAAGGAATAGAGATTGAGAAAAATCAAAATTCCATCATCAATGACTGCAAAGGATTTTCCCTGCCTAACATCTGGCAGGATTTGTTGAAAAATAACCTAAACCGTCAAGGTTAACCGTAACCGTCAAGGTAAACCGTAACCATGATAGTGACAAGCAAAAAGTGACAACAACAAGACAGCCTGAAGAAGGAGAAGAGTTTTCTCCGAAAATTTGCTATTAATGAAAAAATTTCCTAGTAAATTCCCATAAGTTGCTTTAGATTATGGATTTCTTTTTGGCCTTGTGCATGGAACAGCTGATGAGCCTACAACAGAGAAAACCACAAAATTGTAAGCATTTCAATTATTGCTCACCTCATCATATGTTAAATTAGAGTGGTGTCTCCCACTTTCTAAACACATGACCCACTGAAGGTGTCAACCATAGGCTAAACGACATTCACTTTACGCTGCCTGGGACTGATAGCAAAAATTCCACTGTGACATACTTTTTCTTACGGTATTTCATACGTCTTTAATCTCCCATAAATGGAGTGTGAAGGTCTTACTTATTAGGAGGATGAGTTGCAAATGCACATCTGAAATTTAGTGCATAACTTTCCACATGTCTACGCTCTTTCACTTTTGATGTTACACTCATGCTCAAAAATTAAGGATATTTGTGAATCACAGAAAAATGTTGCCCTACACAAAGTTATTCATCATGCAAACTACTCCATACCACTTCTGGAATGACTAAAGTCCACCTGTTGCTCCAGCAGACTGATAGTGGCATTAGGAGCATGCGATTATGTCATGTAGCACGTGGCAGGTTATAAAAAGAGAAGTCAGAGCAAAAGAATAGAGGAGGTGTTGTGAATTTCAGAGGTGTGACAGTGCTATATACTAAGCGAATATGGATCAATGAACCCATAATGATAATGTTACACAGGGAAGAATCACCGGTCGACTCGAGGCTGGCCAAGCCCAGATGGACAGTGTCCCAGAAGCTGCATGTCCCACAAAGTGTCATTTCTACTATGGTGGCAATTCCAACAGGATGAAAATGTGTCTTGATGCTTCAGCACAGAACATCTGCATATTACAATGCTGCAACAAGACCGTCTTTTGTCACTAACTGCCAGACGGCACAGGCAAAGTACAGTGGGGGACCTTGCCAGAGATCTTTCAGCTGCCACAGGGACCATGGTTTCAAGGCATACCCTGTACAGACAATTGAGTGAGTACAGCCTACATGCCCACAGGCCTGCCAGATGCGTTTCGTTAACTGCAGCCCATTGAAGAGCCTGGTGTGGAGAATGTCATGCTTGGACATCTGACCAATGAGCCTGTGTTTTGTTTACTGATGAATCCAGGTTTAGTCTGCACAATGATTCATGCAGTGTCTTCATCTGGAGGGCACCTGGGACTCGACACAACACGTTCAACATTCTTGAACATCATCGTTTTGGTAATGGTTGGATTCTAATGTGGAGCGAAATAATGTTGGGTTCATGTATACCACTCCATGTGTTCAAAAGAAGAACCATGGTGGGTCAGATGTACCATGATGTTATTCTGCAACAATATGTCTGGCTATTCAGGGATGCAATGGGATCCGAGTTTGTCTTTATGGATGACAATGCACATCCTCATCCAGCTGCCTTAGTGGAGGAATACCTAGAAAGTGAGGATAGTGCCATCTTCTCTTACAGCGGCCAGTTCGCTCTCCTGATTTAAATCCCACTGAGTATGCATGGGGCACATTCAGGAGAGGTATTGCAGGACATCATCCACCTCCTTGAATTCTTTTGGAATTTTGGACAGCATTGGTGCAAGAGGGGGAATCTGTACATCATGCACAGTTTGATGATCTGGTGCTGAGTATGCCCAGTCACTGTTCTACATGTGTAACTTTGGCAGCTCAACATACAGCATATTAAACAGTTTCTCCATCACAAAACATTTGTGTTCTGCAGGAGATGCACATTGCAAATTAGCTTCAGGGAGCTATTTTTCTTTATTTCGACCACTAAGAAACACAGATCCTCTAGTGTTTCATTCTGAATTTTCATTTAATTCAATATGGTTCATATCTAGAATACTTTTGTTGCACTCCTATGGGCAGAGAAGTCAAAACTGACATCATCCTTAATTTTTGAGCATGCATGTATTAGTTGTGAGCTGCACAGGCGATTTGAAGTGTATTAGAAAACCCCTTGATTATGTCCTTCTTCAATGAAACTCATACAATGTACGCTGCTACCATATTAGAAGTGGTGGGGACGGAATTAGGTTTTTAAACAGAAATTCTCTGTGATAAGTGTACCTGTGTCTTTAAACTGGGATTATTCTCGATTGGTTTTATGCCTGGTAAAGGCTGCACTAACCAAATTTTTGCATTACACATGATGATTGAAAAGTATCTGGCTGTTGGCATGAAAGTTTTTGCTGACTTCATAGATTTAGAGAAAGCTTACGACTAAGTAAATAGGACACTTTTGTGGAAGATATTTAATGAATATGGTATTACTGGGGATCTAGTTAATAGTTTAAAAACCATGTATGCTGGCAGTAGAGCTTGTGTACAAGTGAATGGTGTGTTATCAAAATGGTTTTCTATTGGTGCAGGAGTCAGACAAGGTTGCGTAATGTCACCATGGTTATTTAATATATTTATGGATGCATGCATGCGTGAGGCCAAAATAGATATTACTGGTTTATGTCTTGGTGATATCCGTGTGTGCAGAATGCTGTATGCTGATGACACTGTACTGTTGGCAGAGAACAAAAGTGAGTTGCAGAGTATGTTGTCCCAGATGTATGAAGTTTGCATGAAATTCAAACTGAGTATAAATAAGGGAAAAACCAAAGTTATTGTTTTTCAGCAAAGAACTGGTAGTGCTGAATGAAATATAAGTCTAAATGGCACAGTGATTGACCAGGTGAATGAGTTTGTGTATTTAGGAAACATGTTTAACAGAGAAAAGAAATTGGATGGTGAAATTAGTAGGCGAGTGAATTCTTCATTGAAAGTCATGGCTGCTTTGGGAGGTTTTCACAGGAATGATGTATTCTCAAGAGATTCTCACATAGCTGAGTATGAAAGTGTAATTGTTCCTATTCTGATGTATGGCAGTGAAACATGGGTACAACAGAAGAAACATAGGAGTGGTTTGTGTGCTGGAGAAATTAGTTACTTATGAGTGGGGGGGGGGGGCAAGATTCGTTTTGATTGTATGAGGAATGAAGATGTGTTACAGTTGTGTAATGTGAAGCAAAATGTTGTTAGCAAGGTGGAGACTAATATGCTTTGGTGGTTTGGCCATGTTGAAAGAATGAGTGATGAGATGCTTACTAAGAAAATCGTTTTAGCCCCAGCAGCAGGAAGGAAAGGAAGAGGAAGGCCAATGAAATCATGGAAGGATCAGATTCAGGAGTGTCTGCATGGGAAAAAGATTATGAGCATGAAGTATAGAAGATCTTGTGTACGCCATGTGATGGATGTCAGTGAAGCCTGAGTTGTGTGTCATGATCGCTGTAAATGGAGAAATTTGATACGGAAACAGTAAGTAAAAATTATCGGGTAGTTAGTATTTCTTTGTGGAGCTAACCTCTGAATCTCAGAGAACAGCTTAGTGATATGTATGTACACTGAAGTGCCAGTAAAACTGGTACAACAATCTAATACTTGGTAGGTCCCCCACGGGAGCGCAGGACTGCAGAAATAAGACCAGACATGGACTCCACTAGCTTCTGGAAATATGCTGCAGGCAATGCAAACCATACTTCTTGCAGAGCGTTCCACAATTCGGGTGTATTCCAAGGTCTCGGATTCCTGTGTTCGATAGCGCGTTGCATGGCATCCCAAATGTGTTATATCACGTTCAGAACTGGGGACTTTGGGTGGGAATGGCAACACCCAAAACTCAGATGAATTCTCCTCTAACCGTAATGTGGCATCCCAACACTTGTGTGGAGGTGCATTGTCCTGTTGGAACAGGCCCAAACCATCAGCATGAATGCAGGACATGAACGGGTGTACCTTGTCAGAAAGAATATGCGTATAGCATTGGCCGGCCACAGATGTTTGTAGACTTACCAGGGGTACCAGTTAAGGCCAGTTAAATACACCCCATAACATTACGGAACCCCTACCAGCTGGTACATTTCCCTGTTGACAAGTGAGATCCATGGCTTCAAGGGGTTTGCGCCACACACGAATCCTTCCATCTGCCCGATACAGTTGGACACGTGACTCGTCAGACCAGGCTATTTGTTTCCAGTCATCAAGTGTCCAGTGGTGGTGTTGCTGTGCCCAAGCTAGGTGCATAGCTCTGTGTTGTGCACCCATCAAGGGGACTTAAGTTGGGTGTCGGCTCCCAAAGCCCATATCGTGCAGGGTACGTTGCACAGTCTGGACGCTGATGCTTGTTGAGGCTCCAGCATTGAATTCCAATGATACCTGCGAGAGTGTTGCACGCCTATCGCGTGAAACGATTCTCGACAGCCGATGATGGTCATGTTCGCCCAATGTCTTTTTACGGCCACACTGGTATCGTCGGTTGGAGGTTTTACCGGAATTCTCGTAGTCACGGTACACCCTTGCAATGGCCGTCCGTGAAAATCCGAACTTTGTTTCTACCTTCGAAATACTATGGCCCATCTCACGAGCACCAACTATGGCAATGCGTTGAAAATCGCTTAAATCGTTATTACTT
Organism: Macrothele yani; assembly: GCA_039090855.1. NCBI lineage: Eukaryota > Metazoa > Arthropoda > Arachnida > Araneae > Macrothelidae > Macrothele > Macrothele yani. The sequence goes on along the minus strand of CM077024.1, from coordinate 34,949,422 downwards.
GACATTCTCATGCCGAAAACAGCTCTGACAGCTGGAAAGGATGTCAATCGCTTTATATAATCACTGGCGGACGCAACCGAGTACCCGCATAGGTGACATTGCTATGTATTTTGCATAAGCTCGTCTGTACCAGTTTTTCTGGCACTTCAGTGTATGTATGTATGTACAAACCAAGGATATGAATGGAACTGTGGCATTGTTCTCACAAAATACAGTATATAGAAATAAATGCACCAACTATTGGGTTGGAAAGAAAGTAATGTCCAATGACAAGGTACCCAAAGTCGAAGCCATACTCACGGCTCACACAGGCCACTGAGATTGCGCAGCGCACCAGCATGACATCAGCAGGTAGGTGGCTTAAGTCAGTGGGAGTTAGCCATCAGAATGCAAAGAGTGTAAGCACCAGCCTACATGGAAGTAGATAAGGAGCACATTTGCCATTATATGCTGTATGAGTTTTGTCGTGGATAGCACCCCCCCCCCCCCCCCCCCGCGCGCAAGTGCTGTAAGGAACATTACCAGCCAGTGTGTACCCCAATGTCATAACACACCATCAGTGCTGCCATTGATTCGAACAGCTTCAAGGGGGAAATTCTGACCTGTCATACCATCTCAAAGCCGGAAGACTCACAACAGTGGACATGGACATGCTGAAGACCTTAGAAGAGACAGACACAAATCACACAGGAGTTGGCTGAACAGCTGGCGATTACCCCCACGCGAATTATCACTCACCTGCATCAACTTGGGAAGGTGCACAAGCATGGAGTTTGAGTACCCCATCAACTCACAGTTGAGCAGAAAGTAAATCATATGAGTGCATGTGTTTCCCTGCTTGTACATGACCAAGTTAAACCATTCTTGAACCGCATTGTGACAAGTAACAAGAAATAGGTCCTGTATGACAATGTCAGTACCCAGAAACAGTGGTTGGACTCAAACATAAGCCCATGCTGACCCCCAAAGCCAGCTTACACCCACATAAGGTACTGCTGTCTGTTTGGTAGAATATGTGGGGTGTGGTGTTTTTTGAGCTGCTGCCTATGACAATGCATTGAAAATCGATTAAATCTTTATTACTTGTCATTCTCATGCCAAAAACAGCTCTGACAGCTGGAAAGGATGTCTATCGCTTTATATACGCACTGGCGGATGCAAACGAGTACCCGCATAGGTGACATTGCTATGTATTTTGCATAAGCTCATCTGTACCAGTTTTTCTGGCACTTCAGTGTATGTATGTACTTTTTGCATCCAAACCGCCACAATTTTACAAGGACAGTATCCAACAGCTGTCCAGATGATGGGAGCAGGCCATGGCAAACTATGGGAAAAACACTTTGGACTGATTTGTACGTGTATATATTGTAATTAGCACTTTTCCATTGCCTTGCATTTGCAGACACTAACTTTCTTTCCCACCAAATGCAACATTTACAATGCTTCTCAGGAAAAGATACAGAAGCTTACCTAAAAAAATGTAACTTCATTTAAAAGAATATACATACAAAGCAGAGAATCTGTTCTTCAGTTCCAACTTGAAAGTATTATAAAACACCATAATACTTTCAAGTTGGAACTGAAGAACAGATTCTCTGCTTTAGAAGGCCTAACATCGGAAGAAGTGGATATTTCGGAAGTTAACAGAAAAGTAACCAAAGCTCTTATGGAAACAGCAACAAAATTAGCTGGGTCTAAGAACAAGTTGCATGTGAACAAATTATCAGGAAAAACCAAAATGTTGATGCAAAAAAGAAGAGAGATGAGGACAACTAAAGAAGATGTGACTTCCAAAGTGGAATATATAGAGCTATGCAAGACAACACGAAAAAGTATCACTACAGACGTAAGGAAATTCAACTGTGAGCTAGTGAGGAAAGCAATTGAAAACAACCAAAGCCTTAAGATAGCAAAGGGACATCTCAGTAAGGGAAGAAAACAGATTATGGCTCTGAGAAAAGAAGATGGTTCTATAACAAGAAATAGAGGCGAAATTTTGACAAGAGTGAAAGATTTCTACTCCAAATTATATGAAAGGGATGATACATGTACTCCAGACATCATGAAAGGTACCAGAGTTCTTCCAGTCCTCCCAGCAGAAGTTGCTCATGCAATCAAGAACATGAAGCGGGGGAAAGCTCCAGGAGAAGATGGAATTACTATAGACATCATACAAGAAGCAAGTGGAGAAATTGAAACAGTACTCGCCCAAATGTTCACTCGATGCCTTAATGAAGGGAAGATTCCTGAGGATTGGAACAACGCTACAATGATCCTGCTACATAAAAAAGGTGACATTGAGGATCTCAGGAACTACAGACCTATCAGCCTCCTATCGGTGGTTTATAAAATCTTCACTAAAGTTCTTTCACACCGCTTGAAGGTAACACTGGACATGGCTCAACCGAGAGAACAAGCTGGATTCAGGAGTGGCTACAGCACAATAGATCATATCCACGTACTGAGAGAACTAATTGAAAGAGCGAGGGAATATGAACTTCCATTGTGCATGGCTTTTATCGATTATGAAAAAGCCTTTGATTCGGTGAAACCATCAGCAGTTACCACGGCTCTGAAATCCTGCGGTATTGAAGATGCATACATTAATATTATTAATAACATCTATGAAAATGCAAGTGCAAAGATTCGGCTGTTTGAAAATACAACACACATAAAAATTGGAAAGGGAGTGAGACAAGGTGACACCATATCTCCGAAGCTCTTTAATGCCACATTGGAAAATGTCTTTCAATCACTGAACTGGGAAAACAAAGGGATAAAGATTAATGGAGATTATCTAACCCACCTTCGTTTTGCTGATGACGTACTCATTTTTGCAACTACCCCATCAGAGCTGCAGAGTATGATCCAGGAACTTGCTGACAAGAGTAAAGAAGTGGGATTAAAAATGAACTTTCAGAAGACAAAAGTGATGTTCAATGCTTTTACAAGAAATGAAGATTTATCGATTGATGGAGAAAAACTGGAGATAACAGATACATATGTTTATCTTGGACAGCAGATATCAAGTGAGGGTCACATTGATGAAGAAATTAATCGGCGTACAAAACTTGCCTGGAGAGCTTTTGGAAGAAACAGCATAATTTTCAAGAGCAATATGCCATTATGTCTTAAAAGAAAAGTGTTTGATCAATGCATCCTTCCAGTGCTTACGTATGGTGCAGAGACGTGGACCTTAACTAAAAGAGACATACAAAGGCTGCAGACAACTCAAAGTAGCATGGAGAGGTGCATGCTTGGTGTAACCAGGAGAGATAAGAAGAGGAACTCGTGGATCCGAAAAATGACGAGAGTGGAAGACATCATGATCAGAGTTAAATCCCTGAAATGGCAATGGGCTGGACATACTGCCAGAAGGACAGACCATAGATGGACAGCCGAAATTTTAGATTGGATTCCAAGGGACAGGAAAAGACCCAGAAAAAGACCACATGGGAGATGGGTGGATGAAATTCGTAAATATGCGGGAGTGACATGGAGGAGACTGGCACAAGACAGACCGTTGTGGAGGAAACTTGGGGAGACCTTCGTCCAGCAGTGGATTGATAATGGTTGACAATGATGATGATGATGATGACATACAAATAAATTTTTCATTTTGCTGAAACTAAGTAAATACAATATTTTGTATTCAAATTTTCAACAGCTTGTCATAAAAAAATTTGTAAATATTTAAAAACAAAAATGAAGAAATACAATTTTAATTATTTTTTTATCTTGGCTATTTAATGGGAAAAAGCAGCACCCGAGAGTGGGGAAATCACATTGTTCACTTCCCACCAGATCTATCACTGACTTTCTCGTAGTTCTAGGTATTTTCCAAAATATGTTGTGGAACATATGAAGAAAATGCTTTGCTTGCCTTCACTTAAAAGGCATATAAAATCTACATACTTCAGCTCTAGAAAAAACAACAACACAGCAGCGAAGTTTAAATTTAAAATAACGTTAATGTATTGTACCAGGCCACAACCATTAAAACAAATGTAGGGAGGTCACACCAAATACAAGAATAACTAAAATAAAAAATAACAAATTACTTATTTATCATTTATTTACAATATAGTAAAACCTCTCATTTAGGGAAACTCTCATTGGCATTTATTTTTGTCTGTAAAAGAGAGACATCCTTTAAAGAGAGTTCTGCATTATTTCCAAGTTGCAGTGCATAGAAGTAATGCAAATCTCTTATGTCTCTCTCTGTTGACACTTTATATTTACTGGCATATGTAAAAATAAACATACATGCAATTGCAAACTCATGAAAAATCTAACAGAAAAGAAGTGTCAGCATGGGAGGCAAATGGAAAACACTGGCAGCTACTCCAAGGACCGAGTGGCCAGAGGCACTGCTTTCTGGTTAATCATCCAAGCTGGGTCTGGGTCCAAGTCCTGGAAGAGGAACAGGTAGTGTGTGTGTGTCTTACAGTGGTGGCTCTCTCCCTTCCCTGGAAACAGTGGCACTAAATTGGGATCAAGTGATATTTTGGTGGTTTTTGGCAATAGTGGGGTGTGGTGTTTTTGAGCTGCTCAAATGCATGGGACAGTTATCCCTCACGTGGGAGGGGATGATTTGTCAGTTGGAAGAGGATTCAGCCGCTGCTGTCATTAAAAAATCCTGACGATTCATGCAGATTGAAATCCCATCTACTACCATTACTTGGCCATAGCCGGAAAGTTCTAAATATGCATTTGAGATGTTCTGAACAACACCAGCATCTGTATCTGAAAAAGTCCAGAAAAGAGAAGCAGAATGTCCATTTTTTTTAATTTGTTATTATTGTACAAGAACACTAGACAGTGAATGTAACCGAAAGATCTCCATACTTCAGGAATGTCTGTTAGGGGAGGTTTTACTGCATAATAAAACAAACATTATCAAAATATAAATATTGATGTTAAACAAGTTTATTGGATGGTGTAGAATTTTGTAACAAAGTTCTGTGTTGATTGTAATGATCGGTGATATATCTGTTATCTTATACTAGAATAATAATTGTTACTTGTTATTGTCGAGAAATTAACTTGTTGCAGAAATATGCAGAATAATAAATAAACTTCTAGGTTAGTAAACTCGGGAAAAACAAACTTGAGAATATTGAATAAAGTGCATAAAATGCTTCCAATAACATTTATTTTCTCTAATATTTTTGACACGAGGGTATCCTTTGGTCTTGCTCCGTTGACTCAAAATTCTACTCTCTTGATATTAAATCTTATTTCTTCCTAAATCTTTTATGTGTGCTTACTGGGGCCTCTTACTCCCTGGTGACAATACTACTCGGTCGCCGGCTAACTTAAAAGCATCTCCCCTTGACACACGCTGAAACAGTGGTTTCTCGAGCTCAGCATTACTGTTTTGCGGTCTCCCCAAAATTCACTCCCCTCTACTCTTTGCTTCTCTCCAATCACTCTATACCCAGACAAAAAAACTTCGCCTCTCTCAAAATCTGCTCTGTCCCCAGGTGAAAGTAAAAGCACTCCCACCCATTGCAAGCAATTCTACTGTCATAACCCGACTCCTGGGCCTGGGAAAAGCAGTGTCCGCTAAATGAAAGCTAATGCTCGGAAGAGTTGAAAGAAAATACCACTTCCTTTTTGGAAAATGCGATCAAAGGACCCAAAAGTCTCCGATTGGTTTTCTATCATCAAAGGTGTCTATCCGAAACAAAGGGAGAGTTCTGCTGAAAGCTCGACTCATTGTTAACTCACTGAGAAAGGTGTCTGCAAATGGGACAATGAGGCGCCTACCCCAAGATTGCTAACCCTGATACGGGAAAGGAAAATATTGCTCCCAAGCAGAAACAAAAAATAAATGGTGAAATGGAAAATGTGTTACAAGGATGAATTTAATATCACTATCAAAACCTCCTACATTAAATCCTAATAACACTTTAATACACATCTTAATTTGACATTTATTTGTGTAAAAATATATTCCACAGATTTCTTTATTCATTTTCAGAACTCTGGAACATAAGTAACTACATGAGCACAAAGGCAATTTGGATCAGCTGTTAATTAAAAACAAGAATAGATTTTGTTTTTAATAAATCAGAAATTTTTAAAAGATATAAGCACACATTTTTTTGTTTAAAGGAAGCAAAAGATATAGGTATGTAAAGGAAGCAAAGATAATAATATCCATGTGTGCAGATTGCTGTATGCTGATGACACAGTCCTGTTGGCAGAGAGCGAAAGTGAGTTGCAGTCCCGGATGTACACTCAAGAGCAATTGAATTAGATACACACCTGTCTAGTAACGTGTAGCACCACCTTTCGCCCTGATGACAGCGGCGGCGATTCGTCTCGGCATGGACTGGAAAAGACACCGGAAGCGCTGGGAAGCCATACAGATCCGTGACCCTGAACAAGCTCCCACAGTTCACGAAGATTTGATGGAAGGGGGTCAGAGCCTCGAATATCTCTCTCGATGGCATCTCAGATGAGCTCGATGGGTTTGAGGTCAGGTGACCTAGCTGGCCAAGGAAGCGAGGTCACGTCGGTGGAGTGTTCATCCAACCATTCGGATACAATTCGGGAGTGATGGCATGGTGCATTGTCTTGTTGCAGGATGTGGTCCCCAGTGGGATGTTGAAGATGCACAAACAGGAGCAAATGGTTGTCCAGGATATCACGGACGATGTCACATGTACCAGGGGTCCTATTTCAGTCCACCTAAACAGTCCCCAGACGAGAATGCCACCCCCACCAGCTTGAAGAGTACCCTGCTGGTAAGAAAAGAGGATCCATCGCTTCATGTGGTTTGCACCGTACTCGTATCCTGCCATCCGCATGTGCCAACGTGAATCTCGACTCATCAGTCCAGGCAACATTTTTCCACATGTCTGGGGTACAGTGGTAATATTCCCATGCCCATGCTAATCTTTGCACCCTGTGATGTGCGGTCAGCAGCGGTACCTGCTTGGGACAATGGCTTCTGTACCCCATAGTGAGGAGATGGTTCTGGATGGTGTGGCTGCTTACATATTTTTGTGCACCAGCGTTAAATTGCCGAGTGATTTCTTGCACTGTGGCCCGTCTATCCGCTGTTACAATGCGAGCTAGCCGACGATGATCCCGCTCATCCACACGCTGTTGTCCACGGCAGTTAGCCCTTGCAGGGATGGTTTTACCTGATTTGATGTACTCACGGTGCACCCGTGACACAGTGGCTCATGAAAATCCCAGTGCCTGCACGACTTCCGAGATGGAGTGACCCATTTGTCGGGCCCCAACAATTTGCCCACGATCAAATGCGCTTAGATCCTTCATCTTACCCATACTGCGTCCGTCTCTTACTGATTCCCATCGCATCACTCCTTATATTGTCAGATCGCTGCATACATCATGTCGTTTCCGTTTACAAGGCAGCCCACAGCGCCAAATTTGCATAACGCCAGCTGTCTCTAATTCAATTGCTCTTCAGTGTATGAAGTTTGTAGGAAATTCAAACTGAGTATAAATAAGGGAAACTCCTAAGTTATGGTTTTGGAACAAGGAACTGTTAGTACTGAATGCAAGATGTCTAAATGGCACAGTGATTGACCAGGTGAATGAGTTTGTGTATTTAGGAAGCATGTTTGATAAAGAGAGCAAATTAGATGGTGAAATTAGTAGGCACGAGTGAATTCTTCATTGAAAGTCATAGCTGCTGTAGGAGGTTTTCATGGGAATGATGGGTTCTCTAGAGAGTCCCGCATGGATGTGTATGAAAGTGTAATTGTTCCTACTCTGTTGTACGGCAGTGAAATCTGGGTACTACAGAAGAGACATAGGAGTCGTTTGTGTGCTGGAGAGATGTGTTACTTCTGTGGGGTTTGTGGGAAGACACGTTCTAATCATGTGAGGAATGAAGATGTGTTGCAGTTGTGTAATGTGACGCAAAATGTTGTTAGCAAGGTGGAGACTAATATTCTCAGGTGGTTTGGCCATGTTGAAAGAATGAGTGATGAGATGCTTACTAAGAAAAAAATTCAGCCCAAGTGGCTGGAAAGAAAGGCAGAGGAAGGCCAAGGAAGTCATGGGAGGAATAGATTCAGGAGTGTGTGCATGAGACAAAGATTATGAGTATGCAGTACAGAAGGTCTTGTGTACATCATGTGATGGATGTCATTGAAGCCCTTTTTGTATGTCAAGATCACTGTAAATGGAGAAGATTGATACGGCAACAGTAAATAATCAGTTAAAAATTTATCTGGTGGTTTGTATTTCTTTGTGGAACTAGCCTCTTAATCTTAGGGAACAGCTTAGTGATATGTATGTATGTATGTAAAAGATATACTCTTAATTATTCAGAAAATGGGCAGAGGTACTCGGCAAATAGCACCACATGCTACTGCTCTAGTATTTATAGGGCAACAATCTCACTGATAACTTTGTAGCTTATGTGTTATGACTGTACCTGCATCACAAGCACAATGTAAAATGAAATAAACAAAAACATGAATTTAGTCTAAGTAATTACCATGAACAGTCATAAGTGCGGGCAGTGATTCTCTAGTACCAGCTGTGTTTTCTGCCACACATGTATAGCGTCCTTCATCACTCTGTCGTACTTCAGATATCACAAGATTTCCAGGAAGTACAATGCGTATTCGCCCTTTGCTGGTATTAATTACTTCTCCATCTTTCCTCCACCGCACAGAGGGTTCTGGATGGCCTTTGGGTGGCAGGCATTCTAGAGTAGCAGTATCACCAACTGCTGCCAAAGTACTTTTTGGAAAAATACGAAAATCATCCCTCAGCACTGCAATAAAGAAACCAGTTGTCAAACCCAAGTACAAATTAATACAGCTTTTCTAAAACACTTTCAATGATGGATACTAAGAACTCCAGAAAGAATTATGCAAAAATTCAAACTAAATCAGTAGTACAGACAAAGTGAACTGATCACTACTATTACCTTACTGAATGTTGATGAAACATTTCTTTTCTATGTTATGTCATCTCTCTTCTGTTCATCAATAACAGAAAGAGGAAGCTGACTATGAGAAGCAAGGTGAATTTTGACCACTTAATAATTTTATGTGGAACACTGCCCTATATGCCAAATAGTTTTCATCCTGCTTAATTAAACATGTTAGCTTTTTTTTTTTTCTGTATGTCATTTTTTGAAATCCATTAATTGAAATATTTCTTGAAAAATATTAAGGCAAATATTAACAGGTTAAAAACACTTAACACTTATTTTGCACATTCTTTTTAATGAGAATGAGTGTTTATTTTTTATGATGACAGCTGATGTTTTCTTTCCATTTCAGATGGCGGGAATAATATTTTGATGTTTTTCCTTATGATTTTCATTCAGACTGATTCTTTATACATTGTTGTGGTGATATGCTTGCTACGAAAGCCAACTTCAACCCTATTTATATTTGTGTTACTACCAAAACTACCGACTATCATATGAAACAGTTGTCAGCCATAGTCTCACCCCATTTGAAAAAGGTGCATAAATATCATAGACTGGTGTGCATAAATTAAGAAAGTGAGAATTCAAGTATTTCAATGCAACTTATGTAGAATTTAATAAAACTTTGCATGGACATACATTTCGACATAAGCTGTTGAAATTCTGTAAAATATAAAATATTGTGGAGTTTGATCCCGATAAAGTATCAAACATTTAAGTGTCTAATTTTAAACATTTGTGTTTGGAAATCCACTATGAGTCTTTAAGATGTATGGCCACTTCTAACCACACAACAATCTCTTATGTGTCCAACAAGGCGGTTAAGCAGTTTAGTAAGATGTTTCCATTCCTTTATCAGAGTAGTTTTCAGCTTGCAGGTTGTTCTTCCAGTGGGTTGCAATATGTTGTCCTAAAGCATCCAAAGCATGTTAGATGGGGTTAAGATCTCGGGACCTGGCTGGCAATCCGTTATCTGTACAACTTCAATTTCCATGTATTCATCCACACTACTTGCCCTATGAATATGAGTTTTATCGTTCAGGAAAGCAAATTTCGGAGTAACTGTACCTCAAAAAAAATTGCACATTGGTTGTCTTCTTGGTAAATATGGCCAGTCAAAGTTCCTCTATTGAAGACATATAGAGAGATACAGCCATCAATCATGATACCTGTCCATACCAACACCCCTCTACCTCCAAAATTGTCCCTTTCAATTACATTGGTAGTGGTTATTTCGGGTGCCTACTTTCTCTCCAAATGTACTAGCATGGGCGCCGACAAGGGGTGTCGCAGGATTGACCCCCCCCTAGAATTATTTCCTCCTTTATTTTATTTTATGTATTACCTTTTTTTTTACACTCACAGAACTGGAGCACAAGGAAAGATGGAGTTTGGGGCGTTTAATTTAATATCCCAATTTTATTGGAAATTTGGAATTGGAAAACAATAACGTGAAAGCGGAAAACCTAGCAAACCATAAGGTAGTACGCCCAAACAAATTCTGCTCAGGGTGGTTTGAACTTCAAAGGCTTGGTGTGGCCCTGCTCGACACTGTTCATTATTTTGAAAACAGTTACTAATGTACATGATAATACATGACTATTACTAACATATACTTTCTTCAAAAGCAGCATCAATTAATAATAATAATAATAATAACAGTGTAGTAAGTAAGTAATAGTATTAATCTCTCATTTTCATGAATTACTATTTTCTACATATTAGTCAAACCTACACTTGACCCCCTTGAAAAATTTCCTGCAGGCACCCATGCTAGCATCAAGAATCACTTGTTCGAAAAAAATTTGATTTATCTGTGTGTACACACGTTACCACTATTCAGGTGTCCAATTGCGATGCTGCAGATTCCATGCTAATTGAGCTGTATTGTGGCTACAGGTAAGAAGGAAACAGACCCTAAGTTTGCTGGTGTAGGAAAATCTTGTGAAGCTTCTGGATTCAGTTTACTTTGATGCTGATCTTTCTGTTGCTGAGGCAAGGTTCAAGGAGAGTTGTCATGCATATTTTGATCTTCGCAGCTAGGGCTACATATCAGTCAACTCTTACACATAGCGGGTACATTGACAGCCCGACAACATGTCAATGTGGGGATGCAGATCAGATCAGATCTAGAGGATTTTAGGAAGGGAGTGTCTCACCCCAGATCTTAAGCAACACCCTTACGACATAGGAAACTAGGAGATTTGGGCTAGAGTGATCGATAGGAAAACACGGAAGCAAGGTAGAAAGGGGGGACACCCTTATTTATTACCGGGGGCCAGTACCCGGGGTCCGACGGCTTAACGTGCCCATCCGACGCACGGTGGGTCTTTAGTGGTTCGAACGTTCGTACCTGCCCAGGATCGAACCTGAGGTTATCTCCATGGCAGTGACGAACGCTGACCACTAGGCTACCCGCGGCCCCCATGTGGGGATGCAGCCCGTTTTGTTGCTATATCTACAGTGGTGTACCTGAAAAACTCGTGGCCACCTCGCAAAAAACATCTTCGAGGCCCCTTTGCAAAGATCAATTATCTTTTAATTGCTTTTTTTAATTTAATATTACACTAGGTTTTACGGGCATTCTGTAACTCAAATTCTTCGAAGCCTATTGATAATTTTCGTAAAAAGATAATTGTTACACTTTATTGCGTATAACACAAATATGTACATGTTGCAATTAAAATGACTGCTCTAGTTTTTTTTTACCAATGCGAAGTATAACAAAACACTTATGCCAAAGTCAATCATGTCATGCAAATTTTATTCTTTTAGAGAACTAATTAGGCCAGTCTCTTTGAAATGCCACACGATCACGAACCTAAAACACGTAACGGCCGTTAACAGTGTCAAATGACCTTTTCCGATTTACAGGAAAGTAAACAACAAACGTAAGCAAATTAAAAAGCAACAATTAAGAAATGTGGCACAAAAAGAGTAAAATTACTTAAATTATTAACTCTTGAATATAAAAACACACATAACGTTTCAAGGTTTTGCATATAGTTCGTTTTTTCTTTTGACTGTGCTATTTTAAAAAAATGACACAGGTCTGTTTTTTCATTACCACATAGAACACCTTCTAGCTCATTATATTCTGAACGATGCGTAGTTATGTGCAGACAAGTGTAATATACAATGCAATATCTTCATTGATATAAAAATTTCATTTATTCAACTGATATTTCCTTCACATTCTCTTGTTAATATATATATAGGGTGGAAAGAAACGACCGCACAAACACCCCATGGGGGTGATTCCTTAGGTCAATTCAAGCATAAAATGTTCTCTGACATTTTTGGATTTTCCAGATATAAGCCCCCAAAGGTGCGTGACGTCACGTCCGGAATCGCCTGTTTTTGAGGCTTCAAGCCAACGAGATTGCTTCAAGCACAACCCGAGTGCCATGCAGGCGGATGCCTGATCCTGCAATCGCAGTACAACAACAGTCATCCAGCCTGTTTCCGAAGTCGTGTTACGTCAGCAATTGTCCAGACGAACGGAATTGGTCGCCCTGTTGCATGACACATGGCCTCGGAGAGCAAGCACTGCGATATGTAAATCAGTCGTGATGACTGCCGAGGTACTGGAGCTTGCGGAATCAGGCATCCGCCACGAGCTTTCCTGCATGACACTCGGGTTGTGCTTGAAGCCTCAAAAACAGGCGATTCCGGACGTGACGTCACGCACCTTTGGGGGCTTATATCTGGAAAACTAAACTCTAAATCCAAAAAATGTCGGAGAACATTTTATGCTTGAATTGACCCAAGGAATCACCCCCTGGGGTGTTTATGCGGTCGTTTCTTTCCACCCTGTATATAGGAACTATTGCTATCGCTGTGAAATGGGGCCTCAAGTCCTCTGGAATAGCGGCTTTCTCGTCACTCAGATTTTATAAACTAAAGCCAAAATGATTACCTGAAGATTTTACTTACGTACTAAAACAAATATGTATGCCAAAAATTGTTTTTCTTTCTTTTTTAATACTTCATTCAAAGCTGCCATCAAAAATCCCCTGTATTTCTTTAACCAGTTTCATATGAAGCTCCAGCAAAAATTTTGAAAAATCCTTCTGCTGAGGCTAGAGGCCCTCTTAGCCGTGAGCCCCCACCCCCCGGCGATGTGGGGGCTATCAGTACGCCCATGTATATCTCCATTGTATCCTTGATGTCCAGTCAGGGCTGTAGCTAGGTCACAGAACCAGGGGTTGCTGAACAGATACATGGGGGGGGACTTGGTGTTCAACCACAAACTATATTTTTCCAGAAATACAGATGCAAGTTTTAGGGAGAAAGAAAACTGAACTTTCCTAAAATACAAAAAAATAAATTACATTCTCCTTGATGGTGGCTGAATTGCAGGTTCCTTACTGCTGCTGGAGGAAAAACAACAACCTGTAGCATTAAAAAAATTAATCATATTTGTAGTTAGCTATTCTGCTGCCGCCTTTTCATGTATCTAAGCAATAGCATTATGGAGTTGCTTTTGTCATATTTTGGCTCTTTCTACCCCACTTTTTTGGTTCCACTTATTTCCTCCAGCTCCTACCAGGGGCGGATTTCCGGCTAGGTGCACTAGGCGTGCGCCTAGGGCCTCGCTGTTTGAGGGGCCCCAAAAACATATAATTGGGTTTTCAGTTTTGGTTTTCACGGACTGAAGCAAATGAATCCTTAAAGCGACTACTTTGTATTGTCAATTGATATTTTACTTTCTGATATTAAAAATATTATTTTTCTTGCTGTTGCTGATATTCCGAATTTTTGAGTTCTTATCGATGTACTTATTTTGAAAGGAACGGTTTAAATAATTTTGAGTTCCTTTTAGGGGTTGGTAAAGAAGGTATTCACGCTTCCCACACTTTTTATTTTTTAAGGCGAATTCTTAACTCGCCTGCTGTGCTATAAATTGCTTTCATGCTACTTCCAACCAAGCGAACACATTTGTGGTGGAACCTTCTAACCTTCTTCCCGAGTTGCGATGAGGAGTACTTGTAAAAACTTTCCTGATGATCGGGCGTGTTTGCTGTTAATAGTTTTTTCCTTCGTGGTAGGATAATCAATGAAGAAAGAAATATTCTTCGTAGGATAATTCTTCTTAGGACAATCAAATTCTTTCTCGGCTCTAATCCCTCTAAACCATCTTAAACCAAAAGAGTTATTAATATTTAGGCTGAAAAAATAAAGCAATTTGAGAATATCACACTGTCTTATTTAATAGCGTTAAAAGTAATTTATATTGTATTGCGACAACATTTTCTCATAACTTTCTGCTCCCTTGGTTTAATACTGATAATTATCAAGTATTCTCACCTTTTCTATTCCTTAAATCAACTTCAAACTAGCTTTTGAAAAAGCAATAAAAAGTTTCAACGATACTCTTACTCAAAAACCTGTAGTTCCTACTTTTCCATTTTCAAACCGGATTTTTTGCATTTATTTTTTCTGTGATTGGAGGTTTAACGACCACCGTGAGCAACTCAATGGGCTATAAGCAGTCGCCCGTCCCTAATTTAGGGTCACTGGTTCCAGGGAAGGGAGAGAGCCAGTGCTGTAAGACAAACACAACATCCATGCCTCACCGGGATTCGAACCCGGACCCCTTCGGACGAATGATCATAGGCCAACGCCTTAGACCACTGCGCCACGGGGGCGGCTTTTTTTTTTTTTTTACATTTAATTTGCATGCTTCTGTTTCTGATAACTGCAGGGCAGATTTAAATGGGGTACGGGTATTTAAAGCACCAAACCTAACATGCATTGATTCCCTATTAGCCTCAAAATTCTGTTAATGATAACTGCAGTGCATGAAGTATATGGGATATTAAAAGTGCCAAACTTAATATCCATAGATTTCCTACTAGCCGCAAAAATAATTTTTGAAATATCTCTGAAATCGAAAAGTTCGATGTGCACGGACAGACAAAATTATTACACTACCACTGTTTCTTATAGAACGTTATAATAATGGGAAACGATGGCATTTTAAAAAAGTGTAAAAACGTTTTTCTTGACCCCCCCCCCCCCTTTTTTTTTTGTTGTTGTTAATCTGACGGATGAAAATTGCTGAAGGGATAAGAAGGGGGAGGGGGCCCCTGAACCTTTTAGCGCCTAGGGCCCCAAAAGATCTAAAGTCTCCTCTGGCTCCTACTACACATTCACCTCCACTGGTGCTTGAACTTACCTCTTCTTACCATGGTCAACAGGAAAACCACCACCCCTTCCCATTAAAAAACCAATAAGAGCCAGCAGATTTCCGCCAACAAACCGCTTCTCACCCATACAAAGCATCATAAAACCACTCCTACTTACAGAAAAGCGATGAATAGGAAGATGACAAATGCTCTCTCTCTCTCTCTCTCTCGTCGTTCTTGAACAAAAAATTTGCTTCTAGCACTATTTTCCAATTCTTAGAGAGATACATTTAGATAAAACATTAAAAAAAAAAAAAAAAACATCCCTACTACGAATCCTCGTACATCCTTGTACATCACTTCTTTGAAAGCAACTGATTACATAGAAGCACGAGCGGCGGAAGATAGGGGGCACGAGGGTGTAGACCCTCCTTGGAATTTTATGATCTCCTTCACTAGGAGCGTTTATACGAAAGATTTCTGGTTCACATATGATTTATTGTTGTTTTTTTTAGGAAGATTTCTTGGTGGCCACAACCACGTTTTACAAATTTCCTGAATGCTTCAAGTACAATTAAAAAAAATATATATTTTGCAGAAATGACTTGAACAGTTAACTTAGTGTTGTATTTTTCTCTTTAAAAAAGATCGTTAAAGAATTATTCAAATTATTTAAAAGCAATAACCAGGACGATTCTTTTTCTTCTTTTTCTTCTTTCCTCTCTGTTCGTGTTTTCTTTTAACCCCATTTTTTTTTTTTTTTAAGTCCGAATGTGTTCTACTCGAGATCAATAACCCAATGATCTGCCAAATAAATAACTGAACAAGAAATAACTCGAACTCAAATTAAGTGATAAGAATACTCAAACAATTTATGCATCATTACTGGGAGTCATGGATACTAACCTCCATGGCCGTTAACAAGTTACAATTTCTTCGCAATTTTAACTTACCTACGTTATATTTTTGTTTAATATATGCTCTCATCAGACTTTATGAATTTTATTTTGTAATCTGACAAGAAATCTCTCTCTCTCTCTCTCTCTCTCTCTCTCTCTCTCTCTCTCTCTCTCTCTCTCTCTCTCTCAACTATAGTTATGAAAATGGTTACTTTCTACTACTCTTTTTGACATTCGCTCCATTTCACAACACCAGATTTTACAAAAAAAAAAAAAAAATTCAGTTTGTAGGACAAAATTATTGTCAATTCGAAAAATTCACGTACGTTTATCCATGTTCCCTAAAATTTCAGATGGATGCACTCTATTCTAACTGCTAATATACTATTTTGGGCTAGAGCTAAAGGGTGGGCTCAAACCACTGTAGCACACCCGTAGCGTCGCGCCTAAAGTAAAATTCCCTCAAAAAATTAAATAACTTCTTTCCTGCTTACTTGTCTACATGTGTGGTAAGTTTCGTCTCATTTCGTGCATTCCTTCATGCTGTGGCATTTTCTGTATCAAGCACTGTAAATACTTCGTTGTTCGCAGTATTCACAGTAAATGGCGGTGAAAATATACGTACTACTTGGAAATCTTATATTATGGAAGTTTAAATGCAATGCTATTAGTCACGACATTATTCACATTATGAATCATCATTGTCAACCATTATCAATACACTGCAGGACGAAGGTCTCCCCAAGTTTCCTCCACAATGGTCTGTCTTGTGCCAGTCTCCTCCATGTCACTCCCGCATACTTTCGATTGTCATCCACCCATCTCCCAAGTGGTCTTCTTCTGGGTCTTTTTCTTGTCCCTTGGAATCCTATCTAAAATTTCGGCTGTCCATCGATGGTCTGTCCTTCTGGCAGTATGTCCAGCCCATTGCCATTTCAGGGATTTAACTCTGATCATGATGGCTTCCACTCTTCCACTCTTGTCATTTTTCGAATCCACGAGTTCCTCTTCTTATCTATCCTGGTTACACCATGCATGCACCTCTCCATGCTACTTTGAGTTGTCTGCAGCCTTTGTATGTCTCTTTCAGTTAAGGTTCACGTCTCTGCACCATACGTAAGCACTGGAAGGATGCATTGATCAAACACTTTTCTTTTAAGACATAATGGCATATTGCTCTTGAAAATTATGCTGTTTCTTCCAAAAGCTCTCCAGGTAAGTTTTGTACGCCGATTAATTTCTTCATCAATGTGACCCTCACTTGATATCTGCTGTCCAAGATAAACGTACGTGTCTGTTATCTCCAGCTTTTCTCCATCAATCGATAAATCTTCATTTCTTGTAAAAGCATTGAACATCTCTTTTGTCTTCTGAAAGTTCATTTTTAATCCCACTTCTTTACTCTTGTCAGCAAGTTCCTGGATCATACTCTGCAGCTCTGATGGGGTAGTTGCAAAAATGACTACGTCAACAGCAAAACGAAGGTGAGTTAGATAATCTCCATTAATCTTTATCCCTTTGTTGTCCCAGTTCAGTGATTGAAAGACATTTTACAATGTGGCATTAAAGAGCTTCGGAGATATGGTGTCACCTTGTCTCACTCCCTTTCCAATTTTTATGTGTGTTGTATTTTCAAACAGCAGAATCTTTGCACTTGCATTTTCATAGATGTTATTAATAATATTAACGTATGCATCTTCAATACCGCAGGATTTCAGAGCCATTGCAACTGCTGATGGTTTCGCCGAATCAATGGATTTTTCATAATCGATGGAAGTTCATATTCCCTCGCTCTTACAATTAGTTCTCTCAATACGAGGATATGATCTATTGTGCTGTAGCCACTCCTGAATCCAGCTTGTTCTCTCGGTTGAGCCATGTCCAGTGTTACCTTCAAGCGGTGTGAAAGAACTTTAGTGAAGATTTTATAAACCACTGATAGGAGGCTGATAGGTCTGTAGTTCCTGAGATTCTCAATGTCACCTTTTTTATGTAGCAGGATCATTGTAACGTTGTTCCAATCCTCAGGGATCTTCCCTTCATTTAGGCATCCAGTGAAAATTTGGGCGAGTACTGTTTCGATTTTTCCACTTGCTTCTTGTATGATGTCTACAGTAATTCCATCTTCTCCTGGAGCTTTCCCTCGCTTCATGTTCTTGATTGCATGTGCAACTTCTGCTGGGAGGACTAGAAGAACTCTGGTACTGGTGCCTTTCATGAAGTCTGGAGTACATGTATCATCCCTTTCATATAATTTGGAGTAGAAATCTTTCACTCTTGTTAAAATTTCGCCTCTATTTCTTGTTACAGAACCATTTTCTTTTCTCAGTGCCATAATCTGTTTTCTTCCCATACTGAGATGTCCCTTTGCTATCTTTAGGCTTTGGTTGTTTTCAATTGCTTTCCTCACTAGTTCACAGTTGAATTTCCTTACGTCTTCAGCGATACTTTTTTGTACTGTCTTGCATAGCTCTATATATTCCACTTTGGAAGTCACATCTTCTTTAGTTGTCCTCATCTCTCTTCTTTTTTGCATCAACATTTTGGTTTTTTCTGATAATTTGTTCACATGCAACTTGTTCTTAGACCCAGCTAATGTTGTTGCTGTTTCCATAAGAGCTTTGGTTACTTTTCTGTTAACTTCAGAAATATCCACTTCTTCTGATGTTAGGCCTTCTAAAGCAGAGAATCTGTTCTTCAGTTCCAACTTGAAGGTATTATGGTGTTTTTTAAGGTTGGTTATGTCAATACATTTTGTTTGTCTTATGAGCTTGCCACGTTCAAGTTTAGTGTTGAGGTGCATCTTACATCTCACCAATCTATGGTCACTACCTGTGTTGAACTTGTTTAGCACACTGCAGTCTTCTATGACGATTTTTTTGTTACACATAATAAAATCAATTTCACTTGTCGTCCCATTTCGATGTCTCCTTGTCCATTTCCTATGAGGCTTTTTCTTGAAACAGGAGTTAAAGATGAAAAACCCTTCTGCCTCTGCAAACTCAACGAGAGTGTTTCCACGCTGGTTTCTGTTGCAGTGACCGAATTTACCTACTGAAGTTTCATTCTGTTTGTTGCCGTTGCCCTATTTTTGCATTGAAATCTTCCATAATTATCTTTAAGTGCTGCTTACCTTTATTATTTAGATGACGAATTTCCTCATAAAATTCTTCAATTTCTTCTTCAGGATGAATTGTGGTGGGTGCATAAGTTTGAATAATCTGAGCCTTGTATCTTCTCCAGAGTTGGATAACGAGTCGTGCAGCTCTGTCAGAGGAACTTTCAACTTCTACAACTTTATCCTTCTGTTTCTTGTTTATTATAAATTCAACACCACTAGTTCTGCCAGTATCTGTCCCACGATAGTAGAAGAGATGTCCACTTTTCAGTTCAATGAGATCTTCTCCTTTTCTCCTTACCTCACTTAGCCCGACGATGTCCCAATTGATCCTTTGTAGTTTCTCTTCCAATTCAAGACGCCTTGAATCAGAAGATGGGGAGCGTCCATTATATGTAGCCATGGTCAGCATCAGATGGTAGCCTAGTCCGGTACTCCGGGGATTCTTAGCACCCTCTGCCTTCCTGTCGCACTGGCCGCTGCCTTGGCCAGGTACATTCCAGCTGCCGGAGACTGAGGGCCAAGATTTAAGTTGTGGAGTCATTTTGTAGGGGTTTGGCCATAACTCACCATGCTGGCCAAGCGGGTTGGTGAGTGTGGGATAGCATTTCCTCTAATCCCGATGGTATAGTTATACCGCTATCGGCGGTCGTCAGGGCCCCTTTAGTGGGAACAGGATGCACTACGAGAAGGCGGGGTTGACATTTTTCAAGGAGAGGCTGCGATGTTACGCATCACCTGACTACACAACATTAAGTACCTGCCTCGGTGCCAGGGACGTCGCTGGACTTATAAATCAGGGTGGGAGAGTATTGTTTTTGCTGGGGCAGGTTTGATAACAACTTAATATACGAAACTTTTAATGCTTTTTACTACCGACTGCAAAGGAATTTGGCGCACCCCCCCCAACACCTGGATCTAACAAGTTATGCCACTGATGATAAACCAACAAGATAACATGACAATGACTAGAGGGTTAATGGTGTAACATATAAGAGTTGGTAGAATGTTGCCTTCAATTTTTTTCTTGTGAAAATAGTACTGTACTTGAACATTTTTCTAAAGACAAAAGTTTTATTTATGTATCTATATCAAATTTTAATGCCACGACACGCAGACACACCTCCTCGCTCCTTAACTCCCCTCCTTCAAGTCTACCACCTTGCTTTGCACTCCTCATCTCCAAAGCAGTCGTCAGCCACGTCCCTCTCCCTTACTGTCCCGGTACACTGGTTTAGCTTTAGACTCCACTTTCTGTGTTGAGATCCCTATACTTAGTAAAACGGATAGCTGTTACCGCGAAATCCTTCGTATTCCGGTAACATTTAATTTAAAGTAATTAGGCAATATGAAGATTTGGCCCAAATATTTTTTATTCAAAACCTAAGTCTTTTAATTAAAAATCCAATTAAAGTCAAGCAGGGACTTTTCCCTTTGCACGAAAATTAGAGTGAGTCTTAAAAGAAGTTAAGGCCATAAAATATTTCTTTCATTCAGTCTTTCAGTCGCAGTCCGCTGAAGGCGAGCTGCTGAAGTTGGTACACAAGTGTTAAAAAAAATGCATTCATTTCCCCAAAATTTTCAGGCGCACAAAACCCAGGTACAATGCCAAAAGCCCAAGAAAAGCAGCAACAAGCAACAGTCTTCAGTTATTTCACTTGACTCCTCTATAAGGCCGTATCCAGGAGAGGGCCAGACAGGTTGACGCCCGAGCTGCGTGTCCTTTGGCCCGACCTAGTGACTCACCAGAGGCGTAACTAGGGCGGGGAAGACTGACCCGGCCGTAGATCAAGAGAAGGTTTAAAAATTACTGCTTGCAATCTGCTCTAATTTGGAATTGCAACTTCTACACCATTTACGGGCACACTTAGAATTCGAATTTCTTCCTCAAAATGTTCAGGGGATGCATTCAGAAATGAAGTCGCAGTTTGTACAGTGTGTCCAACTAAAGAAGAACCACGGCCTTCGTCGATAAGAATGGTGCCTGCCGTTTTTCTTCAGTTGGATGGATAAGATAAGAATGTCATTCACATTGAAGATTCTCTGGGGGCTATTCTATCATTACGGTTACTGCGAGCCACGACTGCCACATACTTTCGGCCCGTTTGATGTGAAATTGAAGATCCGAACTCTGAACCGAAACGATATATATATAATCATCATTGTCAACCATTATCAGTCCACTGCTGGACGAAATTTTCCTAAAGTTTCTTCCACAACTGTCTGTCTACAGCCTATATTCTCATGCTATTCCCGCATGCCTTTGAATTTCGTCTACCAGTCTCCCACGTCGTCTTTTTCTGGGTCCTTTTCTCTCACTTGGAATCCAGCTTAAGATTTTGGTTGTTCATCGGTGGTCCGTTCTTCAGGCAACATGTACAGCCCATTGCCATTTCAAGGATTTTACCCTGATCATGTAGTCTTCTACTCTTGTGTATATACACTATCTACAAACAAGTAATTGGACACCTGTGATAGCAAAGGAAAACGAAGTTTATTCACCTTCAATAGTTTGCGGAGCCTCCACGAGCGGCGATTACGAGGCTAGCGGTATTTTCTTCCACTCGGCTTGGAGAAGACAGGTCAGTTCCTTCAACTATTTCGGACGGTGGGGGCACCCCTTAAGTCAACGCTCCAACTCGTCCCAGAGGTGCTTAATAGGGTTAAGGTCCGGGCTCTGCGCAGGCCAGTCCATTCGATTAACCCCATTGTCACCATACCAAGCCATGGTGGACCTCGCAACATGACAGATGGCATTGTCATCCTGAAAGTAACATGGGTCCAACCCGTAAAACTGCCACAACGTAGGAAGCTCATGGTCATCCAAAATGGTGCAGTAGGTCTCGGCGTTGAGTCTACCAGGAATTGCGACCAAGGGTCCCGTGCCATACCAGGAGAAACACCCCATAGCATAATTCCGCCGCCGCCAAACTTCACAGTGGGCACAATACATTCCGGCAGGAGGTGTTCCCCAGACAGACGCCAAACCCAGACTCTGCCATCCGAACGGTAGAGGGTGAACCTTGATTCGTCGCTCCTGAGAACCTGTTTCCACTGTTCAACGGTCCACTGTCGACGTTCTTTGCACCACGTTAGCCGAGCAGCGCTATTAAACTTGGTGATCAAAGGCTTGTGGGCGGCAGCACGTCCATGATAACCAAGCAGATGGGCTTCCTTACGGATGGTATTCATCGAAAGAACACTCCCGGATGCCTGTTGAAACTTCTCGTGGATGTGGCCCATCGATTTGGTGCGGTTCTTCCGAATTTCTCTGGCCAGCACCCGTCGGTCTCTAACTCCCAGTTTTGTGGGTCTGCCGGGTCGGGGCACATTCCGACAGTCACCTCATCTTCCACTTGCCAATCACGTAGGCCACTGTCGATTTTGGGTACTTCAACATGCTGGATATGTCACGTATGGATCGGCCATTTCTGTGATACCCGACGATTACACCTTTCTCGAAATCAGAGAGCTCCGAACTGCGTGGCATCTTGCATGCGACTGTTTGCGTTGTTGTTTCCCTCACGATATTTAACGGCGGCGGCCGTGACGTGTACCAGGACCGCAAATATCGTCGATTGCAGGGGTGTCCAATTACTTGTTGGTAGATAGTGTATATATATATATACACCTTCGGAGTTCGGATCAAGTAATACGTATCATCATCATCATCATCATCATTGTCAACCATTATCAATCCACTGCTGGACGAAGGTCTCCCCAAGTTTCCTCCACAACGGTCTGTCTTGTGCCAGTCTCCTCCATGTCACTCCTGCATACTTTCGAATTTCATCCACCCATCTTCCATGTGGTCTTCTTCTGGGTCTTTTCCTGTCCCTTGGAATCCAATCTAAAATTTCGGCTGCCCATCGATGATCTGTCCTTCTGGCAGTATGTCCAGCCCATTGCCATTTCAGGGATTTAACTCTGATCATGATGTCTTCCACTCTTGTCATTTTTCGGATCCACGAGTTCCTCTTCTTATCTCTCCTGGTTACACCAAGCATGCACCTCTCCATGCTACTTTGAGTTGTCTGCAGCTTTTGTATGTCTCTTTTAGTTAAGGCCCACGTCT
This sequence comes from Macrothele yani, assembly GCA_039090855.1. Taxonomy (NCBI): domain Eukaryota; kingdom Metazoa; phylum Arthropoda; class Arachnida; order Araneae; family Macrothelidae; genus Macrothele; species Macrothele yani. The sequence continues at coordinate 34,926,261 of CM077024.1, read as the reverse complement.
CTGCACCATACGTAAGCACTGGAAGGATGCATTGTTCAAACAATTTTCTTTTAAGACATAATGGCATATTGCTCTTGAAATTTATACTGTTTCTTCCAAAAGCTCTCCAGGCAAGTTTTGTACGCCGATTAATTTCTTCATCAATGTGACCCTCACTTGATATCTGCTGTCCAAGATAAACGTACGTGCCTGTTATCTCCAGCTTTTCTCCATCAATCGGTAAATCTTCATTTCTTGTAAAAGCATTGAACATCACTTTTGTCTTCTGAAAGTTCATTTTTAATCCCACTTCTTTACTCTTGTCAGCAAGTTCCTGGATCATACTCTGCAGCTCTGATGTGGTAGTTGAAAAAATGACTACGTCATCAGCGAAACGAAGGTGTGTTAGATAATCTCCATTAATCTTTATCCCCTTGTTTTCCCAGCTCAGCGACTGAAAGACACCCTCCAATGTGGCATTAAAGAGCTTCGGAGATATGGTGTCACCTTGTCTCACTCCCTTTCCAATTTTTATGTGTGTTGTATTTTCAAACAGCCGAATCTTTGCACTTGCATTTTCATAGATGTTATTAATAATATTAATGTATGCATCTTCAATACCGCAGGATTTCAGAGCCATTGTAACTTCTGATGGTTTCACCGAATCAAAGGCTTTTTTCATAATCGATAAAAGCCATGCACAATGGAAGTTCATATTCCCTCGCTCTTTCAATTAGTTCTCTCACTACGTGGATATGATCTATTGTGCTGTAGCCACTCCTGAATCCAGCTTGTTCTCTCGGTTGAGCCATGTCCAGTGTTACCTTCAAGCGGTGTGAAAGAACTTTAGTGAAGATTTTATAAACCACTGATAGGAGGCTGATAGGTCTGTAGTTCCCGAGATCCTCAATGTCACCTTTTTTATGTAGCAGGATCATTGTAGCGGTGTTCCAATCCTCAGGAATCTTCCCTTCATTAAGGCATCGAGTAAAATTTGGGCGAGTACTGTTTCGATTTCTCCACTTGCTTCTTGTATGATGTCTACAGTAATTCCATCTTCTCCTGGAGCTTTCCCTCGCTTCATGTTCTTGATTGCATGTGCAACTTCTGCTGGGAGGACTGGAGGAACTCTGGTACTGGTACCTTTCATGAAGTCTGGAGTACATGTATCATCCCTTTCATATAATTTGGAGTAGAAATCTTTCACTCTTGTCAAAATTTCGCCTCTATTTCTTGTTACAGAACCATCTTCTTTTCTCAGTGCCATAATCTGTTTTCTTCATTTACTGAGATGTCCCTTTGCTATCTTTAGGCTTTGGTTGTTTTCAATTGCTTTCCTCACTAGTTCACAGTTGAATTTCCTTACGTCTTCTGTGATACTTTTTCGTACTGTCTTGCATAGCTCTATATATTCTACTTTGGAAGTCACATCTTCTTTAGTTGTCTTCATCTCTCTTCTTTTTTGCATCAACATTTTGGTTTTTCCTGATAATTGTTCACATGCAACTTGTTCTTAGACCCCGCTAATTTTGTTGCTGTTTCCATAAGAGCTTTGGTTACTTTTCTGTTAACTTCAGAAATATTCACTTCTTCCGATGTTAGGCCTTCTAAAGCAGTGTTCCAACTTGAAGGTATTATGGTGTTTTTTAAGGTTGGTTATGTCAATAGATTTTGTTTGTCTTATGAGCATGCGACGTTCAAATTTAGTGTTGAGGTGCATCTTACATCTCACCAATCTATGGTCACTGCCTGTGTTGAACTTGTTTAGCACACTGCAGTCTTCTATGACGATTTTTTTGTTACACATAATAAAATCAATTTCACTTGTCATCCCATTTTGATGTCTCCGCATGTCCATTTCCTGTGTGGCTTTTTCTTGAAACAGGAGTTCAAGATGAAAAACCCTTCTGCTTCTGCAAACTCAACGAGAGTATTTCCACGCTGGTTTCTGTTGCCGTGACCGAATTTACCTACTGAAGTTTCATTCTGTTGCCGTTGCCCTATTTTTGGATTGAAATCTCCCATAATTATCTTCAAGTGCTTCTTACCTTTATTATTTAGATCACGAATTTCCTCATAAAATTCTTCAATTTCTTCTTCAGGATGACTTGTGGTGAGTGCATAAGTTTCAATAATCTGAGCCTGGTATCTTTTTGAAAGTTGGATAACGAGTCGTGTAGGTAGCTCTGTCGGAGGAACTTTCAACTTCTACAACTTTATCCTTCAGTTTTTTGTTTATTATAAATCCAACACCACTAGTTCTGCCAGTATCTGTCCCACTTTAGTAGAAGAGATGTAGAAGAGATGAATACATATACAGATATACATTTATATAAAATAGAAAAACGGATGGGGGCGCAATATTTTGTGGTTTGCCCCTGGCGCAGAAATCCCTAGATACGCCTTTGTGACTCTCACTACAGTCTAGTGCCCGATCTCTTTTATATCTTTCGCCCGACCTTCTTATATCCTTTGCCCGACTTCAATCGCCAGCCACCCCTCCTAATTTCTCTGTCTGGCTACAGCCCTGGTCCTGGTTGACGATGACTTTCAAAGAGAGGAAGCCATAAAACTTTTCTAGGACGTACCCCCCCCCCCCCAGCCCCCGAAGCGTACGTGTTGGGAAGCCAACCACCAGTCAAGCGTGGTAATATAGCAGATCAATTAGTAATGACCCCTCTTAGTGAATTCCTATTCACCCTCTTTACTATGGATTTCGGAGAGGAGAGCAATTTCATATTTTCTAGGCCCTGCCGATGGTATTTTGAAAACTTTCTACGGAGAAGTAAATAACGCACTTCCTAGAAGGAAATACGTAGGGCTACCTGACGAAAAATACAAGACTCATTATTATCTGGCAAAGCCCAGATTGTATTCTAAAGTTAAAAAGCAACAACTGAAAAATGCCACATCTTGAACTGGGTGGGCGGTTGGGTGGGTAAGAAGAATTTCAGGGTGGGTCGTAGCCTACCCTCGCATTTCCTTGGCGACTTTTCTGCTCGGTGTAAAAATCTATAAAACAATTCAGTTGCTCAGTTTTTCCCGAACAGCTTCTCTGTTCAAACCGAGGTATTAAATGATCAGAACTTTTTTCATACGTTTTCTACAAGAGAAAGCAGCCCAAACACTCCGACGATAAACATCAACAACGTAAAAACGAAAGGGAAAAAAAAAACAAAAAAACTACAACCAGACGATCCTTATCTCAACGCAAAAACAAATGATATTTCACCCTGCCTACATATCTCAAAATTCTGGCGCCACTGACAAATACGGCGGCACGCTTTCCATCGAACGCGAATTCCTAACATCACACCTTGGGAACGTAGACCCAGAAAAAGGAAGTCGGAAACGGGGAAACAATAAAAACGCACATGAAACACAGAAATGCACTTGGGCAAACCATGACCCAGCGATTAATAAAAATGCGCCGCGTTAGTCACGTAAATGGGTGCCTAACGATAATTGGTTGAAACGTTTCAGTTTTACGAGGTCCTAATGTGCTAAAGGTTCTTTTTAGAGAGAAACCGCGTCAGCCTTACGCCAGCATCTTTTTTGTCCAACATTCCCGCCATTACAGCGAGAGAATAACTTCCATCATGATGAAGTATGGGGACAGCTGTACGTTTCGCTGTTATCTGGATGAAGAACACATTTGCCGAACTGCGTCGAAGAGGGGGCAGAAACGGAGGACGAGGGGGGAAGGCGAGGTCGGAATTAAGCAAAAGATTGGTGCGTGAACTTGGCCTCCTCAACTACTGGAAGGTCGGATTCTGCGGTATGTTCTTAAGACTCTTGAGTGCCAACAACAGCTTTACGTCACTTAAGATTTAGGTAACTGGCTCAATTGTAAAAGATTAGTGGGTTTCAAAGCACCATCAATCCTAGCGCCTGCTAGGGAAAACCATGATCGAGTAGCAACAGGAAGATAAAGTAAAGCGTGGAGTTGTCTCTTCCGAACGCTCCAACGCTAAAAAGGCTTCTTCGTGATGTTTTTGCCCTTAAAAAACTCGACTTTATCATAGGGGTGAAAAAATTCTCAGGGCAAAAGTGATTTTTCTGCGAACAGGGGTGGCAACTGCTGTTCAACATTTCTTTTTTTTTTTTTTTTTTAGGTTTCCGTTAAACGCAGGACCGGATTAAGTAGGGGGAGGGTGTCTGACGACACCACAGCCTAGCGGCCCACGATTGCCAAGGGCCCAGGAGCTCTGCCATACACCACAAATATATACAAGAAATAATGCACAGCTTATATATATATCATCATCATTATCAATACACTGCTGGACGAAGGTCTCTCCAAACCTCTTTCACAACGGTCTGTCTTGTGCCTGTCTCCTCCATGTTACTCCCGCATACTTTCGAATTTCATCCACCCATCTCCCACGTGGTCTTCTGTGTCCTTTCCTGTCCCTTGGAATCCAATCTAAAATTTCGACTGTCCATCGATGGTCTGTTCTTCTGGCAGTATGTCCAGCCCATTGCCATTTCAGGGATTTTTCTCTGATCATGATGTCTTCCACTCTTGTCATTTTTCTGATCCACGAGTTTCTCTTCTTATCTCTCCTGGTTACACCAAGCATGCACCTCTCCATGCTTCTTTGAGTTGCATATAACAACAACAAGAAGAACTTTTAACCGGAGCCAAATATCATCATCAGTCAACCACTATCAATCCACTGCTGGATGAAGGTCTCCCCAAGAGTTTTTTCCACGACGGTCTGTCTTGAGCCAGTTTGCTCCATGTTACTCCCGCGTGCTCTCGAATATCATCCATCTATTTCCCATGTGGCCTTCTTCTGGGTCTTTTTCTGTCCCTTGGAATCCAGTCTAAAATTTCGGTTATGCATTGCTGGTCCGTCCTTCTGGAAATGTGTCCAACCCATTGCCATTTCAGGGATTCTACTCTGATCAGGATGTCTTCCAATCTTGTTATTTTCTTTATCCACAAGTTTCTCTTCTTATCTTTCCTTGGTTACACCACGTATGCGTCCTCCATGCTTCTTTGAGTTGTCTGCAGCCTTTGTATGTCTTTTTTAGTTAAGGTCCAGGTCTCTGCTCCATACGTAAAAACACAGGAAGGATGCATTGATTAAACACTTTTCTTTTAAGACCTAATGGCATATTGCTCTTGAAAATTGTACTTTCTTCCAAAAGCTCTTCAACCAAGTTTTATACGCCGATTCATTTTCTTCATCAATGTGACTTTCGCTTGATATCTGCTTTCCAAGGTAAAATGTAGGTGTCGGTTATCTCCAGCTTTTCACCATCAACCGATAAATCATTTCTTGTATAAGCATTATACATCAGTTTTGTCTTCTGAAAGTTAAATTTTAATCCCACTTCTTTACTCTTGTCAGCAAGTTCCTGCATCATATTCTGCAGTTCTGAAGGGGCAGTTGCAAAAATTACTACTTCATTAGCAAAACGATGGTGAGTTAAGTATGTAATCATTTTTGCAACTACCCCTTCAGAGTACAGAGTACGATCCACGAACTTGCTGACAAGAAAGAGTTAAAAAGTGGGATTAAAAATGAACTTTCAGAAGACAAAACTGAGGTACAATGCTTTTACAAGAAATATAATTGCATTAAAGCAGCGCAAACAGTTCAATCTTCAAGACCAATATGCCATTATGTCTTAAGAGAAAAGTGTTCAATCAATGCACGTCCTTTCCTTCCAGTTCTTACATATCTAGCAGAGACATGGAGTTTAACGAAAAAAGACATACAAAAACTGCAGACAACTGAAGCATGGAGAAGTGAATGCAACCGAGAAAGATGAGATGAGGAACTCGTGGATAAGGAAAATAACAAAACATGATGGTCAGAGTAAATCCCTGAAATGGCAATGGGCTGGACATGTTACAAGACGAATGGATCACCGATGGACAACCGAAATTTTAGACTTTATACCAAGGGACAGGAAAAGATCTAGAACAAGACCACATGGGAGATGGATGGATGAAATTCGAAAACATGCCGGAGTGGCATGGGGGAGAGAGTAGATGAGACAGATAGTTGTGGAGGAAACTTGGGGAGACCTTCATCCAGCAGTTGATTGATAATAATGGTTGACAATGATGATGATATAAGGGAAATCGGGAGGTGAGGGTTGGATTCCCGCTTCAGACGATGTAACTCGCAATTTTTCTGAAATGTGGCTACATGGGAAACAGTGAAAATACTACACCTTTGTGATGATAATAACATTTACATTTGCCTTCCATGTATTTGTGAAAGATTATTTCTTCGGGCAAATTCATTTGCCATTAGTATCTAAAAGATTTTTGTAATATGCATGACAAAAAAGATGCACCAAGAAAGTATACAATGCTGAATCAGTAAAATATAATTCATTTGATAGCGACACGAGCTTGACTGACAAAAAATTGCTTTCATATCCGGAGAGAACTTTGTCGTGGGCCGCTTGTGTGAAAGCACAGTACTGGGAGCTCGTACCGGGGCGCAGGCAGCATCGGTGTGGCAGCACCCGCACCTACAGGTGGGCGCGAGCATAATCTGCTCCGTGTGAAAGATGCCTAAAGCTGTCATGTACAACCTCAAACACAACCGAAGTATCAGGCAGCGCAACACGAGAGTGACATCACAAACGGAGGGAACTCATGACTCTAATGTCATAGATTTGTATTTACTAGACGGTCTTGGTAGAACCAAGGGGCCTTCTTCGGAAACATGATAAGTTGAATTGTTTTTTCTTTTGTTTGTTTTTTCTTTTGTTTGTTTTTAGGGCAACAGCATCAGGACCAACAAACTTAAGCTGGCTACTTCCAGAGAGTGCCTGCAGACCATTCACATCCCACAGTATTTATTGTACCTCCATCCAAAGGAGGATGGCTCTAGGATGAAAACACCCCCTTGTCATCGGGCTAGTCTCATGTAGAAATGGTTCAACGAGCCTAGAGCTATATAAGACATCTCGAGCTGCCCCCAGACTTGACTAATGTCTCTCAATCCATTTAAACATATGTGAGATGATGTGGAGTGCCATGTGAAGCAGATAGACACACCACACCGATCCATACCGGAACTGTGCACCTAAATATAAGCAGCTTTGTTACAGATTCCCAAACCATTGTTGTTTTTTGTTTTGTTTTCTTCTTTGGAAGTTTAACGATTAACGTGAGCAACTCTATGAGTTATAAGCAGTCGCTCGTCTCTAATTTAGGGACGAGCGTTCGTGACTGTCACGGAAACACTTCAGGTTCGATCCCACTAAAGTACGAACGCTCGAACAACTAAATACCTGGCGTGCGCCGGATGAACACGTTAAGCCGTCGGACCCCGGGTACTGGCCCTCCGGTTATAAGTAAGGGCATCTTCCTTCCCCTTTCTACCTCGCTTCCGTGTGATTTCCCTATCGGGCATTTCAGCCCAAATCTCCTATCTTCCTATTTTTAAGGGTTGTTTAAGACCTGGGGTCACACACTCCCTTCCCAAAATCCTCTACATCTGACTGATCTGATCTAATTTAGGGCCACTGGCTCCAGGAGGGGAGAGAGCCAGTGTCGTAAGACAAACACACCATTCGTGTCACACATGGATTCGAACCCGGCGCCACTTGGTCGAATAATCCCCGAACATCTGTACAGACACTTCGTTGAGTCGATGCCAAGTCGTTATGTGTGTGTGTGAGAGAGAGAGAGAGAGAGAGAGAGGGTGAGTGAGTGAGAGAATATAACCTTTAATGCTAAGCAAACACAATTACATGGTACAAAACCAGAACAAAATAAAGACAAGTTGGTAAAATCATGCAACGCATTGATTATGATACGCTTTCCAACAAAACAGAAATCATTTCTCAAGTTATGAGGATAATGGCTGTAGAATAAATCTCGCTCCTATGACCTGACCTTTGACCCCATTTCGATTATATTCAACAGAACCGGTAAAGTATAGTTCCGGAACAACATGATAAAGTTTTGTCTCAATCGAAGCATATTTACGTAAGTTATAACGCATAAGGGCGATCGAATGGATCCCGCTCCTATGTCCTGACCTTTGACCCCATTTCACCCATTTTCAATAGTGTTCGTCCCCAGGTGGTCTCCTACCCCATACTGAAATTTCATCGAAATCGAGCCATTTTTACGCCAGTTATGACGCATAAGGGCAATGGAATGGACCCCGTTCCTATGTCCTGACCTTTAGCCCCATTTCGCCCATTTTCAATAGTGTTCGTCCCCAGGTGGTCTCCTACCCCACACTGAAATTTCATCGAAATCGAGCTATTTTTACGCGCGTTATCGTACTGACGGACAAAGCTGGAGCATATACGCTTCTTCAACCAACGGTTGGAAAGCATAAAAAACTATTTACGATATCTACAACGAGGACTCAGCCCCAAGTTTGAGAATATTCTTAACTTACGAGATGGTGTAGTTTCTGATTAATGTACACATGCGTCTGACGTACAGAGTCTGTGACAATTTTCACATGAGTCTTATGAACAAAGTGAATGGGAAAAATCGCCCGAGCAAGGTGAAATGGTCAAAAGGGTTCAGTTGCTAAGAGATGAAAACAAAAGTTGAACTTTATCGTTAGCACCAGAAAGCCAGCAGAGATTTGGGTTCTAGTTTGTATAAAAGTTATTTACAGTGCGATGGTTTACCACTGGGGCCGCGAATTGTTTAGTGGTCGACTTTCGTGACTGCCACGGAAAAGTCTCAGGATCGATACCAGGCACGAACGAACGCTCGAACCACTAATATCGACGGTGCGTCGTTTGGCCATGTTAAGTCATCGGACCCCGAATACTAGCCTGTAGGTTATAAATAAGGGCGTTTTCCTCCCTCTTTCTTCTATATACCTCGCTTCCGTGTGACTTTTCTGTGGAGCACTTTAGCACATATCTCCTAGCTTCCTATTTCTAAGAGTTGTTTAAGATCTGGGGTCAGACATTCCCATCATAAGGTTCTCTACATGTATCTTTAGAGTTTGCTGCTGCATTACAGTATTAACAGGTTCGTTGGTATCTTTGTTTTAGTTGTTAACTTGAAACTGTTAATAAGTCCGTAGCTGAAAGGCTAAATCTTATATGGTTGAAGATAATAGTAATTAACACGTGATAACCAAATGATAATAATTATATGCAAATAATTCTTGCGATTCGTAAATATGTCTAAGAAACTTTTATTCTTTTCTTCATTTAATAGCCTGCAAAGGTTGCTCGTTAGCTGTGATATATTTTCTAACTCTCCCGCTTAAAACTCCAATTCCTTTTTTCTTAAGGTCCCCTTTTCCATCATCTCTCGCTGTCGTGAATTCCCCTGACCTCCCGATCCACCTCAGACCTCCCAGCCTATCCTGGGGCAATCACCTCGTACTTTTCGTGACCGCTCGCTACCTAAACCTAGGGACCACTGTCTTCTCGTCTCCTTCTCCCCTGTCTTCCGAAAATGCCCTTAAGCATATCAGAAAATTCCCCGTGAGAAAGAACCACACCGCCCTCGGTTTAAATCTTAAGCCTCAAAGTAAAATGTGAGCGTCTAGTGCATTGGTCGGCAGCTTTGAAATAGAAATCTGCAAAGCATCAAAAGAGGCGCGGTAGAGTTAATCTCCATTCAACATACGAAGTGCAAATACTAAGCTTAGACAAAATGTCGTCTTAGTAAATAACCGTGCATCCGGTGTCTAATGGGGAACAGACTCTAAGAAATTTCTCTCGTGCTTTGGGGAAACAAAGGAATGGCAGCACGAGATGGAAAAAGGTTGCAATATTGAGATTCTATATGAAATCCTAAAACCCAGTATAAAATCTCTGTAACAATAGTCATGCTGTAGACGTAATCAAAATACACAGAGAAGTTGCCATTGTGTTCGTTGAGTTGACGTGTTGCACAAATTTGTATGCCTCACTGAACTGCTAAAGTCAAATAAGAACACAGATTCACCGCAGAAGACTTGTCTTCTACTGAAAGTACCAGTAACATCATAGGCATAGTCCAGTCCAAACCTACTCGAGGAAGACCAACAAAATATGGCCTAAAAACCGGGGAGGTTAAAGGTAACATTTTGTTGGTCTTCCTCGAGTAGGTTTGATGGCGCAGTGGTCTAAGCGTTGGCCTCTGACCATTCGTCCGAAGGATGTTGTGTTTGTCTTACGGCACTGACTCACTCCCTTCCCTGTAACGTGGCCCTAAATTTGGGATGGGCGAGTGCTTATAGCCTACTAAGTTGCTCGTGATGGTCGTTAACCCCCCCCCATCATCATCAAAAAAAAAAAAAAAGGAAAGATAATATGACAGCATAATTGGACAACAGAAAGTTGAGATACACCTCATACAGGAGCTGGTTTGCATAGAACCGATTCATTTATTTGACAAAAACAGCGACCAAGAAAAAAAAAAAATACGATTATGGATGCCTATACGCTTAGGAACTTAAAATTTCCACGGAAACAAATTATTCAGATAAAAATAAGTAAAAGCGAAAATGTCTACACGCTATTTCAATTAAAAAAGAAGATAAAACGGCGCAATGCTAAGAAATACGGTCAGTCCAAGTCAAGTGTAGGCATATGTGTCTCATGGAAAACAACAAGATCCGTTGTTTTCCATTAGTTCGACGGATTAAATATAAAGTTTTTAAGGGAAATGAACTTGAGTGGAGGTTACAAACTTAAAAATACGCACTTTAAATGCTACTTTTGTAGAGGTGCAATAGCTCTGAGGATGTATCGAATCGAATTTATTTAATCTATGATAGTTCGTGACAGCACAATTTAATCTTTCTGTCTGATTTTTTTCAGCGCTAAAAAAAAATTTTTACGATGTTTCACAAGTACTGACAAAATGTACAGAGAAAGAGAGAGAAATAACGAAGAAAAATTGAGAAATTGTAGTGGCTGCTAAATTATCAGCTGCGGAGGACAGAAAAAATAAAAGAAATGCCAGGAAATTAAAACGAATGTGAAATACGAGAAAACTGTACAGAGCATATTTTCAATAACTCTACGTGTGCCGTTCGTTCTCAGAACTCACATTCTCCGGAAGCAATTACAATAAAATTATCACATTCCAGAAATGGCATGTGATATCACGTTATTACCAAGATCTTATTTTTTTTTTAATTAAGCTTCTTTAAACCGAGCTTACACTTAAAAAAAAAAAAAAAAAAAAGTAGCAACCGCAAGCGAAAGGAGGCTCTAAATACCCATTACGATTAGAGGGAAAAACTGCAAATGACAATGCACAGCACATTTTCGATTTAAAGCGCGCAAAATACTTCCCAGAGTAGTGACAAACCAATGACCCTGCTGACAGTTATTAGCCTGATTACGTCGACTCACCTGGAAAATAATTATTTTCGCTCCTCTTCCTTTTCACTGGAGAGCAATTCATTGTTCTAATGATTACCCCCTAATCTATTCAAACTGTTTGTTACCTTCGTTTCCCCCACTGGCCTCAATGGCAGAACGGATAGGCGGGATACGGGGGAAGGGAGGCATTGGCGAAAGAGAAAGAAGAGTAATACCTATCAACGAACAAATTAGCGTCATTATAAATCAGGTAACAATCAGCCAAGGAGATCTAGAGGCATGCTTTATCTCCCATTTGTTATCTACCAGACAGAGAGAGAGAGAGAGAGAGACTGGATCTTTAGCTAATTCGGACCGGCAAACCTCCCTCTCTCTGTCTCTTCACGTCCCCCTTCAGAAAAGGAGGCAGGGCTCATTAGCCGTGAACTTCTGGGGTACCCGGTGAATAAGGCGGATCCCTCATGACGAAACAGAGAACATCCAGCGTCAGTGTGGCCTTATCCTCCTCATCCCCCCCCCCAGTTTCATAACATTCACTCTTTTGAAACACTCAATGAAAAAAAAAACACAAAAAAACGTAACACCCCATGAAATATTTCGCAAACACTTACACGAACTCAGGACCGCAACTAGAGATTTTTTTCTGGAGGGGTTGAATGCTATTAACAAAAGCTATATGGACAGTACACCAATATTTTTTTGCATACCATATCGATGTATTATTCATATCTTTGGGTGAAAGACATTTTTGAACAAATTAGTATATACAGTATATATGTAATTATATATACTGAAGAGCGAAGCCGAAAACATAAGAAAAACTTTAGAATTTAAAACGAAAGTTGCAGAATAACCTGAAGATCAAAACGCGCAACGCAGCAGTTAAGAAAATTCAGAATTCACATTCTATTAAGAAGAGACTGAAGCAAAAATAATTTTGACTCATACCAAGTACAACATAGAAAAGGTTATGTATTGACCGGTGTGAGTAAAAAGAGAAAAAATAGAACAACTGAATGTAGAAAGTGTCGAGAATACTGAGCCTTGGCTTTATCAAGGACCAGCAAAAACTCTGCATTTTCTCACTTCCACAAAGACCTATTTGGAAATGGGTTTCTGCAAAGTCATAGATGCAAGTAATAAGCCCACCAAAAAAAAAAATATATATATATATATATGTCATGACCTCCGCAGAGTTGTATGACCAAGCTTTAGTTAACAATTTAGCTTGCATCCATAACTTTCCTGGCCCGACCCATGCTCTTCATCTGTTACTATTAAACAGAAAGAAGATGATAATAGAAAACTCAAGTTGTAAGAGTGACATAATGAATCAGAAATAATGTTCAGCAATAACAAATTGCCAAGTCCGCCTGAGAGAGAATTTAAACCCGAATAGCAATACAAAAGTATTACAAATTCTTAAACATTGCAATAAAAAAGGAAATATTAATTTTTTTCTAAAGCACAGATTCTTGAAAGAAAACTGGATTATAAAAACCCCCTACTCCACAACTTCTGACAACACAAAAACGAGAATAAAATAAAGACAATAATAAACTAAAGAAATGCTTTCTGGAGGGGTTGAATGCTATTAACAAAAGCTATATGGACAGTACACCAATATTTTTTTAATACAATATCGATGTATTATTCATATTATGAATCAAAATTTTTTTGCTTCAGTCTCTTCTTAATAGAATGTAATTATATATATATATATATATATATATATTCTATAAAGAAGATACCTAAGCAAAAAAATACAAATATAATTTTGACTCACACCTAGTACAACATAGAAAAGGTTATGTATCTACCTGTGTGAGTAAAAGGAGAAAAGATAAAAAAATAAAATAAAACAACTGAATGTAGAAGGTGTCGAGAATACTGAGCCTTGGCTTTATCAAGGACCAGCAAAAACTCTGCATTTTCTCCACTTCCACAAAGACCTAGTTGGAAATGGGTTTCTGCAAGGCCATAGATGCAAGTAACATTCAGGTTTAAATTCTCTCTCAAACGAACTTGGAATTTCGTTATGGCTGAAAATCATTTCTAATTATTATGTCACTCTCACAGCTTGAGTTCTCTTTAATCTTCTTCTCTCTGTTTAATAGTAACAGATGAAGAGCATGGGTCGGGGCCAGGAAGGTTAATGGATGCAAGCGAAATTGTTAACCAGTGCTAGGTCATGCAACTCTACGGAGGACATGACATATATATATATTTTTATACTATTTTCAGGTGGGAATGTTACTTGCATCTATGGCCTTGCAGAAACCCATTTCCAACTAGGTCTTTGTGGAAGTGAGAAAATGCAGAGTTTTTGCTGGTCCTTGATAAAGCCAAGGCTCAGTATTCTCGACACCTTCTACATTCAGTTGTTTTATTTTATTTTTTTACATTTTCTCCTTTTACTCACACAGGTAGATACATAACCTTTTCTATGTTGTACTAGGTGTGAGTCAAAATTATATTTGTATTTTTTTGCTTAGGTATCTTCTTTATAGAATGTGAATTCTGAATTTTCAAAACTGCTGCGTTGCGCGTTTTGATTTTCAGGTTATTTTGCAACCTTCGTTTTAAATTCTAAAGTTTTTCCTTAGTCTTCAGTTTTGCTCTTAAGTATATATATATATATATATATATATATATATATATGTCCCACTTGACTACAAAGGATCAAGTGGGACATCGTGGGGCTAAGTGAGGTAAGGAGAAAAGGAGAAGATCTCATCGAACTGAAAAGTGGACATCTCTTCTACTATCGTGGGACAGATACTGGCAGAACTAGTGGTGTTGGATTTATAATAAACAAGAAACTGAAGGATAAAGTTGTAGAAGTTGAAAGTTCCTCTGACAGAGCTGCACGACTTGTTATCCAACTCTCGAAAAGATACCAGGCTCAGATTATTCAAACTTATGCACCCACCACAAGTCATCCTGAAGAAGAAATTGAAGAATTTTATGAGGAAATTTGTCATCTAAATAATAAAGGTAAGCAGCACTTGAAAATAATTATGGGAGATTTCAATGCAAAAATAGGGCAACGGCAACAGAATGAAACTTCGGTAGGTAAATTCGGTCATGGCAACAGAAACCAGCGTGGAAATACTCTCGTTGAGTTTGCAGAGGCAGAAGGATTTTTCATCTTGAACTCCTTCTTCAAGAAAAAGCCACACAGGAAATGGACATGGAGACATCCAAATGGGACGACAAGTGAAATTGATTTTATTATGTGTAACAAAAAATTCGTCATAGAAGACTGCAGTGTGCTAAACAAGTTCAACACAGGTAGTGACCATAGATTGGTGAGATGTAAGATGCACCTCAACACTAAACTTGAACGTGGCAAGCTCATAGGACAAACAAAATCTATTGACATAACCAACCTTAAAAAACACCATAATACCTTCAAGTTAGAACTGAAGAACAGGTTCTCTGCTTTAGAAGGCCTAACATCGGAAGAAGTGGACATCTCTGAAGTTAACAGAAAAGTAACCAAAGCTCTTATGGAAACAGCAACAAAATTAGCTGGGTCTAAGAACAAGTTGCATGTGAACAAATTATCAGGAAAAACCAAAATGTTGATGCAAAAAAGAAGAGAGATGAGGACAACTAAAGAAGATGTGACTTCCAAAGTGGAATATATAGAGCTATGCAAGACAGTAAGAAAAAGTATCACTGAAGACGTAAGGAAATTCAACTGTGAACTAGTGAGGAAAGCAATTGAAAACAACCAAAGCCTAAAGATAGCAAAGGGACATCTCAGTAAGGGAAGAAAACAGATTATGGCACTGAGAAAAGAAGATGGTTCTGTAACAAGAAATAGAGGCGAAATTTTGACAAGAGTGAAAGATTTCTACTCCAAATTATATGAAAGGGATGATATATGCACTCCAGACATCATGAAAGATACCAGTACCAGAGTTCCTCCAGTCCTTCCAGCAGAAGTTGCACATGCAATCAAGAACATGACGCGAGGAAAAGCTCCAGGAGAAGATGGAATTACTGTAGACATCATACAAGAAGCAAGTGGAGAAATCGAAACAGTACTCGCCCAAATTTTCACTCGATGCCTTAATGAAGGAAAGATTCCTGAGGATTGGAACACCGCTACAATGATCCTGCTACATAAGAAAGGTGACATTGAGGATCTCGGAAACTACAGACCTATCAGCCTCCTATCAGTAGTTTATAAAATCTTCACTAAAGTTCTTTCACACCGCTTGAAGGTAACACTGGACATGGCTCAACCGAGAGAACAAGCTGGATTCAGGAGTGGCTACAGCACAATAGATCATATCCACG
The DNA here is from genome assembly GCA_039090855.1 of Macrothele yani. Classification (NCBI taxonomy): domain Eukaryota; kingdom Metazoa; phylum Arthropoda; class Arachnida; order Araneae; family Macrothelidae; genus Macrothele; species Macrothele yani. The sequence continues at coordinate 34,910,691 of CM077024.1, read as the reverse complement.
TGCTGAGAGAACTAATTGAAAGAGCGAGGGAATATGAACTTCCATTGTGCATGGCTTTTATCGATTATGAAAAAGCCTTTGATTCGGTGAAACCATCAGCAGTTACAATGGCTCTGAAAACCTGCGGTATTGAAGATGCATACATTAATATTATTAATAACATCTATGAAAATGCAAGTGCAAAGATTAGGCTGTTTGAAAATACAACATACGTAAAAATTGGAAAGGGAGTGAGACAAGGTGACACCATATCTCCGAAGCTCTTTAATGCCACATTGGAGGGTGTTTTTCAGTCACTGAGCTGGGAAAACAAGGGGATAAAGATTAATGGAGATTATCTAACCCACCTTCGTTTTGCTGATGACGTAGTCATTTTTGCAACTACCCCATCAGAGCTGCAGAGTATGATCCAGGAACTTGCTGACAAGAGTAAAGAAGTGGGATTAAAAATGAACTTTCAGAAGACAAAAGTGATGCTTAATGCTTTTACAAGAAATGAAGATTTATCGATTGATGGAGAAAAACTGGAGATAACAGACACGTACGTTTATCTTGGACAGCAGATATCAAGTGAGGGTCACATTGATGAAGAAATTAATCGGCGTACAAAACTTGCCTGGAGAGCTTTTGGAAGAAACAGCATAATTTTCAAGAGCAATATGCCATTATGTCTTAAAAGAAAAGTGTTTGATCAATGCATCCTTCCAGTGCTTACGTATGGTGCGGAGACGTGGACCTTAACTAAAAGAGACATACAAAGGCTGCAGACAACTCAAAGCAGCATGGAGAGGTGCATGCTTGGTGTAACCAGGAGAGATAAGAAGAGGAACTCGTGGATCCGAAAAATGACAAGAGTGGAAGACATCATGATCAGAGTTAAATCCCTGAAATGGCAATGGGCTGGACATACTGCCAGAAGGACAGATCATCGATGGACAGCTGAAATTTTAGATTGGATTCCAAGGGACAGGAAAAGACCCAGAAGACCACATGGGAGATGGGTGGATGAAATTCGAAAGTATGCAGGGGTGACATGGAGGAGACTGGCACAAGACAGACCGTTGTGGAGGAAACTTGGGGAGACCTTCGTCCAGCAGTGGATTGATAATGGTTGACAATGATGATGATATATATATATATATATATATATATATATATTCTATTAAGAAGATACCTAAGCAAAAAAATACATATATAATTTTGACTCACACCAAGTACAACATAGAAAAGGTTATGTATCTACCTGTGTGAGTAAAAGGAGAAAAGATAAAAAAATAAAATAAAACAACTGAATGTAGAAGGTGTCGAGAATACTGAGCCTTGGCTTAATCAAGGACCAGCAAAAACTCTGCATTTTCTCACTTCCACAAAGACCTAGTCGGAAATGGGTTTCTGCAAGGCCATAGATGCAAGTAACATTCCCACCTAAAATTGTTTTAAAATATATATATATGTCATGTCCTCCGCAGAGTTGTATGACCTAGCACTAGTTAACAATTTCGCTTGCATCCATGAACCTTCCTGGCCCGACCCATGCTCTTCATCTGTTACTATTAAACAGAGAGAAGAAGATTAGGATTTCTTTTGCATTGTTTTTCAGGTTTAAATTCTCTCTCAAACGAACTTGGCATTTCGTTATAGCTGAAAATTATTTCTAATTATTATGTCACTCTCACAGCTTGAGTTCTCTTTAATCTTCTTCTCTCTGTTTAATAGTAACAGATGAAGAGCATGGGTCGGGCCAGGAAGGTTCATGGATGCAAGCGAAATTGTTAACTAGTGCTAGGTCATACAACTCTGCGGAGGACATGACATATATATATTTTTTAAAACAATTTTAGGCGGGAATGTTACTTGCATCTATGGCCTTGCAGAAACCCATTTCCGACTAGGTCTTTGTGGAAGTGAGAAAATGCAGAGTTTTTGCTGGTCCTTGATAAAGCCAAGGCTCAGTATTCTCGACACCTTCTACATTCAGATGTTTTATTTTATTTTTTTATCTTTTCTCCTTTTACTCACACAGATAGATACATAACCTTTTCTATGTTGTACTTGGTGTGAGTCAAAATTATATAGGTATTTTTTTGCTTAGGTATCTTCTTAATAGAATGTGAATTCTGAATTTTCAAAACTGCTGCGTTGCGCGTTTTGATCTTCAGGTTATTTTGCAACTTTCGTTTTAAATTCTAAAGTTTTTCCTTAGTCTTCAGTTTTGCTCTTAAGTATATATATATATATATATTTAGCTTTGAGGTTTAACGTAGAGGTCCGCACGTGCCAGGCTCGGGCGGGTTTTTTTTTAGTTTAGAGAACAAAGAAACGGCCCGAGCCGGGCTTTTTCCCAGACACTTACGACCGGGTCGGGCCAAGTCGGTTCATTCTTTTTATCGCAATGGTAAAGAAAGACAAAAAGTCGTGTTCCCCGATTTCCTGTTCTGTTTAACTGTTTTGATGTGTTTACTTACTTCCATGACATAGCCCAGGACGTCATCACAAAAGCAAGGAGAGGCAGTCACAGTGTTTTTACCAATCTGTTGATATTAAGATGGCAAAATCATTTTGAGGCTTGTTGACAACAAAAAGATTCGACTCCGAGCGTGCGTGTGTGTTCTGTAGAGTGGGGAACTGGGAGTGTCCGCAGTAGAGTGTCCGCAGTGGAGTGGGGTGTGTATGTGTGTGTTTGTATGAGAGAGTGGGACGACATCAATTTTTTCTCCTATCCCTAATCTGTATAGGGACTGACTTTTTTGTGGTGTTACGGCTTACTAGTTCAGAGAAAGGGAGATTCTGAATGCGCTTAGTCTTCCTTTTTCTCTCTTTTTAAAAGTTATATTTTTCGATAACTGCCAAAGTTTAGTTAATATTTTTAAGCTTACATTCAAGTAAATATTTTCAATAATATCTCATTTCATTATTTAATTTTCACATTTTAATAAAATAAAATAGAAAGACAAAATAATACCAAATGGCCAGATCACGGCCGGGCCTAAAAAAGATCTGCAATTGACGGGCCCAGGCCGGGATGGGCTGAGTGTCTAATATCTGAAACGGGCTGGGCCATAAACGCACGTGCTTGGGCCGGGCGGGATTACCAAATTAGGCCCGTGCAGATCTCTAGTTTAACGCCCACCGTGAGAAACTCAGTAGGCTATAAGCAGTCGCCCGTTCGTAATTTACAGCCACGGATTCCATGGGAGGCGGAGAGGCAGTGCAGTGAGAAAACACAACATTCATGCCTCACGGGATTCGAACCCAGTCCCATCGTGGAAGAATGGTGAGAAGCCAGGGCTTAGACAACTGCGACTCACTAGATATCTAATCGCTACTGTTACGGGGATATAACATTTTAAAGAATTTTTTGAATAAAACTCATATTGAGAAATGGCTTCCTAGTTTAATTGAATTAATAATCTAAAGCAACTTATGGGAATTTACTAGGAAATTTTTTCATTTATAGCAAATTTTCGGAGAAAACTCTTCTCCTTCTTCAGGCTCTCTAGTTGTTGTCACTTTTTGCTTGTCACTATCATGGTTACGGTTTACCTTGACGGTTACGGTTAACTTTGACGGTTTAGGTTATTTTTCAACAAATCCTGCCAGATGTTAGGCAGGGAAAATCCTTTGCAGTCATTGATGATGGAATTTTGTTTTTTCTCAATCTCTATTCCTTCTTTCAGTTTTCTTTTTTGGAAATTGCTTTGGAAACTGATTACTTTAAGGGAATTCCAATCCATGCTGTGCCCAGTTTCTCTAACATGCCTATCTAATCCAGTCTTGTTGGAGCAATTTTTTATAGCTGCTTTATGCTCAGCTATACGAGTTTCTAGTCTGCGACCTGTTTCACCTATGTAAGATAGTCCACAACTACAATTTACTTCATAAACTACTCCTTGCATTTTTAAAATATCTTCTTCTCTTTGAACTATTTTAGGGAAAAATTTTTTAACTTTGTTCTCTAAACTTGGAGCTAGCCTAATATTGTATTTTTTACTAATTCTCTTTAAAGCCTCAAATAAACCTTTGTGATAAGAAATTTTTCTAGTGAATTTTACTTCTTGCTTTTGTGGGTTCTTCGTACCATTAAAATTCAGAAGCTGAATTTTAATGGTAAAAATTCAGCTTCTGAATTTTAATGTGGGTTCTTCGTACCATTAAAAAAGGAATTTTCTAGCAGGTGTTCGAAGGCGCTATATAAGGCAGCAGCAGCTATTAGACTTGTAAAAGCGAGTTTCACAGGGAACGTTCTTTTGTATGGAAGGTCGTTTTAGCAAACTTTATGTGCTTAATCCTTTTATTGGCATACGCCAAAGTGAGGAGTATTGTCATCCGCAGAACGATTCCAAACTTCTTAATTAGTTTATTGCATCAGAGGCGCCATAGCCCTTCAGACTAGTGACGGACACAAGGGGACAAAAGAAAAGAAAGAAGTCAGGAGGTGACAGAATTTAGGGGGTAAAGAAAGACGGAATTTGAAGTAGGGAGACGTACTTCGGACATCAGCGAGCCGAGAGAAGATTGGGTGAAAAATGGATTCGAGACCAGGAAGCGAGATTAATAAGTAAATGAAATAGAAGAGAATTTTGTCACTATCGTAGGGTGAATAAGAAAGAGCGAATATCTTTACAAATAATCCAAGATGAATCCGGAACGACCTGCACGTATAACGAACAAGTTAATAAACAATTTGAGACTGCAAAACTTATCAACTATTCAATTGTTTCGTATTCTTACGCATGGGTTGCCGCGAGGCATAAAAAATCGAACCCCGTAACAACTGTATTCTTCCATACGATGAACCCGTTAACAGTATAATCATAATAAATATCATTATTGAACGAATTTAAGTACAGAAATTAACACTTTATAATAAAAAAGATAAAAATAGGAAAACGCATTCGGAATAATCAGGTAAAAATAATGAAGGCACTTTACTTAAACATAACTACACTGATGAATTAGAGATACCTGTCTAGTAACGTGTAGCACCACCTTTCGCCCTGATGACGGCGGCGATTCGTCTCGGCATGGACTCGACAAGACACCGGAAGCGTTGGGAAGCCGTACGGATCAACGACCCCTAAACAAGCTCCCATAGTTCACGAAGATTTGATGGAGGGAGGGGGGGGGTCAGAGCCTCGAACATCTCTCTCAAAATTGCATCCCAGATGTCCTCGATGGGATTGAGGTCAGGTGACCTAGCTAGCCAAGGAAGCGAGGTCACGTCGGTGGAGTGTTCATCCAACCATTCGGATACAATTCGGGAGCGATGGCACGGCGCATTGTCTTGTTGCAGGATGAGATCCCCAGTGGGATGTTGAAGACGCACAAACTGGAACAAATAGTCGTCCAGGATATCCCGGTAACGTTGACCTGTGAGGGACGATGTCACACGTACCAGGGGTCCCATTTCAGTCCACGTAAACAGCCCCCAGACCAGAATGCCACCCCCACCAGCTTGAAGAGTACCCTGCTGGCAAGAAGGATCCATCGATTCATGTGGTTTGCGCCGTATACTCGTATCTTGCCATCCGCATGTACCAACGTGAATCTCGACTCATCAGTCCAGGCAACATTTTTCCACATGTCTAGGGTTCAGTGGCGATGTTCCGGCGCCCATGCTAATCTTTGCACCCTGTGGTGTGCGGTCAGCAGCGGTACCCTCGTGGGACGATGGCTTTTGCACCCCATAGCGAGCAGATGGTTCTGGATGGTGTGGCTGCTTACACGTTTTTGTGCACCAGCGTTAAATTGCCGAGTGATTTCTTGCAATGTTGCCCGTCTATCCGCTGTTACAATGCGAGCTAGCCGACGATGACCCCGCTCATCCACACGCTGTTGTCCACGGCAGTTGGCCCTTGCAGGGATGGATTTATCGGATTCGATGTACTCACGGTGCACCCGTGACACAGTGGCTCATGAAAATCCCAGTGCCTGCACGACTTCCGAGATGGAGTGACCCATTCGTCGGACCCCGACAATTTGCCCACGATCAAATGCGCTCAGATCCTTTCGGTCTACCCATACTGCGTCCGACTCTTACTAATTCCCGTCGCATCACTCCTTATATTGTCGGATCGCTGCATACGTCATGTCGTTTCCGTTTACAGGGCCGCCCACAGCGCTACATTTGCATAACGCCAGCTGTCTCTAATTCAATTACTCTTCAGTGTATAATATAAAGACAATGTACTGAAACACAACTATGATATAAAGACAATGCACCGAAGCACTGTGTCTCTTCTGTCTGGGGTAGCTCCTGTCTGAAGGACCAAAAGTGACAGCGATTTATTTTTATTAATCCTGTTCAGTGGCAGGCGAAAGAGCCATTTTGTGCGACCCACTTTATAACTAATTATCGAGGTATCTTATCCCTAAAAAGACTATATGTCAGCATCACTATTTAACATCTGTTTTAAACAAGTCTACGAATCATTCCAGTTTTGTTTTGTTTTTTATTGAGGCAATAATTAACATTTTATCTACTTTCCAGGACAGCAGATCCCCAGCAAAATTAATTTAAGAACAAATTTACTTCCGTTGCTGAGGAGCAACAGACAAGGTACGTTCTCTGAGAGAGACTGTTGAAGGTTTAATTCCGTTCTTACGAATTTTATTGCGATAACTGAATTTGTAATAGTTTCTTCGCATTTATTGAGAACGGAAATCCAAATGCGGAAAAATTAATTTCTTTTTCAAGACGTACCTATCAGCTATCATTAATAAAGTAATTACGAAAGATCTCTAGAAAAAAAACTGAAGATGTCCAGAATTTCAATTACAAGAAACAAAAGAATGAGAAAGTTAATTTTAATTTGTTTACTTTCAAATTGAAAAAGTATTTTTGCAATAGTTGAAACACACTTTCCAGAATTGCAGTTCAAGAATTCGTGTAATCGTAAGGCCCAAAAACTAGTAAATCAGATGCAGATCTCGTTCCAAAAAAACGCATACAAATATATAAAAAAGCATATAGAAGCAACCCAAAACTTTTACCGTAGGTGAACCTCAATGCATTAACGTACACAGTGAATTTCGAGTTTTCATCCCAGACTTCATTAGGTAGCACGATTTAATGATTAAAAGATGAGAAATATATACAATTAAAACCATGAGCACTTTCGAGGCAGCGGCTGCCTCTTCTTCAGATGTAATAAATAGAGACACATTTATTCTATATATAATATAGATCATTGTATTGTGGGAAGCATGGTAAGTTATTAGCCAATAGTAATCTACATGCGCCAAAATGTTGCGTATACTGTTGGCCCAATGGTCTGTGAAGAAAACATGGAAATATATTATAGAAATAAATGGTGTAGGGTGGGGTGAACATTCAATTTTAAGTTTATATTACAATTTATAATTTACTGTTTTAATAAGGGATTTTCAAACGTTATGTAACTCATAGGGGGCATGTTCATTACAACATTGCTCACCGGAAGCCTCTATATATACACTTTCTGCAATTAAAAGGTCATCAGGTTTACTAGGCAGGGTTCCCACTCAAAAGTAATAAAAAAATTCCCTGACTTTTCCAGGTTCTCCAGGTGGTTTTTAAAGTTTTCCATAGTGGCATGTTGCAAAGAATTGTTACATTTCATTCCATTCCATTCATTTTTCTCACTAAAGCACACACTTGTAAATTCTTTACGTAATTCATCTTTATAAAATTACCTGCTTTTCATTAATAACAACTAACGGTGCACATTATTTTCTGTACCAAAGTTCCAGTGAACTTTTGTGAATACTACCCACACGGAATTTGTAAATACATTCCCATAGAAACAGGTCATATGTAAGAAAAAATATGTCAGTTGAATAGTTTCAGTTTTTCTATAACACAATGCAGCTAGGCTTAATGATGGAATGGCTCTGTTCAAAGAAACATGTTTCAAGAGAACCAACAGACAAAGGACTTTGATCCATCATTTGGTTGGTTCTTCAAGCAGGAGCCATTGTGCCTAATTGTTCCATGTTATAACAACTGCCTGCAGAAATTGAACAAAAGCTTAATAACTGGCAATTTTAAAAATTCAATTTTGCATCTTTTTTTAGAGAATAAAGGAAATACTTAATATAACTGAAAGTAAGATCTACCAAATTCTAGGCAGGCAGTAATTCCAAGCAAAAGTTTGAAATCTTGAAAAAATAAAGTATCCATTGATTTTTACAATAACAAAAAAAAAGGGGGGGGGGGTAGTTTTACCTGAGTTTTCCCTGACTTTTACAAAAAAGGGTAAATTTCCCTGAGTTTTCCCTGATTTTTGGAACTATTTTCAAATTCCCTGAGAATTCCAGGTTTTCCCTGTTTTCCAGGTTGAGTGGGAACCCTGCTAGGAGTATTAATTATTCTTACATTACTCCAGTCGGGATTAAGATCATCTTGTGTAACAGATTTGGCTTAGGGATGTACAATACATGCCTGTTTTAATATTGTATTTATGTTCTTTAATTCGTAATTCAGTATTACGTTTTGAAGGTTTAACGACCACCGTGAGCATCTCAATTTGCTATAACCAGTCGCCCGTCCCTAATTTAGGGCCACTGGTTTCAGGGAAGGGAGAGAGCCAGTGCCGTAAGACAAACACAACATCCATGCCTCATCGGGATTCGAACCCGGACCCCTTTTGGACGAATGATCAGAGGCCATCGCTTAGACCACTATTGATTATTTAATGCAAATGCAATTGGCAAAAGTGAAATGATTTAGAAGATATCAGTCCAAAGGGACTGGGTTTAAATTTGAAAGCCGAGAAAGAGGAAGGAGGTGTACCGAAAATGATAAGTGGGTTTTTTTATTTATTTATTTTTCTGAAGCCGTCAAAGTGGTAAAGAAGTTTTGCCGTTTTAGTACAACTTGGTTGTGAATTAGCGTAAGGTCTACAGGCCCAGAATATGGCGGCCCAACGGGAATTCTCCCGGTATCCCGACGACCCAGTCCGAGCCTGATCCTGTTGGTCTGTTTCGTTGAATGTTCAATCAACTACTTCCGTAAAAAGGGAAAATGCTCGTAATGGATTTAGAAGCTTGATCACAGAACTTGGAAGCTTGACCACAGAATTTGGAAGCTTGACCACAGAATTTGAAAGCTTGATCAAGTTTAACCTACTTTTTGTCTCCATGGGATGGATATATCTGCAGTGGAAAAAGTTGAGTGCTAATGTATCGTCTATGCTCTAGGCTTTAAAACTTATCAGTGTGGGAACACAATTCTGGAGGGGAAAATTAAATCCAACTAAGGCAGAGATTAACGACACAGAAGATAGCAAAACACCGCTGCTAATGCGAATCCTCAAATAAAAAAAAAACTCTGGGCTCTGGTGGGGGTTCTAATCTGTAAATCCCTATCCTATAGTTGCGGTTCTGCACGAACTTTTACTGTCGTATCAAACCACAAATTTTAGATATGATACTACAAGTGCAACCCCAATCCCACCATATTTTCTGCATGTCTCTTGAAAAAAAAAAATGCAATAAAAAATTACGTGCTTATGTTATCACTAGTCTGCAAGCTCGAATTCTGTATTATTCCTTGCATCAATACTGTGCAAAATTAATATTGTATAACGCTCTTCAAGCTGAATTGTTCCTATTCTTTGCTTTGTCAGAGACTTTTGTTGCCTCACCAGACACTCGAGTGTAATTAACTGTTTTTTTACTATCATCAATGTACAGAACCGTGTAAATAAGCAGTAGCGTAAGCTACAAGCATCTGTAAATATTTTTTTTTGTCATACATCAATTGAGATGATTTATTCAAGCACATCTCCTGTATCTTTCTTCTAATAAATACTGTGTGAAAACTAGCGTCCAGATTACACGCAACTGCGTAATTCAGCCGTTTTTGACGTTAGCACATATAAATGCATACAACACGAAAATTATGCACATTTCAACCAAAATGTATTTTCAGTAAGTTTGGTCTTTTGACATATACTCACCTAACAAGTAAACTGATTGAAGAATCAATCACTTACAGGAAATGTAGGTTCCTGGCCTTGATCACCAATCTGACCAACAACTGCGGTACCGTTGTGTATTAAGCTAGTCAATTAGTGTAAAAATGAGAGGCACTATGAGATTTATTTTAATCCCATTTTTCCAATCAACAGCAAGAGAAAAGCTTCATACCTTTTGTGACCAGTCTTTAATAAACATGTGATGGCATTTTTTTTTACACTGATTTTGGACACGATTGAAATGTTTCGTCCACTATCACGTGATCTTGCACTAGAAGCGTAGAATTTGCGCAAAACAAAAGAAATACAGGGTAGGGATAATTAAAAAATGCTGTGCTATGGCTTGTAACAGATATAATAAGTTAATATGTGGCAGAAATTACCTTTATGAATGGGAGTTTGTCTAGGCCTTTACGTGACTCTCTTTGCGGACTCGACACAGAGTTCATACCGGATGCTCAATTCCTGCCACGTGTTTTCTAACATCTGCGGAGTGATTTGTGCTAACGCTGCAGTACGGAGGTTAAATTCTGCCCGAAGGGTAAGGAAAGATGGGAGTGTCATGCGCAGTAGCCACTGCGCACCACGCGCTAGAACGGCGAGGAAAGAGGAGAGTTTGATGCGCTGTAGTCACGAACTTCCTCAACAACACCCCACTGGTCACTGGAAGTTAGGAACTTCCCCAACAACATATTCAATGACAACTGGTGTCGCCGCGATGGACCTACACCTTGGCCTGAAAACTCCCCATATCTCACTCCTCCCGATTTCTTAGAGTGGGAGTTTGTTAAGAGTATCGTCAACGCACAATGACCTCAAAGCCCAGATGATTTGAAGGTGAAAATTTCTGCAGCGTTCGCACAAATCCCTCCGCGGATGTTAGAACACGCGTGGCAATAATTGAGCACCCGGTAGGAGCTCTGCCGAGTCCACAAAGGGGGTCATGAAAAGGCCTAGACAAATTCCCATTCATACAGGTAATTTCTGCCACATATTAACTTATTATATCTCTTACAAGCCATACCACAGCATTTTTAAATTATCCCTACCCAAACGGATCACCCTGTACATATGTATCGCTAGCGAAAATTATATTGTTAATGCTGAATTCATCGCAATGTACGCGGAACTCTCTAACCTTAATGAATTGAATTTTTTATTTCCTTTACCAAGAAGAGCAGTCTTACGTCCCTAATTCGGGCCACTGGTTCCATGCGGAGGCCAACACCACGGGACAATCGCACGATCTATACCCAATCCTAGGCTCCGGCGCCCTAGCTCAGCCCTGACAATTAGCCAGAAGAAGGCGTTTCTAACTGCTAGACACTGCACTGAAGAGCAATTGAATTAGAGATACCTGCCTAGGAACGTGTAGCACCACCTTTCGCCCTGATGACGGCGGCGATTCGTCTCGGCATGGACTCGAGAAGACACCGGAAGCGTTGGGAAGTCATACGGATCCACGACCCCTGAACAAGCTCCCACAGTTCACGAAGATTTGATGGAGGGGGTCAGAGCCTCGCACATCTCTCTCGATGGCATCCATGATGTGCTCGATGGGGTTGAGGTCAGGTGACCTAGCTGGCCAAGGAAGCGAGGTCACGTCGGGTGAGTGTTCATCCAACCATTCGGATACATTTCGGGAGCGATGGCACGATGCATTGTCTTGTTGCAGGATGAGGTCCCCAGTGGGATGTTGAAGACGCACAAACGGGAGCAAATGGTCGTCCAGGATATCTCGGTCGGTAACGCTGACCTGTGAAAGACGATGTCACACGTACCAGGGGTCCCATTTCTTTCAGTCCACGTAAACAGTCCCCAGACTAGAATTCCCCCCCCCCCCCCACCAGCTTGAAGAGTACCCTGCTGGCAAGAAGGATCCATCGCTTCATGTGGTTCGCACCGTACTCGTATCTTGCCATCCGCATGTACCAACGTGAATCTCGACTCTTCAGTCCAGGCAACATTTTTCCACATGTCTAGGGTCCAGTGGCGATGTTCCCGCGCCCATACTAATCTTTGCACCCAGTAATGCGCGGTCAGCAGCGGTACCCTCGTAGGACGATCGCTTCTGTACCCCATTGCGAGGAGATGGTTCTGCCGAGGAATCGGAACCATCAACGCTGCACTCTATTGTAAGCAACTGCGCAGTGTGGAGGGAGCAATTCAGCAGAAACGGCCACATCGGCGCCATGGTGTCCTTCTCCAACATGATAACGCACGCCCTCACAGTGCAAACATGACCAAAATGGCCATTCAGAACATGAAACGGGAGATCCTTCCACATCCGGCCTATTCCTCAGATGTCGCCCCCTTCAGACTATCACCTGTTCCAATCACAGTCGAATGCACTCCGTTGCAGAACGTTCAACAATTATGTTGATCTCTAGAATTTCCTAGATGATTTCTTTGCAGCAAAACCTGCACGTTTTTTCAAGAATGCCATTGCAGAATTACCCAGACGTTAGAACACCATTGGAAACAAAGGGATTGATTCCGTTTTCCTTTATGGTGTAATACATTCATGTAGTGCGGTGAAAAAAACGGCATGAACTTGTTATGCATCAACCCAATATACAGCGTGGCTTTCGAGAGAGCACTGTGCCAAATTTTAGTCAGATAATTTGGTGGAGGGAGTACTTGCTTCCTGTGTTTCTAACAACGGAGAGACTATTCCAAAGTTTTGGCAATTTCAAATTGCGGCCGACCCACCGCCCCCGTCTAACTCACCCTTACGCGTAATTTGGCAGAAAATGACCGGCTGTAGGTGACTGTCAGGGTGCCTTTTTTTTTATATTTTTAAGAACTATACAATATACGAGTATATACACCGGTGAGCCATTCCATTAAAACCACCCCCAGCCTAGAGAAATGAGTGCGCCTGGAGACCGAACGGTGACGCAGGTAAAGTTCACAGAGCAGTATATATACAACCCGAGGACCGTCTTTCGGTTAATAGAGTGTTCGGAGTCCAATGGGTAAAGCTGCCGATGTATCGGAGTTTGATAAAGGACAAATTGTGATAGCACAGCGCCTCGGAACTACGATCTCGGAAACATCGAGGCTTGTGGGTTGTGCATCTGCAGTGAGTACGTATCAAAAGTGGTGCATATATGGCCAAACGACGAACCGTCGTCCAGCCGTCTCTTGTCCGCAACTCATTGATGCCAGAGGGGAAGCGGAGATTGTCGCGCACTGTTCACAGCGACACAGTGCGAGAAATCACCAGCAGTTACAACAGTGGCGATCAGGGCAATGTGTCACAGAACACACTTCATCGCAGCCTTTTGCGCATGGCCGGCCTGCATAGCAGAAGACCCAGTCGGGGCACCATGCTTGCTGCACGTTATTGCCAACAACACATGAAATGGGCCCCAAATCATCGAGATTGGACCGCGGATGATTGGAAGAAAGCGGCGTGGTCCGACGAATCAAGGTTCTTGGTGCATCACGTAGATGGCGGAGCGCGGGTACGCCGATTACCAACTGAGGCTATGGCACCCGCATGCACTGTTGGATGGAAACGGACAGCCGGCGGCCTGTGGGCGATGTTTTCTTGGGACACTTTATAGGCCCCATTATCCCAATAGCACAATCCCTGACAGCTGTCAGGTATCTGAACATCGCTGCGGACCAAGATCACCCATTCGTGGCAATTGTGTTCCCTGCTGGTGATGGCCATTACCACCAACACGATAATGCGCCATGCCACACACTGCCAGAATCGTCCAGGAGTGGTTCGAGGAACATGCTGGTGACTTTCTGTTAATGCCCTGGCCTCCAAATTCACCTGACATGAATTCAATAGAACATTTGTAGTTTGACTTGGAAAAGCGGGTTCGCGCTAAATCACCACCACCCCGAAATGTGCGGGAACTGGAGGACCTGCTGTTGACATGGTACCAGATACCACAGGATACCTATAGCCACCTCATAAAATCGATGCCTCGCCGAGTGACCACTGTTTTGCAGGCCAAAGGGGGTCCGGTCCTACAGCTTATTAGGTAGGTAGTCATAATATAATGGTTCATCGGTTTCAAAGCCCCCCCCCCCCGCAAAAAAACGACACCAGCTGGAGTTGATAACGCCTGGGCTGGTCTTCGAAACCCCAGACCACTTCTTTTTTCAGGACTGCACCCGTGGATGTAACCCCCACAATATCATGCAACAAACGGTGGGGGTACATCAAGGGTTGACTGTATATACATTTTACCGACATAAATCACGATTAGTGAGCAACTTTAAAAAAAAAACTTGCAGGAGAGTAATTTAAATTATCCCATTAGCCTAAAATGCGCGAGGTCAATGAACAGAATATCTTTGTTCCCAGCTGAAGATGATAAATCATTGACATGATGACTTGATTCTCTTGTATGGACTGATAACGAGTAAATTATCCCTCTTACCTAAATCGGACACGTGCTAGCACAAATGGGCTACTTACTACAGCTTCTAGCGTTGCTTTCGCCAACACACGGGAAACGAGAAACTTGAAGAATTCTGAATATTTTTATTGTCGGAACTCACTGCAACATGAGGATCTCAGAAGTCAGTACTGCTTCAGATGAAAACCCACTTGGTTGCCCGCGCATTAAATGCCGTTTGGATGAATACGTGGTAAACAACGCTGGCGGCTAGTTTTGAAGACGTGGATGTGATTATGGCACAATTATTTCCTTCCCGGAAACCATTTCATTATCATAGTTATATATATATATATATATATATATATTCGTGAGGCACCTGAATGCTTGCTGCAGAGGTTTCTGAAGACATAACACCTGTTTTCTTTCTTATTTTTTTTTTTGACCTCGGATGTTCCCTCCTGTCTGCACACTGAAATGGGGGGGGGGATGTGGTTGGTGTTTACCATTTCACAAAACATAAATCCTTGAAGACGTTAAAAAAACAATGAAATACAATTTCGTTTTTCGTCGTGCTATATGCTGGGAAATTATTCTTATCAGTGTGTGTGTGTGTGTGTGTGTGACGGTACACACCAGCACTTTAGGGTGACGTTGAACACTCGTCAGCTCCAATAAATTAGCAGCTTCAATGAGCCTGCCTGATGATGTTTTTCAAAAACTGTCACGGAGGTCATACTATAGTCGGAAGATTAACTTATATCCAAGTTTCTTGGGCCGAAGGCCATGATTCGACAAACTCCAAGTGACGCATGGGTAATTACAAATATAATCACTCCCATTACAGAGAAATGAGAGAACCAATGTTTTTCCTCATGGCGAGGTCATAAAATTATCCAATAGCGAGAAAAGGACAGAACGTTGCCCGGGTTTAAGTAAAAATACAATATTCGGCTCACGGATGCATACGATTTGACTTATGGCACAAGACTAGGTTTTTACCCAATTGTACAGTATTTTCTTGCAATATGCAAAAATGAAGTTAATAACAACCAGATGTTTTATATAGTCACGACTGTAGGCTTTTTTTATTGTTTTTTCTCGTTTTTTTTTAATCCAGGTGCCAACATCTTTCCCGTCTTTTGATGAATAAAAAAAAAAAAAATTATTCACACAGTACGTGATATACGACAACGAAATAATTGCTGTCTGCAATACTGAGTGTAATGCCTCAAACTTCAGCAACAAAAAATAAATAACTGGCTACATAGGAAACTGAGAATATGGAGCTTCTGTGGCTAAACTGGCATTAATTTGTGCTTGCCATGTACTGGAGATGTCAACAATCATTACTTCTTGCAGATTCGTTTCTCAGTCATTTCTGTAAAAAACTATATAAATAAATTTGAGGTTATTTCTCATGGTCTCGTGGTAAACGTTCGTGACTGCCACGGAGAAACCTCAGGTTCGATCCCAGGTAGGTACGAACGCTCGAACCACTAAATATCCGTCGTGCGTCGGATGGGCACGTTAAGCTGTCGAACCCAGTAATAAACAAGGGCGTCTTCCTCCCCCTTTCTACCTCGCTTTCGTGTGACTTTCCTATCAGGCACACTAGCGTCAGACACTCCTTTCCTAAAATCTTCTACATATGATCTGATCTGATCGTCTCAAATTAAAGTTATTTCAGCTAACTAACGTTTTCGATATCTAGTAAACACACACACACACACATTTCAACTTTGGGAAGCATTTGTTTAGGGTATCTTATTAAAACTTCCTTGAAATATTTTTCAGGAGAAAATTGAACATTAGGTTTCTTCTTTTCTTTACAAAAGGTTCTGCAGTAAGTGTATTTCTGTAAACGTACTTGTGAACTTCTTTGCACATTTGAATTATTCTTCTGCTGAAGGTATGTAATGGCTTCATTCATTTTCTTCACTGTTATCTCTTGAATACCAATTGGATTTTCACTAATAAGACCCTTGTATATCAATTTGATCTTTACTGTGGTGCCTAGTCTCTTGTATGTTTGTTAGATCTTCACCATTAAGTCTATTGTACATCAATTAGCTCTTCACTGCTAAGTCAATTGCAAGTCAATTAGATCTTCATTGTTAAGTCTCTTGTAAATCAATTAGATCTTCACCGTTAAGTCTGTTTTATGTCAATTAGTTCTTTAAGATTCAAGTCTCTATTACGCCAATTTGATGTTCACTGTTAAGTCTCTTGTGTGTCAATTAGATTTTCACTGTTAAGTCTCTTGTACGTTACTGTTACACCTTCGCCGTAAAGTCTCTAATATGTCAATTAGATCTTCTTAGTTAAGTCTCATGTTGTCAATCAGATCTTCACTGTTCAGTCTCTTGTATCTCAATTAGATCTACACAGTGAACTCTCTGAGCATGTCAATTAGATCTTCAATGTTAAGTCACATGCTGCTAGTTAGGTCTCCATTGTTAAGTCTCTTGTATGCCAATTTGAACTTTACAATTAAGTCTCTAGTATGTCAATTAGATCTCCATTGTTAAGTCTCGTGCTGTCAATTAGATCTTCAGTATTAAGTCTCTTGTATGTTGATTAGATCTTCACTGGACACAAGTTTTGAATGATACGCAATCAATCCATATATTCCATATAGACACCAAGGTCCAGTTCATTCATAAGCTACACAACTCTTTTATAGTTACGGTCGACTTTATATAAATAGAAACCGAAGGCAGAGCGAAAAATATCGCGTTATCGAGAAAATATTAGGCACATAGGGGGTGTGGACGGAATTTTACATTATTCGAGTTATCAAGAATTTCTTCTTATCGAAGTTTGAGTGATCGAGAGTCAACTGTACATAAAAATAATCTCCACCGTTTTAAGTATTCTTGAAGCATATACCTACTAGGTATAAATAGAGAAGTTTTAGATTAATTCCGTACGTTTCAAAGATTTATAGTGCACATTTTAATATTTTCTCTCACGCGGTAGTTCAAAATGTTTGTCTCCTGAAATACAAAGGTCTAAATCTGGTGTATTAGAAAGGGTTTAGGAGGCCAAACAGTAACATGCACGAAGTCGAGAGCATTGCCTATGCTGCATTAATAACTCTTCTTTAAGGGCTATTTTGCAATCAACGAAAGGCCTCTGTTTAAACTTTCAGGCAATTTTTTGGTGTGCAAACCGACATACGATACTGACAATTACTCTAAATAATTTTCCATTCTCTAGAGACAACTCTGGTAATTTCAAAGTATTACGTCATGCATGAAGTTTAAGTAAATTACGCATGTCTCACGTCACCAAAATAACACTCATATATGGAACAGTTCGTACGGAACTTTCTATAATCTCATGCGAGATCTTCCTGCCGCCCCATTGGCGCAGTGGTCTAGGCGCTGGCTTATGACTATTCGTCCGAGATGGGTCCGGGTTCGAATCCCGGTGAAGCATGGGTGTTGTATTTGCCTTACGGCCTGGCTCTCTCCCTTCCCTGGAACCAGTGGCCCTAAATTTGGGACGGGAGACTGCTTATAGCCCAGTGAGTTGCTCACGGTGATCGTTAAAACCCTCCAACCCCGAAAAAAGATCTTCCGTTTTATTTCACGTATTCGGAAGTTTCCCATTTGACTATGCTTTGCGATAACCATCGACAAAATTGATGGACATCTAATAAAAGTTGTTGGTCTCAGTTTGGGAGAGGGCCAGAAAGAAGTATGACGAGGAAGAACAACTAAAAAAAGGATTACATGGTGAACGTCATGCCGATTTTTCCAAGCTGGCCATGACAGGAAGTTTTAGATCGTAACACAAACAAAAAACGTTTTAAGTGCATCACTTAGGGCTAGACTAGACTTTTGACTTCGGCCCCCGTCGTCTGCTTCAGCTATCGTGCCAATGGAATGCCGGGAGAAAACGCCGACGCAGCTGCAGCGCCACGTTTCTCCCGGCATTCCAAACCATCGGCACGATAGCTGAAGCAGACGACGTGGGCCGCCCCGGTGGCGCAGTGGTCTAAGGCGTTGGCCTCTGATCATTCGTCCGAAGGGGTCCGGGTTCGAATCCCGGTGGGGCATGGATGTTGTGTTTGTCTTACGGCACTGGCTCTCTCCCTTCCCTGGAACCAGTGACCCTAAATTAGGGACGGGCGACTGCTTATAGCCCATTGAGTTGCTCACGGTGGTCGTTAAACCTCCAATAAAAAAAAAAAAAAAAAAAAATAAAAAAAAAAGACGACGTGGGCCGAAGTCTAAAGTCTAGCCCCCTTTTTTTTTTTTTTTTTTTTTTGATTGAAGGTTTAACGACCACCGTGAGCAACTCAATGGGCTATAAGCAGTCGCCCGTCCCTAATTTAGGGTCACTGGTTCCAGGGAAGGGAGAGAGCCAGTGCCGTAAGACAAGCACAACATCCATGCCTCGCCGGGATTCGAACCCGGACCCCTTTCGGACGAATGATCAGAGGCCATCGCTTAGACCACTGCGCCACCGGGGCGGCAAAGTCTAGCCCTAAGTGCAAGTTGTACACAGCTTTCTAAACAAAACATTGCCCAACTAACCGAAAATTTGATGCACAATATGCAAAATAGGAAGTGGCAGGCATTTTACAGACCTTAGCGATAACTGCACATAATGTCATTTTGTACAAAGTGCTACAATTTCTTCTTACAATTCTTTCGCAAAAATCAATTATCATGCTAACTAAAGGGCAATGTGGCATTTTGCCAGCACTTTTGAATGAAATTATTAGCGACAGAAAAACTCGAAACTAATCAGTTAATTAGATAAGGTCATAAAACGTTTTAGTAATGACTGATGCGTTTGTGAATTATCTTTACTTCGTTGTACCTGAAAGCAAGCTTCATGAAGAACGTTGGCGAACTTTTTTATAAAATTTTTAAAATGATGAAAAGGTTTTTCTTAAAAAATGCTGCTAAAAAAACAG
This sequence comes from Macrothele yani, assembly GCA_039090855.1. Classification (NCBI taxonomy): domain Eukaryota; kingdom Metazoa; phylum Arthropoda; class Arachnida; order Araneae; family Macrothelidae; genus Macrothele; species Macrothele yani. The sequence goes on along the minus strand of CM077024.1, from coordinate 34,891,435 downwards.
CACAGAGCAAAAAACATAACGAATTGCGTTTCTTCGTCAAATCGAGCGGATGAAAAGGCAATTAATCAACAGCTCTACTACGGAATTATTTCATTAATTTCCCGTCAGCAAGAATAACTTGCCTTCACAAATTACACACACACACACACACACACAAGCGCGCGCACACAGTACCGTGTGTATGTGTGTTTGGATCCAAGTCATTCATCTGTTTTGACCAGATGTCACGATGAAAAGGCCTCCTCGCAAGAGGGTACATAAAATTTCAACTTTATCGCCAGTCTGCCGATAATTCAAATACTCTAGACAATTTCTCACCACCAGAGAATCAGAAGAGGCTAGGGGTCATGTAATGGGGAGCGGGGAAGAGTGGGAGACACAAAAGGTCCCGGGCAGGTTTTCTTGTGGCACTCCCCGGTCATCAACAGCTTCGCTCCAATCGGGAGTTGACCTCGATTCCACGGGGGCAAGGGCCCTTGATCGCACTCTAAACAGATTGCTTCGAACATCATTCATTCAGTCAGTTAAAGGAGGACCCTTGAAAACCTCCATTTATAAAATGGAAGAAGGAAAGCACAAGAGAAGCAATATATACATAATGCGGAAAAACCTTCGGGTTTTTTTGTTCAAGGGTGATTGAAGAACAGGACATTATCATCAAGTGTTTACGGAAACGGTGACAGGGGGTGGTAGCAGCCGAAGAGTGTAAGCATGCTCATAATGTTCGAAGTTGATAATTCATAACTTTGTGAGCCACTTTTACATGAACTGTTATGTCTAAACATCAAATTGCTACAAGAGATACGTATAATTAACAGGACTGCTGGAAGGTATGCGTCACGTGAATGCCACGAATTTTAATTCGTAATGTGTTATCGACGACACAAGAGAATTCTGTATGTGCAACCACCGTTTTCTTTCAGGATTTTTTGGCAGAGGGGGGGGCAAATGGAACCTTAGAGGGGGCAAGTTTTCCATTTGCTGTATATATATATATATATATACTGATGACGTAGTCATTTTTGCAACTACCCCATCAGAGCTGCAGAGTATGATCCAGGAACTTGCTGACAAGAGTAAAGAAGTGGGATTAAAAATGAACTTTCAGAAGACAAAAGTGATGTTCAATGCTTTTACAAGAAATGAAGATTTATCGATTGATGGAGAAAAACTGGAGATAACAGATACGTATGTTTATCTTGGACAGCAGATATCAAGTGAGGGTCACATTGATGAAGAAATGAATCGGCGTACAAAACTTGCCTGGAGAGCTTTTGGAAGAAACAGCATAATTTTCAAGAGCAATATGCCATTATGTCTTAAAAGAAAAGTGTTTGATCAATGCATCCTTCCAGTGCTTACGTATGGTGCAGAGACGTGGACCTTAACTAAAAGAGACATACAAAGGCTGCAGACAACTCAAACAGGCATGGAGAAGTGCATGCTTGGTATAACCAGGAGAGATAAGAAGAGGAACACGTGGATCCGAAAAATGACGAGAGTGGAAGACATCATGATCAGAGTTAAATCCCTGAAATGGCAATGGGCTGGACATACTGCCAGAAGGACAGACCATAGATGGACAGCCGAAATTTTAGATTCTATTCCAAGGGACAGGAAAAGACCCAGAAGAAGACCACATAGGAGATGGGTGGATGAAATTCGTAAATATGCGGGAGGGACATGGAGGAGACTGGCACAAGACAGACCGTTGTGGAGGAAACTTGGGGAGACCTTCGTCCAGCAGTGGATTGATAATGGTTGACAATGATGATGATATATATATATATATATATATATATACTTAAGAGCAAAACTGAAGACTAAGGAATATATATATATATATAATTTTAACTACTATATTTATATACACTGCTGGCCACTAAAAATGCAACACCAAGAAGGAAGCATCCGATTGGCCTGAAATTCGCAGCATACGTCGCCCGCGAGATGACATGCAAACGATTAGCATTGCAGGGCATATGCTAATCATGTGCGCCCGGCACGCCACCGAGAAGCACTATAAGAAGGGTGCACAGAAGGCGGTGTGTAAGTAGTGGAAGTGTGTTGTGCTGCCGGGCCTGTGCGTGGGAAGCTTCCTGATGCCTCGTCGCAAAATACGGCAGTCATTCCACCACGTTTCGGAGTTCGGCAGAGGACGAATTGTGGCTTATCGCGACAGCGGTTTATCGTACCGAGACATCGGCGCCCGTGTGGGATGACATCCAGCCACAGTGAGGCGACTATGGATTCGGTGGGTGCAGGAGGGACGGACGGACCGACGTGAGCGATTGCCGCAGCCGCGGCACACCACCTAACGAGAAGACCGGTATGCTATGCGGCGAGCATTGACGGCTCGCACCGCCACATCACGAACGTTAGCGTAGGAATTAGGGTGTGTTGCGCAAAAACCTGTGTCAGCACGTACCGTCCGACGTCGTCTGCAGGACAGGGGAATCGTCGCACGGCGCCCGTTGTTCCGATTACCATTGACGTTACACCACCGGCGAGTGCGGCGACAGTGGACCGTTGAACGCCACACCTGGACTACGGAATGGCACGACTTGTCTTCTCCGACGAATCCCGCTTCTGCCTGCAACATCACGATGGTCGGATCCGCGTGTGGCGGCACCGCGGCGAGAGACTGTATGACGCCTGCATGATGCATCGCCATACCGGTACGTCGCCTGGCGTTATGGTTTGGGGCGCAATTGGATATCACACCCGCACCCCTCTGGTACGCATCGCCGGTACACTCAACAGCCACCGCTACATCTCCGACGTTTTGGAGCCTGTAGTCCTCCCTTACCTGCAGGACCTGCCAGCGGCCACGTTTCAACAGGACAATGTGCGCCCGCACGTGGCACTCATCGTGCAACAATTCATCACGGCCCACAAGGTGTCGCTGCTGACGTGGCCCGCCTGTTCTCCCGATATGTCGCCCATCGAACACGTCTGGTAGCTGATCGGCAACCGAGTGGCCCGGCAAGCACCACCCGCGTCTACGCCTGATGAACTGTGACAACGTGTGGAAGCAGCCTGGACCGACATACCCCAAGCCCACATTCAAAGCCTCTTTCGTTTGATGCCGCGGCGCGTAGCGGCCGTTATTGCCAGCCATGGGTGCCACACCAACTATTGATGACTGCGTGTTCCGGAAGTCGCACGGGCCTGTAAGCTCAATCGTTTCATATTTGTATCTGTTGTTATGCGTTCAGTAAATCTGGCTTTGCTATCTCGTGTCCTTCTTGGTGTTGCATTTCGGTGGCCAGCAGTGTATATAGAAGTAATTACTTTATATGTAGCACAGGGCCGCATTTAGAGGGGGCCTTGCCCCCTCCCCCGGAAAATGTTTCATTTTTTTTTTTTTTGGTTAAAACGCGACTTACACTAGAAAAAAATGTCTTAATTTTTATAAAAATGTATCAACTTACATTAGAAAGAAATGCTTTAATTTTTCTCCAATTTTTCATCAACTTTAATCTTGTTCCAGATGGTGGATTTCCACCCTCCACCCCCTCCCCCCCCTCCACCGAAGAAAAATTCTATATACATTCCTGATATAGTAATTACTTCTTCAAATATTTCAGGAATAACAAATTTTTTTCAGCTAAAGGAAAGGGTGAGGGGTCCGCAGGCTTGAAATTTTTATCTATTAAAATGCATTCAACGTCAAGAGATCCTGAATCACGATTCCCAGACAATTAGGTATGATTAGTCTACTTATTATATTATGAAGAATATCATGCGTCGTAATGCACTTTTTAATAAAATAAACTATAACTAGTACCATTTGAATAAATATTTAAAAGGATATAATTGGAGAAATATTTGTAGCATAAAAAGAAACGAAACTTCCTTTTTCATCATAGCCTGAATTTATTAAAATTTGGTTCGGTAACCTAAAATGTCTCGGGGGGGGGGGAATGGTCATTTCCGGGAGGGCTTCGCCCCTGGATGTATGCCTGAAAGAAACACTGTGTGCAACGTCTTTTGAGAAATGTTTTTACAATGTACATGGGCAGCCGCAGAGGCGACTTTAGATGTTTTCGGACCCCCAAGGCGCTAAAAGAATCACCCCCCACCTCCACCCCTCCTCAACGCTTCAGAAATTTTCATCAGTCAGATTAAAAAAAAATTAAGTCAGGGAAAAAGTTTTTACCTTTTTTAAAATGCCATTCCATTTGTAAGAAACAGTGGTAATGTAATCACGTTGTCTGTCCGTGCACATCGAACATTTTAGTTGAATAAATAAATAAATCCATCGTTCTTTCCACGTTAAGTAACGCACAGCAACCGAAAAATTGTTAATCGGCCGCCGCCGGGAAATTGAATCCCGAATCTCTCGATATCTAGCCGAGCGCGTTAGTTTTACACCACAGCGGCCAACAATTCACGGCGCTATGTGTGTTTTTCTTTTTCAGTCAGCATCTGACATCATAAATCCGTAAAATGGGCTCAGCTACTGAGACGTCTCTGGTGGGCATTAACGGCACTGGCTATATATAATTATAACAATAACCCAAAGGGGCGAGATCCAAGGTGAATAAAAAAATCCATCGCTCTTTCCACGTTAAGCAACGCACAGCAACCGAAAAATTGTTATTTCGGCCACCGTCGGAGAATTGAACCCCGAATAAAAAGAAAAAAGGAAAACGCACATAGCGCCGCGAATTGTGGTGTAAAGCTAACGCGCTCGGCTAGATATCGAGATATTCGGGATTCAATTCCCCGACGGCGGCCGAATAACAATTTTTCGGTTGCTGTGCGTTGCTTAACGGGGAAAAAGCGATGGATTTATTTATTCAACTGACGCCACGGATTTAGATGATTTTCGAACTTTTTAGTTTCTAGAGGCATTTCAAAAATTATTTTTGCGGCTAATAGGAAATCAAAGGATATTAAGTTTGCCACTTTAAATATCCCATATACTTCACGGATTTGCCCCAAAGGGCTGTCTGTCAAAGTCGAAAATTTAAAAAAATGAAGTTCTGCTGTGAAAAAACTATTCAACTAAAAGGAAGGCTAAATGATTTTAACTACAGTATTCCTTTCAAAAGACGCGCATCAATAAGAACTCGAAAATTTGGAGCATCAACAACAGCAAGGAAAAAATACAGAATATGTTACTAATATGAGGAAGCAAAATATCCAATACAAATAGAGGGGTCGCTTTAATGAGTGATTTTTCTTTTAGTCCGTGAAAACCAAAACAAAACTGTCAATCCAAGTATACGTTTTAGGGGGGCCCTTAAGCTCTTGGGGACCAAGGCGCGCGCCTAGTTGGAAATCCGCCCCTGGGCAGCCGACATGGCCACGTGACCAGAACTCACTTCCTGCGAACATAAACATAACGGTGCGGAACAAACGGGATTGGTGTGTAAGTGCCATAGGGCTGATCCTGTTAGAGAATTCTGGAACTTAGCGACCCGAACTCCGAAAATATGACACATCAAATGTGTCAATTGCAAAGCTGGAGGGCGTCCTTTCGTTTGCTGCGAATCTGTCATAAAAAGTGTGGGTCAAACGTCACATTTAGGCTGTACACCGCAGAGCCAAAAGTATTCAAGGGGATCTCTAAGCAGCTCAATATCATTGGGATTGCTGTCTACGGATGGGAGAACCCAAGTTCGCGACTGAACCGAAGAACCAAGCAGCAATTGCTGTTTTATGAAAAAAGCGTTAAAAAAGAAACCCTCATCGCATCAAAATCTACTTAAACAAAACTGATATCAATGAAGACATGGTTTAAAAAAAAATAGGGGACGGGGGTGAGGCTAATAGACATAAAACAGGACCGCCAGCGAAACAGCTGCTGGCACTTAGCACAAGTTCCGAGTCTTTCTCTAATGAGTTGTGACTTGTGGTGGGCGAGCCGGCTTTTTGCTCAAGCAACACTAAAAAACACCAACGCGACTGTTGTGCGGGGAGGGGGTTCTGTTGTCAACAAAGAAAACTGAAAAGTCACATCGAATTCCATCAAAGAAGACAACTGCACGCTTCTCAAAATAAAATCTCAAAAAGCACCAAGTCTTGTCCTTTTTGACTTTTTTTTTTTATTCGCACGGAAGACCGGAAATGAATACTTTTCACCGAATCTACATTTATTTTTATACTGGTTCTTCAGGGACACCTAAAGAATATACGCATGTTAAAAGAAAAAGCATGTATTTGAAACTGTAACATCACGTTAGATTAAACAGAGAACGAATGATAAATAAAGTAAGTTAAAATATCGTCAAAAATGCCATTTTATTGCATGGGTTTATCTATCAACACAGTCGCTCAACAACACTACGCACTTCCGTTGGTAGTCACCAATTCTACGTTGGGTGCATAGTGATGACCAAAAGATGCTCCTCAAGTGTGGGGGAAAAGACGAAAATCCCATGGCGCGCTAGATTCGGACTCCTGATGGGCATGGGTCAATTGCACTCATTCCAATCTCTGATCGTTATCTAACAGGTCCAATAGTGGCACTCAGAAAGGAAGACAACAACGCGTTTGACTACATTCACCGAGCCCTTGCTTAATAGAGAAGGGAATATGAAAAACCGGTGGGTGGAAGAGAGAGCCTACAGCATAAGATGCTCTCTGCAGCACAAATGCTCCACCGACTAACTGAAAAATAGTGGTATCATTGAGTCATTCATCAAACTGCGATTATAACATGAAGTTTATTTTATGTACAGCGAAAATATATGGTCTTCTTTAGTGCGATTTACTTTCCCTTGAGATCCAGTCTAAAATTTAAACGTAGCCAAGGTCAGCATCAGTTGGCTGCCTAGTGCCGTCGTCCGGTGATTCTTAGCACACTCTGCCTTCATATCACATTGGCTGCTACCTTGGGCAGGTACATTACAACTTCCGAAGACTGAGTGTCAAGTTTTAAGTTATGGAATCATGTTTTTGGGGACTTTGGCCATAACTCACCAAGCTGGCCAAGCGGGTTGGTGTGTGTGGGATAGCATTTCTTCTAATCCCGGTGGTATAATTATACCGCTATTAGGTGGTCGTCAGAACCCCTTTAATGGGAACAGGATGCATCCTGAGAAGGCAGGCTATGATATGTTTGCGCATCACCTGACCTTGAACTGAAGTGCCAAAACAACCCTGGCATACCTCTCCAATACCGCGTTGGTCTTCCTTGTGACGGGGCATGGCCTTCACGAGCTAGCACCGTGGAGGCAGTTCACCATACTTCCTCAAGACCGTCCCACCATACCGTAATATTCGCCGGTGAAGGATTCCTGGGCATTGGCTGCAAGTTGAACAGAATCTCAAATGTGTTCGATAGCGTTTAAATCCGGCGAACGAAAGATCCAAGTCAGGATGCCAAACAACGTGGAATGTTCCTCTAGCAATAATAGGCACGACTGTGGACGTGTGCGTGCGCTGGCGCATTGTCGTGATGAAAGAGGTCGCACCGTCAGAGTGGTTGCATGATATGAACGGGTGCAAATGATCTCCAAGAATGGTTACGTATAGCCTCAACCGGTGTGAGCGGCATATAGACGTATGAGTAGTACTAATGCGTGCCAACTGAAAACACCCCACACTATAACATAGCCACCTTCTACCGGCACTGTCCTTTGTAGGCATGCGGGATGCATTGCTCCATGGGGTTGTCGCCACAACTGGAATCGGCCATCTACCCGAAATAGTTGGAACAGCGATTTGTCGGACCAAGCTTTGTTCCCGAACGCAGTGTTCCAGTATTCGTCGTCCAATGACTGTGTTCCCGAGCGCAGGCGTGGCGCACAGCCATGCGTCGTCGGGTCATCAAAGGCACGCGGGTTGGCAGTCTGCTCCGGAACCCCATAGAACTCAGGGTACGTTGCACTGTTCGAACGCTGATGCTACTACTAGCCCGCCCATTGAATTGCGCTGTGGTTTGAGGCAGTGTTGCACGCCAGACGCCACTTTCCTCGATCGTCCAGGGCTTTTCAACGGCCACACCGGTCTTGTACGCTGGATGTTAGTCCAGGCACACCCTTGAAATTGTTAAGCGTGTAAATCCAAATTTCGTTCCAAGATGGAATCACCCCATCTCCCGGGTGCCGACTATCACACCACGAAATCAAAATCAAAATTGCTTAAATTCTGATACGCTTCCATCTGACCTGCGAATGGTATTACTTGAGCTTGCGGAGATATCTGCCACTATATATGTCGTTTGCGGATCATACTATTCACGGCATAGGTATGGTGGCATGTAATGAAAATGGTAGTGCCCTTCTCAGTTTTTTTTTTTTTTTTTTTTTTTGGTATCTCAGTGCATATATTTACATACCCACACGTACTATAAGTGCAATTTTCCAGTAACAGAAAAAACTTTGAGGGAGTATCTGAGTGTAGTTATCTCTCACAGGGGAGAAGCTCTGGAACAGGGGTGGCTCTGGAGTGCAATTAGCCCATGAAGCGGGAGAGGTTGAGAGGGCAACTGACCCTTTTTGGAGTTTATTGAGTGCAACTGAGCAACACCCCTCTTGAGTATCCGTGCGCTCAGTTCTTGTAATCTACTAAACTATCGTATATTGCATAACTTTTTCCACCCTGATTAATAAGCGGTGCTTTAGAGAGATTTTGCTGCGGTATAGAACCATTTTCTTTTCACCACTTTTGTAGTACTCCAAATAAACTTCTTTTCAAAAAACAGTGTTAGACTAATTACACTTTTTTAAAAATGCAAACTTTTATTACTTTAAAAGAAAAAGAACAGTAATGTGTCCTACCTCCTACTTCTAAGGTGGCATTTCTGCTCCTGGCTTGTCCGGCTTCGTTTCTGGCAACACACCAGTAAGTTCCCGTGTCTTGCTCTCTTTTGGTATGCAAGACGTGTAGAAAGAATAGTGATCCACTTGGCAGAACCATTCTGTTCGGTGTATCCTGCACTCGTGAGCCTTCGTGGTACCATTCGATGGAAGGTAAAGGTCGTCCCTCGGCTTTGCAATTGAGCGTCGCCGGTTCGTGCTTGCGAACCAAAACATCGGACGGATGTTCTGTGATTCGAGGTGGCCTACTCTGACCTGAAAGAAAGAGCAATTCATACTTTAGCTAATTTACATACACATATATACGCCATTCCAGTTTATCAACACATGCTAAACACCTTATACAGTTATAAACCTTTCCCCAAGACAGACAATTAAACTATGCTACCCTAACAAGAGCAAAAACAAGAAAGATGGCGTCACATTATCGAGTATTATGTGCACGCTTTTTGATTCATTATGTCATAATACGAAATCTAAAAATAATCGAACATTTATCGGCGGCCGCCAGAGTGGCCGAGTGGTCTGAAGCGCCGGCTTCTGGCCATTCTCCCGACATGACCCCGGCTACAAGTCCTGGGTGACCAATGGCGGTGGCTCTTATTCGCGTGGTTATTGTTAAGTAATGAAGTGGGAACCAGCTGATGAGAAGAATCGCTGCTTGCAGGTTCCTATGTCATTCGAGCAGGGAAGCAAATAAAGATTTAAACAAATGGAACGTAACAATAATTAATTACGCTCGCACTCTTGGATCTTTATTTTTCTGAGTGGGAGGGGAAAGGAAAAATATCAGTTAGTCAAGATAAACAGTATATACTTTCAGCAGGAGATGAATATTATGGATGGCTTTCACTACAGATTTCCCTGCCAAAATCTGTTCACTTTCATTTTAGCTTGGATGCCCATGCCAAAGCCATCCATTACTCCACGAAATCTCGAACAAGACTCCCTTTTTGTGACCACTGTGTATTTCTTCCTTTCACTCAAGTAAGATGCTCCTGACGTAAGAAGCTGATTGCGTTTAATTTCCTACCGACGAATTGTCACTGGCGGGCTTTCTCCTGGAAAGTATGTCCTCTAACGACGCGGGGATAAAGGAGGGGTGGGTCATTTTGTTCGTTGGTGGTCCCGGTCGACGAAGGAATGACTTTTCCCGAAGAATCTGCCGAGCGTCTTTTTTCTTTTCTTTTTTTTTTTTTTTTTTTTTTTTTTTTTTTGTTGTTTTAACTGAAGGCGAATTCCAGCTGCTGTTCGTACACAGAATAATCACAGTCACTATTTAATTATATTTTAAATATTTCCATATTAACACTCTGCCCCATCCCTACTCCGCACCAATGGCCCTAAATTGGGGACAGCGACTGCTTATACCGCTATGAGTTGCTCATGGTCCCCAAGCAAACAATTTTTTGGCATACGGAATCTTACAACTTGGGTTTGCGATAACTAATAATTTGTTCGCCACTGAGAATGCAGTCGGACGAATGGAGAATTTTTTAATCGGTCTTTTAGGAGCAGTGGTACTAAGCGGAAACAACACACACGTACGCACCCTAGCAAGAAAACTTCAACTGCTTGAAAATATGCGCAAAATGTCACAATTTATGATTATACGAAGTAAAAGGTAAAAAAAAAAAAAAAAAAAAAAGCGTTCGTTCTGAAACAACAACAACAAAAATATGCCTAAAATCTTCCTCATACCGAAAGGAATACGACTCGGAAAAAGAAAAAAAAGAATACCCTACATCGGTTACCTACACACAAATATATATATATATACTGCCAGAAGAACATACCATCCATGGACAGTAGAAATTTTAGATGGGATTCCAAGGGACAAGAAAAGACCCAGAAGAAGACCACATGGGAGATGGGTGGATGAAAGTCGAAAGTATGCAGGAGTAACATGGAGGAGACTGGCACAAGACAGACCGTTGTAAAAGAGACTTGGAGAGACCTTCGTCCAGCAGTGGATTGGTAATGGTTGACAATGATGATGATGATGATATATATGTCATCATCATCATCATTGTCAACCGTTGACAATGATGATGATGGTTGACGATGATGATGATGATGATATATGTCATCATCATCATTGTCAACCATTATCAATCCACTGCTGGATGAAGGTCTCCCCAAGTTTCCTCCACAACGGTCTGTCTTGTGCCAGTCTCTCCATGTCACTCCCGCATACTTTCGAATTTCATCCACCCATCTTCCATGTGGACTTCTTCTGGGTCTTTTCCTGTCCCTTGGAATCCAATCTAAAATTTCGGCTGTCCATCGATGGTCTGTTCTTCTGGCAGTATGTCCAGCCCATTGCCATTTCAGGGATTTAACTCTGATCATGATGTCTTCCACTCTTGTCATTTTTCGGATCCACGTGTTCCTCTTCTTATCTCTCCTGGTTACACCAAGCATGCACCTCTCCGTGCTACTTTGAGTTGTCTGCAGCCTTTGTATGTCTCTTTTAGCTAAGGTCCACGTCTCTGCACCATACGTAAGCACTGGAAGGATGCATTGATCAAACACTTTTCTTTTAAGACATAATGGCATATTGCTCTTGAAAATTATGCTGTTTCTTCCAAAAGCTCTCCAGGCAAGTTTTGTACGCCGATTAATTTCTTCACCAATGTGACCCTCACTTGATATCTGCTGTCCAAGATAAACGTACGTGTCTGTTATCTCCAGCTTTTCTCCATCAATCGATAAATCTTCATTTCTTGTAAAAGCATTGTACATCACTTTTGTCTTCTGAAAGTTCATTTTTAATCCCACTTCTTTACTCTTGTCAGCAAGTTCCTGGATCATACTCTGTAGCTCTGATGGGGTAGTTGCAAAAATGACTATGTCATCAGCAAAACGAAGGTGGGTTAGACAATCTCCATTAATCTTTATCCCTTTGTTTTCCCAGTTCAGTGATTGAAAGACATTTTCCAATGTGGCACTAAAGAGCTTCGGAGATATGGTGTCACCTTGTCTCACTCCTTTTCCAATTTTTATGTGTGTTGTATTTTCAAACAGCCGAATCTTTGCACTTGCATTTTCATAGATGTTATTAATAATATTAATGTATGCATCTTCAATTCCGCAGGATTTCAGAGCCATTGCAACTGCTGATGGTTTCACCGAATCAAAGGCTTTTTCATAATCGATAAAAGCCATGCACAATGGAAGCTCATATTCCCTCGCTCTTTCAATTAGTTCTCTCAGTAGATGGATATGATCTATTGTGCTGTAGCCACTCCTGAATCCAGCTTGTTCTCTCGGTTGAGCCATGTCCAGTGTCACCTTCAAGCGGTGTGAAAGAACTTTAGTGAAGATTTTATAAACCACTGATAGGAGGCTGATAGGTCTGTAGTTCCCGAGATCCTCAATGTCACCTTTTTTATGTAGCAAGATCATTGTAGCGTTGTTCCAATCCTCAGGAATTTTACCTTCATTAAGGCATCGAGTGAAAATTTGGGCGAGTACTGTTTCGATTTCTCCACTTGCTTCTTGTATGATGTCTACAGTAATTCCATCTTCTCCTGGAGCTTTTCCCCGCTTCATGTTCTTGATTGCATTTGCAACTTCTGCTGGAAGGACTGGAAGAACCTGGTACTGGTACCTTTCATGATGTCTGGAGTACATGTATCATCCCTTTCATATAATTTGGAGTAGAAATCTTTCACTCTTGTCAAAATTTCGCCTCTATTTCTTGTTACAGAACCATCTTCTTTTCTCGGTGCCATAATCTGTTTTTTCCCCTTACTGAGATATCCCTTTGCTATCTTTAGGCTTTGGTCGTTTTCAATTGCTTTCCTTACTAGTTCACAGTTGAATTTCCTTACGTCTTCAGTGATACTTTTTCGTACTGTTTTGCATAGCTCTATATATTCCACTTTGGAAGTCACATCTTCTTTAGTTGTCCTCATCACTCTTCTTTTTTGCATCAACATTTTGGTTTTTCCTGATAATTTGTTCACATGCAATTTGTTCTTAGACCCAGCTAATTTTGTTGCTGTTTCCATAAGAGCTTTGGTTACTTTTCTGTTAACTTCAGAAATATCCACTTCTTCCGATGTTAGGCCTTCTAAAGCAGAGAATCTGTTCTTCAGTTCCAATTTGAAGGTATTATGGTGTTTTTTAATGTTGGTTATGTCAATACATTTTGTTTGTCTTATGAGCTTGCTACGTTCGAGTTTAGTGTTGAGGTGCATCTTACATCTCACCAATCTATGGTCACTGCCTGTGTTGAACTTGTTTAGCACACTGCAGTCTTCTATGACGAATTTTTTGTTACACATAATAAAATCAATTTCACTTGTCGTCCCATTTGGATGTCTCCATGTCCATTTTCTGTGTGGCTTTTTCTTGAAAAAAGAGTTCAAGATGAAAAACCCTTCTGCCTCTGCAAACTCTACGAGAGTATTTCCACGCTGGTTTCTGTTGCCGTGACCGAATTTACCTACTGAAGTTTCATTCTGTTGCCGTTGCCCTATTTTTGCATTGAAATCTCCCATAATTATCTTCAAGTGCTGCTTACCTTTATTATTTAGATGACGAATTTCCTCATAAAATTCTTCAATTTCTTCTTCAGGATGACTTGTGGTGGGTTCATAAGTTTGAATGATCTGAGCCTGGTATCTTCTCGAGAGTTGGATAACGAGCCGTGCAGCTCTGTCAGAGGAACTTTCAACTTCTACAACTTTATCCTTCAGTTTCTTGTTTATTATAAATCCAACACCACTAGTTCTGCCAGTATCTGTCCCACGATAGTAGAAGAGATGTCCACTTTTCAGTTCAATGAGATCTTCTCCTTTTCTCCTTACCTCACTTAGCCCGACGATGTCCCAATTGATCCTTTGTAGTTTCTCTTCCAATTCAAGAAGCCTTGAATCAGAAGATAGGGAGCGTCCGTTGTACGTAGCCAAGGTCAGCATCAGATGGCATCCAAGTCCGGTCCTCCGGGGATTCTTAGCACCCTCTGCCTTCATGTCGCACTGGCCGCTGCCTTGGCCAGGTACATTCCAGCTGCCGGAGACTGAGGGCCAAGATTTAAGTTGTGGAGTCATTTTGGAGGGGTTTAGCCATAACTCACCACGCTGGCCAAGCGGGTTGGTGAGTGTGGGATAGCATTTCCTCTAATCCCGATGGTATAGTTATACCGCTATAAATAAAACCGTACACCCTAAAAGAAAAACTGCGCATTATTTGAAGTTGAGAATTTACGAGAAACAGTCTTACTGGTAAAACACCTTCGACGAAAAAATTTTTTTTTTCTACAGTCGGTTTTAAGAAGCGATTATAGGAATAAATAATATATATCTCGGGGCCAAATTGTCTGCATTTACGTCCTCCCTGTATGCACGATTATGTATCGGAAAAAACAAGTAGCGGACATTGTTTTCATAGTTTATGCTTTCCATCGTAAATAAAGTATTTTTCAAATCGAGCTAAATGGCGCACAAATATGGTGTGTTGTCCACAGAAGAACACAGTGATACGACAAACAAAATTTTCAGTAAATTTAGTCAATCTTTTTTTGTTTTATTTGATTGAAGGTTTAACAACCACCGTGAGCTACTCAATGGGTTGCAGTCGCCCGTCCCTAATTTAAGGCCACTGGTTCCAGGGAAGGAAGAGAGCCAGTGCCATAAGACAAACAAACACAACATCCATTCCTCACCGGTATTCGAACCCGAACCCTTCACGGACGAATGGTCATAAGCCAGCGCTTACACCACTGCGCCACCGGAAGGAAGGGGGGGGGGTTATATTTACGTACAATATTTTGAAATGTTATATTTATATACAACAAAGGTGGAGATTGGCTACAATAAACTGCTTCCTATTTGAGCAGGGCCGTAGCTATCGGGATGGCGGGGTGGGGGGTCATAGTAAGAGCGTAAATTCGTGCTCTGCGGAACGTAAAAAGTAGATGTGCTTTACGAGTAAATAAATTTTACCGAAAATTTTAAACTGACAGTTATGCAATTTAGTATTTTCCTTTTTAAAGACTATTTATTGTTGGTTAGTAACATAGAGTAACTAGTGTCTTTCAGAAAGAGCAGGTTAATCTGTACCCTGATACACGTAACATACTCTGATATATGTAGGTACTTTATATGCATTAAAAGAATAGTCCAAAACAGCGGACTATTAATTCCTTTAATACCTCGCCTGGTAAAAGCAGTGGCAGCCCGTAATTCGACGAAATCCTGTCAGAAAACAATCAGTGATGGCTCGTGAGCTGAACATTTCAAGAATGTCGATGTCACGTGTGCTGCGGAGTGACCTAAGGTTGAGAGCTTAGCGGTGGCGTACAGGGCACTTCCTCACGCCACAACTGAAGCAGCAGAGGGTGCTAAAAGCGAAAAACGCTTGCTGCTGCGTTACGCAGACAATCGCCACAGACAGATCCTTTTCTCTGATGGAAACATTTTCACTCTTGAAGAGGTTTTCAACCGTCAAAATGACAGGGTGTATGCGTCAACCTCATTAGAAGCTCAGGCGAAAGCCCCAAGGATCATGAGGGGCCGTCATCCTGCTTCTGTCATGGTTTGGTGGGGAATCTCCTACGAGGGTACCACAGAGCTCCATTTCTGTAAGAAAGGAGTGAAAACATCCGCCAAGGTCTACCGGGACAGGGTTTTGAAGCCTGTTGCCAAAAATGTGAGTCACACCTTCTTCCAAAACCGACAGTGGAGCTTTCAGCAGGATTCCGCACCTGTCCACAAGGCCAAGTCAACCCAGGAGTGGCTTCAGGAGAATTTGACAGACTTTCTCCAGCTGATTGGCTTTCAAGCAACCCAGACCTCAACCCATTAGACTACAAGTTATGGGAAACACTGGAGTATATGGCTTGCAGAAAGAGACACCCCAGTATTGACAGTCTCAAACGCTGTTTGGTGCGGGCAGTAGCAGCTTTCCCTGTGGAGACCCTGCATAAGCTATTGATGAGTGGCCACAGAAACTCAAGGACTGTGTGAAGGCAAAAGGATGCCATTTTGAAAAGTAAGTGATGGGTGGGCGCCATGCATTCACAAATGTACTACTGATGTCATATCACAGCTATATTAAAATATCTTTTAATTTCTTTTGTTATTTCATTAAATACTTTGCAACAGTATTTATGGTAGGACTAGGTATATTAGTTGCAGGTCAAAGTCGCCCAAAGTAAGGACTGATAACCATTTTAATGATGACAAAAAATCGCAGTCTGAATTTTAAAGCAGTTGTGAGCACATCAACGAATTCTATATTGAAACACACATACCATGGCCGCCTGCAGGACATTTTTCAAGGGGGATCAAGTGTAATTAACTAAGGTTTGGCTAGTATGTAGAAAACAGTAATTCGTGGAAATGAAAGATTAATACTATTACTATTACTTACTTACTAGAACTACTATTATTATTACTATTATTAGTATTAATTGATGCTGCTCTTGAAGAAAGTGTATGTTAGTAATAGTCATGTATTATCATGTACAATGCTAACTGTTTTCAAAACAATGAACAGTGTCGAGCAGGGCCACGCCAAGCCTTTTAAAAGTTCAGCACACACAAAAAAAATAACAGTAATTGGGACTAGTGTTCAAAAATTCTTCTTCACATAAGAAGAATTTTTGTTAAAAAAAAAAAGGGGGGCTCTTTTAAGGGCCGTACTCTGTTTTGGAAAAATACTTCACACATGTGAAGAAATCTCGTTAAATAAAAAAAAAAAGGGCTCTTTTAAGGGCCGTACTCTGTTTTGCAAAAACACTTCACACATGTGAAGAAATCTCGTTAAATAAAAAAAAGGGGGCTCTTTTAAGGGCCGTACTCTGTTTTACAAAAATACTTTACACATATGAAGAAATCTTGTTAAAAAAAAAAAAAAGGGGGGACTCTTTTAGGGGCCGAACTTGTTTTGCAAAGAGAAATATTGCAGTCCACATATATGAGACTGGCCCAGAAACACGGCACTATGGTTTAAAAAAAATAAATAAAGTACCAAACTCCCCTCCAGCCAGTTAAAAAAAAAAAAAAAAAAAAAAAAAACGAAAAATTCCTGAGAAGCGAGGTGAAAAGCCGACTCCTACACGGGAACTGAGCAAACGACAATTGTGTGAGTTAAGGTGCCTTGCAACACAGGGTTTTGTGAGAAAACTGGGTGGCTATCTGTAGGATTTTTCTTGTGTGGTTCTTTTCTTTTTTAGGCACCCCTTTTCCCTGTCCTTTCCCCGATTCCCTGCGGCCTGGCGTTGTCTGAGGGATGACTTGCTCTGACTGATTTGTTGCAGGTAAGTATGTAGGGTAGCTTACAACTTCAATACTTAACGGGAAACCGTATACTCCTTTTGCTCTAATATTTCTGTACTTTTCATTCATGCTGTTCTATCAGGGAAATCTGTTCCCAAATATCTTATCTTCTTCTTTTTCACCTGACAAAAGGCGCAGAGCGCTGAGGGTTCGGGTCTCTCAACCTCAGATAGGAAATCTCTCTCTGCGGCCCACCCTGAGCGAAACTTGTTTTGGCGTACTACCTTACGGCTTGCTAGGTTTTCAGCTTTCACGTTATCGTTTTCCAATTCCAAATTTCCAATAAAATTGGGATATTAAATTAAACGCCCCAAACTCCATCTTTCCTTGTGGTCCAGTTCCGTGAGTGTAAAAAAAAGTAATAAATAAAATAAAATAAAATAAAATAAAAGGAAAAATAATTCTACAGGGAGTCAAGTGTAACACATACAGGCATAATTTTAATTTCTGGAACAAATCTGTTGTACGCACTTTCATTTCAAACTCTGATACAAATAACAAATGAAAAACTGTCTTTAATTTCGTCAAAAAATTTACTACTCTCGGCAATTAAAAGCAAGGATTGTTGTCTGAAAACAATGGACTGACTTGTCAGAATGCTGTACCCGCCGGAAGGCTAAATAACTTCACCTGAGTCGTCTTGCGCATTAATGTAACCGGAAAGAGGTCACCAGTCACTAAAACATTCAAATGCTTCGTGGCTCGACGTTTCCATTTTTAATTTTACCTTTGTGAGCCCAGCCAGGATGCACCTGCGAGGAATGATACATACACACGGCACAAATGAATCCCACTCCCCCAGCTCTGCCCCAGAATTCATTCCGTCTATAAAAAGGAATCGAGGTAAGGTGTAGTATCACAGTGGTTATTATTATGCTTTTTAGCATCGCGCGGTGCTGTTTCTGTTCCGGTCGTCGCCCCCCCTGCAATCCCCCCTCCCTCTTTCCAACAAGGACTTGCAGTCGCATCATGGCGCTTTTGTAGTGGCGCGTCTGTCATTTCTGCCGCAGATGTGACATGACAGAAGACCTCACTCACGACAAGAAATACAGGCAGTCGTCCGGCCTCCTTGCTCTCGAAATCGTCCTCCATTCTCGTTTCAAGGGATTAATGCCACACACTGCGCAAGTCGTTCACCAAAAAAGGCTTGAGTGCTATAGAGTGCATATTACAGCACCGTTTCAACGCATTTTTTTTTTTCACAACTTCTTTGCATTTCTTTATAATGCGTCATATCGAAGGACACCCACAACGTCTTCGCTTAATAAAGACCATACTGTTCGTATTTATGGCATCCACTAGACGTCTGCCCGCTGATAAATATGTTTTATCATCTCATCTCACTGGACTCAAATTCATTCATTCTTTTTTTTTTTTTCTTTGTCTGAGTCGTAACATCAAGATTTCCGGGCTTTTTTAAAACCCATTTACTTCATAACATTCTCCCCATCTTTTTCATTCCTAACACATCTCAAAAAAAAAAAAAAAAAAAAAAAGTATTTGACCTTAACATCTCCCAACAGTGACTATCTCAAAACATCTAAAAAAAAATTAAATACAATTGACGTTAAAATCACGCAGCATGTAAATCGAAACACGCAAAGATAAAGATTCTCTGGAATACCAGTTAAATTACACACTCCACGTTCGGCAACACTTAATTCATGCCAAGAAATTCATCTTATCAGGTTGCTACACATTTGCAGAAATAAATTCCATGACTTTTTCCATGGATTTCTCAGGAGTTCATAAAAAAATTTCCAGGAGCTCAAATTTTTGCTAGAATCAGTACTTTATCAAGTTGAAACATCAAGCTGTTCTTAAATGTAACGTAACCGTAGAAATTTGAAAATTTCATCGTCCTGCAACGGGAATCGAACCCGTATGTCCCGATTTAATACTCGATCGCAAATCGGGAGATGCCGGTTCGATTCCCGTTCCTGAACGATGAAATTTTTAAATTTCTGCGGTTATGTTACATGGAAGAACAGCTTGATTTATGTCCGAATTCATAGTACTCTGTTTTACATTTTGCAAATTCGGGTGAAATTTACTATGCGTTTAGAATTCTTATGAAATTTTGTGGGCCGGCCCGGTGGCGCAGTGGACTAAGCGATGGCTTCCGACTATTCGTTCCAGATGGGTCCGGGTTCGAATCCCGGTGAGGCATGAATGTTGTGTTTGTCTTACTGCACTGACTCTCTCCCTTCCCTGGAGCCAGTGACCTTAAATTAGGGACGGACGACTGCTTATAGCTCACTGAGTTGCTCGTTAAACCTCCAATCAAAAAAAAAAAAAAAGTCTTGTGGGTTCCGCTGTTACAGAGTATTCTTTAATGTGTGTATACATTACATCTTTAATGAAATGGAAAAATTTCCCCGTATGAAAACTACCCCGTGTAAAACGTATATGAAGCAGACTGAAACACAGCACAATGACAATAACACAAATTGATTTTGCCATGACACTGAAGATTCCTTATTCCATAGTCATCTATTCGCTCAACACATTGGCTGCTGGAAGGCCAGATATCAATCTCCCATCTGATGAAGGAAAAAAAAAAAAAGCTGAACTTTTTATTTTACCAGGTGAAAAATCACAACAGCGTGAATATAACGCAGCATCAGCAAGACAGAATCATTTTTGTAAACATTAAACTGGAGCACATCACTCTACCCAAAATATAAAATCATTGACATTTAACAACACAAGATAGAGAAAACATCACGGCTGAGGGGGTGATTGCTGACTGCGAGCGAACTTTTTCCTTCGCCGTCCGACTTCCGTTTTCGGAAATTGCCTCCGTTTCAAGTTGAAAAAAAATTACGATTACGAGAGAAATCTTCGCTCATCAAACTTCAGTTTTTGTAAGATTTGGATTCTGTCCTCAGACCGAACGCGGCCGCCCCCGCCCCCTCCCAAATTTCTGTTCGGTTATGCATCGATCTTGAACACCACCCAAAAGACAATGGAACAGGGGAAATTCCTCGAATCAGCGGAAGAATCTCGTGCTTGAAGACTACAGAAAATTTTCGCGCCGTCTAACTTCCGTTTTTGAAATTTTCTCCACCATTTTCAAGCTGAAACACAAATATTTATGGAATAAAATTATATTTAACAACAATACTGGGTAGAAGGAACTTCACGAGGGGGAGAAAAGAAAAAGATTACCGGAAAAATCTTTCAATCCGTTTAATTTTCATTTTCGAAAGACGAAATACCGTCCCCGGCCGAAAAAAATGACCCCACCACCCCGTTTCTCTTGAGTTTTGCATCGATCTCAATAATTTCCCAAACGATGGCAGAAAAATCGGAATTCCGTGAATCTGCGGAAGAATGTTATGTATGATCGATCTCCTTCAGTAAGGAAAGTAAGTACTAGAAGCATCGCCCATCTCGGACTCACTGGGAGGTTTCCACACGTTGTAGTGACTCCAACTGCATATAACTGGCATACCAGAAACCAAGGTCGCTGGAAATATGGCACTTGAACATCTTGCACTGCAGCCTCACACGAGACGATAGAGAAGACATCACATGTCCACATCCCATGGAAGTATGTGATGTCATCGTGAGCAGATGCCGCAGGAAGCTAAACCAAAGTGACAGAATCAATCCAAATACTTCGTCCAATTTTTTTTTTTTTTCATTCCAAGTATTAACCCCGGGATTTCTGGGGCCGTGCGTACCCTGTTTAATCCCGGCTGGGAACATTAACCTACCTTATGCTATCCTGAAGTTCCACAGGACGGTCCAAAAACCTTAGTCACATTCATTTTCTCTCAGAACTACCATCTTTAGACAACGTCGACGTAAAGTATAGACAGTATAAGATTTTTTCTTTAACTAAGATGACCTACATAAACTCTATAGTACCAGATCATTTCCCCGCATTTATGTTTTATTATATAATCCACGGATTATCTGTTTAAAAAAAGTAATAAAACTAGGTTCTGATGAGTATATGCTGATAAGAACAACACGCCGTGTAGGTCTCTTGTAACAATATTGTGATTTCTTTTCTTTCATATATTAATGCCAGTACTTCGTATAAGTTTTAACTGACGTCAGCGCAGAAGCAACACCGAGTCCAACGGCCCCGTACGCCTGTGGGCATAGGAAACAGTCCTAAGTGAGAAGAACCGGATTGGCCTTGAGAAGATTAGCGCGTTATACTAGAGATAAATAAGCACAGGACCGGGCTATGACAAAACGCCCGGAAACAGATCCGGGCCTGGGCGGGCTGTTATATCAAATCTTTTATTAAGACCGAGACCCCAAGTTAATTTTCCCTTTCACTTTTTAATCAATTTTATTTAACACTGCTAACCGGATTAACTAACGCAATGGGAAACGTATGTATTACTGAATGGTTAGGATGTATAATAGTTTCTCTTTTGCTCTTCGCCTAAAATTCTTAATTATGGTTTATTGTGCGCGCTCTCTCTCTCTCTCTCTCTTAATAATAATTATTTCTCTCTTTTGGGGGGAGGTCGAAATTTACGGGAAGCACTAACATTCTATCATATCAAAACGCTTTATTTCCCCCTTTTTCCCAAAGAGAAATAATGTTCAATAAATAATGATATAACAGGCCTGGGCCGGACCTGAGCTTAAACATCCGGGACCGGGATGGACCCAGACTTTAAAGAAAGGAGCCCGCACTCATATCTACGCTAGATTCCGACTCGAGAGCACAGTTTGGGCACAGAGAGCTCGTAGACGTCGAGCAATGGCGACATCTAACTAAAGAGCTACTGTTTACCTATGAGTGTATTTATATGTGGAGAATGATGTTTGCTAACAAATCTTGGTTGATTACAGACAATTGGCAATGAAATACCGGGTTGCTCCGAGTGAAATGTCCGACGAGAACGAGCAGTGGAGACAGACCCCCACCACAACGGAATGGAACCACCCACAGGTGTTTGCACGTATTACGTCACAGAGTTACTATAAATAGCTAGCACGTATGTGAAGAACAAGGACCTAAGTCGCGGATGGCTTAGTGGTTAGCGAGTCAGACTATCAATGCAAGGTTCTCAGGTTCGAACTTGGGCTGATCTTTCAGAGATGGTGTGATTTACTAACAATCGCTGAATATCCGCCGTGTATCGGACGAGCACGTTAAGTGACGGCCCCCAGACTGGATCCACTGGTTAAATAGGTATCCTTTCCTATGTCCTCCCTGAAATACTCTCACTCCTCTGTGTGCAACATCGTACTTGTACGGTGGTGCCATCTACTGTACTCTAATCTCACTACAAACTGTTCTGTCAAAGTCGCTAGGCTTGCTCTCATTCCTTCCGTTCCTGTGTCCTGCCCAAAAGGCGATATCGCTGTAGGTGGCTGAGACCTAAACTCTACTCACTGTGGACGGAAGTCCTACAATAAAATGACAAATGGTGAAGAACAAGGACCTCTTTTTACCTCGCTTCCGTGTCACTTTCCTATCGGACACTCTAGCCCAAATCTCCTAGCTTCCTATTTCTAAGGGCTGTTTAAGACCTAAGGTCAGACACTCCCTTCCTAAAATCCTTTACATATGAGCTGATCTGCTCTGAAGAACAAGATGGGCCGCGGGTGGCCTAGTGGTCAACGTTCGTGACTGCCACGGGCATAACCTCAGGTTCGATCCCAGCAGGTACGAACGCTTGAACCACTAAATATTCGCCGTGCGTCGGATGGGCACGTTCAGACGTCGGGCCCCAGGCACTGGCCCCTTGGTAAAAAGGGCGCCTTCCTCCTCCTTTTTACCTCGCTTTCGTGTCACTTTCCTATCGGGCACTCTAGCCAAAATCTCCTAGCTTCCTATTTCTAAGGGCTGTTTAAGACCTGGGGTCAGACACTCCTTTCCTAAAATCCTCTGCATATGATCTGATCTGATCTGAAGAACATGGTTCAGGCGTGATTTGTTTGGACGTAACCTGGCTTGCAAAGGAAACATGCAGACGCAGGATTTGAGAGTCATCTTCCTGTAGGAATTTAAACTGGGCCATTCTGCGCGAATTGCCGCTCGAAACGTTAACAAAGCGTTTGGAAAGAATACAGCCGGCGGACGAACCATTCGGCGATGGTTTGTGAAGTTTCGAAGCGGAGATACGGACCTGCAAAACGAAGCACATGGACACCGACATGCTGCTGTTTCTGACGATGTTCTGTTACGTGTGGTTGAAGCGGACCCCGAAAAACGTGTCGTGAGATAGCGACAGAGGTAGGTGTCCACCAGACGACAGTTGTTCGGCATCTAGCTGCGCTGGGTAAGGTCAAAAAGCTGGACATGTGGCTGCCGCATGAGTTGACACCTCCCAACAAGACTAGGCGTTTGGAAGTCTGCACGTCGCTGCTTCCCAGGAATAAACAGGAACCTGTATTTCATCGAATCGTCACCTGCGTCGAGAAGTAGGTCCTTTATGACAATCGGAAACGTTCTGCACAATTTCTGACGTGTGGTTGAAGCGGACCCCCGAAAAACGTGTCGTGAGATAGCGACAGAGGTAGGTGTCCACCACACGACAGTTGTTCGGCATCTAGCTGCGCTGGGTAAGGTCAAAAAGCTGGACATGTGGCTGCCGCATGAGTTGGCACCTCCCAACAAGACTAGGCGTTTGGAAGTCTGCACGTCGCTGCTTGCCAGGAATAAACAGGAACCTGTACTTCATCGAATCGTCACCTGCGACGAGAAGTAGGTCCTTTATGACAATCGGAAACGTTCTGCACAATGGTTAAGCAAGGCACAGCCTGTTGGACGACATCCTAAGCCACCCTTACACACCACGAAGATGATGCTCCTTGTCTGGTGGTCCACAGCCGGGATAATTCATCGAAGTTTCTTGGAAAGAGGCCAAACCATCACTACAGAACGTTATTATGCTGAATTACACCAGATGCACCGGAAACTGCTGAAGAAATAACCGGCTTTGGTCAACAGACATGATGTTCTTCTGCTCCAGGACAACGCTCGCCCTCATGTCGCACAACAACGATGCTGACACTAAGACAGGACGAAGCACAACCTCATCCTGTCTATTTCCCGTACTTGTCTCCGACAGATTATCATTTGTTTCGTCGCCTGGATCACTTCCTGTCCGGGAAACAGTTCACGACAGACAACGAGGTTCATCGTGCAGTTGATGACTTCTTCGGGTCCCAGCCACAAGACCTTTTTCGTTCCGGGACCATGACCTTGCCGGACAGATGGCAACTACGTGTCGATGCCGAGGGGGATTTATTTTGCCTAGGTAAGTTGTCCTACTTTTCCGTTCTCTCCGTCCACGAGTGCTGGTCCTTTGCCGGACATTTCATTCGGACCAATCCAATGCTTATTGAATGCAGTGGCGTTATGACAGAGAGAACCACCACGACGGACCAGCATCCCTAGATCCGCACACGCCGCTCGTTTTTGTGGCACTTATATTTTTAAAAAATCCGCGTCGTAATTTGTCGAGAGATTGAATAGTTGGAAAATTACCAGAAATGCGTTCAAAACAGGAAAACGTAAAGCAATACGAAGATGGAAGTCCGCAAACATGTCTTTCTGTTTTGTTTTATTTTTTATTACGAGCATTCTGACAGAAAATACTATGCAACGAAGGCGATATTATTCCCTTTGGCGGACGATCACGTGCTATGGGAAGCTCAGCATCACACATGTTCGGGGTGTCGCAGATCTAACCAAGGCGCTGCACTAATGGCGAAAAAAACAACAAAACCGGTCATTTTCCTCCTTATTCACTTGAAAGTAACAGGAAAGCATTTAAAATGACAGTTACTTATCTTTTAAACCAGACCCCCACCCCCATTTCTTTTAAGTGCTGGGTCATCCCGTGAATCGCGATCTTTCTGTCTTTCTGTACGCGACCAACATCGTGGATACAGATTATGCAACAATATGTTTTCCCTGTAATCCACGGCTTGAACATTATGCGCAGCAGCGGATTATACGAGGGACCCCCCCCCCCTTTTTTTCCTGAGTTACACGGTCTCCGGATTATACGAAGAAAAATACGGTACATGGGCTAACTAACGACCTTCCAGGAAAAAGCATGAGCGTCTTTTTTCCACGTAATTTAACGATAAAAAAAATTGTTCCCTGGTACGCGTAAAACAAAATTACTGAGAAATTTTTAAAAAATCCTTCTTATTTTACAATTCAAGTACTCTCCATGAGATCTAACTTATTTTTCATTTTATTTATTGATTTATTTCATGCCATTTGTTTTGAATTTCCTTCTGCACCAACGTAATTCCTTTCCGTAATGCCAAACATTAATGCACCTAAAGCAATCTACTACGTACTAAAGGAATAATCGTGCGAAATATGGCAAATGTACGAAGTCAGGGGTGGGCGTTGCCGATCGCCATCTTCGCAATTTGCGGAAAAAAATCGTTTTGGCCAAGGAAAAAGAGCTTTGGCGATTACCTTTTGTACTGTTATAAAACTTTAGCGATAAAAAATTGAATTTGGCGAATCAATTGGCGAAAACTTTAAGACCCAGCGCGACCTCTGCGAAGTGCATTGAAAAGTTCCTTTAATACCATTAAATACACTGCATGGCCATTTTTTACCTCACAACAGCATCACATAAATGGAACACTTGCATGTAGTTTAAGCATTTGAAGCAGCAGTTTTGCAAGAAAAAATGTATTCAAAACATGTTAAATTTCTCATAACCTCTTAAAGCACCGAAATATGGCATTACTATTCATTTGGGAGCTCGAAGTATTGAAGTTAATTTCCTCTGATAGGGGTTTTCTCGCTGATTTTGGATAAAACTTCAAAAAACTAACCACTTCAAACACGTACACTACATTTAACGGCTTTCCTACCCCCACCCCCAAAATTTAGGAATAGAATATGTAATCCGGATAACATAAACTACTTTTAAGTTGTCAAATAATACGAGGATATTCAACTTTCTTTTTTTCAGTACATTTCTTCCATGAATTTTGTTCAATAAGCGACCTGTGAATGATCCTTTTGATCGATATAATACGAAAACATACCTTATTAAATAAGTAATGAACATGCATAATGCTAAGAAAACCAAACCACATATCTGTCCGTTCTTACATTTACATGACTTTTCTGTCAATTTTTTTCCAAATATTAATGTTTGATGAACCTATACACTAAATATTAATTCTTTACGTCGCGATGATTTTCTTTAGGGTGATAAAGCTTGTTTTAAAAGTAGAAATTGATTCTTGGAAAAAGGGATTTAAAATAATACAAAATAAAACTGATATGGTAACAAATGTACGAAGTACATCAAAAATTCTGTCGACTGCAACTCCGCGATTAGTTTTTGAACCTCAATTAAATTCCTGTACGGTTCTTTTGAAAAGCACCTTTTGGCGCAGTTGAAATGCGTCAGTTTCAAACTTTGAACTAACAATTTAAAAAGATTATATCAACAACAGAAGCTATGCTTTTTTTTTTGCTTATAGGTATTCACGGACACGGAAAACTAATCGCGGTACATTTTGGTTTTCTCTTTACGTCACAAAAAAAAAAAAAAAAAACAGTACGGAAAAAACTGTTACTTTTTATCAGAATTATTTTTTTCTCTTAATGCAAAATTACTCCTCGATTAATACAAATCCTAAACTAGGCATAAAAATTTCTTCACCGCTTTAAAATTCCATTCTGTGAAGTTAAAAAAAAATATTTCTGATGATATAAAAAGTATTCCTTTATAAATCTAAAACCACAAATAGTGAATATTTCCAACGAAAAAGAAAATAAAAAGGAAATTTTTATATCGACATTATCGAAAACCGTCACCGCCAAAAAAAAAAAAAAAAAAAAAAAAAATTCCGTTGCTAAAGTGTGGTGTGTTGAAAATATAAACATGGAAGATAATCGGACGAAAACATACACATATTTCAATATGCAACGAATTCAAGAAGACTAAGAATTAGTTTTAATCTGATTATTCACATCTTTTGGTGTTTCGAGAGACCAATTTGTTATTGAACTGTACGCTACTTCACAAATCTTTAATTTCGAGGGGCGCAAATGCAAACAAATAAAATGCATTTTTTTCCTTTGCGATAAAATGATCTGACCTACTAAAGCAACTATATTAACATTTACTGAATAGAGGCAAAATTAAGTTTGGACCCGCAAGGAACTCATCTGCTTCAAGAATAAAAACTAAAATATTTTCTATAAGCCCTTCCAAAAAGTCAAATGAAACAAATCGCAGGAAAAGCTATTTGAAATGCTACGAAGCATTTCTTGCTTTCTTTCTATATTTATTCACCATCACGAGGTATTGAACAAAATATTAATAAACGCATAGGTTCTTATTTGCTTCAAAACCTCCTTACAAAGGAATCTTTAATAAAATTGAAAATCGGAATCTTTATTATTAATTAATTGAATTTACATAACTGCCTGAAGAGATTTTGGCGGATTTTTTAATAGACTTTTCTAGAATAATTTAACGTAAGATCATGGCGTTTCTTTTTTTCTTTTTTTTTTTTCCCCGGTTTTTTCTCACCGGTTACTCCAAAGTTAATTTCTTGAACCGAACATTATTGAGCATCAAAGAGATAAAAAATTACATGATCTTCAGAGTTTTGGAATTGTTCCTACAGAAATCAAAATCCAGCAATTGTCCAGAGTAGAAAGAAAGAACTGCGGTAGGGACATCTTGTTTACATCAATCGCCGCATAACAGGCGGGTGGGAACAAATACATTTTCTCAGGTTCTCAGATTTCCGGTTCATCCGGGCACTAAGCAATAATTTATTACCAACATCCAAATATCCCTCTCTCTTCCTCCGTTCTGTTGATTCCTACCGTCTTAGTATGGTTTCCCCAAGAGACTTCCCGACATCCATCAAGTTTACACTCAGCACCGCATGTAACGTTCACATGAGATACCGAAGATAAGGTCCAGAAATCGGTGACTGGGCTACCAGTCTCAAATGGAATTCACACCCTAAACAGGGTGTTATTTCAAGCTCCTCTGGGCAGTGCCAAGAAAGTGTTTGACAAGCTCACATCAGCAAGGATACAGATCCATTGGAGGGTACGGGGATAGCTGTCGACTGGGAAAGAAGTTATGGGCTATTTCTCCCTCTTAAGCAAAAACCCCCAACTTCATATCCTCCCCCACAGCAATTCGTAGCTGTAACCTCCCCAAAACCAGATAGCCTACTCCCCTTTATCACAATTCGCTCCTCAGTAGATGTCCGATCCTGGCACCAATCATCTTCTTGTCAAAACTTCTTTCACCAGATAAAGCGTGAACCGTCTCACTCGAAGCGCAAAATCTGAGAAGGAAGACAGAAAAGGGAACTCGAAATGTGTTTCTTGTTAAATGGGAACGCGCAAGGTCGACGCCTGTGGGAGTCGTGTTACCCTCCTCCGAGAGAAAAAGTTTCCAACAAAAGTCCAGTAGGAGCATCACAAAAGAATTCCCCGTGTTTTTCACTGGTTGACTTCTCCCGATCTTCGGTGATCCCAGTTGGTCTTTCAGAACCTCCAATGAGCTGCAATGCCCTATATTTATGGGGATGAGAGAAAATAACGAATGGAGGTGGCAAAGAAAGCGAAAAGATTTTTTCTCTCTGCCCTTCCCTTTCTCTCTCCCCATGTGCTATACGGATACTCCGCATCCCGTATCAAACAATGAGTGATGATGGCCGCAGTGTCTTCAACAGGGCAGATGGTCCAAAACGACCCCACCAAACCATCCGTTCTGCCCTCTTTTATCTTGTCTCAAAGCCTTTCAAAAGCAGGGATGAAGGAAGAAGAGGAACACAGCAATGAAAAACGGGAGGAGGCCGTTTCGTTACATCAATGACAGATGACGGTGGCACAGTGGGTTTCCAATCCTAGCTGGAGGGTGTATCAAACAAAAGTATTATTGCCGCGGGACCGCTTAAGGATGACACAAAGAGATTCCCTGCAAAGAAGTAATAATTTCTTGCTGCTCTGAGATATACTCAGAGATGACGCAGTAGCAAGAAAATGCCATCACCAACTTAAATTAGTAAGTTTGTTTAAATAGTAACATGTGTGGCACCAACAAACCACCACACTGAAAATTCTTAACCCGTAAACCCAGGGAGGTACGGGAAGTCCAATCAATGGTTACGGAAACCATTTGTGTGTGTGTGTGTGTGTGTGTGTGTGTGTGTGTGTGTGTGTGAAATTTCAAGATTTTTTAATAAAATTATTAATAATGATCAACGAATTTAATTTACTGAGGGTTACGAAGTAACTATAGCTCTCAGCCGGGAGGGGAGTAAATAAAAGGTTAACAACCCCTGCATTAGAGTGAGGTTTCTTGAAGATGAAAGCAAATCCATCTGATGAAACAGCATTCGATATGAATGGGAACTAGTGTTTTTTTTTTTTTTTTTTTTTTTGTTGTTTTAAATCATGCTTTTGATTCCAGAGTTCAGTAGCTCCCAGTCCGATAATCACTAGGATCAGGATTAAATTTAGGTTCGGTAACAGAGCTCTAGGGTCGTATAAGGCCCGCGCACACATATCACCAATAACTTTCATCTGAAATTAACAATGTTACAAAAACAGCCTAAATTATATCATCGTTGACATCATCAACTATTCCCAATCCACTGCTGGAAGAAGGTTTCTTCCATAATTCTTTGTCTTGAGCAACTCTTTCCCATGTCACTTTGGTATGCTTTCGAATCTGATCCACCCATCTTCCAGGCTGTTTTCTTCTGAGTCTTTTTCAATCCCTTGGTACTGAAAAGGCTCAGAAGAAGACAAATTATAAAAACAGAAAAAGACTCAGAAGTCTTAGTATTTCAGTTGTCCAAAGGAGGTAAGTTCTTCTATATAATAATATATCTTGCCCATTGCTACCTGAGGGTCTCTACTTTGATCATGATGTCATGGACTCCTGGTATTTTACTATGATGTTACGAACTCCTGTTATTTTACTATCATGAGGGTCTTTATTTTGATCACGGTGTCATGACATACTCCTGTTATTTTACTATCACGAGGGTCTTTACTTTGTTTATGATGCCATGAACTGCTGGTATTTTACTATCATGGTGGTCTTTATATTAATCACGATGTCACGAACTCCTAGTATTTTACTATCATGAGAGTCTTTACTTTGATCACGGTGTCATGAACTCCTGGTATTTTACTATCATAGTGGTATTTACATTGATCATGATGTCATGAACTCCAGGTATTTTACTATCATGAGGGTCATTACTTTGATCATGGTGTCATGAACTCCTGGTATTTTACTATCATGAAGGTCTTTACTTTGATCACGATGTCACGAACTCCTGGTATTTTATGTTACAGTGGACACCCCCCCATCCTAAAACCTGAAGAAAACTTTAAAATTTGTCCGCCATGTCGCGTATGGTATGAGGTAGCTAGGAATCACAGTTCGGCAGGATCACATGTTCTTTTACAGTTCAGTTTTTTTATTTATTTCTCATTTACGTTGGTTTTTCTTTCGGATGTTCTCTAAATTAATTAACAAAATTGCGGGATAATTGGGAAGTCGCTCCAATGCTCTTGAAGGCAAGAAACGCAATATTTTTGCCATTTTGAATTGTTTCTACCTGTGGGAAAATGTAGCACTCAATGGTTACTCTGGAAATTGATAAGAGCAAAGCGATAGGCCCAGAAGAGGACTTCTGGATTTCTTGAGGAGGGGCCGATGTTACGACCCACCCCCGCCATTAATTTAGTAATTAATGGGCGTGGTTGATGTGTGAAATTAATTAAGTATTAATTATGTTCGAGGCTTGATTGGAGTTTAAAAGTGTAAACAGCAGATAAAGTTTTATCTGGGGGGTTTGGAAAGAAAAGAGGCGAAGAATTCTCTCTCTGGCTGGGTGGTCTCAGAATAGCTCTGTTAGGTCATAAATATCAGGGCGCAGCTGACGGGAAACTAAGCAACACGGAATGGTACCTTTCGAAGAGGGGTCCACTTGAGTAAATGAATGAAGATGGGGACAAAAGGTTTAGCGAATAATCGTAAATTCGTCGATTGTTTGGGGCATTTTCGAGAACAATTGCTCTCTGTGTGGTCCGTGCAGAAAAATAAGAGTTCGCACTTAGCGTGAAAATAAGGAAGAAAGTTTAGTTGTCTGTATGCTCTCCGATGTGAAAGGCTGGATGCCTTGGATCTGCAGCAAAATGAATTGGGGAAAATGAAGCAGCAAACCTCCCCGCATTTGGTAAGAAATGGAGACAACTCGAGGCAGCTGGAGATGCCAGTTTGCCATAAAGACAGCAGAATGCCTAAATCCGCGGGATAAAGCAGAAATTTCTAGGCTGGAGCGTAATGGAACTCAGCGACTGTTTGGCCTAATGAAAGCCAAGTTACAGGGGAATTAAGAAGTCTGCGAGTGGACAGTCTTCATTCCAATGAGAAGCGAAGCCAAGCAAAGTCGGGTTCGGATGCCAACCACTGCAGTGTGGAATCGTCACCCCCATTCATCCCCTACTGTGGAGGAAGTGAAGAGATGCGCTTGTCTTACGGGGCGAAGCGAGGCCCCATGTGTGCGTGTGTCTGGTCACGTAAGCAGCGAAGCCACTACGTGTAAGTGCGACGGGATAAAAACATGAGCGTAAGAGCGGTGGCTTCGATACCTAACAAATATACAGGTGAAATGTTGAGTTGCCGATATACGCTTAAGGTAAAAGCACGTCTGATTTCGCTCGGCCGAGAAAATTAATCTCAGGGCTGGCGGTCGCAACTCGATAAAAAAAATGGAAACGAAACCTGCGAGTGGCATATTTGAACTGCGTACTCAGGCAGGGTAGATAGATGGTTTGCGAACGGAAAGGAACTGACTGAATTGGGAATGAACGGTCAAAAAGGACGGAAGGTAGCGACGGACGGAATCAACTATAGCAGCAGTGGAATTGAATGTGTCCCACTCTCCCAGCAGTCGACGTTCACAATTATTTCTTCACGACAACAAAAATCATTTCCCAGGAACACAGAAAATCAATCTTGGAAACCGCAACATCAGATGTGAGAGGGCCTATTTTGCTTAACGGCCACCTTCAAATCGTCACGAGAATAGATCAGTGTGCACTCTAATCATTGCAACAAAGTGCGGCGTGATATTATTATTTTTAAGTGTGTGCTTCATTTACATCAAGCGTCAAAGTGAAGTGTTGAATCATCGGTGCTGCCACATGGTGCAAGTGTCTGTGTGTGTGTTTTTTGTTTTGTCGAGTGATATTATGTGATACACAACGGATTTGCACAGCAAAGTCACGTAACTGTAAGTAGATGAATATTTCCTTTTTCTTTCTTCGCACATCTGCAAACTTGTGCCATCCCGACACCCAAAGCTGCATGAACATAGATGCAGTAATGCTGAGTGACTGAACCTCAGAGGAAATACCTGCACATACAGATTTCAATTTCTTACCGGGCCCATTTCCTGATTATTTTTTTTACATGAATAAGGGAGAAGGTGTGGCCACAAATTCCGCTGGGCGGGACAGTTTCTTTTAACTTTGGTTCAGGGCCAAAGCGAGCGGGGAAGGGATCTGCATGTGCATGCTTATTAGATTTAGTTAATTAACTTTGGCAGTATTTCGCACCTATAATCTTATACCGCAAATTAACGTGCTTGTGTATTTTGTGTCGCGAGTATTTTTAATGTGATCGTTTGCATATACTTTTTTTTTCATTCTCTAAGCAATTGTATATGAATATCACCTGCAGCTCTATTTAGTGTGTAAACGAGTAGTATCTCTTGTTCAGATAGTCCGGTGGAGACTCAGTCGGCTGCGTTATCCGACAGTAAAGTGTGACACCGTATGCTGCCCACATATGAGGGGCAATTGTCTATGCGCCTAGAGAGCGCCGTATCTGTTTAAATCTCGCAGAACGTTATTAAATGTTGTGTTGTGTATTTGAGAATCATGTGTTATTTGCGAAAGTGAGTGTTGTACTGGCTGGTTGGGGATTGAATGTACCGGAGTAAGATCCGGACCACTACACTCAGTCACGAATTGGTGATTGCGGGTGAACCTCATCACAACTCTGATCCCAAAGTATCATTTTTTTTAGATTATTTTATTTTTTATTTGTTGTTGTTATTTTGTTCACAAGGTGGATTCACCCAAGCCTTTTATGCTTCGGGTCATTCTTCAACTTTTCATTTTTTATGTTCTGGTGTGAATCTTTGAGTGCAGCAGTGCACCTGAGATTCTCACCTGGTGCCGCGGCCAACTAAATTGTACTTCAGGTCTCAAGCACCGTTACCGGCAGACTCGGCAGGAACACTGCTAGTGCCGTGTAACATTTACTATCATGAGCGTCTTTACTTTGATCATGATGTCATGAACTCCTGGTATTTTTCTATCATAATGGTTTTTACATTGATCATAATTTCATGAACTCCAGGTATTTTACTATCATGGGGGTCATTACTTTGATCATGTGTCATGAACTCCTGGTGTTTTGCTATCATGAGTCTTTACTTTGATCATGGTGTCATGAACTCCTGGTATTTTACTATCATGAAGGTCTTTACTTCGATCACGATGTCATGAACTCCTGGTATTTTACTATCATGAAGGTCTTTACTTTGATCACGATGTCACGAACTCCTGGTATTTTACTATCATGAAGGTCTTTACTTTGATCACGATGTCACGAACTCCTTGTATTTTACTATCATGAGCGTCTTTACTTTGATCTTGATGTCATGAACTCCTGGTATTTTACTATCATGAGGGTCTTTATTTTGATCACGATGTCATGAACTCCTGGTATTTCACTATCATGAGGGTCTTTACATTGATCATGGTGTCATGAACCACAAGTATTTTACTGTCATGAAGGTCTTTATTTTGATCATGATGTAATGAACTGCTGTTATTTTACTATTATGTTGGTTTATTTTTTTGGGGTGGGGTGTGTGTGTGGGGGGGTGTGGCCATAAATCACCACGCTGGTCGTCGAGTGCACGATAGGATTTGTTTTAATTCCTTTCGTATAGTTATACCACTATTGCTCGGTGTGGTCTCGTCAGCAGTGGCGTAGGCTGAACTTTATTAAGGGGTACGGCGGTCCATGGATTCGGTTCATTCGTGTCGAACGCCTGTCGAAAAAACATACTCCATGTGGAAATAAGCCCAAAACCTTTGAAAGTCGAAAAATTAAAAAAAATACTAAAAATACTTGTTATTATATATAAATACATACATATAACTCTTTTTTTATCGATTGATGAGGTAAAGCTGAAGATAACAGATACCTACATTTACCTTCGACAACAGATAGCAAGCAAAGGTCATATTCATGAAGAAATTAATCGACGTATAAAACTTGGTTGGACAGCTTTCGTAAGCAGCAGTGCAATTTTTAAAAGCAATATGGCTTTTAAAAATTGAAAAGTGTTTCATCAATGCATCCTTCCTGTGCTTACGTACGGAGCAAAGACGTGGTGGACCTTAACTAAAAACGGCATCCAAAGACTGCAGACAACTGAAAGAGCATGAAGAGACGCATGTTTTGGTGCAACCAGGAGAGATATGAGGAACTCGTGGATAAGGAAAATGAAAAGAGGGGAAGACATCATGATGAGTGTAAAATACCTGAAATAGCAATGGGCTGGACATGTTGCCAGAAGAAAAGACCACCGAAGGACAACCGAAATTATAGAATGGATTCCAAGGGACAGGAAAATACCCAAGAGAAAACCACCTGGGAGATGGATGTCGAAAGCATGTGGGAGTAACATGGAGGAGACTGGCGCAAGATAGACCGTTGAGGAAGAAACTTGGAGAGACCTTCATCCTGCAGCGGATTGATAATGGTTATGATTATGATGATGATATCTCTCTTTAACTGCGTGCACAATCAACCTGAAACGGGGGGGGGGGTCCGGACCCGAGGACCCGTCCCGGCTACGCCTCTGCTCGTCAGAGCTCCTTCAATGAGAACAGAATGCACCACCAGAAGGCAGGATTGACATTTTTCTACGAGAAACTATATGTTTCGCATTTAAATTATATATACATATAAAATTGTGCTGATGAACTTACAAGTGTTTCCCTGTTTTTCACCTCGCATTGTCTATCCCTCTTTTCTACGTTCTGCCAAGCTGACTTAACTGTCCCCTGTAATTCCAAAAGAAAGCAACACTATACAAGGCCGAAGCTTTCCAAAAAATCCCTTACAGCACCCATCTTTTCTCAAAGAAAATGTTACGCATTTGTAATATAAATAGAGCTCTATTTTTAAGCAAACTTTTTATTCTAAAATTCTATGTTTTTCGACTTAATAATTTTGCCTGTATTGTTTTTCAAGATAATGTTTCTCTACAATGATTTTACACTAGTTACGTTTTCCTGTATTTTTATTTTCTCAAGTTTTTTTTTAAGTTGAAAGTATGGTTTCACGCATTTACATCTTCTTGGCTTTCATCTTTTAGCCATGATGTGAATGCGTGAAACCATCATATTTTGCTTTCATGTACCCTTGCCGCTCACTTACTCTAACTTGAAGATGAAATGAGGCTCACTGGTAGCAAAAACAATTTGCTTTAATCCTCTCGACCACACGACGGAGGGGTTTATAATAGTCTACACATGCAGCCGTTTGAATCAAGCGTACTTTTAAATGCTTAATCTAGTGGACAATTTTTGAACAAGTTTTGAATACCGTGAGTAATAACAAATTTCTTGTGTTGTTGAATTCGTGCTGCATACAATCTGTGACATCGAAAATTGGGTTCAATGGAACAACCGAACATAGACTGAACGGAAAAGAAGAGGGGCTGAAGTATTATATCAACAAAGCCGAAGAGATACTAATAAAGAAACAAAATGCTGTTGTTAATATACCGGGTGTTCCGTTTAGACGTATAATAAAAGAAAAATTCGTAACATACAAAAAACTAGTTCGAATGGCAGAAGGTGGGCGCCATTGTAAAGAGCAGTTGTGAAATTTAGGAACCAGGCGAATTTGAGCGGCTGACGCAGAAGCTGTCTACTTCTACCGCGTTGCAACAGAAGTAGATAGCTTCTGCGTCAATCGCCATGTAGACTCCACAGCAGGTGTATTGTTTACTACTGCTTGTGGAATTGAAGTCCGTGACGCCTGTACAGCGTCGTTTTCGCCGCTAATACAACGTTGGAACGACGGCAGACGTATCGACTTGCGTGTTCATTACGAAATAGAACAAGCAACTTAGAGAAACGGCAAGTTTGTTACGGGTGACTGGTAAAATGTTAAGCGTACGGTGTATGAGGAAAACGTTGAACGGATTCGAAAGTAATTTTAGAGAAGCTCGAGGCAATTCATCCGAGAGGCTAGTGAGTAACTAGACATCCCATACCGCCTTCAACGGTGCATCGGGTACTCCCTAAAAGGTTACGTTCAGATGGGTACAAGTTTCAATTGCATCAACAAGTTAAGGCTCTACGAGACCCGCCATCTTGTATTGTGCCTTCACTTGTTAACCAACGGGCAAGCGTATTTCACAAATTGCTCGGGCAATTTTGCACATTTTGGAACACCGTTTGTGGCTAACGCAAGATATATGATAAATAAAGAGTTCCCTGGTTTCAGATTTTGATTTTGGACCCTTTAAATATTTTTTAATTAATTAATAAAACTATGGAAGACGCCTTGGTACGTCTTCCATAGTCTTTCGCTGCTGATAAAAACTGAAGGGAAAGGTCAATAAAAATTCTGAAACCAGGGAACTCTTATCATATATCTTGCGTTAGCCACAAACGGTGTTCCAAAATGTGCAAAATTGTCCGAGCAATTTGTGAAATACGCTTGCCCGTTGGTTAACAAGAGAAGGCAGCAATACAATATGGCAGGTCTCGTAGAGCCTTAAGCCGCATGACAGGACGGCACGGAAAAAATTTGCAAAGACAATGTTGGACAAAACTGATGGATGGATGATTGGAGGTTTAACGACCACCGTGAGCAACTCAATGTGCTATAAGCAGTCGCCCGTCCCTAATTTAGGGTCACTGGTTCCAGGGAAGGGAGAGAGCCAGTGCTGTAAGACAAACACAACATCCATGCCTGACCGGGATTCCAACCCGGACCCCTTTCGGACGAATGATCAGAGGCCATCGCTTAGACCACTGCGCCACCGGGGCGGCACAAAACTGATGCAGACGATACATTCCTAGACCGGATATGCTTTTCAGACGAATCAACATTCCACGTGTCTGGAAAAGTAAACAGACATAAATAACTGCCGCATCTGGGGGTCCGAAAATCCGTATACCGTTCATCAACACTAACGGGATTCTCCAAAATACAATATTTCGTGTATGATCATGAAGACAAAAATCATCGGTCCCTTTATTTTTGCGGAGGCCACGGTAACTGGACTAACATACCTGGGCATGTAGGAATTAAGGAAAAATATACCTGAACATGTTACAGGAATACGCTGTGCTTCAGCTGCCTGAATGAACAATTTTCCAACAAGATGGGGTTTCCCCGTACTTTGCCAATGATGTCCGAATGTTCTTCGATGGCCACTTCACTACAAGATGGATAGGGAGAGGATCAACGTCCCTTGAACGCCCCCGACGAACTCCACCTGACTTTTTCCTGTGGGAGTTTATTAAG
Source organism: Macrothele yani (assembly GCA_039090855.1). NCBI lineage: Eukaryota > Metazoa > Arthropoda > Arachnida > Araneae > Macrothelidae > Macrothele > Macrothele yani. Next base: position 34,853,776 of record CM077024.1, on the reverse strand, counting down.
GATAAGGTATACGCTACACCGGTGCGTAATCTGGAAGACTTAGTAACAGAATTTGTGCTGCAATCAACAACGTGACACCACAAAAACTTCTCAACACATGGGCTGAGGTGGGACACCAACTGGACGTTTACCACGCCACCAATGGAGCTCATATTTAAGTTAATTAATCATGTAAACAAAATTCTCAGTTTGTGTATCTGCAACAATACATGCCAATAAATAAATTATGCTAAGTTCAGAATTGATTATTCTTCCTTTTCCAATACAACTAAGCGGAGCCCCCTGTGTATGATATATATAATTAATAGCACTTATAGCTTGTTAAAGGCAAGTATTTCTGCCGAGAAATAGGTTTGCTTATTTGGTTTACGACAAAATAGGGCAAATAGTTTTCACATCCGTTAAACTCCTGACTTTTCAACTCCAATTACAAGATGGAACGAACTACTTTTCGTGTTTTGACGTAGGACTACGTCTAACTCCGAGGATAGTATGGGGCGACTTACGGCCGACCGCCTGTGACAAAAATAGGCCCTAACTGAAATCATTATAGCGTTAAAAATACGTGCTGCACACTATTAGTGCTGGCATATTCGTAAGCAGCATGAAGTTCAATTCGCGTACTGCGCAATACATCGTGCGTGAGACGCTCCCCTCGCTCCCTGTGCGCGGTGGAAATGATGCAATATTTCTGGGGGTGCCGCCGCGTTTGTCTCAGTCTATCTTTGCACCATGACTGTGCGTGGTATCGTTTAAAAGCTTTCGATGAAATCTATTCAAATATACGAAGAACATTTCGCAGTGGTTTGAACTGCATATTCTAAAAATTGTTTTCTTGTGAACCGGTGGAACGCTTTTGATAATATCGCCGTTTATCTGGGCAACCTGAGTGCAAAACGGCTATGCATGGTACCGTTTTAAAGCTCTCGACGAGATCTATTCAAATATATGAAGAACATATCGTAGCGGTTTAAACTAAAATTAAAAAAAATTGTTTTCGTGTGAACGGGTCAACATTTTCGACAATGCCGCGGAATTCGCAGAATAAAGGCAAGCAAAAGTGGAGAAAATAAGAACAGAGAGCAACCACTTTGGTAATTCGTGTATCGATCTCCTTTGTGTTCGCAATGTATCCAGCATTATTTGAAAAAATCATGAACGCTACTTTTCATAACATAGACCTGTGTTGGCTATAACAAATTAAATAAATACTTTGAAACCAGACTCTACTAGCTCATTTCAACTTTCCGATCTGCAAGTCGTAGTCCTACGTTCCAAACTGACGGCTCAATCAGAACTGAGCCTACCTGTATTCTTTTTTTTTTTTTTTTTTCCAGTTATTTAGTTAATTGTTCTTTTATTTGAAGTTGCTCACATGAGAATGAAATTTAGCCTATAAAAGAATGGTGTAACACACGGCTCCGTGGACAGCGGAATTATTATAAATCGTTTCTCTCTCTCTCGCTCTTATGAACAATTACAACTGAGTTTTCAATTACTAAAACGTCGAATCCCGTAGTTTATCTTCATCGATTTTTTCTTCATTTTCTCCTGGCAATGAAGCAGAAATGATGTCCCTTTTTTCCTGCACGATTTCTTTAAGTCTATCAATCCCCTCCCGATAATAAGTCGGCGTCCCTGTTCAGACTGATATCGTCGAAAGCTGCACAATAAATGTTAAAAAACATGCGAAACGCTTTATTGGAAATTATCTTGAAAAGAAACACCAATTTTTACTAAACGAAATTTTACGTGTCAATATGACAAACTACACAATGTCACCTAACAACATCTGTACGACAAATTTGTCGCATGTTTCTAATACTAATCCCCTAGAAAGAAAACAAAAAAATGGGGGGGGGCGGCGAACAGGCGCATATTAACATAAATCTTTATCCGCAACAGCATGAGCTCCTTTGTAAAAAAGGAAAGAAGTCAAAGAAGTCCAGATTTTCTAGGGAATTTCGTTCCGCGTGTTAACACAAGAGCGATTGTAACAACATAACATTACTCAAACGTGAAATCGCACAAACCTACACTACTAGCATAAAAAAAAAAAAAAAAAAAAAAAAACAGGAAGGGGAGAGGGTTCCATTTTAAAGAAGAAGAAAAAAACACAATTTTCGGAACTCAAAATTAATTTCCCTAACCAACCAACCGCAAAAGTCCATAAGAAGGGAGAAGGGATGGAAAACATGGGGTATTTTCCTGCACTTGTCATTCAAGACAACTATGCGCTTTGAAAACGCACAACGAAGAAAAGAAGAATGGTGGAAGGGTCGGAGAGCATAGAAAGGATGGGGGACCTTTAACCATTATGATTTTCAACAACCGAAACATCACGGAAGCGGACCATAGGTCCATTTTGGTATGAGGAACAGTTCCAACATCCTTTTGTCCCGGCGTACAGATGTGCGTGAATAAGCATGTTAACCAAAAGACTCGGAACAATTCACCCCCAGGGAGAACCTCTGCTGCTCCCTATTTTGGGACACAACTGAGAATTCAGAGGCGAAAGCGCATACGTCAGAAATGAGCGTTGGACCCTCAAGATAGACTCCCAAGCACACCCCTCACCCAAAGTTACTTGCAAAAAAAAAAAAAAAGTGTTCAAATTCTCTAGAGCAGAGGGAGAGGTACTCTTTCTGCACTGGCAGAAAAACGCATATGAAAATACTGACACCATTTATTGAACAGCCAAACTGCGTCAACTTACAACTTGATTTCCAGCCTTTCCTTGTGTTTAGAACTACAGTGGAACTTCGGTTATATGTTTTTCACTTTTATGCACAATTCTGCGTTAGTACGCATATTTTACTGAAGTTGCTATCACTTTTTCAATGCGGTTGCACGTAATTCATTATGCGCTTTTTAAGATTAAACGTTAAAATTTGTATTTCAGATTATCAAAAATACACGGTTCTTTGATTCTTTTAGAAGTAACCGGGTATGTTACAACTGAGAGAAACGAGATAAGACAGGGGTTGTCAAACTTTTTCGTCCCACGGCTCCCGTAGCTTTATACAAATTTGCGACGGCTCCCAAATGTACAAAAATATACAAACCATGTCATAAACTCATATATGCATGTTTTCATAGATACTTTTACACTTAATGATCAAAAATGTGCGAAAAGCTTACCTTTAAATATAAGTCTTTTAAATTAAATATTAACTTAAATATTTTTACTTATTATTATTAAACGAAATAGGAAGATAGTCGTAAAATTTTTAAATGAAAACAATATTTTATACAAAAACACATCTTAAATTTAATCAACTTACTTTTTTGTGTGTACTTCTGCAGAAAAGAAGATCTTCGTGAAATTTATTTTCATCTATAAATCTCACATAAAACAAATGCGCATCGTTATGGCTATCAATGGTTTCATCCAATTGAATGGAAGAATCCTTACCCTTTAGTTTTTCAATTAACGGGTCTTTAATATCGGTTGCTTGGCAGTCGATTCTCCTAGCATAATGGTAACCATGTAAATAGCAGCTGGTAAAATGAGGCTTTCAGCAACAGAATGTGGCTTCTTGCTCTTTGCTACTCGATAAGCAACTTTGTAGGATGAAAGAAGAGCCTTTAGTCGGGATTGTAGCTTGTTTAGTGAAAGTTGCCTTTTGCTCAGTCATTCCTTTCAACTTAGAAGAAAAATACTCACGTGGTTTGTTTACAAAGCTTCCACGAATTGTTTCCAAACGACGTGACATTTTATTGGGGAGCGTGCTTTCAGTGGCTAGTACTTTAAACCAGATAACCACTGTGGGCGTTGTTAATTTCCCACAACAGTACACATGAACCAGAAATCTAGATAGCTTTCGTCACATTTCCTGTATTTTCTCTTCTTGTCGTTTTTTAAATTGTTAGTCATTTCCGAAACGTCACGTTTTTAACTAGCATTAAAAAACGTATCCATCTTGGCTGTTCTTAAAACATAAAGGACATAAATACGAAAAATACGGAAAGATCACAAATCACTACACATGCGTTATCACGAACAGTAAGCATAAGAATGAGTCCGGTCTTCACGCGGCGCTGCAACAAAAGGGAAGCTTCTCTGCAAAGTTAACTGAATCATCAGAAACCAATGAAATCACTTATGCCCACGTTGTTTTAATCCTTTGAAGAAGTCACGTGACACCCGTGGGACACATCACTATGAATGTTTTCTTTTCTATTTGAAGGAGGGGGGGTATGTGTGGTTACCATTATCCCCTCATTTTCTATATTTTCAGCGAATTTCAAAGGCGCGAAGGCGACTCCCTTGACCAAAACCCGCGACGCACAGTTTGAAAAGCCCTGAGATACGAGATGTGTTCCATCTTGGTGCTGCCAAAGTTAAACCTTGATCCCATCAGAGAAGGCTATGTTGTTTACCTTCGGTTTGGATGAAAAATTGGTTTCGCATTTCACGACTCACTCACACAAACACACACACGCGCACACATATATGCACTATTTAAAAATTTATACTTAACTTCTATTTTATCACTGGAGTATGTGGCGGTCGTTTGGAGCTCTAGCCTCGTTAACTCTACTAGTAAATGAAATCAGAAAGTTAAAAAAAAAATCTTCTTAGTCATTTTTTTAAAATCAGATCATATGCAGAGGATTTTAGGAAGGGAGTGTCTGACCCCAGGTCTTAAACAACCCTTAGAAGTGGGAAGCTAGGAGATTTGGGCTAGAGTGCCCGATAGGAAAGTGACACGGAAGCGAGGTAGAAAGGGGAAGGAAGACGCCCTAATTTATTACCGAGATGCAAGTACCCGGGGCCCGACGGCTTAAAGTGGCCATCCGACGCACGGCGGATATTTAGAGGTTCGAGCGTTCGTACCTGCCTGGGATCGAACCTGAGGTCCTCTCCGTAGCAGTGACGAACGTTGGCCACTAGGCCATTCGCCGCCCGACACCTTTTTTACAAATTAAGTGGTGTTTATATAGAGGACATCCCGACGGCTGACCTGACATTCTTCAAGATGACCTTTCTGCAATCGAGAAGGAAGGCTCTCCAACTCGTACGGCATCATCAGTGGAGAGATTGATGATACTCAAATTGTAAACCAATAAAGTTTCCCTGTCCCACGTTTACCGAGGACAAAATGTGAACCATTTGCGTGGTGCCATTTTGCAGAACTGATACTGAAAAAAATTATGCAAAATGTTTAGACTTCAAAACTAACTTGAAAGAATGTCCCGATATTTTTAATGTAAGCAATATTTTTTATTCATAAAGCATATTTTGCAAGACTATAAATGTCACTTGGTAATGTAAATATATCACTGTAGCAATTCCTGCAATTAGATATACCATATGTAGGGAAGTGCTTACAAATAAATAAATAAAGAAATTTCGTGGCGAAGCAGAATAAAATCCTGGATGCATTAACAATATTCAACAAACGGTTTCAAATGGACGCACTTTGCGCCGTCCGCAGGAAACACGCTATTAATTTATGCATTACATTTTGAGCACTAGTCTCAGATTCTTAGATGTGAGGATTTCACTTAAACTAAAATCAGGATTTTTATAGATAGACAGAGCTGTTGAAAGATAAGTTTGATTTTTACCGGCTTTATGATTTTTGCAATGTTATAAAATACATTAAAAATTTTAAGTATTTTTTTTTTATTTTTGCCGACAATTCGACTTTAAGTAAATTTTTAAGGAGTATCTTGTAATCTTTCAAATCATAAATTTTTTATAACATTTTGAAATTTCTTTTATACGTTTTTTTTTTTTTTTTTTTTTTTTTTTTTTTACATTTTTTAAGGCCGTCTCCTAGAAAAATGTATAATAGTGGTCCCACTGTATGTGTAATGGGATTTTCAGGTAGTTGTTAGTATTTCCTTTACCAACAGCAATTAATTGTCAAAATTTCAGCGGCCTGCCTCAACTACATACGTACGTTTCAGTTTTTTCATTTTAATCCATCCCTTGAAAATGCAAAGGTGCATGGTGTTATCTGATGGCTACTTCTTGAGCAGGATCAAGAATGACTTCGTACTGAGATTTTCGAAAAAAATTCATTGACCAGTTACTATATAAAATGGGCGAAAGTCGTTGTTGTGGATCGATACTGAGCTGCAATATAAGTGAAAGCCGGTATTTTCCATGAAAAAAAAATTGAGTGTGTGAGAATTTGTTAGCAATCGTGGAGGGAGCTCACTTTCTCACAAACGCATATTTTAATTCAGTGTTTAGCTTGCCGTAAAGAAAGAAGCGTTTGTCTCATCAAACACCTTCATTTAAGACCAATAACCATTAGAACAGTGTTGTACTATTATCGTCCCATTATTATTCGTTGAATTGTCTCATTCGAGCAAAAATATTGGACCAATCGCACTCATGGGGCCATGTGATGTGTACTGAATCAAATGTCTCATTGGACAAATCGGATATGGACCAATCGTCCCAATGGACGAACCGGATTTGGTCCAATCGTCCCACAGGACGAATCGAATTTGGACCAATCGTCCCACTGTCGGAACCGAATTTGCACCAATCGTCCCACTGTCAGAACCGAATTTGCACCAATCGTCCCACTGGATTTGAATCAATCGTCCCATTGCCGAATCGAATTAAATCGTCTCATTTAGAAGAATCGAATTTGGACCGATCGCCCTACTGTATGAATCGGATTTGAACCAATCGTCCAATTACAAAACGGACTTGCACCAATCGCCCCACTGAACGAATCGGATTAGGACCAATCGTCCCATTGGACAAATCGAATTTGGACTAATTGTTCTACTAGAACAATGTGTACTGGATCATTCGCCCCATTGGAACAGTGCGTACTGGATCATTCGCCCCATTGGAACAGTGCGTACTGCATCATTCGTCCCATTGCAACAGTGCGTATTGGATAAAACAAATGCCTAGGGGTGATCTAGTTGTGTGGGATGAATGAACCCATTGATATTCATGAGAACAATTCCCATACCATGTTACATACGCCGCAGGCCTGACCCGTCCAAACATGCAGTCTAATCGCAGATGTTCACATGAGCAGCGTTAGTGCCGTAAGGCTAATACACCATCCATGTCTCACCGGGATTCGAACTCGAACCCATCTCGAACGAATAGTCAGAAACCACTGTTCCGACCACTGCGCTGCCGGGGCAGCTATTTCTTGCGAATATTTGTTTTGAAGGGATACACAGCAGATGACCATTAATTTTTTTTGAAGGACTCCTAGTATTAGCTTGAAACTTACAGGATATGTATATATAATGATATGTACATATAATACATATAATAAATGGGACATATACCTGATTAAAATGACAGCAAAAATGCGCATGCGGTTTGGGAGCAGCGTCTCTGAACTGTTCGTTCTTAGGTATAAAAAGATCTGGCTTAAACGTGATGATGCAATCAGTGAAGAGCCGACATTGAGTCAAAAGGGTGTTTCTTGAGTCGAATTATGAACACCTGACGGACTTTGTTCGAGGAAGAATTGTTGGGATGAGAGAAGCTGGATTTTTCTACCGGGAAATTGGCACCCGTACGAGGGACCAAACGCCAGTACAGTGATGCGAACGTAGACAGATAAGGTTCGGACGCACAGAAATCCGGAAAATGGACCGTAAAATCGCATGACTGAACGAGATGACAGGCACTTCTACCGCATGGCAGTGACCGATCGCACAGCGACATCCACGATTCACTGCAGTGGAGCCCTGTCACAGGTCCGACTTTGTCCTCCAGCAAAGCTCGATGTCGTCTGCTTAACAGAGGACTGGTCACTGGCAGTCCATTGCTTTGTTGTGCATTCCTTTGACCCTCAACCACAGACGCATCAGGCTGCAATGGGGTCTCGAACACAGACATCTGGCGCGCTGATTGCAAACAGTTCGTGTTTTCTGACGAGTCACGATTCAACTCTATGCACCAGGATGGTCGCATACGTGTTCGAAGACATCGTGGTGAACGGCACCTTACAGCGTCACACCGGCTCAATGCCAAGCGTCATGGTTTAGGGCGTCATTGGATTCAATTCGCGATCTCGCCCGATAAAAATTGTGGGAACCCTCAACAGCCACCGATACATCAGGGAAGTGTTAGAGGCACACGTGAGATCCTTCTTTCCGAGTTGTTCTGACGCTACATTCCAGCCGGGCAATGCTCGGCTGCATGTAGCCCGGAATGTCCAAGACCCCTTCCATGTAGAGCAAGCAGATACCGCTTCTTCCCTGGCTTACACGCTCGCCGGTTATGTCTCCAATCGAAACTGTCTGGTAAATGGTAGCTAAGCTAAGCGACTGGCCAGTCAAGCGCCTCCGCCAGTCACTACTAACGAACTCTGGTCTCGCATAGAAGCAGTCTGGCGGGATATTCCACGGAACGATATCAAAACCTCTTCCATTCAATGCCACGCCATGTAGAGGCTGTTATTGTTGCTCGAGGTGGCTGCACACGTTGCTGAGTTTTGAAGCGAAAAATCTTGTATAGTTCTACAAATGTGATCAGTTATTTCCTGTAACATGAGGAGTCTGTGATATAAATTGCACTTGAATAGCGCGATTCTTTCTTGGTGTTGCAATTTTCACAGACAGTAGTGTAAATACTTCATATGGAAAAACATTATTTGCGGGATACATTGATCAGACCAGTGGCGGTTAACCCATAGGGGCTGCGGGGCTTATGCTCCAAAGATCAAAGACTGCGTGGGCATTTCCCCCACGGGCTCCGTAACCCACAAGACCTTAGTATAAGCACCATGCTTGCATTTTTTTTTTTTTTCTAATTCTCACGCTCGCACTGAATGTGACATCAACATGTTTTAGGAATTCTCATGCAACCAAACCAACCCTTTTCTCTATGTAGACATACTCAGTTACGAGCCTAAAATTTAAAGAACAGACGTTATCTGTACCATGTATCGCATCTACCAATGTGCTCTTATCAATTCTCATACACTCCACATGCCCAAAAATTTATTATCCGTTCCCTGCACGTTTGACTACAACATGATGACAGAGGACAGTTTACCGCAACCTAAGAAAACGGCCAACGTTTCTGAGAGCGTGGAGATATTCTCCATGTAGCACACCCGTGCAATTTAACGTAGGCGCTACTCAGCGCCACCGTATTCTATTCCCAATCTGGTAGGCAACATGTTATCCTTGTACGCTGACGTAAAGCCAATGATTTTCTAACTGCTGAGCTACGAGGGGATCTTTCATGCCACTCTGATACATCAAAACTAAGAAGTGCCGAAAAGTCATGAAATGATTCCATCACCCTAAAATAACGCTATTTATCTGACACACGCCGCAGAAAAGAGAATGCTTCTGGTGTGGTGGCTTTTTTTTTCCTTCTGTGGGGATGAGAAGGTTCCGAAGTCCGAACATTTCTCGAGGGTATAAAAGTATCTTAGCATGGCTACACCCAGATGACCACACTCATCAAATAGAGATTTTGCGCAGTCACTCAAACAATTAAACAGGAACGGAAAGCACGTTGTTTATTTATTTTTGGTTCCTTGCGTCATGCCACAAATCTGAAAACTTCATGTACGTCTACTGGAACGGGAAAGATAAAAATGGAACTGGAGCTCCCTCCTCATAAATTTAAAGATCTAGGCTTCCTATTCAAGAAGTCCAGGGCGCAATATTAGTCTGATTAACGACAGGATGTAATTCATATCGAAATCGCAGTTTAAATTTGTAGTAGGTTCACATCTTATATATTGTAAAAAAACCAAAAACATAGTATGATATCAAATTATATTTATTATTTATGTCCTGCTTTTTTACCGTTCAACATGAATTGTTGTATGTCACAGTGATTAAATCTGTGTGAGAGCTTGTAGTATTGGGTTGATGCATAAGTTCATGCCGTATTTTTCACCTCACTACAGGAATGTATCACATCAAAAGGGAAAACGGAATCAATCAACTATGTAATCCCCCCATTGTTGTTTTTTATTGGAGGTTTAACGACCACCGTGAGCAACTCAATGAGCTATAAGCAGTCGGCAGTCCCTAATTTAGGTCATTGGTTCCAGGGAAGCGAGAGAGAGAGAGAGAGCCAGTGCCGTAAGACAAACACAACATCCACGCCTCACCGGGATTCGAACCCGGACCCTTTTCGGACGAATGATCACAAGCCATCGCTTAGACCACTGCGCCACCGGGGCGGCCCCATTGTTTACGATGGTGTCCCAATGTCTGGTAGATAGGTCTGCAATGCCATTCTTGAAAAATCGTGCAGGCTTTACTGCGAAGAAATCAAGGAAATTCTAGAGATCAACATCATTGTTAAACGTTCTGCCACGGAGTGCGTTCGACAGAATCGGAATAGGTGGTAGTCTGACGGGGACGACATCTGGGGAATAGAACGGATGTGGAAGGATCTCCCATTTCATGCTCTGAATAACCATTTTGTGGCAATGTTCGTACTGTGAGGGCGTGCATTATCATGTTGGACAAGGACACCATGGCGCAGATGTGGCCGTTTCTGCTGAATTACTCCCTCCACACGGCAGAGTTGCTCACAATAGAGTGCAGCGTTGATGGTCCGATTCCTCGGCAGCACTTCCTAGTCAATAATGCCTTCCATGTCCCACCAGACACACAACATGATCTTCGCAGGATGAAGGTCAGGTTTTGGACGTGGTGTGGGAGTCTTGTTTAGGCTTAACGATTCCCTCAGATGCCTGAAACTCACGTGCAGGCACCACTTTTCATCTCCAGTAACAATACGTGACAGAAAGAGTTTGTGTTACTGAGGACATTCGCGATAACGGGCCAGCAAGGAACCACATATGGCAACACGCTGATTCTTGTTGCCCTCAGTGAGAGTGTGAGGCACCCAAGACCCCAATTTCTGGACCTTTCCCATACGTTCCACGTGTCGCACCACTGTGGCATGATCACAGTCCATCTCAGTGGACATTTCGAGTGTGGTTTGATGCGGATCCAAGTGCAGGAGATGGTTCAAACGATCCTCATCAAAATGAGATGGACGACCTGAGCGTGGATAGTGGTTGTGGTCAAAATTGCCACCACCTCGGAACCACTCAAACCATTTGCGGGCTGTCCTCGGAGCAATAGTATCCTCCCCATACACAGCACAAATTTGTCGAGTAGCCTCGGCGGCTCTGTGTTACCTTGTTAAACTTGTAGAGGAGCAGATGTCGGATATGTTCATTCCTCTCTACTTGACACTCCATACTTCCAGACCTGAAAACCACAAAAACCGTTACCCACAATCACACGACGCAATACGATTTAGATACACGATATTGCGGTATTACTGGTTACATTTTGATATACAACTGGACATCTGCACCGTCACTACTGACCTGAAAAGCACTCGTGAATTAAAACATTATGAACTCCACCCAATAAGCTAGGTTGATATCGACAAACTTTTCTTTCTCATCAAATTTATTTGCTAAGTGTATACATTTTGTGCAACCCCCCCCCCCCCATCCAAATTTAAAGATCTACGGCTTCTTATGCAAGAAGTTCAGCGTGAAATATTGGTGAAACCGTTTTATGGAAGGCAACAGAGGTGGCAAACGCAGAAGGCAAGGAGCATGCGCACATGAAACCCCCTGCACTTCACGTAAATATTTAGGTTCAGCGGGTATTTCAAGCACCCTGTCCACAGTCCGCCACTTATTATAGGCATGTATTACTGCAAACCACACATGGGCTTTCTGGAATCCGTAAAATGGAAGAAAAATTCGGAAAACAGATTATTTCGAGACACCTATTTTGCGCAGAACATGCGACAGGCAGCAAGCACCGTCTTATTACGGATAGCTGTCCGCAGCAAATTAATGATTCGTTAATGCTCAGAGCAGCATATAGCGCAACGCGAGGTCACGAGAAACGGGGGTTTGGTCACATGACTCCTCCCTCGCACAAGGCAATGCGAAGTTTATGACATCCGTTTTGAGTTGCAGCATTTATTTGTGTTTCGTCGAAGGCGGAGTTTCTTTCGTTGCCACGCGGTTCAACAGAGGGTCAAAAAACTCGTAAAGACAAACGAATGGTGAACGCATAACTGCTCTTCACAGCTGTTATCGAAAAACTTCTACTTCAATCTATGACTAATTTCACACACCATGAAAATTTCGGGACAGCTTAGTTTGCGCTTGCTTATCAGCCGAATGTTTATGTGGCAGTTCATTTCAAGGACACGGCCACGTTTTTAGCATTGGATTCCACATAGTAGCCCTAAAATGGGAAGTGCAAAGAAACATGTACTGCGGAAAACATCAAGTGAAGTCTAATTGCGTTGCCATTAAGTGTGGATTAAAAAAAAAAAACAATTCTTCCTCGAAAAATTACGTATAAATCATTCTAATTCTGCTTAATGGTAATTAAATTGTTCTTACGCGGAAAAACACATGTGACGCCAACAGTTTGAATCGTTTTCTTGTTACACGAATGCCAAAGAAATAGCAGTGACTGCACTCTAACTATATTTCAGCCGTCTGAGTACCTGGGTGCTCAGAGCTGAGGGTTTCTGGCTAATGCTCCGAGATGGGAGTCCCATATCTTTGTTTATTCATTTAGAATAAAAAAATTGACGCAGGTATTCGGAGTGTTGAAATATTATAAACACATATACGGAAAATACAATTTATTGTATACATCGCATCTAGCCACGAACTTGTTCTACCCCGAGGTATTATTGTGCTGGCCGAAACCTTACGGGGGGAGTATAAGAAGTCCGACATCTACCGGCTGTACAGCTTACCAGCGACTCTGATGACGGGTAGACAGTCGGTGCGAGGAAGCTGGTGTAAACGCGGCGACCCAAGCGAGTTCGATCGTGGGAAAATAATCGGTGCGACGAAGATGGAGTAAACACGTCTGCCTGAGCGAGTTCGATCGTCGGTAGTTAGCCGCTGCGAGGAAGATTGGGTAAATACGGCAGCCTGAGCGAGTTTGATCGTGGGCAGGCAGTCAGTCCAAGGAAGATGGTGTAAACACGCCTGTCTGAGGGAGTTCGATCGTAGGAAAATAGTCACTGCGAAGAAGATGGGGCAAACACGCCTGCCTGAGCGAGTTCCATCATAGGCAGATATAGTCGGTGCGAGGAAGATGGATTAAACGCGGCGAGCTGAGCGAATTCGATCGTGGGCAGATAGTGGGTGCGACGAAGATGGAGTAAACACGCCTGTCTGAGCGAGTTCGATCGTGGGCAGATAATCGGTGCGACGAAGACAAATAGTAGCAGGACTGTGTTACGGAGATATATAGAATTCACTTTTTCCAGGAATAGTAGGGAATATTCAGCAAAAAGTTTGTGTTGTCAGTCAGCATGGGAATGTTCGACGAAGAAATGCTTATCAGCATCGGTTATTAGTAGAGTTGTACCCCAGCAATCGTACTTATTACAAGGGCTAAGCACTCTTATTATTATTATATTGCCTGTACATTGTGACCCAAAGGCGTCCCCAGACTAGGTAATGATTTTATTGCTTTTCTTGGCGTCAAGGCCTGGTCTTCAAGCATCGAACAGCTAGGGATCAAGACAGAAAAGGAGAATAGGGTGGGGTCACTAGGGAACAACAATCAGGGACATTGGAAAAGGTGTTCGCCGCCCCTGCGGGCTAAGCGCTGGCTTCTGACAATTCGCACAACATGGGTCCGGGTTCGAATCGCGGTGAAACATGGATGCTGTGTTTATCTTACGGCGCTGTCTCCCTAGGGCTCCTGGAGCAAGTGGCCCTGAATTAGGGATGGGCACCTGCTTATAGCCCATTCAGCTGCTCACAGTGGTCGTTAAACACCGAAACAAAAAAAGAGGAGGGGCAGATGTTTTCAGAAAGAGCAGGTCACATGGAATCTCTTCTCTTCGCGAAGACGAAAAGGAAAGGGAAAAGACGATGAGGAAATGAAATAGTGAAGAGATTGGTAGAACACAGAGATCAAAGTAGAAAATCCGAGTAATAGAAATTAATTGCAAATATGCACTAAGATAATTCCGGGACAACCAACATTATATAAGCTTTAGCTGATAATATTGGGTTGATGCATAAGTTCATGGCGTTTTATTTCACGAGTGTTTCTCAGATCAGTAGTGACGGTGCATATGGCCAGTTGTATATCAAAATGCAGCGAGTAATATCGTGTATATAAATCACATTTCGTTGTGTGATTGTGGCTAATGGTTTTTAGGTCCGGAAGTATGGAGTGTCAAGTAGAGAGGAATGAACATTTCCGACACCTGCTCCTCTAACAGTTTTTAACAAGGGATCCACAGTCGCCGAAGCTACTCGACAAATTTGTGCTGTGTATGGGGAGGATGTTATTGCTCCGAGGACAGCCCGCAAATGGTTTGAGCAATTCCGAGGTGGCAATTTTGACCTCAACGACTCCACTCTGAGGTCGTCCATCTCGCTTTGATGAAGATCGTTTGAACCATCTCCTGCACTTGGATCCGCGTTAACCCACACGCAAATTGACCACTGAGATGGACCCTGATCAGGTCACAGTGATGCGATACCTGGAACGTATGGCAAAGGTCCAGAAATTGGGGTCTTGGGTGCCTCACAGTTTCACCGAGGATAACAAAAATCAGCGTTTTGCCATATGTGGTTCCTTGATCGCCCGTTATCGCGAATGTTCTCAGCAATACAAACCCTTTCTGTCACGTATTGTTATTGGAGATGAAAAGTGGTGCTTGTACGCGAATTTCTGGCATCGGAAGAAATCGTTAAGCTTAAACAAGACGCTCACACCACGTCCAAAACATGACCTTCATCCTGCGAAGATCATGTTGTGTGTCTGGTGATATATGGAAGGTATTATTCACTGGGAAATGCTGCCGAGGAATCAGACCATCAACGCTGCACTCTATTGTGAGCAACTCTGCTGCGTGGAGGAAGCAATTCAGCAGAAACGGGCGCATCGGCGCCATGGTGTTCTTCTCCAACATGAAAACGCACGCCCTCACAGTGCAAACATGACCAAAATGGCCATTCGTGACATGAAATGTCAGATCCTTCCACATCCGGCCTATCCCTCGGATGTCTCCCCTTCAGACTATCACCTGTTCCGACCTCTGTCGAATGCACTCCGTGGCAGAACGTTCAACAATGATGTTGATCTCCAGAATTTCCTTGATGATTTCTTCGCAGCAAAACCTGCGCGGTTTTTTTCAAGAATGGCATTGCAGATCTATCCAGACGTTGGAACACCATCGTAAACAGTGGGAGGAATACATAGTTGATTTATTTTGTGTTCCCTTCTGATGCAATACATTCCTGTAGTGCGGTTGAAAAAACGACATGAACTCAAATATGAAACCAATAAATTAATAGAAACTGCAACTTTTCTTATCTATTCCTTTGCTATACATTTTCTGCAACGAGCTGCAAGTAGGCTTAAATAGCGAAACCGAACGGGAAACATAAGTCTCGTTACAACAGCAAGCTTATAACTGAACCAAAACTGGTAGCCGCCAGAGAAAATTTGGCTGTAAACGGAGCACTGGTGATCGAGATGCGCGCTGCCTCTCTAATGTCGCAAAGTCAGGCGCCACAGTGGACAGGATAACGTCCGCGTTCACAGACTGATCACCTATAAAAGTTTGTGCAAAAACTACTTTAAGTACAGTGGCACAACTGTGCTATGGGAGCAATTCAGTGTGAAAAGGAACGTTGAATTTGGACCGTGGACGACTAGAAATAAATAGCTTAGCCCAAATTCGTGGTTAAAAGTGCAATACGGGACCGGAGGGTGCGGGTTTGGCGTTTAAATCACACCAGACCATGGACCTCAACTGTCATAACACGGGGTCTTCCAGGATGGTTGAGGCGATGCGCCACAATTCGTATAAACGGTATGCTGTAAGAGATCCACGAAAGACAATGAGCAAACGAAACTGAAAGTATGCTGGTCAGGGCCAGATTAAGGGAGGGTCTATAGAGGCCCATAGCCTTGAGGCCCACCATTGCTAAGGGCCCCGGTGGCATATCTGGGCAAGTAATACAGAGAGAGTGACAGGTAGTTTATAAACTACTTTCACTTTTTTCTTGTATGATTTCCACTTAGGCGGAAACAGAGAGTGGAAGATGAACTGATTTCAACGCAGAGACTCACCAAGGGTAAAGGTTTCATGTCGCTGCGTACAGTGGAGTCGGCGAGACAGTTTCAGCTTTTTCACTGCCACACGACCCCCCCCATTTGCACTTAGAACCGTTGACGGTCAAAGTCCCCTGTGGTTTCATAACAACCCTGTGGTTTCACAACAAAAAAAAAGATGCGCTAAGAAAAGTATACAATACTAATCCAAGAACTTGCTGACAAGAGTAAAGAAGTGGGATTAAAAATGAACTTTCAGAAGACAAAAGTGATATGCATTGCTTTTACAAGACATGAAGATTTATCGATTGATGGAAAAAAGCTTGTGACAACCGATACCTACATTTATCTTAGGCAGTAGATATCAAGTGAGGGTCACATTGAAGAAGAAATTAATCAGCGTATAAAACTTGGATGGAGAGCTTTGGAAGAAACAATACAATTTTTAAGAGTAGTATGCCATTATGTCTTAATAGAAAAGTGTTTAATCAGTCTATACTGCCAGTGCTTGCGTATGGAGTAGAGACATGAGCCTTAACTAAGAAAAGACGAAAAGACATACAAAGACTACAGACAGCTCAAAGAAGCATGGAGAGATGCATGCCTGGTGTAACCAGGAAAATTAAGAAGAGGAACTTGTGGATAAGGAAATGACAGGAGTGGACGACATCATGACCAGAGCGAAATCACTGAAATGGCAATGGGCTGGACATGTTGCCAGAAGAACGGACCACCGATAGACAACCGAAATTTTGGACTGGATTGCGAGGGACAGGAAAAGACCCAGAAGAAAACACCATGGGAGATGGATGGATGAAATTCGAAAGTATGCTGCAGTGACATAGAGGAGACAGGCTCAAGACACACAATTGTGGAAGAAACTTGGAGACTTTCATCCAGTAGTGGATTGATAATGGTTGATGATGATGATGACTAAATCTTTAGAAAATACAAGACAAAATCTAAGAATCTTAAGCTCTAAACTCATGTTCTTATGAGAACAATGAAAAATACAATGATTTACTGTGAAAACTAGGCAGATAATTTATTAGTTTAAAGAATGCACTACGTATTAATTATCACAAGCAGATGTTTCATGTTCTAACGGACTTCATAATGATTCCCCGTCGTAAGTTCTTTTGGGGGCCACTCAGATATCTTAGCCTAGGGGGGAGGCCACCCACTAAAGCCTTAATCCGGTCCTGATGCCAGTATCTTATAATATGAAATGCATCGGTCAAGTTTGAGGATCCTTACCCAAACAGGTTAAGGTGATAAGCTCCAAACTGTTTCAATCTTACATTGGACATTCAGTATGAATAACCGATTTTCAGAACATACCGTGGGAAGACAATTAACTAGCCAAGTGGATGACTTGTTTGTTTTGTGTACTGCTCTCTCACAATGACGATAGACTAGAGATGTGTCGTTCGTGACCGATTCGTTCGAACACTGTTAAAAATGTTGTGGTAAGTTGAACCAAAAGGTGGTGCTACATCGGCTGCACCGCTTTCTGAGAACAGATACACCATTGTGTGGTGCAAACAAACCCAACAGCTTTGCACACGTTACAGTACATCTGGGAGTGAAACGTGCAAAGTTGCAATTACACACGCAGTGCAAAGTTGCGTTACAGTACAAGGTTGCATGCACCACATGGTGATATAAGGTAACACCATGTTGTTCGGATTTGTTTGCACTACACAATGGTGTATTTTTTCAGAAAGTGGTGCAGCTGGTGTAGCACCACTTTTTGGTGCAACCTACCGCAAAATTTCTTAAAGTGAAAACAACGGAACAGCAAACTGAGTCATGGAAGAACGAATCTTTTCTAAAAAGAATCGATTCCCTGAATGAATCAGTCAGAATTGCATTTTACTAGACATCAAAATTTCACCACTGTGTCTGGATGAGGTTAACGTTCTTATCAGAAAATTTTACATTATGCAGAACTGTACACATGCAATAAATTACGTGAAGGTATTGAAACGATTTTATACGAAAACCGAGGAACAAATTTTCCGTAAGAATTAAAAACAAATTTGAACTTAAAAATCTCGTCCTGTAAAACCGGAAACTGTCAGCGAATGAAAGGATCTGACTAAGAATCGTTTACACAAACTGTTCTCTAAAAAGGGAAGAATCAGCGACTGAAACGAACGAATCTCTTTAGCAAGGTGAATCGAAAGAATACGATTCTTTCAAAAGAATCGGCTTGCTCATCTTTACGACAGACACAGGCCATGCGAAGTCGTATTTAAAAATGTATCTCTCCGCACACAAGGAAAACTCCCAGATTTTCTACTCTTCATTCGTTGATTCAAACTTCTGTTTATTTATAACAACCATTCCACTTATCTAAGTACTGCACAACATTCCTTTTTTGTGACAAAGAAAGGCTTTCACATTGCAAGTAACGCAAACACTAAAAGGAGCACGGAAGTTTGTCCAGTGCCGTGGGACAAACACACCACACAGATAGATGTTCGCACCTCTACCACAGGGAAGGCGAATATTCTTCTTAATCACCAACAATTCAGTACAGTACAATCAGAGCCGTGGCAACGGTAGGTCTGTTAGTCCAAATAAACTGGGTCCCGCATTTTTAACAGCACACTGTAAAACATTTTCTGAAATTCACGAGCCACTTTCCGTGATTTCTTTCGTGAATTAACGAAGCATATTTATGATACAACCTTTTACGTGAAATGACGGAAAAAAGCTCTGAATATCACGGATTTTTCGTACGCCAGAAAAATTCTGAATTTTCAGAAGCCTTTCCGCAATTCCTTTCTTATATTGACGGTAAGTTACCGTTTTCAAGAGGTCTTAACGAAAAATTCTGAATTTTCAGAAGCCTTTCCGCAATTTCTTTCTTATATTGACGGTAAGTTACCGTTTTCAAAAGGTCTTAACGAAAAATTCTGAAATTTTAGAAGTCTTTCCGCAATTCCTTTCTTATATTGACGGAAAGTTACCGTTTTCAAGAGGTCTTAACGAAAAATTCTGAATTTTTAGAAGCCTTTCCGCAATTCCTTTCTTATATTGACGGTAAGTTACCGTTTTCAAGAGGTCTTAACGAAAAATTCTGAATTTTTAGAAGCCTTTCCGCAATTCCTTTCTTATATTGACGGAAAGTTACCGTTTTCAAGAGGTCTTAACGAAAAATTCTGAATTTTCAGAAGCCTTTCCGCAATTCCTTTCTTATATTGACGGTAAGTTACCGTTTTCAAGAGGTCTTAACGAAAAATTCTGAATTTTTAGAAGCCTTTCCGCAATTCCTTTCTTATATTGACGGAAAGTTACCGTTTTCAAGAGGTCTTAACGAAAAATTCTGAATTTTTAGAAGCCTTTCCGCAATTCCTTTCTTATATTGACGGAAAGTTACCGTTTTCAAGGTCTTAACGAAAAATTCTGAATTTTTAGAAGCCTTTCCGCAATTCCTTTCTTATATTGACGGAAAGTTACCGTTTTCAAGAGGTCTTAACGAAAAATTCTGCATTTTCAGATGCCTTTCCGCAATTCCTTTCTTATATTGACGGTAAGTTACCGTTTTCAAGAGGTCTTAACGACAAATTCTGAAATTTTAGAAGCCTTTCCGCAATTTCTTTCTTATATTGACGAAAAGTTACCGTTTTCAAGAGGTCTTAACGAAAAATTCTGAATTTTCAGAAGCCTTTCCGCAATTCCTTTCTTATATTGACGGTAAGTTACCGTTTTCAAGGTCTTAACGAAAAATTCTGAATTTTCAGAAGCCTTTCCGCAATTCCTTTCTTATATTGACGGTAAGTTACCGTTTTCAAGAGGTCTTAACGAACAATTCTGAATTTTCAGAAGCCTTTCCGCAATTCCTTTCTTATATTGACGGTAAATAACCGTTTTCAAGTTGTGCTAACGGAAAATTCTTAATTCTCAGAAACCTTTCCGCAATTCCTTTCTTATTTTAACGGAAAACCCTGTATCCATATGAAGATAAATTTCCGGTAATAGGTGAGATTCACGGGAATACTCGGGGGTTCGGATAACTGTTAAATTTCAATAGTCTGTCGAAGTATTTGATTTTGAAGTTCTGTAGTGAGATCGGATATTGTGGATAGCATATCGCATGAATTTTGATTGCTATGGCACAAGACATTTCTTCTCCTCTTCCCCATTTTGTGCACCAGCTATTACATATTGTGTTACTGTAAGAAACCGGGTACTTAATTTATTGCACAGGTGATTGTACAATAAGACAAAGCTATATAGCTATCGGAAGTAAATTTTATGTTTAGAAAATCTGTGAAATAATATTATAAAACAGTACATTACAGCTTCTTTTAAAGATAACTGAAATTTATTGTCCGTTGAAGAAAACTTTTCAAACTCCAAATAATTCTATTGCTTCAAAAAATCACGATGGGGGGGGGGGGGAGGTAGAAACGTAATTTGTAATAAGACGTCGTGCAGATAAAATAAAGATTCAAAAAAACAATAAGCTCCGGCAGAAAATAAAGTGACTAAATCATGCGCGTTAATGAGAAAAAAAAAATCATCTCCCAATTAGTTTTACCTTGATCGTGAGTCTGAATTCTGTGATTTTCTGGCTCAGTGGTTAAGACGCCTGGCTTCAACTCAAACGACCTGGGCTCGATCAGCATCGCAAAAAGATTATCTCGCGTAAGGGCTAAAATATTTAGCTCGTTGGATTTTGCGAAATTTCAGTCTAAATACTGAAAACTTGAAACGGACTTTTCTGAAATAAACGGAATTACTGACTACGGAATTTTTTTGCAAATACGGAAGTTGAAAAAACGGGCACTTACTTGGCAACTTTGCTGCACGTTATTTTCAGAAATTTTCTGTGAATTCACAACACTCTTTTTTTTTTTTTTTTTCTTTTTTTTTTTAGTTACTTACATAATAAATTACAACGTGAGAAAACGTTGAAAAAGTGGAGTATGATGAACTCATTATAAATGATTTTACCACTGCTAAAGCAAGAATGTAACAAGGTTTTACATCTTTTTTTGATGTCACACAAATTATCTTATACCGGACATTGCTTTTTCTTTAAACGTATAAGTCTGCAACGTACTATGTGATACGCGTATGACGTAGTACTGAGCGTGACTCAAATCCACAACGAGGCAGCAATAAGCCTACCGGCGAAGTTCAGTTGAGAGAACAGTCGCTCCGGAGTTAGGCTATATAACCTTTTGCCGCCACCACCGGCAAAGTCTTAAATAGCATAACCTATATTTAAATTCGCTCATATCTATAGCAAGGAGGGGGAGGTATTGACTAAAAATGTATTCCACCAATCAAGAAAGCTGGCCAATTTGTTCCATACAGGAAATAAAGGTAAAAAGAAGCTTCTTTCACAAA
The DNA here is from genome assembly GCA_039090855.1 of Macrothele yani. Classification (NCBI taxonomy): domain Eukaryota; kingdom Metazoa; phylum Arthropoda; class Arachnida; order Araneae; family Macrothelidae; genus Macrothele; species Macrothele yani. Next base: position 34,832,347 of record CM077024.1, on the reverse strand, counting down.
AACTCTTTTCCGAGCACTTTTCTGAAAATTCTTTGACAGTGAACGTGTACAATATTAATTACATTCTGTGAGCAGAGAAAAAATCCTAATATAAAAATGGCAAAACTCGTATTAAAAAAATTATTCAGACACTTTTTAACATAACCTTCACATATGTTATCCTGTTTAACAGTTTGTTTTTAACATTTTTGTATTATTATTAATTATATTTATTATTTAAAACAATGTTTTGTTTCACTAGACGTTTAAATTTCCTTTATTTTGTTCTGCGCTTCCATAGGGGGCTTCACGGGCATCCATCCTTCCATGCAGCAGGGACCCCGGGAGTGTCATTGGAACCGATCCCTCGAAATTGAAACTACGACACTGAGCAGGATATGTAGCACAACGGAATTGAAACTACGACACTGAGCAGGATATGTAGCACAACGAAATTGAAACTACGACACTGAGCAGGATATGTAGCACAACGAAATTGGAACTACGACACTGAGCACAATGCGTAATGTCTCGCGCATGACTTGTTGCCTAGCAACCAGTCAGATCGCAAACGATTTTTTTGCCATTAGCTTCATTTTGCTGCGTAATAGAACTCCGTGCACCTTATTGTTCGTATTTAATTGTGTTTCAGCTGTGTCGACGGATGTCAAAAAACGATCAGTGACAGAGGTTTTCTTATCTCGTGAAAATGTACCTCCCAAAGAAATTCACGTTATATTAGTGGCAGTTTATGGTTCTGGAGTTTCGGACATGGGGTAAGAAAATCAAAAGACAGTGGAGGAATGAATGTTGGCCGTAAAGGATCAACCACAGAGTGCGAGACCCGTAATCGCAACTTGCGATTTGAACACGCAAAATGCAGATGATCTCATCAGGGAAAATCCAATAATAACTCAAAGAACCATAGCAGGCAAGCTCAACATTAGTTTAGTTAGTGTCAGTTATATTGTTAACGTTTTAGGATACAACGAAGAGTGTGCTCGTTGGGTGCAGCGTCACCTAACGACTGAAATGAAGAAATCAAGACTTGAAACATGCCAAAGGTTGCTTGCGAGCTATGAAAAATATGGAAGTGATTTTCTTCAAAGCATTGTGATGAGAGTTGGGTTCGTTCACCATCATGACCCAGAAACGAAAAAATCAGTCGCTGTAATACCAACACCCATCTTCTACTCAAGCGAAAAAATTCAAACCTCAAATTTCTGTAGGTAAGTACATGCTCACTATATTCTGGGACTACAGAGGTATTATTCATCAGGAGTATGTGGTCAAAGGTACGACGATCAACTCTGAGAGCTACGTGCATACCTTAAAAAAGTTAAAACAAAGAATAAAACCACGTGCGTGGGTTAAAAACGCCAATGATTCTGCACATGACAACGCTAAACCCCACGCCGGTGCTTTCAACTTCAGAGGCCATACAGAAAATCGTATGACCTCTGAAGTGAAAGCACTGTTCTTGGACACCCTACCAACATGGCCCAGATTTGGCGCAGTTCGACTTGTGATTGTTTTTTGCTTTCAAGAGACATCTGAAGGGAATTCAGTTCACCTGTGACGAAGATTTTCAAGCCGCTACGATGAAATGATTCCGAGAACAACATGACGATTTTCACAGAGACGAGTTTAAAATTTTTGTTAAACGTTGGCATATATGTATCGGGCGTGAGGGAGCCTATGTAGAAAAATATTTAAAATATGTCAATTAAAGTAGAGCTTCTGAGCTTTGCTCTTGTTTTGTTTCAATTTGATACCTTGCCACTGAGCTTATATGTAAATATGGAACCACTACTTTCCGAATACCCTCATCACTTATTGTAATGCAGTGTGGAGTACAACAGTGTGGAGTTCAACGTGTTTGCGTACAGATTCGCGACAGTAAATGACTATTAATTGCTCAGTGCTTATCACAGCAGTATGCTTAACAAAAGGCAAAACCAGAAGCAAATATTGCTTATTCCAGAAGCTTATGCTGATAATTACAAACAAGAACCTTTCACCACTGTTACGGATAAAAGGATACTAAAGAAAAGAACACGAAGGAGCAGCAATGCATACATCACTTCCTTTTTTTTTTACCCATTACGCGACAGCAATGCTGCCTTAAATGGGTTTCAGCGAAACTTCGCAATCTAAAATGATGTTTGTCCTCGGGGTAAATGCCCTCCATGATGCTGGGTTAAAACAGTTCACAATTCCTTTCCTTTTTTACTTTCTTTTTCTTCCACGGCTTAACTAAGTATCCTTCGTCTTTCACAGCATTTTTTCTTCACTCTCTCTTTTTTTTTTTTTTTTTTTTTATCCCTGACTTCTCCACGCGAGCTTCATTAAGTCCCCAGCCTCGTCTCTGAAAGGGACACGTAATGCCTTAGGCTGCAAATCATTCCAAAAGTGTTGAACACAAAACAACAAACAGCCTAATTCTGCAGCAAAAAATCCCTTAAAAACTTCCGTTTATCTTCCTGTCAGGGTTCTTCTTTCTCTATCTCTCAGGAACACGAATGAAAAACCGATCAGCAGGCATCATCATCGTCTTCTGTCTGAAATTAAGCAGGAATCAAAACACTGCTCGCAACAACAAAGACTCCTCACGTTTCGTTTCCAGAATCAAGACATTAAAACACTTCTCAGAAGCATGTCATCAACATACTCCGCTATTCCACGATATCTGAGAAGTTTGTTATGGAACTAAAAAGGATCGTTCAATTTGTTTGGAAGTGCTGTGAAGCCATTTTGATGAACACACTTAGGGAGTGTAGGAAATGCGTGCAATGGAAAGTCCATCTCATGTGTTGTTTCTTTTATTCAGTTATAGCTCACACATCTGAGTATAAGTATTTTTAATTTAATTTGATCACGTCTTAAAACATACAGTTTATGATGTTGCACTAGGCTCGTATCAGAGTAAATGATAAAATGTCTCAAATTTGACCACAGCAGATGTATTTATTTGCTTTATCTAGGCACGTGCACTATGAGACGGGCTGAGCCCGAGCCCGAAAGCCCGAAGCAGGGCCCGGGTCCGAACAGGCTCGGGCTCTAGAATATTTACTGCGGTTCGGGCTCGGGCTCTTAGGGGAGATAATTTTGTGATTTTATATGATTTTGCAAATGAGACACTTTATTGTTGCTAAAAGGAATTCTTCGGCAACTGGTTCGGGAGCGGGCATTCCAGATGACTATTTATTCTAGGCTTGGGTAGAAAGTATGTTTCTGCAAAGAAGAAAAAGCTTTTTCAAGAACTATACATATATTGGATAGTTGATAGGTGGTAAATTGTCGTCGGTATTCTATCTCCACGCAGTAGCTCCCTGCTAATTCTATTTAGCAACGTACATATTGCAGCGCATTATGGGCGCGATAATATTAGAACTATTTGAGCAACATACAATTGCAGCACCGCCCGATCATTTTGGACGTCCGGCCTCCCGAAACACTTCAAGTGGAAACGAATGGTCAAAGAAAATCGTACAGTCGCAGTGTAAAAATAGACAGAGGTCTATTCCCCACTCCCCATTTGAGAAATACATTGGTTAATTGCATGAGGAGGAGAGAGTGGGAGTGTGGAAAAGGAGATGTTTTTGTATTAATGGTTGAACAGGTTAGCCAGTTTTCCAGCTCGTTCGGGCCCGGGCTATATCTTGCAATATAAAATTAGGGCTCGGATGTGCTCGAGCTGATATACCACGGGATCGGACGGGCTCGGGCTCCGAACATTGAGCCCGAACTCAGCTCTAACGTGCACCATTTGCAATGAACTTACAAATTATGAACGTTGAACAAGTAGAATCAACTCATAAACGAAGCGTGAAGGTACATTAAGTAGAGATCAAATCAGAAATGAAGTACTATGAAGGTTGAAAAAGTAGATGATCTCCCAATAAAGTATGTGCCGCACACGGGCGGCGCAGTGATCTAAGCACTGGCTCATGACCATTCGTCCGAGAAAGGTCCGGGTTCGAATCCCGGTGAGGCACGGATGTTGTGTTTGTCTTACGCACCAGCTCTTTCCCTTCCCTAGAACCAGTGACCCTAAATTAGGGACGAGTGACTGCTTATAACCCATCGAGTTGCTCATGGTGTTTGTTAAACCTTCAATCAAAAAAAAAAAAAAAAAAAGTATGAAGATTAATTAAGTAGAGTTCAACTCACAAACGAAATATGAAGGCCGAACAAGTAGAGATCAACTCACGAATGAAGCATGAAGGTACAAAAAGTAGAGATCAACTCAAACGAAGTGTTGTAATGGTTGAAAAAGTAGATGATCTTCCAATTAAAGTATGAAGGTTGAACAAGTAGAGATCCACTCACAAACGAAATATGAAGGTTGAACAAGTAGAGATTCACTCACAAACGAAGTATGAAAGTTGAACAAGCAGAGCCAACTCATGAATGAAGTATGTAGGATGAACAATTAAACTCACAAACTATGAAGGTTAAATAAATAGAGATAAATTCACAAACGAAGTATGAAGGTTGAATAAGTAGATATCAACTCACAAACGAAGTACAATGAAAGCTGAAGAAGTAGATCAACTCACAAGCGAAGTACTATGATGGTTAAACAGGTATATCAACACTGTAGCGTAAAACTCTCTTCGACTTCTACGCTGTTTTAACACATCAATACACTAGGAAATAGTTCCATAAATGAAAGAAAACCTTAACGGCCAGACGAAACAACAGAAGTCAACTTACAGAAAAACTTTATTCAGGCTGTAGAAGGCACTTACGATTACATCACAATGTACACCACACACCACACATGATCACAACACTCCTTTCAATAACCATCAGTTTATAATACAACGCTCTTAATAATCGCTCTTTTCAACGCCCCTAAGCAATCGATCAGTCCTCGTTTTATCTCTTGTTCTTATCTTACCCAGGCATACGTTACATGCATTCAACCTCAATAGTGTTGCCAAACGTATTCGTTTGAGAGAAAAGATATTTCGTTAAGCGTGAAGAATAAACTCAAGATTTACATAGGGAAAGAAACTAAAAAAGGAAAGTTAATCTAGAATATACGTCACAACACACAAACGAAGTACTACGAAGGTTGAAGAAGTAGATAAACTCAATCGAAGTACGATGGTTGAAAAAGCAGAGATCAACTCACAAAGTATTATGAAGTTTGAACTAGTAGCGATCAACTTACAAGCGGGGGTTAAAATCTGAACAAGTCTGAGCATCTGAACAGCTGCAAGATGGTGCAGAGTGTGGTGGAGTACGCTACACCATCTTGCAGCAGGCGTTATTTTATTTTTTATTTTAACTCCAAAACTGATTGGCCAAAAAACGGGGTACGAAGACGCGATGGCTGCTACACTGCGGTGATGAAGTGATGATTCTTTACTAGTAAAAGTTTCATGGAACTTAGTTTTCTACTTTTATGAAAGATGTTATTAAGTATATAACAATTCGTCATATATACAACATGCAAAACTGTAACTATACACTACTACTGTTGTATTTAAATGTTCATTAAAATCCTCAAAAGCATATTTGAGAAATTAGTATGCTTATGGATGAATTAGGTGTTAGCAGTTTAGGTGGATTTAACTGTTTTTAGTTCAGAGATATATACGCTGTGATATAAGAAACGGCTAGTTCCTTCTAGTTCATTGGTAAATCTGTTTAGATGCGAGGAGTTTAGGTAGATTTGAAACTCTGTTTATTTTAAGGATAAATACGTTATGCTATTGAAATTTAAATAAGGATTAGTACCCATTGCAGATTTTTAAGAAAGGTGTGAAAGATGCGAATGGCTTGATTAAATGAGAAAAAAAATCGATCCTTAGCGAATCTTTTTCAATCCCTCACAGCCAGCTTTCTTATAGCTAGTGCTAGTCATGAAATATAAAATAAAGATACAGAAGCTTTAATCAAGTTATGCCTATGATCACAATATGCATGCTGGAACCTGGTACCAGCTGTAAGCTGTATAAAAAGCCAGAAGCCTACATTTTAGACCTCCTGTCTGCTGGGTAACATAGATTCCAACGGTTGCTCTGGATTTTTTAAAGTTTTCACCACCTTATTCGCCAAATAAAATTTTATAATAAAACACGTACAAAATTCTAAGTGAACATAAAGTGTGTTGTTACTGGGCATGGTTATTTTCAGTGCTCTGTCGCGTGAGTTCGTCAGGCCTTCTCTTAGAAGTACAGACCGGATTATATGAAACTAAGGAAACAGCAAAATATGCACTTAAAATATAAAATAGGCTCTTATCTTTATTATTATTATTATTATTATAGAGATTCCACCTCTTCCTGTGGGCTTTTTTCTCTTCCTTTCGGGACGAGTACGACGTACCAAGTCTGGGAAGTGGCATTTCTTTCTCTCAGTTGTCCAGGAACTTCCTAACTATCCTACAAGTGTTCAGGATAGCTGCCTTCTGTAGTTCCCTGTTAGGTCTTAGGTTGAAGGTCTAGTGTCTGTATAGAGCTGTGAATGGTCTTAGGTACAACTCCTGTGGCTGATATTACTATGGGGACGGTGGTGACGTTCTCCATATGCCACATTTCCTTGACTTCGTATCGTAGGTCGTTTTACTTTTGACAGCTCTCCGTGCGTCTTCTGTATGTTGCACGTGTTGGGCACGGTTATCTCAATGAGGTATATTGACTTCTTCTCTTTATTATTATTATTATTATTATTATTATTATTATGCCTGTACTGGAATATGGTTCTTAAATTTCTTCATTTGCTGATTCAGGGGTTTGCTCTGGCTTCTTTCAATTTTTTTTTTCGTCAAAGTGCTATAACAGTACAACAAGGTAATCGTCAAAACCTTTTTTCCATCGCCAAGACGATTTTCTTTTCGCAAATTGCGAATTCCATCGCCAGCGCGACTAAGGTGACCGACCACATGACTTTTTGGAATGGCAGGACATTTTCATTAAAAAATGAGGCCATTTCGAGAAAAAGGAGGACACAACAAATTTGTACAAACATAAATATGAATACACTTTCTCTGTATTTAAATTTTACAGTTTGAGAGTTCATACGTGTAAAACTTTAAAAAAGAAAGAAAGATTTTAGTCTACTGGACATTTTTATATATAGTTTCCACTAAAAGAGATTTTCTTCAGTAGATCGGGTTTCTTTAAGAAATCAAATATTTGTGAAATTTAAAGCAAGACATGCCTTTCAAATTGTATTTAACTGGCAGTATGCCCCTGGCCGATTGATTAAGAAACTTGGACTATAAACAGAAAATACTCACAGCAACGACTCACAACACACAAAACAAGCAATATATGAGCTTACTGTTTACACGACTACACCGCACGGCACCATCCACGTGTACGAAGAACGACAGACTAACGCGAAGTGGCGAGTTTTCTCTGAGCTGTTGCCTAACTGCTGCAGGATTGCAGGGATAAACTGACCTCGGGGAGGAGGGAGGGTGTTTCTCTAGCCCTTGGGTGTGAGCCAGAAACCAGAAACAGGGATCGCACTTCCGATCGCATTCTTCGCAATTTGAGATTTAAAAAAAAATCGTTCTGGCGATAGATGAAAAGTTTTGGCGAAAATATTGGTTGGTGATTTCCTTTTTTAATGATGTCCGAGCAAAAACAATCTTTGATTTCTATTCGATTTGATATTTGAAAAATGAAATTCGAATGTTAGTTACTTTTTTCATTATATATAATTTATGACTACTAAGCTTGTGGTGTTAACATAGGATAAAAAATAGCAACGTTTCTCACAATAAAAGTTTATTATACATCGACTTCCACATATACCGGAATTCGCCACGGCTTGTCAACGACATGACGTCTACTCCATTTCTTTCAAGAGCGTGGAAACAACTCACCAAAATCCGTGACCGTCAGAATTCTGATGATGTCACAATGATTTGAATGTTTACGCTCTAGTCGTCCTGATGATGCCGAGCCAAACGCTCTACGAAACTATAGTCGAAACCTTCATATATAGGACAGAACCGCAGTGCTTTAAGTTTCCGTGTGAAGGAATACAAGACCTAACGCACGGAACTATGAACTGAAGAAGTCGTCTATAGCACAACATTGTCACGAAAATAACCATAATTTTTTTCTTTTTTGGAAACGCTACGCTTATTGATAAACCAACTCGACTATCAATCTTAATATATTAGGAGCTTTCCAGATATACCGGAACTCGTCACGGCTTGTCAACGACATGACGTCGACTCCATTTCTTTCAAGCGCGTGGAAACAACTCAAAAAAATCTATGACCGTCGGAATTCTGATGATGTTACAATGATTTGAATGTTTACGCTCTATTCGTCCTGATGATGCCGAGCCAAACGCTCTACGAATAGTCGAAACTTTCATATATAGGACAGACCCGCAGGGCTTTAAGTTTCCGTGTGAAGGAATACAAGACCTAACGCACGGAACTATGAACTGAAGAAGTCGTCTATAGCCCAACATTGTCACGAAAATAACCCTAAATTTTTGTTTGGAAACGCTACGCTTATTGATAAACCTGATTGAACTATCAATCTTAATATATTAGGAGCTTTCCAGATATACCGGAACTCGTCACGGCTTGTCAACGACATGACGTCGACTCCATTTCTTTCAAGCGCGTGGAAACAACTCAAACAAAATCCATGACCGTCGGAATTCTGATGATGTCACAATGATTTGAACGTTTACGCTCAATTCGTCCTGACGATGCCGAGCCAAACGCTCTGCGAAACTACAGTCGGTGTATAATACACATTTAATTGTGAGAAACGTTGCTATTTATATTCTAACTTTTTTCATTGTTCACAGTACGAGTGAGACGGGAAGCGATTACGTGAAGAGTGACGCAATCTCTGACGTAAGACCAATTATAACCAAAGACAAATACATTGAATTATAACACTATGTTTTTATGGTTTTTACAATCCCAATGGAGGGTGAAAAAAAATGATGACTTCAGATTACATTTGGCGAAAAAAAATTTAATTTGGTGAAAACTTCAAAAAAGCCAGAGCAACCACTGAATAAATTAATGGATACATTCTAGCGGTGGCTTGATAGGATATTTGATTGCAATAGAAGGATTTGATCAAAATGTATTTGTATTATTCCTTATTGAAATAGCCGGACATTTAGGCTATTTCCCTTAATGCCTGGAGGTCATGGTACGAAAAGGAGGACTTGTGCTCCAAAAGCCGGACGTCTGGTCACCCCGAGCGAGACCTCTGCTGATATACTTTATACCTGGTGCAACAGAACATTGGTTAGCACTAAATGTTTCGAAACTTGATTTTTCTTTAAATTCGAAAGGATCGATGTATGGCTTCCCATTAAATAAACAATGAGTTAATTAATTTGTGCGCTTTAGAATGATGCAGATCGCAAAGGAACAGCAGTTTATTTATATCACTTACTGAAAACAGATGTTACCACTCTTGAGAAGATTCGGAAAAACTCTTCCCAAGGTGACAAACCACAAAGTTAAGATCTACACCGAAATATCGGATAGGAATAGATTCTATCTCGCCTATTTTTTTTTTTTCACCCCACTGCTCCAACTATCATACATATGAGGATGAAAAAAAACCCCAGCAACTACAGTAAAAAAAAAAGTGATGTTAATGCGAATGGACAACTTTCCCCCGTGTCACGTTCAAAGATGGTTGCCCGTTAGCAAAGAAGACAAATTTGCGCGAAGCTTTGTGCAGCTGGAAAAACCTTCCCCTTCCATTCATCACAATCAATGAGAATTACGGACATCATTTATAAGTATTACTGCTTCCGCCAACACAAGACGACAACTGACACCAAAAGGTGAAATGAAAAAACGGGCTATAAACTGAAATATCTTCATTTTGTCGCGCTTTACGCATCGAAGTCCGTCTTCGAAACATAAAACTGAGAACAGGAGAAAGATGTTACGGGGGGGGGAGGAGAAAAGAAAAATAAAGCGGATAATGTATGTCTTTAATGCACCATAACTTCACCAGCAGACGCATACCGAGCAAGCCGTAAATACAGAAGTTCCCCGCTGAGAAAAGCACGTGTAGGTGTAATTCGAAGCTTTTTTGAAAATGGTTGGACGCGTTGAGATGTTGACGTGAATGTCTGATGAAGCTCGCCAAGTGGAACCACGCAAGCTACAACGAATGTATAGGAATGGGGGAGAAGGGAGCGAAAGACGAATCCCATCAAACCCTGTAGAAGGCATGAAATCCAGATGCATTGGAAAAAATCTCATTCCCTTTTCCAACCTCTGTTATACTTCACCAACGCACATTTCGAAGTTTCTTAATCTAAAAGAGTAAACAAATATAAAAAGACCCTTGGCTGCGTCACGTGTGTTCTCCTTGTCGACCCGGAATAATAATAATAATTCTTCCGTTCTCGAATTAGAAGAGCTTTCGCCGTCTCCCCCTAAACCAGAGGTAGGGAATCTTTTCATGTTGGAATGCCGCATTAAGTTAACTATAATCTAATAAGGCCCCATTCAAGAAACTTCTCGGTTATAACTTCAAAGTGTACATTATTTTGTAAAAATCTAACTACTACTATGTACCAGTGTTGTATTCAGGCATCTTTTCGGGGGCACGCCCCGAAAATCCATAAAGCCCCCCCCTAGGTTTCCTCTTAAATTTAGTCTAAGTTTTTTTGTTTATAACTGAATATTTCAAGAAATTATTAAAAAGCAACTTAAGAAAATGAGGAAAAATATTCTAATAGTAAACAAAAACAACCACATGGAACTCAATCTAAAATTTCTATCATCCGTCAATAAAACATTAAACAGTCCTCGCTGAAAGGCCAATTTTTCAAGCTTTGACAACTCGGTCTACTTCCGCAATAAAACCCTAATTCCACAGAGTAGAAATGTTTCTACTGCATATCATCATATTTTGGACGCTGGCATTCAACCTTTATTTTCTGTCTTCTGGATGCCGACTTACCATATACACAGCTGCCCCCCCCCCCCCCCAAACGCAACACCAAGGACACGAGATAGCAAAGCCAGATTTACTGGACACATAACAGATACAAAGATGAAACGATTGAGCTTACAGGCCCGTGCGACTTGCTGAACACGCAGACATCAATAGTTCGTGTGGTCCCCATGGCTGGCAATAACGGCCGCTACACGCCGCGGCATCGGACGAAAGAGGCTTTGGATGTGGGTTTGGGGTATGTCGGCCCAGGCTGCTTCCAAACGTTGCCACAGTTCATCAGGCGTAGCCGCGGGTGGTGCTTGCCGTGCCACTCGGCTGCCGATCAGCGACTACACGTGTTCGATGGGCGACATATCGGGAGAACAGGCTGGCCACGGCAGCAGTGATACCTGGTAGGCCGTGAAGAATTGTTGCACTATGCGTGCCACGTGCGGGCGCGCATTGTCCTGTTGAAATATGGCCGCTGGCTGGTCCTTCAGGTAAAGGAGGAAGGACTACAGGCTCCAACACGTCGGAGATGTAGCGGTGGCTGTTGAGTGTACCGGCGATGCGTACCAGAGGGGTGCGGGTGTCATATCCAATTGCGCCCTAAACCATAACGCCAGGCGACGGACCGGTATGGCGATGCATAATGCAGGCGTCATACAGTCTCTCGCCGCGGTGCCGCCACACGCGAATCCGACCATCGTGGTGTTGTAGGCAGAAGCGGGATTCGTCGGAGAAGACAAGTCGTGCCATTCCGTAGTCCAGGTGCGGCGTGCAACGGTCCACTGTCGCCGCGCACTCCTCGGTGGTGTAACGTCAATGGTAATCGGAGCAATGGGCGCCGTGCGACAAGTCCCTGCTCCTGCAGACGACGTCGAACGGTACGTGCTGACACAGGTTGTTGCGCAATACACCCTAATTCCTACGCTAACGTTCGTGATGTGGCGGTGCGAGCCGTCAATGCCCGCCACACAAGATGCCAGTCCTCTCGTTCGGTGGTGTGCCGCAGCTGCGGCAATCGCTCGCGTCGGTCCGTCTGTCCCTCCTGCACCCACCGAAGCCATACTCTATTAACTGAAGCTGGATGTCGTCCCACACGGACGCTGATGTCTCGGTACGATAAACCGCTGTCACGATAAGCCACTATTCGTCTTCTGTCGAACTCCGAAACGTGCTGGAATGAATGCCGTATTCTGCGACGAGGCATCAGGAAGCTTCCCACGCACAGGTCCGGCAGCACAACACACTTCCACTACTTACACCCCGCCTTCTGTGCACCCTTCTTATAGTGCTTCTCGGTGGCGTGCCGGGTGCACACGATTTGCATATGCCCTGCAATGCTAATCGTTTGTATGTCCTCTCGCGGGCGACGCATGCTGCGAATTTCAGGCCAATGGGATGCTTCCTTCTTGGTGTTGCATTTTGGGTGGCCAGCAGAGTATATAGGTAAGCCTCAGTGTATCTAACATGACGTTAGTGCCTCTAATACAAACAAAATATTATTTGCTATAATTTTTAACAATAGCAAATTATTAGAAATTGTTCCCATTAAAAGTTTTTTATTCTTCCTGGTAGTGGGTGGTTTACACTCCAAAAATGAGAGAATGCTCCTAGACACGGTACCAAACAATGGAGATAATTGCTAAATTAAAAGATGAACTTTTATTTACAATTTAAAACCATATATACACACACGAGATCTTTCGGACTCACTATGGGTCCATCATCGGACACCGCAGAGGGGTGGTTCCGGGATTATATAGCCGGACAAAACACCCCACAAGGCAACCGCATGGAGGCGCCGCTCGTGTCCACGCATGCGCACTTCTTAGAAAAAATAAACATGCAAATTTACAAAAGTACAAGAAACAATTACGGATTATGATGAAATGTACAATGTTGTAAAATAAAATGTCTCCATGATGAGGGTAGGGTCGACGGCATTTCATCATTACAACACTGGTTAGCAAATAGAGCTATGTACAAGCTTTCAGTGAATAATAAGCCAGTCTTAGTTGTAGGTGTTGCTAAGATCTTGGTGCTGTTCCAGTCCGGAATGTGCTGGCTTTGTTTAACTAGTCGGGATAAAGCTGTGGTACCCGATCCAGTCCGGACATTGTACTTGTGTTCAGAAATACGGGTAGCAACAGTCCGAATCGTGGATCCTACGTATTGTTTTGTATAACAGGGGCAGTAGCTTCTAATGGAATGGAATAGACACCGCGCCTTTGGAACGCATTAACCCTATCCCGATCTCTCCTAATCAGGGAAAATAATTTATGAGTCTGAATACCAAAGTCTATGTTCTGTCTGTGGCAAGGCTTGCCGCATTAACCCTATCCCGATCCCTCCTTGATTAGGAGGGATCGGGATAGGGTTGATGCGTTCCAAAGGCACGGTGTCTATTCCATTCCATTAGAAGCTACTGCCCCTGTTGTACAAAACACCAATTACGTAGGATCCATGATTCGGACTGTTGATACCCGTTTTCTGAACACAAGTACAATGTCCGGACTGGATCGGGTACCACCGCTTTATTCCAACTAGTTAAACAAGGCCAGCACATTCCGGACTGGAACAACACCAAGATCTTAGTAATACCTACAACTAAAATCGACTTATTATTCACTGAAAGCTTGTACATAGCTCTCTATTTGCTAACCAGTGTTTTAATGATGAAATGCCGTCGACACTACCCTCATCATGGAGACATTTTATTTTACAACATTGTATATTTCATCATAATCCGTAATTGTGTTTCTTGTACTTTTGTAAATTTGCATGTTTATTTTTTCTAAGAAGTGCGCATGCGTGGACACGAGCGGCGCCTCCATGCGGTTGCATTGGGGGTTGTTTTGTCCGGCTATATAATCCCGGAACCACCCCTCTGCGGTACCTGATGATGGATGGACCCATAGTGGGTCCGAAAGATCTCGGGTGTGTATATATGGTTTTAAATTGTAAATAAAAGTTCATCTTTTAATTTAGCAATTATCTCCATTGCTTGGTACCGTGTCTAGACAGCATTCTCTCATTTTTGGTGTATTTAGTTGGCACGAATAGCACAGACGTTTGGTTTACACTCTGTGAGAATTTTTTTTTAGTTTTTGCTACTATTTGCTAATCTAAATAATCTAAAGGAGCTAAAACCAAGTGGCAGGGCAATGGTTTAGACCTTTCAGGCAACTACTCCTAATGCCTTGTGGCGGGGAGGGGGATTTCCCCCAGCACAGCATCCTCAATATTTTACACCACCCCATAGTGGAAATTAAGCAAATATAAGCATTTTTACATAATCATTTGTATGTGTGTAGATAAGATTTCTCGGAATTTGCTTTTGCGATGTACAAGTATAATAAAATTTGTGTGCTCAATAAAAATTTTTTTATATGTATTAATGAACACATAAATAACAAAACTTTGATTATATGAATATAATCAGTCAACAAGTTTCAGCCCCTCAAAGTTTGCACCCCCCCACACACACACACAAACTTCCTGAATGCAACACTGATATGTACTAACTACAAAAAATGAAAAAAATTGTTAATTCTAAAGTTAACTAACCTTTTAATGACTTCATTGTGACTGTTTTGTTGTTGGAAAGCATTTGAGTATTTAGTTGCAAAACAGAGGTCAGTACTTTTAGTTGATCCTCGAGATGGGTATCCGTCATTTGTGACCTTAAGGGTGTCTTGATTTGGGTTAGGTATATGAGAATGTAGATTCAGAGCAATAATTGGTTGAAAAGCAAGAAAGCATTTTTTGCGTATGTTGCCGAAGACCTGGGAATTCTATTGCATTTCTTCCATATTTCAATGGGATCTTTCTTAGCGTCAAATAACGACTTTAAAATGTCATCTTCTGAGAGCTCAATTAATTCCATCTGTAGTTCTTAAGGAGCCATGGAGACAACAACTAGGTGAGGTTGAAATTCTAATTTGAGTGTGATGATATGATTCTCAAAGTCAGTGAACCTTTCATTGCATTCTCCAATTAATAAGTCAATATAACAGCTGCGTATTCTTCAAAAGATTCGTATGAATCCTCCTGCTCATAATGATATTTACTAACTGGGAGAAATGTCTATCCGAAATCTCCTTTTGAAGAAGAAGAGTTTTGATAAAAGATAGCTTTTTACGAAAAGCTTGGATTTTTTGCCACATAATAAATATACACGTAGTTTTTTTACTTTGTACAGAAATAATCAAGTCATTTTGCTTTGACATGACACAGGAATGCAGCATTTCTATAGAAATCTCCTTTCAATAATTCACACTGATGATTCCTTCATAAAATTAAACTATCTGTTCTCGCAAAGATAACATTTTTGTTAAAAAAGATAACATTTTTGTTAACACCAGTCCCTGCTATAGCCAACGCACTTTAGAATGATATCGGAAATCCAAACTGAATACCTCATTAGTATTTTAAATACATACGGTCATTTAAATATAGTCATTATAAGATTAAAATAAAAATAATAAAAAACGTACAAAAACATATTAAAAATAAAAGGATTTGTTCTGTAAAATTTGGATTCACTCAAAAGGCCACACTTAATGGCCTAGAAGGCCGCATGTGGCCTTAAGGCGGCAGGTACCCCACCGCTGCACTAAACAATACGAACTAAAAACCATATCGAATTGGCCACTGAGGCAGGATACACCTCGAACCAGATACAAAGTTTTATCAAAAAATCCAGATCCAGCTGCGTTAATCCTTCTGCGCCGCCGCAACTAAGCTACCTGGGCACTATTTCCTATATACCAAGAGTTTCCTATCAACTCAAGAAAGCCGCTCCTGTGGCGCAGCGGTCTAAGCGATGGCTTCTGACAATTCGCCCAGGGAGGGGACTGGGTTCGAATCCCGAGTAAGGCATTGATGTTTGTGTTTGTCTTTCGGTACTGGCTCTCAATGCGTTACTTGATCAACACTGGCTTTCTCTGTGTACATTGATCACATGACATACTGTGTACCATGTTTGATATGTACTAGTTTTCTATGTGTTACTTGATCAGCACTGGCTCTCTGTGTACATTGATCATTTGACATGCTGCGTACCATGTTTGATATATACTAGTTTTGTATGTGTTACTTGATGAACACTGGCTCTCTCTGTGTACATTGGTCATTTGACTTGTTGCGTACCATGTTAGATATGTACTAGTTTTCTATGTGTTACTTGATCAACACTGGCTCTCTCTCTCTCTGTAAATCGCTCATTTGACATACTCTGTACGATGTTTGAAAATGTCTATACTGTATATGACTGTCTGTATATGTCAATATATCTGTCAACCAAGTCTAATAAATATTTTAAATTTAAAATTCCAATAATAATAATAAAAAAAAGCTCAAGAACGCGTTCCGGAGGATAAACTTCGATGTCGGCATAAGTTCCCCGGCATCTTTATATACCATGTTTAAGAGAAATATTGATAAGGCTTCTCAACGAGGCAGGTGTTTTTGCCATCCCATTACAATATCCGAACAGCTCCAAGCTATACTACATCAGAATAACCATGCGTTCGTTTAGAATTAGACTCAACAAACATAAAAGAGACACAAGGAACAGAAAAGTAACCACTGCCCTGTCCAGAGAAGTCAAGTTCAAATCCTTTGATCCTATATATGGGATGATACATAAAAATTGGCTTCATACTCCACGCCTAAATCTACTGCCATTCGCGAAACCTTAGATATCATTACCAACAGTGAGGCTAGACATTGTTATGTTTATCGTGGCGAAATAATGTTCAGCGATAATTTAGTAAAATATATTGTTGAGTAACAATGAAATTAACTATTGTTGTATCTTTTATGGGACAGCAAGCGACGCGATCAGATTTCAACATTGGTTTTGACAAGCATCAAAAAGGGCAACATAGCTGCGTCAACATTTTTTTTTTTTTAATTTATGCAAGAACTCCCGAAAAATTGTCCGTACACTTCTGTTGTGACAAGCTGATTGAGAAACATTTTTTTTCTTAAGTTATGCAAGAACTCCCGAAAAATGGTCCATACACTTTTGAAGGTGTCTGAAACGTTGTGCCAGGCTGATTACTTGAAACATGGAAAACTTCAGAAAACCGGTAAGGAATAGTACACATGCTCTTCACAGCAAAGAAACAAATTCAGAATTCCGAAAGACTATATAGTGAAACACTGCGCAAATCTGCAGTGAACTTTTACATTCCTTTAGTGAAAGAAACTGATATTGCCAAAAGTCTTAAAAGCTGCGCTGAAGTGTTCAACATTTTACTAAAGGGCTGAACATTAAATTACAGCCTTTGTCAAATGAACTGAAATTCTGTTAAAAGAAACTCTCAAATCTGAAACGTCACACAAACTCTAAAAAACGCGCTTATGTCCCTTACAGCAAGTGAATTAATAAAAGCATTCTGAAACATTACACCAACCTCAGAAACATTACACAATCGCTGGAAAGATACTACCTTCGTCTTTCAAGCCCCGAAACGTTACACACTTTCAGAAAAACTTGCTCGTGCGCATTGCACAAATTACGGTTATTCCGGAATGTCAAAACCTATCTTACGAAACGCATTACACAATGACTTGAATGTTTCCATGTTCCACAGAACTTTTCAATAAAATATGTGTGAACTTATTCAGAAAACCCCAAAATGTTACACAGATTTCTAAGCGTGTTCTATCACAATTAGTAGTCTACTATTAACTTCATCAGCTTCATTACATGGCTCACCACTTCATTGTAGTTCATTAACTTCGCTACTTTGTTACAATTCACTGACTCACATTCATTTCAAAATAATACTACTTCATTCGCTCCATTACATTTCATTAACTTCTGAATGAGGCCCATTATAATCTAGCTCAATCCATTACGGTCAAATTCAAACTCCGTTCATTATAACTAAAGCCAATTTCAATTATTCCACGACATTTTACTAACTTCTGCGCACGTTCCTTCACAAACGAATTGGTCCCATTCGAGTGCGCTGAGTTACAAACATATTCCATTATAATTAATGTTACTTAAATGTTACATTGACAATTATTACGTTACAGTTTGTTATCTTTTACAACTGTTTCTTTACCATTAATGGTAATCTGATTTGTTTCATTACAGTTCGTCAAATGTTATATCAGTTACATCACAACTCGTTAACTTGTGCAGAATTCTACCGTAAGTATCATTTAATTGACTCGTTCCGTTACAGTTATTAAAACTTCTACGTTCTCCCATTACGGTACATTAATTTCTGCATACGTTTAATGTTAAACACATTATCCCATTACAATTCTTGAACTTCTCTACACCTGTTTGATTAAAATTAAGTATTCATTTAATTCGTCCCGTGGTAAATTCTACAGCCATTCCGTCACAGTATAAATTCTACACGTGTTCCATTAGAAAAAAATGCTTACTTCATTTGTTATTTAAAAATATCAGTCATTAAACTTCTACATATTCCATTGCAGGGGTCCGAAAAAAATAATCGCTTTGGCGATGGAAAAAGAGCTTTGGAGATTATCTTTTTGCACTGTTATACACTTTGGCGATAAAAAATTGAATTCGGCGAATAAATTGGCGAAAACTTTAAAAGAGCCAGCGCGATCCCTGCATTGCAATTACGACCAACATCGAAAATCAAAATTAAAAATAATCACCGCACTGAATGTCTTTACAGGTGATCACTACTTTCAGCAGGAGAAAACGATTAATGAAATCAAAATTTCTTAAGATTTCTGCATAGATCTCTGTAAGACCATGAAGAAAAAAGTCACGCATTATATGACAAGTTTGAAGCAGTAGTCTTCGAAAAACCATACTACGAGGTACAGTTCGACAGTACAAAAGTTTGGGCTTCGTTCTCATCAGAGGCGTGGCGAGAGCGGGGCAGACGGCTGCACCTTAGAGAGGCCGCAAAAATCATTGTTTGCAAAACTGAAGTAGGTTCACCGTTAAGACACGATAACGCTCTGCATGAACAAAACACACATAAGATTTTAAAAGTTTACTCAAAAGTTAAAATAAGATAGATTAAAAATAGTAAGAACGTTCGGACTCACTATTAGTCCATCTTCAGATTAAGCATCAACAAGTGTACCTGTGTGCTCTCTCTCTCTATATGTATTTCATATCAGATCATATGTAAATATCATGTATGTATATTTTTAATACAGGCTTTTGACGTGGATTAGGAACATCAAACAGAAGTCATTGCTCTTTCCACGATTTTATAAGTGAGTCACGGAAATATTATCATTGGCCGCCACTGGGAATCGAACCCGGGGTCTGCTGGTTACGCGCAGGACATGCTTCCACTGCACCACAGCGGCCTCGAATTCCTCCAGACTCACATAAAGAGGAGAGATTAAAATGAAGTGAGTCTGGGAGGAATTCGAGGCCGCTGTGGTGCAGTGGAAACATGTGCGGCACGTAACTAGAAGACCCTGGGTTCGATTCCCGGTGGCGGCCAATGAGAATTTCTCCGTGACTAACTTATGAAAATGTGGAAAGAGCGATGACTTCTGTTTGATGTTCCTACTCCACGTCAAATGTCTGTATTAATTATTCATTCGCCTTCTAGTTATTTGTTCAGTTGCTGCTTACCATCTTTGGATCCCCGGCTCCATGAAGCAACCTCATAGGCTTGGCGGCCAATGAGAATTTTTCTGTGACTCACTTATAAAAACGTGCAAAGAGTGATGACTTCTGTTTGATGTATATTTTTGCTTGTAACATTTACTGGGAAGATGACCAGTAAGTGTTACAAGCAAAATCAGAATTTATATTCTGTTTGCTTTGAATATTCTATCGATTTCCTACGTATCATGTGGAATATTTCTTCCTTCATTGATTTAAACACTTTTCTTTTCAAGACATAATGGCATATTGCTTTTAAAAACTGTACTGTTCCTTCCAAAAGCTCTCCAAACAAGTTTTATACATCGATTAATTTCAATATGACATTCGTTTGATATCTGCTCTCCAAGGTAAATGTATTAATAATAGGTATCGGTTACCTCCAGCTTTCCCCCATCAATCGATAAATCTTCATTTCTTGCAAGCATTGTACATCAGTTTTGTCTTCTGCAAGTTCATTTTTAATCTCACCTCTTTACTATTGTCGGCAAGTTGCAGGATCATAATCTGCAGTTCTGAAACGGCAATTGCAAAAATGAATACGTCATCAGAAAAACAAAAGTGAGCTAATAATTGCCATTAACCCTTTAACGACCATAACGCCCAAAACGCACGTACCTACAAACATCCATAGCTCTCCGAAACGCCTGCCTAGGGTGAGTCAAATTTCCTACATTTACCTGTTCTTTGAATTTGCAGGACCTATGAGGGATCAGCAGGACTTACTGTCAGTCACTATTGTTGTTACTAAACAAAGAAGTGAAACAAAAGGCAGTTTCGGGCGTTATGGAATTTACAGTCCTGCCAGATTTTAGGGTAATGGTCGTTAAAGGGTTAATCTTTATACCTTTGTTTTTTCCAGTTCAATGATTGAAAGACATGTTGCGAAATGGCATTAAAGAGTTTGGGAGATATGGAGTTACCTTGTCGCACTCCTTTTCCAATTTTTATTACTGCTGTATCCTCAAATAAGGGAGCCTTTGAACTTGCATTTTCAATGAATATATATTATAAACTTTAGTAATAACATAGACATATTGGGGGGCGCAATATTTTACGTTTTGCGCCGGATGCAGAAATATCTAGTTACGCCTCTGCTTCCCATCATAATTTAAGAATATTTTTTTTTTCTATTCTGGATCTTTCTGATGAATAAGTTTTCGTTAAGACACAAAAACTTCTATTTCAGACAGGTCTTGAAATACGAGTGCATTTGTAAAGAAAAATGCCACCACATATCATTCGGGAAATGAAAGTAATCATCGAGCACATGCAAAGGGAGGAAATCATTATTCCTATAGTTTGCGAAAATAAGATCGCAGGCAATTATCCAATGACTTGGCAGCTCCATGAATGACGTCAGAAACTAGAAAACAAAAACTGCGCTTGCTCTCTTTGCTCTAACTTCCACTGACACAACACGTTTGGTTGTAATATCACAGATTTTGTCTTTTGCAGATTGGTTCTTTGAGATGCAGGGCATGCATAGAATTCTTTTTCGAGGGGGCAACAGAAAATGGAATTTTTTTTTAATCCATCAAAACAAAATAAAAGTTAATGAAAAATAAAAAGAAAAAACTAGAGCATTAGTTAAGTTGATAACATTTTTAATACATTAAATCCTTTTTTAAGAAAAAGAATGAAATTTTTTTTTCTTAAAAAGATTTATTAATTAAATCATTTTAAGAAGAAAAAAAAGAAACACTTTCGGTCCCTCACTCCTCTTCTAAACACGCCCCAGTTGAGATGGAACAATAAAGTGATCCGCAAGCGTCGCATGGATCAGTGAAGCGAGTGATAGGACGAATAATTGTGCAGACGGAAGGGGCGGCCAACTTTCTTAAGATCCGATTTTTTTTTTTTTTTTTTTTTGATTGGAGGTTTAACGACCACCGTGAGCAACTCAATGGGCTATAAGCAGTCGCCCGTCTCTAATTTAGGGTCACTGGTTCCAGGGAAGGGAGAGAGCCAGTGCCGTAAGACTAACACAACATCCATGCCTCACCGGGATTCGAACCCGGACCCCGTTCGGACGAATGATCAGAGGCCATCGCTTAGACCACTGCGCCACCGGGGCGGCTGAGCCCCGATTTAAAGATCTTGTGAACGAAATCTATGCAAATGACACCCGATGGGGGAAGTAAGTATGAAGTTATCTGACGTCCAAAGGTTCAGCGAAAACAGGAAGCATATGTTCTCTTATTTGAACATCAGTGCCAAGTTTAAATACGATGATGAATAGTTTTATACTTCTTTTTGAAGACCTGCGGTGAGACTTGATAGCTGCCTAAATTTTCCTTCAGTGGCTGAAACATTACCGCACAGGATATCCTGTTAATAATAACTTTAAATATCAGCTCAAGTTTTGTTCCATTTAAGTATATCTTCAGAAGACGGCACCCTGAGCATTAAAAGCATGTATTACGATATATAATACAGTGGCTGCCGCTACATGCGATCACAGATAACGTTACCCAAATTATTACATCCTGACGAAATGTGTAAAACTAGGACAAACCGCCAACGGTAACCGATAACTCAACTCGAGTGCAGTTGGCAAATTTTGAGCGAAGCTATTGCAAAATCTAAGCTTATTAAGGCGTCTATTACAGAAATTTTAAAAAACGAACGCGTAAAATTTATGACTTCCTGAACAAAAGTACAACATTCTAAAAAAGAAATGCCTAAAATTTTATTATAATGAACTACTTTCCTTCACGCCGGTTGTGATCAGGTTGCATGCAAACAAAGCGGAAAGACACACTCAGATCGGGAACCACGTTTTTCATTTTGCATCGCGAAAGTCAGGCACACTCAGACCGGGAACCACGTTTTTTATTTTGTATCGCGAAAGACAGGCACACACAAACTTCCTTTTATTATTATAGATTAAGCAAGAGTTGAGCTAACAGACGGAGTCTTCCATTTCTTCTTTTTTCAATTCAAACGGGTTTTTTAATTAATGTTAGTGAGCCGACTTTCGTGAAACAGTTCATGTAAAAGGTCATCCAGTTTTAGTTGATATTCCTCGATGACACGGAATTTCGGGAATCGGAAGGCGTCAAAACTGACCATGGACGATGTTCAATCGCATGCCAAAAATCACGGTGATCGGATATGTCATGTCGTAGCTATGCCCGAACAACTAATTGTCCCGAGTATCGTACAGAGAGCGAATTTTTTTAATTATTATTATAATTGGTCAGTTTTTTTAATGGGGCATTATTTTTATAAGGCACGACCAATCACCATGATATCAACCCCAGGGATCGCGCTGCCGATCGCAATCTTCCCAATTTGCGAAAAAATCATTTTGGCGATGGAAAAAGAGCTTTGGCGATTACCTTTTTGCACCATTTTAACACTTTCGCGATGAAAAACTGAATTTGGCGAATAAAGTGGCGAAAACTTTAAAAGAGCCAGCGCGACCCCTGAACCCCATGTCACTCACCATGTCCTTCTCTTTCTCTGTGGCAAGTGTGACCGCGATCGGCTGAAGATCTTTGGAGGAGATAGGAAACGAACAACCCCTTCTTAAAACCCAGACACCCTCCCCCCCCCCCCACTCAAATGCAAGTTTTTGGACGATTATTTCTCAATGACACGGAATTTCGAGGAGCGGAAGGCGTCAAAACCTGACCATAGATGATGTCCAATTGCATGCAAAAAATCACGGTGATCGGATGTGTCATCTTGTACCTATGCCCGAACAACTAATTGTCTCGATTCTTGTAAATAGAGCTCCGCTCAATTACATAAGAAAAACAGCTTTTACTGTAATCACTGTGTAACGACTCTCGCTCCTTTCTACTTGTTCCTCAACATTGCCGCGATCCAGCGAGAGCAGTTACATAATTTTGTTTAGGTTCGTTCCGTAGTAGAATCACGCACTCAAAGAAAATAGAATTCAGGACCTTTTTTAACGCTAACAAAGACGAACAGTTTATGCCGCTATAACGATGTAGCTTGGAACTCTCTAAGGCAGGTTAATGGAATGTTTTATTTGATTTCGTTTCGTCCGTGCTATCGACACTAGACCCGAACTTCGTGTTTCCCGTAAACCGTCGCTGCTGCTACTACGCGACCCAATATCAATCGCTCTCTGGAAAACAAATAGTCTCCGACATCAACTCTCAGACCCGACCGCTTTTTTCAAAACTCCGGTCCCGTCTGTCTCGCTTCCACTTCGCAAAGTAACAAAAACATGTCTGTTCTCTCTTAAAGCTTCAGAAAAACTCCACTATCCGATTTCTGAGTTAATATCCCTCACGTGGGGAAATCTGACACACCCTTAAGCTTGTGTTGCATTCCCTAACGCACCCTTGAGATAACACCATCACCACACAAGACAAGTACAATACACTTCAAGTAACACGTATTAAGCCGACAGTAATGCGGCTAATCACGTGTGTCTGGCAGCAACAGACTGGAACATGATGATTTCGACCGTTCTGCCGAAAAATGTGCGAACAAAGAAATTCCACCAGGGGGCATACATATTTACAATTTTTCTTTTTATTTTGTACCTGGGGGGCTAGTGAATCTTACACAGTAATTCGTTTTTTGTTGTCACTTCACCACCATTGCCACTTATCCATTTCATTCAATCAAGCGCATTAATATTTAAAATAAAAAAAATGCTCAAAGCACACGATTTTCTACACAGGCCGTTCGTTCTCAAGAAACTAAGTTAGAACCAAGCCCAGATGGATAATTGACACCTGGATACTGCAGTTTGGTTTGAAGCCTTCATTACGGACTTTTTAAACCATACTCGGGTTTTTAATTAATTCTCAGTGATGATTTAGCAAGATCGTAAAATAAACTGGTTTATATGATGCTCTCTTTTTGTTTTGGAAGACACATTTGGCAGTCAGTCTTCAGAGAATTAAATTATGTACACACACATTTAACGTCTCTTCTGAAAACTATGCACTCTTCGTGTCACAGGAAAAAACAAAATGCTTCTGGAACCGTCGTGGAAAAGTAGGTCATGTGACCCCATTAATGCGTAATTAAAACACATAAAATGCATTAACGCTGTTTTCGTAATTTCGTATGTGACGCTATTGATCCACCAATCCGATCAAAGAAACAACAGTAGAATTAAAAGCTCATTACCCGTCGTGAGATGCTCGCTGGAATCTTAGAAAATGCGGAGGAAACGCAACGACTGGGTGTGGAAGAGAGGGGGAAGGGGTGAGTAGATAAACAGACCAATGCAAATCTGCAATGTCACGGAATCAAGTGTGTGAAGAAAGGCAATTCATGACGGTTTCATTCATGGTGGTTTTTCTGAGAAAAAAAAGCAACAGAGCAAATAGTATACAGACAACCTTAATATGAATACAAGTGCTTTTTTGCGAAACTGTTAGCATAAGACAGTATTAATCTCAATGGAAAAAAAAATCGCTAAGTAATGGCTTAAAAACACTTATATATACTGCAAACATCGGTTTGCAGTATATATAAGTGTATATATAACTGTTAGCATAAGACAGTATTAATCTCAATGGAAAAAAATGCTAAGTAATGGCTTAAAAACACTTATATATACTGCAAACATCGGTTTCTAAAACTGTTTTTGTTTCGTTATGTTTTTTTTTTTTTTTTTTACATTTTAGTGTAAAGTTCTAGTCTCCAAATAAGTTTCGTATATTTTCCACATTATGATTGCAAAACATGATTTATAAATATTTCTTTTTCAGGTCTAAAATCACTTTCACACAAATTGTACCTTCCGTCTGAAACAATTTTCATAGATTCTCTACTTTAAGTCTGAAACAGGTTTAATAAATATTCTTCTTAAGGTACTAAACAGCTTTTATACCTTTTCTACTTCAGGTCTAAAATAAATTTACGTTTTCTGCTTTGTCTTAAACAACGTTCATACATTCTCTACTTCAAGTCTAAAAGAACTTTACATTCTGTCTCACATTTTCCAATTTAAAAGAATTTTCATACATTTTCTACTTTAGGTCTTACACAGATTTCATACACTTCCCATTTATGTCTAAAAGAGCTTTTCATATATTTCCTAGATTAGGATCTAAACAGTTTGCTTTCATACATTTCCTGCATTAGGTCTAAAAGAGTTTTCACTGCCCCGGTGGCGCAGTAGTCTAAGCGATAGCTTACGACCATTCATCCGAGATGGGTCCGGGTTCGAATCCCGGTGAGGCATGGATAATGTGCTTGTCTTATGGCACTGGCTCTCTCCGTTCCCTGGAACTAGTGGTCCTAAATTAGGGACGGGAGACTGCTAACAACCTTAGCAGTCTCCCGTCCCTCATTTAGGACCACTAGCTGCTCACGGTGGTCGTTAAACCTTCAATCAAAAAAATAAAAGTTTTCAGGCATTTTATATTTTAGGACTGAAAGAACAAATAAATTTCCTATTTACGTATTAAATAGCTTTCACACATTTTCTACTTTATGTATTAACAACTTTTACACATTTTGTACTTTAAGAGTTTTCATACATTTTCTCTTTGGGATTTAAACAACTTTCACAAATTTTTTACTTTAGGTCTAAAAGACCTTTCATATATTACCTAGTTTAAGATTTAAACAGCTTTCATACACTTTCTACTTCAGGTTTTAAACAGCTTTAATACATTTTCTACTTTAAGTCTAAAAGTGTTTTCATTTATTTTCTAGTTTAGGATTTATATATAAACAGGTTTCAAACATTTTCTACTTGGGTTTCGTGTATTTTCAGCCTAAGGTCTTAAACAGTTTTCATACTTGTCCTGCTTTATTTCTAAAACAGGTTTCATATATTTGCTATACATTCTAACAACCTTCAATGCATTTTTTCCAATGCATCCGAGTAGCTCTTGAACTGTCACTTGATAAGAAACAGGCTCCTATTACACCAGAAAACCCATCGATAACGGATGTCACCAAATTTATCTTTAAATATGAACGTCATATCTGGGTTTCAAGCGGTTTGATAAATGACAGTTATTCATAATACCTAAACACTACTACCGTCATCCACATCACCCGATGTCCAGCTGCGACTAAGCTTTTGCAAGTGAAGTCAGTTGCCGGAAGAAGCCACAACGAATGCATAATTGATACCAGGAGGGATCAGCTTCTTCTTTATGCTAAAAATCTCAACCCCCTCCCCCCAGCCAACTCAGTCTCCCATTTTTATTCATTTTTGATCTGGTCCTGCCTCTTTTACCCCCTTTATGGTGCGGTAACCCCGGTCCTTTAGCTCACCAAAGGGGGTGACACATTGTTGTCTACCACGTCACTCCAAAAAGAAAGAAAAATCTCTAGGAGCACAAACATTACTCATGGTGTGTAAGGCAAGGCTGCGAATACACTATTTGGAGGCTGCGCGCCTATTCACAGAGGCTGCGAGCCGAGTGATTATTCATTGTGTCAGAGATCAAATGCTTTGATAACAACTGGCAGCCGTTAAAATGTATGGTTCTTATCCATAGTCATCTGGTGCTGGCTGTTGGTGCTTCATAATGGAGGCAGGCTATGCGTCTTCCAGTCCTGCTGGCGATAATCACTGCTTTGAATCCGAAGCGCTCCGAAGAGTGGTTTGTGACTGACAAGAAGAGGAAAATGACTCGCACTGCATTCCGGGCGACATAAAAAAAAAAAAACTGAAGCTGTAATTATGTACCGTTTAAGTTCCATTCCACTGTGAAATAGCTGGATGCCTGACACAGAGAAACTTCTCTCCCAATCATTATCACGCAGACATACTTGTTATCTCAATTTGGAAGTTATTTCATGATTCATTAATTGGAAATATTTCAAGCACACAATGCTTGATGCAATAATTAGATAATCTCAGTCCGTATTATTTCAAAATATACTGTGTCACCAAACCTCGCGAGACACATGTCATGGGACTAGATTAGGTCTGTCCCGGTTCAGTGGTTTGAATTCACAGCTGATATAAATGTGAGTAGGCAACCATGTGTGATTACTACTGATCGGACGTAAAGAACCCAACTCTAAGTCAGCCAGGGCGTCGCTCTTGTAACGGGAAGCCTAATTTATCGTTTATGACATCGTTTACGTGGGCTGCATGCTTGTTTCAGGTGCTCGTCAGTTGATGAGAATATGGAGCTACATGTGAAGTAGAGATGAGCATGGGCTCGGGCCCAGAACCGATCCAGGCTAGCGCGGGCTCTTTTATCAGATCTTTGATTAAAACCAGGGTCCCAGGCTCAAGTTAATCTTCCCTTTCACTTTTACGGTCATAGGCTCAAGTTAATTTCCCCTTTCACTTTTTCAATTAATCTTATTTAACACTGCTAGCCGAATTAACTAATCCAAGGGAAACGCACAACTGAATGGTTAGGCTGTAGTCTCATTTGTTCTTTGTCTAAAATTCTTAAATATTGTTTAATGCGTAGTTCGCGTGCGTTTCAGTAACCCTGAAACGTCTGTGAGTGTTTTAAATACCAACTATGTACAGTGATGAGTCATTCCTTACATGACCACCTACCTAATAAACTGTATGACCCCCTTTAGACCGCAAAACAGCGGCAACTCCGCGAGGCATCAGTTCGATGAGGTGGCGATAGGTATCCTGGGGTATCTGGTGCCGTAATGTCAACAGCAGGTCCTCCAGTTCCCGTACATTTCGGGGTGGTGGGGATTTAGCGCGGACCAGCTTTTCCAAGTCGAACCATAAATGTTCGATTGGGTTCATGTCAGGTGAATTTGGAGGCCAGAGCATTAACAGAAAGTCACCAGCATTTTCCTCGAACCACTCCTTGACGATTCTGGTAGTGTGGCATGGAGCAGTATCCTGTTGGTAATGGCCATTAACAGCAGGGAACACAGTTCATATGAATGCGTGAACTTGCTCCGCAACAATGTTCAGATAACTAACAGCTGTCAGAGATTGTGCTATTGAGATAATAGGGACTAAAAAGTGTCTCAAGACAACAACGCCCACAGCATAACACCGCCGCCGGCGGCCTGTTTCCGCCCAACAGTGCATCCAGGTGCCACAGACTCCGTTGGTAATCGGCTTATCCGTTCTCGAACGTCTACATGATGCATCAGGAACCTTGATTGGTCAGACCAGGCCACTTTCTTCCAATCATCCACGGTCCAATCTCGATGATTTTGGGCCAATTTCATGCGTTATTGGCGTTGACGTGCAGTGAGATTGGGGATCCGGCTGGGTCTTTGGCTACACAAGCCCATACGCAGAAGCCTGCGATGAACTGTGTGCTGATCACCACTGTTGTATAGCTGCGGGTGATTTGTCGCACCTGCGGTCGCTGTGGACAAGCGCGACAGTCTCCGCTCCCCTCTGGCATCAATGAGCTGCGGATGATACACGGCTAGACGACGGTTCGTAGTTTGGCCATCCGTGCACCACTTTTGATACGTACTCACTACAGCGGCATGTGAACAACCCGCACCGTTTCCGAGATCGTAGTTCTGAGGCGCCATGCCGTCACAATTTGTCCTTTATCAAACTCCGATAAATCGGCAGCTTTTCCCATTCTGACTCCGAACACTCTATGAACTGAAGGCCGGTTTTCGGGTTGATTGATTGGATTGGAGGTTTAACGACCACCGTGAGCAACTCAATGGATGGGCTATAAGCAGTCGCCCGTCCCTAATTTAGGGTCAATGGTTCCAGGGAAGGGAGAGAGCTAGTGCCGTAAGACAAACACAACATCCATGCCTCACCGGGATTCGAACCCGGACCCCGTTCGAACGAATGATCAGAGGCCATCGCTTAGACCATTGCGCCACCGGGGCGGCTTTTCGGGTTGTATGTATACTGCTCTGTGAACTTCATCTGCGCCACCGTTCGGTCTCCAGGAGCGCTCATTTCACAATGGTTTTATATTTTTTCCCTTAGATACGATGAAAACTGATAGTAGAAAGTTTTCTGGTAACTAAAATTTAACGTTCTGCTAGCTACAATATGGAAAATGGAAATTTTCGGTCATTCGGTGAAAACATGAAAATAAGCCGAGGTAAACGAGTTAACTTGATACAACTGGGAAACAAAATGAAGGAAATTTTGTTACCTGAATATGATATATAATGCACATAATAATAACTCTCTCTCTCTCTTTTAGGGGTGGGGGTCGACGTTAACGGGAAGTACTAACATTCTCATCTGATGATGAAAATATAAATAGGAGTTAAACAATATGCTTCATTTTTTTCTTATTCATATGCGTAAAAATTTGTAGAAATCCTCAAACCCGGGCAGGTCATAAATAATGATATAACGGGCTCGGGCCTTGAAAAAGCAACCCGTGATCATCTGTAATGTGAAGTCTGAAAAGACAGAAGAGCAGATACTTATATTGTCGTTTGTAATACTTTTTTAAAAGAAAAGTGTTTGATCAGTGCATCCTTCCAGTGCTTACGTATGGTGCAGAGACGTGGACCTTAACTAAAAGAGACATACAAAGGCTGCAGACAACTCAAAGAAGCATGCAGAGGTGCATGCTTGGTGTAACCAGGAGAGATAAGAAGAGGAACTCGTGGATCCGAAAAATGACAAGAGTGGAAGACATCATGATCAGAGTTAAATCCCTGAAATGGCAATGGGCTGGACATACTGCCAGAAGGACAGATCATCGATGGACAGCCGAAATTTTAGATTGGATTCCAAGGGACAGGAAAAGACCCAGAAGAAGACCACATGGGAGATGGGTGGATGAAATTCGAAAGTATGCAGGGGTGACATGGAGGAGACTGGCACAAGACAGACCGTTGTGGAGGAAACTTGGGGAGACCTTCGTCCAGCAGTGGATTGATAATGGTTGACAATGATGATGATGATGATGAATACTTTCTTCAACAGCAAAACTAGAATAACAGTAAAATAATAAGGTACTTGAGTGTACGATGCTGCAAAAGGTTCGGTGAAGCAGTAGACAAAGCGCTGGCTTTTGTCTCTTCGTCCCATTGGGGCAATGTTTCAGCCCCGAATGAGTCACGTGTGGTGCGCTTGTCTTATCCCTGTCCCATCCCTGGAACCAATGATCCTAAATTAGGGATGGGAGATTGCTTGTATTACTAGAATAGCTCGTGGTAATCCTTAAACCCCGAAACGACAAAAAAAAAAAAAAAAAACATAGTACCCTGATACTCTTTTGTTGATAATTTGTGTTATATGCGTCTTTCGCATGCCAAGATCTTTGTGAGTGTGGAATAAAACGAGTTATTCCAGAGTATACGTTTATTTATGTACAAAACATTACATTTATTCGCGTCATTCACGACCACACCGAGCCACAGACGGGTATACATACTAGAGCTGAGTTCGGGGCTCAATTTTCGGAGTCTGAGCCTGCCCGAATTTTATATTGCAAGATAAGAGCTCGGGCCCGAACGAGCCCGAAAAATGGCCAACATATCTAACCATTAATAAAAAAACATCTCTTTTTCTACACTTCCACCTTCTGCAATTAAGCAGTGTATTTCTCAAAAGGGGAGTGGGAAAGGGACCTCTATCTATATTTTTACAGCGTAACTGTACGATTTTCTTTGACCGTTCGTTTCCACCTGAAGTGCTTCCGGCGAACAGGCATCCAAAATGATCGGGCGGTATTGCAATCGAATGTTGCTCAAATAATGCTAATATTATCGCGCCATAATGCTCTGCTATATGTAAGTTGCTAAATAGAATTAGCAGGGAGCTACTGCGTGGAGATAGAGGGTAAATTATCGTCGGCATGCTATCAACTATCCAATAGCTACAGTTTTTGATAGAGCTTTTTCTTCTCTGCAGGAGCACACTAATGCGAGGCCTATGGCATTTTCTACCTAAGCCCGGAATAAATAGCCATCTCGAATGCCCGCTCCCCAGCCAGAACCAGTTGCCGAAAAATTTCCTTTACCAACTATAAAGTGTCTCATTTGCTAAATCATATAAAACCCCATTTATATATAAAAAAAAAATCTCTCGCTCTCCCTCTTTCTAAGGGCCCGAGCCCGAACCGCAGTAAATATTCTACAGCCCGAGCCCGATTCGGTCCCGGGCTCTGCTTCGAGCTTTCGGGCTCGGAGCCCGTCTCAGCTCTGGTACATACTACGTGAAATTAAATCATAGCAAAAACAATAAGGTTTACTAATTCCTGACACTGAGAGGTACTTAGGCAGGTGGATCATTGGATGCTACTGTCGGAAAACCAATGAAATAAGATATGTGAGTCATAAAACCAAATATTCACTAAACTATGGCGGCGGTGGCTATAGTTGGAATTTCGACTGCTTAGTTTTTAAAAAACAATATTTATTATTATTTTTATTATTATATTGCTCACATTTAGTCGAACTTAAGAAACGACTCTGAAACCGATGAAAAATGATGTAGCTTCCAAAGTCCATCTGCGCATGCGCAAGCTCAAATCTGTCCTCAGATAGAAAGAAATGCCGAATTACAAGTGTGTTAGTGAGGGGGGGGGGCGGTAACTTTGGTTTAGGATATCTACAGGTTACACCCCATTGTACTTCATTTTAAAGCTCTCGTTAATAGCAGTAACACCCCCCCCTCCAAGGGTCTAGAGGACGCCAAGTTTAGCGCATGCGCAAGCTCAAATCTGTCCTCAGATAGAAAGAAATGCCGAATTACAAGTGTGTTAGTGATGGGGGGGGGGTCGGTAACTTTGGTTTAGGATATCTACAGGTTATACCCCATTGTACTTCATTTTAAAGCTCTCGTTAATAGCAGTAACACCCCCCTCCAAGGGTCTAGAGGACGCCAAGTTTAGCGCATGCGCAAGCTCAAATCTGTCCTCAGATAGAAAGAAATGCCGAATTACAAGTGTGTTAGTGAGGGGGGGGGGGGTCGGTAACTTTGGTTTAGGATATCTACAGGTTACACCCCATTGTACTTCATTTTAAAGCTCTCGTTAATAGCAGTAACACCCCCCTCCAAGGGTCTAGAGGACGCCAAGTTTAGCGCATGCGCAAGCTCAAATCTGTCCTCAGATAGAAAGAAATGCCGAATTACAAGTGTGTTAGTGATGGGGGGGGGTCGGTAACTTTGGTTTAGGATATCTACAGGTTATACCCCATTGTACTTCATTTTAAAGCTCTCGTTAATAGCAGTAACACCCCCCCCCCTCCAAGGGTCTAGAGGACGCCAAGTTTAGCTACGATGCATAGTACAATCCGGAAAAATGCATTTTTGTAATGGTTTTTATCTCATTTATCATGAGGTTCTCGTAATCTGTGATCCATTTTCGTTACATAGATTTTTTTACATGGGATTTACTTCAACAATTGTTGGGAAAGATGCATAGCATCAAAATACTGCAGAGTTATAAGGTGCACTGAGTCATATCAGAAACCAAGTAACCATGTATGGTGTTTTACAAATTTCTTGTTGAACAAACAACACAGTCACTTAACTCCAACAAAGCAATGAAACGCACAAGTTCATATGAACAAGTAACTTACTTAAAAACAATTCAAATGCTTTATTTTCATCTACTGGTTGACGCTCGCAGAAGCTTTACGAAGAAGCAATCATCTGCTACAGCATTCACAGTCTGTAAACTGTCGTATAATGTCAAGTTAACAAACACAATCAGTATCAGTAAATCCTATCACGATCATACAACCACTCTCATACGCTCATCAGATTTTTTTACACTTGACGTAGTTTTTATTTACTGTGTTGCCAAACACGTACAAGGAAATTCGAGGAAGTGATGAGCCGTTCAGGAGGAAATGTCTGAGAAGTAACAAAATTAACATAAGAATAAAATCTCATAAAGAACGTTAAATTAGATATATACGTCATAATCATCATAATCAAGAACAACCATTCTCAATCCACTGCTGGATGAAGGCCTACAAGTCTCTTTCACTACTCACTGTGCCGCAGTGGTCTAAGCGATGGCTTCTGATCATTCGTCCAAAAGGGGTCCGGGTTCGAATCCCGGTGAGGCATAGATGTTGTGTTTGTCTTACGACACTGGCTCTCTCCCTTCCCTGGAACCAGTGGCCCTAAATTAGGGAACGACTGCTTATAGCCTATTGAGTTGCTCACGGTGGTCGTTAAACCTCCAATACAAAAAAAAAAAAAAAAAAAAAAAACACTATTCACTGTCTTGAACAATTCTCTTTTCACTTCCGCATGTTTTCCAATCCATCCACTGATTTTCCACGTGATCTTCTTCTGGGTCTTTTCGTGCACCTTGGCATCTAATATTTCAGTTGTCCGATGGTGGTCAGTTCTTACAATATATACAGCTCATTGCTCCTAGCTAGAGGGTCTTTACTTTGCCGACCCGGTGGAGCAGTGGTCTAAGCACTAGCTTTTGATCATTCGTTCGGGTGAATCCGGGTCTGGTTGAGGCATAGAAGCTGTGTTTGTCTTACGATACTGGCTCCCTCCGTTCCCTGGAATCAGTGGCCTAAAATTAAGGGCAAGTGACTACTTAACTACTTATAGCCTATCCAGTTGTTCAAAGTAGTCGTTAAATCTCCAAACAACAATAACAACAGGTCTTTCTTTACTTTGACCATGTCCTCCACGCTGTTGTTTTTCCTGTGTTATGAGATACCTTTCCCATCTTTCTTGGTTACACCAAATATGCATGTCTCCATGCTTCTTTAAGTAGCTTGCTGCCTCTGTATGTCTTTTATGGTTTAAATCCATATTATGTGATCCATAAGTAAGAACTGGAACGATGATGAAGTGACAAAGAAATTCTCTTTTAAGACATAATAGCAAATTTGCACTTGCAAATTGTACTGTTTATTCCAAACGCACTCCAGCCAAATTATTTCCTAATGCCTACTGACATCTCACGTTGGACAACAGATATCAAACAAGGGCCACATTGAAGGAGAAATCAACAGGCTTATAAATGCACTGGTATGTTCTTATGGTTAATCCCGTCAGTTTTGTAACACCAAATACCACAAACATAGATTGTAGTTAAGCATCCGCTGTTCTATCTGTTCTGGCACTCTGTATTCTCATCGATAGACGAGAATGTGGACCACTTACGATGACGTAATAAACGACTTATTAGGCTTTCAGTTATAGGTAGCGTTCACAATATTATCTTGTCCTAAAAATTCTGTTATTTTAGCAAGTGACTCATTGGGATTTTGATTAGCATTTTGGATTGTCCAGCATATTTCAAAAACGGAAGAACATCATTTGTTTTCCTAAAGGCTACTCAGGATTGTCGATTGTTGAAGTCGGAAATCTTCGTTTTTTATCCCCTTATGCAGGTACCTTTAACTTCCAAGCGGACTCCTGGAGAATTCACTAAAAACGAAATCATCGTTAACAAAATCATCGAAGACGAAATAATCGAAAATGAAATTATCGATGACGAAAAATCGTCGAGAGGGAAATAACCGAATGCAAAATCATCATACATAATCGAAAGAGAAATCATCAAATGCAAAATTATCGTACATAATCGAAAGAGAAATCATCAAATACAAAATTATCGTACATAATCGAAAGAGAAATCATCGTACATAATCGAAAGGGAAATCATCGTACATAATCGAAAGGGAAATCATGGAACACGAGCGAAATCATCGAAAACAAAATGATCGAATGAATGCACAATCACCGAACGGGAAAGAAGACGAATATACCGAAAATGAAATTATCCAACAGAAAAATTCATCGCAGGGCAATTTTTTTCTAAAATTAGAGCTCTCGGTGACATCATCGAATGCAGAATCATCAACGCGAAATCACCAAAAGATGAATTCACCGTAGGGCTTGTTTTTCGAAAATTACTAGTATAGTATACGTAAAATGGAATCTTTCCTCTCTGAGGAATAGCAGCGGTAATTCAGATTCTTAAACATTTATTCGTTAAGAGTACGAATTAAAGGAAGTAGTCCAGCATTCCCCTTGTTTTTAAGAACAACATTAATTCTATTTACGGTGCACTGCTTAATGAAAGAAATATAAAGATAAATCGACTTCCGGAAGACGAATGAAGAATTACACTTTATCTGAATACGTTCCTAGGGATGTACCGAATTTTTCGGGGTATAAAACCAGACTTTTTTTTTTTTTTTCTGAAGTCCAGGCCTCGACTTACACGCCACATCGACATATCTATTGATTGATCATTAATTACGAACGACTGAAATATGAAAGTACCGATCTTCTGTACTCGTTACATTGTAACAAGTACTCAACATTGCAACGAGTACGGAAGTACCGACCCATCACTAACCAACGCTCGAACCACTAAACATCCGCTGTGCGTCGGATGGACATGTTAACCCCCCCCCGGTAATAAATAAGGGCCTCTTCCTCCACCTTCTACCTCGCGTACGTGTCACTTTCCTATCGGGCACGCTAGCCCAAATCTCGTAGCTTCCTATTTCTAAGGGTTGTTTAAAACCTGGGGTCAGACAGTCCCTTCCTAAAATCCTCTACATCTCATCTGGACGGAATGTGTGACGTCACTTGATTAAGTTCCACGGCCTTCTCGAAAGCTACGCACTAAGGTCGGCGACGCTAGGTTAAACGCTGAAGCAAGTGTGTTAGTTGCAACTTGCAATGGATGTATTTTGAGAAAGAACATGTAGGTATTGATGATTAAATGCTTCTTATGTCAGGTACAAAAAAGCGAGTCTTATTATTTTTATCAATTAGCCTTTGTATTTGAAAAGCTCGCTGACCCAAGAAATCTGTATAACACAGCGAAAATAGCTTGAGAGAAAATAATGTTCGTTGGCATTCGAACTCTAGCGCCGCATGAGGTGCGACATCACCTAATTTAAAGTCATTTTAGTGTGTCATTGGGGAAGATCACTGATAAAGGGCAGAGCATAACAGACTACACCGGATATTAATTATGCGCTGACTCACCCAGTGACGCGAAACTCCAGAGTTTGCGAGCGCCACACCTAAACTAAGTACAATTTAATTCGCTTGTCGCTTCACTCTGAAAGCTGATCAAAACGGATTTCTCGGAATTTTCCGTATCTTCCATTCTCGATAATAAATGCACCATCCTGATAAATGTAGGGGTACAAAAAAAATGTTATTAA
Source organism: Macrothele yani (assembly GCA_039090855.1). NCBI lineage: Eukaryota > Metazoa > Arthropoda > Arachnida > Araneae > Macrothelidae > Macrothele > Macrothele yani. The sequence continues at coordinate 34,795,801 of CM077024.1, read as the reverse complement.
TTTAAGCTGAAGGCATTTTGAATGCTGTCCAAGTCCTTTATAATGAATGCTATGCATGAGTTTTTACCCTAAGGCGAGTTTCCTTCCTCATCGGCAGACTGCGAGTGAGAAGCGTAGTTAACAACAAATCACGGACAAGCGGGACAAAAGATACTCGTGATACAAGAAAAATAAAAAAAACGACGATCAATAAAAATGATAAGGCGCAAAAATTCCACTGTCAGGTTGAGCCCGGATTGCTTGCAGAAACCATACACGGCACGCTCCGAAGCATGCGGTGTTTTGCCGCCATAACGCTACCCCCTCCTACAAGCCTCTGGCGAACTGCCACGCCTGTGTGGACAAAGACTAGAGCTAGTTGCGGTGCGACCGAACGACTGGCCCACTGAGCCTGTCTTCGGCAGATGCAGCCATGTTATTAAGCTGTCGAAATCATTTCGCCAGCGCTAGACCAGCTAAGTTTCCGTCATTTTAGACGGGCTTGTTCTTTCCGAGACAGGAGACTTTTCAGAATCTTGATGGGTGCCTAACACACATTAAATAAAAGCCACGGAAGATGTCTGCATTAAACATAGTATACAAGTGGCAACAATGTACATCAGGTTCTCGAAATCAGAGACTAGTCTTGTGATGATTACATATATATAAAGAAAACACAACGTTTGTCACAAATATTTTATTTTTTCAAGTCGACCAAGGTTTCCCTAGGCTCCGGCCTAGCTCAACAGGACAAATGGCCATTCGTCCTGATGAAGCTAGGCCAAAGCACAGCGAAACCTTGGTCGCATTGGCGCACCCACGGGGAGGGGCTTTGGGGGCTTAATCCCCCAACCCAAGGAGATTCAGTGCGACGTACGTCACTAATTAAACATTCAAAATATATTATTTTACATGTTCAAAATGTCTACGAGTTATCTTTTCGGCCCTATATGATTTTTCTTTCATTGTCGGGCCAAGAATTTTTCGGACACCCTACGTATATATCAATATCTATCTATCTAATGTATACACTATGTGCGTATACTATATGGCTAATTCATTGTCGTGTTACTCCAACCACTCAGTAGTTATACGAGCCCGATGAAGATATGAATGAAGATGTCGGCTAACAGGTCCATGTAGCGTCCACCATTCAGTGTTTGTGGGATGATAACCATTGGACCCAGGGGCTTGTCCGGAAAAAAGCTCCCCAGACCAGAACACCACCTCCATAGCCCTATTGAACCCCAAATGTTCAACCAGGAGATAGGGATTCGTGCTGCAGCAGGAAACGGGACTCATCACTCCAGACGACCTTTTTCCATCTGTCGAGGGTACACTGTCGACATTCCTTGGCCCTTGCGATGCGTTGTTTACGATGATTGGGCGTCATCATGGGTACCTTCGTTAGTCTCTGGCTGTGGAACCACTGGAGAAGCAAAGCATGGTGCATGTGAAAATAGGCCGAACTGCACCACTGCTGTCTGTACAGGTGGGTGAGCTGGTTAACTGTTGCACGTCGTTGCTGAGATACAAGTCGTGACACCGGACGCTCACATCTACGATCAATCGCTTGTGACTGGCCAATGTGAGCCCTGCTGCTGGATGTCTGTGCATGGTTAATCTAGTCCTGGTACACTCTTGTGCCGTAGTACGGGAGCAGGCAACAAGTGCGGCTGTTTGCGAAATATTAGCACCTACTCTTTGGGCTCCAACCACCTGGTCGCGGTCACATTGGCTTAAGTCGCCGTGTTTCCTCATTACTGACAAACCTTTTGCTTACACAGATCTGATCAGATCATATACAGAGTATTTTTTAAGAAGGGTGTGTCTGACCCCAGGTCTTAAACAATTCTTAGAAATAGGAAGCTAGGAGATTTGGGCCGGAGTGCCCATGGGATCGCGCTGCCGATCGCATTCTTCGCAAATTGGGGGGAAAATGTGTTTTGGCGATTGATTAAAAGTTTCGGCGAAAATATTAGCAATTACTTTTTTGATGAAGTCCGAGCAAAAACAATCATTAATTTTTATTCGATTTGGTAATTGAAAAATGAAATTCAAATGGGTTTTTTTATTGCTTACAATTAAAAAGTGTTTATAGCGTAGTAAATCCGTTTATTTACTGATGTAAGACGTATATAGATTCGCCTAGCTTTCACAATCCACTGGAGGGCTTTTTCAAGACAATAGGGACATAAAATGTCCACCTATTGCCTTGAAAAAGCCTAAAATGACTACCTATTGCCTGAAAAAGCCTCCCAGTGGAGAGCAAAAACTTGACGAATCTATATGTCTTCTAACACCACTAAATAAATGGATTTTATTACCCTACGAGCGAATTTCGATTGTGTACATCAGTCTCGTGTATTTTGAACTTGTATTGCGCATGAGACGGAAGGCGATTGCGTGAAAAGAGTGACGCAATCGCTGATGTAAGATATATTATAACATTTTGTTTTTATGGTTTTTATAATTTCAGTGGAGGGTGGAAAAAAACTTTGGCGACTTCAGATTATATTTGACGAAAAAAAATTTCGCCAAATTCAACTATCTTTGAATTTGGCAACTTTAAAAAAAGCCAGAGCAACACCTGGGAGTGCCTGATAGGAAAGTCACACGGAGGCGAGGTAGAAAAGAGGGAGGAAGACGCCCTTATTACCGGGGGGGACAGTACCCGGGATCCGACGGCTTAACGTGCCCATCCGACGCACGGCGGATATTTAGTGGTTCGAGCGTTCGCACCTGCTGGGATCGAACCTGAGAATCCTCCATGACAGTCACGAACGTTGACCACTAGGCCATCCGCGGCCCTGATTACACATATAGGTGCGCATAATTTACACTAGCCGCAAGTGACGTGGTACTTTCGGCTAGTATAATACTATACTTGCGGTTAGTATCCGCTAATGACGTTGATGATATCACGTGGGCCGCCCCGGTGGCGCAGTGGTCTAAGCGATGGCCTCTGATCATTCGTCCGAAAGGGGTCCGGGTTCGAATCCCGGTGAGGCATGGATGTTGTGTTTGTTTTACGGCACTGGTTCTCTCCCTTCCCTGGAAATAGTGACCCTAAATTAGGGACGGGCGACTGCTTATAGCCCATTGAGTTGCTCACGGTGGTCGTTAAACCTCCAATTAAAAAAAAAAAAAAATATCACGTGGAATATGTCAAACGCGGTATACCTAATGCAAAACTAACTCAGTGTATAAGTATGAGGTAATACCAGTGGCGTATCTTGGGTCCGAGACCTGGGCTACCCCCCCCCCCCCCAGTATTGGTTTTTTTAATTGTTAAGTAATAGAAGTTACTTTTTTCTAAATTTTACGTATATGCCATTGCTAACACGATACCAAATAATTATGAGGATTAGGATTTGAACATTTATTTGTAGGCTACATGAACCCCATTCTTCTTTCCTTTTGTGTGAACTGGAGTGTTACATTTTCCTGAAATGTTTCTTCCGAGTACTTTTTCACATTTAAAAATTATGTTTTTCTCTATTGACAAAACAGCCAAGTTTTTCGAATGTGCGTGTCCTTGTGCGGCTCTAAGATAAATCTTGATTCTTTTTAATGCAGAAAAACTTCTTTCGGCAATTGCAGTTGTTGATGGAATGTTTAATATTACATCTGCTAATTTGTACACTTCACTAAACACTATGTCCAATTATTCAACTTTATGCAACAAGTAATGTCTCTTACTGATTTCTTTTTGTATTCATCAAGGGAATAAAACTAGTTTGTCGAGTTGTATCAAAATTTGAAGCATAGAGTTCTTTAAGTTCTGACAGTAGATGTTCAGGAAAGCTTCCACGAAATTTATCAAAACAGTTCGAATCCAACAAAGCCACAAATTTAAGAAATAATATCACCGATTTTAATTTATTGACGCTTCACACAAACAGAAACAATTCTCGCTTGTGGGCGGAAGTATGCAAGTGACTGTGGTAAGTTATAAGTTAAGTAGATGGCGCCACCGTACAAGTACGATGTTGCACATAGAGGGGTGAGAGAATTTCAGGGGAGGGGGCATAGGAGAGGATACCTATTTAACCAGTAGGTCCAGCCTGGGAGCCGTTACTTAACGTGCTCGTCCGATGCACGGCGGATATTCAGTGATTGTTAGTAAATCACACCATCTTTGAAAGATCAGCCCAGGATCGAACCTGAGGACCTTGCATTGATAGTCTGACTCGCTAACCACTAAGCCTTCAGCGGCTCAAGCGACTGAGACCGTCTAAGTCTTCCCTTTTAAGAGCGAACCGTTGCCCAAAGCAGTGGCCCATTCCCCTCTACTCCCTGATTCATGCTGTCACGGAAACGCTAGCAGGCGATCGTATGGAAGGTTTTCGAATCAGAACAGGGAAGGTACTGGAAGGGCTGCTTGCGTTATGCAGTTGGTTTTCGCTCGCCAGACTGATTCAAAGAAGCGAATCCGCACGTGTGTTTTTCGCAGCGAAAGCATCGACATATCTTAATACCGCTGACAATTGACTTTTATTTGTGTATATTTGATCCACTTTTATTTGTGCATTCTCTGGGCTACGCAGCTAGTCTCGAATATACGCCACTGGGTATTTAATACGCGTGGAATGCTTCGTTATATCAAAACGCAGACGACAGATGGTTCTGTCACGTAGCAGTTCTCTCTGTCTAAAATTCAGCTGCACATCTTAGCAGAAAAACTCGGAAATTCAGAAGAAACACAGAGTTAAGGCTCTACGAGACCCGCCATCTTGTATTGCTGCCTTCTCTTATTAACCAACGGGCAAGCTTATTTCACAAATTGCTCGGGCAATTTTGCACCTTTTGGAACACCGTTTGTGGCTAACGCAAGATATATGATAAATAAAGAGTTCCCTGGTTTCAGATTTTCATTTTGAACACTTTAAGTATTTTTTATCAATTAATAAAACTACGGAAGACGCCTTGGTACGACTTTCGCTGCAGATAAAAAATGAAGGGAAAGGTCAATAAAAATTCTGAAAGCAGGAAACTCTTTATTTATTATATATTTTGCGTTAGCCACAAACGGTGTTCCAAAATGTGCAAAATTGCCCGAGCAATTTGTGAAATACGCTTGCCCGTTGGTTAATAAGAGAAGGAAGCAATACAAGATGGCGGGGCTCGTAGAGCCTTAAGGGTAGTGAGTGGAGGTTCATCCTATAGCTTTTAAATATGAAACGCTTGTCAAAATAAAACATTGACCTGACAACCCTAATTTATACGCAGTAGCTAGAGTTCTTGCTTTGGTTTAAACCACCACGAACACATTTTGTTCCGGACACCAGCTGTTGATGCCTAAGTGGATGTCGTCACAACACTCGAAACGTCCATGCATTCACTCACTACCTATTCAGACCCACTTTTGTCTTTTAAGTGATTAAGCACACGAGTCACTCCATCTTTTTTTCTTGTGTATAAAAAAAAAAATGCTTGGAAGGTGCGACATTAAAGCACACCGTGCATAAATAGACGGCAGGTGTAACTAAACAAAACGATCATGGCAACGTTTCACTAACCAGAGAAAGAAGGAACGAATACACTAAAATAGACATCAAAGAGGCGTTCGTTCGTTAACATCCTGATGGCTAATTTGAGCAGCATCTGTGAAGCGCAGAAAAAGGGGGGGGAGCGTCTCAGCATTCTTTATAACAGGGGAAAAACGTGGAGAAGCAAACGATGAGTAAATATGTTCAGCAGTTGCAAATGAAATCCACAAACTATCTTCTTGCAAATCTTCCATTCTCTCGTGTATTCCCACTGAGAATTCCCATCTAAGGTAGACATGCACTGTTAGAAATTGCCGTGAAAAGTTTTGTTGTCCGTGTATTGAATATTTATACCGGCTCGTTCTGCCATTTCAGGAAGACGCTCATTTAGCAAAATGTACCCAAACATTATTTTACGGCAGAAGCTTACTAGTGGTCGCAACAACATGGTTATCCAATGAACGATAACGACAGAAAAGAATGCTATATGCATCGCTCTATGCTATTGGTTCCAGAATCGGGGACAGTAATCATGTGACTTTTTCGGGAAACGTGCATTTTTTTTTTTTTTATGTCCGGGATTCAGAAATGTGCGAAACACGTGATAAATACTTTACCTGATTGTTTCAATTTTGAAGATGCGTCACGATAGTTTTAGCTTTGTGTCTTAAAATTAGATTTATTTTAATAATATGTACAACTCTTACAAGTTTTCCAGAAACACGACATCGGTAACGCACGTTAGATTTGTTTGATGTTAGGTTTAAGAACTAATTTGGTGTGACATATATATACGTACGTTATTCAAAACCCACGTGCTTTTAAATGGCTAAATATTTACTCTCATCGTAAAAAATTGAATAACTAAACTACACCTTGACACCGCGCTCGTACTATGTACGCATGACACAAGGATTCCTTACGAACACTTATCCTTACCAAAAATACTCACGTAGGCTTTAACATAAAAATGTATGAATTAAATCTTTCGAAGTCTCATAACCCGTAGGTCTCAAAAACCATGTCAATGCATTAAAAGAGACACAGAGACGGGGGAGAGGACACATACACAGTGCGTCAAAGAATTTTTAAGACTGGCGCTAGATTTCAGCCCACGGTGGCGTCACCAGTGTAATCGCGAATGCGTTATAAACCGTGACCATCTGCTTGCTTTCTGCCAAAAGTACTGCGCAGTTGTTAAAGTAAATCAAACGAAACGGCCGTTCATTAGAGAAGTAAAATTTTTTTCATGTTGAATTACTACTAAGATGGAACAAAGGGCTGTTATTAAATTTAACGCAAAACTTGGTAAAAGTGCCTCGGAAACGTACCAAATGATGAAACAAGTTTACGGTGAGTTTTGTTTAAGTAGATCAAATGTTTTCCTGTGGCACAAACGTTTTTTGGACGGAAGAGATACTCTAGAAGATGATAAGCATACCGGAAGACCAAGTTCATCTAGGACACCTGAGATTATTGAAAAAGTGCGTGATTTCGTGGCAAACAATCGATGTGCGTCACTAAGAATGATGGAAGAGTCTTTAAACATCAACAAAGAAACGATTCGAACCATCCTGCATGAAGATTTGGGCAAAGCAAAAGTCTGTGCTAAATTTGTTCCACACACGTTAACCAATGAACAAAAATCAAGGAGAAGTGCACATTGCAGAGACACCATGTCAGCCGCTGAAATTGTTCCATCGAAAATCAAAACAATGAAAAGTTCCATCGAAAATCAAAACAATGCTCATTACATTCGTCGATAGTAAGGGTTATTATCCACAAAGAATTTGTTCCAAGTGAACAAACAATTGCTGGTGAGTTTTATTTAAATATTTTGAGGCGTTTGATGGGCAGAATTCGTCGCATTCGTCCAGAATATCGAGATGAAAACAGTTGGTGTTTGTTGCACGATAATGCACCCAGTCACACCTCACTTCTTGTTCGTAGATTTTTGGCGAAAAATAACGTCGATGTGTTGAATCATCCACCGTATTCGCCTGATTTAGCACCCTGCGACTTTTCTTTATTCCCAAAACTTAAAATGACGTTAAAAGGGTATTATTTTGATGATATTTCGACCATACAAACAGCTTCGACGCGTGCTTTGGAGGCAATTCCGCAAAGTGAACTGGAACAGGCATTCGAATCATTATTAAATCGCTGTAACAAGTGTATTGAAGCCGGAGGGACATATTTTGAATAACAAATCAAAACAAATTATAATTTCTTGTTTCTATTTCATTTTACAGACCCAGTCTTAAAAATTCTTTGCCGCACTGTGTATAACATACCTTATTTTCTGTCTATAAGCACAGGAGCACGAGTTCAAGGAATTTTTTTTTTTTTGAGGGGAATGGGATAACGAACTTTGTGAGTGTCTATGGGGATGCGGTAACGAACTTTGTGAGTGTCTATGGGGATGCGGTAACGAACTTTGGGACTGTCTATCGGGGAAACAGTAACGAACTTAGTGAGCGTTTATCGGGGAAACAGTAATGAACTTTGTGAGCATCTAGGGGGGGGGGGGGGCATAACAAACTTTGTGAGCATCTATGGTGGATCGGGTAATGAATTTTGTAAGCAACAATGTGAAATGGGGTAACGAACTTGGGGTAATAAACTTTGTGAACATCTATAGGGGGATGGGGTAACGAACTTTGTGAACATCTAAGGCTATAAGGAATCATACATGCTAAATTTAAAGTCACTGGTTCCAGCGAAGGAACACAACCAGCACCATATAACAAACACTAGGTATGTCTCATCTGGCATACAAACCCGGGCAGGCTCGGATGCTTCGCAGGAAACCTGCATCTTTGCCGAATCGCCAAAATTCACTGATATTTTATTTATTCTGTTCGCAATAAACGCGCGGCGTATAAAAACTCTAATACAATGGCTCTCTCACTGGGAGTGGCTCAGGGACCCGCTTTGAAACATAATCGTATCTCTTGGTCCTTTGTTCTTTTTACATTGGATGCTTAGTTTTAAGAATATCTGTTCACTCGTCGTCAAAAGAATAGTTGCACCCAAAAGGACGTGTCGGATTGCAATGCTATACGGGAGGAAGGTAAAGGTCACCAGAAACAATAAATGATTAAACATTGAGACTGATGTGGGCAATATTTATTGAGTTACACGCCAATAAGTAGTGTCTCTCAGTATGGCGTCGGCCCGCCATGTTTGCTCACACGTCATGTCAAACGTATCGGCATGGAGTTGTACAGGTTCCTAATGGTGTCCTGCGATAAGCCATCACATGCAGCTTGAATCTTCTCACGCAGTTCCTGCAGATTGTGCGGGTGGAGTGTGGATAGCGCGTCCGATAGCATCCCACACATTTTCAATCGGCGATAGGTCTGTCGATGCGGTTGGCTATGGCAGAGTGTCAGTGCCTTGAAGGCAAGCTCTCGAGACAGCAGCAATATGCGGAACGAGCGTTGTTCTGTTGGAAAATCGCACCGGAGTGAGGGTTCAGAAAAGGTAGGGCCACTGTTTGCAGGACTTCATTAACGTAACGTTGGGCTGTCTGCGTGCCTGTAATGAACACCAAAGATGATCTGGCATCGTAGGCAATTGCACCCCACACCATGACACCAGGCCTTCTGAGCGTATGACGCTCGACAACAGACCATTCGTCTTGGCGCCGACCACGGTGCCTCCACACGCGGATTCGTTGGTCGTCTCCTCCAAGACAAAAGCGGGACTCGTCACTGAAGATCACCCGCTGCCATTCTGAGTGGCTCCATGAGAGTCTGTCACGACACCATTGCAGTCCTTGGTGATGATGCAATGATGTTAATGGCAGTCGTCGTAACGGCCTGTGTGCGTGTAGTCCTACGTCGTGCAGCCGTCTGCCAATGGTGCTGACACTAATCAGACGATGCATGGAGGGCACCACTGCTCACTGAATATCCGCAATCATGGCTGTTGGGTCACTCCGCGCATGTCGGACAACCTGTCGGTCCTCCCTCTCCGTGGTTCATCTAGGTCTCCGAGACCCTTCCTGTCCCTCCTGCGTGCTTTGTTCTATCCACTGCCGCCAACAGATATCTGCACGACCGGTATGGCGCGCAATACGGCGATAAGCTCATTCCGCTTCCCGGAGCCCCAACCAACACACCAGCTCGAGTCAGAATGGCAGGCGCTAGCAACGTGACGACCTTATATAGCCGGTTCAGGCACAGCGCTACTACCCCTCCTTGCTTGCGGCATATTCGCTACCAAGCGTGATACTTAGAATCATTTGAAAGTTTTACGATGTCAAACCTACCCACCAAGTTTCATTCCTGTTGAGCTTCCTTCTGGGTGCGACTATTTTTTTTTTTTTTGCCGATGAGTGTACAAGTTCTTAAATAATATGTATTTTACGAATAATTGGAAACGCACTTTAATATGGCAGAAGATATTTTACTCCCTTCCCATGTTGGGAGATGTTTTCTCCGGTGTATTTTCATTTACATCTTCAATATTTTGGGCCATCCCCCATAAAGAAATCCTCGTTACGATACGATTAAATCCTCAAGAGTTTTAGAACCCTTCTAGCTGTAACTCGCTGAGTCTCTTAAGAAGTCTGAAAAAACAGAAAAATTAGAAGCGGGAGCAGGGTGCCCAGATAGGAAAGACTAAAAGAAAAGGTTCAGAAAATATTAGCTTTAGTAGTACGGTTACCCGTTAAGAGAGTGAAGTCGTAAGCTGCCCTAACTCACCAAAATGAATATTACAAAGAAAAAGTAACTCTACCCTGAACTTCCGTAATATTATATTCTGGGCCGCTGGAGTCTGCCAGTGTATCCAGGAAGTTCCCCTTGAAGTGTCCGCGAGGTCCATGAGCTGGGGGGGCTTCCCCCAAAATGTTAAAATGGACGTAGAGCTGTAAACATTAGTACCAGGCTTTATATAATGATTCTGTGCACGACCACTAATTTTCAGGAAGGTGGGGTCACCCCCTTGTTTCTAAGAGCTATTCAGGGGTAACATCGAGAATACACTGACCAACTCTAGAGGTCCAGAATGTAAAATTACGGAAGTTGGGAGGTAGAGCCCTCCAAACCAAGCACTTCGCATCCCTTTCACAGGCTTCACCAAATTTCTGGGGGAAGGGGGAAGGGCATACATAGTTTGTCATTAAACACAACATGAAGCATAGAAATTGCGAGCAAATCCCTTACCTTGAACACTTGTCTGCGCTCTTAGAAACTTGGGGAGGTTGAATTCACCCCACCCTCCTGAAAATTCGTGTTCGTGTACAGAATCATTATGTAAAGCATGGTTCTAATGTTTACAGCTCTACGTCCATTTTAACATTTTGTGGGAACCCCCCCCCCCCCCCAAGCTCACGGACCTCGCGGGCGCTTCAAGGGGAACAGTCTGGATACACTGACAGACTCCAGCGGCCCAGAATCTAATATTACGGAAGTTGGGGGTTGAGCCCCCTCAACCCACCAAGTGTACCTCGGATCCTCGGCAATTTATTTCTTCAAATTAAAGTACAATTCTCTCTTGGCTTACATGGAACGTTTTCGCGAAATTCGTTTGGAGTTCCCAATTCAGTTCTCAATATAGGCCCAGAAACGGCAATCTTTATAGACCCCCCTCCCCTTTGAACTTTTGTGGCCAAGTTGCTGAAAGATGTGTGGCAGTGTTGCCGGTAAATTGCCACACCGAAACACTGCTACACATATGTGTTCCCGTGTAGCAGTTTACAGTGAACCGTTTGTTCTGGAGGTATTTCTTCCGGGGGCATTTTTTTCGCTTTTCAGTTTTCAGGGGTATTTGCTCCGGGGGTATTTTTACCGTTTACCAGGGAGGGGGAGAGAGAGAGAGAGAGAGAGAGAGAGAGAGACTGTGTAAAACAGAAACATTTTTATTAAGAAATCTGAAAAGCCGCTTAAAATAATATATGCTTCAAGGAAGCCAACTTTCGATAGTAAATTACATTTGATTTTTCCTTTAACGAAGTCAAATTTGGTTTCACTTTATTTGCTAATTTGAATAAATAGAGCTTGGTGGTAAAAGTGCGTAAAAATTGCTTACGTCATTAGTCAGTTACCAGTTTGCGACGGTGCGATTATGTTTCAAAGCGCAAGAATCTCTCTAGGAACAGTTTAAACATGACTGTTTTAAAAGACTATCATTTAATCTCTCCTCCATGTTTTCAATCTGAAACGTAATCCTTCCCATTTCAATTCCTTTTACTTCTCTCCCCTGACATTGTAATGTCACATAATTATGCCAACATAAGAAAGCGTGCGGAGGAGTGGCACGAAAGAGCGTAGGCGATGGGACAAAACATCTGGCAAGAGGACAAAAACCGAACCACAAATCTTCGCCCTCATCTGAGAGCCCTAACAGCTTCGCTCCGCCTTCCGACAGCAGCCCTACTCCACACGCGAAGCACAAAAACACAATCCGAAATCGAAACGTCGGCGATTTATCCTCTAATAACTGCATTCGTGTAAACTACAGGTCCTGCTTCTCTTACGCGCAATCCAATAAGCAGATATGGGTTGGAAGAAGGGGAATTTGGGGTGGGGGAGACGGGGGAACCCGGGACCCTTTCTTCAACAACACAGCAGATGATCTGCTTGGTCAAGAGTTCGGTTGGAAATAGCTCACGGGCAGGCCGGGTAGCAGAGTGAGTTGGATGGGTACGTGAATACAAAAAGTGGAACCACAGAGATTTAACAATGGCTGCTACTCCAGCTAGTTACGATTACCAGCGGAGGACAATGGGCTATCTCGATTCGCTGCGTCGACATCACGAACGGACGTGACTCAGGAGGCAGGGGACGATTGTGTGTCGGCTGTCTCCTCGACACACTCCAGCGTCACAGACAAAGATCCTCATTAATCAATAGATTCAAACGCCGAACTCGGGGAGGGAGCAGAGGGGGTTAGACACGACTCCTTTGGACAGCACGACTGTCTGCAGCACGTGGCACGGGCTGGCCTCTCATACACACACAGTCCATTGCCGGCTTCGCGTAGATAATAACTATCCTCTTATCTGGTATTAGCTTAAAACGCACTGAGAAAAGAAAGAGTAATAGCTGAGGAGAAAGAGAAAAATTCTGTTTCTTCAACCTTTTTTTTTTTTTTTTTTATTCTCTTGTGGGATGTAATGATTACTCTGATGATACTTTTCTTTTCGTGTAGGGCTGCAATTTGCTAAAACTTCTTTTGACCTCTTGGCTTTTCACTTTAGAAACAGATAAAAGGCCATTAACTGCGGTATCCAGTCCGCCCTATATGTGTGTGAGAGAGATAAGGTAAACACATTTTTATATTTCCTTCAAAAACTCATATCCACTAAGAGAGAAATTTTACCCTCATATTCCGTGGAAAGCAGCTGGAAGTACTGATAATGTTGATGCTTAAGTTAAGCATGCAGCATTTTAAGAGGTATGCGACTTTCCCACACACACAAAATGACATTCTAATTCAGTGAACTTATTCCAGATACCCACGAGAACACAAATCTGGCGCGTCCAACCAGGTCAGAAACGTTAAGCAACCATATTTTTTATTTACATTTTTTCTCTCAAATAAAACATTTTTAGCTTAAAGGAAAATTATTATGAAAGAAAACAACAACAACTCTTACATTTTTAAACGCCGTTCTCGAGAAAGAGCTGGCGCTAGGATTTGTCATTTTCTTGTAGGATTTCCGTCCACAGTGGAGTAGAGTTTAGGTCCCAGCCACCTACAGCGAGATCGCCTTTCGGGCAGGTCATAGAAACGGAAGGAATGAGAGCAAGTCTAGCGACTTTGACAGAACCGTTTTTAGTGAGATTAGAGTACAGTAGATGGCGCCACCGTACAAGTACGATGTTACACATAGAGGGGTGAGAGAGTTTAAGGGGGGGGAGGCATAGGAAAGGATACCCATTTAACCAGTAGGTCCAGCTTGGGGGCCGTCACTTAACGTGCTCGTTCGATGCACGGCGGATATTCAGCGATTGTTAGTAAATCACACCATCTCTGAAAGATCATCCCAGGTTCCAACCTGCGGACCTTGCATTGATAGTCTGACTCGCTAATCACTAAGCCACCCGCGGCCCTGCCGTTCTCGAATCAGTCGTTCACTCTTAAGTAATCTTGTCTTAAGAAACCTTTCGTACTCAAAACTAATCGGTTTGGCATTTCACCTTGTTGAAACAAAATGCTGTTTAAATAGTGATTGATTTGGTATTTGTTGTTGTTTTTTCAAATGTAAACATCTCGGATAAAAGATATTACCTGGAATGTTCACAATGATATTACCTGGAATGTTTTCAGGTCAGAAATATTAGACAACTATTTTTTTTTTGTTATTCATTTTTGAAAATAACGCAAGTTTAGTTCGACCAAAAATTGTTTCGATGAACACACCAGCTGCCGTCTTATACACGATTTAAAATATGAATATCAGGTGTCGCGCTGCCGATCGCCATCTTCGCAATTTGTGAAAAAGAAATCGTTTTGGCGATGGAAAAAAAGCTTTGGCGATTACCTTTTCATAGTGCTATATCACTGGCTAAAAGAATTCGAATTTGGCAACCAAATTGGAGAAAACTTTAGAAAAACCAGCGCAACCACTGAATACTATGTACAACTAACACACAATGGTGTTAAAACCATGAGTACTTACAAGTTCACACTGAAATCGTCTTTAGATGTAATGACATTACTGAGCTTAGTGTTAACAAGTTCCTTTTTATCTTTGTTCTTGTTAACTTCATAAACATTGCGTGGTTTAGTTGCTAAGTCTTATATAGTTGAAGATGATAGTAAAACTGTATGCAAATAATTCTTACGATTCGTAAATATGTTTAAGAAACTTTTATTCTTTACTTCATTTAATTGCCTGCAAAGGTTGTCCGTTAGCTGTGCTGTTTCCTAACTGTTCCCCTTATAACTCCAATTCCCTTTTACTTAAGTCCCGTTTTCGATCATCTCTGGCGCTCTGTAGTGAAATCCCCTGACTTGGCGGTCCACCTAAGACCTACCCTGGGGCAATCACCTCCTCGTACTTTCTCGTGACCGCTCGCTTCCTAAACCTAGAGACAACTCTCGCTTTCGCCTAATTCCCTTTTCTTCAAGAAATGCCCTTAATCATATCCTAAAATTCACCGTGAGAAGGAACCGCATCGTCCTCGGAAAATCTTAAGCCTCAAAGTAAAATGTGAGGGCTAGTGCTTTAGTCGGCACCATTGAAATTGAAACCTGGAAAGCATCAAAAGAGGAGCGATAGAGTTAATCTCCATTCAACATAGAAAGTGCAAATACTACGTATAGACAAAAAGTCGTCTTAGTAAATAACCGTGCATCCGGTGTCTAACGGGGAACGACTCTGAGAAATTTCTCTCACGCTTTGTGGAGACAAAGGAAGCAGAGGAGCACGAGAGGAAATAAAAGTTGCATTTTGAGAATTTATATGAAATCCTAAAACATCGTAAAAAATCTCTGTAACACTTAGTTGGAAGTGACAGTATATGTACGGGGAGCACTATTCGTTTGCGTATGTGCGTAAACGCTATTCGTTGTTGATAGTCTGAGGGGGCCTGATCGTCGCACAATAATCTCCAAGGCAACGGAATTGTAATGGGTGAATCGCCGTTACAACTATATGACCTGTGTCTATGTATCATTGCACTTTCAGTCAATGGCAAGGAACGGACATTCACTGAACCCAAAAGGCAGAACGCAACAATCCTCAACACCCCGAATGTCTGTTCCTTGCTACTGACTGAAAGTATAATGATATATAAACACAGGCCAAATTGTTGTAACGATTCCCCCATTACAATTCCGTTGCCTTGGAGATTATTGTGCGACAATCAGTCCCTGCAGCCTATCAACAACTAATCACGTTTACGCACACGCGCAAACGAATAGTGCTTCTTGCATATACTGTCACTTCCAGAGCTAAGCGCAGTGCCGCAGATGGCTTAGTGGTTAGCGAGGCAGACTATCATTGCAAAGTCCTCAGGTTCGAACCTGGGATGATCTTTCGGAGATGGTGTGATTTACTAACAATCGCTGAATATCCGCCGTGCATCGGACGGGCACGTTAAGTGACGGCTCTCAGGCTGGATCCACTGGTTAAATGGGTATCCTTTCCTATGCCCCCCTGAAACTCCCTCACCCCTCTGTGTGCAACATCGTACTTGTACGGTGGCGCCATCTGCTGTACTCTAATCTCACTACAAACTATTCTGTCAAAAGTCGCTAGACTTGCTCTCATTCCTTCCGTTTCTGTGTCCTGCCCAAAAGGCGATCTCGCTGTAGGTGGCTGGGACCTAAACTGTACTCACTGTGGACGGAAGTCCTACAAGAAAAAAAAATGACAAAAGCTAAGCGCAGTAATAATTACATCTAAAGACGAGTTCAGTGTGAGCTTGAAAGAACTCATGGTTTTAACATCATTGTGTATCTGTAACTGTTGTTTCAACGATATGAGAGGTACAAAAAAACGAAAATTTCAGTTTCAAATTCTATGCCACTTCAAAGCAGTCGTTCAACAATGCGATTTGAGAATACAGTTTCTCTTACTAATAGGCATTAAAAAAAAACTTTAAAACAAGGAATGAAATGTTGGTAATTTACAGCAAAAAAGTTTGAAAATTTTGTTCTCTTTTTCTAAAAACCATACATCCCTGATTTCCTTGCATTACATTGCAAAATTACATTATAATGCGCAAGCGAAGTAGTCCAATGTTACGACATCAATGCTATAAACACAGATAAATAGTGGTGGCATCAATGCTGTAATCGAAAGGAATAAGTAAATAGTTATAACGAAAAAAAAATGGTTATAATGACGGCCATGGGAAAACAACTTTAAAACAAGGAATGAAATTTTGGTATTTTACAGCAAAAAAGTTTTAAAATTTTGTTCTCTTTTTCTAAAAGCCATACATCCCTGATTTCCTTGCATTACATTGCAAAATTACATTATAATGCGCAAGCGAAGTAGTCCAATGTTACGACATCAATGCTATAAACACAGATAAATAGTGGTGGCATCAATGCTGTAATCGAAAGAAATAAGTAAATAGTTATAATGAAAAAAATAATGGTTATAATGACGGGCATGGGGAGTAATACAACCAACGGGAAATGAAACTGGTTGCCAAAATAATCGAAAAACACGAATGTGATGGGTGGCTATATATCATCATCATCACCATCGTCAACCATTATCATTCCATTGCTAGATAAATGGATGAAGGTCTTCCCTTGTTACTTTTACAAGTACCTGTCTTCTACATGCCACTCCAGCATGCTTTCGAATTTCATCCACACGTGGTCTTCTGGGTCTCTTGCTGCCTCTTGGTATCACAATATCTCAGTTATACATTTGTGATCAGTTCTTCTAGCAAAATGTCCAGTCCACTGGCATTTCAGGGATTTCACTTTGATTATGATGTCCTCCACCCTTGTCATTTCCCTGATCCACGAGTTTCTCTTCTCATCCTTTCTCGTTACAACAAGCATCCATGCTTTTTTCAGTCGTCTGCAGCCTCTGTATACCTTTCATAACAAAGGTATATGTTTCCGAGCGTAGAAAAAGAAGGATGCATCGATCAAACGCTTTTCTTTTACGACGTAATGGTAAATTGCTCCTGAAAATTGTACGGTTTCTTCCAAATGCTCTCCGATTATACGCAGATTAATTTCTTTATCAATGAGTTTCGCTTGACATCTGTTCCCCAAGGTAAATAAATGTACAGCATCGAATACCTCTAGAATTTCCCCATCAATTGCTAAATCTTCCATTTCTTGTAAAAGCACTACACATCAATTTTGTTTTCTGAAAGTTCATTTTTAATCAACACCTTCACTTTTGTCAGCAAGTTCCTGGATCATCATACCCTCTAGCTCCGAAACGGTACGTGCAAAAAATGACTATGCCATCAGCAAAACGAAGGTGAGTCAAATGACCCCAGTTAAACCTTATCTCCCTTGTCTTGCCAGTTCAATTTGTTGAAATACATTCTGTATTTGGCATTGTAAAGCCTGGGAGATATAGTCAGTCACCTTGTCTTACACCCTTTCTAATTTCTATTGGTACCGGTCTTTGTCTATCAACTCTCTTCTGTTCCCATTCTATCTTCTGTTCTCTTTCACTGATCCGAACCTTTAGTTCGGTTCCCATTCTATCCTTTCACTGATCCGAACCTTTAGTCCAGTGGTCTCAAACTCAGTCCCTTGGAAGGGCCACTTTCCACTTTTGGAGGAACTTAGGGGGCCGCATGAATATTAATAAATTCCTTATAAATAAATATCAACTTAACAAAACCTACACCAATGGTTTGGCACTACAGTGGAATATTATTTCTAATTATCGGTAAATAATAAAAACAAATGCTTCGTCAATCACTGAAAACAATCACTTTTCGTAACAATTATTTTTCACTTAAATCTTAAAACAATCACATTTCCCCAACTGATCACGGTACACGGTGCAGAAAATATTACATGTTCTGACCAGAAACTTGGGTTCGCTTCTCTGTCACTAACTTACCGATATTTGGAATAATGTCGTTTGAACATAACTTATGCTCACTTCTCTGTCATCAACTATCGATATTTTGAATAATGTCGTTTGAACGTGCTACTTTTAAAAGTGAGCATAAGTGACTTGTCACTTAACTTATTCCTTTCACGACATTTTACTTTGGTTCGTTCTTGAAAACAACTGTTCACATGAGTATATTGTTCCGAACACAGGCACAACCCGTGCTGCTAGGTTATGAATGTTTACGTACTTGTCCTTTGAAACTAACTGGTAAAACTATGTTTGATTGTAGCTGTTGAATTTTTCTTTTAGGAAAGAATTACACTAAAAGTCTATTAATTCACGCTGATGATCTTTAGATGCGTGTTCAGCATTATAGGAAAATGGAGACTTGAATATATTGAAAATATTTTTCATGTCTTTGAAACATTCAAACCGCCATACAGTTACATTCTTCGTAAATGAACTTGTTACTTATACAGCAAATGGCTTTCCCAAGCATTACTATGTTTATTTTATATTAAATATATTATAATATACTTGAAAAAAGGCTGATTTACTTTTATTTTGTAATCATTCATGCGGGCAGCAAAAACAGTTGGCCCCGGGCCACATGCGGCGGCGAGTTTGAGGCCACTGCTTAAGACGAAGGAGATTTAAGATTTATGTAGAGGATTTTAGGAAGGGAGTTTCTGACCCCAGGTGTTAAACAACCCTTAGAAGTAGGAAGCTAGGAGGTTTGGCTAAAGTGCCCGATAGGAAATTCACACGGAAGCGAGGTCGAAAGGAGGAGGATACGCCCTTATTTATAACCGGGGGGCCAGTATCTTGGACCGGACGGCTTAACGTGCCCATCCAACGCACGGCGGATATTTAGTGGTTCGAGCGTTCGTAACTGCCAGGGATCGATCCTGAAGCTTTTCGGTGACACGTGACAGTCACGAACGTTGACCACTAGGCCATCAGCAGCCTCCTTGGGTTATAAGAAGCCAGCCGTTCCTCATATAAGGCCCCTGGCTACATACTGTAAAATATTTCCTGAAATTCACGAGCCGTTTTCCGTGATTCCTTTCGTGAATTTCTGATTCAACTTCTTCCGTGAAATAAAGGAAAACACCTGAATTTAAAGAACTTTTCATTGGTGAATTGACAGAAATAAATACTCTTTCTTAATCTTTAGACAAAGGATAACCCACACTCTATCTATATAGGTTCGTTCCTACACTCACAGACGTTTCTGACTCCGCAATAGAGATGGTTAACCAAAGGCGACTAATTATAGCATTTGGAGCTCATGGTAGTCAGTCCCGAAACAACAGTAACAACATAATGGAAAAACATTCCCACTCTTACGTTCTTCACAGTGCAGATTTCTGACAAAATGCAAGCGAAGAAAACACTCTTCCAAAATGAATATTACAAAGAAAAAGTAAATTACGTTACGAAAGATGGGTGATGCACGCACGCACGCACAAAGTGAGAAAGGTGAAAGAAAGATGTTTTGGGCGACGACTTTCAGATTTCCTCATGCCTGACATTTAGTACCAGTGTGATAATTGAACTGACAACTGTGCTTTCTCTTTCTTTTCACACTCACCTTATTCATAATGACATCTCTTCAGATATATCTTGGACCTTGAAAAACTGCATTATGGACTGTCAATCATTCCCCCCTCCCCCGCCCCGTCATCTTTCAATCAGGTACCTTATACAAAGTACACTTCGCAAAAATGAATTGACGAATAATACTGTCAGCAAAAAACGAAGTTAGTAACGTAAAAGAGGAATGAGAATTAGATTTGAAGTCTAGGATCATTGCAGCCTGCGATGGACAGCTCGACTCACGTAAATAATGAGGGAGGGAAGTCAAAATCTCCAAAAATTTCTCCCTGAAAACGGGATTTTGCATATTCTTCCACTAATCCAACAGACGCTTTTAGTTTCACCAGGAATCTAACTTTAGGAGCTGGCTCCTAGATCTGGAACATATTTTTCCAGCCTTGGTGGTTTTATTATACCATGAGAAATTTTTCAAGTGCGTTTTGTGTTTTCTTTCATAATGCACAATACTGCCGCGAGATGGCGTCAATTGCACATCACCGCTACTAAAATGCTGATCGAGAAATTCCTACTTCTAACAGGGTTCGCACATATTTACATAAAATAATTTATAGGAGTTCATAAAACAAATCCAGAACCTTAGATTTTTGCTTTGCTAGAATCATAGTGCTTTGTTTAATAGTTTTCAAATTGGGGTGAAATTCACTATGCATTTAGAAGTCTTATGAAGCCCTGTGGGTTCCGCAGTTACAACCATAGGTGTAGCGTCGGGGAAGGGGGGGGGCACGGATTTGAAAGAATAATAACTAGTCGTTCGCCTTTCAAATGTCATAAAGTGTCATATACAGCCAAGGTAACAACGCTACATAATAGCCAGAGCACGGTGCTTTCCAGCAGTCATTGGTATGTTGTTGTTTTTTCATCCTCATTAGCCTTGCAGTTTTGGATATCATCATCATCATCATTGTCAACCATTATCAATCCACTGCAGGACGAAGGTCTCCCCAAGTTTCCTCCACAACGGTCTGTCTTGTGCCAGTCTCCTCCATGTCACCCGTGCATACTTTCGAATTTCATCCACCCATCTCCCATGTGGTCTTCTTCTGGGTCTTTTCCTGTCCCTTGGAATCCAATCTAAAATTTCGGCTGTCCATCGATGGTCTGTCCTTCTGGCAGTATGTCCAGCCCATTGCCATTTCAGGGATTTAACTCTGATCATGATGTCTTCCACTCTTGTCATTTTTCGGATCCACGAGTTCCTCTTCTTATCTCTCCTGGTTACACCAAGTATGCACCTCTCCATGCTGCTTTGAGTTGTCTGCAGCCTTTGTATGTCTCTTTTAGTTAAGGTCCACGTCTCTGCACCATACGTAAGCACTGGAAGGATGCATTGATCAAACACTTTTCTTTTAAGACATAATGGCATATTGCTCTTGAAATTTATGCTGTTTCTTCCAAAAGCTCTCCAGGCAAGTTTTGTACGCCTATTAATTTCTTCATTAATGTGACCCTCACTTGATATCTGCTGTCCAAGATAAACGTACGTGTCTGTTATCTCCAGCTTTTTGCCATCAATCGTTAAATCTTCATTTTTTGTAAAAGCATTGAACATTACTTTTGTCTTCTGAAAGTTCATTTTTAATCCCACTTCTTTACTCTTGTCAGCAAGTTCCTGGATCATACTCTGCAGCTCTGATGGGGTAGTTGAAAAAATGACTACGTCATCAGCAAAACGAAGGTGGGTTAGATAATCTCCATTAATATTTATTCCTTTGTTTTCCCAGTTCAGTGATTGAAAGACATTTTCCAATGTGGCATTAAGGAGCTTCGGAGATATGGTGTCACCTTGTCTCACTCCCTTTCCAATTTTTATGTGTGTTGTACTTTCAAACAGTCGAATCTTTGCACTTGCATTTTCATAGATGTTATTAATAATATTAATGTATGCATCTTGAATACCGCAGGATTTCAGAGCCGTGGTAACTGCTGATGGTTTCACCGAATCAAAGGCTTTTTCATAATCGATAAAAGCCACGCACAACGGAAGTTCATATTCCCTCGCTCTTTCAATTAGTTCTCTCAATACGTGGATATGATCTATTGTGCTGTAGCCACTCCTGAATCCAGCTTGTTCTCTCGGTTGAGCCATGTCCAGTGTTACCTTCAAGCGGTGTGAAAAAACTTTAGTGAAGATTTTATAAACCACTGATAGGAGGCTGATAGGTCTGTAGTTCCTGAGATCCTCAATGTCACCTTTTTTATGTAGCAGGATCATTGTAGCGTTGTTCCAATCCTCAGTAATCTTCCCTTCATTAAGGCATCGAGTGAAAATTTGGGCGAGTACTGTTTCGATTTCTCCACTTGCTTCTTGTATGATGTCTACAGTAATTCCATCTTCTCCTGGAGCTTTTCCCCGCTTCATGTTCTTGATTGCATGTGCAACTTCTGCTGGGAGGACTGGAAGAACTCTGGTACGGGTACCTTTCATGATGTCTGGAATACATGTATCATCCCTTTCATATAATTTGGAGTAGAAATCTTTCACTCTTGTCAAAATTTCGCCTCTATTTCTTGTTACAGAACCATCTTCTTTTCTCAGTGCCATAATCTGTTTTCTTCCCTTACTGAGATGTCCCTTTGCTATCTTTAGGCTTTGGTTGTTTTCAATTGCTTTCCTCACTAGTTCACAGTTGAAGTTCCTTACGTCTTCAGTGATACTTTTTCGTACTGTCTTGCATAGCTCTACATATTCCACTTTGGAAGTCACATCTTCTTTAGTTGTCCTCATCTCTCTTCTTTTTTGCATCAACATTTTGGTTTTTCCTGATAATTTGTTCCCATGCAACTTGTTCTTAGACCCAGCTAATTTTGTTGCTGTTTCCATGAGAGCTTTGGTTACTTTTCTGTTAACTTCAGAAATATCCACTTCTTCCAATGTTAGGCCTTCTAAAGCGGAGAATCTGTTCTTCAGTTCCAACTTGAAGGTATTATGGTGTTTTTTAATGTTGGTTATGTCAATACATTTTGTTTGTCTTATGAGCTTGCCACGTTCGAGTTTAGTGTTCAGGTGCATCTTACATCTCACCAATCTATGGTCACTACCTGTGTTGAACTTGTTTAGCACACTGCAGTCTTCTATGACGAATTTTTTGTTACACATAATAAAATCAATTTCACTTGTCGTCCCATTTGGATGTCTCTATGTCCATTTCCTGTGTGGCTTTTTCTTGAAAAAGGAGTTCAAGATGAAAAACCCTTCTGCCTCTGCAAACTCAACGAGAGTATTTCCACGCTGCTTTCTGTTGCCGTGACCGAATTTACCTACTGAAGTTTCATTCTGTTGCTGCTGCCCTATTTTTGCATTGAAATCTCCCATAATTATCTTCAAGTGTTGCTTACCTTTATTATTTAGATGACGAATTTCCTCATAAAATTCTTCAATTTCTTCTTCAGGATGACTTGTGGTTGGCGCATAAGTTTGAATAATCTGAGCCTGGTATCTTCTCGAGAGTTGGATAACGAGTCGTGCAGCTCTGTCAGAGGAACTTTCAACTTCTACAACTTTATCCTTCAGTTTCTTGTTTATTATAAATCCAACACCACTAGTTCTGCCAGTATCTGTCCCACGATAGTAGAAGAGATGTCCACTTTTCAGTTCAATGAGATCTTCTCCTTTTCTCCTTACCTCACTTAGCCCGACGATGTCCCACTTGATCCTTTGTAGTTCCTCTTCCAATTCAAGAAGCCTTGAATCAGAAGATAGGGAGCGTCCATTATACGTAGCCAAGGTCAGCATCAGATGGCAGCCTAGTCCGGTTCTCTGGGGATTCTTAGCACCTTCTGCCTTCATGTGGCACTGGCCGCTCGCTGCCTTGGCCAGGTACATTCCAGCTGCCGGAGACTGAGGGCCAAGATTTAAGTTGTGAAGTCATTTTGGAGTGGTTTGGCCATACCTCACCACGCTGGCCAAGCGGGTTGGTGAGTGTGGGATAGCATTTCCTGTAATCTCGATGGTATAGTTACACTGCTATTGGCGGTCGTCAGAGCCCCTTTAGTGGGAACAGGATGCACCACGAGAAGGCGGGGTTGACATTTGTCAAGGAGAGGCTGTGATGTTACGCATCACCTGACCTTACATCCCATATATATATCATAAACTAAATCAGAAAAATAATAAGCAGAAAATAAAATGACTAAACCAGTCACATTAATGACAAAAAAAAAAATTCATCATCTCGCAATTTTTTTTACGATGTACGTGATGCGGATTGCGGAGCGTTTGTGGTTCAGTGGTTAAAGGCATACGCAACTTGTTGAACCAACAGAAACGACGGAGGCTCGATCCGGTCCACAGCGCTGTAAAATTCAGCATCTCAGATTCTGTGAAATTCCTGAACGAATACGAAAAACCTGAAACGGACTTTCCTGAAACAAACTGAATTTCTGACTGCGGAAAATCTCCGAAAATACGGAAGTTAGAATAATGGGGCGCTTTTAAAAACGGAAATTTCTGAAAAAGACGGACATCTACCAGCAACTTTGCTGCACGTTATTTTCAGAAATTTTCCGTGAATTCACACCATTTATTTTTTACAGTGTAACGCAATCAATCCAAACATTTCGACCATTTTCATTGCAAGAAAAACTTCCAGTACCATTCAAGTACCTTTCACGAAAATGTGAAAAATCAAGGACTTTCCAGGCTTGGAAAAAAAGGAAAATCGAACTCCAGGACTTTTCCAGGACTCCGGGGTCAGTGCGAATCCTGTTCTAACGATAAGCATTTTTTTCTGCTGGAGTGTAAAAGTATACTTTTCCCTGTTACCATTTCTCCGTTCCTTATAATTCGTCCAAAATGGCGTCGGATTTGAGTACAGAAAAGGCAAGGGAGGTGTGTTTCTTGTATGGCTCTGGCTCTGTCTCTTCCTTGGAACCAGCCGCAGCAATAACTTCTTATAGCCCTAGAGCTGCTCATGGTGAATTTTAACCCTTCTCTATCAACCCCCCCCCCCCCCCCCCAAAGGGTGAGGTGGACAGAGAAAAAGTATTGAATTCTCTATAATTGACATTTTGTTAGTTAATACAAAACCCTTAGTTATAACACTTAATATGCCAATAAATGTTTCATCATCGTTACATTTCACATTACTCTCTTTTAGGTAAAAAGACGTTCTCATTCCTTTGCATCCGTTTTTTTCCCCTCTTCCTTTCTTCGGTGTAGAAGAAAAGACATGGGAATCGGTCACTGCAACTTGCACGCAGATCACCGGGGATTTGAGACAGCTGCCTGCTCTCCACCATAAAACTCGTGTATTATAGCCTGATAATTTCAAAAGGCTTTAAGAAACACAGACTTGGGACAGCACGACACTAAACACGCAAGAATGCGTCAAGCCGAAAAGTCAGGCCACCTTGCCGGTACATGTCATAAAACTAAATAGAGCATCGATCAGACCCGCAAGAACATAGTAGTAAAACAGAAGTAGCCAATCTGTAGTACACGACATTTCTCAACTTTTACGAGAGATTTGGCAACTCGCAATCTGGAAAGTGACATCGTAAAGAGAAAGATTTTACGATGCATACGCACGTAGTCATAGGCGTGACAAAGCCTGGCAATCCTGTAGCATCAGAGCTCCGACAATGTAAGTAGATCTATACAAGGGAAAGCAAGCATTTGTTTTTATAGCCTGTAAAGATGAAGAGACATGAGGATCAAAAAGCAGGAAGACTCAAATAAATCTGATGTAAAACCTGCCTGACCTCCTCTAGTTGGTTCTGGAAATAAAGAGGACATAATGTAAAAATACCTTTTTACACAGGAGAAAATGCCAAGTCGCAATATTTCAAGAAAGTATAGCTGAACCTGCGAAAAAAAAAAAGCAAGAAACTTCCATTTACTTTTAAGGCAAGGTGATAATATTTACTTCTTAAAAGTAAGAGAATTTGTATTATTTTAACACAGATCTTAAAAACCTTCCGCTCACTCAAAATTTGACATGTACGTGTATACGAGTATATATATATATATATGGGCCTACATGCCTGCAGACAACTCAAAGTAGCATGGAGAGGTGCATGCTTGGTGTAACCAGATGAGATAAGAAGAGGAACTCGTGGATCAGAAAAACAAGAGTGGAAGACATCATGATCAGAGTTAAATCCCTGAAATGGCAATGGGCTGGACATACTGCCAGAAGGACAGACCATCGATGGACAGTCGAAATTTTAGATTGGATTCCAAGGGACAGGAAAAGACCCAGAAGAAGACCGCATGTGAGATGGGTGGATGAAATTCGAAAGTATGCGGGAGTAACATGGAGGAGACTGGCTGGACAGTCGAAATTTTAGATTGGATTCCAAGGGACAGGAAAAGACCCAGAAGAAGACCACATGTGAGATGGGTGGATGAAATTCGAAAGTATGCGGGAGTAACATGGAGGAGACTGGCTGGACAGTCGAAATTTTAGATTGGATTCCAAGGGACAGGAAAAGACCCAGAAGAAGACCACATGTGAGATGGGTGGATGAAATTCGAAAGTATGCGGGAGTAACATGGAGGAGACTGGCACAAGACAGGCCGTTGTGGAAGAAACTTGGGGAGACCTTCGTGCAGCAGTGGATTGATAATAGTTGACAATGATGATGATATACGTGCATGATGTACAATGCTTTTACAAGAAATGAAGATTTATCAATTGAGGAGGGAAAGCTGGAGATAACTGATACCTACATTTTACCTTGGACAGCAGATATCAAGCAAAAGATCACATTGATAACGAAATTAATCGTCGTATAAAACTTGGCTGGAGAGCTTTTGGAAGAAACAGTACAATATTCAAGAGCAATATGCCATTGTCTTAAAAGAAAAGTGTTTAAATCAATGAAGGAAGAAATATTCCACGTGATCCATGGGAAATCGTTACAATATTCAAAGCAAACAGAATATAAATTCTGATTTTGCTTGTAACACTTACTGGGAAGATGACCAGTAAGTGTTACCAGCAAAAATATACATACATGATGTATACAATGTACATGATGTTCAGAATTTATATTCTATTTGCTTTGAAAAGCGTTTAATCAATGCATCCTCCCACTTCTTAAGCATGGAGCACAGACATGGATTTTAACTAAAAAAGACATACAAAGGCTACAGACAACTGAAAGAAGCAGGGAGAGATGGATATACTTAGTGTAACCATTAAAAATAAGAAGAGGAACTCGTGGATAAAACTGAAAGGCATCATGAACAGAGTAAAATCCCTGAAGTGGCAATGGGCTGGACATGTTGCCAAAAGAACGGATCACAGATGGACAACCGAAATTTTAGACTGGATTCCAAGGGACAGAAAAAGACCCAGAAGAAGACCACGCCGGAAATAGATAGATGAAATTCAAAAGCATGCCGAAGTAACATGGAGGAGAGTTGCTCTAGACAAAAACAGTTGTGGAAGAAACTTGGGGAGACCTTCATCCAGCAGTGGATTGATAATGGTTGATGATGATATACGTATATCACTGGTCACAAGAAGGTGAGAGATGCTGCATGAAATGAAGGATGTACGCACCTGACTGAAGTAACACTCATTGAAATAACATTAGTGAGGCCACGTAACACAACTGAGAAAGAGTGCGTTTAGAAAAACAATTTATTGTGCACTTTCTGCAAACAACAAAGTAGCGCTGCAATATAGACAAAATGGTAAATTCGGAGAATGTCCATGCCTCTGGATTTCAGTACTCGGTGTGACACCACCTCTGTGTCGAAGAACGTCTTAACACCCACGAGGCATACTTGCAATGACATTATTGCTGAGTCTCTGGGGAAGCTCGTCCCATACATATTACAGTCAACACGTTACGGAGGTCTACTAATATAGTGGGGTACCGAACGTGGTTATCCAGACGTCGCTGTACAGCGTTCCAAATGTTCTTAAGGTCAGGAGACCTCGGAGGCAGCTACCTCATGGAAGGCATTACCACCCACCGTGGACAGCGCACAGTGTCTGAATGACCGTGACCAGCGGCGTCTGACCAGGATTGTCCATGCTAACAGACAAGCGACGCTGGCTCGAATAACATTCACATTCAATGCAGGAGGTACCAGAGACAAATCCACCAGTAATTTAGCGTTCATGGGATATGGGAGCAGATGACCCACCAGAATGCCTTTGTTAACACCACGATATCGGACACAGCGCCTCATCCAGGCTCGCGAACAAGGTAATTGGAACCTGGAAGACTGGCGATATATGACGTGGTCCGATGAGTCACGTTACCAGTTGTTACGAGCTGATGGTAGGGTTCGGGTGTGGCGCAGACTCCATGAGGTCATGGACCCAAGCTGTCAACAAGGCACTGTGCAAGCTGATGGTGGTTCCATATATATATATATGGGGTGTCTTTATGTGGCACGGTTTGGGCCCTGTGGTCCTCGTAAACATGTCATTAACCTATAACCGCTTTGTTGCTCTGCTGGGTGATCATTTGCAGCCCTTCATGGGCATAATGTATCCCAAGAAGAATGGGATTTTCTAGGCGGACAATGCACCATGTCATCAGGCCCAAGTTGTCCAAAACTGGTTCGTGGAGCATTTTGGACAGTTCCGAGGGATGATGTGGCCACCACGTTCACCCGGCATGAACCCAATAGAGCACTTGTAGGACGTGGTGGAAAGCTCCATTCGCACCCAAGATCCTGCACTAATACCAGGGAACTGTGGGTGGCTGGCTGTTCAGACGGCATGGCTCAACGTCTCCTAAGAAGTCTTGCAGCCACTTGTGGAATCGATACCACGTTGAGTTGCTGCACTTCGCCGGGCTAGAGTAGGTCCTACACGAACAAGGTACATATCCCACGACTTTTGGAACTTCAGTGTATTTTTGTGATTCAAAACACGTTCCCATTGTATCCGATAATTCGATGGCATCTTTCTTGTTTCCAATAGTGTGCACGTCTTCGAAGCTGCAACTCTGCAGTATCTGTTATTTGCCTGGAACACAGTTTCTTATTTTAACAAGTTCGAAGCGTTTTATGTTTTTGTTTAGTTTTGGATACAAAAAAAAAAAAAAAAAAAAAGCAGGCGAATTTTGTATAATTAAGATATGTTTTGTTAATATCTCACACGTGGGAGAAGTTAAAAGGACAAAAAAAAATTGGAGAGGAAAAAAGTTCGAAAATGTGGACATTTTAAGAATACATAATGGAGCGATTGGCCAATTGGGAAAAGTACATACGATTCTGGAAACAGCCATCGGCAAAGGGTGCAAATATAGCTTCAAAAAGCGATATACATATTTCTTCACTTTTCTTTCTTTCCTCCTTTTTTATTTTTTTATTTTTTTAAGAACATGTCTGGAAAGTGACGCTATGGTGGCCAAATGGTCAGAGTCGCGAGCTTTTGGCTAATCATCCTAGTTCGTCTGGATTCGCGTCCTGAATGAGGCATGGGCTTTGTGTTTCTGTCTCCTCTCTGCTGGAGCCATTGGCTCTAAATTAGGGACGGAAATAACGACGAACTAGGATGATTAACCACGATGATTGTCATCTCCCTGGAGTCAGTGGCTCTAAATTAGGGACAGAACATTTTTTTTTTGGGTGGGGGGTCGTTAACACCCCTCCGCGAAAAAGAAATCAGTTCCTCTTATCCTATAACTAAGGAGATTTACGATGATCATGCTTCTGGAGTAGTGCGAATTCGGTTTATGGATATTATTGCAAATGAATTACTCCCCTGAGTCAGGAAAATCGAGTATAACCGATTTCTTACCTAATCTGCAAAGCATTTCCGACTTCGAACTGTACAATCCCAACTTCATTCTGCTGATTACTGCACACAGAAGCGAAGTCAACTTTGTAGCACTGTTTAAAGAGGAATGAATGCAAGCAGC
The DNA here is from genome assembly GCA_039090855.1 of Macrothele yani. Lineage (NCBI taxonomy): Eukaryota > Metazoa > Arthropoda > Arachnida > Araneae > Macrothelidae > Macrothele > Macrothele yani. Next base: position 34,766,368 of record CM077024.1, on the reverse strand, counting down.
AAAGGAGAAAAGCTCAAGACATATGAGAAATACCGTAATTTACCGCAGATCCGCTTTTGAACCATTTGCTCAAATCATCATTTCGAAAGGAAATTCACTTGAGTGTTTCATCTGTCCACGACCAGTTTTAGTTGCAATGATTTTCGCGAAGTATCAGCCATTTATTTTCATCATTACTGAGAGAGAGAGAGAGAGAGAGAGATTACAGCTGCGCCGCTTTAGAAGTCCTTGCTGCTGTGATCTTTTTCCTTTTTATAAAGACAGCCAATTCACTCTAAATTAGCAAGATTGGCTCTCGCTCCACAAGCCGGCGAGGCGTTTGTGAACGTTACTGAGATCAAAGCAATAAAGCGAGCTTTGATCTTACTGATGATTCAGATCCATGGAGAGAGAGAGAGAGAGAGAGAGACTTGATTGTTGCTCATTTATTCCGAAAAAGACTGCTTCAGTAATTATGATGTCTTACTGAGAATAAAAAAGAATTGCCTTAAATTCACTTTTCCTCACTGCATTGAGCGGTAAGGAATCGCGCAGGCTAGAAAATTCTGTTGAATGAAACATCATTTCTGAAGCACACAAGGATACAACTCAGCAAATGAAGTTTTTCAAGAAAGATGGTGTATTTTTTTTTTCTTTTCTGTTTTTAGGCAAATTCACTAAATTAGTAATTTTTTAAAGGAACATTTTTGGCATACTGTAACTGCTAGTACATCTCGGAATCAGCTACCTGGTGGTTACAGTCGCAACTTTAGTAGGAAGGTTTGCCGCCATTTAGGACATTCTCTGAGCTTTAGAGTATGAGTATGGTCCAAAAACTTGCCAACACGAATAAAGAAAAATGATTTTTTTTGTCTTTGATTGAAGATTTAACGACCAACGTAAACAACTCAATGGGTTATAAACAGTCGCCCTTCCCTAAGTTAGAGTCACTGGTTCCAGGGAAGAGAGAGAGCCAGTGCTTTAAGACAAACACAACATCCATGCCTCACCGAGATTCGAACACGGACCCTTCTCTGACGAATGTTCATAAGCCAGTGCTTAGACCACTGCGCCATCGGGGCGGCAAGAGGGATTAAAGATCAACTTACAGAAAGCAAATCTGATGCATAATGCTTTTACAACAACAAAATGCTTAGAAGTTGATGAAACAAATTTAGAAATAACTGATTCCTACATCTATCTAAATTGCACAACGGATACCATGTGAGAGCCAGCCACATCAAAAAAGAAATAAATAGGCGTATAAAAGATCAGCTACAGTGCACATGAAAGGAATAAAATTTTCAAGAGCGATTTACCATTTTTTCTTAAAAGAAAAGTGCTTAATCGATGCATCCTTCTAGTTCTTACTTACGGATCAGAGACATGATATTTAACAAAAAAAAAAAAAAAAAAAAAAAAAAAGACATACGCATGTTTCGGCCAACCCAAATAGCATGGAGAGATGCATGCTTAGCGTAACCAAGAAAGATTAGCCGCCCCGGTGGCCCAGTGGTCTAAGCGATGGCCTCTGATCATTCGTCCGAACGGGGTCCGGGTTCGAATCCCGGTGAGGCATGGATGTTATGTTTGGCTTACGGCACTGGCTCTCTCCCTTCCCTGGAACCAGTGACCCTAAATTAGGGACGGGCGACTGCTTATAGCCCATTGAGTTGCTCACGGTGGTCGTTAAAAATCAAATCAAAAAACATACATTAGTTTTCCCCTATATATATATATATATCAGGAAAATGTTAAGAGGGGAAGACAACAGATGATCGAAGTAAAGAATCTCGAGTGGCAATGGGCTGAGATTCTTTACTTCAATCATCTGTTGTCTTCCTTGAAGAACTAAACCATCGTTGGATAACTGTAATGCTAGACTAGATACCAAGGGATAGGAAAAGACCCAGAAGGAGAGGCCGTGGGAGCAAGGGCGCCGGAACTAATTTTTGACAACGTGGGCAAGATATCAGGATCTGTATTTTTTGCTCAGATCATGAAACTTATTGTGCTGTGGCACAACACGTCATGACGTCATTAAAACATGCCACAGATAAAGAGATTACATCGAAAAAAACTTGTTTTATATCTGTACCACACAGGAGTTTTTTCGATATAAAGCATGAATGATGTCGAACTGTATTGATTTGGATACCTTTAGTATAAATTCTACCAAAAACAGCTCTTTTTTTTTTTTTTGGGTTAACGACGCCACTGTGGGCAATTCGATAGACTATAAGCAATCACCCATTGCCCTAAGGCGTTCATTTCGAAGCCCTTCCGGACACTCCTTTGCGAGTATATGCAGATGCCATTGCACAGCGGTTCCCATCTGAATCTATTCCGCAAATGTATCGTAGAGGACGACTTGTAGTTGTTTATCTGGCCACGGCTGAAATGGCGAAATCTCTCCTAACATCTGGTCTCACCATTGGTGATAGACATCTTTCTGCAGAACCAGTGGGCCAAAGACCCATTAACGTTTCTTTCTACCCGGTCCCGTTGGAGGTGACAGATCTCATGCTGTATGCTGTCTTATCTTCGGTTGGTCGGGTAGTTGGAGGCATACAAACGCATCTTGCTGCCCGAAACGACCCATTACGTGATCCACGACATGCGTCGATCCAAGGTGCTCGCCGTGTTGCGAGGGTCATATTTCCATCACAAGAAGCAATCGAACGGCTTCCAACACACTTCACTGTTTGGTGCGAAGATCAGGTCAGGCAAATAAACTTCCTGACGGAATTCCATTGTAGTCAATGTCATCAGGTTGGTCACTACTATAAGCAGTGTCCAGTTGCTCCACCAAAGTCTGTTTCGCCCGTCTATCAAGATCCGACGCCTTCTCATCAAGATCCTGGTAGCGCTCCGTTACCGACGGTGGTTCCTGCGAACTACCTACCTTCGGTAGCAACCTCTACGCCAATTGTTGTCCCACCTTCTCTCTCCGAGGAACACTACCCAGTTTTACAATCTTCAGCATCTTTTCGTGTTCCTGCGGACCTTACAGCAGTTGCTGAGTCCGTTGCGACTGACCAGTCCGATACCGAGACCTCGACCGCTGATGACACAGCCTATCAAAGCGTCAGCGACCAAGCGATGAGTGATGGGACGGAGGGCTATCTCCGGACCCGTTCTGACAAAAGGGATGCCAAACCTCCTCGCGGCTCTACGAAACGACGGCGACAATCTGGCCACTCTACTCACACCTCTCCGACTAAGCCTGCTGGATCACCTGCTTCGGGTCGCCCTGTCAAGTCTTCCAAGCCAGTTATCTATCTCCTGCCTCTTGAGGAATTTTCCGCACGCCTACACATGAATGTGTTTCCGGACACACCTCTCCCTTATAACGAATTGCACGACTTTGCTTGTGCCAAGACTCTTCTTCCTAATTTACCCACCTATGTCAACCGATTTGAAGGTCGCTACCCAGCAGTTGAGAATCAACTGGCACAACTGTTAACTCTTTACAATACTATCAAGAGTCCATCTGCCGAGGATGCTGCCACTCAGAAGTGCATCCAACGGCGGTACAACAATTTCCGTTCCCATTTGGAAAAGATTGTCACTGCCACTAGAGACATGGCACTTTCACTGTGACTTCCTTGAATTGTCGCGGGTTCGCGACACCAGTGTTGAACTCCCTCGTTTATGAGGACATTTCTGCCGCTGGTGGAGATGTTCTCCTTCTCCAGGAAACTCACTGCTCTGCTGATACTCCCACTCACCTATGGAGACGCTGGCCGTACACCTTTTACCACTCGTATCGCCTCTCGCGGTATGGTGGTATAGCTGTAGATGTGCGCCAGCGGTTTTTGACTCAGCTGACTTCTATTTCTGTGACAAATTTACACCTTGATTTTCTTCAGTGTTTTACCTTTTGTGTGCATAATGTTACTTTTCATATCTTTAATGTATATATTCCCACTGATGAAATATATGCTGCTCATCTTTTCAGTAATATTCGTGCAGCGATTGCAGCGATTCCTCCCGGGGATTATTTCGTTCTTGGGGGGGATTTTAACTGCACGCTGCAGCCTTCTCTTGACAGAAATTCGTCTTTTGGCGAATACCGCATGAATTTAGTTTCACAGCTGACTCAGCTCCTTGATGATTTTCATCTTGTCGATTCCTTCAGACGGCTAAATCCTGATTCCATTTCCTTTACGTGGTGTAATCCGCCGACGTTCGGTTCTACTGCTGCGCGGTTGGACCGAATATATGTTTCTGCTTCCTTACTCCCTGCTATCACTGCTGCTCGACATTCACCTGTTTCTTCCGACCATTCTGCCGTTTCACTATCAATTTGCGTCTCTCCTGCACCTTCATCTACGCGTCGTCATTGGACGTTTGATGACACTCTCTTGCAAGGCCGTTCCTTTTGTGAGGAAGTTGAGAAGTTCCTTTCTGATCGTAAGCTGCTGCTCACAACGACCACCCCAAGCGCCTTGCGTTTGTGGCTTGATGTCAAACGGGATCTTCTCTTGCTCGTTCGTCAACTCTCCTTTACTATTTCCACCACTCGCTCGATGGAGGTGAGTAACCTACGAGGACTCCTCTCCGCGACGCCAATGTCTGACCCGCACTACGCCTCCGTCCGTGATGAACTTCATGCCTGCCTCAAACCGTTTGCTCAGCAAGCAGTCCGTCGTCTTCGGCTCTTACGTATTTCACCATCGACGCATTCTTTCGAAGTCCTTTCGAAGATGGAATCCATGCGACGCACGTCATCTTCCATCAGACATCTCCGATTGCCTGATGGCACTGTTACTGGCAATACAGCTCTCATCTGCTCTCATGTCCGTCACTTCTTTCAGGAGAAGTTCCGAGCGGTTGCGCAGGGTTCTTCTTTTTCTTCCTCCTCCTCTTTTCTTTCTTCTCTCCCTCAGGTCCCGTCTTCTCTCTGCGCCCCTCTCATTGCTGATTTTTCTTTGCCTGAATTGAGAGAGGCTTTTGCCTCCTCAATCTTCACTCTTCCCCGGGACCTGATGGCCTCCCGCTCTCGTTCTATCGGGCCTTTCTTCCGTCACTCCTGCCTTTTCTCTCTGCCGCTTATTCGTGTGCTCTTTCTTCTCCTGCGCTTCCGCCGGAATTTACAGTTGCACATGTCATCCTCCTGCCGAAGAAGGGTGACCTTCTGGACTTGTCAAATTGGCGCCCCATCTCTATTCTCAACCTGGACTACAAATTCTTCACTAAACTCCTTTCTCGCCGCCTAAATTCTGTTCTTCCGTTCCTCATATCCCCCGACCAGACATATACCGTGCCTGGTCGTTCTATTTCTAACAATATCTCCTTTCTTCATAACCTTTCCTTTCTTGCACTAAAACATTCCGAACCCTTAGCTTTGTTTAATCTTGACCAGAAATCCGCTTTTGATAACGTCTCTCACGCTTACCTTTCTGCCGTATTAACTCACTATGGTTTTCCTCCCGCTTTTGTTTCTCTCATCCTTAGCCTCTACCGGGGCGCCCATTTGCACGTTCGAACGGCCACATTTTTGACGGCCCCGATTCCTTTTCGATCTGGCATCAGACAAGGTTGTCCATTATCAGGACAACTCTTTGCTCTCGCCTTTGAGCCCTTTTTGATTGCAAGTCGGGCGTCTCTCTTACCTGCGGTGGGACCGATTGTCTCTAGTACTCATCACCGTTTTCTTGTCTCTGCTTACGCAGATGATGTTACCTTTTGTCTTCGCCGCGATGACCAATTTGATACTCTTCTTGCCACTTATGAACAGTATGCTGCTCTCTCTGGTGCTGCCCTGAATATTCAGAAAAGTGCTGGCCTGTGGTGTGGTTCTTGGAGAGGCCGCACTGACTCGCCGTGGGGAGCAGTGTGGTCCTCCTCGACCCAAAAATTTCTTGGAGCTCATTTTGGACACTCCTTTACCACAAGCAACGTCACTTGGCAAGCTCTTCGCCCACCACTTCATCGCACGGCTGGTTTTTGGCGATTTACGTTTTCCTTTTCCTCTTACTTTCAACGTGCTCAAATTGTTCATCGATATCTTCTCTCACAATGCTTCTATCCTTGGGATTCCTGTGTGGTTAAATCGCATCATTTCTCTGCCATCAACAGTATTTTCACTTCAGTGATATGGTCATCTAGACATTGGATTTCTGCTGCAACGCTTTCTCTGCCAACATCATTTGGTGGTCTTCATTTCCCGGATGTCAGAACATATTATCGAGCTCACCGAATCGTCTCCTTCATTCGCCTTCTCCTTTCGCCCTCCCCTGCACTTTCTTCTACCCTGAATACTCTTATTTCTCTTCATGATCCATCCTTCACTTTCCTCCTTTTTCTTCGGATGGATTCATCTCCTTCTACTTCGAAACGCCTCCCACCACTTCTTATCGACGCTCTAGCGGTATTTCATTCTCTCCCGCTACTCCGCGCTCCTCCCTCTACCACCCTGGACCTGCTTGCAGAACCTCTTTTCTTTTCCACTCTGATTCATCCACCCGATCAACCATACTTTCTTTTCCCCTCTTGGTTCCGCTCAGGAATTCTCACTGTCGAAGCTTTATTAACTTCCGATTTGACCTGGAAACCCCTCTCTTCTCTTTTCCCTGACCCTTCTTCCACCTTGGAAGAGGAGTATGACCTTCTTCGCTCCGCTCTCCGTACCCTCTTCCCACTTCTGGTTTCTGACACTGGCCTTATTTCTGTCTCTGGACCGAGCCTCTCTCTTCCTTTCTTCCTTCCCTTTCGGGACTCTGTTGCTCCCATTTCTTCTTTTTCCACTGCCTCTATCTATGCGATCCTTCGTGCGCCCCCTCACTTCTCCGCATGGTCTTCCTGATGCTTCTCCTTCTCTTCTGCTGCCTATCTGGTCTGCCTCTTTCTCTCCCCCTTTCTACCCCGTTAGAGCGAAACATCCACTGGCGGTTTCTTCACCGCCGCCTTCCTGTTCCTTCTTCTCTCTTTCACATGTCCATTTCTTCTACTTCTCTCTGCTGCTTTTGTGGTGTTGAAGGTGATGTTCCTCATGTCTACTGTCACTGTCCCGTTCTCCTTCCACTTCTTAATACTGCCTTTCGTCTTGTAGGCACCATTTGCTCCAGAGACATCCCCTTTTCAAGCGTACGAGTGGCTATTGCTTACCAAACACCCCCCGGCTATTTTGCCGGATGCCTGTGCCTATCTCTTCGTACTTGTGAAACATGTCGTTTTTCTTTATCATCAATCTCTCCGCTCTCTTGCTACCACACCTAGTATCCTCTCTGCTGGCGCGGCCTTACGGTCGATTTTTAGGAATCGCATCGTGTCTCGACTACGCCTGGAGAACTTCGCTGCTTCCATACCTCAATCTCAAGCCTCTTTCCGGTCTACCTGGGCGCAGGGGACCGGTTGGTTCGAAATCACTGGATCTTCCATTCATCTTTCTTTCTGATTTTTAGTTTTTTTCCAGCTTCGAAGATCTGAATGCATCAGTTGAGATTTTGTGTTCTCTCTTCCTGGTGCTTCGTCACAGCGTCTACTAAGTGTTTGTCTTGTAACTGCTTATGATTTGTATTGTAGGGGTTTTCTGCAATTTTTGTGTACTTCGTGTGCATGTACGGTGTTGTATTTGTTTCTTCGTTGCACCTGTCCTTAATTCTTATTCTTCACTCATGTGTCTGCTTTTGCTGCCTGTACCTTCATTGAGTTGCGCACCGTGTATTTGTTCTCTAGGAGCAATACGAGAGGTATTGCCCTGCGATACTTTGTTCTTTCTGTTTTTTTCTTGCTGCATTGTGTTGCATCTTTTAATTTATACCTTATTTCTGTCTTGCATTTTCACATTCTTTGACGTCATGTATTTTTTGCTCGTCCTATGTCGTTGTTTTTTGGACCGATGCAATACTGCACGGCTTGCTGTTTGTATTTTGTGTATCCTTGTGTTTCACTTGGGGAGTTCGCCCAAGTTTCCACTATGTTCTGTAATACTTATCATGTTTTTGTCACATATCGTGTGGCTTCCTGGATTGTGGGAACTTCTGTACCTTTATCGTAGTATATGCTTTTGTTGTGTTTTACATGTTCCCTTCTTTTTGTGCACTGCGTTGTACAGCCATGTTCTTGTAAATATATTTACCTGTTGTTTTGTGCTCTGCTTTCACTCTGCACCTCATCACATGCTTTATTAATTAATCATTACTTTTGCTAGTGCATCATCTTCCTCAAGCATATATTGTTCCTTATTAACGATTTTAACATTTTGTCATCCTTAGTTGACTGCCGTATCACATTCACCTGTAATATTTCATCAGTATCGCTCATTGTTTTGTTGTTTATTTTGCCATATGTGGTGCGCCTGTATTCCCTATTTTTTGCCAATAAAGTATATTTTGAAATAACTGTTATAATTAATATATAGCCAGTGTCGTTAATGCCCACCAGATGGAGACGTCTCAGTAGCTGAGCCCATCTTACGGATTTATAATGTCAGATGCTGACAGAAAAACGCACATAGCGCCGTGGATTGTTGGGCACCGTGGTGTAAGGCTAACGCGCTCGGCTAGATATCGAGAGATACGGGATTTAATTCCCCGGCGGCGGCCGAATAACAATTTTCAGGTTGCTGTGCGTTGCTAAACGTGCTGTGCGTTGCTAAACGTGGAAAGAGCGATGTCTTTGTTTATTCACTGACGCCACGCTACGTATTTGGAGGATTTTTAATCGCAATCTATTTTGTTTCATTTGAAAAAAAAAAAAAATGTTGATTTTCGATTGCCTTTCCTTTTTTTTTGTGTTGTGCAGTTTATCTGAAATCTATTATAGAAGAAACCCTACATGGTTCTACGTGGTGCCAAGATTTCTCAATGAATCTTAATAAAAAAATGTGATGTGGGTCAAAGTAACCCAAAAGTAAAGGGTAGTGGTAGTTGGACCCATTTTTTGAAAAATTGCCGTGAAAAATTGTGTTTAATATATAATATTAAATTTGTTCTAGAACTTCAAAATAACCTTGTAGTTTTAGATGACGTCGGCTATCAGCACAATTCTTCATTTTTTAATGGTAAAATACAGCAAAAGGCAAAAATGAAATGAAAATTCGGCTTCACCCATGTTTTAAGGTTTAGTGAGACGGGTTTTTTTTTTTTTTTTGTTTTTTTTTCACTCATACTGAACGAGTGAGGAGAAGTTTAAAACGCTTCTCAGGAATGACATTAAATAATTTAGAAGCCTAGATGATTAAAAAATAAAATAGAAACTAATATTCAGTTTTCTCAGAAGGAATTCCAAATGGCAGGAAATAAAAAAATCCCAATATTTATCGCCGCCTCGGTGGCGCAGTGGTCTAAGCGATGGCATCACTCGTCCAAGATGAGTCCGGGTTCGAATCCCCGTGAGGCATGGATGTCGTGTTTGTCTTACGGCGCTGGCTATCTCCCTTCCCTGGAACCAGTGGCCCTAAATTAAGGACGGGCGGCTGCTTATAGCCCATTGAGTTGCTTACGGTGGTCGTTAAACCTCCAAAAAAAAAAAATCCGCAGCCATAATAAAAACGGAAGGAAAGGGCAAATTATTGTATCGCCCCTTTAATAAAAAGGAAGATAGGGCAAATTATTGAATCGTCATCCAACACACATTAAAATGGAGCTTAATATTTGCCAAGCGGAGAAGTAAAATATAAATTTATTTAGCAGTGTAAGGAATACGATACTAATTATGTGGCCTCACAAGCCTACAGATGGTCGCCGGGGAAATCAGACCGCTGAACTTGCGTGCTTCATTCAGAGGGACAGGCCAGGGAGGGTGAAACTCTGCCGTGTACGTAACGCCCCCTAAACGCTATCATGCATAGCAGAGGGTTGTTGATTATAGAGCGGTGTAGGTGCAGCAAGTTCCAGCTCTTCACCGCCTACACGTGCGCCTCGGTGCTACGCCAACCACCCACCACCCCTCGCAGTGCTAATGCAGTTAGTTACCGTGCAGATGGGACCGCCTTAATCGCACCTAACAACGGCCACCCAACGATGTGAAACGGCCGTCTGGACGGCTGGGGAGGGAGGATGACACTAGTTGTTCGAATGAGTCGCAAACGACATGTGCGGATTAATAATGGACGCACACAAACCAACATGTGGACTTTTAGCACTATATAAGATGAATTTAAGAATGTAAAATAACGAAGGGGAGGAGGGCGAAGAAAGAACACATCAAAACACAGAAGCAGAATGTTATTTGAAAATGCTGCAGTCTTTAGCGTGACATTTGTTTTGTTTTTTTTCAGGGAAGGGGATAAACAGAACCTCAAAAACATTTGGAGAAAAGTACAAAGCACAGGAGATATTCGTTTTATATATGTTAATCGGCTGTGTCACCGGAGCAGCCCTAGGCATTCTAGGCATTCTATGCAATACCAAAAGGCAAATCGGCAAAGTATAAAATACTCCCGCCAGCGACTATTTTGTGCACTCTTTGCTTCAAAATCGAGAATGCTGTCGAAAGTAAAATTGAATCTAGAAATACAGGCAAAAAAAAAAAAAAAAAAAAAAAGAAAATTAAAATGGACTATAACAAAAAAAAAAAAAAAAAAAAATCCTCCTGCATCTTTGGGGGCCACTGTACTGTCCAAGTTCCTATTCGTGACGTCGATTCGGGGTGACTCGCGCAATCTGTTGGCAATTATTATGAGAGAGTGTGACAGAAGACGATTTTTACCGACTTGAGCTACTCGAGGAATTTTGAACTAACTCTATGCTAGGTCACAATTCCCTTTATGTCGAAAGGACTTACTCAGAGTTGAAGACGTTCCCGACTACAAAATTCCTCTTACTTAGATCAGCTGTTATTGCTCAGTTCACACAGGAAGTGGTCAAGGAATCGTGGTCTATGTGCAACGCCAAAATATGAAGTGCTTTTGTGTGAGAAAGACAATTAAATGTAATTCAAAATGCCATTCTAGCCTTCCTTGTTGCAACACGAAGGTCAGTGCTAGTCTTTCTCTCGTGTTCTTTCAGTATGAAAGTCGTATACTTTCTTCCTTAATTTTCATTTACGTCTTTTCAATAAAGGCTTTTTCATGACACTATTTTCATACTTTGCCTAAATAGTTCTTGTCCTTTTATATAATGCCTAGAATTTATATACAATGCAGGGGTCGCGCTGGCTCTTTTAAAGTTTTCGCCAATTTATTCGCGAAATTCAATTTTTTACCGCCAAACTGTTATAACAGTACAAAAATGTAATCGCCAAAGCTCTTTTTCCATCGCCAAACCGATTTTTTTTTCGCAAATTGCGAAAATGGCGATCGGCAGCGCGACCCGTGCAAAGCCTAGGAAAAGTATGTACAATATTAAAATAACAAATAATTCATGCTTTTTTGCCTTCACGCATTCTACAGATTTCCTAGGCATTCGGTGCAATGCCTGTTTTTCACACATTGCCGGTAACATACATAATAAAACACGTACATAAGATAAAGTGTGTTCTTACTGGGCTGTGCTCACTTGGTTATTTTCAGTGCTCTGTCGGGTGAGTTCGTCAGGCCTTCTCTTAGAAGTACAGACCGGATTATATGCACTAAAGAAGCAGCCAAATACGCACTTAAAACGTAAAATAGGCTCTTATTTTTTATTTTAGTTATTATTATTATCCTGTACTGGGGTATGGTTCTTAAATTTCTTCATTTGCTGATTCAGGGATTGCTCTGGCTTCTTTAAAGTTTTCGCCAAATTCATTTTTTTCCCCGCCAAAGTTTTATGTCAGTACAAAAAGGTAATCGCCAAAACTTTTTTTACATCGCCAAAATGATTTCTTTTTCGCAAATTGCGAAGAATACGATCGGCAGCGCGACCCTTGCAGTGATTGATTTGATATGTTTTCATGCAAGCGACATCTTTCTTTTTTTTTAAAAATAAAACAATACGCAATTTTTGCATCAGTAGTTAAATCCTTACGATAGTTGTAAATCCATGATTTCATCAAAACTTTCTTACTCGATTTGATTTTCAGGCATTTTGCCCGTTAACTAGCACTATCAAAACTGCGATTCCCAGAACATTCCATTATTCACAGATCAAACGTAACACACGCAGTCAGCGATCTACTATGTTGATTTGACATAGCTAACATTTGGTATGTCGAGTCATCGGGTTTGAAAATTAGTTCACAAAACTAAATGTCGCACACTGTATCTGTGCGTAGCTCTGTATGAATTTCGCCTTAGCTTTTGTTGGAATTGGAAGGAAATTTCAGTCATAGAGGGAGGGGGGGTCAAAACTGGAAAAGTAAGACTACCGGCAGAAGGCATTTCTGGTTCGGCGTTTCTTGATGCAAGGTGCGGAGACAAGAAGTTTATTATTTTTTAATTCGCTTCATTTAAGAGATTTGCCGATCTTTTAATCTATCGCCGAATTCAGAAGTTCTTTGAGTTTGGGCTATTGCTTAATTTTTCAAGTCTCGGAAGATTAAAAGCCTGCCCCCCCTCCCTCTTTAATAAACATACGTCACAAGATCAAATAAACTGTAAACTCGTTTTGCTTGAGATATGCATGTTAACCGGTATTTTACTGCCAGGTTCTTGCTTCATGTGCCTAAATTTACAGTTGTTTTTGTTAATAGCTGCTAAGATTCCTCTTTCTCTCCACCATCTACCATAATCCTGACGGGCACCGTCTGAAATAAAAGTATAATACTAGCTGCTAAGTTATTGATCCGCATGACTACACGTTCAGTGACGTGTTAACTTTTGTGGTGCATGAGATGAAGTTTTATCATGTCTTCGATCCTAACAGTGACGCAGTTAAGATCGAAGAAATGATAAAAACGTTGGTCTGTTCATGAAAGAAATACGGGATTACACCATATAATACAAATTTTGAAGATGACAATCCGATTTTTGGCGTAAATGTGACAAGGATGGCAAGTCAGATAATATCCGAAAACTTCAAAATTTTCATCGTCCTGGAGCGGGACTCGAACCCGCGTCTCGTCTCCCAGAAAACGCTCGGGTATGCTAACCACTACACCACCCAAAACGACCAAGTTTCAAGTTTCTGATCAATTTTAATATAACCATAACAGAATTCGCTAGTCGAAGCAACCGGCATTCATGTTTAGCGAATCTGGAGGTTAAGAATCTTATCCCGTGTTTGCCCGGAGAAGCAGATAAATCACGAAAGAAATACGGGATTACGCCATATAATACAAATTTTGAAGATGACAATCCGATTTTTGGCGTAAATGTGACAAGGATGGTAAGTCAGATAATATCCGAAAACTTGAAAAATATTTTCATCGTCCTGGAGCGGGACTCGAACCCGCGTCTCCCAGAAAACATTTACGCCAAAAATCGGATTGTCATCTTCAAAATTTGTCGTTTGTTTGTTTTTTATATAATTTTCCATGCGTTTATTTATCGAACAACGGCATCCAACAAATTTCTGTTTCCTGAAATGACATTCTTCTTATTAATTTTTTAAAACTCAGGTCAGCTTCTTGAGCTACAAGAAGTCGCCTGGCCTTAACTTAATGCTGCATGCAGGTTCCGGGTAGGGGCAGGGTCAGCGGCGTAGAAATAGGCCCATAGCCAACACAGTTGACTGCTCGCCCGCTGGGGTGGAATCCTAAAGTTCCATTAACGCACACGGAATACTGAAGAAGTGCATATAACTTCGCTTTTCGCACGTTCTGTAACGTTCTTTTAATCAGCCTATTTATCATCATCAACTTTTATCATTCCACTGCGAGGGTCTCCCCAAATCTGTTCACTATTTTCTCTCTTGAGCTAGATTCTTCCATGTCACTCCCACATGGTCTCCTTCTGGGTCTTTATCTGCCTCCTCACAGGGGCGCCGTTAAATATTCCAAAATTTTCATAATTTTATTTCTATTTTCAATTCAATGTGATAGGACGAGACATCGCGACATCTAGCGGACCTGGTGCAAACCAGTAACTCACTTAGTAATAACTGTTTGCAGAAGCCTCTACATGTGGTAACTAGATGGCGCTCTACAATAATGTTACAAGTGTGAGCTTACCGTGGAGGAAGCTTACCCCCGCACGATTGCCGCCCGACGGCAGGGCTAGAGAATAAATTCTCTAGATCTGGCCCGACGGGCGCACGTGTGTGCTCAGCGCGGCCGCTACCGGAAGTAACCTGAGCTTTCGCACCAGCCTTCGTGCTTCTGATAAACATTCCTCCCTCGTTCTCCGAGCGTCTAGAAATGAGACTCAGTGCAGATTTTTCGAGAATGTTACCAGATCCTTTAAATCTGCTCATCCGTCGTCATTTGGAAAACATGAAAATAAAATTTACCCACATTGGTAAAAAGGTCATTTCACTGAGATTTTCGATTTCTGTAATACATCTGAGGCTTTTTTCTGTAATCCGTAGTGAACCCACGATTTCCGTAGTTACTACGGAGAATCCGTAGTAGTTGGGGTCTCTTTAATGCTGCTCCGACTCACTGTCAATGATGCCAAATTGAAGAAAGCTCTCAGGAAAGTAATGTGTCGTTTAATGAGAAAACGTTTAAAAAGACGAAAGATAATAAATTTATATAAGAGAAAAATACTAAAAAAGGGGAACATTAGAGATCAGAGATGTTCTTTTTTTTTTTTTTTTTACTTACCAGGCAGAACAAGCATGCCTTTCATTCCTGCCACATGAACAATTTACGAGAAAAAGAAATACAAATGAAAAACATCATGTAATTCAAGCGCATCTAGCACATTGTTTAAAACATTTTGTTTCATGACATACATGACTTCTAATGTCTTTCTTCACGTGCGGTTCCAAAACGACGAATCACAATTTTGTATGTTTATATCTACCTAAAGTCTTGGCATTTTAGAGAAACTTTAAGGCACTCAAATTACCCTGAAGTACACTATAAAAAATAAGTGGTGTGAATTCACCGAAAATTTCTGAAAATAGCGTGAAGCAAAGTTGCCGGTAGGCGTCCGTCTTTTTCAGAAATTTCCGTTTTTAAAAGTGCCCGTTTATTTTAACTTCCGTATTTTCACAGATTTGCAGTAGCCAGAAAATCCGTTCATTTCGGAAAAGTCTGTTTCAGGATTTTCTGTATTTAAACTGAAATTCCGCAAAATCGACGAGCCTGCATTTTTCAGCCGTTACCCCAGATAATGCTTCCGCTGCAGTCAGTATTGAACCCCAGTCATTTAGGTTGGTTTAATAGGTAACGCACGCCTTTAACCTCTGAGCTACAAACGCGCAGAAATGCGATTCACGTGCATTGTAAAACAAATTGCGCGACGATGATTTTTTTTTTTTTTTTTTTGTCATTAATGCGAGTGATTTAGACATTTTATTTTCTGGTGGCGCTTATTATTTTTCAGAATAGGTTTGTAATTTTTTTTTTTTTGTTTTTTTTTCTGTAGGAGGACTTTTTACAAATTAAGCATTTTTCGTCGTGATTTTTCGAAGCAACAAAATGCTTTGCAACTTGATTTTTTTTTAACTGACAATGACTTAAAAAAAAAGGTGTCTTACCTTTTAAAAAGGTGAAATGTATTTTTTATAATAGTATTTCACAAAAAAAAAAAAACGAAATATCAAATTTACTCTTGATAGCTATAATCGCTTTTGTCTTAAGTTGTCCAAAAACTGATACATATATATCGTATATCCTGTGCCACAATACACAAAATTCATGCGATATGCAATCCACAATATCCGATCTCCCTACAGAACTTCAAAATTCGACAGACGATTGCAATTTAAAAGTTCGATCAAACCTCAAGTATTCTCACAAATCGCTCCTATTATCGCCAATTTCTCGTCATACGGATACAGAAAAAAGGAGAACGGGGTTCTTCCTTTACATATACGAAAGGAATTGCGAAAACGTTTCTAAAAATTCAGAACTGTCCATTAATACATCTCTAAAACGGTAATTTACCGTCAATATGAGAAAGAAACTGCGGAAAGATTTCTGAAAATGCAGAATTTTCCCGTGGTACGAAAAATCCGTGAAATTCAGGTTTCTTTCTGTCATTTCACGGAAAGGGTTGTATCAGAAACATGCTTCCTTAATTCAAGAAAGAAATGACGGAAAGTGGCTCGTGTATTTCAGAATTTTTTTACAAGGTAGAGTTTTTTCTAGTACGTTCGAACACTTAGAGCTTACGACTTGGGAAACTTACAGCCGTAAATGTCAGTCATCTTCCCGAACTTCCCCGAGTTCAAATACCCTCAAAAACCATTCGTTAACGCACAACACGGTTCATTGTTACGCTCACAAAAGGAAAAAAGAATTAAAAGAAAAAAACAGCCAATCCTTTCTTTCTGTATGTAAATATTCAAAACCATTAATGTCACATTTTTTAGAACCGAATCTTTGGAATCCAATGTATAGTGAGAGAGTTTCTTGAACGATAGTAAACTTCTCGGCCATAATTTCCCCCTCAGTAATGATGTGAAAGGTTATTACTCAGCCATAAATAAATTTCAAGATGACAATTTGTGATGTTCTTCTGGCAACACAGCCTGGAGGGACCAAGTGAATCGCACATTTGATGCTCGTTCTCTCGAAAGATTGATGCATTAATATTCATATGTAAGTGGAGTAATTAATGCTAACTGCAGCCCAAACGATTATGTGTTTGCTGGCAATTCCTATTCGCGATATCTCGCAAATTTCTCTGGAGAATCGCGAAGGATTTCTCTGCACGTTTGATAGCAGATGTAACTCTGTGACAGATAGGATCTCTAAAGCCGATGGTTCATTTTCTTAACTGTTAATCTGGTGCGTTTTTTTTTTAATTTCTCCTTTTCTCTGCTTGAACAGTATGAATCTCAGAGACAGAAGAATCTCAGTATGAATCTTAAGAGATAGTTTTTTGCAATAGCACAAACATTACTCCTAAATAATCGTAAAAACAAATGCATTTAAACATGAGCTCTTGCAAATTATTAAATGGATGTAAATATTTATGGTTTGATGCAGAGGTCTCAACTGATCGGGCTGGATTCGGCAAGGAGGAAGAAGGTGAAGCATAATCAACCGGGGTGGAAGATGAAAAGTAGTTTAATGGATTAAGTTCAAAGATCAATAGGAGTTTTAAATAGTCCTGTACAATTTTTTTTAACATTAATTACCCGTAATTAGAAAACTTTTTCTCTCTATGTGTACATGGAATTGGAAAAACTATATATTGCACATCCACACACATATGCAATTTTTCTACTAACCCCCGCTCCCCCACACACACCAAATAGAAATCCTGCTGGAATATGTGACTACTATGAGGCATTTACTTAAAACTGTAAGCTGACCGAAATGATATTTTCAATATTCATGATATAACTCGATACACTTTTATTGGTCCACTGTTAAAAAGTATGCTTATTATTATTAAAATGTAGTGCGATCAAATATTTTTTCAACAGACCATGATAGGGGATAAAAACAGAGGTGAAAATACACGGCGTGTTACACAACGTTTAGTGTTCTCTCTCACACACACACATTTCGTACGCCTGTGTTCTTTTATATGCGCACACACACACACACAAAAGATGTTACAATGTATAACAGCTAGACCCTAATAAACTTATATTTCAGATAAAAATGTCTGTATATCACAAAGTGCAGGCTACGCGTCAGTTGAAGGAGTTCCGTTTTTTACGCTTTCCAACTGTAGGTTGAAGAAGCGTATATGATCTAGCTTTGTCCGTCTGTCTGTCTGTCTGTCTGTCCGCACGCTAACTCGCGTAAAAATGGTTCGATTTTGATGAAATTTTAGTATGTGGTAGGAGAGAACCTGAAACGGACCCTATTGAAAATGGGCGAAATGGAGTCAAAGGTCAGGACATAAGAACGGGATCCATTCCACCACCCTTATGCGTCATAACTTACGTAAAAATTCTTTGATTGTGACCAAACTTTTATCATGTTGTTCCGGAGGTGTACTGAACCGGTTCTGTTGAATACCATCGAAATGGGGTCAAAGGTCAGGGCACAGGAGCGAGATTTATTCCACAGACATTATTCTCATAACTTGACTAAAAATGCTTCTATTGCGACAAAACTTTAGTATGTTGTACCGGATGTATACTGAACCAATTCTGTTTAATGACATCGAAATAGGGTCAAAGGTCAGGGCACAGGAGCGAGATTTATTGCACACCCATTATCCTCATAACTTGAGTAATGATTTCTGGTATGTTGGAAAGCGTATCTTAATCAATGCCTTGCATGATTTTACTAACTTGTTCTTAATTGCGCAGTTGAAAAATGGTAAAAAGATTTGGAATTAACTGAACTGTTTTCCTACCTAATTGAACATAGTAGTAATCGTAATAAGTGAGCACATCGAAGTTCATCAACATTACGCAGTATCAAAAGGACAAAAACTACACACCCCGGTAATTTAAATTTGGAGAGGAACACCTCATGACAGTGTTCATTTCTTATGTTACCAAAGAAACCAGTGCTGTTAGACACCACTTTAAACAATTACGAAGATGCCGTCTTTTGCTGCTATGGAAGAGACGGTCTTGGTCAGCTGCTATGTACCAAATTATTATTGTGAGTGAATCTGAGTTTGGTATTCATTCTAAAGGCAAGGTTAGTAGACTCTATTAACTTTGCTGTAAGTCAAGCCGGAAACATTGTTTTCAGTTCAACATTCTTCCCTGGGGATAACGTACTATAAATGACACGAAAGCAAAACAGTCCATTTCCTTTGGCTACGAGAGTAAGAGTCTGAAGGACAAAGTCTGGGGTCAAAAGCCCTGAAAACTGCAAAATCAACGTGAAAATCTTGCACTTACTGAAAATCTTGCACTTACGAATAGAATTCATAAATATAAATAATCTGCGAGCCAAAATTTCTTCGGTATAGTTCTGAAAAACATTTTTTTTTTTTTTTTCCAAATATTTTATACTTTAGTTCAAGGGGAACGCCGTTCACGCCCACTTTTAACACTCCATAAAAAATCATTACTGCTTAAAAAAAGCAATTTGTACAGCTTCTCTCGAAAATTCATTGAAAGCAGTATAGGCAGAGATTGTCGTATAAAAATAAAATGTATCTGCGTACACAACCATTGAAACAGAAAACTTAATGCAAACCCGCGAACCACGATAACAACAGAACACGATAATTTAAAGAAAAATTAATAAAACAATAAATAGTTATTAGAAGATTACAGATTCCAATGAGGATAGAATAAGTACATTACAATTGAATGTGTGAAATGGACCTTTACGGCAAAATATTAAAATATTGGACTATGAACCTCCTGAAAACAAGAGACTAATAAAAAAAAGTTTTTTATATCCAGAAAAACAATTCGATTAATCAACCTTCAAAAATAATAAATCGCATTTTCAACAATTGAATTCAAAAATAATAAACTCACAAAATACATGTGGAAAAGATTTTAATTTAATAACTGGCAACCAACCGCAAGAGGAACTTGGCAGTTAAATTTAATTTCTTTCTGTGAAAACGAAACTTTTGATACAGTTCCTACACACTGAGAACAGGCCTTGATAAAATCTAGAAGCCAGAAATATCTGTAAAAACAAAAGAACTCAGAAGATGTGAAAAAAAAAATGTTGAACGTTCTTTAAGTTAAAATAGAATTAAGTATATCAATCTGAGTAAGGCCTTGAGTAAGTGTTTTAAGGTGGACGTCAAGTAATTTTGCTTCCTATACTTCCAATGGAAAAACTTCTGTACACATTTTCTTCACAATTAATGTGTTCCCAAGGATGAAAATTTGAACATCGATTAAAATAACTTCATTTTATAACTTGCAATAC
This sequence comes from Macrothele yani, assembly GCA_039090855.1. Taxonomy (NCBI): domain Eukaryota; kingdom Metazoa; phylum Arthropoda; class Arachnida; order Araneae; family Macrothelidae; genus Macrothele; species Macrothele yani. The sequence goes on along the minus strand of CM077024.1, from coordinate 34,746,652 downwards.
TTAATACTTTCTAAAACATAACCATAATTATGCAATCCAACATTTGTTTGTCTACTGATGTCATCAAAGTACAGGTCGCGCCATCTTTTTTCTGGACAATTAATGCGTTCCCAAGGATGAAAATTTGAACATCGATTAAAATAGCTTCATTTTATAACTTGGAATACTTAATACTTTCTAAAACATAACCATAATTATGCAATCCAACATTTGTTTGTCTACTGATGTCATCAAAGTACAGGTCGCGCCATCTTTTTTCTGGTTTCAACACCACCAAAGGAAAAGTTATTGATTCTTAATATAATTATGGATATGTTTTAGAAAATATTAAGTGTTCCAAGTTATAATATGAAGTTATTTTAATCGATGTTCAAATTTTCATCCTTGGGAACACACTAATTGTGCAGGAAACGTGTTTTGGAAGTTTAGGAAGCAAAATTACTTGACGTCCACCTTAATTGCTGTAGATAGCGTTTTTCATTTTTTTAATTTACGAGCAAAAACTACTATCTGCAAAATCAGCTAAAAAATTTTGAAACTATCCGCGTACAGCGTGCGTCTACATTCTGCTACCCTGAGTATAGGATGTTTTAAAACTGACAGGTAAGAAAGGTGCTTAAAACTAGCTCGCTTAATTAGTCTTTGATGCACTTGCCATTGTGTTCGCCGTACCTTTTAATTACGTCGGACAACTCTTTCGTGAATCTACACACGCCCACGGGTTTTGTGTGCCACGTGACTTCGTTAAAATGGCAAGTGGTGTTTAGCTTGTCTCGGATATGCATACACTCCGAAGAAAGATAACACGGACGCCGTGAAGACGTCTGCTTCCCGCTGCAACCCACAGCATGTATCACAGTCACACCTCAAAGCGCGAACAGTTACGAGGCCATTCCAGCTGATTTACAATCTGCCATTCGGAGTTCTGAGCCCCGTTGCAAGAAAAGGAACAAAAAAAGGAGCAATTATGCAGCATGGAAATAAGTTTGAACACTCCCACACTGCCGCCTGGGATGCCATCAGTCGCAGGAAAAACGCGTTCAAAGGAAAGAAAGGGGTTCTTTAGAAAACGTGAGTTGTGTTCTTTCCAAAGACCTTACGGCACATAATAACTCTGACTGACGGCAGAGAAAGAGAGCCGTATTTCCTCTGCCACTTTACACAGCAGCGTAAAAGACTCAACTCAATTCTCCACGAAACAAAAAAAGCTGGGTATTTTGTCGTGGCACGTTCAGAAACTCTGCTACTTAAACGTGACATAGCGTACGTACAAATAGCAGGCTTTGCTTAAAAACTCGGATACGGAACAATTTGCTAAATTGTTCTGCATCTGACTCACTAACTTGAAGCGGAAAGAAACGGAAAAACCTGCTCTGCAGAGGGCGACCCCGTGCTACGGATTTGCAAATAAGAACTGCTACTAATTTACCTTCAAGCAGGATGCACAATGTTTGTGGTGACGTTTACATCAGAGCTGAGACGGGCTCGGGCTGTAGAATAATTACTGCGGTTCGGGCTCTTAGAGAGAGGAGAGCGAGATAATTTTCTTTATACAAAAATGAGATTTTATATGCTTTCGCAAATGAGACACTTTATAGTTGGTAAAGAGAATTCTTCGGGGTTCTGGTTGGGGAGCGGGCATTCGAGATGACTATTTGCTCCGGGCTTGGGTAGAAAATGCCATAGGACGCGCATTTTAGTGTGTTTCTGCAGAGAAGAAAAAGCTTGTTCAAGAACTATAGATATTGGATAGTTGATAGCTTGCCGACGATAATTTGCCCGCTATCCCCACGCAGTAGCTCCCTGCTAATTCTATTTAGCAACGTACGTATTGCAGCGCATTATGGCGCGATAATAGTTGCATTATTTAAGCAAAATGCAATTGCAGCACCGCCCGATCATTTTGGATGCCCAGCCGCCCGAAGCACTTCAGGTGGAAACGAAAGGTCAAAGAAAATCGTACAGTTACACTACAAAAATAGTTAGAGGTCCCTTCCCTACTCCCCATTTGAGAAATACATTGGTTAATTCCAGGAGACGGAGAGAGTGGAAGTGTGGAAAAAGAGATGTTTTTTTATTAATGGTTGAACAGGTTAGCCAGTTTTCGGGCTCGTTCGGGTCCGGGCTCTATCTTGCAATATAAAATTCGGGCTCCGGGTGGGCTTGGGCTGATATACCACGGGCTCGGGCTCCGGAAATTGAGCCCGAACTTAGCTTACATTACCACTGCTATAATAAAGTAACCTAAAGAAAAATTCTACTTTTTTTACTGCGTTTTTAATGTTTGGAAAAAGTACGCACTTTGCTTGAATATCACTTTGTCTGTCTGTACAAATTATACCTCCGCATACATAACCTCGATTCGAAAATTTCGTTTGCTGTTAGACCTCAACAGACGATTCCAGTACTTCCGATTTTTTGATGATATGCATTTTTTCCGACAACAGTAAATCCCTAGTAAAAAATTTTGATGTAACGAAAATGGGTAACGGAAGTAGTCGGTGAGCGACCTAGATTGATTTTCTCAAATACCTCGAAAACGGAGCCGTAGTGAAATTTGGCTTCCTCTCGACCTTACCGGCGATTGATGAGAGTTTTAAAATGATGTATAACACACGATGGGGTGTAACTTGTTGATATCCAGACCAAAAGTTACCAATCCTCCTCATTAACACACTTGCGATTCAGCTTTTCTTTCTATCTTGAGGTCAGATTTTAGCTTGCGCATGCGCAAATGGAGTTTCGCAGCTACATCACATTTTATCGTTGTCAGGGTAGCTTTTTACTTCAAGTCTGAATAAAATATAACAATAATAATAAATGTATTGGTTTTGAAAAACTAATCAGTCGAAATACTTACGAGTGCTGTTCACGGATTTCGGATTTTTGGATATCCGGATACTTTAGTATATCCGAAAACCGGATTTTTAGCATTCGAATAGTTCGAACTCCAAATATCCCGATTTTGAACTGCGGAAATACGGATTTTGAACTTCGGAAGTGATATTCACGGATTTCGGATTTCCGAATATTTTACAATCCGAAAACCGGATTTTAGCATTCGAATAGTTCGAACTCCGGATATCTGGATTTCGAACTTCTGATGTATTTATTATTATAGAAAGTTCAACTTCACAACAATACGCCAAGCATTTTTTTCCCCCACTTTTGAAAGGGGAAAAATTTTCTGGCTAAGAAGACGCAAACAAAAATTTACAAAGAACGAACAAAAGAAACGATGGCTAGTTATTATTGCTCAACCGGGTAAACCAGAGGTATCTCCCACTCACTAGCACTTACAGTGTTTGTGATTTGTTCACTAAGCCACTGGGGCAGTAGAGAAAGAAAGAATAGATGGAAAGAGAAATCCGGATTTTGAAATTCGGAATTCATGCGGCAATCCGGATTTCGGACTTATAATATTTCGGATATTTTGAAATCCGAAATCCGGATTTCAAAACATCCAGTTTTTGACAGCAGCACTCACTACTAGCCGGATATCCGAATATCCGGATTTTGAAATTCGGAATTCATGCGGCAATCCGGATTTCGGACTTATAATATTTCGGATATTTTGAAATCCGAAATCCCGATTTCAAAACATCCAGTTTTTGACAGCAGCACTCACTACTAGCCGGATATCCGAATATCCGGATTTTGAAATTCGGAATTCATGCGGCAATCCGGATTTCGGACTTATAATATTTCGGATATTTTGAAATCCGAAATCCCGATTTCAAAACATCCAGTTTTTGACAGCAGCACTCACTACTAGCCGGATATCCGAATATCCGGATTTTGAAATTCGGAATTCATGCGGCAATCCGGATTTCGGACTTATAATATTTCGGATATTTTGAAATCCGAAATCCCGATTTCAAAACATCCAGTTTTTGACAGCAGCACTCACTACTAGCCGGATATCCGAATATCCGGATTTTGAAATTCGGAATTCATGCGGCAATCCGGATTTCGGACTTATAATATTTCGGATATTTTGAAATCCGAAATCCCGATTTCAAAACATCCAGTTTTTGACAGCAGCACTCACTACTAGCCGGATATCCGAATATCCGGATTTTGAAATTCGGAATTCATGCGGCAATCCGGATTTCGGACTTATAATATTTCGGATATTTTGAAATCCGAAATCCCGATTTCAAAACATCCAGTTTTTGACAGCAGCACTCACTACTAGCCGGATATCCGAATATCCGGATTTTGAAAATTCGGAATTCATGCGGCAATCCGGATTTCGGACTTATAATATTTCGGATATTTTGAAATCCGAAATCCCGATTTCAAAACATCCAGTTTTTGACAGCAGCACTCACTTACTAGCCGGATATCCGAATATTCGGATTTCATGCGGCAATCGGGATTTCGGATTTATGATATTTCGGATATTATAAAATCCGAAATCCGGATTTCAATATATACGGTTTTTGACAGTCCTAATACTTACTATTGCCGCCGCCGTAATGCAGTAAATATGTACTTTTATGAATCACGTATCTTCTTTCATTGGCTACCAAAATAACACTCATTACCCAGGTAGCAATATTATGTTGGACCAACCGTGGGCTTTCAACGATCGGCTCAGCGACGAGGCGACTCGGCGGCCAACAACTGGATATGTGTTGGTTCAACGGTTGGACCCACATTGGAAAACTGTTGCAAACAGTTTTCCAATGTGATCATGTGTTCTTGGACAACCATGGTTGGTCATGTGTTCTTGGACAACAACCATCGGACAACCGTTAAGTGGTCATTTGTTGATAAATGGTTGGTCATGTGTGGTTGGAAAAACCGTTGGCCAACCTTCGATAAACAAAGCAACCTTCGACCAACGCTGCCGACGCAAAAATATCATTGGGCCAACCGTTGGCCAATGTCAGAAATTACTAAACCTTATTGTTTGATGTCATGATTTAATTCCACTTAATATGTACCGGATGTCGTCGTGAGTGACGCGAATAAATGCATTGATCAATGCATCCTTCCAGTGCTTACGTATGGTGCAGAGACGTGGACCTTAACTAAAAGAGACATACAAAGACTGCAGACAACTCAAAGAAGCATGGAGAGGTGCATACTTGGTGTAACCAGGAGAGATAAGAAGAGGAACTCGTGGATCAGAAAAATGACAAGAGTGGAAGACATCATGATCAGAGTTAAATTCCTGAAATGGCAATGGGCTGGACATACTGCCAGAAGGACAGATCATCGATGGACAGCCGAAATTTTAGATTGGATTCCAAGGGACAGGAAAAGACCCAGAAGAAGACCACATGGGAGATGGGTGGATGAAATTCGAAAGTATGCAGGGGTGACATGGAGGAGACTGGCACAAGACAGACCGTTGTGGAGGAAACTTGGGGAGACCTTCGTCCAGCAGTGGATTGATAATGGTTGACAATGATGATGATGATGATTGTATGTAAATAAATGTATACTTTCAAATCTTTCGTTGTACTTCACATCCACAAAGATCTTGGTATACGAAAGATGTATAGCATAAATTATCTACAAAACGTACCAGGTTACTTACTCTCTCGTTTTCGTATTTTTATTTTTTTCTGGGCGGAACTATTTACGAAGGGTATGGGCCAAGTTGAAAATTCTGCCTTTTTCCCTACCCCGCAGTGTTAAAAGCAAGAAACAGATGCATCGGGAACACACCTTAGAAATACAGACAACGAATTACCGTACTAAAAGCTGGGAGATATTTTGTCGTGGGATGCACGCGGCGAGCACTTCTATTTTCTTATTTTTCTTGTAGCGTTCTTTACAATTTCAAACGTGTAGAGGCGGCTTAAGGAACACTACTATACGTAACGTTTGTTCTTTTTACTCTCTCACTTTAAATGAAACAGAGTCGCTCAAATAAAGTTCAAGAAATATTTACTTACAGTTCGCATTTTATTCAGCCGCAATCGTTTGGTATACTGAAATACATTATTATGTTGCAAAGTGAATTACCATATATTGTTTTCGTACAATAAATTGCAGTTTAAATTATATTTTATTCTACAGTGAAATACATTTTTTTTGTATAGGAAATTATTGTTTTGCATGCAGAATTGAATTATTTTATTGTTTTGTATAGTGACTTATACAACTGTTTTGCATAGGTGAACTATATCAGTTTTTTTTATTGGGGGTTTAACGACCACCATGAGCAACTCATTGGGCTATAAGCATCGCCCGTCTTTAATTTAGGGCCACTGGTTCCAGCGAAGAGAGAGCCAGTGACGTAAGGCAGAACACAACATCCGTACCTCCCCGGGGTTCGAGCCCGGACCCATCTCATTCAAATGATCAGAAGACATCGCTTAGACCACTGCGCCACCGGATTGACATATCATTGTTACCCTTGGTGGTTTATATTGCTTTTTTTTTTTTTTTGCACAATATTGTTTTGAATATCTTCTGCAGTTTTGTATAGCTTTTTATTAATGAAAAATTAGTTGAATATGCTGCAGCTGGCTGAACCCAGTTTTCACAATAGCTATATACTTAATAATTTTCTTTTTAAATGGAATGAGATCCATAATGACAAACAGGCGGTTATCTACAAAAGAATCAGCCTCATTTTGTAAACATCCTGCGGAGAAACATCAAAATTTCCGGTGAAATCCCGGAAATTGAAAACATGCAACATCTGGCGAATAAACAAGAGAGCGATAGTAATATTATTACGAGGTCTTACATTCCCGCTGAGTCGGAAGTTTCGCTGTTATCTAAGGTATAAGCAGCCTCTTTGCTGCTTACGGTTTAAGCTCGAGAGGGAAATGACGGCATCGTTCTATCTTCCCTCCGTTTTGTGAATTCGGGAGAGCGGCGAGGATAATTTTTTACGATATCCGTCCAGGAATAGAACCCGGAGTCTGACATCCCTCACCTAGGCGATGAAAGGCAGTTTACGTTTAGTTGCCTTGTACAGCAAATTTCGCCACGAGCGTCAGAAAGACGCAGAGAGTGATTCAAAGGCGTTGGTTTGGTTCCAAGACGTGTGGAAATACTACGCGCAACAGGAAAAAAAAAAAAAAGAAATGAGTCAATGACTGAGTGAATGAACGGGAATTGAACGTTCCCGGTTGGCAAAGGAAAGACAGATAGTGCCAGAAACAATCTAAAGCATGTCAGTTTCAGTTACAATTGCAACAAGCCCATTCTTCACTACCCAAGAGTGACGATAACATACGCTGGTTTGTCGCTGTTAAGTCCTCAAAAGCGACACCGCTTCTTATCACACAAACTAGAATCCGCAGAAATTCTTTGTTGTTGTTGTTTGTCTTCCACAAAGGGGACCGCTCAAAATCTGGTTTGCCATTCAGAGCTATCTTCCACCTAAAACAAAGAATACTAGAATCTTAAAAATACTATACAGGGGTCGTGCTGCCGATCGCCATCTTCACAATTTGCGAAAAAAAAAAAAATCGTTTTGGCGATAAAAAAAAATAAAAGAGCTTTGGCGATAAAAAAAAACAGAGCTTTGGCGATTACCTTTTTGTACTGCTATAACACTTTGGCGATTACCTTTTTGTACTGCTATAACACTTTTGCGATTACCTTTTTGTACTGCTATAACACTTTGGCGATAAAAAAAATGAATTTGGCGAATAAATTGGCGAAAACTTTAAAAGAGCCAGCGCGACCCCTGCTATAGGTACTAGAAAATTGCAAAAGACTGGTTTCTCATCACCAACAATCGGTGAGAACTTAAATATATGGTAAATTTATGCTTAAATCATGGTAAATGAACTTAAATAGAATATCCTATAGGACGGATTCACAGCGAAGCACACCAGAGGAGCCACGCAATGCTGAAGGGTGTCAGAAAAAAATCGAGTACCCTTGCAGGAGCGTAGCAATTCAAAAATTAGGGGGAGGGGGGTTTAAGTAGTTTCATACCCAAACACTGAAAATAATTGCTAATCTAAGATAATCAATTAATAATTAAGCGTTAATTATCAATAATTCATTACTTAGAATAATTTTATAAATTCATAAATGCATTAACAATATTATTGATGATTAAAACAGATACTGACTTAAAACATTTTGATACAAGGCCTTATGTAATGTGGGGGGCTATATATTTATTAAATATGGTTAATGTAAAATACAGTACTTCTCTCTGAGTATTCAATTCCTCGGAGTTATTTATGAAGGCGCAATTTTAAAATTAGTTATTTTATGAAATAAATAATAGTGCAGAATATTGAAATTGTAAAATTTTGCTAGTACTTTACAATAAAATTGTGCTTACATGTCTCAGCATCATTGTACAAGGTAACTGCGCTTCGCCGCCATTGCCTTCATCCTGTATTTACTTCTACTTCTCCATGCATGTTCAGCAATGCAAGTCCAGAAAATGGAGAATTAGACATTGTGCTTCGAAGATACATTTTCTGGCGCCCGAGAGTAGAAAATGTACTTTCCAGAGCGGCTGTTGATAGAGGAAGCGTTGATAGAATTTTTAGTAATTTCTTGATATTGGGGTAAAAAAAAAAAAAAAAAAAAAAACAGCAGCTTCACAACTTGATAAGGTTTGTATCATAGTGGTTGGTCTTTCCTCTTGTCTTATTGTTAATAAAGGCATTTTCCAGGAGTGTGAGCGACAGCGAGTCACCTTGCGGGTATGTTGCTTGCACGAGGAAAAATGCGCCAAAGAAACGAATTCAAACGCATTAAAAAAAATCAGCGACTTCGTTGGAAAAAAGTGTGATTTGTGCCAGTTTTTTAAATCGCTTTTACAGATACATCTTGATATTTTTAAGGTGGACGTTCAATGGAAAAACTTCTGTACACATTTTCTTCACAATTAAATGTGTTCCCAAGGATGAAAATTTGAACATCGATTAAAATAGCTTCATTTTATAACTGGGAACACTTAATATTTTCTAAAACATAACCATAATTATGCAATCTAACATTTGCTTGTCTACTGACGTCATCAAAGTACAGGTCGCGCCATCTTTTTTCCGGACAATTAATTCGTTCCCAAGGATGAAAATTTGAACATCGATTAAAATAGCTTCATTTTATAACTGTAGGAACACTTAATATTTTCTAAAACATAACCATAATTATGCAATCCAACATTTGTTTGTCTACTGACGTCATCAAAGTACAGGTCACGCCATCTTTTTTCTGGACAATTAAGGCGTTCCCAAGGATGAAAATTTGAACATCGATTCAAATAGCTTCATTTTATAACTGGGAACACTTAATATTTTCTAAAACATAACCATAATTATGCAATCCAACATTTGTTTGTCTACTGACGTCATCAAAGTACAGGTCGCGCCATCTTTTTTCTAGTTTCAACACCACCAAAGGAAAAATTATTGATTTTTAATATAATTATGGTTATGTTTTAGAAAATATTAAGTATTCCAAGTTATAAAATGAAGCTATGTTAATCGATGTTCAAATTTTCATCCTTGGGAACGCATTAATTGTGAAGAAAATGTGTTCAGAAGTTATTCCATTGAAAGTATAAAAAGCAAAATTACTTGACGTCCACCTTATTGAGCCAGATTTAAAAATTCGGCTTTAAAAGAGAAAAAGTAATCATGTGATTCGGCTTTCAGGAGAAAACTATACCTTCATATCCTATGAAATGGGAAGGCTTGAGCTCCCTGAGCCACTCTTTTTCCTACGCCAATTTACCCTGGTACTCTTTGCAGATAATTTATGCTATGCATCTTTGGCATGCCAAGATCTTTGTGGGCGTGAAATAAAACGACCGATTCGAGAGTATACATTTATTTACATACAACACATTCCATTTATTCGTGTCACTAACACGACTACACCGAGCCACAGTCCGCAGATAAAATTACTACATATTTGTAAAATTATGGAGAGGAAAAACTTGCTTGTTGTTTAAAACAGATCAAATGATATTTACTTTCTTGTTGGAAAGCAAAAGGGACCTAATTTCGCTTAATATTGTTACAGTGGACACCCCCCCCCATCCTAAAACCTGAAGAAAACTCTAAAATTTGTCCGCCATGTCGCGTATGGTATGAGGCAGCTAGGAATCACAGTTCAGCAGGATCACATGTTCTTTTACAGTTCAGTTTTTTTTTATTTATTTCTCATTTACGTTGTTTTTTCTTTCGGATGTTCTCTAAAATTAATTAACAAAATTGCGGGATAATTGGGAAGTCGCTCCAATGCTTGTGAAGGCAAGAAACGCAATATTTTTGCCATTTTGAATTATTTCTACCTGTGGGAAAAGGTAGCACTCAATGGTTGCTCTGGAAATTGATAAGAGCAAAGCGATAGGCCCAGAAGAGGACTTCTGGATTTCTTGATTAGGGGCCGATGTTACGACCCACCCCCGCCATTAATTTAGTAATTAATGGGCGTGGTTGATGTGTGAAATTAATTAAGTATTAATTGTTCGAGGCTTGATTGGAGTTTAAAAGTGTAAACAGCAGATAAAGTTTTATCTGGGGGTTTGGAAAGAAAAGAGGCGAAGAATTCTCTCTCTGGCTGGGTGGTCTCAGAATAGCTCTGTTAGGTCATAAATATCAGGGCGCAGCTGACGGGCAGCCTATGCAACACGGAAAGGGAAAGAGGAATACGTATCGAATGAGCCACTTGAGTAGGAATGAATGAAGATAGGGGACAAAAGGTTTAGCGAATAATCGTAAATTAGTCGATTGTTTGGGGCATTTTCGAGAACAATTGCTCTCTGTGTGGTCCGTGCAGAAAAATAAGAGTTCGCACTTGGCATGAAAATAAGGAAGAAAGTTTAGTTGTCTGTGCGCTCTCCGATGTGAAAGGCTGGATGCCTTGGATCTGCAAAAAATGAATTGGGAAAAATGAAGCAGCAAACCTCCCCGCATTTGGTAAGAAATGGAGACAACTCGAGGCAGCTGGAGATGCCAGTTTGCCATAAAGACAGCAGAATGCCTAAATCCGCAGGATAAAGCAGAAATTTCTAGGCTGGAGCGTAATGGAACTCAGCGACTGTTTGGCCTAATGAAAGCCAAGTTACAGGGGAATTAAGAAGTCTGCGAGTGGACAGTGGTCATTCCAATGAGAAGCGAAGCCAAGCAAAAGTCGGGTTCGGATGCCAACCACTGCAGTGTGGAATCGTCACCCCCATTCATCCCCTACTGTGGAGGAAGTGAAGAGATGCGCTTGTCTTACGGGGCGAAGCGAGGCCCCATGTGTGCGTGTGTGTGGTCGCGTAAGCAGCGAAGCCACTACGTGTAAGTGCGACGGGATAAAAACATGTCGAAAGAAAAATATGAGCGTAAGAGCGGTGGCTTCGATACCTAACAAATATACAGGTGAAATGTTGAGTTGCCGATATACGCTTAAGGTAAAAGCACGTCTGATTTCGCTCGGCCGAGAAAATTAATCTTGGAAACCGCAACATCAGATGTGAGAGGGCCTATTTTGCTTAACGGCCACCTTCAAATCGTCACGAGAATAGATCAGTGTGCACTCTAATCATTGCAACAAAGTGCGGCGTGATATTACCATTTTTAATTGTGTGCTTCATTTACATCAAGCGTCAAAGTGAAGTGTTGAATCATCGGTGCTGCCACATGGTGCAAGTGTCTGTGTGCGTGTTTTTTTTTTGTCGAGTGATATTATGTGATGCACAACGGATTTGCACAGCAAAGTCACGAAACTGTAAGTAGATGAATATTTCCTTTTTCTTTCTTCGCACATCTGCGAACTTGTGCCATTCCGACACCCGAAGCTGCATGGACATAGATGCAGTAATGCTGAGTGACTGAACCTCAGAGGAAATACCTGCACATACAGATTTCAATTTCTTACAGGGCCCATTTCCTGATTACTTTTTTTACATGAATAAGGGAGAAGGTGTGGCTGCAAATTCCGCTGGGCGGGACAGTTTCTTTTAACTTTGGTTCAGGGCCAAAGCGAGCGGAGCAGGGTTCTGCATGTGCATGCTTATTAGATTTAGTTAATTAACTTTGGCAGTATTTCGCACCTATAATCTTATACCGCAAATTAACGTGCTTGTGTATTTTGTGTCGCGAGTATTTTTAATGTGATCGTTTGCATATAATTTTTTTTCAGTCTCTAAGCAATTGTATATGAATATCACCTGCAGCTCTATTTAGTGTGTAAACGAGTAGTATCTCTTGTTCAGATAGTCCGGTGGAGACTCAGTCGGCTGCGTTATCCGACAGTAAAGTGTGACACCGTATGCTGCCCACATATGAGGGGCAATTGTCTATGCGCCTAGAGAGCGCCGGATCTGTTTAAATCTCGCAGAACGTTATTAAATGTTGTGTTGTGTATTTGAGAATCATGTGTTATTTGCGAAAGTGAGTGTAGTACTGGCTGGTTGGGGATTGAATGTACCGGAGTAAGATCCGGACCACTACACTCAGTCACGAATTGGTGATTGCGGGTGAACCTCATCACAACTCTGATCCCAAAGTATCATTTTTTTTAGATTATTTTATTTTTTATTTGTTGTTGTTATTTTGTTCACAAGGTGGATTCACCCAAGCCTTATGCTTCGGGTCATTCTTCAACTTTTCATTTTTTATGTTCTGGTGTGAATCTTTGAGTGCAGCAGTGCACCTGAGATTCTCACCTGGTGCCGTGGCCAACTAAATTGTACTTCAGGTCTCAAGCACCGTTACCGGCAGACTCGGCAGGAACACTGCTAGTGCCGTGTAACATTAATGATGCCGTTGTCCCAGGATCGATACCTATATTTTGCAGCTAGCGGAACAACACTCATGTTCGTAAAATAAGTGCGAATTGACTGCCATTGCTATTTTTATTTAGTTTTGTTCGGTGCGAATTTTGTATGATTTAGCATTAAGTAAGCCTTAAGCTGTTTTCTAAGAACTGCCATAATTTTAGTGGGTAAGAAAAACAAAATGGCTAACACGAAAAAATCGTCATCTGCGAGTCACGTGGATTCAGATGCTTCTGATGGTCACTCTGACGGAGAACATGCGAACACTGGGGCTGCAATTGTTCCGGAAGAGAGTACACCTGTTACAAGTACAGCGGGTACATCACAGCTGAGACAAACAGCTTTAGCCGCACCTATGGTTTACGGTGAGCAAATAGCGGGATGCATAAACATGTTGAGGCTATTTACAGGCACTGATCCGCTGTATCGTGCTAAACACTTTTTTCAGGATGTCGAAAGTGTAGCGATGGTGGGTAGATGGAGTGAGCAAACTAAACTCGCGATTGCAAAATCTAAATTTCGGGAGAGAGCTGCTGAATTTCTATCTGATAGCGATGAGCTGAGGGCAGAAACCGAACCCTTTGCAGCGCGAACCCGCATGATTGTGGATCCCTTACGAGTGCAGGGAAGCCAGGTCAAAAGTCCTCCAATCATTTCGCGGGCGTAGGAGCATCGAACGTGAGAGATCTGTGGAACTCGTGGATTCTCGAAGCTATGCCTCATATTTAAACTTTCTTTCCGCATATCTCGACGGGTAGCAATGAACGTGTGATGAAATCCTTAAACTTTCCTTCCGCTCTCAGGGCACTTAAATCCGGAATTAGGTGCCTTGCGACGGTGGGAAAGGGTTGAGTGTTTACAGTTAAAAAAAAAAAAAAAAAAAAAATTGAATGATTGGATGAATAAACTTCATCCAGTCATCCCTTTTTTTTTTCTTTCATGGGGGGATGGAATGTTACAGTGGACACCCCCCCCCCCATCCTAAAACCTGAAGAAAACTCTAAAATTTGTCCGCCATGTCGCGTATGGTATGAGGCAGCTAGGAATCACAGTTCAGCAGGATCACATGTTCTTTTACAGTTCAGTTTTTTTTTATTTATTTCTCATTTACGTTGTTTTTTCTTTCGGATGTTCTCTAAAATTAATTAACAAAATTGCGGGATAATTGGGAAGTCGCTCCAATGCTTGTGAAGGCAAGAAACGCAATATTTTTGCCATTTTGAATTATTTCTACCTGTGGGAAAAGGTAGCACTCAATGGTTGCTCTGGAAATTGATAAGAGCAAAGCGATAGGCCCAGAAGAGGACTTCTGGATTTCTTGATTAGGGGCCGATGTTACGACCCACCCCCGCCATTAATTTAGTAATTAATGGGCGTGGTTGATGTGTGAAATTAATTAAGTATTAATTGTTCGAGGCTTGATTGGAGTTTAAAAGTGTAAACAGCAGATAAAGTTTTATCTGGGGGTTTGGAAAGAAAAGAGGCGAAGAATTCTCTCTCTGGCTGGGTGGTCTCAGAATAGCTCTGTTAGGTCATAAATATCAGGGCGCAGCTGACGGGCAGCCTATGCAACACGGAAAGGGAAAGAGGAATACGTATCGAATGAGCCACTTGAGTAGGAATGAATGAAGATAGGGGACAAAAGGTTTAGCGAATAATCGTAAATTAGTCGATTGTTTGGGGCATTTTCGAGAACAATTGCTCTCTGTGTGGTCCGTGCAGAAAATAAGAGTTCGCACTTGGCATGAAAATAAGGAAGAAAGTTTAGTTGTCTGTGCGCTCTCCGATGTGAAAGGCTGGATGCCTTGGATCTGCAAAAAATGAATTGGGAAAAATGAAGCAGCAAACCTCCCGCATTTGGTAAGAAATGGAGACAACTCGAGGCAGCTGGAGATGCCAGTTTGCCATAAAGACAGCAGAATGCCTAAATCCGCAGGATAAAGCAGAAATTTCTAGGCTGGAGCGTAATGGAACTCAGCGACTGTTTGGCCTAATGAAAGCCAAGTTACAGGGGAATTAAGAAGTCTGCGAGTGGACAGTGGTCATTCCAATGAGAAGCGAAGCCAAGCAAAAGTCGGGTTCGGATGCCAACCACTGCAGTGTGGAATCGTCACCCCCATTCATCCCCTACTGTGGAGGAAGTGAAGAGATGCGCTTGTCTTACGGGGCGAAGCGAGGCCCCATGTGTGCGTGTGTGTGGTCGCGTAAGCAGCGAAGCCACTACGTGTAAGTGCGACGGGATAAAAACATGTCGAAAGAAAAATATGAGCGTAAGAGCGGTGGCTTCGATACCTAACAAATATACAGGTGAAATGTTGAGTTGCCGATATACGCTTAAGGTAAAAGCACGTCTGATTTCGCTCGGCCGAGAAAATTAATCTTGGAAACCGCAACATCAGATGTGAGAGGGCCTATTTTGCTTAACGGCCACCTTCAAATCGTCACGAGAATAGATCAGTGTGCACTCTAATCATTGCAACAAAGTGCGGCGTGATATTACCATTTTTAATTGTGTGCTTCATTTACATCAAGCGTCAAAGTGAAGTGTTGAATCATCGGTGCTGCCACATGGTGCAAGTGTCTGTGTGCGTGTTTTTTTTTTGTCGAGTGATATTATGTGATGCACAACGGATTTGCACAGCAAAGTCACGAAACTGTAAGTAGATGAATATTTCCTTTTTCTTTCTTCGCACATCTGCGAACTTGTGCCATTCCGACACCCGAAGCTGCATGGACATAGATGCAGTAATGCTGAGTGACTGAACCTCAGAGGAAATACCTGCACATACAGATTTCAATTTCTTACAGGGCCCATTTCCTGATTACTTTTTTTACATGAATAAGGGAGAAGGTGTGGCCACAAATTCCGCTGGGCGGGACAGTTTCTTTTAACTTTGGTTCAGGGCCAAAGCGAGCGGAGCAGGGTTCTGCATGTGCATGCTTATTAGATTTAGTTAATTAACTTTGGCAGTATTTCGCACCTATAATCTTATACCGCAAATTAACGTGCTTGTGTATTTTGTGTCGCGAGTATTTTTAATGTGATCGTTTGCATATAATTTTTTTCAGTCTCTAAGCAATTGTATATGAATATCACCTGCAGCTCTATTTAGTGTGTAAACGAGTAGTATCTCTTGTTCAGATAGTCCGGTGGAGACTCAGTCGGCTGCGTTATCCGACAGTAAAGTGTGACACCGTATGCTGCCCACATATGAGGGGCAATTGTCTATGCGCCTAGAGAGCGCCGGATCTGTTTAAATCTCGCAGAACGTTATTAAATGTTGTGTTGTGTATTTGAGAATCATGTGTTATTTGCGAAAGTGAGTGTAGTACTGGCTGGTTGGGGATTGAATGTACCGGAGTAAGATCCGGACCACTACACTCAGTCACGAATTGGTGATTGCGGGTGAACCTCATCACAACTCTGATCCCAAAGTATCATTTTTTTTTAGATTATTTTATTTTTTATTTGTTGTTGTTATTTTGTTCACAAGGTGGATTCACCCAAGCCTTATGCTTCGGGTCATTCTTCAACTTTTCATTTTTTATGTTCTGGTGTGAATCTTTGAGTGCAGCAGTGCACCTGAGATTCTCACCTGGTGCCGTGGCCAACTAAATTGTACTTCAGGTCTCAAGCACCGTTACCGGCAGACTCGGCAGGAACACTGCTAGTGCCGTGTAACAATATCCCACTGGAAGAGCAAATGCTTCATGACTAATACGGACGTGGTCATTTCAACGAGGTTATTTCCTCCCACGGAGCCCTAACACCAACACCCTCCACTTTTTTCCGAGATTAAAACTCTGCCTGAAATAATAGTTAAAATTAGGGATATATGCGGTGTCAGTCACGGGTACGAACACGACGTGTTAGAATTTTAACGCAAGAATGACGTCGACTCTGACAGGTTACAACAGATCATCTATATACCAGGCATGTGCAACTTCATCAGGAGCGCGGGCCGGATAGCAAATTTTAAATATTTCCGCGGGCCATGCCATATGGTATTTTTTTTAAATTTAAAGACATTGGCATTTATTTGACAAAAAATCTTTAGTTTTTGTTAATTTTTTATTTGATTTTAGTTATGTTATTAGTATAAAAAATATACCAGTAGATTAAAGGTAAAACATACATTTCACGAGAACTTTATTCAGCTATTTATTATTTAATGATTATTTTGATGAATATATTTCTTCTTGTTCGGTTTACGAACGAAATTAAGTTGAGATTAAGACAGATCAGATGCATTCAATGGGACGTTCTCTCACAAGACGGTAGCCAACATGGCTGCTGCTTGAAAGATATTACTAAAGTGTATTCCATTCCTATCGCTTCTACAAGTAATTGAGGTTATATTGTCTTAAATTCAATTCATTTCGAGTTATATTTGTATAGTTACAGGTCGACATATTTTAAAAACTAAATTAACATCAACACAATTCTCGTCGTATCCACTATTTTGAGATACAATTCAATGTCTTTATTTTATTGCAAGAGCAACGGGAAATTTAAACTTTATTGCAAAATCTTACATGCATATTATCCACAATATAAATAAATAAAACATGATTACGTGAAATCTTTAAGTATTGAAGGTTTGATAAGTCTAAAATCAAGTTCATAAATTGGGAATTGCCTTTTTCCTCACAGCAGGAATTTTAATCTTAAATGTCTATCTGGATTAATTTTCAGTAATGTACGAAATCATCAATAAAAGTGTGAGAACAGTATGGGAGCCGCGAATAGTTACCAACGCAACGTCTGAATATTTATATGATCACCAAATAAAAAGAATCATTAAAAAATCTGAAGTGTATCTGCAGCTATAAAAACAAATGGTGATTATCCACCTCCTTCCGCGTCAACCAAGTTACGATTACGTCATTCAAATAATTTAAAGCAAATTTTTGCCATCCAGTTTCCCCATCTGTATTCACCACTAAACGCATCCCACAATCCGATAATTTTAACAAACAGTAAAACAACTTTAGTAACTTTATGAAGCCGCTTTGTTAGTCATTAACAATTCACCAGATTTTTTTCTGCGCTTTTGTCTACGAGACTAAATATACATACAGTACACTTATGTTATTTTATTTTCAATTATCAATACATTTTATTATCCTTAATTTTTTAATGTTTATGAAGATGATAACATACATTTAAAATATAAAAGTCGGATAGGAAAAATTATTTTTTGTTTGATAGCTGGAAGCATCACATGAATTTGGCCAATATTATAATGGAATTATTTTTCATAAAACGTATAAGTGTGTTAGTGCAAAAAAGACGGAATTTAATTTTTAATTTACTGCGTTTCCTCAATTCAAGAACAATTAATAATCCCCCCCCCCCCCCCCACACACACACACCATCCAGCAAGCTTTATGCTACATTCTTACAAAAAGTATACCAGAGACTCATTTGGGAAAATGAAGAAGTCTAGGTTCTCATTTCGAATGAAAAAGTCTAGGTACTAAACGTAATTATTCGAAGAATGCGTAAATATTGAAAGACCATCTGCTTTCTTTTGCTTTTCCTTCTAACGACGGCTGATCTAAAATAAGATTACAAGGCTGAACATTTCACAAATACACCTGAACGAAGTGTAACAGCCGTAAATTTGGAGAGTATAAATGCACACGAGTGGCAACGCTAAACGAGCTCGAAACGCACGCGCACGTAAGAGTTAGCAGACCAATGTTTGTCCAACTCGCCACACCAATTAGACAATGACGCCGTTCGTCATCGTCTAACTGGTGAATCATGGATCTAAACTGAAGTTCTGAAAGACAGAGCATTTTCAACAGTTTTTAATCCAAATAGGCCATAAAACTTCAAAACTACCGTCACAATTAATTCAGACGTAGATTTATATGAGGCACCCACAAAAATGTTCGCGGATTTTCGAGGCAGCGAAAGAAATACCTTGTAATGAATAAATTTGCGAAGAGTTGGCGTTCAGCCAGTGGTATATCGTCACCTGAAATCCCAAGATGCCCTGCGCATATGAATCAAATGAGTAAGCAGTTTTGGTAGTGGAAAGACGTGCGATTACAATGACCCTATCAGTAGAGATTATTTATTCGTGGGTGTTTATTATACGAATTTAAAATCTGCAACAATTCGTCATATTTGCTTAGCCGTTCGGGGCAGATGTGTGAATGAACACACAAATCGGAATTGGTTTCGAAAGTTCAGGGACGGAGATGAATCCCTTCAAGAAAAGGCTAGGAGTGGTCGCCCTGTGAGATTTGACACAGAAGCCCTGAAAATTGCTATTGAGCAGGACCGTAGCCAAACATGCCAGGAACTAGCCCAGTCATTTGGTGTTAGTGATGAAACCGTCGGAAGACAATAGGTAATTCATTCAAATTGTCTAAGTGGGGTCCTACACAAATTATTATCTGCAGGGAACAAACGGCAACGTGTCTCAGCTTGTCTTGCATTGCTGTCTGGCTGTGACAAAGAACTATTTTTGTTAGGGTACTCACATGTGATGAGAAGTGGCTCCAGTACAGCACTCCAAAACGTTCCAGACATTGGTTGTCCACCAGTAACTCAATTCCTCTCACATCAAAGCCAGCACTGCACCCACGTTAAGTTATGCTGTGTGCATGGTGAACAGCACGTGGTGTTTTTTATGAACTCTTGCAACACGGTCAAACGATCACTGCTGCAGTGTATGTGAACAACTGTAACGTGTGCACGAGGACCTGAAAAAGAAGGAAGCAGCACTGGTCAACAGAAAGGGAGTTCGGCTCCTTCAAGATAACACTCGTGACTACATCGTTTCATTGACCACAAACACTAGCAAAGAACTTGGGTGAGAGCTTTTATGTCATCCTTGGGTGAGAGCTTTTATGTCATCCAGCTTACTCACCAGATATCTTACGCTCAAGATAACACTCGTGACTACATCGTTTCATTGACCACAAACACTAGCAAAGAACTTGGGTGAGAGCTTTTATGTCATCCAGCTTACTCACCAGATATCTTACGCTCAAGATAACACTCGTGACTACATCGTTTCATTGACCACAAACACTAGCAAAGAACTTGGGTGAGAGCTTTTATGTCATCCAGCTTACTCACCAGATATCTTACGCTCAGACTATCATGCACTTGTTTCTTACATTCCACAAACATTTTCGTGAATACGACTTCTCCAACTCTGATGAATTGTATGCTGCCCTCCAAAACTTTTTCTCTTCCCATGACCAGGAATTTTATTGCAGGTGTGTGTATATAAGTTGTTAACAAGTTGACAGAACGTTCTTGATCCCCATGGTTATTATTTTGATTAAAAAATTGCTTGTCTACTACGTATGTGTCACATTTTGTCTCAGTCTCCAAAAATGAGAAGTACTTTTGTGGTTACCTGATACTATATTCAGAAGAAATTTACAGCTGTCTGCATATTTTAGCAAGAGTCAACAGAAGAAATCAAGTCATAAATAATTCAGAAGAAATTTACAGCTGTGTGAATATTTTAGCAAGAGTAAACAGAGATTTCAAAATGCCAACAGCACATTTTTATAAGGAAAAGGACAAGAAAACGGATTATACTTTTTTGAACAGACCGCGCAACTGTCTGATCATTCTTCCGAGATGGGGTTTGGGTTCAAGTTCGAATGAGGCATAGTTGCGTGATTTTCTGATGGCACAGGATCTGTTAATACCCTGGAACCAGTGGCTTTAAATTAGGGACGGGCGACTGCTTGTAGACCTACGAGTTGCTCAGGGGGTCGTCACCTACCCCCGACCCCCTTCGCACCCGATGAAAAAACTTTTTGAGGTTAATTTCTGACAAGAGCAATTCTTCTTGTATTTATTTAAATTTAAAAGAAAAAATGATAACATGCTAATTATATACAGTATTACTCTCACATAATGAAGAAATTTTTTTATGCTGAAGAGGAAAACATCACGGCAAATATCCACATTTCAATTTACGAATAATTCCGGCACGTTGCTTAGGCTTCTAATGCAAAGTTTTCGCGAAAGATGAGGTAAAATACAATAGTATATACTGCACAAAATAAAACAATATAGAAAGATTCTGATTGCTCATTCAGTTTTACAATTCAGTGTCGCCCATCTATCTAGCTCTCTCTCTTTTCATTTTTATTTTTTCCATCACGACACTCGGGAGTAATGATGCCTGAACTTTCAATAACACAAAGAGACTTGCAACAGCTCATAGATAACAAATTAATTTAGTGAGAATGCATTATCATACAAATAGAGTCGTAATTTGGGTATCTAGATATTCACAGGAGTGTACCTGGAATATTAATAGATTCGCCTGAATCCCAAATCAAAGCAAATCGTTTCCGATATGCAATGTCAAAGATAAGAGTAAAAGGCTGACTGATAAGAAACAATTAGCGTCCTATTCCGAACGAATGTCAACGTTGTTTCGGCACCGATCCTGTTGTCGTTGAAGGCAATCGAGTCGTTACTCATGACACGCGTAGGTGAAGACGTCCTTGTCCGCATACTACTCCAGGCACACGAGACGCAGTATATGCCTCCCGATGTTTACATTTTTAAACAGATTTCTTTTTCAAAAACGTGAGGGCAACTGTAAAGGTTCTTCCCAGTGTTTTTTAATTTTACACATTAATTTCACAACCGCAAGCACTGCAGGACATGCAAGTTAAAAGTATATTTCAATCCAGTATTAATATAATTTTCTTCTGGAAGGTGACAACCCTATTCAACATCGTTCGATCCTAGATGTTACTTAACAGCTCGAGTGAGCTGTATTTTTTTTCTTCTTCTTCAGAATTTAACGGCCACCATAAGTGCCTATAAGATCCTAAATGTTACTTAACAGCTCCAGACAGCTTTTTTTTTTTCTTCGGGATTTAACAGCCACCAGAAGTGCCTATAAGATCTTAGATGTTACTTAACAGCTTCCAGTGAGCTGTTTTTTACGCTTTCCAACCGTAGGTTGAAGAAGCGTATATGCTCCAGCTTTTTCCGTCCGTCCATCTGTCCGCACGATAACTGGCGTAAAAATGGTTCGATTTCGATGAAATTTCAGTATGTAGTAGGAGACCACCTGGTGACAAACCCTATTAAAAATGGGACAAATGGAGGTCAAAGGTCGCGACGTAGGAGAGGGATCCATTTCATTGCCCTTATGCGTCATAACTTGCGTAAATATGGTTCGATTTCAATGAAATTTTACTATGTGGTAGGGGACCGCCTGGGAACGAACCCTATTAAAAATGGGTGAAGTGGAGTCAAAGCTCAGGACATTAGAGCGGGATGCATTCCATTACCCTTATGCGTCATAACGTGCGTAAAAATGGTTCGATTTCGATGAAATTTAGTATGTGGTAGGGGACCATCTGGGGACGAACCCTATTGAAAATGGACGAAATGGGGTCAAAGGTGAGGACATAAGATTGGGATCCATTCCATCGCCCTTATCTCATATTATTAAGGTGGACGTCAAGTAATTTTGCTTCCTATACTTCCAATGGAAAAACTTTTATACACATTTCCTTCACAATTAATGTGTCCCCAAAGATGAAAATTTGAACATCGATTAAAATAACTTCATATTATAACTTGGAATACTTAATATTTTCTAAAACATAACCATAATTATATTAAAAATCACTAACTTTTCCTTTGGTGGCGTTGAAACCAGAAAAAGGATGGTGCGACCTGTACTTTGATGACGTCAGTAGACAAACAAATGTTGGATAGCATAATTATGGTTATGTTTTAGAAAATATTAAGTATTCGCAGTTATAAAATGAAGCTATTTTAATCGATGTTCAAATTTTCATCCTTCGGAGCGCATTAATTGTCCAGAAAAAAGATGCCGCCCCGGTGGCACAGTGGTCTAAGGCGCTGGCCTCTGATCATTCGTCCGTCAGGGGTCCGGGTTCGAATCCCGGTCAGGCATGGATGTTGTGTTTGTCTTACGGCACTGGCTCTCTCCCTTCCCTGGAACCAGTGACCCTAAATTAGGGACGGGCGACTGCTTATAGCCCATTGAGTTGCTCACGGTGGTCGTTAAACCTCCAATTAAAAAAAAAAAAAAAAAAGATGGCGCGTCCTGTACTTTGATAACGTCAGTAACATACAAATGTTGGATTGCATAATTATGGTTATGTTGTAGAAAATATTAAGTATTCCAAGTTATAAAATGAAGCTATTTTAATCGATGTTCAAATTTTCATCCTTGGGAACGCATTAATTGGGAAGAAAATGTGTACAGAAATTTTTCCATTCGAACCACAGGAAGCAAAATTACTAGACGTTCACCTTAAAGTGGGACGCCAAGTAATTTTTGCTTCCTTTCGGATGCTGTTGCTAAGTAGAAACAGCATCCATCTTGTTGGATGCTGTTGCTACTTCGCAACAGCATCCAACAAAACTAATTTACTATTTATGGAGAGCATTTTTTTATCAACTTATTCTCCAACCAATGCTGTAACGATGACTGACATGTATATTACCATCGTCATGGAGACATTTCATTTTTAATCATTGTACATTTTATCACAATTCATAATTCATACCATCATATTAACCTGTAGTGATTTTTATTTGTGTATGTGTATATCTTGTTGAAGTGCGCTTGCGTCAAATGGAACTACGTCATCCAACCAGTGACTCTAGGTGACTAATCACCTCCTTATAAACAGGAGTTCGGCCCAATATGTTGCCCGATGATGGACCCAGTGTGGGTCCGAAAGTACTAGCATGTTACCTGTGATGGTTTTAGACGTAAATAAAGTTCATTTTTAATTGCAACTGAGACCTGCTTTTTAAATCGTGTAACGACAGCGTTGTGATGGTGGTTATTATAATTTATTGACACGAATCCCCACGAATTTTGGACAAATTTACATTTGGCCATTATATGCTACCGAAGGATGCGTAAGCATCGACGCCCATACGGAGAGGCAAGAGGGGGCACTTGCCCTCCCCTGGATATTTGATTATGCAGTTTTTGTTCTTGGAAGGTACTTAAAAAAATGTTCCGGTGACACTATTTCTTATTGTTTTTTTCTTGTTGAACTTTGTGTATGCAGCAAGAGTAGGAAAAACGTTATGAATTTACAGCAGACAGTAATAAATCAATTTTTGAATTGAATGTTAGACAACAACGCACGTACATACAGCATTGAAAAGAATAAAAGGCGAAGGAATGAAACATAAGATATCATCTTCAGCAGCAGTTGTTCATTGTATGATAAATGTATGAAGTTTTTTCCAGAACTTTTTCTTGAGGGTATTTTTTTTTTTTCTTGATGACGGATTGAGTGATCACTGTGTTTCGTGGCGCATGGCTCACAAGTAGCCAAAAGGCGCAAGGCTCAGAAACAATAAAAAAAATTCTGTATTGTCCCAACAAGCTGCTTAATTTCGTGTATCATCTCCATGTAAATTTTGGGTCTCCTGATTTTCACTTAAATTTATGTGTTGTACATGTGGCAAAAATGGTTGGATAACAAGAAGGCGCAATGGAAATTTGCGTGTGGTGTTTGTGTATGTTTGCATGGCTACAATTTATGTTTGCCCCATCCTGAAAATAAAACTATGGGCACCCATGTGCGTAAGGGACTAGTGGCATACAGGACCCCCCCTCCCCACAATGTCAAGGCCATTTTGTGAAAATCTATTAGCTTCTTCAATTAATTATAGGTTTCTGAATTCCATATTATTAACTAGGTTTTTTAGGCGTTTCAATAAAACAAAGTCTTTGAAACTTACAGGTATTTTTCATAAAATCAAAATTATTGCTATTTAATGTAACACAAACGTTCTATTAATAATTAAAATGGTTTCCTTAGTTTTATACCAATAAAAAGTACTGCAAAACACTTATTCCAAAGTTAATCATATCTACGGGTTGCGCTGCCGATCGCATTCTTTGCAATTTGCGAAAAATAAATCGTTTTGGTGATAGATAAAAAGTTTTGGCGAAAATATTGGCGATTATCTTTTTTAATGACGTTTGAGCAAAAACAATCTTTGAAAAAGATATTTTTTACTCGGACGTCATGTCAAATTTTGCTTCGGTAAAGCCAAGAATATTTAAAAAATTAATATAGAATCTTTCAAATGTGATCATATTTGTGGATTTCAACATCACAGCCTCTCCTTGACAAATGTCAACCCCGCCTTCTCGTGGTGCATCCTGTTCCCACTAAAGGGGCTCTGACGACCGCCCATAGCGGTATAACTATACCATCGGGATTAGAGGAAATTCTATCCCACACTCACCAACCCGCTTGGCCAGCGTGGTGAGTTATGGCCAAACCCTCCAAAATGATTCCACAACTTAAATCTTGGCCCTCAGTCTCCGGCAGCTGGAATGTACCTGGCCAAGGCAGCGGCCAGTGCGACATGAAGGCAGAGGGTGCTAAGAATCCCCGGAGGACCGGACTAGGCTGCCATCTGATGCTGACCTTGGCTACTTACAATGGACGCTCCCTATCTTCTGAATCAAGGCTTCTTGAATTGGAAGAGGAACTACAAAGGATCAAGTGGGACATCGTGGGGCTAAGTGAGGTAAGGAGAAAAGGAGAAGATCTCATCGAACTGAAAAGTAGACATCTCTTCTACTATCGTGGGACAGATACTGGCAGAACTAGTGGTGTTGGATTTATAATAAACAAGAAACTGAAGAATAAAGTTGTAGAAGTTGAAAGTTCCTCTGACAGAGCTGCACGACTTGTTATCCAACTCTCGAAAAGATACCAGGCTCAGATTATTCAAACTTATGCACCCACCACCAGTCATCCTGAAGAAGAAATTGAAGAATTTTATGAGGAAATTTGTCATCTAAATAATAAAGGTAAGCAGCACTTGAAAATAATTATGGGAGATTTCAATGCAAAAATAGGGCAACGGCAACAGAATGAAACTTCAGTAGGTAAATTCGGTCATGGCAACAGAAACCAGCGTGGAAATACTCTCGTTGAGTTTGCAGAGGCAGAAGGGTTTTTCATCTTGAACTCCTTCTTCAAAAAAAAGCCACACAGGAAATGGACATGGAGACATCCAAATGGGACGACAAGTGAAATTGATTTTATTATGTGTAACAAAAACTTCGTCATAGAAGACTGCAGTGTGCTAAACAAGTTCAACACAGGTAGTGACCATAGATTGGTGAGATGTAAGATGCACCTCAACACTAAACTTGAACGTGGCAAGCTCATAAGACAAACAAAATCTATTGACATAACCAACCTTAAAAAACACCATAATACCTTCAAGTTAGAACTGAAGAACAGGTTCTCTGCTTTAGAAGGCCTAACATCGGAAGAAGTGGACATCTCTGAAGTTAACAGAAAAGTAACCAAAGCTCTTATGGAAACAGCAACAAATTTAGCTGGGTCTAAGAACAAGTTGCATGTGAACAAATTATCAGGAAAAACCAAAATGTTGATGCAAAAAAGAAGAGAGATGAGGACAACTAAAGAAGATGTGACTTCCAAAGTGGAATATATAGAGCTATGCAAGACAGTAAGGAAGAGTATCACTGAAGACGTAAGGAAATTCAACTGTGAACTAGTGAGGAAAGCAATTGAAAACAACCAAAAACTAAAGATAGCAAAGGGACATCTCAGTAAGGGAAGAAAACAGATTATGGCACTGAGAAAAGAAGATGGTTCTGTAACAAGAAATAGAGGCGAAATTTTGACAAGAGTGAAAGATTTCTACTCCAAATTATATGAAAGGGATGATATATGCACTCCAGACATCATGAAAGATACCAGTACCAGAGTTCCTCCAGTCCTTCCAGCAGAAGTTGCACATGCAATCAAGAACATGAAGCGAGGAAAAGCTCCAGGAGAAGATGGAATTACTGTAGACATCATACAAGAAGCAAGTGGAGAAATCGAAACAGTACTCGCCCAAATTTTCACTCGATGCCTTAATGAAGGAAAGATTCCTGAGGATTGGAACACCGCTACAATGATCCTGCTACATAAGAAAGGTGACATTGAGGATCTCGGAAACTACAGACCTATCAGCCTCCTATCAGTAGTTTATAAAATCTTCACTAAAGTTCTTTCACACCGCTTGAAGGTAACACTGGACATGGCTCAACCGAGAGAACAAGCTGGATTCAGGAGTGGCTACAGCACAATAGATCATATCCACGTGCTGAGAGAACTAATTGAAAGAGCGAGGGAATATGAACTTCCATTGTGCATGGCTTTTATCGATTATGAAAAAGCCTTTGATTCGGTGAAACCATCAGCAGTTACAATGGCTCTGAAAACCTGCGGTATTGAAGATGCATACATTAATATTATTAATAACATCTATGAAAATGCAAGTGCAAAGATTAGGCTGTTTGAAAATACAACACACGTAAAAATTGGAAAGGGAGTGAGACAAGGTGACACCATATCTCCGAAGCTCTTTAATGCCACATTGGAGGGTGTTTTTCAGTCGCTGAGCTGGGAAAACAAGGGGATAAAGATTAATGGAGATTATCTAACCCACCTTCGTTTTGCTGATGACGTAGTCATTTTTGCAACTACCCCATCAGAGCTGCAGAGTATGATTCAGGAACTTGCTGACAAGAGTAAAGAAGTGGGATTAAAAATGAACTTTCAGAAGACAAAAGTGATGTTCAATGCTTTTACAAGAAATGAAGATTTATCGATTGATGGAGAAAAGCTGGAGATAACAGACACGTACGTTTATCTTGGACACCAGATATCAAGTGAGGGTCACATTGATGAAGAAATTAATCGGCGTACAAAACTTGCCTGGAGAGCTTTTGGAAGAAACAGCATAATTTTCAAGAGCAATATGCCATTATGTCTTAAAAGAAAAGTGTTTGATCAATGCATCCTTCCAGTGCTTACGTATGGTGCAGAGACGTGGACCTTAACTAAAAGAGACATACAAAGGCTGCAGACAACTCAAATCAGCATGGAGAGGTGCATGCTTGGTGTAACCAGGAGAGATAAGAAGAGGAACTCGTGGATCCGAAAAATGACAGGAGTGGAAGACATCATGATCAGAGTTAAATCCCTGAAATGGCAATGGGCTGGACATACTGCCAGAAGGACAGATCATCGATGGACAGCCGAAATTTTAGATTGGATTTCAAGGGACAGGAAAAGACCCAGAAAAAGACCACATGGGAGATGGGTGGATGAAATTCGAAAGTATGCAGGGGTGACATGGAGGAGACTGGCACAAGACAGACCGTTGTGGAGGAAACTTGGGGAGACCTTCGTCCAGCAGTGGATTGATAATGGTTGACAATGATGATGATGATGATGATATGAAAATAGTAGTAAAGTTCTATAAGTAATAAATAAAGTGAAAATTGTTCAGCAATATCTGTATTTTTTTACACTGGCTCTTTTAGAACCAAGCCACAGAATAAATGTAATACCCAATTTTTCAATAAATTTTGAAATTTATCCTGTCTATAATTCTTTGTTTAAAAATTTTATGGGTAGTTATAAATTCAAAATTGAAAATAAGTGTCTATATTTCAGTTTATTATGATTCGGGATCTATAA
This sequence comes from Macrothele yani, assembly GCA_039090855.1. Taxonomy (NCBI): domain Eukaryota; kingdom Metazoa; phylum Arthropoda; class Arachnida; order Araneae; family Macrothelidae; genus Macrothele; species Macrothele yani. Next base: position 34,718,400 of record CM077024.1, on the reverse strand, counting down.
CATGATATTTTGCTGCTTGATCGTGAAGAAACTATAACCTACTGTATTTTTTACTATTATAACACTTTATGGTTTTTATATTTCCAATGGAGAGTGATAAAAAGTGGCGAGTTCAAATTACATTTGGCGAAAAAGAATTGAATTTAGCGAATAGGTTGGCGAAAACTTAAAAAAGCCAGAGCAACCAACCGCTGCATATCATTCAATTATCATCCTTTTAGAGAACGGAGGGCAGCTTTTTGAAATAAATGCTCAACGATCACACACAAAACACGTAACTGCCGAATGACAGTGTCTAATGGCATTTACAGAATTATACGAAAACGCAGAACATATGTAAGCAAATAAAACAGTAACAATTCAGAATTGTGGCACAAAAAATAAAACTACTTAAATGATTTACTCTTGAATATAAAAAATGCACCTAACGTAATACTACAATGTTTTGCACATTTTTTCTTCTTAACTGTCATATAAAAATGACACAAGTCTGCTTTTTCGTCCCCGCGAAAAACAACCTTTTTAATTAATTATATTCTGACCTATCCGTAGTTAAGGGAATGTTTCTTTCACATTCATCTGTTAATATGCTACGCAAAGAGGCGGTAAAAAGATCCACATTTTAAAAATACTCCTAATACTTGAGACCTCAGGTTTACATTGGATGGATAAGTAAAATTAAATTAGTTTAATTAGTTTAAATCTAAAACGTAATTAAATATAAAGTGACAACTATCAATTTTAAAATTCCGTAGTTTTATTTTATTTTTTTTCATTGTGACAGAAGATAGGAATGGGATGAGACTGTACGAGGTAGCGAAGAAAATTAAAACCTGTTAATCGTCCCCCCCCCCCCTGTTCTTAAGCGAAGCCCCTAGTATCTGCTCATCTCTCTCTTCAAGTCCTGTTTAAAAAATTAAAAAATTATTTTTGCATGAGTTCTGGAAGTTCGAACAAAATTTACCACGAGTTTTAGGGATTTCTTATTTCGAAAATTCTCCAGTAGGTGGTGGTAAAAATCTGATTTTTTTAAAAATAAAATTCTACTGATAAAAAAACACTTAAGAACGAGGTTGGTGGTTTCGGAATTTAGTAAAAAGACGAGAGAGAGAGAGAGAGAGAGAGTCAATGTCATTCTGTCATTCGCCTTGTTTGCGTCATAAATTTAGACAACAATGACGAAAAGTATAAATTCATGTCTGCATAATTTTCTCCTCAGCAGGTATTGAAATTCATAGTGTGAATGCGTGAAAATAGTTAGTTTCACAAGATCATTCATTCAGTCTGCTATATAACCGTGTTGTTAAACACAAAACAATAATACATGCTTCCCTATGGAAGCATAGGAGCTTTATATTTCCTGTGTAATCTAACCTCTTTTCTAGAATGCAATAACAAACTGGTGTTCTCAGGCCCGCGGCAGCAGATATCCTTGCTGGGTATGACCCATAGACCTTGAAATCAGAACTGGTGATACCAGAAGCTCGGACCTTGACTACAATGTATCTAGCCATAAAGGGAAGAATGTCCAAGCAGCCATCATATGTTGAAAACAAACCTCTATTATAATTTACTTTTTTTTTTTCTTTTTCCGGAATAGAATGGAAGTAGATTGTGACGGCATTAGTTTGCTACTTTTAAAAGAACCTGGTGAATCGTCAACTTGCTGAGAAGAAACTGTATTTTTAGATGTACAGCTTCAAGAGTTGAACGGCAGATCTTTTTTTTTCTTGTAACGGCGCGCTAATTAGGACTTTGCACAAGAGGACGAAAAGCAGACAAATGCTGCGTTGAGATTTGCCAACGGGACTAGATCTTCCATTAGATGAGGATAAAAGCTTTTTTATGACTCACTCCGCAAGCCAAAAACCTCAGCAAAGTGGAACAATTCGCAATTTGAAAAAAAACTTGTTTCTCATGTGAGACACAGAACTGAAATGTTATCAAAAGGTAGTTTTGATTAAGGACTCTGCATACTTCTGTATGAAAAAAAAAAAAACCTTCCAAGTTCCAGGGAAGGGAACTTTCACAACACAAACATTTAAAAAAAGTAAAATAATAACATGCCCGGAAAATTTATTTTTAATAATGCTTACATGTCATGTTTTCTCAATGGCCTGTTTCACACACACCGTAAAAAAAAAAAACAACAAGCAGGGTGAATTTACGGAAAATTCCTGAAAATAACGTATAGCAAAGTTGCCATTAGGTGTCCGTCTTTTAACGATAATTTCGGTTTATAAAACTCCCAGTTTCTTCTTACTTCCGTATTTTGACAAATTTTCCGTAGTCAGTAATTACGTTTATTTCAGAAAAGCCAGTTTCGGGGTTTTCCATATTTTTATAAAAAAAATTTGCAAAATCGAAGATTCTGAAACTTTCAGCCCTTTCACCAGACTACTTCTTCGTCCCTGGGTCGGACTCGATCCAAAGTCGTCTGGGTTAGTTCAACAGAAACCGCGTGTGTTACCGGTGAGCCAGAAAGACGCGTTCAAGATTTAACTCTAACTGCGCAATGATGAAATGTATGTTTTTTTGTTTTGTTTTTTGTCATTAATGCGGGTGAATTAGTCATTTTATTTCTGTTTGTGTTTATTTTTTGAATAGGTTTGTAATTATTATTATTATTTTTTTTTTTTTTCTGTAGGAGGACTTATTTCAAATTGCGTATTTCTTTTTCACCGTGATTTTTCGAAGCAACTGAATGCTTTTCATATCTTATTAATATCCCGTTATCTCACGGAAATAGCTGTATTAGAAATATACTTCGTTAATGCACGAAAGGAATTAGGGAAAACATCTCCTGAATTTCAATTTTTCTTTACAGTGTAGCATTCAGCAATACAATTTCTTTCAGAAATGAATGTAACCAAAACAGCTTGATGGGGAGGATCTGTATAGTGCACTGTAATTTAAAGCTAATTATTTATCAGATTTCAATAATGTTGGTGTTTCAAAACACGTTTCTGTTTTGTTCCCATTTAACAGCGGAAATTTGAATTTATATAAAAAAAACCTTACAGGCTATGGGATTTGTCAATTCAGTGTTCAAGCGTGTGAAAGCTTTATTGAAACTCTCACGAAAAATACGCACTTAATGTTTTCTGAAAAGGCAATACAAAGAACGACTGCCTGGGAACATTGTACCATTTCCGCCGTAGTTAGCGTCTTCGAACATTCCCATGCTAACTGAAAAAGACTTACCGCTAAATATTACTTACTGGATAAGAATTAATTCTAAAAATCTTGTAAAATCTCCTAACTGCTTGTAACAGAAAACGTGGTAGGGAGCAAGAAAAAAGTAAAGAAATCAATTCAAACATTTGGACCGATTTTTTTTTTTTTCACTACAAGAAAAAATTCCTCTGTTCCAGAACCTTTCACAAAAATATGAAAAATCAAGGACACTGCAGGGCCTTGACAAAAAAAAAAAAAAAAAAAATGAAATCAAAATTCAGGACATTTCAAGGATTCCAGGAGTCGTTCAAACCCTACCTTGAGATATTTATACCGTTCTCGCCTGCACCTTGCTTTTCGTATGCACTAGCCAATCAATGGTGTCCTCGGAAGAGCCACGATCGGATGCATTTTGTTGGAGCGAATTGGGTAAGCGGAGACCCCAGAATTTTTATGAATAATAATGAGGTTACTGCTGTGATTGAAAATAACGACCTAATTACCAAATACCAAATTAATTACCAAATTCATGTGAGAAATCCCCTTTTCACATTCCGTCAAAGATACAGTGACGATTTTCAAAGTATGTAAACGGTTGCTTTGGTAGGCTTGAAGTTGTAGATATTCTCTAAAACCATGAATCATGTCGCTCTCATCAAGTTGAAACTTGTTACGATCATTAATTGCGTTATTTTAATTTTTAATATTAGCTATACTGTATTTTACAGTTATTATTATGTTACTTTAATGTAATAATTATTCTAAAACACAAAACCGACAATTCTGCTAGAAATAAAGCCCCACTGTGTGAATACATTTCTTCACCTGCCCCCCCCCCCCCCCTTTTATTTAGTGGTAAGGTATAAGCGAAAAAATTATTTTTTACCATTTTCTAAGTACATATTATATCATGTTGGAATATATTACACGCGGCACAGTCCCGGAATCTGCTGTCCAACCACACGGGGTTGTATTATATCTCATGTGAATTCAACATACATGTGTATATAGTGGTCCTTCTTCCCTGTTTCAATCGCAATTAATAGAAAATAAATCTTTGCCCTTCTACAAAAGGAAAACATATTTTCTGATAATTTATTTATTTTCAGAGATGCTTGTTTTTAATGAAGTTCTGGTTTTAAAAGTTACTGGACTTAGTGTGGGCGTATTTCGCAGTTCTTTTAGTGAGTGCGTTTAATCGCAGTATGCAAACACTGAAAATGGTGAAACTAATATCTATCTACACGTAAGTCACGAATTTCTTTCTCTCAATCTTAGAATATTTTCATTCCCTCTGCAGCGTATATTTCATTTCCTTGATTGCACGTAATATTACACCGGGAAGGTGACTCGTATCTGACGACAGAAGAAGCACGTTTCGCCATATAGCTGGATGTATCCATTCCGATAGGTGGGTTGAAGTGCACGTTGCAGAGCAATGTGATCTTTTTAGTGCGGCAATCTTTTTCCAGCTCAGGGGTCTGCGAATGCAGTCGGTCATTTCCGCAATTTCACGAGCCCCACACTCCTCTAAGAAACCATCCGAAATGACTGGGAAGATGGTTTTTCGCAAGGCTTCGGTGATTTCTAACGACCTCAAATTCTTCCCTTCGGTTCGTGTCCCATCGATTGCCATGAACCTCCAGAGTTCAAGTATAGCAACTTGGACTACCTCACCCTCCACTTTATTTTACTCCTACCAGTTTCTTCTCTGAAAGAACTATCTTTCGCGTGATTCATTGCATTTTCAATAAAACACAAAGTAATGATTGGTACACAAAAACGACACTAGCACTACAGAAAACAGCGGTGAATAATATAAAGTGTTACTGTATGAAAGTTCAGTATATGTTCCGCATGTTGCCCTTCATGACAACAATCGATTTTCTGCCAAACTACTTTGAAAGAAAGGGCGACGAGTTTCTTTAGCACTTGCTGAAATCCTTCAAGCTGTCTCGCGCTGCCGATCGCCATCTTCGCAATTTGCGACAAAAGAATCGTTTTGCTGATGGAAAAAGAGCTTTGGCGATTATCTTTTTTTACTGTTATAACACTTCGGTGATAAAAATTGAATTAGGCGAATAAATTGCGAAAACTTTATAAGAGCCAGCGATAGCGATACGTAAACATAACTCTTCATAAAGCCCCCACCCCAATCTCTTTCCATATTTCAAGCAAAGACGTATTTATAAATGTCATGTATTGTGTACACTGTCCTACCATTAATATCGGAACATCTGTATGTCCACAAATAATTACGGAAATATTCACATTATGTGCTCAAATTTGGCCCACATGAAGGTTTCTACTCTTATTGGAATACTCTCACCAGTAAATGTCTACCGATATGTTACGCAATTCTAGTTTCAAAGCAGTGCCCAGTTCAGCTTTCTTTGTTGGGCGACATCATTTTCCACGCACTCGCCGATCTAATTCGTTCCAGAGATTTTCTATAGAGTTCAGATCAGGATACTGGGCTGGTCCCGCCAACTTTTCGACGCCCATGTCCTCAAACTGATCTGTAACGCGAGCAGCGTAACATGGTGAGTTATCCTGCTGATACAGGTGCTAACGTTATGGCAGTACTTTGGGCCTTTCCCAATGTACTGTCATAACATTATCAGGGTATAATTTTCCAGGACGACTATGTAGTGCTCAGCATTCATGGTTTTGCCCAAAAACTACTAATGGGTCCAAGTCGAACCACGAAAAAATAGCCCCACGCCATCACGCTGCCCGCACCAAACTTCATTGTCGGGGGAATACAGTCCGGAAGGTAACTTTCTTCCAACGACCGAGTGTGTAACTTGACTAAAAAATCCAAAACACAGTTTTGCATTGGTATACAATCAATGATCGATGTTTCTTACGCCAAGCTAATCGGTGTGTGGCATTAGTCGAAGTGATTAGTGGCTTGTGGCTTGTGGGTGGCTGCGTAACCATGGTAACCCATGTCGTTCGCATTGTATTGATGCTAACAGCAGCCCGAACAGTTTCACATATAGGGGCTGCGTGATTTGTGATAATGTTGATCTGCGTTCTGAGCGGACAGCTCTTGGAGAGTTCATCTGTCACATTCTGTTAGCTCCAGATTTATAGGGACGTTTCTGGGCAGATTCAGTCCCAGTCTGCTTCCATTTACATATCACCTCCCCAACCGTCGACCACGGGATTTTCAATGCCGCTGAAATGTCATGTACGAAGCGATTGCTTATGTTGCACCCTATTATCAATCCGCGCTGAAAATCAGTTAACTCTGTTGATCAAGGCATCTGGCATTCGCAGTCGTGTGCTATTGTTTCATCATAGCTCTACGCGGACATTTATAGTTGGGTCTGTGACGCGGTGCTTGCGTGGGACCTAATTCATCATCAATAGAGTGGTGTCCGGATATGTACAGGGTGTCAGAAAAATAATTGTGCACTAGAAGTAACACTAACCATGTCACACTGGTTCCTACAGGAGATGTCGGAAATGGGCCCCACCGACGTCCAGACATGTCTGCATGTAGGTGAAAACCTTTCTCAGGGTATGTGGTGTGATTTGTTGGATGTGGGTCATTATTGCAGCCTGTAGCTCTTGGGGATTTTCAGTACCCCACAGACGAGTATTTTGGCTGTTTATGTACCCAGACAGGTGAAACCATGCCTCATGTGTAAGGAACGTTCAGACAGGAACTTTTAGAACCACCTGCAGTACCGAACACGGGTCACGTGGTCTGTTTTTTTCAGCTGATGCACGACAGACACTTTCTACGTCAAGAATGTCCTCACCTTCTTCAGACAGGAACTCTTGGAACCACCTGCAGGACCGAACACAGGCCTCGTGGTTTGTTTCTCTCAGCTGATGCACGACAGACACTTTGTACGTCCAGAATGTCCTCGCCATCTTCAGACAGGAACTCTTGGAACCACCTGCAGTACTGAACACGGATCACGTGGTCTGTTTCTTTCAGCTAATGCACGACAGACACATTGTACGTCCAGAATGTCCTCACGTTCTTCAGACAGGAACTCTTGGAACCACCTGCAGTACCGAATACGAGGTCACGTGGTCTGTTTCTTTCAGCTGATGCACGACAAACACTTTGTACGTCCAGAATGTCCTCACCTTCTTCAGACAGGAACTCTTGGAACCACCTGCAGTACCGAACACGGGCCTCGTGGTCTGTTTCTTTCAGCTGATGCACGACAGACACTTTGTACGTCCAGAATGTCCTCACCTTCTTCAGACAGGAACTCTCGGAACCACCTGCAGTACCGAACACGGGCTTCGTCGTCTGTTTCTTTCAGCTGATGCACAACAGACACTTTGTACGTCCAGAATGTCCTCATCTTCTTCAGACAGGAACTCTTGGAACCACCTGCAGTACCGAACACGGGTTACGTGGTCTGTTTCTTTCAGCTGATGCACGATAGACACTTTGTACGGGTGGAAACGCAACTTCCTTTTCAGAATATCGTGGGTTCTCTTTAGCACATTAGCTTGTTGTGACAGCTGCGACACGGACTTGTGTGGACTGTTCTGTATCCTGTCCTGGACATCCTGTAAGGCCTCGTCTGCCGTGGATGGCCTACCGGGGAGGGGCATCCAGAACACTGTCAGTTTCCTGAAACTTCGCCATGAGCAGACGTACCGCATTACGGTGGGGGAGGTCTGCATCACGAAATTTCCTAGCGAACTGTTTTGGCACTTAGTCCTTGTACTTGTCGTCATGGCGAAACACATGTTCAATTAAAAACACTATCTGTTCAACCGTCAATACCACTGTCCTTGTGACGAGACGAGTGATCAATCGACACGTCTGCTTCCGTCGACCAAGCGCTCGGCATGACAGTTGCGCGCGCCTCGGGGTGGGGAGACATGTACGTTACCAGATACAGAGCACTTCCTCGTGGCGGGTCACTTCTACTGCAATTCCATTGAAAATTTCTTTATTATTACATTACTGCAATTCGTAGTGTACAGTCATTATTCGGACACCCTGTATAACAATGTATGTATGTGTGTGTGCACCGTCTTGTTGAGAAACAGCAATTAATTTGCTTACGAGTAGTGAGGGCATCAATTAAGATTCCACGATAGATCAAACCCGTTTATCGATTTTTTCTACAGCCGTTGTTTGTGTCTTGAATAACTTCTTGGTGCACAGTTATCACAGAATGCGTTGAATGAATTTCAACACGTAAAATACCTTTTCTTTTTGCCTCGTCATTTTGTTTCTGTTTGAGCTCTAGTTTACAATTTCATTCAGCGCCTCTCGCGAGGGATGTTAAGTTCAGTTCCAAATTATTTCTTTCCTATGCATTTCCGTAATCGAGGACGTCATTTTGATTCATCTCACATGCCTCGGTGACCAATGACACATCGTTATAGCAGTATCCGATCAACGGACATCAATTGTTCATTTTTTAGAATTACGAAAGGACACGATTGGCAGATCATCCAGTAGCAATCAACAGATGCGTTCAAAATGCACCCTCCCCAGCGATGTTTTTTCAACACTACTATACTGTCATTTTTTATAGCATTTCAACGAAGCCAACATTCCCTATGAACATGTAACCTGTCATCAAAGAATGTACACAAGGGTTTCCAAATTGTTTAGTCTTTTTCCTTGAGACAAAATAAACTACTTTCGTTACCGCTATCTTTTTTAAAATCCGTATACAGAAAAAAAAAAAAAAAAAAAAACAAGAACATTTGTTTTTCCTAAAGCTACTGCAAAATTATCTCATTATAGCTGCCGCAAAACTAATCAGTGAACAAAAAAACTTATTCTTTATGCAATAATAGGAAATTTCTTTTATGATTACCGATTCTAAATCAGTCTGCAGACAAGAAAAAAAGAATAACTTTTTTCTTGAAACTGTACCGTACAGAATTTTTTTTTATCAGACCTGTCATAAAGTCGAAACTACTTTATACCTGTCGCTAAATCAATCTACATACGAAACGAAAAAAAAAAAGGAAAGAAACTTCTTGCTCAATGGGTGCTTCTAATGACAATTTGTTCGAAATGGGTCCAGGTTCTATGAAGGAAAAAAAACATAAACTTTTTCCTTTCATTATTGGTCTAGAAACCACATGGACAAAGAGGGGACTTTTTTCCGTAGTTGTAGAGAGTACTTTTTGTTATATAAGTCGTTAGAATAATCCATGGGCAAAAATTAATAAAGACTGAATTTTCGCGAAGTTATAGGACCTTTTTTCTTTTTCATTATGACGGACGAAAAGCCGAACTGTGTACAACAACAAGTTTTTTTCCTAAAGCTGTGAGAAAGTCCAGTTGACAGGAAAAATTAATCTATGGACAAAGAAAAAACTTTTCCTTAAGATTATAGAAAATGTTTTTCTTTGTATTTGTCCTAAAATCAATCTAATGTCACACACACAAAAAAAAGTTCTTTGTCTGAAGTTACAGATTTTTCTTACTTTCATTACGCCGGCCTTAAAATCAGTCCATGTCCTTTTTTTTTTTTTTTTTTTTTTTTTTTGCAACTATAGGGTATAGGTAACTACATATTTCATTACCGATATGTTCAACCAACATTCTCGGCAATGAATGTTGTGTAGATTAAGTGCTTCATTTTTTTACAAATAATCACATTTATATTTTAACACATTTTGTGACACCTATGGATACTGCACAAAATCCGGGAAAAATGTTTCATCGGATTGTTCTGCTTTTTCTGTTAGTATAAAGTAGCTATAGTATTCGTTTTACCATTCAGACTTAATGCAAAGCAAGATGTGAGCCAAAATCTGTTTGTGTGTTATTGCTTTTTACGTACTTCTCACTGCAACAGGAATTGACATTCAGCTTCATCATTTGATTCCAACTTGAACTTTAAAATGCATATCCAAAGAATTGTACGTTTGCCTACAGAAACCTTGCGATTCACTTCGCCACTTTCTAAGTGCTTTCCAATCTTCAGACACTTATTCGCATCTTTGAGACTACAGTCAGACCTTCACTGGCGTATGCCGCAATCATTTGAAGCCCTAGCCTCGTAACACTAATAAATCAAACTGGGAAAAAAAAAAAAAACATACCCACGACACCTTTTTAACAGATCTACTAGAGTTTTTATATCGCGGATATCCAGATCTACTAGAGTTTATATCGCGGATATCCCGTCGATGCTTTCGCCGCGAAAAAAAACACGTGCGGATTTGCTTCTTTTGTCTAAGAGAATCAGTCTGGCCAGCGAAGACCAACGGGGCTCCTCCTAGTGGAGGGATGACGTAATCGTAACGCAAACAGCTCCAAAGAGACCTCTGTTCTGATTCGAAGACCTTTCAAGAGATCGTCTGCTAGCGTTTCCATGACAACACTAATGAGCGGCTGAAGGGGAATGCGGCGTTGCTTTGGGCAACGGTTGGCTCAGAAAAGAGAAGACTTAAGACTACATAGTCACTCGCATGCTTCGGCAGAAAACAGCACATGTTTCGCGAGAGTTGTTTTAGTCTGTGTGAAGTGTCAATGAATTAAAATCGGTGATATTATTTCTTAAATTCGTGGCTTTGTTGGATTCGAACTTTTTTTATACATGTTCTGAAAGCTTTCCTGAACATCTACTGTCAGAACTTAAAGAACTCTATGCTTCAAATTTTGATACAACTCAACTAAAAAATGAACTAAAGGTGTTTTATTCCCTTGATGAACACAAAAAGAAATCAGTAAGAGACATTTCTTGTTACATAAAGTTGAATAAATTGGATATAGTGTTTAGTGAGGTGTACAAATTAGCAGACCTAATATTAAAGTTTCCATCAACAACTGCAACTGCCGAAAGAAGTTTTTCTGCATTAAAAAGAATCAAGATATATCTTAGATCCACACAAAGGACAAGCACATTCGAGCAACTTGGCTATTTTGTCAATAAAGAAAAAAATCCTTTTTAAATATGAAAAAGTACTCGGAAGAAACTTCATGAAAACGTAACACTCAAGTTCACAACAAAAAGAAAGAAAAACGGAGTTCATGTACAAATAAGTGTTCAAATCCTAATCCTCACAATTATTTGCTATTATGTTGGCAATACTACGTACCTAAAATTTAGAAAAACAAGTTCTCTATTGCTTAACAACTAAAAAATAAACCGCAGTTTTAAAAAAATATTACTGTGGGGTGGGTTGGGGTGGGGCGGGGGACGGGTGAAATAGCTCAGGTCTCGAACCCAAGATACGCCACTGATTCTAACTGTAAACCGATTAAATTTCCGTGTGCCACGTTCACCACGGACAAAATGTGAAGTATTTGCTGTGCCATTCTGCAGCACTGACGATGGGAAAAACTCTCTATTATGCAAAATGTATAGACTTTACAACTCACTCGAAGAATGTCCAAATATTTTTAATGTAAGCTACGATTTCCTTTGCAAGGCATGTTTAGCAAGATTGTAATTATCACTTTTAATACACTCAGTAGACAAATCATTAGAGATAGAGGAGTGATGAGCAGTTGACATGGGCATCCCCCGTGCAGGGTGAAATAGACACAAACCAAACGCAGGCAATAAATACGCATTGGTCGCGCTGGCTCTTTTAAAGTTTTCGCCAATTTATTCGCCAAATTCAAGTTTTTATCGCCAAAGTGTTGTACAAAAAGGTACTCGCCAAAACGATTTTTTTTTTTTTTTTTTTTCGCAAATTGCGAAGATGGCAATCGGCAGCGCGACCGCTGAATATTATAGGTACGCAGCAGGGCTTCTCAACAGCGGCAATCGACGAACACGAGATGCATTGTCGGGGCAAGACAGATGGGTCATTCTATCTATCGCCCAAGTGGTAAGAACAAAGCCCTGGGTAAGAACCCTAGAGTTCAAGAGGGCAATCGTATTACGGGAAATACCAGCGCACAGAGAGTGGCCAACGCCACGCCGCTGATGACCAGAGTCAACGTCAGTGTTTCTATCAGGACTTTTGGGCAGAGGGGGGGGGATAAATGGAACCTTAAAGGGGGCAAGTTTTTCATTTGATATATATATATATATATATATATATATATATATAATATTTTAACTACTATATTTATATATACAGAAGTAATACTATATATCTAGCACAGTGGCGCATTTAGAGGGGGCCTCCCCCACGGAAAATGTTTCATTTTTTTGTTTTTAGTTAAACTGCGACTTACAATAGGAAAAAAAAATGCCTTCTTTAGTAAAAATGTATCAACTTTACACTAGAAAAAAATGCTTTAATTTTTCGTCAATTTTTCATTAACTTTAATTTTGTTCCAGATGGTGAATTTAAAAAACTTCCTTTTTTCGTCCCCCCCCCCCACCCCGAAAAAATTTCTATATACATACCTGTTATAGTAATTACTTCTTCAAACATTTCAAGAATAACAAACTGTTTTCAGCTAAAGGAGGGAAGGGGGATGGGTTCCGCAGGCTTCAAATTTTTATCTATCAAAATGCATTCAACGCACTCTTGTTCCTGAATCACGATTCCTAGACAATTAGGTATGATTAGTCTACTTATTATATTTTGAAGAATACCATGCGTCGTAATACACTTTTTAATAAAATAAACTATAACTAGTACCATTTGAACAAATATTAAAAAAAATATAATTGGAGAAATATTTGTAGCATAAAAAAGAAACGAAACTTTCTTTTTCATCATAGCCTGAATTTATTAAAATTTGGCTCGGTAACCTAAAATGTCTCGGGGGGGTCGTTTCCGGGAGGGCTTCGCCCCCCTGGATGTATGCCTGAAAGAAACACTGGTCAACGTTGACTATCCAGGCTGGTACAGACCGACCGCTTAACAACTGCGGCGCAAATTCACATCTAGGTCATATGTTGTAGGTCCCAGCAGCGTCAGCAAGCGAACGGTACGACGTACGCTGCATACTCTTGGCTATGAGAGCCGACGCCTTACGCGTGTGCCACTGCTGTCTGCTCGCCATCGCCTCGCCTAGCGCCGGGAACATAAAAACTCGACTTGTGCGTCTGTGGTCAGATGAGTCCCGTTTCCAGCGCGTGCCGAGCTGACGGGAGGGTGCTGGTGGGGCGTCGACAGAATTAAGCCATGGTTTCGTCTTTCAAGATCGGCTCTGTTCAAGGCGGTAGTGGCTCTTTGATGGTTTGGGAAGCCTTCCTTCTCATGGGACTAGTGTGTCTGGAGAGGTCTTTAACTGCTGCCTGCTACCAGCATGATGCTGGCTGATCACCTACACGCTTTCATGGCCATCGCGCATTCCGCGGCCGAAGGTCTGTTCCAGCAGGACAATGCGCCGCCTCATCGGGCCGCAACCACCCAGGCATTGCTCAAGGAACACTCATTTGAGTTTGGTACCATCCAGCAGCACTCAAAAGTCCCTGGATTAAAACCCTGTGGAAGCTCTCTGGGTTGTCGTGAAGTGGAACATCAGATCTATGGATCCTGGACCCAGGACTGGAGTTGTGGACAATGCTGCAACAGGCATGGCTGGCAATACCTCCGTCATTTGGTGGAGTCGGTGCGTTGGCATGTATAGGCTGTTATTTACACTACAGGAGGATCAACACACTATTAGATAGACATCTAATGTTTTGTACATTGAATGTTTTATACTAATATAAATGTACATCTCTCAAGAGGGAAAAATAAGGCCCATAATCTCAACTGAATATCCAAAATTACTGAAATTCACGTTGTAGTTCGGAGTAGTAAAATAATTCACAGTGCAGCAAGCAACCTTGAAGATATTGTTTTTGTTAAGACAATGAAGGCGGATTAGTAGCTTAATGCGTCTCACAGGCTGTACAGATAACAGTAGGTTATCTGTACAGCATGATCCCTGTCCTGGCAGTTTTCAGACGTCTGCATGTTTCAAAGTGAGTGAAGGAGGTGTTGTTCTTTTGCGTAACTGTTAACCGCCATCTTAAAACACCACACACTTACGTCTTAAACTTTTGTTTAGGACTGATCACAATTGACCACATTAATGACAGGGAGAGGTGGAGAATTCGACCCCCCCCTCACCCGTAAGCTGTACAAATTTTTCGTGGACGTTAGAGTGAATGCTAAATGATTTCATCTATACTTCGATTCACCCTAAGATGGCCGCCCCGGTGGCGCAGTGGTCTAAGCGATGGCCTCTGATCATTCGTCCGAACGGGGTCCGGGTTCGAATCCCGGTGAGGCATGGATGTTGTGTTTGTCTTACGGCACTGGCTCTCTCCCTTTCCTGGAACCAGTGATCCTAAATTAGGGACGGGCGACTGCTTATAGCCCATTGAGTTGCTCACGGTGGTCGTTAAACCTCCAATCACACACACTCACACACTCACTCTAAGATGACACTACAGTTTAAGGTACAAAAGCCTACGCACTCCCTGAGCCCTCGGTGACGGCCGAGAGTTATGTTCAACCGTGTCACTCCCCACTGTGTCCTGCTGTAGTAAACAGCTGTCAATCCCTTCCCCCATCAACTCAATGGCGTCCTTGTCTCCCAAACACTGCATATCTACGCATGCATGTGTTGGTCTAATTTTAAAACATTTCTGAAAATAGATCATTTTTAGATTTGTCTAAAATAACTATATATACTTATAAGCGAACAGTTAGGACAATATAAAGTACGATTCTGGGCAATAAATGCGTTGGTTTTCACAGAAAATGTTGGGAACTACTTTTAGTCGCGGCGATATAGGTTTCACGTACCTTTTCCCTTCAGTGTCATCTTAGGGTGAATCGAAGTATAGACGACAGCTCTGGAAGCATACCCTATTATTTCTCTAAAAATGTGGCTTGTAGCAATGCTGAGAGGTAGATAAAGAAAGTTCAGAAAATGTTAAACAAGGAAATTTTTGAAGAGATGGCTACGTGCGAAACTGAAGACATGGCGCTTTTTTTGTCTAAACTGACATTCATATGCGGCTGCCGTGTGCTGGGAATGTCAAGAATCATTTCTTCATGATGATTCATTTCTTAATAATTTCTACGATTTCAATGATCCAATTTCGGGAAAAGTGCCGTTCATATTTTCGTTAGACACCTTAATACAATGACACTGGGTTCTGCAATTTACGATACTTCGCCAAACTGGGAAGTTCGTGCTTTGTGTTTCTCTACATCACCCAAGCGTGACATGACAAAGATATGTTTGTGCTCCATGTGTGAATCATGTCTCACCCCATCTGGTACATCCCGACAGGGCTCGTTGAACGATTTCCCGCTTTCAATTGCTTACGTGAACGTCTGTGCGCATTAAACGTTTAATTTCGTTTCACTGTAGGTAGTCAACTATGCAGTTGTAACCGCACCTGTTCAGTAACAGAGTTTGCAGTTGGAACTGCAAAACATATTAGAATTGGTACAATTGTAACTGTTTAAAGCAGCAATTTAATTACGATTAATCAGTTTTTGGTTGCTTAAAATGTACTTCAGTTACTTCAAGTAGGCGAAGCAAGAAATTTGCCAAACTAGGAATGCTCAACATTTGTCCTCGAAAGTCGTTGACTGCACAGATCCTTCCAATGCAACGTTAACTTGGAGGGTGAAAGGGGAAATGGATACGATTCCAGGAATTGTCATTTTCTGTTTCTCCTCCAACATCCCCATATTCCATTACTCTCGTACACCTCTCTCCAACTGTCCTGCTAGAAATCCACTAAGTGGATTAAAGTGGCATTTTAATGTGAGTGAGCACCCACTCACAACTCTGCTGATGCGATCATAGCCATAGCCGCCTGGAGTGGATGGCCGGAAGAATGTCTTGCACAACTAACCTGTTCAGCATTTAATGTTCTCCTTCCCTATTGCTTTTCTGTCAACATTTTTCCACTACAACTCTGCTGATGCTATCCAAGCGATAGCCGCCTGGAGTGGGTGGCCGGAAGAATGTCTTGCACAACTAACCTGTTCAGCATTTAATGTTCTCCTTCCCTATTGCTTTTCTGTCAACATTCTTCCACTCGCACGCCAGGATTCCCCTGGCGATTTTGCCCTGTGTGCCACCATTTTTATGCCTCCATTCCATAAGAGCGAGAGGTCGATTTTCTGTGCCTCGTTAAATATGGAATCTCATTAATTTTTGTTGCTCTTAATTAAACCCGGGAAGTAAAGACATTAGCTTTGAATTAACATTATACCAAACAAAAGTTCCTGTTTTGCTCCTTTAATCCCAGCCGTCGTTAAATCCGGAACCGTTATAAGCGGGTTCTACTGCAC
This sequence comes from Macrothele yani, assembly GCA_039090855.1. Lineage (NCBI taxonomy): Eukaryota > Metazoa > Arthropoda > Arachnida > Araneae > Macrothelidae > Macrothele > Macrothele yani. Next base: position 34,702,050 of record CM077024.1, on the reverse strand, counting down.
TACCAACTTCATCATCTCCCTTTAAACCACGAAGTTTTTTCCCTTTCATGTATGTGTCGGCAGGGGTCGCGCTACCGATCGCATTCTTCACAATTTGCGAAAAAAAATCGTTTTGGCGATGGAAAAAAGCTTTGGCGATTACCTTTTCGTACTGTTAATAACACTTTGGCGGAAACAAATTGAATTTGGCGACTAAATTCGAAAACTTTAGAAAAGCCCCAGACATACACAGAGAAGAATATAAACTGTTATAAAAGTCCCAAGAATCCACCAGAGTTCAACAACATCATTTCTGAGAAGAGTTTTCCTTTCTGCGACGTAAAAACTTTAGACTTCAAAATCCTGCGAGTTCTCTGAAATACGCAGAGCCAGGGGGAGGGGATCGCGCTGCCGATCGCATTCTTCCCAATTTGAGGGGGGGATTGTTTTGGCGATTGATAAAAAGTTTTGGCGAAAATATTGGCGATTACGTTTTTTGATGAAGTCCGAGCAAAAACATTCATTAATTTTCATTCGATTTGGTAACTGAAAAATGAAATTCAAATGTTACTTTTTTTTATTGTTTGCAATAAAAAACGCGCTTATAGCGTTGCAAAATCCGTTTATTTACTAGTGTAAGACGTATATAGATTCGCCACTGGGAGGCTTTTTCAAGGCAATAGGTAGATATAAAATGACGTAAAATGTCTACCTATTGTCTTGAAAAGGCCTTTTGCCTGAAAAAGCCTCCCAGTGGAGAGCAAAAGCTTGGCGAATCTATATACGTGTTACACCACTAAATAAATGTATTTTACTAGGGTATAAGCGCATTTTGATTGTGTACAGTCTGGTGTACTTTGAGCTAACATTCATTGTTTACCATTGCGCGCGAGACGAAAGGCGATTACGTGAAAAGAGTGACGCAATCGCTGATGTAAGACCTAGTACGACACTTTATGTATGTTTTTACGATTTTTATAATTCCAGTGGAGGATGGAAAAAAAAGCATTGGCGATTTCAGATTACATTTGGCGAATGGGTTGGCGAAAACTTAAAACAAGCCAGAGCAACCCCTGCGCAGAGCATCAATTTTTTTTTTCCTTTTGTAGACTTAGCGTTCTTTCCACATTTAGAAACAACACGGGGGCAGCCGAACTATTTCATATCACACATAGTTAAATAGGCTACGTAAAAAAAAAAAAAAAAAAAAACCTGACTGTTTCTTTATTCGAAAACTAAACAACTAAGATGATGATGTGTTACTGAAACTGGTTATGTGAAATATCAGTGAGAAAAGAAGGGGGTTAGACAACAATGAATTTCTTCACTCCAGGAGTGACTCATCCACAAAAAGAAAAGAAACCAAAAGAAATATAAAAATAGGCAGTGGTCATTGTTCTATCAAAACGTATCATTATCAAGGTTAAAATAACCTTAAACTTCCTCGTCAAATACGGTTGCCTTCGAAAATCTAGTTTCGCCAACACAAACACATTCACAGCTTTTTCTGTTCAGCAGAGGGGATATGATCTATTCTGAAGAAGCGTGAAAACGTCTGTTTCTCTCTCTCTCTCTCTCTCTCTTCCCAACTGTTTATTTCTGTTTCCTCATACACCCCCAGCATTTCATTCGGTTAATGTCATTTTGTTTGGCGGGCGCGCGGTCCTCCTCCATTACCGGGAATTTTTCCGCGATGTTGATCACTGGCCTCTATATTACAATTCGAAAATCGTGAACATCAAGAACCGCTTTAGTGAATAATCAAGCGGGGGCGATGACCGTCAAATCGTGACGCGTGAAATGATGCAACACTCGCCGCACAAAGAAACAATTTTCACGGTGATTGTGGTTATATTCCTAGGCCGTCAATTCAAATTCAAATTTATTTTCCACGATAAGAACCACGCGAAATGGATGCTTCCTGGTTGAAGAAATAATATATAGTCCGCCTTTCCGACTGTGATGTATATAATGAACAACAACAATAAAATACTGCAAGAGTAAAGGCGCACAAATGTGTTTAGACCTTATTTCACAGTCAAAACACAGCGATACCATATCTACGTATTTCTGGTTCAAGAGCTTAGAGACATGTGACTGAAGACGTCTGTTTTAGTTAGTTCCGTTTACAGTGGTTTATACGTTTTTCTAGGGGATGGGTTAAAAACATATAAATGTAAAAAATATTTATAAACGAAATTTCAAAATGTTAAATACTATAAAATTTATGCTTAAAAGGAATATAAGATGTTCTTTAATCATGATTAATTTGAAGTCGAATTGGCAGCGAAAGAAAAAAAGGGCGTTACAAATTATAATATATTTTATCACATTGCAAAATTCACGAAAAATCAAACTCCTCTTTTAATGACTTTACAAAATTCTCGATTCTAAATTAAGTGAAGTCCTCACAACTAAGGATTTGAGATCAGTGCTTCAGTATGAAACTCGTGAACTAATAGCATTTTTTTTTTTTTGTCTGAAGATCCTGTGTGCATCCATTTGAAACCAGGATGTTGAATATTGATGATAAGTCTAGGATTCTATTACGCCAGGAAATGGTGGATGGAATCACAAAGTTACGTCCCAGTGATTTATGAAAAATTCTCATCACAAATTGCTCCCGAAACATTTGTCGGAAACACAGGTCAGACGAGATAACTGACGGGCACACAAGGTGCAAAAAACGGGGTCACAGTTACGCCCGTTCTTAAAAGCCATCCAAAAAAGGTTCCGAGAGCAGTATTATATTCCAAAAAACAAGCGAACACACGGACGGCAGAGAGCTAACGTTGTGTTCGTGTAAAAGTTTTCTTTTTTCGAGTTTTAACGACCACTGTTAGCACGTCAATGGGCTATAAGCAGTCGCCCGTCCTTAATTTAGGGCTACTGGTTCGAGGGAAGGGTGAGAGCCAGTGCAGTGCGTAAGACAAACACAAAATTTGTGCCTCACTGGATTCGAACCCACTGTCATAAGCCAGCACTTGATCCACTGCGCCACCGTGGCGGCGGTAAGAGTTGCTTGCTGTCTCTGAAAGCCATTCTGGAAATCTGAATAACATGGTCTCAAACGCTTTGATATAATATCATGTACGCAGATGTTACAGCATTCGTAAATTTGTTTTTATAGGAAACGGAGCAGACGTTAGCCTATTTTACAGATCAAATTTTCGCCTAATATTGCCTCACAGTATTTTATATCCTGTCAGGAAACAACGTTGGAAATATTAGTGGAATATTAATTTAATTACGGTCAAAGGTTTTACGGAAATACAACAACAATTGTGAGGGGAGGTGCGGATGTAGCAGATGCTGCCGTGATATTTAAATTTTGCACGCTCAAGTTATCGCAAAACCGTGGCGAAGTTTTGAATTTATCTTGAGAATGGAAACGGCCTGTTTCATCCAGCAAAGATGATAAAAATCAACGTGCGTGCAAGCATGAATCTGGGTTTAAAATCGTGCTCTCAGAACACCGACAGCATCAGTTCTGACCAAGTATGTATCCTACATGAACACACATGCATACAAGTGCTGAGGCCTAATGATACAAGAGATAAGGTAGCGATAAAAGCAGAAACTGGGAAAAAGTTCCTGTAATTTCGGCACAAACCCAGTTACGAGTTTTAATCGTGAGATCATTAAAGCACAGTGTAATAACACAGTGTGTCCTTTTCCTTTCATTCTCGTGTTTTCTGCGTCTAATCACTGATTAACTGATTCTTGATCTAGTAAATCCGACATCCTGCAGCCTTCCCCAAATGATAAGACAGGTTTATCACGTGTTTCGAATTAAATATTTCTATTAATCTAGACGATTAAAAAAAAAAAAAAAATTCGTGAAGTTTAGCAACGACAATTCCAATGACACCTTTGTGGAATAAGAAAGCTAGTTCTATAATTATTATTAATTTTTGTCAAAAATAATGAACAAACAAATAACCGCAGTTGGGTTTCTTCGTTTGCTTTTTTCATGCCCTTACACAAAAAGTTCTTGACGCTTAGTCCCTGTTGGGTCCGGGTTCAAATCTCGGTGATGCATAGATGCATTTGTCTTACAGCACTGGTTCTCCCCCTTTCCTGGAACCAATGGACCTAAATTAGGGACGGGCGACTACGTATAGCCTACTGAGCTGCTCACGATGGTCGTTACCACCCCCCCCCCCCGAAACAAAACAAAAAACCCCTAACCTGTATACAGTTCGCGCATGCGAGGATTGGAATTTCACAATGTGATATATCCAATGCGCCAAAACGATAATGTAACGTTTCTTTTATTTTTTATTTTATTGGTGGTTTAACGACCACCGTGAGCAACTCAGTGGGCTATAAGCAGGGCGATTGCCCATCCCTAATTTAGGGTCACTGGTTTAAGGAAGGGATAAAGTCAGTGCCGTAAGACAAGCACAACATCCATGCCTCACCGGGATTCAAAACAGGACCCTTATCGGACAAATGGTAGTAAGCCAGCGCTTAGACCACTACGGCAAATGTAACGTTTTTGGCTTGCTAATGCTTACCAAGGACGGCGTTCAGTGCTTCACGAAGCCAAATTGGAAACACAGAGCAAAACAAGATAAGTTATTGCCAGATCCTCACAGTCAACATCTAAAATTCAGATTTGTCATTGTTACACAGACGTATCGAAAAGCGAACCCTGGGGGGGGGGGTCCTGTCTACGCTAATAGGGATGGAAAAAAGTAGAGAAAAGCATGAATTACACTGGCGGAAAGTGAAAAAAGAACACCAAGAAGGATATGTCTGATACCAACGAAATTTATACAGCATAATAACGGAATACAGAGGATAACGTGATCAAAACATTATGGTAAAATACAGCAGTATTTGCTGGTAAACTGAAAAATAACATTTCCATGTAACATGGTTAGTACGAGGTTGAATCGCCATGAACTTCGTCGCACTGTACAATTCTGGCATGGAATCTGTTGTACAGATGTTGGATGTAAGTTTGGGGTATTGAGTTCCAAGCATCCTCAACCTGGACGCGTAAATCGGGGATGGTCGTGGCTGGCCGTGGAGACCGGATAAGTCGTTGTCCCATAAAATCCCACACGTGCTCAATGGGGGACAAATCCGGTGAACGTGCAGGCCATGGAAGTTGTCTCACACCCTGAAGTGCATGTTGCGTTGCACGTGCCGTGTGTGGGCGTGCGTTATCTTGCTGAAAAAAACCACGATGGACCAACCTTACAAATGGCACAACAACGGGCTGAATGATGTTGATGTAGGAGGTGATGTTTAACGTACCCGGTACAAACACTAGTTGTGTACGGGAGTGATAGCTGATCGCTCCCCACACCAGGAGACCAGGTGTAGGCCCTGTGTGTCGCTGGCGGATACAAGAAGGGTGGAGACACTCCCCCGTGCGTCTGCGAACATGCATACGGCCATCGGAGGCTCCCAAGCAGAATCTGCTTTCATCGCTGAACACGACAGATCGCCATTGCGTTCTCCAGTGCAGACGTTGGCGACACCACTGCAGCCGTTCCTGACGGTGGGCTGGAGTCGGAGGTACACATGCCAGATGCACACGTGCACGTAGTCCTGCATCCAGTAGACGGTAGGGATTGTTTGCACAGTCACCTCAGGTGCAACGGCAGCTCGGATTTGCGTCGCAGTGGATGCTCTGCTTGACAACGCCGCTCTTCTTATGCGTCGATCCGTCCGCTCATCAGTCCGTCTGTGACTCCCGGTTCCACGTTTTCTCGTGCGGGAATGTTCCTCGGACCATCTACGCCACCATCATACCACCACCGATACTTCCCGTCCAATTCGCTCCGCAATACGACGATACGACCACCCGGCCTCACGGAGTCCGACTAGACTACCTCGCTCAAAGTCCGATAGCTGCTGAAATCGTACACGGCTTCCATGTCCAGGCATTGCAGCTTCTTCAGCTTCTTCGCACGTGTCCGTACGCCGACGACTGATTGCATTCATTTCGCCGTACTCCTTAAATACCACCGACGATAATTTGCATATTATGCCGTGCTGTGGCGTAAGCGCTCACCGGTTGGTCCCGAAATTAACATCACACCTACGTAAACTCGACCCCATTAACATATGTAAATTTCATGATCGTCCGCCAATTCCTTCTTGGTGTTCTTTTTTCACTTTCCGCCAGTGTATATGAAAAGGCTATTTATATGTATTGCGGCAGCGTTGCATAGTCTTTTACACTTTCTTTATCAAAATAATCGAATTAAATTCCAAAATGTGAGCAACAGCTGCAAAATCACTATTTTTTTCATGCTGGTGGCTTGCCTGCTTTCCGAGCAAATGAGCGTAAAGAATACTTAACACGCACTACTAGAGAACTGTATGAATTTGAAGCTCTACTTGACCTCTTTTAATAACACACCTTATATCAATAAACCACTTGATACACTGTAAACATAAACAAACGTTGACGTAAGCAACTCACACTCGAAACACAGACGAAAAAAGAAACACATCAACTCACTCTTGCACCGCTACTCCAAACCTCTCTACAGCACGAGAGCAAAATGACAGAGACTCAGCTCGGTGGAGCCATCTATTGTCTACAATAACAACAAATGAAACTAAGTATTGTACAGAGCATAATGCATTTTTCTTTAAGCATCCGATGTACTTGCGCCCCAAATTTTCTGCGCTTTCCAGACAGAAATTATCGTATCTCAGTCGGGTTACACAAAAGCTACAGCACAAAACAATTTCTTTCTCTCCTCCCCTCATCTCAGCAGTTCTGACCATAAACCTGCCAAATGTGATAAGCGCTCTTTTCTAAACCTTCATTCTGGGCTCCATAACCCAAGGCAAGAAGTACTAGCTCCCCAGATACGGACATCATGCCACTGTGTAAACGTAAATTTTCAACCATCTCTCTCCTTTCTTAGGTTTGTCAACATTGTTATAGCTCTTTTATACGGTAGCCAGTCAGAAAGGATTAGTGACAATCATCCCTCTATATGACCACTTTGAATAACAACGGTAAGGAGAAAGTATCGTTTTTGATGCGCATTCGGCCCACTACTTAGACATGAAATACAAACATATATTCGTTCGAACTGATTTTAGCCCATTTTGCTAACCCGAGTTAATTCGTTCCAGCCGGTTAAAAGTTAGTCTGAATAAAATATTTCGAAAAAGAGACTGAGCACTTATGTTTGCAGGGGTCGCGCTGCCGATCGCCATCTTCGCAATTTGCGAAAAAGAAATCGTTTTGGCGATGGAAAAAGATATTTGGCGATTACCTTTTCATAGTGTTATAACACTTTAGCGAAAACAAATTGAATTTTATTTGGCGACTAAATTGGCGAAAACTTTAGAAAAGCCAGCGCAACCTCTGGTTTGGATTGCTAAATTTACTAAAAAAACTTTCCAACTTTGATCATATTTAGCAATGCAGCTAACAATTCCTCTTTGAAATGTTCGCTGATACTTTCGTAATTCACGAATGCCTGGTATTTCAAAAGGAATATCGATTTGCGTTTATTCCATTTTTTCTCATAAAAGTAGCCGCTTGCTGACGTTTTTCATTCGAATGTTTATGCAAATGTTATTGCACCAAACATTTTCTCTGCTCCCGTAAAATCTGCTAAATTTTGAATTTACGATGGCTGATTAATACGCAACTTCCGATGAACTTTGGCGGCAGTTTAGGGTTATGCAAATCGGTGTCTCCCAACGACATTACACTCTCCTGACTAGAGAGCGTTGTTTGGCACAAGAGTTTGAATAAAGAGGCAAGGCTTCCTATGTTTCGGTCAGCAAAGGTGATCGGCCGATTAGAGATATGTCTCCCAACGTCATTACAGTCAATCTCTTCACTAGAGGGCGTTGTTTGGAACAGGAATTTGAATGAAAAAGTAACATGATGGAGAACAGATTCAAGTATGAAATGGCTTTTCGCCTGAAAACATGGTCTCACTCGGAGGTACGCGAGGCGGTTAGTTAATTTTTTTTTTGCAGCTACCTAAAGCAAACACTTTACTAGTTCTTCTTACATTGGAGTCTCCACACACGCCACGTTGCTGTTTGCTGTTTACGTAGAAGGCCTCTGAGACTGCGTTTTTCATTCGTCAAAGCACTCTACCCGTGTGAGAATGTTGAACACGGCTCTCACGCCCTCCGGACGCTCATGACTTTTAAAACCAACGTAGAGGTGAAGAACTATCGACAGTTTTTGATATTTAAAAAATAACAGTCGACAGTTATCAGCAGTACTATCGATGGTGGGTTGGCAAAGTTTCTCGGGAGAAAAGAGGAACTGGGTTTGGGACAATCAGGCTTACTTTTAAGATTCTTTGGGAAAAACAGCTGAATGATGTTTTCAATGATCCCTAAGATGCCCGACGCCTTGTAGTTCTTCCCGCAGAGGTTACATTTTGCGAAGACCTCATCAAAACGAAAATAATGCTGCACAAAACATATTTTACATTTACCCATTATCACTTATTACTTACTTTCAAAAATAACTGCTTCAGTACCTGGCGCACGTTTAAACTTCCAGTACAAACAACGAGAACAACGCTTTTGTCTTTGTCTTTATCGAACTGAAACGTACCTCATGAATGTTACACGTTTCGTACTGGTGGTATTCTCACCAAATACCTTCTGTTTCTGAAGTCACTTTGTTCTAAAACTGCCGACAGTACGTTTAACTGACGTACTTGTCTATGACATCAGACTGTCTTTAACATTCCCTTGAACAAATGTACTTGTCATTGTGTCACCCTGTTATTTTCACGCCCTCGTTACATTTCTACAACTTAGTTAACCTGCATTATATTTGAATCTCTTGCCTGTTGGATTGTTGTTCTAACGCACAACAATTCAACAGGCAATGCCTCATTTTGGTTGGCATTTCTAATCACTGCAGTTTTTCTGTTGTACATGATCGTGTAATGTGATGTAACATTCTGAACCTTCAAATGCAGAATGCGGACTGATACAAAGAATTGTTGACTCGAGACTTGAAGTTCCATGCACGGGAGAGCAGAATGAACTATTGACTATTGGAGAGACGTGTGGAAGCTGGCCAAGTTTAATTATTCTAAGATTGTTAATTGTTTAATGAAGTAGAATAGTAATCGTAACACTTAATTTGTATATGTACGAGTGAAATTGTAAATAAATTACTTGTTTTATAACTGGCAAGTCTATGACGTTACAGTGGTTCTTTATCTACGTTATGTCAACAACGTTACGAGGGTCCAGTGTACCCTGTTTCTCATCATTTACTATATTGTAATCATGTTTGTTCTGCCCTCGTGTGTTTGTTGTTACGGGCATCTTTAGTTTTATTGTATTTTTGTGTTGTCTATTTTATTTCTTTTAATAAACTGGGTATGCTAGGCATACCTACCGTTTTTATCCACTTTCGCTCTGAGTTTGAGTAAACGTGAAGAACAACAGTGTGCAAAAGCCGCATACCCTCCCTGTTTACTCTCTCGGTTACAGTTAACTTTAATTTCGCATTGTCATCATGTATCAATATGGCTGGTCTCGATCTTTTCGACAGCAATATAAATGAGCGTTCCAATCATTAATGCCATCGCTGGAAGCTGAATAGTTTACACTCACAGCATTGAAAAAGTAAAATTATCGATAGTTGAGAAAACCTATCGATGCACCATCGATATAACGAGTTGGACAAAACTATCGATGCACTGAGTTGGACAAAACTATCAATGTTATCGATTGTGCCATCGATAGTACGTCCACCTATAGACAACAGACTTCTTGCAGTTCGCGATGGTGCTCTTCTGCTAGAGCATTCCGCGTCCAGAGAAGCCTAATCACTGCGCGTACATCCGACTGAGACTACGTTTCCAGGAGGTTCGTGACTTTCACTTGAATCTGTTTTCCACAACACAGCACGCTGTCTTCTTATTCAACAACCCTCGGTCAAAGAAAACCCGGCTAGTCAGGAGAGTGTAATGACTCATGAATGGAATACGGGGTTTGTTTTTTGTTTTTTTTTATTGGAGGTTTAACGACCACCGTGAGCAACTCAATGGGCTATAAGCAGTCGCCCGTCCCTAATTTTGGGTCACTGGTTCCAGGGAAGGGAAAGAGCCAGTGCCGTAAGACAAACACAACATCCATGCCTCACCGGGATTCGAACCCTGACCCCGTTCGGACGAATGATCAGAGGCCATCGCTTAGACCACTGCGCCACCGGGGCGGCGAATACGGGGTTACACCATATAATCCAAATTTTGAAGATGATAATCCGTTTTTTTTTGGTGCAAATATGACAAGAATGGTAAGTCAGATATATTCAAATTAATCGGAAACTTGAGACTTGGTCGTTCTGGGTGGTGTAGCGGTCCGGGTATTATCTGGGAGACGTGGATTCGATCCCCGTTCCAGGACGACGAAATTTTCAAGTTTTCGGGTATTATCTGACTTACCATCCTTGTCACATTTACACAAAAAAAAAACCAAAAAAAAAAAAAAACCCGAATTGTCATCTTCTAAACTTGGAGTGTAATGACGTTGAGAGACACAGATTTACATACTTTCAACACCTAAGATAATCGGTAGTTATTTATTGATCAGTGTACGTATTGAACTTATTTTTGTGGCTGCATATTGCTGTTCAAGCAGTTTGACCACAGCAAATGCAAGTAAGTGTGCCTGTTATCCTCACGAAAAAGGAAAATTTACCAGGTTCGGTACTTACACTAGGAGGTCGAAGTAGGAACGCCATGACAACATACAGTAATGTTTTTCATTTGATATAGAAAATAAACGTTTATGAATGCAATATTTTTAAATAAAAAATACAGAGTGATTGTTAACTCCTTCAACAAAGCAAGAGGTTTGATAGTACACATCAACACGAATAATATTTGCAACGGGTCTCATGTGATGTTTGCACGGTAATATCACTGAACGGGTTCGGCTGCTTTTTTAAATGTTTGCTCCTCATCGTCTACACATGTGTTCAGCGCACCTGATTTGCATCTTGTGCTTCTCATGTACTGGTTGGAACTCCGTGTGCCTGCTGGACGTTTTTCGAACGTGCTCTTTTCTGGCACTTAGTAGTGGAATGCGGCTCTAGGTTCCATTGCAAATATTGTTCGTTTTGATGTATACTATCACTTCTCTTGTTTTGTTGAAGGAGTTTACAATCACCCTGAATAATTATGCAATGTCTGTAGTTCGACTATTGTATTTCAGTACAGCCATGTGTTCACGTTAATCATCTGAATCTTTATAAACCAAAGTGAATACAATCTTTGTGTGGACTTTTGGTATCGAACTTGGAAAATAGGTAAGAATTTTTGCCCAACGTGAACAGAACAGAACGCCTTTTGCTCAAAATATATCTTCCAAAGTCAAGAACCCGAAGCACTGCTTTAAAAAATGCATTCCAGAGAGAGAGAGAGAGAGAGAGAGAGAGAGAGTTGCTTTCCAAGGTTTCTCCGCATGAAATCACTACTTGCTAATTTTTTTATGAAAATATGGACACAAAATAAATAACTGCAAAGTAGATTATTTACGATCTTCCTGATTTTGGAGGGGATAATCTGCTTTAGGCGTGTTTGCCCCGTTCGCCCCGACTGGATCTGCAAGCGAACTTAACTTAAATTTCATGATTCTTTTTAACCTCTAACCTCTCTTGACTTTCCTGACCTGAGAGACTTCCTGATATTTAAACTCTTCGTTCAGAAATGCGTACGCATTTAAAAATCCATGTTTCAGCGCGCAACCTTCAAACTAGATCAGGAAAGCGCTTCGAGTTTGATGGTTTATCTGAATTTCAATTTGCTTGATTTTAGAAATGAAAAACTACGAGCATCACGTCCCGGTGACACAGTGGTCTAAATGCTAGTTTCTAACCGTTAGTCCAAGATGGGTTCAGGTTCGAATCCCGGTAAGGCATGGGTGTTGTGCTTGTCTTATGGCACTGGCTGGCTCTCTCCTTTCACTGGAGTCAGTGTCCCTAAATTCTGAAGGGGCGACTAAGTATTGCCCTTCGAGTTGCTCACAGTAGTTGTTAAACCCCCAAATAATAAAAACTATGATCTTACTGCAAAAGCATTTTGTGAACAATTTTTTGTTGCACGGCTTTTTAAAACCAAATTGATTCAATTCATACGCAAGCGTCCATAAAACGAAAAACGGAAAAGTTTACCGTGAAACTAGAACAACTTCTTTAGCTTTTCTATTTTCTCGGTAAAGTTTTCAAACATTGTGTCACCGGGATGGCCTGGATGCTTCGTTGAGGATGGTTGAATTCGCTTTCCTTCTTGTGATTTGTGAGGATTTCGGTTAATAAAAAAAAGTGCTAATGTGGTCTTTTTTTATATATTTTTTTTTTTTTTTTTTTTTCAGATTTCAAAACTTCGATCTCCACAAAGTCACAGTTACCTCCTTGAAAATAACACATGGGCATCTTATAGATGTTAACTTATATTTCTCTGCAAAGCTGAAGCTGTATTAACTTGACGTATTAAACTTAGAAGAAGTTTCTGGGCAAAGTAATTTTGTTGATGAGTAAACTTGAGTTCCTATACTTCTGGGAAATTCTGAAAGTGTGTGCCCACGGGAAATTCCTTCTAAGGTTTTCAATGATGGCGAACCATCGAATGAGCTTGAAGACGCAGGGAATCAACTTCTTTTACTTGTTCGTGAATGAAAAATATAAACAACAATAATAAAAAGCCGATTTTTGATTTCCTCTTCTAAAACTAAAATTTAAATTCGAATCGAGCGGAATGGATTATTTGAACCATCCATATACACACATACATGGCGTTTTTCGTAAGTCGCACAAGGTTCAAATAATACTTTCTAGTTTTACTTTATAAATCCACTTCCAAGTTTCGCAAAAAGACGGATTTTTTTTTGCTTTCAGTTCCATAAATTAATGTTTTTATTTCGGCTATACTTCAAAGCTACCACCTGTTGGATTGCAAACATTCTTACAGCATTCATTAGCTAAAACCGCGAGCGATCAAAATTATACTCACATATGAGAAACGTTCTAAAAGTTCGTTTTTTAACCATTTGCTTTTTCTGAAGGTAGTTGTAAGATTCTACAGCAACAGTATTTGTCATTTTCTTGTAGGACTTCCGTCCACAGTGAGTAGAGGTTTAGGTCCCAGCCACCTACAGCGAGATCGCCTTTTGGGAAGGACACAGAAACGGAAGGAATGAGAGCAAGTCTAGCGACTTTGACAGAACAGTTTGTAGTGAGATTAGAGTACAGTAGATGGCGCCACCGTACAAGTACGATATTGCACATAGAGAGGTGAGAGAATTTCAGGGGGGGCATAGGAAAGGATACCCATTTAACCAGTGGGTCCAGCCTGGGGGCCGTCACTTAAGGTGCTCGTCCGATGCACGGCGGATATTCAGCGATTGTTAGTAAATCCCACCATCTCTGAAAGATCAGCCCAGGCTTGAACCTGAGGACCTTGCAATGATAGTCTGACTCGCTAACCGCTGAGCCATCCGCGGCTCAGTTGTAAGATTCTCTAATCCGGTTCAGATATATCCGTTCTAATTTCTTTGTTCACGCCATTTTCCCAGAGTCGTCAAGATAGTCAGATTCTGAGTCATCCATCATCCCTGCTGAAGCGTGAACTTTGCTTTTCTTTAGTAAAAAAATGCAGTACTCGAATAAATGATTGAGCAGAGGCGTTTTCTTCCTTTCAGACGATGCGCCAAGTCACACTTTCCAGAGTGCAAAGAGGTGTTTTCCTCTGTCAAGATAATGCATCGAGTCACACTTCCTAGATTGTGAAGAGATGCTTTCCTCCTTCAAGATAATGCATCGAGTCACACTTCCTAGATTTTGAAGAGATGCTTTCCTTCTTCAAGACAATGCATCAAGTCACACTTCCCACACTGTGAAGAGGTGCCTTCCTTATTCACGACAACGCACGGATTCACACTTCACAGATTGCAAGAGTTGGTGTTCTCCTTCAAGAAAATGCATCGAGTCACATTTCCAGATTGTGAAGACGTGTGTTCCTTTTAAAAACAATGGGCTGAGTCACACTTCCCAGATTGTGAAGAGGTCTTCCCCATTCAACACACAATGCATCGAGTCACAATTCCCAGATTGTGAAGAGGTCTTTCCCATTCAACACAATGCATCGAGTCACAATTCCCAGATTGTGAAGAGGTCTTTCCCATTCAACACAATGCATCGAGTCACACTTCCCAGATTGTGAAGAGGTCTTTCCCATTCAATACAATGCATCGAGTCACACTTCCCAGATTGTGAAAAGGTCTTTCCCATTCAACACAATGCATCGAGTCACACTTCCCAGATTGTGAAGAGGTCTTTCCCATTCAATACAATGCATCGAATCACACTTCCCAGATTGTGAAAAGGTCTTTCCCATTCAACACAATGCATCGAGTCACACTTCCCAGATTGTGAAAAGGTCTTTCCCATTCAACACAATGCATCGAGTCACACTTCCCAGATTGTGAAGAGGTGTGTTCTTTTAAAGAAAATGTACTGAGTCACACTTCCCAGATTGTTAAGAGGTGCCTTCCTCATTCAAGACAACACACCGATTCACACTTCACTGATTGCGAAGAGGTGCTCTTTTCCTTTAAGACAATGCATTGAGACAGACTTTACAGACTGTAACGAAATGTTTTTCTCCTTCAACACAATGTACCAAGTGACACCTCCCAAATTGTGAAGACCGCGTCAAAAGCACGACAGGATTTGAGTTTCTTCAAGACCCACCCTATTTCTCCAGCCCTTGCACCTGGGGACTTCTAATTTACTTTCCAAGTTGAAGGAAAAGCATGCGTGGGAAACCATATATATGGTAGGCAATTAATTAGACTGAGTTGGTCGCAGTTGTGGATGCATGATTGAAAGACCAAGATGAAGATTTCTTTTTCTTTCCCGTGACCAAGGCACCAGAGAAATGAGTTGCAGTGGCCGGAAGATATGTCGAAAAACAGAAAGAAACCATAATGGCACATCTTTCGTGCAGGCGTTAGAATATTAGCGTTTAGAAAGACTCACGTGTTTCGATTTTCCGGACAGTGTTCTCCTCCGCTAGGAGGTGTTGCATTTATATTTGCATTTCACATATTTACGCTTGCACAGTAACTTTTTTTTTTTTTTGCATCCGATTTCTACCGACTTGAAAGCGCTTTTCCATACGCTCTCCAGTTTACGCAAGGTGGAATAAAATTCGATGTCACGTCGTTACTACTGATTGCAAAATCTAAAATAAATAAATAAATGAACAATTCGTGTGAAAATTCGGTAGCAGTTCCTAGTTTCTGAAAATTACATTAGCACGGCCAATATCAAACACTGCGTCAATAGCAAAAAATTGAGCCCGAATTTTATGTTTTATTACTAACCAAACCTGACTGTTGTTGTTGCTGAGCTATTAAACTTAGATCCTTTGAACTGTTTTATGAATCAAGAAAGTCCAAGGAAAAAAACAGAAATGCAACGCTGGATGCCCATAAAAAAACATGCAACGGAGCATCATTTTACATACCAAAAGAATAAGCGCCTACTAGTTATAAATGAATGTCGCTTGCTGTATATATCTTAATAACAGAACTAGTGTTTAACAACACTACACTGTACATATGCACCCAGTAATTTTGATGAATTTAGGCCTATTAACAGTCAGTATTAGATTTATTACTGGCCAAACGTTATGAAAACACCATTTAAAGAGATATTAAACGATTTAATTGTGGAATTAAGTGTCAGACCAGATTTATTACTGTGCAGTATTCTCGGAATACTGCTCAAAGCGATACTGAGGGATTTCACTGCTAAGGAACGCAAAAAAAAAAAAAAAAAAAATGAAATAAGGAAAGAAAATATCACGAATCCCATCTTTGTAGTTTGAACTGCTGTAGCAAGCGTTGGTAAAATTTGATCGCGGTTTAAAATTAGCATTTGCCATGGACATGCGGACGTAACCACAGGGTGAAAATTGATAAAAGCCCTGAAATATTCTGCACGGTAATCATACCTTTCAGCGAACTAATTCATTCTGAGCCATCACGACAGAAGTCACTGAAGTGTTTAAGCTGCAATTATGGGCATTTAAAACAACATCCGCGCCGTTATGATTAGTTCGGAGGAAATGATCGCGGTACGAGCGTTCGGTTCGAAAGTTATGGTCTCAAAAACAAACAAAATGAATAAACGCGAAGGTGAAATTGAGCATTTGCAAACATACAGGTATTAGGGAGAATGAGAAAGGTCACAAAAAAAAATATCTTTAAATAAAAACAATTAAATGGTAAAGGAGAAAGGTCTCTTTGCTTGCTATTCAGCATATGAAAGCATATCTCTCAACATCCAATCTCATATTGTTTGCTATTGTTTTGTTTGCGTTAAATTTCAAATAAATTATTGGCATTCATCACTGGCTCATTACAGATGGCAAGACCAGGGGGCATTGGCTACCGGGGAACGGGGAGCGGTTGCCCTCGCAAAACGGTCGTACTTGGGCAGTAAATTCGTGCTCTTGGGGTTAAAAAAAAAAAAAAAAAAATAGAAGTGCACAACACACGAATTATTAATTTACTGAATATTGTAACTGAAAAATAAAGTTCCGCACTTCAGAATTTTGTTTTTTAATGACTTTAGCTAGCCGCTTACAGTATTCCGCGTAGCAACCCACGGTACAGGGAAAACCTACTCTGTACTTTGTGATGAACCACTAAGGTTACGCAAGAGTCAAAACGGCAAGTTGCGGCGATTTAAGCCAAGGTCGGTGCAGTCCAGTCGGGAAAATAACTGGCTCCGCAGCGGGGAAACTTCCGTTAGCGTCCTACCACCGTCAAAAAGGACTTTTATTTTTTATAATGGCGCCAGAACGCGAAAATGAATCTCGAAAATTAAAAATGTGAAAATTAATCTCTGGCCGTGAGGTTCGAGAAAAATGTGATTTTCCTTTCACACATCGTCCGGAAGTAATGAAATGTTCTTCTTCAAAGCTTCGAAAAATGTGGGATGCTTCTTCCACACACATTGTCTGGAATTAATCAGAATTCCTTGCTCTAGAGTGAACTTCATGCATGGTTTGCCGCGGACCAGAAGCCGGCGATTTCGTGCGCCCACCTTTCTCAAGCAGGGTGGCGGTTATATGACGTATCACTGAAGTCACACAAGAGTCAAAAGGGCTAGTTGCGGCGATAAACCAAGGTCGGTATAGTTCAGTTGGGAGAATATCCGGCTCCGTAGCCGAAAGACATGGCTTCGAACACCGGCAGAAAAGGGTAATTCGGGACAACCTGTGAGGTGTGGACCTCTCATATGCCGAAAGCAGGGGTCGCGCTGCCGTCGGCGTTCTTCGAAATTTGCGAAAAAGAAATGGTTTTAATGATGGAAAAAATGTTTTGGCGATTACATTTTTGAACTGTTATAAAACATTGGCGGAATTTTTTTTTTTTTTTTAATTGGCGAATAAGTTGGTGCCAACTTTTAAAAAGCCAGCGCGACCCCTGCGAAAGGAATTGTTCGAAACAGCAGAGAGAGGTATACAAGACAATATGCTGATATGCCTGGCCTCCGTGACCTTTCCATAGAGATGAACAGTTAATTGCTTTGTCGTAGGAAGTCCCTCTGAGCGTTTAATCTTGAAAACAATTATTCCAAGTGCTACCCGGAAAACGTCTTCCTATTGTAAGTTCGCTATCTCATACTCATTTGCTCCGTGCTGGTTTGTTTTCCATTTATCATTTCTGTGGAGCGCTGTGTTGTGGATGTTCATATAACTTTTACATTCTACTTGATATTTGCAGCCGTTGGTTCTTGAGTATTTTAATATTCACATTTTTTGTAGAAGAATGTCAAAAACCAGAAATGCAATTTTTGAAGAATTGTAATACTTTTCTACAGAAGTTAAAACTGCGTAGGCTTACTATTTCAGTGGAACAGGGGCAACTTTTGAACTTGAAAGAGCGTAATGTCGGTCTCGCCCACCTTCGGATAAGAACAGCTAGTTTCGGACCTGGTTATGTCAATTTTGAAATGGAGAGCTGTACTGACACTGGGCAAATAAATAAGTCCACAGGGCGTTCATAAGAGCCATCTTTTTAATTAGAAATACAAATATTCCAAAACGCCCCCCGGGGGTGGGCATCTTTACATGCCTTCAAAAGAAAGAAAAAATCATACCAACATCTCCCGTTTTCTTTTACATTTGTTTCAGGGTTTAACGAGCATGAACGGACAGGCGCAGTCGGGCTGGGCACGCTTCAGCCGCAATTAGGGTTCATGTCCGGCTCGGACAATCAGCAAGAGGCCGCGGCCCAGTTCACTCGACTACCGCTCTTTTCTTCAAATGCATCATAGCTACGTAACAGTTTTAGCTTAAAACTCGCAGTATGGACTCACGAATATCCCGTTCCTCTCTGCCTGTATATGCTTCTAGTATTAATGATTTATTTTAAACTGTTTCCCAATTTTCCAATGTGGACTTCCGTGAGAAGCCGGAAGGGTGACAGATGGTTGGCACCAACAAACAATGTTACTGTGATCATTCACGAAGAAAATCTATTGTGGAAGGTGACAACGTTATTACTCAAGAAACGCACATAGCGTATTAAATCCGTTAATTTTTATGGCGTATTAAGCACAAAGATTCGCCAAGCTTTCGCCTCCACTGAAAGGTTTTTTCAAGGCAATGGTAGACATAAAAATGTTGACCTTGAAAAAGCCTCCCAGTGGAGTGCGAAAGCTTGGCGAATCTTTGTGCTTATTACGCCATAAAAATAAACGGATTTAATACGCTATATGCGTTTCTTGAGTATTCACATTGTCGTGTATTAAAAATGACGGTGACTACGTTGTTGTCGCATTAAAATACCTGTATGTAAAAGCTTTATGTTTTGGTGAGTGACACCGAACATACTGGCGGGCTGTTTCAATTTCTGACGGAAGGCTGTTTGTGGTAGTGGCGACGAAGAATTGAATTGTCACCGAGAGGCGTTTAGAGTAATGAGCCGCCATGAGCTTAGGGGAGATAACCTGTAGCAAAGGACATGCAGAACTATAAGGTGGGTATAGACGGGTGCAGGAGATTTTGGAAACATCTCCAGCAAGAGGCATGACACTCGGGTTCCGAATAGCTAGAAGCGAACGGAAGGAGGACGCTAGTCATAGACAGCCATTCCACAGTCGGGAGAGAACGAGTACGCAAATGACGATACGGTTGTCACCCGTATACAAAGCTGCCGAATGGTACATAAGCCGTCTCTCGTCAAAGCAACTAACAAAATCAATGATTATTATTTTTATTTTTTTTTTTTTTATGTTAATAAGAACCGGACTGAATTTCCCTTCTCATTCGAGGTCTCGTGTACAACTGGTTCGATAACCAGATATGCAAAGTAAAGGTGAATCAGGGCGTTCGCGGAAATTAAACAATAATACGTTCTTGCTGAATACAGGACGTGGCGGGAACCCTACATTCAATTTCACTAGTTTTAAACTAGTGTTTTTCGCGACAATTTCACTAGTTTTAATCAAGTTGTCATCCACAATTGAATTCTGCGAGGACTTTTTCTTTAAATTATCAGTTATCACTACTAAATGGATGAAACTCGAACATAATCATATATCGATACGAGTTGGTCTCCGATTACGCTGCTGAATGAAATGAACACCATTCACAGAATGAATTCAAAAACGGAAAATGAAAGGGAGGAGGAGAAGGGGAGGGGAGGGGGGTTCCATCTCTCGAGTAGAGGAGGAATTTTATGTGCAGCTTTTCCATGACTGAGCAGAACTGAATAAAGTTCGATAACTCGAGATAAGTAGCCAAAACGTCCAACTTAAGTAAAAAAAAAAAAAAAATTGCAATTTTTCAGAACAAATATACACATGCACGTAGCATAAAGATCAACATTCCCTGCCCAGGCAGCTCCTTATAAAAATTAATTTAAAAATGCAACCAAGCGCAACACATACAAGATCAGTGGATAGATACATGTTTATCATACATGGAAATTCATGGGCGCTTATATAGGGGGTCAAGAGGGAGCATTTGCCCTCCCCAAGAGATCCGACAGAAATGAAATTTTCGCGATAACTCATTCTGATTGCCATTTTTTCTGTAGAATTTATGGATGTGCGTCTATGCGGAAAAATAGAACCTTGGAACTTTCCACTAGAAAAAGCGGAAATTTTCAGTAGAAAGTAATAAGGAAATTTCCATGTTGGAGAACAGCATACATATGCGTAGTATGGGAGAGTATAGTATGACAGGCGAAGAAATGAAAAATATATCACCCCCTGCAGCAGATATTCACTACTGAACGAAAAGAAAACATTTCGAAATTTTCGCCCGAAATTTGTCTTAAGGGTATTTTTTCCTTCTTGATGATCAATTGAGCTCTATAGTTTTGTGGTGCGTGTAATCACAAGTGGCTAAAAATAATAAAAAATGGTCAAAAATTATCAAAGATGATTAAAACCTCGTTTCTGGCCGGGGAATAAGAACAACCCCACTGTAACCCATGCATGTCGTTCAATGTGACTAAAATGAGTACCCAATGCCTGGGGGTAACGCTGGGTCACCCTGTCTTCGGGGGCTATAAATACGGAGGCCTGGTCCTCCAGGTTGAAGTTTGGACGTGGGGTTGTTAACAAACCCACTCCATAAAACACTCATTGTTACGCAACATCAAGAAGAACGAGCCAGACGGATCTATGGGCAACAAGGCACGGAAAATGGACTAATGATAACGGACAATGGGCAAAGAAACAAGACAATTAGCATAAAAGCAAAAAGACTTGGGCACTAACTAGGAAAAATAAACGAATGTTGGACACATTTGAAAGAAAAATTCTCAGAAAATCTAATTGGCCCAATATGTAACGGTGGACTCTGGCCGAAATGCTATAATAAAGAATTATACTTCATTTATAAAGACCCTACTGTTACTAACATGATTGGGTCATCAAGATTGAGGTGGGCTGGCCACGTAGTGCGAATGGATGAAAATGAAGCTCCTAAGAAAGTCCTAAAGGGCGCAGAAGACGAAGACGGCCAAAGACCAGGTGGACAGATGGAGTAGTGGAAGACACAAAAAGCCTGGGCTGCCAGAACTGATAAATAATGGCCCAAAATAGAGAACAATGGCAAAAACTTGTTGAGGAGGCCAAGTTTCACACTGAACTGTAGAGCCAAGAAAGAAGAAGAAGAAGAAGAAAAATGATCAAAAGAAAGAAAGAAATTTTCTTATTGTCCTAGCATACTGTCTAATTTCATTTGCCCATCTTTCTTATGTAGTATTTTTGGGATTTCTGGTTTCTATTTAAATTCATGTGTTGAGTGTGTGATAAAAACGGTTAGATAACAAGAAGGCACCGGGAATTTTGCCTGTTTGGTGTTTGTATGTATTATTCGTAGAAAGTTTCTCTTTGCTCTCCTGAAAAACTATGGGCGCCCATGTGCCCATTACACATCAGTGCAGAATTTCCAGTCAGAGTCATATTGTGAGGAACATGTATCGTGACACAATTTCAGCATCTTGAATCTCGGAGGACAGGTGAAAATTAATAGAAGTGAATTTTCAAGCAAAAAAAAAAAAAAAAAAAACGACAAGTTAGTAAAATCATGCAATGCACTAATTATAATACGCTTTCCAACATACCAGAAATTATTACTCAAATTATGAGAATAATGGCTGTGGAATAAATCTCGTTTCTGTGCCTTGACCTTTGGCCCCATTTCGATGATACTCAACAGAACCGGTTTAGTATACCTCCGGAACAACAAGATAAAGTTTTGTGGCAATCAAAGCATTTTTACGTAAGTTATGACGCATAAGAGCGATAGAATGGATCCCGCTCCTATGTCCTGATCTTTGACCCCATTTCGCCCATTTTCAATAGGGTTCGTCTCCAGGTTGTCCCTTACCACATACTAAAATTTCATCGAAATCGAACCATTTTTACGCGAGTTATGTGTGGACAGATAGACAGACAGACAAAGTTGGAGCATATACGTTTCTTCAACCTACGGTTGGAAAGTGTAATAAAAATGGAATTTGTAAGCCAATTTACATTAGAAAACTCAATTTCAAACAATGTTTCAATTTCGCAGCGTTTTATATGTAACAAAAGTTACTGAATACGAAATAAATACGATAAAGTATGTTCAGAGAGAATACACCAAATTTAAATATTTCAGTCCTCTTTAAAAAAAAATCAGCTGTAGAAAAATGAGGAAAGAAACAGTGCATAGCAACCTGAAAATGGTGCATAGCAACCCGATTCACGGAGGAGTCTCGGTCAGAGGCGTAACTAGGCATTTCTTCAACTGGGGCGAACCACAAAATATTTCGCCCCCATCTGTCTTTCTATCTTATATGTACGGCCGTGGCTACAGGTTGCCCTCCCAGAATACCAGGGGGCGTAAATTCATGCTCTGAGGGATGTCATATGTAGGGTAGTAGCTACAGGTTGCCCTCCCAGAATACCAGGGGGCGTAAATTCATGCTCTGAGGGATGTCAAAAATAGTGTAAATAAATTACCTGAAAATTTTAACTGAACAAGAAAGATACACTTTTTATACACTTTAATATTTTCTTTTGTAAAGACTTTGGTTAGCTGCATAAAATATTCCACACAACTATCTAGGGAACAGAGTAGCCTCTGTTAGGTGTGAATTCGCATGAAAGGAATTGTCCAAAACAGCGGAGCGAGGCATATAAGGCAATCGGAGGATATGACAAGCCTCCGTGATCTTTCCAAATATGCTGGAAGAATAAAGAGCTAACTAGTGATCTGTGTAGCATCGTAGATAGCCCCTTTGAGCGTTTAACCTTGAACGGAATTTTTCCAAGCCCTACTCCGAACGTCTTCGAATTATAAATTTCGCTAAATTATGGGTTTTACACAGGAATAGCTCAGAATGGAAGGGTAGGGGGTGCTTCCCGAAAGACTAAGTAATTTCTTTTATTCCTGTGTAAAACCCATAATTTAGTGAAATTTATGTGTTTCAAGTCCAGGAATAGTCATGACATCAATTATTACCAAGTCTTCGAATTGTTAAGCTCACTATCTCATACCCACCGCGCTGCTCGCCATCTTCGCAATTTGCGAAAATAAAATCGTTTTGGCGCGAAGGAAAAAGAGCTTTGGCGATTTCCTTTTTGTACTGTTATAACATTTTTGGTGATAAAAAAAATTGAACTCGGCGAATAAATTGGCGAAAACTTTAGAAGAGCCAGCGCGACCCCTGCATACCATTCATTTTGTGCTGGTTCGTTTGTCATTCTGCATTTCTGCAGAGTACTAGGTATCGACGTTCACATAACTTTTACTTGACTCTCGGATATTTATTTACCTAGTTTTAACATTTTTAGTAAAATTAAAACTGGATGTGCCATTTTTGAACATTTATAATGCTTTCCTACAACGGAGGTATGAGAAAGTAAAAACTGCGTAGTACTTGAGTTGGAAGCAGGGAACTTTTGAACTCGAGGGGCGTAATTTCAAGACTCGCCCTCCCAGATAACAAAAGCTTGCTTCGTTCCCGGTTGTAAGCTGTAACTATGTTAAAAGTTACATTGCCACGGCTGCCAACGTTGATAAACGGTGCTTAGGTGTACAACGAGTTTCCTGAAAGGCTATAAACATCGATGTTATGAGGTTTAAGTTCTTCATATTTAAGGGCGTTAGACGGCTGTAGCTACCGGAAAGGCAGGGAGGGCCAGGGGCGTAAAGTTAGGCCCCGCAACCCCCGCGTCGCGGGGGGCCCGTGAATTTTAGGGAGCCCACATTTATGTATGTATTTTTTTATTATTTTTTTTTATTTAGCAATTTAATTTTAGACAAGAGGTTTTCTACTTGCTCTAAAAAACTTTGTCTTAAATTTTCTGTCTTTTGGACACGAAAAGTTTTTGAACTAAAGGGTCCGATTGACACAGACTTTTATCTGCGCGGCGATTAGAGATCAGATCAGATCATATGTAGAGGGTTTTAGGAAGGGAGTGTCTGACCCCAGGTCTTAAACAACCCTTAGAAATAGGAAACTAGGAGATCTGGGCTAGAGTGGCCGACATGAAAGTGACACGGAAGCGAGACAAAAAAGGGGGGGGGAGCGCCCTTATTTATTACCGGGAGCCAGCACCCTGGGTCCGACGGCTTAACGTGCCCAGCCGACGCACAGCGGGTATTTAGTGGTTCGAGCGTTCGTACCTGCCTGGGATCGAAACTGAGGTTTCTACCTTCGGTCATCGCACACTCAAAGTAGGCTTGATGGACTTGCGATGATAAGCATTGAAAATGTCCGAGCCAGAAAACTATAGACGTGGCGAAACTGGTTATAATATTCGCTAAGAAGAACGTTAGAAGGGAATCCAGATTTTAGTAACGTAAGTTTTCTTTATTTTGTAAAGTATGCTTGCTTCTTGAATTTAAAAGACAAGACACTAAAAAGAAACAATATCGCTGAAATATTTGAAATTAGAAAAATGTAAACACACTTGTTTTTCCTCTTTCTCAAAAATTATTGTATTAAGGAATTAAAGAGCTTTAAAAGAAGTTCGAAACCAGACACTCGAAGATCAGTATTTGTTTTTATTTGATTTGATATCGTCCACATTTGTCATTTGAAGATTTTGCACTTTTTCCCCTGAATACTAAATTTATCGAGGATACTTACCGGATTATGTGCTCAGATAATTAAAAGCAATACATAAGTGATCATAGAATACATATCTGGAAAATATATTTTTACTACGGTGAAGTTAAATATTTACCCTCAATTTTTGCATTAATTTTTACTATGTTGGGGGCCTGTTAGAAAAATTTCGCGGGGGGCATAGAGATTTTGCGTTACGCGATTGGAGAGGGCGTTTGCCCTCCCAGGATGGGGGGCGTAATTTCATACTCTGAGGGGCGTAAAAAATAGAAATGAACACAGTGTGAATAAATTTGCGAACACATTTTAACTCAAAAACAAAGTTATCCACTTCAATATCTTCTTTGGTAAATACCTTAGTTAGCCGCATACACTATTACTGCAAATATTCAGCGTAAAGAATTTACACTCTGAGTTGTGGACCACCTCACATGGATGCATGGATATATCCGAAACAGTGGATGGAGGTATGTAAAAAAATATGCTCATATGCCTAACCTTTGTGACCTTTCCGAATTCGTTGTATAGCGGTGAAGAGCTAATTGGTCATTTGGGCTCTGTCGCTGAAAGTTCTTGTAAGCATTTAACCTTGAACGGAATTTTTCCAAGCCCTACTCCGAAAACATCTTCCGATTGTTACGTTTTACTATCTAATACACATTCATCCTGTGCGGTGTTGACATAAACTTTTACGATTTACTTGATATCTAAAACCATTGGTTCCTGGGTATTCACCTAATTTTTAAATTTTGAGTAAAATTATGCAGAGAAACTGGAAGTGAGATGTTTCTGACGATCATAATACTTTCTTATAACGAAAGTATGAGAAAGTAAGAACTGCTTACTCTCAATTTGAGTGGAAGTAAGGAACTTTTGAACTCAAAGGGGCGTAATTTCAGGGCTCGCACTCCCAGATAAGAAAAGCTTGCTACGTTCCTGCTTATATGTCTCTACATACAAATAAATATGCACTGCTCGGCAAAACAAAATGGGCACGTTAAGCCGTCGGGCCCAAGGTACTGCCCCGGTTATAAATAAGGGCGTCCTCCTCCCCCTTTCTACCTCACTTCCGTGTCACATTCCTATCCGGCACTCTAGCCCAAATTAGCTTCCTATTTCTAAGGGTTGTTTAACACCTTGGATCAGACACTTCCTTCCTAAAATCCTCTAAATATGATCTGATCTGATATGACAAAACAAAGTTAACGTCACACCCCAATGTTATCTGTTACCACTGTGTGGGAGGAACAATCAAACTGTGACTGTTTGTACAGCATTTCCCAACTGCTTACGATTTCAGACCTTTGGTACTACGTCAAATGAACCGAATGAAGCTGGGAGTTATGACTTACAGCAGCAGTAATGATCGAATAGCTCCCACAGTATCTTTAACAATGTGAACAACATCCTTGCCATAAAATGTCCATCAAGCAACGACGAAGGCCGTGAATCTTCATTAGTTGGACGAACTACCGCGCCTTCCATTTCTGAATGCGAGCAAATAGCATCCCCTGAATATTTTCTGGAAGAAATGCGAACTTGTTTACATATTGAGAAAATTCTGTAAATTGACAAATGACAAAGTAAGGCGCGAAAAAACCTACCAGAAACTGGTGCAAAAGTTTGAAATATAATTTCAATCAGATTGTAAGCAGGAATTTTTGCGGTCTCTCTTGAACTGCACACGGGGCAGGCTCCCTCAGGGCGGGGCAGTCGGTGATATGTCCAAGTGCGCCAAAAGCGAATTGAAACTTAAAAACTTCTTTTCTAAAAATATAGCTTGCCTAACCTTTACGCAGTTCAATGAAACGGATAAAACAAGCTGTACTTAGATAAATCATTTTACAGTCATCTGCTTTACGGTCCACTGAGAAATGCTGCAGTCGATCATAACTACTAGTACTCACAAAATAGATATATTGTTATCATTCACCGAGATTTCATTCCTAAATAATCGTTCATTTCATTCCAAGTATGTACACGCCTGAGGAAATAATAGTAGCCACAACGGTTACACACACACACACACACACACACACACACACACAAGGCTGCCAACTTTCGCATTCCGCATGTCATAAATTTGACGCGACAAAAACGGACAACTGAGTCAACACGTTTGTACAGGTACATTCATATTTCAACTTGATTGGCAGTTATCAGTCTCCTCCTAAAAAATAAACAATGGACGAACAATGAAGATTGACCTGTACGTTTACGCCAGATCACAGGAAGCACTGAAGCAGTTTGAGGTCTCCAGTCATAGCTCGAAAATCTGCTCAATTCTTCATTCTTTGTTATAAAAAGATTTGGGGACAAAAAAAAAAAAAGCCTCTATTTTAAAATATTTTAAACTATATTTGTCACGTTACACCGTATGAAAATCCTGCTTAAGTAATCGAATTTAGATTTACGGAAATGAATAATCCACCAGCCAAAACACTCAGTTTTAAACGGCGCACAAAGATGCCAAATACTGTTAGAAAAAGAACGAATTTTTAAGCACTTGATTTATATGAAGTCAAACGTATATATATATATATATATATATATATATATATATGTATCTGTGTGAAGTCACTAAAGTTCTTTCACACCGCTTGAAGGTAACACTGGACATGGCTCAACCGAGAGAACAAGCTGGATTCAGGAGTGGCTACAGCACAATAGATCATATCCATGTGCTGAGAGAACTGATTGAAAGAGCGAGGGAATATGAACTTCCATTGTGCATGGCTTTTATCGATTATGAAAAAGCCTTTGATTCGGTGAAACCATCAGCAGTTACAATAGCTCTGAAATCCTGCGGTATTGAAGATGCATACATTAATATTATTAATAACATCTATGAAAATGCAAGTGCAAAGATTAGGCTGTTTGAAATTACAACACACGTAAAAATTGGAAAGGGGAGTGAGACAAGGTGACACCATATCTCCGAAGCTCTTTAATGCCACATTGGAGGGTGTCTTTCAGTCGCTGAGCTGGGAAAACAAGGGGATAAAGATTAATGGAGATTATCTAACCCACCTTCGTTTTGCTGATGACGTAGTCATTTTTGCAACTACCCCATCAGAGCTGCAGAGTATGATCCAGGAACTTGCTGACAAGAGTAAAGAAGTGGGATTAAAAATGAACTTTCAGAAGACAAAAGTGATGTTCAATGCTTTTACAAGAAATGAAGATTTATTGATTGATGGAGAAAAGCTGGAGATAACAGACACGTACGTTTATCTTGGACAGCAGATATCAAGTGAGGGTCACATTGATGAAGAAATTAATCGGCGTACAAAACTTGCCTGGAAAGCTTTTGGAAGAAACAGCATAATTTTCAAGAGCAATATGCCATTATGTCTTAAAAGAAAAGTGTTTGATCAGTGCATCCTTCCAGTGCTTACGTATGGTGCAGAGACGTGGACCTTAACTAAAAGAGATATACAAAGACTGCAGACAACTCAAAGAAGCATGGAGAGGTGCATGCTTCGTGTAACCAGGAGAGATAAGAAGAGGAACTCGTGGATCCGAAAAATGACAAGAGTGGAAGACATCATGATCAGAGTTAAATCCCTGAAATGGCAATGGGCTGGACATACTGCCAGAAGGACAGATCATCGATGGACAGCCGAAATTTTAGATTGGATTCCAAGGGACAGGAAAAGACCCAGAAGAAGACCACATGGGAGATGGGTGGATGAAATTCGAAAGTATGCAGGGGTGACATGGAGGAGACTGGCACAAGACAGACCGTTGTGGAGGAAACTTGGGGAGACCTTCGTCCAGCAGTGGATTGATAATGGTTGACAATGATGATGATGATGATGATCTGTGTGAAGACCAAAAACTTGCAAGTCGAAAAAATGGCTTTCTTTTTCATAGTTCATCACTAGCTCTGACACAATCATCACTGAACTGATGAACTGCATTGGTTTAAATACGAATGCAATCGTTGATTTCGATTCACCAGGTAGCGTATAAAGGAGCATAAAAAAACATTGTCTCAAAATTTAGGAAACAAAATTACTAAAATTTCTACAATAAAGACAGTGTCAAAATAATTAAACTTTTGTTTCTTTTCCAGGTATTTATTCCTCGCTTTTTGGCACTTTTTTTAGTTCTCTCGGCTAATTATTGTACTCTTTTAAATGTTTTTAGTAATGCAGATGACTTCGGAAAGATCACTACCACTATTTTTAAAATCAAAAGTAATTAAAAACATAATATTTTCGGTATTTTCTGCTTTGTTAACCAAAAATAAAATGCGAAAGTCAGGTACCAAAAAATTATGAAAACGTCTGGGGGGGGGAAGCGAATATTAAGTCACGAAATTCTAAATCTTACTAGCCCAACTTGTCCTCAAATTACTAAGAAGTACAATGCCAACTTGTATTAACAATATACTGTATGTTCTAATTAAGCAATCAGAATTAAAAATAATTCTTTCTTTTTATCAGATTTAGCATACGTTACAAACAGGGGAGGATCTAGAAAATTTACAAGGACATAAAATTTAAAATTAAATTTACGAAAACGAAAGTGTAGCGAGGTGGGAGAATAACGAAAGAATACTGCATGAATGAGAATAAATTTTGTATACAAAAGATATCTAATAAAAGCTAAAAACTTGCAAGCCAGGTGAAAACTATGAAGAATTTACGTCATTACAAAAAGTACAAGAATAATTATATAAAAAAGATCTAGCCCAAGTTAAAAACTTAAAAGGTAGTTGAAAACTATAAACATTTAAGTCAAAACAAAACAAAAAAGTACAAGAGTAACGTAGACCTCGTAAAGAAAGGTTGTGGAAGTAAACCCTTTTACTGCCGGTGGTGGGATTCAAAACCACGTCGCCTCGCCCCTGTGCCGGTTATTCTCCCGACTGAAATACACCAACTCTGGCTTATTGCTGCAACTTGCAGTTTTGACTTTTGTATCACCTCAGTGGTACATCACATACTGTATATGCCTCCTTTGAGAAAGGGCTCGGGTGGAATCTCAGGTTTCTGGGGCAGCTGGAAAACCATGCTTG
This sequence comes from Macrothele yani, assembly GCA_039090855.1. Taxonomy (NCBI): domain Eukaryota; kingdom Metazoa; phylum Arthropoda; class Arachnida; order Araneae; family Macrothelidae; genus Macrothele; species Macrothele yani. The sequence continues at coordinate 34,672,415 of CM077024.1, read as the reverse complement.
AAAAGCCCACTGTAGAAGAAGGATTTTTTTTTATTTATTCCAGACGACCTGTGGAAGAAGCATCACACATTACTTTCGAACGGCAAGGGCAGGAGATTCATTTTTACATTCTGGCGCCAATGCGAAAATATAGCTCTTTTTTCGTGAGATTCGAACACACGTCTCCTCGCTCCGGAGCCAGTTACTCTCCCGAATGAACTACACCGACCTTGGCTTATCGCTGCAACTTGTGTTTTGATTTAGAGATGAGTTCGGGCTCAATTTCAGGAGCCCGGGCCCGGCTCGCTTTCTTTGATTACATGTGTTTGCTGAACTCGGGCCTGGATTCTTGGAAAATTTTGCTTATCAAGGCTTGCATTTATGCATTATACACTAGCCAAAGATATGGCCCAAGCAAGGATTAGTTTAAAAATCATTAGTTTAAAAAGTTTAGTTCAGTTAATCCACTTTACAATATTAATATGTTTTTAGAAATAATACGCATAAAGCCAAATGTTCTAAAATGTGGATTTGAAAATAAATAAATAATCAGCGTGCCCTTCGACCGTATCAGGAGAATCAGTAATTTTTGGTAAAAGCTGAAGAAAAGAAAATCGTTCAGAAACAAAAAATTCCATTCGTTATTTCTTTTTGATTTCTAAATTTACTTTTATTTTGAATAAATTGCATTATAAAACGTACGACGCAGTACAGACAGTTGCAAGTGTTTGAAATTTTGACTCTAGAAAACTAATCTTTGCAATATAATTTATATATATGCTAATTGGTAAAGGCAGTTTACAGTGATGTAGTAGAATATAAAAAAAAGCATGTAGGGAAATTTCCAAAATTAAATAAAAAAAGAACGTAAAAGAATTCAAGACCAGATTATTCTGCATTTTGTAACATTAACAAAACTTTGCGCTTAATAGTATAATAATCACAATATTATCAGATGTGTGTGCAGTTTCCAGATCAAGTTCATCATGAAAAAAGAGAGAAAGAGAATTGCATCTAGTGCCTCAGCGCTTCAACTTGATCTTTTTTTCTCTAAAACTCGACCTGCTGCACTAAAAACACCAACGTCACCCCAAAAATCGCGGGAGTGAGGAAATTTAAAAAAATAAATAACAATACTTCTAACTGCACAATTTTGGAAATTAATACATCATTTTAAAGATAAGATTCTTGATTTTTAATAAAAAACAAAAAATGGGAATGTGATTTTTTTTTCCCAGTTTTTCGATACCAGACCTTCTTAAACTAATCCTTGCTTGGGCCATAGCTTTGGACAATGCATAATGCAAGTCTTGCTAAGCAAAATTTGTCTTGCAATGGCAGCTAGCTTAGGAAATTGAAAATCCTTCTACCATGGTAACAAATCCATAATGAAATTCAACACGTGTAATTCAACCGGGCTCGAAATTACACGTGTTGAATTAATTACAGTAATGAAATTCAAGATGTGTAGTTCCGAGCCCGGGCTTTTTGGTAGTTACTGAATTCTGAGCCCGTCCGAGCCCGGGCCCGAGCTCATGTCTATTTTGATTCTTGCGTCACTTCAGCGGTACGTCACAAGGTATATTAAAATTTAATTCATTGAACTCTCAAGCGAGAGGCTAAATAAAGCGTGATTAAAAAAATTACCTGCATATTAAAAGTTCAAGCTACTAGCAAGCGATAAATGCTACAGCAGTGCCAATAGATGATACGCTCCTAGCAGGAGTGGGAAGAATTTCCTCACGTTAAAATACATAAAAGCTTCATATAATGTTTTAATTAAAGCGCAACTTAATGATAATAAAAATCGCCAAGAACAACTCTTAAAACTCACCACCAAAACATTAACGCTCAGGGAAATGAGACATCGTAATAAGAAACGTAAATTTAACGACACTAGGCTTCGTTGTCGATTTTTTTATTATTATTATTGCAGATTTAATTACCACCGTGAGCAACTCAATGGGCTTATTATAAGCAGTCGCCCGGCCCAAATTTAGTGCCAGCGGTTCAAGGAAAGGGAGAGAGCCAGTGCCGTAAGACAAACATGCCTCACCGGGATTCGAACCCGGACCCCTTTCGGACGAATGATCAGAAGCCCGAAGTCAATTGCAGCCATTCATGAAAAAGTAATAAATTATTCTTCATTATTAAATGAAAGGGATGCTACGAAGAAATAAAAACACACACACACACACACACACAACACGGGTTGAAACAGACTTTCCTTAATTATCACGCGGCTGACAGACATCCGGTGCCAAAAATATTATCTCCAAGCATCCATACGCCCTTGTTTACATTAACCGTTGCACAAGTCTGAACGCGTACGTTCTTCGGAGCGTGATTTCACGTGTCTGCATGTCATATATACATCAGCGAATAAGCTTCAGAGTACGATAAAGCGCGTGACCTTTCACATAGAAGAAAGAACGATAGTTTCAAAAGGTCAAGTAGTCATTAGCTTTTGACATTTTAATTGCCACACACAACACAGAGATCCCCGCTGCTCAATTATTTTCAACAGATTTCTTTTGATTAAGGATCCAAAGTAAGTTTATTTTACAAAGATACGCCATCTTGTTTATAGATACAAGTGATAACACATGCGACATTAGCTTTGAAAGACAGAATGGAGAAGTGACTAAACTTCAATCGAATTTGAAAGCTCTGTGGAAAAAAACAATAACCTGATATTTATTAGCAATCAACACAAACACCCATACGAACAATCGGATTATATTGAAAAAAATGAATGTTCATTGTCGTAGTAAGGAAGACCTAAAAACAAAAAGTAACTTCCTATTTTACGCAGATAAATTTAAATACGTAGCTGATCATTACAAGGTTCGCACTCTTCCAAGCAAAATAAATTAAAGCACTTTTCAAGGACTTTTTAAACCCAAATGATCACATGTGGGTACAGTTGGTCTGTCTGTCAGTAGGTAGGTATTTTAGTAAGTTCAGACCATTAATCTTAGCTGGGGCAGACACACTTTCAATGACTTGCCTGTTACTCCTTGCTCCCAGTTGGTTTATTTTATTAACTTTGAATTGCCCCACTCTTTTCGCGTTTTTCGAAAACATTTTATTTTGCAGAATATTTTGAAAGGGTATTATTTTCCTATTCATCTGCTGCTATGCACACTTATTGTTTACTTTAACTTTTTACTTTTGATGCATGACTTTGATGCATTTTTTTAATGCAGGCCATGAGACGAAGGGTCCACGCATGAAAACACAAGCAATTCCTGGAAGTTCCACCACTCTCCGGAAAGAACGCGTCCCGAACCCTAGTAAACAGAAGTCCATCACAATTTGCGAATATATCATTCCACTCATTTTGCTTCCATGGCGGACGTTTTACTGTGTAATGATATCATAGCCAAGATATCAGCTGTCCACACCCTCCTCTGGGTTGAACACAAGTTCTGCGCTATTTGATCAGCTTGACGTCTTTATCAGAACTACACAAAAATCTCCTATACAACTTTTTAGCACAAAAGGTTATTTTACACACGCTCTTTCATATCATTATTTAAAAAACAAAACAAAACAAAATGTTCAAGTATTATTTACAGATCTTATACTTCTTCAAGTACTTTGAAAAACTTGAAAATGAACTTTTTGTTTTCAAGGACTTTTCGAGGTTTCCAAGGAGCTTACGAACCATATATACTATATTGACAAAAGTCACCGGACACCTTGAAAAGAAACACAACATTCAGAGGACACAGAAGACCACATGGGAGATGGGTGGATGAAATTCGAAAGTATACGGGAGAAACATGGAGGAGACTGCCACAAGACAGACCGTTGTGGAAGAGGCTTGAAGAGACCTTCGTCCAGCAGTGGATTGATAATGGTTGACAATGATGATATATTTTTATATTTAAAAAATAAAATACATCAAAAATGTAATGTATGTTCCGATGAGAACCTTTTACAGTAAACAAAGTAAATGCCTACTCAGATTGGAAGTTGTTCATGGTCGTCTTCAAACGTCAAAAATTAAATGAAAAAAAAAATGTTTCTTTTTCCTGCAATGTACAAAAAAACAAAAAAAAAAAATTGTGGGCACTGCAGATAAGAATTCTAGTACTAGTCCAGGACTTTACGCAAAAATACGAAAAAATTAAAGGCTTTCCAAGCTCTTGATAGGGAGCTAAAATTTCAGGACGTTTCCGGGATTCCATGGGCTGTGATAACTCTACACGTGGCCAGAGACACTTAAGATATCCAAATCATATTGAAAAATCACGGAAGAAACGCGACGACATTGAAAATATTCAAGAAACACTCTCCGAAATGTTAAATGAATGTTAGAATCCATAAAACATGAAAATAAACTTTACGCACATTGTTCAAAAGATCATTTCACTGAGATTTTCGATTTCCGTAGTATATCCGATGCTTTTCGCCATCCCTAGCGAACCGACTATTTTCGTAGTGACTACGGAAAATCCGTAGTAGTTGGGAATCTCTGCTTATATATAGGTCGTTGAGTTGCTAAAGGTGGTCGTGAAAAATCCAAATAAACACATAAAACTTATAACGAACTGACATTATTCGGTGAGGGGAGTAACGACCAACATAAGCAACTCATAAGGCTATATAAGCAGTCGCCCATCCCTAACTGGGGGCTGTTGGTTCCTGTAAGGGGACAGAGCCAACTTCACCAGACACCTTATTCCACATCCGAGACTCGAGCCTGGGGCCCACCTCGCGCGAATGGGCAGAAATCAATGTCTCACACCACTCAGGCACGGGGCTGCACTAATAAATTGAGATATTAAGAGAGTTCAATAAATGCCAGCTTACATTACGTTTGCAGCTCCTGGATTTTCTACCTTTATCTTCTGGTAATGAAAGGAAGGACCTTGTTCTGTTCTGCAATACAATGAAAAACGAAATTTTGAATGAAAGTCGATTCCTTTTTTTTTTTTTTTTTCCTTTTTTTTTTAAGTTTTTCGAGATTCGGGTTCAATGTGCTGTGCAGGTGAAAGTATCTGGCTGAAATACAACACATCTATTTGGCGCCGACACAATCCGACGTGACATACCAAGATAGATAGGGAGGAACTCCTAACTTAACGATAGCAAAGATACAATCTTAAAAACATACATACGCACTTTAGGTTTAACAGTTGTTTCTCGCCTTCAGCAGATAAGAGTAACTTTCCGAACTGATGGAAAAGTGAAATCATCGATCATTGGGACTATTGTGTAGGTAGAAGCAATCCTTCCTGAGATCTTAACATTAATTGTTGAAAGTAGGCGGACTAAAGTCACGACTCGTTCAGAACCCCAAGGACGGTTGCAACCTTTTGATCATTGATTTCCTTTATTGACAACTCGTGAGCCGAACGTTAGCAGGACGCTTGTAATGTCCTGTAATCGACCTAAAATGAAAAAAAAACGCCTTGAAGATAATTATCACGCTTTCCACGGATAACTTAGTTGCGATAAAGGTAACCGCTCAGGGATACCGGAGTGTGTGGCTAATGTTAAATATGCAGCTACAGGGACATTTCACTGGAGGGGCAAGGCATTCCACGCGTTTCGACGCAAAGCGGTAATTAATGGAAACAATGGTTTCTGCATAACTGGAAAATGAAATGCCGACGTATTACGCGGACTTCATTTAACAAAGTCGCTCGACAACCAGCTCTGAGATGATTTCGTGTGGCAACCTCCTAAAATAAACACACGAGTTTTATATTTTTTACTCAAAACACAAGCTGCTTTTTTTTTATCATCCGTGGTAGGGAACGCGTCATATGACACCATTCTGTTCTCATATACACATAATTAAAATCTTTTCCTGGAAAAATCAGGCTGCTCCTTTCAATATTAATCTGACAAAAAGCAGGAAAATTTTGTTGCCCATAAAAGGAGAATTATTGAAAAGATTAGCAGACAACAATGGATGGGCGCTTTCCGAGTTTTTCTAAAATTATCAATATGTTACTTTTTTTACCTAAGCAATCCACTGCAATCTCTTCCAATATGGATAAAAAACAAACAAACAAAAAAAACTTTTGGCTTTTTTCAACACATTTGACAAACACCAGTCACACGCAGCTTCATACTGACGGCATTTTTTTTAACTCCTCAAGTTTCTGCGCATCTTCCCGGACTTCCCATCCACGGAAAAAAAAAATACAAAATAAATATAAATAAAGTTGTTCACACACCATAGCACTCCACAATAAAGTAATTACTATCAAGTTTAACCCTCGTAGTAAAATTGAATGCTTATAGTTGAGAAAAAACCACTAAACAGGCCAACAGTTAACTACACGAGGTCTTCACATCACAACGCATGGTCAACTACTGCTTAAAAATCCCTTCCGTGCGAAATTTCTTTGGCTAACAAAACAACATTCCACAGTTAAAGATGGCATACAAAAAAACACACACACACACACACACTCAAATATGAAATCACCAAACAAGCTGTGCTCTCAAACCGCGCTCATACTTAGCCTACGCAGGCTGTACGGAAGAAAGGAATAACTAACTATATGTATATTCTACCACAGGTGCTCTCTGCTGCTCGGTGATACAATATTTCATGATCAGTAGCAAAAAAAAAAAAAAGGCTTAAAATTTTTGAAAACGAATCGGACACAAGTACAAAAGAAAGACTTATATATACACACTGTCGAGTTACATTATAGTAACCACCAGCTAATATCCAGAGTAACCGATGTGTGCAGCGCGGACAGCAGCTAGAGACGGTCTAGGAGTGACTCAGTAAGGTGCTGGAATGTGTTCACAGGTATGTGGAGCCATGCTGACTGCAGTGCATCTGACAGCTGCTGGAGGGTGCGTGGTGGAGGATCAATAGAGCGAACAACACGATCGAGGTGGTCCCACAGATGCTCAACTGGGTTTAAGTCTGGGGAATTAGGGGGCCAGGGAAATACTTTGAAGTCTTCATTGTGCACTTCCAACCACTCCCGGACATTTCTAGCTGTGTGACACGTCGCATTGTCATGCTACAAGATCCCATCCGCTCCAGGGAAGCCAATCAGCATGTATGGGTGTACGTGGTCTGCAAGGATGGATTCATAACGAATTCTGTCCACAGTGCTTTCCACAAGTATGAGGAGACTCACAGAATGCCACGAAAACATTTCCCAGACCATAACGTTGTCCCCGCCAGCTTATGTTCTGCTAGCAGTGGTTGAAGAGTGTTTGTTCTCCGATGTTTCTCGCCTTATATGCCAACGTCCATCCGTTCGATTAAGCAGAAAACGTGACTCATCGGAGGAGGCAATCCTTTGCCAATCAGCGGAGGTCTAGTTCCAAAACTGTCGTGCAAATGTAAGCCTTTTCTGCCGATGCACCTTCGTTAGCATAGGTGCAGTGACCATCCGTCTGCATCGGAACCCCATACTCAGCAGGGTTCGCTGAACTGTCGTTTTAGACAGTTCAGCGAACCCATAAAATTACTAGTAATTTTATTGAGCGTTATCGTGATGTCCGTATGGGTGAGAGATTGATGGGCAGGCACTGCCCGGGTGTAATTTGACGAAATATATATATATATATATATATATATATATATATATATATACTTAAGAGCAAAACTGAAGACTAGGGAAAAAATTTTAGAATTTAAAACGAAGGGTGCAAAATAACCTGAAAATCAAAACGCGCAACGCAGCAGTTTTGAAAATTCAGAATACACATTCTATAAAGAAGATACCTAAGCAAAAAAATACATATATAATTTTGACTCACACCTAATACAACATAGAAAAGGTTATGTATCTACCTGTGTGAGTAAAAGGAGAAAAGATAAAAAAATAAAACAAAACAACTGAATGTAGAAGGTGTCGAGAATACTGAGCCTTGGCTTTATCAAGGACCAGCAAAAACTCTGCATTTTCTCACTTCCACAAAGACCTAGTTGGAAATGGGTTTCTGCAAGGCCATAGATGCAAGTAACATTCCCACCTAAAATAGTTAAAAAATATATATATATAAGTCATGTCCTCCGTAGAGTAGCATGACCTAGCACTAGTTAACAATTTCGCTTGCATCCATTAACCTTCATGGCCCGACCCATGCTCTTCATCTGTTACTATTACACAGAGAGAAGAAGATTAAAGAGAACTCAAGCTGTGAGAGTGACATAATAAATGGAAATGATTTTCAGCTATAACGAAATTCCAAGTTCGTTTGAGAGAGAATTTAAACTTGAAAAACAATGCAAAAGAAATCCAAATTTTACATTGCAATTAAAAAAGGAAAGGTTAATTTATAACGAACAGATTTTTGAAAGAAAACTTGAGTCTAAAACCCCCTACTCTACAACTTATGACAGCACGAAAACGAGAATAAGTTAAAGATAAATATTAACTAAAGAAAACTTTGTGAAAGTTATATACCTTAAACAGTTAGTTGCAATATGTACAAAGTATTTCAGCAGTGCTTTAAGTGCATAATTAATTAGTTATTAAGAACTTAACTGCTTTGAAAAAACAGCGCATAGACAGCGCATAGAAAAGGAACAGGCTTAGCCTTCTTCTGTTCCTAGGTACCCCAAAAGACGCTCAAAGTTACAAAGAAAAGTAAGAGTTAAAACCCGCAAAAATGTTAACAGACAAACCAATGCTTAAAAGCTGAAAAGCTAAAAAACGACAGAGAAAAAGGTACATAAAGTACAAACATTGAACTTATAAAACCTAGAACCCAAAAACAAGGAAGAGAGCTTACCTCTTGTGTGACAAAAACTTTTCTCCACACAAGAGGAGAACATGGCTGACCCCTTCTGCCACTCCCTAGACGCTGGGGGCAGTGAGGTGGGGCTGATGGCCTCCTCATACAGCAAGAAACCAATGCGCGGAGATTTTAACCAGAGAAAAAAATATATAAACTTAAGACTGTGGATCTGTATGATCAGAATGAGCAGAATTAACTCTCCAGAATACATGAGAAATATTATAAAATACACGAGCAGTTTATTTAATAATCTTTGCATGTATTAAATCACCTTAGTGAGCTTCTATAGATTAATCAGAATCTTATTAATTTTAATGTTGGTTTTACTATTTTTAGTATAGCTATCCTAGTGATGAATAACTAGTTTTCTTTTTTATTTGTTTTTATTTTCTTTTATAAACAGATTTTTAAGCTTTTTTTGTGATTTTGTTTATATTATTTAATTTTTTGTTTTAATAGGACCGTCATATCCATAGCACTAAGGTTCCTTTAGGTAGTTAATAGGCATCCTCTAGCCAACTTCCTTACGGCTTTGATTGGTCAGAATCATATTATTAACTGTGTAGAAAATTAAAGCAGATCTGCCAACCTTACTCTATTATTCAGAATAATTTTTCTTAAAGTTCTTTTGAGGAAAGAAGAAGGAATTTCGTTCTCTAGAAAACTTTCTAATAGTATATTAATGTGGTAATTGAAATCCAAATTGTTGCTGCAAATTCTTGAAATTCTTAGGACCTGAGAAATTAGTACATTCTCAATTACTTTGGTTGAAATGTTATTATTCCAGTGTAGATATTTAATTACTTTGAAAGGAAAATTAACTCTTTATCAAAGAGGCTAATAGATGGGTTACCTCTGTTGAGCTTAATGCTTAAGTCTAGGAACTCAAGTTCCTGATTACTGTGGTTGGTTTTACATAAGTTAAGAGAGCTAGGATAGATATTATCAAAATCACTCTCTATAACTTCTGAATTATTGATACACAGCAGATCATCAATATATCTAAAAGTGTAAAGGTAGTTATCTGAGCAGGTGGGGTGATTTTTAATGAATTTATATTCCTTAAAGAACAGGAATAGATTAGCGATATTTGTGGACATTGATGTTCCCATTGGAATACCGTTCACTTGCTTATAGAGAGTATTATTATATAAGATATGGTTATTTTTTATGCAGCAATTGAGATAAGAGTTCCAAGTTCCTACATCAACAAATTGGTTAAGTTTAAATTCTGCATACAGCTCCTTAAATGTAGTGATTATATCTGATAGAGGCAGACTAAGCCTGTTCCTTTTCTATGCGCTGTCTATGCGCTGTTTTTTCAAAGTAGTTAAGTTCTTAATAACTAATTAATTATGCACTTAAAGCACTGCTGAAATACTTTGTACATATTGCAACTAACTGTTTAAGGTATATAACTTTCACAAAGTTTTCTTTAGTTAATATTTATCTTTAACTTATTCTCGTTTTCGTGCTGTCATAAGTTGTAGAGTAGGGGGTTTTAGACTCAAGTTTTCTTTCAAAATCTGTTCGTTATAAATTAACCTTTCCTTTTTTAATTGCAATGTAAAATTTGGATTTCTTTTGCATTGTTTTTCAAGTTTAAATTCTCTCTCAAACGAACTTGGAATTTCGTTATAGCTGAAAATCATTTCCATTTATTATGTCACTCTCACAGCTTGAGTTCTCTTTAATCTTCTTCTCTCTGTGTAATAGTAACAGATGAAGAGCATGGGTCGGGCCATGAAGGTTAATGGATGCAAGCGAAATTGTTAACTAGTGCTAGGTCATGCTACTCTACGGAGGACATGACTTATATATATATATTTTTTAACTATTTTAGGTGGGAATGTTACTTGCATCTATGGCCTTGCAGAAACCCATTTCCAACTAGGTCTTTGTGGAAGTGAGAAAATGCAGAGTTTTTGCTGGTCCTTGATAAAGCCAAGGCTCAGTATTCTCGACACCTTCTACATTCAGTTGTTTTGTTTTATTTTTTTATCTTTTCTCCTTTTACTCACACAGGTAGATACATAACCTTTTCTATGTTGTATTAGGTGTGAGTCAAAATTATATATGTATTTTTTTGCTTAGGTATCTTCTTTATAGAATATATATATATATATATATATATATATATATATATATATATATATAGGAGTCACACGATAAGTGACGGTGACTCCTATACACTGAGTGGCCACTTTATTACGACCACCCCCTCAGTACTTTGTTGGGCCACCTTTTGCCTTTAACACTGCGTCGATTCTTCGTGGCATGGACTCCCCGAGATGTTGATAGGTGGTGTGGAATCTGAGACCATGCTTGATGAATAGCACTTTCCAGGAGTGTGAGATTGCATGGTGGTGGATCCAGTTGCCTGATGGCTCGTTCAACTTAATCCCACAAATTCTCAATGGGGTTGAGATCTGGAGATTGTGGGGGCCACCTAAGCAAAGTAATCTCACCGGCATGTTCCTGAAACCAATCCTGTACAATACGAGTACTATGGCAGGACGCATTATCTTGTTGAAAGTAGCCATCGCCATTGGGATAAACCATCCCCATGACAGGATGCACTTGGTTCGCAACGATGTTTACATATGATGTGCCAGTCAGACGTTGATCAACACGAATTAAAGGGCCCAAAGCATGCCAGGAAAACATTCCCCAAATCATAACGTTGCCTCCACCAGCTTGAAGGGTTGTAGCACAATGTATTTGGGGTCCATGCTTTCGTGCTGTTTCCGCCAAATTCTCACTCAGCCATCAGCATGGTGCAACTGAAAACGTGATTCATCGGACCACATAATTTGTTTCCAATTATCGACTGTCCAATCCTTGTGCTCCTGTGCGAACTGGAGACGTTTTTTCTTGTTAACTGCAAACAGCGAAGTTGTTCGAACATGCCTTCGGCTGCCATATCCCATCCGATGCAGTGTACGGCGAACATTGCGTGCAGAGATCATGAGGGGATCCTTGATTAAGATGGTCTGTAATTTGCTGCACTGTTGCTCTTCTGTTGTCTGTTGCCAGTCTGGACACTCTCCGTTCCGTCCGAGCAGTCATTAGTCGATGACGACCACACGTTGCACGTAAAGACCCAGTTTTTTGGCTGACTGTCCAGTCTTTAAACACTTTAACAACAGCTACTCCGGAACATTTCACGAATGCGGCGGTTTCTGTGATACTCGCTCCATGGCTCCAAGCTCCTACAATCATCCCACGTTGAAAGTCCGTCAAATCGCATTTTTTACCCATCTCGTCACCCAAAATCACTTATACTACTGTCGCAAGCAGTAAGCTTTCACTTTTTATACTAGCCTCACCCTCTGGCGGCAACAGCGTGCAGCCATAGCTCATTTGCTTAAAACTGTCAGGTGGTCATAATAAAGTGGCCACTCAGTGTATAAATAATCAACTGAAACTCGTCGATTGTGCGCTTCTCTTCTAAACCCATGCTCTGGGGTTGCGCTGGCTCTATTAAAGTTTTCGACAATTTAGTCGCCAAATTCAATTTTTTTTCGCCGAAGTGTTATAACAGTACAAAAAAGTAATCGCCAAAGCTCTTTTTCCATCGCCAAAACGATTTTTTTTTATTTTTTGCGAATTGCGAAGAATGCGATCAAATGTGCTAACACCTATTTATAACGCGTCATTGAAATGTGAATACATCGTGCTAAAGAAATTTCCGCTGCAACCGCAATTCAAATGAAATTTTGCACAGACGTATGCCTTTAATATTGTTTGCTTACTTGAATTCAGCCGCAAACGCAATTGTGCAGAGGTCAAGGACCCGAATGGGTCAAAAGGGCACTCGTCTTATCAGGGGATTGCCCAAAACGTGGTGAGAAAGACTCTCCACCTTTAAATTAGGCAGGGATGTGAACATCTTTGCCCCAGCATCAGGTTCCAGTAAAGATTATTCGGGTGCGCTGAAGTGAAATGCCATCTGCAATCGGTTGAGGTCTGGTCTGCACAGCGAACACTTTCTGGGTCATTTACGAAGTGTCAGAGACACACAACTAACTGCCTGTCAAATGGGAACAAATGAACTAACCAGATGTCTGGGGGATTGTTCTTTCTGCGGAATGCTGGCGACAGACCATATGTAAAATATTGTCTGTTAGGGATGCAACCTTAAATATCTCTCTTATTCCCCCAAATAAACGGTCAGTTTCCTTATATTATCGCATTTCATTTCCGTGCTAACTTAATAAAACGCATCTGAAAATAAAATTTCGTTTATTCATGTCAGTTCTACCTTAATCAACAAGAATGACACCGAATTCTCGAGGGTAATCAGCAAGTCGTCTTTTTAATCATTTTAGACGCAATTAGGACCTGACTGCTACATGGGCTTGCAGGACTGGGTCCTGGGCCTCCTAGCTAACGACGAGCCCTTCTTATAATCGTTTTTGGAAATGACGAAACCATTGTTTTACCTCGTTTTATTATTATTATTATTATTACTATGAAAGTAATATTTCATGTGCAGTTTTGTCGCACCCTGGGATCGTTCAATCTCCAATGCTTTCATTAAAGGAGCAGTTTCAGTTTTCACAAAACCCTTCGCTATTTTTCTACGAAATTCATACCTCACTTCAAGATCACACATTTGCTTCGTAATTTATTACAAACTCTAATATTATTAAAAACTATTACTACAAATTCGTAGATTAGTCAAAGTATGATTTTTCAACTACTATACAATTACAGGGGTCGCGCTGCCGATCGCTATCTTCGCAATTTGCGAAAAAAAAAATCGGTTTGGCGATAGAAAAAGAGCTTTGGCGATTACATTTTTTCACTGTACATTATAACAGTTTGGCGATAAAAATGTGAATTTCGCGAATAAATTGGCGAAAACTTTAAAAGAGCCAGTGCGACTTCTGCAATTATATTTGCTATATAAGATACAATATATACGCTAGTGGCCAAAATTGTGGAAACCTTTAGAAAAATGTGTACTTCTAAAGTTCGATGGCTTGTAACATGTATTCCTTAGAATATCAAAAAATTATATATATATCATTCGAAAGACACTTTACTGCAAAATGTAATGCAAGAAATTGTGTTGAATTATCTTTATCCTATCAAAAGTTATAGCCAAATAACCAGAAAAAGAAAACACAACTGCCTTATGTAACAAGTAGATTTCCTTAACTCAAAACTGACCAATGAGACTGATTGTTCTAAGAGCCAATCAGGTGTTATTATGGCAAAGCATGGAACCAATTAGGTGATAGTGTGAGTCAGTTCTATTTCCAGGTGTCAGAGCTAATAATAGAAATTCTATTCAATTGTGTGAATGTCATTAAGTTGGCCACTAGTCTTTTCGAGGATTTTTCTATTCCTTGATAACTTAGTAAGTTGTATAACTTAGTAGGGATGTAAGGTCAGGTGATGCGTAACATCACAGCCTCTCCTTGACAAATGTCAACCCCGCCTTCTCGTGGTACATCCTGTTCCCACTAAAGGGGCTCTGACGACCGCCAATAGCGGTATAACTATACCATCGGGATTAGAGGAAATGCTATCCCACACTCACCAACCCGCTTGGCCAGCGTGGTGAGTTATGGCCAAACCCCTCCAAAATGACTCCACAACTTAAATCTTGGCCCTCAGTCTCCGGCAGCTGGAATGTACCTGGCCAAGGCAGCGGCCAGTGCGACATGAAGGCAGAGGGTGCTAAGAATCCCCGGAGGACCGGACTAGGCTGCCATCTGATGCTGACCTTGGCTACGTACAACGGACGCTCCCTATCTTCTGATTCAAGGCTTCTTGAATTGGAAGAGGAACTACAAAGGATCAAGTGGGACATCGTCGGGCTAAGTGAGGTAAGGAGAAAAGGAGAAGATATCATTGAACTGAAAAGTGGACATCTCTTCTACTATCGTGGGACAGATACTGGCAGAACTAGTGGTGTTGGATTTATAATAAACAAGAAACTGAAGGATAAAGTTGTAGAAGTTGAAAGTTCCTCTGACAGAGCTGCACGACTCGTTATCCAACTCTCGAGAAGATACCAGGCTCAGATTATTCAAACTTATGCACCCACCACAAGTCATGCTGAAGAAGAAATTGAAGAATTTTATGAGGAAATTCGTGATCTAAATAATAAAGGTAAGCAGCACTTGAAGATAATTATGGGAGATTTCAATGCAAAAATAGGGCAACGGCAACAGAATGAAACTTCAGTAGGTAAATTCGGTCACGGCAACAGAAACCAGCGTGGAAATACTCTCGTAGAGTTTGCAGAGGCAGAAGGGTTTTTCATCTTGAACTCCTTTTTCAAGAAAAAGCCACACAGGAAATGGACATGGAGACATCCAAATGGGACGACAAGTGAAATTGATTTTATTATGTGTAACAAAAAATTCATCATAGAAGACTGCAGTGTGCTAAACAAGTTCAACACAGGCAGTGACCATAGATTGGTGAGATGTAAGATGCACCTCAACACTAAACTCGAACGTAGCAAGCTCATAAGACAAACAAAATGTATTGACATAACCAACCTTAAAAAACACCATAATACCTTCAAATTGGAACTGAAGAACAAATTCTCTGCTTTAGAAGGCCTAACATCGGAAGAAGTGGATATTTCAGAAGTTAACAGAAAAGTAACCAAAGCTCTTATGGAAACAGCAACAAAATTAGCTGGGTCTAAGAACAAATTGCATGTGAACAAATTATCAGGAAAAACCAAAATGTTGATGCAAAAAAGAAGAGTGATGAGGACAACTAAAGAAGATGTGACTTCCAAAGTGGAATATATAGAGCTATGCAAGACAGTACGAAAAAGTATCACTGAAGACGTAAGGAAATTCAACTGTGAACTAGTAAGGAAAGCAATTGAAAACAACCAAAGCCTAAAGATAGCAAAGGGACATCTCAGTAAGGGGAAAAACAGATTATGGCACTGAGAAAAGAAGATGGTTCTGTAACAAGAAATAGAGGAGAAATTTTGACAAGAGTGAAAGATTTCTACTCCAAATTATATGAAAGGGATGATACATGCACTCCAGACATCATGAAAGATACCAGTACCAGAGTTCTTCCAGTCCTTCCAGCAGAAGTCGCACATGCAATCAAGAACATGAAGCGGGGAAAAGCTCCAGGAGAAGATGGAATTACTATAGACATCATACAAGAAGCAAGTGGAGAAATCGAAACAGTACTCGCCCAAATTTTCACTCGATGCCTTAATGAAGGAAAAATTCCTGAGGATTGGAACAACGCTACAATGATCTTGCTACATAAAAAAGGTGACATTGAGGATCTCAGGAACTACAGACCTATCAGCCTCCTATCAGTGGTTTAAAAAATCTTCACTAAAGTTCTTTCACACCGCTTGAAGGTGACACTGGACATGGCTCAACCGAGAGAACAAGCTGGATTCAGGAGTGGCTACAGCACAATAGATCATATCCACGTACTGAGAGAACTAATTGAAAGAGCGAGGGAATATGAGCTTCCATTGTGCATGGCTTTTATCGATTATGAAAAAGCCTTTGATTCGGTGAAACCATCAGCAGTTGCAATGGCTCTGAAATCCTGCGGTATTGAAGATGCATACATTAATATTATTAATAACATCTATGAAAATGCAAGTGCAAATATTCGGCTGTTTGAAAATACAACACACATAAAAATTGGAAAAGGAGTGAGACAAGGTGACACCATATCTCCGAAGCTCTTTAATGCCACATTGGAAAATGTCTTTCAATCACTGAACTGGGAAAACAAAGGGATAAAGATTAATGGAGATTATCTAACCCACCTTCGTTTTGCTGATGACATAGTCATTTTTGCAACTACCCCATCAGAGCTACAGAGTATGATCCAGGAACTTGCTGACAAGAGTAAAGAAGTGGGATTAAAAATGAACTTTCAGAAGACAAAAGTGATGTACAATGCTTTTACAAGAAATGAAGATTTATCGATTGATGGAGAAAAGCTGGAGATAACAGACACGTACGTTTATCTTGGACAGCAGATATCAAGTGAGGGTCACATTGGTGAAGAAATTAATCGGCGTACAAAACTTGCCTGGAGAGCTTTTGGAAGAAACAGCATAATTTTCAAGAGCAATATGCCATTATGTCTTAAAAGAAAAGTGTTTGATCAATGCATCCTTCCAGTGCTTACGTATGGTGCAGAGACGTGGACCTTAACTAAAAGAGACATACAAAGGCTGCAGACAACTCAAAGAAGCATGGAGAGGTGCATGCTTGGTGTAACCAGGAGAGATAAGAAGAGGAACACGTGGATCCGAAAAATGACAAGAGTGGAAGACATCATGATCAGAGTTAAATCCCTGAAATGGCAATGGGCTGGACATACTGCCAGAAGGACAGACCATCGATGGACAGCCGAAATTTTAGATTGGATTCCAAGGGACAGGAAAAGACCCAGAAGAAGACCACATGGAAGATGGGTGGATGAAATTCGAAAGTATGCGGGAGTGACATGGAGGAGACTGGCACAAGACAGACCGTTGTGGAGGAAACTTGGGGAGACCTTCGTCCAGCAGTGGATTGATAATGGTTGACAATGATGATGATGATGATGATAACTTAGTAAGATGATAAACAGAGTAAAAGAGTTTACCGGCCACCTAGAAAGCGATGTAAAATACTAAACTTTGCTAAGGAAATTTACGTTTAAATGAGGAAATCATAAGAAAAGTAGGCAAAAACCTAACCAAAGGACGTGTTTGTAAACTGTGCAAGAGGTATTAGCAGACTCAGGTCAATTCGAAACCAACTGGTAAAGGCAGAAAAAGGTGCAGAACAACATGTAGTGATAGAACTAAAAGATTGTATTTAAGTGACAGAACAAAATCATCTGAGTCAATTAAAAAACAACTGTCTCAATGTGGTTTGAAGATGAGTGCTAGGACTGTTAGACACAGATTCAAAGACCTTTGTTGATATCCTAGAATTACAAGGAAAACGGCATTTCTGTCTCCCAAACAGAGATGGAAGAGATTAGGATGGGTAAAAAACAACCATGTTAAATTGGTCTGAGGCATAATGGAGTAGAGTCACCTAGAGTGATGAGACCAGAATAAAGTATGTAAGAAGAAATGGAGATTTGCTGTTCGAATGCATTACAGGTGCCATGAAGTATCCAGTTTGTGTTACGCTCTGGGCAGTACAAAAGCAAAAGGTGTGGGCAGAATTTGCGTGATCAATGGTACTTTAAATGGT
Organism: Macrothele yani; assembly: GCA_039090855.1. Lineage (NCBI taxonomy): Eukaryota > Metazoa > Arthropoda > Arachnida > Araneae > Macrothelidae > Macrothele > Macrothele yani. The sequence continues at coordinate 34,654,482 of CM077024.1, read as the reverse complement.
AAAAAATATATCATTGATACACTTGAGCTAAAATTGAAGCCTTCGGAAAGTGATCTTTTCCAGGATATTGAAGACTTCAGCTCCTTGTCATGTTGAAGTGGTTTCAGGAAAATCTTATTATAATGTGTGTAGAAAGTGGTTTCAGGAAAATCTTATTACACTGCTAGAATGACTAGGTAATAATTAGCTCTGACCTGAATCCAATAGATAATGTGTGGAGTCGATTATAGAAACTTGTCAGTCAGATGCAACCAAGGAATAAAGCGCAATTGATAGAAGCAATCATACAATCTTGGTTTCACATTATAACATCAAATAGAAGACATCGCTCTTTCCACGTTTATAAGTGAGTCACGGAAAAATTATCATCGGCCGCCACTGGGAAACGAACCCAGGGTCTTCCAGTTACGCGCTGAATATACTTCCACTGCATATGCTTCACGGCCGATGAGAATTTTTTCCGTGACTCACTTATAAACGTGGAAAGAGCAATGACTTCTATTTGATGTTCCTGGCCCACGTCAACTGTGTATTTATTCACATTACAACACCTAATAAACTAAAACGTTCGGTTCCCTCCATGGGACGCCGTTGTAAGACTGTGATTGAGGCAAAAGGTTTTCGAACTAGGTGCTACAGAAATGGTGAGAAGTTACGAAATATGCTTTATCATAGTTTTATGTGTATACCTTCTTTTAAGATTAATTTTTAATAAAGTGCGCTGCATTAAATTACCTTTCTAATGACATATAATGTTAAGGTATTATTTTTTAAAAAAAGGCTGATCTTATGAGACATCAAACCTCAGAAATACAAATTTTCCAAAAGGTTTCCACAATTTTGACCACTAATGTACACCCAGGTAGCAGAGCCTTGCAGTTTAACGTAGTCCCAACGTTGAGCCACCGTCTTTTAGGAATAGAAGATGGTGGCTCAGTGTTGGGCCTACGTTCAATTGTAAGGCTGTGGTACCTGGGTATTGTCATAAACTATTATGAACCCACCCGAAGTCTCTTCTGCAATTTTCTGTCTTGAGCCATTCTAAGCCACCCCAGCATGCTTTCGAATTTCATTCACCCACTTTCATGTGGTCTTCTTCTGTGTCTTGTCCTGTTCCTTGGTGTCCACTCTAATAGTTCAGTTGTCCAACGGTACTCAGTTCTAGCAGTATGTCCAGCTCATTACCACTTTCTTTACTTTTGATCATGATATCAAGAACTTCTATCATTTCTCTAATCCAAGTGTTCTTCATATGTTTCCTAGTTATACACCTCACCATGCTTGTTTCAGTTTTTTTTTGCATAATCTGCATGTATGTCATCTTTTGTTATGGTCCACGTCTCTTTTGTTATGGCCCACGTCTCTCGTTCATAAGTAAGAACTGCAAGTATGTGTTGGCTGAACACTTCTTTTGCGACATAATGTTAGATTGCTCTTGTGTGTGTGTGTGTGTGTGTGTGTGTGTGTGTGTGCAGTGTTTTCCTTTTTTTCAGGAGAAAAGGTGATCGATGCTTAAACATAAACTGCTGTAAAATGGAGAAAGTTAACCCTACGAAAAAGTAAACTAATTTCCTGAACATTGTTCTTCAAGCCTCATCACTGGTGCGTGCTATAAAATGCAAAAACATAATTTACATGTTCACGTTATATTAAATTATTATGTTACAAAAACAGCGTTCCATAAGTGTTTTATAATATACAAAAATAATGAAAATAAAATGTCTGTCAAGTTTACCCACAAATGAGAGTTAATTTTGCGCTAATGGTTACATTACACTAAAAAATAGAAGGGAATTATTTGCATTTCAATCCTAAAATACAGTCCAAAGTTTGTTCGATTCTTGCGACATTTTTACCGTTCTTTTCCGGCTCCTTGCTTTACAATGGCCAACGATGACTTCAAAAGGAGCCATGCTCCGAAGTATTTTGATGGATCAAACTGGGTTATAAAAAGCCCGACAATTTTTATGAAAAATAATGAGATTGTTGCTGTGATTGAAAAAGGCAATAATTATAAAATTCATAAGAGAAAATTCCCTTCTACATTCGCAAGAAGATGCAGTAAAGGTTTGCAAAGTTCACTTTAGAGGTTGCTTGCGTTTCTCTTTTCTTAAAGTGGTACGTATTGTCTAAAATCACGAATCATGTCTCTATCATTGTCTTCTGGGTTGCATGAATATGCGAAAGATTTAATTGAACGGGTGTTTGAGCACTTTCGGAATTGACTTTGCTAACGGAAAGATGCATAGATATGCCCAGTGGTCGCGCTGCCGATCGCCATCTTCGCAATTTGCGAAAAAGAAATCGTTTTGGCGATGGAAAAAACGCTTTGGCGATTACCTTTTCATAAAGTTATAACACTTTGGCGAAAACAATGTGGGACTTGGCGACTAAATTGGCGAAAACTTTAGAAAAGCCAGCGCAACCCCTGGATATGCCCATCGCTTGCTTCTTCTCCTACAGGGATTACCCATTACGTGGGTTTCAAATTCCAATGAACCATTTCCTTACGGAGCACGCTGAGGAAACGTCATGAAACTGATGTTATTACCCGCAACATTTTTATTAATAGTTCGGTAATTTCAGTTTAATTTCTGCCCATGGTGGGGGGGGGGATATAAATGGAGAAAGTTTAGATTACACAGAAACAGTGCAATGACTCATAAATAAATAAAAAGGCTACGAACTTCAGAAGAAAAAAATGACAACAGAGCTATAAACCACAAACACTTGTTCTTTTGGTAGTGAAACAAACGTACCCTGAGAGCGAAAGGAAATTAAAAACCAAAAAAGGGGGTGGGGGCGAAAGTGCGAATGTTTCAGTAGAAAAAGGCAGATATCTGAGCCAGCAGCCGGGGTATTTCTGCTGTAATTTAAAAAAAGAAGAAACCCAATTATGACCTTCGTCCCCCTACCGTTCCCACAAAGGGTTCTAATGGCCAGTTAAGATCATGTGACTTCCCACGAGCAAAAAACCGCGACGATTTCACTCTCCAGTCCTCCTCGAAGAACAAGCCTCTTTCATTCATAAAATACACACAACATACAGATTAATGAAACTTTACAATGATCTTCGAAACCCATAAATTATTTCTTTCACTTACAGTGTTCGGGTAGCACAAACGCGAGTGAGCTCATCCAGGTCTCCATCTTATATATATATATATATTTTTTTTTAATCTATTTCATTTGGCGAGATCAAAAAATAAATTGGTTCCCATTTAATGTTTTATGACATAACCGCCTTTCACACAAATGGTGTTTCGTAAAAAAAATCACTTTTGACAGCTCTGATTAATTCTTATTGACGACTTTTATCGCATACTGCAATTTTTTTTTCTTTTTGAAAAGCATATCTTATATAAAGAACTGCTTCCACGGCCCTGTCAATCTCTCTTCTGCGGAGAGGGAAAAACGATATGAAAAAATTGCGCCCACTGCTTCTAAAGCGCACTGCCGATTTTATTGCCATAAGAACTTTTACGACAAATTTTCCTAAAGTTTTTTTATCATTTGAGAGTCTCAATGTAAAAATTTAATACTTTTAAATTACAAACTGACGAGGCATGGATATTAAATAAAGGGACTGACGCTGTAACTTTACTTAAATAAGAAACTTACGTTTTTAACTGTTATCACCTTCGATGCACTCCTTTCCACATCAACACCTCGATGCGGTCTTATTTTCCACTGTGCAAAGCACTGCTGTACCTCATCTGGTGTGATGATACCTTAACCTTTTAAAGCAACCAATATACCAGAACTAAAGCATGCACAAAAGTTTCTGAGCTTCCAGAACATAAATGTTCAAATTACCGCCGGAATTTACGGACGCTACCACAAGACAATTCTCGCCCCCCCCCTTTCCTCATCTGAACAGTACCGACTATAAACCGACTACAGGTAATAAGTCTCCCGTTCTCGTACTTTATTCTCTGTTCAATGACCCAAGGCAATATCGGGAAGAAGTGGCCCCCCTGACAAGGACATCATGCCACTAGGCCGAAGCGAATAACTAAAACTTCTTTCTTTTTTCTTAGGTTCGTCGTCAGCGGTATATTACTTTCAGCAGGCGATCAGTCAGAAAAAATGTGTGCCAATCACCCCTTTAAGTGACTAATTTGAACCGTAAAGCTAATGAGAAAACGAAGCATACTAATGAGCTGGTGCATGGGGCCATATCTGGATAGTAAGGAGGATGTTCAAGCATTGCGATGCGTTCCCCAGCTGCCAGACAAATCTAAATCTCTCATTCGGCGCTCTGTGCTTCACTGTGAGCGCTGAATGGGCTGGTGCGTTGTTCTTGTGAATGATAAAGACATTTTTACAAAATTCTGGCATCTTCGACGCTCTCTCTTAAAGTGGACGTCAAGTAATTTTGTTTCCTATACTTCCAATGGAAAAACTTCTGTACACATTTTCTTCACAATTAATGCGTTCCCAAGGATAAAAATTTGAACATCGATTAAAATAGCTTCATTTTATAACTTGGAATGCTTAATATTTTCTAAAACATAACCATAATTATGCAATCCAACATTTATTTGTCTACTGACGTCATCAAAGTACAGGTAGCGCCATCTTTTTTCTAGTTTCAACACCACCAAAGGAAACGTTATTGTTTTTTTAATATAATTAAGGTTATGTTTTAGAAAATGTTAAGTATTCCAAGTTATTATATGAAGTTATTTTAATCGATGTTCAAATTTCCATCCTTGGGAACACACTAATTGTGAAGGAAATGCGTACAAAAGTTTTTCCATTGGCAGTATACGAAGACGTCCACCTTAAAATGTCAGCAGTAATGCTGGTATGCCGTTGCTCCATGGGGAACCCACTCTGCCACAACTACGCCTTTAATTTCAAAGAAAACAAGTAACATGGCCTTAAACTTGTCTTGCAGTGCGGTTTCCAATAAAAAAAATGTTGGTGTTTTCCAATGAGATTGTTTTTTCGTTTCAATGTCGTATTGGAAGATCGCGGTTTCATTGCAACTGATAAATCGGCTGGGTTTCGCTTGAATTCGCCCCAGAATGTCAGCACGAATTCGCCTGCAATTTTCTTTTTGTTCAGGCGTGAGAAGGTTTGGAACCCTCTTGACACAAACCTTTGTCATGTTCACACATAAAATTTACTCTATCGATGTTTATCGTTTTTGCTGTCATCCTAATACTCAATCAAATCGCCGGCCATCACTGACCCTCTTATGCCACGTAAAAACAGTAGCACGTGACATGCACACTTCCCCGCTCACCTTACTTAAAAAACGAAATGATTCTGTAGGCGTTTCATTTAATTTCACCAGAAATTTCACATTTATCCATTGCCCAATTCTTGAACTCACCATTTTCCCGAAGCGCGACGAACAGCATGTCTAATTTCATTGGCATGTGTCACCGAACATATGCAGAGAATGAGGTGAGGTTTGCATTTTTGGTTACGGACAGTTCAAGGTCAATGACCTCTCCCAGTCACCTTCGACGTGCATCGCGTGTTCCATTCGCCATAAGCTCGGTCTCGTTATTTCGTAGCCGTACCTCGTATTTCTAAATGCTCATCTTAATACGTATCATGTTATTCCTTCACGTTGGTAAATCAAAATGTACAAGCAGTTTGTGAATTAACCTGGTACCTCAAGCGACAGCAGCCGACCATTTTTGGTTAGCTACGAAATAACCTTCAAAAGTTAAAGGTCATAACTGTTGTTAGAAAAGGTGGCACGTACATCGTGCAAAGCTGCACACCATTCTGGCTCCGGCGGTGAGCGTGTAAACATGGAAATACCCTCTTTCCGGTTGCGCTGTTGTTGAAAAGTGTGCTGTAATAAAGTTTCTTTAGGAAGAAGTAATCAAGCACGCTGAAATTCACAGAACAATTATAGCACAGTATGGTAGTAAGTGTATGGGCCAAAAAACATTTTACGAATGGGTAGAAAGCTTTAAATATGGCGGAAGAAAAATAATGCTGCAGCACAGGGCCGTGGGTGGCCTATTGGGCAACGTTCGTGACTGCCACGGAAAGGACCTCAGGTTCGATCCCAAGCAGGTACGAACGCTCGATCCACTAAATATCCGCCGTGCGTCGGATGGGCACGTTAAGACGTCGGACCCCGGGTACTGGCCCCCCGGCAGTAAATAAGGGTGTCTTCTACCTCGCTTCCGTGTCACTTTCTTATTGGGCACTCAAGCCCAAATCTCCTAGCTTCCTATTTCTAAGGGTTGTTTAAGACCTGGGGTCAAGACACTCCCTGCCTAAAATCCTCTACATTTGATCATTTAATGCTGCAGTACTTTGAAATATAATGCGCCAGTTATGTAAGTTTCCTTTTGTTTTTGGTTAATACAACGAAGCTAATTTTACTTTTATTTATTTATCTATTTATTTCTTGGATTGAAGGTTTAACGACTACCGTGAGCAACTCGAATGAGCTATATAAGCAGTCACCTCTCCCTGATTTAGGGTAACTGGTTCCAGGGAAGGGAGAGAGCCAGAGCGTTAAGGCAAACACAACATCCAAGCCTGACCGGGATTCGAACCTGGACCCTTCTCAGAGGAATGGTCAGAAACCATCGCTCTGACCACGGCACCACAGGAGCGGCCCTTTACCTGAATACTACCGTCGTATTTTTTTTTTTTTTTTTTACGCATGCATTTCAACTTATTCCTGTACTTGCTGCTTTCCATTTGCAATTGATATCGCCACGAGCTTTACGGAGTTATATATGATAATCCTCATAACCCAAAATTCTGTTTAACGCGATGTAACTCGAAATAATACAGTCCCAGCAAAATTGTTACCTGGGCAATTTAAGAACGAGCTTAAGTTATTTATTACCTATTCTCAGCTCTAATTTTTTACATTTCATATACAGTATATCAAGCTCATATACTAAATTTTATTTCGTTAGCAAGATTTCAATACTGTCAGATAGCAAGAATGTAAATTGATATTTCAAAACAAGTTTTAAGTGAGGTATACCAATTTTAGAGATCAGTTTACACGTTTTGCTTATGCAAAGGAACCAAATGGCATATTTGAGAAATACTGTAGTTTCACGAAAATGATTTTCACCAGAAATAATCTTGCAAAAATTATTTCATGCAGGTATTCTTTTTTCTCTATCCTATTACAAATTCTGGAACTCCAAAAATGTACCCTTGGTAGAACTATTCGTTTGAAACGAATAGTTCTACCAAATTTAAGTTTCCCAGCCAAAATTGGTTTGTGCTATCTCATTATTTGGTAAATAATGCATAAATGCGGAGATGTGACTATTTATTCATTACAGAATAAAGAGAAGCTAATTTGTGATTAGTGAAAATGGAATGACACTCTCAGTTCCAACTAAAAAACGGTCTTGTGGAAAAATATATTTTCAGAATAAAAAACAAACAAACCAAAAACAAACCGTATCACCTCTTTAAAACGATTTTGTTTGAGGGTTTGGCGACCACCGTGAGCCCAATGGGCTATAAGCAGTCGCCTGTCCCAAAGTTAGAGACACTGGTTCCAATTAAGGGAGACATCCAGTGCCGTACGACAAACACACTACCCATGCCTCATCCAGGATTCGAACCCGGATTCATTTCGGACGAATGATTATAACCACTCCACCACTACTAGGTCAGCAATATATTTTTCTTTTTTTAAAGATATGAAATGTTTTCATACATTTGGACAGTTCTGTGTTCTTCACGGTCATACATAGCACAGCAGCAAAAATATTCTAATTCCAAAACTTGGCTCAAAATCCGTACTGAATTTTATACTTCTTCCTGCCCGTGGGTCAAACGGTACAGGATGCCAGTTTCTCACACTGAAATCTCGCAAACGGTACAGGATGCCAGTTTCTCACACTGAAATCTCGAATTCAACCCCCATCACCCCACCCTCCAAGAAACAAAGAAAATATACATTAATTCCGGAGTAAACCATAAAAAAAGATTTTTTTTCTTATATTAAGACACTTTAAAAACACCAATGACACTTTCACTTTAAAACACTTCTGGATCAATATTTTGCCCAGTTTCGAATTAATTCTTTCCTACAGCATTTTTATGGAACAACTAAGTCACTAAACAAACGCACTATTACGGTAAATTTCTTATTTTTCAAAACAACAGCATATATCTCTTATATCTTTAAAATGCTACCTTTTCAGAGCCCCAAACGAAATAAAAACCAGAAAAAAAAAAAAATCCAAGCGCTTGAGTTTTCGGACGGGCATGCTCGAGTGTGTGTGTGTGTGTGTGTGTGTGTGTGTTTAAGCATATCCCTTCAGAAATCAAGGAATGCTCAGATTTCTGCGAGAGGGAAAACTATTTTTTGGCAACTATTTGAATACTGTAATTGGAACTTATATAAGGAATAACATGTTTCTAGAAGTTAACATCAGCCAAAGATTATTAAAAATCAAAATTAATATATTTAACACATGTTTGAAATGGTGTGTTGAGTGTATGATTTCAGTATAGATACATTCTGCAGTATATTACATCAGCTATAACTTTATGCTGAATTCAATATGACACTCTTCAAATCTGTAGGAAAATGACGTGAAGGTTAAAAAGGAAATTTGCTGGAAATACGTATATTAAATCTACTCACAAGCATGAATGTTGAATGAATGGATCAAAAACAGCCACTATTTCAAAAATTTACTACTGGATAGCGATTAAAATTAACACATTTTTTTTATTCGTTTTAAGGTAAATTCGTGCATAAACGCCCTTGCGTTTTTTGCTTTTAAGAGCATACCCTAAGATTTATAAAATTCTACGTCTATGTTAGGTTTTAAATTAAATTTTAATTCTCTCAACGTATATCACAAGACGAAAGAAGCACACACACCACAATGTAGCTTTGTCATGAGCCTCTGCCGCTTTATTCAGCATCCTGCTTTATCCTTCTTACGTTACGCCTTCAATTTTTTGTCTTTGCATTTGCCTCTCGTGACCTAAACTTCTTTATAAAGCAACTGCATGACCTATATACACTATTCATTCTGTGCTTGTTTGGGTTTCTCATCAAAAGTGTGAGATTTTTTTTTTTCTTTTTCGCGTCGTACTGCCTCTGGTTCGTAAAAAAACCTGGCTCTCCCACGATTCAATCACGCAACATAAATCACAATTATACCCGGTTTCATATTTCAAAAACGTGGAAAATGTTTGGAGTTTTTATGCTTTGTTTGTGCGCGTTTTCCTTTCTTTTTCTGTTTTTCTAATTCCGTGCCCCTGACGGTAAAGCTTTTACAAATCCCACTAAATATTCCATGCACATTGTTCATCTCTGGTGACTTTTCCAAATGGGAATTTTGTTTTAGTACTACATAAAGAGACATCAACATCGGTACGTGTACCAGAGATTTTCCTGAGAACCGACCGAGACAGATCAAGAATCGAAGATTCAAAATTTTGAAGCGAAGCTTCAATAACTTCGATAGTAGACTTCGATTACTAGCTCTCTCAAAAGGTTTAGTCGCACGTATGCAATTCAACCGAATCTTGACAGACTTGAAAAGACGTGACACCGTAGATTGTTGTTGGACAACACAGTAAAAAAAAAAAAAGGGTCTTCAAAAAAGTCAAAGTAGCGAAAAATACAGCGCTATAGAAAATATGCATTGCCTTAGGCTAAAAAGCTAAGTATGATGAAAAGCTATGTCTCATAAACTGTACATCTAAACTTCACATGTATTAATTTAGTTTAATTTATGCAGGCTGGAATTAAATCATAAATTCATTGGCGCGCGACGCGAGGAAGCTTTCTTTAAATATATTATTTGCATATGCTTGGAGTATCACACTTACTACTACTGTGCCTTGTTCTTAATTATAGATGTTTTCTCGTTGTATGAGAGGAGTTCAAAACTTGGTTTAATTAAGTTGGATTATTAAAAAAGAGGTGTGTGTTCTCTCTGTAAAAATAGATGCACTGTTATTGAATTGGGTATCTTACGCTTGAGAGCTGCCCGTAGCAACTAAAATCCAAGATGATACTTTGTTAGAATTGGTATCTTATACTTAAGAGTGCCCTCTGCAAAGCAAGTAAAATCCTACACAAGACTTGGCTGATACTGGTTTTTTATTGGGTATCTTACGCTTGAGTGCTGCTCTTTATAAAGCAACTAAATCCTATAATTTGACTGTCATTGCTTTTTCCTTGGGTAACTTACGCTTACAAAGCTGCTTTGCAAAGCATGTAGAATCACGAAAAGAAAAGATACGTACCAGAGTGGGAGGCATTGGAATTGTCAGAATGCGCGGGAACGCTTAAGAAGGTGGAGTCCCTTAAAGCTACAGTACGAGGACCCAGTTCGTTCTTTTTATACAGTGTTGTGCAAAGAATTTCGGATAATCTTTCTTTTCTCACAAACTTGTACGCCACATTTTGGCTTTTCTCTCAAAACACAAGCACATAAGGGATTAATATCAGAAATGCAGCACAACGCAGCACGTGCTTTTGGAGAGAGAGAGAGAGAGAGAGATTTGCGACTTTTTCACGAATCGCCTCTTCCCAATATACCCCCACTTGCAACAGGGACAGTACATTATTAGTACTAGAGTACCTAAAAAAAGTATGCATGTATCATGAATATTATTAAGGGCCGCGGGTGGCCTATTGGGCAACGTTCGTGACTGCCACGGAAAGGACCTCAGGTTCGATCCACTAAACATCCGCCGTGCTTCAGATGGGCACGTCAAGCCGTCGGACCTCGGATACTGGCCCCCCGGTAATAAATAAGAGCGTCTTCCTTCCTCTTTCTACTTCGCTTCCGGGTCACTTTCCTATCGGGCACTCTAGCCCAAAGCTTCCTCTTTCTACTTCAAAGGGTAGTTTAAGTCCTGGGGTCAGACACTAATTTCATAAAATCCTCTACATAAATCTCTATCCACCATCACAACTCGATAGATCCAGCCCTTCTTATTATTCATTACTAATCTTCTCCTCTCTCTCTCTCTATTTCTAGACCTTCTGCTATTTTTCTTTTTAAAATCTGCTAAAGTCCTTTGTAACTAAACATCAGTTTGTTTCTTTTACACCGTGTTGTGGGCGATATATATAAATATATATATATATATATTTTTTTTTTGAGGGGAGGGGAGGACTCGCTGCATATCACTGACAAGATTCTGGTTAAATCTAAACTTTGTGATAGGAAGTCTGATTTGGACAAGACTCGGCACCAAACCCACTACAAAAAACTTAAGAATGTAGTCACTATTTCGAAAACAGTTCTCTCTCTCTCCCGAGTCAAAAATAGCTGTTCATTTTTGCCCTTGTTACAGCTGCGTCGATTCACAGCGTTCTTTCACACTGAAAATTTTGGATGTTGGAAAATTCTCTCCATTCTTTCTTTTTCTTTTGTTCACTACCGTTCTTTCCTGTAAATAGCGGAGATGGAGAATATGATTCCATTTTCGCCCATAATACACACACAATAGCTTTAAGGAACTGGTCTGGAACTTTTTGAATAAGCCAACAAAGATGTGCTTAAATATTTTCATAAATTTGTTACAAATACGAATTTCGGGTGACTGAACTATTAATATCATTCGACTGATATCACATGGTCAGAACAATCGCACAGTAAACCGTTGATCGTAATGAACATCTCTGCCAATAAGATTTGGCAAGTCGTTGAGTATATGTTTTTGAAACAAAATCTTGTTCTTCCCGGAACAGTTACCAAATCATTGTTCACGTCATTATACACTGTAATCTCGGTGATACGTTTTTAAGAGGGGGCCTTGAAAAACGTATAAATATAAAAACGTATAAAAGAAATTTCCAAAATGTTAAATACCATTGAAAAATGTATGCTTTGAAGAAGTGCAAGATATTTCTTAATAATAATTTATTTAAAGTCGAATTGGCACAGAGAAATAACGGCGTTAAAAATTATAATATATTTGTTGCATTGCAAAAATATCAAAGCCAAGAAAATCTCTTTCGACAGCTCTGTCTATAAAGATCCTGATTCTATATTAAGTGAAATCCACTCAACAAAAAATCTCAGATCAGTGCTTCAATATGCAACATATACATTAACAGCTTCTTGTTTTCTGCGCATTCTCCGTGCATCCATTTGAAACCGAAATATGAATATTAATGACACATCTAGGATTCTATTAGACTACGTTACGAAATACTGGAGCCACAAAGTTATGTCTCATAGATTTATCAATTTTTAAATAGTAAAATGTGCACGAGTCGTGAAATGCGAAACCAATTTTTTCTCTAAACCGAAAGTAAACATACCCTTCTCCGATGGGATCAAGGTTCAACTTTGGTTACACCAAGAAGGAACATAGCAATACTGTCTCGATTCTCTCAATGTTATACCATACCGGGTGACGTGTAAAAGAATCAAAGAATTGTGTGTTTTTTAATGATCTCGGAAAGTCAAAACTTAACGTATAATCGCAAAACGCGTATAAATGGACTAGGTATAACCGAATTGAAAAAAGGATGGAAACTACAGTACAATATTGGAACTAACGCAGATTTCTGTATAAAAGTGAACAAGTAAGTAAAATCATGCAATGCATTGATTATGATACGCTTTCCAACATACCAGAAATCATTACTGAAGTTATTACTCAAGTTATGAGGATAATGGCTGTGAAAAAAATCTCGCTCCTGTGTCCTAACCTTTGACCCCATTTCGATAATATTCAACAGAATTGGTTCAGTATACCTCCGGAATAACATTCTAAAGTTTTGTCGCAATAGATGCATTTTTAGTCAAGTTATGAAAATAATGGCTGTGGAATAAATCTCGCTCCTGAGCCCTGACCTTTGACTCCATTGCGATGCTATTCAACAGAACCGCATCAGTATACCTCCGGAACAACATGATAAAGTTTTGTCGCAATCGAAGCATTTTTACGTAAGTAATAACGCATAAAGGCGATGGAATGGATCCCGCTCCTATATCCTAACCTTTGACTCCATTTTCAATAGGGTTCGTCCCCGTATTATCCTATACCACATATTAAAATTTCGTTGAAATCGAACCATTTTTACGCATGCTTATCGTGCGGACAGACGGGCAAAGCTGGATCATGTACGCTTCGGTTGGAAAGCGTAAAAATCGTATAACTGGAAAACGTATACCCCAGGTTTCACCGTATAACCCTTGAAACAACACAAACATCTTAGCAGCAAATTCGATTGAAAGATTTTAGCAATTTCGCAAAACTGATACCTCACTTTTTTCATTGGTTAAGATCAGTTCTACATATGAGATCAAAGTTGCCAGAACTGTTTTTATCATTGAAAGTGGTACATTTCGAGCTACAATAGTATCACAAAATGACTATTTTAAACACACGGGCAAATGATGAAAATCTTCTCATTCTTGTTGGACACCTTTAAGGTTCCGGTTTTGTAAAATAATTTTGGCATAACATCTCACATCATAACAATTCATGTGCGCCTGCGTATATTCGTTAAGTGCAGAGGGGATTAATTAAAACTAAGAGCCATTTGAGAATAACTGACACTCCCTTGTCTAGTAGATTGTCTGCGAACTAGAACATTACCCTACATTTCCAACGACGAACAGCTGGCAATTAAGATGGGTTGCCACGAATCTCATAAATTTGCATGCGTCAAATTAAGTATGCCGTCAAGCAAACAAGGCCATTACGTGTTTTCTTCCCAAACTTCAGTCACCCATACTTGAAACAAAGGCTAATTAAAAATACTGATGGTTTGAAATAAACTGTATAACTCACCGAGTAGTTTCCCTATACTTGTTGCACACACTTATGTACTTGTACCTGAAGTGATATTTTAATTTAACTTCCAATATTGGTTGTCCGTTCTTATTTAAATTGATTTTCTCGTTACCTTTTCTACCTTAACGTCATGTCTGAACTCAAGATAGTTTCCCTTCATGTGGCAACACTGGCAGCAGGTTAAAGGCAAACAACAGAGAGAAAATTAGCCAGCACTGCGTGTCAAGTGTGAGAGGTGACGAGATATTCTTCGAGTTAAACCTCACGTGCCACGTTTTAGGCATGTTAATTATTAAGCTAATCAGTAGTGTGTTCAACAGCTTGATTTTGTAAATGCCAATTATCGTGAGTCAAAGTTACTGCCATACTGTGAAGCAAACGACTAATAAATGAAGATATTCTGCAAATAATTCGTAAGTCAATTTTCATTGACTAAAAGCTTTTTTTACTTTTGGACTCTTAGGTTATCTATTAATGTTAAGTGTTAAGATTTAAAGCATTCACATATTTAAATGACTAAATATTTAACTTAAAACACGTAGCATCTTAATTGTTTTGCGGTTGTAGTTAATTAATTAATCAATCGTCATTTGCTAATTATTCATTGACACATAACATAATCTGTTAAATCAACGGCCACGGACAAAAGAATCCGCAAGTCACGTTAAATTTTAACGGCTTATTTCTCCAAACATGTTAGTCAAAAACATGATGTTGAAGTCACAAATTCACTTTATCTTTGCATAGCTTTTTTTTTTTTTTGACAATTAAAAATCGTAAATTATCAGGTTATCGTAACCGCAAGATCATATACATTTAACAAACATAGCGGACCTCCACAATTTATCGACAGCCTCCACTCTTTACATGCTTTTCAATTCTTCACACTCGACACTCTCGACCATGCTTTTTACGCTTTCCAACCTTAAGTTGAAGAAGCGATATGCTCCAGCTTTGTCCGTCCGTCCGTCTGTCTGTCTGTCTGTCCGTACGATAACTCGCGTAAAAACGGTTCGATTTCGATGAAATTTCAGTATATGATAGGGTACCACCTGTGGACGAACCCTATTGAACATGGGCGAAATGGAGTCAAAGGTCAGGACATAGGAGAGGGATCCATTCCTCTCTTATGTCCTGATCTTTGTGTGTCATAACTTACTTGAAAATGCTTCGATTGCAACAAAACTTTATCATGTTGTTCTGTAGGTACATAGAACTGATTCTGTTGAATATCATCGAAATGGGGACAAAGGTCAGGGCACAGGAGCGAGATTTATTCCAAAGCCATTATCCTCATAAATTGACTAAAAATACTTCGATTGCGACAAAACTTTAGCATGTTGTTCCGGAGGTATACTGAACCAATTTTATTTAATATCATCGAAATGGGGTCAAAGGTTAGAGCACAGGGCGATTTTTATTCCAGCTATTATCCTCATAACTTGACTAAAAATTATTCTGCTGCGACACAACTTTAGTATGTTGTTCCGGGGGTATACTGAACCAATTCTGTTTAATATAATCGAAATGGGGTCAAAGGTCAGGGCACAGGAGCGAGTTTTGTTTCACGTATGTTGGAAAGCGTATCATAATCAATGCTTTGCATGATTTTACTAACTTGTTTATTTTCATTTGACTTACTATCAGTGTAACCAAAACGTACAAGTAGTTCGGGGAAGTCATGTGCCATTCAGTAGGAAAATCGTTAAGCGTGAAATAACGAAATCTGCATCACAAATAGAAACTAAGGTTAAATGAGTGATATACGTCACAGATACCATACGACAATTTATTTAATGTTCAGAGCCAGATTTGTTTTTATGCGCATACACACTACGCAGGGCCTCAGATTTTACAGGGACTCCAGTATTTTTGGAAAATTAGAAAAGAAAAAGAAAACAAACAAATAAGGAAATGCATTTATTTTTTGGTAGAGTTCATAGTTTTCTTTTTTCTTCTTTTTATATTATAACATGTTTAAAAGCCAAAAAAATAAAAATCAGTGCAGTGACCTATGAATGAAGTTGGGTGAAAAGCTGTTTTCAAGCTGTTAGAAACAAAAAAGATTGAGTAGCTGTCTATCGCAATTGTAGTTCAAACAGAAGCACTTCGAGTTATCCGTAGTTACTGTTCTTTCCTGAAGGATTCTACAAAATCCTCCACATTTTGGTCCTTGAAACGAGATTTGTGAACCAGGAATTTAAATTTGCTAAAATTACGAATAATTACAATAAATCAGCCGTCAAACGAATTTTTGCGGTGGAAAAAAAAAAAAAAAAAAGAATTATTCAATAAGATAATTTCAAAACGTTAAAATTTTCCTACTGTAGCGCCACTGGCGAGGAAACTGCACAACGTAAATAAAAACGTTTTAAAAAATGTATGCCCCTCTACTGTTTACTTTGGGGGCGGCGAGCCAATAACCAAACTTTGGTACTCTTGAAGCGATAATAAAAAAAAGTAATTAAAAAAAGAAATTTAGAATAAAAAAAAAACGAAAAGTACATTAATAATAATCTGTACTTTTTGTTTTTATTTGACTGACATCGTGCCAAGGTGTTAATGTGTGACGAGACACTCTACATCTACATTCCCGTGAGAAAAGTTTTTATATTACTCCTTAGTGGAAGGAACCATAAAACTCGAGTTGGTTGATAAGCAGACACGACTAACTAACAATATGCTATTTGTTTTTCCTGCTGGATCACATGCAGTTCTAAATTCTCAGGCGCTCTCATTTCAGTTCACTTTCTTATGAAGGCGAGAAAATGAATTATTACGAAAACATTCGGTATATAAAAAAGCATGTATTTCTTTTATAATAAATAATTTGTACTGTTCTAGGCGCCAAAAATGGCGTCACTATTGCAGAACCGTTCTATATTGACGAATTTTACTCTTAAAATTTAATTCTAATCCTAGCAGGTCAAGGTACTTAACATTACTATCCTAATTATGGTTGCACCCTGATTAGTGGAAGGATAGGACGCCACCCCTGCCTAAAAATTCACCTCTACCTTGCGAAACAAAAATGAGTACTGAAGAAACTTTATTTTCGACAACTGGAAGTTAAAATAGTTAGCGGCCAGCCACACTCTAAGAAGCATTTAAAAATGGCGTTTGTAAAAGTTAAGTGAAACAAAAGAATTAAGGAATCCATCGGGTGTACTTACAAAAACCTATAACTTTCAAATATTTTAAACTAAAATATTTAACTTTCAAATATTTTTAAAGGTCATAAAATATGTAGAAACAGCTAAAAGTGAGACATGAGGAACTTTTTGACCTAGACTGCTAAAGTATGAATTCTTTCAGTGAACAAAATGTAAATGACGGGGAGTATTTCTTTATTAACTGTCACAGATTTATTATTTAAGTAACAATTTAGTCCTAATTACTTTAAAATTCGTGCCGCCCAAACTACAGCTATGTTCCAGCGTTCCTGGTATTTGGGTTAAGAATGAAGCGAAGAAACTTCTAATGACAGAATTAAAAAATAAAATAATTTTTGTTTTTAGACATTGTGGAACGCAGTAAAAAACTATGTCGTGGATGCACTTTGTTACTTAGAATTTATAGGAATGAGTTTTCCCGTCTTTTAAAATAATACTTGCCACCTAATCTGATTTTCTCCTATTCCTGGCGACAGTAACTAAATTGATAATTGATCTATTCTAAACTGAAACGGTCGTGTTTGCCGTTCAACAACTGAGAAATAAATACGAATTCAATAATACAAGCAAACGAAGAAAAGCATAATCAACAGATGCTTGAAGAAATACAGTACATATAATAACACAAAAATGGCTTGAGCAATCGCAATTCTGTACTAAAAATAGTACAACTAATCCGAATTTCTTGGCTTAGAATAGAAATCAAAGTTTCCAAGCTTTCGCAGATCAACCAGATGGCTTTTTCAATGTAGGTAAACAGCTAACATAATTATTACTTATTATTAATTACAGTAATAAACTTACATAATAATAAACATTAATAATAAAAATTAACATTAGTAATTAATAATAAATTTATTATTAATTACTTTTCGCAATTCTGTAGCTTATCCCGCGCCACCCACTATAAAGTCTTTTTTATAATGTTTAATATCAATGCATCAGAATTCAAGATAGTGGCAAAGAACGTCGAAGCGTACATATTCGTATCAGGCGTCGATGGTGGCATAGAGTGAGTCTCGAGCATCTTCAATTTATCCACCCCAACTTTTAGAACACATGCCGAATGAAAAGATTTCAAATTCCAACAAACTTTAAAACAATACGCGTTATGTTTACAACCAATACCGTTTCTATAATTGAAAACTCTCATTTCATTGACTTTTCCATGAAATTCGGGGTCGCATCGGGTATAAAATATGTATAAAACACAAATTTTTCAATAAAATCTCTCTCAAACGGTGTAAGATATTTTGTTAAAGGAAGATTTTATTGAATGGCAAAAGCAATGTTAACGGCTGAAAATATCTCGCAATTTTTTTAAGTGATCTACGCCAACAACATGCACTACTCTATGTTAGTACAAATGTGAAATCAAGGGAATAAGGAAACATAAAGTTCCGAAAACTTCAGAAAGAGTGCCTCTGCTACGGAAAACGAGCTAAATTCACTTCCTAAACGAACCTCTACTTCGGAAAATGAGGAAAAGACAATTTCCAGAAAGAATTTCTTCAATACTTGAAAGAGTTGGGTTCAGTGTCGATGGCAGGCAAATTTACGGTGCCATCACGCATATCTTGAGGACTCTCCTTTCCCCACAATAAAAACTCATATCTACTATCTTCTTCAGTGAGTTCACGATCTTAACCCAAATTTAATGATAGACTTGGAAATGGAGACGTGGTTCACCCTTCCCAGGTAACACAGCTTTGAAATTTAACATAGGCCGAACACTGAGCAACCGTTTCTATTCCTAAAGACGGTGGATCAGTGTTGGGCCTTCGTTAAATCGCAAGGCTGTGTTCAACGAATATGTTTCGGTAAGGAAAAAAAAGTAATAACATATACCCTGAAAAGTGGAATGGAGAGTGTAAATACCGTTGTACTGTAGCGCTTTCCACCACAAATTTCGTTCTAAATACAAACTCCATACACCTACCTCTCCTGCCAGAAAAATCTGTATTTCCCTCACTATATTATATAGAAGGGGACGGAAGACAGAAATATAAACGTGTCGGCCGTTGCCAGGGTATTCCAGGGTATTACCAAAATTCTGGTAACGTCCCGGATGTATGGACAATTATAGCACATCCTTATTTTTATTTATTTTTTCAACAAAAATGAAAAATCTAAACAAATTTCAATCTGAAATACCTAGCCTCTTTTCCATACTACTCTTACACATTCACGCTCCTTACCCACGCCACAGCAGTCTACGGGTATCTGATATTCTTCTCAGCGCAAGTAGTAGAGTTTAAAGCAATTCACGTTTCATTAAATTAAGATAACTGGATTCAAGAAAATTGTTTTCCATTATTGTGTTGTGTTTTACACAGGATTTGGGAAAATGTATGAAAAACTTCTGACGGTAAAAAAAAATGCCTGTGTCCCAATGTAGGCAAACAGCCCCCCCCCCCTCGCCAGCTGCGTACCCTAACAGGTGGGTTACGCTACGCCGCTGGTTTAAATTAAAATAAAACAAGAAAAAATATATTCTTTCCCAGGAGAAAATGTCAAAAAATGCTAAACGTTGTTGTAATTCAATAATCAATAATTTCATCAAATTCCAAGGCAATTACTAAGGAAATAAATTTATCGTCTTATGCAAGACAGGTTTAAAACTTTAATTAAAATATTTACAGGCTAAAAGTGCTTCATTACATTTTTAATTAAAAGCACTCTTTCACAGCTAAAAACACAACGTTAGACCATTCAAACCTACTTTAGGCCCTTCTTCATACGTCTGAAGAAGGGCTTAAAGTAGGTTTGAAAGGTCTAATTGTGCTTTTAGCTGTGAGAGAGTGCTATTTAATTTGTAATGTAATGAAGCACTTTTAGCCAGTAAATATTTTAATTAAAGTTTTAAACCTATCGTGCATAAGACGGTAAATTTATTTTCTTAGTACTCCTAGCACGAAATTTTCTTATTAGTTCCAAGGCAATGTGCACAAGTACCTAAAAATGCATTAGATAAACAAAACAAAACCGCAGGAACAAAATTAAGTGTTCTCGAACACGCTGCTATTTATGCTGCACACATTATATTTGCAATACGTATAATCACCGACTAAAAACGCATTTCGCGATAAGTGTGAGCATTCATGTTCGTCACAGATCTCGCAAAACGCCTATGGGCCTTTTTTTCTACATCAGTGCTAAGCAGGGGCCTTTGTGGCTCTAAGGCACTTCTTGCGGTTAGATGGTACAAGATGGACAAAGGAATTTTTTTAGAACATGTATGCTAAAACGGGGAATTCTGTTCCACATGCAAGCACATTCGTATGCTACCCACGATTGTTTGTATGCATGAATGAGACTAAACATCGTGATCAAATCTCACGAATCATAGCCGATGGTAATCGCTGTGACATCATCAACGGTGTTGACAGTCACGGATTCCTGTTAGGTGCTTCCATGCGCTTGTTAGAAATGGAGTGATGCCATGTCGTCGACAAGTTCTGAAGAATTTTGATGTATAAGAAAAAGCTTATTTGATATATGTTAAAAGCTATATGATTCCTTCCTTCGTCATGAGGCAGATTTCATAATTAAAGTTACAGGACACGCTCTTCCGTTGATAAAAACCGCGCTGCTAGGAGGAAAAGCAACTGAAAAATTAAACAGGCAAAACAACACGGCTGAGTGATCAGTGCTTTACGGACATGTCTGCTAAACAATTCAACCACGGTGACCGGCTACAATTGAAACTATAATGAATATGGCCTTTAACTAAGCCAATTATCGTGAATATAGCTTCCTTCAATTATAATGTAATGAATTCAGCTTCTTCTAAGCTAACGCTTCTTCTAATGGTTGTTGTGTTATTAATTATGAATAAACTTTCCTGCTAGTAGTGTAGTAATAATAATGAACAAGCTTATAACTGGTAGTAATGTTGTAGTAGTAATTAAGATGAATAAAGTCTTATGCTGGTTGTTACTAATAACACTAAATGAAATAAACCTAACAGCCAGACAGAGGTCTGACAGTACTATGAACTGAGAAAGACGTACTTACGACAACAATCTTTTATTTGGTCAACTTCTCGCTCTCACATTAAACGAACTCTCTTTATACAGCACCAGCTTTCTGACACATAAACCACAGCTCACTTCGTACAACAACAAACGCTCTCACTATACAACAACAAACGCTCTCTCTATACAACAACAAACGCTCTCCTTCACATAAACCAACGCTCTCCTAGGTATCGTTGAACGCGCCTATTTATACTGACTACCACCACATCATGACTTACACTCATTGCCAGATCTCATTCAGAGGGTGAAATAACATCTCGTTCAGTAAGAAGATAATTTACAAAGTAAAATAAAATAACCAGAGATAGTAAAAATCAAAAGGAAAGTGAATATAGAGTATACGTTACAAAACCCCTGGGTAACAAAGGAAATCCCCCATCGGGCCGCGGGTAGCCTTGTGGGCAACGTTCGTGACTGCCACGGAAAGGACCTCAGGTTCGATCCCAGCCAGGTACGAACGCTCGATCCACTGAATATCAGCCGTGCGTCAGACGGGCACGTTAAGCCGTCGGACCCCGGGTACTGGGCCCCCTGGTAATAAATAAGGACGCCTTCCTCCCTCTTTCTACCTCGCTTCCGTGTCACTTTCCTATCGGGTACTCTAGCCCAAATCTCCTAGCTTGCTATTCCTAAGGGAAAAATCCTCTGCATTTGAAAAAAAAAAAAAAAAAGGAATCCTCCCCACCCACCCACAATTCTGGAAAAACCGCGTATAAATAATGGAATGACCGAGCATTTTTTTTTTTTTTTTTTTTTTTGGTACCTGAAACAGTTTGGTGAAAAAAAGAAGATATAAATAAAAGCAATCATTAATAAATTCTAATAAAAACAAATAAATATGGAAACCCAAGTGTCATTTTTCCGAGCTGTTTTTGCCTGATCGGTTTCACCGTAAAAGCACTTTTTTCCCTAAATTTAAATAGAACTGCAGCACTTTGAACTTCCATTGGTGGAATTTTATAGTGAAAAGTACCTACCGTGCACTAGGAGGGCGACATGTGAAAGAAATGCGATCCACGCGACACGTTTAATCCACACCATCACGATCTATCCGCTTCTCCAGAGCAACAGCAACGAGTCATGGAAGTCGTTCGTCTCAAGATCCAACAGGCTCAAGGCGGCGAAACGCACCACACATGCAGATCGTAGCTCAATAGTAACTAGCAATAGCTTCCTCCCTTCGCGCTTTCAACCACGCTCGCTCTCTGCTCTCGTCTTCTCTCTACCTAGGAACTGCGGTGCGCTCCTCGACGTAACCTGAGCCGCGGGTACCATGGCAACGTCTCTGCGGGCAGAGCTCACTAGCATTCGGAGTGAGGGGTGTTCCGCAGTCGGGCGGCTGGTGACCTGAACAACAGGGAAGGCAGGCCCTGTGTCACTTAAGGATGTGTTGTTTTTAGAGATGTAGGGCGTATGAGGCACGATTTTTTCGCTTGCTGTGTGCGTGCCTTTGCGTGGGTTTGGGTTTTTTTACAAATGATTCGTGACTGTTGTATTGTGTTTTTGTTGGCAGTGATGCTGTCAGAGATGATTCCTTTATTCCCCCCTTTTTTTCTTGCGGCCGCCTATGGAGCTAAGGTAGAAAGGGTTGTTTGTTCTTGTAATGTAAACATTCATCTTCACAGCATCAGCCTGTTCGAATGAAGACGTTACTTCGAAGGTTTTTGATACTCATTAAGATAGTATGCAGTGGTTTACAGTTGATGAGCGAGACCTTCATTTTTTTTAGCAAAAAATAGTTTGCATCCGCTTAGCTTGTAACTTATCTGCCGAGCAGATGTTTGAAGAACGTTAGATCATTTCATGAGTTATATGGCTATTTTTTTTAAGGATGAATTTTGTTAAGGATCTAATATTTTTGCATGGTGCCACGCCCAGCTGATAAAAGTCGTGAGCCGCTCCCTTTTGGAGGTAACTAGAAAGGGATGAACAAATTGCAATAGCCGGAGAATAAAGCAAAAGGTCGTTCTGATCAGGATTCTTTCAGAGCTTGATAGAAAATTACTGGGTGTATCTAACATTCACCGCTTCATATTCAGCTTCGTATCATCGTTTCTTGTTCATTTCATCTCCTCTCCAGCTTTTTAATGCCTTTGACAAATAACAGCGAGCCTGCTAATTTAGGTCTTCATTGCATTCTGTATTTCAGTATAGCCCTTCCCGGGGCCTGGCTATTTTGCGTCCTAGGCAAGTCTAACTACTTGCCCCCCCCCTCTCTCCGAAAAAATTGCTAACTTCAATTTATTACTAAATTTCAAAAAGAAAAAGAAAACAACATATAAAGAGAATAAATAAGAAACGTGTAGACATTTCTCATAAGACTTTATAATTAACTAGCAGTTATGTTCGTTCTCCTAAACGGGAATTTATAATTGTCTTAACATAAAATTAAAGAAAAGGAAAAGTAATTAAGGAAAAGAAAAGTAATTTAAGATCCGTAACTGTTTTACGATTTAGAACAGGGTCGGGATGTCAGCGCATACGGTTTGACGTAAAATAGTAGCAGGCTTTGGCGTTCATTAATTTTAAATCAAAATTACATTTAATTTTCACTGCATTTCAACGTTTCTGGCATAATTATTTTTTAACCTATTAGCATTTTGAACAGTGCAGCTAAGTTAACCTTTTGAATTTTCTTTGTTTTCACACTTTTTCTAGGTGTAGAGGTGGTAGAAAAATTCAAGCAGACCATTCCAAAGCCGCAATTTTGATTTTTTTGGTTTTCGGACTTTTCTAGGTATCCGGAACTTAAGACCTATTAGCATACCAATTTTCAGATCTCAAGGTCATTTAGAAGTGGGCGAACAATTCGCGGACGGAAACACTCGCATTTTCCCGCTTTGCTTTATACACAGTCGAGTCACATTATTGTGATCACCTTCTTTTGACGTCAACAACGCGTAGCCAATGAAAGAACGCACGTGTCGTGAGCTAGCTTGGAGGGTATATAAGGTCTGCTCTATGCATTCTGAAAACATATCACTCGTTGCTGTCACGAATAAAAGGGGAGATTTATCAAGTTTGCAAAAAGGGATGATTATCGGCTTTCGGGACGAGAAAGACAGTATTTCTGAAACAGCGCAGTTTGTGAACTGTTCGCGTGCTGCTGTGGTTAAAGTGCATCGTGATTGGAGAAATGGCACCATTGCGAATAAGCGACGTGGAAACTGCAGAGCACCACGTGCCATTAATGTGAGAGGCAAACGTCGGCTGCGAAGGTGCTACAGCCGATCGGCATGCTACAGTGGAGCAACTCACTGGCCGAATGAACCAGGGGGCTACCGAAAGTTTGTCTAAAACGACAGTTCAGCTAACCCTGCTGCGTGTGCGGCTCCAATGCAGACGGATGGTCACTGCACCTATGTTAAACAAGATGCATCGGCAGAAAAGGCTTACATTTGCACGGCGGTATCGGAATTGGACTTCCGCTGATTGGCAAAGGTTTGCCTTCTCCGATGAGTCACGTTTTCTGCTTCATCAAACGGATGGCCGTTGGCGAGAAACATCGGAGGACAAACACTCTTCAACCATTGCTGGAAGAACACAAGCTGGTGGGTGCAGCGTTATGGTCTGGGGAATGTTTTCGTGGCATTCTCTGGGTCCACTCATACCTGTGGAAGGCACTATGGACAGAATTCGTTATGAATCCATCCTTGCATACTAGGTATACCCATACGTGCTGATTGTCTTCCCTGGGGCGGATGGGATCATTCAGAACGACAGCGCGACGTGTCACACTGCTGGAAATGTCCGAGGGTGGTTGGAAGAGCATGATGAAGACTTCAAAGCACTTCCCTGGCCCTCTAATTCTCCAGAACCAATTTAGCATCTTTGGGACCACCTCGATCATGTTGTTCGCTTTATAGATCCTCCACCACGCACCCTTCAGCAGCTGTCAGATACACTGCAGTCAGCATGGCTCCACATAGACTTGTGAACACCTTCCAGCACCTTACTGAGTCACTCCCAGCCCGTCTAGCTGCTGTCCGCGCTGCACACGGCGATTACTCTAGGTATTAGCTGTTGGTCACAATAATGTGACTCGACAGTGTAAACTGTATAAAGATTTATATTACATAGCACTGTAGTCGTGTTTATAAAATTCTACTGCTCAAAGTTCAGTACTGCGCCCTATGCGGCTACTGAGTTTGCCTAATGATAGCCCGGGCAATGAGTACAGCGTGGCGTAGTTATAGTATGAATCATTCGTTCATGGGAGCTTATTCATCATTCACGAATGTTCATTCAAACGAATAACCACTCAATTTTAAGGTTGTCATTACACTCAATGACTAAATCATTCGTTGCGGCGATCTCGTGTCTACAGCCAAAGGCTTTCAATGCCACACCTGCTGTTTCTTTTCTTTTCTTTTCTTTTTTTCTTTTTTGCAAACCGCCCAAAAAAGCGCGTGTTCTGCATCATTCACCATTCACGATGAATGATTTGCCACGAGCTAGCTATTCGGACACACCATTGAAATGAGTGGCATTCACCGTTCAAATGAATGGCATTCACGTATCATTTTGTAGAACCAAATGTCACTAAGGGCCCTTTCTGAAGTTTCACCATATTTCCTATAGCTAACAGCTCATTGCTCATCACATAACGATTGTCAGTTATTAATTGAAGGAGTCGGCGCAAGAACCGTGTGCCCAAAATGCCAAGTTTTCAGGACAGCAAACAGTATAAACAGAAAATTCTTGAAACCATTGTTATTAGAAATGAATGCAAATAACTATTGCTTGCATACCAAAATAATTTTTTTTTGTTTAGTTTAGTTCCAGGAACAGCGAAAAAACTGTGGTGGACTTACCTTGTCATTGCACCAAAGTGAATAAGTAATTATGTATTTGAGCAAACTATAGCTTTATTGGTGTGTAAAGTACAGTGGTTTTAATGAAAACAGTCACACATTCATTAAATTACTCTTCTAGTTCCCAATTGATTAGATTATAGTATAGATGTGACTTTAAAAAAGAACAAAGTTTAATGGGTTTTTTTTTATTGGAGGTTTAACGACCACCGTGAGCAACTCAATGGGCTATAAGCAGTCGCCCGTCCCTAATTTAGGGTCACTGGTTCCAGGGAAGGGAGAGAGCCAGTGCCGTAAGACAAGCACAACATCCATGCCTCACCGGGATTCGAACCCGGACCCCTTTCGGACGAATGATCAGAGGCCATCGCCTTAGACCACTGCGCCACCGGGTCGGCAGTTTAATGGTTACTCGTTATCAGTTTCTGATGTCTGACAGTCATTGTTTTGAGCTTCTGGCCCAAACTGATTATAGAACCATGCAAATGTCACTAGGAAGTACACATGATATGGCTAGTTTCGTCACATCTTTGTGTTTTTCTCTTTAATCGTGAGTTGCTTGTTGTACAAATTCTTTATCGGCATTGTTATTGTTGCTACACCAAGTCTGAGGAGCATAAACTTTGTAAAATACCCCGTTTGCATGTTCACAACAAGTTACTTTAAAGACAAATTCTAAGCTGTACTTAAAAATGCGATACTTTGAAATCATGAACTTTGTTTATTTTACTGTGACACCGTTTTTGAAGAGCGTGTGAAAATTTTCAAAGAAGTCGAGGAACATGAGCTGACTGACTTGAACAAGTTTAAACTGCCTCGATGTCTTTTTCCAGTAACATTTCTTGCACAGCGCACCTAAAGGTGAGGAAAGTGTTTCCCGTATATACACTGACGAGCCATTACATTATGACTACCGACCTAATAAGCTGTAGGACTGCATTTTGCACGAAAAACAGCTGCCACTCAGCGAGGGATATATTCGATGAGGTGGCAATAGGTATCCAGGGGTAACTGGGACCATAATGTTAACAGCAGGTTCTCCAGTTCCCGTACATTTCGGGACGGTGATGATTTAGCGCGAACTCTCTCTTCCAAGTTGAACTACAAATATTCCATTGGGTTGATGTCAGGTGAATATGGAAGCCATGGCATTAACAGAAAGTCGCCAGTATGTTCCTCGAACCATTCTTTGACGATTGTGGCATGGCGCATTATCCTGTTGATAATGGCCACCACTAGCAGAGAACACAGTTGCCATGAATGGGTGAACTTGATCTGCAACGATATTCAGATACCTGACAGTTGTCAAGGATTGTGCTATTGGAATAATGAGGCCTGAAGTGTCCCAAGTAAACATCGCCCACAGCATAACACCACCGCCGCCGGCCTGTTTTCGCTTAACAGTGCATCCAGGTGCCATAGCCTCTGTTGGCAATCGACGTATCCGCGATCGGCCGTCTACGTGATGCCACGAGAATCTTGATTCGTCAGGCCAGGCCACTTTCTACCAATCATCCACGGTTCAA
Source organism: Macrothele yani (assembly GCA_039090855.1). Taxonomy (NCBI): domain Eukaryota; kingdom Metazoa; phylum Arthropoda; class Arachnida; order Araneae; family Macrothelidae; genus Macrothele; species Macrothele yani. The sequence goes on along the minus strand of CM077024.1, from coordinate 34,627,183 downwards.
TCTCGATTATCCTGGCCCCATTTCATGCGTTGTTGGCGATGACGTGCAGTGAGCATGGGGACCCGGATGGTTCTTCGGCTACGCAGGCCCATGCGCAGAAGGCTGCGACGAACTGTGTGGTGTGACACATTGCCCTGATCACCGCTGTTGTAGCTGCGGGTGATTTGTCGCACTGTGGCCCTGCGGTCGCTGTGAACAATGCACGACAGTCTCCGCTCCCCTCTGGCATCAATGAGCTGCGGACGATACACGGCTGCACGGCGGTTCGTCGTTTGGCCATCTGTGCACCACTTTTGATAGGTACTCACTACAGCGGCACGTGAACAACTCACAAGACGGCGCCGTTTCCGAGATCGCAGTTCCGAGTATTCAACACATGATCATAGTTCCGAGTATTTTTCCGCATTTAAAGATTTTGTGCGTGTTCACACTTGGATTATTTTCTCCAGGACTGCTTTCATCAAATGGATCTGTTTTGAAGATGACAATCCGATTTTTGGTGTGAATGTGACAAGGATGGTAAGTCAGATAATATCCGAAAACTTGAACATTTCATCGTCCTGGATCGGGACTCGAACCCGCGTCTCCTAGATAGCGCCCGGGTATGCTAACAACTACGCCACCCAAAACGACCAAGTCTCAAGTTTCCGATTAATTTGAATATAACCATCACAGCATAACCGGGTGCTATCTGGCAGACGCGGATTCGAGTTCCGCTCCAGGACGACGAAATTTTCAAGTTTTCGGATATTATCTGACTTACCATCCTTGTTCACATTTACACCAAAAATCGGATTGTCATCTTCAAAAATTTTATTATATGGTGTAATCCCGTATTTCTTTCATGGATCTGTTTTTTGTGGTTGCGGCTGCTGTTAGAGGTCTTGTTGCCGTTCTAAGCCCCCTTCGAGTTCGATGCTGAAACCTAATTGTGGCTCGTGGAAGTTAATACAGTATATAGCAAAGCAATAGTTGAAAAAGGTGCAGTTCCAATCAGTTTATTATTTGCTTTAACTTATAGTGCAGGTTGTCCCACAATTATCTTACTAAATGATTTCATAAATCACTCAGTTCTCTCGCTACTTATTCTGTTTCCTAATTATTCGGTATTTCGTACTTACTCCAATTCTACGTAACTTTTCATTCTCTTCTGCTCAATTTCTCGGAGACCCGAAAAAAGCGCTTCTTTGAAACCATCATCTTGCGATCTTTCACCAAACTTCTGCTTTTCCAGCGAAACCTCTGTGTTGCCGGAGTCTCTCTCTACCCTTTGCTTGCAGGGGAGAGCGTTTCTCAGACGGCTCCTGAGCAATTAACTCATTTATCCGTCTCGATGCGCTTTTCGGATCAGAATGCACTTAAATGCTGCGTAGGCTAATATAACGATAAAATTCACTTAACGTTTTATGAGGAAGCTCAATATTTGAAAAATATTTAATAATTACCTTTGCTGACGTAGATATCTTCTTTAAACATTCTCATGCTGACTGCAAAAAGAGACTTACAGCAAAATGTTCCTTACGTGGAAATGAATTAATACTGAAGGGGCTTAGCGAACTGAAAGAGATACCCTTGAAAAACACGCGGAAAAGAGATTTTGTTGGCCTTTCAAAAACCTAAACCGTAGTGCAGTGAAGTTTTAGATATTTTCAGGGTGAATTTTCATCACATGGTTCAACTGCATCCCCCTCAGCAGTGACTGAGGTGGGAAACGAAATCTGAGTTACTTAATTGTGGTATAAAAACAATATTTTTTGTCCTAACCATTATATTTGACTTCTTTACCTCCAAAGGTTATTTACACGTGTACATTGTATACCATTAAATTTTAGTGTTTACAAATTTGGTACACATGCAAACAATAGTTACCTTTTCGTCCACTTTCAGGTGTATCTAATCATCAAACGCAAACAACGCAAACAATACAATAGTAGCTTTAGGGAGTTTCCAAATTCAGTGGTGCATTTTATTTTCCGAGTTATGATATATTTGACTTCTTTACCTCCAAAGGTTATTTACACGTGTACATTGTATACCATTAAATTTTAGTGTTTACAAATTTGGTACACATGCAAACAATAGTTACCTTTTCGTCCACTTTCAGGTGTATCTGCTCATCAAACGCAAACAACGCAAACAATACAATAGTAACTTTAGGGAGTTTCCAAATTCAGTGGTGCATTTTATTTTCCGAGTTATGATATATTTGACTTCTTTACCTCCAAAGGTTATTTACACGTGTACATTGTATACCATTAAATTTTAGTGTTTACAAATTTGGTACACATGCAAACAATAGTTACCTTTTCGTCCACTTTCAGGTGTATCTGCTCATCAAACGCAAACAACGCAAACAATACAATAGTAACTTTAGGGAGTTTCCAAATTCAGTGGTGCATTTTATTTTCCGAGTTATGATATATTTGACTTCTTTACCTCCAAAGGTTATTTACACGTGTACATTGTATACCATTAAATTTTAGTGTTTACAAATTTGGTACACATGCAAACAATAGTTACCTTTTCGTCCACTTTCAGGTGTATCTGCTCATCAAACGCAAACAACGCAAACAATACAATAGTAACTTTAGGGAGTTTCCAAATTCAGTGGTGCATTTTATTTTCCGAGTTATGTTTCACGGCCTTACTCAAAATTTCAGTTTTGTTTCGAAATGCATCCACCCATCTCCCAAATTCCAATTTTCCATAATTTAGATATAAATTTCAATATTAACATAAACTTCTCTATTTTTAATACACTAAATCATCTTTATAACATTTGGTACCGTGACAACAAACCAAAAGCTGAACAATACCAAAAGCTGAAAATCTCCATAACACTTGAGCTCATTAGTCGTTTTGGACAAAACCATGAATGCTGAGCTCTCTCTACCTGGGCAATTATGCACTGACAGCTTTGTAGCAGTACTTCGGGAAAGACATGTACCTCTAACAGCAGAATTACGCACCATGGCACACCACCCCAGTGGTTACAGATTGGTTTGAAGACACGAGTGCCGCCCCGGTGGCGCAGTGGTCTAAGGCAATGGCCTCTGATCATTCGTCCAAAAGGGGTCCGGGTTCGAATCCCGGTGAGGCATGGATGTTGTGTTTGTCTTACGGCACTGGCTCTCTCCCTTCCCTGGAACCAGTGGCCCTAAATTAGGGAAGGGCGACTGCTTATAGCCCATTGAGTTGCTCACGGTGGTCGTTAAACCTCCAATCAAAAAAAAAAAAAAAAAAAGACACGAGCTTTGAAATATTAGACTGGCCAGTCCAGGGTCCTGACTTGAATCCCATAGAGTACCTCTGGGACGAACTGGATTGTCGATTGCTTGAAAGGAGATGCCACCCAACAAAGGAAGCTTTATTAGTCCCTGTTTTGAAGCCCGAATGGCGAAAATATATACGCGAACTTTTCCCCCGCCCCCATCTCGGCGCTAGTTCACTCCTCCACGCTGGCGACAGCGGGTGTTTATTTGATAATAATAATAATAAAAAAACAAAAAAAAAACTGATAGAGAGTTATTCTACGAAGGACGTGATAAAGGCTAGTTGTTTCGGCACACAACATTAAATTTTCTGTAGATAAAGATTGTTTGTAGATATGCAGTTGCGTCGATATTAATGTTAGGACAGTGTATACGCGAAGGGATGCCACGCTTCAAAACTCTTCCTTAAGCTTTAAACGTCGGATTTAAATTCCACTGGAGCTCTCTTGCAGTCAGATTTAATTTTGATATGTTTAAATTTATCGTGCTTTCCAACATAAAATATTCTCTGTTTTATAAACTATTCAAATTGCAACGTTAGAATAAAAAGCAAGGTCTGTCCTTAGGAGAATAACAATATCATGCAGTTACGTATAGCAAAAAAGAGAATAATAAAACATGAAAATCCAGTATAAATCTGGCGTTTAATAAAAGAAATTAAATTAAGGGCATTCAGCACTGCTGGCCGCCCCGGTGGCGCAGTGGTCTAAGCTATCTATGGCTTCTGATTATTCATCCGAAACAGATCCAGGTTCGAATTCCGGCGAGGTAAGGATGTTGTGTTTCTCTTACGGCACTGGCTCTCTCCCTTCCCTGGAATCAGTCGCCTTAAATTAGGGGCCGGCTTGCTTATAGCCCATTGAGTTGCTCACGATGGTCGTTAAACCTCCAATCAAACAAACAAACAAAACATTCAACACTACAGAATTATTCGGTGGGGCCAGAATCATCTTGTCTGCTTCCTTAGTCAGATCCCCGCTGCTTAGACTAGCTCTTGAGACACTGCTAAACTAACAAGAAATGAGTTCTTGTGTATAACATGGTATTAAACGGTTCCACTTGTACACTGTAAAAAAAATTTCAATTTTCACGAGACACTCTATGTGATTCCTTTCGTGAATTGACGACGAATATTTGGGATGCAACCTTTTCCGTGAAATGACGGAAAGAAACCTGAATTTCACGATTTTTTTGCACGCCAGGAAGATTCTGAATTTTCAGAAACTTTGCTCAATTCCACTCTTACATTGACGGTAAATTGCCGTTTTTAAGATGCAATGGCATACCGGAAAATCTCGAGGCCCGAACCCCCCCCCCCCGAAAAAATGTTCAAGGTCCTTTGCGAAAAAATCTTTCCATTAGTGAACATTTCTACTTCCATATTATTAACTGGCCTTTATTTTACAGACGTTTAAATAAATCAGATTCTTTAGAACCTGAAAGTAATTTTCGTAAAACCAAAACCTTTACACTTCATTGCGTGAAACAAAAATGTGTACATTGTAATTAAAATTATTGTCTTAGTTTTATACTGATAAAAAGTACTACAAAACACTTACGCCGAAGTTCATCATATCATGCAAATTTTATTCTTTTACAGAACTAAGGCCAGCCTCTTTAAAATGCTTCACGATTGCACACACAAAACAGCTAACTGCCTTGTGATAGTGTTTAATGACCTTTTCTGGTTTATACGACAATTCGGAACATAAGTGAGCTAATAAATAAATAGTAACAGTTGAAAATTGTAGAACAAAGAACGCAAAACTGCTTAAGTTATTTACTCTTGTATACAAAAAGACACATTTAACATAATGACCCAATGTTTTGCACATATTCATTTGACTCCCTTTACCAAACACTCACACTCACGCAGGTCTCTGCTCCTTCATTCTCGTGAAGAACAAACACATTTTAGTTCATTATATCCTGAAAGATGCGTAGTTATGTGCAAACAACTGGAATACAGAACATCTTATCCTCATTGGTCTAAAAATTCCCCTCACTGAATTGATATTTCTTTCACATTCTCTTGTTAATTAATATACATGCATAGGAACTATTGCTGTGGTTGTGAAAAGGGGCCTCACTCAAGTCCTTTGGAATAACTGCTTTCTCGTGATCCAGTTTTTATGAACTAAAGCAACGAAAATGATTTCTAAAATTTTACTAAAACAAAGCAAAAATTACTTTTTATTTTTAACACTTAATTCAAAGCTGCCTAAATTCCTGGCTATTTCTTTAGCCAGTTTCATATGAAGTTATGGCTACAGGTCCTCTTAGCCGTTCAGGCCAGCACCCTTATCCGCAATGCGGGGTTTGCGGGGGGGGGGGGTACACCCATGTTAAGATGTGTTAAGGGGAAATTCTGAATTTTCAGAAACCTTTCAGCAATTCTTTTCTTACACTTGTATTGACGGTAAATTACCATTTTTAGCACGTCTTTTGTTAAAAAAGATCGTGCTCATGTTACCGGTTTGTCCGTCCGTCCGTCTGTACCCATGATATCTCTGCAACTATTAGTCCGATTTTAAAAATTATTTTTGCATTGTGAAGCTTGAAATATGCGAATGATGATCCTTCATTTCATTTCGGTTTTTTTTTTTTTATACGATGTACAATTTCGCCGCTAGAGGGCTTAAATGCAGATGATGTTGAATTCAAAAATACTTTTTATTCCACATATTTGCTTCTAAACATCCGATTGAAACAAATCTTTTATCTTTCAATTTCATTTATGTCGAAGAGTATTTTAGATATACTTATTTTTTGAAATTACGCATATATTTTCCGCTAGGGGCTTAAAATAAATTACATTTTTCCCCGATAATTCTTCTTCTAAAACTCCGATTTGAAAAAAAAAATTCTTCAGAGGATACACCTCCTGGTGGAAAATCTTTTGCATATAATTTCCAATTCTTGGTAAAGAATACTTTGCCCACCAGGGGCGTAAGTGTTAATTTTTGCTTCTGATATATTGGCTATAAAATCTGAGCTTCTAAAATATCGATTGAAAACATTCTTTCGTGGACTGATGCTACTCACATCGATAAACCTTTTCGGAATATTTTCTTCTTAAAATAATGCATGGTTTCTACGCCAGGGGGCGTAGATGTATAATTTATTTTTGTCAATATCTCTACTTTTAAAAGTCCGATTTGAAAAATTCCTTCTTTGTTGCATAGTGTTTCCGATGCGAAATGTTTTTTCTATAAATTCAAAATTTTCAAGTAAATCATAGACTTTCCGCTAGGGGGCACAAAGGTAAATAGCGTTTTCTGCGTTATTTCTGCTTCTAAAACTCCGTTTCGAAAAATTCTTCCTGTATCGCACACAAGACCTGATCGAAAATATTTTTCACATAATTTCTAATATTTGGTAAAGAATTGTTTGGCCAACAGGGCGCATAAGTGTTAATTTCTGCTTCTGATGTATTTGTAGCAAAATCTGGGCTCCTGAAAACTCGACTAAATTTTTTTTTTTTTTCTTGAACCGATACCGCTAAATGGAAAAACCGTTTGAGAAAACTCTTCCTAAAATAATGCATGGTTTTCCCACCAGGGGATAAAGTCACGTCTTATTTTTGTCGATATCTCTTTTTCTAAGACTCCGATTTGAAAAATTATTTCAATGTTGGAGAGCGTTTCCTGTGTGAAATGTTTCTCATATGTTTTTCTTAACGCACAAGTCTGCAAACCATAGGGCGTAAGCTCACGATTCCGTTTGCAGCAATATCTGAGGAATTAAAAACCCGGTTGAAAAACTTCTTTCTTCCGTCAGATACTATTGTTTTCCATACCGGTTCCATTGACTTTGAATAGCTTTGATACATTTAATTTGCATCAGAACGGATTCAAAAGACGTGCTTATTACACCCGAAAATTCGGTGTCATCTTTCTTGTTAAGATGTGTTCAGGGAAGATCATGAATTTTCAGAAACCTTTCAGCAATTCCTTTCGTATATTAACGGAAAAATTTCACTGTTCTCGTATCCGTATGACGAGGAATTTCATGTAATAGGAGTGATTCGTGGGAATATTTGAGATTTGATTAACTGTTAAATTTCATTTGTCTGTTGAAGGATCTGATTTTGAAGTTCTGCAGCGAGATCGGATATTGGAGATAGCAAATCCATAAATTTTGGTTATTGTGGCACAAGATATTTCTCCTCCTCTGCCTCATTATTAGCACCAGCTATTATATATTGCGTTACTGTAAGAAACCGGGTACTAAACTTACAGTACACTGTTAAAAATATTGTGGTTGGTTGCACCAAAAAGTGGTACTACACCAGACGCACCACTTTCTGAGAAAAGGTACACCATTGTGTGGTGCAAACAAAAACCCAACAACATGGTGAAACCTTGCTCCATAATGTGGTGCAACCTTGTATCATAGCGTGGAGTAAAGTTGCACTATGTTGTTGGGTTTTGTTTGCACCACGCAATGGTGTATCTTTTATCAGAAAGCGTCGCAGCTGGTGTAGCACCACTTTTTGTTGCAACCTGCCACAATTTTTTTAACAGTGTACAGCTGATTGTACAACGTCTATATATCAGTCTTTGGATCCCTTAAGGCAAAAGTTATTATAGCCATCAAGAGTAAACATTATATTTAGGTGTTTTGTGAAATAATACTATAAAACAATACATTTCACCTTTTCCTAAAGATTTAATTGAAAGTAATTGACAGTTTGAAAAGATCTCAAGTTCCAAAGCATTATGTTGCTTCGAAATAACACGTTAAAAAAAAAGAAAATACTTAAATCGTGATAAGTCCTCCTATAGAAAAAATAAAATTTTTACAAACCTGTTTAAAACATTAATAAATTCCAATAAAAAATAAAAGGACTAAATCACTCAAATTAATGACAACAAAAAGAAATAATCATCGCGCAATTAGTTTTATCATAAACGTGATTTTGATTCTAGAGTCTTTCTGGCTCTGTGGTTAAGACGCGCCTTATATGTTGAACCAACTCACGTGACGTCGGTTCGAACCCCACTGCATGCTTCGAAGGTATTATCTGGTGTAAGTAAGGGCTGATAAGTTCAGCGTCTAGGTTTTGTGAAATTTCTGCAAAAATTAGAAACGGACTGTTCTGAAATAAACGGAATTTCTGACTACAGAAAATCTGTGAAAATACGCAAGTTCAGAAAAACAGGCACTTTTAAAAACGGAAATTTCGTTAAATGATGGGCACCTATGGGCAACTTTGCTACACGTTATTTCCATAAATTTTTCGTGAACTCATACTACTTTTATTTTCATTTTTTTATAGTGTACGAAGCTAAATGTATCCACATAATTCTTTGGTAATCCTTCAAGCCAATTTTTTTTTTCGTTGTTGTTGTTGGTATTAATAGAACCGATTTTCCCAGGAGGCTATGCTCGCGGAAAATTTGACATGTTTACGCCCTCTTACGTCATGGATATTACAAGAATATCAACGATAAGCTTCGCTGAGTATGCCAACTTCAGCAGTGTGAAACACGAGATTGCGAGGAGGATTAGACGTCAGCTTGATCAATGTCTCTTCCCTTCTAATCGCGAAAACGACAGACATGCAAATAAATGGATGGCAGTCATGCGGTCATCACCAATAATGACCTTAAAACTTACAAGATTTTGCGTCGACAATGATCGTGTGGCGTGATAAAAGTGCACTGTTAAACACCCTCACAAACGACAATGCTTATGACAACCAGGCTTGAGTTACTTTCCAGGTTCACCTCTGGAGAGGATATTGGCCCGAAGATAAGATCGAAAACCAGAGAGCTGGCTAATTGGCATGCCCGAGTGATACTTTTTTGACTATAGAATGCTTATGAATACAGATGTGCTTCCACCCATCAGTATTCACTAGGAGTAAAAATTAACACCTACGTGCTTAGTGCGGTTGCTAATTAAAAAAAAAGAACAACAGCGAAGCGTTATCTTTACATCCCACGAGAGTGGGTGACATTTTAGTGAAGATGAAATGGGAGATTATACAGGGGATGTTCAGACATTTTTAGAACGGTTTTCCAGCAACATGATTAATGTTTAAAATAAAATTATTTCTTTCTTAAATGTACTATCTGCTAGTCCTTTTTCTGGACTATGAACCTACATGTAGGTTTCCAAGATAACAGGACATTTCTTAAAACTGGAAGTGCTATTTTATTCCACTCCTCTTCCACTGCTTTCCATAGTCCAATCATTGTTTTAGGTCTGCGTTTAGAAAGCACTCTTTTTTAGCAGTCTCGAAGTAATAGTCCAGGGGACTTGAAGGAATATGAGAAAAAGGTATAGGCTTGATACCTGTCTCTTTTTTCATTTTTTCAAGAAATAGAGACGTGGATTTGGATATATGACATGATAGTCTTATCCTGATGTTCTACTTTTTGAAGGCTCGGTGGATAAAGGAATGGTATTTTCTCTTTAAATACAGCAGTTAAATCATTATTTGGATAACATGTAGAATTGATTTGAACCTTCTTTTTAACTTCAATTTCCCATTAAACGAAAAAACAACGATAATCATAAATCCTTTACTAAGCCGGCCCAGTGGCGCAGTGGTCTAAGCGATGGCTTCTGATCATTCACTCGAAAGAGGTCCGGGTTCGAATCCCGCATGGATGTTGTGTTTGTGTTGCGGCCCTGACTCTCTCCCTTCCCTGGAGCCAGTGGTCTTAAATTAGGGACGGGCGATTGCGTGTAGCCCATTGAGTTGCTCACGGTGGTAGTTCAACCTTCAAAAAAAAAAAAAAATCCTTCCCTAAAACTTTCTTTGGATTCTTCGAACCAAATTTTAAGTCTTTTTCTGCTCTTTTGTTTGCGATTGTAAATCGACATTTTTTTGTTACAGTCGTTTAGATAGATCTATGCTTTAATAAGAGTCACAATAAATTTTCATCTGTCTCCGGCTAAGTGATTTAAAAAAAACGAACCTATACCGTATTCTGCTATCAGCCACGTGCCTAAACAAATTGTGGTGAACATTAAGGTTTTTCTTCTTTTTTTTTTTTTTTCCATTTATTTCAGAATAAAATGTTTCTTTATTAACTCGTTTACAGTTTCACACAGACATTCTTTACGACTTAGCGATTGCTCTTTGTGTCGGTGAATTTTCTTTTAAGACCAGAGGTCTTACTTTTGAAATAGTCGAGTACGTAGTTACCTCACTGAGAAAAACGTTTTGTTAATTCAACAAAAAATTTGTCGATATACAGGCAACAAAAAATTAAATTTGCAAAATTATTTTGTTGAAAATTATTGTTGATTTAACAAAATTTATTGTTAACACGACAAAACGTTTTGATCATTTTAACAAAATGATTAGGTCGATTTTTGGTAATTTGTTTGATCCAACAAAACATATTGTTATCATGACAAAATGTTTTGTTGCTGCAACAAAACATATTGTGTCACGATAACAATATGTATTGTTGGATCAAACAAATTCTCCGAAATCGACCTAATCATTTTGTTAAATGATCAAAACGTTTTGTCGTGATAACAATAAATTTTGTTAAATCAACAATAATTTTCAACAAAATAATTTTGCAAATTCAACAAAACAGTTTTGCAAATTCAACAAAAATTTTTGTTGACTGTATATCGACAAAATGCTTTGTTGATTCAACATAATTTTTGTTGAATTAACAAAACGTTTTTCTCAGTGCTTCTTTGGATATATTACCTTCTTATATGTTACCTTCTTTGGATATATTCTGTAATTAGAAAACGTGAAAATCGAAGGATTACCACCGAAGATGCTGCCATATGCGACATTCTCGATGAAAGCAATGCTTCAAGATTTCCCCTCTATTATTAATAATATTGCTTATTTTACATTTAGAAATGCCAATTCTTTGATTTTCACGTTTTCGAATTACAGAATATGAATGTTTCTCTTCGCAAAGAGCAAAAATATAACCTTCTATCCATTGCTTGTTTACATGCGCAATTTTCTTAGCAGATGATTTTTAACTACATGCAGAATATGTTTCCTTCGTGTTCATCTAAGACGCTGTTGCCAGTTTCAATTCCTTGAACTCGTTTTATTTTCTGTAATTTCTTATCAAAAACTCCTAAAAGGGTTTGAATATCCTTTGTACTTATGGATACGGCGAGGAAGGATTTCGTATTGATGCCTAATTCCATTCAGTATGTACGTATCATTAATAGCAAGGAAAAATCATCCCAACTTCTAGAAGAAAATTTAACGCACTTGTATGTCTTCACTGCAAGCTGTAGCACAAAATAATGGAGCTCCCCTGCGAAAAATTGCTGTATTTTTCCGAAAATATGACGCACTTTTTTTCCAAAAAGATTGGTGTCAAAATCCCTCTGCGTTTTATATAACGAAGATCGTTAATATTGCCAGGAATGTACATGCATGTGTCCTGTTATAGACTGGTAAATGAGTTAAAAGTAGTATCGCTTTAACTTTGGTACAGCAAATGATATTCTTATGCACTCTTCTACAATATTATTGTATCATGAATGCTTGTGCATGCTATACATTTATATTTATTCATTGTTAACTTCGTGTGCACGTTTTTTAATCAGTTAGGCCTGCTGTCGTGCCCATGTGCATACCTGTGCATACCTGTGCGGTTGTGAGTTAATAAAATAAAATACAATTTAAGCGCATAACTCATACGTTCTACACAGGGGCGGATTTCCGGCTAGGCGCGCGCCTAGGGCCTCCCTGTTTGAGGGGCCCCGAAAACATATAATTGGATTTTCAGTTTTGCTTTTGGTTTTCACGGACCGAAGCAAATCAATCCTTAAAGCGACTACTTTGTATTGCCAATTGATATTTTACCTTCTCATATTAATAATAACATATTTTTTCTTCTTGTTGCTGATATTCCGAATTTTCGAGTTCTTATCGATGAACTTATTTTGAAAGGAACGGTTAAAATAATTTTGAGTCCCTTTTAGTGGTAGGTAAAGGAGGTGTTCACGCTGCTCACACTTTTCAGTCTTTAAGGCGAATTCTTAACTGCCCTACTGTGCTATTAATTGCTGTCATGCTACTTCAAGGCAAGGGAACACATCTGTGTTGGGACCCCCCCCCCCCGAGTTGCGATGAGGAGTGCTGGTAAAAACTTTACTGATGATCGGGGTTTTTTTTGCTGTTATTTGTTTTTTTCCTTCGTGGTAGGCTAATCAATGAAGAAAGAAATATTCTTCATAGGATAATTTTTCTTAGGACAATCAAGTTCTTTATCAGCCCTAATCCCTCTAAACCATCTTAAACCAAAAGAGTCATTAATATTTAGGCTGAAAGAGTAAAGAAATTTGATAATATCACACTGTCTTATTTAATAAGCGTTAAAAGTAATTTATATTGTATTGCAACAACATTTTCTCATTACTTTCTGCTCCCCTGGTTTAATACTGATAATTATCAAGTATTCTCACCTTTTCTATTCCTTAAATCAACTTCAAACGAGCTTTTGAAAAATGCAATATAAAGTTTCAATGATACTCTTACTCAAAAACCTGCAGTTCCTACTTTTCCATTTTCAAACCGGATCTTTTGCATTTAATTCGTATGATTCTGTTTCTGATAATTGCAGTGCAGGTATAAATGGAATACGGGTATTTAAAGTGCCAAACTTTATATCCATTGATTTCCTATTAGCCGCAAAAATAATTTTTGAAATATCTCTAGAATCAAAAAGTTCGGTGTGCACGGACAGACAAAATTATAACAGTAGCACTGTTTCTTACAGAACGTTCTACTAATAGGAAAATAAAATGGCATTTTAAAAAAGTTTAAAAACTTTTATTTGACCTCCCCCTTTTTGTTTATCTGACGGATGAAAATTTCTGAGGGGATAAGAAGTGGAGGGGGGCATGAACCTTTTAGCGCCTAGGGCCTTAAAAGATCTAAAGTCGCCTCTGGTTCTACATAGCAACCTAAAACGGACATAAAAGGAATATCATAATACTTTCAAAAAGAAAAGTGAACAAGAACCGCATCTCTCTCAGGACGAAACATAACAAACGCGTAAAATATCCACCAGCAGACTGGGGGTGCATTATTACTGCTGCAATTTCTTTGGCTTACGTAGAACTTTCGTAGACAAACGCAAAAGTCTTATACATTCACAGTAACATAAATACTGTTGAGTCGTGATTTTGAAGTAATTTTGGGGAAAATCTATTCGTGAAATGTGCACTTTAACAGGAAAAACATAGTTTTATTTGTAGTTTACCACGAAAGATGCCGGCATATGCGACAGTCTTAATGCCTTGCTGGTCACAAACAATGTGCAGAGCTAAGGCCGTTCGCTTCTCTGAGATATATAAAGTTTGTTCCATAAATATAGAGACTTTCTGCCTGAAAGAGTCAGAATATGACATACCTAAAATTAATCGCCGCCAGCATTTAGACAGATGTCCCATCGCTGCACAAGTCCTTGTAATCCTGTGACATAGAAGGAGGCAGGCTGCTGCTGCAACCGGTTATCTACAGTTTCACGCACCTGATCATCCGAAATGAAACGTTTTCCTTTGAGAAATTTCTTCATAGGTCCAAAGATGTGAACATCGCAGGGTGATAGGTTAGGACTATACGCTGGATGCTGAAGGACTTCTCAACGAAAGTGCTGCAATGTCCTTTGACTGTCGTATGCGGCCGGGTGTTACCATGCAGGAGCACAATACCCTGAGTGAGGTTGCCAGGTCTCTTGTTTTTGATGGCTTGTAGAAGCTGCATAGTCCTCGATAGTCAAAGAACAGAGTTAACATCACCTTGCCTGCGGAAATGGTGGACCGTGATTTCCTTGGCGGTGACGGTGATTCATGTCTTCACCGCATACTCTGGTGTTTCGACTCTGGCTGGAAATGATGACACCAGCTTTCGTCTCCAGCAATAATGCGTAGTAGAAAATCTTCACCTTCTTCATGGTAGTAGAACAGATGCTGCAACGATAGTCCCATTCGTTGACTCGTATGTTCATAGGACAGATGTTTCGGTATCCACGTGGCGCAGACCTTACGATATTGAAGGTGCGAATGCATGATCGTATTGACAGTTCCGATGCTCACGCTCGCTCTGTTTGCCAGTTCTCGGATCGCGATTCTTTTTTTTTTTTTTTTTTTTGATTGGAGGTTTAACGACCACCGTGAGCAACTCAATGGGCTATAAGCAGTCGCCCGTCCCTAATTTAGGGTCACTGGTTCCAGGGAAGGGAGAGAGCCAGTGCCGTAAGACAAACACAACATCCATGCCTCACCGGGATTCGAACCCGGACCCCTTACGGACGAACGATCAGAGGCCATCGCTTAGACCACTGCGCCACCGGGGCGGCCGCGCTTCTTCGGCTGGCCTTTATTGCAGCATCCACACGTGCAATTGTTGTCACAAAAACAATACGACGTTGTACTCCTGATCTTGGCTGGTCTGCAGTGCTTGTTCGTTCACCACAAATGAGTTGGCAACACCGCATTACAGTACTTCCTGCCTGGAAGACAAGCAGGCCCATACACTGCCTTCATTCGTCTGTGTCATTTTGCCTTCACTGCCTTCATTCGCCCCTTGGTGGCGTTTTCTTCGCTTTCAAAAACTGAATTACAGCACGTTGAGCAACTTTGAACTTACCTATCTCCTACGAGAGAACAATAAAATTAGTCCAGCACGTTACACGGCTCCCGTAACAAATAAGCTGTAAGGAAGTTGCATAGCCTTTAAATCGTCTGTATACACTATCGCCACCCACTGACCAACTGTATACACTACCGCCACCCACTGACCAACTGTATACACTACCGCCACCCACTGACCAAATTAGGAAGTGCAAACGCACTCCAACCAAAGAGTCTCAATACTTATTGAACAAACCTTATATTTTCTTTCGAACGGTTCTTGGCAAGCTTTAGATGAAACTTTAACTGGGAGGAACATACTTTTATTTGCAGTTTACGACGGAAGATGCAGCCATATCCGACAGTCTGGCTCCCTTGCCGTTCACCAACAATGTGCCCGTTCACTTCTTTAACGATATTTTTATGTCGAACGGTTCTTGGCAACTTTAGATAGAAAAAAATATTCCCCGAACCTAGGAATTGTTAATATGCCGCAGAAGGCGGATAGACTTCGACCAAGGCCATCTTACTTTGATACATCATTCATACAGCGAGGATGACAATCCGAGTCAATAACAAATGCCATTCCATTGGCTGTATGAAGATCTGACGTCACGAACAAATTCTGCAATGCATGTACGCCATTGTCTGATGGACGGAGTAGAGTTTCTCTACGTTGTTTTCATCAGTGGTATCGAACATTGCTAATTTCGCGAATAGCAAGGATTCAATGATTCACGAGCTGCTGTTTTTAAGCATACATTTTTTTTTAATACCATTTTTTTCTTGATTTCTTCTCAAAAAATAAGGATACGTCTTATATTCCGCAAAATATACAGTGTTCAATGTTCCTGCTCCAACAGAAATTAGTTTTGCGCACTTTTGATGATTTTGAACAGATCGTGATGACTTCGAAACGTAATAGGCAATGCGTGTTGGTTCTTTAAAGATCTATAATATCATATTAATTATACTATTATACAGTAAAATCGGACACTCCCGAACAGGGACTCCTCCATTTAGTGGACAATTTTGTGATCCCAATCCTGATGTATATATAAGGTTCAGTATGTATTTACCTCCAAATAACGGAAACTCGGAATAACGAACAGTGATGTTGGTCAGAAGACAGTAAAAGACACAAATGTTCGAGTAAAAACAATCGGCGAATTTTGCGGCAAAGATTTTGTTTAACTTCTTTCGACGGAAAAAAGATATTTTTGTACTCCAGATCCCCATTACAAAAACCACTGCCATGTGGTTTCAGTTTGGCCGATTTTTTCCCAAATTTGGCAAAACAACTTACATTTCAAACAAAATGGGGCATTCGTTGTCAATCGAGAAGAAGAGGATTTATTTATTTATTTTTGATTGTAAGTTTAACGATCACCGTGAGCAACTCAGTAGGTCCCTAATTTAGGGCTACTGGTTCCAGGGAAGGGAGAGAGCCAGTGCGTAAGGCAAACATAACATCTATGGCTTATCAGGATTCGAAACCGGACCAGAGATGGAAACGAGTCAAGGATCAACGGGTAACCGGTCGACAATTTCTTAGGGAGTCAAATGGGTCGGGTCAAGGTGTTCCTGACCCGATTTCGACCCGGTTTTACTTCAGTTTTTCTTTTTTTTGAAAAGGAAAAAAAATATTTTGAAGAACCCTTCAGATGTCTTTGAAATAATACTTCAGATCGGCAGAGTATGATCCAGGAACTTGCTGAGAAGGGTAAAGAAATGGGATTAAAAATTAACTTTAAAAAAAACTGAATGGGATTAAAACGAACTTTAAAAAACAAAACTAAATCTTCATTCCTTTTACAAGGAATGATTTATCAAGTGATGGGAAAAATCTGGAGATAACCAATTCCAAAATTTAACATAGGCAGAAGATATCAAGCAAGGGTCGCATTGATGTAGAAGTGAACTGGGGTATAAAATTTGGCTGGAGAGCTTTTGGAAGAAACAGTACAATTTTTAAGAGCAATATGCGATTATGTCTTAAGAGAAAGGTGTTTAATCAATGCATCCTTCCAGTGCTTACGTACGGAACATATAGACGTGGATCTTAACTGAAAAAGACATACAAAGACTGTAAAAAATGAAAGCAGCCTGAAGAGATGCATCCTTGGTGTAAACAAGAAAGTTAAAAAGAGGAACTCGTGGATCAGGAAAATGACAAGTGTGGAAGAGTAAAATCCCTGAAATGGCAATGGGCTGGACATATTGCCAGGGGAACTGACCACCGATGAAAAAACAAATTTTAGACTGAATTCCAAGGGACAAGAAAAGACCCAGAAGAAGACCATGTAGGAGATGGGTGGGTGGATGGAGGAGACTAGCCCAAGACAGTCCGTTGTTGAAGAAACTTGGGGAGACCTTCATTATTCAGCAGTGGGTTCATAATGATTGACAATGATGAAGATATATTCGAATTTATAGTTCATAGCAGATTTGTCCGGGTCGGGTCCGGATCTAAACTTTTTGACCCGTTTCCAACTCTGACCCGGACCCATCTCGGACGAAAGGTCATAAGCCAACCTCAGACCGTTGAACCACCGGGGCGGCGAAAAGGATTTAGACGCCATTTTCGAACTAATTACGTGTATAAACAGTTAAATTAATGTAAACGATGTCATTACGGTTGATGGTGCTCTGTATATAGAAGAAGCAAGGAAGAATGAGCGCGAGCTCGTTGCTTCGAAAACATCCGAAGAAAACGATTTCATTGAGGAAACACCTGATGCTTTGGCCGAAGAGATGTAAGATGTTTTAAAGATGCTGTAAAGTATAGTGAAGAGTTAAAAAAGTTTTTGTTAGCAGGGCTGTAGTGGAGGGTATACGGCACTGTACGCCGTATACCCTGTGCTTTTTTTTTTTTTTTTGACAGAATAGCGTATATACCTTCAATATCCATATTGTCAACAGAACTTCAATCTCGAACAACATCGCTGCCAAGAGATGAACATCTAATAAAAAGAACCATAAGCATTACGGAGAGCTTCGGAGAAAATCCTGGGGAAAAAAACTCATTTAGCATTAGCAGCGAACGAGGAATTATTATTTTAAAATATCCCATTGATTCCTAAACAACAAAATTGCACCTATTAACCAAACCAGTTTATTCAAAGCACGGTTGACAGGATGAAATCAAGACGGTGTTCAGATTCAAACAGTGAAAATGTACAACTTCTTAAAGATATTTCTTCATTAGAGCGAATAAATATTAAATCAGACAATGTGCGCTATGGAGAACTAGAAAGAAGGCGAATTTGTAGAAGTTTTAATGTTGATGAAATGAAAGCTATTCAGAGACTGAGAGAATATACTGTAAACGTTCAAGTTGTACCAGAAAACTTAAAACCCCTCTTAAGAACGATTTCAACTCTGCCTTGTTCGACAGCTGAATGCGAACGAGGATTCAGTTTAATGAACACCATTATAACCGATCTGAGAGCATCTTTGTTAATCTCCAATGTATCTAACCTGATGTTCATAAATTCAAATGGACCGCCCATTGAACGATTTAATCCAAAAAAATATGTAAAATCTTGGTTGATGAATCATCGTTCAGCAACTGATAGTAGATCAAGAGTTTCTTCTAGAGAAGAACAGTGCTGTAAGGATTTATCTCGTCAGCCTTTTTTCTTTTCTTTTTTTATTGCAGGTTTAACGACTACCGTGAGCAACTCAATGGGCTATAAGCAGTCACCTGTCCCTAATTTAGGGTCACTGGTTCCAGGGAAGGGAGAGAGCCAGTGCCGTAAGACAAACACAACATCCATGCCTCATCGGGATTTGAACCCGGACCCCTTTCGGACGAATGATCAGAGGCTATCGCTTAGACCACTGCGCACCGTTTATGGGATATATTTCAATAAAAATTAAAATAATATTGTGCATGCTCTTCAACATGTCATAATTGACAGGAGGGAGGAGAAGATACTTTATTCATATCGGTAAGTAGGGTCATAAGCATGGTTGTTAAAAAGGCACGGTACCACGCAAGGGTACTGTGCCTGTTTTTTTTTTTTTATTCATGTAGTATAACCTCTGATTTTTTAGTATTTTCAGATAGCTCTGCTGATTTTACGACTACAGCGCTGGTTAACGAAGGGGATACGGGGTGATTAGCACTATTAAAGAATGCTATATTGTTTAGTATATCTAAAATAAAATACAAAATATTTCAAGGTCTTTAAGATTTAATCTTCGCTTCCAGTTTTAGTCATAAATTTTCTAATAATAATAAAGAACATTTCTGGATTTCCAGGTTTGCGATTAATAATCTCTGCCTTCTGCTCACCATCTCTGCCCGAGAAATTTAACAAGAGAACATTAAATTGAAGTAATCGCTCTTTGCACGTTTATAAGTGAGTCACGGAAAAATTTCTCATCGGCTGCCAACGGGAATCGAGCCCAGGGTCTTCCAGTTACGCGTCGGATATGCTTCCACTGACAAGAGAAATAACACAGAGGATGTTCACACATTTTTAGAATGTTTTTGATCAGAAATTACAGAAAATAAAAGAACTTCAAAGTATTAAAACTGGCAACAGCTTGTTAGATGAACACGAAAGAAACATCTGCTGCAGTTAAATATCGTCTGCTAAGAAAATGGCGCACATAAACAAGTTGGGGATAGAAGGTTATGTTTTTGCTTTTCACGAAGAGAAATATTCGCATTCTGTGATCAAAAAACGCTGCGAATATCATGGAACTAGCATTTCGAAATGTAAAATAAGCAATATTCTTAATAATAGGGGGGGGGAATTTTCATGCATTGCTTTTAACAGGAAAAAAACACCATACGGATATCCAAAGAAGGTACGTACTTTTACGAGTATTCAAAAGTGAGGTCTCTGGTCTTAAAAGAAAATCCACCGATTCAAAGCGCAATTGCTATGTTGTTAAAAATCTCTGTATCAACCGCAAACAAGGTAATAAAAAAAGCTTTAAAGATCTGAATCTGAAAAAAAAAAAAAAAAAAAAAAAAAAAGACGATGTTCACCGTCATTTGCCTAAGCACGTGGCTGAGCGCAGAACACGGTGTAGACTTCTTCATAAAAATCACTCAGCCGGAAACAGATGGAAAATTTTTGTAACTATTGATGAAGCATGGATCTACCGAAACGACTGTAACAAAAAAAGGTCCATTTACTATGGCAAAAGAGTAGAAAAAGGTTGTCGCCCCGGTGGCGCAGTGGTCTAAGCGACGGCTTCTGATCATTTTTCCGAAATAGGTTCGAATTCCGGTGAGGCATGCGGATGTTGTGTTTGTCTTACGGTGATGGTTCTCTCCCTTTCCTGGAGCCAATGGCCCTATATTAGGGACGGGAGACTGCTCATAGCCCATTGAGTTGCTCACGGTAGTCGTTAAAACTCCAATAAAAAAGAAAAAAAGACTTACAAACTTGGTTCCAAGAATCCAGAAAAAGTTTCAGTAAAGGATTCATGATTATAGTTGGTTTCTCTACAGTGGGGTTATTAAAGTTAAGAAAAATTGAAAAGAATGTTAAAATCAATTCTAATTACGACCAAAATAACGTTTTAACTCCTATATTTATAGTGGAAATAGCATTCACCTATTCATAGAGCCTGAACTCCACCAGGATAAGGCTACCAGCCATACATCCAAATCTACTATATTTCTTGAAAAAATAAAAAAAGAGACAGGTATCAAGTCTATACCTTTTTGCTCATATTCCTTCAAAGTGACCAATGGCTATTGTGCCTTCGGACTGCCAAAAAGAGAGCGCTTTCAAAACGTAGACCTAAAACAATGATTAGTCTAGGAAAGCAGTGGAAGAGGAGTGGAATAAAATACCACTACCAATTTTAAGAAATTCCCTGTTATCTTGAAAATCTAGATGTAGGTTCTAGACCAGAGAAAGGGCTGTCAGATAGAATATTTAAGAAAGAGATAATTTTATTTTGAGCATTAATTATATTGCTGGAAAATCGTTCTAGAAATGTGCGAACATGCTCTGTAATAATAATATAATATGCTACTGTTTCGTACTCAGCTTCGATTGCAATGGAGCGCTCTACCCGACACACTAGTACTCTGCCCACGGAGTACCCTGGCTTCACAGCAAACTCACTGAAAAAAAAATGGTGGCGTAATTTACCTAAATCAGTATTTCACGTACACTATCTCCTTCTTTATTCTTCCATCTAGAAAGTGAAAGCAAATATCTCTTTCTATGTTTTCGCGAGTCAGAAAGTCTTGCTTTAGATGGCTCTCGCTTTATGTTTTGATAGTTGAGTGAGTCCTTGGAGCAGCTTTTAATCGATCCTGTTTCTGAAACAAGTGTATAAGAAAAAAGTTTTAGGAATGGAAAGTGTTTCTTCAATGTTACAGTTCCTAATGGAAACAGTGCTGTGCCTTTTCAGAAAGCATTCATTGCCAAGTATTCATGTCGGGGGAAAAACACAATGTCGCCGACCAGTGACACCACTTAGTGAAAGTAAGAATGAAGAACAAGAACGCTGTCATTTGGGGAGGTTGTTCGAATAGCTGCTCTGAAAGCGGAGCAATTTGTTCGGAGAACGGTGGACAGATTCCAGAGGTCTTTTTCAACTGAAGTAACTTGACAGTTGACGAAGCGCAAGCATCTATCTCCAACTGCCCCTCCGCGTTTCACTCCTAGCATGCTTCTCAAGTGTTATCGACTTCCTTTAGTTTTTCTTCCTCGTTTCTCGTCTCTCTCTCTCTCTTCCAGCTTTCTTCGTTTTTTTATACATTTTTTTCGTTTTTAAAGGGCAAAAGGGGCGTATCACTAGATGACAGGAAGGTGATATCTTTTAGATGGGTGGAGAAGATAGGTCCCCGAGCTTGTTTCTAATCGATGACTAATGCCTGCTTCTGAAACCTCACTGGATTTCTTCTCTTTTTTTTTTTTTTTTTTTTTGCCTTCAGCGATTTATTCATTTGATTTGTTCATATATGGAGTTACACCCTTTGTACATTATTCGCGACACATGGACTCCAAGTTGTCGGTTGCCCTACTGCTCTCTGTCTACAAATATAATGCAAATGTCATGCACCCATGAACTTTCATGAGAAACGTTACGAGATTACTTGATGACAGTTTTCGTTTAGTAAACGACAGGTTTTCAGAATTGTTGCTTGAGAAAACGGTTAGCAATATCAAGGCGTGATTTGAAATATTTATGAATTCTTATTACTTAAACTTATTTTAAGCTACATACATCGGAGTATCTTTGCACAGTAGGAACGAGCCTAAGGCGGAAGAATTTTTTGGCAATTAAAGAAAAAAAAAAAAAAAGGAAAGGAAAGAAAAAACAAAACACACAGTGATGCATGAAAACTGATTAACATGAACACCAAACTAATCTTGTGTCAAACTAATCGTTACTTATTTATTTACTAAAGCCTGGGGTTCGGACATTTGGGCACCGGACATTTGGGCACCCGGACATTTTGGCACATTCTCTTTTAAAGCAATGAAATTGCGCTGCGTTAAAAAATTATAGTGTTCCTATTTTCTCCCTACTTGAGCAAGTGGTGTGCACAAAATTTTTTTCACTTATATCTCATAATCATTAAGAAATTGAGACACATTTACGATTTTCTGTCTGACATTTGGGCACCGGACATTTTGGCACCCGGACTTTTGGGCTCAAATGTTTAAGGGGCCGTATAACAATTGCCGTTTCTTGGCCCAATAGTAAGAGTTTGACCGAGAAAATGTTTGCCGTAAGTTACTTAGGCACTAAATATTTACAGGCACGTGCCTACTCAGCAAACTTGTCGGGGGAGGGGTATATCAAAAGTGTAAAATATGAAGAATTTCTCGTCCGATCGGCAGTGTCCAATCGGGAGATTTTCAGCATTTACAAACTACAACTGAAGATATTATCTCAGGGCATGAACCTACTGAGCAAACCTGTCGGGGGGGGGGGGGGGGGTTAATACTAAAAGTGTAAAATATGAAAAACGTATCGTCCGATCGGGAGATTTTCAGCATTTACAAACTACAACTGAAGATATTATCTCAGGGCATGAACCTACTGAGCAAACCTGTCGGGGGGGGGGGGGGGTTAATACTAAAAGTGTAAAATATGAAAAACGTATCGTCCGATCGGGAGATTTTCAGCAATTACAAGCTACAACTCGACACATCATCTGAGCACTCGCGCCTACTCTGAAAACGTGGCGCGGGGTGGGGGTGGGGGGCTAAGAAAAATCCTTACCTCCTTCAAGGCTGTCAAACATTTAAAAAAAGGTTTCGTCTATTTTAGTGTTTTAAATTTATCAAAAATTTGGCTATATTAACGGCGGAGGGGGGCAATGACAATGGGCGCCCTTGGTGCTACGTAATCATGAATATGATGTAATCCATATTCATGACTATGAGCTATGTAATCCCGATCCAGGACGACGAAATTGCCAAGTTTTCAGATATTATGCTTGTCATATTTACACCCAAAAAAACGTATTGTCATCTTCAAAATGTGTGCATTGTAATATTTTTTTTAATTCAATTATATTTGTCGTTTGTCTTACTGGAAACGTTTCCTCCATTCAATTCCCCTCACAGCGCCAAGAAACGGCAATTTTTGTACGGCCCCTAAAGATTTGGGCCAAAATGTCCGGGTGCCCAAAAGTCCGGTGCCCAAATGTCCTAAACTCGAAAGTCTGCCTAATGACGGGGAAAAGTAAAATACGCAGAGTAATTTATAAAATCATTTATTTATTAAGTATTTCTTTGTTTACAACATGTTTCGTGAACATTCGTTCATCATCGAGAATCTTACCTTGAATGAAACAGATGTGTTTCAAATTTGAAAGTATGTTTCATGAACATTACAAAAATAAAAAATAAGTATATTTGGTGAAGCAGGAATTCGACAATTAAAGCAGGCAAGAGCTCTTTCCACTGCGCCACCAAGGTAAGGTAAATATATCTTTTTAGATTATATAGATTGACG
The DNA here is from genome assembly GCA_039090855.1 of Macrothele yani. Lineage (NCBI taxonomy): Eukaryota > Metazoa > Arthropoda > Arachnida > Araneae > Macrothelidae > Macrothele > Macrothele yani. The sequence goes on along the minus strand of CM077024.1, from coordinate 34,603,370 downwards.
CCAAAAAACCTAGAAGATGTCCTGAAGATAGTTCTTCAGATGCATTTCGAAAAATGTTAACATCCGCTATTTTGGACGCCATCTTGGTTGGAAGGATGACTGAGCAGACAATATCAAAATGGTGCAACGCCGGTATACTTGGAAGTCCCGTAAGGTTGGCACGAGCGTCTCGCCGAGGCCGCCGACACGCATCCCTCGCCGGCACACGCACATAGATGGGCTACCAGACGCGAGCTACGTCGTTGATCGCTCTTCCGAAGGCGAACCAGCACTGTACCACCAAAGTGTGACAAACATTCAGACAAAGGAAATTACATTGTTTATAGATTTTGCATTATAGAGTGAAACTTGCTGAAAACGGAATCCAAGGGACTATAACCATTTTCCGTTTTAGACAGGTTTCCGTCTTATACAGGTGCACCCATGGAAACTATTCAAATGTAAACATTTGAATTTTTGTCATGATAATAGCAGGTTCTGCATAATTAGTGATTACTTGAGAGAAAGTGCATTGTTCGTACTAACTTAATCGAATAAAAATCGCAAACTTTTTTTTAATAATTCAACGTTAATTTCTGTACAGTAACACTTATAATCTGACGCTCAGAGAGAGCACGTGCGCTGCTCATTAACTGAAACAATTCAGAGTTACCACGGGAAAAACCTCGAATATCCTGAATATTTTGCAATGCTTGATGATATGCTTTTTTATCCCAGGTGTAGTTTCTATATTCACCTCCTCTATTTCATGATCTTTACTGACTGTTTTTCTCTTCAATGAGTGTTGATAATTTGCGTATTCCATCCGAAACCGTTTTCCCGTTGGCGCTTCACCAGAAACTTCCTTGAACGAAATGCTGTACCTCTTTCGGAAACCCTCTAACCACCATTAGAAGCATAGAACCCATTTCCAAGTTTCTTAGCTGCATCTCTTGCTCGAGTTTTTAGTATAGAACCTGAAATTGGCAAATTTCTTGCCCTTGCACTAAAAACCACTCATAGAAATCTTATTCAACTTTTTTTTTCCCGTTTTTGGCAGTTTACTCCTCGCTGAGCTGTTTTTTAATTTTATGCCACTGGCTGTTATCTCGTCTTTGGTTCAAAATGTCATAAATTTGTGGGTTTTTTTCGGCATTGAACTTCTCTGCCAAATGCTTGACACACGCACACACACTTTCTTTTTAGTCCATTTCAATAACTTTTATATTAAATTCGAGAACGTTCTTCTTTGGCGCCACGGCAAGGAGCAAACGCACGAACGCAAGTCACAACAAGCAAAGGTTGTGAATGTCCATCTCAATGAATAAATGTTAGTGAATTAAATCGGAGTCTAATAGTGGTAATGTAAATTATCTTCTAATAATAACGTAATGGAACGGGAATGTTTATTTTATGAAATGTAATGTCATGTAAATATCTTTTAATTGTTGAATTTTAATGAATATGTAAATAATTAAGAATCCTTGCAGTTTTAGAATGTTTGAAAAGTAATAGTGGGAAACTTCTTAAGAGTATAATTTTTGAGTTCGATTTAATAGAGCCAGTAAGTCACCGGAAACGATTAGTTTATCGGCGGACTTCCTGGAGAAGGACAACACACAGGGTTCCGTGTGTAGTTAGCTATAATAGAAGAATGGTTTTATGCTTTTTTTAGAGTTTTAAAGCGACTCATTAGGAAGGACTTCCATTCTCGAGTAAGGAACTTCCTTCAGGGTGGTCATTAGGAATGGAGATGGAGACGCATTGAGAATAAGGTGTTCGGCACAGAGGAAGCTTCAGGCGCGTTTTTTGGAAGCAGTGCGAAAAAGAAGAGGAGCGCTTATTCTGAAGGTAGGATGATAACGTGTCTTTTGGGAGAATGCGACTGACGGTAGTAGAGAGTCGTTTGGAGGTTTTCGGAGGAAGGAGTAGAATTTTGAGAAAGGGTGCGTGGTCGCCGCGCCCGGGCGAGAACAATGAATGTAGCGAGGAGTTAGAACATGAGAGATGGTCTAATCACACGGTGACCCGGAGTAATCATTAAGTAAGCAAAACCACGAAAATAAAGGATTTTATCAGACGTCAAATCACTTCTGTTGAATGATCTATTACTCTCTATTGATGTTTACCATGCTCAAGGAACCTTGCAATTTTCTGATTATAACATATTTCGGTAACTAAGGAAGCAGTTGAAGCAGCACTGTTACAGGAGCATCTCGTTGAAATCCGTACAAAACAGCCAGCTGAGAAAGCTTTGCACCCAGAAAAGACAGCAACGCTGGACACTTGGACTAAACTTGAGCCGCGCTACCGGATTAAGAAGCAGCCAAACGGTTCATGTACTGCAGTATGCAGGGCTGGCTGGACCAAAGGGGCAACCGGGGTAGTCGCTCCAGGCCCCGCGCCTAGACGGGGCCCCGCAGTTTAGAAAATAAAAACAAATTCATTTTTGCTAGAATTCTATATATTTAATGTTATTTTTTTAAGTTTTGGGGCGCGAGGATCAAAATATATTTTTATAAGTCTTTTATTTTTTATTTTTTTTTGTAGTTTATAATTTCCCCCACCTCTCACTTTTTAGACCTTAAACTTTTTTGCCACATTGATGAAATAGAACATTAAATTTCATCCCATTCTGTGACTCAACACTTTTTGTGTGTACACCAGATACTGAAATAAAAAAATAAACTATATCAAAGTTGTTTTGGGGCTATATACAGTATGAAGTCCAATAAAAAAAAAAAACAGTATTGAACATTAAAAAAAACGATTTTCAGACATAAGCGCGTGTAAAAGATACAAAAAAGTCACTAATTTGTCAGTTATTCCGCTTTGCGTGAAAAAAAAAATGCACTGAAACATGTACCAGAAAATACACACACACACACACATCGCTCTCTGTTTTTGTGTCGCTCTCCCTCTCTCTCTCTCTCTCTGTCTGAGTTTTCAATTCATATTATGGTCTTTTTCTTAAGCTCACAGTATAAATTTGAGATAATTATTTTCTTTATGATAATTTTCGTGTGTTTTTATTTTTCATGTAACGATTTTATTAAACTATGAGATTTATTTTCGAGGGCCCCGCAGAAGTTCCATCCGGCCTGGCAGTATGTGTTTCTATAAACAACCCAAGTAATTTCTCGCTCTCTCTCTCTCTCTCTCTCTCTCTCTGTTTACTTATGTTATCTTCAACCATAAGCAAATTTTTTCCGTGTGAATTAATCATTACATTTCATGGTGTAATGCTTTATATTCGATTAAAATATTTGACGGCACGGGAACATCTGAGAACTTTCCGTTGTTAAAAGGTTAATTTTCCCTCTCGGAATTTCTATTTCTAATGTTAGTCAGGTTCCGTTTTAGACAGGTTAAATGGCACGTAATTTTTTTAACTTTCATTTCGCCCCCCCTACCCCCAAAGTTCCACGTTTGGACAGCTTTTTGTTTTACGCAGGTTCCATCTAAAAAAGATTTTTACTCTATTAAAAAGAAGTGTGACGTACTACAGTGGTAAAGCTCGTGTCAAGACGACAGACCTGAAGCGATACATTCCGTCGGTGTAGCTTAGTCGGTTAAAGCAACTCACTATGGAGCGAGGAGACACGGTTTTGATATCCGCTGACCAACAAACTCCTGTTTACACAGATGTCGTAAATAGGAATAAATGTCCTTTCCTGAAGCTTAGATGAGTGAAAGGAATGTTATTCAGAATCTTCAAGAAATTTTTAGAAACAAAAAGGATTTAATTGTTTCCTCTTATCTCTATTGCACTTAAAAAGAAACATCTTCATTTATTTATAATATTTATGACTACAAAACTTGTAGTTTTGAGATAAAATAAAAATACCAACGTTTACCACAATCAAAGTTTTATTATATATCGACTCTAGTTTCGCAGAGCTATTCGCTGGGCATCATCAGGACGAATAGGAAATTCTTCCTGATGATGCAGAGCCAATAGCTCTGCGAAACTATAGTCGATATACATATAATAAACCTTTTATTGCGGTAAACGTTGGTATTTTTATTTTGTTTTACATCTTCGTTTGTTAGCCATTAATACCCTAACGTCTGATGAATAGAGAGAGGATTTTAATTACGAATCGTCAGATCACAGGTCTCAAACTGCCTTTGGAATTAAATACATACAGGGGTTTGAGAGAATAATGTGAACACCACTCTCAGAGACGCGACTTTTTAATGCAGCTGCGTACCTCTCAATACGCAAAGGTATCCATCACTTTTTGGTTGTAATAGCTTTGTTTAGAACCTCAAGGTCCTGTTTAAGTGCATTTAAAGTGTCTTGCTGCAAAATTTCTTTCAGGGTGACGACGAAATGAGCGACCTAATGGACTTCGAAAGAGGGCTAATTCTTGGTGGACGGCTAGTTGGTGCCTCCGTGACAACAGTCGCTAGGCTAGAGGGGGTATCGAAAGCTACGGTGTCTAGCGTCATGACAGCATATACAGTAGTGTTCGTGGCAAAACCTCGTCTGCGAAACACAAGAGCAGCAGGAAAACGACACTGACTGATAGATGCAGGAGAGTATTACAGAGGATTGTTACCTGTAATAAGAAGACCACTGCGCCAAAAAATGAGTGCGGCGCTCAACCTGCATCTCCAGACCCCAGTATCAACAAAAACAGTGCACAGGGAACTACATAAACAAGATATGCATGGCAGAGCTGCTATTGCAAAACCTCTGGTGACCCGGGTGAATGCACAGCTGCGACGACAGTGGTGCCAGGAGCATACAACGTGGACTGCCGATACATGGAAGCGTGTAATGTGGTCGGACGAATCCACATTCACACTATTCCCCACCGCAGGACGTGTTTACGAGTGGAGAACATCGTCAGAAGCGTACAACCCAGACTATCTGCTCCCAACATTGCAGCATGTTGGTGGCTCTGTCATGCTCTGGGCGATCAAATCGTGGATTTTAGCAGGTCCCTTGCTCACCTTGAAAAGACGATTGACTGGCAGGGCGTATGAAACCATTTTGGCCGACCAAATCCATCCAATGGCTCAGGCATTGTTTCCTGCAGGAGATGCCATTTATCTAGATAATAACGCCCCAATCCACAGAGCTCGGAATGTCCAATCATGGTTTGAGGAACATGAGAACGAACTTTCATACCTTTCTAGGTCTCCTTAATGACCAGACTTAAACATCATCGAGCCACTGTGGTCTGTGTTGGAAAACAGAGTAAGATTCCGTTATGCTCCTCCTGCATCTCTCTAGGATCTAGAGCAGTTTCTGCATGAAGATGGTGTCCCAGTAACCGTTATCCATGATTTGTATGCGTCCATTCCAAGGATGATTCAGGCGGGATTTTTTTTCAGTGCCAAAGGTGGTCCCACACCCTATTAGGTACGCAAAACCTTCTTTTCCTAGGTGTTCACATTATTCTCTCCAAACCCTGTACATGACACTAATCTTTCCTTTGAGATTTAAAGGTTAGATCCACAAATGAAGCTCATCTGCCAGATTAAAGTTTAAAATTGAAGACCTTTCGGTAATAGTGGGCTAAACCACATTTTGTAAAAACACTGTTGCAGTTACCGTGGACACACATTCAAAGAGAGACCGGATGGTAGCATATTCCAATAAATACCTCGAGATAATAGTGGGTTAGCCAAACCTCTCTCTTCGGCAAATAGAGGACGTGGTCACTCATCCATTTCCAACATTATGACATGTTGCAGTAAGGTCTTCAATTCACTGAACTAAAATTTACTTCCTGTTGATATATTAAATGTCTTCATTTACAGCGATCATGGCACACAACTCGAGCTTCATTAACATCCATCACACGATTCACACGAACCTTTCGTACTTCATACTCATTATCTTTTCCTCATGCAGACATTCCTGAATATAATTCTTCAGTGACTTCATTGGTCTCCCTCTACCTTTTCTTTCTTTCTTTTTTCTTCTTTTTCATTTCATTGGCCTCCCTCTACATTTTTTTTTATTGGAGGTTTAACGACCACCGTGAGCAACTCAATGGGCTATAAGCAGACGCCTGTCCCTAATTTATGATCTCTGTTTCCAAAAAAAAAAAAAAAAAAAAAAAAGGAGGGAACCTGGCCGTAAGATAAACACAACATCCATGCCTCACCGGGATTCCAACCCGGACCCCTTTCGTACGAATGATCAGAAGCCATCGCTTAGACCACTGAGCCACCGGGGCGACCCGGCCCCTCTACCTTTTTTTCTTGCCTTGGGCTGAATAAATTTTCTTAGTAAGCATCTCATCACTCATTCGTGCAACATGGCCGAACCACCTAGGAATATTTGTTTCCATCTTACTGAAAACATTTTGCTTCACATTACACAACTGCAACACATCTTCATTCCTCACATGATCAGAACGTATCTTGCTACAAACCCCTCCTAAGTAACGCATCTCTCGAGCTCACGCACGACTTCTGTGTCTTTTCGGCAGTGTTAAGGTTTCATTAGCGTGTACCAGAGTAGGAACAATGACACATTCATTCACAGACATTCGGAACTTTTTTGGGAACTCATAATTCCTGAGAAATTCTCCTAAGGCAGCTATGACTTTCAAAGATGAATCCATTACCCTACTAATTTCCCCATCTAATTTGTTTCCTCTCTCAAATATTCTTCCTAGATAAAAATTCATTCACCTGGTCTGTCTTGGCGCCATTTAGACTGGCATTCAATGCTAACAGTTCCTCGCGCAAAAACCATAACTTTGGGTTCTTCGTTATTTATATTCTGTTTGTTTCATACAAACTTCGTACATCCGTGACAACATACTCTGCAACTCACTTTTGTTCTCTGCCAACAGAACTGTGTCTAGGGTCGGATTAAAGGGGGGTGTCTAAGGGGGTTATAGTCTAGAAGCCCCACCGTTGCCAAGAGCCCAGGAGGCATGTCCCTACACAGCAAATAATACACAGCTTATACACGGTCGAGTCACATTATTGTGACCACCAGCTAATATCCAGAGTAACCGCCGTGTGCAGAGCGGGCAGCAGCTAGACGGGTTGCGAGTTACTCAGTAAGGTGCTGGAAAGAGTTCACAGAAATGTAGAGCCATGCTGACTGCAATGCATCTGACAGCTGCTGGAGGGTGCGTGGTGGAGGATCCGTAGAGCGAACAACACGTTTGAGGTGGTCCCGCAGTTGCTCAATTGGGTTTAAGTCTGGGGAATTACGAGGCCAGGGAAGTATTTTGAAGTCTTCATCATGCTCTTCCAACCACTCTCGGACATTTCTAGCTGTGTGACACGTCACATTATCGTTCTAGAAGATCCCATCAGTCCCAAGGAAGACAATCAGCATGTATGTGGTCTGCAAGGATGGATTCATAAAGAATTCGGTCCATAGTGTCTTCAACAGGTATGAGTGGATCCAGAGAATGCCACGAAAACATTTCCCAGACCATAACGATGCCCCCACCAGCTTGTGTTCTTCCACCAATGGATGAAGAGTGTTTGTTCTCCGATGTTTCTCGCCTTATACGCCAACGTCCATCCATTCGATGAAACAGAAAACGTGACTCATCGGAGAAGGCAATCTTCTGCCAATCAGCGGAGGTCGAATTCCGATACTGCCGTGTAAATGTAAGCCTTTTCTACCGATGCACCTTCGTTAGCATAGGTGCAGTGACCATTCGTCTGCATCGGAGCCCCATACGCAACAGGGTTCGCTGAACTGTCGTTTTAGACACACTTCCAGTAGCCCCCAGGTTTATTCGGCCAGTGAGTTGGTCCACTGTAGCGTGTCGATCGTCCCTCACGCACCTTCGAAGCTGAGTTCACTTCTCACACCAATGGCACGTGATGTTCCGCAGTTTCCACATCGTTTATTCGCAATAGTGCCATTTCTCCAATCACGATACACTTTAATCACAGCAGCACGCGAACAGTTCACAAACTGTGATGTTTCAGAAATGCTGCCACCCTTGGCCCGAAAGCCGATAATCATCCCTTTTTGCAAATCTGATAAATGGCTCCTTTTATCCATGACAGCAACGAGTGATATGTTTTCAGATGATCAATTTCATTCACTGGCTACGCGCTGTTGACATCAAAAGTAGGAGGTGGTCACAATAATGCGACTCGACTGTGTATATTTAGACAGAGAGAGAAGTAAAATAGTTTTAGTTTTGTCTTGTGCGATTTCCACTATATTACAAAGAGAGGATAGAAGGCGAACAGATTTCAGGGCAATGATTCACTAAACGTAAACGTTTCATGTCGCTGGGTGCAGTGGGTTGGCAGACAGGGTTCGGACATTTGGGCACAAAAGTTTAGGGGCCGTATAGAAATTGCCGTTCCTTGGCACTCTGATGAGAATTGAATCGATAAAACATTCCCAGTTAGCCAAATTACAATTGAATTTGGGGAAACAAAAGTGCATTCGTGAATACAAAAGAATTACATAACACATTTCTTAAACTTACGGGTTTCGACGAAACAAAGCAATTATACAGCAGAACTCATATTACGTTCAGAAAAGGACGACAAGGTGATATTTTTTAATAACGCTGCACTTTTATTTAGGCACCAAATATTTACATAACATGTCAAGTCATTAATATTTCTCTTTTACTTACCTCAGCACTAAATATTAATTACTATGCTTCATCCGTACGCCATTTTGATCGTTTTTATTTAATCGATGTGCTAACATTTACCTATCAACTCAAGGTAATCATACTGTGTTTTTTCTGAGGCACAAAATATCAATTCATAATCCCTAGGCCTTTTCAGCAGCTTTTATTATCACAAGCCCTAGGCATAGGCCTTTTCAACAGCTTTTATTATCACAAGCCCTAGGCATAGGCCTTTTCAACAGCTTTTATTACAACCATGTTATATTCATAACGTTTACCTATCAAGTCAAGGTAATAATATTGCGCTTTTACTTAAACACTAAATATTATTTCATAGGCCCTAGGCCTAGGCATTTTTAACAGTTTTTTTTTTCTACCGATGTCATATTCATAACCTTAAAAAACTAAGGCCTGTGTTTTATAAAACCTTGACTTTTTAGGTAAACGTTATGAATATGACATGGTTGTAATAAAAACTGTTGAAAAGGCCTGGGCCTAGCACTTGTGAATTGAAAGTTCGTGCCTCAGAAAAAGCACAATATGATGATTACCTTGAGTTGATAGGTAAACATTAGGACATTGATTAAATAAAAACTGTCAAAATGGCGTGCGAATAAGGCATAGTAATTAATATTTAGTGCTTAAGTAAGTAAAAGAGAAATATCAGTAACTTGACATGTTGTTACGTAAATATTTAGTGCCTAAATGAAAGTACAGCGTTATTAAAAAATCCCACGTTGTCGCCCTTTTCTGAACATAGTATGAGTTCTGCTGTATAATTGCTTTGTTTCGTTGGAACCCGTAGGTTTAAGATATGTTCTATGTAATTTTATTTTTATTTTTTTTTTTTTTGTATTCACGAATGCACTTTTGTTTCCCCAAATTCAATTATAATTGTAGTTTGGTTTACTGGGAACGTTTTCTCGATCAAATTCTCATCATGGGGCCAAGAAACGGCAATTTTTATATGGCCCCTTAAACATTTATGCCCAAAAGTCCTGGTTCCCAAATGTCCGGTGACCAGTGGTCCTGAACTCTTGGCGGACACTTTCAGCTTTTTTATTACTATCCACCCCCACTTCCCTGCTTGTACTTGGAACCGTTAATGGGTCAAATCCACTGTGACTTCACGTTGCATAACAAACAAGTTAGTAAAATCATGCAATGCATTGATTATGATACGCTTTCTAACATACCAGAAATCATTACTCAAGTTATGAGGATAATGACTGTGGAATAAATATCGGTCCTGCATCCTGACCTTTGACCCCATTCCGATGATATTAAATAGAAGTGGTTCAGTATACCTCTGGAACAATATACTAAAGTTTTGTCGCAATAGAAGCATTTTTACATAAGTTATAATGCATAAGGGCAATGGAATGGATCCCGATCCTATGCCCTGACCTTTGACTCCATTTCACCCATTTTCGAAAAGGTTCGTCCCCAGGTGGTCCTCTACCACATACTAACATTTCATCGATATCGAACCATATTTACGCAAGTTATGACGCATAAGGGCAAATATCAGGAACACCGAGCATCGCTCGGTTAAAGAGGGGGATGAGGACACAAAAAATTTATATTTTAATATGTTGTTTCCAAGTATTGTAATGCTAAGTCTAAACCATCAAGATTAATAATGATAGACGAATTAGAGACAAATTAATTTAGAATAAACATCAAAGCAAAGATGAATGATAATTTTTTATTTGTGTTAGAGTAAAAATTTTTCTTAATTGTTTTTATTATTTCCTAACATGAAACACCAAACAATAAATGTTAACATGGGGTTCTTCATCGAACCTCAAGGTTAACATTGGTTCTTCATCGCTGTCTATTTATTCGCCGCATTCGATCGAGGTTTTCTTCCGCTATAGATTCACTGAGGGTAATAATAACGTCGGACATTATTTCCATGCTCCTCGCCTTAGTTGCTAGGAATGGTCTTTTTGTAGGCTGATCTTCTTCCAATGGAAGTCATGTGTTTCGAAATTAGAATGTGATCGGAAACCATCGGCTCTTGAATGTCCAAGCTGTTCCATATTTACTTCTTCCGCTTGTTCTTGTTCCAACAGTGCCATATTTTTTTTATTAAAGTTGAAACGTGCACGTTTCGTGGTGGGGATCGACCAGCCATATTTTTTATATTGTTTTACCACCCACGTGACACTCTGTTAATAGTAATTAACAAAAATGGACTAATCATATTTTAGCACAGCGGATACGCTCGTCATCAAGTGATTATTAAAAAAATTAACAAAAAATGCTCTATTAAGTTTAAATTTTGTAGGGAAAAACATACAAAATCAGCGTTCCGCTGCTTATACGGTACTACGCATCAGCTCCAAGCAACTGGCACAACTAACTTTTGTTCTAGAAGAAAATAGAAGTAATGCATAATACGCACACAACGCGTGACGTAATGAGGCAGATGGTTGCGAGAGTGTGACGTCATAAAACTTTAATTGGATCCACAAGCAACGCGGGACGTAATGAGGCAGATGGCGTGACCACGCGCCAACATCTCAATCGCGAGTCGATCGCGAGAGTGTGACGTCATAATACTTTAATATGATCCACAAACAACGCGGGACGTAATGAGGCAGTTGGCGTGACCACGCGCCAACATCTCAATCGCGAGTCGATCGCGAGAGTGTGACGCCATAAGATTTCTAAGAATGGGAAACATTAATAGAACGAAGCCATGACACTAAAAACGTGGTAACTTGAGGTGGTTATTTAACCCACTAAACGAATTTTTCCAAAGTCGAGATCAAGCTAAATCGATTTCTAGTACCAGAAAACGGTAGGTTAACCCCTTTCATCAAAATCCTTAGAGCCGTTTTCAAAATAAAATTTAGATATATACGAGAATTGCTCCTTTAGTAAGATGTGATGGAATTCATCCCGCTCCTATGTCCTGACCTTTGACCCCACTTCACCCATTTTCAATAGGGTTCGTCCCCAGTTGGTCCTCTACGGCATACGACATACTAAAATTTCATCGATATCAAACCATATTTACGCAAGCTATGGCGCATAAGGACAATGGAATGCATCCCGCTCCTATGTCCTGACCTTTGACCCCACTTCACCCATTTTCAATAGGGTTCGTCCCCAGTTGGTCCTCTACGACATACGACATACTAAAATTTCATCGATATCAAACCATATTTACGCAAGTTATGGCGCATAAGGACAATGGAATGCATCCCGCTCCTATGTCCTGACCTGTGACCCCACTTCAAGTTTCATTAGGGTTCGTCCCCAGGTGGTCCTCTACGACATACTAAAATTTCATCGAAATTGAACCATATTTACGCAAGTTATGACGCATAAGAGCAATGGAATGCATCCTGCTCCTATCTTTGACCCTACTCCACATGCTAAAATTTCATTGAAATCGAACCATATTTACGCAAGTTATTATGCATAAGGGCAATGGAATGGATCCCGCTCCTATGTCGTGACCTTTGACCCCATTTGTCCCATTTTCAATAGGGTGGTCCCCTACCACATGCTAAAATTTCATCGAAATCGAACCATTTTTACGCGAGCTATCGCGCGGACAGACGGACAAAGATGGAACATATACGCTTCTTCAACCTACGGTTGGAAAGCGTAAAAAAGAAGCAGTAAGGAAAATATACAATGCTAAATCATTAGAAAATCCAAGACAAAATCTATAGGAATCTTAAGCTTTTAACACGTTCTTGTAAGAACAATGGAAAATATAGTGACTCATTATGAAAACTCTACAGATGATTTATTAGTTTGAAGAATGCACTACGTATTAATTATCGCAAGCATATTGCTACAGTTTCGTGTTTTAACGGACTTCATAACGATTCTCTATCATAAGTTCTTTGGGGGCTTACTGATATGTCGTAGCCATGGTAACCTACTCAGATATCTTAGCCTAGGGGCCCCACTAAGGCTTTAATCCAGCCCTGACTGTATCGTCAACATACAGCAATTTGCACACAAGGACACAAGGATATAACCAAGACATAAACCAGTATTGTTTATTTGGGCATTACGCATCGATAAATATATTAAACAACCAAGATGACATTAAACAACCTTGTGTGACTCCTGCACCAATACAAAACCATTTCAATAAGACATCATACACTAGAACTTATGCTCTACTGCCAGCACACATAGCTCGGAAACAGGAAAACAACTAAATTTGAGAATCGAAGACAGAGAAAATTATGTCTGCCCGCAGGATAAGAGGGAAGAATACGGCCTCGCACAGTTAGCAGAAAAAAATCCATTGAATCCCCAACTTCATAACGATTCTCTATCATAAGTTCTTTGGGGGCATCACATCGCATCCCACACATCGCATTCCCTGGGATGAACAAAAACTTTCCTTTCAGTGCTTTGTTTCATTTCGACCGCTTTTGACTTTTTCAGCCCTTTTATTAGAGGTTCTTCTTTCCTCACGTACGAAGTTTATAGAACAGATACGTCTTCAACGACAATTGGGCGAGCTACCGTTTGATCCAGAAAGACACCTAACGCACAGTTACATGTGAGGTAGAACTCCAACGAATAGCGCAATGATGAAATGCTTTCGCTACTAATGCCGGTGAATTAATCATTTTATTTTCTGTTGTAGTTAATAATTTGTCTGAATAGGTTTGAAATAATTGTATTTTTTATTGTAGGATGACTTAATACAAATTATATATATTTTTCATTATTATTTTTCGAAATAACAGAATATTTTGAAACTTGACATCTTTTTAAACTGACATTTACTTTCAATTGTCTTTAAGAAAAGGTGAAATGCATTAATTGCTTTATACTATTATTTCACAAAACTACTAAATATAATATTTACTCTTGATAGCCATAATAGCTAACGTCTTATGGCGTCCGCATACTGATACATAGACACTACACCGTCACCTATAAAATAATTTAAGTACCCGGTTTCTTGAGAAAACCCCAATATACAATAACGTGTGCGCAAAATGGGAACGGGGAGAGGGGAAGAAGTGCACTATATTGACAAAAGTCACCGGACACCCCTTCAAAAGCAAATGAACGGATCCGCTGCTTTGTTAAGATGCGCGGTTAAGCTGCAAACGGTATAAAAACAAGCTTACAGCTGGCAAGAATCAGCAAAAGTAAACCTGAAAAAAAAAATTTTTTAAGCCAATGGGGAAAAATCTTTTCTCTCATTGGCTGATGAGTAACGAAGCAAATAGCGGACCCGAGAGGAACACTGAGCAAACGGCCAGTTTTGTTTTATCCGCTGTTGAACGTCGATTTTCCTCTGGGAAACTTATTCTGTGTGTGATGTTTTTTTTTTATTTCAGGTTCCCCCTTTCCCGTGTCCTTCCCTTCCTTTCCCCCTGTACTCATCTGTGGCAGCGGTGTACCGGGCATTTTTCTGCGGAGAGAAATATCGCTCGGAACGGCTTGTTGTTGCAGGTAAGTATGTAGGGCAGCTTAAAACTTCACTACTTAACGGGATACCGTTTACTCCTTGTGCTCTAATATTTCCATACTTTTCTTTCGTGCTATCCTATCAGGGCAATCTGCTCCTAACTCTCTTAGATTCTCTTTCACCTGCCAAAAGGCGCATGGCGCTGTGGGTTCGGGTCTCTCAACCTAAATTAGGACACCCCCCCATCATGATCATATCGCACTGTTAGGTAGAGTGAAAATGTCGTGACGGAAGAGAACTGACTTTGAGGAAGGAAAGATTGTTGGATGTTATATTAGCGGGTTTTCCATGAGAGAAACTGAGAGGCGTTTAAACATACCCAAGTTAACTGTTTTGGATGTACTGAATAAGTGGAAGACACATGGCGCCCCTGAAGCAGCAAAACGTACCGGCAGACCAAAGAAGATCAGTGATAGAAGACGTTGAAGCCTCAGGAGAGTCGTTACAGCTAATCGACGGAGTACTGCACAAGACCTCAGTGTACAGGTGAATAACAATGCTGGGACCTCGGTATGTACGCGTACCATTCTCAGAGAACTTCATTCCATGGGTTACGGTGGTCGTGAGGCTGCTCATTAGCTTTTCATCTCCACTCGGAATGCTACTCGTCGTTCAGCATGGTTTAAAGAACATTTATCTTGGACCGTAGGTCAATGGAAACGGGTCCTATGAACTGATGAATCCAGATACACGATCCATCAGTCTGGTGGCCGTGTGTGGGTATGGCAGCAGCCGGGGGAACTCTATTTATCAGAGTGTACTGTTCCTACGGTCACGTTTGGAGCTGGCAGTGTACTCGTGTCGGGGATGTTTTTCGTGGTATGGTCCCGGACCATTGGTTATCGTGGGCAACCCTGTTAACCAGCACGTTTATCTCGATATTCTGGACAATTATGCTCTACCAACTCTGTGGAAATACTGTGGAACCGAGCCTTGTTGGTACCAGCAGGATAATGCACCGAGCCATAAAGCAAGGACTGTTACGGCGTGGTTTGACGATAATTCCGTATCGTGTGTGGACTGGGCAGAACAGAGCCCTGATCTTAATCCCATAGAGCACCTATGGGATGAATTAGAGCGCCGCATAAGAAGTTTGGAACCAAGGCCTACTACTAAGCAACAGTTAGCGGCAGCATTGTGCATTGAATGGAAGCGCATACCTATCGATGTGTTCCAAACCCTTGTCGAAAGCATGTCTCGAACGGTCAGTTTTCACACAGTATTTATTAGAAGAAAGATACAGGAGATGTGCTTGAATAAATCATCTCAAATGATGTATGACAAAAAAGAAATTTTACAGATGCTTGTAGCTTACGCTACTGCTTATTTACACGGTTTTGTACATTGATGATAGTAAAAAAACAGTTAATTACACTTGAGTGTCTGGTGAGGCAACAAAAGTCTCTGACAAAGCAAAGAATAGGAACAATTCAGCTTGAAGAGCGTTATACAATATTAATTTTGCACAGTATTGAAGCAAGGAATAATACAGAATTCGAGCTTGCAGACATAGATTCAAAAGACAGGTGATGAGAAATTAACAGAATGTGCAGCTTGCGCTACGTTAATTACAGGATTCGGTGCAACGTTTGCATGACAACAGTTAAGTGCAGTAGAAATCTGGCGAGGCAACATGAATCTCTGGTAATACAGAGAGTAAAATCAATCCAGAATGATGAGCACTATAGAGTATAAATTTTACACAATATTGACGAAAAAAAGAGTTCTGACCGAAAGGTGACACATTGTGGGTGACCTGGAGAACCAGGAGGTTGCAGGTGATCAAGGAGACAAACATGAAATCAAAAGTTCGAAAGACGGATGATGAAAAATTTACAGATGAATGTGGCTTGCGGTACTACAAGTTACATACAACGGTGATATGACAAATAGTTATATACAATAATTTTCCTGAGAATACAAAAGAAAAAATAATCTCTGAAAATACAGAGAGAAGACACAACTCATCGCAGTGAGTATTGGAGAACACAAATTTACACAGTTGAAAAGTAAAATTACACATTTGAATCAGGAATTGAAGATAAGAATATACTGTAAAAACGACAAAGTTCATAGATGTCTGTGGTTCGTGAAACGACCTATATACATGATTCTGTACAATGAGAAGTTACAATTTATATATATTGGTTTGTCAGAGGTGGTGGAAGTACAGTTTGTTTCCTGCAGAAGTAATATATCATTCAGCGGGGCAAGATCCTCTCGTACCAGCGCATTTGCAAGAGGTGTCGCAAAACCACGACAATTAAGTGACACCACCTTGAATGTCTAGGTTAGTTGTGGGATGCAGTAGGAATTGACTGGCTGTAGTGATGGAGTGGAGTCGACGGAGAAAACAAGCACTCCACGGGACTTCGTCCGCAGTGCGCCAAAGAGTGTTTTCAAGTGAGTGTAATTGAACCAGCACTTGTGGAAGAGCTGCTTCATACTGCTGAATGGAAGTGCGTGCTGAGGAAGGGCTAGAGGACCCTAAAAGGCAATCCAGCACGTCCTCGTATGGCAGAGGCTCAGCAGGGAAAGCATTTTCAGCAAGAAAAGTTGTGAATTCATCTAGTGAGGGAAAGGCGCCCTCACATGCTGTCTCAGAGGAAGTGTGTAGAGGCGACCTGGAGAACGGTCGTCGAGAGCTGACGGAGCGAGTGGATGAGCGGGTAGAAGAGCGAGATGATCTTCGGGACGCCAGAGTCTTTGACTTCTTCGTCTTGGGGTGAGCAGCACCACTGCGTTTTCCAGCAACCACAAAAGCTTCATGATCGTCTGGAGAGTCTGAACCCGAAGCGTTACCTGTGACTCGTGTCATGGAGCCAACCGTAAAAGCTGAGGAGTGGTCAACATGTACATCAGCAGTGGTTGTAAAAGTACTAGGGGAGTCGATTTTGGAAGCCTGGGAAAATTCTTAGGATCAGCAGGAGGTGGATGCATCAAAGTCGTTTGTTGACCAATGGCAGTAAGCTGACTTTTGGAAGATCTTGATTCCGCGACTTTCCTCGAATAGGAAGAAGTCTGTGAAGCGTTGGTGGACAAAGTAGAAGAAGATGTAGTGTGTGGAGCTGTTTGCAGGGAGGCACGTGGGCACTGAGCCCTTATGTGACTTTCGCTCTGACAGATAGTGTAATACTGTGAAGTGATTATCTCAACTCTTCGGCTTTGCTGTCCACAGCGGATGTGCAAAACATTCGGAACCGCTTTCAGCTAAACAACAGATGAAAAGAGGACTCGAGCAGTGCGGCGGAAACCCCGAATCGATTTGTCTTCAGGGTCTCTGGGAGCCGCTGAGAGAGTTGTTATGGAGCCAACAACTCTGCCGTACCTGCTGAGCAAGGTGCAGAGTGCAGCGTCGGATACTTCTGGTGGTACGGGGTAAAGGTCACCTGCACCGGGCGGTGCGCAACCGGTTGTGCTTAGACCTTCTGTAAGGACCTGGTCAGCATGCGCTTTATCCTTAAAATAGACCAAGACAGATCTGGGTTTTCGAGCTACAAAGTCTATTGCATCCTTTGGTAAGATAGTTTTGAGGGCTCGGCTATATTGCCACAGCTTAGTGTCGGGAAGCGCATCAAAATAGACGCCCCCGTTCCATAGTGGAGGAAAAAAGGTGACCAGCTCGGGAATCCTCTGGTATGTCAATTGTAGCAGTAGAACCGACGACAGTGACATAGGATTCAGGAAAAGGCATAGCAGATGAAACTGGGGGTGTGAGGATCCCAGAAGTTGCAGAAGCATAGGACGCTTGGGCAGACAAGGGTCGAGAATTCGATGAAGCGGCCCCTAGCAGTGAGGGCGGATCAGAAAGTTGATGAGAAGTAGAAGCTGTGAGCTCAGTATTGCTGATAACGGATACGTCATCATCTGCTGAGATGTAGATAGGAGACTTGGCACCACCACACTTGGTGGGAGTTATAGCTGGAGAAGAAGAGGTGTCCATGACGTCGCAATGACGCTCGGGAGCCACCTCATTAAGCTGAGCAGGAGCTACCGCGGTAGAAGAAGAGGATCTGCCAAGATAAGGATGTGGGCGTCACCCTTGTCTGCCTCCGCCATCGAAGCAATGGCGAGACTTTAACGAAAAAAGACCAGCTTGGTTGAAAAATAAAACAGTGAATAATGAGAAAATATGGCACTCACCAACCTGGGAGATACACGAACGTAAAGTGTAGAACTTCAACTTGAAGATACACGCAACCACAGAAACTAAAGCACTCAATAAACACCTTATGGCAGCGAAAATCACGGAGCTCAAAACCCAACCACTTCGAGCTTCGAAGGGTCAGTGCATGCATTAAGGCCAAAGCGGAACCGACGCCGTACTCATAATGTATGTTAATAAATACCATGTTGTGTTTCGCTTCTAGGTGTCCGGTGACTTTTGTCAATATAGTGTATATCCGGTGCCGCAATAACCAAAATTTCATGCGAAATGCTATCCACAATATCCGATCGCGCTACAGAACTTCAAAATCAGGTCGTCCAACAGACAACTGAAATGTATAATAATAGTTAATAAAATCTCAAGTATTTCCGCGAATCGCTTACCGGATGTTTTCTGTTATATCGATACGGGAAAAAGTGCGAACAGAAATTTTCCGTTAATATAAGGAAGGAATTGCGGAAAAGTTTCTGAAAATTCTGAATTTTCCCTTAACACATCTTAGAAACGCCCATTTTTCGTTATTAATTCGAGAAAGATATGTAATGTTCATTTAAGTATAGGTGTCTGAACACTACGTAAATCAGTTCTTAATAACTTCACTTTTAAGCGAATTAGAAGTCACTCAAATAATTTCAGAAAAGGTTACTTACTATTATTAATCTTTATTCAACAAAAGCTTCTTTAGCACGACTCAGTCTTCAACAACATTAGTGAAAAAAGTCCAATTACTTGTTAGAGATCGTTTAACGAGAAACAAAAACACCGACTCTACTGTACCGTGCAAATTAATTGGGACAAGCTATTTTATTCTCAGAATTGTAATGTGATCGCCAGTTGATGTCGGAAACCCACGTAAACCGGTTTTATCAGCTGTGAGGTGGTGGGACTGTTAGAACTTGATGGTTAAGAATGCGGTTTGACCGGCTTTAAACAGGAAATAGGCACTTCAGCTTCAGTTGTGAGCTTTCGTGTGTGACAGGTGGATGGTAGTTTTCTTCTCTCTGTGAGTACGTGTTGCTTTCGTGTATTGAAAAATGAATAT
This sequence comes from Macrothele yani, assembly GCA_039090855.1. NCBI lineage: Eukaryota > Metazoa > Arthropoda > Arachnida > Araneae > Macrothelidae > Macrothele > Macrothele yani. Next base: position 34,584,120 of record CM077024.1, on the reverse strand, counting down.
TTCCCCAAGGAAGCGTGCAAAAATATAATTGCTCTGAAGGATCAGACTTCTATGACACTGAGAGATATCGCTTCTGCAGTTGGTGTAGGCAAATCAAGTGCATCAAAACTGCTTACACGATACAATGCATCTGGATCATCGTCTCCAAAACGGAGAGGTGAATGTGTAAGAAAACGAAAAACAACTCCACGAGCCGAAAAATATCGAATCAAAAATAGTAAAATGAATCAAAAAAAAAAACAAAAAAAAAAAAACAAGCACCGACCTTCAAAGAGATTTATTGGCTAGTGGTTGTGGTGTTAGTAATTCAACTGCACGCCGTAGGCTTTCTGGAAGTTGGCCGGAAGGCAATAAGACCAACGAAAAAACAATATTTGAATGCGAAAATGAAAATAAAACGTTTAGCATGGGCCAAAAAATTAAAATCAGGGACAGCTGACGACTGGAAAAAGTAATTTTCAGTGATAAAACTCATTTATTTGTGCAGGGTTACCAAGAAAATGTCCTTAGACGAAGCAACTGTGAACTCTTAAGACCTGAGCATGTCAAACAAACTGTAAAACACCCTCTGAAACAGATGTTTTAGGGTTTTTTCACATCAAATGGCACTGGAAGCTTAGTTCCTGTTCAAGATATGATGAATTCAGCCAAGTACGTAGAAATATTACAACGTACGATTGTTCCATTTTGCAAACTTTTGACGGAACATTTCAACATGACTTGGCCCCATGTCACAATTCGAAATTGGTCATGAATTTCATGCTGGAAAATCAAATTCATTTGCTTGATTGGCCTGGAAATTCACCAGACTTAAATCAAATAAAAAATCTGTGGAATATTTTGAAGAGACGTTTAGGTAAAATGGACTGTACAACCAAAGAACGCATGATAACGAATGCTATAAAAGTGTGGTTCCACGATTATGAAGTCAAAAACATGAGCACAGAATTAGTGGAGTCAATGCCAAAACGAATTCAAGAGGTCATTTTTGCTAAAGGAGGACATTCTTCATACTAATACAGGTATTTATCGGTGTATATCAAGGCATAGAATTATATAAAGGCATAGTTTTGGAAAAAAGAATGATTTTTTACTTTGTCCCAATTAATTTGCACAGTATAATAAATACACTGATGTTCAAAATTAAGAGAATTTGCACATTTTGTCGAATTTCTGAAAAACTAATGGACACATTTTAATGAAATTTGGTATGGATACACAGTTATATAAGAGAAAAAATATACCATACAACAGTCATGGTACGCACTCATGATCGTCAGTAACGCTCATCAGCGCAGGAATGTCCAAAATCCACGTTGCAAGATCGGACATAAAATGACTAATATGGGGTATGGTCCCCTCTCACAGTCCTACAACTCTCACAGCGTGACGTCATACTGGAAACGAGGCAGTTGATGAGTCCCTGTGGCAGTCAGTCCTACTCCAGCAGCAACACAGTTTTCAGCTCCTGGATGGTTCTCGGAGGGGGATTGCGAGCTGCAATTGCCCTCCCAAGAGCGTCCCAGACATGTTCGATAGGGTTCAGGCCTGGCGATCTGGCGGCCAATCCATCCGGCAAATATCCTCACTTTCAAGATAATCGTCGACCAGGAGAGCCCTATATGGACGAGCGTTGTCGTCCATAAAAAAGGAACCGAGGGCCAACCGCGACCCTGAAAAGTCGAACACAGGGCTGTAAGATCTAATCCCTATACCTCTAAGCAGTCAGGGAGCCTCTGTCAAACACATGGAAAGGTGTGCGGCCGTCCAACATGATGCCTGCCCAGACCATGACACCTCCGCTGCCATAGCGGTTCTTTTCTCGGATGTTGGAGGAAAGGAATCAAGTCCCAGGTTCTCCCCAGATGAAGGTACGTCGAGAATCAGTGTCCAGGCTGAATCGCGCCTCGTCTGTGAAGATAACGTTACCCCACTGAAGTCTGGTCCAAGGCTGATGTTGTCAGCACCATGCTAAACGCGCTCTCTTGTGTGCTGAAGTGAGCGGGACGGAAACAGCGGGTCTTGTGGTAAAAAGCCCTCTCTCATGAAGCCTTCGGGAAACAGTAACCCTTGAAACTTGGGTTTCAGTGGCGGCATGCAGCTCACGAGATAGCTGTGCCGCTGTAGCAGTCCTGTGGTGCCTCGCTGAAAGTTCCAAATATCGATCTTCCTTGGCCGTCGTGGCTCTTGGACCACCTTGCCCAGGCCTTCTCGATATGGATCCGGTGTCCTTAAACTGTTTCCACAAATTGCAGACGACACTGGGCCTTACATTGAACTCTGTAGTAACCTGCACTGGCGAATGCCCTGCCTCCAATCTACCGACGATTCTCCACCTCATTCCGTCATCAATACGTTCGTGACAACTCAATTTACCTGATTGCTTATGAAATTGGACCAACTCCTGCAAGAAACACAACGAATGTCGCCGAGGAGTACGAGCAAACTAATCGCGGGAAAATCCACGTATGCTTTTCATGCCCTCCGCTGTCACAGCTCCGCCCACACGCACGTGTACGTTTACGTATTCGACACTGCAAATTTGCATTCTTATTCGGTGGCATAATTTGTTCCTTTGGTTCCGTACTTTTTGTGAAAATAGACAAAATGTGCAAATTCCCTTAATTTTGAACACCTGTGTATTAAATACGCAGACGTCAAGAAATCACTACTTCAAGTATATTTCAACTTCCGCAACTACTATTATATCCAGGGGCGTAAATTCATACTCTGAAGGATGTAAAAAACAGAAATTGTTTAACTGAAAGAGAAAGTTACACCCTTCAGTATTTTCTTTTTAAAGACTTTAGTTAACCTCATACAGCATTCCATGCAGTTAACCAGGGTACAGTAAAATACTCGTACACTATGAAGTGTAAGCATCTCATAATCCATGGACGTGACTTTCCAAAACAGTGGATGGAGACAATATGCTAATATGCCTAACCTCAATGACCTTTCCGAACAAGTCGTTGGGATGAAGAGCTAATTAATCACTTGTGCTCTGTCACAAGAAGTCTCTGAACATTTAACCTTGACGGATTTTTTCCAAGCCTTACCCCTAAAAGCTTCTTCCTGTTGTTAGGTTCACTATCCGATACTCATTCGTTCTGCGCTCATCTGTTTTTCGGTCTGCATTTCTGTGAAGTGTCGTATCGTCGGCGTTTACATAATGTTTACGCTTTACTTGGTATTTACAATCTGTGGTTCTAGGGCATTTACCTAGTTTTTACATTTTTAATAAAATTACGTCCAAAACCTGAAGTGCGATTTTTGAACTATCATACACTATTAAAAATTGGTACTTAGAAATAAGCAATATGTACTCGTTTTTGAGTACATTCTGTGCTAATAATAGCTCCGAGTACTTGTGTCTCATTTTTGGAAAAGACACGTACAGTACTCATTTTTTAGTACATACAGGGAATCAATTGTGTGTATATCTGATATTTTGAATTTTAAATACATGTGCTCCTTTTTGAGTACATATATTTCAATATATGTACTAAAAATCGATATATTTCAAATATATGTGCTCTAACTTCAATCAGTTTTTGTGCCCTTTCGGGCAGGGCACATAAACTGAATGAAGTTAGAGCGAATCTAGCGATTCTGACAGGATAGTTTGTAAGTGAGAGAGAGCACAGTAGATGGCGCCACCGTACAAGCGTAGGATTTTGTACACAGCAGGCAGAGAGAAATTAGGGGAGGGGGCGTTAGGAATGAACACCTTCATATGTAACCGGGGACCGTCACTTAACGTGCTCTTCCGATACACGGCAGATATTCAGCGATTGTAAGAAATTTACACCACCACGGAGAGCCCCCAGGTTCAAGCCTATCAGGCAAGGTTTGAACCTGGGGTCCATCCATGAGTAGTCTAAATCTCTAACCACTATGCTATCCGTGGCGCGATTTCAAATTTATTCAGATCAGATCAGATGTAGATGACTTTAGGAAGGGAGTCTCTGACCCAAGGTCTTAAACAACCCTTAGAAATAGGAAGCTAGGAGATTTGGGTTAGAGTGCCCGATAGGAAAGGCACACGGAAGCGAGGTAGAAAAGGGGGAGGAAGACGCCCTTATTTATTACCGGGGGCCCAGTACCTGGGGCCTGACGGCTTAATGTGCCCATTCGACGCAAGGCGGATATTTAGTGGTTTGAGTGTTCGTACCTGCCTGGGATCGAACGTGAGGTCTTCCCCGTGGCAGTCACGAACGTTGACCATTATCAATACGTGTATTCCATACATACTCATTTATTCATAGAATCAACTGGAAGTATATTATTCGATGGCACATCTGGGTTAATAGATATACTCGTTGTCACATGCTGGGCAAATGGACAGCACAATTTTATGACAAATATAGTGATGAAGCGACAATATATTATTCATGAGATTGACACAAAGGATAGTTAATGTAAAAACGTACACAAAGATACTTTATGCATAATTAAATTACTTGTGATCAGTGACTTTGTTGTACTAATTATTTATATGTGCCACTTTACACCGTTATTAAACAACTTCTCTTGAAATCTATAACACCTAAAATAAGTAATACGGGATTATATTTATATTTATTAACGCAGTTATTTGTAAGTACGCATGGTTATTTATATTTAAGCATGTCATGTACTCGTTTCACGATAAGATTGTACACATTTTTTGAGTGGAACTCGTAGGGGCGTAATTTCGAACTCGAAGGAGCATAATTTCAAGTCTCGCCCTCCCATGTAAGAAAGTTTACTGTGGTCCTGATTATGTCATCAAACATTATATCAAACATTCCTCCCTCTTACTGTTTCTGCTCGAACATTATATAACGTTCAGTTCTCATCGGACACATACACACGTCATACGTCCCAAACTCAAGGTGTTGCCAACTATACTCTTGCGAGAGAGAAGATATTACGTTAAGTTTGAAAAATGCTAAGGAGAATGAACCCAAACTTACATAGAGAAAGAAACTGAAAAGGAAAGTTAAATTAGAGTACACGTCACAGATAAACAGGTGTATTTCTGTCAATTTACATATGAAAATTCCGCGAAATTCAGGGTGTTTTTCCTGCCATTTTACGGTAAAGGTTGAATAAGGAGTATGCTTCGTGAATGAAAGGAAATAATCTTCGAAAATGGCTTGTGAATTTCAACAAATATTTTACAGTGTAGTATCCCTTATGCTCCGAACAGATAGGGCATTTGTACGCTAGTATAATCAAAATGTGTTTTAGAATCTACAGAACCTCTGAATAATTTACGAGTGGGGGCAGTACTTAATCGAAATATCCATTGAGCCTTTGTACTCGGTGATTCAAGCACTCCCGGCAACAAATTCCGTCTGGCACACCCATTCTTTTGGTAGCCTTTGTCGGCACATTAGCAGCTAATTTGGGAAGTCATCAGACCAAAATGTAAGCGGATGTACATAAAAATACCTCATTTTCTTTGCAGCTGCACTGAGAGAGGAGAGAGACTGGAAAACAAGACATCATTCATAGCTTTCCGCCTCTAAAGCCTCTTGAATGGAATTTCCACATTGTTCCCTCACGAAAGCCCTTGGCACCACGTGCAGTTGGCCGTATTCCTCTCAGGCGTATTTTAAATAAGCAACGAATTAAAAAGAAGACTCCTGCAAAAATAGTGAGAACTTCATGATTCGTTCATACAACGCTATCCGCAAAATGAAACAGGCATAAATACACTTACACAAATGCAACATGTCACATAATGGAAACTTAGCATATCTTGTGACGTACTGCAGAGGTAAAGCAGGTGTCAAGACTACAAATCTGCAGCGATACATTCCGTCCGTATAGCTTAGTTGGGAAGAGCAACTTACACCAGAGTAAGGGGGCGTGATTTCGATCGCCGTCACGGGCAAATCTGTGCTTTCATAACCTCATTTCAAAGTTTGAACAGATTAAATACACTGACGGAAAAGAAATCCCAACACCAAGAAGGGGTTGTGTTAGATAAACGACAGTTGGTAGGCGGTGAGAGTACATCTGTAAGATGACGTCTATGCAAATTTCGCGCTCGGCGCATACGTGTGGCGTTAGTAGCGCCCCTCGGAACATGCAAAACAGGTTTGCTGTAAATACGCGCTGTAACGTTCGTGAGCGTTAGTTATAGTTGAGATTCGACGTAGGGTGTTGATGTTAGTCAAGAATGCCTTTAAGAAGACGAAGAAGCCATTATCAACAGCTCACGGAATTTGAACGAGGTCGCGTAATAGGGCTACGAGTTGGTGGATTTTCTTTCCGCAATATTGCAGAACGACTTGGCAGGAATGTAGCCACTGTGCATGATTGTTGGCAACGGTGGTCAAGGGAAGGTACTGCCTCAAGAAGACCGGGTTCCGGCCGGCCACGTGGCACTACTGAGAGGGAAGATCGCCGTGTACGGCGTATGGCCGTGGCGCATCGTACCGCGTCTGCGGCAGCAATTCAAGCTGCAGTTGCCACCACAGTGACACAACGAACTATTAGAAATCGGTTACTTGAAGGACAGCTCCGAGCCAGACGCCCTGTAGCGTGCATTCCATTTACTCCAAACCACTGCCGTTTGCGACGACAGTGGTGTCAATCTAGAGCTCATTGGAGGACGGAGTGGAGATCTGTTGTGTTTTCTGATGAAAGCCGGTTCTGCCTGGTTGCCAGTGATGGCCGTGTGTTGGTTAGAAGGAGGCCAGGTGAGCGCCTGCAACCAACCTGTCTGCGGCCGAGACACACTGGACCTACACCTGGAGTTATGGTCTGGGGAGCAATTTCCTATGACAGCAGGATCACTCTCGTGGTTATCCCACGCACCCTGACGGCACAGTTGTACGTCGGTCTTGTGATTCAACCTGTTATGCTGCCATTCATGAACAGCATTCCAGGGGTGTTTTCCAACAGGATAACACTCGTCCGCATACCACTGTTGTAACCCAACATGCTCTACAGAGTGTCGACATGTTGCCGTGGCCTGCTAGATCACCAGATCTTTCACCAATCGAGCACGTATGGGACATCATTGGACGACAACTCCAGCGTCACCCCCAACCAGCATTAACCGTCCCTGTATTGACCGACCAAGTGCAACAGGCATGGCACTCCATCCCACAAACTGACATCCAGCACCTGTACGACACAATGCATGAACGTTTGCGTGCTTGCATTCAACATTCTGGCGGTTACACCGGTTATTAATGTACCAGCATTTCACATTTAAAATGGCTCTTCTCGCGCTTACTATAAGCTGTGATCTTGAAACCTTAATCGATTAAATATGTTACCTATACAAATGTATTGCCGCCATTTCATTCCTCTACAACTATTTTTTCGTGGTGTTGGGATTTTTTTCCCGTCAGTGTAGTTATTATGTTGTATGTTTGTCTGACTTTCACCATTTTTTACGCTTTCCAACCGTAGGTTGAAGAAGCGTATATGCTCCAGCTTTGTCCGTCTGTCCGGTAACACTAAAAGCGTAAAATATAAAAAATTTCTCGTCCGATCGGTAGATTTTCAGCATTTACAAGTTACAACGCCACAAATTATCTGAGGGCATATGCTGCCCCAGGAAACCTGTCTTGGGAAGGGGGTGGGGTGGGGGTGGATACGAAATGTGTAAAATGTAAAGAATTTCTGGTCAGATCGGAAGATTTTGAGCGTGTACAAATTACAACTCAACAAACTCTCTGCGGACATATGCTAACACAGAAAGCCTGTCTCTGGCAGGGTGAGACGGGGGGGGGTATTTCCAAAATTTAAAATATAAAGAACTTCTGCTCCTATCGGGAAATTTTCAGCGTTTACAAACTACAAGTCAACAAATTATCTGAGGGGTGTGTGCCTACCAATTAAACCTGTCGGGGGGGGGGGGCAAGATTCACCTGCTACCCTATATAGTCGTCGACTATGATTGTTAGCCTGTTTGAATTAGAATACAGAGATCCAGATGTACGTAACGTGTATGTGTCTCATTACATATTCTTCCCTGCTGATGTCGAGACAGGTTTCCTGCGGTAGCACAACATATCTGCAGATAATTTGTTGAGCTGTAATTTGTAAACGCTGAAAATCTCCCAATATGAAGACCAGAAATTCTTTGCATTTCATATTTTTGGAATCGCCCCGAGACGGGTTTCCTCGGTTAGCACATGCCCGCGGAGATTTTGTTGAGGTGTAGTTTGTAAACCTCAAAATCTCCCAATCGGACTAGGAATCTAGAAATTCTTTATATTTTACACTTTTGGTATCCCCCCCCACACACACACACAGATTTCCTGAGTCAGCGCATGCTCTCAGATAATTTGCAGACTTGTAATTTGTGAACCCTAAAATCTTTTGCTGAGTTGTAGATCATAAAACATTTTTTTTATAAAGAATTACATTAATTATCGCAATTAAGAAAAGACGAAATTACGGAATCTTTATATGACTCAGATAACCAACCTTTGGGGGTCGTGCCCACGAATCGGTCAAAAACACAATTTTTATACGACCCCTTAAAATTTTTGTGGCCAGTTCTGGTGACCACTTCCCTTACACCCGTGTTCTCATTGGGGTCTGGACTAAAGCCCACCCGGACACTTGCCCACTATGGATGATTTGTAAATAACACGTATCGTCGGAGGACGTTTCCGATCTAACGTAGGAAAACTGATCACACAAATATTTATAAACCGTATAAAAAGGCACTTTGTGTTAGAAATGTTGAAATTTAGTGGGGCTACCCCCAAACCTAAACTAACATATATATCAGCTTTCCTATGGGTTCAAAAAGCTCAAACTTAAATCTTTAGACAACGCTATCAATAGACGAATAACGCACTTGAAAATTTGGAAAAGCTTAAATAATTTAGGGGGTGTTAACCCCACCAAATGTAAACTAACATATATAATCTTTTTCATGGGCTCTAAAAAGCTCAAACTTAATATTAATTACTCAATAATTAATGTTAAGTCATACAATATTAATATTATTCAATGTTAATGTTCATTATATTAATACTACTTTACTAATCATTCAATATTAATATTTATCATTACTCATTCAATATTAATTACAAGGCCTTAGGCCTAGGCCCTTCTGACTGTTTTCATTTTACCGATGTCATATTAATAACGTTTACATAACAAGTCAAAGAAATGATCTTGTGCTTTTACCTAGGTACTAAATATTAGTTCGTATGCCCTAGGCCTTTTTAACAGTTTTTCTTCTAACGATGTCACATTCATAACGTTTACGTATTAACTGAAGTTAATCATATTGCACTTTTAGTTAGGGCCTAATTATTAATTCATCGGTCCTAGGCCTAAGGCCTAGTAATTAATATTGAATGCCTAAGTAAAGGCGCAAAGCTATTAACTTGACTTTTTGTAAACTTTATACGAATGTTACAGAGGTTTTATACTAGGTTGTAGGATTTCATATAAAATTTCAATATTGCAACTTTTATTCCATCTCGTGCTTCACTTCCTTTTTTCCACAAAGCGTGAGAAATTTCTCAGAGTCAGTTCCCCATTAGACACCGGATGCACGGTTAATTTGCTAAGACGACAATGTGTCTGAGCTTAGTATACGCACATTGTTTGTTGAATGGAGATATAACTCTATCGTGCCTCTTTTGATGCTTTACAGATTTCAATTTCAATGCTGCCGATTATTGGACTAGCCCCTTACATTTTACTTTGAGGCTTTAGATTTACCGAGGGCGACATGTTTGTTTCTCACGGGGAACTTTCGGATATGCTTAAGGGCATTTTTGGTGACAGGCGAAAAGGAGATGAGAAGAGAGTTGTCTCTGGTCTTCGAGAGGAGCGGTCGTGAAGGTACGACGAGGTAATTTCCCCAGGCGAGGCTGGGAAGTTTAGGCGGACCGACAGGATAGGGGATTTTCACGGAGAGCGGGAGAGATGATCGAAAGCTGAACAGTGAGGAAACATAGCACAGCTAACGGACAACCTTTGCAGGCAATTAAACGAAGAGAAGAATAAAAGTTTCTTAGACATATTTACGGATCGCAAGAATTATTTGCATACAATTATTATCATTTGCTTATTGCGGGCACGTGCAAACACAGGAAACCTGTCCGGGCGAGGGGAGGGTGGGGGCTGAACACCAAAAATATGAAAAATGAAGAACTTCTGGTCCGATCCGAAGATTTTCAGCGTTTACAATCTACAATTCTACAAAATTCTGCGCATGTGCTAACGCAGGAAAGCTGTTGGAAAGGGGGGGGGTTATGCCGAAAAAAAAATATATAAAATATTTCTGGTCCGATCGAGAGAATTTCAGCGCTTACAAACTACACCTTAAAGTCCCCACGGGCAGTGCAAATGCAGGAAACCTGGCGGGGGGGAGGGGGGGGGGAGGTTACGCTCCTCCGACCGACGGGCTTCCTGTAGTAGCAGATGCCAGCGGAGAATATGTTGAATTGTTGTTTCTAAACGCCGGAACTCTCCCGATCGAACCATAAATTCTATACATTTAAAATTTTTGGTATTAATTCCCCCCATCCCCGCACTAAAAATCTGCTGACGGTCGGGCTACAAATTCTTCATATTTTAGGTATTAAGCTCCCCCCTCCGCGACAGTTTTCTGGCGTTAGCACAGCACATGCCCGCAGAGAATTTGTGGGGTAGTAGTTCCTTATTTTTTTAATTTCTGATATTAATCTCCCCCCCCCCTCCGACAAGTTTTCTGCTTTAGCACATGCCCGCAGAGAATTTTGTAGAGTTGTAGTCTGTAAACGCTAAAGATCTGCTCCCGTTTGAGCTACAAATTCTTTATATTTTATAATTTTGGCATTAAGCTCCCCTTCCCCCTTCTGCCCTCCCACAGACAGGTTTCCTGCGGTAGTAGATGATGCGCCCACAGAAATTTTGTGGAGTTGTAGTTTGTGAACGCTGAAAATCTCCGGATCCGATCAGAAATTCTTCATATTTTATATTTTTGGTATTAATCAACCCCCTCCCCCCGGCAGGTTTCATGCGTTTCCGCAGAGAATTTGTTGAGCTTCAGTTTATTAATCCTGAAATTCTTTTGTTGAGTTGTATATTATAAAAAACTTTATAAGGAATTACATTAAATATCGCAATTAAGAAAATACGAAATTACGGAAACTTTATGTGACTCAGATAACCAACTTCTGGGGACGTGGCCACGAAGCGGTCAAAAACGAAATTTTTTTACGCCCCCTAAAAGATCTATAAATTTACGGAAATTCGCTCCCGAAAATGCAAGTGTTTTATACGTGACAATGATATTTATTCTGCACGCCAGTTTTACACAAAACTACAGTTTTGTTATGTAAGAGAAGAGGCCAAGAGAGTGCAATTTTCATATTGTCCGTAAAATGTATGTGGCTACTTGTCCGTCCAGCGAGTTATCCGGTGGTCATTTGTCCTAAACTCGTTTGGATGCTTTCTCAGAGGGAGATGAGTTGTCACTTATGCAATTTGTATATGACCCCCGTAACGTCGCAGGAACAGAAGGGTACCAATCTCTCGGGTACAAGTTTGCGCCGTTTCCCGTAGAGATCTGGTGTGTTGTTTTTGATTTCCATGCTGCGTGTTTTATTTTGGGATCTAACCCCCTTCCCCCTCCTCCCCACCCAGTTGTGACAATTCCAATTCTTTTTTAAAACGTGCGTTGGGCCACACTGCAGACAAATTTAAAATTTGAGCGGGCGTACAAATCCGTTGTGTGTATATCATGTCCCAAACGTGTGTGCGTTGGGTCACACGGTATACAAAATTAAAATTTCGGCGGGTGTACACCATCTCCCAAAATCAAATCAGGTCATGATACTTAAATTTTGAAAATATGGTAGCGATTATTCCTAAAGTTACTTGCTAAGTGTTCTAAAGTTCGGTGGGCAAATGTCCGACACCCGTTATCATGATCAGGGCCGTAGCTACCGGGAGGGCGGTTGCTTTCAAAGAATGGTCATTCCAGGAGCGTAAATGCATGCTATGAGGGACAAAAGAAATCGAAATTGTAACTGAAAAACGAAGTTACACCCTTCAGTATTTTATTTTTAAAGACTTTAGTTAGTGTCATACAGTGTTCTATGCAGTTAGCAAGGGTACAGAGTAACATAATTTTTTACTTTGAACGAAATGTTTTTCCTGGCTGACCAAAACGAAATATACCAGTTTTCCTAGGGATATAATTGCGTATACCAGATCCGTGTCTTCCGCATTCGCCTACTCTTGTTTGGCCTATTCTTCGTACGTCGAAAGCTAATAGGCTCCGCCATTTCAGGCGAGGAAAGAATTATTGATTCGCCTATTCTTGTCTGGCCTACAACTTTCACCTGCTAGAGGAGAGGGATTCACCTAGAGCAAACTTCTTGATTCGCCTACGTCGAAAGTTAATGGGGCCAGAAAATGCTATTACATTATTTCGCTTAAGCTTTGACGGAGTGATTTTAAAAAAAAGATACATCTTTACCTCTCTTGAATTTTTTTTTTTTTTTATCGAAACACTAAAGCTGTCTTGTGTTAAAAAAAAGGACAATTTTTTCCGTGAAAAAAAAGCTAGTTTTATTTCTTTAATCGAAAAAAAAAAAGCCAAGTAAAAAACAAAATTGTGCAAGACATTTATAATTTAAAACAAGGGTAAATGGATTCTATTACATTATTTCGCATAAGCTTTGACGGAGTGACTTAAAAAAAAAAGATTCATCTTTACCTCCCGTGGTTGTTTTTTTTAATCAAAACACTAAATCACTAAATCTTTCGTGCGTTAATGTAGGAGATATCAAATGATGAGTAAAAAGTAAAAAACAGAAGCTAGTCGTCAGCGTGATTAAGGTATTAAATGTGTCGTCCAATCGAAATCGAGAGAAACTATAGTGAGGGTTGGGGGAGGAGTTATGTGTGTGTGTGTAAGGCAGAATTCAAGAAAGCTCTGATAAATGGAAAGGTAAAGAAAAATAAAGGGTAGAGGGATGTTGATGCGGGGTCCGGACTAAATTCAACCGGACACTGGCCCACCCGGACATTTGCCCACCTGGACACTTGCCCACTATGAATGATTTGTATATAATACGTAACGTCGGAGAACACTTCCGGTCTAGTCTAGGAAAACTGATCACATAAATATTTACCGACCATATAAACCCAGCAAAAACAGTCTTGCTGGCCCAGCACTTTGTTGCCGCTGCCGAACCGTCAATAAAATGTCCGGGCGGCCAATAGTTGGCACCCCATCAGTTGTCATATGCCACAACAGGGCCATCAGTGGTCCATCACAGGCAGTAGCTGCCACAAGTGGCCCTGCAAGCACGTGACAGAAATGATGGCTAGCCTAATGTGGTCCGCTAGTGTGCCGTTAGTGGCAGCCGGCAACCACGTGGCGTAACTGGTGGCTTGCCGAATCTTGTCCGCCAATTTCCCAGTAGTAGCCATAATAATAATAATAAAAAAAAAAAAAAAGCAAAGATAACCGCAGTTTCCCAAAGCTACATTTTTTTTTCTGCCCTTACGAAGCTTGTGAATTAAAGCGCTGGGGAAAATTTTCTCAACAGATCGTAAAAACACCCGTTTGTATCTGCGTAGATTTGAGCCTGGGCCGTTGGCGTGACAGCTGAGCTCTCTACCGACCGGACTACTTTGTCACGTTTGAGCACATGCTTAAAGCTGTCTATTTGGTATGCAATGTGTAATCGAATGTTTACCTCTTTCATTTTACAATATTGCGAGGTATTTTTCATAAAAGTCAGTTTAATATAATTGATAATTTAATTTTTTCAACGTAACGATAGTTTTTTTTTTTTTTTTTTACCTTAAGGGAACTTCACTCATTTTCAAGGCGTGTACATACTTAGAGTCGCTTTCCAAAGTTTTGTACTGTCCTTGCCGTCTTGAAAAGAGATTGTTGAATAAATATATATTTACCCGGGTTCATGTCACATTCTGTTACATTTTTAACGTTGTGTCTTTCCTTTCCGTTGTCCGAAGCTACATTTGTTTTAAAGAGTAAAAGATATTTTATTTTACTTCTAGTTATTTTTAGAAGCGAATTCCTCCCAGTCTTGTGTATTCAACCCATGGATGAGTACACCACATAGCGGTGCTTTTTTCTTTCAAATAATTAATAAATTTTGTACGCGTATAGTTCTTTTTTTTTTTTTTTTTCCAACAAGCGTTGTTTTAATGGCTTTCCAGGATATTTGTTTCAAGAGGTTTCAAATTTTTTCTTGTTATTCATCGACTCCATTCCATGAATTGTTATTCATGGGAATGGAGTGGGTGTATTTCATGGCTGTAATCTAGTATTTCACGGCTTAATCTGATATCTTCGTCGACGTAAAATTTCATTAGGAAATTAATTCGCCTTTCCACATATGGATTTTTTTCTTAACATCCACTAAAATAACACGATGGCGATAGCGTCGTCTTCAACTAACTGGTACCATGAGAGAGCAAGTATTGCTTCTGCGTATGCGCAGTCCCGTTGCTTCAACCTGCTGTTGGGGGTTGCATTGGTTGCCAGCAACGGGCCACTAGTGGCACTTGCTTGGAGGACCACAATTCACGGCGATGCTGCAGGGCCATCAATGGCTTCCCAACTGATAGCGCTGCCACCAACGGACCACTACCGGGCCATGAGCGGCAGATTTCAGCCAGCAGTGACCCATCCCTGCCAGCTGGTGGCCAGCAGTTTCCCAGCACTTTTTCCTGGGAAAATTGCATTTTGTTTTTGAAATGTTGAAATTTAAGGGGGTTACCCCCAAACCTAACCTAATATATATATATTACTTTCGTTATGGGTTCAAAAAGCTCAAACTTAAATCACAAGACGACGTTATCAATGGGCGAACAACGCACTTGAAAATTTGGAAAAGTTTAAATTTATGGGGTGTTAGCCCCTCAAATGCAAACTAACATATATAATCTTTTTCATGTGCTCTAAAAAGCTCAAAATTAAGTCATTAGACAACGCTGTCAATAAAGAAACAACGCACTTGAAAAATTCGAAATGTTTAAATTTAGGGGCGATACCCCCCCCCCACCTACAAACTAACATATATAATCATTTGACTTGAGATGACATAACTAATGTTATGGAGAAATATTTCCCTCGGGTGCTGTGGCGTGCGTAAGTATTTCTAAGGGCTGGGTAATTGTTATTTTCGTTATGAATAAGAATCTTCCAAGGTATAGAGGCAGGATAATTGGGTTGTCGTCATTACTGGGCACCAGTCTTAATTGGAAATGCAAATTTGGGACCTTTTTGCAAGGCTTGAACTCCAAGTTTCTTTGAAAGATTTAATAATTTTAACCAAGGGAATAATAACACAAATTCCCAAATACAGCTTATAAAATTCATTAACTTAAGCACTAAGATCCTCTCTGATGAACTAATTCAAGCCTTGCAAAAAGGTCCCAAATTTCCATTTCCAAATACCTCTCTACGATCTGAACTCGTCTTACCACAAATGGAACAAATAATTAAAAATCTTCCTACGAAAGATCAAGATTACGTACGACATAAAATCGCAAGATCTCTTACCAAACTCAAGCTCGGCAATCCGCACGGACCTACTAATCCATTACACTCCCGGAAGGCTAAACTGGAACTCATGGTATTAAAGAACGAACCTAATATTTCATTAATCATGGCTGATAAAACCTCACAAATTGTAATTCTGAACAAGAAAGACTAGGATGAAAAGATGCTTGCAGCTATCACCAAAATTCCTCACGCCATCACCACCATAGATCCTATTACCCGAATCCTTCGACTATTAAATAAATTGAAAAACCAAGGCCATCTTCCTTCTCCATTACAAAAAGCTGCAACTCCTCCACTTGGACCTCATATACCGGCTCTGTTTGGGAAAATAAAATGGATTTCCAAGGAGATCTACTCATCTACTCATACCATAGATACCCCGGGAGATTGGTACCCTCCAGAGTCTGAGACGTTACGGGGTCGTATACATATTGCATAAATGACAAATTGCGTTTCGTTCCGAGATCTTGTTAAAGTGTGGGAGTTTTCCTAGTAGAACAAAACGAAATTTGTGTTTTCCTAGGGATATAAATGCGTATATAATGTCATAATGACACAAGGTCTATGTCTATGTTTGCGACTCACTAAATCTAGGTCTATGTAGAAGCACAAGGTCTAAGTAGAAACTTTGCGACTCACTAAATCTTGAGTTATGATTTTAATATTTCTCATGAGGGCTAAAGGGGCCCGAGAGATGGGGGAGGGGAAGAAATGCGTGCAGGGCCGACTTCGTAAAAGAACTACATCAATGTTCAGGAAAATGACACGAAATACCCTGCAAAAACCATGCCCAGGGTAGCCTGCTCCGACACACCCGAAAACTCCCACTCCCCGTGGACTGTGATTACCCCATTCAACCTACAGCGGTGGTATACTTCTCTGATCTTCTGCGTGATAACTTGCTAAGAAATAGTTCAATTGCGGGGAAATTTTAGTATGTACTTTCGAAGCAATAGTGGACCCTTTCCGTTGAAAATGTTCTAAATCGGTACTTAGAACTAGGGCAAATGCGTGAGATTTGTTCGCTAGCACTTTCGCGCTATAACTTTAGTAAAAAAACATTTTGAAATAATTTTTTTATTCATAATGGAGGTAGTTTATGTTACAAATTAGTAGCGCACAAACAGATATGATTCCGATCTCCATCAACATCGGCATAAAGGCGTATATAATGTCTAGTCAAACCTGCCACCACGCTCAAAGCAAGGCATTTCCCTCAGGCTCCTGGAACACTCTATATGATCAGTAATAAATTGGAATTTATTGATTACCAGTTCTCTGAACTAAAAAATAAAAGCAGCTGGTATGAAATTCTGTGGGCAAAATCATTTGACTGCCTCGCGGCATCGAAATTGAAATTTTCCTTCCCGACGTGAAAACAAGTTCAGTTTAATTGACCTCTAGAGTATAGAAAACAGACGTCTACTATTCCAACTTTCTTCCTGCTCCCCGCTCCTATAAAACTCCTATTATTCGCATGCATAATACTACATATAATGACAAACCCCTGTGTACAGAAATCACCACCAGCAACTACGGTAGCCCAAAGAATAGACTTGTTTCGCCTGTTCGATGGCAGCCCATCGAGTAGATGATATAATTTTGAGCTTTTTATAGCCCATGATAAATACTATATATGTTAGTTTGCATTTGGGGGTTTAACACCCCATAAATTTAAACTTTTCGAATTTTTCAAGTGCGTTGTTCGTCTATTGACAGCGTTGTCTAATGACTTAATTTTGAGCTTTTTGAACCCATAACAAAGGTAATATACATATTAGGTTAGGTTTGGGGGTAACCCCTTAAATTTCAACATTTCTAAAACAAAGTGCAATCTTTATATGGTCGGTAAATATTTATGAGATCAATTTTCCTAGACTAGACCGGAAGCGTCCTCCGACGTTACGTATTATATACAAATCATCCATAGTGGGCAAGTGTCCGGGTGGGTAACTGTCCGATGGGCAAATGTCCGGGTGGGCCAGTGTCCTGTTGAATTTAGTCCGGACCCCGCATCAACATCCCTCTACCCTTCATTTTTCTTTACCTTTTCATTATCAGCGCTTTCTTGAATTCTGCCTTACACACACACATAACCCCTCCCGCACTCCTCACTATAGTTTCTCTCGATTTTGATTGGACTACACATTTAATATTTTAATCACGCTGACGACTACCTGTAAGCACTACCTTCTGTTTTTTACTTTTTACTCATCATTTGATATCTCCTACATTAACGCACGAAAGATTTAGTGATTTAGTATTTATATTAAAAATACAACAACTACGGGAGGTAAAGATGAATCTTTTTTTTTTTTTTTTTTTTCAAGGCTTATGCGAGCCGCCCCGGTGGCACGGTGGTCTAAGGCGTTGGCCTCTGATTATTCGTCCGTACGGGGTCCGGCTTCGAATCCCTGTCAAGCATGGATGTTGTGTTTGTCTTACGGCACTGGCTCTCTCCCTTCCATGGAACCAGTGACCCTAAATTAGGGACGGGCGACTGCTTATAGCCCATGGAGTTGCTCACGGTGGTCGTTAAATATCCAATTAAAAAAAAAAAAAAAAAAGGCTTATGCGAAATAATGTAAGCCGTGGCGCAGTGGTCTAAGGCGCTGGACACTGATCATTCGTCCGTAAGGGGTCCGGGTTCGAATCCCGGTCAGGCATGGATGTTGTGTTTGTCTTACGGCACTGGCTCTCTCCCTTCCCTGGAACCAGTGACCCTAAATTAGGGACGGGCGACTGCTTATAGCCCATTGAGTTGCTCACGGTGGTCGTTAAACCTCCAATCAAAAAAAAAAAGAAAAAAAAATAATAATGTAATAGAATCCACCTTCCCTTTTTTTAAATTATAAATGTTTTGCACAATTTTGTTTTTAACTTGGCTTTTTTTTTCGATTAAAGAAATAAAACTAGTTTCAAACCCTAGGGATAAAACTAGCTTTTTTTTTTTTTCACGGGAAAAATTGTCCTTTTCTTTTAACACACGACAGATTTAGTGTTTCGATAAAAAAAAATTCACGAGAGGTAAAGATGTATCTTTTTTTTTAATCACTCCGTCAAAGCTTAAGCGAAATAATGTAATAGCATTTTCTGGCCCCATTAACTTTCGACGTAGGCGAATCAAGAAGTTTGCTCCAAGTGAATCCCTCTCCTCTAGCAGGTGAAAGTTGTAGGCCAGACAAGAATAGGCGAATCGAGAATTCTTTCCTCGCCTAAAATGGCGGAGCCCATTAACTTTCGACGTACGAAGAATAGACCAAACAAGAATAGGCGAATCAAGAAATTTGTTCCAGGTGAATCCCTCCCCTCTAGCAGGTGAAAGTTGTAGGCCAAACAAGAATAGGCGAATCAAGAAATTTGTTCCAGGTGAATCCCTCTCCTCTAGCAGGTGAAAGTTGTAGGCCAGACAAGAATAGGCGAATCAAGAATTCCTTCCACGCCCAAAATGGCGGAAGCCACTAACTTTCGACTTACGAAGAATAAGCCAATCAAGAATAGGCGAAACAGGAAGTAACCGGCCAGATCATAATGACACGAGGTTTTATGCAGTAGCTTTCGGACCCACTAAATCTTGAGTCATGATTTTAATATTCTGTAAACTGTTACACCTCATATAGAGGGATGTACAGAAATTGCGTTTCGTTCCGAGATCTTGTAAAAGTGTGGAGTTTTCCTAGCTGACCAAAACGAAATGTATGAGTTTTCCTCGGGATATCAGTGGGTATGTAAGATTAAAATGACACAAAGTCCATGTAGAGGCTTTCTGTCTCACTAAATCTTGAGTTATGATTTTAATATTTCGCATGTGATAACAAGCAATGAAGGCTAATCAACAAAGACTCAACGAATCGATCTTCAAGTGCTGTTCTTTTTAGAAAATCAGCAGTAGATCTTTTTAGAAGATTTACAGTATATGGTCTTACATACGCATTTGTATCCCTCGAAAAACTGGTACATTTCGTTTTGGGCATCTAGGAAAACTCCCACACTTTTACAAGATCTCGATACGAAACGCAATTTGTGTACATCCCCTTAAATCAGAATGTGTAGGAGTTTTTCTGTGGGGAAGTTTTCCGCCCTTTGCACTTTGCTCAACAGCACGAGAAAGTGTGGGAATTTTGCGCTACCCATTTTTTTCTATTTTCGAAAAGTGGGCATTCTTTCGTACAGTCCTCTGAACCGACGAAAATATGAATTTTCTAGGCACATATGATTATCTCAATACTCCCTTAAAGGTATGTCCAGTTACTGTGGAAGGTTTTGTGTTTGGTCGATCCAGGAGAGGAAATAAAATCATCATCTGAGCACAGATTCATTTGATTTCGATTCCACTCTCGGGTTTTTTTTTTTTTTTTCAGGATTGGCCAGACTGTAATGAAGACCAAGTTCTTGTCATTTAGCCATTTATACGTCCCCTTCAGGATAAACCTTATCTGCTTCCCGAAGTCATAAAACAGCACCTCCTGCTTTCCAACAAAAGTTCTTTCACTGCACTGATGAACTGCTAAGATCCCTAGGCTGTTATCGTTATTTAGCCACGGCCGACCACTGCATTAGAAGAAAAGATTTTGTGCCACTGCTTTTCTGGTGGGTTAGTCTTTTACTGAGAATGTCGTTAGAGCTTCGCGCTTCCGTGTAACTTCACAATGTATTTCCTTTAAGGCTGATAAATGCGTTCCTGCTCTAAGGCGTTGTAAAACAATCAACAGGCACTGGCCAATGGTAGGACCTAAGGGGACGGAAGGACTTAGCAAAATAAAAAAAAGACGCTGCCATTAGAAATTTTTAACCAATGTGTTCACCTCCGACAGTCCATAAAACCTCCTAGAGGGGTTGGGAATCCACAGTAATGGTCCGTTTTGGTGAGCTTTGTCTGTTAATGACGTTTGAAGGATGGGAAAAGAGATAGGGGGAAGGGCGAGTGAATGAGGGGGATTTCTTTCCAGATGTGCTTCCTTTTTCAGTCGTAAACCGCCCGAAGAAAAGGCTTAGAGCTTCAACAGGACAGCAGGAATACCACTTTTCGGAAGTAGGAGATCAAAGATGGGCATATTGGTGCGGATCATTTGCGTTAAACATGTTGGTTAATCACTGTCACGACATCTAGGTGGTAGTAATATCGGTTAAAATTTTAGAAGCACCGGTGACAACGATTAGCAAAAATCAACGAATTGATGTGCACCCACACGCTTTGCTGTTTGATGAAGCGTTTTCTGAAATATGTGCACTTCTCATTTAAATTTTTAAAATAAAATTACAAAGTGATGCTAATCTGTTCAATCTGCATTCGTTCCTAGCTGAAACAAGCAGTTTGCGGTAAACTCCCACACTTTCTTCTGCTGCTAAGAAAACGCCTATATGGCGGCAAACTTCCTAAACCTTCTTATACAGGATGATGCACACAAACTGCGTTTTGTTCGGAGATCGTGTCAAAGTGTGGGAGTTTTCCTAGAGGGAAAAAACGAAATGTAAGAGTTTTTCTAGAAATATAACTCATAATGACTCAAAGGTTTATGTAGAAGTTTTCGACTCACTAAATCTTGAGTTATGATTTTAAATAAAATTACAAAGTAAAAATCATGGCATTTACGCCGCCATACCACTCAAAGCCTCACAGAAAAGGGTTCAAAACACGATGTACGTGGGTTCGACCGCTCGTTCTTTGAGCTGTGGAACGTCGGAACACAAATATAATATTCGAACATCCTCCACTTCAACAGTCCTCTCCAGACTCTACTTTGGGAGCAAACATACTTTATATCTTCACTTTGGGAAGATATAATTTTTTTGAACACTCCGAGGTTACGTTCAACTCTTCTTTTTACAGAGAGTTTGTTGAATTACAAATACATCCACCTTTGATGTAATGCAAGAATACCCATGTACCATCCCTCTACATTGGAATTTGGGATAATTTGCCGTTCCCCCCTGGAAACAATTAATGGATCGTGAAAAACATCCAGATGATCCGGAAGACGAGTTTGCTCCATTATTTCGGCACATGCGTTGACCTTGCTTAGAGCTCCGGCATTTCATTTGTGAATGTGCTCCCATGATATAATATGGTTCAAAACACGATGTACGTGGCGTCGGGTACGGAGAACTGGCCACCGGAGAACTGGACACATTGCAATTTCAGTGCCATAAAATTGCTCTGCATAAACAAATTTCGTGTGACTATATTCCCCACTACTTGAGCAGCTATTGTTCATAATTTTTTTTTAATATTTCATTTTCAGTAAGAAATTTAGACATTTCCATGATTTTCGGAGCTAAGACTAAGCGGAGAACTGGCCACCGGAGAACTGGCCACACGGAGAACTGGCTACCGGAGAACTGGCCACAAAAATTTTAAGGGGCCTTATAAAAATTGCGTTCTGGGCTGCTCCGGGGCTATGTCTCCCCGAGATTGGTTATCTGACTCATATAAAATGTCCGTAATTTCGTATTTTCTTATTTACGATATTTTTCTATAAACTATAACTAAACAAATTCTCTGCTAGTATGAGCAAATCCAGGAAACTTGTCGGGGGTGGGGTAGGGTCTTAAAACTTAAAATATGAAATATAAAGAATTTCTGGTCCGATCGAGAGATTTTCAGCCATTACAAGCCACAAGTCATCGAATTGTCTGAGGGCATCTGCTGCCTCAGGAAACTAGTCAGGGGGGGGGCATTACCGAAAGCGTAAAATATCAAGCATTTCTCATTTCTCTTCCGATCGGGAGATCAGCATTTACAAGGTGCAACTCGACAAATTTTTGCGGCGCATGTGCACTCTCTGGAAACCTGTCGGCGATGGGGGGGGGGGGAGGTTAATACCAAAAGCGTAAAATATGAAAAATTCCACGTCCGATCGAGAGATTTTTGGCATTTACAAGCTACAACTCGACACATTATTTGAAGGCATGTGCCTACTCAGCAAACCTGTGTATGTGAGGGCATACCAAAAGTGTAAAATATGAACAATTTCGTCCGATCGGGAGATTGGAGATTTCAGCATTTAACAGCTACAACTCGACACATTATCTAAAGGCATGTACCTACTCAGTAAACCTGGGGGGAGGGGGTAATACCAAAAGTGTAAAATATATTAACTATTTCGTCCGATCGGGAGATTCTCAGCATTTAGCAGCTACAACTCCGTCACATTATCTGAAGGCATGTGCCTACTCAGAAAACCTGTCAGGAGGGGGGGTAGCTTGTAAATGCTGAAAATCTTCGGATCGGACGAGAAATTCTACATATTTTGCAGTTTTAGTATTACCCCCCCCCCCCCCGACGGGTTTGCAGGGTAGGCACGTGCCCTCAGATAATGTGTCGAGTTGAACGTATCTTCATATCTAATACTTTTAATATTAACCCCCCCTCCCCCCGACGGGTTTGCAGAGTAGGTACATGCCCTCAGATAATGTGTCGAGTTGTACGTAGCTTGTAAATGCTGAAAATCTCCGGATCGGACAAGAAATTTTTCATAGTTTACAGTTTTGGAATAAACCTCCCCCCCTTCCGACACTATGCTGAGTAGGTACATGCTGTCAGAAAATTTGCCGAGTTGTAGCTTATAAATGCTGGAAATCTTCCGATCGGACGAGAAATGTTTCATATGTTACACTTTTGGTATTACCCCCCCCCCCACCAATTTCCTCAGTCAGCACATGCGCTCCTCAGATAATTTGCAGACTTGTAGTTTGAAAACCCTGAAATTTTCTGTTGAAATGTTGATCATAAACATTTTTTATAAAAAATGACATTAATTATCGCAATTAAGAAGAGACGAAATTACGGAAACTTTATCTGACTCAGGTAACCAACCTCTGGGGGTCGTGGGCATGAAGCGGTCAAAAACGCAATTCTTATACGACCCCTTAAATCTTTTGTGGCCAGTTCCCCGGTGGTCACTTCTGCGGTTGGCCAGTTCTCCGGTGGCCAGTGTTCCTACACCCACAACCACCACTACTCGCTTGCAATTTAGGATTGTCTTGTTCGTAGCTTGATTGCCTCGGACGGTTGGGTTTGTAGTGTCTTTCCTTTGCTCGTACTCGGAATTTGTTTGTTTTGTTTTTAAAAAAATAATTTTCTCTTAGAGTTGTTGTATCTTTTATTTTAAACTTTATTATCATAGGAATAATCATATGTTATAAACAAATATTTAACCAATTCACCATAGTTATCTTCAAACGTTAATCGGTACCAACGTTACATTCTAATACGGAACACGTGTTAAAGTTATGAACAATGGCTCACGTGTTAATGCTATTCACTGGAACACGTGTTACTGTCATCAATGTTAAATACAGGGTGTTAATTTTATTGTTATATTTATTATTATGAACAAATTATAGGTGCAACAATTACAGATCATTTACCGATTAAATTTACTTTATCGTGCCTTTTTATAACTATGGGACTTTTGTTCTACAGTGATCGTATATGGACAAAAACGTGCCCCTTATATGTACTGGCATATAATAAAGCACGGCGTTGTGATTCACCTTTATCCCGTCACTGGAATGGTGGGGGAGTAAAGGTGCCGCTCGTGAAAGAAATCAGAAACATAAACACATATCTTAGTTTGCACATACCTTAACTTATGTCTTGTGTGGTTATAAGGAAAACAAACAGGAATCTTATGTGGAAGTAATCAAAATGGTTTAATACGTGAGAATTAGGAACACTAAGGTACCACGTGCGTGGGTGCAGCCGTTAACAATAATTTACACATAAAATTTACTCTTATTACGATTTTTCTCTATAACGTCTCCGATCATTTCTGCATACATCTATCTATATATATAAGTGCAAAGCTTAGTGATTCATTTTACTTCTAGTTCCTTTTCTCCTATGCTTTACCTAAATGTTTTACCTAGCTAACTGGGTTTTCATTGTTTTATCATGACCAATACACACGCCACGTGCTCTAAATAGGGTTATGAATTAATTTAAGCAAGTACATGCAATAACAGGGAAAAGGAAAATAACTTATCTGGTATCTCCATATGTCTTTCAGGTTTTCAACACTGGGCATATACACCTAATTGAGCTGACTGACGCTATCCGAACTCGGCTCTCCGTTTGTCAACGCTGGGCATACTTCATCTCTCTCTGGTCATACTCGGCACTCACTACCCACGTCTGTCCCTTGTCGCTACACGCACTCCACTCCCCTTGACCAGTGAAGACCTCTGACCTTCTGAGCTTCGCCTTGTCCGCGGATGCCAAGGTCACTTGACCAGTCTGGAATTCATCTAATCCGTCCGGGGAACGTCACTTCGCTCCCTTCTTGGGAACTGACCCTCCAACTTGTCCGCCCCCCTATATCCCCTGGGGCCTAAGTATCGTCACAAGGCTTGAGATTGCCTCCCGCTATCCCCTGGGGCTATCTATGCACGTGCATGTTGGACTAAATTTATTTTAAATAATTTTATTTCCAACAGAGTTTTGCATTTTTTTAGTATTTTTTTTAAATCTGTATATATATATGCTTTTAACATAAAACTTTTTATAAAATCGTGCGTAAGACTGCATTGCTTGTTTTAACTTAGATTTGCAATCCTTTTATAAAATCTAATGAAAGGCACACAACGGATTATTTCTCAGTTCTTTACCAGGCACTTAGGCCGCGGACCTGTTTTGTGAGATTTTAAGTAACTTCGTATTTGTAAACATTTTATAACACCTAGTGGAAGGCAATCAACAGATTATTTCTCACCTATTTACAAGGCACCTAAGACGTGGTATAATGAATATGCTTTCTTCTAATGGTTGTTGTGTTGTTAATTATATCATGAATAATCTTTCCTGCTAGTAGTGTAGTAATAATAATGAACAAGCTTATAACTGGTAGTAATGTTGTAGTAGTGATTAAGATGAATAAAGTCTTATGCTGGTTGTTAATAACAACACTTAATGGAATAAACCTAACAGCCAGACAGAGGTCTGACAAAACTATAAACTGAGAAAAACGTACTTACTAAAACAACTTTTTATTAGAGAAACTCCTGATATGATCCAACATACACTTCACCGGACACACATCTACTCAATAAAACGTAGCTCCTTGCACATGAACGAAGCTCTACTCACATAAACGAAGCTCTCCTTACGCAAATAACCAAAGCTCTCATTACGCACATCAACAAAAAGCTCTCTCTACGCACATCAAGAAAAGCTCTCCTAGGTATCGTTGAACGCGCCTATTTATACTGGCTACCACCACGTCATGACTTACACTCATTGCCAGATCTCATTCAGCGGGAGAAATAACATCTCGTTCAGTAAGAAGATAATTTACATAGTAAAATAAAATAACCAGAGATAGTAAAAATCAAAAGGAAAGTGAATCTAGAGTATACGTTACATCATCTCCCCCTTAATTTTTTTTTCGAAAAACCTATCAATTTTGGAGTGTAAGTCTTACACTTCGTTGATTGACGTTTATCGTCCTCTTTTTTGTTTTTGTTTTGGTGGCAGCAGTATGTACAATATCAAACTTGGCATGACAAAATCAAGACATCTGTATTCGTCTGTGAAACACTTTGTATACTTGAACAAAACAAACCTGCATCGGCATACCTTCCTTTTATTCTACCTAGCAGGAATCACTTTTTTAATTTCAAATTACGTTCTCATATTATCGTTGAATACAAACCAACTGTAACAGCAGCGAAGATTGCCTGTAGCTGCCTAACAGTAACAATTTTTATTATTTTACCCTTAAGCACATATATATATATATAAAAAATTTGGATTAGTAGATGAATATAGAAGAAATATAAAAAAAACACCACATATATACACAAAAAGAATACATAGGCCCACATGAAAAAAAGAAATTCTGACACGCCAACTGATCGTGCAGGAAAAACAACAAACGGAGAAAAGAACCTGTCCACGAGAACTTACTTATCTCGTGGACGCATGAAAAAGTCTAGTACGATAACGTTTTCCAGGCCTAATCGGACTGGTAAATTCAGGTGGCGTAGATCTCTTCAACGACTTGACTGGATCTGGACCATCTGTAGTCTGTCGGTCAAGAAATCCCGGCGGCTGACAGGAACGGTCAGGAACGGCTGACGTCCGCTGGTCAGGAACGGCTGAAGTCTGTCGGTCAGGAAATCCCTGCGGCTGACAGGAACGGTCAGGAACGGCTGAAATCCGTCGGTCAGGAAATCCCTGCGGCTGACAGGAACGGTCAGGAATGGCTGAAATCCGTCGGTCAGGAACGGCTGAAGTCTGTCGGTCAGGAAATCCCTGCGGCTGACAGGAACGGTCAGGAACGGCTGAAGTCTGTCGGTCCGGAAATCCCTGCGGCTGACAAGAACGGTCAGGAACGGATGAAGTCCGTCGCTCAGGAACGGCCGAAGTCTGTCGGTCAGGAAATCCCTGCGGCTGACAGGAACGGCTGAAGTCTGTCGGTCCGGAAATCCCTGCGGCTGACAGGAACGGTCAGGAACGGCTGAAATCCGTCGGTGAGGAACGGCCGAAGTCTGTCGGTCAGGAAATCCCTGCGGCTGACAGGAACGGGCTCCCCAGGCTTTTGATATGTAGTCCCTTTGTGCTGGGGCCCGTGTTGTCCTTCCAGCATTCTTTTGGAGGGACGTGGCTCCGGCCACATCGTTTGTTTTCGCTTTCTACCTCGTGTCATGAGAGTAGAAGCAGGCATCGGCCCTGTTTGCCCTGAGCGTAGGTTCCAGGGGCGAAACCAGGGCGGATGCAAGCCTTCGTCGCTGTTGCGGCGAAGCAGATTGGGGAGACAAGTTACGTTTTCGACCAGCTTTTGGTGTTGCTGGACGGTTTGTAATTTGTGTCTGACGTTTAGGAATCGTCAAACTATTGTCCATAACTGATAAATCAGAAATATCTGATGACTCTGAGTCGCTGCTGTTAGTTAGTGGTCGTGCAGGGCGATGTTTATTTCTGCCTATAGGAATACTCTCTGACGAGGTATTCAAGGAAGTAGGAGCTTGTGTTGGTGCAGAGTTATCAGGAAACGGTGCAGCAATAGTCTTGGCAATGGTTGGAGGGAAAGGAACAATACTAGTATTTGAAGAACTTGATTAGAGACTTCGTCTCATGGGAGAATCAGTTTGCGTGTTTGGAAGCCCGTCTTGAGGAGGGGAGGGTGAAGAAAAAATCACTGGAGATTCTTCAAAAATGTTTGTCGGTTCGTCCAAAATTTCTGGAGGTTGATCGTGAGATATAGACTCTTGAATCAGTGGAACAGAAGGTTGAGTAGGGTTGATGATAAAATCTATATTTCGTTCATGATACTTGCGACACTGAGCAACGTGTACGTATTGAAATTGATTGTCAGGTTTTTCAAGAATAATGTTATTTTCAAACACATTTGCCACCCGATATGGACCTTCGTAGCTGGGTGCAAATTTCTTTACTAAAGTATGAGAAACAGAAGACTGGAAGTGCGTTTCCACGAGAGTGAGATCTCCAACGACAAGATCTGGTTCCCTACGCCTAGTATTATAGTATCTTGCTTGAGCCGCTTGTGCTCCTAGCATTGCAACACGAGCTTTTTCAGCCATGATTCGTACTGATTGCGGAGTTGGTCGCTGGTTTAGTTCGTCGATAATCCCCGTTAAATTTTCAAAAGAGGTTTTAATTTTGCGACCCAGAAAAAGTTCTGCAGGAGTAATTTTAGTAGATTCGTGAACAGACGAGCGGAGGGCGAACGAAAAAGCTCAAGATGTTCATCCCATCGCTCGTGATGATCCATGACAAATGCAGCAATCATTTTCACTAGCGTGCGGTTTACTCGTTCCGCAGGATTACTCTGGGGATGATATGGGGAAATGAATTTATGCTTAACGTGTAGTCTCGCACACATTCTTTCAAAAATGTCAGAAATAAATTGGGGACCATTATCCGAAACTACTTTATTAGGTGCACCATATCTAGAGAATACTTCATTAATTAATACATTACAAATAACTTCTGCCGTAGCGGCTTTAATGGGAAAAACTTCAACCCATTTAGAAAAATTATCAGTTAATACTAAAACGTAACGAGCTTTGTTTTTAACAGATAATGGATAAGGTCCCAATAAATCTATTGAAATAATGTCAAAAACATGAGAACTTGAACTAGATTTCAAGTGACCGGCCGGTCTTACATTACGGTAATTATTAATCTGACACAAGTGACATGATTGAACGTATGCGAGCACACTTTGGTACATGCCAGGCCAATAGGCAACATCCCGCAATTTACAACGGGTCTTGCGAATACCTAAATGGCTTGCAAAAGGTTTGTCATGAAATTTGTTTAAAAGGGCCATTCTAAGGGTCCGCGGAATACATGGGCGAAACTCTGCCCTAGTAGTCCTAGATTTCGTATAGTAAAGAAGACCCTTTATGACTTCAAAATGCTGTGACCTCCCAGCCACAAAAGGATCACTTTGTAGGGGCGAACCCGCAAGCAAAAAATTATAGATATCCCCAAAATCTGGATCATTTATTAATTCTGCCATTATCTGCTCTCTGGATGTTATATCAGCTATTAGAAGTAAAGGCTGACATCCAGGAGTAGTTTCTGTGGGGACCCCACTAATCGGAACGCGAGACAATGCGTCCGGTAATTGATTCTTATGACCTGGCTGATACGAAATTTTGATATTGCTCTCTTGTAACTTCAGAGCCCACTTCATAAGTCTTTGAGATAGGTGCTTAAGCAGAATTCAAATACTGAAGGGCAGAATGATCCGTAATTATGTTAACTGTCAATTCGTTAAGATAACATTGAAATTTGTCAAGAGCATACACTACAGCAAGACATTCACGTTCCGTATAGCTGAATAATTGCGTTCAGCTTTGGCTAAAGTACGAGACGCAAAAGCTATTGATGCCCAGCTTGTGACAAAACGCAACCAAGACCAACTCCGGATGCGTCAGTATAAATATCAAATTCCTTAGTATGATCCGGGAAAGCCAACACAGGAGGCTGAGTCAACGCAGACCTCAGTGTTTCAAATGCAGCGTTAGCCTCAGGTGTCCAAACAAACTTCTTGTATTTACGTTTCAAAGCATACAATGGCTCACAGATTGTAGCATAAGCGGGGACGAACTGCTGATACCATCCGGTCATTCCCAGAAAGCGTGATAGTTCTTTTGCTGTTTTAGGCCGAGGAAAGTCAACAATAGGCCTAATTTTTTGATTATCCGTAAATAAGCCGTGGGGAGTGATTTTTAACCCCAGATATACAATCTCGTCCCTCGCTATCTGGCATTTACTAGGTTTTAAGGTCAAGCCAGCATTGTATATGAATTGGAACACCTGTTTGAGCAGAGAAAGGTGCTCGTCAAAAATCTCGGATGTAATAATAATGTCATCCAAATATACATGCACATGGGGACCCAGAACAGGTCTGAGAACCGTATCCATAAGCTTTTGGAAAGTAGCAGGTGCAGAAGCTAGTCCAAAGGGCATACGCAGGTATTCATAAGCCCCAAAAGGAGTCACAAAGCCTGTTTTATCGACGGAGTCTGGATGTACCGCCACCTGCCAATATCCACTCGCCAAATCCAAGGTTGACATCCATTTTGTTGATGACAGGTCATGCAAAATATGCGACATGACAGGTAGTGGATAATTGATCGTTTTCGTGACTTGGTTGAGCTTGCGGAAATCTGTCACGAAACGAAATTCATTGGGTTGTTTCTTTGGAACCAGAAAGGCAGGTGCAGCCCAGGGGCTTGTTGATTCCCTTATTATGCCCTGTTTAATCATCTCAGAAATTTGACGTTGCATTTCCTGTTTGTTATGGGGAGCACAAGGGTAAGGTTTCGTCGCTATCGGTTTCGAACCATCAGTGTCAATGACATGATAAACCACCTGTGTGAAACCAGGTTGATCAGAAAATAAACCAGGGCTTTCCTGCAAAAGTAGAGAAAGCTGGTTTCGTTGCCTCTCATTCAATTGGTTACTCAATAACAAACTCGTTATATCTGTAGGAACCGTAGGAATCACTTCGACAGGTTCCGGAAAGGAAATAACATGTTGTACGAAATTCAGAGTAACTTGAAAAGTATTGATAAAGTCCATGCCCATTAGACATTTAACAGGTAGTTCGTCTATGAGCAGGAAAGAATGCGTAAAAGGAGCCTTTCCCAGCCCTAGAGATAATGTGACAGTTCCTGTGATACTGAAGATTTCGTTATTTGCACCTCGCAAATACTGCGTCGCAGGCTGAACGTGTATTGCAGGAAAATTGTCAGTGCAAAACTTCGTATTTAGGGCTGATATTTCAGAACCAGTGTCGAACTTTGTCTCGACAATAATATCTTCAATTGTCAAGAACACATCAGGCAACTGAGGAGTTTGAACAGTCACTAATACTGTTTTAGGGTCAGACTGCTTGGTATCAGGAAGCAGGACCGACCCTTGGTCTACTTCCTTTGGAAGTTTAAAGGATTCCTGGTTGGATTATCATGCGGTCTGAAACCTCGGCCCTGCCGGGTATCGGGAAAATTTTCACGATGAGGAAAACTGCGTGAAAACTGCTGCGGGAACTCCGCATGTCTGTTGACATTTTCATTTCTATTACTTCTTCCCTCAGCACGGGCAGAAAAATCATCATTGCCCTGAGCATGAAAACGTTCCGAATGCTGCGGATTGGAACGGGGTCGAGCATACTGTGCATTTGTACGGTATCCAGAAAATTGTTCAGAAACAAGCGGTTGGTGTACCACTCTTCTATGTGGTGGGACGTATGAAGCTTGGGCGTGCACTTGTGTACGCTCGCGTTGAAAGTCAGTAGGCCTATTATGCCGCTGAGGATATTCGTAATAAGCCTCGCGGGGTGCCCGAGCATGGTGAGTTGGACCATGTTTGCCGTATCGCTCTTCATACGTTCGTATGAGGCGAAGGCATTCATGAAGTATATAGCAGGGTGTCGAACCTCAAGAAAATCCTGTAGAAATGGATCGAGCTGCTGCAATAGGTGTCCAACATGTCGACATGACTGGCATGTGGATCCCATAAGTTATACAAGCGTGTTGTTTCCAAAGCAAATGCAACAGGGCTATCGTTGGGTCCTTGCTGACGAGAAAAAAGTTGTTGTGCAAGGCTAGCTCGACTGAGGCCGAAAGGAAAGACCTCCAAAAATTCCGCTCGGAAATTCTCATAATGAGAATCCGGGTTCGACACTCTCCACTGCCGATACCAGGTCTTAGCGGTATCCTTCAAGCAAGTGCCTGCGATTTGTACTTTGCAGTCTTGAGGAATATTGTATAGATCAAAATGATCTTTCAAATCCTCGAGGAATTTTAAGGAACCCACCAAACCATTGAAATTAATTGTTCCTGCATGCGGCACGAAATGGGCAAGCATTCTGCTTCGCTGAGAGGATTGAACTCCCTCAGGTACGACCCGCGACTCAGAGTGATAGGAAGCTGGTGAATTACGAAATTGTGAAGAATGCCTGGGTACTTGTAGATCACTTATATCAAAGTGAGCCCCACAGGCTTCTTGCAGATGGTCGAAATTAATCCCATCACCACCGAAACTTGCCTTAGGGTGAAATATTGAAGTTGTCTCAGGTAAAGAAGACATGGGGAATAATTGTCAAGACCTTGTATTCGAGAAAAGTTCGGGCGCCAATTATAATGAATATAATTTCTTCTAATGGTTGTTGTGTTGTTAATTATATCATGAATAATCTTTCCTGCTAGTAGTGTAGTAATAATAATGAACAAGCTTATAACTGGTAGTAATGTTGTAGTAGTAATTAAGATGAATAAAGTCTTATGCTGGTTGTTAATAACAACACTTAATGGAATAAACCTAACAGCCAGACAGAGGTCTGACAAAACTATAAACTGAGAAAAATGTACTTACTAAAACAACTTTTTATTAGAGAAACTCCTGATATGATCCAACATACACTTCACCGGACACACAGCTACTCAATAAAACGTAGCTCCTTGCACATGAACGAAGCTCTACTCACATAAACGAAGCTCTCCTTAAGCATATAACCAAAGCTCTCCTTACGCATATAACCAAAGCTCTCCTTACGCATATAACCAAAGCTCTCCCTACGCACATCAACAAAAAGCTCTCCTAGGTATCGTTGAACGCTCCTATTTATACTGGCTACCACCACGTCATGACTTACACTCATTGCCAGATCTCATTCAGCGGGAGAAATAACATCTCGTTCAGTAAGAAGATAATTTACATAGGAAAATAAAATAACCAGAGATAGTAAAAATCAAAAGGAAAGTGAATCTAGAGTATACGTTACAGTGGGCCTTTTTAGAAGATTTTAGTTACAGCTTAGATATTTGGTGTTTGTAAAGAGTTTAAACGCAATCCACAGAATATTTCTCACCTGTGTATTAAAGTGTTTACAAATGCAAAATATCTAGGTTGTAACTTAAAATCTAAAAAGGCCCGTGGCCAAGGTGCCTTGTAAAGAACTGAGAAATAATCTGTTGTGTGTCTTTTGTTAGATTTTATAAAATGATGATTACAAATACAAAATATCTTGGTTGCAACTTAAAATCTTCTAAAAACGCCCACGGCCAAGACGCCTTGTAAATAGGTGAGAAATAATCCGTTGAGTGCCTTTTATTAGGTTTTAAGAAATGTTTACAAATACGGAATATCAAGGTTGTAATTTAAAATATTTTAAAAAGATCAGCAGCTGAAGATCGATTCATCTTAAATTGAGTGGCGAGAAAAACGGGGTTCGGACATTTGGGCACCGGACTTTTGGGCACCGGACAATTGGGCACCGGACATTTGGGCACCCGGACATTTGGGCACATTCATTTTTAAAGCAATGAAATTGCGCTGCGTTAAAAAATATAGTGTTCCTATCTTTCACCCTACTTGAGCAAGTGGTGTGCACAAAATTTTTTTCACTTATATCTCATAATCATTAAGAAATTGAGACACATTTACGATTTTCTGTCTGAAAGACATTTGGGCACAAATGTTTAAGGGGCCGTACAACAATTGCCGTTTCTTGGGCCACTAGTAAGAGTTTGACCGAGAAAATGTTCGCCGTAAGTTACTTAGGCACTAAATACTTACGGGCACGTGCCTACTCAGCAAACTAGTCGGGGGGGGGGGGGGTCCCTTTCACGGCAACGGTATTCCCCTCTAGTAGTGCCTTCTTCCATCATAGCAGACCAGGTAAATCCTTTCACGGCAACGGTATTCCCCTCTAGTAGTGCCTTCTTCCATCATGGCAGACCAGGTAAACCCTTTCACGGCAACGGTATTCCCCTCTAGTAGTGCCTTCTTCCATCATGGCAGACCAGGTAAACTCTTTCACTGCAACGGTATTCCCCTCTAGTAGTGCCTTCTTCCATCATGGCAGACCAGGTAAACCCTTTCACGGCAACGGTATTCCCCTCTAGTAGTGCCTCCTTCCATCATAGCAGACCAGGTAAACCCTTTCACGGCAACGGTATTCCCCTCTAGTAGTGCCTTCTTTCATCATGGCAGACCAGGTAAACCCTTTCACGGCAACGGTATTCCCCTCTAGTAGTGCCTTCTTCCATCATGGCAGACCAGGTAAACCCTTTTACTACAACGGTATTTCCCTCTGGTAGTGCCTTCTTTCAGCAAGATAATGTGCTGTGCCACACTGCCCGGATTTTTCGAGAATGGTGCGCTGAACATGAGGAAGACTGTGAGATATTGTTCTGGCCTCCAAATTTTCCACACATCAATCCAATGAAAAGCTTTAGTTTGTGTTGGAATCTGCGGCGGCTCAACCACTTAACTTACAAGAGTTAAAGAATCTGATGGGAACGTGTTGATACCAGATACTACAAGACACCTTTAGAAATCTCGTAGTGTCCACTCCTTGCCGGGTAAGAGCGGTTTTGACGGCACGTGGATGACTAACATCATATTAGGCAGGTGGCCATAATATTTTGGGTCTTTGGTGTATATGCGTGTACACTCACCACCAGACAAGCTGGTACACATGTTATGCGTGTGTACGTGACATCAGATGTTCGGGCCTGCGCTCGCTGGTTGAGAAGTCCACAGCGTGAGGATCTAACATTTTGTATTGTTAGATCGGGGCTCTAATTCTGATTCCCGGAAAGATGAGATAAATGTCATTACGTTGATTGTTCTTTCCTTTCCGTTTTACAAGTGGCCCTAAATTAGGGACAAGAGAGTATTTTTGGGCTTCACATGCTATGCGGATCCCTAAAATACTCAGCAGAATTGGGATATTTTAAGTAAAACTGAAATTAAAGGAACATCATTCGTTTGTTGAAAATTGTGCTAAACTTAAAGGAAAGTAGCGAAAAGCTAGAATTGCAAATTTTACGAAATTAAAGTAAAAACATGTTACACAAACAGAGAAAACAGATAGGGATCTCCCAAACAGGCTCTTTCCAGACTTAGTTCGTATCTCCTGTAAAAGACAGAGAGAAAGAGGGTAAAAGTTAAAAAAAAAAAAAAAATATGGAAAGGTCACCGGAGTTTCAGTTCTATGACCTTTCCTCAACTTATTTGCCATGATGGTGGTAATGATAATAATGTCCCCATGTCTCCACAGCAAAAGTTCTTCTGCATCAGCCTTGTAAGGGAACTCCACCCTGGATGACCTTTGACCTTCGAAGTGAATGGCCCATAACCTCTGCTGAAATCATAATCGACTTTTTCTTTCTTTTTCTGAACCCCGAAAAAACGAGTTCTTCCCGAATAAATCCGTGTCGCGCAAGGAACTGTCATGGTATTGCTTTATTATAGAATTCCTGTTGAGAACCTTTTGTGCAGCACATTTTGGCATCGTTAAAAAAAAAAAAAAAAAAAAGGAAAGATAAAGAAGAACTCTCATTAAACTTACCCATTTTGTCTATGAATAATAGACATTTTTTTCGATGAAATATTACTCAGATTTCATGTATCAAAAGATAATTATTATTTCAGTTTTCCTTGAAGTACGTAATTGATTTGCTTTCGACAAAAAATATTTATTTCCAACCACTTTTGTCAAATCCAGCGGGTACTGGAAATTTATTCGAAATTTGACAAAATGAATTTGCTTTGATGACACTAACTGAAACTTCGTACAATCATACATTAATTTTCAATTTAGACTGAAACGGATGTTATTCCGCATCCCCCTCTCCCCCGGAGCAATAATTTCCAAATTTCTGAATTTCTAGCATGCATGATTTGCCGAGAAACTGCCCTATTCTCTCATATCTATTAACTTAAAATCGAATGTCTTTATTTATTTTCTAAGTGAGAAAAGGTTCCCATTAAAACTTCATGCACCGTAAAACGCTTGTGATTCTATAGTGGACCCAAACTTGTATAGGAAGTGGTGCATATGTTTTTCTGCCTCCCCCACCCACCGCTTTCTTCTGAAAGCTAACTATTTTTTTCGAACAAAAGGAAGTGGATTGTGAGAGATATTAATTTTAGTGCTTTGGAATAATAGAACTGGAACCTAGGCCCAGACTTTGGGCGCCAAATTCTGAAAAAGTTCGGGCTTAGGCCGGGCCAACCTACAGTTGGAAAATGTGACATTTGGTTGCTAGATTAAAAAAAGAATGTTTCGCCTTGCGAAAAGATGACTGGTCTGTGACATAATCATTTGTCTGTTATTTTCCGATTCTACTTATTTAAATTAGCAAATAAAATAAAATCAGATTTATTTTTGTGAAAAACAAAGGAAACAAAAATTTGATTTGCGCACCACGCATGATTCACAAAATACAGCAAACCCTCATTAGAACTGGTAAATCTGGGGAGGGGGGGAGTGGCAAACTCAGTAAGGGACACACACACCCCCATTTACCAGTTCTAACGAAGGACCAAATGATATCTCGGACCCTCACCATGAGATATCATTTGGTCCTTCGATTTGGTTATCGGCTGCTTCTTTTTAAATATATTTGTACATGTTTTTAAATGTTCAATTTACGAATAATTGGAAACGTACATTGCTGGCCACCCAAAATGCAATACCAAGAAGGAAGCATCCGATTGGCCTGAAATTCGCAGCACGCGTCGCCCGCGAGAGGACATGCAAACGATTAGCATTGCAGGGCATATGCAAATCATGTGCGCCCGGCACGCCACCGAGAAGCACTATAAGAAGGGTGCACAGAAGGCGGGGTGTAAGTAGCGGAAGTGTGTTGTGCTGCCGGACCTGTGCGCGCGAAGTTTCCTGATGCCTCGTCGCACAATAAGGCAGTCATTCCAGAACGTTTCGGATTTGGACACAGGGCGAATAGTGGCTTATCGCGACAGCGGTTTATCGTACCGAGACATCGGCGCCTGTGTGGGACGACATCCAGCCACAGTGAGGCTAGTATGGATTCGGTGGATGCAGGAGGGACGGACGGGCCGACGTGAGCGATTGCCGCAGCCGCGGCACACCACCGAACGAGAGGACCGGAGGACCGGCATGTTGTGCGGCAGGCATTGACGGCTCGAACGTTAGCGCAGGAATTAGGGTGTGTTGCGCAACAACCTGTGTCAGCACGTACCGTTCGACGTCGTCAACAGGAGCGGGGACTTGTTGCACCACTCCCATTGCTCCGATTACCATTGACGTTACACCACCGGCAAGTGCGGCGGCAGTGGTCCGTTGAACGCCGCACCTGGACTACGGAATGGCACGACATTGTCTTCTCCGACGAATCCAGCTTCTGCCTGCAACACCACGATGGTCGGATCCGCGTGTGGCGGTACCGCGGCGAGAGACTGTATGACGCCTGCATTATGCATCGCCATACCGGTCCGTCGCCTGGCGTTATGGTTTGGGGCGCAATTGGATATGACACCCGCACCCGTCTGTTACGCATCGCCAGTACACTCAACAGCTGCTGTTACATCTCTGACGTTTTGGAGCCTGTAGTCCTCCCTTACCTGCAGGACCTGCCAGCGGCCACGTTTCAACAGGATAATGCGCGCCCGCACGTGGTACGCAATGTGCAACAATTCTTCACGGCCCACCAGGTGTCACTGCTGCCGTGGCTCACCTGTTCTCCCGATATGTCGCCCATTGAACACGTCTGGTCGCTGATCGGCAACCGAGTGGCCCGGCAAGCACCACCCTGCGGCTACGCCTGATGAACTGTGGCAACGTGTGGAAGCAGTCTGGACCGACATACCCCAAGCCCACATCCAAAGCCTCTTTCGTTCGATGCCGCGCCGTGTAGCGGCCCTTATTGCCAGCCATGTGGGTGTTCCGCAAGTCGCACGGGCCTGTAAGCTCAATCGTTTCATCTTTGTATCTGTTGTTATTTGTCCAGTAAATCTGGCTTTGCTATCTCGTGTCCTTCTTGGTGTTACATTTTTGGTGGCCAGCAGTGTACTTAAATATGGGCAGAGATGTCCCTCCCAATATTTTGGGGGACATTTTCCCCGGGTATTTTTATGTGCATCTTCCATATTCTGGGCCACTTCGTAAAGAAATCCTGGGTGTGCCACTAGCGTGGGGAGGGGGACGATGATGTTTGTTATAAACGGGTAAGGGAAGAGCATATGCTCATTATTGGAAAAACTTCCTATAAACATACAGCGACTAAGATATTCAGTACACAGAAAAACACACAAAATACTGTAAACATTATACTAACAAAATGAAATTTTTTTTACATTTTGTAGATAACAGATGAGTTTGCTGTAATAGATGCGGTAACTGTTTTTTCTGAGTCAGTAAAGCTATGATGCTCCACTTAAGGTTTTTTTTTTTTTTTTTTTTTTACCTAGGACTACGTCTTTCTCCCCGCTCGGTAGGGGTTAACTTCGGGAGATCGAATGCAACGAAAACATGTCACAGCCGCCCAGTGTCGCTGTGGTCTAAGCACTGGATTCTCATCATTCGTCCGAGATGGGTCCGGGTTCGAACCCAGTGAGGTCTGGATGTTGTGTTTGTTTTACTGCGCTGGCTCTCTCCCTTCCCTGGAACCAGTGAGCCAAAATTAAGGACAGGCGACTGCTTATAGCCCATTGAGTTGCTCACGGTGGTCGTTAAACCTGGAATAAAAAAAAACAAAAACAAACTTGTCACACTTTGTAAGTTTATATCTTCGAAACTACTAATCGTAGAGTAATAAATAATGCATCATTAGACGTTTATAGAGTCCCATTTTTAACAAAATAAGTTTCAACCCTCTACCCTTTCGATGCAGGAGCGTTAGAAATTTAAGCTAAATTTCGCGGGATTTTGTTTCCCAGCAAGCCGTTTAAAGGTTGATAATTAGTGAACAAATAACGATAGCAATTACCTCAGCACCGCATTCCGTAGCTGACGATCAGTGCTAACGGACGTATGTGACGAACCGAAATAAAGTGGATTTAAAATTTATTTATTTTTTTAGATAAAAAAAGGTGACTAAAGTTTAGGAATGCCGTGAAAATCCAAGGAAAAGTACTGTAAGAACCAACTAAAGTTGAAGAAATAGCTGTAGGAAAACGAGAAGAATCTGAAAAGTCCCGCTAAGTCTCCAGAAGGTATTTATTGAATTAAAAAAAAGCAAGTGTGCATATACACTGCTGGCCACCCAAAACGCAACACCAAGAAGGAAGCATCCAGTGGCCTGAAATTCGCAGCATGCGTCGCCCGCGAAAGGACATGCAAACGATTAGCATTGCAGGGCATATGCTAATCATGTGCGCCCGGCACGCCACCGAGAAGCACTATAAGACGGTTCCAAAGAATGCGGGGTGTAAGTAGTGGAAGTGTATTGTGCTGCCGGACCTGTGTGTGGGAAGCTTCCTGATGCCTCGTCGCAGAACACGGCAGTCATTCCAGCACGTTTCGGAGTTCGGCAGAGGACGAATAGTAGCTTATCGCGACAGCGGTTTATCGTACCGAGACATCGGCACCGGTGTGGGACGACATCCAGCCACAGTGAGGTGAGTATGAATTCAGTGGGTGCAGAAAGGAACGGACGGACCGACGTGAGCCATTGCCGCCGCCGCGGCACATCACCGAACAAGAGGACCGGCATGTTGTGCGGCGGGCATTGACGGCTCGCACCGCAACATCACGAACGTTAGCGCAGGAATTAGGGTGTGTTGCGCAACAACCTGTGTCAGCACGTACCGTTCGACGTCGTCTGCAGGAGCGGGGACTTGTCGCACGGCGCCCATTGCTCCGATTACCATTGACGTTACACCACCAGCGAGTGCGGCGGCAGTGG
The DNA here is from genome assembly GCA_039090855.1 of Macrothele yani. NCBI lineage: Eukaryota > Metazoa > Arthropoda > Arachnida > Araneae > Macrothelidae > Macrothele > Macrothele yani. Next base: position 34,544,453 of record CM077024.1, on the reverse strand, counting down.
GACCTTGAACGCCGCACCTGGACTTCGGATTGGTACGACATTGTCTTCTCCGACGAATCCCGCTTCTGCCTGCAACACCACGATTGTCGGATCCGCGTGTGGCGACACCGCAGCGAGAGACTGTATGACACCTGCATTATGCATCGCCATACCGGTCCGTCGCGCAATTGGATATGACACCCGCAACCCTCTGTTACGCATCGCCAGTACACTCAACAGCTGCCGTTAAATCTCCAACGTTTTTTAGCCTGTAGTCCTCCCTTACCTGCAGGGCCTGCCAGCGGCCACGTTTCAACAGGACAACTCGCGTCCGCACGTGGCACGCATCGTGCAACAATTCTTCACGGCCCACCAGGTGTCTCTGCTGCCGTGGCCAGCCTGTTCTTCCGATATGTCACCAATCAAATACGTCTGGTCGCTGATCGGCAACCGAGTGGCCCGGCAAGCACCACCCTGCGGCTACGCCTGATGAACTGTGGCAACGTGTGGAGGCAGCCTGGACCGACATACCCCAAGCCCACATCCAAAGCATCTTTCGTTCGATGCCGCGGCGTGTAGCGGCCGTTATTGCCAGCCATGCGGGCCACACGAACTATTGATGTCTGGGTGTTCCGCAACTCGCACGGACCTGTAAGCTCAGTCGTTTCATCTTTGTATCTGTTGCTATGTGTCCAGTAAATCTGGCTTTGCTATCTCGTGTCCTTCTTGGTGTTGCATTTCGGGTGACCAGCAGTGTATATTTAGAAACATCGGAAAAAGATTGCACCCAGGTAGCCCGGAAAATGAAAAAGAACTAACCAGCTCAACCAGTTAAGCAGAAACTAAAAAGCCCACATTGGACAAGCAGCTGGGAGATATAGATGTAAACACACGATGAAGACGACAGGAAAAAATACATATAAACGCGTAGCAACATAAATACACAAACGACGAAGATTTGGCCAGAACGAAACAAACAAAGCAAAGGCCGTCACTTGCGGAGACATCTGAGAGTTCATAAGAAGTCCCAATAAGTCCGGTGGACGGACACCGGATTAGCAGTTTCTAACGGGAGGAGATCATATCCTAAATCTTCGAGAAAAAAACACAGTGTCACAATAATCCATGAAACAGTCATAGGAAAAGCGTAGAACAAAGTCAGGAAGGTCCGGAAGCAGAGACCGGGACTGACGAGGAGCACGTTTATGACGACGGGCGACAAGACGAGTCCACGTAGCAGAAAGAAAGGGTCTTGGAGTCAAAACGCCCGGAAATCCAAAACATCCTGCCAAGTAACACGGAATACAACACAGCCAAGAAGTAGAAAATCTATAAACGAAATCTCTGCAGCTAATGGAGGCAGCGAAAACCGCACATTGGCGGCCGGCTATCCAGAAGGACCAACTGACAGTTCGACAAGTGGAAGGATACCCGCAACTTCCGGGAAAGAACGCGCCGGAAGCATATAGTCACCAGGGAACCGAAAATACCGATCACACAGGCGAACGATGACAGACGAAGTAACCAAGTCTTGAGATGAAACAGAAGAAGCAGAAACATCAGAAAGAGCAGCTTCCTCAGCTGTAAAGGCATCGGTGCTGGAAGAATCAGGATCCGAAGTAGCAGGAGAAGCAGCTGAGCAAGGCGGCAGCACAGAAACTGGTGAAGAGGCGAGCACAGGCTCCACGGCAGCGAGACCACCATCAGAAGTCACAAGCGAAGCGGGAGACACAGACAAAGCAGCAGGCTCTGAAGAGGCTGAAGGTGCACAGATAAAATACAATACACGTCAGTCGAAGCAGAGGCAGACGAAGGAACATCACACAGCACAGTAGAAGCAACACCAGACGAAAGAGAAACTAATACAGGCAAGGCAGTTGTGGTGGTGTGATTCGGTGGCTATGGCTTAGCGGTTATTTTATAGCACCGGAATGAGAAGCATTTATTACCCCTACATTGGTATGCTGCCACCATTCAAACTATTCTGGTACCGGTTTGAATCAGTACATCATTCACCTGCCGCAACACTCGGCTGCTGCAGATTAATACTTACAGCACTCGGAGTTCCTATGTACAACTTTATTTACAAGCATCCCGGAAGGGAATCCGGTTTATGTACACTGATCGGCTGATGTCGCCAGAGTTTAACATATGATTCACCAACATATCAGACATGAATATACGCACTTCAATAGAGCAGGATGCCACTGTCGATAGGAGAGTCGAGGTCATGCACTCCTTCGTGAGCGACGAAAGTTCCGTTAGTATTGCTGGGTGAGTTACCAGTGATGCAGCAAGTCCTGAGTTCTCAACTCTTAATACTATTTTCACCTCAGTATGTTATCAGTTACACTCATGTACCGCAGTACATTGCTAATCACAGTTACAGGATTTTTTTGTGACCTCAGTCACACACTTTCCCTACTTTCTCCGGCACCCTCAGGTGTCAGAGATCACTCGTGGCCATGTTGTCAGACCCAGGCGTGAGCAGCGAAAAGATGCCCGAAAATCTCCACTCCGTGTTTAGCCACCGTTTCTCCCCGGGGTCCTCTGCACTTTTTCTGCCAATCACAGACGTGCATTTCCTCCTCCAGCCGCTAGCACTCTCATGACCTAAGTCAATGTCACTCTCTCTTTTTCTCCATGCTTCCAAGCTATCCGCCTGCTGCTATGGGACACGCCCACACACTCCTGACCTCCGCATCCTTCTCAATTCTGAGAAAGCTGACCACCTTCTGGCAATCCTGATGTAACTTTTTCTACGGTCCCTTGATCAGCGTAACTTTTTATACTGGCCCCTATCGTCCCTGTCCTTCACCTCGCCACAGCAGTTACCGGAAAAGGAGCAGACATCGGATGGACAGAACCATAACCCGAAGAACTCGAGGCTCTAGGTGGCGAAGCAGACACAGCCTGGGACGCAGACAAGAGATGGGGACATCTGGAACGGACATGTCGAGTGCCCTTACACTGGAAACACTGCACAGACGTAAGCATATAAATGGGGAAGCTCTGAGCACAAAGAGCAACACGTAGGCATGAAGGACAGTAAGCAAGCGCAGCTTCAGAAAAGAAAACCAAGCACGCTTGACGACGTTGACCAAGATTCAGACGATCAGCAGGGGCAACCGAGAGGGTGGTGATGGATCGCACAAGACGACCGCAGATAGTGGGGGCTGGGGGAGATAGCAAATAGAAGGAGAGCATCGGAAATCTCCGGAGGTAAGGGATGCAACGTAACGAGCACAAGCTTCTGGGAGAGTGGAACAGCAAAAAGAGGATGATCATGAATGACCACACCGGAAGAAAGCACAAGATCCAAATACTCAGGCTTTGCAAGGTACACACTAACAGAGCGAGAACGGCGACCCATGTGGGTGATATCACTCACAGGTAAAAGGCGCTTCAAAACAGAAGAGCAGAGCTTCAAAGGAGTGTCAGGGAGTGAGTCAAAACACATCCTCAGACGTTGACGGCGCAGCAGAGTCTTCAGGCACATGCACACTCAGCACACTATTATCACGAGTGATAGATGCACTCAGAGCAGATGCACTGAGGGAAAGCTACAAAAGGGCAGAGCGACGATGCTCAGAAGTAACCGACGCATAATCACTAGAAGCACCATGGAGCGAAGAAGGCTGGGAAGGCATTCAGGCAACGACTGACGAGCAGGCAATCACAAGCATCGAAGAAGAAACAGCATCACTAGTAGAAATATTCACAAGCTCAGGAGAGACATCCATAGGCAAGGGATCTGAAATCGCATCAGAAGCAGGCTGGCAAGAAGGCACAGACTTTGGGGAAGGCACAGGACTGGAAGTAAGCGGCAAGCCGAAACCCACTAATTGAGAAGCAAACGAATCATCAACTTCATCAGCCACGATAAGAAAATTGACGTCGCGACAAAACGTAAACAAGCAGTCAACGAGGCAAAATACACATCCTCAAGCAGGAGGAAACAAGCACAAGGGCACACAATCACCAAATACAGCTCAGGGGAAGAACAGAACAAAAATAAAGGCAATTAAAGCTTCAAGAGACACAGGAAGGGCACTTAACGAAAAAAGTTAGTAAAGTACGTGGTCAACGAGTGACCTGACACGTCGACGGAAAGAAACAGGGCAAAAAAGCAAAATAAACGCTTACCGGGCAACTTGCCTGGATAAACAGAAACACAAGAACTTCATAAACACTTCAGAGCACAAAACGAGGCACAAAACACGGGTAAAACACCTAAACGAAGCACAAATATCAGAGCACGGAAAGACGTGACCGCTCAGTCATCAACTAAAAGGCCACGGGAATGTAGGGAGCGTCAAAAGTCCACGCGCCAAGATGCGTTTCATACGGGCTCGACTCTAGAGCCACAACCTTCCACTTCAACTGCAAAAATTGTACCTGACAGCAAGCAGATGGAAATTTATGTCATCGATCGAAATTTTCAAATTTTCATACCGAGCATGGAATACCAATGTACATCGCGTCTTTACAACATCGGCGGATAATGAATGTATTACGTCTCAAACCTTTGCAGGATTACACCGGCGATGCATTCTGAACCTAGACAAGAACAAGAAGAGTACATTAGGCTCAACACGTATAGCTAAATTTATAACAAGGCAATTAAGGTGTTTGAATTTTTTTTCTGAAGAAAGATTTCTTCGGAAACAAGTATATCAATAACTGCTGACAACGACGCAGCTACGCCTTCTACTTCTCGTACTAACATTAATTTATAATGAGTATAAGATACTATGAATTGTATATAGTATAAGTTGCTTTTAAGTAAATAAAGTAAAACATTTCTTTAGTTTTATTTCTTAAAATATTTATGTCTGAAAGAAATCAAAAGGGGCACAGTAGCAATGTGCCGCAACCAACAACGTAGGGCTACGTCAATAATTAATTGTCCTTCGCTGAATACCTTAAGGACGTAGAACTAGTGAGATAGTACCATAAAATAGTGACAGTTGAGGTAGTTCTATGTTGTTGGTTGCGGCACAGTTGTTACTGTTCGCCTTTGATTTCTTTTTTTGGGGGGGGGTCACTGACCACAATGAGCAACTCACAGTGCCATAGGTAGTCGCTACAAAATTTTTAACAGTGTACTGACCATGGCATAAACAATTTTCCATTACTGGAACAGAAATCAAAATAGCTTAAGACGTGGAAAAGACTTGAATTCCGTAAACAAAATAAAACGTCTATTTCAGAATCAAAAAGTTAAAGTAAGTATTTGAAAATCCTATTTCTGAAAATCAAATGCGGAACCCATATACTGGTAAACCATTTCGACTGTCGGCAATCTTTGTTTTTTCCGTAGGATCATTTTCCCAAAATAAGGACACTGAAAAATGAAAGTGGCGTTCTCATAAGAAACTTAGAGAAATAAGGTATTCTGGAGTGCATTGCGCTTCTTTTTTCATTGTTCATAGCAGTTCTTCTTTTTCAGAGTTCGATGAACAAAGCTGCCAAACTTCACGGCCCATTCCGATAGTAAGGGTTACTGGACGTCGTCCCAAAGGACACGAATTCTTTGTGATGGAAATAGATATCCGCATTATCTCCAATTCAGACAATAAATCTTCGTTATCGCGCGTGACGGATTCATTTTTCAACTTTCTGCTTCTAAGAAGTTTTTGTTACGATTCGTTAAAGCAATTGTTCATCTCTGCCATTCTTAGGAAAAGGATGTTTAAAAGCGTTTCCGACAAAGAAAAAGAGAAATGATGTTCTAGAAAATTTCATATCAACTCCGAGAATAGAACCACAAGAAATACGGTGGCACGGAATAAAAATATCGCATGTATTAAAGGGAAGATTAATGTCGAAACGAAAAGGAAGACAGAGAAAGAACATGTAAAATATTACGTATAGCATAAGTAATTTTTTTCTCTTCAGCGTTGATTAACGATGTAACATATTAACGCACATTTTATCTAGAATGTGCAATTAATGGGCACTACTTCGTTTCAACAAAATATCGAACTGATGGTGTTTAAGTTATTTGTTTAGCTGTAGTTTAAACTTCAGATAGTTGCATATTTAACTTTCTTATTAACTCAGTTCTTAGCTGAATGTTCTTAGAGAACTTTGTATTCTCTACAGTGCCGCCCCGGTGGCGCAGTGGTCTAAGGCGCTGGCCTCTGATCATTGGTCCGGGTTCGAATCCCGGTCAGGCATGGATGTTGTGTTTGTCTTACGGCACTGGCTGTCTCCCTTCCCTGGAACCAGTGACCCTAAATTAGGCACGGGCGACTGCTTATAGCCCACTGAGTTGCTCACGGCGGTCGTTAAACCTTCAATCAAAGAAAAAAATATCCACAGCTGTCTGTATAAGGGTTACTCAATAAGTAGTGAGACTTTCTGCCTGAAAGAGTCAAAATATGACATACCTAAAATTAATCGCCGCCAGCATTTAGACAGATGTCCCATCGTTGCACAAGTCCTTGTAATCCTGCGGCATAGGAGGCAGGCTGCTGCTGCAACCAGGTATCTACAGCTTCACGCACGCACCTGATCATCCGAAGTGAAACGTTTACCTTTAAGAAATTTTCTCATAGGTCCAAAGATGTGAAAATCGCAGGGTGATAGGTGAAGACTATACGCGGGATGCTGAAGGATTTCCCAGCCAATGCGATGTAATGTTCTTTGCGTGGTAACTGCCGTATGCGGCCGGGCATTATCATGCAGAAGCACAATACTCTTAACAAGTTCGTTCTTATCTTTATTATTCTAGTTGTTAACTTGTAATTGCTAATAACTCCGTAGTGGTTGATGATGACAGTAATTAACACGTAATAACCAAATGATAATAATTGTATGCAAATAATTCTTGCAATTCGTAAATATGTCTAAGAAACTTCCATTCTTTTCTTCATTTAATTGCCTGCAAAGGTTGTCCGTTAGCTGTGCTATATTTCGTAACTCTCCCGCTTTCGATTATCTCTCGTACTGTCGTGAAATCCCCTGACCTCCCGTTCCACCTAAGACCTTCCCCGCCTCGTCTGGGGCAATTACCTCGTCGTACTTTTCGTGACCGCTCGTTACCTAAACCTAGAGACAATTGTTCCTCGCCTCCTTCCCTTGTCTCCAAAAAATGCCCTTAAGCATATCCTAAACTTCCCCGTAAGAAGGAACCACACTGCCCTCGGAAAATGTTAAGCCTCAAAGTTAAATGTGAGAGCTAGTGCATTAGTCGGCACCATTGAAATTGAAACCTGAAAAGCAACAAAAGAGGGGCGATAGAGTTAATCTCCATTAAACAAACAATGTGCATCTACTAATCTTAGACAGAATGGCGTCTTAGTAAATAACCGTGCATCCGGTGTCTAATGGGGAACAAACTCAGAAATTTCTCTCACGCTTTGTGGAGACAAAGGAAGTGGAGGAGCACGAGATGGAATAAAAGTTGCATTTTGAGATTTTATATGAAATCCTAAAACCCCGTGTAAAATCTCTGTAACAATACCTTGAGTGAGGTTGTCAGGTCTCTTGCTTTTGATGGCTTGTCGGAGCTTCATTGACTATATCGTTCGACATTGATGGTTAATCCTTTTGATAACCACTTAAGAAATTAACATTACCTTTCCTGCGGGAATCATGGACCGTGACTTCCTCGACGGTGGCGGTGATGCATGTTGCATGCTCTGGCGTTTCGACTCTGGACCGTGATTTCCTCGACGGTGGCGGTGATGCATGTTGCATGCTCTGGCGTTTCGACCCTGGACCGTGATTTCCTCGACGGTGGCGGTGATGCGTGTTGCATGCTCTGGCGTTTCGACTCTGGACCGTGATTTCCTCGACGGTGGCGGTGATGCATGTTGCATGCTCTGGCGTTTCGACTCTGGACCGTGATTTCCTCGACGGTGGCGGTGATGCATGTTGCATGCTCTGGCGTTTCGACCCTGGACCGTGATTTCCTCGACGGTGGCGGTGATGCATGTTGCATGCTCTGGCGTTTCGACCCTGGACCGTGATTTCCTCGACGGTGGCGGTGATGCATGTTGCATGCTCTGGCGTTTCGACTCTGGACCGTGATTTCCTCGACGGTGGCGGTGATGCATGTTGCATACTCTGGTGTTTTGACTCTGGCTGGAAATGATGACACCAGCTTTCGTCTCCAACAATAATGCATAGTAGGAAATCTTCACCTTCTTCATGGTAGCAGAACAGATGCTGTAACGATAGTCCCATTCGTTGACTCATATGTTCATTGGACAGATGTTTCGGTACTCACGTGACTAAAACCTTACGATATTCATGGTGCGAATGCATGATCGTATTGACAGTTTCGATGCTCACACCCGTGTTGTTCGCCAGTTCTCGAATAGTGATTCTTCGGTTGGACTTTACTGCAGCATCAACACGTGCAATTTCCATTACTGAAACAGCACGACGTGGTGCTCCTGATCTTGGCTTCTCTGCAATGTTTTTTCGTCCATCCACTAAAGAGCTGGCACCACCGCATTACAGTACTGCATAGAAGACAAGCAGGCTCATACACCGCCTTCATTCGTGTGTGAATTTTGCTTGTTGGCATTTCAAAAATTTCAAAAACCGAATTACAGCACGTTGAGCAACTTTGAACGTATCCATCTCCTACGAGATAGAACAATAAAATTAGCCCAGCACATTATACTGCTTCCGTAACAAAGAAGCTGCAATGGAAGAAAGTATTTGTCATTGTCTTGTAGGACTTCCGTCCACAGTGAGTAGAGTTTAGGTCCCAGCCACCTACAACGAGATCGCCTTTTGGGCAGGACATACACTGACGGAAAAAAATCCCAACACCACGAAAAAATAGCTGTAGAGGAATGAAATGGCGGCAATACATTTGTATAGGTAACATATTTAACCGATTAAGGTTTCAAGATCACAGCTTATTGTAAGCGCGAGAAGAGCCATTTTAAATGTGAAATGCTGGTACATTAATAACCGGTGTAACCGCCAGAATGTTGAATGCAAGCACGCAAACGTTCATGCATTGTGTCGTACAGGTGCTGGATGTCAGTTTGTGCGATGGAGTTCCATGCCTGTTGCACTTGGTCGGTCAATACAGGGACGGTTAATGCTGGTTAGGGGTGACGCTGGAGTTGTCGTCCAATGATGTCCCACACGTGCTCGATTGGTGAAAGATCTGGTGATCTAGCAGACCACGGCAAGATGTTGACACTCTGTAGAGCATGTTGGGTTACAACAGCGGTATGCGGGCGAGCGTTATCCTGTTGGAAAACACCCCCTGGATTGCTGTTCATGAATGGCAGCACAACAGGTTGAAATACCAGACCGACGTACAACTGTGCCATCAGGGTGCGTGGGATAACCACGAGAGTGCTCCTGCTGTCATAGGAAATTGCTCCCCAGACCATAACTCCAGGTGTAGGTCCAGTGTGTCTCGGCCGCAGACAGGTTGGTTGCAGGCGCTCACCTGGCCTCCTTCTAACCAACACACAGCCATCACTGGCACCCAGGCAGAACCGGCTTTCATCAGAAAACACAACAGATCTCCACTCCGTCCTCCAATGAGCTCTAGATTGACACCACTGTCGTCGCAAACGGCAGTGGTTTGGAGAAAGTGGAATGCGCGCTACAGAGCGTCTGACTCGGAGCTGTCCTTCAAGTAACCGATTTGTAACAGTTCGTTGTGTCACTGTGGTGGCAACTGCAGCTCGAATTGCTGCCGCAGACGCGGTACGATGCGCCACGGCCATACGCCGCACACGGCGGTCTTCCCTCTCAGTAGTGCCACGTGGCAGGCCGGAACCTGGTCTTCTTGAGGCAGTACCTTCCCTTGACCACCGCTGCCAACAATCATGCACAGTGGCTACATTCCTGCCAAGTCGTTCTGCAATATTGCGGAAAGAAAATCCACCTTCTCGTAGCCCTATTACACGACCTCGTTCAAACTCCGTGAGTTGTTGATAATGGCTTCTTCGTCTTCTTAAAGGCATTCTTGACTAACATCAACACACTACGTCGAATCTCAACGATAACTAACGCTCACGAACGTTACAATGCGTATTTACAGCAAACCTGCTTTGCATGTTCCGAGGGGCGCTACTAGCGCCACACGTATGCGCCGAGCGCGAAATTTTCATAGACGTCATCTTACAGATGTACTCTCACCGCCTACCAACTGTCGTTTATCTAACACAACCCTTTCTTGGTGTTGGGATTTTTTTCCGTCAGTGTAGAAACGGAAGGAATGAGAGCAAGTCTAGCGGCTTTGACAGAACAGTTTTAGTGAGAATAGAGTACAGTAGATGGCGCCACCGTACAAGTACGATGTTGCACACAGAGTGGTGAGAGAATTTCAGGGGGAATAGGAAAGGATACCCATTTAACCAGTGGGTTCAGCCTGGTGGCCGTCATTTAACGTGTTCGTCCGATGCACAGCGGATATTCAGCGATTGTTAGTAAATCACACCATCTCTGAAAGATCAGCCCAGGTTCGAACCTGAGGACCTTGCATCGATAGTCTGACTCGCTAACCACTCAGCCATCCGCGGTTCTAGAAGCTGCAATGCAGTTGCATAGCCTTTAAATCGCTTGTACACTAGCGCCACCCATTGACAAAATTAAGAAGTGCAAACGCACTCCAGCCAAAGAGTCTCACTACTTATTGAACAACCCTTATAAAAGGGTTTCAAAACAATCGAAATACTTAGTGTTTGTGGGGAACTCTTTATTAACAAGCCGTAGGCTCACCTCTGGCTGTCAGAACAGAAGCAATTTGACTTGGAATGGACTCACACGAGTCATGCACATACGATAATGGAATTCGGGACCATTCTTCATGTGAAATATGTCCCAGCTGTACCAGTGATGCTGGAAGTGGAGAGTGTGATCTGGCCTTTTACTCCATATATTCCCACAAATGCTCAATAATATCGAGATCTGGAGACTGAGTTGACCAGGGTAGCTGCTGTACCTCATCCTCATGCTCTGCAAACTACAATTTGATACGTTTCGCACAATGCGTGGAACCAGGGACGATCATTAGGGAACAATGCCTGCGATATTGGTTGCAGATCGCCCCCAGGAATGGATTCCGTACATTGCAGACGTGACATGACCCTTCAGAATAACAACCAATGGCGCTAAGTAATGATGATATCGTACACCACATCATCAGGTATCCACCTCCATGCTTCACAGTCGGAATCGAACAGTCGGAGGGCTACTCTTCTAGAGATCTGCACGGGTCTAATTTGGTGAGCCCGGTCCGATCCGCGTGATGTGCCATTTGGTATTATTTTGTCTTTCTATTGTATTTTATTAAAACGCGAAAATTAAATAATGAAATGAGTTATTATCGAAAATATTTAGCTGAATGTAGGCCTAAAAGTATTAACTAAATTTTGACAATTATCGAAAAATATAACCTTTAAAGAGAGAAAAAGGAAGACTAAGCGCGTTCAGAATCTTCGTTTCTCTGAACTAGTAACCGGTAACACTACAAAGTTAAATCTGTATAGGGAACGTGTAACCGGTAACACGTTCCCTATACAGATTAAGGATAGGAGAAAAAAAAATCCATGTCGTCCCATTCTCTCATAGAAACACACACATACACACCCCACTCCCCAGCAGACACTCCCCGTTCCCCACTCTACACAACACACACATTCACACCCCACTCCCCAGCAGACACTCCCCCGTTCCCCACTCTACACAACACACACACTTAGTTGGGGTCGAATCTTTTTGCTGTCAACAAGCCTCAAAGTGGTTTTACTATCTTAATACCAACAGATTGGTAAAAACACTCTGAATGCCTTTTCTTGCTTTTCTGATTACGCCCTGGGCTATGTCATGGAAGTAAGTAAAGCCAGCAAAACAATTAAACAGACTGGGAAATCGGGGAACACGACTTTTTCTTCCTTTACCATTGCAATAAAAAGAATGGGTCGACTTGGCCCGGCCCGACTCGGTCGTAAGTGTCTGGGAAAAAGCCCGGCCCAGCGCGTTGCTTTGTTTACTGAATTAAAAAAATGCCCGACCCGGCCCGTGCATAATCATAATCTTGGATACAGTTCCTCGTGTTACACCTGACGCTCCTACAAGAAGCGCACCAATGATAATGCTTTCTTTGAGGTCACTGAGATCTGACATTGTCGACAATTACTCCACAACAGCTGTTTCACCTGAGACTGTGGCACTGCTGGGTGGTAACCAATATCGTACTGCACTCCTTTATATAACTTACATATCTCATATACACATAGGCGGACGTTTACCACGTTTTTGTAGGGCTTTAAATCTTTATTCATTTGAGACATCCTGGGCTCACCCCTAATTTTCTCTCACTCGGGTAGGGAGTCTTGTACTAGTCCGATCTTGACCCACTACCGTAATATTTATTTATTTATGTGGGAAGATACGGCGAGTGTTGTATTTTTTTTTAGGTGTTACTCATTTTATTTATTTCATTTTGTAAAGTCCATCCCATCAATGTTAGTGTCATCAATGCCAATATTGTACCTGTGATTTGCATTCGGCGCATTGCATGTACTCCACTTGCGGTCGGTGTTTCCATTATTTTGATAAACCCCCGTACATAGATCTCAACAATATCATCAGCTCTTCTCTCTCTCTCTCTCTGTCTCTCACATTCAGTATAGCGATTTTTATCTTGCTGTGATCAGCTGTCATCGTTGCCAATTTAAACAAGTTAGTAAAATCATGCAATGCATTGATTATTATACGCTTTCCAACATACCAGAAATCATTACTCAAGTTATTATTCAAGTTATGAGGATAATGGCCGTGGAATAAATCTCGCTCCTGTGCCCTGACCTTTGACCCAATTTCGATGATATGCAACAGAACCGGTTCAGTATACCTCCGGAATCACACGAAAACGTTTTGTCGCAATCAAAGCATTTTTTACGTAATTTATGAGGCATAAGGTCAATGGAATGGATCCCGCTCCTATGTCCTGACCTTTGACCCTATTTCGCACATTTTCAATAAGGTTTGTCCCCAGGTTGTTCCCACCACTTGCTAAAATTTCATCGAGTTATGACGCATAAGGGCGATGGAATGGATCCCGCACCTATGTCCTGACGTTTGACCGCATTTCGTCCATTTTGAATAGGGTTCGTCCTCAGTGGTCCCCTACGTCATACTAAAATTTCATCGAAATCGAACCATTTCTACGCGAGTTATCGTGCAGATGGACAGACAGGCGGACAAAGCTGGAGCATATACGCTTCTTCAACCTGCGGTTGGAAAGCGTAGAAAAGGTTCTAGGGAAAGTAATCAGTCCTGCAATTAGCGGGGCTAGAATCATCCCCCTCCCCCTGCTGCAAGGCAAGCAAGTTCCCCTGGATAATGGACGTTGTTATAAATTCTCTGAACTTTTATTTTTGGTGGTTTATGGAACTTTCTTTTGTATTTCACTATGAACCAAAATCTTATTTCTTCGTGTACTACATGTTTTTAAAAAGCAAAATTGAAATGATGTAGAACGAACGGCCAATAAATTAAAATAATTAACTTCTCGAACTGCTAAATAGGAACAGCCGCGCCTATGATTTTCTGCCAGATTCGTACCAAACTGGTTCCTGCTAAAGGTCAGGAAAGAGAGAAATCCGGAAAGAGGGAACACCATTGGCCACTGGCGATTACTGTGAGCAACACCATTGGCCACTGGCTGCAGGGAAGGGAGATGGCTAGTGCCGTAAGCAAACACAACATCCATGCCTCACCGGGATTCCAACCTGGACTCACCTCAGACGAATGGTCACAAGCCAGTCCTATTTTACGCTTTCCAACCGTAGGTTGAAGAAGCGTATATGCCCCAGCTTTGTCCGTCCGTCCTTCTGTCTGTCCGCAAGATAACTCGCGTAAAAATGGTTTGATTTCGATGAAATTTTAGTAAGTGGCAGGGGACAATCTGGGGACAAACTCCATTGAAAATGGGCGAAATGGGGTCAAAGGTCAGGACATAGGAGCGGGATCCATTCCATTGCCCTTATGCTTCATTACTTTCGTAAAAATGCTTCGATTGCGACAAAACTTTGTCATGTTGTTCCGGATATATACTGAACCATTTCTGTTGAATATCATCAAAATGGGGTCAAAGGTCAGGATACAGGAGCGCAATTTATTCCACAGCCATTATCACCCACAACTTGATTAAAAATGCTTCTATTACCACGAAACTTTAGTATGTTGTTCCAGGGGTATACTTAACCAATTCTGTTTAATATCATCGAAATAGGGTCAATAGTCAGGGCACAGGATCGAGATTTATTCCACAGCCATTATCTTCATAACTTGAGTAATGATTTCTGATATGTTGGAAAGCGTATCATAATCAGTGCATTACATGATTTTACCAGCTATTTTAACTTATTCTCTCTCATTGTTTTATTGTTTACGGTCAGTGGAAGTGTTTATTGGCGGGAATCTGAAGATTTTCGGTATTTGATGGGTAAGGTAGGGGGTTTAGCTGTTGACCACGGTGGGAGAGAATATTAATACCTTCGAGCACTAGCGAAGGAGAATGCGCGATCCAAAATGGAGAAAAAAGAGCCGAAATTCGACATCAAGTTAAAACAACATCAATTACTCTTTGATTTCTTTGCGTGAATCCACAGAAAGGAACCAGAATAATAAACTAAATGATAAATAACTACAAATTTGGAAGATGTGAATTCGTTTATTGGTGTAAATATGACATGGATGTTAAGTCAGATAATTTCCGAAAACTTGAAAATTTCGTCATCCTGGAGCGGGATTCGTGTAGTGGTTAGCGTACTCTGGCGCTATCCGGGAGACACCGGTTCAATTCCCGCTCCAGGACGAAGAAATTTCAAGTTTTCGGATATTATCTGACTTAACATCCATGCCATATTTACACCAATAAACGGATTCACGTCTTTCAACTTTGTATTGCAAAATGGTGTAATTCCGTATTTCATTCATTGATATTCTGGGCCACTGGGCAAGCCACCACTGCTGAAAATGAAGGTTAAATGCCACAATTTTTTAAGGTCCATGATGATAGTTTGCTAATGTCACGATTTGAATTTCGCCAGTCTCTACTGCCCCAGAACAAAAAATAGTTAATTGACAAAAGTATTCAATCGCCACGCAGCAGGAAACAATATTTATTTTTTGTTTGTTTCGGGAGTAACGATCTCCACGAGCCTATAAAGCCCACAAGGAGTCTTTTGTTCCTAATTTAGGGCCACCGGTTCCAAGGAAGAGCCACAACCAGAGCCACGAGACAAACATGCCGCTCATGTTTTATCTGGGATTCGAACCTCAGTGCATGTCAGACAATTTACCAAAACCCGTGTTTCCGACCATTCGGTCATGGAGTCGTCGTTTAACATCGTTTTTCTGAAAACCACACCTCTCGTTGCCAATCTAATGTTGACTAATCTTTTTATTTTAATTCGCCATGTTTCAGCTTTTGCAATAAAAGATAAGGAATGCATGCACATCTACGTAAAATGATTTTTATGTACTGATTAAAGCTAAAGGGAAATTATAGCGATGCGATTTCGTGGAGTCATTTGGCTTATTCGTAGTCAACAATAGATTCGGGTGAATGAAAATGTTTGAGACATTAAGATAAGTAAAGTGCAGACAGTATATAAACTCAATGGGCCACCCCGGTGGCGCAGTGGTCTAAGCGATGGCTTCTGATCGTTCATCCGAAAGGGGTCCGGGTTCGAATCCCGTGAGGCATGGATGTTGTGTTTGTCTTACGGCACTGGCTGTCTCCCTTCCCTGGAATCAGTGACCCTAAATTAGGGACGGGTGACTGCTTATAGCCCATTGAGTTGCTCACGGTGGTCATTAAATCTCCAAAAAAAAAAAAAAAAAAAACCTTAATGGGCCATAGTGGTTAGAGTAACCACCTTCCGACCAGATGATCACGAGAGCGATCAGAGTTAGGTTAAGTTGCTTATGATCACTGAATTTCACCGTGCGTCGGACGGCAAATCCAACCGTCAGCCCCGAAATATTTGAACTCCCGTTACAAATAAAGTTACCTGTCCTGTTCTCTCTCCATAGAAGTGCCCGTTGTGACTCCATAACCTGGCACTCCCAACCATGCCGACTTGTACTTTCAATCTACTACTCCTGCTTCTCTGACCTGTCCACCTTCTCTCGTATCCGAGCCTCTAGGTTCAACCTAACGTAATTTCGTTTCTGATGCGCAGCACAAAGGTCCCACGGGGCAAAGGTAGTTGCGTCCAAACCTTCTCTGTAGGTGTAAACAATTCGAGAAATGCAGGGATGAACAAATTTAGGTTTGGTTGAGTTGCATGACGGAGACTGCGAGTTGTACGAGACTAGAAAAATGGAAAGATGAACCCATGGCAAAAACATGCTTCCGCCTGTGCAAAAAAAAAAAAAAAAAAAAAAAGTGATTGCCCACATCGAGTATAGAGAAAGGATACCTCTCTATCTTTGAGTGAGCCAACCTTTGGTATGAAACAGATATGTGCCATGCCGTGCTACACTAATGCACTAAGAGAACACATGACAACATTCGTTTGTTAGCTAATGTTTGGACATTGTTCACTCACACACACATACAGGCGAATGGTTTTTTCATTCACCCTTCTTCTACAATACGTATTTCTCCTACATACCAGCCTGAATGAAGCTAAACTGACATGATAGTCCTTCTTTTGAAGATCCGACAACCGAGTGCTTAATATTCCCTCAGTAAGATTTCTATGCTCTGTTAGTGCCTCAAAAGTATATTAGTATTTATCGAGCTACTTGTTTCGCAGTTTACTGTGTGTTCTTTGCAGCCTGATATATAAGGTGGCCGGTGGAAGCACAAGATGGCATGTAAAATAATCTTTCCTTTCATAAAAAGGTTTAGTAATTCCACTTTATCATCCTCCGTGCCACTACTAATTCTGACAGAAGGTGAGAAAATTATTTTTGTACTTTTCTTGGGGAGCACGTCTGGAGGACTGTGTTAGCACAACACGGTGTGTGAGATAATGGTCAAATAATAATATGTTTGTAGATTGTAATGTAACGATTACAGTATATACTAACGTTATTTCCCAAAAGCCAGAGAAAACTTAATCCAACGTTAACTTTAGATATATCCTAACGCTAACTTTCCCATAAGGCACAGAGAACTTATCTCACTAAGACCTAAACTTGCCGTAGAAACACGGCTTCACTGTAAATTTGCACTTAAGGCTTACGCATTACTTTAGTTGAACACGGATAGCACTTTTCGTTAGAGCAGAAAGTCTTAATGAACATGTAAGAACTTCACAGTATACTGCCAGAGGTTTGAAAAGGAAGCAACTTACCCTTTTAACTTGTTTATTAGCACTTCACTCAATGCATGCCATCTGACTGGCATACAGTTTGCTATAATTCTCTTAGACCTTGAATAAAATTCGCAGTACGTCTTGAACAAACCACATGTAATTATTCTCTCTGCTCGCAACTGTTAACAAGCTCTTTTTCTATCTTTGTTCTAGTTTTTAACTTGTAATTGCTAATAACTCCGTAGTGGTTGATGATGATAGTAATTAACACGTAATAACCAAATGATAATAATTGTATGCAAATAATTCTTACGATTCGTAAATATGTCTAAGAAACTTTTATTCTTTTCTTCATTTAATTGCCTGCAAATGTTGTCCGTTAGCTGTGCTGTTTCCTAAATGCTCCCCTTAAAACTCCAATTCCTTTTTCTTAAGTCCCGCTTTCGATCATCTCTCGCGCTGTCGTGAAATCTCCTGACCTGCCGGTCCACCTAAGACCTACCCTCGGGCAATCACTTCGTCGTACTCTTCCTGACCACTCGTTTCCTCTGCCTAGAGACAACTGTCCCTCGCCTCCTTCCATTGTCTCCAAAAAATGCCTTAAAGCATATCCTAAGATTCACCGTGAGAAGGAACTACACTGCCCTCGGTAAATCCTAAACCTCAAAGTAAAATGTGAGGGGCTAGTGCATTAGTCGGCACCATTGAAATTGAAACCTGAAAAGCATCAAAGGAGGCGCGATAGAGTTAATCTCCATTCAACACACAAAGTCCAAATGCTAAGCATAGACAAAATGTCGTCTTAGTAAATAACCGTGCATCCGGTGTTTAATGAGGAACTGACTTTGAGAAATTTCTCTTACGCTTTGTGGGGACAAAGGAAAGGGGAGACGAGGTGGAAAAAGGTTGCATTTTGAGATTTTATATGAAATCCTAAAACGTAGTATAAAATCTCTGTAAGAGAACATTCAATAGTATACGACTTTCGCGATGTAGATTTCAATGATTAATGATAATCAATTAGAATAAAAGGTTATTTTAGAATCGTTAATGCAACACATATAAATATTGACTATTATTAAAGTAGCTCACTAAAGATTCCTTAGACATAAATATAGATTGAGGATGTACTAATGAACAGAGCATAGAACACTCACCTGATCTCCTGAAAATAATGCTTTCCTATACGTTAAGAAAACTTTCTTATCTCTCGATTCGAACAGAAGTCATTACTTCTCCAGACCTGTTGTCAGGCTTTCCAAACTCAAATTCATCGGACAGGAATCAGTGGCATTAAGTTTATAAAAACATTTAAAGAGAATAAATCAGAATTTACATAATACGACAGGAAGTAAAAAGGAAAGTTAAATTTGGGTATGCGTCACAGATGATATGAAACTGAATTGCTGTCACGAAAACATTGCTGCTTCATCAAGTGGGAAATGCGAATGACTATACCACGTAAGTTCTTCCAGTAAGACCCCGTGCGATACAAGACGCATGCGCAAACGGAACAGAAAACGTTCTCGGCTGCAAAAGAAACTGCGTAGTTGCTGCCTCCGATGCAATGATGAAGGAACTCCTTTTCGATTGTGTAATTTCCAGAAATTAGCTGCTAAGATTGGAAGCTGGACTGAATTGCATCAACTCCTTAGCATGTGAGGAATACGAATGTTAATAACATCAAGAGACATTCTCTTCACTGACATAACATTCTTTACGGCGTGAGGTATGCGCTGGAAACTAACAGTACGGTTTTCATATTTTTAGTCGAGTGGCAAACGAACGGAGAGCATTTCGACTATCATCGAATGTATGCTTAAATTATCCAACGATTTGACGAGGGAACTCCCTATACAGGAAAAGTAACAACTGCAGAAATACAGGTAGTTGAGGGACAAAGGTAGCAGAACTTACGCCTATAAGAAATATTGCGTTTTCACATTTACTCAGAAACACTGTCGTGGAAGTCGAAATTTCATAGGATCTATATGAAGCATTTAAATCGAACAATGGAATTTCAAAGTTACACTTTCCACGGGCATATCCACTTTTCGTAGATACACTGCTGGCCACCCAAAATGCAACACCAAGAAGGAAGCATCCGATTGGCCTGAAATTTGCAGCATGCGTCGCCCGTGAGAGGACATGCAAACGATTAGCATTGCAGGGCATATGCAAATCATGTGCTCCCGACACGCCACCGAGAAGCACTATAAGAAGGGTGAACAGAAGGCGGGGTGTAAGTAGTGGAAGTGTGTTGTGCTGCCGGACCTGCGCGTGGGAAGCTTCCTGATGCCTCGTCGCAGAATACGGCAGTCATTCCAGCACGTTTCGGAGTTCGACAGAGGACGAATAGGGGCTTATCGCGACAGCGGTTTATCGTACCGAGACATCGGCGCCCGTGTGAGACGACATCCAGCCACAATGAGGCGAGTATGGATTCGGTGGATGCAGGAGGGACGGACGGGCTGACGTGAGCGTTTGCCGCAGCCGCGGCACACCACCGAACGAGAGGACCGGCATGTTGTGCGGCAGGCAATGACGGCTCCTACCGTCACATCACGAACGTTAGCGCAGGAATTAGGGTGCGTTGCGCAACAACCTGTGTCATCACGTACCGTTCGACGTCGTCTGCAGGAGCGGGGACTTGTCGCACGGCGCCTATTGCTCCGATTACAATTGACGTTACACCATCGGCGAGTGCGGCGGCAGTGGGACGTTGAACGCCGCACCTGGACTACGGAATGGCACGACATTGTATTCTCCGACGAATCCCGCTTCTGCCAGCAACACTACGGTGGTCGGATACACGTGTGGCGGCACAGCGGCGAGAGACTGCATGACGCCTGCATTATGCATCGCCATACCGGTCCGTCGCCTGGCGTTATGGTTTGGGGCGCCATTGGATATGACACCCGTACTTCTCTGGTACGCATCGCCGGTACACTCAACAGCCTCTGCCACATCTCCGACGTTTTGGAGCCTGTAGTCCTCCCTGACCTGCAGGACCTGCCAGCGGCTAAGTTTCAAAAGGACAATGCTCTCCCGCACGTGGCACGCATCGTGCAACATTTCTTCACGGCCCACCAGGTGTCACTGTTGCCGTGGCCTGCCTGTTCTCCCGACATGTCGCCCATCGAACACGTCTGGTCGCTGATCGGCAAACGAGTGGCCCGGCAAGCACCACCCGCGGCTACGCCTGATGAACTGTGGCAACGTGCGGAAGCAGCCTGGACCGACATACCCCAAGCCCACATCCAACGCCTCTTTCGTTCGATGCCGCGGCGTGTAGCTGCCGTTATTGCCAGCCATGGGGGCCACAGGAACTATTGATGTCTGTGTGTTCTGCAGGTCGCACGGGCATGTAAGCTCAATCGTTTCATCTTTGTATCTGTTGTTATGTGTCCAGTAAATCTGGCTTTGCTATCTCGTGCCCTTCTTGGTGTTGCATTTTGGGTGGCCAGCAGTGCACAACATTTTTAATTATTACTCATTTATTGTAGATATCAGCGTTGTTAACTAAGAGTCTAATTGAAGAATGAGCTAAATAAACAAAACAATGCAGTCGCTGTGACCGAGTGGTCTAGGGCACTGATTTTTGACCCTTCGTCCGACATAAGCCCAGCTTCGAGTCCCGGGTTAGGCTTTCGAGTTCTGGATTCATATGGCGCTGGCTATGTCCATTCCCTGGAAACAGTGGCTCTAAATTAGGGAGGTGCGACTGCTTAAAGCCACTTGAATTGTCATGGCAGTTAATACAACTCTTAAGCAAAACGGTGTACTTAATTTTGAAAGAAATCAAAGATAAATCGATCAAAAACAACCAATAAAACAGTTATTGCTTTCGAAGAATAGGTACGACGCTAATACAGATCTCAGTACCTGTGACTAACTGGTAAGAAGAGATTTGAACATGAAACGGTAGTTTTTACGGATTATTGCTGCATTAATTCAGATATAGTGCAATGAAACAATAAATAAGTAGCTGAAGACGGTTTGGGGTACATTCTTGGTACACTTCCAAAGCCTTGAGTGGCTGCCAGTTGGCAGAATGGCAATCAGAAGATGAATTGCTTCTCTTCGAGGCAGTGATTAATACCAAACGATCACATTGCTATCGGAGCTACTTCTTTTGTTGCAACTGTTAATCAGTGCTATTACTGATGATCAACAGTGATACAGTTATAAAACAGCTAACAATCCGTTGATTCGAACTCTTTCTTGCCATGATCTTGACTATTCAATGCTAATAATCATGATTGTGTGATTGTAAACAACACACGTATACAACTGTTTTGTTGTCTGGAATTTATCGGCTTTTTGATGTTACGCGTCTTTCCCCACAGAAGTAAAGTAAATCAAATGCAAAAAAAATCTGATGTAACGAAAATAGGTAACGGAAAGAGCCAAAACCATTATTGAAATCTGTTTTTTTAATGCTGTCCGATGAAGTGGTGCAACAATAGTTAATTTCAGTTATACTCAACAATATGTTTTACTAAACTATCATCGAACATTTCATTACGTTTTCATCCCAGAGGGGTACAGCTGATGAAACAACACTCATGGAAGTAAGGTAAGGAAGAATGAAGGTCCGTGCACACCTGAACGGAGACATACAGATCAGCCCACTCTGGGCAGTCGAATGCAAATGGTAAACAAAACTAAAAATTAGCCTTAATACGTTCAACTTGAATGTAAGAATTGAATGCACTATACCTTTATAGTTAAATCAAAATTAAAATAAGACTTCCTGATGGTAGATATCACACAGAGAGTGCAAAAATCTCGGAAGAACGAAGGGACAGCAGGCAGAGAGAGCCAATGCCGTAAGTGAAACACTACATCCATGCCTCACCGGGATTCGTATCCGGACCCAACTCGGACGAATGATCAGAATGAATTTATATGTACCATAGTGATTTGGTATAATATTTGAAAATAATAATCGAAGCATTTATATCAGCCATAATGGAAATGAAGAAAATTATGAAAATCTAAAAAATCTGAAGCATTTATCTAAAATCTGAAGCATTTATATCGGCCATAATAGAAATGAAGAATATTATTACAGTATTTAAAAGAATATGGAAAGGCTGACAGTTTTATATGCATGCTAGCTGGAGATAAAGCAATCATCAACTCTGTAGTACTTCGACTCCTCATCCTGTCCGCAAACTCCACCGTTCGCCCCCCTCGTTTTTTTTTTTTTTTTTTTTTTTTGTTTCTTTTTTTAGTTTGAGAGTTAAAAGATCATCGTGAGCAACTTAATGGTGTTCCACCCCGGTGGCGCGCAGTGGTCTAAGCGATGGCTTCTGATCATTCGTCCGAGATGGGTCCGTGTTCGAATCTCCGTGTGGCATGGATGTTGTGTTTGTCTTATGTCTCTGGCTCTTTCCCTTCCCTGGAATCAGTGGCTCTAAATTTGGAACGGCGACTGCTTATAGCCCATTGAGTTGCTCACGGTGGTCGTTAGACCTACAATCAAAAATAAATAAATAAATTTGGACGGCGACTGCTGGCTGTCCAAATTAGAGCGTTTAGGGTCAATGGTTCCAGGGAAGAGAGAGAACCAGTGCCGTAAGACAAGCACAACATCCATGCCTCACCGGGATTGGAACCCGGATCCACTTGGACGAACAGCCATACGTCAACGTTTAGACCACTGCGTTACCGGCATGGGCGCCGACAGGGGTGTCACAGGGGTCACTTGAACCCCCTTTAGAATTATTTTTCCTTTTATTTATTATTTTAATTTGTTTTAATTTTACTTATTACTTTTTTTTTTTTACACTCACAGAACTGGACCACAAGGAAAGATGGAGTTTAGAGCGTTTAATTTAATATCCCAATTTTATTGGAAATTTGGAATTGGAAAACGATAACGTGAAAGCGGAAAACCTAGCAAACCGTAAGGTAGTACGCCCAAACAAGTTCCGCTCAGGGTGGTGTGTGCTATACTTAAAAGTCTTGGTGTGGCCCTGCTCGACACTGTTCATTATTTTGAAAACAATTATCAATGTATATGATAATACATGACTATTACTATAATACACTTTCTTAAAGAGCAGCATCAATTAATACACTGCTGGACAATTGCTAAGGACGGATCATAAACGGCTATATAGCGCATAAAAAAGTAAGTGTGGTTGGATGCCAAGTGAAATAAAATAATGTCAGAATTCCAGGACATTACAAGAAAGACAATTTATTGTGCTCTGAAATCCAGAAGGCTTTGGAACGTGTTCAAGGGACAAACAGGCCATTTTGTGCAGAATACGTAAACGTGAAAAAAATGCAATTACCGTCCGCAGGCGTTCCGGCGTAAGATGTCAATACGGGATATGGCCACCATGGAGGGCGATGCAAGATTCCACACGTGGTGTCATGCTTTGCACAACATTACCAAGCAGCTGTTGGGGTAATTTATCCCATTCCTCTGTCAGTGCACGGATGAGGGTGTCCTTGTTTATTGGAGGGCATTGGCGACCAGCAAGACTCCTCCCCAAAGCATCCCACACATTTTCAATGGGATTCAGATCTGGAGAACGTGCTGGCCATACGAGGCGTTGAATATCCTCGCTCTCAAGACACTCCTGGACAGCGACTGTTCGATGACATTTTGAGTTGTCGTCTATGAAAATGAATCTATCACCGACAGCACCACGGAACATGCGAACATGAGGTAGCAGAACATCATTAATGTATCGTTGGCCAGTCATAATCCCAGTTGGAAGCACATAGCGGGATGTACGGTCATTAATCATGATGCCAGCCCATACCATGACACTACATGTCGGATATCGGTCCCTTTCCTGTATGTTTGCTGGACAATATGCAGTACCACTATCACGCCAGATCAGTTGTCGTCGACAATCAGACGATAGACTGTATCTACTCTCATCTGAGAAGAGGACAGCAGACCAGTCGTTATCAGTCCAATTGCGATGTTGATGGCACCATTCCAAACGGGCGGTACGGTGACGTCTGGACAATGGGATGCACAAAACAGGACGGCGGGCGTATAGTCCTCCTTCATGCAAACGTCTGGGGACAGTTTTTCGGGAGATCCGCTTGCCAATAGCAGCCATAAACTGATTTGCTATCTCACTAGCTGTGCTGCGCAGGTGTCTTTTTGTTGATAGCACTATGTACCGATCTTTTGCAGGTGTCGTACTGCGAACACGTCCTCCCCGTGACGTTTGCTACACTCTCCATTTGTTTGAAATGATTTCCAAAGCCTTGAAACAACACTGTGGCTGACGTCGAACTCCCTGGCAACATCTGTTATTTTTCGCCCTTCTTCAATCTTGCCAATAATACGGCCACGCGTCAAATCATCTAGGTGATGTCGGGAAGACATACTGAAAATTGCAAATTCGTCAACTGATTCTTTCCCTTTCAACTTTGCGTTTGAACAACAACGGTCAATACGCGTCAAATCCTTTATATCTCTTATCAGCGCTATGACGTCACGAAAAAGTTCGGCAATCCAAAATTTGCATACGCACAACGCGTCTTACTGTATCCCGCACTTATGCTAATTTCCACATTTTCCTGCCTTGCATTTTATGGTTGCTATCGTTGCTATTGTCATCCGTCCTTAGCAATTGTCCGGCAGTGTAATAATAATAATAGTAGTAGTAGTGTTCTAGTGTAGTAAGTAAGTAAGTAGTAGTAATAGTAATAGTATTAATCTTTCATTTTCACGAATTACCGTTTTCTACATATTAGCCAATCCTTAATTAATTACACTTGATCCCCCTTGAAAAATTTCCTGCAGGCGCCCATGGCCACCGGGAAGACTAAAACCCGCGTTCTACAAAATCCAAGGAACCGTCTTGGCTCTAACTTTCCCTAAACCTGTGCAACAAAATTAAGGAAAGTCTACTGTTCATGTAGCTTTGATCTTCACGGGTGACGCTAATCCTTGAAACATTAAAAAAAAAAAAAAAAAAAGAAGAATTCTGCTCTCTCAGAAATCTACCACTCTGGATATGGGACAAGGGTTCCTCTGCGTAAACACACCCTGCTTCTAGGACGCGTTCTTATCTCACCTACCTATCCTCTAAGTGATCATTTTCTGGGTCCTTTCTGGTGTGTTGATATCCATTTAAAGTCTGTGATCTAACGTCAGTCTGTTTCTCTAGGGCAGTTGTCTGATATTTTGCTGTCTTCATGTGTGTGAATGATGTCTGTAATTACTGTATTTTACCTGACACATATCTTTTTTTTTTCTTTTTGGCTTTCCTGGATCATGCTTCTTCCCTTGTTCCTTTGAATTCTGCAGTGTTTACATATTTTTGTGTGTGTGTCGGCCACTTTGAGTTGTATAGTGTTAGCGTATCTTTCTGAGTGTAAGGCATAGTTCAAGTTTTTGATCCGTTAAATGCATTCCTTTTCTACCACAGCGGTATTTGGCAAATGACGCCTTAATATCACATTTCTGCCTGATGCACTTCAACGAAGTTTCACATTGTCACCTTAGTGGCGCAGTGGTCTAAGGGGCTGGCTTCTGATGACCATTCATACAAGATGGGGTCTGGGTTCGAATGTGAGGCATGGATAGTGTGTTTGTATTACGGCGCTGGTTCTCTCCTTTCCCTGGAACCAATGACCCTAAATTAGGGACGGGCAACTGCTTATAGCCTATCAAGTCGCTCACGGTGGTCGTTAAACTTCAAAAAAAAAAAAAAAAAGGAACATGTATACATGAAGTTTACATGTTTCGTCAACAGGCACAGAACGTAAATTCGAACTATCAGAGTATAAAATTAAAATTACCCATTAATACAAATTAATGATTGCCTACAAACTTTCTCTATCTCTGTCATTCCACTGCAATATTTTCTGCCTCTCAGAAAGCATTAACTCTTTCTCTAATGACTAATGCTACACCATCAATATTCTAGGACTTTTACTTGGTGTGCAACAAACTATCTGTATTTTAATATAACACCTGCTGTGGCATTTAGCGACTTTTTAAAAGTAGCTGCTACAACTACATTCTTGAAAAAGTAGCTTGTATACAGCTACGATTACTTTTTCTGAAAAGTAGCTAGCTCTACTCTTGTTTTCAGACAAGAAGAGACTTTCGCTATTCTTAGCTACCTTTTTACCTTTAGGAACAAATTATTAGCAGGGTCTTTATATGCGCTTTCTTTCATATAGCATTAAGAGCTAAATACCGAGACAAATTGCACAAATAATTTAACATTGCCCCTGGGGGAAGAAGTTAACGACTACCATTGGCAGCTCCAAGCCCATACCCAATTTAGGGCCACTGGTTTCAGGAGAAAAAAAAAAAAAAAAAAAAACCCAGTGCCATTGGGCAAAGACACCACACATGCTTCATCGGGACTTGAACCCAACTCAGACGAATGGTCAAAAGCCAACTCCTCAGGCCAGCAGTCCAGCAATGCATCTCACCCAGTTCTAAAAGCCGCATTGAAAAAAGCCAGATTTGTCGTATGACCAACATTCATCTTAGCGCAAATGGCTTTATACAGCTCATTTGACACTTTCTCTATTTTGTTAAATCTGGTGTATAATTTTTCACCAAGTTTTTCCTGAATCATTACCGATACACAGACATTTGGTGGAAAAAATAATGGAAATTCCTTCTGTCAAAGTACTTATTTCACGTAGTAGCTCACTTAATCATAGAGTATATTAATATGTATTGACGCAATATTTTTGTGTTTCTTTCAGGCAATACTGCACAAAAATCTTCAGATTCTGTTTTTGTTAAAATATGTGAGTATACTGTATATCTGTTTTTAAATTTTCACCTGTCAACAGATCTTTTTTTTTTCTGCCATTTTGTGCAGTTTCCATGAGAACGGAAAATTTCCAGAAAATTGGCGCTAAGAATAGAGGGCATAGAAGCAACAAGGGATAAAAAAAAAAAAAAAAAAGAAAGGCGGCACTGCGATTGAATACGCTAATGAATTATTCCAATGCGTTGTGTTGGTGCGTGTTTGCCGTTTTCGTGTCGTTGGATGGGAAATGCTCGAGAAAAGGTAAAGGATTAATAACTTCAACGCCAAAGTAGAGGAATTTGCACCGCCATAGGATTCGCTGAGAGATATAAGCATTGGTTGGTGTTTGCTGGGGCAGCGTGAGACGCCGGAAGTGCGAAGTCCAGAGTAGGCAGGATACTTTGCTTGATCCAGCTAAAACGGCTAGCTGGTTTCGGCGCTCAGCATCGGAATGGAAAGAGCTTTGATCTCACCCCAAGAGTGGAGTAGAGTCCGGGATAATAAGACCGTGGAGAAGGAATAAGCTTAAGTTTGTCCACTCGCGGGCGAAACGAAAAGAACAGAATCCGAAACTTGTTCTTGGAGCAACAACTAAATTTCTCGAGAAAATTAGTTAGTTTCGAAACAAACAAACAAACAAAAGGCAATAACAGTGTCCTACCACAGAAAAAACGAATCAAAATACGTCCCATGGCTCCCGCGCGATATTAGGCTGATCAATTCTTGTGCAACATGACAAAAGAGAAGCGATGAGTGTTGCAACTTCCGAGGGCCAAGGATATAAGCCGCAGCTTCTTTAGAGGTGATGAATAATCATGTCTTTGATTTTTTCCGTTATGAGATGTTTTCTGCACACTTTGTTATTTTTCGTATCACACATTCCAGCTGCAAGTGGACGAAAGTACCATTTCTATTTGTAGATATTTTACCGATTGTGTAGCTGCGGCGACGCCAGCCGCACAGAAGGGGGGGGTAAGCATGATGGGTGGGTCACAGATTTTGAACTGTTTGGCAGAAATGTTATCAAAATGTCCCGTTCATGTGCATTTTACGAGACGCTGATAATGTTATCCGTACTTAAAAAAAAGTTTTTAAGTGAATACTGTACGTAGTATTAATTCAATGTATGTAGTATGGAAACGCGTTGGCAGAGTGGTCTAAACGCTGGCTTATGACTATTCGTCCGAGAAGGATCCGTGTTTGAATCCCGATGTGGCATGGTTATTGTGTTTGTCTCACGGCACTGGCTCTCTCTCTTCCCTGGAATCAGTGATCCTAATTTATTTATTTTTTTGATTGGAGGTTTAACGACCACCGTGAGCAACTCAATGGGCTATAAGCAGTCGCCCGTCCCTAATTTAGGGCCACTGGTTCCAGGGAAGGGAGAGAGCCAGTGCCGTAAGACAAGCACAACATCCATGCCTCACCGGGATTGGAACCCGGATCCACTTGGACGAACAGCCATACGTCAACGTTTAGACCACTGCGTTACCGGCATGGGCGCCGACAGGGGGGTCACAGGGGTCACTTGAACCCCCTTTAGAATTATTTTTCCTTTTATTTATTATTTTAATTTGTTTTAATTTTACTTATTACTTTTTTTTTACACTCACAGAACTGGACCACAAGGAAAGATGGAGTTTAGAGCGTTTAATTTAATATCCCAATTTTATTGGAAATTTGGAATTGGAAAACGATAACGTGAAAGCGGAAAACCTAGCAAACCGTAAGGTAGTACGCCCAAACAAGTTCCGCTCAGGGTGGTGTGTGCTATACTTAAAAGTCTTGGTGTGGCCCTGCTCGACACTGTTCATTATTTTGAAAACAATTATCAATGTATATGATAATACATGACTATTACTATAATACACTTTCTTAAAGAGCAGCATCAATTAATACTGTAATAATAATAATAGTAGTAGTAGTGTTCTAGTGTAATAAGTAAGTAAGTAGTAGTAATAGTAATAGTATTAATCTTTCATTTTCACGAATTACCGTTTTCTACATATTAGCCAATCCTTAATTAATTACACTTGACCCCCCTTGAAAAATTTCCTGCAGGCGCCCATGGCCACCGGGAAGACTAAAACCCGCGTTCTACAAAATCCAAGGAACCGTCTTGGCTCTAACTTTCCCTAAACCTGTGCAACAAAATTAAGGAAAGTCTACTGTTCATGTAGCTTTGATCTTCACGGGTGACGCTAATCCTTGAAACATTAAAAAAAAAAAAAAAAAAAAGAAGAATTCTGCTCTCTCAGAAATTTACCACTCTGGATATGGGACAAGGGTTCCTCTGCGTAAACACACCCTGCTTCTAGGACGCGTTCTTATCTCACCTACCTATCCTCTAAGTGATCATTTTCTGGGTCCTTTCTGGTGTGTTGATATCCATTTAAAGTCTGTGATCTAACGTCAGTCTGTTTCTCTAGGGCAGTTGTCTGATATTTTGCTGTCTTCATGTGTGTGAATGATGTCTGTAATTACTGTATTTTACCTGACACATATCTTTTTTTTTCTTTTTGGCTTTCCTGGATCATGCTTCTTCCCTTGTTCCTTTGAATTCTGCAGTGTTTACATATTTTTGTGTGTGTGTCGGCCACTTTGAGTTGTATAGTGTTAGCGTATCTTTCTGAGTGTAAGGCATAGTTCAAGTTTTTGATCCGTTAAATGCATTCCTTTTCTACCACAGCGGTATTTGGCAAATGACGCCTTAATATCACATTTCTGCCTGATGCACTTCAACGAAGTTTCACATTGTCACCTTAGTGGCGCAGTGGTCTAAGGGGCTGGCTTCTGATGACCATTCATACAAGATGGGGTCTGGGTTCGAATGTGAGGCATGGATAGTGTGTTTGTATTACGGCGCTGGTTCTCTCCTTTCCCTGGAACCAATGACCCTAAATTAGGGACGGGCAACTGCTTATAGCCTATCAAGTCGCTCACGGTGGTCGTTAAACTTCAAAAAAAAAAAAAAAAAAAAGGAACATGTATACATGAAGTTTACATGTTTCGTCAACAGGCACAGAACGTAAATTCGAACTATCAGAGTATAAAATTAAAATTACCCATTAATACAAATTAATGATTGCCTACAAACTTTCTCTATCTCTGTCATTCCACTGCAATATTTTCTGCCTCTCAGAAAGCATTAACTCTTTCTCTAATGACTAATGCTACACCATCAATATTCTAGGACTTTTACTTGGTGTGCAACAAACTATCTGTATTTTAATATAACACCTGCTGTGGCATTTAGCGACTTTTTAAAAGTAGCTGCTACAACTACATTCTTGAAAAAGTAGCTTGTATGCAGCTACGATTACTTTTTCTAAAAAGTAGCTAGCTCTACTCTTGTTTTCAGACAAGAAGAGACTTTCGCTATTCTTAGCTACCTTTTTACCTTTAGGAACAAATTATTAGCAGGGTCTTTATATGCGCTTTCTTTCATATAGCATTAAGAGCTAAATACCGAGACAAATTGCACAAATAATTTAACATTGCCCCTGGGGGAAGAAGTTAACGACTACCATTGGCAGCTCCAAGCCCATACCCAATTTAGGGCCACTGGTTTCAGGAGAAAAAAAAAAAAAAAAAAAAAACCCAGTGCCATTGGGCAAAGACACCACACATGCTTCATCGGGACTTGAACCCAACTCAGACGAATGGTCAAAAGCCAACTCCTCAGGCCAGCAGTCCAGCAATGCATCTCACCCAGTTCTAAAAGCCGCATTGAAAAAAGCCAGATTTGTCGTATGACCAACATTCATCTTAGCGCAAATGGCTTTATACAGCTCATTTGATACTTTCTCTATTTTGTTAAATCTGGTGTATAATTTTTCACCAAGTTTTTCCTGAATCATTACCGATACACAGACATTTGGTGGAAAAAATAATGGAAATTCCTTCTGTCAAAGTACTTATTTCACGTAGTAGCTCACTTAATCATACAGTATATTAATATGTATTGACGCAATATTTTTGTGTTTCTTTCAGGCAATACTGCACAAAAATCTTCAGATTCTGTTTTTGTTAAAATATGTGAGTATACTGTATATCTGTTTTTAAATTTTCACCTGTCAACAGATCTTTTTTTTTCTGCCATTTTGTGCAGTTTCCATGAGAACGGAAAATTTCCAGAAAATTGGCGCTAAGAATAGAGGGCATAGAAGCAACAAGGGATAAAAAAAAAAAAAAAAAAAGAAAAAAACTCTTCTAAACACATTAACAATGTGTACTACCCGACTGAAAAAAGCGGCACTGCGATTGAATACGCTAATGAATTATTCAAATGCGTTGTGTTGGCGCGTGTTTGCCGTTTTCGTGTCGTTGGATGGGAAATGCTCGAGAAAAGGTAAAGGATTAATAACTTCAACGCCAAAGTAGAGGAATTTGCACCGCCATAGGATTCGCTGAGAGATATAAGCATTGGTTGGTGTTTGCTGGGGCAGCGTGAGACGCCGGAAGTGCGAAGTCCAGAGTAGGCAGGATACTTTGCTTGATCCAGCTAAAACGGCTAGCTGGTTTCGGCGCTCAGCATCGGAATGGAAAGAGCTTTGATCTCACCCCAAGAGTGGAGTAGAGTCCGGGATAATAAGATCGTGGAGAAGGAATAAGCTTAAGTTTGTCCACTCGCGGGCGAAACGAAAAGAACAGAATCCGAAACTTGTTCTTGGAGCAACAACTAAATTTCTCGAGAAAATTAGTTAGTTTCGAAACAAACAAACAAACAAACAAAAGGCAATAACAGTGTCCTACCACAGAGAAAACGAATCAAAATACGTCCCATGGCTCCCGCGCGATATTAGGCTGATCAATTCTTGTGCAACATGACAAAAGAGAAGCGATGAGTGTTGCAACTTCCGAGGGCCAAGGATATAAGCCGCAGCTTCTTTAGAGGTGATGAATAATCATGTCTTTGATTTTTTTCCGTTATGAGATGTTTTCTGCACACTTTGTTATTTTTCGTATCACACATTTCAGCTGCAAGTGGACGAAAGTACCATTTCTATTTGTAGATATTTTACCGATTGTGTAGCTGCGGCGACGCCAGCCGCACAGAGGGGGGGTAAGCATGATGGGTGGGTCACAGATTTTGAACTGTTTGGCAGAAATGTTATCAAAATGTCCCGTTCATGTGCATTTTACGAGACGCTGATAATGTTATCCGTACTTAAAAAAAGTTTTTAAGTGAATACTGTACGTAGTATTAATTCAATGTATGTAGTATGGAAACGCGTTGGCAGAGTGGTCTAAACGCTGGCTTATGACTATTCGTCCGAGAAGGATCCGTGTTTGAATCCCGATGTGGCATGGTTATTGTGTTTGTCTCACGGCACTGGCTCTCTCTCTTCCCCTGGAATCAGTGATCCTAATTTATTTATTTTTTTGATTGGAGGTTTAACGACCACCGTGAGCAACTCAATGGGCTATAAGCAGTCGCCCGTCCCTAATTTAGGGTCACTGGTTCCAGGGAAGGGAGAGAGCCAGTGCCGTAAGACAAACACAACATCCATACCTCACGGGGATTCGAACCCGGATCCCTTTCGGACGAATTATCAGAGGCCATCGCTTAGACCACTGCGTCACTGGGGTGGCGACCCTAAATTAGGGACTGGCGACTGCTTATAATCCCATTGAGTTTCTCACAGTGGTCATTAAACTCCCAATCACACACACACAAGGGAAAAAAGGGAATCACGCATACGAACCTTCACGGCAAGTTACTATGTCTTTGCAATTCTAGCTTACTTAGGTCCGTTTTTGTTTTTTGTTTTTTTTACTTTCATGAAGCTGTTATGGATTTTAGTTTGTAACCTGACTAGGTATATCTCACTCTCTTTGTCCCTCTCTCTCTATCTATGTCGCTCTCTCTCTTTCTGTGTGTGTGCGTGTGTGTGTGTGTCTCTCTCTCTTTATCTGTGTCTCTCTCTCTTTATCTGTGTGTGTCTCTCTCTCTTTATCTGTGTGTGTCTCTCTCTCTTTATCTGTGTCTCTCTCTCTTTATCTGTGTGTGTCTCTCTCTCGATCTGTGTGTGTCTCTCTCTCTCTCTGTCTCTCTTTCTCTTTGTCTCTCTTTCTCTCTGTCTCTCACTCACCGTTTCAAACTATAATTACAAAAATGGTGTGTTTCCACTACTCTCTTAGAAATTCATTTAGAGGATTTCCTCCTTTTCCCATAAGTAGAAACACTAAACTTAACAAATAATTCATTTTTCATACACTCACGGACAACGAAATTTGCGCACCTAGAAGAAAACATGCCACAACCGCGTTACTTTGCAAATAGCTAGAGTGCGTGATGGTATGCAAATGATCCACGTTTGGTGAGAGTGCTCATGACCGCACACCTTGTGATGGCGCTGCAAGCACGAATCGGCAGTCTGATAAACCGGCGTGTAGTCGATGCCCCATGAAAGCGAAAAGCACCGGCCGACGCAAGCAAGAGTACAGAGTGACAAGAATGCCGTGCACGCCAGAGACGTCGATTTCCGCAACTTACGGACTTTGAAAGAGGCCGGATCATCGGGTTGAAAACCGCAGGGTGGTCGGCGAGCCGTATAACCTGCTACATGGATCGTTCAGACCATACCGTTCGACTGTGTTGGGAGCAGTGGACACGTGACAACACTGTCACACTGCGGAGCCGCTCCGGACGGACTAGGAGGATCACCGGCACAGAAGATCGACGGATTTTGTTCCAGGCTTGAACGGATCAGGCAGATGTAGCGGCTCCTGTGTATCCACGAAACCATTTCCCGACGCCGGAAGCGAATCTGCGATCCCAGGGCCCCTTACGTGTGCTGCCATTAACAACTGAACATCGCGGCTCCGTTTCAGTAGTGCCAGGCTAGAGGAACGTGGAACGCCGCAAACTGGCGACGTGTGGTGTTTAGCGATGAGTGCTGCTTCGTTTTGGAGACAGATTATCACCGTGTATAGGTGTGAAGGTCCCCGGGTCAATGGCACAATCCCAACCTTGCTATCGAGCGCCACACCTCCCCCACTGCAGGTATTATGGTCTGGGGAGCCATTGCCTATGATAGCCGATCATCTGTAGTAGTTGTACGTCGATAATTGATGGGCCTGCGGTATGCGGGTGAGATCATACGGCCCCATTGTAACGTACCAGGAGATGTGACGTACCTGCCCGCAGGACGCACACGACATAAAGGCAGATAGGAATCAGAATAAAACGTCCGCGTAGCTCAATTGGTAGAGTGACTTATTCCGGAATGAGGGGATCCTGGTTCGAATCCTGGCGTGGACAGAAATGACGGAGAAATTTACTTCATTATACCATGTGCTCCCATTCCTGGCCGGGATTCCAGGTGCGCTATACCAGGAGGATGATGCCTGCGCGAACATGGCTCGGGTTGCCCAGGACTGCCTACGTCATGTCCAGGCACTTCCATGGCCTGTCTGCTCCCCGACATGTCCCCTATCAAGCATGTATGGAACTAGTTGAAACGCCAACTTCTGCTGTGCCGCACTATGCGAGATTTGGAGCACACCGTCCAACACGTGTAGGCCAGTCTGCCGCAGGACAACATCAGGAGTCTGTTCGCCTCCATGCCGGACTGTATTGCGGCATGTATCGCCGCACGAGGAGATGCGACGCACTATTGAAGATGACCAGACTGCGTGCCAAAGATCCCTCTGTAATTGTCCTGCAGGTCTGTTTTTGCCATCATGTGTATCATTCATCTGTATCATTACGTCCATAAAATTTCAGTTCAATCTGATGTTTCCTTCTTGGTGCACAAATTTCATTGTCCGTGAGTGTAACAAGGAATCTCTCTCTCTCTCTCTCTCTCTCTCTCTCTCTCTCTCTCTCATCGTCTTAAACCATAATTACATAAATAGTGTGTTTCCGCTACTTTCTTAGAAATTCATTCAGAGGACTCCTCTATTTCCCATAAATACAAACACCAAACTTTACAAAGAATTAATTTTACATAACAAAATTTCAGTGAATCCGAGAAATACACATAAATTCATTCAAGTCTCCTAGAATCTTAGATGGTTGCACCTGCCATACGTTCCAACTTCCTAAACATTTTTTTTTTCCAGGGAAGAGGACTAAACGGTGGGCTCAAAGAAAAAATATACGTCGGGCCTGTTGTGTGGAAAACTGGCTGATTTCTTCTTTTCGTATAATTGGTTCAATACACACTATGGAATATTGCTTACAACGTTCATTTGTGCTTTCCAACCGTAGGTTGAAGAAGCGTATAAGCTCCAGCGTTGTCCGTCCGTCTGTCTGTCTGTCTGTCCGCACGATAACTCGCGTAAAAATGGTTCGGTTTCGATGAAATCTTAGTATGTGGTAGGGGACCACATGGGGACGACTGAAAACGGGTGAAATGGAGTCAAAGGTCGGGACAAGGGGGCGGGATCCATTC
This sequence comes from Macrothele yani, assembly GCA_039090855.1. Lineage (NCBI taxonomy): Eukaryota > Metazoa > Arthropoda > Arachnida > Araneae > Macrothelidae > Macrothele > Macrothele yani. Next base: position 34,509,038 of record CM077024.1, on the reverse strand, counting down.
CATCGCCCTTATGCGTCATAAGTTACGTAAAAACGCTTCGATTGCAACAGAACTGTAGTATGTTGTTCCGGAGGTATACTGAACCGGTTCTGTTAAATATCATCGAAATGGGGTCAAAGGTCAGGGCACAGGAGCGAGATTTATTCCACATCCATTTATTATCCTCATAACTTGAGTAATGATTTCTGGTATGTTGGAAAGCGTATCGTAATCAATACATTGCATGATTTCACTAACTTGTTTTGATTTGTGTTCAGATTTTCTCTAGGAAGCGCAAATGAACTCTCTCTGCTTCCCTGAATTTTTTCGTGCAAAACTCTTCTGTGAATTATTTTTTTCGTGTCTCAAATGATTCATATGTGCCCATTACCCGAGAATTTGGTGTCATCGTTCTTGCTATTTATTTATGCATTTTGAGCAGTCCCTCTCATGCAAAATCTCGAGCAACAAAATTTGGAATGAGAAGTTATTAGTTAATTCTCAAAATATATTAAATAAAAACATAATAAAAACGGAGTTTTTTTATATCGTGGTTTCGAGGAATTCAGGCCAGTCGTACCGATACGCTTCTGCTGTTTTGCGATTATTTACCACATGCAGCTGTTTTCATGGATGGATTCAGTATTTTATAATTTTCTCTCTAATGAGATGACAGTTTTCACATCCTCCTTGACCTTCAAGCAAATGGTTTCAGAACTGGAGCAAAGAATTCTTCATAACCTTGTCTCGATTCGAGATCAGGAACCCCGTAAATAAGCTCCAGACTCATTACCGTAAATGAGGCACGTTCATATTTCACGATGAGGTCGCCGTGTGTGTCATCTTGACAAATACGGCAGCTATAATTTTCCCGGGGTCAAGCCATTGTTCCGAGTGGACACGCCACATGTGCTTTGACGCTGTTACCAGCAGTATAAAACTCTCAAGTGTCATAAAAGCGTACTTTATTATCATTATTGACTTGTGACCTTCATCTTAATGGGAATCAAACAGGAAATAAATAAAGTGCGTGAAGATAAATCATTCATTATGCTACGTTGTTATGTTTAATTAGGTTGTTGTTCCAAAAGTAAGATGCTCAGAACCTAATACATGCGTTTTCGGATAGGATAGTTGACATAATATTTGGTTAAATTAAGCAACTTTTATTTGGAACGTTATAGTTACAATTGATTTTCCAGCCGAAGTTTTAGTTGGCGAGCTTTACAGCAGAAATCACTATAATTCAGCTTTTAACTATCAGCTACTTTGTTATCTGACTTTCTGGAACATTCAAAAATTCCAAATAAAAGTCGTTTCTATTTTTGGTTTTCCTTTTCTTATTTTATTTCTTCTGTGATGCAATAATTGCCACCAGTCACGTAACCAACATTTTATTTTGGAGAGGAGGGATCCGAGAGCCTATCTCTCTCTCTCTCTCTCTCACACACACACACACACACACACACACACAGGCGCCAACTTTTGAAAAATATTCGGCGGGCTCAAAGACTTGAGTTACGATTTACAAAAAAAGAGGATACAAAAAAAAAGAAGCACCACGTGTGAAAATAAGTTATTTATTTTTTTTAGACTTCTTTTGAGAACTCAGAAAAGAGGTTGGGTTTCCAACGAGGAGAACCGACAATGGTTCATGTTGCTTCGAATCGCCTAAGTATTGTAAATTATGTGTAAATAATTATATTTGAACTCAAAACTGATCAAATGGATTTTTGAAACTCTTTTAGCCTTACTTGAAAGATACATTCTATACTTATGTTTTCCATAACACAAGACTAAATATTTTCATAAAGTAATTTCTCTAAAAAATTCTAATATAGTCGTACATAATACAATAGTAATTGTAACAAGTAAGTAAAATCATGCAATGCATTGATTATGATACGCTTTCCAACATACCAGAAATTATTACTCAAGTTATGAGGATAATGGCTGTGGAATAAATCTCGCTCCTGTGTCCTGACCTTTGACCCCATTTCGATGATATTCAACAGAACCGGTTCAGTACACCTCAAGAATAACATACTAAAGTTTTGTCGCAATAGAAGCAGTTTTACGCAAGTTATGAGAATAATGGCTGTGGAATAAATCTTGCTTTTGTGCAATGACCTTTGACCCCATTTCGTTGATATTCAACAGAACCGGTTCACTATACCTCCGGAACAACATGATAACGTTTTGTCGCAATCGAAACATTTTTTGGTAAGTTATGATGCACAAGGGCAATGGAATGGATCGTACTCCAGTGTCCTGAACTTTGACCCCATTTCGCCCATTTTCAATAGGGTTTGTCCCCAGTGGCTCCCTACCACATACTAAAATTTCATCGAAATCGAACCATTTTTACGCAAGTTATGACGCATAAGGGCAATGGAACAAATCCCGCTCTTATGACCTGCCTGACCTTTGACCCCATTTCGCCCATTTTTAATAGGGTTCGTGCCCAGGTGGTTCCCTACCACATACTAAAATATCATCGAAATCGAACCATATTTGCGCATGTTATGACGCATAAAGGCAATGAAATGGATCCCGCTTTTATGTCCTGACCTTTGACCCCATTCCACCCATTTTTTATAGGTTTCGTTCCCAGGTGGTTCTTCACCACATACCATAATTTCATCGAAATCGAACCATTTGTACGCAAGTTATGACGCATAAGGGCAATGGAATAAATCCCGTTCTTATGCCCTGCCTGACCTTTGACCCCAATTTGCCAATTTTCAATACGGTTCGTGCCCAGGTAGTTCCCTACCACATACTAAAATTTCATCGAAATCGAACCATATTTACGCATGTTATGACGCACAAAGGCAATGAAATGGATCCCTCTCTTATGGCGTGACCTTTGAACCCACTTCACCCATTTTTAATAGGGTTCAACCCCTGGTGATCCCCTACCACATACTGAAATTTCATCGAAATCGAACCATTTTTACGTGAGTTATCGTGCCGACAGACGGACGGACGGACAGACGGAAGGAAAAAGCTGGAGCATATACGCTTCTTCAACCTACGGTTGGAAAGCGTAAATAAAACACGGCAAAGTATTGGGTGGGCTCAGGCCCCTCGGGCTCATATAAGTTGGCGCCCATGCGCACACACACACACACTATCATCATCATCATTGTCCACGGTTATTGTCACTGCTAGATGAAGGTTTCCCTAAGTTTCTTCTTTAACGGTTTGTCTTCAGCCAGTTCCCTCCATGTCACTTCGGCATGCTTTCGAATTTCAGCCACCCATCTCCCACGTAGTCTTCTTTTCTTTCTTTTTCTTCTTTTCCTCGGTATCCAGTATAAAATTTCCGTTGTCCATCGGTGGTCCGCTTTTCTGGCAATATGTCCAGCCCATTGCCATTTCAGGGAATTTACTCTAACTATGATGTCTTCCACTCTTGTTATTTTCCTGATCCACGAGTTTCTCTTCTTATCCTTCATGGTTACATCAAGCATGCTTCTCTCCATGCTTTTTCAGTTGTCTGCAGTCTTTGTATGTCTCCTTTAGTTAAGGTCCATATGGCTCTGCTCCATACGTAAGCACTGGAAAGATGCATTAATTAAGCACTTTCTTTTGAGACAAAATACACTCATGTCCACAATTAAGGATCACCCATATGTTCATAGCATACTTTTATTCCAACAGGATGTGTATGAAAATATTTTAATAAGAAATAAACAAAGATGAAAAGGACATGTACACACAAAAATAAGCATGAATTTGTGCCTATTAAAAGAAAAATCGATAAAAGAACAAAAGATGCTATTTTCTGAATTGTCTCACAATAACTAAAATTGACAGAAAAAAAATTAGTAACTTTTCATAGATCATATCAGTAGAGTATACGTATGTCTACCCATGACTGCAATGCATGATTGGTATCGGTGGTCCATGCTTTTCACGAGATTGTCCACAATATCCTGAGGAAGGTTTTGCATTCTTCTTTCAGCGCCATCACCAGGTTTTTTTGTTGTTGTTGTTGTTTTTGGTGCCAGGTGGGGGATAGTGTTCAGCAGTGCATGACTGACATCGGTGGGTAATATTTTTTACGAGATTGTCCAGAATATGATGAGGGAGGCCTCTCCATTCTTCTTTCAGCGCCATCACCAGGTCATTTCTGGTGCCAGGTGGGGGATAGTGTTCAGCAATGCATGATTGACATCGGTGGGCAATGCTTTTCACGAGATTGTCCAGAATATCCTGAGGGAGGTTTCTCCATTCTTCTTTCAGCACCATCACCAGTTTTTTTTTTTTTTTTTTTTTTTTTTTGGTGCCAGGTGGGGGTTAGTGTTCAGCAATGCATAATTGACATCGATGGGCAATGCTTTTCACGAGATTGTCCAGAATATCCTGAGGGAGGTTTCTCCATTCTTCTTTCAGCACCATCACCAGTTTTTTTTTTTTTTTTTTTTTTTTTTGGTGCCAGGTGGGGGTTAGTGTTCAGCAATGCATAATTGACATCGATGGGCAATGCTTTTCACGAGATTGTCCAGAATATCCTGAGGGAGGTTTCTCCATTCTTCTTTCAGCACCATCACCAGGTTTTTTTTTTTTTTTTTTTTTTTTTTTTTTTGGTGCCAGGTGGGGGTTAGTGTTCAGCAATGCATGATTGACATCGGTGGGCAATGCTTTTCACGAAATTGCCCAGAAGATCCTGAGGGAGGTTTCTCCATTTTTCTTTCAGCGCCACAACCAGGTCTTTTTTGGTGTCAGGTGGGGATCGCGCTCAGCAATGCGCCTCCCCGGAGCGTTCCAAGCATTTTCGATTTGATTCAGATCGCGAGACTATACAGGCCATTGCATTCGGTCGATCCTCTTGCTCTCCAACAGTTCATCAACACATGATGGTCGATGAGGACGGGCATTATCGTCCATAAAAACGAAATAATTTCCCACAGCACCACGAAACCTCCTTAAGTTTTCTAAAAGGACCTCCTCACAATAACGGTGGGCATTCATTGACCCTTTCTCCAACACTAGAAGCTCTGTATGCCCATTGGTTATAATACCAGACCAAACCATTACTCCAGCACCAGTGTGATATCAATCTCTATGATGATTGTGCTTGATTAGGTAGTGCGGGGTTCTCGCCACATGTATTGCTGCCTAGAGTCAAACGATAAACAAAATAGACTTTAATTTGTGAACAGAACATCGGCCCACCGATGTCAACGCTTTGACACGATTTGACGCGATATTTTGGTAGCTGGATTGATTTCAGCTGATTTGCTAATTTTCCAGCTGCTACTCTGAGAGATATTTTAGCCGTTAGAACAAGATAACGATCTTGTGATGGAGTATTTCTGCGTGATTGACCATCACTGAACCTTCTGGTACTGATTCCATGTTCAGAAAACTGTTTCCAGATCCGTAATACAGTATTACGCTTTGGGCAATTCTTACTCCTTCGCTACGTCTCTTGTTGTCCGCTCTTCTTCCAGTTTACCAACGGTTCGTCCACGGGTAAAATCATCCAGAAGAGTTCTTTTAGATGTACATACTACAAGTCGCCATGACAACAAAAATGGCGATCCATACTTCAAAACAAACGATTTTTTGCGACTTTACGCAGATCGGCTGTAAACAGCTGTCACGTGATTCCTGAAAATTTGCATATGGCCAAACACTTTCAAACGTACCTTTCTCATAACGTGTTTCGACGACGTCAGAATGTTTTTACCGTTAACCAACGACTTGCGAGTACTAAATTCCGCCTTTTGTCGTTGATCCTTAACTTTTGGATATGAATGTATATCATCATCATCATCATCATCATTGTCAACAATTGTCAATCCACTGCTGGACGAAGGACTCCCCAAGTTTCTTTCACAACGGTCTGTCTTGTGCCAGTCTCCTCCATGTTACTCCCGCATACTTTCGAATTACATCCACCCATCTCCCATGTGGTCTTCTTCTGGATCTTTTCTTGTTTCTTGGAATCCAATCTAAAATTTTGGCTGTCCATCGATGGTCTGTCCTTCAGGCAGTATGTCCAGCCCATTGCCATTTCAGGGACTTAACTCTGATCATGATGCCTTCCACTCTTGTCATTTTTCTGATCCTCGAGTTCCTCTTCTTATCTCTCCTGGTTGCACCAAGCATGCGCATCTCCATGCTGCTTTGAGTTGTCTGCAGCCTTTGTATGTCTCTTTTAGTTAAGGTCCACGTCTCTGCATCATACGTAAGCACTGGAAGGATGCATTGATCAAACACTTTTCTTTTAAGACATAATGGCATATTGCTCTTGAAAATTATGCCGTTTCTTCCAAAAGCTCTCCAGGCAAGTTTTATACGCCGATTAATTTCTTCATCAATGTGCCCCTCACTTGGTATCAGCTGTCCCAGATAAACGTATGTATCTGTTATCTCCAGCTTTTCTCCATCAATCGATAAATCTTCATTTCGTGTAAAAGCATTGAACATCACTTTTGTCTTCTGAAAGTTCATTTTTAATCCCACTTCTTTACTCTTGTCAGCAAGTTCCTGGATCATACTCTGCAGCTCTGATGGGGTAGTTGCAAAACTGACTACGTCATCAGCAAAACGAAGGTGAGTTAGATAATCTCCTTTAATCTTTACCACTTTCTTTTCCCAGTTCAGTGATTGAAAGACATTTTCCAATGTGGCATTAAAGAGCTTGAGAGATACGGTGTCACCTTGTCTCACTCCCCTTCCAATTTTTATGTGTACTGTATTCTCAAACAGCCGAATCTTTGCACTTGCATTTTCGTTGATGTTATTAATAATATTAATGTATGCATCTTCAATATTGCAGGATTTCAAAACCATTGTTGCTGCTGATGGTTTCACAGAATCAAAGACCTTTTCATAGTCGATAAAAGAAATGCATAATGGAAGTTCATATTTCCTCGCTGTTTCAATTAGTTCTATCATGACGTGGATATGATCTATAGTGCTGTAGCCACTCCTGAATCCAGCTTGTTCTCTCGGTTGAGCCATGTCCAGTGTCACCTTCAAGCGGTGTGAAAGAACTTTAGTGAAGATTTTATAAACCACTGATAGGAGGCTGATAGGTCTGTAGTTCCTGAGATCCTCAATGTCACCTTTTTTATGTAGCAGGATCATTGTAGCGTTGTCCCAATGCTCGGGAATCTTCCCTTCATTAAAGCATCGAGTGAAAATTTGGGCGAGTACTGTTTCAATTTCTCCACTTGCTTCTTGTATGATGTCTACAGTAATTCCATCTTCTCCTGGAGCTTTTCCCCGCTTCATGTTCTTGATTGCATGTGCAACTTTTGCTGGGAGGACTGGAAGAACTCTGGTACTGGTACCTTTCATGATGTCTGGAGTACATGTATTATCCCTTTCATATAATTTGGAATAGAAATCTTTCATTCTTGTCAAAATTTCGCCTCTATTTCTTGTTACAGAACCATCTTCTTTTCTCGGTGCCATAATCTGTTTTTTTCCCTTACTGAGATGTCCGTTTGCTATCTTTAGGCTTTGGTTGTTTTCAATTGCTTTCCTCACTAGTTCACAGTTGAATTTCCTTACGTCTGCAGTGATACTTTTTCGTACTGTCTTGCATAGCTCTATATATTCCACTTTGGAAGTCACATCTTCTTTAGTTGTCCTCATATCTCTTCTTTTTTTGCATCAACATTTTGGTTTTTCCTGATAATTTGTTTACATGCAACTTGTTCTTAGACCCAGCTATATATATATATATGGCTGAAATACCAAATGCCACATGACAGGTCAACTGTGGCTGAAGAACATCAACATACACACAGTCTCTACAAATGTAAGGACGATAACAAAAACCTTTTGCCGTTTAGAGTCTGTAACTGTAGCTCGAGATGGCTTCACACGATACTGAGTTTTGAAGTGAAAAAGTCTTGTATAACTAAACAAATGTAAGGACGATAACAAAAACCTTTAGCCGTGTAGAGTCTGTTACTGTTGCTCGAGGTGGCTTCACACGATACTGAGTTTTGAAGTGAAAAAGTCTTGTATAGCTAAACAAATGTAAGGACGATAACAAAAACATTTTTCAGTGTAGAGTCTGTTACTGTTGCTCGAGGTGGCTTAACACGATACTGAGTTTTGAAGTGAAAAAGTCTTGCATAGCTCTACAAATGTAAGGACGATAACAAAAACATTTTGCCGTGTAGAGTCTGTTACTGTTGCTCGAGGTGGCTTAACACGATACTGAGTTTTGAAGTGAAAAAGTCTTGTATAGCTCTACAAATGTAAGGACGATAACAAAAACATTTTGCCGTGTAGAATAGGGTCTGTTACTGTTGCTCGAGGTGGCTTCACACGATACTGAGTTTTGAAGTGAAAAAGTCTTGTATAGCTCTACAAATGTAAGGACGATAGCAAAAACCTTTTGCCGTGTAGAATAGGGTCTGTTACTGTTGCTCGAGGTGGCTTCACACGATACTGAGTTTTGAAGTGAAAAAGTCTTGTATAGCTCTACAAATGTAAGGACGATAACAAAAACCTTTTGCCGTTTAGAGTCTGTAACTGTAGCTCGAGATGGCTTCACACGATACTGAGTTTTGAAGAGAAAAAGTCTTGTATAGCTCTACAAATTGTAAAGACGATAACAAAAACCTTTTGCCGTGTAGAGTCTGTTACTGGTGCTCGAGGTGGCTTCACACGATACTGAGTTTTGAAATGAAAAAGTCTTGTATAGCTCTACAAATGTAAGGACGATAACAAAAACATTTTGCCGTGTAGAATAGGGTCTGTTACTGTTGCTCGAGGTGGCTTCACACGATACTGAGTTTTGAAGTGAAAAAGTCTTGTATAGCTCTACAAATGTAAGGACGATAGCAAAAACCTTTTGCCGTGTAGAATAGGGTCTGTTACTGTTGCTCGAGGTGGCTTCACACGATACTGAGTTTTGAAGTGAAAAAGTCTTGTATAGCTCTACAAATGTAAGGACGATAACAAAAACCTTTTGCCGTGTAGAGTCTGTTACTGTTGCTCGAGGTGGCTTCACATGATACTGAGTTTGTGAAAAAGTCTTGTATAGCTCTACAAATGTAAGGACGATAGCAAAAACCTTTTGCCGTGTAGAGTCTGTTACTGTTGCTCGAGGTGGCTTCACACGATACTGAGTTTTGAAGTGAAAAAGTCTTGTATAGCTCTACAAATGTAAGGACGATAACAAAAACCTTTTGCCTTGTAGAGTCTGTTACTGTTGCTCGAGGTGGTTTCACACGATACTGAGTTTTGAAACTAAAACATCTTGTATACAAATGTGATCACTTATCTCCTGTAACGTGAGGAATCTGCGATATAAATTTCATTTGAATAGCGCGAATCTTTTTTGGTGTTGCAATTTGCACAAAGGGTAGTCTAACTACACACAATCAGTTACCAACTGCTCAGTATTTATCTTGTTAACATAATGGCTTTAACAAAGAAGCGTTTGCACAACAGCTTTAAGGTGGACGTCAAGTAATTTTGCTTCCGATACTTTCAATGGAGAAACTTCTGTACACATTTTCTTCACAATTAATGCGCTCCCAAGGTTGAAAATTTGAACATCGAGTAAAATAGCTTTATTTTATAACTTGGAATACTTAATATTTTCTAAAACATAACCATAATTATACTAAAAATCCATAACTTTTCCTTTGGTGGTGTTGAAACCAGAAAAAAGATGGCGCGATCTGTACTTTAATGATGTCAGTAGACAAACAAATGTTGGATTGCATAATTATGGTTATGTTTTAGAAAATATTAAGTATTCCAAGTTATAAAATGAAGCTATTTTAGTCGATGTTCAAATTTTCATCCTTGGGAACCCATTAATAGTGAAAAAAATGTGTACAGAAGTTTTCCCATTGGAAGTATAGAAAGCAAAATTACTTGACGTCCACCTTAACTCAGAAAATGAGCTGTGGAGGAACTGTATTCTAGGTTCACTGGCCATGTGACTAAACACTACGCCATCTGTTGGCTAAATTTGGAAATTATTTCCGAAACATTGGGGTCTATTATCAATGCATTTTTACTAACTTTGTTGAATTAAGTATTAATTGAAATAAACTCCTGACCCAATAGTTAAAAACTGAACGCATTTCTCAAATCAGCAGAGGGAATGGACCTAGAAACATTATTTCAATTGGAAACATCAATATCTCTGCAAACAGGTGTTATTGAACTTACTTTTCTTTTAAAAAACTTGTTTTCTTATTCTTTAGCCACTTTTTCGAACATCAAGAACCAGACCAAACACTTTTCCTTTTCATAAATGGAATACGGGATAACACTATACAATACAAATTTTGAAGATGTGAATCCATTTTTTGGTGTGAATATGGCATGGATGGTAAGTCAGAAAATATCCGAAAATTTGAAAATTTCGTCTTCCTGGAGCGGGAATCGAACCCGCATATTCATATTTACACCGATTCACATCTTTAAAATTTGTATTGTATGGTGTAATCTCGTATTCCATTCATGATTTATCTGCTCCTCAGGGCAATCACGGGATTGGATTCTTATCCTCCAGATTTGCTAAACATGAATGCCGGTTGCTTCGACTAGCGAATCCTGTGATGGTTATATTCAAATTAATCAGAAACTTGAAACTTGGTCGTTTTGGGTGGTGTAATGTTTAGCATACTCGGGCGCTATCTGGGAGACGCGGATTCGACTCCTGCTCCAGGACGACGAAATTTTCTAAGTTTTCGGATATTTTCTGTCTTACCATTCATGTCATATTTACAACAGAAAACGGATTCACATTTTCAAAATTTGTACTTTTCCTTTTGTTTAGGGCAAAACTGAAGTGCAAAAACATTACAGACTGCTCATTCTCCCAGCAAAAACACAAGTGTTGAGAAACTGCTGGCAGCCAGTTGGCAGTGATGGGACACTGCTGCCTGAAATCTATTGATCACGGTACGGTAGCGATCTGTTGGTGGCAGCACCATGAGTTGGCAGCGTCTAGAGTACCATGCATTGATGGCCCTGGTGCATCGCTGTGAATTACGGGACTACAAACTAGAGCCACGAGTGGTCCGAAGCTGTCAAATAAAGCAACCCAACACGTGGTGCAAGCAGCGCACCTCTATCATGCAATCACGTCTCTTAATACCCTTAACCACCTCATCCAATGTTCTGGTAGCCGTATAGGTAGAATACGCGCCTACCTCCTAAAAAGTACTGGGTTCGAAACCAGCTTCTTTCTGTTGCTTTTTCAAATGCAAATCCGAGGTTCATAAAAATTTCCCCAGTTCACTCAGTTAAATTTTCCATCCAAAAACAAATTGGAAAATTCTAGAACAAAGAATGGAGTGGGAGACATTAAACAGATAAAAAAAATGGCGGAAAAATTTGTAATTTAAGACCCGTTTACCATTTAGAACGGAGTCGTGACATCAATGCATACGATTTGACGTAGTAGGCTTTGGCAGCCCTTAATTTCACATCACATTTCAGGGAATCTTTACAGTATTTCAACGTTTCTGGCATCATCATCATCATCATTGTCAACCATTATCAATCCACTGCTGGATGAAGGTCTCCCCAAGTTTCCTCCACAACGGTCTGTCTTGTGCCAGTCTCCTTCATGTCACTCCCGCATACTTTCGAATTTCATCCACCCATCTCCCATGTGGTTTTCTTCTGGGTCTTTTCCTGTCCCTTGGAATCCAATCTAAAATTTCGGCTGTCCATCGATGGTCTGTCCTTCTGGCAGTATGTCCAGCTTATTGCCATTTCAGGGATTTTACTCTGATCATGATGTCTTCCACTCTTGTCATTATTCGGATCCACGAGTTCCTCTTCTTATCTCTCCTGGTTACACCAAGCATGCACCTCTCCATGCCTGTTTGAGTTGTCTGCAGCCTTTGTATGTCTCTTTTAGTTAAGGTCCACGTCCCTGCATCATACGTAAGCTACTGGAAGGATGCATTGATCAAACACTTTTCTTTTAAGACATAATGGCATATTGCTCTTGAAAATTATGCTGTTTCTTCCAAAAGCTCTCCAAGCAAGTTTTATACGCCGATTAATTTCTTCATCAATGTGACCCTCACTTGATATATGCTCTCCAAGATAAACGTACGTGTCTGTTATCTCCAGCTTTTCTCCATCAATCGATAAATCTTCATTTCGTGTAAAAGCATTGAACATCACTTTTGTCTTCTGAAAGTTCATTTTTAATCCCACTTCTTTACTCTCTCCATTAATCTTTATTCCTTTGTTTTCTCAGTTCAGTGATTGAAAGACATTTTCCAGTGTGGCATTAAAAAAGCTTCGGAGATATGGTGTCACCTTGTCTCACTCCCTTTCCAATTGTTATATGTGTTGTATTTTCAAACAGCCGAATCGTTGATAATTACCTTTAAACCCATCGGCATTTGGAACAGTTAAGCTGAGCCACCCTTTTGAATTTTTTGGTTATCAGACTTTTCTAGGTGTAGAAGTGATAGAAAAATTCAAGCGGAGAATATTCCAAAGCCGCAATTAAAATTTTTTGTTTGTTTGTTTGTTTGTTTTCTGATATTTCTAGAAATCCGGACCTTAAGACCTATGCAAATTTTTAGATCTCTTGGTCATTTAGAAGAGGTTGGACAATTCGCGAAAAATTCAAGTAGATAATGTTCCAAAGTCGCCATTTTGATTTTTTTTTCATACTTTTCTAGGTATCCGGACCTTAAGACTTATCAGCATACCAATTTTCAGATCTCTAGGTCATTTAGAAGTGGTCGAACAATTCGCGGACGAAAACACTCGCACTTTCCCATTTCCATCCCACTTTGCTCTGTGTATATATTTTTATATATGTGTTTATCTACATCTGAGCATTCGGCGACACGAACTTCGTTTAACTAGCGTAGAAAAAAAAAGAAACATGTTTAATTTTTGGTGCTTGTGCAGCATAAGAAAGTTTCGTAATGCAGCATGTGCATCGAATACAAATTCGGACCCCGGTTTAAAAATGCAGTTTCTTTTTATCTCTATAATTACTGTATGCAGTTAAATTAATTTGTTTTGTTTAGGTGCTACTATGAAAACTTCCGGGTACACATTCAGGTTAGCCGCCGTTTTGTTTAATCACAACCCTCTTTAAAAAAAACTCCAGTAGGAATAATAACAGGGGGCTCGTCGTTGTTCGATACGCTCATATACTTGACTCATTAAGCTCCAAGTTAGGTGTGCCCTTATTAGGGTCTCCATCTTCTGTGGTCCACCCTCCACCCCGCCTCCCCCTCCCCATGCATGCATGGGAGCTGTCTGAATGCCACACGTAGCCCTTGGCCAAGTCCGGCCAGCTTGACATGCATTTTATCAACTCTTGCTTAGCCTGCGTGATGCGTTTTAGAATAAAGCATCGCAAGTACAACAATTTACTTCCCTTTTTTGATCTTTTCTGAGCCTTTATCGCCCAAAGAATTCTCGATTGTTCACAGGATCCGGCACAATTAAGACCAAAACCGGAAAGGCAGGTCGTCGCCTCGCGTGCGCAGGACATTCGGGGCGAAAGGGGCTTGCATGAATTATGCATTGTCGTGCCTCTCCCCTCAAGTTCCCAGTCGAAAATGAAGCATCTGCGCGATGTATTTAGTTCTTTAACCTTATCCTTCGATCTGATATTCCCTCTCTCTCCTTCAGTGTATCCACGCAAAATAAAACCATCTCGAAACTAGTCCACAGATATCATATGTACGCTTGAATTATTACACATCTGTGATTTTGCATATACCTGTCATTTGCATTGTTCCATCCCTAAAAAGGGCGTGTCGCTCAGGGATGGTCCAGTCGCTTTCGACCTGACAGACTTTTCCTTCTTCGTTCATTTTTTTTATACAGTTGATATGAACCGTATCATTAGTAAAATACGTGTTTCAGTTTATTTCTGGAGCTTGAAGAAGCGAAAATGTTTGCACGAGACGAGGATCCTCAAGAAGCATACAGCTCAGTGCCATAATAAAATAGAATATTAGCGCGGCGGACGAAAATTGTAAAGTAATGGATGAAATACAGTCTTTAGATACCAACTCGACTCGTTCACCCTGTCCTTCAAATTGGAATCTACCAATCTGCGACACTGTGCGAGGGATGTTTGAAAAGTGCGTGTCCTAAATTTAAAAGCTTTCTTTAAGAAGATAGGCAAATGTTTCTTGTCAATCTCAGTAAATCCCATTTAAATAATCCTGTTCTTCAGAAGGTGAGTGAGTTGCAATTACAAAATATAAGGGTCGCCCAAATGAAACTGAGATTGTCGGTTTTTTGCCGTAAGGGCTTATAGGTTGGAATACGTGAACATACAGGAAGTAAGAGTGATACATGGGCTACATATCCGCTACACATAGTCGCCTTGTCGGTTCAAGCAAGTGTCCCAGGGTATATAGGTTGGAATATGTGAACATACAGGAAGTAAGAGTGATACATGGGCTACATATCTGCTACACATAGTTGCCATGTCGGTTCAAGCAAGTGTCCCAGGGTATATAGGTTGGAATATGTGAACATACAGGAAGTAAGAGTGATACATGGGCTACATATCCGCTACACATAGTCGCCATGTCGGTTCAAGCATGTGTCCCAGGGTATATAGGTTGGAATATGTGAACATACAGGAAGTAAGAATGATACATGGGCTACATACCCACTACACATAGCCGCCTTATCGGTTCAAGCAAGTGTCCCAGCGCATCATGAGGCTGTGGATACCCTGAGCGAAGAACGTCCGTGGTTGGCTGTGGAACCAGTCTTCAACGGCGTCCCGGACCTCAGCGTCGTTAACGAATCGGCGGCCCTCGAGAGCTTTTTTTAGTGGCCCTAAGATGTGGTAGTCGAAGGCGACAGATGGGGGCTATAGGGGGCATGATTGAGGACCTCCCAGCGAAAGCTCCGCAGCAAGACTTGGCACACTGTCTCCACATGCGGGCATTCGTTTTCGTGCAACACAATAACCCCATTTGACAACATACCGGGTAGCTTACGCTTGATGGCTGTTTTGAGGTTGCGTAACGTGTCACAGTATGAGGTTGCCTTGACAGTAATGCCTACGTCCAGCTAATCCAACAGCAATGGGCCATTCTCATCGAAGAAAACCGTGAGCATATCTTTTCCAGCTCTTAAGGAGGACGCAGCTTTTTTTGGACGAGGTGAGTTGGGATGCCGCCATTCCATACTCATCCGTTTTGTGGCCGGATCGAAGTGGTGGCACCAATTTTCATCTGCGGCCACAATCTTAGAAAGAAACTATGCCCTCTTCCCTCCCCTCTGCATGGTAACGATGCAGATGCTCCAGGCAAGCACGCATTCACCAAATCTTCTGCTCCTCCTGGAGATGCTTGGGGACCAATGCGCAAATCTTGCTGTATCCCAATCGGCGATGGAGAATAGAGTTAACAGTTCTTTTACTCACGGACAATGTTGCCGCATTGACAGAATTGCGATTTTCTTTCACAAGGTTGTCCATAGGGATGGCCACGTGTGCTTGCCCAGGTCTCGGCATGTCCTCCATGCTCACACGCCCTTTGCGAAATTCACATCTTTGTTAATACACACGTCCTTTATTAATTCACTGGGAAGGAGCATTGTTTCCAACCTAGAGTGGACGTGAGCCAGCCAACTGCGATGAGATTTAACGAGACCGCGGATAAATAATAAGCTCAAGTTTTCCCCCATTCACTGACAAAACGAAAAGCATGGAATCCGAAATTATCCCTCTCGGGTCAACGATTGAATTTCTTCTTGAAGTTTAAAAACAAAAAAACTTGGCGTTATTATTGAGACAGGTGCTGCTTTGAGAACAATTCGTTGGTTTCTCAGATATATATAAAAAGAAAAGAAAAAAGAGGAACCAACGGCGTTCTATCACAGAGGAAAACAAACCGATTCAGGTATGATAGCTCTCGTGGAAATCTAAAGCTGATCCAAGTCCTACTCAAGGTTACGCGACAGACGTTACAGGTCGTTTCTGAGCGACAAAATGGACGGGTATTTGTGATCTAACTTTTTCCCCTTTCCAAGGAGTTGCTGAAACGACTTTGATCATGTGACGTAACCCATCTCTGACGTTATGTCAGAACAGGGACGTAACTAGCATGAGGGACAGGACTCATCTGCCTCCGGGTCCTGGAAATTCAGGGAGCCCCTTTTAGAATAAAATACGCAAATCAGGATCGCGTTATAATGGCGGTAATCGTCTCGCCTTTTATTGCACCTCTTATTTCTTCTTGAAGTAAGCTAGACAGTATTGCGATGTTAGATTGAGTTGGGAATGTTTCGAAAACAGTATTTAGACGATTCACACCGGTGGTGAGTGATCCGTGGAATGGAAGCATGTCAATTCAAGTCGGAGGTGTCCATAGCGCTTAATATACCACAAAATTTCATCTCAAAGCTACGGAGACGGTTCCTTCGTACAGAAGGGGTTAAATATAGCGATCATCTACCACTGCTGCCGATGATCGCTATATGGCTCTAACAGCAAAAATACATCGGAAGATAATATGCTGACAACTGACTCTGGAGCTCACAGCAGCCACAGGTACCAGAACAACTGGATTTACAGTTTACCGTGGGTCCGATGAGAGAATTTTCAATCGAGACCAAATGATTTGTGTCCCCTCTTAACTCTCTTCTCCAGAGGAGCACGTTTAAGCTGCCGAAAACATTGACTGTGGATCCCAGACAATTGGGCACGTTTGCTTTTCAGGGATCAGTCACGATACAGTTTAAATACTGATTCCCGACAGACTTTCATCTGGCGAGACCAGGGACACGCGACGGCTCCTCAAATATCCGTGAAGGGTCTAGTTTTCATGGCAGTGGTTTCCCCCTCTAGGAAGATATCATTACAATCGGTCACACAAACCTGTACATCTTTCAGAGTGGCTAGGTGACCGTCTACAGATATAGAGTTGAGTTTCTGGACGCCGAATTCAGGCTGTTCAGGGTTATCGTCAACTTAGACTTCTTCCTGATGGTATAGTCAGACCACATCGAACTCAACCGATGTGTGAGTATCTGGAAACAGATGATATCGCTCTAATTGATTGGCCAGCCTATTTGCCGAATATAAATCCTATTGGGCATGTCTGAGATGCCTTGGGAAGGTGAGTTGCAGAACGACAGTCCCCACCTAGAACCCTTCAGGAACTCCGAGTAGAACTTTTAAAGGAGTTGTGGTTAATTACACAAAACTTTATTGGCAGTCTCATTTACAGTAAGGGGAATCGTTGCGAACGCTGTATGTCTGTTGCATGCAATCATACGCCTAACTGACTGCTCCAGACAACGACAATGCAGAATTCCTATTGTGTTCTTCCTGGCTGCTCCAGACAACGACAATACAGAATTCCTATTTTGTGCTTCCTGTTCCCGACTGTTCCAGACAACGACAATGCAGAATTCCTATTGTGTTCTTCCTGGCTGCTCCAGACAACGACAATACAGAATTCCTATTTTGTGCTTCCTGTTCCCGAATGCTTCAGACAACGACAATGCAGAATTCACATTTTGCTCTTCCTGTTCACGTGTGCATAATTCCTGTTTATGATTTAATTGCTAAGTCCTTTAGTATGTAAAATTTGTAATATGTCTCAATTAAAGTTCCTGTCAAATTTCATTGCATTTCCTTTCGTCCATGGTAAGTAACGTAGGATTTTGTATATCATCCTTTAATTTCGCACACCAGTGTAATTTCTAAACCTCGATTCGACGATTTCTGAAACGTAGGTAGAGGGCGAATTGCATGTTTTAAGGAAGGCCAATGTCATGAAAGGAGCCCGAAACACTACCAGCAGCATTTCCCCTCACATTTCGTTTTAGTATTCATACACTGCTGGCCACCCAAAATGCAACACCTAGAAGGACACGAGATAGCAAAGCCAGATTTACTGGACACATAACAACAGATACAAAGACGAAACGATTGAGCTTACAGGCTCGTGCGACTTGCGGAACAGGCAGACATCAATAGTTCATTTGGCCCCCATGGCTGGCAATAACGGCCGCTGCACGCCGCGGCATCGAACTAAAGAGGCTTTGGATATGTGCTTGGGGTATATCGGTCCAGGCTGCTTCCACACGTTGCCACAGTTCATCAGGCGTAGCCGCGGGTGGTGCTTGCCGGGCCACTCGGTTGCCGATCAGCGACCAGACGTGTTCCATCGATGGGTGACATATCAGGAGAACAGGCGGGCCACGGCAGCAGTGACACCTGGTGGGCCGTGAAGAATTGTTGCACGATGCGTGCCACGTGGGGGCGCGCGTTGTTCTGTTGAAACGTGGCCGCTGGCAGGTCCTGCAGGTAAGGGAGCAATACAGGCTCCAAAACGTCGGATATGTAGCGGTGGTTGTTGAATGTACCGGCGATGCGTACCAGAGGGGTGCGGGTGTCATATCCAATGGCGCCCCAAACCATAACGCCAGGCGACGGACCGGTATGGCGATGCATAATGCAGGCGTCATACAGTCTCTCGCCGCGGTGCCGCCACACGCGGATCCGACCATCGTGGTGTTGCAGGCAGAAGCTAGATTCGTCGGAGAAGACAATGTCGTGCCATTCCGTAGTCCAGGTGCGACGTTCAACGGCCCACTGCCGCCGCACTCGCCGGTGGTGTAACGTCAATGGTGATCGGAGCATAGGGCGTCGTGCGACAAGTCCCAGCTCCTGCAGACGGCGTCGAACGGCACGTTCTGACACAGGTTGTTGCGCAACACACCCTAATTCCTGCGCAAACGTTCGTGATGTGGCGGTGCGAGCCGTCAATGCCCGCCGCACAACATGCCGGTCCGCTCGTTCGGTGGTGTGCCGCGGCTGTGGCAATCGCTCACGTCAGTAGGTCCGTCCGTCCCTCCTGCACCCACCGAATCCATACTCACCTCACTGTGGCTGGATGTCGTCCCACACGGGTGCCAATGTCTCGGTACGATAAACCGCTGTCGCGATAAGCCACTATTCGTCCTTTGCCGAACTCCGAAACGTGCTGGAATGACTGCCGTATTCTGCGACGAGGCATCAGGAAGCTTCCCACGCACAGGTCCGGCAGCACAACACACCTCCACTACTTACACCTCGCCTTCTGTGCACCTTTCTTATAATACTTCTCGGTGGCGTGCCAGGCGCACATGATTTGCATATGACCTGCAATGCTAATCGTTTGCTTGTCATTTCGCGGGAGGCGCATGCTGCGAATTTCAGGCCAATCGGATGCTTCCTTCTTGGTGTTGCATTTTGGGTGGCCAGCAGTGTATCACAGACATGGTTGGACCCTTTCATAATAATTAGAAGCGATGAAGCTGACGCTAAACCGAGAAATTCAGATATTAAAAATTGAACAGAAGGAGTTATAACTGGGTGGGTATCAGTCGTCCGGATGGTGTAACACTATTAGAATAAATAAATAAATAAAGACAGCATTTCCGATCCAGATTATCACTTTTTCTGTCATGTGTACTCTTAATGACTAGTTATTAGTCGTTTTGAAAACAAAACCGAAGTATATCCTTAGAGTTTGCAATTGAATATACACTGTATTATTAAAACTATTCGGACACCACAATGTCATGGAACAAATGGCTTTATTACCGTAATTAGTATTTAGTCGGTCAACCTTTTGCTTGCATGGCAGCGGCAACCTGTCGAGGCATACTATCAACCAATTTCCAGTAGGTCTCGACAGGAATGGCTAGCCATTCGTCCTGCAAAGTTGCTGCCAGAGTGCAGAGCGAAGACGGTCGTTGTAGTCGATTTCGTATCTGTCGTTCCAGTTCATCCCAGAGGTATTTTATGGGATTAACATCAGGACTCTGAGCATATCAGTGTAACAGCTCCACCTCATTCTCAAGAAATCAGACCTGCACACGCCGTACAGTGGCGCACGAGCTCGATAGTGTTGGAAGAGATAACGGTCATTTCCATAATACTGCGACGTTGTCATTAGGGCAGAATTATCCAGAACGTTGAGATACACTTTAGAATTCATTGTTTTTGGTACAGTAACCAAAGGGCTCAGTCCCATCCACGAAAAACAACTCCATACTAAGATGGAGCCTACGCTGAACATAACACTTGGAAGAACACAGTCCGACAAACATCGTTCGCCGGGCTGTAGCCAAATTTTAACAGTCTGGTCATGTTGGAACAGTGAAAAGCATGACTCATCACTCCAAAGAACAGCTTTCCAGTCACCCGCGACTGGAGATACACAGCTCTAAGCTGTGTATCTCTTTCTGTGCCGCTGCTTCACATTCATGGTACTGATGTGTGGTTTCTGTGCCGCTGGTGTACCATAAAACCCACATTCTGCAACTCTCTGAGGATAGGTATAGTACTAACCGAGCCACTGCAAGCATTTCCCACTTCAGCAGCGATGGAAATGACAGAGGAAGAATAGGATTTCTTAACATTTCTTACCATAGCTGTTCTATAGTGTTTCGTCAGTTTGTGCGGCCTGCGTAAACTTTTTCTTTTTCTTGATGTTGCAGTTGTACCGTCCTGCTCCCATATCTCCACGACATCACTTACAGTCGGTTTTGGTATGTTTAGTTTATCTGCAATGCTCCGTATGGAAACGTCACTCAAAAGACATCCTGTGACCAGCACACTCTGGAACTCGGAATGTTCACGTCCACGCGGAATATCCTCTTCAAAGTTACTGATAACATTCTTAGCTTCATATACGTATCTCCACACTCATAGTGCACCTTCCTGCGTATCCGTTCTTTGCATTTATACAAATATTTGGTAGTGTCTGAATGCTTTTCATAATATAGTGCACACTCAGTAGAAAAAACACATTAGAGATAAGGGTGACGAACACTTGACATGGACATCCCCCGCACAAACTGGAACAAACCCAAACGGAGCGCAGAGGATATATGAGGACAGCAGGGCTCCCCAACAGTGGCAATGGACGAACACGGGTAAACGTGGTGATCTGATCGACTTTGATCAGGGACGCATTGTCGGCGCAAGACAGATGGGTCATTCTACCGCCCAAGTTTTAAGAACCCTTTTGGTTCCCGAAAAGAATCGTACCAAGGGTTGTACTGCGAGCATAACCATCGACTGATGTACCAGAGCCCAAAGAGCAAGCGGCCGGCCATGCGCCATTGATGACAGAGGTCGACGTAGACTACCCAGACTCGTACAGACAGACCGCTTGGCAACGGCGGCGCAAATCACATCCAGGTTAAATCTCGGAGGCCCAATCAGCGTCAATGAACGAACGGTACACGCACGCTTCATTACCTGGGCTACGGGGGCCGACGCCCTACCCGTGTGCCACTGTTAACTGCTCGTCATCGGAAATTACATTTCGCATGGTACCAGGAACATGAAGACTGGCCCTCTCAGAGTGGCGCCATCTTGTGTGGTCAGATGAATCCCATTTTCAGTCGTACCGAGCTAATGGAAGGGTGCGGGCGTGGCTTTGACAGCATGAGGCTATGGCCTCGTCCTGCCGGATCGGCTCTGTTCAAGGCGGTGGTGGGACACCTTAGGTCCCTTTGTCCTTCCCATGGGGCACATCAGGTTCCTTTGACCTTCTCACGGGGCACATTAGGTCGTTTAGTGCGTCTGGAGAGGTTCTTAACCGCTGCGTGCTGCGGCATGTCTTGGGTAATCACCTACATGCTTTCATGGCCTTAGAGTATTCCGCGGCCGATGGTCTTTTTCAGAAGGACAATGCGCCGCCCCACCGGACCGGAACCCCCAGGCATGGCTCGAGGAACACTTATCTGAGCTTGGAACCATCCAGTGGGCCCCAAGGTCCCCGCATTTAAACCCTGTTGAAGTTATCTGGAATGCCGTGGAGAGAGACATCAGATCCATGTATGCTGGAAAGGCATCTCGGGCGGAGTTGTGGACAATGCTGTAACGGACATGGCTAGCACTATCTTCGGAAACTTTCCGGCATCTGATGTAGTCAATGCCTCGGTGTGGACAGGCTTTTATTCGCACTGGAAGAGTACTAACACGCTCTTAGGTAGGCATCTGTAATGTTTGAGCCAGTTAAGTGTAGACCGTATTGACAAAAGTCACCGGAAACCTACAAAAGAAACACAACGTAGCAATTATTGACATACATTAGTACGGTGTTCGTCCACCTTTAGCCTTAATGCATGCATTGACCCTTCGAGACATGTTTTCGACAAGGTTTTGGAACATACGTAGGCGCTTTTATTCCGTACATAATGCTGCCGCTAGCTGTTGCTTAGTAGTTGGCCTTGGTTCCAAAATTTTATGCGGGGCTCTAACTCATCCCATGCGTGCTCTATGGGATTAAGATTAGGGCTCTGTGTTAGCCAGTCCACACACAAAACGGAATGATCGTCAAACCACGACGTAGCAGTCCTTGCTTTATGGCTCGGTGCATTATCCTGCTGGTACCAACAAGGCTCGTTTCCATACTATTGCCACAGAGTTGGTAGGGCATAATTGTCCAGAATATCGAGGTAGACGTGCTGGTTAAGAGGTTTGTCCACGATAACCGATGGGCCGGGACCATACCAAGAAAAACACCCCCACACGAGTACATTGCCAGCTCCAAACTTGAGCGTAGGAACACTACACTATGGTAAATAGCGTTCTGCCGGCTGCCGCCACAGACGCACACGGCCATCAGGCTGATGGATCATTTATCTGGATTCATCAGTCCATATGACCCGTTTCCATTGATCTACGGTCCAGGAAAAATGTTCTTTACACCATGCTGAACGGCGAGTAGCAATCCTAGTAGAGATGAAAGGCTTATGAGCAACGGCACGACCACGGTAACCCATGGAATGAAGTTCTCTGCGAATGATTTGTGTACACACCGAGGTTCCAGCATTTTTGCTCACCTGAACTGAGGTCTTGTGCAGTACTCCGTTGAATAGCTCTAACGACTCTCATGAGGCTTCGACGTCTTCTATAACTGATTTTCTTTGGTAAGTCATTTCACTATGACCACCCCCAGCCTAGAGAAATGAGCGAATCTGAAGACCGATAAGCCATTCCATTATGACCACCCCCAGCCTAGAGAAATGAGCGAATCTGAAGACCGATAAGCCATTCCATTATGACCACCCCCAGCCTAGAGAAATGAGCGAATCTGAAGACCGATAAGCCATTCCATTATGACCACCCCCAGCCTAGAGAAATGAGCGAATCTGAAGACCGATGAGCCATTCCATTATGGGCACCCCCAGCCTAGAGAAATGAGCGAATCTGAAGACCGATAAGCCAATTTCATTGACCACCCCTGCCTAGAGAAATGAGCGAATCTGAAGACCGATAAGCCATTTCATTATGACCACCCCCAGCTAAAGAAATGAGCGAATCTGAAGACCGATAAGACATTCCATTCTGACCACCCCAGCCTAGAGGAATGAGCGAATCTGAAGACCGATAAGCCATTTCATTATGACCACCCCTCAGCCTAAAGAAATGAGCGAATCTGAAGACCGATAAGACATTCCATTCTGACACCCCAGCCTAGAGGAATGAGCGAATCTGAAGACCGATAAGCCATTTCATTATGACCAACCCCAGCCTAGAGAAATGAGCGAATCTGAAGACCGATAAGCCATTTCATTATGGCCACCCCAGCCTAGAGAAATGAGCGAATCTGAAGACCGATAAGCCTTTTCATTGTGGCCACCCTAGCCTAGAGAAATGAGCGAATCTGAAGACCGATGAGCCATTTCCATTATGACCACCCCAGCCTAGAGAAATGAGCGAATCTGAAGACCGATAAGCCTTTTCATTGTGGCCACCCCTAGCCTAGAGAAATGAGCGAATCTGAAGACCAATGAGCTATTTCATTATGACCACCCCCAGCCTAGAGAAATGAGCGAATCTGAAGACCGATAAGCCTTTTCATTGTGGCCACCCCTATCCTAGAGAAATGAGCGAATCTGAAGACCGAACGGTGACATAGGTGAGGTTCAGAGAGAAGTATACTGTTTATACAACCTGAAGACAGGCTTTCGATTAATAGAGTGTTCGGAGTCAGAATGAGAAAAGCTGCCAATTTATCGGAGTTTGATAAAGGACAAATTGTGATGACACGGCACCTCGGAACTACGATCTCGAAAACGGCGTGGCTTGTAGGTTGTTCACGTGCCGCTGTAGTGAGTGCGTATCAAAAGAGGTGCACAGATGGCTAAATGACGAACCGTCGTCCAGCCGTCTGTTGTCCGCAGCTCAATGATGCCAGAGGGGAGCGGAGACTGTCGCGCATTGTTCACACCGAACGCAGGGTCACAGTGCGACAAATCACCGGCAGCTACAACACTGGTAATAAGGGCAACGTGTCACAGCTCACACTTAATCGCAGCCTTCTGCGCATGGGCCCGCGTAGCCGAACACCCAGCCGAGTCCCGATGCTCACTGCACGTCATCGCTAAGAAATGGGCCCAAAATCACCTAGATTGGACCGTGGATGATTGGGAGAAGGTGTACTGATATGACGAATCAAGATTCCTGGTGCATCACGTAGACGGCCGAGCAATACGCCGATTAACAAAGGAGGCTATGGCACCTGGATGCACTGTCGTGCGGAAACAGGCCGGCAGCGTAGGTGTTATGCTGTGGGCGATGTTTTCTTGGGATACTTTAGGCCCTATTATCCCAATAGCACAATCCCTGACAGCTGTGAGGTATCTGAACGTCGTTGCGGACCAAGTTCACCCATTCATGGCAACTGTGTTCCGTGCTGGTGATGGCTATTACCAACAGGATAACGCGCCACGCCACACTGCCAGAATCATCAGGAAGTGGTTCGAGGAACATGCTGGTGACTTTCTGTTAATGCCGTGGCCTTCAAATTCACCTGACATCAACCCAATCGAACATTTGTGGTTCGAATTGGAAAATCGGGTTCGCACTGAATCATTACCACCCCAAAATGTACGGGAACTGGAGGACCTGCTGTTGACATTATGTTACCTGGTACCATATCGCCACCTCATCGAATCGATGCCTCGCTGAGTGGCTGCTGTTTTACGGGCTTAAAGGGGTTCCTATACAGCTTATCAGGTAGAGGTAGGTGGTCATTATGTAATGGCTCGTCGGTGTATGCAAAATGTAATAATGGAAGCTCATTCTTACCTCAGAGCCCCAAAACAGAGTAGCCATAACTCAAAAATGACCCACCAGATGACTATCAAATTTGCTGTAAGTGAACAGTGGCATATGAGATGTCGCTGAAATTTCAGTAGTTCATTCAGTGTAACCCAATAACAAATACAGTATTTTGGAAAGGCATTCTAACTTTCTAAACTTTACGGAAACGGGTTACCCATAGCCACTCCGTTGTCGTTTGCTAAGGGTAAATCTAAAACGACATGCCAGGTATGACGTCCATGTAATTTAGTCCTTTTTTTTAGTGCGACCCAATTCACGTTTTGAACGAAGTTTAATTTTCTCGATTAAAGAAGGGTGGGGCACATTGACCCCAAAGGAGCGCACACTGCATCCAGCTAAAAGATGATACACCAGATCTCTGACTGTACTATTGAAATTTACTCAGCGTGACCAAATCTGACTCTAAGAGATAATCCGTTCCAACATGGGTTTACCCCCGAAAAATCGTTTGTGTGACTGGAATCCCTGAAAGGTCATGCCTGATGATTAATTACCACGTAGTTTTAATGATTTTTTTTTTTTTTTTACAGTGTGGCGCAAGATTTGAAAAATGGCACTCTAATTAACTCGACTAAGGGTGGGGCAGGTAGACCGCGGATGTAACGCGCTAACTCACAAGCGATACACCAGATTTCTACTGCGGTGTGATAGAAAAAAATTCTACATGCGAGTTTCCATTTTTAGGTTGAAGATAATATATCACATTTCGGAGAGAACCCTCTTTCCTTCAAATGGCGCAGCAGGAAATTCTTTCGGAAACCGAAATTTTGTTTCAGGGAACAGATGATGAAAGTGGGGCTGCTTTGAAAATCATATTATTGATTGAAAACGCGTCTATCCACTATAGTGCTGATCCCCCCAGTTCAGCAGAGGAACAGCACCTCCAAAAATCGAAAACTTAGTAATAAAAAAAAATCCACATTTCAGATGCCTTAGGTTAAAGGTAACATACCTTCATTTCTCCCCTCCCGACAAACAGAGCAGTAGAAAATTCCTTCGGAAATCCCACTTTTCTTTCAGGGAACAAATCGTTCAAGTGGGTGTGCTTGGAAACATATTTTTCACCGAAAGTACAGTTAACGATATCAGTACTGATTTATGGGCACCCTTCCGATGCTAAACCCTAACAAATATCGAATTACTTTCAAAAATTGCATTTATGTCACTGGTAAAAATTCTGAAAAAAATGTTCGTCATGTGAGGTGATATTTTTAGGTAAAAGGAAAAATATCGTATTACAAAATCTAAACCCCTACCCAACGAAATCGAGCAGCAGGAACTACCCTCCGAAACCTCAAATTTAGTAACAGAGAAAAAAAAAGCAAACAACAACAACAACAACAGTACAGTTGCTCCGTTTACAAACCAATATTTTTGATCATGAATCAGCTATCAACAACGACAATACCTTAACCCTTTAACGACCATAACGCCCAAAAACGCCCGTACGTACAAACAGCCATAGCCACCGGAAACGCCGGTCTAGAGTGAGTCAGATTTCCTGCCCGTACTTGTTCTTCAAATTTTCTCAACCTATGAGGGATCAGCTGGAGTCACCCTCAGTCACTACTGTTGTGGTTAAACAAAGAAGTAAAACAACAGACATTTTCGGACGTTATGGTCTTTAGAGTGATACAAGATTTTTGGGTTATGGTCGTTAAAAGGTTAAGGGTAATGATCTTCCTTTAATGTTAATGACATACGCTCTTTGGCTAGATAGGTGGAAATCAACTTGACTCTGGGTACCAAATACCAAATGATCATGATCATATCTAGAGGATTTTAGGAAGGGAGTGTCTGACCCCAGGTCTTAAACAATCTATAGAAATAGGAAGCTAGGTGATTTGGGCTAGAGTGCCCGATAGGAAAGTGACACGGAAGCGAAGTAGAAAGGGGGAGGAAGACGCCCTTATTTATTACCGGGGGCCAGTACCTGGAAAAGGATGATCAATAACCAAATACCAATACATGCAAGCAAGTATGAGTCATTTTCTTGTAGGACTTCCGTCCACATTGAGTAGATTTCAGGTCCCAGTCACCTACAGCGAGTTCGCCTTTTGGCGCAGAAACGGAAGTAATGCGAGCAAGTCTAGCGACTTTGACAGAACAGTTTGTAGTGAGATTAGAGTACAGTAGATGGCGCCACCATACGAGTACGATGTTGCACATAGAGGGGTGAGAGAATTTCAGAGGGAGGGGGGGGCGTAGGAAAGGATACCCATTTAACCAGTGGGCCCAACCTGGGGACCGTCACTTAACGTGCTCGTCCGATGCACGGCGAATATTCAGTGATTGTTAGCAAATCACACCACCTCCACAAGATCAGCCCAGGAACGAACCTGAGGACCTTGGATTGGTAGTCGGAACTGCTAACCACTCAGCCATTTGCGTCTCATCCAAATACCAATCTTCCGTGTGCGAGTTTATGTATGAGTTTATTGTACGAGTTTACTGTGTATCAATCTTCATTTCCAAATTCCCGGGTAACAGTCTTCTTTGTACCAGTTTGTTGGGTTCTAATCTCTCGGATACGAGTTTTCTAAAAAGTCAATTTTGCGCAAATGAAATTAAATCAACTTTTCGTAAAGTAATTCATAATTGTCGCTTCAATTTATGAATTAATTTACGAATTTGAAGGGGGAAATGTATCGAAGTAATTACAATAGTCGATGCTAAAACCAGAAATTCAGACATTAAATGGAACCAAAGGGGTGCGTGTGTACCAAACTTTCGTGTACGAGTTTGCCACATACCAGTTTTCCGGGTAAAATCACCCTGGGTCGTCTTTCCTATAAGACACCCTAGTCCAAATTCCTTACGTCTAAGGGCTATTTAAAATCTGGGATCATTCACTATCTTCCTAAAATTCTCTTCTAATCATTCTTTCAAAGATCATATAGGGTGATGAGTACCTGTTGAATTATGCCGAGTGGTTAACCATGGCAATATACTCTCAAAGAACAAAACATTAGAGATGCCTACCTAAGAGCGCGTTGGTCCTCTTCTAACGCGAAAAACAGTTTTTACATGACAACGCATCGACTCCACCAGATGCCGAACGGTTTCCGTATAGGTAATGCTACCATACCTGTTGCAGCATTATCCGTAACTCCGCCCAACATCAGATCCATAACTCCATGGATCTGATGTTTCTCTCCACGGGATCCGAGAGAGCTTTCTCAGAACTTAAATCCGGAGACCTTGGGAGCTACTGGATAGTTCCAAACTCAGATGGTGTTCCTCGAGCATGCCTGGGTGGTTGCGGTCCGGTGAGGCGATGCATTGTCGTGCTGAAACAGACCGTCGGCCTCAGGATGCGCGAAGGCCACGAAAGCAAGTTCAGCCAGCACATGTTGGTAGCGTGCAGTGGTTAAGAACCTCTCAGACTCACTAAGAAACTTAATGTGTTCCATGAGAAGGCTCCCCAAACCATCACACAGCCACCATCGCTAGGGCCACATTAGGGGGGGGGGGGGTCTATAGGGGCTATAGACTTGGGGCCAGTGCTTCTTTCAGGACTTTTTGACCGGGGGGGGGGCAAATGGCACCTTAGAGGAGGCAAGTTTTCCATTTGATATGTGCAAGTTGGGTCACATTATGGTGACCACCTCCTACTTTTGGTGTCAACAACGCGTAGCCAATGGAAGAAGGCATTTGTCGTGAGCTGGCTTGGAGGGTATATAAGGTGTGCTGTAGGCATTCTGAAAACATATCACTCATTGCTGTCATGGATAAAAGCAGCGATTTATCAGACTTGCAAAATGGGATGATTATCGGCTTTCAGGTCAAGGGTGCCAGTATTTCTGAAACAGCGCAGTTTGTGCACTGTTCGCGTGCTGCTGTGGTTAAAGTGTATCGTGATTAGAGAAATGTTACCATTGCGAATAAGCGACGTGGAAACTGCGGAGCACCACGTGCCATTGATGTGAGAGGTGAACGTCGGTTTCGAAGGTGTGTAGGGGCCGATCGACACGCTACAGCGGAGCAACTCCCTGGCAGAATGAACGAGGGGGCTACCGAAAGTGTGTCTAAAACGATAGTTCTAAAACCCCACGCTGCGTATGGGGCTCCCATGCAGACGGATGGTCACTGCACTTATGATAACGAAGGTGTATCGGCAGAAAAGGCTTACATTTGCACGGTAGTATCGGAATTGGACCTCCGCTGATTAGAAAACGATTGCCTTCTCCGATGTGTCACGTTGTCTGCTTCATCGAAAGAATGGACGTTGACGCATAAGGCAAGAAACATTGAAGAACAAACACTCTTCAACCATTGCTGGAAGAACACAAGCTGGTGGAGGCAGCGTTATGGTCTGGAGAATGCTTTCGTGGCATTAAAGGGGTCCGCTCATACCTGTGAAAGGCACTATGGACCGAATTCGTTATAAATCCATTCTTGCAGACCACGTACACCCATACATGGTGATTGTCTTCCCTGGGGCGGATAGGATCTTCCAGAACAATAACGCGACGTATCACACAACTAGAAATGTCAGAGAGTGGTTGGAATAGTGCGATGAAGACTTCAAGTACTTTCTTGGTCCCCTAATTCCCCAAACTTTAACCCAATTGAGCATCTGTGGGACAACCTCGATTGTGTTTTTCGCTCTATAGATCCCCCACCATGCACCCACCAGCAGCTGTCAGATGCACTGCAGTCAGCATGGCTCCACATACCTGTGAACACCTTCCAGCACCTTATTGGGTCCCTCCCAGCCCGTCTAGTTGCTGTCCGCGCTACACATGTCGGTTACTCTGGATATTAGCTGGTAATCACAATAATGTGACTCCACCGTGCATATACATATATAATATTAACTGCTATATTTACATATACAGAAGTAATTTCTATATAAATAATACAAGGACGTATTTAGAGGGGGTGGGGGCAACGAAGTATTTCATTTTTTTCTTGTTTTTGTTGAAAATGCGACATACATTAGAAAAAAAAATGCGTTTATTTTTCTTCTACTTTTCATTAACTTTAATTTTGTTCTGGTGGATTTCAAAAACTTCCTTTTTTCGTCGCCCCCCCTCCCCGAAAGAAATTCTATATACACCCCTGATATAGTAATTACTTCTTCAAACGTTTTAAGAACAAACTTTCTTCGGGTAAACGAGGGTGTCAGAGTTGGTTTCGGCTGGCTTGAAATTTTTATCTATTAAAATGCATTCAACACACTGCTGATCCTTAATTGCGATTCCCTGACTGTTAGGTATGATCAGTCTACTTATTATATTTTGAAGAATAACATGCATCTTGATACACTTTTCGGCAAAATAAACTACGCATAAAACTTGAACATATTGAAACATATTATAATTGGAGAAATATCTGTAGCTTATCAAAAGACGAGAAAACACAAATTTGTCCGTGACGCGGATCGAACCTTTCACTCCGAAGTAATTTGTTATCCCAACTAAGCTACGCGGACGGAATGTATCGCTGCATATTTGTCGTCTTGACACGTGCTTTACCTCTGTAGTACGTCACATAATCTCTCTTACTTTTTTTTTTTTTTTCTTTTCGAGGCGAAAAACAAATTTTCATTAATTCTAGATGATGTGTGGAACAAATATCACACATTTTTCAAAGAACTCAAGGGCCAGTACATCCAGTTTTAAGTTCGGGCGCCAATGTGAAAACACAACTTTGTCCATGACGGGGATCAAACCCGGAGTAAGCTGCTCTCCCAACTAAGCTACATGAATGTAATGTATCGCTGCATATTTGTAGATCTTGACACATGCTTTAGCTTTGTAGCCTGAAAGAAACACTCCTTGGGGCCCACCAAGACCAAGGGCCCAGGAGACATACCTGGACAAACATAGTGAGGGAGAGAGAGATTTATAAAATAGTTTTACTTTTGTCTCGTATGTTTTCCATTTGGTCAAAAAGAGAAGCTGGAAGACTAACAGATTTCAAAACAACACTTAAGAAGTACGGCAAAAATGTTAAGGGTTAGCAAATTTCTGTAATATTCGGCACTGCGCCTTGAGCTGCTGAACTGTGAGTGTAGTGCTAATATGTGCGTGTGGCTATAAGCTTGCTATAAGTTATGCTTGTGGCTATAAGTTGTGTTTGTGGCTATAAACTTGTGGTTACCCATAAGTTATTGGTTAATTATCAACATATAGTTAACCATTACGATTATAATGGGTAACTGCTACATGTCATTGCACCATGTAATTCTAATGACCAGTTCACCATGTAATGGTAACGCTAAGTTATTTTTTCCATTACCATTACGCTGTAATACATTACCGATTAATTCAGTTACGATTTTGCACTTAGAAAGAACCCTTAATGGTCGAAGTCCCCTGTGGCTTCACATTGCATGACAAAAAAGATGAACTAAGAAAAGTATACAATGCTAAACCATTAGAAAATCTAAGACAAAATGTAGGAATCTTAAGCTTTTAACTCATGTTGTTATGAAAACAATGAACAATATAGTGACTTATTATGAAAACTGCAGATAATTTATTAATCTGAAGAATGCACTACGTATTAATTATCATAAGCATATTGCTACAGTTTCGTGTTGCAACGGACTTCATAATGATTCGCCGACATAATTATTTGAAGGCCCACTCACGATGTCTTAGCCTTGGGGCTCACTTAAATGTCTTAGCATAGGGCCTACTAAGGCTTTAATCCGGCCCTGACCATCGCCTTGAATAGAGCCGACATTGTACGACGGGGATGTCGACGCCCCACTCGCACCCTCCCGTCAGCGCGGTAAAGCTGAAAGCAGGATTTATCTGACCACACGATGGCGCGCCACTCTGCAGAGGTTAACTTTTGATGTTCGCTGTGTGAGGCGAGGCATAATTTCCGATTACTATTGGGTTGTCGGAAAAGTCATGGCGTATTTTAGCCATGTTTTGCAAAGGTTATTTATAGATAGACAGAACAAAGATCAATCAATGATATAATGCCCGGTTTGTTCGATAACCTTTTGCCATCTTTCAGTAAGCTGCAGAGTGTCTCGTTCATAGAAGGACCTGTCTTTCGTGGCGAAAAACTGTACAAAGTGCTGATTTACAGCCTCATTTGAATTGAACGTTATACCACGCAAGGACTGTTGAAGAGAGCGAAACAAGTGGAAGTCTGACGGCGCAAGGTCAGGCGATTATGTTGGGTGTGGCAACACATCCCACCCAAGTTCCAATAATTTTTGGCAGGGGATCAAACTTGTGTGTGATCTCGCGTTGTCGTGATGGAACACAACACCTTTACGATGAACGAGCTCTGGACGTTTCTGGATGATGGATTCGTTCAAACTGTCCAATTGCCGACAGTACACATTCGTATTGATTGTTTGGTTCTCTGGTAGGAGCTCGAAAAACACGACACCTTTAAAATCCCACCGTACTGAGACCAGAATCTTCCGCTGACGAATGTCTGCTTTGGATGTCGTTTGAGGCGAAGCAGCACGTCGGGATCAAGACCGTTTGCGCAGCACATTTTTGCACACAATCCACTTTTCGTCACCAGTTATCAGACGCTTCAAAAAAGAGCGTTTTCTTCACGTTTAATGAGCATATCGCAGATGGCCGCCCCGGTGGCGCAGTGGTCTAAGGCGCTGGCCTGTGATGATTCGTCCGTGAGGGGTCCGGGTTCGAATCCCAGTCAGGCATGGATGTTGTGTTTGTCTTACGGCACTGGCTCCCTCCCTTCCCTGGAACCAGTGACCCTAAATTAGGGACGGGAGACTGCTTATAGCCCACTGAGTTGCTCACGGTGGTCGTTAAACCTCCAATAAAATATATATATATATATATCGCAGATGTTTATACCCGTCAATTGAGCTTTTTTGAGTTCATGAGGAACCCACACATCGAGCTTGCTTACGTATCCCAGCTTATTCAGGTGGTCGTGAACGCTTGAATGATTGATGTGCAATGTGTCTGCAATCTCTCGTGTCTTGTAACGTGGGTTTGACTCGATCAATGCTTTGATTTGGTCATCATCAACCTCGGTTGGCCTCCCGGACCGAGGAGCATCGTTGAGGTCAAAATCACTAGCACAGAGTTTCGAAAACCACCGCTGTCACTGACGTTCTTGTAGAGCATTATCAACGTACACTTTACGCCCCTTTTCACAAGCTTGACGCGCGTTCTTCCCTTTACGGAAGTAAAACAGTAAAATAGGGCGAAAATGCACAGTTTGGTTTTCCATCTTCAACTTGATGTCAAATCTCCGCAAATCAACCAAATCGCTCACTATTCCTTTTAGACTGCCATAGCGATAACAGAGCTACGCATGCCTCTAGTACTTCCAAAACCGCCCAACCGCTATCAGGTGCCAAAATACGTCATGACTTTTCCGACAACCCAATAGTATAGTCAACAGTGCCACACGAGTATGGAGTCGGTTTCCGTAGCCCAGGCTGTACAGTGTGCTGCGTACTGTTTGCTCGTTGACGCTGTTTGAGCCTCCGACATTTAACCTGGATATGATTTGCGCCGTCATTGTCATGCGGTCGGTCTGTAAGAACCTGGATAGTATGCGTCGATCCCGGCGTGTGGTCGGCCACCGCATGTTCTCTGGGTGCTAGTGTGTCAGTCGATGTTATACTCGCGGTACATCCTTGATATGGTTACCCTACGGAACCCTAGTGCTCTTACCACTTGGGCGACAGATAGAATGACCCAGCTGTCAAAGTCGCTCAGATCACCACGTTTAACCATGTTCGTCGATTGCGATATATTGTTGGGAAGATCAGATGTAGAGGGCTTTAGGAAGGGAGTGTCTGACCCCAGGTTTTAAACCACCCTTAGAAATAGGAAATTTGGTCTAGAGTGCCCGATTGGAAAGTGACACGGAAGCGAGGTAGAAAGGGGGAGGAAGACTCCCTTATTTATTTATTTTTTGATTGGAGGTTTAACGACCAACGTGAGTGACTCAATGGGCTACAAGCAGTCGCCTGTCCCTAATTTAGGGCCACTGACTCCAGGGAAGGGAAAGAGCCAGTACCGTAACACAAACACAACATCCATGTCTCACCGGGATCCTTCTCGGACGAATAGTCATAAGCCGTCGCTTGGACCACTGCACCACCGAGGCTGCCCCTTATTTATTACCGGGGGCCGGTACCCGGGGCCCGACGGCTTAACGCGCCCATCCGACGCACGGCGGATATTGAGTGGTTCGAGCTGCCTGAGATCGAACCCGAGGTCTTCTCCGTGGCAGTCACGAAAGTTGACCACTAAGCTACCCGCGGCCGTACTGTTGAGAGAAGCCTTGCTGTCCGCCTATTTATATGTTGCCTTCGGTTTGGGTCTGTTCCACTCTGCACGGGGGGATGGTCATGTCAACTGCCCATCACCCCTATTTCTAATGTTTTGTCTACTGCGTGTATTGTGACAACAGTGCAACGACGAAAAAAAAATTTTCTTTGAAAATTTTCTAATGATGGGAAATAGGGGGGAAATACTCAAGTAAAAAAAAAAAAAATAGAAGTTGTTGTTTGAATTACATTAATGACTGCCACCAATTTTATAATATATTTATTAAGTTGAAAACACATGGAATAATTAATATAGACATAAATCAAGCTGTTCTTTCCATATAAAGTAAGCACAGAAATTTGAAAATTTGATTGTCCTGGACAGGAATCGAACCGGCATCTCCCGATTTAAGCGCAAGTTACTCAAGCGCAAATCAGGAAATGCGGGTTCGATTCCCGTCCAGGACAATCAAATTTTCAAATTTCTGTGCTTACGTTATATGGAGAGAACAGCTTGATTTATGTCTATATTAATATATTTACTGTCGAATGATACTGTTTAGCATTCGAAAGTGAAGGCATTTAAGCTTTTATTTAAACTGAACCGAAAGAATTCTTCATCTGAGGGGAAACTATAACGTATTTTCAAATTCTTTCTTTACGTAATTTGGTTGTGGCGTGCAGAATTTGAAAGAGAATTTGAGGAAATGTATTTTCCTTTTACATCCAATTTTTAGGAAATGATTTACTGAGATCAAATAATTATTTTTGTCTTCGTAGATACCGATGTCTTAGTAAAATCGAAGCGTGATTCTGAGGAGCAGTGTGTTTTTGGATAACACGAGCTGTTTTTGGTTTTTCGTCTCCTGTACTTTCTAGAGCGAATGTGAGTGTCTGAAATGAAGGTAGACGTATACAGAGACGAGACAAGGTGAATTGATTCAGGAAGGAAAAACAAAACAAGTAAGTTCTTCCTTGGAGCGTGTAGGGATGGGGATGAGAATTAGTCACATACCCACCCAGTCCCTCCTGTGTCCAAACCTGTTCCTCGAGGCCGAGCTCCATCGTACCCGAGAAAGACAAGGATGGTTCTACATAGATGAGAGGGAGGGTGGGCTTCTGGGAAGTTGGGGGGGGGGGGGGGGTGGGTCGAAAAGAGAGATAAAGAAAAGCTGCAAGGGGTGGGGGGTCGTAGGAGACAGTCAACCTGCCGCCAGAGGGCGTGGTAAACTCACGGGATGGCAATTTGTGGATGTTCGGTTTGATGCTGCAGTGAGTCCAAACTATTTATTATACTGCCCAGGAGGAGTATAGAGAGGTGGATTCATGTGTGAGAGCGTTTAAGTTATTAGAAGGAGGAAAGGGGAGGGGGTCTATGAGAATCAAATACAACCGAGGTGCTTGGAAAGGAGTAATGTTCACTTGGATGGCGATTTTCCATGTCAGAAAGGTCTAGAATTTCACTGCGGTTTAAAAGAAACACTTTTTGGTTATTCCTCGGAGGAAATGAAAACCTTAAGCTGCTTTTATGTAATAACGTGGGAAAACCTCAAACTTAACTGAGCAGTGGACCATACGGTGCCCGAAACACGTGTTTTTCCTAACTGTTTGTGCTAGGTCGTTGCGCAGACATTTACGCTGGTTTGTATGTTGGGTAAAAGGCATATTACGAATCCATTTCCTTGCAGCAAATTCTTGCGAAAATTGCATAGCGACGCCTTTTTTATTTTAACGGCTATTTAGTTCTAAAATCTACGGAAACCACGAAAAATACGACGAAATGACATGTTTGAGTTAATGTTTAAAAGTTGGGACAACTTTTCCTTGATGAAAAATGGTTTTATTTCGAATTTACGCAGTTGGAAACACGAATCTAAAATTTGATATTTTAAAAAAGCAAAAAAAAAAAAAAAAAAAAAAAAAAAATTGTTATCAAACTCGTGGGTATGATAACTTTCTAATTCCAAAGGTGCGCTACATTTAATATCAATGCTCATTGCCCCCTGCTCTGGAATAGGTTGCCAATTCAAATAAAATCACTTGCCAGTTTTGTATCGTTTAAAAAAGCGCTAAAGGAATATTATGTTAATGGTTAAACTTGATTGATTTCAGTTATATCGTATTGCAAATGTATGTATACAGTATATACTCACGGACAATGAAATTTGCGCACCAAGAAGGAAGCACCGGATTGAACTGAAATTTTATTCGCGTAAAGATACAGATGAATGATACACACAGTGGCGGCTCGTGGCAACTGAAAGAGGTGGGGTCAGTAGCCGAAGTCAAACAATGAAATAAAAAAAAACTGTCATTATTAGAACAACCATTCAGACCCCCACCCTACCCCCAAGATTCCTTTACTCTGCCTCTGTTCACCCCCTTGACTCACAATAATGCTCAAATCAGACAGGAATGTGTCAACTATTGTATTGCACACGAAAAAAAAATTCCTCAGAATAGAATGCATAACTATTAACAGAAAAATGTTAAAACTCCTTAAATAAAATTTTTACCTTAAAACATATTAATTTATGTTAGTTGTGCTTTCTGTTTCTTTAGATTTCTCAACTGAGGAATAATCACAGGATTCACAGGATGAAAGAATGTAGTGAAAAAATAATAACTCCAAATATATGCAGGGAGGGAATGTTTCATGAATTTAGTCCCATATAGACCCAGCAAAAACAGTATTGCTGGGTCGGCAGTGGGCCATTACTGGCCAGCCAGCACTGCCAGCAATGGCCCAGTACTATGTTGCCGCTGCCGAACCGTCAATAAAATGTCCGGGCGGACAACAGAAGGGCCAGCAGTTCAGGCCAACAGCTGGCCAACAGTTGGCACCCCATCAGTTGTCATATGCCACAACAGGGCCATCAGTGGTCCATCACAGGCAGTAGCCCTTCAGTGACCCTGCAAGTACTTGCCAGAAATTATGGCTAGCCTAATGTGGTCCGCTAGTGGGCCGTTAGTGGCAGCCAGCAACCACGTGACGTAACTGGTGGCTTGCCGAATCTTGTCCGCCAATTTCCCAGTAGTAGCAATAATAAAAAAAAAAAGCAAAGGTAACCTCAGTTCCCTAAAGCTACATTTTTTCTTTCTACCCTTACGAAGCTTGTGAATTTCTCGACAGACCGGAAAAACGCCGTTTGCATCTGACTAGACTCGACCCCGGGCCGTCTATGTGGAAGCCGCGCTCGCTACAGACCGGACTAATTCACGACACTCGGGTACGTGCTGGAAGCTATCTGTTTGGTATACAATTTGTAATCGAATGCTTCCCTCTTTCATTTTACAATATTGCGAGGTATTTTTCATAAAAGTCAGTTTCATATAATTGATAAATCAATTTTTTCAACGTAACGATAGTTTTTTTTTTACCTTATGGGAACTTCACTCATTTTCAAGGCGTGTACATACTTAGAGTCGCTTACCAAAGTTTTGTACTGTCCTTGCCGTCTTGAAAAGAGATTGTTGAATAAATATGTATTTACCCGGGTGTGGAAGACATCATGATCAGAGTTAAATCCCTGAAATGGCAATGGGCTGGACATACTGCCAGAAGGACAGATCATCGATGGGCCGCCGAAATTTGAGATTGGATTCCAAGGGACAGGAAAAGACCCAGAAGAAGACCACATGGGAGATGGGTGGATGAAATTCGAAAGTATGCAGGGGTGACATGGAGGAGACTGGCACAAGACAGACCGTTGTGGAGGAAACTTGGGGAGACCTTCGTCCAGCAGTGGATTGATAATGGTTGACAATGATGATGAATGATGATGTCACATTCTGTTACATTTTTAACGTTATGTCTTTCCTTTCCGTTGTCCGAAGCTACATTTGTTTTAAAGAGTAAAAGATATTTTATTTTACTTCTCGTTATTTTTAGAAGCGAATTCCTCCCAGTCTTGTGTATTCAACCCATGGATGAGTACACCACATAGCGTTGCTTTTTTTTTTTCTTTCAAATAATTAATAAATTTTGTACGCGTATAATTCTTTTTTTCCCCAACAAACGCTGTTTTAATGGTTTTCCAGGATATGTGTTTCAAGCGGTTTCAAATTTTTTCTTGTTATTCATCCACTCCATTCCATGAATTGTTATTCATGGGAATGGAGTGGGTGTATTTCATGGCTGTAATCTAGTATTTCACGGCTTAATCTGATATCTTCGTCGACGTAAAATTTCATTAGGAAATTAATTCGCCTCTCCACATATGGATTTTTTTCTTAACATCCACTAAAATAACACGATGGCGATAGCGTCGTCTTCAACTAACTGGTACCATGAGAGACACAGCAAGTGTTGCTTCTGCGCATGCGCAGTCCCGATGCTTCCACCTGCTGTTGGGGGGTTGCATTGGTTGCCAGCAACGGGCCACTAGTGGCACTTGCTTGGAGGCCCACAATTCACGGCGATGCTGCAGGGCCATCAATGGCTCGCCAAATGATAGCGCTGCCACCAACGGACCACTACCGGGCCGTGAGCGGCAGATTTCAACCAGCAGTGCAGTTTCCCAGCACTTGTGTTTTTGCTGGGAATGAGTACAATACTACCATTTGCATTATTTGAAAGGTTTAACCTTTTTTTTTAAAGAACTTGTGAAACCTAAAAACATATATGTACTCATGTGCAAATTATACTTACAGGCTTTCTCATTTATTTATTTATTTTTAACATAGAAAATCCTCTCAGTTAAAACTGAAATTTGTTCTGCAAAGCGCTTTGTAAACTTCATACTCTTGGAAACTCAAATTCTTGGGCTGATAAGCACCGAGTTTTTTTAAGTGAAGCTTTTCGACTCAAATTCGTGGGCGGATGAGCACTGTGTTTTTTTAAGTGAAGCTCAAACTAAATATTCTTAGGGTGATAAGCACCGAGTTTTTTTAAGCGAAGCTTTTCGACTCAAATTCGTGGGCTGATGAGCACTGTGTTTTTTTAAGTGAAGCTCAGACTAAAAATTCTTAGGGTGATAAGCACTGAGTTTTTTTTTTTTTTAGTGAAGCTTTTCTTCCAGATTTAAAGCAAAGAACGGAGATTTTAACAAAATATGCACTCCATTCATTGTAATCGACAAGCAAAAAAGTCACGACACAGAGGAACAACACATCACTGAGAGAGACACACACAGAAAAAAACAACTAACTGAACTTTGAGCTTGGTCGGGGTAAGCTTCTCTGTCAACCCACGGCATTAAGGAAATGGATACTCTCCTGGCCAATCAAATTAGCGCAGGACCAGATCTCGCGTTAAGGCAGTGTTGTATGTAGGTCATCATACTGAATGAGACTGGGAGGAAATCGTCTCCTCTTCTTTTGCGTAGTGATGTTACTGGGGCCTGTTGGAGCTGGCCCCAATAACCTCACACTCTGAACATGATCTCTTTCCTCAGAGAATAGTTTTTCGTTTTTGAAGGAAACTTTTCTCTTAGGCAATGGTTTTTGAAAGGAAAGGTTTATCAACATGTAGTTAAGAGAGAGAATAAGAATCGGGGCAAAAAAAAAAAAAAAATCTAAAAATGGAGATTTTTAGGTGGGGCCCGGCCCCTCTGGCCCCTAATGACGAACCGCCCCTGGATACACATAATGGCAAAAACAGAGCTCCAGGACAATTACAGGGGGATCTGTGGCATGCAGTCCGGTCATCTTCAATAGCGCATCGCACAGCCTCGTGCAATGATACATGCTGCCATACGGTCCGGCATAGAGGCGAACAGACACCTGATGTTGTCCTGCGGCAGACTGGCCCACGCGTGTCGGACGGTGTGCTCCAAATCCTAGATAATGCGACACGGCGGCAGCTGGCTTTTCAACTGGTCTCACACATGCTCGATAGGAGGCATGTCAGGGGAGCGGGAAGGCCATGGACGTATCTGGACATGACGTAGGCGGTCCTGGGCAACCCGAGCAATGTGCGGGCGGGCATTATCCTGCTGGTATAGCGCACGTGGAATTCCTGCCAGGAATAGGAGCACATGGGACCGCGGGATCACATCCACATACCGCTGGCCTGTCAATGATCTACGCACCACTACTAGAGCTGATCGGCTATCGTAGGCAATGCCTCCCCAGACCATAATGCCTGCAGTGGTGGAGGTGTGGCGCTCGATAGCGAGGTTGGGATTGTGCCGTTGACCCGGGGACCTCCACACCCTGACACGATGATCATCTGTCCCCAAAACGAAGCGGCACTCATCGCTAAACACCGCACGTCGCCAGTCTGTGGCATTCCACGTAGCTCCGGCCTGGCACCACTGCAAACGGAGCCGGCGATGTTCTGGTATTAATGGAAGCACACGTAAGGGGCGCTGGGATAGCAGATTCGCTTCTGCGAGGCGTCGGGAATTGATTTGTGGGCCACAGGAGCCGCTACATATGTCTGTGTAGTGGACCGGGTCCCCGTGGGATCCGTTAGTGCCTGGCACACGATCCGTCGATTCTCTCTACCGGTGGTCCTCCTGGTCCGTCCGGAGTCGCTCCGCCGTGTGGCAGTGTCGTCACGTGTCTACTGCTCCCAACACAGTCGGACGGTATGGTCAGAATGATCCACGTGGCGGGCTATACGGCGCGTCGACCACCCTGCGGTTTTCAGCGCGATGATCAGGCCTCTCCCAAAATCCGTAATTTGCGTAAATCGAAGTCTCTGGCGTCTACCCGGCATTCTTGTCACTCTGTACTCTTGCTTGCGTCGGCCGGTGCTTTTCACTTTCATGGGGCATCGACTACACGCCGGTTTATAAGGATGCCGGTTCGTGCTTGCAGCGCCACCACAGGGTGTGCGGTCATGAGCACTCTCACCAAACGCGGATCATTTGCATGCCAAACATTTAGTGCTTTAGTAAAAGCGGAATAATATTAACTTGAATTGATACGTAAAGTATATATGAATATGACATCGGCAGAATAGAAACTGTTAAGAAGGCCTAGGCCTAGGTCGCATGAAACAATATTTAGTGCTTAAGTAAAAGCGAAATATTATTACCTTGACTTGTTAGGTAAACTTTATGAATATGACACGGTTTATAATGAAAACTGTTGCAAAAGAAAACATTGTGAATTGATATTTCATGCCTCAGAAAAAAGCACAATATGATTGCCTTGAGTTGATAGGTAAATGTTAGCACATCGATTTAATAAAAACGATCAAAATGGCGTACTGATCAGGCATAGTAATTAAGAAATATTAATAACTTGACATGTTATGTAAATATTTAGTTCCTAAATAAAAGTGCAGCGGTACAAAAATCCCACCTTGTCGTCCTTTTCCGAACATAATACGAGTTTTGCTGTAATTGCTGGTTTCGTTGAAACCCGTAGTTTTGCCGCCCCGGTGGCGCAGTGGTCTAAGGCGTTGGCCTCTGATCATTCGTCGGAAGGGGTCCGGGTTCGAATCCCGGTGAGGCATGGATGTTGTGTTTGTCTTACGGCACTGGCTCTCTCCCTTCCCTGGAACCAGTGACTCTAATTTAGGGACGGGCGACTGCTTGTAGCCCATTGAGTTGCTCACGGTGGTCGTTAAACCTCAAAAAAAAAAAAAAAAAAAAGAAACCCGTAGTTTTAAGAAATGTGCTACTTATTATTATTATTATTATTTTTTTTTTGTATTCACGAATGCACCCATCCCTCCAAATTCAATTATAATTGTCGTTTGTCATACTGGGAACGTTTTCTCGATCAAATTCTCATTATGGGCCCCTTAAGCATTTGTGCCCAAATGCCTGGGTGCCCAGATGTCCGGTGCTCAAATGTCCGCCCCTTCTTTCTGACAGAAAATCAAAATCGGAAATATTTCTTAATGATAATGAGATATGGGAGAAAAAAACTTTTGTGCACACCACTTGCTCAAGTAGGGAGAAATATAGGAACACTATCATTTTTTACACAGCGCAATTTCATGGCTCTAAAAGTGAATGTGCCCAGTTGTCCGTGTGCCCAAATGTCCGGTGCCCAGCTGTCCTAAACTCGAATAAAACACTTTCAGTTCATTTTTTAGTCGAACTGTATCAAAATTTGAAGCATAGAATTCTTTAAGTTCTGACAGCAGACGTTCAGGGAATTTGTATTGTATGGTGTAATCCCGTATTCCATTCATGATTTATCTGCTCCTCCGGGCAATCACGGGATAGGATTCTTAACCTCCAGATTCGCTAAACATGAATGCCGGTTGCTTCGACTAGCGAATCCTATGATGGTTATATTCAAATTAATCGGAAACTTATGACTTGGTCGTTCTGGTTGGTGTAGTGGTTAGCATACCCGGGCGCTATCTGGGTGACGTGGGTTCGATTTCCGCTCTAGGACGACGAAAAATTCAAGTTTTCGGATATTATCTGACTTACCGTCTTTGTCACATCTACACCAAAAAAAAAAAAAAAGGATTGTCATCTTCAAAATTTATATGTTCAGGGAAGTTTTCACAAAATTTATCAAAACAGTTCGAATCCAACAAAGCCACGAATTTAAGATATAATATCCCTGATTTTAATTCATTGACACTTCACACAAACTGAAACAACTCTCGCGGAATACGTGATCTTATGGGCGGGAGCATGCGAGTGACTTAGGTAGTGTAAGTCTTCTCTTTTCAGAGAGAACGGTTGCCCAAAGCAATGGCCCATTTCCCCCTCCACCCGCTCATTCATGTTGTCATGGAAACGCTAGCAGGTGACCGTATGGAAGGTCTTTGAATCAGAACAGCAAAGACTCTGGAAGAGCTGGTTGCGTTACGACGTTGGTCTTCTCTCACCAGAGTGAGTCAAAGAAGCGAATCCGCACGCGTTTTTTTCGCAGCGAAAGCATCGACATATCCTAATACCGTTGACAATTGACTTTTATTTGTGTATATTTAACTGACTTTTATTTGTGTATATTTAATTGACTTTTATTTGTGTATATTTAATTGACTTTTATTTGTGTATATTTAATTGACTTTTATTTGTGTATTTAATTGACTTGTATTTGTGTATATTTAATTGACTTTTATTTGTGTGTATTTAATTGACTTTTATTTGTGTATATTTAATTGACTTTTATTTGTGTATATTTAATTGACCTTTATTTGTGTATATTTAATTGACCTTTATTTGTGTATATTTAATTGACTTTTCTTTGTGTATATTTAATTGACTTTTCTTTGTGTATATTTAATTGACTTTTCTTTGTGTATATTTAATTGACTTTTCTTTGTGTATATTTAATTGACTTTTTTTTGTGTATATTTAATTGACTTTTATTTGTGTGTATTTAATTGACTTTATTTGTGTGTATTTAATTGACTTTTCTTTGTGTATATTTAATTGACTTTTCTTTGTGTATATTTAATTGACTTTTATTTGTGTATATTTAATTTACTTTTATTTGTGCATTCTCTCGGCTTCGCAGCTAGCCTAGCTAGCCTCGAATATACGCCAATGGTTGTAATGATTCCTTTTCTTTAAGTCAGAAGGAAAATTCCAAATACGTTAAAAGGATTTTTTTTTTCAAGACCTACCTATCATAAACAAAATAAATTTCCATGGCTATTTTGAAAAAAATTCTAGAATTCCAAGAATTTCAGGGCAAATTGATAAAGTGAGAGAAATTACAGAATGAGAAGACTAGAGTTTATTTAATTAGATTCAAATGGAAGTCACACTTTTGCTGTGGCTGAAGTGGACTTTCCGAAACTGTAATTCAAGAATT
Organism: Macrothele yani; assembly: GCA_039090855.1. Lineage (NCBI taxonomy): Eukaryota > Metazoa > Arthropoda > Arachnida > Araneae > Macrothelidae > Macrothele > Macrothele yani. The sequence continues at coordinate 34,465,035 of CM077024.1, read as the reverse complement.
CATGTAAGGCCGTAAATGCCTTACAGTTTTCCAATTAAGTGATATAAAATTATATTTCGTTTCTTTCGATAATGCATATTTATGGCGACATTAAGTGTCAGTGCATATTTCTGTTTGTAAATACACTTCCACACTTAAATGTCCGCTTTAAAAACCTTATTCCTAAAAAATACAGATGCAGATCTCGTCAAAAAGATTCTTAGATGATCTCGTTAAAAGATTCTTAAAAAGATTCAGATTCTCATTAAAAAAGCAGACGTAGATCTCATAAATCAGGCGCAGATCTTGTTAAAAAGTAAAACATATACGTACGCAAAACAACCACAAAATTTTATCGTACGTGAACGTCAATGAATCAATGTGTCCAACGAATTTCGGGTTTCTATTCCAGATTATTGGTGGTATATTTAATAATATTATACAAGCTATTCAATTTCAACTGCAATTAGAGCAAAAAAAAAAAAAGCTTTTTGAGATACAGGAAATGTGCAGAAAGGAACAGAGCACAAGATCAAAAGTCAAGAGAGAAGGTTGTATAAAAAATAGCTTTTGGCTCAACAGAACATTTAGTACGTAGGTTTTTTTTTTTTTTTTTTTTTCCCCGCGTTTTAGAAGTCAAACTGGCAAATAAATTTCGCCCTTTTAGCATAACTTGGTTTCCTTTCTGTAAACACGGTGAAGGACAAAAGTATAAACACTTTTTTCTTGAGTTACGCAAACTAAGGCTTATCTGCCCAGATTATGCGGCGGCCCAGTCCGCACCTGGCCCCTGCCAAAATGGCGCTAACAAAGGAATTCCACGTGAGAATAAGCATATTAATCCATATTTACAAAGAATATATCTAAACCAGGGTTGAAGAATCTTACATATTTTTCTTATATGAGACTACTGCTCGAATATGTTGAATGTGAGATCGACTGTTACATGTCTAATTTCGTTATTCTTAATTCTTTTTTTTTTAAGTTTCGGAGTTTAACGACCACTGTGAACCACTCTAAAGGCTATAGGCAGTCACCCGTCCCTAATTTAGGACCACTGGTTCCAGGGAAGGGCGAGAGCCGGTGCCGCAGGACAAGCACACCACTCATGCTTCATTCGGTCGAACGGCCAGAAGCCAGCCAAGGCTTAGACTACTGCACCACAGGAGCTGTGAAGTGTGAATAATATTTGCCACGTAAGAAAAGGAACCGAATTATTAGACAATAAATCACTCTCGGAAAAATTAAGAAGAAGAAGAAAAGGAATGGAAAGGAAAAAAATGCTGAAATTTGAATAAGATTAATGACGTCATATCAATGGAACGTTATAGAAACATATTTCTCTGCTCTTTTAAATAAAAGTCTACTCTGGCCCTTCTCCAGATTATTTTATTCCTTTTGCTTGTTGTCACTTGGATAAGCATTCAAGAAATTAAAAAAAAAAAAAATAATTGCTAGTTCAGAATGAGTTCTACTGCTCAGTTGATTAAAGTCTTCAGACAGAAAATTCCTGCTATATTTTACCCTTGAAACCTGTGATCACCTAATGGAACCTCGCGCACCAAGCTATTTCATTTTGCTATCTAATTAATTAAGATAGAGAGGTCACAAACGGATAATGAATTTCAGACTTGATTTTCATGTTGCTATATATGCCTAAACTGCCTGACGCACGGGAAAACACTTCTGTATGGAAATTTTGGTAAGCGAAAATAAACTGAAATGGCCTTAAGAGGGTGAAATACGCTCTCATTACCATCTGCACCCGAAATCCACCCCTATAAAGTGTCACATTTCAGCATCACTTTTCCGCCCCCTGCCTCCGGAGTTCTCTCCTAATGGCACGACTTGGATTTGCATAATGAGGACCCTTGTCGACCCCTTCGACAGATGTCCGCCGCAAAAGCCGCACAGCGCAGCAGTCAGAAAACTCCCCCATTCCTCTTGTCATGTTAATCGCCAGAATTTAACCCAGGTGGTCTCCAGGGTGATGATGATTTCCTGTCTTCACCAATCCCAGGTCAAATGGAGCTTTTCAAAATATTGCTCATGGAATACAGTCAACAGCGTCCATTCTTCCTAAGCCGACATGGACATTTTGTTTCATTTTCCTTGTAGTTGGTTTAAGCGATTACTTTCTCCTCGAGCGACACGCTCCGTCGGCACCTCGAACATAGTTCTCTTTCATATAATGCACACGCAGATGAAAACTAATTGGGCGTATGAAGAGAAGCTCTGCCGATCTTATCTATAATGTAGTGTTCCCACTGCAACGCATTTTTTCATAATGATTTAACACTTTCATATAATAGTAAAAAATTCTCAAAAAATCGTGTTCAGCAAATCTAAAATTTTGAGGAGAAACTATGTCTGCAATGAGGAAAGAATCAGGGCCAGATTAAGAGGGGAGGGGGTCTACCGTCCGGGGCTAAAGCCTCGGCGCTCACCATCACGAAGGGCCCTGGAGGCATGCGTCTACATCACAAATAATACACATCTTATATATTTATATATGGATATAATATAATATAAAATAGTTTTCGCTTTGTCTGCTATGATTCCCACACTCAATCACAAACTGGCTAAAAGACGAAGAGATTTCAAGGCAGTGACTCACTAAAAGTTTTAACGATCCATGTCGCTGTGTACACCGGACCAGGCAATAAAATCTCAGCTTTTTCACTATCATCCGGGTGGCGGAAAACTCGTACACCGGAAAACTGGTACACCTTCGCAAGTAAGGGGCTGTACACAAATAGCGTTTCGTTTTGAGAACTTGTCAAAGTGTACGAGTTTTCCGAGCTGAACAAAGCGAAATGCACCAGTTTTCCTAGGGATCTCAGTGGGTACGCAAGATCAAAATGACACAAAGTTTATGTAGAAACTTTGTGACTCTCTAAACCTTAAGTTATGATTTTAATATTTCCCATGTGATAACAAGCAATAAAGGCTAATTAGCAGGGGCTCAACGAATCATCTTCAGATGCTGATCTTTTCAGAAGATTTTAAATCACAACCTTGATATTTCGTATTTCTCAACATATTATGAAACCTAATAAAACGCACTCAATGGATTATTTCTCACATATTTACAAGCTACCTAGGCCGCTGGCGCCTTTTTAGAAGTTACAACCTAGATATTCCGTATTTGTAAACATTTTATGAAACCTAATAAAAGGCGCTCAATGGATAAATCGTCAGCTCTTTATAAGGCACCTAGCACGCGGGCCTTTTAAGAAAATTTTACATTACAACCTACATATTTCGTATGTGTAAGCATTTCATTTTATTACACCTAGTGAAAGGTACTTAACAAATTATTTCTCAGCTTTTGACAAGGCACAGAGGCCGCGGGCCTTTTAAACAGTTCTGAATCTACCATCCTGATATTCATAACATTTACATCAGTGTTGTGTTTAATAGCTGCACTTTCACTTGAGCAATTGGTGCCAAAGTAAAGGCGCAGGCAGTATTAGCAACTTGACATAGTTCGTAATCGTTTTAAACGCGAGCTCGACAGAATGAAAGCTGCTAAAAAGGCCTAGGCCTAGGGCCAATGAATTAATATCTAGGTTGAATTAAATATCTAGGTTGTAACTTAAAATCTTCTAAAAACGCCAGCGGTCTCGGTGGCTTGTAAAGAGCTGAGGAATAATCCATTGAGTGCCTTTCATTAGGTTTCGTAAAATGTTTACAAGTATGAAATATCTAGGTTGTAACTTAATATCTTCTAAAAAGGCCAGCGACCTAGGTGCCTTGTAAATAGGTGAGGAATAATCCGTTGAGTGCCTTTTATTAGGTTTTATAAAATGTTTACAAATATGAAATATCGGGGTTGTAACTTAAAATTTTCTAAAAAGGCCTACGGCCTAGGTGGCTTGAAAAGAGCTGAGGAATAATTCGTTGAGTGCATTTCATTAAGTTCCGTAAAATGCTTACAATACAAAATATCTAGGTTATAACTCAATATCTCCTAAAAAGGCCTGTTGCCTAGGCGGTTCGTAAATTAGTGAGAAATAATCTGTTGTGTGCCTTTTATTATGTTTTATAAGATGTTTAGAAATACGGAATATCAAGGTTGTAGTTTAAAGTCTTCTGAAAAGATCAGCACCTGAAAATTGATTCGTTGAGTCCCTGCTAATTAGCCTTTATTGCTTGTTATCACATAGGAAATATTAAAATCATAACTCAAGGTTTAAGGGAGTCGGAAAGGTTCTACATAAACCTTGTGTCATTTTGATCTTACGTATCCATTGAGATCCCTAGGAAAACTGGTACATTTCGTTTTGGTCACCTAGGAGAACTCGCACACTTTGAGAAGATCTCGGGAGGAAACACAATTTGTGTACAGCCCCTTACTTGAGAGGGTGTACGAGTTTTCCGCTCTTTGCACTTTGCTCGAGTTTTCCGCTCTTTGCACTTTGCTCGAGTTTTCCGCTCTTTGCACTTTGCTCGAGTTTTCCGGTGTACCAGTTTTCCGATGTACGAGTTTTCCTGGATCCCGACCATCCACCAATACCTCTCTGCTTGCAGGACCGGATTAAGGCCTTAGTGGGACCATAGCCTACATGAGTGGGGCCTATGACGGGGTATCATTATGAAATCCGTTAAACCACGAAACTGTAGCAATATGCAAGTGATACTTAATTCGTGTAGTGCATTCTTGAAACCAGTAAATTATCTGCAGAGTTTTCATAATAAGTCACTATATTTTTCATTGTTTTCGTAAGAACATGAGTTAAAAGCTTAAGATTCCTAGATTTTGTGTTGAATTTTTTAATGGTTTATCGCTGTATACTTTTCTTAGAGCACCATTATTCTTTATTGTTATGCAATGTGAAGCCACAGCGGACTTCGACCATTAACGGTTCCAAGTGCAAACTCGGAAGTAGGTGTGGATGATAGTGAGGAAGCTGAAACTATGTCTCGCCCATCCCGCTGTACACAGCGACATGAAACCTTTACGCTTCGTAAGTCATAGCCTTGAAATCTGTTCGTCTACCAGCTTCTGTTTCTGACAAAGTGGAAACAAAAGCAAAAGCAAAACTATATTATACAAAGCTCTCCCTCTCTCTCTCTCTCTCTCTCTCTATCATCATCATCATCATCATCATCATTGTCAACCATTATCAATCCACTGCTGGACGAAGGTCTCCCCAAGTTTCCTCCACAACGGTCTGTCTTGTGCCAGTCTCCTCCATGTCACTCCCGCATACTTTCGAATTTCATCCACCCATCTTCCATGTGGTCTTCTTCTGGGTCTTTTCCTGTCCCTTGGAATCCAATCTAAAATTTCGGCTGTCCATCGATGGTCTGTTCTTCTGGCAGTATGTCCCGCCCATTGCCATTTCAGGGATTTAACTCTGATCATGATGTCTTCCACTCTTGTCATTTTTCGGATCCACGTGTTCCTCTTCTTATCTCTCCTGGTTACACCAAGCATGCACCTCTCCATGCTTCTTTGAGTTGTTTGCAGCCTTTGTATGTCTCTTTTAGCTAAGGTCCACGTCTCTGCACCATACGTAAGCACTGGAAGGATGCATTGATCAAACACTTTTCTTTTAAGACATAATGGCATATTGCTCTTGAAAATTATGCTGTTTCTTCCAAAAGCTCTCCAGGCAAGTTTTGTACGCCGATTAATTTCTTCACCAATGTGACCCTCACTTGATATCTGCTGTCCAAGATAAACGTACGTGTCTGTTATCTCCAGCTTTTCTCCATCAATCGATAAATCTTCATTTCTTGTAAAAGCATTGTACATCACTTTTGTCTTCTGAAAGTTCATTTTTAATCCCACTTCTTTACTCTTGTCAGCAAGTTCCTGGATCATACTCTGTAGCTGTGATGGGGTAGTTGCAAAAATGACTATGTCATCAGCAAAACGAAGGTGGGTTAGATAATCTCCATTAATCTTTATCCCTTTGTTTTCCCAGTTCAGTGATTGAAAGACATTTTCCAATGTGGCATTAAAGAGCTTCGGAGATATGGTGTCACCTTGTCTCACTCCTTTTCCAATTTTTTTGTGTGTTGTATTTTCAAACAGCCGAATCTTTGCACATGCATTTTCATAGATGTTATTAATAATATTAATGTATGCATCTTCAATACCGCAGGATTTCAAAGCCATTGCAACTGCTGATTGTTTCACCGAATCAAAGGCTTTTTCATAATCGATAAAAGCCATGCACAATGGAAGTTCATATTCCCTCGCTCTTTCAATTAGTTCTCTCAGTACGTGGATATGATCTATTGTTACAGTGGACACCCCCCCATCCTAAAACCTGAAGAAAACTTTAAAATTTGTCCGCCATGTCGCGTATTGTATGAGGCAGCTAGGAATCACAGTTCGGCAGGCTCACATGTTCTTTTACAGTTCAGTTTTTTTTATTTATTTCTCATTTACGTTGTTTTTTCTTTCGGATGTTCTCTAAATTAATTAACAAAATTGCGGGATAATTGGGAAGTCGCTCCAATGCTCTTGAAGGCATGAAACGCAATATTTTTGCCATTTTAAATTGTTTCTACCTGTGGGAAAATGTAGCACTCAATGGTTGCTCTGGAAATTGATAAGAGCAAAGCGATAGGCCCAGAAGAGGGCTTCTGGATTTCTTGATTAGGGGCCGATGTTACGACCCACCCCCGCCAATGCGTGATTTAGTAATTAATGGGCGTGGTTGATGTGTGAAATTAATTAAGTATTAATTATGTTCGAGGCTTGATTGGAGTTTAAAAGTGTAAACAGCAGATAAAGTTTTATCTGGGGGTTTGGAAAAGAAAGAGGCGAAGAATTCTCTCTCTGGCTGGGTGGTCTCAGAATAGCTCTGTTAGGTCATAAATATCAGGGCGCAGCTGACGGGAAACTAAGCAACACGGAATGGTACCTTTCGAAGAGGGGTCCACTTGAGTAAATGAATGAAGATGGGGACAAAAGGTTTAGCGAATAATCGTAAATTAGTAGATTGTTTGGGGCATTTTCGAGAACAATTGCTCTCTGTGTGGTCCGTGCAGAAAAATAAGAGTTCGCACTTGGCATGAACATAAGGAAGAAAGTTCAGTTGTCTGTGCGCTCTCCGATGTGAAAGGCTGGATGCCTTGGATCTGCAAAAAAATGAATTGGGAAAAATGAAGCAGCAAACCTCCCCGCATTTGGTAAGAAATGGAGACAACTCGAGGCAGCTGGAGATGCCAGTTTGCCATAAAGACAGCAGAATGCCTAAATCCGCGGGATAAAGCAGAAATTTCTAGGCTGGAGCGTAATGGAACTCAGCGACTGTTTGGCCTAATGAAAGCCAAGTTACAGGGGAATTAAGAAGTCTGCGAGTGGACAGTGGTCATTCCTATGAGAAGCGAAGCCAAGCAAAGTCGGGTTCGGATGCCAACCACTGCAGTGTGGAATCGTCACCCCCATTCATCCCCTACTGTGGAGGAAGTGAAGAGGTGCGCTTGTCTTACGGGGCGAAGCGAGGCCCCATGTGTGCGTGTGTGTGGTCGCGTAAGCAGCGAAGCCACTACGTGTAAGTGCGACGGGATAAAAACATGTCGAAAGAAAAATATGAGCGTAAGAGCGGTGGCTTCGATACCTAACAAATATACAGGTGAAATGTTGAGTTGCCGATATACGCTTAAGGTAAAAGCACGTCTGATTTCGCTCGGCCGAGAAAAATTAATCTTGGAAACCGCAACATCAGATGTGAGAGGGCCTATTTTGCTTAACGGCCACCTTCAAATCGTTACGAGAATAGATCAGTGTGCACTCTAATCATTGCAACAAAGTGCGGCGTGATATTACCATTTTTAATTGTGTGCTTCATTTACATCAAGCGTCAAAGTGAAGTGTTGAATCATCGGTGCTGCCACATGGTGCAAGTGTCTGTGTGTGTGTGTTTTTTTGTCGTGTGATATTATGTGATGCACAACGGATTTGCACAGCAAAGTCACGTAACTGTAAGTAGATGAATATTTCCTTTTTCTTTCTTCGCACATCTGCGAACTTGTGCCATCCCGACACCCAAAGCTGCATGGACATAGATGCAGTAATGCTGAGTGACTGAACCTCAGGAGGAAATACCTGCACATACAGATTTCAATTTCTTACAGGGCCCATTTCCTGATTACTTTTTTTTACATGAATAAGGGAGAGGGTGTGGCCACAAATTCCGCTGGGCGGGACAGTTTCTTTTAACTTTGGTTCAGGACCAACGTCAGCGGGGCAGGGTTCTGCATGTGCATGCTTATTAGATTTAGTTAATTAACTTTGGCAGTATTTCGCACCTATAATCTTATACCGCAAATTAACGTGCTTGTGTATTTTGTGTCGCGAGTATTTTTAATGTGATCGTTTGCATATAATTTTTTATTCTCTAAGCAATTGTATATGAATATCACCTGCAGCTCTATTTAGTGTGTAAACGAGTAGTATCTCTTGTTCAGATAGTCCGGTGGAGACTCAGTCGGCTGCGTTATCCGACAGTAAAGTGTGACACCGTATGCTGCCCACATATGAGGGGCAATTGTCTATGCGCCTAGAGAGCGCCGGATCTGTTTAAATCTCGCAGAACGTTATTAAATGTTGTGTTGTGTATTTGAGAATCATGTGTTATTTGCGAAAGTGAGTGTTGTACTGGCTGGTTGGGGATTGAATGTACCGGAGTAAGATCCGGACCACTACACTCAGTCACGAATTGGTGATTGCGGGTGAACCTCATCACAACTCTGATCCCAAAGTATCATTTTTTTTAGATTATTTTATTGTTTATTTGTTGTTGTTATTTTGTTCACAAAAGGTGGATTCACCCAAGCCTTATGCTTCGGGTCATTCTTCAACTTTTCATTTTTTATGTTCTGGTGTGAATCTTTGAGTGCAGCAGTGCACCTGAGATTCTCACCTGGTGCCGTGGCCAACTAAATTGTACTTCAGGTCTCAAGCACCGTTACCGGCAGACTAGGCAGGAACACTGCTAGTGCCGTGTAACACTATTGTGCTGTAACCACTCCTGAATCCAGCTTGTTCTCTTGGTTGAGCCATGTCCAGTGTCACCTTCAAGCGGTGTGAAAGAACTTTAGTGAAGATTTTATAAACCACTGATAGGAGGCTGATAGGTCTGTAGTTCCTGAGATCCTCAATGTCACCTTTTTTATGTAGCAAGATCATTGTAGCGTTGTTCCAATCCTCAGGAATTTTCCCTTCATTAAGGCATCGAGTGAAAATTTGGGCGAGTACTGTTTCGATTTCTCCACTTGCTTCTTGTATGATGACTACAGTAATTCCATCTTCTTCTGGAGCTTTTCCCCGCTTCATGTTCTTGATTGCATGTGTAACTTCTGCTGGAAGGACTGGAAGAACTCTGGTACTGGTACTTTTCATGATGTCTGGAGTACATGTATCATCCCTTTCATATAATTTGGAGTAGAAATCTTTCACTCTTGTCAAAATTTCGCCTCTATTTCTTGTTACAGAACCATCTTCTTTTCTCAGTGCCATAATCTGTTTTCTTCCCTTACTGAGATGTCCCTTTGCTATCTTTAGGCTTCGGTTGTTTTCAATTGCTTTCCTTACTAGTTCACAGTTGAATTTCCTTACGTCTTCAGTGATACTTTTTCGTACTGTCTTGCATAGCTCTATATATTCCACTTTGGAAGTCACATCTTTTTTAAATGTCCTCATCACTCTTCTTTTTTGCATCAACATTTTGGTTTTTCCTGATAATTTGTTCACATGAAATTTGTTCTTAGACCCAGCTAATTTTGTTGCTGTTTCCATAAGAGCTTTGGTTACTTTTCTGTTAACTTCAGAAATATCCACTTCTTCTGATGTTAGGCCTTCTAAAGCAGAGAATCTGTTCTTCAGTTCCAATTTGAAGGTATTATGGTGTTTTTTAAGGTTGGTTATGTCAATACATTTTGTTTGTCTTATGAGCTTGCTACGTTCGAGTTTAGTGTTGAGGTGCATCTTACATCTCACCAATCTATGGTCACTGCCTGTGTTGAACTTGTTTAGCACACTGCAGTCTTCTATGACGAATTTTTTGTTACACATAATAAAATCAATTTCACTTGTCGTCCCATTTGGATGTCTCCATGTCCATTTCCTGTGTGGCTTTTTCTTGAAAAAGGAGTTCAAGATGAAAAACCCTTCTGCCTCTGCAAACTCTACGAGAGTATTTCCACGCTGGTTTCTGTTGCCGTGACCGAATTTACCTACTGAAGTTTCATTCTGTTGCCGTTGCCCTATTTTTGCATTGAAATCTCCCATAATTATCTTCAAGTGCTGCTTACCTTTATTATTTAGATCACGAATTTCCTCATAAAATTCTTCAATTTCTTCTTCAGCATGACTTGTGGTGGGTGCATAAGTTTGAATAATCTGAGCCTGGTATCTTCTCGAGAGTTGGATAACGAGTCGTGCAGCTCTGTCAGAGGAACTTTCAACTTCTACAACTTTATCCTTCAGTTTCTTGTTTATTATAAATCCAACACCACTAGTTCTGCCAGTATCTGTCCCACGATAGTAGAAGAGATGTCCACTTTTCAGTTTAATGAGATCTTCTCCTTTTCTCCTTACCTCACTTAGCCCGACGATGTCCCACTTGGTCCTTTGTAGTTCCTCTTCCAATTCAAGAAGCCTTGAATCAGAAGATAGGGTGCGTCCGTTGTACGTAGCCAAGGTCAGCATCAGATGGCAGCCTAGTCCGGTCCTCCGGGGATTCTTAGCACCCTCTGCCTTCATGTCGCACTGGCCGCTGCCTTGGCCAGGTACATTCCAGCTGCCGGAGACTGAGGGCCAAGATTTCAGTTGTGGAGTCATTTTGGAGGGGTTTGGCCATAACTCACCACGCTGGCCAAGCGGGTTGGTGAGTGTGGGATAGCATTTCCTCTAATCCCGATGGTATAGTTATAATATATATATATATATATAAATATACTAAAGAGCAATTTGCTGGTCCTTGATAAAGCCAAGGCTCAGTATTCTCGACACTTTCTACATTCAGTTGTTTTATTTTATTTTTTTATCTTTTCTCCTTTTACTCACACCGGTAGATACATAACCTTTTCTATGTTGTACTTGGTATGAGTCAAAAATATACATATATATATTTTTTGCTTAGGTCTCTTCTTAATAGAATATATATATATAGCCTAAAAATAGCAAAGGGACATCTCAGTAAGGGAAGGAAACAGATTATGGCACTGAGAAAAGAAGATGGTTCTGTAATAAGAAATAGAGGCGAAATTTTGACAAGAATGAAAGATTTCTATTCCAAATTATATGAAAGGGATAATACATGTACTCCAGACATCATGAAAGGTACCAGAGTTCTTCCAGTCCTCCCAGCAGAAGTTGGACATGCAATCAAGAACATGAAGCGGGGAAAGCTTCAGGAGAAGATGGAATTACTGTAGACATCATACAAGAAGCAAGTGGAGAAATTGAAACAGTACTCGCCCAAATTTTCACTCGATGCCTTAATGAAGGAAAGATTCCTGAGGATTGGAACACCGCTACAATGATCCTGCTACATAAGAAAGGTGACATTGAGGATCTCGGAAACTACAGACCTATCAGCCTCCTATCAGTAGTTTATAAAATCTTCACTAAAGTTCTTTCACACCGCTTGAAGGTAACACTGGACTTGGCTCAACCGAGAGAACAAGCTGGATTCAGGAGTGGCTACAGCACAATAGATCATATCCGCGTGCTGAGAGAACTAATTGAAAGAGCGAGGGAGTATGAACTTCCATTGTGCATGGCTTTTATCGATTATGAAAAGGCCTTTGATTCAGTGAAACCATCAGAAGTTACAATGTCGTTGAAATCATGCGGTGTTGAAGATGCATACATTAATGTTATTAATAACATCTATGAAAATGCAAGTGCAAAGAATCGGCTGTTTGAGAATACAGTACACATAAAAATTGGAAAGGGAGTGAGACAAGGTGACACCATATCTCCCAAGCTCTTTAATGCCACATTGGAAAATGCCTTTCAATCACTGAACTGGGAAAACAAAGGGATAAAAATTATTGGAGATTATCTAACTCACCTTCATTTTGCTGATGACGTAGTCATTTTTGCAACTACCCCATCAGAGCTGCAGAGTATGATCCAGAAACTTGCTAACAAGAGTAAAGTAGTGGGATTAAAAATGAACTTTCAGAAGACAAAAGTGATGTACAATGCTTTTACAAGAAATGAAGATTTATCGATTGATGGAGAAAAGCTGGAGATAGCAGATACGTAAGTTTATCTTGGATAGCAGATATCAAGTGAGGGTCACAATGATGAAGAAATTAATCGCCGTACAAAACTTGCCTGGAGAGCTTTTGGAAGAAACAGCATAATTTTCAAGAGCAATATGCCATTATGTCTTAAAAGAAAAGTGTTTGATCAATGCATCCTTCCAGTGCTTACGTATGGTGCAGAGACGTGGACCTTAACAAAAAAAGACACACAAAGGCTGCAGACAACTCACAGCAGCATGGAGAGGTACATGCTTGGTGTAACCAAGGGGAGATCAGAAAAATGGCAAGAGTGGAAGACATCATGATCAGAGTTAAATCCCTGAAATGGCAATGGACTGGACATATTGCCAGAAGGACAGACCATCGATGTACAGTCGAAATTTTAGATTGGATTCCAAGGGACAGGAAAAGACCCAGAAGAAGACCACATGGAAGATGGGTAGATGAAATTCGAAAGTTTGCCGGAGTAACATGGAGGAGACTGGCACAAGACAGACCGTTGTGGAAGAGGCTTGGAGAGACCTTCGTCCAGCAGTGGATTGATAATGGCTGACAATGATGATGATGATGATGATGATGATGATATACAGAACAGCGTAATGGTAAAGTCAGGAATACATATTATACATCATTTGAAAGGAAATTTTATGCTGAATTCAAATATTTTTACTGAATGTTAATACTAGTAATAGAAGTGAAGTTACAAGCAAAAGTACAGCGTCTAGTCATAACAAGAAAAAAATAGTGGAATTTGAAATTAGTGTACAATGCATTTAACGTAAAATTACTGTACAGCACATTATTGAAACTTGGAGGACACTTGAAATAACTTACCAACAAGCAAAACACGTTTTAATATTTAATTGGAGAACCACGGTTTTTAGTAACAAAGTGCACCTTCTTAGCATGGAACAAATGAGCTTCTCTAGTTGTCCATTGGTGATAACACGGTGCCAAAATTGCTGTTAAATGTGACTGTGATCATTCCACTGTCTTGCGCACCGTTAAAAGAGCTGCAGAAACTGGATGTGTGGGAAACAGAAAAAGAACAGGTCGACCAAGGCTGTGTACTGAACGTGATGATCACATGTTGATTCGTCGCTCCTTAATATAAAGGTTTAAAACAGCCACTGATTTAAGAAATGAGTGGGAGAATGAAGTGGGCATTCTTGCATCTGCACGTACACTTCGTCGTAGGCTACAAGAAAATGGGCTGACTGCACGAAAAGCTGCACGAAAACCTTTCCTTACTGAACAACAACGGCTCAAAAGAATTGTCTGGGCCAAGGCACACAAGAATTGGACTGCTGATTAGTTATTTTCAGTGATGAAACAACTGTTACTATTTCCGCTAATAATGGAAATAATTATGTACGTCGTCGGGCTGGTGAAAGATATAAGGCATGTGACGTACCTGCCAGCAGGACGCACAGGACATAAAGGCTGATAGGAATCAGAATAAATGTCTGCGTAGCTGAGTTGGTAGAGCGACTTGTTCCGGAATAAGCGGCCTCGGGTTCGAATCCCGGCGTAGACCAAAAATGACGGAGAAATTTACTTCGTTATGATGGCGCCCGAACTATCCGGATGACCCGGCCGTTCAAAATCTCGCATTGGTGTGATGTTCTTTCCACACCGCGAGGCAGGAAAAATCAGAGAATTCCTTCTCCAGCGCTTCGAAAAATAAAAAATGTGTGATGTTGCATTCCACACAGCAGATTGACTGGGAGTTCTCAAGTGCACGTTATACAGTGGATGGCTGCCTGCAACGATTCATGGTCACGGCTGACCCGTGGGCCATGCCCCCGGTCCTCTTTCCGGGGGGGGGGGGATGTGACGTACCTGCCAGCAGGACGCACACGAATCCCGGCGTAGACCAAAAATGATGGAGAAATTTACTTCGTTATAGGCATGCTGCACTCAGCCAACAATCAATCACCCACATTCGGTGATGTTATGGTCCAATATTTCAGCCAGTGGTGTTGGCCGTCTGCACATTGTTGATGGCACATTGAATGGATCGAAATATGTGGATATTTTGGAGTCCAAACTGCTACCATCTGCACAAGACATGGGTTTGCGGAATTTCATGTTACAGGATGATAACGCGCCATGCCGACGATCAAAGTTGGTTAACGAGTGGTTTAATCGAAAAATTATAAGAAAACTTCAGTGGCCGGCACAGTCACCGGATCTTAATCGCATAGAGAATATGTGGGTGAGATTGAAGCAAAGGATACGTCACAATGGAAAACTAGAGAAGCTCATTAATTCCATGCTAAGAAGGTGCCCTTTGTTACTAAGAAACCGTGGTTATCCAATTAAATATTAAAGCGTATTTTGCTTGTTGGTAAGTTATTTCAAGTGACCTGCAAGTTTCAATAATGTACTGTACAGCAATTTTACGTTAAATGTATTGTACACTAATTACACAAATTCCACTAATTTCTTCTTTTTACGACTAGACGTTGTACTTTTGCTTGTAACTTCACTTCTATTACTGGTAATAACATTCTGTAAAAATATTTGAATTCGCATAAAATTTCCTTTAGAATGAGGATTGTATTCCTGACTTTACCATTACGCTGTATAAGTTGACTTCAAACATCAAAAATTGACTTTCGGTCTACCGGTGCAGGACTTTTGGTCACGACTGTACATTGAATAAATGTTACGTACAGTATTCACTTGAAAACGTTTTTTGCTAGGGATAACATTATCAGCGTAGCGTAAAATGCACATAAGCGGAATTGTTCGTCAAAATTTCTGCCAAACCCTTCAAAATTTGTGCTCCCTTCCCATAATGCTTAGCACCCCTAAAAACCTACCTAGTTCTGTGCGGCTGGCGTCGTCACTGTCTCAGAACGAAACGCAATTTATGTACATCCCCTTATACAATAAGGTGTAAGAGTCTACCGGTGTGGAAGTTTTCCGCCGTGTAGCAGTTTTCTTAGCAGCAGAAGAAAGTGTGGGAGTTTACCGTCACCCAACCTAATCATTGCCGCTTTTACCATGACAGACGCAGCATGCCAAATTTTGTACGTGGATATTTGAATACGAAACTTTCCATGTCAATGACCTGCAGTTTCTTGGATTTCATCAGTGATGCTTCTGCCATGCATCGCAGGAAATCAATTGCGATAGTCAGCATATTGAGCATATTTTGACCTGAAACATTTGTGCTGTCAATAACCAGTAAATTCACGCATGCGCATGCTCTTTTCTTGCGTCTGCAGCATCATTGTTCGTCTAGCAGAGCAAATTTGAACTTAACCCCCCCCCCCCGCTAAATCGTTTCACCACGTCCTCGACAAGCAACCTACCACGTTTCCTCGCGAAATCTCTATTTCTCGATTTTCTATTTCATTATTTCACTAGGGAGCGCAATTCTTTCCCCTCCCTCGTAATTCAGGCCACTGCACAAAAACTTCGCGGAAAATATCCTTTCTAACATCTTTTAGTGTACTGATGGATAAGTTTCGTCTTTTTTACTAGCTATTGTCGAATACTCGTGATCGTTCAGTCTCCATATCAACCAACCAAAGCAGCGTGAAGCAAATGGTTTTACATACATTGCAATGCTTCCAAACAAAAATCGTGAACGAAAAATATCCAGATTTGAGTACCTTCGTTTCATCATCGGATTTAAACTTGCGAATACCGTATTCTAAAGTAAAATGACTTCAACATATTTCCAGGTAACGAGTTCCTTTCAGTAAAAATGCCGAAGCAAACATGATACTGTGATGGAAAAAAACCCCGTGATTTGGAAGGAATTTTTAAAATGATGTATAATTTTTATGCTTTGGACTTTATGGTTCGATGCACTTCATTGAATTCTGGGCAGTGTTCCTCTCATTTCATCACCAAAGAAAAAACAAAAGCACCAAGAGGTGGAGGTAAAGCTTTAATTGACGCAGAAACGCACTTTTACAGCCTTATCGGGCACAAAAAACTTAAGCAGAGGAGTGCACGCAGATCTTACAGATGAAAGGATGAAAAGATTTCCTGTAATTTGATCATTACTTCAAATGTTCTTCTTCAGGTTGAAATATAGGTAAACAAGCTCATGTAACTTGTTATTTAATGGCAGGGAATAGGAACAACGTGTGTAAGCGAAGGTGAGAAAAAAAAAGTTTTGGGTGCAACCTAATTCTGTACATGAATCACAATCCATGGGAATTTCTTCTACATGGAAATAAAAATTTCAGCGGAGAACATGACATGCAAACGCATCAAAACGGGAGATCGCAGTTTAAAAGAATTAAATTCCGTGCAGATAACGAAAGAGACATATGAGATCGTTCTTGAAATCAGAGACTACAGGACAGAACCGTACAGCCTTGCGTTTTGAATTGAAAGAGCACGAGACCTATATTCGGAACTGTGACCTAAAGAAGTCATCGATGGCTAAACACCAAAACACATTTAAGGAGACAGGGGGCCCGGGGGCTTGACAGTATTTTGGGGCCCCAGTGCTAGTGGCACATCTAGGATTTCACTATGGGTGGGTGAATATCTAGGAGAAAACATTCCCAAAATATGATACTGAAGCCATAAAAATAAAAATATCCCCACCGTATTGAAGTATGTATCCTATGATTCACGAACGAATCAGTTGTAGTAAGAAAATGTAAAAATTTTATGATTTAAAAATGGATACCAGTTCAGTTCTGCTTAATGCCCCACCCCCCGAATTGGGTTCAGCTTGTTGAAATTACATCGAAGTAGTGGGCAAAATAATATTATCCACATATCACGATTCAAACGAATAGATGTCTGCACGGGCCCAGCTGAGCCCGGCCCGGGCTTTTCCCCAGGCACTTACGACCGGGCCGGGCCAAGTCGACCCATTCTTTTTATCGCAATGGTAAAGAAAAAAAAAGGTCGCGTTCCCCGATTTCCTGGTCCGTTTAACTATTCCTATTAACTGTTTATCTAACTGTTCCTAATGTCACTCACAGTGTTTTTACCAATCTGCAGGTATTAAGGTAGTAAAATCATTTTGGGGCTCGTTGACAACAAAAAAGATTCGACCCCGAGCGAGTATGTGTGTGTTGTGCAGAGTGGGGGATGAAGGATGTCTGCAATGGGGTGAGTGTGTGTGTGTGTGTGCGTGTGTGTGTATTTGTATGAGTGAGTGGGACGACATGGATTTTTTTCTTCTATCCCTAATCTGTATAGGAATTAACTTTTGTAGTATTACCTCTTACTAGTTCACAGAAAGAGAGATTCTGAACGCCCTTAGTCTTCCCTTTTCTCTCTTTTTAAAGGCTACATTTTTCAGTAACTGTCAAAGTTTAGTTAATATTTTTAGGCTTACATTCAACTAAATATTTTCAATAATATCTTATTTCATTGTTTAATTTTCACAATTTAATAAAATACCGTAGAAAGACAAAATAATACCAAATAGCACATCACGGGCTGGCCCGGGCCGAGTGTCTGATATTTGAAACGGGCCGGGCCGGGCCGGGCTCACCAAATTAGGCCCGTGCAGACCTTTGCAAACGAATTCTTAATGTATGAAAATTTTCCCCAATTACAGATATGTACAAAAAGCTTCTGTAATAAAATATTCGAAGACGAAAGGAAAAACATGATCTAAAAACATACACATCAACAATTAGCTCACGATTACTTGATGGTTACTACATTTAATGACTGGTTAAAAACTCATGACGAGCAAAAGTAATGGTATTTACAATGGCAAGATCTTTCGACCTAACTAAAGGTCATCATCAGGCCAACAACAAAAAAGAACCAAACATTTCTCTTTGGAGAAGCAGTTCTCATAAAGTTCTCTTTGAAGAAGCAGGCCAACAACAAAAAAGGACCATAAATTTCTCTTTAAAGAAGCAGTTCTCATAAATTTCTCTTTGGAGAAACAGTTCTCATAAATTTCTCTTTGGAGAAACAGTTCTCATAAATTTCTCTTTGGTGAAACAGTTCTCATAAATTTCTCTTTGAAGAAGCTGGCCGACAACAAAAAAGGACCATAAATTTCTCTTTAAAGAAGCAGTTCTTATAAATTTCTCTTTGATGAAGCAGGCCAACAACAAAAAAGGACCATACATTTCTCTTTGAAGAAGCAAGCCAACGACAAAAAAGGACCATAAATTTCTCTTTGAAGAAGCAGGCCAACAACAAAAAAGGACCATACATTTCTCTTTGAAGAAGTAAGCCAACAACAAAAAAGGACCATACATTTTTCTTTGAAGAAGCAGTTCTCATAAATTTCTCTTTGAAGAAGCAGGCCAACAACAGAAAAGGACCATAAATTTTTCTTTGGAGAAGCAGTTCTCATAAATTCCTCTTTGAAGAAGCAGGCCAACAACATAAAAGGACCATACATTTCTCTTTGAAGAAGCAGGCCAACAACAAAAAAGGACCATAAATTTCTCTTTGAAGATGCAATTCTCATAAATTTCTCTTTAAAGAAGCAGGCCAACAACAAAAAAGGACCACACATTTTTCTTTCGAGAAGCAGTTCTCATAAATTTCTCTTTGAAGAAGCAGGCCAACAACAAAAAAGGACCATACATTTCTCTTTGAAGAAGCAGGCCAACAACAAAAAAGGACCATAAATTTATCTTTGAAGAAGCAGTTCTCATAAACTTCTCTTTGAAGAAGCAGTTCTCATAAACTTCTCTTTGAAGAAGCAGGCCAACAACAAAAAAGGACCATACATTTTTCTTTGGAGAAGCAGTTCTCACTAATTTCTCTTTGAAGTAGCAGGCCAGCAGCAAAAAAGGACCATACATTTCTCTTTGAAGAAGCAGGCCAACAACAAAAAATGACCATAAATTTCTCTTTGAAGAAGCAGTTCTCATAAATTTCTGTTTGAAGAAGCAAGTCAACAACAAAAAAGGACCATAAATTTCTCTTTGAAGAAGCAGGCCAACAACAGAAAAGGACCATAAATTTCTCTTTGAAGAAGCAGGCAAACAACAAAAAAGATCATAAATTTCTCTTTGAAAAAGCAGTTGTTGGCTTGATGATGACCTTTAGTAAGGTCGAAATATCTTGCCATTGTAAATACCATTACTTTAGCTTGTGATGCGTTTTTAACCAGTCATTAAATGCAGTAATATCAGGTAATCATGAGCTAATTGTTGATGTGTATAATTTTAGATCGTGTTTTTACTTTCGTCTTCGAATATTTTATTGTCAACTTAACACGCACTTTTAATACTACTTCAGTAATTCATAACTTTTTTAATGCTTTTGAAGATTTGCGGATGGACTTGGGGCGACTTTTTTTTTTTTTGCGGACTTCTACTGAAAAAACTGAAAGAAAGAGAAATATTTTTCACAAGGCAGTTCCTTATAATTTTGCTGTGCTACCTGAAAAAAAAAAAAAAAAAAAAAAAACTGCAGAACTCTGTCGATTGACAAGAAAGATTCAACCACCAAACTTGATATTTTGGAAACATTCTATATACACTGAAGAGCAATTGAATTAGAGATACCTGTCCAGTAACGTGTAGCACCACCTTTCGCCCTGATGATGGCGGCGATTCGTCTCGGCATGGACTCGACAAGACACCGGAAGCGTTGGGAAGCCATACGGATCCACGACCCCTGAACAAGCTCCCACAGTTCACGAAGATTTGATGGAGGGATTCAGAGCCTCGGACATCTCTCTCGATGGTATCCCAGATGTCCTCGATGGGATTGAGGTCAGGTGACCTAGCTACCCAAGAAAGCGAGGTCATGTCGGTGGAGTGTGCATCCAATCATTCGGATACAATTCGGGAGCGATGGCACGGTGCATAGTCTTGTTGCAAGATGAGGTTCCCAGTGGGATGTTAAGACGCACAAACGGGAGCAAAGGGTCGTCCAGGATATCCCGGTA
This sequence comes from Macrothele yani, assembly GCA_039090855.1. Taxonomy (NCBI): domain Eukaryota; kingdom Metazoa; phylum Arthropoda; class Arachnida; order Araneae; family Macrothelidae; genus Macrothele; species Macrothele yani. Next base: position 34,444,955 of record CM077024.1, on the reverse strand, counting down.
ACGTTGACCTGTGAAAGACGATGTCACACGTACCAGGGGTCCCATTTCAGTCCACGTAAACAGTCCCCGGACGAGAATGCCACCCCCACCAGCTTGAAGAGTACCCTGCTGACAAGAAGGATCCATCGCTTCATGTGGTTTGCGCCGTACTCGTATCCTGCCATCCGCATGTACCAAAGTGAATCTCGACTCATCAGTCCAGGCAACATTTTTCCCACATGTCTAGGGTCCAGTGGCGATGTTCCCGCAACCATGCTATTCTTTGCACCCTGTGATGTGCGATCAGCCGCGGTACCCTCGTGGTACGATGGCTTCTGTACCCCATAGCGAGGAGATAGTTGTGGATGGTGTGGCTGCTTACATGTTTTTGTGCACCAGCGTTAAATTGCCAAGTGATTTCTTGCACTGTGGCCCGTCTGTTCGCTGTCACAATGCGAGCTAGCCGACGATGACCCCGCTCATCCACACGCTGTTGTCTACGGCAGTTGGCCCTTGCAGGGATGGTTTTACCGGATTCGATGTACTCACGGTGCACCCGTGACAGAGTGGCCGTGAAAATCCCAGTGTCTGCACGACTTCCGAGATGGAGTGACCCATTCGTCGGGCCCCAACAATTTGCCCACGATCAAATGCGCTCAGATACTTCGTCTTACCCATACTGCGTCCGACTCTTACTGATTCCCGTCGCATCACTCCTTATATTGTCGGATCGCTGCATACGTCATGTCGTTTCCGTTTACAGGGCTGCCCACAGCGCCACATTTGCATAACGCCAGCTGTCTCTAACTCAATTGCTCTTTAGTGTAGTCACACAGAAAATCAAGATATGCAGTGGGTGTAACTGATACGGTGAGATTGATCATAAGATCTAACGAGTGCCAAGAAAGAGTTGCCCAAAACCAATATAAACCTGTCACTAATTTTGAAGGTTGCCACACACAAAAAAAAAAAAAAAAAAATGACGTTCTACGTTTCCTTTCGCTTTCGCTAAACGTAAGCCCCCCCCCAGCTCCCTTCGAGGTTAGAAGATTTATGAACGATGATTCGTCACACCGAGTCACATATTTCCCGTCACTCTGCGTTTCGTGTTTTGTGTTCGTGATACTAATTATCGCTCCCGGCGGTAGAATAGTCTGAAACACTGGCTTCTGATCAGTCTTCTGAGACATGCCGGGGCTGGAGTCCCGGATGAGTCTGATGACGTCATCATCCTGGAAACAGTGGCCGTAAATTAAGCAGATCGTACAAAATGCAAAAATTTCGCTTATGTCATCTGAGCTCAAGGCCGATTCAACACTAAGCGAAGCAGGCGGCTCTGCCTAGGGCGCTAGAATTTGAGGTGCGCCAAAATTTAGAGTTGATAAAATCGAATGAGTTCATAAATGAAAAAAATAAAATGAAATAAAGAAGATAAAAAATAAAGACTTTTTGTTTTCTGTTGTCCTTTCGACATTTGATATAGCTTGCGAATTCTCATTTCTTGAGTGCATAGCCCATTTAAGAGGGGGGTTAAGGAAGTTGCAGCCCCGGGCCTCGCATTTTCAAGGGGCTTAGGAATTGTGCAGGATTCTTGAAAAATTGATACAGTTCAACAATGTTTTTTTTTTTTTGTAGGTAGCATGGCGAAAACTATAGAACACTGTCTTGTAAAAATAATTCTATTTCTTTCCCCTTTTTAGGAGAAGTCCGCAAAAAATATAGTCGCCCGCAGTCCATCCTCAAATGTTTCGAACGCATTACAGATGTTTTTTTTTTTTTTTACACATTTGTAAAGAACTAGTGCCCATTTTTCAACCATGCTTATTCACATGTTCTTGGTAACACCCGTTCGTCTTTGAATCATGAGATACACACTTCAATACGACGGGGATATTTTTATGGCTTCCTCATATTGTGGGAATGTTTTCTACTGGGCAGTTTTATTCGGCCACCCATAGTGAAATCCTAGATGTGCTACTAATACTGGGGCTCCAAAATATTGTCCAGCACTCGGGCCTCATGTCTCCTTAAATTGGTTCTGCTTGAGTGGATGCGAGAAACGGAGACCTGCTCTTTAGAGTGGGTAAGTCAGCTTGCATTAAATACGCCCCCGAAACGACAGAGTGCATTTCTCGAAAAACTGCCGAAACCCATGCCCGTCGCTATGCAGGAGGCGACTCGACTCCTGAGGGCGGAACAAAATTTTTAAAGAAAGTGGATTCCGTATGATCTGGCTTTCAAGCGAAATACACTGGCGGAAAGTGAAAATAGAACACCAAGAAGGAGACGTCTGATACCAACGAAATTTACACAGCATAATAACGGAATACAGAGGATAACGTGATCAAAACATTATGGCAAAATACAGCTGTATTTGCTGATAAACTGAAAAATAACATTTTCACGTAACATGGTTAGTACGAGGTTGAACCTCCATGAACTGCGTCACACTGTGCAATTCTGGCATGGAGTCTGTCGTACAGATGTTGGATGTAAGTTTGGGGTATTGAGTTCCAAGCATCCTCAACCTGGACGCGTAAATCGGGGATGGTCGTGGCTGGCCGTGGAGACCGGATAAGTCGTTGTCCCATAAATCCCACACGTGCTCAATGGGGGACAAATCCGGTGAACGTGCAGGCCATGGAAGTTGTCTTATACCCTGAAGTGCATGTTGCGTTGCACGTGCCGTGTGTGGGCGTGCGTTATCTTGCTGGAAAACACCACGATGGACCGACCTTACAAATGGCACAACAACGGGCTGAATGATGTTGTTGATGTAGAGCTCAGGTGCAGGCCCTGTGTGTCGCTGGCGGATGCAACAAGGGTGGAGACGCTCCCCTGTGCGTCTGCGAACACGCATACGGCCATCGGAGGCTCCCAAGCAGAATCTGCTTTCATCGCTGAACACGACAGATCGCCATTGCGTTCTCCAGTGCAGACGTTGGCGACACCACTGCAGCCGTTCCTGACGGTGGGCTGGAGTCAGAGATACACATGCCAGAGGCACACGTGCACGTAGTCCTGCATCCAGTAAACGGTTGCGGATTGTTCGCACAGTCACCTCATGTGCAACGTCAGCTCGGATTTGCGTCGCAGTGGATGTTCTGCTTGACAACGGCGCTCTTCTTACGCGTCGATCAGTCCGCTCATCAGTCCGTCTGTGACTCCCGGTTCCACGTCTTCTCGTGTGGGAATGTTCCTCGGACCATCTACGCCACCATCGTACCACCACCGATACTTCCCGTCCAATTCGCTCCGCAATACGACGATACGACCACCCGGGCTCGCGGAGTCCGACTAGACGACCTCGCTCAAAGTCCGATAACTGCTGAAATCGTACATGTCTTCCATGTCCAGGCATTGCAGCTTCTTCAGGGTCTTCGCACGTGTCCGTACGCCGACGACTGATTACATTCACTTCGCCGTACTCCTTAAATACCACCGACGATAATTTGCATATTATGCCGTGCTGTGGCGTAAGCGCTCACCGGTTGGTCCCGAAATTAACATCGCACCTACGTAAACTCGACTCCATTAACATATGTAAATTTCATGATCGTCCGCCAATTCCTTCTTGGTGTTCTTTTTTCACTTTCGCCAGTGTATAAAGACTGTGTGCTTCTTCTATCACAAATAGTGACTCAACGCATAAAGTTAGCAACTGTTACACTCAGGCTATTTTCTAATGAGAACAGATGCAAGAGTAAGTTAGAGAGGCTCTCCCATTATATTCATTCCGCTGAAATTCTTGTTTCTTCTTTTTTTTTCTTTGTGTGTGTGTGTGTGTTGGGGATCTAGGAAAGAACCTTATTGGGTTATCTACGTTACCGATCGAACAAGATATTGCCAGTGACATAAATTTGAAGCCACTTGTTGATAATTTTGCGAACAATAAAGCAAGAACATAAAGCACGCAATGTACTATTAATGTACACTGGACCAGTAAGTACAGTAGATTCCAATTAATTGTACCACCGGATAATTGGGACAACCGTTTATTTATCATAATTCTTGAAGAACATCCCGACTTGGCTCTTTGGGATACAGCTTCGCATATTTGGGACAGCTGCTTAATTGGGCCAAAGTGTTCTAGTCCCGATGTGTCCCAATTAACCGGAAACTACTGTAATTATATGTACTTCCCATTAGCTTGTTTCTATTTAGTTTACATTGTATATTTTCATCCTGAAATTACTGAATAAATGCAATATGTTTAGGCACACAAAATGAATGAAGAGGTATGTACATACGTTTTGTGTGGTTAGAATGACTGACTTTAAATATATGCTTAAACAAGAAAAGCTAAAAAAATGGCAGCATTAAACTGCTATATACATGGACTTCAAATCGTAAAAATAAAGGAAATTTAGTGCATTATGCTATATGATAATAAAATGAACTAATACTTAAACATAATTTTTTTTTTTTTGAAGATGACAATCCGATTTTTGGCGCAAATGTGACAAGGATGGTAAGTCAGATAATATCCGAAAACTTGAAAATTACCCGTGCGTTTTCTGGGAGACGCGGGTTCGAGTCCCGCCCCAGGACGATGTAAATTTTCAATTTTTCGGATATTATCTGACTTACCATCCTTGTCACATTTACGCCAAAAATAGGATTGTCATCTTCAAAATTTGTATTATATGGCGTAATCCCGTATTTCTTTCATGACTTAAACATGCACTATATTAATATGTGAGTGTCCGTTTGTGTTACACACCTTCAAATGGAGGGGTGTTGAGATTTTTCTGGGGGCTGGGGTCTGAGGACATTTGGGTGTGTTGGGGGTGAATGTATAAATCTCTGAAAGAAAGGTGTGAAACCAGCAGAAATTCCGGATCGTAAACGTTGTTTTCCAAATTAATGAAGTGATAGTATTCTTGCTTTCCCAGTGGCAAAATCATCTATGAGTTCATCATGTTGCAGTTCTTCAATGATTTCTCGCGTTGAAATGTGTTGTACACACCGTTCAGCTAAAACACTAAAACTACCTACCTAATATGATGTAGGTCTTCCTCTCCCCGGCACAAGAGCTTTCACCCGGTGAGGCATGCATTTAACGTGATGTTGGTAAGTATATCTTGATATGTGGCACTATGACTGCAAAAGAAAATCCAGCAGTTCCCATAAATTACATGGTTGGGGTAATGTGTTTACACCCGTTTTTCCAACTCAAACCATAAATGCTCGATAAGAATCATGTCCGACGAATTTGGGGCCATGGCAATAAATGGAATTTATCTTCATGTTCTTTGGACTATTTCTGAATCTTCTTCGCAGTATGGTATGGAGCATTGTCTTGTTGAAAGACGCCATCACTGCCAGGGATTACAATCGTCATAAAGGGGTGTACTTGGTCAAACACGTTTTCAGGTACGTGACCAGTGTTTCTTTAAGGTATACATCGGGGGGAGGGGGAGCTAAGCCCTCCCGGAAGCAGCGGCCACTCTCCCCCCCGCCAGAGACATTTTATCTTACCAAGCCAAATGTTAATAAATTCAGGGTATAATGAAATAGGAAGTTTCGTTTTTTGATGCTACAAATGTTTCTCCAATTATAATTTTTTTAATATTTGTTCAAGTATTATAGTTTATTTTGCTAAAAAGTGTATTAAGACGCATGCATTCTACAAAATATTATAAGTAAACTAATCATACCTCGTAGTCAGGGAGGCGCGATTCAGGATCAGAAGTGTGTTGAATACATTTTAATAGACAAAAAAATTTCAAGCCTGCCGAAACAAACAACCAAACCTTGAATCGACCCTCCCTCGCTCTCGTTTAACTGAAGAAAGTTTGTTCTTGAAATGTTAAGAAGTAATTACTATATCAGGAGCGTATATAGGATTTTTTCGGGAGGAGAGGGGGGTGTAACGAAAAATGGAAGTTTTTGAAATTCACCAGAACAAAAATAAAGTTAACGAAAAATAGAAGAAAAAATTGCAGCATTTTTTCTAATGTAAGTTGATGCATTTTTGTTAAATTAAGGCATTTTTTTCTAATATAAGTCGCATTTTAACCAAAAACAAAAAAATGAAACACTTTCGGGGGGGGGCTTCTAAATACTCCCATGTACTATATATATATATAGTAATTAGTTCTATATATGTAGTTATAGTAGTTAAAAATTATATATACATATGTATACATAACAATAGAAACGCGATTCGTCTGACCATGAGACCCTCTTTCAGTCTTCTATGGTTCTTAACCTATGAGTTGCGACCCAATTTTGGGTCGCCGTAGCTTTTCAGAGAAAAAAAAATAAAGTGTTATTTTTTTAAATTTTAAATCTTCTTTGTGTTTAGCACGTGTAAAGGCCCCGAAATTTCTGGGGATGACGTCACGGGGACCCCCAGCGTTGTTTCTTACGGTCACCGAGATCGTGGGAATTTTTCCGACGTCATATCATTGCAAGATTTCCCTAAATCTAAATTTCCCCTCTAAATTTAACAGGAAGACCCCCAACTGGGCAACACTGGCCTGCCCCCAGAATCCTACGAAAAACGATCAACAAATGCGAAACGGAAGGGAGACGGCAGAGAGAGAGAGAGAGAGAGAGAGAGAGAGAGAGAGAGTATGGACTATGGAGGCTTTCAGCGAACATTCATTAATAATAATAATAAAAAGAAAATGCCTAACTTCTAAAGTTTTCATCCGATTTTGACGAAATTTCAAATGGGAGTGTAACGTACCAAGAGATGTGACGTACCTACCAGAAGGACGCACACGACATAAAGGCAGATAGGAATCAGAATAAAACGTCCGCGTAGCTCAATTGGTAGAGTGACTTATTCCGGAATGAGGGGATCCGGGTTCGAGCCCCGGCGTGGATAAAAATGACGGAGAAATTTACTTCGTTATAATGGCGCCCCAACTATCCGGATGACCCGACCGTTCAAAATCTCGCAATGGTGTGATGTTATTTCCACATCGCGAGATAGGAAAAATAAGAGAATCCCTCCTCCAGCACTTCGTAAAAAAAAAAAAAAAAAAAAAAAATAAGGGGGAGATGATGTAACGTACCAGGAGATGTGACGTACCTGCCAGAAGGACGCACACGACATAAAGGCAGATAGGAATCAGAATAAAACGTCCGCGTAGCTCAATTGGTAGAGTGACTTATTCCGGAATGAGGGGATCCGGGTTCGAGCCCCGGCGTGGATAAAAATGACGGAGAAATTTACTTCGTTATAATGGCGCCCCAACTATCCGGATGACCCGACCGTTCAAAATCTCGCAATGGTGTGATGTTATTTCCACACCGCGAGATAGGAAAAATAAGAGAATCCCTTCTCCAGCACTTCGTAAAAAAAAAAAAAAAAAAAAAAAATAAATAAGGGGGAGATGATGTAACGTACCAGGAGATGTGACGTACCTGCCAGAAGGACGCACACGACATAAAGGCAGATAGGCATCAGAATAAAACGTCCGCGTAGCTCAATTGGTAGAGTGACTTATTCCGGAATGAGGGGATCCGGGTTCGAGCCCGAGCGTGGATAAAAATGACGGAGAAATTTACTTCGTTATAGGAGCTTATTTTGACGTGGCTTGGTTACTGTAAAAATTGCATTCAGTTATTTAAAATATTGGAGGAATTGAAATCTGTTTTATAAAAGGTTTTAATTTCAAATTATTCATATTATTTGTCTCACAATATGTTATTATTCATATCTTCCCACTATATAGGTAAGAACCCCCCCCTCCCGCCACACACACTCTTGGTTGCACCACAGGCTTGACTGTAATTTCAAAAACCAAAAAATTTGTTACACTCTGCATAATAATGAATAATTACAACACTTATTTGTGTTATTACATTAGCATTTTTAATTTCAAAATACAGTAGATCCATGGGTCAGATCGTCTTGTCGATTTCGGGCTGTGACCAAAAAAGGTTAACAACCCCTGTATTCATAAGCGTAACCACGGGGGGAGGGGGGTTCAGAGTCTGGGATTCCCAATGTGAAGGACCCCCCTCCCTCCCCAAATTTTCCGAAATATAATGATATAATGCACACTTTTTGATGATGTGATCCAACTAAATTTAATAATATAAGATTGTAATTTTTCGTAGAATGAAAACACGTGTATAATGTGAACTTAATAAAACAGCGATATCGATTCCTAATAAGCAAAGTCAGTTCTAGAACTTTGTAATTTACATTTCTCCTCTATCTATCATAGTTTTACAGTTGTGTTCGCTAAGTTACAGAATTCGCCAACAGAGGCACCATGTCGTTCCCGTTAGATCGCGCCTCAGCAACTGCTTTGTTCCTGCGTGTGTGCGTGTGTGTGTAGGGGAAGGGGGTTCCAAACTCTATCTTATACAGTATGTATATAATACTATATCATCATCATCATCATCAACCATTATCAATCCACTGCTGGACGAAGGTCTCCCCAAGTTTCTTTCACAATTGTCTGTCTTAAGCCTATTTCCTCCATGTCACTCCAGCATACTTTCAAATTTCCTCCATCCATCTCCCATGGGGTCTTCTTCTGGGTCTTTTCCTGTCCCTTGGAATGCAGTCTAAAATTTCGGTTGTCCATCACTAATCCGTTTTTCTGGCAACAAGTCCAGCCCATTGCCATTTCAGTGATTTCACTCTGGTGATGATGTCGTCCACTCTTGTCACTTTCCTTATCCACAAATTCCTATTCTTATCTTTCCTGGTTACACCAAGCATGCATCTCTCCATGCTGCTTTGAGTTGTCTGTAGTCTTTGTGCGTCTTTTTTAGTTAAGGTCCATGTCTCTGCTCCATACGTAAGCACTGGCAGGATGCATTGTCTTAAAAATTGCACTGTTTCTTCCAAAAGCTCTCCATCCAAGTTTTATACGCCGATTAACTTCTTCATCAATGTGACATTCACTTGATATCTGTTGCCCAAGATAAATGTAGGTATCGGTTGTCTCAAGCTTTTTTCCATCAAGCGATAAATCTTCATTTCTTGTAAAAGCATTGTACATCACTTTTGTCTTCTGAAAGTTCATTTTTAATCCCATTTCTTTACTCTTGTCAACAAGTTCTTGGATCATACTCTGCAGCTCTGAAGGGGTAGTTGCAAAGATTACTACGTCATCGGCAAAACGAAGGTGGGTTAAGAAATCTCCATTAATCTTTATCCCTTTGTTTTCCCAGTTCAATGATTCAAAGACATTTTGCAATGTGGCACATTAAAGAGCTTGGAAGATATGGCGTCTCCTTGTCTCACTCCCTTTCCAATTCTTATTTGTGCTGTATCTTCAAATATCAGAAACTTTGCACTTGCCTTTTCACAGATGTTATTAATAATGCTAATGTATCCATTTCCAATACCGCAGTATTTCTCCCATTATGCATGGCTTTTATTGGTTATGAAAAGGCCTTCGATTCTGTGAAACCATCAACAGTAACTGTATATGTATATACACTGGTGTGCAAAAATTAAGGACGAAGAGGAGAAATTAGCATAACAGCGGAACCAGCAGGCAGAACGGACCGAAAGACCACTCAGGAGATAGACTAGGGTCCGGTACGGTAGGGCATGCGCATATATGCAGCATGAGGTCAACAAGTTCTTGGACATATATGCAGCATGAGGTAGGGGGAGTGTCTGAAGGGTATAAAGCATGTAACGTACCAGGAGATGTGACATACCTGCCAGAAGGACGCACACGACATAAAGGCAGATAGGAATCAGAATAAAACGTCCGCGTAGCTCAATTGGTAGAGTGACTTATTCCGGAATGAGGGGATCCGGGTTCGAATCCTGGCGCGGATAAAAATGACGGAGAAATTTACTTCGTTATAAGCACACGGGCGGTGTACGCTCAGCAATTCGGTGAAAGCTATTGCACGGTGTACATCGGTTTGAACGACGTCGAGTTGCTGCCACCGTGTGATATGGCCAACAGGCAATCCAGTAGACGACATCTGGATGACTTTACCCGAGGTCGCGTCATTGGGAAGTTGGAAGAAGATCGAAGTGTGACTAATGTGGCCGAGGAGTTCGGGGTCGCTCACAGCATCGTTTCACGAGCTTGGAGAGCATTTCAAACGACAGGAACAGCTGTCCGAGAGTTTAGCAGTGGTCGTCCACAAGCAACCACAGCGGCGGACGACCGGTATATTGTCCAACAGGCGAGAAGAGACAGACGGCAGACAGCGGGAGAAATCGCAAGGCACATGCAACAGACAACTGGACGCCCGTTATCGCGTTTTACCGTGGCCAGGTGGCTGCACATAAGTGGTCTATTTGCACGACGACCAGTACAGTGTGTGACATTAACGCCTGCTCATCGGAGACGGCGGTTTCTGTGGTGCGAGGAACACAAGAACTGGACACATCAGCAATGGGGTGGAGTTTTCTTTACGAATGAGAGCCGATTTAGTCTGACGAGCGATACTGGACGTATACACATCTGGAGAGAGCAGGGAACACGCAATCACGCCTCCAACATCATCGAAAGGGACCGGTTTGGAGGTGGCGGGTTCTCGTTTGGGTCGGTATCATGTTTGGTAGCCGTACTGACTTCCACATCTTCCAAGGAGGGTCAGTCACTGGTGCCCGCTATTGTACCGAGGTTCTCCTGCCTTACGTGCGTCTGTTTAGAGGTGCTGTGGGTCGTGAGTTCCTCTTCATGAACGACAACGCTACACCTCATCGTACAGTGGCTGTCGCAGAGCTGTTGGAGAGTGAAGATATTAAACGCATGGATTGGCCCGCAAGGTCCTCGGACCTAAATCCAATTGAACACGTGTAGGACCTTCTCGGGAGACGCTTGACAGCACGTCACCAGCCGCCAGTAACGATTCCGCAGCTGCGATTGACGCTACAAGAGGAATGGGCCGCGATGCCCCAACAGCTCCTTGACAAACTCGTCCTCAGCATGGACAGATGTTGTAAATCCTGCAACGCATTCAGGGGTAATCATATCCCCTACTAAAGACTGATTTTTTCTTGGCAACCGCCTGTCACATGCACGTTTCTGTCTTCTGTCCAGTTGTGCTCGAAGCTACCTTTTCAATAAAGTGCCTTTGTATCCTTTGGATTCCTTGTTTGGACGGTTTTGCTAACTTGTCCCATATTCTTACATCTTGGGGATCTTATGGTATGATTTGAGTCGATGTGGAGCACTTCTGCACGACGTTACATTCGAAAAAACGTCTCGTTCTTAATTTTTGCACGCCTCTGTATATATATATCATCATCATCATCATTGTCAACCATTATCAATCCACTGCTGGACGAAGGTCTCCCCAAGTTTCCTCCACAACGGTCTGTCTTGTGCCAGTCTCCTCCATGTCACTCCCGTATACTTTCGAATTTCATCCACCCATCTTCCATGTGGTCTTCTTCTGGCTCTTTTCCTGTCCCTTGGAATCCAATCTAAAATTTCGGCTGTCCATCGATGGTCTGTCCTTCTGTCAGTATGTCCAGCCCATTGCCATTTCAGGGATTTAATTCTGATCATGATGTCTTCCACTCTTGTCATTTTTCGGATCCACGAGTTCCTCTTCTTATCTCTCCTGGTTACACCAAGCATGCACCTCTCCTTGCTGCTTTGAGTTGTCTGCAGCCTTTGTATGTCTCTTTTAGTTAAGGTCCACGTCTCTGCACCATACGTAAGCACTGGAAGGATGCATTGATCAAACTCTTTTCTTTTAAGACATAATGGTATATTGCTCATGAAAATTGTGCTGTTTCTTCCAAAAGCTCTCCAGGCAAGTTTTGTACGCCGATTAATTTCTTCATCACTGTGACCCTCACTTGATATCTGGTGTCCAAGATAAACGTACGTGTCTGTTATCTCCAGCTTTTCTCCATCAATCGATAAATCTTCATTTCTTGTAAAAGCATTGTACATCACTTTTGTCTTCTGAAAGTTCATTTTTAATCCCACTTCTTTACTCTTGTCAGCAAGTTCCTGGATCATACTCTGCAGCTCTAATGGGGTAGTTGCAAAAATGACTATGTCGTCAGCAAAACGAAGGTGGGTTAAATAATCTCCATTAATCTTTATCCCTTTGTTTTCCCAGTTCAGTGATTGAAAGACATTTCCCAATGTGGCATTAAAGAGCTTCGGAGATATGGTGTCACCTTGTCTCACTCCTTTTCCAATTTTTATGTGTGTTGTATTTTCAAACAGCCTAATCTTTGCACTTACATTTTCATATATATATATATATATATATATATATATATATGGGATGTAAGGTCAGGTGATGCGTAACATCACAGCCTCTCCTTGACAAATGTCAACCCCGCCATCTCGTGGTGCATCCTGTTCTCACTAAAGGGGCTCTGACGACCGCCAATAGCGGTATAACTATACCATCGGGATTAGAGGAAATTCTATCCCACACTCACCAACACGCTTGGCCAGCATGGTGAGTTATGGCCAAACCCCTGCAAAATGATTCCACAACTTAAATCTTGGCCCTCACTCTCCGGCAGCTGGAATGTACCTGGCCAAGGCAGCGGCCAGTGCGACATGAAGGCAGAGGGTGCTAAGAATCCCCGGAGGACCGGACTAGGCTGCCATCTGATGCTGACCTTGGCTACGTATAATGGACGTTCCCTATCTTCTGATTCAAGGCTTCTTGAATTGGAAGAGGAACTACAAAGGATCAAGTGGGACATCGTGGGGCTAAGTAAGGTAAGGAGAAAAGGAGAAGATCTCATCGAACTGAAAAGTGGACATCTCTTCTACTATCGTGGGACAGATACTGGCAGAATTAGTGGTGTTGGATTTATAATAAACAAGAAACTGAAGGATAAAGTTGTAGAAGTTGAAAGTTCCTCTGACAGAGCTGCACGACTTGTTATCCAACTCTCGAAAAGATACCAGGCTCAGATTATTCAAACTTATGCACCCACCACAAGTCATCCTGAAGAAAAAATTGAAGAATTTTATGAGGAAATTTGTCATCTAAATAATAAAGGTAAGCAGCACTTGAAAATAATTATGGGAGATTTCAATGCAAAAATAGGGCAACGGCAACAGAATGAAACTTCAGTAGATAAATTCGGTCACGGCAACAGAAACCAGCGTGGAAATACTCTCGTTGAGTTTGCAGAAGCAGAAGGGTTTTTCATCTTGAACTCCTTCTTCAAGAAAAAGCCACACAGGAAATGGACATGGAGACATCCAAATGGGACGACAAGTGAAATTGATTTTATTATGTGTAACAAAAAATTCGTCATAGAAGACTGCAGTGTGCTAAACAAGTTCAACACAGGTAGTGACCATAGATTGGTGAGATGTAAGATGCACCTCAACACTAAACTTGAACGTGGCAAGCTCATAAGACAAACAAAATCTATTGACATAACCAACCTTAAAAAACACCATAATACCTTCAAGTTGGAACTGAAGAACAGGTTCTCTGCTTTAGAAGGCCTAACATCGGAAGAAGTGGACATCTCTGAAGTTAACAGAAAAGTAACCAAAGCTCTTATGGAAACAGCAACAAAATTAGCTGGGTCTAAGAACAAGTTGCATGTAAACAAATTATCAGGAAAAACGAAAATGTTGATGCAAAAAAGAAGAGAGATGAGGACAACTGAACAAGATGTGACTTCCAAAGTGGAATGTATAGAGCTATGCAAGACAGTAAGAAAAAGTATCACTGAAGACGTAAGAAAATTCAACTGTGAACTAGTGAGGAAAGCAATTGAAAACAACCAAAGCCTAAAGATAGCAAAGGGACATCTCAGTAAGGGAAGAAAACAGATTATGGCACTGAGAAAAGAAGATGGTTATGTAACAAGAAATAGAGGCGAAATTTTGACAAGAGTGAAAGATTTCTACTCCAAATTATATGAAAGGGATGATACATGCATTCCAGACATCATGAAAGATAGCAGTACCAGAGTTCCTCCAGTCCTTCCAGCAGAAGTTGCACATGCAATCAAGAACATGAAGCGGGGAAAAGCTCCAGGAGAAGATGGAATTACTGTAGACATCATACAAGAAGCAAGTGGAGAAATCGAAACAGTACTCGCCCAAATTTTCACTCGATGCCTTAATGAAGGAAAGATTCCTGAGGATTGGAACACCGCTACAATGATCCTGCTACATAAGAAAGGTGACATTGAGGATCTCGGAAACTACAGACCTATCAGCCTCCTATCAGTAGTTTATAAAATCTTCACTAAAGTTCTTTCACACCGCTTGAAGGTAACACTGGACATGGCTCAACCGAGAGAACAAGCTGGATTCAGGAGTGGCTACAGCACAATAGATCATATCCACGTACTGAGAGAACTAATTGAAAGAGCGAGGGAATATGAACTTCCATTGTGCATGACTTTTATCGATTATGAAAAAGCCTTTGATTCGGTGAAACCATCAGCAGTTACAATGGCTCTGAAAACCTGCGGTATTGAAGATGCATACATTAATATTATTAATAACATCTATGAAAATGCAAATGCAAAGATTCGGCTGTTTGAAAATACAACACACGTAAAAAGTGGAAAAGGAGTGAGACAAGGTGACACCATATCTCCGAAGCTCTTTAATGCCACATTGGAGGGTGTTTTTCAGTCGCTGAGCTGGGAAAACAAGGGGATAAAGATTAATGGAGATTATCTAACCCACCTTCGTTTTGCTGATGACGTAGTCATTTTTGCAAATACCCCATCAGAGCTGCAGAGTATGATCCAGGAACTTGCTGACAAGAGTAAAGAAGTGGGATTAAAAATGAACTTTCAGAAGACAAAAGTGACGTTCAATGCTTTTACAAGAAATGAAGATTTATCGATTGATGGAGAAAAGCTGGAGATAACAGACACGTACGTTTATCTTGGACAGCAGATATCAAGTGAGGGTCACATTGATGAAGAAATTAATCGCCGTACAAAACTTGCCTGGAGAGCTTTTGGAAGAAACAGCATAATTTTCAAGAGCAATATGCCATTATGTCTTAAAAGAAAAGTGTTTGATCAATGTATCTGTCCAGTGCTTACGTATGGTGCAGAGACGTGGACCTTAACTAAAAGAGACATACAAAGGCTGCAGACAACTCAAAGTAGCATGGAGAGGTGCACGCTTGGTGTAACCAGGAGAGATCAGAAGAGGAACTCGTGAATCCGAAAAATGACAAAAGTGGAAGACATCATGATCAGGGTTAAATCCCTGAAATGGCAATGGGCTGGACATACTGCCAGAAGGACAGATCATCGATGGACAGCCGAAATTTTAGATTGGATTCCAAGGGACAGGAAAAGACCCAGAAGAAGACCACATGGGAGATGGGTGGATGAAATTCGAAAGTATGCACGGGTGACATGGAGGAGACTGGCACAAGACAGACCGTTGTGGAGGAAACTTGGGGAGACCTTCGTCCAGCAGTGGATTGATAATGGTTGACAATGATGATGATGATATATATATATATCATCATCATCATCATTGTCAACCATTATCAATCCACTGCTGGACGAAGGTCTCCCCAAGTTTCCTCCACAACGGTCTGTCTTGTGCCAATATATATCATCATCATCATTGTCAACCATTATCAATCCACTGCTGGACGAAGGTCTCCCCAAGTTTCCTCCACAACGGTCTGTCTTGTGCCAGTCTCCTCCATGTCACCCCTGCATACTTTCGAATTTCATCCACCCATCTCCCATGTGGTCTTCTTCTGGGTCTTTTCCTGTCCCTTGGAATCCAATCTAAAATTTCGGCTGTCCATCGATGATCTGTCCTTCTGGCAGTATGTCCAGCCCATTGCCATTTCAGGGATTTAACTCTGATCATGATGTCTTCCACTCTTGTCATTTTTCGGATCCACGAGTTCCTCTTCTTATCTCTCCTGGTTACACCAAGCATGCACCTCTCCATGCTTCTTTGAGTTGTCTGCAGCCTTTGTATGTCTCTTTTAGTTAAGGTCCACGTCTCCGCACCATACGTAAGCACTTTAAGGATGCATTGATCAAACACTTTTCTTTTAAGACATAATGGCATATTGCTCTTGAAAATTATGCTGTTTCTTCCAAAAGCTCTCCATATATATATATATATATATATATAACGGGATGTAAGGTCAGGTGATGCGTAACATCACAGCCTCTCCTTGACAAATGTCAACCCCGCCTTCTCGTGGTGCATCCTGTTCCCACTAAAGGGGCTCTGACGACCGCCAATAGCGGTATAACTATACCATCGGGATCAGAGGAAATGCTATCCCACACTCACCAACCCGCTTGGCCAGCGTGGTGAGTTATGGCCAAACACCTCCAAAATGACTCTACAACTTAAATCTTGGCCCTCAGTCTCCGGCAGCTGGAATGTACCTGGCCAAGGCAGCGGCCAGTGCGACATGAAGGCAGAGGGTGTTAAGAATCCCCGGAGGACCGGACTAGGCTGCCATTTGATGCTGACCTTGGCTACCTATAACGGACGCTCCCTATCTTCTGATTCAAGGCTTCTTGAATTGGAAGAGGAACTACAAAGGATCAAGTGGGACATCGTGGGGCTAAGTGAGGTAAGGAGAAAAGGAGAAGATCTCATTGAACTGAAAAGTGGACATCTCTTCTATTATCGTGGGACAGATACTGGCAGGACTAGTGGTGTTGGATTTATAATAAACAAGAAACTGAAGGATAAAGTGGTAGAAGTTGAAAGTTCCTCTGACAGAGCTGCACGACTCGTTATCCAACTATCGAGAAGATACCAGGCTCAGATTATTCAAACTTATGCACCCACCACAAGTCATCCTGAAGAAGAAATTGAAGAATTTTATGAGGAAATTCGTCATCTAAATAATAAAGGTAAGCAGCACTTGAAGATAATTATGGGAGATTTCAATGCAAAAATAGGGCACCGGCAACAGAATGAAACTTCAGTAGGTAAATTCGGTCACGGCAACAGAAACCAGCGTGGAAATACTCTCGTAGAGTTTGCAGAGGCAGAAGGGTTTTTCATCTTGAACTCCTTTTTCAAGAAAAAGCCACATAGGAAATGGACATGGAGACATCCAATTGGGACGACAAGTGAAATTGATTTTATTATGTGTAACAAAAAATTCGTCGTCGAAGACTGCAGTGTGCTGAACAAGTTCAACACAGGTAGTGACCATAGATTGGTGAGATGTAAGATGCACCTCAACACTAAACTGGAACGTGGCAAGCTCATAAGACAAACAAAATGTATTGACATAACCAACCTTAAAAAACACCATAATACTTTCAAGTTGGAACTGAAGAACAGATTCTCTGCTTTAGAAGGCCTAACATCGGAAGAAGTGGATATTTCTGAAGTTAACAGAAAAGTAACCAAAGCTCTTATGGAAACAGCAACAAAATTAGCTGGGTCTAAGAACAAGTTGCATGTAAACAAATTATCAGGAAAAGCCAAAATGTTGATGCAAACAAGAAGAGAGATGAGGACAACTAAAGAAGATGTGACTTCCAAAGTGGAATATATAGAGCTATGCAAGACAGCACGAAAAAGTATCACTGAAGACGTAAGGAAATTCAACTGTGAGCTAGTGAGGAAAGCAATTGAAAACAACCAAAGCCTTAAGATAGCAAAGGGACATCTCAGTAATAGAAGAAAACAGATTATGGCTCTGAGAAAAGAAGATGGTTCTATAACAAGAAATAGAGGCGAAATTTTGACAAGAGTGAAAGATTTCTACTCCAAATTATATGAAAGGGATGATACATGTACTCCAGACATCATGAAAGGTACCAGAGTTCTTCCAGTACTCCCAGCAGAAGTTGCTCATGCAATCAAGAACATGAAGCGGGGGAAAGCTCCAGGAGAAGATGGAATTACTATAGACATCATACAAGAAGCAAGTGGAGAAATTGAAACAGTACTCGCCCAAATTTTCACTCGATGCCTTAATGAAGGGAAGATTCCTGAGGATTGGAACAATGCTACAATGATCCTGCTACATAAAAAAGGTGACATTGAGGATCTCAGGAACTACAGACCTATCAGCCTCCTATCAGTGGTTTATAAAATCTTCACTAAAGTTCTTTCACACCGCTTGAAGGTAACACTGGACATGGCTCAACCGAGAGAACAAGCTGGATTCAGGAGTGGCTACAGCACAATAGATCATATCCACGTACTGAGAGAACTAATTGAAAGAGCGAGGGAATATGAACTTCCATTGTGCATAGCTTTTATCGATTATGAAAAAGCCTTTGATTCGGTGAAACCATCAGCAGTTACCACGGCTCTGAAATCCTGCGGTAGTGAAGATGCATACATTAATATTATTAATAACATCTATGAAAATGCAAGTGCAAAGATTCGGCTGTTTGAAAATACAACACACATAAAAATTGGAAAAGGAGTGAGACAAGGTGACACCATATCTCCGAAGCTCTTTAATGCCACATTGGAAAATGTCTTTCAATCACTGAACTGGGAAAACAAAGGGATAAAGATTAATGGAGATTATCTAACCCACCTTCGTTTTGCTGATGACGTAGTCATTTTTGCAACTACCCCATCAGAGCTGCAGAGTATGATCCAGGAACTTGCTGACAAGAGTAAAGAAGTGGGATTAAAAATGAACTTTCAGAAGACAAAAGTGATGTTCAATGCTTTTACAAGAAATGAAGATTTATCGATTGATGGAGAAAAACTGGAGATAACAGATACGTATGTTTATCTTGGACAGCAGATATCAAGTGAGGGTCACATTGATGAAGAAATTAATAGGCGTACAAAACTTGCCTGGAGAGCTTTTGGAAGAAACAGCATAATTTTCAAGAGCAATATGCCATTATGTCTTAAAAGAAAAGTGTTTGATCAATGCATCCTTCCAGTGCTTACGTATGGTGCAGAGACGTGGACCTTAACTAAAAGAGACATACAAAGGCTGCAAACAACTCAAAGAAGCATGGAGAGGTGCATGCTTGGTATAACCAGGAGAGATAAGAAGAGAAACTCGTGGATCCGAAAAATGACGAGAGTGGAAGACATCATGATCAGAGTTAAATCCCTGAAATGGCAATGGGCTGGACATACTGCCAGAAGGACAGACCATCGATGGACAGCCGAAATTTTAGATTGGATTCCAAGGGACAGGAAAAGACCCAGAAAAAGACCACATGGGAGATGGGTGGATGAAATTCGTAAATATGCGGGAGTGGCATGGAGGAGACTGGCACAAGACAGACCGTTGTGGAGGAAACTTGGGGAGACCTTCGCCCAGCAGTGGATTGATAATGGTTGACAATGATGATGATATATATAACCAGCAGTGTAGCCCTCCTGTTTCTGCAGAGAAGACGAAATAGCCTGCGCTGACCTCTGACATTCATGAGACGTGGTCTGCCCACGCCTTGTCGACGGATCGAAGTGTCACCATTTTCTGACCATCTTTGATAGATACTAACTACTGCATAGCGTGAGTATGCTATCAGCTTCGCTTTTTCGTAGATGCTCTTACCAAGGCGTCTTGCCATAACCCCCCGCGCGATCTGGCCTTTGTCGAAATCAGATAAATCCTTTGCTTTTCCCATATTGATACGAAACGAAATACTAACTAAGAGAGCTCCGACCCATATATTATAAATATCATTCACGACCTTCGCACGTAACGCTGCTTGGCCTGCACACATTCTTATTTGCATAATGCAGATATGGTTTTAATGTTTTGGCTGATCGGTGTATGTGCTGTTGATAACGTCGGGCCCAGTTCGTTCGAAGCGATGGAATTGCCATCAGGACGGCCCAGGATTTAACAGATGGAAATCCAAAGTCTGAAACGATTGCGTATTTAAATACTTTTCCTCCACAAGGATTTATCAAAATTTCGAAATAATTCGTAACGCATTTCGTTTACGTACAACACAGTCGTGGTTCTAACTAAAACAGATTGTAAACATCTGAGATTCTTTTAAAAGCTCTTCTGAAACGCATTATCCCAGAAACATTTAGATAACAGCGTAACTCAGGTAAACAAATTAACACTGACTATGCGTTATAAAACCACACATGTACGCAATCACAAAAAAAAAAAAAAAAAAAAAAACCCGAAGAGACGGAGAGAAAGAAGCAAGCCATTCTGGCACAGATGACAGAAAAAGTATGAAATAGATAAATAAAGCACCGGATTACGGAATTTCTGAAGGCAAAGGACGACGATGAAAGCGATCTTCTCTCTTCGCTTCCTTCCTGTTATTTACCTAGCTCGAAATTAGAATCAGACCCTCAGCCAGTCATTTTATCTGCTGGATTTGTTGTAATACTCAGGATCATAGCAGGCAGCAGGGATGTCGGGCAACAGTATGTGTGCGTGCGTGCGTCTGTGTGCAAATATATCCTCCGTGGTATGTTATATAATTAGGAGGCCCAGAGGAAATCCTTTTGCGATTCTCGAAAAACTCTGGCTCGGAAGCATCGAAGACAGTAGCTCGGTTGTTGAAAAGCACCACGGAAAAAAGAAACCTCTGCATTCCATTCTGCTGCGGGATCAGCCTTTTTTCGACCCGGAGCATGACGTCATTTGAGGTGACATCGCCTAGCCATCCGTCACTGCGTCCACAAAGGTCCCCTTTATGGGGGTTGCTCCACCCCCTTCCTCCTGGGTTGGAGCGGTCTCGTGTTTGTCAGAGCGGGTTCTGTCCGCAGTCATCGTAGCATCACCATCGCTTGACAAACACCATACAATCAATGGGAAGGAAAACAACTCGCAGATTTGGCTAAAAGGATCTTAGGTATCTTTTCTTCTGGATTCTGTTCACCCTCAGGGCATACCAGGGAACCGTTTTGCGTGTTTATTTTAGTTTCTCTGATTCACTTACCATTTAGGGGTTCCACTTTATTTTGCTGATGGCTGGTATCCGTTTTACCGAGACCGACACACTAGAAAATGTGATTTCCCCCAGACAACAAATATTGTTGTATCTTGCAATCCACTTGTGACGACAATAAAGAAATGACTGAGATCTGTCGGTGATGTGTTTGACGTAAGGCTACAAAGGCAAGAATCATGTGACAACCGGAATAACTGCAGTAGTAGAAAATGACTCTTCTGGGTTTAAATCTGGGGAAATTCACAAAGTTATTTGTTTTGGCTTTAAGATTGTATTACTAGTATCATTTGTGTATTTCTGTCACTTTTTGGTGTCACATTGAGCTACATGATGTTAACAAAAACACGGAACTGGAAGAAAAGTAAAGTCGTAAGCTAGAGAAAAGGCGTACTAAGGTAAATGACAAAGAAAGGCTGCTGTGTTATGTTGCGACGGGTAATATAATGGCTGGACATGCACGAAGAGAACAATTCCTACCTTCATGTACATCCAGACAGCGGCGTCGTAACCATGGGTGCAAGAGGGCAGCTACTCCCGAACTCATTTGCGTGCACGGGCAAAACGTTATATTTGCTCCCCTCACTTTCTTTCCCTTTTAATTATGCCAGAAATCGGATTAATACCTATCTCTTCTTTTAATTTATCGCCGTTTAAAAATTTCATTCTGACGAAGCAAAATATTGTTTTCTACTTTGATAACTTAAGTACAAAATAATTTTTTTTTTATCAGAATGAATTCTTTGATCGTTTTCTACTTTTGTTTAATAACTGAAGTAGAAAACAATCCTTTGTTTTATTAGAATGAAATTTTTAAATGGGAAAAAAAGAAAAAAGAAACAGGTATTAATCCGATCGCTGACATAATTAAAAAGGGAAAAAAGTGACGGAAGCAAACGTGATGTTTCGACCATGAACGCAAATGAGTTCGCCCGCAGTCAAATCAGCTAGAAATCTTAATTCCTGAGACGCAGGTAAAATTCTCCTTTCTTGTGCAATGTCATTCCATTCCTGAGACGCTGGTTACACTGTCCTTGTTTGTCCGGTATGATTAATGAGACGCTGCTCAAATTCTCTTCGCTTGTCTAGTATGATTCCTGAGACGCGGATTACACTGTCCTTGCTTGTCCAGTATGATTCATGAGACGCTGCTCAAATTCTCTTCGCTTGTCTAGTATGATTCCTGAGACGCGGATTACACTGTCCTTGCTTGTCCAGTATGATTCATGAGACGCTGCTTAAATCCCCTTCGCTTGTCTAGTATGATTCATGAGACGATGCTTAAATTATCTTCGCTTGTCTACTATGATTCCTGAGACGCGGGTTACACTGTCCTTGCTTGCCCAGTATGATTCATGAGACGCTGCTTAAATTTCCTTCGCTTGTCCAGTATGATTCACGAGACGCTGGATAAACTTTTCTAGCTTGTTTAACATGATTCCTGAGATGCGGGTTTAACACCTCTCGTTTGTTTAATATGATTCCTGAGACGCGTGTTAAATCTCCTAGCTTATCCAGTACGATTCCTGAAACGCGGGTTTAACCCTCCTAGCTTGTCCAGTATGAATCCTTAGACGCGGGTTTAACTTTCCTCGCTTGTCCAGCATGATTCCTGAGACAAGGGTTTAACTCTCTTCGCTTGTACAATAGGATTCCTGAGACGCGGGTTAAACTTTTCTCGCATTAGTATGATTCCTGAGAAGAGGGTTTATCTCTCTTCACTTGACCAGCATGTTACCTGAGATGCAGGTCTAACTCTCCTCGCTTGTCCAGTATGATTCCTTAGACGCGGGTTTAAATCTCTTCGCTTGTCTAATATGATTCCTGAGACGCGCGTTACACTGTCCTTGCCTGTTCAGTATGATTCCTGAGACGCTGCTTAAACTCTCCTCGCTTGTTTAATATGATTCCTGAGACGCGGGTTAAATTCTCCTCGTTTGTCCAGTATCGTTCTTGAGACGCGGGTTAAATTCTCCTCGTTTGTCCAGTATCGTTCTTGAGACGCGGGTTGTAAACTCTTCTCCCTTGCCCAGTACGCAAACAAAAATGCTTCACGTTTTACTAGCCATATTAGAGAAGAGTTTTCCTGAAATTTCTGAAAATGATTTTTTCTTTGTTTTAAACAGAGCAGGTGCATTTTCTATTTCATTTTTAAGTATAACAAATTCAGTCTTCCTTTAAGAAAGAAAATGGAAGGTGAGGGAGAGAAAGGAGTGATATATTTTTATTCTTATGTTGTATATAAGAATGAAAAAAAAAACCCCGTAAGGGCTATGGTTCTTGTGCAATTCATACCAAAGTGGAGGAGTTCAAATCAATATTGCTTAATATCGTTTACAATATCAGTAAAATGTTTTATATAAAAAACATATAGATATAAAATTCAAAGTTTTATTAAATTATATTTTATCGATATAATATTCGTCTTATTTGTAGCATGTTCTGATGAGGTCATCGAATCCTATTTTACGAAAGCGCGATAAGTTTAATGATTTGACCAAAAAACTCATATCTTGCTCCCGTTGTCAAAAAGCAGTTCCGGGCGATCCTGCAGAGACCCCGAAAAATGGTGGGCTCAAAGGCATTTTGTTTAATAACTGAAGTAGAAAACAATCTTGCTCCCGTTGTCAAAGTGTTTCTTGTGCCAGTGTTTCTTGTGAATCAACACCCTCATGCACGTTGTCCATGCAATGATTATTTTCTTTTGTGGAATTCTCCGTTATCATTTCGAAGTCATATAAGTGTTATCGTTGAGTCCAACATGCCCAGCAGAATTAGGAAGATGGAACTTCTGCCCCTACAAAAAAGAAAAAGTAGGAAGGGGAACAGGAGAGGAACCATAGTTTTACTATCTGTCCCTCCTGTCCATATATTCCTCTTAGTTTCTTATGGTATTATTACCAGTGAGGAAATTACGATTTTGTCGACTCTAGACCCTGAAGTAATTGCCGTTCCCGTATAAGCATGTTTTAGTTTTTTACACGAATGCGTTTGAACTAAATGTCCTATTGTAGTAATTGAACATTTATAAGTTTTATTATAAATAGTATTTTAGTTGTTGTTTGTTTGGGGGTTTAATGACAACCCTCAGCAACTTAATGGGCTATATGCAGCTGTTCGTCTCTAATTTGGGGTCAATGGCTTCAGGGAGAGGAGAGAAAGAGTCAGGGCCATAAGACAAACATACCATCAATGCCTGACCTAGGATTCGAACCAAGACACATCTCAGACGAATGATGAGAAACCAGTCCTTCGTATCACTCGGTCGCCGAGGCCGAGGAAAAATAATACTTTAACTGCACCAGTGGTTCTGAAAGTGTGGTTCGCATATCCCTACGGGTCCTCGAGACCCTTTCAGAGGGCCCACGTAGTCATCATTTTGATGATAATAATACTGAGACCTTATTCACCTATTTCACTCTCATTTTCTGAAGAGTGTACACTGAAGTTTTCCAGAAGGTACATGACGTGTGACGACATCATCGCTCTGACAGGTAATGGAATGTACTCCATGTGTATTCTTGGGTTTTCTAGAAATTTCGAAGGTGGTAGGTTTCAGGTACAAATATACGTGTGTTTCCAGAGATTAACTCATTTTGTTCTCGGTACTGGGCTCTTTCTAGTGCGAAAACAGACCAATGGATTTTAATGAGTAGCCTCGGTGTCGTAGTGTTTGTTCTAAGCGCTGGCTTCTGATCATTCTGTCGAGACGGGTCCGGGTTCGAATCCCGGTGAGGCATGGATGCTGTGTTTTTCTTACGGCACTGGCTCTCTCCCTTCCCTGGAACCAGTGTGACTACTTATGGCTCACCGCGTTGTTCACACTGGTCGTTAATCCCCCCCCCCCCCAAAAAAAAGATTAATGTAACTGATTACAAAAAACTTCTCAAGGATATATGGTTTCAGATTTCCTATTGCAACTAACCTTTAACAAACAACCACTTGTAGAGTTTCAGTGTAGTATCTGTAACAGGGCTACGTTGTCGTTCTGTTATGGTGTCCTTCGGGTTCGATGCTTACGCCTATTGCAGCACGTTGTTGAAAATACTCTCATGTTCATAGAAAACAGAACACCTAAAATCGACTCGAGCAACGATTTTTATTTTTACAGGATATATTAATTATGCAATACAGAACAAATGATTAGCATCTCGGTGTCATAAGTACCAGGTGCGCCGATGTAACTAATAATCGGTGTGGCCACCTCTGGGTTGTATCACCTGCTGTATATGTTCATTAGGCAATACAGAAGAAATGGTTAGCATCTCGGTGTCATACGTACCAGGTGCGTTGATGAAGATAATAATCGGCGTGGCCACCTCTGGGTTGTACCACCTGCTGTATATGTTCATTAGGCAATACAGAAGAAATGGTTAGCATCTCGGTGTCATACGTACCAGGTGCGTCGATGTAGCTAATAATCGGTGTGGACACCTCTGGCTTGTATCACTTGCTGTATGCCTTGAAGCATCGAATCCAATAAGGTGGGAATGATGTTTTGTGGAATAGCCATCCAAGCTATATTTGAACCATGTTCAAAGTTCATCAAGAGTTGGTGGCAGACTGTCCTACCGCTGGACCTCTCGTTTTGAGCATTTTCTATGGGTGACAAATCCAGCAATATAGTTGGCCATAGCAGAAGTGGAACGTTGTTATACCTGAAGAAGGGGCGTGCTGTCGCTCAAACATGCGTGTGGCATTGTGCTGCTGAAATAAGGCCCTGGGGACATCCCGCAGGTATACGGAAGGTCGACCGACCGTAAAATGTCGTTTACGCAACGGCAACTTGTTATGGTGGTACGGACTCTTATGTGAGGTGATCTGCTCCGTACCCGATAACATCCCAGGCCATGATGCCTCGTGTTGGTGCACTATGCTTGGTGCGAATACACTCTTGCAGATGACACTCTCCCTGTTCTTGGTGGATACACATGCGGCCCATGATTTTCACATAAACAGAAGCGCGTTTCTTCCGAGAGCACGATATTGGGCCATTCGTCACGCCACTCCTTTCGTTCAAGGCACCATTGCTGCCTGGAAGTCCGTTGCTGCGGTGCCACTGGTAACTTGAGGAGAGACCGACAAGCCAGCAGTCCGAACTGTAATAACCAGCGACGTACTAGTTATTACGTTAAAGCTATCATGGGAGAATGCATCACAGTTCGCCACTGCTGCGCCAGCGCCGTTTGTGATGTAGAACTATCTCTCAACATTCTCGTGAGATGACGGTCGTCCCTTTGCTTTGTCTGTGCACGACGTCCAGAATCTTACCTTCGTGTCCTACGCCCTTCTTCGTACCATTCCCTGCACACTCTTGCCATGATGGACACACTGCCCCACACAATCGGCAACCTCACCGAGGGAAGCAGCACAGTCTCTCATGTCGATAATGCGACCTCTGTGGAACTCGTTGATGTGACTGTACGACTGTCTTACACAACGACGAGGCATCCTTATCCACTAAGGACCAAGCATTCAAAAATCAGTAGATTTCATCCAAAAAAATCGGCTCTTTTGCAGAATCGTGTCCGTCCTTTTCAGAAATCCAGTGCTGACCAAGCCGGTGTTGCCAGGGAATATTTAAAAATCAGTAGGTTTCATCCCAAAAAATCGGCTCTTTTGCAGAATCGTGTCCGTCTTTTTCAGAAATCCAGTGCTGACCAAGCCGGTGTTGCCAGGGAATATTTAAAAAAATCAGTAGATTTCATCCCAAAAAAACGGCTCTTTTGCAGAATCGTGTCCGTCTTTTTCAGAAATCCACTGCTGACCAAGCCGGTGTTGCCAGGGGATATTTTCAAAAATCAGTAGATTTCATCCCAAAAAAAACGGCTCTTTTGCAGAATCGTGTCCGTCTTTTTCAGAAATCCACTGCTGGCCAAGCCGGTGTAGCAAGGGAATATTTTCAAAAATCAGTAGATTTCATCCTAAAAAAACGGCTCTTTTGCAGAATCGTGTCCGTCTTTTTCAGAAATCCACTGCTGACCAAGCCAGTGTTACCAGGGAATATTTTAAAAAATCAGTAGATTTCATCCCAAAAAATCTGCTCTTTTGCAGAATCGTGTCCGTCTTTTTCAGAAATCTGTTGCTGACGAAGCCAGTGTTGCCAGGGAATATTTTCAAAAATCAGTGGATTTCATCCCAAAAAATCTGCTCTTTTGCAGAATCGTGTCCGTCTTTTTCAGAAATCTGTTGCTGACGAAGCCAGTGTTGCCAGGGAATATTTTCAAAAATCAGTAGATTTCATCCCAAAAAATCGGCTCTTTTGCAGAATCGTGTCCGTCTTTTTCAGAAATCCAGTGCTGACCAAGCCGGTGTTGCCAGGGAATATTTAAAAAAATCAGTAGATTTCATCCCAAAAAATCGGCTCTTTTGCAGAATCGTGTCCGTCTTTTTCAGAAACCCACTGCCGACTGAGTCACGCGGCTCTTATAACAGGAAAACGGCCGATTTCAGGTCTATGACGTTGCGCGATGTGATTGGCCTTGATACAGCACGCATGCACCTATGACGCTGAAATGCCAATCATTTCTGCGATAGTGCCTGATTAGCATCAAAGTCGTACCTCGACACCTTTCAGGTGTCCTGTTTTTTAGGAACATGAGTGTACTTCCTAGATCACAAACAGCAGACTGACATACCCCAAATCTTGATTTTTTAGAAGTTACTGAACAGCAAATGTCTAGAAACATTGACATTTCTAACGTTGAAGTTCACTTTTCCAATATTCATTTCCCCAACGCCGAGGTCATCCGGAGAACTTAATGTATTCTCCCACTTCGCAAATGTAAAACTGAAAACTCTCAATAAAAATTGCTGAAGGAGAAATACCACAGCTGAACTATAGTGGAAAACATTTAGATCACTAATAAATTGCTGTTCCACTTTGAGCGATAATTTAGGCATTATTTGCCCCCCCCCCCTGATTCACATCCCTTTGAAACGTGAATACGAATATCGAAGACAAAGACTTCCACTCGTTGTTTCCTCCATTTAGCACTTATTTATTACTGTTCGTCCATTCACTGTAACCCCGCGACTGTTTTATGCGACCCAGCTATTTATTCCTTTGGCGGTGAAACGATTTGAATAAATTTCGGGGAAATGGCACCGCCACATTCGAGTAACCGAAGATATTAATTTGTTCTCGCTGAGAAACAAATGTGAAAGTCTTGCTCCTTTGATTTTCTAACGCCGCCTGCAGGGCAATACTTTAAAATCGAGTTTGGAATGAAAATATTTGTGACTCTCTCCCTCGCGTTTCAATTTCTTTCTTGTTTCATTTCTAAGGAACATTTGTTTGCGTTTGTGGAAACACCGAAAATTTAATGAAACGAACGCACATAGTTCAATATATCTCCTAAACCCTGTGAACAGCAATCCATTGCTAATGGAAAAAATTGATTGCGTAGTTTTAGAAAAGCTTCTATTTCTTATTTTGCATCTGAAATACACTTTCGTTGTGGATAGTGTTACGTGTATATTTATAGGTTGTTAGAATCTAAAAAAAAATCTAAAATTCACGAGCCACTTTCCGTGATTTCTTTCGTGAATTAACGAAGCATATTTCTGTTACAACTTTTCCCATGAAATGAAGGAAAAAATTCTGAATTTTACGAATTTTTCGTACGCCAGAAAAATTCTGAATTTTCAGAAACTTTTCGGCAATTCTTTTCTTATCATCATCATAAACCATTATCAATCCACTGCTGGATGAAAGTCTCCTCAAATTTCTTCCACAATTGTGTGTCTTGGGCCTGTCTCCTCCATGTCACTCCAGCATACTTTCGAATTTCATCCATCCATCTCCCATGTGGTCTTCTTCTGGATCTTTTCCTGTCCCTTGGAATCCAGTCTAAAATTTCGGTTGTCCATCGGTGGTCCGTTCTTCTGGCAACATGTCCAGCCCATTGCCATTTCAATGCTTTCACTCTGGTCATGATGTCATCCACTCCTGTTATTTTCCTTATCCACAAGTTCCTCTTCTCATCTTTCTTATTTACACCAAGTATGCATCTCTCCATGCTGCTTTGAGTTGTCTGCAGTCTTTGTATGTATTTTTTAGTTAAGGTCCATGTCTCTGCTCCATACGAAACCACTGGCAGGATGCATTGATTAAACAATTTTCTTTTGAGACATAATTGTATACTGCTCTTAAAAATTGCATTGTTTCTTCCAAAAGCTCTCCATCCAAGTTTTATACGGCGATTAATTTCTTCATCAATGTGACCCTCACTTGATATCTGCTGCCCAAGATAAATGTAGGTATCGGTTGTCTCAAGCTTTTCTCCATCAATCGATAAATCTTCGTTTCTTCTAAAAGCATTGTACATCACTTTTGTTTTCTGAAAGTTCATTTTTAATTCCACTTCTTTACTCTTGTCAGCAAGTTCTTGGATCATACTCTGCTGCTCTGAAGGGGTAGTTGCAAAGATGCCTACGTCATCAGCAAAACGTTCTGAATTTTCACAAACCTTTCCTCAGTTCCTTTTTTATGTTAACGGAAAAACTCCGTTTTCACTTTCTCCGTATTCATATGACGAAAAATTTTCGGTAATAGGAGAGATTCACGGGAATACTTGAGGGTTTGATTAACTGTTAAATTTCAATAGTCTGCGGAAATATTTAATTTTGAAGTTCTGTAGCGAGATCGGATATTGTGGATACTATGTGGCACGAATTTTCGTTATTGTCGCACAGGATATTTCTTCTCTTTTTCCCCGTTTTGTGCGCCAGCTATTATACCAGTATATTGTGTTACCGTAAGAAACCGAGTACTTAATTTATTGTACAGGTGATTGTACAGTGTCTGTATATCAGTCTGTGGAGTCCTTAAGTCAAAAGTTATATAGTTATTAAGAGTAAATTTTATATTTAGAAGTTTTGTGAAGTAATATTATAAAACAGTACATTGCATCTTCTCTTAAAGATAATTGAAAGTTATTGTTGGTTGAAAAAAGATGTCAAATTACAAATCATTCTGTTGCTTCGAAAAATCACGATGAAAAAAATATGTAATTCGTAATAAGATCTACAGAAAAAATAAAATTATTAGCAAATGTATTGAAAAAATAAAAAGCTCCAATAGAAAATAAAACGACTAAATCAGTCACATTAATGAATTAAAAAAATACTCATCACCCAATTAGTTTTACCTTGAACATGAATCTGATTCCGGTGACTTTCTGGCTCAGTGGTTAAAAAGCGTGGTTTCAACCCGAACGACCTGGGCTCGTTCCCCACCGCCAGCACAAAAGGTTCTCTCGCGTAAGGGATGAAATCTTCAGCGTGTTGGATTTTGAGTCGGGGCTGTACGGTGGATGTTGCCACACCTCGCACTTAAATGACTGCAGCAATTCCTTTGTTTTCTGTGCTGTGTGAGGCGTGGCGTTTTAGTGCAGCAGAATGACACCTTCGATCAACTTACCGCGGCGTCTGTCCTTAATTGCCTTTCGCAAATTTCGTAGCGTTTGGCAATATGAGTCAGCATTGATAATCGTCCCTTTTGACAGAAATTCTGTGTAAAGAGCACCTTAACAGTCAAAGAAAACAGTCGCCATGACCTTTTCCGCAGACGGTTGGACATTGCATTTCTTCCTTGTTTGAGGGGTGACATGCTTCCATTCCATGGACGATCGTTTGGTTTCAGGGGTAAACTGGTGAACCCACGTTTTGTCACCTGTGATGATTCTACGCAAAATATTGTGACCCTCAGCAGAATACCTTTGCCTCTCTGGGCTGGTCGGAGAATGATCATGATCATATGGAGAGGATTTTAGGAAGGGAGTGTCTGACCCCAGGTCTTAAACAACCCTTAGAAATAGGAAACTAGGAGATTTGGGCTAGAGCGCTCGATAGGAAAGGGACACAGAAGCGAAGTAGAAAGGGGGAGGAAGAGGCCCTTATTTATTACCGGGGGGCCAGTACCCGGGGTCCGACGGCTTAACGTGCCCATCCGACGCACGGTGGGTATTTAGTGAATCGAGCGTTCGTACCTGCCTGGGATCGAACCTGAGGCCCTTCCCGTGGCAGTCACGAACGTTGCCCACTCGGCCACCGGCGGCCGGCTGGTCGGAGCATAAACCTGGCACCCATCTCGCACACAATTTCCGAAATCCCAGCTGCCCGTGAATGATGGAATGCACGGTCCCGTACAAAATGTCTAAAGTACTGGAAATTTCCTTGATTTTCATACGCCTATTATCCCGTATCATGTTGTCAACGGCGGCAACATGCTCCGGAGTGCTGGATATTGATGGTCTGCCTTCGCGGTATTCGTCTGTCAAATTTGTGCGACCCTTTTCAGATTGTTAGCACCACTTCACAATGGCGGGGCGGCATTTTCGCCGTATACAGCACAGATTTCAAATTGGAAGGCAGTGCAATTTAGGCGCTTAGCTCTGTCATATGGAAATATTCAAACTTTATTTAAATTGTAACTTTTCTTATTTTGTGTGCGAACGACAGTGAGAAATCAGCACAGATTCATTTCGGAGAAAGGTCATTCTTTCGTCGATCTTGGGGCCCCTCCCACGAACAAAAGGACACCCCATTTACCCCGTCGTCCGAATCTCTTTCAGATGGAATCGTCATGGACAATAGGAGCAAGCAATTAACAGTAGAACTTCTTACGTCAAGAGCATCTAGGGAACATATCGTGTAAGGGAATGAGACAGAGAGAAGTCTTCATGGAGATCTCGAGGAGAAATGTTGGGAGAATTTCGCTCGGAGACAAGGTACGGAAAACGCTTTAGCACGGGATTGAGGTAGAGAGAGTTTAGCCGAAATTACATTGAGGAAGTCGCCCGAGATATCTACCAATCCGCTGGAAGTATTTACTATTCAATCAGACCAACCAATATTCCAATATTTCCCCTTTCCCCCCATCTGATGAATGTGCGAAAGAAATCACCTGTCAAAACATTCAATTTGTTTAACTACTTATTTATTTTCTTTCCTGCTCCAATGACAGGAACCCGCAACCGATTCTTCTGATGAGTTGGCGTCCACCACAATACATAAAATAAACCAAGCCAACAGCCCACATAAAAAGCGAATGGTTCCTCGTACTTCCAATTTGGTGTAAGAATACTTTTGACTCGCCATTACGTACTACCTCCTGCACACGCCTTACGCAGTTACCGAACTAAAACACCTCCCGTCGGCAGCTCTGACGTACTGTCTACTTCACTCCCAAGCACACACGGTCTGACTGCAATCACACTCCAGATGGCGCTAAGTGTAACTTACTTTTTGATTCACCTACGAACTAAGTGATGATTATCAAAGCTTTTATTGACATTACATTTGTCTAATTTCAGATATCCCGCTGATGTGACAATTTTTGTTAAATAAAACGAATGGCTGCTCCTCAAGCAAAGGCGCAATGCGTAGCCTGGTTTATTGGAACAAAATCGAATACGCAAACTCGGCGAAATTACAGGACTAAGTATTGAAAAGATCCTCCGTCAGGTCCGTCGATTTGCAAGTGGCGCAAGAAATTTATGGAGACATGGTCAATGCTGGATAAAGAGAAAATTGGTTGATCAAAAAAAAAAAAAAAAAAATCCGCTGGAAACATCAATCGTGTGCGTGAATCATTTGCTCGTAACCCGACAAAGTACATCCGTACTACTGCCAGACATTTACAACTACCACGTTCAATAGTGCGCAAAGTCCTACAGAAGCATTTGTGACTATACTGAAGAGCAATTGAATTAGAGATACCTGTCTAATAACGTGTAGCACCACCTTTCGCCCTGATGACGGCGGCGATTCGTCTCGGCATGGACTCGACAAGACACCGGAAGTGTTGGGAAGCCATACGGATCCACGACCCCTGAACAAGCTCCCACAGTTCACGAAGATTTGATGGAGGGACGATGTCTCACGTACTAGGGATCCCGTTTTAGTCCACGTAAACAGTCCCCGGACGAGAATGCCACCCCCACCGGCTTGAAGAGTACCCTGCTGGCAAAAAGGATCCATCGCTTCATGTGGTTTGCGCCGTACTCGTATCCTGCCATCCGCATGTACCAACGTGAATCTCGACTCATCAGTCCAGGCAACATTTTCCCACATGTCTAGGGCCCAGTGGCGATGTTCCCGCTCCCATGCTAATCTTTGCACCCTGTGATGTGCGGTCAGCAGCGGTACCTTCGTGGGACGATGGCTTCTGTACCCCATAGCGAGGAGATAGTTCTGGATGGTGTGGCTGCTTACACGTTTTTGTGCACCATCGTTAAATTGCCGAATGATTTCTTGCACTGTGGCCCGTCTATGCGCTGTTACAATGCGAGATAGCCGACGATGACCCAGCTCATCCACACGCTGTTGTTCAAGGCAGTTGGCCCTTACAGGGATGGTTTTACCGAATTCGATGTACTCACGGTGCACCCGTGACACAATGGCTCGTGTAAATCCCAGTGTCTGCCCGACTTCCGAGATGGAGTGACCCATTCGTCGGGCCCCGACAATTTGCCCACGATCAAATGCGCTTAGATCCTTCGTATTACCCATACCGCGTCCGACTCTTACTGATTAACGTCGCATCGCTCCTTATATTGTCGGATCGTTGCATACGTCATGTCGTTTCCGTTTACAGGGCCGCCCACAGCACCACATTTGCATTACGCCAGCTGTCTCTAATTCAATTGCTCTTCAGTGTATATATGCATGCAAATCGTTACTCCTGCAGGCACTTCGACCAAATGATAAACCAAGACGAAAAGAGTTTGCAGTTCACATGCTGGTACGAATTTCGGAAGATGCAGGTTTTTGTGCCCGTGTTTGTTTTACAGATGAGGCAGCCTTTCATGTCTCAGGGAAGTTGAACAAACACAACGTGAGGAGGTACATACATGCACATCACTAAGATGTTCCCTGAGATTCAGAAGTTAGCTCCACAAAGAAATACAAACTACCAGATAAATTTTTAACTGATTATTTACTTTCTGTTGCCGTATCGAACTTCTCCATTTACAGCGATCTTGACACACAACTCGGGCTTCTTTATTTCATTTTTTTATTTTTTTTTTATTGGAGGTTTAACGACCACCGTGAGCAACTCAATGGACTATAAGCAGTCGCCCGTCCCTGATTTAGGGTCACTGGTTCCAGGGAAGGGAGAGAGCCAGTGCCGTAAGACAAACACAACATCCATGCCTCACCGGGATCCGAACCCGGACCCCGTTCGGACGAATGATCAGAGGCCATCGCTTAGACCACTGCGCCACCGGAGCGGCCAACTCGGGCTTCACTGACATCCATCAGTCGACATACTATAACGTAATTTCTTTTCGTGCTGAAATTTTGTCGTTCTTCTTACGTTATTTCCAAAACATGAAATAAGCATACGATGAAATAGTTCCTAAATGAATATTTACGGCCAGACGAATGATTAAAATAGAAGTCAACTTACGGGAATTGGCTTTATTCCAGCTTTATATCAATAGATCAGATATCACACTTTAAGGAATAACGTAATTCACATATCCACCTATCCACCGCACATCCAACAAACACGAGCAACTTTTGTATCGTAGTTTTTATCTATCGTTCTTATCTCATACATTCATATGTCACGTTCACTCTGACCTCAAAAGTGTTGTCAACAGTATTCTTGTGAGAGGGAAGATATCATCACTATTACAAGGTTTCTTTTTCCGGGAGCCTAGACCAAGCATGACGGCAGAACGAAGGAAACGTGTAGGGAAATGTTGAAAGAGGTAAGAAACCTTGTAATACTTATATTTGTATGCACGTAAGGCTTCTGCTATAGATGTTTTAACCTAAATTTAAATGTTGGAAGATATCACGTTAAGTTGTGAAGTATAACTGAGAACAAACTCAAAATTTACATAGGGAAAGAAACTGAAACTGAAAGTTAATTTAGAATATACGTTACAATACACACGACCGTCTATTTTTCATACTCACATTCGTTTTCTCACGCAGGCACACCTGAATCTGATCCTCCCATGACTTCCTTGGCTTTCCTCTGCTTTTCCTTCCTGCCACTCAGACTAAAAACATTTTCTTAGTAAGCATTATATAATTCATTCTTTCAACATGGCCAAACCACCGAAGCATATTAGTCACCTTGCTAACAACATTTTGCT
Source organism: Macrothele yani (assembly GCA_039090855.1). Classification (NCBI taxonomy): domain Eukaryota; kingdom Metazoa; phylum Arthropoda; class Arachnida; order Araneae; family Macrothelidae; genus Macrothele; species Macrothele yani. The sequence continues at coordinate 34,410,083 of CM077024.1, read as the reverse complement.
TCACATTACACAATTGCAACACATCATCATTCCTCATACGATCAGACCATGTCTTGCCACAAACCCGCAGTAAGTAACGCATTTCTCCAGTACACTAAGGACAGAATTATCTAAATCGGTTCAGTTGTTTTCGAGATTACCTCAAACACACAAACAAAATTTCTCTCTTTATATTCTAGTATAGGCTATATAATGACAACAAAAGAAAAAACATGTTAAAACCAAACTGGCCAAATAAAACATATTTTAACCCCATTTTGTAGTTGTGTAGACACGACATCATTTCGGGTCACTGAAAGAATGCCTCAATACTCTAATGTAAGCCCGTCAACGACGGGTAAGCAATGCACAATAATGAGGAACGTCATCGTTAAATTCGTATGCGAGTAATTGAAAAAATTAAGCCGCCCCGGTGGCGCAACGGTCTAAGCGATGGCCTCTGATCATTCGTCCGAACGGGGTCCGGGTTCGAATCCCGGTGAGGCATGGATGTTGTGTTTGTCTTACGGCACTGGCTCTCTCCCTTCCCTGGAACCAGTGACCCTAAATTAGGTACGGGCGACTGCTTATAGCCCATTGAGTTGCTCACGGTAGTCGTTAAATCTCCAATCAAAAAAAAAAAAAAATTAATGGGAATATTACGAAACTTTTGTTGTTGGTGACCCATCTTATACACTGCCCATTAATAATTCAACCGTTTATTATAGTTATGCATTTTATTACGATTCATGTTATATGACAAGAAAAAAATTCAGTCACAGTTTTTTCAACCGTGCACGGCACGGGCTACGGACTAGTAAATGTTTAAAGTTGCAAACTGACTTTGTGGACACCCTGTATAAAAAACTTCGTTTTATGCTGAACTTCGTATCATGCGAGCTCATTATATGTGATATTGACTGAATTTCATTACACCACTTTAAAGGAGTTTGCTTTTGTGAAATTCGAATCACACGTAAAAGCTGTTAAGATTTCCCTGCGCGTAGAAGTTCTTAAAAGTTAAAAGTGATAAGTGTTCTAACACAGTTGACTACCTCCTAGGCAGATTGGCTAGGTTACTTTAACACACACATCGTAGTTGCGCCATTTTGCTTTGTTTCCTTATTTAGTCTATCTTAAGTCGCACTCGAAAGTCAAGAGTTTAATCAAACAGCTTTTCGAATCCTGTTTTCCCAAGTAGCCAAGAAACAAGTCAAGGGATCAACAGTCACAGAAGTGTGTTCTCGTGGTCCCCTGACAGCTTTAACAGAGCTGCTGGTGACGAGAAGTGCTGCTGATGGGGGGAAGGGAGGGATTTTCTGCTTGGTCAACGTTTTCTACCGTGGGCTATTCCTATGACCCCTTCGAATGAACAGTTGACTTTCAGGACCCTGACTAAACATGGCCGCGATGACAAACTCTGGCTTTGTTGATACAGGTGACCGCTGCTTCTAACAGAACTCGTAGAGAATATAAATCATGCTCTTTGCTCAATGTTTCCAGTTGGGCAGAAGGAAGCGTCATTCATCAGTTCGAATCATAGTTTTTCCATTAAAGTTCTTTCGTTCTCTCAGCACTGCCATTCCTCCCCACCTTCCGCCCTCCACACCATTTCTTTTCGATTATTCTTAACGGCTTTGATGCCCATTTTTTTCTTTTCTTCGTTCGAACGCCAGAGACTTTGCCATTTTTTTTTTTTTTTTTTTTTTTTTGCTTTAAAATGTCATTCGCTTCACTTTTTATACCATTATCTCTCTGTTTCGGATCATCCATCAAGCTTCTACTTTATCCTCTTTAATCTCGATACTCCTATAGCTCTGTGTTCATCTTTCTTAGTGGCGTTTCTACATTCCCTCCCCTTCTCCATGTAATACCCTCTCGCATGCAATATTTACCACTGAAATATATCCATCATAAGGAATTGTCTGAATGTGGATGACGACGTTTCCTTTTTTTTTATTTTTTTATCGTTGTTCCTTTCAACTTAAATTAGGACATTATTTAATTAGAGGAGATCGTCTCAGTAATGCTTCAACTGGAGATGTAAAAATGGGTTTCTGTAACTCTAATTTTGGAAAAACTTGGACGTCTCAATAAGAAAAAAAGGTATCTTATTCTCTTCTCTTAACATGAGATCGTTCTTTCTTCCTCCTTTTTTTTTCTTTTCATTTCTGTTTCGGGAGCAGATACTAAGAACTCCGAGGAAGATCTATTTTTTTAGCTTCTTCTTGTAACTCCGTCATCCAACACCAGCGAAAACATTTAAAAAAAAACGTAGGAAAATAAGAGATACATCCATAGAATCTGCAACATCTGTTGCCCATGTGTTTTGAACATAAATCGAAACGAAAGTGTACGTTACTGTAATACTGGTCAGAAATTGCTGATCACATACATGCAAAATATTAAAAATAATAATAGCAATAGCATAAATATTAATAATAACGAAGCTCATGCAGTGGCGCACACACACACAGGAATGGTCAAGACACATTCCAAGAATACCCTTGTCGTTTATTCGTCAGAGAAAGTAAGTAAATGATGTACGTTTAAAATACCATTTTCCGACTACTGCTAAATTAAAAGCGAGAGGAGAGAGAGAGAGAGAGAGAGAGAGAGAGAAAGCGAGAGCGAGAGAGAGAGAGCGCCCTGGTAGCACAGTAATTTCGAATCGACGTCGATTTTTGGTTACCATGTCGATATTACGTCGAGATATAGTTTTCGACGTAAAATCGATGAGACGGAACGTCAATAAAAACCATTACATTGAATTTCAGTATACCTGTAGACGGTTTTACGCAGTTATCCCTTTAGTTCCATTAGGTCGAATGATCGATTGTTTTTATGCGATCTGCGAGCATCGCGCGCATGCGCCTTCGCAACCATTACGCCAAACAAACTTTTTGGATGCTGGGGTGTTTGCTGGTCGGTTGTATCATTTCTGTTGTAAGACGAGATTCTTATCTGTCTCCTTTTTCGCCTGTAAGTTGAGAGTTTTTTTTCCCCCTAAGTATGTTTATAAGAAGTTCAGTCTCGTTTCTTTAAGTAGAATTACTTTTTAAGATATATGATTTGTACGTAGGCATATCCCAATTGGGGATAGGCCTAGGGCGATACTGACAGATCACCAAAAATTCTGTGAAATTTTAGCGAATTGAAACTTGGATGTTGAAACAATAATAATAATAAAAAATTATATGATCTTTTAATCGCAGACAGCGTCGTAAAATCGTACTACAAATACGAATACATTCTACGTTTTATGCCACGATTAAAGTTAAGAATTTCATGTTTCAACATCTAAATTTTGGAGTAAACTTAGATTCGACATTACAGCAGTACTAGAATCGATGACTAAACTGCGAAATTTCAACGTAGAATCTACGTCTACACTACGTAGCAATGATGTATATGTTTCTCTCGAAAGGTCGAATTATCGTCTACTGTTGACTTGATATAATGTTAACAGGTTTAAAATTCGACGTCGACGTTTCATATCGACCAAAAATCGATCAAAACTTCGACGTCGAATCGATGTTATGTGCTATCGTGGAGAGAGAGCGTGTTATTAGCTGAGAAGGTCGATACACGTCCTGTTCGGGTGGCCTTACACCGTTATGAGAGAAAAGTAGAGAAATATGTGAAGTTGAAGGCTGGGAAACAGTGGACAGCAGCACTAGGGACACCGGTCTCGAAGACAAGCCGAGGTCAGGGCTTCCGAAGACCACAAACACTGACACCTTGGTCGAAGATGTGACAGCGAATCCGGGCACCAGTATATCACAACTGACAGCTAAGGTAGGATCTTCCCAATCCACCATCGCTTGTCACCTGCATCAGCTGGGTTTCTTCTCCAGGCGCAATCGAATCCGGGCATCAGTATTCCACAACTGACAGCTGAGGTAGGATTTTTCCAATCCATCATCTGTCGTCACCTGCAACAGCTTCATTTCCTCACCAGGTGCTATCGAAGTCGGGCACCAGTATACTAAAACTGGCAGCAGAGGTAGAGTCTTCCCAATCCACCATCGTTCGTCACCTGCATCAGCTTGGTTTCTTCTCCAGGCGCTATTGAATTCAGTCACCAGTATACCACAACTGACATCTGATGTATAGTCTTCCCAATCCACCATATTTCATCACCTGCATCAGCTTGGTTTCTTCTCCAGGCGCTATCGAACTAGGGCACCAGTATGCTACAACTGACAGCTGACAGGAGGCGTTCTCCAGGCAGACGCCAAACCCAGACCCTGCCATCCGAACGGTAGAGGGTGAACCTTGATTCGTCGCTCCAGAGAACCTATTTTCACTGTTCAACGGTCCACTGTCGACGTTCTTTGCACCACGTTAGCCGAGCAGCGCTATTGAACTTGGTGATCAAAGGCTTGTGGGCGGCAGCATGTCCATGATAACCGAGCAGATGGGCTTCCTTACGCATGGTATTTATTGAAAGAATACTCCCGGATTCTTGTTGAAACTCCTCGCGGATGTGGCCCATCGATTTGGTGCGGTTCCTCTGAATTTCTCTGGCCAGCACCCGTCGGTCTCTAACTCCCAGTTTTGTGGGTCTGCCGGGTCGGGACACATTCCGACAGTCACCTCTCATCTTCCACTTGCCAATCACGTAGGCCACTGTCGATTTTAGGTACTTCAACTAGCTGGATATGTCACGTATGGATCGTCCATTTCTGTGATACCCGACGATTACACCTTTCTCGAAATCAGAGAGCTCCGAACTGCGTGGCATCTTAATTGCAATCGACTGGTTGCGTTGTTGTTTCCCACACGATATTTAACGGCTGCGGCCGTGACGTGTATCAGGACCGCAGATATCGTCGATTGCAAGGGTGTCCAATTACTTGTTGGTAGATAGTGTACATGCACAGGAACTATTGATATGGCTGTGAAAAAGGGGCCTCGGGTTCCTCTTAAATAGCTGCTTTTGCCGTCCTCAGTTTTATAAACCAAGGCGAAAATGATTTCTTGAAGATTTTACTTATTTACTGAAAAAGAATGCTTTTCTTTTCATACTTCATTCAATGCTGCCGTCAAAAATTCCTGGATATTTCTTTAACCAGTTTCACATGAAGTTTCCGCAACTTTTATTTTGAAAAAATCCTTCTGCTGAGACTAGAGGCCTTCTTAGCGGTGAGCTCCCCCCCCGCACTGCGGGCGTTCAGGGGGCTATCAGTACACCCATGTATTTAAGTCTAAATCGATTACGGTAAATAAGTCTGCCTAAAATTAGATTTATTCGTTTTTTTCATTTAAACCAGTATCGATCTGAAATTCCTGATTCAAAGAACACGCGGGCCCCGCGAAATCAAAGGATGGCCCAGCAGGGTGTTTCCAGAACAGCATCAAATATACTCTTAAAAGGAAAGAGTGGTGATAAAATTTTTAGAACCCGAAAATTGAATAATGGCGTAATGAACCATTTATAAATAATTCCATAAAATCGCCGTCTCCTATCGCTTAAAAACGTTATTCTTTTCATTTAGAGGATTTCATTTACACCGACAAGCAGGTACTGAATGCGAATTTGTCTTTGAAATATGGTAGATGTAAATTATTTCTCTGTGCGCACTGGTCTGACCTTGAAGCTTCTTTCAAAACAAATTCTCGGCAGACGTATTATTATTATCTTTTACTTTGAGCTGATGACTTCTGCAGGTAATGGGTGTCAAAATATGACCACTTGGAGCATAGCCTATCGATTCTCATGGTTTTGTAGCTGACAGGCATGTCCGATCGAAGGCCTGCCATCTGTTGTTGCGTAAACCGGCCAACATCTGGCTGCGCTTAAGCCACACCTTCGTGTAAGGTACCCAGCGCAACCACCAACAAAAGGAGCGGGCACTCAATGATAGGCTTCTAACAGGCCCCAGGTACAGTTTTCTTCTTTTTTAATAAATTTTCGGGTTAAAGGAGTGAATTTATCCCCCGGCGAGGGACGAAGAATAATAATCAGGGAAGCTAAGGCTGAAGGAAGGAACGAATGAATTATGTGTGGTGTTGGCAAACCGTATGCTGTGATAAGTTTGCAGAAATAGGTTGCAAAGGTGAAATCTAAAGGGAAAGGTACCCCTTGCAGAGATAATTTTTTTCCTTACTGTAATTGTGTTAGCTCCATATTGGCCGATGTTACAATGACCGCAGCGTTTCGGACTCCTAAGAAGTACAATAAACTAGAATGACGCATGATGACGGCCTCTCAAATACTGATACGTTTCAAGATTGCAAGCACGGCATTTGCGGTTTAGAGATTACTACTGTTAAAGAAATATATGACACTGAATAAATAAAGGCAAAAAAAATAAATAAATAAATAAATAAACCACGTTAGCCGAGCAGCGCTATTGAACTTGGTGATCAAAGGCTTGTGGGCGGCAGCATGTCCATGATAACCGAGCAGATGGGCTTCCTTACGCATGGTATTTATTGAAAGAATACTCCCGGATTCTTGTTGAAACTCCTCGCGGATGTGGCCCATCGATTTGGTGCGGTTCCTCTGAATTTCTCTGGCCAGCACCCGTCGGTCTCTAACTCCCAGTTTTGTGGGTCTGCCGGGTCGGGACACATTCCGACAGTCACCTCTCATCTTCCACTTGCCAATCACGTAGGCCACTGTCGATTTTAGGTACTTCAACTAGCTGGATATGTCACGTATGGATCGTCCATTTCTGTGATACCCGACGATTACACCTTTCTCGAAATCAGAGAGCTCCGAACTGCGTGGCATCTTAATTGCAATCGACTGGTTGCGTTGTTGTTTCCCACACGATATTTAACGGCTGCGGCCGTGACGTGTATCAGGACCGCAGATATCGTCGATTGCAAGGGTGTCCAATTACTTGTTGGTAGATAGTGTACATGCACAGGAACTATTGATATGGCTGTGAAAAAGGGGCCTCGGGTTCCTCTTAAATAGCTGCTTTTGCCGTCCTCAGTTTTATAAACCAAGGCGAAAATGATTTCTTGAAGATTTTACTTATTTACTGAAAAAAGAATGCTTTTCTTTTCATACTTCATTCAATGCTGCCGTCAAAAATTCCTGGGCCGCCCGGTGGCGCAGTGGTCTAAGGCGTTGGCCACTGATCATTCGTCCGTAAGGGGTCCGGGTTCGAATCCCGGTCAGGCATGGATGTTGTGTTTGTCTTACGGCACTGGTTCTTTCCCTTCCCTGGAACCAGTGACCCTAAATTAGGGACGGGCGACTGCTTATAGCCCATTGAGTTGCTCACGGTGTTCGTAAAACCTCAAAACAAAAAAAAAAACAAAAAAAAAATCCTGGATATTTCTTTAACCAGTTTCACATGAAGTTTCCGCAACTTTTATTTTGAAAAAATCCTTCTGCTGAGACTAGAGGCCTTCTTAGCGGTGAGCTCCCCCCCCGCACTGCGGGCGTTCAGGGGGCTATCAGTACACCCATGTATTTAAGTCTAAATCGATTACGGTAAATAAGTCTGCCTAAAATTAGATTTATTCGTTTTTTCATTTAAACCAGTATCGATCTGAAATTCCTGATTCAAAGAACACGCGGGCCCCGCGAAATCAAAGGATGGCCCAGCAGGGTGTTTCCAGAACAGCATCAAATATACTCTTAAAAGGAAAGAGTGGTGATAAAATTTTTAGAACCCGAAAATTGAATAATGGCGTAATGAACCATTTATAAATAATTCCATAAAATCGCCGTCTCCTATCGCTTAAAAACGTTATTCTTTTCATTTAGAGGATTTCATTTACACCGACAAGCAGGTACTGAATGCGAATTTGTCTTTGAAATATGGTAGATGTAAATTATTTCTCTGTGCGCACTGGTCTGACCTTGAAGCTTCTTTCAAAACAAATTCTCGGCAGACGTATTATTATTATCTTTTACTTTGAGCTGATGACTTCTGCAGGTAATGGGTGTCAAAATATGACCACTTGGAGCATAGCCTATCGATTCTCATGGTTTTGTAGCTGACAGGCATGTCCGATCGAAGGCCTGCCATCTGTTGTTGCGTAAACCGGCCAACATCTGGCTGCGCTTAAGCCACACCTTCGTGTAAGGTACCCAGCGCAACCACCAACAAAAGGAGCGGGCACTCAATGATAGGCTTCTAACAGGCCCCAGGTACAGTTTTCTTCTTTTTTAATAAATTTTCGGGTTAAAGGAGTGAATTTATCCCCCGGCGAGGGACGAAGAATAATAATCAGGGAAGCTAAGGCTGAAGGAAGGAACGAATGAATTATGTGTGGTGTTGGCAAACCGTATGCTGTGATAAGTTTGCAGAAATAGGTTGCAAAGGTGAAATCTAAAGGGAAAGGTACCCCTTGCAGAGATAATTTTTTTCCTTACTGTAATTGTGTTAGCTCCATATTGGCCGATGTTACAATGACCGCAGCGTTTCGGACTCCTAAGAAGTACAATAAACTAGAATGACGCATGATGACGGCCTCTCAAATACTGATACGTTTCAAGATTGCAAGCACGGCATTTGCGGTTTAGAGATTACTACTGTTAAAGAAATATATGACACTGAATAAATAAAGGCAAAAAAAAAATAAATAAATAAATAAATAAATAAAAAAAAAAAACACCACTACGGCGATGCTAGCAAAAACTATATCTTTTTAAATAATTTTTTTTTCCCTATTCGTAGTACGCGAAATTTATCGTAAATCTACTTCCTCTTGTTTATAACAAACACGGGGTTGCAGAAAAGGTGGTTCCATTGGTTCAAGCGAACCGGTCCCCGCGTTTTTAGCAATAGATATACAACAAAACTTCAGCATAGCGGACATACTCAGACAGTGGTGACGCCAGCAGTTCACAATTCTGAAATGGAAGGGCAGGGGGCATTAGGAGGATCACATATTTTGAAGTGCTTGGCAGAAATTTTGCCAAAAAATTTCCATTTATGTAGAATACCCGACGCTGAGACGCCCGGTGACGCAGTGGTCTAAGCGCTGGCTTATGACCGTTCGTTCGAGAAGGGTCTGGGTTCGAATCCTGGTGAGACATGGATGTTGTGTTTGTGTTACGGCGCTGGCTCTCTCCCTTCCCTGGAACCAGTGGCCCTAAATTAGTGACGTGCGACTTCTTATATATAGCCCATCGAGTTACTCACGGTGCTCGTTAAATCTCCAATCAAAAGAAAGAAAGAAAGAAAGAAAAAACAAAAACAAAACAGACGTTGATAATGTTATCTGCAAGAGGAAAAAAAAAAAAAAGAGAGTTTACTGGTACATGATGCATGTCACAGGCGCCGACTACGGGCATGCTCGGTTACTTAAGCACGCCCTCACAAATCAGGGCATACTGAGCATACCCTGATTTCGGTTTGGAAGATGAGTGGATGAAATTCTAAAGCATGCTGGAGTGATATGGAGGTGACTGCCTCAAGACAGACAGTTGTAGAAGAAACTTGGGGAGACCTTAATCCAGCAGTGGATTGATAATGGTTGCTAATGATGATGATGATCATATACACTCAATGGACAAAACATTAGAGATACCTACTTAATAGAGTGTTGGTTCTCCTCTAGCGCGAATAACTGGTTGTACAGTCAGGCTGTTATTCGAGCTAGAGGAGGATTCCGGATTGTCTCCCACTTCCGTACGTGCCATTTCCGTACAAAAGGAATTCTGTCCAATTTCCGTACATAGCAGATCGGTTAGTGCCATTTCCGTACAAGTTTCACCGCGCCTGGTATCAGATGTGGGGGATCTAAGGACGAAAGTAAATGCTGATCCCCTGTCGAGTTCCTCCGACGTCATACAAAACCATTCATTGTTTTGGTCAACCAATAGGCGTTCATGATAGGGTAAGCGGGAAAAGCAAAAAAAAAAAAAAACAAAAAAAAAACAAAAAAAAACAAAAAAAAAAAACTGAAGAGTAAGCAGGCTGTCTATTCACTCCACCTTAACAGTCTTCAGCATTCGTCGCAGATGTTTAATTTCAAAACCGCGGAAAAAAAAGAAAACTGCTTTTCTTTTTAATATCTTGTTCAAAGCTGACGTCAAAAAATTCCGGGCTATTTCTTTAACCAGTTTCGTTGTTTCCACTAAAGATTTTGTAAAATCTTTTTCCTAAGGCTAGAAGTTCTAGTAGCCGCGAACTCTCCCACAGTTGGGAGGGTAAGGGGGAGGGGGTGCGAGGGCGATCAGTACGTCCCCGATCGACTGTCTTCCTTCACGCATATCTCACTGCTCACGGATCATCACATCTGTGTAAGGAAATGGCACTAGAGCACTTCGATGTGTACGGAAATGGGACAAAAATTCATTTGTACGGAAATGGCATGTACAGAAGTGGGACGACACCGGATGCCGGAGGGTTTCCAGAGATAATGCCAGCCAATCCTTTTGCAACACTGTCCACAACTCCACCCGAGATGTCGGTCCGGGATTCAGGGATCTGACGTTCCGCTCCACGGATTCTACGGGGTTTAAATCTGGGAAAACCTTCGGGGTCACTCGACAGTTCTAAAACTCAGATGACTATTCTTCGAGCCATGCCTGGGTGGTTGCGGCTCGGTGGTGTGGCGTTATTGTCCTTCTGAAACAGATCATCAGCCGCAGGATGTGGGAATGCCACGAAAGCGTGTAGGGATCAGCCAGCAAATACTGGAAGCACGCAGCGGTTAATGACCACCCCAGACACACTAAGGGACCTAATATATCCCATGAGAAGCTTCCCAAACCATTACAGAGACACCACCGCTTTGAACAGAGCCCATCTGGCACGACGGTGTCATGGCCTCATGCTATCCACGCCACACCCACACTCTCCCGCCAGCTCGGTGCAGCTGAAAACGGGACTCATCTGACCACACGACGCGGCGCCACTCTCCGGAAGTCCAGTCTTGATATTCCTGGTACCAGGCGAAGGGTAATGTCCGATGACGAGCAGTCCACAGTAGCACACGAGTAGGGCGTTCGCTCCCGTAGCCCAGGGTATGCCGAATGCGTCGTACCATTCGCTGCCTAACGCTGCTTGGGCCTCCGACATTTAACCTGGATGTGAGCTACGTGGCTGTTGCCAAGCTGTCGATCTGTACGAGCCTGGAGCGTCTGCTTCGACACCGGTCATCAATGACGTGTGGTCAGCCACCGCTTGTTCTCTGGGCGATGGTTTGTCCATTGATGGTATACTTGCAATACATTCTTGATTTGGTTATCCTCGGGAACCTTAGAGTTCTTACCAGTTGGGCAATACAATGACCCATATATTTTGCGCCGACAATGCGTCCACGATCAAAGTCGCTCAGATCACTACATTTACCCATGTTCGTCGACTGCGATACATTGTTGGGAAGCCCTGAGCCCTGCTGCCTGTTTATTAATCGCCTGCGTTCGGTTTGAGTTTGCTCCAATCTGCGCGGGGATGCCCATGTCAACTACCCGTCACCTTATCTCTAACGTTTTGCCTACTGAATGTACACTATATTGACAAAAGTCACCGGACATCCTTCAAAAGCAAACGAACGGATCCGCCACGTTGTTAAGATGCGCTGTACAGCTGCAAACGGTATAAAAACAAGCCTGCAGCTAACCGCGATCATATCGCACTGTGAGGTTGAGTGAAAATGTCGCGGCGGGAGAGAACTGACTTTGAGAAAGGAAAGATTGTTGGATGTTATATTAGTGGGTTGTCCATAAGAGATCATACCTAAGTCAACTGTTCTGGATGTACTGAATAAGTAGAAGACACATGGCGTGCCTGAAGCAGCAAAACGTACCGGCAGACCTAAGAAAATCAGTGATAGAGGACGTCGAAGCCTCAGGAGAGTCGTTGCAGCTAATCGACGGAGTACTGCACAAGACCTCAGTGTACAGGCGAGTAAAAATGCTGGAACCTCAGTATGCACACGTACCATTCGCAGAGAACTTCATTTCATTGGGTTACCGTGGTCGTGCGGCTACTCATAAGTCTTTCATCTCCATTTGGAATGCTACTCGTCCTTTAGCATGGTGTAAAGACCATTTATCGCGGACCGTAGATCAATGGAAACGGTTCCTATGGACTGATGAATCCAGATGCACGATTCATCAGTCTGATGGCCGTGTGTGGGTACGGCGGCAACCGGGGGAACGCTATTTACCACAGTGTACTGTTCCTACGGTTAAGTTTGGAGCAGGCAGTGTACTCGTGTCGGGGTGTTTTTCGTTGTACGGTCCTGTCGCATTGGTGATCGTTTTTTTTTTTTTTTTGATTGGAGGTTTAACGACCACCGTGAGCAACTCAACGGGCTATAAGCAGTCGCCCGTCCCTAATTTAGGGTCACTGGTTCCAGGGAAGGGAGAGAACCAGTGCCGTAAGACAAACACAACATCCATGCCTCACCGGGATTCGAACCCGGACCCCGTTCGGACGAATGATCAGAGGCCATCGCTTAGACCACTGCGCCACCGGGGCGGCTTGGTGATCGTGAATAAACCTGTTAACCAGCACGTCAACCTCCATATTCTGGACAATTATGCCCTACCAACTATGTGGCAATACTATGGAATCGAGGTTTGTTGGTACCAGCAAGATAATGCACCGAGCCATAAAACAAGGAGTGTTTTTTTTTTGTTTTTTTTATTGGAGGTTTAACGACCACCGTGAGCAACTGAATGGGCTATAAGCAGTCGCCCGTCCCTAATTTAGGGTCACTGGTTCCAGGGAAGGGAGAGAGCCAGTGTCGTAAGACAAACACAACATTCATGCCTGACCGGGATTCGTACCCGGACCCCTTAGGGACGAATGATCAGAAGCCAGCGCCTTAGACCACTGCGCCACCGGGGTGGCCAAGGAGTGTTACGCGGCATGGTTTGACGATAATTTCGTATCGCGTGTGGACTGGCCAGCACAGAGCCCTGATCTAAATCCCACAGAGCACCTATGGGATGAATTAGAGCGACGCATAAGTTTGGAACCAAGGTCTACTACTAAGCAACAATTAGCGGCAGCATTATGTACTGAATGGAAGCGCATACCTGTCGCTGCGTACCAAAACCTTGTCGAAAGCATGTCTCGAAGGGTCAGTGCATGCATTAAGGCCAAAGGTGGATAGACATCGTAGTAATGTATGCCAATATATGCTATGTTGTGTTTTTCTTCTAGGTGTCCGGTGACTTTTGCCAATATAGTGTATATGCAGACGTCCCTACAACTTTTGGGGTACGGCTACACTCATGATAGGGATAAGAATATTATTAATTCATAATTGTTCACGTTGTTCTAGTGTGACAGTTGCATCATATCGCTCAAAAAATCTGAAGGTTGGAAACAGAGGAAAAACAAACGAACGAACAAAAAAAAAACAAAAAAACCCGATGTTATAACGAAGCTTAGCTAAAATGAGCCAAAATTCACACTCCCGCGATGTCAATCATACAGTGGTTTGCCTGTACATTTTGTACGCAAGTGCAGGGAAAGAGAATTCCCGTTACGGATTTTTAAGCGAATGCCATTCTCACGTTTTTTTTATTGGGGTAGGGGGTGGTGACGACCTCCACGAAAATCTTGCAGAGCTGTAAGCAGTCACCCGTCCCTAGTTTGGGGCCAGTGGTTCCATGGAACGGCAGAGTCAGTGCCATCGTACCAGAGAACCACATACGCCTCACTTGGGACCCCAACCAGGATTTTATCTACGAATTTCAGACTGGGAGTGGGGAAAGCCCTGAAAAAGTTTGTGGAAAGGCGGAGGGGGGGGGGTATAAAAGCAAATTTTCGCGAAGGTTTAAAACTTATTGTGAGCTTTGGGCTTGGAACCTAGGATTAAAGGGGTGGGAAAACTTTAAAAAATGAACTGTTGAATGTTTTTCTAGTTAAAAATGGTGTAAACAGGAAATCATTTTTCCAAAACTTCATCTGATCAGGGCCAAATGGAACTTTTTCAGGGCCAAGGGTGAAATTTCATTCGGGGCCGGGAGCAAAATTTCATTGCGTGCTCTGGAAAATAAATTTCATGTCGTAATAAAGTCGTTACGTGAAAAATATCGTCCGTAAAAAAATATACACGAGCAGTATCGTACAGAAAAAATTATTATCTCGAAGGAACATTTTCTTTAAGGTTAGAAAAATGCCATAATATAGATTGAAATTTCAGAAAGACCGAAAAAAAAATTAAAAAAGTGTTGAGATCTAAGATTTTCTTTTCGATGAGGCTGTATTGTGATTCTAATGTAGACTTCTTCATTAAATGATAAATGGATACCTTCAACTAATTTGTATAGCGGATAATAAGGATCCCTCAAAAATAAATTTGTATAAATAGCTTTTTCCCTATACTACGTATATGTTTTAGTGACTGAAGGGAAAGATGCATAGCATACAAAAAGTGTTGCGTAATGGTGGAAGGTACTTCAGGGTAGAGCTGGGTAATTCATGTAAAAGTTGACTGCTATTTATAACTGTGCTATATGCTAATAAAAAGGACCGAAAGTTAAAAATTAAAAAGAGTATATACTCTGTATATCTGCGTGTGTGTGTGTGTGTGTGTGTGTGTGTGTGTTACACACCTTCAAATAAATTGGTGTTGAGATTTTTTTATGAGGGAATTTCTTAAGAAATTTGGAGATGTTTATTGATGGAATGTGTACAAACCTCTCAATTCAACCCGACCCACCTCGGACAAATGAATTTGTATAAATAGCTTTCCCCTACGTATATGTTTTAGTTTTCTTTTCGATGAGGCTGTATTGTGATTCTGCCCAGACCACACGGCCATTGTGACAATTTTCCCTCTCACTTTCACCTGCAGTTGTGCGTAATGTAGCAGAATAAAAACAAGAAAGATGACACTGAATTCCCTGGTGCAATAAGCACGTCATTTGAATGATTTCTGACACGAAAGAAATATTTTAAAGTAGAGTTGTAGAAGAAAATATTCAGCGAAAAAAAAAAAAAAAGAAGTGCACTGAGCATAATTTAAAATGCGCAGTTTGACATTTAAGCAGTGTTCTTCATAGTGTATTTATCCGGTTAAACACACACACACACACACACACAGATCAACCGGATTTCTACACAATTGATAAAACATCCACAAAACAAATAGATATAGCTACTTTCGGCCAAATGTGTGCATACATTTTACCTTTTCTTAAAGATAATTGAAATCCATTGTCAGTTTAAAAAGATATGAACTTCCAAAGCATTTTATTGCTTCGAAAAATCACGATAAAAAGAATATTTCATTTGTGATGTCTTCCTATAGAAAACATAAAATTATTACAAACTCATTCAAGAAAATATCAAGCTCCAACAGAAAATAAAAGGACGAAATAGAAATAAAACTAAACTAACGCACTTACTAGAAATAAAACTGAACTAGTGCCTATGTTTGTACAAACAGAACGTTCCAGAACACATATTAATTATGAAGGGCCAACCTTCTGGAATACTTTGCCTGATGAATTAACAAGCCTAAATAACATTTGTTTATCTTAAAAAAACTTAAACAATATTTATTACGATCAGTCTCATCGTAATTTTTATTCTTTTTTCTACATAGGTAGCAGCTACTTCATAAATAAATTGGAACAGACACTGTGCTCACAAGTTGTTAAATTTACTATTATATATTATTAATAAAGAGTGTAACCCTTGAATCATTTAATAAACTAATGTTTGATATTACTGGCAATCTTAATGCTGAACATAACTATTCGGACTTTTTACTAATCTGGTAAAATCTTAAGTGGTATTGTTTTAGTTCGCATTTTTAATTTACACTGGCGGAAAGTGAAAAAAGAACACCAAGAAGGAATTGGCGGACGATCATGAAATTTACATACGTTAATGGGGTCGAGTTTACGTAGGTGTGATGTTAATTTCGGGACCAACCGGTGAGCGCTTCCGCCACAGCACGGCATAATATGCAAATTATCATCGGTGGTATTTAAGGAGTAACTGCGAAGTGAATGTAATCAGTCGTCGGCTTACTGACACGTACGAAGACTCTGAAGAAGCTGCAATGCCTGGGCATGGAAGACGTGTACGATTTCAGCAGTTATCGGACTTTGAGCGAGGTAGTCTAGTCGGATTCCGCGAGGCCGGGTGGTTGTATCGTCGTATTGCGGAGCGAATTGGACGGGAAGTATCGGTGGTGGTACGATGGTGGCGTAGATGGTTCGAGGAACATTCCCACACGAGAAGACGTGGAACCGAGAGTCACAGACGGACTGATGAGCGGACCGATCGACGCATAAGAAGAGCGACGTTGTCAAGCAGAACATCCACTGCGACGCAAATCCGAGCTGCCATTGCACCTGAGGTGACTGTGCGAACAATCCGCAACCGTCTACTCGATGCAGGACTACGTGCACTTGTGCATCTGGCATGCGTACCTCTGACTCCAGCCTACCGTGAGGAACGGCTGCAGTGGTGTCGCCAACGTCTGCACTGGAGAACGCAATGGCGATCTGTCGTGTTTAGCGATGAAAGCGATCTGTCGTGTTCAGCGTGTTCGCAGACGCACAGGGGAGCGTCTCCACACGTCTTGCATCCGCCAGCGACACACAGGGCCCACACCTGGTCTCCTGGTGTGGGGAGCGATCAGCGATCACTCCAGTACACAACTAGTGTTTGTACCGGGTACGTTAAACAGCGCCTCCTACATCAACAACATCATTCAGCCCGTTGTTGTGCCATTTCTAAGGTCGGTCCATCGTGGTGTTTTCCAGCAAGATAACGCACGCCCACACACGGCACGTGCAACGCAACATGCTCTTCAGGGTGTGAGACAACTTCCATGGCTTGTACGTTCACCGGATTTGTCCCCCATTGAGCACGTGTGGTATTTTATGGGACAACGGCTTATGCGGTCTCCACGGCCAGCCACGACTATCCCCGATTTACGCGTCCAGGTTGAGGATGCTTAGAACTCAATACCCCAAACTTACATCCAACATCTGTACGACAGACTCCATGCCAGAATTGCACAGTGCGTGACGCAGTTCATGGCGGTTCAACCTCGTACTAACCATGTTACATGGAAATGCTATTTTTCAGTTTACCAGCAAATACAGCTGTATTTTGCCATAATGTTTTGATCACGTTATCCTCTGTATTCCGTTTTTATGCTGTATAAATTTCGTTGGTATCAGACGTCTCCCTCTTGGTGTTCTTTTTTCACTTTCCGTCAGTGTAGATAAAACAACAACGGATGGAGACGCTTCGGAAGTTAACTTGAAATTATAATGATGACTGTCTCTCAGGGCTGTCAATCACTAGTATATCTGCTTGACTTGATGTTTGTTTGAAGGATTATTGTTTTGGGAGAAGAGGGCTAGTTAGGCCCATCTGGCCTTTTCCCTGTTTTCATCCCTGTTGGTGCTTATCTGCTCTTCAGTTAATTTATGCAATTTTTTGCGGCAACTAAAATGAAATAAATGAAATGAAATGGAATCACTCGCGTTAATGACAAAAAAAAAACTTCGCGCAAAAGCTTTTACTTTGAACGTGAGCGTGATTTCTAAGTGTTAGTAGCTATAAGACGCCGATTCCAACGACGCACAGTGGTTCCAAATACAAATCTAGCTGATCAAAAGGTATATTTGTTGCAGCTTCAAAACAACTTGAATACTGTCGTACTGTAATCCTAAATAGTTGTATAGCTACGACTCAATCAGTTTTACAAAAGAAATAAATGGGTCTTAGCAGGAGCACGTAGATGTCATGTGTTTAGAGCAACCATCGTTTTCTCCTTAGCATCGCCCAGCAGTTGCCTTCGGAACTACGATCTGTGTACACGTAATTTATTCTCGATCCTATTCGGGTCTTCGGTGAATAAAACTACAGGTATCTTTTTACAGTTTCAGTGCATTTTAAAACTTTAACATTGTGTTATTTAGTTCTTATGCTCATTAATTATAAGGGACGTATTCTATGAAATTTTTTAAAGATGTAATTGAAGCAACAGGCTTGCAAAAGCAAAGGCCATAAAAGTCCGTTGTGAAAGTATATTCAGCGTTTAAGTTAGTCAATTAGGTATGTAATTATAACTGTTTTATGACCAACTTTAACCAACGTTTTTTTTTTTATTAATATTTTAGTGATGTCGGACGGAATTCCAAGAAGAGAGCTGTTTGATGTTTGGCAGAATGAAAAAAATAATATTTCAAGGAGATTAGCCTGTGTGTGTGTTATTATATATTGACTAAATATGGCTTGGAAGATCCTGAGGGACATATTCGTGATCTAATGCAGAAAAAAATGCTGAATTTTGTAAGAAACTTAAAGAACAGTGGACTAACTGTCACTACGTATTGAAAGAATTCTTACGAAAAAACAGTGATTGGTTGAGTGTTAAAATGACTTTTTTAGAAGTAGACAGTGCTCAAGAAAGAAAAAACACAGGTCGTCCACGAAAGTTGTTCTATGAGTGTGGCGGTATTAGTCGAAAAAGGAAATCGGAACGATTGTTGGAAACACACACTGCTGGTGAGATTGTTCTTGTTGAGGAAATGGGTTTGCGATCTGCAGGCAGGCGTGATGCAGCACAAATAATAAAGCAAGTATCAAGTTTTTCCCTAGAAAGGGCCACGAAAATAAAACAAAGCTCAGGTTGAAGAACGAAAAAAAAAAAAAAAAAAAAGGAATACAAGATCGCTTCCACAAAGAAATGGGGCTTCTTGTCGACATACCCAAACCAGGATTTGGTACGACAAATGACGGAAGTAGCGCGCGGAGGTTCTTTGAAGATCCACCTTTAGCATCAGATATTACTGGCGTAGACGAAGAGCTGATTCGGCGATTGGGAACCATCCTTAAAACAATCGCTAGTGGGTACAGCATTAACAATGGAGAGTTTGAAACATACGGCTTCGACAAAGCAGAATTATACATCCGAAAATATAAGTGGTATTATATGCCACAAATTGTGCATAAGATACTTATCCATGGTGCACAGTTGATAAAGGAAGCCGTACTTCCAGTTGGGATGATGTCTGAGGAAGCTCAAGAAGCCCGGAATAAGGACTATAAGAATTTCAGGGAACATCATACTCGTAAATTTTGTAGAGCCGATACAATGACGGACTTGATGCCCACACTATTACCTTTCCTCGGACCCGATTGTAAGCAGTCTTCGAGTCAAACGTCAAAAGAGAAGTAAAAGTATATCTCCTGATGTACTGAGACTACTCCAAGATCCAGGTGGCAGCGATGATGATGGTGATGATGTTGTTGGAAAATTAATAGATGTACATCTCTCTGAAGCCTGTAAATATTTGAAATGTGTGTTTATTTGACCACAATTGGTGTTCTGTTTAAATCCTATTAATTTGTTATTTTTTTAAAAATAAGAACGAAGACTTAAAAATATTTGCACTAAACCTTACAAAACTATACGAATATTTCGTTGATATCGTTACCACAATAAAACAATTAATTGAAAATGCAACTTGTAAATTCGTACAAAATTCTACGACAATCTGTTTTATAGGAGAGGAGCTATTAATTTTGATCAGATAGATTTGGGTTTGGAACCACTGTGCGACGTCGCGTCGGTTCGAGTAACACTAATGCCAAACGATTCTCTGATGCAAGAGCTCACAAATTCAGCGTCTTTGATTTTTCGAAATTTCAGTGTAAATACAGAAAAAAATTAAAACGGAATTCTTTGAAATAAACGAAATTACTCACTACGGAAAATCTGAAAATACTGGTACTTTTAAATACGGAAATTTCGTTAAAAGACGGACACCTACCGGCAACTTTGCTGCACGTTTTTTTCAGAAAATTTCTGTGAATTCACACCACTTATTCTTAACAGTTGTGACGTACCTGCCAGAAGGACGCACACGACATAAAGGCAGATAGGAATCAGAATAAAACGTCCGCGTAGCTCAATTGGTACAGTGACTTATTCCGGAATGAGGAGATCCGGGTTCGAATCCTGGCGTGGGCAGAAATGACGGAGAAATTTACTTCGTTATACAGTGAACATAAAATCAGAAACCGTGCGCAAAGCATTTTCCATAAGGTTGCACCAGGTCGTTCGGAAAATAATGTCCCATTTGGAGTGTAAAAGTACAAGAGACATATCTCCATAGCACACAACCTGGTTTTATTCGAAATAGGTGCCTTCAGCAGCAACACACCTTTTCCAGCGAGTGACAAGTGCTTCAATGCCAATCCGGACGAAATCTGGCTCCCTTGATGCAAGAAAGTCCCAGAATGCAATTTCGGCCTCCTCTCGATTTCTGAAGGTCCTCTCCTTGAAGCAATTACTAAAATGCATGAACAGGTGGAGATTTGTAGGTGCCAAGTTAGGCGAGTAAGCTGGATGGGGGAAGGGTTCGAAACTCAGTTCGTTTAGTTTCTGTTTCTTCGTTTGCACACGTGTGGTCTTGTGTTATCACGGAGGAGGGTAGGACCTTTCCTGTTCACCAAAGATGGTTGTTTCGAACACAACTTCTGGTGCATTTGGTCAATTTCTTCGCAGTGTGTGAGTGAGGTAATGCTTTCACCAACATTCAAGAACCTGTAGCAGCGTTCGAATTACTTAATGGTCCGTTGGGCATTGGCCAGTGGCCAGTAAAGATTTCATCGGGCCAGTGAAATATTTGTTACTGCCCGGAGTGGCCAGTATTTTTTTTTTTTTCCGTTTGTTTTGGAATTTACAAGTTGATAAAGAACTGAACCAGATTTCAAAATATCCGGGTTTGGCTATGGCAGTTTTTTTGGGTTTTTTTTTTTTTTTTTTTTTTTTTTTTTTGAAATTCAGATATTTACTACTCAAAAACTGAATACCGGAATCGCAAACTATACTTCAGTTTTATGAAAATTTTACGTTGTAGCAAACCAAGGTCCGAATCCAAAGATGTCGTAATACGAGTACTTGTGCTACAAACTTAAATTTGAAAGGAATTATATATTGCTTACTGTTCTTGATACAAAATATAATATGCATATTAAATATTTAGAATTTGTGCCATTTCTGGACCAGTAAAAATGAGTGGACCACCACATTTTGGCATAAACTGGCTCTGATGTAAAGAGGTTTTTTTTTTTTGCTGTTGTTATTTTTGAATTTCTGCAACTGCTTACTGTGCTTTGTGTTTTATTTATGTATTATTTGCTTGTATACATGAACACATTCTGTTGTGATATAGAGCTACACTCAGGGCGGTAGCCAAACTCTGTACTTAGGGCAGGCTCAATAAAATTTAGGGCATGCTCAAAAAAAGCTATTTACTTTTTACCTTTTTTTGAGCATTACTGAAATTTTACAAATTTCCACCCAGACTAAGTACCTTATCTAGGTACATCAGGTACAAAAGTACTCTTTTTGATTAACATAGATAAAAAAACAAGTAACATTTTGTAAAATAAAAATACATTTATAATCGTTGCTTACCAATAGAAAATCAAAAGAGTTGTAGTCGTCGGTTCTTTTGACCATTACATTTTCTCAAAAGTAAGTCCATGTCTTGACTTTATTTTATGTACGGTTTTGTTAGAATGCAAGAAGAGTCAAATTCGACTTCGTTGGTGGCACATCAAAAGCAGCCGTGCGCAGTTAATTCTCGTTAAAACAGAAAAGGTGGATTGATTCACAAGTAGCCGTACTACAGCCGAAAGTCCTGGCTGTGGCCAATAAATTATAAGTATCTCTGAAGACCACTCGCTGCTTAAAAATTTCATCAGAAATGACTGAATTTGGGTTTTCTTTCTTCTGGGCTTGTATGAATCTGTTGACTACTGCAATTTTTTCTGGAGACGGAAGTTTGATACCTAAAGTTTGCAAATACTTGACTTTGTCTAAATCAATATTTTCGTCTTCAGCACTGGAAACTGCAATTAGGAGTTTTTCATTTTCTACGAATCATTGGCAGGACAGGGGCAAAAGTTTTTAGGGCAGGCTCAGTCTGCCCTGGCGTTCCCCTGGCTACGGCCCTTTCTTCAATGAAGTTTTATATTAATTTTTACATATTATGTAAACGTGTAAGGTATCTGTTTCACGGACCAGTGGGCATTTTGGCGGACCAGTGATTTGCAAATTCCAGTGGTCCGCTAGGCCTGTAGAAAACTTATTTCTAATTCTAACACTGCTGTAGTGTACGACACTGTGAGCAGTCCACCACATTGTCAACAAAACATTCTTTGGCGTCAACCTTGTATTAGGATGTTGATTCGGTGGTTCACCATGGTTCAGCCACTGCCCAAGTCTATGGTTGTTGTATAGCATCCACTTTTCATCACAGGTTACAATGCGATCAAGTAAGGGCTACTTTTCGTTGCGAAACAGAAGGTTACTGCAAATCTCAAACCGTTGTTGTTATTGATGCTCCGTCAGTTCGTGTGAGACCCACGCATCGAGCTTCTTGACCTTACCAGTTTGGTGGAGATGTTCGGATTTTTCTTCCTCAAACCACGAAATTCTAAGAACATTGTTAAATGTTTTGCGCAGAATATAGCAAGGTATTCTTTTATTTATATTTGTAGAAAAAATGACAAAGAAATCAAAAGAAAAGAAACTTAAATAAGAATTCATCGTGCGCTAAACATTATTTCAGTGAGATATAGCCTTAGCACGGTAATATTTGTATTATTAATGCCTTTACTTAGAAAATAAACGTTTTATAAAGCCCAGCAACGTACGAGATCTCATGTTGGTTATGTATTTATTGAAGTATCTGACGATGGAGCGCTTGGTGCTTTGAAAGATCTGTATGTTGCTGCGCTTTATGAAATGTTTATTTTCTAAATACAGGCATTATTAATTAAAAATATTACAGTGCTATGAAGGCTTTATCTCACTGAATTAAATAAAGAAAACACAAGTAAAAAATGCTGTTTGTGCTTCTGCGCATGAACTACAGAGGCGACTTTAGATCTTTTGGGGCACTAGCAGCTAAAAAAGTCAGGGGTTCCCTTCCCCTTCTTATCGCCTCGGAAATTTTTATCCGTCAGATTAACAAAAAATAAAAAAATAAAAAGTAAAGTCAAGAAAAAGGTTTTTACGTTTTTTAAAATGCCAGTCTATCTTCCTATTATTAGAAAGTTTTGTAAGAAACAGTGCTAGTGTAATCACTTTGTCTATCAGTGCACATAAAACATTTTGTTTTCAGAGATATTTCAAAAAATATTTTTCAGGCTAATAGGAAATCAAAGGATATTAAGTTTGACACTTTAAATATCCCATATACAACTTCAGGAATTTATGGCTACGGGCTGTCACAGTCGAAAATTCAAAAAATAAAGTTCTATTGTAAACAAACTATTCAACTTAGAGGGAAAAAAATATTTTTATGCCTCTCAGAGTAGGCTTGACTGTTCCTTCTCAAATATTTAAAATTTCGAATTAGTTCGTTAATTTCCTGCTAGTGGCGCTAAGTACAAAGTATTTGGTTTCCTCGGATTTTTCGGAGATTATTTTTGCGAATGATACGACATAAACATTCATTAAATTTTTCCTACTTTAAATTTCACTACTAGTTCAAAAACTTCCCGCTAGGAGTTCTCAAAGTGGAAATTCAATACATTTTAGTGAAAATGTATTGAATACGTGACACCATTGTAGTCACAGCAAATGCTATTTTTGAGTTTGATACGTTAGGCGAAACTGATTACTGTAGCACTTTTTCAGTTGCAAATTACTTGGCAAATTTAAAGTCGAGGCCCTGAAAACAGAATTTCTCTAAATTTATCAGTACACTGCGTATACATTGTTATGAAATTGGAATGCGTTTCAGTTACAAAACGAACTCTTTCCATTGATTCAGCTTTGAAAAAACATCTTGTTTTTGCGTTATGAGCAAATCAGTAGGCAACGAGCATGGTGTTAAGTAAAAAGAAAATGCTTAAAGACATTGGCAACCGGAAAAGTCCTCCACATTAGAAAATTCGGGTAAAATGCAATTTGCACACAGTAGTTCACTTGAAAAGGGTGGATGACTTTTCGTGGAGCAGTTTTTCTGTGGCGGACAATTCCTTAAATCGAAGAGATTCAGTCGTCCATGGCATAGATGAATGCCATGGACTAAGAAACTTAGACAGTAAGAATTTAATCAGTCAGTGCAGGAAAGTGAGAATATGTTTCTTGAAAGCATTTTTCTTATTATTTCCATCGGAAAATTGAGGTCTGTATTTTTTTATTCTGTCAAAAAGTGCATGAGATCTTATTTTTTTAAATGCACTGCAGTTATCAGAAACAGAAGCATAAGAATTAAATGCAGAAGATCCGGTTTGAAATTGGAAAAGTAGGAACCACACCTTTATCAGTTTTAACCAAGAAAGTAGAAAGTAGAGGTCCGCACGCGCCCGGGCCGGCCCGCGGGCCTGGTCGGGCTTTTGCTCATTTCTAAGTTGGGAAAACGGGCCGGGCCTTCAATATTTAAGGTAAAACAGAGACGGGCCGAGTTTTTTTTTTTTTTTTATGAGCGAAACAATCGTTGTACGGTGTCTTTCTCGTTTGGAAAACTCGCAACATGCGGCAGCAGGATAAGATTGAATAATTTCCGCCGATGGAAAAAACAGAAGTTTTATGACATCCTGTCCTCCTACAAAACAATTGGAGTGGGTCAGCTCCCTAAGTTTTTCAATGTGAATGTGGTCCCTTCTCTCTCTCTCTAACTTCCACCCTCGTCTCATGCTTCACGGCAGGCTATTAACTGCAGCATTTCTAAACCGAGCCACTCGCTCGCAGATCAGGGCTGTCACAGACGATCTTTTTTATTGTTCTGGTAGGCAGCACTTTGTTTTCTAGATGTGTGAAAAGCTTTTAAGTTGTCTTAAATGGCACGGGAGAAATAAGCTGGGAGAAACTTACTTCTGTGCAGTATTTTCCCCATTTGTACTATCAGGCAGCCGTTTTCAAAACTTCTGTGACACTGATCAGCTGGTTTTCAAAATATCTTTATTCAAGGTAGAAATCAGGAGACGAACTAATAAGGACGTCTAAATACAAATAAAATACGATCAAAGATCGTTAAACTACTAAAACCTATATAAAAATATACAGCATAGTGCACAAGTTGAAAAATGGAGCAAAATTACAGCTCGTGATAAATGAACAGCGACAAGCATGTCTGGGCATTGAGGAAGGATTTTAACAAAAAAACTTATTGCTCATAAGTGCATTGCTGTGCGATTAACAAACTTGTTCAAGAAAATTGAGAGCTTCAGGAGACAACATTTCTCTTGAAAAAAAAAAAAAAAAAAAAAAAAAAATACAATAAGACAGTAAGGTGTAACACATCATAGTTACAAGAATGTACAGTACAAAGCAATTGACAAACTGATCATAAGACAAATCAATGAAATGATGAATATCAGGAGAAGAACAAACTTGGACTTCCTGGTGTAAATATAATATATTACCTGTTCGGCAATATTCAAAAACAATGTACAGATATACAGCACAGTGTCAACATGTTACAAATCAAAAGCGGACCATATACAGAAATGTAACACTATTCTGTTGACCAGATAGAAAATGTAAGTATAATAAGAAAACACACGATGAAGAAAGCTTTAACATATTCTCACTATCCATATGTAGTGATAGAAGAATGATAGTACCAAGCATCACCTCACACAAAAGAACAAAATAGGTAAAATGTTTTTCAAAATATATTACTCATGAGTACAACACCATGCAATTGACTAACTTGTGCAAAAATAAATACAGTAAGAATCATTAGTCAACATGTCTCTTGAAAGAAGGTACGATATGACAGTGAGTTTTAACACAACATATTTACAAGGATGTACAGTACTATGCAATTTAAAAAACTGATTATCAGACAAATCATTGGAATGTTTAATAACAGGAAATAACTAAACTTGGACATTCTGATGCAAATAAGATGGATTACTTGTTCCGCAATATTTTGAAAACTATGTACAATTATACAGCACAGTGCAAACATGTTCGGGAAACAAAATAGAACAAAATTACAAAAAAAAAAACTACACTGCAGAAACAATATCTATGTTTATACAGCACTATGCTAATGACTAACTGCAATATTTATACTCAAAATGTAAACTAAAGACGAACTAACTTGAACGTCAATGTAGGAAAAAAAAATACAAGATGAGTGTCACAAAAAACAATTTGTTGTGTAAACACGTACAGCCCTTTATAAAAAAAAACCCATGCGGTAAATTTCCAAGCCGTGCAAAGATCTTGAAAACAGATTGTTGATATTTACATATGCATTGCTGATTCAAAAAGGTCAAATACCAAATCTGCCGACCGTCAGGTACAATGACGCTGGCGAGCTGGTAAACCATGAGGCAGCCGGTGACCAGGTGGCAAGGAACTGGCTCTCCCGACGCTGAGTAACTGCAACAGAATACTCTAGCCGAAGTCGAGATGTCAGACGGTCGCGGAAATGGCATAATAATGCCGTAGAAGCTTCATGCACAGTCAGAGGAGTAGTCAAATATCTGCAGCGTTGATGAAACACGTAGATTACATGCTTCGCTAAAATAAAAATATAGGCACAGACTGATGGGAGCTTGACTGGGGGATAGTTCTGTAGCAGAAGAGTCCGATATGCATCAAATGTAAGATCTGCTGTAATGGAGCATTGGGCGACAGTAAATGCTAAGTTCAGCATTGGGAGTAATATAGATCAGCTGGGCAGTCTGCCGTTGTTTTCCCTTAGCATATGCTCAGATCAGTGTTGCTGATAAATACTCTTCCACACTTATTATGGAGTTTAAGAAAGCGAAAGACGAATATGTGCTTGTAGACAATGTAAAGAGGAAAAGCGATATTTGGAAATATTTTAAATTACTGTCCCGTTCTGAAACTAGTCGGCCGGTAAACGTTGTGCAGTGCAGCACTAAATGCAAAAACTTTTTGAGTTACGATAGCACAAGGTCTGGAACATCGAATCTTAAGCGGCACAAATGCCCCCCCCCCACACACACACACGAGAGACATATTGGGTTGCAGCGATATGATATGTCAGTAGAGATAGATGCCATTTATAAAATCATAAAATCTTCTCCCAGTAAAACGATCGGACTCATAATTCTGGATATTTCGTATTTTTCGAAACACCCCCCCCCCTTCTTTATCCCTAAGGATATTTCCAGGTCCGGCTCCGGCGGTAATGATAATTTGAAAACACAGAAAATTTGAAAGGCATGGAAATTGTCCTTTTCATGCAATATTTCTGAGTATACAAGCCCCCTCCCTCCTCGGACGTCACGTGACTTCTACAGAGTCACAGAAATATTCCGAATTAACGTTTATTGTAACAGAATGCGTGTAGAAATTAAGAAAACGAAAACTTTTCAGGAGTCGAATGACCGAGTGTCAAATTTATGTTTTAGTAATTGTTGTTGAAATTTTACGGGCCGGCCCGTGTCTTGGAAGCAGGAGAAATATAAGGGCCGGGCCGGGCTTTAATAAAAAAAAATGAAACGGGCCGGGCCGGGCTTTCCAAATTAAGGCCCGCGCAGACCTCTAAGAGAAAGTAATAAGAAAAGTAATAAGAAAATTTTGTTGCAAAATGGAAATTTCTTTTAATACTGTTAAATAAAAAATAAATAAATAGTGTGTTATTCTCGAATTTATTTTCTCAGCCTAAATATTAACTCTTTAGGTTTAGGCTGGTTAGGGGGATTAGGACTGAGAAAGAACTAACTTGATTACCCTACCCCAAATGGAAAAACAATTAACAACAAACATCCCCGATCATCAGTGGAACAGTATCTACAAGCACTTCTGATCATGACTTGGGGAGGAGTTCCAACATAGATGTTTTCTTTCGGCTGAAAGTAGCATGGAAGTAATTTATATAACAGCAGGCAAGTTAAGTATTAAGCCTTAAACAATGAAAAGCGTGGAAAGGGTCAATCCTTCCTTTACCTACCACTAAACGGAAGGCTACATTATTTTAACTGTTCCCTTTCAAAACAAGTAAATCGCTAAGAACTCGAAAATTTGGAGTATCAACAAAGCAAGAAAAAATATGTTACTAATACCAGTAAGTGAAGTATCAATCGACAATACAAACAAAGTGGTCGCTTTAAGGATTGATTTGTTTCGGTCCGTGAAAAGCAAAACAAAACATCCATTTATGCGTTTTCGGGGCTCCTCAAACTCTGGGGCCCTATTGCTCCTAGTCGGAAATCCGCCGCGGATGAACTACCATAACATTTTAACATTTGCAATTGCGCAACTCTAAGTTTTCGAAAATGCGTTTACTATTTTAACACGTTTTTGCTATCTGGCAACAGCAGGAACAAGTGAACGTAGTTGCTTGTCATCTGCGTAATGTCTTTTTCTTTTTTTTTTCTTTTTACGATAATGAAACAATGCATTTTAGGGCCACTATGCATTTTTTGAGGAGCTTTCAAGGACGGGAACCACTGACAACGCTTACTTTCTAACGATTTCATTAAAATACAAAACAAAACAAAACAATGTCGGAAATATTGCAACTGGCTGGTGTTATTTGTTTTCGATATTTCATCAGCTGCCGATAGAAACACCTGACGTGCGGCGAACGAACACTGGGAAAATACGAGCGTTTGCTTGTTTTAATTGTCGAATCCCTGCCTCAACAAATATCCTTTTTTTTATTTTTTTTTATTGCTGTAATGTTCGTGAAACATACTTTCACATTTGGACATCACAAACAAAAAGAATACCTGGTTATTAAAAAATTACTCATCTATTAGAAGTTACTCATTATTGACGGGCATTACCTAGTATAAAAATAATTCAAGAAAAATTCATATTTCTAACCGGTTTAGAAAAATTCATGCACCAATATCGTGATCATCCATATTGATCAAAACCAAAGTGTGCTTGGACTACCAGGGGATCCGGGCTTCCGGGTAAACCCCTCCCAGATGACCCTATTGGCAGTCAGGACTGTGGTCAGAAACCATCCCAGTGCCTTCGGGGCGAACGACTTCACAGAAGCTTTGTGGCAAAATATTTTTTTTTTGCAGGCGTAATGCAGTTCACAGAATGTGTGCTGTCTGACGCTTTAACCACCACCATGCCCAGCTATCGTGTTGCTGTATCGGTTTTCCGTACACGCCCTCATGGATATCAAAGGTGATTTTTCCTTGAAAACCGCTCCTGAATGCGGTTGTTATCTTCGAACCTTTTCGTCATTCTGAGGTTTGGGGCCAGTCTCCTCTCCTGTGGCTAATTACCAATCAGCGCAAAAACACTTAAACTCTGATATGCTATCGCGTAATCCATTTATAGAGGTGTTCTTCTGATTTAGGTTACACTACATTTCTTTGGAGGCGTGTCAAAAGCAACTGAAAACTTATTTCTGACGTCTTTATTAAGCTTTCTTATGATTAATTAATAGGAAAAAAGACTCGTAAATAATAATTTCCAAGTTTTCGGATATTATCTGATTAAACCATCCTTGTCATATTTACACCAAAAACCGGATTGCCATCTTCAAAATTTGTATTATATGGTGTAATCCCATATTTCATTCATGAAAAAAATCTCAATTAAAAATTTTTGCGGATATATGAATTTGTTTGGAAAAAACGGGACATACGACACCGAATTCTCGGGTGTAATAGCAGGTGTCGAACTTATGGGGGGGGGGGATTGTCCCCTGCCACCAGCCTATGCGCCACGGCAAGTAATTTTATTACATGAAAACGCACATTTTTCAAATTTTGAAAATTTCCTTACAATTAAATATTCGCCCTTTTTTTTTTTTTTTTTTTGTTGTTTTTGTTGTTCCTTGCTTTAAGAGCAACCACAAGGGATGTTGGTCAGTTGCACTCAAGAAACTGCGAAAAGTGCCAGTTGCATTAAAAGCCTCTCCCAGTTCGAGAGCAAATTGCACTCGAGAGTCAGCCCACTCCCCTGAGTAAGGGTTTACTGCACTAAGAGACTCCCACAAACTCATCATAGTCTTTTTTCTCTTTTGGGAGATTACGACATAAGCATTTGCGCACTGTGAAATGCCCCATCCATCTTATTCCTGTTTTTCGATTTTTATTGAATTTGTGCGCTGAATATATCAATAGTTTTTTATTAACTTTTGCGCCGTACATAAAATCCATAGTACCTTTGTAATCACTGTTTGAAGAATGTTGCAATGATACCACTGTTTTGCAGGGACCCTGTTCCACTCAGCGGTTTTTTAGATTCCCTCTCTAGTAAGCAATCGCAGGGTGAGTTTAGTCGATCGGTATGGTTGTCTCCTTTTTTCTGAGTGCACTTGACTCATCAACGGTGACAGTTGTACAGATGCAACGGAAACTTTAAACGGTGACAGTTCCTCGGAAGTAACGGTAACTTTCAACTGTGATGGTTCCACGGAAGTAACGGTTAAACGCTGACGGTTCTACTGAAGTACCGGTAACTTAATGGTAATAGTTCCACGGAAGTATCGACAACTTTAAACAGCGGCAGTTCGGTAACTTTAAACGGTGCAGTTCCACGGAAGTAGCGGTAACTTTAAACGGTGAGAGTTGTACGAAAGTAAAGTAACTTTAAAAGGTGACGGTTGTACAGAAGTAACGGCAACTTTAAACAGTGACAGTTATACAGAAGTAACTGTAACTTAATGGTGACGGTTTCACCGAAGTAACTGTAACTTTGAACAGTGAAAGTTGTACGAAAGTAATGGCAACTTAACTTTGGTAACACAAAAGGTGACAGTTGTACGGAAGTAACGGTAATTTTAAACAGTAACGATGACGGTTGCTCGGAAGTAACGGGAACTTTAAACGGCGACTGTTCCACGGAAGTAATGGTAACTTTAAATGGTGGCAAAATCGCCGTTTACGACAGCTGTGACGGAGCTGTAAGGATCCCGAAACTGCGACTCACCGTCTAACTTGTTACACAGACAGAATCCCTGTTTACAACAGGGGTGACAGAGCAGCAACGGAACGGCGAGTCACCGCCTCGCTTCAAAAAGTTCCGAAACTAGGCTGATATACAACAAAGTACTAACGTTACTTAAGTCTAGTTATGATCTCCCTCAAAGTAGTCTCCTTGGGCAGCAATACACCGCTGCCAGCGTTTTTGCCACTTTCGAAATGCTCCTTGGAAGTCCTGTTCGCGAATCGTGTCAAGCAGCGTCTGCGATTTGCGCGAGATCTCGTCCACGGTTTCAAAACGGCGACTCTTGAACTTCAGCTTCATCTTCAGGAACACAAAGAAGTCTCAGGAGGCCTAATCCGGCGTGTAAGGCGGGTAAGGAAGGTAGTCATTGCTGTTGCGGCTGCAAAACTGGCGTGTTGCTAACGCTCTGTCAGATGCTGCATTGTCATGATGGAGCAGAAAATCGCCCCTGCGCCACATTTCAGGTCGTTTGCTGTGAATGTCCTCCCTAAGACGCAGTAAAAAAGGACGGTGACGGTCTGGCCATGGGGAAAGAATTCACGGTGCACAAGCCCACGAATGTAGAAGAACACGATGAGCATGCTTTTGGTTGCGCGCCGGAACTGTCGGGCCTTCTTCGGTAGTGGAGATGCCGGGCTCTTTCACTGCGACGACTGTTTTTTGGTCTCCGGGTCGTAACCGTATGTCCAAGTCTCGTCCCCAGTGATGACCCACGACAGGAACGTTGGTTCATTCACCACCTGCTGACAAAGATCTTGACAGAGTTCGACACGGAGCCCCTTCTGTTCGGGGTTCAGAATCTTTGGCACAAACTTTGGAGCAATGCGGTGCATGTTAAAAACCGACGTCAGAATTTCTTGCACTGTTCTGTATGACACATTGACGATGGTAGCAATGTCTTGAATGGTTCGCTGACGTTCCTCATGCACTAGTTCCCTATTTTTGCCCACATTTTCGGGGATTTTGCTCGTGAACGGTCGCCCCGAGCTCTCGTCGTCTTCCAGTGCCGTTCTGCTGCTCTTGAAGAGTGAGTGCCACGCAAAACACCTTGCACGACTCATTGCATCATCAGTGCCACAACATTTCATTCGTCTCCGTTCCCGATTTGCCGAGTTTCACGCAGAATTTGGTGTTCTCTCGCTGCTCTAGTTGCGAGTCCATACCGAAATCGCAGCTGTATGCAACATGTGGTCACCAAATATCGTGTAACACAGCTCCCGATGTTCACAGAACGACGCCACTCGGCACAATGACTCATGAAAGTCACTGCCCTCGACCGCCGCTTGCGCATCCGCGTACTGCCATCTGCTGGTGCACTACGAATCTAGTCGCGGAAAGTTTGATCGCACTACGTATCAGTAACAACAGGCTCGCTCTGAATTCTTTGTTTACGATTGAATGCACGGCGAATGCGAAAACAAAAACTATCTTGAGCGTAGAAAAAAGGGGAGGCTGAAAGAAGCTCACATCACTAGCGACCTCTATGATGTTTCAACAGAGGTACAACTTGTTTAGATATGCTAACATACATGGTTACCGAAACTATGACAGTGACTTTGGACTCCTAACATTTCTCGGACACAGCTAACGGTGACATTCTTATCTGTACATTTGGAACATTATCTGGAGGTAACCCGTGTTCTCTTCTCTGACGAGTCGAGATTCAGTCTGGAGTCTGATAATGGACGAGTTGTTATCTGAAGGTAACCAGTCACACGGAGTAATCCAGCTATTGTTCAGGAAGCATCACATTACGACGGACATGGATTGATGGTCCTGGCAGGCATAAGTGTCGGTGGACGTACGAACCTGGTACGCCATCCAAAATGGCAGCTCGAGAGCACAGAAATATAGAGACTTGAATCTCAGACCTATTGTAATGCCGTAAGCTGCAGCGTTCTGTGATTCTTTCCTTTCGATGGACGACAACGCCCAACCTCATTGAGCTCGGCTAGCGGACAACATGCTTCAAGAGGGGGAAATCTGGCACATGGAGTGACCGGCATGTTCCCCTGACTTAAATCCAATTCAGCATGCCTAGGACGCACTTGGCAGACGCATTGCAGCTCGCACCTCCGTTGACTCTTCGTGGACTGGAGACTGTCCTCATTGAGGAGTGGATAGACCCAAAACCTCCTCGATAACTTCAAATCCATGCCAAACTGTGTTTCCATGCCAAATGTTATTAGCCGTTCCAGGGGACAGCACACACTACTGGAGAGGACCACACACAGTACGGCGAATTACCCCTTTCAAAAAGTCATTTTTCTTGCTGTGCAGATATTCATATTGTTCTTTCCACGTTTTAGCAACACACAGCAACCGAAAAATTGTTATTCGGTCACCGCCGGAGAATTGAATCTTGGATCACTCGATATCTATCTGAGCTCGTTAGCCTTACACCACGGTTATTGTGGTATGAGGAAAGAATGCCCACGGAAAAAACGTCCACTTTTCGAAAATAGGAAAAAACGTCCAACGAAAAATATGCCCACAAAAAAGTGGGCGTTTTTTCCGTGGGCATTCTTTCATACAATCGTTATTGGGTGTTGCTAAAACGTGGAAAGAGCGATGTATTTGTTTATTCACTGACGATTTGGAGGATTTGCATTTCATATTGTTATATAGCGTATCGCATCATGTGCATTAAATGATAACATTGCATAAAAATTCGCCTAATGTGCTGTTTCTTACCCATATTACTGAGTATTCTACTGTATCTTAGATAAAAATAATGTTTTACGTTCTACACCCTCAGTAGCCCATGATTTTCCTTACATCTTTTGCTGCTGCCCTAATTATTTTGAGCATATCGTGCGGAATATTAATGTGTGTGCGTGTGTGTGTGTGTGTGTGACCCCTAGCAAAAAAACTGTTTATGATAGAAACTCGAAAGTAAACAAATCAATGGTGGAAAAAAAAAAAAAAAACTCATTCCTGATGTTGTGGTATTGCGTCGACAGATGAATGGAGCAGCAAATGACGTCGTAAGCACGCACTTTTCTACTAAAAAAGCGAAGTTTACGGGAAATCGAATCTGACCATTTCCTTCTCTTCCCTCATTTTGCCGTAGGCGGCAATCTTACTAAATCACACCATAAGTATACATTTAATGACACTTTGGTACAAATATGAGCAACCAGTTACTCGGCAAGATATTCTCGAAGACACCAGACACATGGCAATCCAATCTGCTCTCAGTGAGACATGTTTATCTTGTAAGGAAGCGATAAAGCGCTGTTTACTTCAATGTCAGGCTGTAGGCAGCATTGACAGAAGCCATATTACTCCTTCTGAATCACAGGGATCTATTACCAACTGAATGTGGGGTGAGAGGGGAGGGTCAACACTTGATTGCGCTGCTCAAATAAACATAACATTCAGTTCTTGAAAGAGGCAGAAGGTCACAAGCAGTTTGAAACAGCACGGCTTGTTCCGAAATGGACACAGTCGTCTCACGAGCATTGGGAAATCTGGATCGAAAGATTCCCTCAATACCAAAGCATCTTGAGCAGCAAAATCTTGAAATAAATTAATTTTAAAACATAGATAGATAGATAGATAGATAGATAGAGAGAGAGAGAGAGAGAGAGAGAGAGAGAGCGTGTATATACTGTATATTGGATTTATTGGGTTTTGATATACATTAATATGTTTCTCTCAGAATGATGTCTTTCTATAGTTATGATAAAAAAAAAAAAAAAAAGAGGCAAAAAATTTAGTTGTAGAGCATTCAAATATTGAACTGGATCATTCACAGCAGCTTGCATCTGGTCGTTTGTATATGTCTATATGTACAATGGAACGTATTAACGCGTCGTCGGTCGCTGCGCGTTGAACAACCCCAGCGGTCGCGCGTGAGAGTTTTTCTCACACTAATTTTTCCCGTTGTTTTATGTATATTTTTGCTCAAAACTGAACAAAAGCACAGGCGTTCAAAACACGCTGCTAATAAATCAAAAGTTACAAATCAAATTAGGCGAAAAACGCGCTCCTACCACCGCGTTTTCTATAAAAACACAAAACAAACGCCAGTGATCGCTTGATGAGAAAAGCTCTCACGTGACGCAAACTCCAGCTGTTGCTTGATGAGAGAAATTTTAACACGAAGCGCACGGAAGCAAACAGCAGATTGGTTGAAAGTCAAAAACGCGCCAATCCTTATCGGAAATGATAATAGATTTTAAAAGTCAGCTAGAGTGGGGGTGGTGCCCCCCGGGGTAACTTTCAAATAAATGGCGCTCTTTATATGCGAAATGTGAGGGAAATGCTCATAGCGCGTCTAACGACTGGTTAAAACGTCTGCTGCGGCGACGTTTTTGGATGACTTTTTTGTGGTGCATGACGTCCCACCGGTGTGACGTTGATTGACTCAACATAGTGCTATACGATACGATACACCGATGGGTCGTTTCTTGGAAGTGTTTTCCTTGTCTGTTATGTTTGTCATTTTTTTTAATGTAGGACTTCCGTCCACAGGGAGTAGAGTTTAGGTCCCAGCCACCTACAGCGAGATCGCCTTTTGGGCAGGACACAGAAACGGAAGGAATGAGAGCAAGTCTAGCGACTTTTGACAGAACAGTTTGTAATGAGATTAGAGTACAGTAGATGGTGCCACCGTACAAGTACGATATTGCACATAGATGGGTGAGAGAATTTCAGGGAGGACATAGGAAAGGATACCCATTTAACCAGTGGGTCCAGCCTGGGGGGCCTGGGGACCGTCACCTTACGTGCTCGTTAGATGCACGGCGGATATTCAGCGATTGTTAGTAAATCACACCATCTCTGAAAGATCAGCCCAGGCTAGAAACTGGGGACCCAGCATCGATAGTCTGAAACACTAACCACTAAGCCATCCGCGGCTTTCTTGTGTGTTATGAGGTTGATGCTTGTGCTTTGTACGTTTGCTCTTCGTGATGAACGGAATTTAGATAGCATACTGCAAAAGCAGGAGCGATCACCAGTGTACAGTCGTTTAGCACACAATGCAAAATTGATGAACTCACTCGATTTAAACGCAGTACAGTTTGCCTTTCGTATGTTAGCCCTAAATTTATTATACTCATATGAATTATTTCATAGAATCTATGGTGGTGAGGTGATACAATAGCGTACATAATGTTCTTAGTTATATCAGCTAATTTCTAAAAAAAAAAAAAAGTGAATATATATATATATATATATATATATATATATACCCAAAATCAGAGTTAAAGACAAATTTTACAACCCAAAATTTAAAACCAAATTTTTTAAAACAAGCAATCTGAAGATCATGACGCGCAACGCAGCTGTGATGAATATTCAGAAATTACAAACTACAAAGCAGAGACTGAAACAAAAAAATATTATTTAATTAGGACAAAACTGCAAATTAAACCTCAAAACCCAACAGGCATGAGTAATAAATAAAATAAAAAAAAAGGCAAAACCAGAATGCAGAAAGTGTCGAGAATGCCGAGCCTTGGCTTTATCAAGGACCAGCAAAACTCTGCATTTTCTCAATTACACAAAGACCTACTTAGAAATGGGTTTCTGCAAAGCCATAGATGCAAGAATAAGTCCACGATAATTTTTAATTAACATAACCGCCCTAAACGGTGCGGGAAAATTTTTTTTAGCTAAAGTTTTTGCATGCATCTATCACTTTTCTGGTCCAACCCATACTCATCATCTATCACAAAAAGCAGAAAATCGTTTTAAAAAACTCACAAATTTAGAGAAGTCTTGAGGAAACCAACAGAAATATTCAGATAAAGCACGTGGTTGAGCATCCATGCCGCCCAAGTGAAATTGCAAACGTGAAACAAAGTACTAAAAGCTCTTAAATAATGTCTTTCCTTGGGGAAAAAAGCATTTCCAAAAATATAATAAAAATAAAAGAATAAAACTTACAACAGAGACATGTAAGTAAATACGAACTTTTTGTACATGTAACTTCCACGAAAACGTAAGTCATAAGAACAAAACAAATGAAAGCACGCTTTGGAAAAAATACATAAAGTTAAAAAATAGTTGCAGTATTTACAAAATATTCCAGGAGTGCTTTAAGTGTATAGAAAAGAAGAATTTTGCACCAACCGACTACGAAAAACTACGTTGACCACACGGTCGTCGAGTAAACAGCAAACTGCTACGTGTACAATTTCGAAGATTAAGTAAAAGAATAAACTCAAAAAGTTAGAAAAACATTTTGCACAAATGCCAAATAAGAAATATAAATTTTACCGCTATTTGCCGAGCACAATTAAAACAAGATAGAAAAATTGCACAAGAACAAAGCTTACTTACAATGCAGTGACTTCCACCTAACTGTAATAAAATGGACGACCAGGGTCGTCAGCGCAGTACCTAAGAAGGAGGAGCTAAGGTCCCATGTCATCACCCCCTAATAGCTTAGGGGGTGATGCCCATGTCTGCTCCGCAAAAAATGACGTTACACGTGAAAATCCTTTAAGAAAATTACGAAACTTAGAATGTAGACCTGCTTGTCCAGAAAGTGTGGAATAACTCTCCATAATACACGAAAATGATTATCAAATATACTAGTTGTATATATAATAATTGTTTACATGTATTTAAAAACCTTAGTGTACTTCTACAGACACAACCTATTTATTTTAACGTAATTTTTACCATTTTTAGGTTAGCTATTCTAGAAAGAGAATATCTAATTTACTTATTATATATTTTTTTATTTAGTTTTTTAATCAAATTATATACTTTTTGTGCAATTTTATTTGTATTATTTTTATTTTTATTTTTAATGGGGCTGCCCTGTCCATAGCATTAAAGGTTCGTGTTGTTAGTTAATATGCATCCTCCAGACCAACTTTCAAGCAGGCTTTCATTGGTTAGAATAATTTTATTAACCGTGAAGAAATTAAAAGAGATCTGCTAACCTAACTCTATTATTCAGAACGATTTTTCCTAATACTCTTTTAATAAAAAGAGCTGGAATCTTGTTATCTAGAAAACTGTTTAATAGGATACTTATGTGTTTATTGAAATCCAAATTGTTGCTGCAAATTCTGGAAATTCTAA
This sequence comes from Macrothele yani, assembly GCA_039090855.1. Classification (NCBI taxonomy): domain Eukaryota; kingdom Metazoa; phylum Arthropoda; class Arachnida; order Araneae; family Macrothelidae; genus Macrothele; species Macrothele yani. The sequence continues at coordinate 34,372,268 of CM077024.1, read as the reverse complement.
GTACCTGAGAAATAAGTACATTTTCAATTACTTTGGTTGAGATGTTATTGTACCAGTGCAAATATTTTATTACTTTGAAAGGAAAATTTACACTTTTATCAAAAAGGCTAATGGACGGGTTACCTCTGTTAAGTTTAATGCTTAAATCTAAGAAATCAAGTTCTTGATTATTTTGGTTAGTTTTACACAATTTAAGAGAGCTGGGGTATATATTTGCAAAATCACTTTCTATAACTTCAGAATTATTTATACAAAGCAAATCGTCAATAAGTGTATAAGTAGTTATCTGAGTACGATGATCTATTTTTAAGGAACTTATATTCTTTAAAGAACAAGAAGAGGTTACAGACGCTGGTTGAGTGAGATCCACCCATTGGGATTCCGTTTACTTGTTTATAGAGAGTATTATTATATAGAATATGGTAATTATTTATGCAACAATTAAGATAAGAGTTCCAAGCATTTACATTAACAAATTGGTTAAGCTTAAATTCTACATACAATTCTTTAAAGGTGGAAATAATATCTGAATGAGGCAGATTAGTATATACGTTCTCGAAATCATAACTATTAATATCAATGGGATTTAGGCTGAGAATAGTGGAAATCACTTCAGAATTATTATTTATTATCCAAAAATCTCTGTACTGTAGATTAGTACACTTTCTAATGAGTTCCAAGACCCTCTTCAAGATAGCTTCGAAAGCCTGGTCAGTTTTATTTTTATGACTCCTAACTCCACTAGCTATGAACCTAAATTTTATCGGATCTTTATGAAACTTAACAGTTGCAAAAAGAAATGGAAACTCAGGCTCATATTTCCTAAATTGTGGAACTTTAAGCTTCTTGAAGAAGGCCTTAAAACGATTTTCAATCTGTTTGGCACAATACCTTACTGGCTCGTAGGTTACTCTATTATTAAGTTCTAGATTTAACAATTCAAAATAGAATTTTTTGCAGATAACTGCAAAACGATTGCTAGCTTTATCAGTTGTTGTAAATACACTGGCGGAAAGTGGAAAAAGAACACCAAGAAGGATTTGGCGGACGATCATGAAATTTACATATGTTAATGGGGTAGAGTTTACGTAGGTGTGATGTTAATTTCGAGACAAACCAATGAGCGCTTACGCCACAGCACGGCATAATATGCAAATTATTGTCGGTGGTATTTAAGGAGTACGGCGAAGTGAATGAAATCAGTTAGCTTTGCGCAGAGGCAATGTCGTAGTCAGTGAAGTGAATCTGAGACGCGACTATTGCTAGTTGAAAACTTTTCCCAAACCGAATGAAATCAGTCGTCGGCGTACGGACACGCGCGAAGACCCTGAAGAAGCTGCAATGCCTGGACATGGAAGACGTGTACGATTTCAGCAGTTATCGGACTTTGAGCGAAGTCGTCTAGTCGGACTCCGCGAGGCCGGGGGTCGTATCGTCGTATTGAGGAGCGAATTGGACGGGAAGTATCGGTGGTGGTACGATGGTGGCGTAGATGGTCCGAGGAACATTCCCACACGAGAAGACGTGGAACCGGGAGTCACAGACGGACTGATGAGCGGACCGATCGACGCATAAGAAGAGCGGCGTTGTCAAGCAGAACATCCACTGCGACGCAAATCCGAGCTGCCTTTGCACCTGAGGTGACTGTGCGAACAATCCGCAACCGTCTACTGGATGCAGAACTACGTGCACGTGTGCCTCTGGTATGCGTACCTCTGACTCCAGTCTACCGTGAGGAACGGCTGCAGTGGTGTCGCCAACGTCTTACACTGGAGAACGCAATGGTGATCTGTCGTGTTCAGCGATGAAAGCAGATTCTGCTTGGGAGCCTTCGATGGCCGTATGCGTGTTCGCAGACGCACAGGGGAGCGTCTCCACCCTTCTTGCATCCGCCAGCGACACACAGGGCCTACACCTGGTCTCCTGGTGTGGGGAGCGATCAGCTATCACTCCCGTACACAACTAGTGTTTGTATCGGGTACGTTAAACAGCACCTCCTATATCAACAACATCATTCAGCCCGTTGTTGTTCCATTTGTAAGGTCGGTCCATCGTGGGGTTTTCCAGCGAGATAACGCACGCCCACACACGGCACGTGCAACGCAACATGCACTTCAGGGTGTGAGACAACTTCCATGGCTTGTACGTTCACCGGATTTGTCCCCCATTGAGCACGTGTGGTATTTTATGGGACAACGACTTATCCGGTCTCCACGGATAGCCACGACTATTCCCGATTTACGCGTCCAGGTTGAGGATGCTTGGAACTCAATACCCCAAACTTACATCCAACATCTGTACGAAAGACTCCATGCCAGAATTGCATAGTGTGACGCAGTTCATGGCGGTTCAACCTCGTACTAACCATGTTACATGGAAATGTTATTTTTCAGTTTACCAGCAAATACAGCTGTATTTTGCCATAATGTTTTGATCACGTTATCCTCTATATTCCGTTATTATGCTGTATAAATTTCGTTGGTATCAGACGTCTCCTTCTTGGTGTTCTTTTTTTTACTTTCCGCCAGTGTATATATTTATCTTGTAGTTCAGAGAGAGACTTTTTAGCATCTCCAGAGAAAAAAAGGTTGCTGTCAAAACATAAATCTAGACTGGTCGAGTTTCCAGAGAAGCTACGAATAACATTAAACTTCCATTCTGCGAAGGCCTCAATAGGCTGATTGTAGGCTAAACTTGTCTTAATAATATATCTATTAACATCATGAGTAAAATTCTCAAGAATTTGTTTTTTCGAAATATGGAAAGAAGTCCTGAATTTAGTACCGTACTCTAACAAATTTCTGAGCTTGTCATTTGCAACAAAACTTAAGTTACCAGTGATAATATGTTTGTAGGGCCTATTATAGTGAACTGTATCCTTAAGTTCTTCACAAGAACATGCAAAATATACAGGTAAGACACACGAAGAACCAAGTTTGTAGTTTTTAACTATAGATCCTAAGGTCCTAAACATATTTAAAACAAACTACAGACTGGTGCCTGGGAATGGGGAAAAATAGCATTATTGTAGAATAGTTTCCTAACATTGAGATGATTATAGCTATTATTTAGAAATCTGATAGTCACAAAATTTCTGGAAAAACCTTTAACAGAAATTTTTTCTTTTAAATTATGCTTAACAATATCCAGAACTAAATCAAAAACATGCTTATCAACTTGATTAGCTGTTTTATTCAAGAATTAAAAAAAAAAACTTTTTAGGACAGAGTGCTTAAAAGCCTTAAGAATTCTGCAAGCATTTTTAACAAAATTTAAATCATCTTTAAAACTACAGAGAGTGAGTTGCAAGTTTGCAAAATCTACCTTGCTAGAAGTACGAAACAGTCTCTGCCCTCTTTTACCTCTGGTGCATACTTTGTTGCAAACAAAAACGAAAAGTTCAGGGATAGAAAATTTATGTTGATTGAGATTATTATCAGAAAGAGTGGAATTAAGACCATAGGGATATAGAGACTGATGTTGCAGAATTTCAAGAGATTCAGTTTCCAGCCTAGCAAAAAGGTCAGGGATGATATGCAGGACCTCAATTTTCCCTTTGCCAAAACCATGAGTATGGAAATGTTCCAATTCAAAGGTAGAGTACTTGCTTGCACTAATGGAGGGGTTCACCCGGTGGGAAGAGAACTTGTTAACAAGTGACCTTTTGTTTCAGTCTCTGCTTTGTAGTTTATATATATATCATCATCATCATCATTGTCAACCATTATCAATCCACTGCTGGACGAAGGTCTCCCCAAGTTTCCTCCACAGTCTGTCTTGTGCCAGTCTCCTCCATGTCACTCCCGCATACTTTCGAATTTCATCCACCCATCTTCCATGTGGTCTTCTTCTGGGTCTTTTCCTGTCCCTTGGAATCCAATCTATAAAATATATATATACACTGAGTGGCCACTTTATTATGATCACCCCTTCAGTACTTCGTTGGGCCACATTTTGCTTTTAATACTGCATCGATTCTTCGTGGCATGGACTCCACGAGATGTTGATAGGTGGTTTGCGGAATCTCAGACCATGCTTGATGAATAGCACTTTCCAAGAGTGTGACATTACAGGGTTGTGGATCCAGCTGTCTGATGACTCTTTCAACTCCATCCCACAAATTCTCAATGGGGTTAAGATCTGGAGATTGTGGGGGTCACCTAAGCAAAGTAAACTCACCGGCATGTTCCTGAAACCAATCCTGTACAATACGAGCACTATGGCAGGACGCATTATCTTGTTGAAAGTAGCCATCGCCATTGGGATAAACCATCCACATGACAGGATGCACTTGGTCCGCAACGATATTTAGATATGATGTGCCAGTCAGACGTTGATCAACACGAATTAAAGGGCCCAAAGCATGCCAGGAAAATATTCCCCAAACCATAACGTTGCCTCCATCAGCTTGAAGGATTGTAGCAATGCATTTGAGGTCCACGCTTTCGTGCTGTTTCTGCCAAATTCTCACTCGGCCATCGGCATGGTGCAACTGAAAACGTGATTCATCGGACCACATAATTTGTTTCCAATTATCGACTGTCCAATCCTTGTGCTCCTGTGCAAACTGGAGACGTTTTCTCTTATGAACTGCAGACAGCAAAGGTGTTCGAACAGGCCTTCGGCTGCCATATCCCATCTGATGCAGTGTACGGCGAACAGTACGTGCAGAGATCATTTGAGGGAATCCTTGATTAAGATGGTCTGTAATTTGCTGCCCTGTTGTCCTTCTGTTGTCTGTTACCAGTCTGGACACTCTCCGTTCCGCCCGAGCAGTCACTAGTCGATGACGACCACACGTTGCTCGTTGAGACCCGGTTTTTTGGCTAACAGTCCAGTCTTTAAACACTTTAACAACAGCTGCTCTGGAACATTTCACGAATGCGGCGGTTTCGGGGATACTTGCTCCAATGCTCCGAGCTACTACAATCATACCACGTTGAAAGTCCGTCAAATCGCATTTTTTACCCATCTCGTCACCCAGAAATCACTTGTACTACTGTCGCAAGCACTAAGCTTTCCCTTTATATACTAGTCTCGCCATCTGTGGCAACAGCGTGCAGCCATAGCTCATTTGCTTGAAACTGTCAGGTGGTCATAATGAAGTGGCCGAGCCGCGGATGGCTTAGTGGTTAGCAGTTCAGACTATCGATGCAAGGTCCTGAGGTTCGAACCTGGGCTGATCTTTCAGTGATGGTGTGATTTACTAACAATCGCTGAATATCCGCCGTGCATCGGACGAGCACGTTAAGTGACGGCCTCCAGGCTGGACCCACTGGTTAAATGGGTATCCTTTCCTATGCCTTAGTGGTTAGCAGTTCAGACTATCGATGCAAGGTCCTCAGGTTCGAACCTGGGCTGATCTTTCAGAGTTTGTGTGATTTACTAACAATCGCTGAATATCCGCCGTGCATCGGACGAGCACGTTCAGTGACGGCCCCCAGGCTGGACCCACTGGTAAATGGGTATCCTTTCCTATGCCCCCCTGAAATTCTCTCTCCCCTCTCTGTGCAACATCGTACTTGTATGGTGGCGCCATCTACTGTATTCTAATCTCACTACGAACTGTTCTGTAAAAGTCGCTAGACTTGCTCTCATTCCTTCCGTTTCTGTGTCCTGCCCAAAAGGCGATCTCGCTGTAGGTGGCTGGGACCTAAACTCTACTCACTGTGGACGGAAGTTCTACAAGAAAATGACAAATACTGTAGTAACAAAGTGGTCACTCTGTATATATCATCATCATCATCATTGTCAACCATTATCAATCCACTGCTGGACGAAGGTCTCCCCAAGTTTCCTCCACAACGGTCTGTCTTGTGCCAGTCTCCTCCATGTCACCCCTGCATACTTTCGAATTTCATCCACCCATCTCCTATGTGGTCTTCTTCTGGGTCTTTTCCTGTCCCTTGGAATCCAATCTAAAATTTCGGCTGTCCATCGATGATCTGTCCTTCTGGCAGTATGTCCAGCCCATTGCCATTTCAGGGATTTAACTCTGATCATGATGTCTTCCACTCTTGTCATTTTTCGGATCCACGAGTTCCTCTTCTTATCTCTCCTGGTTACACCAAGCATGCACCTCTCCATGCTAATTTGAGTTGTCTGCAGCCTTTGTATGTCTCTTTTAGTTAAGGTCCACGTCTCTGCACCATACGTAAGCACTGGAAGGATGCATTGATCAAACACTTTTCTTTTAAGACATAATGGCATATTGCTCTTGAAAATTATGCTGTTTCTTCCAAAAGCTCTCCAGGCAAGTTTTGTACGCCGATTAATTTCTTCATCAATGTGACCCTCACTTGATATCTGCTGTCCAAGATAAACGTACGTGTCTGTTATCTCCAGCTTTTCTCCATCAATCGATAAATCTTCATTTCTTGTAAAAGCATTGAACATCACTTTTGTCTTCTGAAAGTTCATTTTTAATCCCACTTCTTTACTCTTGTCAGCAAGTTCCTGGATCATACTCTGCAGCTCTGATGGGGTAGTTGCAAAAATGACTACGTCATCAGCAAAACGAAGGTGGGTTAGATAATCTCCATTAATCTTTATCCCCTTGTTTTCCCAGCTCAGCGACTGAAAAACACCCTCCAATGTGGCATTAAAGAGCTTCGGAGATATGGTGTCACCTTGTCTCACTCCCTTTCCAATTTTTACGTGTGTTGTATTTTCAAACAGCCTAATCTTTGCACTTGCATTTTCATAGATGCTATTAATAATATTAATGTATGCATCTTCAATACCGCAGGTTTTCAGAGCCATTGTAACTGCTGATGGTTTCACCAAATCAAAGGCTTTTTCATAATCGATAAAAGCCATGCACAATGGAAGTTCATATTCCCTCGCTCTTTCAATTAGTTCTCTCAGCACGTGGATATGATCTATTGTGCTGTAGCCACTCCTGAATCCAGCTTGTTCTCTCGGTTGAGCCATGTCTAGTGCTACCTTCAAGCGGTGTGAAAGAACTTTAGTGAAGATTTTATAAACTACTGATAGGAGGCTGATAGGTCTGTAGTTTCCGAGATCCTCAATGTCACCTTTCTTATGTAGCAGGATCATTGCAGCTGTGTTCCAATCCTCAGGAATCTTTCCTTCATTAAGGCATCGAGTGAAAATTTGGGCGAGTACTGTTTCGATTTCTCCACTTGCTTCTTGTATGATGTCTACAGTAATTCCATCTTCTCCTGGAGCTTTTCCTCGCTTCATGTTCTTGATTGCATGTGCAACTTCTGCTGGAAGGACTGGAGGAACTCTGGTACTGGTATCTTTCATGATGTCTGGAGTGCATGTATCATCCCTTTCATATAATTTGGAGTAGAAATCTTTCACTCTTGTCAAAATTTCGCCTCTATTTCTTGTTACAGAACCATCTTCTTTTCTCAGTGCCATAATCTGTTTTCTTCCCTTACTGAGAGGTCCCTTTGCTATCTTTAGGCTTTGGTTGTTTTCAATTGCTTTCCTCACTAGTTCACAGTTGAATTTCCTTACGTCTTCAGTGATACTTTTTCTTACTGTCTTGCATAGCTCTATATATTCCACTTTGGAAGTCACATCTTCTTTAGTTGTCCTCATCTCTCTTCTTTTTTGCATCAACATTTTGGTTTTTCCTGATAATTTGTTCACATGCAACTTGTTCTTAGACCCAGCTAATTTTGTTGCTGTTTCCATAAGAGCTTTGGTTACTTTTCTGTTAACTTCAGAGATGTCCACTTCTTCCGATGTTAGGCCTTCTAAAGCAGAGAACCTGTTCTTCAGTTCTAACTTGAAGGTATTATGGTGTTTTTTAAGGTTGGTTATGTCAATAGATTTTGAGTAGTGACCATAGATTGGTGAGATGTAAGATGCACCTCAACACTAAACTTAAACGTGGCAACAAAATCTGTATATATATATATATACTAAAGAGCAAAACTGAAGACTAAGGAAAAAATTTTAGAATTTAAAACGAAGGGTGCAAAATAACCTGAAAATCAAAACGCGCAACGCAGCAGTTTTGAAAATTCAGAATTCACATTCTATAAAGAAGATACCTAAGCAAAAAAAATACATATATAATTTTGACTCACACCTAGTACAACATAGAAAAGGTTATGTATCTACCTGTGTGATCAAAAGGAAAAAAGATAAAAAAATAAAATAAAACAACTGAATGTAGAAGGTGTCGAGAATACTGAGCCTTGGCTTTATCAAGGACCAGCAAAAACTCTGCATTTTCTCACTTCCACAAAGACCTAGTTGGAAATGGGTTTCTGCAAGGCCATAGATGCAAGTAACATTCCCACCTAAAATAGTTTAAAAAATATATATATAAGTCATGTCCTCCTTAGAGTTGCATGACCTAGCACTAGTTAACAATTTCGCTTGCATCCATTAACCTTCCTGGCCCGACCCATACTCTTCATCTGTTACTATTAAACAGAGAGAAGAAGATTAAAGAGAACTCAAGCTGTGAGAGTGACATAATAATTAGAAATGATTTTCAGCCATAACGAAATTCCAAGTTCGTTTGAGAGAGAATTTAAACCTGAAAAACAATGCAAAAGAAATCCAAATTTTACATTGCAATTAAAAAAGGAAATGTTAATTTATAACGAACAGATTTTTGAAAGAAAACTTGAGTCTAAAACCCCCTGCTCTACAACTTATGACAGCACGAAAACGAGAATAAGTTAAAGATAATAATTAACTAAAGAAAACTTTGTGAAAGTTATATACCTTAAACAGTTAGTTGCAATATGTACAAAGTATTTCAGCAGTGCTTTAAGTGCATAATTAATTAGTTATTAAGAACTTAACTACTTTGAAAAAACAGCGCATAGACAGCGCATAGAAAAGGAACAAGCTAAGCCATCTTCTGTTCCTAGGTACCCCAAAAGACGCTCAAAGTTACAAAGAAAAGAAAGAGTTAAAACCCGCAAAAATGTTAACAGACAAACCAATGCCTAAAAGCTGAAAAGCTAAAAAACGACAGAGAAAATGTACATTAAGTACAAACATTGAACTTATAAAACCTAGAACCCAAAAACAAGGAAGAGAGCTTACCTCTTGTGTTACAAAAACTTTTCTCCTCACAAGAGAAGAACATGGCTGACCTCTTCCGCCACTCCCTAGACGCTGGGGGCAGTGAGGGTGGGGCTGATGGCCTCCTCATACAGCAAGAAACCAACGCGCGGAGATTTTAACCAGAGAAAAAAAAATTATATAAACTTAAGACTGTGGATCTGTATGATCAGAAAGAGCTGAATTAACTCTCCAGAATACATGAGAAATATTATAAAATACACGAGCAGTTTATTTAATAATCTTTGCATGTATTAAATCACCTTAGTGAGCTTCTATAGATTAATCAGAATCTTATTAATTTTAATGTTGGTTTTACTATTTTTAGTATAGCTATCCTAGTGATGAATAACTAGTTTTCTTTTTTATTTGTTTTTATTTTCTTTTATAAACAGATTTTTAAGCTTTTTTTGTGATTTTGTTTATATTATTTAATTTTTTGTTTTAATAGGACCGTCATATCCATAGCACTAAGGTTCCTTTAGGTAGTTAATAGGCATCCTCTAGCCAACTTCCTTACGGCTTTGATTGGTCAGAATCATATTATTAACTGTGTCGAAAATTAAAGCAGATCTGCCAACCTTACTCTATTATTCAGAATAATTTTTCTTAAAGTTCTTTTGATGAAAGAAGAAGGAATTTCGTTCTCTAGAAAACTTTCTAATAGTATATTAATGTGGTAATTGAAGTCCAAATTGTTGCTGCAAATTCTTGAAATTCTTAGGACCTGAGAAATTAGTACATTCTCAATTACTTTGGTTGAAATGTTATTATTCCAATGTAGATATTTAATTACTTTGAAAGGAAAATTAACTCTTTTATCATAGAGGCTAATAGATGGGTTACCTCTGTTGAGCTTAATGCTTAAGTCTAGGAACTCAAGTTCCTGATTACTGTGGTTGGTTTTACATAAGTTAAGAGAGCTAGGATAGATATTATCAAAATCACTCTCTATAACTTCTGAATTATTGATACACAGCAGATCATCAATATATCTAAAAGTGTAAAGGTAGTTATCTGAGCAGGTGGGGTGATTTTTAATGAATTTATATTCCTTAAAGAACAGGAATAGATTAGCGATATGCGTGGACGTTGATGTTCCCATTGGAATACCGTTCACTTGCTTATAGAGAGTATTATTATATAAGACATGGTTATTTATTATGCAGCAATTGAGATAAGAGTTCCAAGTTCCTACATCAACAAATTGGTTAAGTTTAAATTCTGCATACAGCTCTTTAAAGGTAGTGATTATATCTGATAGAGGCAGATTAGTATATAGGTTTTCAAAATCATAACTATTAATATCTAGGGGACAAACTTTGAGTATAGTAGAAATTACTTCTGCATTATTATTAATTATCCAAAAATCTCTGTACATCAAGTTAGAACAGTTTCTAATGTGTTTCAAAACCTTCTTTAAGACATCTTCAAAAGCAAGATCTATTTTCTTTTTATGACTCCTTACTCCACTAGCTATGAACCTGAACTTCACAGGATCCTTATGAAACTTAACCGTTGCAAAAAGAAATGGAAATTCAGGCTCATATCTTCTAGTTTGTGGAATTTTAAGTTTCTTGAAGAATGCCTTAAACCGATTTTCTAACTGCTTGGTAGAATAACTTACGGGCTCGTATGTTACTCTATTATTGAGTTCCATAGTTAACAATTCAAAATAGAACTTCTTACAGATAATTGCAAAATTATTGCTAGCTTTATCCGTAGTGGTAAAAATAAATTGGTCTTGCAGTTTGGAGAGTGACCTTTTAGCTTCTCCAGAGAAAAAGAGATTTCTGTCGAAACAAAAGTCCAGACCTGCCAACTCACCGGTGAAGCTATTGATTATATTATATTTCCATTCTGCGAAGGCCTCAATAGGCTGATTGTACGTTAAACTGGTTTTTACGATGTACTTATTTACATCTTGAGTGAAGCTCTCAAGAATCCTTTCTTTGGAAATTGTGAAGGAAGGTCTGAATTTAGAGCCATACTCTAATAAATTCCTAAGCTTTTCATTTTCAACAAAACTCAAGTTTCCGGTGATAATATGGTTGTAATTCTTATCATAGTGAACTGTTTCTTTATGTTCATCACAAGAACAAGTAGTAATTACAGGAATGTAGCTCGAAGAGTTAAGTTTGTAGTTTTTAACTATTGACCCTAAGGTCTTAACATATTTAAAACTTACAATAGACTGGTGCCTGTGGATGGGAAAAAAAATTGCATTATTGTAGAACAGCTTCCTTACATTGAGATTATCGTAGGCTTTATTTAGGAACCTGATGGTAACAAAATAACTGGAAAATTCTTTAAGAGAAATTTTATCTTTAAGAATATGTTTAAGAATGTCCAGAACCAAAGCAAAAACATGCTTATCAACATGGTCAGCAGTTTCATTCCAGAATTTGAAAAAACATTTAAGGACAGAGTGCTTGAAGGACTTGAGAATTTTGTAAGTATTTTTAACAAAATTAGTGCCAGTTTTAAAGCTTTCCAGAGTTTTTAGCAAGTTAGCAAAATCAACTTTGCTTGATGTGCGAAATAACCTCTGTCCTCTATTACCTCTAGAGCAGCTCTTATTATTAACAAGAAAGAAGAGTTCACGAATTGAAAATTTATGCTGATTATGCTTATTGTCAGATAGAGTGGAATTAAGGCCATAGGGATAAAGAGACTGATGCTGCAAAATTTCAAGGGATTCAGTTTCTAGCCGAGCATAGAGGTCAGGGATAATATGTAGTACCTCTATTTTCACTTTGTCAAAACCATGAGTATGGAAATGCTCTAATTCAAAGGTAGAGTAATGGTTGGCGTTTGTGGAGGGGTTCACTCCTGAATTAGAGAACTTGTTTACTAGAGACCTGTGACCATTAATCCTAAGATGAAGAGGATTTTTACTTTGGCCAATATAGCTAAGGTTGCATACAGTACAGGTGAGCTTATAGATGGTATTGTAGGCTTTGCAAAACTTGTTGGAGCAATTATCCTCAACAGAAGAATAGAGGTTAGGATCTGCAGATTTACATGTCAAACAACGTTTGTCATTTCATAACTTTAGATTAACTTTGCCAGCGAGTTCATACACTATGGGAAAGGGTGCTAGCCTAACCGAGCGGGAGGACTTAAAATATCTGAGCTGACCTCCAATCCTTTCATCGTCCTTAGAACTCCACTTGGGCCAAAACATACAAATTCTGAGCATACCAACTAGGAAAAACTTTTTAGAAATAAGCAGTCCATGAAAAGACCAAACTCGAGTATAAACTACACTCCAAAAAGCTGCATCCAAAACATACTAAAAAGAAAAATTAGAAAATGAAAAAAAACCTTAAGTAAAAAAATAGTAATAAAAAAAATATAAAAAAAAAAATAATAATAATAAAACATTTCAACTAGAATTTGCGCATGAGCTGCTAAATAATAAATTGAAGATACATAACCTTTTCTATGTTGTACTAGGTGTGAGTCAAAATTATATATGTATTTTTTTTGCTTAGGTATCTTCTTTATAGAATATATATATCATCATTGTCAACCATTATCAATCCACTGCTGGACGAAGGTCTCCCCAAGTTTCCTCCACAACGGTCTGTCTTGTGCCAGTCTCCTCCATGTCACTCCCGCATATTTACGAATTTCATCCACCCATCTCCCATGTGGTCTTTTTCTGGGTCTTTTCCTGTCCCTTGGAATCCAATCTAAAATTTCGGCTGTCCATCTATGGTCTGTCCTTCTGGCAGTATGTCCAGCCCATTGCCATTTCAGGGATTTAACTCTGATCATGATGTCTTCCACTCTCGTCATTTTTCGGATCCACGAGTTCCTCTTCTTATCTCTCCTGGTTATACCAAGCATGCACCTCTCCATGCTTGTTTGAGTTGTCTGCAGCTTTTGTATGTCTCTTTTAGTTAAAGTCCACGTCTCTGCACCATACGTAAGCACTGGAAGGATGCATTGATCAAACACTTTTCTTTTAAGACATAATGGCATATTGCTCTTGAAAATTATGCTGTTTCTTCCAAAAGCTCTCCAGGCAAGTTTTGTACGCCGATTAATTTCTTCATCAATGTGACCCTCACTTGATATCTGCTGTCCAAGATAAACATACGTATCTGTTATCTCCAGTTTTTCTCCATCAATCGATAAATCTTCATTTCTTGTAAAAGCATTGAACATCACTTTTGTCTTCTGAAAGTTCATTTTTAATCCCACTTCTTTACTCTTGTCAGCAAGTTCCTGGATCATACTCTGCAGCTCTGATGGGGTAGTTGCAAAAATGACTACGTCATCAGCAAAACGAAGGTGGGTTAGATAATCTCCATTAATCTTTATCCCTTTGTTTTCCCAGTTCAGTGATTGAAAGACATTTTCCAATGTGGCATTAAAGAGCTTCGGAGATATGGTGTCACCTTGTCTCACTCCCTTTCCAATTTTTATGTGTGTTGTATTTTCAAACAGCCGAATCTTTGCACTTGCATTTTCATAGATGTTATTAATAATATTAATGTATGCATCTTCAATACCGCAGGATTTCAGAGCCGTGGTAACTGCTGATGGTTTCACCGAATCAAAGGCTTTTTCATAATCGATAAAAGCCATGCACAATGGAAGTTCATATTCCCTCGCTCTTTCAATCAGTTCTCTCAGTACGTGGATATGATCTATTGTGCTGTAGCCACTCCTGAATCCAGCTTGTTCTCTCGGTTGAGCCATGTCCAGTGTTACCTTCAAGCGGTGTGAAAGAACTTTAGTGAAGATTTTATAAACCACTGATAGGAGGCTGATAGGTCTGTAGTTCCTAAGATCCTCAATGTCACCTTTTTTATGTAGCAGGATCATTGTAGCATTGTTCCAATCCTCAGGAATCTTCCCTTCATTAAGGCATCGAGTGAAAATTTGGGCGAGTACTGTTTCAATTTCTCCACTTGCTTCTTGTATGATGTCTATAGTAATTCCATCTTCTCCTGGAGCTTTCCCTCGCTTCATGTTCTTGATTGCATGAGCAACTTCTGCTGGGAGGACTGGAAGAACTCTGGTACCTTTCATGATATCTGGAGTACATGTATCATCCCTTTCATATAATTTGGAGTAGAAATCTTTCACTCTTGTCAAAAATTTCGCCTCTATTTCTTGTTATAGAACCATCTTCTTTTCAGAGCCATAATCTGTTTTCTTCCCTTACTGAGATGTCCCTTTGCTATCTTAAGGCTTTGGTTGTTTTCAATTGCTTTCCTCACTAGCTCACAGTTGAATTTCCTTACGTCTTCAGTGATACTTTTTCGTGTTGTCTTGCATAGCTCTATATATTCCACTTTGGAAGTCACATCTACTTTAGTTGTCCTCATCTCTCTTCTTTTTTGCATCAACATTTTGGTTTTTCCTGATAATTTGTTCACATGCAACTTGTTCTTAGACCCAGCTAATTTTGTTGCTGTTTCCATTAGAGCTTTGGTTACTTTTCTGTTAACTTCCGAAATATCCACTTCTTCCGATGTTAGGCCTTCTAAAGCAGAGAATCTGTTCTTCAGTTCCAACTTGAAAGTATTATGGTGTTTTTTAAGGTTGGTTATGTCAATACATTTTGTTTGTCTTATGAGCTTGCCACGTTCCAGTTTAGTGTTGAGGTGCATCTTACATCTCACCAATCTATGGTCACTACCTGTGTTGAACTTGTTTAGCACACTGCAGTCTTCGATGACGAATTTTTTGTTACACATAATAAAATCAATTTCACTTGTCGTCCCAATTGGATGTCTCCATGTCCATTTCCTGTGTGGCTTTTTCTTGAAAAAGGAGTTCAAGATGAAAAATCCTTCTGCCTCTGCAAACTCAACGAGAGTATTTCCACGCTGGTTTCTGTTGCCGTGACCGAATTTACCTACTGAAGTTTCATTCTGTTGCCGTTGCCCTATTTTTGCATTGAAATCTCCCATAATTATCTTCAAGTGCTGCTTACCTTTATTATTTAGATGACGAATTTCCTCATAAAATTCTTCAATTTCTTCTTCAGGATGACTTGTGGTGGGTGCATAAGTTTGAATAATCTGAGCCTGGTATGTTCTCGATAGTTGGATAACGAGTCGTGCAGCTCTGTCAGAGGAACTTTCAACTTCTACCATTTTATCCTTCAGTTTCTTGTTTATTATAAATCCAACACCACTAGTTCTGCCAGTATCTGTCCCACGATAATAGAAGAGATGTCCACTTTTCAGTTCAATGAGATCTTCTCCTTTTCTCCTTACCTCACTTAGCCCGACGATGTCCCACTTGATCCTTTGTAGTTCCTCTTCCAATTCAAGAAGCCTTGAATCAGAAGATAGGGAGCGTCCGTTATAGGTAGCCAAGGTCAGCATCAAATGGCAGCCTAGTCCGGTCCTCCGGGGATTCTTAGCACCCTCTGCCTTCATGTCGCATTGGCCGCTGCCTTGGCCAAGTACATTCCAGCTGCCGGAGACTGAGGGCCAAGATTTAAGTTGTAGAGTCATTTTGGAGGTGTTTGGCCATAACTCACCACGCTGGCCAAGCGGGTTGGTGAGTGTGGGATAGCATTTCCTCTGATCCCGATGGTATAGTTATACCGCTATTGGCGGTCGTCAGAGCCCCTTTAGTGGGAACAGGATGCACCACGAGAAGGCGGGGTTGACATTTGTCAAGGAGAGGCTGTGATGTTACGCATCACCTGACCTTACATCCATATATATATATATATATATACGTGAATAATGAAAGGGATTCTACATTCTAATTAAAATATTAAAGGTAGATTCTACATTCTAATTAGAATATTAAAGGTAGATTCTACATTGTAAATGTATAATTAGGATTCTTCAATTTAAAGTGGAGATAAAGGCATATCCAGCGCAGCCTTCTGCGCATAGATGACGCTGAAAATCGCGCTGTTTTTGCGGCCCCTTCTTGTGGCGGTCTTAGTTTTGTGAGTGAATTTCGTGGTCTTTCCTTTCATCAGATGGTGATTTCTGAAAAAGCTTCTGTCAGCAACTAAGATTACCAGCATCTGATTTCTGATTTACATAAGTTTGCGGATAGGAAAGCCAATAAACCGTATTGTAAAGTGATTTAAATAATTACCGACATCCTAAATAAAAGTCCATAACCGCTCATTTATTATTCTGTGGGTACGAAAACTTTTAATATTCAAGAAAACAGATAAGGAAGTGCCAGCCGCCCAGGCGGCGCAGTGGTCTAAGCGACGGCTTCTGATAATTCGTCCGAGATGAGTCCGGATTCGAATCCCGGTGAGGCATGGATGTTGTGTTTGTCTTACGGCACTGGCTCTCTCCCTTCCCTGGAATCAGTGAACCTAAATTAAGGACGGGCGACTGCTTATAGCCCACTGAGTTGCTCACGGTGGTCGTTAAACCTCCAATCAAAAAAAAAAAAAAAAAACTCCAATAAAAAAAAAAGTTCAACGTTTCCAGTATCTGACGTGCGTATAGCGCCATCTATTAACGTTACACAACACTACTGCGACACGCGGAAATTTAAACTTTAAAATATTCTTTATAATTTTTTTCATCAAATTTACAAACCCCTGGCTGCAGTTCAGTGTGTCTTCTTCGTCCGTGTGCCAATTCTGACGAGTCAGGAAGCATTTCTGGTATGTGAACTCATGTAACCCGATTTTCGGTATTGCAAGATGGCGGCGCATTTTCACTTGACGTCCACCTTAAGATTTTCGTTATAACGCACGTGCAGGAGCGGGTCACCGGTGGGTCGTTCAGCACAGAATGATCAAACAAATTAATACACTCCGAAACTTCTTATTAGATGAAAAAATCAATTTTATTTTGGTTTATTAACCCTAGTTTTATTATGCCTGTATGATTGATTTATCGAAATCTGTACTAAGGAGATACAGTAACGCAATTTTCTCAGTTATACACAGTGCATTTGATCTTTTTATGTCTTTTATGGTGGGAGAACATAGGCAAAAGAGTGAGAAGATGGGTATCATATTACTTCTTTCTTTTCAAAAGGCGCGAGCCGTCTTCAAAGTACGCCTGCGTGTAATGAGAGGAGGTAGGGAGTCGGTACTATGTCAGACAAAATGTAACATTGTCATCGTGGGTGGTGTAACGGATAACAACCTCGGACGGATATCGGTTCATGCGGGTTCGATTCCCGCTCCAATACGATGGAATTCTCCAGTTTCTGATGTGATTGATGAATGCGAGAAACACAGGCAATTCAGAGATATCGGATTGCTATGTTAATTATAGAATAATAGGAGGTGTGGAGCCTGAAAAACAGCCACAACCGTGCATGCATTTTATAACTATCACTAACCAACAACATAAGTTGGAAATTTGTGCGTGACATCCTACCGGCAGATCTCTCAAAGATTTATACACTGGCGTGCAAAAATTAAGGACCAGACGGTTTTTCAAATGTAACGTCGTGCAGTGGTGCTCCACATCGACTCAAATCATACCATAAGATCCCCAAGATGCAACAATATGGGACAAGTGAGCAAAACCGTCCAAACAAGGAATCCAAAGGATACAAAGGCACTTTATTGAAAAGGTAGCTTCGGGCACAACTGGACAGAAGACAAAAACGTCCATGTGACAGGCGACTGCCAAGAAAAATAAAGTTTTTAGTAGGGGACATGATCACCCCTGACTGCGTTGCAGGATTTATAACGTCAATCCATGCTGAGGACGAGGTTGTGAAGGAGCTGTTGAGGCATCGCGGCCTATTCCTCTTGTAGCGCCAATCGCAGCTGCGGAATCGTTGCTGGTGGCTGGTGACATGCTGCCAAGCGTCTCCTGAGAAGGCCCCACACGTGTTCGATTGGATTTAGGTCCGGAGACCTTGCGGGCCAATCCATGCGTTGAATATCTTCACTCTCCAATAGCTCTGCGACAGTCACTGTACGATGAGTTGTAGCGTTGTCGTCAATGAAGAGGAATTCAGGACAAACAGCACCTCTAAACAGACGCACGTGAGGCAGCAGAACCTCGGTACAATAGCGGACACCAGTGACTGAACCTCCTTGGAAGATGTGGAGGTCATTACGGCTACCAAGCATGATACCGCCCCAAACGAGAACTCCGCCACCTCCAAACCGGTCCCTTTCGATGATGTTGGAGGTGTGACTGCGTGTTCCCTGCTCTCTCCAGATGTGTATACGTCCAGAATCACTCGTCGGACAAAATCGGCTCTCATCCGTAAAGAGAACTCGACCCCATTGCTGATGTGTCCAGTTCTTTTGTTCCTGGCACCACAGAAACCGCCGTCTCCGATGAGCAGGCGTTAATGGCGCACACCGTACTGGTCGTCGTGCAGATAGACCACCTTTGTGCAGCCTCCTGGCCACGGTAAAACGCGATAACGGACGTCCAGTTGTATGTTGCATGTGCCTTGCCATTTCTCCCGCTGTCTGCCGTCTGTCTCTTCTCGCCTGTGGGACAATATACTGGTCGTCCGCCGCTGTGGTTGCTCGTGGACGACCACTGCTAAACTCTCGGACAGTTGTTCGTGTCGTTTGAAATGCTCTCCAAGGTCGTGAAACGATGCTGTGAACGATCCCGAACTCCTCGGCCACACTAGTCACACTTCGACCTTCTTCCAACTTCCCAATTGACGCGACCTCGGGCAAAGTCATCCAGATGTCCTCTACTGGATTGCCTGTTGACCATATCACACGGTGGCAGCAACTCGACGTCGTTCAAACCGATGTACACCGTGCAATAGCTTTCACCGAATTGCTGAGCGTACACCGCCCGTGTGCTTTATACCCTTTCGACACTCCCCCCCCTACGTAATGCTGCATATATATGCGCATGCCCTACCGTACCGGACCCTAGTCTATCTCCTGAGTGGTCTTTCGGTCCGTTCTGCCTGCTCGTTCCGCTGTTATGCTAATTTCTCCTTCGTCCTTAATTTTTGCACACCAGTGTATATAAAGTGACGGATACCCACTGCAGATTTATGTATACAAAACTTTTTTTTTCTTTTTCTGAAAAACTTAAAAGTTTGCTTTAGCACAGAAGGTGTAACGTATGTATACTCTGTTATAATTTTCCATTTGAGTTTCTTTTTCTATGTAAATTTGAGTTCGTTCTCTTAGACATTTTCAAACCTTACTTTTCCCTCAAACGAGAATAACGTTTGCAACACACTGAGGTGGGAACAAGAGTGACGTATGAGTGGCCAAATAAGAACGATAGATGTGTGTGTGTGGCCGGATAAGAACGACAATACTGAATTATTGGAAATGCAGCGGTTGTTTAAGTGGACTGATATTATTGATGATAGATGTGCTGTTATACTGCGATTGGATGTTAAATCACTTATACTGTATTGAGTACGCCAATATACCAGATGTGAGTGTGAAGTACAAATTATGCAAGCAAAATAAACGTATTTGTAAGTACTACAATTGACCTCTTTCTTGTAATGCTTATGGGTGCTTGCTAATATTAACTTGACTTTAGCACACACAACGCAATTACTGACGTAAGGACTAAGTTACAGAGGAAAGACAAATCACGTTATAGAAGACAGCACGCATTTCTGGAAGCCGAACACGAAATCCGCGGCTAACGAGCCACCAGTTGGTCTGAACGGCCATGCTCATAAAAAAAAAAAAAAAAAAATTAAAAGAATCAGGGCCAGATTAAGAGGGGGGTTCTAATGGGGCTGTAACCTAGGTGCCACCCCCCCCCCCATTACCAAGTACCCAGGAGGCTTGCCGCTACACGGCAAATACACAGCTTATGTACTTATATATATATAATATAAAAAGAAGTGCATTAGTTCTAGCTTTTCTCGTATGATTTGTACTCGATCACAAACCCTGGATAGAAGACGAACTGATTAAGGTAACAACTCACTAAGGGTAAACATTTTATGTCGCTGTGTACAGTAAGGTCGGCGAGACAGTTTCAGCTTTTTAACGCATCCACTGAGACCTTCCTTCCTATTTGTATTTAGAACAATAAATGGGCGAAATCCACCGTGATTTTATGTTGCATAAAAAAAAAAAAAAAAAGTATACAATACTAAATTATTGAAAATTCCAAGACAAAATCTTGGAATCTTAAGCTTTTAACTAATTTTTCTGTGAGAACAGTGGAAAATACAGTGCCTTTTTACGAAAACTCTGCAGGTAATTTATTAGTTTGAAGAATGCACTACGTATTAATTATCACAAGCATCTTGCTACACTTTTGTGTTTTAACGGACTTCAATAATTCTCCGTCATAAGTTCTTTGGAGGCCGACTCAGATATCTTAGCCTAGGGGCCCCACTAACACCTTAATTCGGCACTGCAAAGAATGTTCTTTCGTTTACCATTCGGTCTAATTCCCATTCTTCCTAATTCTAGTTCATGGAATATTCTACGAAACTCGGCCACAGGTGTTTGATATCACTCCCTTAGGCGTAGCGTCGAGGTAATTGTGAGGGGGAGGGGCAGGAAGGTGACTGTTCACCGCCCCCAACTTTAGAAGATTTAAATGCGAGGTCAAGCTTACGATGAGGAGACAATTATGAGTGGAAGGTCCAGTGGAGTCGCTACGAGCTCAAAAAGGAAAAACCAAGAGCTTTAATAAACGTAGACACTGTTATACTTACATTTCAGATTTAGCTGTGATTTGTTTTTGTGGCGGAGAAATACCACGACAACATTTACAATAAAAGAGAGGATTTTATTTTCAGAAAACAAAGAATTCACAAGAAAAGAGAGGATTTTATTTTCAGAAAACAAAGAATTTTCAATAAAAGAGAGGATTTTATTTTCAGAAAACAAAAGAATTTACAATAAAAGAGAGGTTTTTATTTTCAGAGAACAAATAATTTACAATAAAAAAAGAGGATTTTATTTTCAGTAAACAAAGAATTTAAAATAAAAGATAGGATTTTATTTTCAGAAAACAAAGAATTTACAATAAAGGAAAAGATTTTTTTTTTCAGAAAACAAAGAATTTACAATAAAAGAGAGGGTTTTATTTCCAGAAAACAAAGAATTTACAATAAAAGAGGATGTTATTTTCAGAAAACAAAGAATTTTCAATAAAAGAGAGGATTTTATTTTCAGAAAACAAAAGAATTTACAATAAAAGAGAGGTTTTTATTTTCAGAGAACAAATAATTCACAATAAAAAAGAGGATTTTATTTTCAGTAAACAAAGAATTTAAAATAAAAGATAGGATTTTATTTTTCAGAAAACAAAGAATTTACAATAAAGGAAAAGATTTTTTTTTCAGAAAACAAAGAATTTACAATAAAAGAGAGGGTTTTATTTCCAGAAAACAAAGAATTTACAATAAAAGAGGATTTTATTTTCAGAAAACAAAGAATTTTCAATAAAAGAGAGGATTTTATTTCCAGAAAACAAAGAATTTACAATAAAAGAGAGGGTTTTATTTTCAGAAAACAAAGAATTTACAATAAAGAGAGGATTTTGTTTTCAGAAAACAAAATAATTTTCAATAAAAGAGAGGATTTTATTTTCAGAAAACAAAGAATTTACAATAAAAGAGAGGATTTTATTTTCAAGAAACTTAGCATCTTGTCAAAAATACGCTGGCCTGTCCGTCATCATTCATTATCAGCAGTGATTGAAGGATAATGAATAGCAACAACAACAACAACAACAACAACAACAATAACAACAACAAATCAAGAGACCACTCTGGTACTTTTTTGTAGATGATTTACGCTATGCATCTTTCTCATGCAAAGATCTCTGTGAGTGTGAAATAAATCGAGTGATTGGAGAGTATACTTTTATTTTTGTGTAACACATTACATTTGTCTGCGTCACTCACAGGACCACACCTAGCCACAGTCTGGTGCATACTAAATGGAAATAAATTACAACAAACAATAAGGTTTACGAATTCCTCACATTGCCCGGTACCTAAGTAGGTGAATTAATGAATGTTATTATCGTAAAACCAATGAAAGGAGATACGTGAATCACAAAAATAAATAATGGCCAAATTATGGCGGCGACAATAGTAAGCATTTCGACTGTTTAGTTTTTCGAAAACAATATTATTGATATTATTATGTATTATTTGGATTTAGACAAACGTAAGAAACGACTCCAACACCGATGAAATGTCATGTAGCTGGGAAAGTCCATGCGCAAGCTAAAATCTTACCTCAAAAAAAAAAAAAAAAAAAGAAGCTGAATCGCAAGTGTGTTAATGAGGAGGGATTGGTAACTTTTAGTTTTAGAATATCTAAAAGTTACACCTCAGCGTGCTATACTACTACGTTCAAAAAGTTCCGGAACTTTCTGAATATTTGCCGAATGTCAGCAAATCACGTCATTCCCCGCTGACCAAGCGAACAGCATCATGCGACCGACAAGCCAGAACCGGTTTGATCCAGATCCAACACGTACAGCGTATGTGCGTAGTTCCTGATTACAGGCATTCGAGGCTCTCCGTCGCGAGGACAACGACGTCGAATTTTGAACAGAGTTCAAGTGTAAAATTTTGTGTTCTGCTCGCAAAATCTTTCGCTGAGACTTTTCAGATGATTAGTCAGCGTACGGTGAGAGTGCAATGAGTCGAACTAGAGTTTATGAGTGGCATCGACGATTCGAAAACGGGCGACAGAGTATCGAGGATGATGAGAGGTCAGGACGACCTTCAACATCCACAACGGATGAACAAATCGTCATTGTCAAAGAAATTGTGAAAAATGACCGTCGAAAAACTTCCTGCGATTGCAGAAGTTGGCGGCATCTCAGTTGGAAGTTGCCATGCCATTTTAACAAAGAAACTGGGCATGCATCCCGTGTGCCAACAAATTGTTCCCAAAAACCCGACACAAGAAAAAATGGATGAGCGCATCCAAGTTTGCGGGGATAAAATCGATGCAGTGGATTCAAAGCCCGATCTCTTGAATCGATTGATCGCTGGCGATGAGACTTGGTGCTTTCTGCACGACCCCAATCCAATCGACAATCAAAAGTGTGGAAATCGCCGTCGTCTCCACGACCAAAAAAGTTCAAGGCTGACCGCTCCAAAGGAAAGATCTTGCTAACAGTTTTCTTCGATTGCAAGGGGATCGTAAACAAGGAATTTCTTAAACATGGTCGTACAGTCACTAAAGAAGAGTTCGTCAACATCCTGAAACGTCTCCGAGAATCAGTGAGACGCAAGTGACTCGATCTTTGGTGGTCGTACAGCCACTAAAGAAGAGTTCGTCAACGTCCTGAAGCGTTTCCGAGAATCAGTGAGACGCAAGTGACCCGATATTTGGAAGACCAACTCGTCGTGCGTGCTCCATCACGATAATGCGCCGGCTCACAGATCCCTCCTGGTGTCCGATTACCTGTCCAAACATCACATTCTCGTTCTTCTATAACCAGCTTATTCCCCTGATCTCGCCCCCGTGTGACTTTTTCCTTTTTCCCCAGATGAACAATTTGCTTAATAGGCGACGTTTCTCAAGTTCCAAAGAAGTGCAACGAGCTGTGACGGTGGCACTGGAGGAAGTGGCAAAAGAAGGCTTGCAATCTGCATTTAAATCTTTGTATGAGCGCTGGAACAAATGCATAGGGGCACAGGGTAACTACACTGCTGGCCACCCAAAATGCAACACCAAGGAGGACACGAGATAGCAAAGCCAGGTTTCCTGGACACATAACAACAGATACAAAGATGAAACGATTGAGCTTACAGGCCCGTACGACTTGCGGAACACGCAGACATCAATAGTTCGGGTGGCCCCCATTACTGGCAATAACAGCCGCTACACGCCGTGGCATCAAACGAAAGAGGCTTTGGATGTGGGCTTGGGGTATGTCGGTCCAGGCCGCTTCCACACGGTGCTACAGTTCATCAGGCGTAGCCGCGGGTGGTGCTTGCCGGGCCACTCGGTTGCCGATCAGCGACCAGACGTGTTCGATGGGCGACATATCGGGAGAACAGGTGGGCCACGGCAGCAGTGACACCTGGTGAGCCGTGAAGAATTGTTGCACGATGCGTGTCACGTGCGGGTGCGCATTAACCTGTTGAAACGTGGCCGCTGGCAGGTCCTGCAGGTAAGGTAGGACTACAGGCTACAAAACGTCGGAGATGTAGCGGTGTCTGTTGAGTGTACCGGTTATGCATACCAGAGAGGTGCGGGTGTCATATCCAATTGCGCCCGAAACCATAATGCCAGGCGATGCATAACGCAGGCGTTATACAGTCTCTCGCCGCGGTGCCGCCACACGCGCATCCGATCATCGTGGTGTTGTAGGCAGAAGCGGGACTCGTGGGAGAAGACAATGTCGTGCCATTCCGTAGTCCAGGTGCGGCGTTCAACGGCCCACTGCCGCTGCACTCGCCGGTGGTGTAACGTCAATGGTAATCGGAGCAATGGGCGCCGTGCGACAAGTCCGCGCTCCTGCAGACGACGTCGAACGGTACGTGCTGACACAAGTTGTTGCGCAATACATCCTAATTCCTGCGCTAACGTTCGTGATGTGGCGGTACGAGCTTTCAACGCCCACCGCACAACATGCCGGTCCTCTCGTTCGGCGATGTGCCGCGGGCTGCGACAATCGCTCACGTCGGTCCGTCCGTCCTTCCTGCACCCACTGAATCCATACTCGCCTCACTGTGGCTGGATGTCGACCCACACGGGCGCCGCCGTCTCGGTACGATAAACCGCTGTCACGATAAGCCACTATTCGTCCTCTGTCGAACTCCGAAACGTGATGGAATGACTGCCGTATTCTGAGACGAGGCATCAGGAAGCTTCCCACGCACAGGTCCGGCAGCACAACACACTTCCACTACTTACACCCCGCCTTCCGTGCACCCTTCTTATAGTGCTTCTCGGTGGCGTGCCGGGCGCACACGATTTGCATATGCCCTGCAATGCTAATCGTTTGCATGTCCTCTCGCGGGCGACGCATGCTGCGATTTTCAGGCCAATCGGATGCTTCCTTCTTGGTGTTCCATTTTTGGTGGCCAGCAGTGTACTTCGAAGGAAACACCGCATAAACAGGTATTATTTGTGCGCATTCTTTTTTAATATAAAAAGTTCCGGAACTTTTTGAACGTAGTAATACATAATTTTAACGCTCTCGTCAATAGTAGATAACTCTCCCTGTAAGGGGAGGTCAAGAGGGAGCTGCTACGACGAAAGCCATTACAAAAATGCACTTCTGATGTTATCATAACACCCAAAATACAGTTTTGCAATGGCTTTTATCACATTTAGTATCAAGTTCTCGTAATTTACGCAGATTGCTATGAGATTTATGTAAAGCGTGATAAAATAATCTTCGGCGATAATTTAGTAAAATATATTGTTGAATAACAATGAAATTAACTATTGTTGAGTCACTTCATGGGACAGAATTAAAAATCAGATTTCAACAATGGTTTTGATTACTTCCGTTACCCATTGTCGTTATATCGAATTTTTTTACGTGGGATTCACTTTACTGTTGTCGGGAAAGATGCATAGCATCAAAGGTTTATATATACTTAAAAATTCCAAATTTTTTGACATTTACTGAAAAACTGTTCCAAAGACTTGGCTCCGACCCCCTCCCCCCAATGAAAACATCACTTTAAATTTTTTCCTGCCCCCCAAGAAAAGCATCACTTTATCCTTATTCGTGCCTTCCCTCCCCAAAGAAAAACATCATTTTCCACTTACTGGTGCCCCCCCCCGTCCAAGCTCATATTGGTTTGTTACTCATTTCGCTTGGAAGAGTGGATTACTGTATTTAAACCCCCTTCAAAGTTCGTAAAGAAAGTAAAAATTGTCAAACGTGTGATAAGTTACTGCAAGTCTTATTATTATGGATAGAACAGATTAACATCAAACACACATGGTGACATTACAGATGAAATTATGTATTCGGGAAAAGGCTCGTCGAATTGGAATACAGTTCGATAGTGGAAAATTTTCAAAAACTGCTTTACATAGTTTTGCTGTAATAATGAAATTCATAGTTATTATCATCACGAACCATGGTTGCGATAAGTTCCTCAGAACTTATTCTCTAGCCCTGTTACTACCTGACCAGATTACGTTCCACCGTCGACATGTTCTTTAGAAAATTCAAGCGTTTGTTGTTTCTCCAAACTTTGCTTAAAAAAGGTGGGGGAAGTTCAAATCAACTGTTCGATAAAACTTTTAATTCTAGGAAAAATAGTATATATTTTTTCAATAAGTTGATATAAAGATGAACGTAAGTTATTCCAGCCCAGCGGCGCGTAACTCTAATATTCTTGTGTGGACACATATGCTTCCAAGCTTTAACATACTGTATATATATATATAAGAGAGATGAGGACAACTAAAGAAGATGTGACTTCCAAAGTGGAATGCTATGCAAGACAGTAAGAAAAAGTATCACTGAAGACGTAAGAAAATTCAACTGTGAACTAGTGAGGAAAGCAATTGAAAACAACCAAAGCCTAAAGATAGCAAAGGGACATCTCAGTAAGGGAAGAAAACAGATTATGGCACTGAGAAAATAAGATGGTTCTGTAACAAGAAATAGAGGCGAAATTTTAACAAGAGTGAAAGATTTCTACTCCAAATTATATGAAAGGGATGATACATGCACTCCAGACATCATGAAAGATACCAGTACCAGAGTTCCTCCAGTCCTTCCAGCAGAAGTTGCACATGCAATCAAGAACATGAAGCGGGGAAAAGCTCCAGGAGAAGATGGAATTACTGTAGACATCATACAAGAAGCAAGTGGAGAAATCGAAACAGTACTCACCCAAATTTTCACTCGATGCCTTAATGAAGGAAAGATTCCTGAGGATTGGAACACCGCTACAATGATCCTGCTACATAAGAAAGGTGACATTGAGGATCTCGGAAACTACAGACCTATCAGCCTCCTATCAGTAGTTTATAAAATCTTCACTAAAGTTCTTTCACACCGCTTGAAGGTAACACTGGACATGGCTCAACCGGGAGAACAAGCTGGATTCAGGAGTGGCTACAGCACAATAGATCATATCCACGTACTGAGAGAACTAATTGAAAGAGCGAAGGAATATGAACTTCCATTGTGCATTGCTTTTATCGATTATGAAAAAGCCTTTGATTCGGTGAAACCACCAGCAGTTACAATGGCTCTGAAAACCTGCGGTATTGAAGATGCATACATTAATATTATTAATAACATCTATGAAAATGCAAGTGCAAAGATTCGGCTGTTTGAAAATACAACACACATAAAAATTGGAAAGGGAGTGAGACAAGGTGACACCATATCTCCGAAGCTCTTTAATGCCACATTGGAGGGTGTTTTTCAGTCGCTGAGCTGGGAAAACAAAGGGATAAAGATTAATGGAGATTATCTAACCCACCTTCGTTTTGCTGATGACGTAGTCATTTTTGCAACTACCCCATCAGAGCTGCAGAGTATGATCCAGGAACTTGCTGACAAGAGTAAAGAAGTGGGATTAAAAATGAACTTTCAGAAGACAAAAGTGATGTTCAATGCTTTTACAAGAAATGAAGATTTATCGATTGATGGAGAAAAGCTGGAGATAACAGACACGTACGTTTATCTTGGACAGCAGATATCAAGTGAGGGTCACATTGATGAAGAAATTAATCGGCGTACAAAACTTGCCTGGAGAGCTTTTGGAAGAAACAGCATAATTTTCAAGAGCAATATGCCATTATGTCTTAAAAGAAAAGTGTTTGATCAATGCATCCTTCCAGTGCTTACGTATGGTGCAGAGACGTGGACCTTAACTAAAAGAGACATACAAAGGCTGCAGACAACTCAAAACAGCATGGAGAGGTGCATACTTGGTGTAACCAGGAGAGATAAGAAGAGGAACTCGTGGATCCGAAAAATGACAAGAGTGGAAGACATCATGATCAGAGTTAAATCCCTGAAATGGCAATGGGCTGGTCATACTGCCAGAAGGACAGATCATCGATGGACAGCCGAAATTTTAGATTGGATTCCAAAGGACAGGAAAAGACCCAGAAGAAGACCACATGGGAAATGGGTGGATGAAATTCGAAAGTATGCAGGGGTGACATGGAGGTGACTGGCACAAGACAGACCGTTGTGGAGAAAACTTGGGGAGACCTTCGTCCAGCAGTGGGTTGATAATGATTGACAATGATGATGATGATGATGATGATATATATAAAACAGGTCTGACAATTAAGAAACGACTGGGTCAAAAAACCACATTTACCTACAATTTTAATGAACTACAATGTGATGACCTTCGAAGTAGTTCCCTTGAGCTTGCACACACTTATTCCAACGGTGCTGCCATTGCAAGTAGCAGCTGTGGAACTCATTAGCTGAGACACTGTTCAAGGCCTACGTCACAGCCTTTTGGACGTCTGCTGCTGTGTCAAAATGGCGTCCTTTCACAACTGATTTCAGTTTTGGGAATAAGAAAAAGTCGCAGGGAGCCATAGTCGGGTGAATACGAGTAAGGAGGATGCGGTAGTGTTGCATTTCACCGTTCTTCTCGCTGTTGTTCTGCGAGATTTTTTGGAGCCGATTCCGCACAAATGTTTCTCATTCCCAGATCTTCAGTCAGCATTCGGCGAACACTTTCGCGATTCATGTTCAGTTCTTCCGCTATCATTCTCACTGTTAATCGCCTATCAGGTAGCACAACTTCACTCACCCGGCTTGTGTTGTCTTCTGTCCGTGTTGTTGTTGGTCACCCACTGCGGTGTTCGTCTTCCACATTGGTTCTGCCCTCACAAAACATTTTGTGCCAGCGGAAGGCTTGTGCTCTTGACATTACCTCATTGCCGAAACCCCGCTGCAGTTTTCTGTACGTTACCGCACCATTTTCACCGAGTTTCACACACAAAAAAAAGATGGCATACCGCTGCGCAATATTCCGCGAGTCCATTTTCCTGACGAGGAGCACACACACACACAAATTTACGAGCCAAGCGGCTACTACACACTGAGGCCTTCCAGGGTGTTGCCACTTGGACTACGGATGGGGGAAGAACTAATGTCACACATATGTGACGTAGGAGACTGCAGCGTTGCCACAGCGCGCGCGACAAAATCAATCTCGTTGCTTAATTGTCAGACCTGGTATATATAAATGATGTATTACTACACTGCTGAAAATAATTAGAGAAGCATGTGACTTGGGTGACATTATGCAAGCCAGTCTTGTGATATCTTACCGAAACGCTGAAAATGCAAGTCGAGTGTGACGTAGATATTGTGGGAGGGAGACAGCTCCTTGCCTTCTGGCCACCCAACGACGCCAAATCTTCAACTTTTGCGAACGAAGGAAAGAAAGTAGACAAAGAGAAATTATGCAAAGTTCTATAAGTAGGCTATTATAGCTTTTTAACACTTACATATTTGTCCCAGTGCTGCTTTAACTCTTTCCTTATATTACTGAAAAATGTATGTAATAATGAGAAGATTGCAAGGTTCCTTGAGCACTGTAAACATCAATAGAGTAGTAATAGATCATTCAACAGAAGCGATTTGACGTTTGATGAAATCCTTTATTTTCGTCATTTTGCTTAATTTATGATTACTCCGGGTCCCCGTGCTATTACCTCCAATCCATGTCCTAACTCCTCGCTACATTCATTCTACCGCTAGTACGTGGAGACAACCTCAACCTCTTCTCGAAATTACTACTTGCTCCGGAACATCTCCCCACTTCGTTCTACTACATTCAGTCGCATTCTCCCCTAAGACACGTCATCATTCCACCTCTAGAAGTCTCGTTCTCCTATTGTCTCCGTAACTCCTTCTCAAAACGCGCCTCCACCCTCTGTCCAAAAAACAATCTTTTTCCCTGCGTCCTAATGTCCGCTGCCAAATCATCACCCGAAAGAAACCCCTTACTCAAGAACAGAAGTTCTTCCTAATGAGTCGCTTTTAAACTCTAAAAAAACCCTTCTTCTATTGTCGCTATCTAAGCACGAAATCCTGTGTGTTGTCCACCTCAGGAAGTCCGCCGATAAACTAATCGCTTCCGATAACCGGTTCTGGCTGGTAGGTCACATCAGCCAGAACCGGTTGAATCCGACCCGGACAAATCTGCTTTGATCTTCAAATAGACTGTTCTTTGCTCCTTCGCTTGCTCAGCGGGAAATGACGTAATTCACTGACATTTGGCAAATATTAAAAAAATTCCGGAACTTTTTGAACGTAGTATTATGTCAAAGCAGATTTGTCCGGGTCGGATCCAATTATGTGACGTCCGGGTCCGGTCTACAATTTTTGACACGTTTCCAACTCTGGTTAATGGGACCACAGTGTCAGCCATTTCTACATTCAGCAGTGTATTTAACACGTCGTTGGTCGCGCTATGAGCATTTCTCTCACGCTTCGCATATGAAGAGTATCATTTATTTGGAAGTGACTCTAGGGACACCACTCACGTTCTAGCTGACTTTTAGAATCTTCTCAACAATCTCTTATCAGTTCCGATAAGGACTGGCACGCTTTTGACCTTCAAACAGACTGCGCTTAGCTCTCGTGTGCTTCCTTAAACATTCCTCGCATCAAGCAATCGCTGGCGTTTGCGTTTCGTGAGAACTTTTTCATCAAGCGATCACTGGCGTTTGTGTTTTATATTTTTATAGATACTGCAATGTTATGAGTGCGTTTTTGATTTGTAACTATATATATGTTAATTATATTTCTTGCAAAGAAATAATTCTGAAGTGTTATTATTGAGTAGACTACTTAAAACAGCGAGAAAAGTTAGCGTGAGAAAAGCTCTCACGCGCGACCAATGACATTGTTCAATGTATAGCGACCAACGACTGGTTAAAATTCGTAATGCTATGAAGCGGCACTTTTTACATTATTTATCTTTATTTAATGATTTAATTTTAGGAAAGGTGCTAAAAATTTTCTGAAATTAGGAACAAAACAGGAAAGATGACACCGAATTTTCGGGGGTAATAAGCACGTCTTTTGAATCCGTTTTGAGGCATATCAAATTTATCAAAGCTATTCAAAGTCAATGGAACCGGTATGGAAAACAATAGGTATCTGACGGAAGAAAGAAGTTTTTCAATCGGGTTTTTAATCCCTCAGATATTGCTGTAAACGGAATCGTGAACTTACGCCCTCTGGTTGCAGACTTGTGCGTTAAGGAAAACATGAATTTATATGAGAAACATTTCGCACCGGAAACGCTCTCCAACATAGAAAAAAATTTCAAATCGGACTTTTAGAAACAGAGATATCGACAAAAATGAGATGTGACTTTACGTCCCCTGGTGGGAAAACCATGCATTATTTTAGGAAGAAAGTATTCTCAAAAAGTTTTTCCTTAGGAGCGGTATCGGCCCACGAAAAAAAGTTTGGTAGAGTTCTCAGGAGCCCAGATTTTGCTACAATACATCAGAAGCAGAAATTAACACTTATGCCCCCTGGTGGCCAAACCATTCTTTGCCAAACATTAGAAATTATGTGAAACATGTTTTCATCAGGTCTTGTATGCGATACAGGAAGAATTTTTCAAATCAGAGGTCCAGAAGCAGAAATAACACAGAAAAAGAAATTTACCTTTGTGGCCCCTAGCGGAAAGTCTATGATTTACCTGAAAATTTTGAATTTACGGAAAAAACAATTCGCATCAGAAACACTATCCAACAAAGAAGGAATTTTTCAAATCGGACTCCTAGAAGTAGTGATATTGACAAGAAAAAGATATACATCTACGCCCCTGGCGTAGAAAGCATGCATTATTTCAAGAAGAAAATGTTCCTAAAAGGTCTGTCGACATGAGTAGTATCGGTCAACGAACGACTTTTTTTGCAATCAAGATTTTAGAAGCTCATATTTTGCTGCAAATACATCAGAAGCGGAAATTAAGACTTACGCCACCTGGTGTCCAAACCATTTTTTACAAAAATTAGTAATTGAGTGCAAAGGATTTCCCATCAGGAGCTGTATCCGGTGCAGAAAGAATTTTCCAAATCGGAAATTTAGAAGCAGAGATATAGGGGGAAAGCAATTAACCTTTACGCCCCCTAGCGGAAAGTCTATGAAATACTTGAAAATTTTGAATTTATATGAAAAACATGTCACATGGGAAACACTATCCAACAAAGAAGGAATTTTTGAAATCGGACTCCTAGAAGTAGAGATACTGACAAAAATTAAATATACATCTACGCCCCCTGGCGGAGAAACTGTGGAATATTTTAAGAAGAAAATATTCCGAAACGTTTTATCAATGTGAATGGCAGCAGTCCATGAAAGAATTTTTTCAATCGATATCTTAGAAGCTCAGATTTTATGGCAAATACATCAGAAGCAAAAATCAACACTTACGCCCCCTGGTGGCCAAAGTATTCTTTACCAAAAATTAGAAATTACATGCAAAAGGTTTTCCATCAGCAGGTGTATCCGCTGAAGAAAAAAAATTTCAGATCGGAGTTTTGCAAGAAGAGTTATCGGGAAAAATGTAATTTACTTTCACGCCCCGTAGCGGAAAATCTATGTGTAATTTGAAAAAAGTAACTATATCTAAAATACTTTTCGACATAAATGGAATCGAAAGATAAAATAATTTTTTCAATCGGATGTTTAGAAGCAAATATGTGGAATAAAACATATTTTTGAATTCGAATTCATCTGCATTTACGCCCTCTAGCGGCGAAATTGTACATCGTAAAAAAAAAGACCAACGGAATAAAGGATCATCATTCGCATATTTCAAGCTTCCCAATGCAAAAAGAATTTTTCAAATCGGACAAACAGTTGCAGAGATATCGTATGTACAGACGGACGGACGGACGGACGGACGGACGGAGAAACCGGTAACATAAGCACGATCTTTTTTTACAAAAGACGTGCTAATAACCGCAAAACAAAACAAAACAAAAAAAAAAACAGAACAAGAAAGATGACACCGAATTTTCAGGTGTAATAAGCACGTCTTTTGAATCCGTTCTGACGCAAATTAAATTTATCAAAGCTATTCAAAGTCAATGGAACTGGTATGGAAAAGAATAGTATCTGCCGGAAGAAAGAAGTTTTTCAATCGGGTCGTTATTCCCTCAGATATTGCTGCAAACGGAATCGTGAGCTTATGAACTCTTAGAAACATTGTTATCGACAAAAATAAGATGCGACTTTACGTCCCCTGATGGGAAATCCATGCATTATTTTAGGAAGAAAGTATTCTCAAAAGTTTTATCCATATGAGCGGTATCGGTCCAAGAAAAAAAAATTTAGTCGAGTTTTCAGGAGCCCAGATTTTGCTACAAACACTTCAGAAGCAGAAATTAACACTTATGACCCCTGGTGGCCAAACCATTCTTTACCAAACATTAGAAAGTATGTGAAAAATATTTTCCATCAGGTCTTGTATGCGCTACAGAATGAATTTTTCAAATCGGAGTTTTAGGAGCAGAAAACGCAATTTACCTTTGTGCGCCCTAGCGAAAAGTCTATGATTTACTTGAAAATTTTGAATTTATAGGAAAAACATTTCGCATCGGAAACACTATCGAACAAAGAAGGGATTTTTCAAATCGGACTTTTAGAAGTAGAGATATCGACAAAAATAAGATATACATCTACGCCCCATGGCGTAGAAACCATGCATTATTTGAAGAAGAAAATATTCCTAAAAGGTTTGTCGACATGATGAGTATCGGTCAACATACGACTTTCATTCCAATCGAGAATTTAGAAGCTCATATTTTGCTGCAAATACATCAGAAGCGGAAATTAAGCCCCCTGGTGTCCAAACCATTTTTTTACAAAAATTAGAAATTATGTGCAAACGATGTCCCATCAGGAGCTGTATCCGGTGCAGAAAGAATTTTTCAAATCGGAGATTTAGAAGCAGAGATATAGGGGGAGCGCAATTTACCTTACGCCCCCTAACGGAAAGTCTATGAATTACTTGAAAATTTTGAAATTTTATGAAAAACATGTCACACGGAAAACACTATTCAACAAAGAAGGAATTTTTTAAATCGGACTCTTAGAAGTAGAGATATTGACAAAAATAAGATATACATCTACGCCCCGTGGCGGAGAAACTGTGGAATATTTTAGGAAGAAAATATTCCGAAAAGGTTTATCGATGTGAGTGGCATCAGTCCAAGAAATAATTTTTTAAATCGGTATTTTAGAAGCTCAGATTTTATGGCAAATACATCAGAAGCAAAAATTAACGCATACGCTCCCTGGTGGCCAAAGTATTCTGTACCAAAAATTCAAAATTATATGCAAAAAATTTTTCATCACGAGATGTATCAGCTGAAATTTTTTTTTTCAAATCGGAGTTTTAGAAGAACAGTTATCGGAAAAAATGTAATTTACTTTTACGCCCCCTAGCGGAAAAACTATGCGTAATTTGAAAAAGAAGCTATTGTTGCCGCGACAATTATTCTAATTTCGGGCACATTGCTTTCGGTATAGAAAGTCTCAAATTTGGTATTCAAATATAAAATTAATTGTTTTTAATTATGTTAATTAATTAACATAATTAATTACGTGACTGCTTAATTAGAGAAATTTTTAATTAGGCGCACGAACTATCATCCCAACCCAGGCGCATAGGGAGTCGCGGGGTTCGTTTCTTCTCTTTTCTCCATTTTTCCCTTCCACGGGGGAAAGGAGATCTAAGTTGCAAGCGCCAGGCCAGGTGCAAAATTTCGGAAACTAGGCGAATGGCATTTTCTTCCATTCCCGGCATGTGAGAAGCAACAGCATTGCGAATTGCACAATGCTTCCGAAACAACAATGGCGTTGCGGTGGCTACACGACGAAAATTTAAGAAAGAAATCTTAAAGCGGTAAGAAGCTAAGGCTAGGCAATAAATGTCACCCAAGAGCGTTGTCGGAGAACATATTTCAGTCGGGCATACGTCACTTCGAGCAGTTTTCAAGTTTTAAAAAGGGTTTGCTCGGAGTCTACTATAATAGAACCCAACAACGGGGTGACAGTTACTGCCAAATAAATTTTTAAAGGGCTTAGCTCCGCAGATGGTCAGCAGGCCAGGGAACATCTGTCCCAATGTAGCCACTGGTCAGTCGCCACTGGACAAGCGGTCCACTTTCGTACGAGGAGAGGAAATCCAGAACCAATGGTGGTGCGAGGGACGTTTTCTCGAGGTCAGGACACGCATAGCCGCAGGGCGAGAAGGGAAAGGGAAAACTAGAATATAAGCAGAAACTTAAAATTTCACAAGACAGGGAAAAAGGACGAAAAAGAACGAAAAAAAAAGTGAAAGAGGAGAGAAAAATATAGGAGCGAAAAACGGACAGAGAGAGAGAGAGAGAGAGAGAGAGAGAGACGGGAGGGAGAGAGAGAGAGAGAGAGACTATGCGGAGTGCCAGAAGTCCGTCGACTTGAAATCAAGAACTGTAGAACAGTAAAGTTCCGAGAAACCATCGGCTGTGTTTTATCCACGGAGGATACCAGCCACGAAAATCACCCACGGACACCAGACCACCAGCGTCTTCCTCAACCACCGGATCGATGAGCCCGACAGAAGTCTATATAGGGTAAGACATCATCCTAATATTTCAATCCCTTGCATGCTGAGTATTCAGTTAAGTTTTAGAAATGACCCCTTATTGCTCACCCCGTACTGGTTGGATTGTTAGGGATATTGGTAGTTTTTACATTTTCTCAAGTAAACCATAACTTCCTTTCGTAGAGATGTGTTATAATTTAAACCGGTCCCACCATTTAAATTGTTCTAAGATTAAGCCTTATACAGCAAATAAATTTTATATTTGTTTTCTTAAATCAACGTGTTTTTCTTCACGCTGCTCTGCTAATGGGTACGAGTGTCTGTGTATTAGTTTAAAATAAGCCATAGTTTTCTTCCTTTACAGATACCCCTATTCAAGCACATAACCGAATTGTTAGTTCTTTTTTTAAATTTAATTTCTTTTGCGGCATATGAGTTCTTGCGACAACCTCGTACGAGCTCATATGAAACACAACGCTTTTAAGTCCCAACGATGAGACTGGGTCGCCTATACTAGGAAACCCAATGTCATTGTTGCCAATCTAGATGATCGGAATTCATTAACAAAATCTATGCCCATCAAGTTCCCACCGGGACTTGGCGTGGTGACACTATATCTGAAATACTCTTCGGCATAAATGGAATCGAAAGATAAAATATTTTTTTCAATCGGATGTTTAGAAGCAAATATATGAATAAAACGTAATTTTGAATTCGACATCATCTGCATTTACGCCCTCTAGCGGCGAAATTGTACGTTGTAAAAAAAAAAAAAGAACGAAATGAAGGATCATCATTCGCATATTTCAAGCTTCCGAATGCAAAAAGAATTTTTCAAATCGGACTAATAGTTGCAGAGATACCGTGGGTACAGACGGACGGATGGACGGATAGGCTGACGGACGGACGAACCGATAACATAAGCACGATCTTTTTTTACAAAAAACGTGCTAAAAAAAAGAGAGAGAGTAAGAGAGAATAATGGCCACTCATTCTTCTAGAATTTGGGGAAACAACCATTTCACTCTATTCTGTTTTTGTAGATACGACTTTACCATATACAAATAAGTTAGGAGGTTTGCTCCAGTGAGTAACAAAGGATTTTAATAGGTATTTTTATCGATCGAAAGGCCAAAAATTGCAATTAAGCATGCCACGTGGACGTTTTCTTTCTGATGCTTGGATATTACAACCCTTAAATATTTGTGCAAACTCCATGCGCTGCCTATAATTGATACCGAGCATACTTAATGGGAAGCAATTCATTTCTGTTGGCCCGACGAGTCTGTGTAAACAAAACCATATCGCTGATGAAGAATATAAACACACCAATAATGAAGTGATGTCACGTGTTAAACCAGAAACGTACTATGCTGTATAAAGCAGGAATTCGGAACCCCCATGTTGAGGAACATAAATATCAAGAGAACGTGGGTGTACATATTAATGGCAGACCTGCAAAAAAATGAAGAGTTAATATCCGGCAATGTTTTTTTTTCTGTATGCAGTCTCCAAGGCGACGCGCGTGTGGGAATCGGAAGTCAGAACGAATTGGTATCAGACTTTTAAGAATTTTTTATTCGTTCAGAACCTTTTGGATGATGTGGACGAAAATGAGGACCATCCAGAAATAGAACAGAGGAAGTCTTGCGAGGGAATGGGGATGGACAGTAACAGAGACTTGATGCCGTTTTTCGTGGGTTTTTTTTCTGTGCCCACCTCCTCTATCGTTTTTGCAGCAGTCTTAATCATCTGCGAAACGTTGCGATTTCAGAAATTTGCCCGTAGGAGGAAAAAAAAAAAAAACGTCAGAAAGAAAACAGAAATAATAATAATAACAATAATAAAATTTTCTGTGATGATATAATCGATACTGAACATCAAGAGAGGAAAATCGCTTAAAACTTCACTTTCGTAAAATAAAACCTATATAATAGGCTACTTGTATCCCTAAAGCTCTGACGTCATTCAGTACTTGCAGCGCCGTCTGCTTTTATCTGGTGGCCGAAACCGGAACTAAGCTCATCGCTACGCACGATGCATAAAATCAAGGAGAAATACCGGAAAATAATAAGGCAAACGACTTCATCTGTGGCAACACGCACGTGCTCGAACAACTGTTTGCGATGTTTGTTCTGTTACGAAGGTTTTATGTCGTGTTTTATTTAATTTCCTTCGCATTGCCGAGAGTAATTTCTTAACAAGTTAGTAAAATCAGGCAATGCATTGAATATTATACGCTTTCCAACATACCAGAAATCATTATTACTCAAGTTATGAGGATAATGGCTGCGGAATAAAGCTCGGTCCTGTGCCCTGACCTTTGATCCCATTTCGATTATATTTAACAGAACCGGTTCAGTATACATAAGAAATAAGATGATAAAGTTTTGTCGCAATGGAAACATTTTTACTAAGTTATGATGCATAAGGGCTATGGAATAGATTCCGCTCCTGTGTCCTAACCTTTGACCCCCATTTCGCCCATTTTCAATAGGATTCGTCCCCAGGCAGGCCCCTACAACATACTAACATTTCATCCAAATCGAAGAATTTTTACGTAAGTTATGACGCATAATGGCGACGGAAGTGATTCCGCTCCTATGTCCTGACCTTTGACCCCATTTCGCCCATTTTCAATACGGTTTGTCCCCAAGTGGTAGGGGACAATAGGGTTTGTCCCCTACCACATACTAAAATTTAATCGAAATCGAACCTTTTTTACGTTAGTTATGACGCATAAGAGCAGTGGAATGGATCCCGCTCCTATGTCCTAACCTTTGGCCCCATTTCGTTCACTTTCAATAGGGTTACTTCCCAGGTGATCCCCTTCCACATACTAAAAGTTCATCGAAATCGAACGTTTTTTACGCGAGTTATAGTGCGGACGAACATACGCACACAACGCGTGACGTAATGAGGCAGATGGGAATCGCGACCATCTGCTCGCAAGAGTGTGACGTCATAAAACTTTAATAGGATCCGCACACAATGCGTGACGTAATGAGACAGATGGCGTGACCGCGTGCCAACATCTCAAGCGCAAGTTGTGACGTCATAAGATCGTCCCCAGGTGGTCCCCTACCACATAATAAAATTTCATCAAAATCGAACCACTTTTACGCGAGTTATCGTGCCGACAGACGGACAGATGGACAGACGGACGGACAAAGTTGGAGCATATACGCTTCTTCAACCTACGGTTGGAAAGCGTAATAAACGAATAACGCCCTGACGTGATTTGGTACTTGCAGCGACATCTGCTTTTATCCGGTGGCCGAAATCGGAACTAAGATCACTGCTATCTCACGATACGTAAAATCAAGGAGAAATATCGGAAAATAAAATAAAGTTAGTAAAACAAACGGCTTCATCTGTGGCAACATGCACGTGCTCGAACAACGTTCTGCGACGTTTGTTCTGTTACGTAGGTGTTATGTCGCGTTTTATTTCATTTTCTTCACTTTGCAGAGCAATTTCATAAAAAAATTGAGTCAGAGCTTTTTCACCCGTGCATGGCACGGGCTATGAGCTAGAGAATTTATTAACAAACTTGATGATGACCAAACTCTAAATGTTTATGAGTAGAGTAAAACAGAATGTTCCAAAACTGCGTACTTTTGAAAGAATTTACAACGCAATACACCAGTTGCCTTAAAAACAAGTTTTTAGACACTAAATTATGAGGAACACAGCACGTGACGTCATCGAGAAGTTAAAGTGAAGTGGCAACAGCTCCTGCAAGTTCCTGAAGGACAAACATAGCTGGTTGCCCTGCAGTTAGTTTGTATAGTGCGATTATTAGCGGTCTGTGTTTATGATAATGTGAAGCCAAAATGCCTAGATTTTGTGGCTTTATTAATTGCTGCAGTAGAGGAAATCGAGACCGGAAGGCCTTTTTTATGCTGCCAGCTGCTGAAAAGTTAAGGCAGTACCGAAAAGATTTGCTTATCGGCCAAGCGAAGGGAGATTGCTTCCATGAGCTTAAAATAACACTATTGTAAAGTTATATTCTTCAAAGGCATTGAACCTTTTAAAGGTTAGTTTTATCCAGAAATCAGTGATTTTGGTAAAGCAGAAAACATATCTTTTACTTGCTCAAATGCTGTTCGCGTGAGGTGCTTGCACTTATTGGGCCAGGCGTTTCACTCGTTGATTTCAAGTTTTCAATTTTATTTTAAAAGGTGTTGGCTATTTTTTTGCGTAGGTTTTATTGCTACTGGTTATTTTTATGTAGAACACCTTTCAGAGTTTGTCTCTTAGGCAAAAATGTTCTTAAATCAACGCTTCGGTACCCAATCGGCACTTCTATACACGTGGTTTTTCACCATCAGGGACTTTTATTCAGAAAGTTCCTGATTGAGCTAGGGGCTATTAAAACTTTTTATAAAGCTACAAGTTAATTTGTTAGCCATCCTGACTTTTAGTCGAATCAAATGTCTTCGGCTGTTCTGGATTTTTTAGGAGAGCTTGACCCATATTTTTGCGAATTTTCGGTTTTCACTTTTAAAATTATTTGGCTCTCAGTGTTGGGAGATTTTTATTATTTTACTTTACTATTTTGTTCTATATATTTCCTCCCCAAACCACCGTTGATTTTATTTTTAGTATACCTGGATTTTTAACTGGAGCTGAAGTATACACTTTTGCGGAAAAATGCAAATTATGGATAAAATTATTTCCAAATAAAATTGTTTTTGATGCGCTAGGCCTGTTTACATACCGGGATTACACTGCTAAATTTATTTACGGATAAATACATTAGGGCACAAATCCAAGACAAAATTACTGTATTTTTCACCACAATTTTGCGTGAAAAACTACATTTTTCTCTCAATTTTTCTAAGTCTTGAAAATCGCTTCCCAGAGCATAGAAAAGGACTTTTTATTCAAGAGTTACTAATTGCTCACTAATCACTGATCTCACTAAATTACCACGTAAAAGAATATCCCTGATGAGAAATTGTTATATGCTTTGAGAATTTTATATGATTCTAATGCCTCTAACTGTTGTATGGTAATGGCGCTTCGGCCAAAGACGAAGTAATAGAAAATATTTACAATTTGCACTTCTCGTAAACTTT
This sequence comes from Macrothele yani, assembly GCA_039090855.1. Taxonomy (NCBI): domain Eukaryota; kingdom Metazoa; phylum Arthropoda; class Arachnida; order Araneae; family Macrothelidae; genus Macrothele; species Macrothele yani. The sequence goes on along the minus strand of CM077024.1, from coordinate 34,331,685 downwards.
TCGCGTCACCTTCGAAGATACTTACATTCAGCACATAAGGATCTTTCCCGTCAATCTCATTAATTTTTTCCAAATACCGCATTTTGTACTCGAAAGTTAAACTTTCAAAGTAAGACACCATCATTTCAACGGGGACTGGTTGTCCTTCACTTACGTTACTAAGGCTCGTTGCCATGATGAAAGTAATGTGTCTGCTACATCCTCACACTCAAAAAAAAAAAAAAAAGAATGCTGCCATCAACTACTGAGGTATTCCTGTAGTAACGTACTCTTTTGGAATCTTTGAATAGATCAATGTTGATCTGCAGGAACTATGACGTATACTCTAAATGAACTTTCATTTTTAGGTGTCTTTCTCTATGTAAATTTTGAGTTTGTTCTCTTTTAGCGTTTCAATGTTAACGTTATATTTTCTCACTCACTGAATGTTATCTGGTAACTATCTTGAGATCAAGGGTGAATGACGTATACCTGATTGACAAGCAAGATCGCTGCATGTATAATGCGTTAAGCTGTGTGTGGTGCATTAGAGGTACACTGTTAAAAACTTTAACATCGAAAACTGGTGCTACACTGGTGTGCAAAAATTAAGGATGGACAGCACAAATTAACATAACAGCGGAACGATCAGGCAGAACGGACCGAAAGACCACTCAGGAGATAGGCTAGGGTACGGTAGGGTAGGGCATGTGCATATATGCACCATGACGTAGGGGGTCGGAAGGGTATAAAGCACACGGGCGGTGTACGCTCAGCAATTCAGTGAAAGCTATTGCACGGTGTACATCGGTTTCAACGACGTCGAGTTGCTGCCACCGTGTGATATGGTCAACAAGCAATCCAGTAGAGGACATCTGGATAACTTTGCCCGAGGTCGCGTCAATTGGGAAGTTGGAAGAAGGTCAAAGTGTGACTAGTGTGGCCGAGGAATTCGGGATCGCTCACAGCATCGTTTCACGACCTTGGAGAGCATTTCAAACGACTGGAACAGATGTCTGAGAGTTTAGCAGTGGTCGTCCACAAGCAACCACGGCGGCGGACGACCAGTATATTGTCCCACAGGCGAGAAGAGACAGACGGCAGACAGCGGGAGAAATGGCAAGGCACATGCAACATACAACTGGACGTCCGTTATCGTGTTTTACCGTGGCCAGGAGGCTGCACAAAGGTGGTCTATCTGCACGACGACCAGTACGGTGTGCGCTTTTAACGCCTGCTCATCGGAGACGGCGGTTTCTGTGGTGCCAGGAACACAAGAACTGGACACATCAGCAATGGGGTCGAGTTCTCTTTACGGATGAGAGCCGATTTAGTCCGACGAGTGATTCTGGACGTATACACATCTGGATAGAGCAGGGAACACGCAATCACACCTCCAACATCATCGAAAGGGACCGGTTTGGAGGTGGCGGAGTTCTCGTTTGGGGCGGTATCATGCTTGGTAGCCGTACTGACCTCCACATCTTCCAAGGAAGTTCAGTCACTGGTGTCCGCTATTGTACCGAGGTTCTGCTGCCTCACGTGCGTCTGTTTAGAAGTGCTGTGGATCCTGAGTTCCTCTTCATTGACGACAACGCTACAACTCATCCTACAGTGACTGTCGCAGAGCTATTGGAGAGTGAAGATATTCAACGCATGGATTATCCCGCAAGGTCTCCGGACCTAAATCCAATCGAACACGTGTGGGGCCTTCTCAGGAGACTCTTGGCAGCATGTCACCAGCCACCAGCAACGATTCCGCAGCTGCGATTGGCGCTACAAGAGGAATGGGCCGCGATACCTCAACAGCTCCTTGACAACCTCGTCCTCGGCATGGACAGACGTTGTAAATCCTGCAACGCAGTCAGGGGTAATCATCTTCCCTACTAAAGACTGAATTTTTCTTAACAGCCGCCTGTGACATGAACGTTTCTGTCTTCTGTCCAGTTGTGCTCGAAGCTACCTATTCAATAAAGTGCCTTTGTATCCTTTGGATTCCTTGTTTGGACGGTTATGCTCACTTGTCCGATATTCTTGCATCTTGGGAATCTTATGGTATGATTTGAGGCGATGTGGAGCACTTCTGCACGGCGTTTTATTAGAAAAACCGTCTCGTCCTTAATTTTTGCACGTCAGTGTACATCAGCTGCACCGCTTTTTCAGAAAAGATACACTACTGTGAGGTGCGAACAAAACCCAACAACATGGTGCAACGTAGCCCCACGTAATGGTATAAGGTTGTACCATATTATGGTGGAACGTTGCTCCATATTGTTGGGTTTTTTTGCAACCCAGAATAGTGCATCTTTTCTCAAAAAGTAGTGCAGCTGGTGTAGCACCACTTTTTGGCGCAACCTACCATAAAATCCTTTAACAGTATAGTCGTGGAGGCTGCCTTAATATATAAGCGGTAGTCGTGGAAGCTGTCTTAATCTGTAAGTTGTAGTCGTGGAAGCTGTCCTAATCTGTAAGCGGTAGCCGTGGAAGCTGTCTTAATCTGTAGGCGGCAGTCGTGGAAGCTGTCTTAATCTGTAAGCGGTATTTTTCATGCAGATAGCATTTGCCGATCCGTGGTAAGTTGTCTTAATTTGTAAGCGGCAGTCGTGGAAGCTGTTTTAATCTGTAAGCGGTAGTCGTGGAAGCTGTCTTAATCTAAGCGGTAGTCGCGGAAGCTGTCTTAATCTGTAAGCGGTATTTTTCATGCAGATAGCATTTGCCGATCTGTGGTAAGTTGTCTTAATTTGTAAGCGGTAGTCGTGGAAGCTGTTTTAATCTGTAAGAGGTAGTCGTGGAAGCTGTCTTAACCTGTAAGCGGTAGTCGTGGAAGCTGTCTTAATCTGTAAGCGGTATTTTTCATGCAGATAGCATTTGCCGATCTGTGGTAAGTTGTCTTAATTTGTAAGCGGCAGTCGTGGAAGCTGTTTTAATCTGTAAGCGGTAGTCGTGGAAGCTGTCTTAATCTAAGCGGTAGTCGCGGAAGCTGTCTTAATCTGTAAGCGGTATTTTTCATGCAGATAGCATTTGCCGATCTGTGGTAAGTTGTCTTAATTTGTAAGCGGTAGTCGTGGAAGCTGTTTTAATCTGTAAGAGGTAGTCGTGGAAGCTGTCTTAACCTGTAAGCGGTAGTCGTGGAAGCCGTCTTAATCTGTAAGCGGTAGCCGCGGAAGCTGTCTTAATCTGTAAGCGGTATTTTTCATGCAGAGAGCTTTTGTCGATCTGTGGTATATGCATGTATGTTGTGTTAGTCTCGTCAAACTACTATTGTGTTTGCTAACTTTCATTAATCCGAGTAAATTATGATAGTGCTGTGACGAATCAGCCCTTCATGAGTATTGGAACATCCGAGTGAAGTACTTTGAGATATTGACGAAATAAAAAAGTGTAAGTAAATCTTTCTTGAACTTTATTGGAATGACAAGTGAACGAATAAGAATAACGAACTTTACGGAACTTCAAGTGAAGAATAACGAACTTTACGCACTGTTTCCAAACGAACATGACTAGACTTTTAACCAAAGATATATGCCATCATCCAAATTTATGAGTTGAAAGATTGTATTTGAAAAGAAAAGAAGGTGGAAAGGGGGCTAATCAAAATTTTAGATATCTGTAGAAAACAAGAGAAGCAACTTACACAATACATCCCAGGGTAAAAACACGCCATCACTACGGAGGTGGTTCAAACAGACAAAGGCTTTACTCCGCTGAACTTGAACACTGCTTAGGTCCGTCTTCAATCAGAAAACAATTCAGATTTAGTGAAAGTTGAAAAAGCAAAGTTTTATACAGTATACACAGTTTGTCCGGAAAGTAATAAGACCACTTTTCCTGAGCCAATCAGAAGGGCCGGAGGGTGGAGTCTCCGGGCATGACTGGTGGCGTGATATGTTAGGTAAACGATCGATGTCTCGTCAGTTGGCTCTGAGCTTTCACAGAGTGAGGATCGCTTGCGAAGTACACAGCTGTGTGAGCGTCGCGTAACTGTCAAAATGCAGAAGAGTGTCGAACAGCGATACGCAGGAAAGTTTTGTGTTAAACTTGAAATATCCGCGACCGAGACGCTTGCTATGATACAGAAAGCCTACGGGAAGGATGCTTTATCGAAAGCACAAGTGTTTCGGCGGCACAAAATGTTCACAGAGGGAAGAGAGAGCGTCGAGGATGAGCCACGCCCAGGGCGCCCTTCAAAATCTCACACTTCGGACAATGGGGAAAAGGTGAAAGCAGGTTTGGACTCTGACCTACGTCTGAGTGTTAGATTAGTAGCAGAGCACGTGGGACTCGCGAAATCCATTGTGCATGAAATCATCACGCAAGAATTGCAGATGCGGAAAGTTTGCGCCAAATTGGCTCCTAAGGCTTTGACCGATGAACAGAGGAACAACCGAGTGTCGATTTCTCGTGATCTTGTGGACCGTGTGAGGAGTGAACCTGGTTTTTTGGAGAAAGTGATAACAGATAATGAAACGTGGATCTTTGAATACAATGCGGAGACGAAAAGACAGAGCACAGAGTGGCACACTCCCAAGTCTCCTCGACCAAAGAAGGCTCGAATGTGCAAATTGAAGATGAAATCGATGCTCATTGTCCTCTTTGACTGTAAACGTGTTGTCCGTAAGGAGTTCGCACCACCCGGACAAACGGTCAACGCTGCATTTTACGTGGAAGTGCTTCAACGGCTGAAGAACAGAGTTCCGCGCGTCCGCCCGGAGATCACCAACACTTGGGTTATTCACCACGATAATGCGCCGAGCCATGCGTCGCGGAGAGAGAGAATTTCTGGCGAAATACAACGTGGCAACGCTGCCCCAACCTCCCTACAGCCCGGACTTGGCCCCGGCTGACTTCTTTGTTTCTCCTGCTCAAATTCAGCCTGAAAGGACACCATTTTGGGACTGTTACAAACGTGCAAATTGCCGCGACGAGTGCTTTGAAAGCGATCCCTGTTCCAGACTTCTAGTCAAGCCACGCGGCGTGGCAGAACCACTGGCAGCAGTGAATTGATGTTCAAGGATGTTATTTCGAGGAATTTTAATGCTATGTAAGTATAACTTTAAATAAACGTCTGTTATTGAATGAGTCTCATTACTTTCCGGGCAGACCTTGTATATCCAAACTCTCTAGATCTGGAAAACATTGACAAAAATTCGTAACTACAATAGTTCAGAAAAGGTCATCCAAAAACTGGGATTCAAGACAGCGTTATCGCAACCCAGAACTATGGGGAACACATAGTGAAAGTTGCAGATGATGACATCTGTAGAATGTGTGGAGATGTCAATGAAACTATAGAATATATTTTAGCAGGCTGCTCTTGCCTTGTATCAAAACAATACCTTAAGAGACATGGCCAAGCACGTAGCTATGTAAGATCCTTCATCAACAGCTTGGCGTTCAATACAGCCTACTCCAAGTTTATGCTACACTTATTACAAGTACGAACCAAAATCTATTCCAGAAAATCAAAATTACATCATGTACAAATCTATCACTACAGATAAGACCATCAACCACAATTGACCTGATATTGTAGCTGTAGGCAAAAAGCTGAGAAACACAAAACTAATAGATGTAGCAGTTCGTCTTACAGAAAACATCCAAAGAACAGTGCTCGAGAAAATCTCGAAATACGGCAACCTGCAAATGGAAATCAAAAGGATAGGAAAACAGAGCATAGCGCAGGCCGTACCAGATGTCATTTCGACAATCGCAGTGATACCTAGTAATTTTCTAAAAACCTCTCGAGGATACAGGATTGCTACAGAGACTGCTCCACCTGATCCAAAAGGCTCTAACCCAGAGATCACAGGTTTTAGCAATGGTAAACTTTAATAGCCATTTTGGATATATTATAAGTCAAAATCATTTCCCCCTTCAGTTAATGCTTCAGGGAAACATGTAGGCGGTCCTCTTTTCACAAGTCCCATATCAGAGACGTTAATGAGGCCTACTTCCTCTTCTTGCTTTCGAACTGTATTATCAGCCATTCTCCATACAACCGACTGTCGAGTTTCAATTTTAGGGCGCAGTAGCATGAATAAGCAACGATCTTTTCTTCATAGGGAGAGTGTCAAGCCCAGGGGCGTACTGATTGCCCCGAAACCCCCGCAGTGCGGGGGGGGGCGCTCTTCATGGTTAAAATGACCTTTACGCTATAATGAATGGCGTAAAGGGCCATTTTCCGCCACCGGAAAATGGCTTTTACGCTATAATGCCATAAAATAGGTGGGTCACTCTGGGTCTGTAGATTGCACTACACATCCGGAGCAAGCAAGGAGGATTAGAAACAGTACTGTCAAGGTTCTTTAACGTACAATGTGGTGCCCATATGTAGAGGTCTGCATGGGCCGAGTCATGTTTTTTTTAGTTTAGAGAACAAAGTAAAGGGCCGGGCTTTTTTTCCAGACACTTACGTCCGGACTGAGCAGGGCAGGGCAGGACCAGGTCTACCCAGTCTTTCTATCGCAATGGTAAAGGAAGAAAAAAGTCGTGTTTCCCGATTTTTTGGTTTGTTTAACTGTTCTGCTGGCTTTACTTACTTCCATGACATAGCCCAGGGCGTAATCACAAAGGCGAGGAGAGGCACTCACAGTGTTTTAGCATTTGTAAGTAGTAAGATGGTAAAATCACTTTGGGTGTTGTTGACAGCAAAAAGATTTGACCCTGAGCGAGTGTGTGTGTGTGTGTGTGTAGTGTGGAGTGTGGGACGGAGGATGTCTGCATTAGGGTGTGTGTGTGTGTGTTTGTATGAGAGAGTGAGATGACATTGATTGTTTCTGCTATCCATCCCTAATCCCTATAGGGATTGACTTTTATAGTGTTGCCTCTTGCTAGTTCAGAGAAAGGGAGAATTTGAACGGGCTGTGTCTTTTTTCTCTTCTCTCTTCAAAGGCTATATTCTTCGATAATTGTCAAAGTTTAGTTAATACTTTTAGGCTTACATTCAACTAAATATTCTCAGTAATATTTCATTTCATTATTTAATTTTCACAATTCAATAAAATACAATAGAAGAACACAATAATACCAAATGGCATATCACGGGCCGGACCGGGCTGGGTTAAATGCACGGGCACTTAATTTGGTGATATTTGGTGAGCCCGGTCCAGAAGGAACCGGGCTCACCAAATAAGGCCCGTGTAGACTTCTACTCGTAAGACCCCTGAAAAGCTTCCCCTTCGGAAGTGCAAAGGAGGAGGTCTAATCACGTCAGCTGTCTTACAAACTATCTGGTTTGGTGCATCTGAGGTCAAAGCAGTCGCAAATGTCATTTGGTTATTGTTCAAAGAGCTGTGTTTCCTTCAACTTCTTTAATAACTTTTGTACATATGTACTAAGTAGAGTAGCTAAGTTTGTTTGCAAATAGGTTATTCTTTCGAGATACCTTCAAGTTCCTGCGCTGTTGCAGATTGCAAGAATAACAACAAAAATACCAAATGATCTCCGATTACATACCATATATTTCCGAAAGTAATTGAGCTCTGAAAGTTACGGAAATCACGCTGTAAATAAGGTGATGATTTTTTTTATCCAGAATGCTACTACTTGCTCCAAACATTTTGCGGAAGATGGCTATGAAAGTAAATGGACGATGTCATCGCTCTGTCCACGTTATTTTATAAACAACGGATAGCGACTGAAAAATTGTGTTCCAACACCGCTGGGATCGAACCCCAGATTCGATAACTAGTCGAGTGCGATCGCATTTACGCTACGGTGACAACAATTCTCAGCGCCATGCGTGGTTTATCAGTCAGCATCTGACCAGAAGAATCCGTATTGATGGTCTCAGCAACTGAGATGTCGTCATCTGGTGGCATTTAAAGCAACAGCTATTTAATTGTAGCTGATAAATTCAAAGGGCGATGGAAATGGTTAATATATATCAAATACGTGGAGATAAATGTAAATGGACGATGTCATTGCTCTGTCCACGATATTTTATAAACAACGCATAGCGACTGAAAAATTGTTGTCCGACACTGCTGGGATCGAACCCCAGATTCGATAACTAGTCGAGTGCGTTCGCATTTACGCTGTCGGAACACAATTTTACAGTCGCTATGCGTTGTTTATAAAATAACGTGGACAGAGCGATGACATCATCCATTTATCTCCACGTATTTGATATATTCTGACTATGAAAGTGATGTGCAAAATGAACTACTGGGGTTGCCGCAGAAAAAAGCACTGAGCCGATGTTCCTCCAAATCCATGGCGAACATGAAATTAAGAAAATGAAAAATATTACGAAAAACATATCAGAGACAACAGGAAAAAATTACCTAAAAAATTCGGCCGAGGCGTTAAACTTTTTATCGAAACACATACTATGATTCGAATGAGGAACAACAATTCGAAGTCGGAAGAGAAACAGAATGGAAAACGCCAGCTTCTGAAGATAATTGCATGAAGAAAGTAATTTTTCTTTTTTTTTTCAGTTATGTTATTTCTCACATTTGGCGCACGGAGCACTTCTTTATGTGGGTGGCCCGAAATATTGAAGAAGTAAATAGAAATGCACCGGAGAAAACATTTTCCGAAATACTGAGAAGTGATAAATAAGATCTCTGCCTTATATATTTTTTTTTATTTAGGAATTTAACGACCACCGTGAGCAACTCAATGGGCTAAAAGCAGTCGCCCGTCACTAATTTAGGGCCACTGGTTCCAGAGAAGAGAGAGAGAGAGAGAGAGAGAGAGAGAGAGAGAGAGAGAGAGAGCCAGCGGCGTACGACACACCCAACATCCGCGTCTCACCGGGATTCGAACCCGGACCCCATCTCGTATGAATGATCAGAAGCCATCACTTAGACGACTGTTGCCACCGGGGCGGAACCCTTGTGTTCGTTGGGTTCTCTTGTAAGACGCAACCATCTTGTAAGGCAGGTGACGTCAGAAGGAATGCTCTGCAGCAAAGTTCATCCCGTAAGAGCAACTCGATATAAGAGCGATGAAATAGACAGAATACATAGAACTGTAAGAAATCGTATAATATCAGCAACAACAAAAATCACCTAGTAAGACAATGAGGCACACAGGTTTCATCTCATAGACCCAGGCTTTGCATATTGGTTAAAGAATTTGTTACGTAAATACACTGCTGGCCACCCAAAATGCAACACCGAGAAGGAAGCCTCCGATTGGCCTGAAATTCGCAGCATGCGTCACCCGCGAGAGGACATGCAAACGATTAGCACTGCAGGGCATATGCAAATCATGTGCGCCCGGCACGCAACCGAGAAACACTATAAGAAGGGTGCACAGAAGGCGGGGTATAAGTGGTGGAAGTGTGTTGTGCTGCCGGGCCTGTGCGTGGGAAGCTTACTGATGCATCTGCGCAGAATACGGCAGTCATTCCAGCACGTTTCGGAGTTCGACAGAGGACGAATAGTGACTTATCGCGACAGCGGTTTATCGTACCGAGACATCGGCGTCCGTGTGCGACGACATCCAGCCTCAGTTAATAGAGTATGGATTCGGTGGGTGCAGGAGGGACAGACGGACCGACGTGAGCGATTGCTGCAGCCGCGGCACACCACCGAACGAGAGGACTGGCATCTTGTGCGGCTGGCATTGACGGCTCGCACCGCCACATCACGAACGTTAGCGCAGGAATTAGGGTGTGTTGCGCAACAACCTGTGTCAGCACGTGCCGTTCGACGTCGTCTGCAGGAGCGGGAACGTGTCGCACGGCGCCCATTGCTCCGATTACCACTAACGTTACACCACCGGCGAGTGCGGCGGCAGTGGGCCGTTGAACGCCACACCTGGACTACAGAATGGCACGACATTGTCTTCTCCGATTAATCCCGCTTCTATCTGCAACACCACGATGGTCGGATCCGCGTGTAGCGGCACCGCGGCCAGAGAATGTATGACGCATGCAGTATGCACCGCCATACCGGTCCGTCGCCTGGCGTTATGGTTTGGGGCGCAATTGGATATGACACCCGTACCCCTCTGGTACGCATCGCCTGTACACTCAACAACCACCGCTTCATCTGCGACGTTTTAGGATCCTGTAGTCCCCCTTAACTGCAGGACCTGCCAGCGGCCACGTTTCAACAGGACAATGCGTGCCCGCACGTGGCATGCATCGTGCAACAATTCTTCACAGCCCACCAGGTGTCACTGCTGCAGTGGCCCGCCTGTTCTCCCGATATGTCGCCAATCGAACACGTCTGGTCGCTGATCGACAACCCAGTGGATGGGCAAGCACCACCCGCGGCTACGCCTGATGAACTGTGACAACGTGTGGAAGCAGCCTGGACCGACATACCTCAAGCCCACATCCAAAGCCTTTTTCGTTCGATGCCGCGGCGTGTAGCGGCCGTTATTGCCAGCCATGGGGGCACACGAACTATTGATGTCTGCGTGTTCCGCAAGTCGCACGGACCTGTAAGCTCAATCGTTTCATCTTTGTATTTGTTGTTATGTGTCCAGTAAATCTGGCTTTGCTATCTCGTGTCCTTCTTGGTGTTGCAGTTTGGATGGCCTGCAGTGTATATAATATTAATATCAATGAAGTTCCCGACCCCATTATCGCATATAGTATCAAGCTGCAAGGAGAGTGTGAAAAAGAAAAGGCGGGTTGTGTACGCTATACCGTTGGTATATCCTGACAACACTGAAAAGATATATATCGGAATAACAAAGCGATCCTTGGACAGTCGATGTAAAGAGCACGTGCGAAGTGTCAACCAGGACATGCAGAATACAGGCGTCGCAAGAGAAGTCATGCATTTATCGGCCGCTCCAGTATGGAATAATATTAGAAGAACTGCCCCTTACACGAACTTTAAAGAGACTGCCATCAGGGAAACTGTCGAAATTCTCTCCAGCAAAGTAGCATGCATGACATGATCTCTACTGAACTCTTCATGGTTTGGCATGCGTTATTAAAAGACGGGAACGCGTCGTGGGGCACCGTGTAATTACGTGCTAAAAATGTCATTAAATATGCTCGTGACGTCACCACGTTATTTTCAAAAATCACCTTTGTTCCTTATGTGTTCCGATTCCCTGCATTTTTATGTCTACCATTGTCTTGAAAAAGCCTTCCAGTGGAGTGCGAAAGCTTGCCGAATCTCTGTGATTATTACACCATAAAAATAAACGGATTTAATACACTATATGCGTTTCTTGAGTATTCATATTGTAGTGTATTAAAAATAACGGTATGTTTGGTATTAGAAAAATGTTGTACTCAGTTATTCTGAATTTTTATTTAAATTCTAAGAATGATGAACTTTTGGAATTGAAAAGTTTAAGGAAGGGGAGACAAACAAAAGCGAAAAGTTGAAGGGAGACAACTCTGTCAACATACGATTCTACCTCCATGGTTTCTGGCAAATAATACGGATATTATTGAATTTAGCTAATTAAGAGGGAAACCGCGTCAATTGTTCAAGAAAGAAATGAAACAGTTGACTGCCTGACACAGTGGCGCGGTTTCTTCATGGGGGTGGCCCAAAATATTGAAGATGCAAATAAAAATATTCCACAGAAAACATCTCTCAGAATGTTGGGAAACTATAAAAATATCTCCACCATATAAAAGTTCGTTTCCAATTATTCGTAAAATACATGGTTAGAAACATGTACAAATATATTCCAAAACAAGCAGAAAAAACAGTAAAGAACGAAGGACCAAGTGATACCTCATGGGGAGGGCCTGGGCCCCTGGGCCAACCCTACTGAGTGCTGTTCTGGCTTAATATCTGTAAAGATGAGCAGAATATCTGAATGTTTGTACATACCAGAGCATGCGTTTGCTTTATCCCTTAACGACGTGATGTCATGCATTGCAGGGGAAATGCGAACCACATCCTGAAAGAAGAGATAGACAAGCAAAGTAACTTTTTCTCTTGTCGTTCCAAGGACAGGAAGACAACTGTTAGTCGGTATGACCGATGTTATGCCTCTTTGGCAGCTCTTTGTTATGTGGTCTGTAATACGTAAATTATGCCTCTTTGGCAGCTGTGGTCTGCATGACCGATGTTATGCCCCTTTGGCAGCTCTTTGTTATGTGGTCTCTATGATCGAAGTTATGCCTCTTTGGCATAACTTCTGTATGACCGAAGTTATGCCTCTTTGGCATGACTTCTGTATTACCGAAGTTATGCCTCTTTGTACGACCGAAGTTATGCCTCTTTGTATGACCGAAGTTATGCCTCTTTGTAAGACCGAAGTGTGCCTCTTTGTATGACCAAAGTTATGCCTCTTTGTATGACCGAAGTGATGCCTCTTTGACATAACTTCTGTATGACCGAAGTTATGCCTCTTTGTATGACCGAAGTTATGCCTCTACGACATCTCTTTGTTACTAACAAAGAGTTATGCCTCTTTGACAGCTCTTTGTTACTACCAAAGTGTTATGCCTCTTTGACAGCTCTTTGTTACCACCAAAGAGTTAGGCCTCTTTGGCATAACTTCTGTATGACTCAAGTTATGCCTCTTTGTATGACCGAAGTTATGCCTCTTCGACGGCTCTTTGTTACTACCAAAGAGTTATGCCTCTTTGACAGCTCTTTGTTACTACCAAAGAGTTATGCCTCTGTGACAGCTCTTTGTTACTACCAAAGAGTTATGCCTCTTTGACAGCTCTTTGTTACTACCAAAGAGTTATGCCTCTTTGACAGCTCTTTGTTACTACCAAAGAGTGATGCCTCTTCGACAGCTCTTTGTTACTACCAAAGAGTTATGCCTCTTTGACAGCTCTTTGTTACTACCAAAGAGTGATGCCTCTTTGACAGCTCTTTGTTACTACCAAAGAGTGATGCCTCTTCGACAGCTCTTTGTTACTACCAAAGAGTTATGCCTCTTTGACAGCTCTTTGTTACTACCAAAGAGTGATGCCTCTTTGACAGCTCTTTGTTACTACCAAAGAGTGATGCCTCTTCGACAGCTCTTTGTTACTACCAAAGAGTTATGCCTCTTTGACAGCTCTTTGTTACTACCAAAGAGTGATGCCTCTGTGACAGCTCTTTGTTACTACCAAAGAGTTATGCCTCTTTGACAGCTCTTTGTTACTACCAAAGAGTTATGCCTCTTTGACAGCTCTTTGTTACTACCAAAGAGTGATGCCTCTTTGACAGCTCTTTGTTACTACCAAAGAGTTACGCCTCTTTGGTAGCTCTTTGTTAACCTAATCCCGGTACAGTTTTCACAAGAATTTTGAGACACTGCTGCTGCCCGGTATGCATATCCGCAATCGCAGCCTATAGGATATCTGAGCGTGATGTTTTCCGCACTCATCCAAAATTCGCCTTATCGTTTCCAATCTTCGAGTCATTTGATAAATCGGAAATTTATCTGGGAAAGAGCGTCCGTCAAATGACCCAGTGTTCCATTAAGTTCTCAAAAGAAACACGTGCTCCGGTAACGTGTGTGTTACGATGCAACAATGACCAACGCACGGGAAAGGAAGGCCTCCACAACGCTTTCCCCAGCGTGAACATGGAAAATTATTCACATGCATTGAAGTATATCGCATGAAATACCCCGGTATTTGAAGAGAATTTGATGTGATAACAGTCAGCATCGCCGTTTACTATTTACCCGGGTTTTGTCCCATATAAATCACTCTGTATAAACCTCTTCGAAAGCAGAAAGACTGTGACGTATTCCACTACTTAACCTTCATTTTGAGCTTCTGCTTTTTTATGTAAATTTCGTTACATCCCGGCAAAAGTTTTCTTACTAAACGACACATTACCTCGCCGAATACATTGTACTTTTTCGCAACGCTGATAGTGAGTCAGAAGAAAGAAAAAATTCTATGTCTTATGTAGAGCAGTAGAGTCGCAGAAAGATGAAAAGTTTGTTGAAATTACATTGGAACCTCGGTTATACATTTTACTGTTATACCTTTTGTGAAACCCAAATTTGCAGGACTCGAACCCACATTCTTCTGCTTCGGTGCCGAATTGTTTCCTATTTAAGTTACGCCGGTAAGACTTACCGTCTTGACATGTACCTCACCCCTGTTATAAGTAACAGTTTCTCTCACGGCATTTTGCGCTACTTCCGGTATTTTGCTGCAGTTTCTATCTTTTAATTAGGTTATACGTTATTCATTTATACGTGTTTTGCCATTATACGTTAAATTTTGAATTTCCAATTTTCAAAATTACACGGTTCTTTGATTCTTTTGTACATTACCCGGAATGTTACAACTTTGAAAAAAATCAACGGGACGAAGGTTCTCAACTCAATCTATTCATAATCTGCTTTACCAAGGTGGCCTTTATACGTACGCGTAGAATAATGGTTTGTGTTTCTTAAACCGCACGACACCAGACTGCTCGTAGAAACTGAGAACATCATAGTTGGAGACAGGATGAGTGGAGTCAAGTCTCTTCTTTGACGGATCGAAATAGTCTAGAGTCTGACTGACAATCGGAAGGAAGTCTTACCTGTCTTGTCAGGAGAAAACTCAGCACTCGAAATAACCCAGCTTCGGAGCAGGAAACATCACATTAGGGCGGACAGGGTCATGGGCGCCCATAGCTCAGTTTTAAGGAGGAGGCAAACAGAAATTTTAACCTCGAAAAACCTACACGAACACCACGCTGGGCCTGACTCAGGTCACGCAAGACCCTGTCCACATCCCGTGTCTAGGGTCCACCACCCCCGATTAAACTTTGGGGGGGGATTAAGTCGAGGAAATTTGGAGGGACCTACGTCTGGGTGTCATTTGCTTAAGTTCGTTAAGTTCTGAGGCCCTGTGCACGTGCTGAAATCACGTTCAAATTTTTTGATTGAAGGTTTAACGACCACCGTGAGCAACTCAATGGGTTATAAGCAGTCGCCCGTTCCTAATTTAGGGTCACTGGTTCCAGGGAAGGGAGAGAGCCAGTGCCGTAGGACAAACACAACATCCATGCCTCATCGAGATTCGAACCCGGACCCTTCACGGATGAATGATCATAAGCCAGGGCTTAGACCACTGCGCCATCGGGACGGCCGTTAAAAATTCCACTGTGCTTCTTGTTATCTAGTCGTTTTTAGTACACTCTCAATACATGAATTTAATTGGAAACCTGAAGACCCAAAATCTACACAAAAAAGATTAATACAAATGAAATTTCCTTGTCGTTCTTTTGATCCTTTTAGCCACTTGTGTCACTTGCGCCACGAAAGCTTAGATATCACTCAGTTGGTCGTCAAGAATAAAAAAATTCCCCCAAGAAAAATTTCTGGGAAACTCTTTGAGTGATCTTTCTCCGGCAGTGAATAGCTGCTTTGTAGAGGAAGATATACGCGTATTTTCCATTTCTTTCTCTTTCATGCTTTTCCATGTACGTATGCTGTTATTCAACATGCAATGGGAAATTTCATCATTACTTTCTATAAACTTCCTTCTTTCTACTGGAATTTCCCAACTTTTTCTTATTTTTACTGCACACACGCGCATCCAGAAATTTTACGGAAAAATCAGCAATCGGAATTATTCTCATTGCGAAATCTCTGTTGTACCTTCCAAGAAGACAAAGGGTCTGATCTCCAGGGGACAGCAAATTCCCCCTCTTTCCCTTTATATTGGGCGCCCATGGACATGGATTGATGATCTGGTCAAGCATAAGTATCGGTGGACGTACGGTGCTGTACGCCATTCGAAACGGCAGTTTGCCGGCCCAGTGATATAGAAACGAGATTCTCAGACTTATTGCGGCACCTATTGGCGATTCGTTCCTTTCATGGAAGATAATGCTCGGCTAGTGGACAACATTCTTCAAGAGGAAAGAATCGAGCGTGTGGAATGGCCAGCATACTCCCTTGATTTAAATCCAAAATGAGCATGTGTGGGACGCACTTTTGGATGCATTGCAGCTCCGTTGATTCTTTGTGAACTGCTGACTGTGTTTTCAATTCAAAAATAAACACAAATTGCAATATTTTAACTCACAATCAAAATTAGAAGTAATTTTGTTACCTTTCTTGAAAATTACTACATTCACTTGCCGAATGGGGAAATAAGGCATCCGAAACGTCATACTTGCCATCCCAAAAGTTGCTTCTTCTCCCATTAGATGCATTGCAGCTCGGTTGGCCCTTCCGTTAACACACAGACTGTCCTCATTGAGGAATGGCGAAGATACCGTCAAAACCTTTTCGATAATTTTATGAATTCCATTCCACACAAGTGTGCATTGGTCTTTAAGGACCACACACCCTACTAGAGGTCAGTCATTAAAAATCATTTTTTTGTTGTTGTACAGGTATGCATATTGTTGTACAGCATATCGCTGCATTAAATTATAATATTGCATAAAAATTCCCTAAAAATTCTTACCCATATTACTGAATATTGTACTGTATCTTACATAAAAATATTTCACAGTCAACAACCTCAGTCGCAAATGATTTCCCTTACAATATTTCTTGCTCCCTTAATTCTTCCGAGCAGTGTGCAGAGTCCTATCAGAATAATATCATCACCTACCTAAAAATGGAAATAACCACCCTTGGCCCGCATGACAGCGGCGAGACGGCGTGGCATGGACGTAACGACGCCCTGGAAGGTTGCCCGAGGCACACGTGCCCATTCGGATTGCAGCAGAGCACAGAGGTCTCCGAGATGATGTGGTTGCGGGTCAGCACGTCGAACCTGTCGATCCAAAAAAGTCCCACGAGTGCTCTATGGGATTAAGGTCGGGTGGTTTTGCAGGCCAACGGAGAACGGAGACATCGCTGTCGTGTTCCTGGAACCAGTCTCGCACTTCCTTAGCGACGTGGCACGGCGAATTGTCCTGTTGGTAGACACCATCACCACCAGGATAAACGTCTAACATGAAGGGATGCATGTGGTCAGCGAGGATGGACAGGTAGCCATTGGCGTTCAGGGATCCATCCAGTGGTACCAGGTCATATCAGGAAAACATCTTCCAGACAGGCACACTGCCACCGCCGGCCTGTATTTGACCTAAAAGCGTGTCCGGGTGTTCGTTCTCGTGTGTCCGACGCCGTATCCGCCACCGCCCGTCACTTCTGTGGAGTAGAAATCTATATTCGTCGGAGAAGGGAACCTTTTCCCACTCTTTCGCTGCCCAATGACGGTAGTCCCATGGGAATTGCAGGCGTCGTTTCTGATGGACCTTAACATGGGCGTCTTGGCGCAGCGTCGACTCCGGAGACATACGCGTTACAGGGTTCGCTGAACTGTTATCGGGGACAATTACCTAGGTGCCCCAGCGTCCATTTGCGTGGTCAGTTGCTGCACTGTTGCGCATCGACTGCCCTTTACCTGTCGACGGAGGCGACTTTCCCCTCTGAGGTCGATGGTCTTTGGGACTCCAGAGTTATGACGTCGGGAGGTACTCGATGTGCCAGGGTCTATTCTTGGTGCACCCTGACTACAGCAACTCGCGAAGTTTGCTGTTTTTGAGATGTTTCCACCCTTGGCGTGGTAGCCGATGATCATTCCTTTTTGGACGTCCGTCAAATCACTACCTGTGCTCATTGTGCCCACGCCACGCACTATGGCTCAGCTGTCCTGATCGGCCGCTTATATCTCCGTGTGGTCAACCTTGTCAGGTGAACTCTGTGCGCGCATGGGCGGGTACACTGTGATTCCGGGGGTGGTAATATTAATCTGATACGACTGTGTATGTCTTACTTAATAAATTAGCGTAATCTAAAATTATGTGTTTCTTTTCCATTTTTTCATGCATTTTTTACATTTTTACGATTTTTAAGGCCATCCTTTAGAAAAACATATAACCGAGGTTCTTTTGTACACGGCGGAGATTTCTATGTTTGCATCTATGATTGCAAGGAGTCAAGTGATGAATTACGGATTGATTTTCAACTAAAGTGTATTGGTAACTGAAACTTCCTGTGGGATGCCGATTCGTGAGCAATAAATAACTAGTTAAAGCTGAATAAACAAAGTCATCGCTCTTTCCACGTCTTTCTTTATTTTACAGACAGGAACTGGAAAATTGTTATCCGGACACCGCAGGGATCGGACCCCAGATATCTCGATAACAAGCCGAGTGTGTTCGCCTTACGCTACGGTGGACAGCAATCCAAGCGCTATGTGTGTTTATCTGTCAGCATCTGACTTCACAAATTCGTAGAGATGAGCTCAGTAACTGAGACGTCTCCATCTGGTGAGGCTTAACGGCTCAAGCTATTGAATTATAGATAATAAATCCAAAGGGCGAGAGTGCTAGTGAAAATCTTCGAAATACGTGGAGACAATGTGAATAGACAAAGTAATCGCTATCGAGAGATCTGGGGTTCGATCCCAGCGGTATTCGGATCATCATTTTTCGATTGCTGTGCGTTAATTTAAGAAAACGTGGAAAGAGCAATTACTTTGTCTATTCACAGTGTCTCCACGTATTTGGAAGATTTTCGCTATTAGCTGTTTAAGTGCTGATTTTTTTCGTCCTGCAGTTTTATTTCTAGTTAATGACTTAGTGTTATGTATGTTCAATAAGTTTATCTAGAGACATTAATTCATTATTTAAACTACTTCAAGAATTGAAAACAATACAACTACAAAAAATTGTGTTGAATAATTGTTCTTAAAAAAAGAGTTCTTTATGTATTACGAGATTTTGTGCATATTACTACATATTTTCTAAAACGAGACTCTGCCGTAAAATGCAGCTTTAATTTTTATTTTAAATTCCTTCTTTCCATCTCTGAGAAACATCAACCGAAGAAATGTGCCAAAACTTGAATTTCAGCATTTTTCTCTTTGTAAAAAACAGGGCGTCATTTCAAAGAAGAAACTGCTGGGCTTTATCATTAGTTTGCTCCAAGCCCTTCAAATGCCTTACAACGGAGTGTTTCACTTCCAAGAACAAATCCTTATTTTATTTTAAAATGTGACTTCCTAACGTCACATAGCATAGCTTTCTTTTTTATCAATGTTTCCTGCGGTTTACATGCAACGCAGGAAATGCTCGCTTAGCAAATACCGACTAATCTGTCTAGAAAAAGAAAGCGAGCTTTCTTTCTCCATTTTTTCTTACGTGTGTGTGAATGTGCGTGCGGCTGTCAGATTCTAGAAACAATGACGTAAATTGTCTCTGTGCTAACAGCTCTGAATATACACGTTATGACGGATGCGTCTCACTCGGATGACACGGCACTTGTTTACAAAATGACTAATCCATTGTCTGAAACTTAAAAGAGTCCTCAGAAGTGTTGCTGTTTATATCCCGAAAGCACTTCGCAAACGAAATTCCCTATTATCTCTCCTCCTTAAGGTAGGCCTTTTATCAGAATGACTTCTCACATGCTTTCATTGCTCCAGTTCCCTGTCTTCACAAAGACGTGATTCACTTTCATCGAAGAAAACGCTCAGGACTCTTGTTTATCAGTTGGATTTATGAGCTCCGAAGCTCTGAAGGCAGACCTCATCTATCTTTCTCTACTTTTCAGCCTCATCAGCTGTTTCATCCCAGGAAGCGTTATCAGCGAAGACCGACTTCAGGAAAAGAAAGAAGTGGAATGGTCGAGAGGGGAGGCGATCTTTTCTTTCTCCACTCATTCAGATGGTGATTTTCGCTAAAAGCACGGAGTCGGCCGAGCGGCAAAGGGCCCCAGCTTCTCTATCGCTACTGCAGATCAGGAAGACGTCTAATTGTGGCACGTGTGTTAACATCAGTAAGTCCAGTAAGGGAGACTGGCTCACTGGCAAGACTCCTAGTATACTAAAGGCCATTGTCTCGAGTGCCTCACCTGCTCTGGGAAAGAATGGCTTTACGACCCCTTGCCCGGAAAAGAAAGAAGAAATTTCGCTTCTTTCACTTGTAGCAGCACAGCTAAGAAATGCAATGTTGCATTAAAGAAAGAAAGACGGAAATTTTGAAGAGAGCATTCAAAAGCGATTCCCATGTTCACGTAAGGTATAACTATTTAGAAACGCATGGATAACATTTTATTTACTTAAATGTTTGATCTAGCATAAGCCATCATATTTTATTTAACAAAACTATTGCGTATGAATTACTTAAAATGAACGTTATAAATAAGTAAAGTTAATTTCACACACATGAATATTTGATAAATAACTTTGTGACGCACATTACTTATCTAACTTTCCGATGTTTTGTTTCGTGTCTACAGCGTATGAGCCATTTGGCAGAAGCAAGAATCGAACCCGCATTCTTCTGCTCTGCAGCCGAATGCTTTTCAAATTAAGCTACACTGACCATGTTTGTCACTGCAACTTTGTCGTCTTGACATATACGTCACCTTTGAGGTAGGTACGTCACCTGTTTTTTATATACATTTTTGGTTACCTTCCGTTATACTTTCTGAATTAAACATCACGCCGGAACACTAACAGCTTATTTCTTTAGGAATTCATAGGCAGTTAGCAGGGACGTCGCTAGACTTCGAAATCAGGATAGGCGATGGGTGGGCAAGCACTATTTTTGGTGGAGCAAGCTTCATAGCACCTTTTTTTTTTTTACAAAACAATAAGAGAACGAATTCTTAATACTATTTTTTTTTACAAAACAATAAGAGAACGAATTCTGAATACTTTTTTTTTAGAAAACAATGAGAGAACGAATTCTTAATACTATTTTTTTTTACAAAACAATAAGAAATAAGAGAACGAATTCTTAATACTTTTTTTTACAAAACAATGAGAGAATGAATTCTTAATACTAGTTTTTTTTACAAAACAATAAGAGAACGAATTCTTAACACTATTTTTTTTACAAAACAATAAGAGAACGAATTCTGAATACTTTTTTTTAGAAAACAATGAGAGAACGAATTCTTAATACTATTTTTTTTACAAAACAATAAAAGAACGAATTCTTAATACTATTTTTTTTTACAAAACAATAAGAGAACGAATTCTGAATACTTTTTTTTTAGAAAACAATGAGAGAACGAATTCTTAATACTATTTTTTTTTACAAAACAATAAGAAATAAGAGAACGAATTCTTAATACTTTTTTTTTACAAAACAATGAGAGAACGAATTCTTAATACTATTTTTTTTTACAAAAAATGAGAGAACGAATTCTGAATACTTTTTTTTACAAAAGAATGAGAGAACGAATTAATTCTTAATCCTTTTTATTTTACAAGACAATGAGAGAACGAATTCTTAAAAAAAATTTTTATTACAAAACAATGAGAGAACGAACTCTTAATACTATTTTTTTTTTTACAAAACAATGAGAGAACGAATTCTTAATACTTTTTTTATTGGAGGTTTAACGACCACCATGAGCAACTCAATATGCTATAAGCAGTCGCCCGTCTCTAATTTAAGGTCACTGGTTCCAGGGAAGGGAGAGATCCCGTGCCGTAAGACAAACACAGCATCCATGCCTCACCGGGATTCAAACCCGGACCCTTCTCTAAAGAATGGTCATAAGCCAGCGTCTCCAACACTACGCCACCGGGGACGGCATTAATGCTTTTCTCTACAGATTACAAAGGAATTCGTGCAATCCCCACCCCGTCCACCTGGACGCACATGCATACACGGATCTGACTATACTCCAATTCACCCTAAAAGTGTACTACTGGGAAAGGCGGGAGAGCCTTATCACATCTCGTCGCGGAACGCAAGAACGGTATCCATCCGCGTCAATGTGGTCTTCTACTCTTTTCTTTCTGATCCCCCCACCCACCCACACAACTCATAAGCAGTGGGGGTCTGGTGGAGGCCGAACTGCTTCCCCTACTGCCTACGAGTTTCCCCGATTGTCAATTTATTGCCTCTGTGTTGTTAATGTTGGAGAGGTCTTCCACCCCTTCCCCCTGTCCGAGATGTATCCCAAGTGGGTAGAAATAGCCGAAAGTGCGAAGCTTTTGATTCAGCAACGTCTCAGAACAAATTTATTTCTAAAAGTGCTCTAACTTCTAGAATTTTTTTTAGATAGCAATTTTATCTGATGAGCAAACAAGAATGGATTCTAAGCAATAATTCTGATGCTTTTCGCTCTAAACGATAGGGACTATTTTTCGTAGCGGAGGTAGCTGATTCGTACTCTTCATGTAAGAGAGAAGTGTTGGTAGAATGCGCCTTCAACTTTTTGCTTGCTCTGAATGCATTGTCCTAAACTGCTTTTCAAAATTTTGCATTTTTCCTTACGAAAATAGTACTGTACTTGAACAACTTATTGAACAGATAATGCCGTTTATGTTTAACTAAATCAAATTTTAACGTCGTGCCACGCAGACACAATACCCCCCCCCCCGGTCCTTAACTTCCTTCCTTCCAGCCAGAGACTTTACCTTGCACTCCTCTCCTACAAAGCAGTCGTCAGCCACTTTCTGCACTTTCATTGTCCAGAAGCAGTCTTAAGAGGGCTACTGTCGCTTTAGCAAATTATAGCAAATAGAATACGTACCTAATCAGGAAAATAATCCCCGTCGTGTTGGATACATTTGAGCCATCGGGCAGGAAGCTGCCGAATGCCACTGCGGAAAAAAGAGGGCTGTTTCGAGTTGATAAAGTCATCAATACTTGTGTGGACCTCCTCGACAGAAGTGAAGTGCATATCACTCAGGTGATGTTGCAGGGAGCGAAAGAGGTGATAATCCGACGGGGGCGAAGTCTGGAGAATAATACACCGGGTGGGACAAAATCTCCCATCCGAGGTCGGTGATCGCGTTTAAAGTCGTTTTCTCGGTGTGAGGACGCGCGTTACCCTGAAACAACAGGACCAACCTTCTGCTTTTTCCGGTGTATGGCCTTTTCGCCTCCATTGCGTCACTCACACGAATGAGTTGCTGACAATAACACTCAGCATTGATCGTTTCACCAGGTTTGAGCAACTCCTAGTGTACGACACCGCGCTGATCCCACCATATGCACAGCAACAACTTCCTGGCATGGATATTCAGTTCGGCGGTACTGGTGGTAGGCTGACCTGGATAAAACCAGGATTTGCGCCGCGTAGGATTATCGTAGAGGATCCACTTCTCATCACAGGTCAAAATCTTGGGGAGGAAATCCTTCTTCTTGAATCTGGAGAGCAAGGACACAGCAACATCGTAGCGCCTAGACTTGTTCGCGGCTGTGAGTTGGTGGGGCACCCAACAGCCCTTTTTGTGAATCCGTCCAAGCTTGTGCAGGCGCTTTGCAATGGCTTGCCGTGTTACTCCGAGTACCTGGGAGAGCTCTGACTGTGTGCGACAGGGATCCGCTTCCAACAGTTGTTCCAGTTTCTCGTCGTCAACTTTCTGTGGCCGTCCCGGACGTTCTGCGTCAAGAAGATCGAAATTTTCTTGCTAAAAGTGTTGGAACTACTTCTTACGCGTACTGTGTGACACAGCAGCCTCGCCCAAAGCAGCACAGATCATTTGCTGGCATTCTTTTCAGCTGAAAAGCGAACAGGAGGCAGTGCCTCAAATGTTGCTTCTCGAACGACACTGCTTTCACCGTCAACTTTCGTGCCTTCTGTCACTACAGCTGGCACACAGCTATTTGCATTTGCCGACGTTCTATGATCAGTTGTGGTTAGGTGCCGAGAATTAAGTTACTCACCTAATATTAGCGACCCCCTCAGTGAATTCCTATCCACTCTTCTCATTAGCCCCCTGTCGGTATAAACACGAAGAAGAGGCTTAAACTAAGGAATTGGAGGAGTGGAGAACAACTGAATTTTCATGGTCCTCCAAATGTTATTTTGATAGCGTTTTTTGGTGGCGTAAACAACGCACTTCCTAAGGGAAAATACGTAGGGCTACGTGAAATAAAACATAAGACTTATTACGTGACAAAGTGCAGATTACATACACTGCTGGCCACCCAAAATGAAACACCAAGAAGGACACGAGATAGCAAAGCCAGATTTACTGGACACATAACAACAGATACAAAGATGAAACGATTGAGCTTACAGGCCCGTGCGACTTGCGGAACACGCAGACATCAATAGTTCGTGTGCCCCCATGGCTGGCAATAACGGCCGCTACAAGCCGCAGCATCGAACGAAAGAGGCTTTGGATGTGGGCTTGAGGTATGTCGGTCCAGGCTGCTTCCACACGTTGTCACAGTTCATCAGGCGTAGCCGCGGGTGGTGCTTGCCCTGCCACTCGGTTGCCGATCAGCGACCAGACGTGTTCGATGGGAGACATATCGGGAGAACAAGCGGGCCACGGCAGCAGTTACACCTTGTGGGCCGTGAAGAATTGTTGCAAGATGCGTGCCACGTGCGGGCCCGCATTGTCCTGTTGAAACGTGGCAGCTGGCAGGTCCTGCAGTTAAGGGAGGACTACAGGCTCCAAAACGTTGGAGATGTAGCGGTGGCTGTTGAGTGTACCGGCGATGCGTACCAGAGGGGTGCGGGTGTCATATCCAATTGCGCCCCAAACCATAACGCCAGGTGACGGACCGGTATGGCGATGCATAATGCAGGCGTCATACAGTCTCTCGCAGCGGTGCCGCCACATGCGGATCCGACCACCGTGGTGTTGCAGGTAGAAGCGGTATTCGTCGGAGAAGACAATGTCGTGCCATTCCGTAATCCAGGTGCGGCGTTGAACGGCCCACTGCAGCTGCACTCGCCGGTGGCGTAGCGTCAATGGTAATCGGAGCAATGGGCGCCGTGCGACAAGTCCCCGCTCCTGCAGACGACGTCGAACGGTACGTGCTGACAAAGGTTGTTGCGCAACACACCCTAATTCCTGCGCTAACGTTCGTGATGTGGCTGTGCGAGCCGTCAATGCCCGCCGCACAACATGCCGGTCCTCTCGTTCGGTGGTGTGCCGCGGCAGCGGCAATCGCTCATGTCGGTCCATCCGTCTCTCCCGCACCCACCGAATCCATACCCGCGTCACTGTGGCCGGATGTCGTCCCACACGGGCGCCGATGTATCGGTACGATAAACCGCTGTCGCGGTATGCTAGGATTCGTCCTATGTCGAACTCCGAAACGTGCTGGAATGACTGCCGTATTCTGCGATGAGGCATCAGGAAGCTTTCCACGCACAGGTCCGGCAGCACAACGCACTTCCACTACTTACACCTCGCCTTCTGTGCACCCTTCCTATAGTGCTTCTCGGTGACGTGCCGGGCGCACATGATTTGCATATGCCCTGCAATGCTAATCGTTTGCATGTCCTCTCGCGGGCGACGCATGCTGCGAATTTCAGGCCAATCGGACGCTTCCTTCTTGGTGTTGCATTTTGGGTGGCCAGCGGTGTATATATATATATTTTTTCGATTGGAGGTTTAACGACCACAGTGAGAAACTCAATGGGCTATAAGCAGTCTTCCATCCCTAATTTAGGGTCAGTGGTTCCAGGGAAGGCAGAGAGCCAGTGCAGTAAGACAAACACAGCATCCATGCCTCTCCGGGATACGAACCCGGACCCCTATTGGGCGAATGACCAGAAGCCATCGCTTAGACCACTGCGCCACAAAGGCGGCCAGATTATATTTTAAAGTTAAATATACTGAACAATAGCACATTTTGAACTGCATGGGCGGCAGGGTGAGCAAGACAAATCTCAGGGTGGAATCAAGCCCACTCTCGCACCCCTTGGCGACGTCCTTGGCAGTTAGTCAAGTCAGGAAGAACAATGTATACTTAAGTAGCAAATTACTAGGAACACTTACCTAATTACGAGTTGGACCGTCAGTGGCTTTCAAAACAGCCTCCATTTGATACGATATGATTCAACGATATCTTATTATCGTTTTACAGTGGTTCCATTGAACAATAGGTTCCGTGCCGTTTGCGAACAGGTATGACATTCGTGGCATTAGCGGACGGTTATGCGATGAGTAAGAAATTTCTTGACGGTTTCGTTGAGCAGTGGCTGTACAACACAAATATATCTATCAAAATGTGGAATGTTTATAGACAATGACACAGAACAAATAACGGTGTAGAGAGTTGGAATTCAAAATTAAATAAGATTGTAAACCAAAAACAACTGAATGTGTATTTGCTAGTGAAAATTTTAAAGCAAGAAGCATTCACAGAGTTTGAAAGCTAAAGAATTAGGACAAGTAGGAGACAAAAGTAAAAAAAATACACTCAGGTGGACTCGCGAATCAAAAATATTATTACGGACTTCGAGCGCTCAAATGACCCGGAAAAATGCATGAGAGCCTTAAGCTACGTTACCAAAATGCATTAGAAATATACGGTCGAGTCACATTGTTGTGACCACTCCAAAGTAACCGCCGTGTGCAGCGTGGACAGCAGCTAGACGGGCTGGGAGTGACTTAATAAGGTGTTGGAAGGTGTTCGCAAGTATGTGGAGCCATGCTGACTGCAGTGCATCTGACAGCTGCTGGAGGGGAGGGTACGTCATGGAGGATCCATAGAGCGAACAATACGATCGAGGTGGTCCCACAGATGCTCAATTGGGTTTAAGTCTGGGGAATTAGATGCCCAGGGAAGTACTTTGATGTCTTTGTCGTGCTCTTCCAACCACTCTCGGACATTTCTAGCTGTGTGACACGTCGCATTGTTGTGCTGGAAGATCTCATCCGCCCCAGGAAAGACAATCAGTGGTCTGCAAGGATGGACACATAACGAATTCGGTCCATAGTGCCTTCCACAAGTATGAGTGTACCCAGGGAATAACACGATAACATTCCCCAGACAATAACGCTGCCCCTAATATTTTTCACATAATTTCTAATGTTTGGTAAAGAACGGTTTAGCCACCAGGGGTCATATGTGTTAATTTCTGCTTCTGAAGTATTTGTTGCAAAATCTGGGCTCCTGAAAACTCGACTAATTTTTTTCTTCGACCGATACCGCTTATATGGATAAACCTTTTGAGAATACTTTCTTCCTAAAAGAACGCATGGTTTTCCCACCAGGGGACGTAAAGTCACATCTTATTTTCGTCGATATCTCCGTTTCTATGAGTTCGTAAGCTCACGATTCCGTTTTTAATCTGAGGGATTAAAAACCCGATTGAAAATCTTCTTTCTTTCGTCAGATCTATTGTTTTCCATACCGGTTCCATTGACTTTGAATAGCTTTGATAAATTTAATTTGCGTTAGAACGGATTCAAAAGACGTGCTTATTACACCCGAAAATTCGGTGTCATCTTTCTTGTTTACTGATGGCATAACCGTACCGTCCGCTAATGCCACGATTTCCTACCCGTCCACAAATGCTACGAACACCATACAATAAAACGTCAATCATTCGTGGTAGTCAGCTACATTCCGGATAATTGAAAAACACGGTTAATCCAGATTACGTTTTATTGAGTAAAAACATAAAAAAACTATAAATCATAAGATAAACATTCTTCTTGTATGTAAATACAATACTGAACATTTAAAAATTTATTTAGATAGAAAGTCCGTGATTTTTGTTCGTTTTCTTTGTAGCACTATTTTTGTTTTATTTTTCTTATACGTCCACAAGTTTGTAAAACTTTAAAGCAATCAACAGAATCTTGACTTTTCACGAATTTCAGTAACGTTTCTGCCGCTGTTAGTTTGCTGGCCAATACCAAATTCGGATGCAAGTGATGAAACACTTTCACTTTTTCACGTCTTTTAATAATCTCCAATTTATTTTCCACTATTAAAACAAATCTTTCCCAAAATTTTAGTGGTTGAAATGCTAGACAAATTTGGTTACGCAAGAGGAGCACACGAACAAGCTTTCGTAATGTTCAACAGACAAAAGAGACTAGATTAAATTTGTAATCCACTTGACTGCGTACTCTGGTGTCAGAATGGGAAATTACAAAAGGGATGAAAAATAAGTTCTGCTAGAAGGATGATGCAATATTGTTTAATTACGATGCAATGATATTTAAAATACGCAGAGTGACTTCTGTTATTTTACGAATTCACTTGACTTGTGTAGATAATTCAAAGAACGTTAATTTTACATGTGCTACTGATGCCCCTTGTTAATCCAGGGCCGTCTAGAAAGCACAAGGCCATGGCATTAGAGAGATGAATTCTCTCCGTTTGTGACGTCACTATCATGTCACATGGCCTGATACGTCGGTGTAGTGTTTGACGTCATACTCGAAAGCGTTGCAAACCAATTGGGAGCCTTGGTTTCTGCACGACGTCACTAACTGAGGGAACGCGTCTCTCAAATGTCATGGCCTTGTGTTTCCTAGACGGCCTTGGTTAATCCAAGGAGGTTATAATAAAACTTCTGGAGATACCCTGAGTCTGTTAACCGTAAAGCCACAAGGTGTGGGAATGAGACGTTGTTAACATGATACCCATGTAATTTCAACTCTTTGGTAGCAAAAATCGTGTTAATATCAAACCGGAATGAATTATATTCCTTACACGAGTGAAGTTTTTAATTTTAACTTTATGTTTTGTTTAGAATTCGCACTAACGTTCGGGTATTTCAATTTGAAATAAAAATGGTAAGGAGCCTCAAAATAATTACCAATTTTATAAATTCAGCATTTTCTCACACATCGGCAGCAAGTTACGATGCGGAATTCGAAACATTTGAGACGAATGAATGCGATTCGGCCAACACAAAATGCATTGCAATAGGCTTGAAACCCATCAGCCTTCCCACACTTTGACGGCCGACGCACGCGGTTATAGGCTTCACGCAAAGTGGTACTGCTGCATTAACAAGGGCATCTCCAGATATCTTATTCTAACCTCCTTGGGTTAATCTGACTCCACGTATAATATTGTAGAAACCCGGTTAATTGTTTTCCTAAACGGTTTCATTGACTTTGAATAACTTTGATAAATTTACTTCGCGTCACAAAAGATTCAAAAGACATGCTCATTACAACCGAAAATTCGGTGTCCTCTTTCTTGTTTTTTTTTTTTGGCATCAGCATTCAGCAGAATTCTTTGTGTTTTTTTTTTTAATTTTTCGGAGTTAGGATTTTTATGGCTATTATTTGGTTTCTTATCTGTGTGGTGTGCACCGGAGGAAAGTAAGATTGTTCCAACGGACCCGATAT
This sequence comes from Macrothele yani, assembly GCA_039090855.1. Classification (NCBI taxonomy): domain Eukaryota; kingdom Metazoa; phylum Arthropoda; class Arachnida; order Araneae; family Macrothelidae; genus Macrothele; species Macrothele yani. Next base: position 34,302,824 of record CM077024.1, on the reverse strand, counting down.
CTCCAGTTTATAACACAATAAAATATTGAAGTGCTTAAAATAACCTAAGAAATATTTGTCTCCACACTATCAATAGCATTTAGCCTGAGATTACGCATCTTCATTGAGCACATGATCAGGGCGAATCAGGCCACAACCCCACCGTAGGCAGGGCCCGATTTACACAGAATCCGGCCTTCGGAACAGCGCATGGTCAGGCCTCTCTACCCATCTACTTTCTTGGAGAAGTACATTTGTCGGTACTAAATATTATCAATTAATTTAATAAATGCGATACTGTGTGAGGAAAAATAAGAAATAATATTTACTTTTATTAAATCTTAATGTTAGCAAGGAAATTTGCACTTAAAATTATATAGACGGGTAAGAAAAACACAAATAGTTCAGTATTGCTATTTTTGCAATTAATTTTACTTGCTTAAACAAGTAGCAACTAGCAAATTACATTAACAAGCAGGGTTGCGGTTATAGAATGGTTGCTCCTTGTGGGCTGCGCTTGTCCCAACGTTTCGTTTCCGAGCTGCAGTTGAAATGAGGCGGTAGTGAAAGTGCCTAATAAAAACACCAGTGTTAATCTTCATTTCAGGAAAAAAAAGACCTTCTTTCACCAAATGTTTTTCTACATTCATAATAATTAATAAAAAGAAAAGCATATTTTTTTTGTATTGCGATTCTGGGGCACCTAAAATGCAGGGCCATACGCCCGGGCCTTGCGGACCTGGGGTAAATCAGGCCCTGACCGTAAGTAGTGTCTCTCTCCACTACGAAAGCGACGCCTGTGCTCTTCTGCATTACCGAGGTTTCGTCTTCGTACATCAGAATAGAAACAGTAATAATTTCAAGCACAGCTATTTAAGACCCTTGAGGGTGGAGTAGGGGATGAGAGAGTTTGAACGACCACCGCGAGCAACTCAGTGGGTTACAAGCAGTCTCCCTTCCCCAATTTTTTATTGCCATTGGTTCCAGGGAAGGGAGAAAGCCAGTGCCGTAAGACAAACACGACTCTATGCCTTACCGGTATTCGAACTCGGACCCATCACGGACCACTGCGCCACCGGAGCAGTGATAACTTTTTTAACAGACAATAGTCTACTAATTTTACCAACTAAGCTGTTTTCTCTGTCAAACTTGCTTCATAAATACAGCAACTCATTCATTTGGTGTAGCTCTGTATCATTTTCACTGATCTTGTATTCAGCATCTTGCTCTGAAACAGTGACTTCGGTTTTATCTCTCAGTTTGAAACCGTACATCGCCGACCCGGTGGCGCAGTGGTCTAAGCGATGGCCTCTGATCATTCGTCTGTAAGGGGCCCGGGTTCGAATCCCTGTGAGGCATGGATGTTGTGTTTGTCTTACGGCACTGGCTCTCTCCCTTCCCTGGAACCAGTGACCCTAAATTAGGGACGGGCGACTACTTATAGCCCATTGAGTTGCTCACAGTGGTCGTTAAACCTCCAATCAAAAGAAAAAAAAAACCGTACATCGTTCGTTCATGCTGGACAGCATACTCTGCAACTCACTTTTGGTCTCAGTCAACAAGAATGTACAATACCATCAACTAAAAACAGTGCCGTCGCGAAGGCAGCTCTATCAGATAGATAGAACTGGGTCCTGCATTTTTATTAGTATTAGGTGTACAAATAAGTTTTAAAGCGTTTTGTGTGACGTATACCGTTAATTTACATATACGATATTCCCCTGCGTTGTTGTCATGTGACCGTAACTGCTCCAGAGTATAAAATGTGACACAAAAGTTTGCCCAACAGTCAAACGCACTTGCACATCGGTAGATGAAAGATGGCAAGCGATACTGCATTTATTCGACACTGCATTCGTTACGAATTTCATCAAGAAAAAGTGCTGCAAAAGCATGTGTTCTGTTCTGGGGGAGAATATTGTATGGAAAAGCACGTGTGAGTTTTGGTTTAGACGGTTTAAAGCACGTGATTTTGTTGTTAGCGATAGAGAACGTAGCGGCGCCCCGCAGAAGGTTGCACATGAGGAACTGCAAGCATTGCTGGATGAAGATTCGTCTCAAACGCAAAAAGATCTAACTGAACAACTGGGGGTAACTCAACAAACCATTTCCAATAGTTTACGCGCAATGGGAAAGATTCAGAGAGAAGGAAAATAGGTGTCACATCACATGAGACTGTGGAACAAGGATGAGCGTGTCATGAACTGCTTGAATCTGTTGAATAAACACCATAGAAAGTCTTTCCTGTGGAAAATCGTTATGGGTGATGAAATGTGGATATGGTACGACAATTTCAAACGCAAAAAACACTGGGTAGACGCTGGTGAAGCAACACTTCGACATCGAAACGCAATACTCACTCCAAGAAAGTTCTGCTGTGCTTCTGGTGGGATATGAAGGGTGTGCTGTATTATGAGCTATTGGAACAGGGTCAAACTGTTACTGCTGATCGCTACAAGCAACAATTACTGCGATTGAACAAGGAAATCTGTCGGGAAACGTCCATTCACAGGCAAAGGATTGCGTACCGCGAAATTACTGCATGCCAACGCTAGGCAGCATGTCGCGAAATCGGCCAAGTAAACGTTATTGACGCTTGGCTGGGAAGTTTTAGAGCACCCGGCGTATAGTCCCGACATATCTCCTTCAGATTATCATTTGTTCCGATCGATGCAACATGGTTTGTCTGCTGTACGGTTCCGGACATGTGACGAAGTGCAAAAATGGGTTGACGACCTCATCGCGTCACACGACGAAGTATTCTTCATGGCTAGACTCCGTCAGCAGCCCGACTGATGGTGGAAGGTGGTAGATAATGACGGCGCATATTTTGATTCGCAAAAGCATAATTGTTTTCTCTCAAATTACATGTTGCGTTGTCTTAAAACACTTTAAAACTTATTTGTACGCCTAATGTATGTGTAATAAATTGCAACGTGAGAAATCGTTGAAGAACTGCAGTACGATGAACTCATAGACGATTCTGTTGAAGCAAGAATGTTACACTTCATTTGGAAAATAATGTTTATATTCCGGCATTTTGGCGCGGTTTCGCGTATTTCTTTGATGTCGCACAAATTATCATATATTGGAAATTGCCTTTTCGTGAAATGTAGGTAAGTATTAAACTGTACAACCATTGCAGCTGCTATACATCAGGGAAGGAAGGTTGGTTCAGCAGGTTTTTTTTTTTTTTTTTTTTTTTTTTATTGAGGACTTCACGACCATCGTGAGCTACTCAATGGGCTTTAAACAGTCGCTCGTCCCTAATTTAGGGTCACTGGTCCCATGGAAGGGAGAGAATCAGTGCCGTAAGACAAACACAACATCCATGTCTCACCGGGATTTGAACCCGGTACCTTCACGAACAAATGGTCATAAGCCAGCCCTTAGACCACTGCGCCACCGGGGCGGCGGGAAGGTATTAGCTGTACAATTATGACGCTAATCAAAAGGGCTCGCCAAGTGGTTAGCTGAAGGGAAAAAAATGCAACACCAGCTTCTTGCCGCCTGGAAAATCCCATCGTTGTTGGGTACATGAAGACCATGAAGAGCTGTAAAGGGTCACCCAGCAGAGCAACAAAGCGATTATCGGTCAGTGACGCGTATAGGAGGACCACAGGACCCAAACCGTTCCACATAAAGACACCCCACGTATGTATGCAACTACCACTTGGGCCGCAGGTGACCTAGTGGTCAGCGTTCGTGACTGTCATGGAGATAACTTCAGATTCGATCCTGGGCAGGTACGAACGTCCGAACCACTAAATACCCGCCGTGCGTTGAATGAGCACGTTAAGCCATCGGACCCCGTGTACTCCCCCCCCACCACCCCGGTAGTAAATAAGGGCGTCTTCTACCTCGCTTCCGTGTCACTTTCCTATCGGGCACTCTAGCCCAAATCTCCTAGCTTCCTATTTCTAAGGGTTGTTCAAGACCCGGGGTTAGACACTCCCTTCCTAAAATCCTCTTCATATGACCGGATCTGATCTGCAACCACCACCAGCTTGAACAGTGCCTTGTTGACAGCTAGGGTCGATAGCCTCATGGGGTCTGCGCCACACCCGAACACTACCATCAGCTCGTAACAACTGATAGCGTGACTCATCGGACCACGCCACATGTTGCCAATCTTCCAGGGTCCAATTACGGTGTCCATGAGCCCAGGTGAGGCTCTGTGTCCAATGTCGTGGTGTTAACAAAGGCAGTCTGGTGGGTCTTCTGTTCCCATACCCCATGGACGCTATATTACGTTGCACGGACCTGATGGACATGTCTCTGGTACCTCCTGCATTGAATGTGGATGTTATTTGAGCCAATGTCGCTTGTCTGTTAGTATGGATAATCCTGGTCAGACGCCGATGCTCATGGTCATTCAGCACCCGTGGTCGGCCCATGCGCTGTCCACACGGTCCTTCCATGAGGCATTTTCGGTATACACGTGACCTAGTGTATCGAGGAATGTTGAATGTTCGCACAATTTTGTAAATTGAATGTTCCATCCGTCTGGCTCCCGCTACCATGCCTTGTTCAAACTCCGATAATTCACGTCGGCTTGCCATAATCCTACTGGCGGTTGTTCAACCTGACTCACGAGATTACACCTCGCAAGTTATAAAAATCGTGGCGTGCGTCGAAGCCTTTATACGACAAGAGCGCCAGTTAAAAATTTGCATACAGTAATCACATAACTTTCGGCACTTCAGTGTATAGTATTCTTGCTTAAAAGAACGTTTTTGTGTCACATTAGACGCTTAAATTTTCTGTATTCTTTCCTGCCCTAGGAATCCCCCGGGTGTCCTAACAGGGGCCCCAAAAATGGAGTGACTACCCTGAGTACAATCTGAACACTCGCAAACTGCTAATTTTCTTTTTCTGGTATCACTCATGCATATACATAACTGATTTAAACTATAACTGTTATCCCGTTCTATAAAGAAGATACCTAAGCAAAAAAATACATATATAATTTTGACTCACACCTAGTACAACATAGAAAAGGTTATGTATCTACCTGTGTGAGTAAAAGGAGAAAAGATAAAATAATAAAATAAAACAACTGAATGTAGAAGGTGTCGAGAATACTGAGCCTTGGCTTTATCAAGGACCAGCAAAAACTCTGCATTTTCTCACTTCCACAAAGACCTAGTTGGAAATGGGTTTCTGCAAGGCCATAGATGCAAGTAACATTCCCACCTAAAATAGTTTAAAAAATATATATATAAGTCATGTCCTCCGTAGAGTAGCATAACCTAGCACTAGTTAACCGTTTTGTTTTGTTTTAATTTTTTTGCCGATCTTGAAACAAAATAATGTTTTCACTAGGAATCATTCCACGTCCTACTATATCACGCAAATCAATTTGAAATATACATTATTTATTTATTTTTTAAAAGAATATTTGGAATATTTACAACACAGTGTGTAATTTCACCAGCAGCAGTAAATTATTACGTACTGCGTCAGCTGTGCCTCCGGTCAAACTATGCGACCTTGAAAGCCGCGAGCTTTTCCCTCATTAATTCTCATTCTTGCATCCGTTCCTGATGGCTGCTGTATGCTCATCACCCATATCACGATTATTGTCATCGGCAACATTACGGCCATGTTGAAACTCAGATCATCCGGTTGTTAACAAACGCCATTGTTATCTGCTGCTGGCTTTCGCTCTGAATTCTAAGTAGTGTTTAAACACTTCCTGTACTCTTTCTTGATCGAAATTTGGAATCTCCAAAAGCGTTGTTACTCTCCCGTAGCTGTTCTTCGAAGGCTGAGGTTTACATTTTCTGTTTTGTAATTTCCACTCCGTTTTCCTGTGAGAATTTCCCTGGTCGAATCTCCTTAGATTTCGATGAATCAAGTTTCGACCGGAAATGCGGGAAGTCGCCGAAGAATCCAGTGGTCATTACGAAATACATAAATTGCTGAGAAATCTGAAACAAACGTTCAGGAAAATGAAAATAAACTAAGCAGCAGTGACTGTGTTTAATTAATGAGCTAGACGAGCATTAGAGAAATATAGTATTTTTCATAGTTCTTCTAGACTTTAGGAAAGTACACCTAACAGGGACATACTGATGGTCCCCGCGACCCCCGCACTGACGGAGGGAGGGGGGCTTATGTCTAAGAGGTGCTCTAGCCTCAGAAGAAAGGTTTTAGCGGAAATTTCATGAGATGCTGGTAAAGAAAATAGCCGGGAATGTTGACCGCATCTTAACAAAATATTAACAAGTTAGTAAAATCATGCAATGCATTGATTATGATACGCTTTCCAACATACCAGAAATCATTACTCAAGTTATGAGGATAATGACTGTGGAATAAATCTCGCACCTGAGTCCTGACCTTTGACCCCATTTCGATGATATTCAACAGAACCAGTTCACAACACCTCCGAAACAACATGTTAAAGTTTTGTCGCAATCGAAGCATTTTTACGTAAGTTATGACGCATAAGGGCAATGGAATCGATCCCGCTCCTATATCCTGACCTTCGACCCTATTTCATCCATTTTCAATAGGGTTTCTCTCCAGGTGGTCCCCTACCACATACTAAAATTTCATTGAAATCGAACCATTTTCACGAGAATTACCGTGCTGACAGACAGACGGACAAAGCTGGAGCATATACGCTTCTTCAAACTACGGTTGCAAAGCGTAAACAAGTTAGTGAAATCATGCAATGCATTGATTATGATACGTTTTCCAACATACCCGAAATCATTGCTCAAGTTATGAAGATAATGGCTGTGGAATAAATCTTGCACCTGTGCCCTGACCTTTGACCCCATTTCAACGATATTACACAAAATTGTTTCACTATACCTCGGGAACACCATACTAAAGTTTTGTCGCAATAGAAGCATTTTTAGTCGAGTTATGAGGATAAAGGCTGTGGAATAAATCCTGCTCCTGTGCCCTGACCTTTGACCCCATTTCGATGATATTACACAAAATTGGTTCAGTATGCCATGGGAACAACATACTAAAGTTTTGTCGTAATAGAAGCATATTTAGTCGAGTTATGAGGATAATGGCTGTGGAATAAATTTCGCTCCTGTCCCCTGACCTTTGACTCCATTTCGATTATATTCAACAGAACCGGTTCAGTATACTTCCGAAACAACATACTAAAGTTTTGTCGCAATAGAAGCATTTTTAGTCAAGTTATGACGCATATGGGCAATGGAATGGATCCCGCTCCTGTGTCCTGACCTTTGACCTCATTTCTCCCATTTTCAATAGGATTCGTTCCCAGGTGATCCCCTACCACATACTAAAATTTCATCGAAATCGAACCATATTTACGCGAGTTAGTGTGCGGGCGGACAGACAGACAGACGGACAAAAGCTGGAGGATATACACTTCTTCAAGCTACGTTGGGAAAGCGTAACAAAGAAGAGCATTTTATCCCAATAAATAAGCACAATATTTAGAAATCGTTTCCACGGTTTTAGTTTACAAAAACTGGATGACGGGAAAGCAGCAACGCGAGAGGACTTGAGCTATATTTCACAGCCATAGTAGCTCCTATACATGTATATTAATAAGATAATGTGAACAAAATAATCAGTTCAATGAATGCAAATTTTTATACCAATGATGATAAGGAGTTAGCCATTACAGTCGTTTGCACATAACAACGCATCTCTCAAAATATAGTGAACTAAAAGATATTCTTCGAGGGGACTTTTTACTTAGAGCAAATCATTGTGGCATGATATTAAACGTGTTCTTTATATTCAGAGTAAATGATTTAAGTTCTGTTTTTGTGTGTGCTACAATTCTTAATTGTTACTTACTAATTTCTTTACTTATGTTTTTTCAGGATGCCTCACTATCTATTTTATCCAAGTTTTCATTAATGACATCGTGAATAATTACAGTAATTGAATGATATTTGGTAAGACATTCTTGAACACGAGTCTCCATATTTCGGAATAATTACAATAATTGAATGATAGTATTAATGAAGATGTCGTGCATATACAATACATTAAAGAACTTACACCGTCTTTGCACGATATGTTTAATTAAAAAAAAAAACCGACAGATATTTACAAGATTAAAAACCCATTAGTACTTTCGGGTCGACAATCGACCCGTCTTCAGATGGAGGAGAGCCGCTGCTGCACATGTGCTCCCATATATATGTCCGAGTATGATGACGTACAAGGTATGGAATAGTGTCGCAAGGGTGTCACTCTGTTGCCATCATTCCAATGCTAAATCACGAATCAGATGATGTCCATGTGGAAATATGATAAACAGGGTGTAAAATATATATATTTGTTATAACTTACATATTTAACAAGAAATGTTATGTAAGCTCATGGCTGTAATGAGTCTCTTCCAAATTCTGTGTAATTCAATTGGGGAATTATGGTTACAGCGTCGGTCCCCGAAGGCCTCGATGTATAAACTTTCAGTTATATGCAACGAGTATACAGAGGCGGATGTATGTAGCAACTTAATGTTTTTCCAATCCGGTTGGACAGTTCCTTGTGCCACATATATGGCGAGCGCTTTGTTACTGTGATTAACGCGAATATCATATTTATGTTCCTGCATTCGAGTTTCAAGGCTACGTTTTGTAGAACCTACATAGTTGCTTACTTGTTCACCATTGGAGACATCTATTATTGGTATATTATATACATCCCATTTACACAAATTATCAGGTGGTTCCCTATCTTTTTTGATAAGTGAAAATAGGTTTCTGGATCTAATGCCAAAATGAGTATATTTCGTAACACAGCGCTCACCAGATATGTGGCACAAGGAACTGTCCAACCGGATTGGAAAAACATTAAGTTGCTACATACACCCGCCTCTGTATACTCGTTGCATATAACTGAAAGTTTATACATCGAGGCCTTCGGGGACCGATGCTGTAACCATAATTCCCCAATTGAATTACACAGAATTTGGAAGAGACTCATTACAGCCATGAGCTTACATAACATTTCTTGTTAAATATGTAAGTTATAACAAATATATATATTTTACACCCTGTTTATCATATTTCCACATGGACATCATCTGATTCGTGATTTAGCATTGGAATGATGGCAACAGAGTGACACCCTTGCGACACTATTCCATACCTTGTACGTCATCATACTCGGACATATATATGGGAGCACATGTGCAGCAGCGGCTCTCCTCCATCTGAAGATGGGTCGATTGTCGACCCGAAAGTACTAATGGGTTTTTAATCTTGTAAATCGGTCCCGGACGATTCGTCCAATGACGATTGGTCCAATGCCGATTCGTCCAACGACGATTGGTCCAATGCCGATTCGTCGTCCAATGGTACGATTGGTCCAACACCGATTCGTCCAATGGTATCATCTTACCAACGGTAAACTTTTTTATTTTCCAGAAAGGAATAATAATTTAAATTATTCTCCTCTTTATATCCATTAGAAAGATAATTTCCGTATATTTGGTAATTGTAAACATTTTACATAAACCTGGTAAAAAGCACTCAATGGAGCATTTCTCAGCTGCAAAGCACCTAGGCCGCGGGCATTTTTTGAATATTTTAATTTACAACCTAGATATTTGGTATTTGTAAATATGTTATAAAACCTAATAAAAGGCGCTCATCCTATCACTTCTCAGGTCTTTACGAAGCACCTAGGCGCCGGGCCTTTTTAGAAGATTTTGAGTTACAACCTAGATATTTGGTATTTGTAAACATTTTATAAAACTTTATAAAAGCCATTGATCGTAGCATTTCTGAGGTCTTTGCAAGGCACCCAAGCCGCAGGCCTATGAATTAATATTTCGTGCTTAAGTGAAAGCGTAATATTATTAACTTGATTTAATATGTAAACGTTATGAATATGACATCGGTAGAATAAAAAGTCCTAAAAAGGCGTAGGCCTAGAGCCTATAAACTAATATTTCGTGCCTAAATAAAAGCTTAATATTATTAACTTGATTTGATATATAAAAGTTATGAATCTGACATCGGTAGAATATAAACTGTTAAAAAGGCCTATACCTATGACCTGTGAATTAATATTTCGTATTTAAGTAAAAGTGCAATATTATTAACTTGATTTAATATGCAAACGTTATGAATATGACATCTCTGGAATAAAAACTGTTGAAAAGGCCTCTGTCCAAACCCCGATCAGTTGTTTCCATTGGGCAGTTAGTGAAAAACCCCACTGCCTTCTACAAACAGAAACGGAACACAAGTATTTTATATTATTTCATGCAAAAGAGAAACATTGAAGTTGATTGAACGGCTCGTACATCAGTAACTTCATACGGCAGCAAGGACAGTCTAACAAGAAAAAGAGATTAAAAAAAAAACCAAAAAAAAAAAAAAAACCAACAACAGAAATCTGTAACCACAATATTACGCATGAAATGTAACATTATTTTACATTCTTTGGACTACTGGTACTTTCGTATAACATCGGAGATAAAATCAGAATAGATGAGACTTTTATAGCACGAGTAGCACTTCGGACAGAGAGGACGGAATTGGACCAATCGCATTGGACCAATCGTCCCATTGGACGAATCAGCATTGGACCAATCGTACCTTTGGACCAATTGTCCATTGGACGAATCGTCCCTTTGAACGAATCGGCATTGGACCAATCGTCGTTGGATGAATAGTACCAGACCCGTTAGAACAGGTGTCAGCATGGAAGTTTTTCAGGCATTCGTGAACCGACTGCACCCTAAAGAGCTGACTACTAGATATTTTCAACAAGATGGGGCAACCTGGCATACATCACAAGTAAGTCTGGCTGAAATTGAGTCATTCTTTGGAGATCGCGTCATTTCAAAAGGAATGTGGCCACATCTGACTCCTGACCTAACACCCCCTGATTTCTTTCTCTGGGAGAATCTTAAGTTAATGGTGTTTCAAAACAGGACAACAATCCTTGAGGCATTGAAGAACAACATTTGCGAGGCAGTGGCAGCGATTACGCCCGAACAACAGACGCAAACCTTCCGAAATATGGAATCTCGTGTTCAAGCCTGTCTGGGTGCACAGGACGGACACTTTCAACATCTGTTCTGATGGTTCTGTTTTCCATGGATGAAGGTATGTTCTTACCAAATATCATTCAGTTTCTGTAATTATTCACGATGTTATTAATAAAAACTTACGTAAAGTAGGGTGTGGGACATCCTGTGTTTTCATATGAATCGGAAAACGCCCTTAAACACTGTCACACGGTAGTTACGGCTTTTTATGTGTGTGATCGTGAGACATTTAAAAGAGGATATCCTTAGTTCCGTAAGAGAATAAAGTTTGCTTATGATTTACTTTGGAGTAAGTGTTTTGTAGTGCTCTGTGTAAAACTATGTTTTTCGTACATTTTCGTTACATTCGATAAAGTGTAATAATTTCGACTTTACGAAAAATACCTGTAGGTTTCAAAGAATTTGAATTATTAAGACGTTCATGAACCTGAATAGTAATGTAGGACTTAAAAATCTTAGTAATTGAAAGCTAACAGATTTTCACAAAAGAGCCTCGAAGAAATTTTTTGTTTTTCGAAAGATTTTTAACTTTTTGCACACGCATCTTTTATCTACCGAGTTTTTTAGCATGACTTTTGAGCGAAATATATATATATATATATATATATATCTACGCCAGATTTGGAAAATGTTTTTGAATTGGGAAACCTGAAATATATGAATGATAATCTTTGCATTTTATCTTCTTTGATGCATAACTTCAGTGGCGGCCCCAAGTACGGGCATACCGGGCAACAGCCCGCAGCCCCGCGCACATAGGGGCCCCGCATCGCCGTCAATTAATTAGCAGTTTTTGCCTGGCGTTACCTAAAACATTATAGTTCACGATCATATACAAATAAAAGACCAATTTTAATATTTCGTGTGCCGAGAGAAGCTTTTCTTAGCTGAAGCTCATCAAGACTTACATAAGGAACACCATGACCCAAGACCGGCTGTCAGCTCTCGCTCTTCTGTCCATAGAAAACGACGTGGCATTTACTCTGGACTATAGTGATTTGATTGAACACTTCAGCCACAAGAAAAGTCGCAGAATATTTCTTTAAATAATAATAGGCTTATCTTATAATTATACAACTAACCTTGCTTATTTAGTAAAAGGTCATTTTGGAACAGGTAATATTTTGGATTACTAATTATATTAATAAACAATGTATTGTATTACATCGTGTTTATTTCATATAAATCAATACAACTCCCGATAAAAAACATTGCTTTGGGATCACATTCGCTTCAAGTGAGGGTTTGTGTAAGAAACAAAAAGCGAGTTATTGCGTCAAGTGAGGGTTTGTGAGGGTTTGAAACAAAAAGCGAGTTATTGCGTCAAGTGAGGGTTAGTGAGGGTTTGTATTACATCGTGTTTATTTCATATAAATCAATACAACTCCCAACAAAAAGCGAGTTATTGCGTCAAGTGAGGGTTAGTGAGGGTTTGTATTACATCGTGAGGGTTAGTGAGGGTTTGTATTACATCGAGTCAAGTGAGGGTTGTAGTCAAGTGAGTATTACATCGAGTCAAGTGTAGTCAAGTGAGGGTTAGTATTACATCGTTTTTTTTAGTGAGGGTTAGTGAGGGTTTAGTTATTGCGTCAAGTGAGGGTTAGTGAGGGTTTGTATTACATCGTTTCATATGCAGAGAATGTTTGATCATATGTAGAGAATGTTATATGCTGAATTACATTGTTTCATATGTAGAGAATGTTAATGTTTGTATTACATGGTTTCACATGTAGAGAATTATCAGATCATATGTATTTATAATATTGGAACTTCTGTTCATTTTCATATGTAGAGAACGTTAATGTTTATATGTAGAGAATGTGGAGAAAGTTAATGTTTATTACATCATTTCATATGTAGAGAATGTTGATGTTTGTATTACATCGAGAATGTTAAAGTTTGTATTACGTTTCATATGTAAAGAATGTTAATGTTTATTACATCGTTTCATATATAGAGAATGTTAATGTTTGTATTACATCGTTTCATATGTAGAGAATGTTAATGTTTGTATTACATCGTTTCATATGTAGAGAATGTTAATGTTTGTATTACATCGTTTCATATGTAGAGAATGATCAGATCATATGCCTTAATAATATTGGAACTTCTGTTTATTTTCATATTTAGAGAACGTTAATGTTCATATGTAGAGAACGTTAATGTTTATATGTAGAGAATGTTAATGTTTATTACATCATTTCATATGTAGAGAATGTTAATGTTTGTATTACATAGAGAATGTTAAAGTTTGTATTACGTTTCATATGTAAAGAATGTTAATGTTTATTACATCGTTTCATATGTAGAGAATGATCAGATCATATGCCTTAATAATATTAAAACTTCTGTTTATTTTCATATTTAGAGAACGTTAATGTTCATATGTAGAGAACGTTAATGTTTATATGTAGAGAATGTTAATGTTTATTACATCATTTCATATGTAGAGAATGTTAATGTTTGTATTACATAGAGAATGTTAAAGTTTGTATTACGTTTCATATGTAAAGAATGTTAATGTTTATTACATCGTTTCATATGTAGAGAATGATCAGATCATATGCCTTAATAATATTGGAACTTCTGTTTATTTTCATATTTAGAGAACGTTAATGTTCATATGTAGAGAACGTTAATGTTTATATGTAGAGAATGTTAATGTTTATTACATCATTTCATATGTAGAGAATGTTAATGTTTGTATTACATAGAGAATGTTAAAGTTTGTATTACGTTTCATATGTAAAGAATGTTAATGTTTATTACATCGTTTCATATTTAGAGAATGTTAATGTTTGTATTACATCGTTTCATATGTAGAGAATGATCAGATCATATGCTTTAATAATATTGGAACTTCTGTTTATTTTCATATGTTGAGAATGTTAATGTTTATGTTTATATGTAGAGAATGTGGAGAATGTTAATGTTTATTACATCGTTTCATATGTAGAGTACAGAATGTTAATGCTTGTAATACATCCAGAATGTTAAGTTTGTATTTGGCCACCAGGTGGCATAAGTCCTAATTTCCGCTTTTGATGTATTCGCAGCAATATATGAGCTTCTAAAATCTCGATTGAAAAAAAAGTAATTTGTTGAACGATACTACTCATGTTGACAAACCTTTTAGGAACATTTTCTTCTCGAAATAATGCATAGTTTCTAAACCGGGGGGGGGGGGGGGGGTAGATGTATATCTTATTATCTTATTTTTGTCATTATCTCTACTTCCAGGAGTCCGATTTGGAAAATTCCTTTTTTTGTTGGATATTGTTTCCAATGTGAAAAGTTTTTCCTAAAAATTCAAATATTTCAAGTAAATCATAGACTTTCCGCTAGGGGGCACAAAGGCAAATTGCATTTTCTGCGTTATTTCTGCTTCTAAAACTACGATTTGAAAAATTCTCCCTGTATCGCATACAAGACCAGATGGAAAATATTTTTCACATAATTTCTAATGTTTGGTGAAGAATGGTTTGGCCACCAGGGAGCATAAGCGCTAATTTCTGGTTCTGATGTATTTGTAGCCAAATCTGGGCTCTTGAAAACTCGACTAAATTTTTTTTCTTGGACCGATACCGCTCATATGGAAAACCCTTTTGAGAATACTTTCTTCCTAAAATAATGCATGGTTTTCCCACCAGGAGACGTAAAGTCACATCTTATTTTTGCCGATATCTCTGTTTCTAAGAATCTGATTTGAAAAATTCTTTCCGTGTTGGAGAGCGTTTCCGGTGCGAAATGTTTCTCATATAAATTCATGTTTTTCTTAACACACAAGTCTGCAACCAGAGAGCGTAAGCTCACGATTCTGTTTACAGCAATATCTGACGGATTAAAAACCCGATTGAAAAACTTCTTTCTTCCGTCAGATACTATTATTTTCCATACCGGTTCCATTGACTTTGAATAGCTTTGATAAATTTAATTTGCGTCAGAACGGATTCAAAAGACGTGCTTATTACACCCGAAAATTCAGTGTCATCTTTCTTGTTGGAATTGTATCTGCTTTTTGCTGTCTTTAATTTAAAGCTATTTTTCTTGAAAATTCTACTCTGTAGCTTGTGCTCGATTTCTATTTTCTTGAAAATTGAAAATTCTACTCTGTAGCTTAGATCTTAGATTTTCAATGCTGTTTTTTTGTTCTTTTCGCGCGCGCGCGCGCGCGTGTGTGTGTGTGTGTGTGTGAGAGAGAGAGAGAGAGAGAGAGAGAGAGAGAGAGAGAGAGAGAGAAAGACAGTGAAAGATATGCATATATATATATATAGAGAGAGAGAGAGAGAGAGAGGGGGATGTAAGGTCAGGTGACGCGTAACATCACAGCCTCTCCTTGACAAATGTCAACCCCGCCTTCTCGTGGTGCATCCTGTTCCCACTAAAGGGGCTCTGACGACCGCCCATAGCGGTATAACTATACCATCGGGATTAGAGGAAATTCTATCCCACACTCACCAACCCGCTTGGCCAGCGTGGTGAGTTATGGCCAAACCCCTCCAAAATGATTCCACAACTTAAATCTTGGCCCTCAGTCTCCGGCAGCTGGAATGTACCTGGCCAAGGCAGCGGCCAGTGCGACATGAAGGCAGAGGGTGCTAAGAATCCCCGGAGGACCGGACTAGGCTGCCATCTGATGCTGACCTTGGCTACTTACAATGGACGCTCCCTATCTTCTGATTCAAGGCTTCTTGAATTGGAAGAGGAACTACAAAGGATCAAGTGGGACATCGTGGGGCTAAGTGAGGTAAGGAGAAAAGGAGAAGATCTCATCGAACTGAAAAGTGGACATCTCTTCTACTATCGTAGGACAGATACTGGCTGAACTAGTGGTGTTGGATTTATAATAAACAAGAAACTGAAGGATAAAGTTGTAGAAGTTGAAAGTTCCTCTGACAGAGCTGCACGACTTGTTATCCAACTCTCGAAAAGATACCAGGCTCAGATTATTCAAACTTATGCACCCACCACAAGTTATCCTGAAGAAGAAATTGAAGAATTTTATGAGGAAATTTGTCGTCTAAATAATAAAGGTAAGCAGCACTTGAAAATAATTATGGGAGATTTCAATGCAAAAATAGGGCAACGGCAACAGAATGAAACTTCAGTAGGTAAATTCGGTCATGGCAACAGAAACCAGCGTGGAAATACTCTCGTTGAGTTTGCAGAGGCAGAAGGGTTTTTCATCTTGAACTCCTTCTTCAAGAAAAAGCCACACAGGAAATGGACATGGAGGCATCCAAATGGGACGACAAGTGAAATTGATTTTATTATGTGTAACAAAAAATTCGTCATAGAAGACTGCAGTGTGCTAAACAAGTTCAACACAGGTAGTGACCATAGATTGGTGAGATGTAAGATGCACCTCAACACTAAACTTGAACGTGGCAAGCTCATAAGACAAACAAAATCTATTGACATAACCAACCTTAAAAAACACCATAATACCTTCAAGTTAGAACTGAAGAACAGGTTCTCTGCTTTAGAAGGCCTAACATCGGAAGAAGTGGACATCTCTGAAGTTAACAGAAAAGTAACCAAAGCTCTTATGGAAACAGCAACAAAATTAGCTGGGTCTAAGAACAAGTTGCAGGTGAACAAATTATCAGGAAAAACCAAAATGTTGATGCAAAAAAGAAGAGAGATGAGGACAACTAAAGAAGATGTGACTTCCAAAGAGGAATATATAGAGCTATGCAAGACAGTAAGAAAAAGTATCACTGAAGACGTAAGGAAATTCAACTGTGAACTAGTGAGGAAAGCAATTGAAAACAACCAAAGCCTAAAGATAGCAAAGGGACATCTCAGTAAGGGAAGAAAACAGATTATGGCACTGAGAAAAGAAGATGGTTCTGTAACAAGAAATAGAGGCGAAATTTTGACAAGAGTGAAAGATTTCTACTCCAAATTATATGAAAGGGATGATATATGCACTCCAGACATCATGAAAGATACCAGTACCAGAGTTCCTCCAGTCCTTTCCAGCAGAAGTTGCACATGCAATCAAGAACATGAAGCGAGGAAAAGCTCCAGGAGAAGATGGAATTACTGTAGACATCATACAAGAAGCAAGTGGAGAAATCGAAACAGTACTCGCCCAAATTTTCACTCGATGCCTTAATGAAGGAAAGATTCCTGAGGATTGGAACACCGCTACAATGATCCTGCTACATAAGAAAGGTGACATTGAGGATCTCGGAAACTACAGACCTATCAGCCTCCTATCAGTAGTTTATAAAATCTTCACTAAAGTTCTTTCACACCGCTTGAAGGTAACACTGGACATGGCTCAACCGAGAGAACAAGCTGGATTCAGGAGTGGCTACAGCACAATAGATCATATCCACGTGCTGAGAGAACTAATTGAAAGAGCGAGGGAATATGAACTTCCATTGTGCATGGGCTTTTATCGATTATGAAAAAGCCTTTGATTCGGTGAAACCATCGGCAGTTACAATGGCTCTGAAAACCTGCGGTATTGAAGATGCATACATTAATATTATTAATAACATCTATGAAAATGCAAATGCAAAGATTCGGCTGTTTGAAAATACAACACACGTAAAAATTGGAAAGGGAGTGAGACAAGGTGACACCATATCTCCGAAGCTCTTTAATGCCACATTGGAGGGTGTTTTTCAGTCGCTGAGCTGGGAAAACAAGGGGATAAAGATTAATGGAGATTATCTAACCCACCTTCGTTTTGCTGATGACGTAGTCATTTTTGCAACTACCCCATCAGAGCTGCAGAGTATGATCTAGGAACTTGCTGACAAGAGTAAAGAAGTGGGATTAAAAATGAACTTTCAGAAGACAAAAGTGATGTTCAATGCTTTTACAAGAAATGAAGATTTATCGATTGATGGAGAAAAGCTGGAGATAACAGACACGTACGTTTATCTTGGACAGCAGATATCAAGTGAGGGTCACATTGATGAAGAAATTAATCGGCGTACAAAACTTGCCTGGAGAGCTTTTGGAAGAAACAGCATAATTTTCAAGAGCAATATGCCATTATGTCTTAAAAGAAAAGTGTTTGATCAATGCATCCTTCCAATGCTTACGTATGGTGCAGAGACGTGGACCTTAACTAAAAGAGACATACAAAGGCTGCAGACAACTCAAAGCAGCATGGAGAGGTGCATACTTGGTGTAACCAGGAGAGATAAGAAGAGGAACTCGTGGATCCGAAAAATGACAAGAGTGGAAGACATCATGATCAGAGTTAAATCCCTGAAATGGCAATGGGCTGGACATACTGCCAGAAGGACAGACCATCGATGGACAGCCGAAATTTTAGATTGGATTCCAAGGGACAGGAAAAGACCCAGAAGAAGACCACATGGGAGATGGGTGGATGAAATTCGAAAGTATGCAGGGGTGACATGGAGGAGACTGGCACAAGACAGACCGTTGTGGAGGAAACTTGGGGAGACCTTCGTCCAGCAGTGGATTGATAATGGTTGACAATGATGATGATGATGATGATGATATAGAGAGAAAGAGATATAAGGAGAGAGAGATAGAGAGAGTGAGAAAGAGAGAAAAATAGAGAGAGATAGAGAAAGTGAAAGATATGTATATATATATATAGAGAGAGAAAGAGATGTAAGGAGAGAGATAGAGAGAGTGAGAAAGATAGAGAAAGTGAAAGAGAGAGAAATAGAGAGAGATCGAGAGAGTGAGTGAGAGATAGAGAAAGTGAAAGAGAGAGAGAGAGAGAGAGTGAAAGAGAAAGATAGACACAGAGAGAGAAAGACAGAGAGAGAGAGAAAGAAGCAGATTGGGGTGCAATATTTTGCGGTTTGCTCCGTGCGCAGAAATGCCTAGTTACGCCCCTGCTTCACGCGGCACTGAGCTTTGAAGCGAAAAAGTCTGTATAGCTCTACAAATGCAATAAATTATCTCCTGTAAAATGAAGAATCTGTGATATAAATTTTATTTGGAGAGCGTGTTTCTTTCTTGGTGTTGGAGTTTTGAGAAACAGTAGTGTGTTAGCAGAAGTAATTCACATATGAAAAATCCATCAGTGAAATTCTGGTTTTTCCAGTCATTCACGAAATAGGTTTTATTTATTTAACTACACTTTCATACCACACCACAACAAAATAAAATTTAGTCCATACGCACCCGGGACTACATCTACAATCATAATAAACAACAAAATTCCAAGAATACGGTAATGCCAGTGGTTATATAAAAGTGCAAACAAAAGTAATGAACTGAAGCTTTCTATGTATATCATAGAAATCAACGGTTGCACTCAGCATACAATGTAACCAAAGTAACTAAAAAATTGCAGCACTTCGAAAGTATAACCTTTACAAAACTTCAAAAGTATGACTATTTACAAACAATTCGATTTTTGGAAGTTGTAACATAATATTTTCATTAAAACATACACATGACCATGAGGAAATATATACTAACGAAAGTGTTATTTTCAAAGAGTTACATACTAAAATAAATTATTAAGTCACACAAACTGACAAGAAGAAGGTGCGAACACTTCATAGCCAATACATCAAGTCTCACCACAAGGAGCATAACCAAAGTAAATAATAATTACAAAACACCAAAGTAAATAATAATTACAAAACACCAAAGTAAATAATAATTACAAAACACCAAAGTAAATAATATTTACAAAACACCAAAGTAAATAATAATTACAAAACACCAAAGTAACACTATAATCTTTTATTTGTAAGTAATTTGAAGCACTGGAACAGATTCCTTAAAACAAATCGTTGCGATGTAATGTGGCAAGGGAACCAGGGGAAAAGACTAACAAATAGCCTGAGGAGACCCTAGTCCCTTACCCCCCCCCCCCCCCCCAAGAATTTAAATCGTCAAGTCAAGGAACAATTTAACCGTAATACAGTAAATTTAAGTAATAATACATAATATATGACCAACCGTTGATCAACCATTAATTAAGAAAGTCTTAAGCTCTCTTTTAAATACCGTATAGTGTGTCATCGTCTTGATCCGAAGCGGCAACCCATTCCAGGACCCAGGGCAGGTCACGTTAATATTATTAAATAATAAATTAGTACGCGCTCTAGGTTAAATCAAGAACATCCTACGAAAGAGATCACGGAAAATGGGTCATGAATTTCAGGGAATGTCTTACAGTACATAAGTTGAAAAGAGAGAAAGCTGCCCTTCCCTGGTGGCGCAGTGTTCTAAGCGCTGACTTCTGATCATTCGTCCGAGATGGGTCCGGGTTTCATTTCATATTTATTTGTATTACTGAGCATTGCCATATAATACATGAAATATAGTTTGTAAAACACAGCGCAGCAAGGAAGCAAAGGAAAAAGGCCAACAAGACCTGACAAAGCACCGATCTTCTTATATAGCATCGTTAAAAAAAACCAAAAAAAACAAGAAAGATGACACCGAATTTTCGGGTGTAATAAGCACGTCTTTTGAATCCGTTCTGACGCAAATTAAATTTATCAAAGCTATTCAAAGGCAATGGAACCGGTATGGAAAACAATAGTATCTGACGGAAGAAAGAAGTTTTTCAATCGGGTTTTTAATCCCCCAGATATTGCTGTAAACGGAATCGTGAGCTTACGCCCTCTGGTTGTAGACTTGTGTGTTAAGAAAAACATGAATTTATATGAGAAACATTTTGCAGCGGAAACCCTCTCCAACACCGAAATAATTTTTCAAATCGGACTCTTAGAAACAGAGATATCGACAAAAATAAGATGCGACTTTACGTTCCCTGGTGGGAGAACCATTTTATTTTTTTATTTTTTTCCATATGAGCGATATCGGTCCAAAAAAAAAAAAAAAAAAATTACTCTAGTTTTCAAGAGCACAGATTTTGCTACAAATACATCAGAAGCAGAAATGAACACTTATGCCCCCTGGCTGCTAAACCATTTTTTACCAAACATTATAAATTATGTGAAAAATATTTTCCATCTGGTCTTGTATGCGATAGAGGAAGAATTTTTCAAATCGGAGTTTTAGAAGAAGAGTTATCGGGAAAAATGTAATTTACTTTTACGCCCCCTAGCGGAAAATCTATGCGTAATTTGAAAACGTAACTATATCTAAATTACTCTTCGACATAAATGGAATCGGAAATTAAAAGAATTTTTTCAATCGGATGTTTAGAAGCAAATATGTGGAATAAAACGTATTTTTGAATTCGACATCATCTGCATTTACGTCCTCTAGCGGCGAAATTGTACGTCGTAAAAAAAAAAAAAAAAACGAAGTAAAGGGTCATCATTCGCATATTTCAAGCTTCCCAATGGAAAAAGAATTTTTCAAATCGGACTAATAGTTGCAGAGATATCGTGGAAACAGGCGGACGGACAAACCGGTAACATAAGCACGATATTTTTTTACAAAAGACGTGCTAAAAAGTACATTAAGAGAATACAGACAAGCCAAAGCGTCAAGCATGATCAGTGGTGTGTATAGAAATGAAAGCAAAATAGGATTATTATCTTAAAGTATAATTTATTTTGAAATTAGTATTTTTTTCTTTTTTTATTAATGGGTCAGTAACTGTGATTCATTAGGAAACTTTTTAATTTCTTTTTAAAATAGTTTAAGTTATTTGGTATTTTTAGTTCCGTTACTAGTGAATTCCAGTAATGAGGGCCAGTGTAGTTTAGACTTTGTTTCATAGCCTCCGTTTTTTAGATCAATCGGTCGAATACGTGTTTCAGTTCGTGTGTCGTGTGGGTGTATCTGTAAAATAATTTTTATTATATCAGTGTGTGGATTATTTTTTATTCTCTTGAACGTGATTTTTCCAATGTTAAAATAATAAAATATTAATTTTTCCAATGTTAGATAATAAGAATATTTTTCCAATGTTAAAATAACAGTTGGTTAATTGTGAAAATATTGTATTTATTCGGGTAAGGTTTTGTGTTGGCGTATAATGATAACTGTGTACTTGTATTGAAAATTTAAGATCAATTAATCTAATGTATTTATTTTGCAAAAGTTTGAAGTTTTTTAAAATTACATTTTGTTGTCTGTCCTCATGTTAGTATTCATGCCTTAGCGGGTTCGAATCCCAGTAAGGCATGGATACTAACATGTTGTGTGTGTCTTACGGCACGGGTTCTCTCCCTTCCCTGGAACCAGTGGCCCAAAATAGGGACAGGGGTCTACTGATAGCCCATAGAGTTGCTCACGGTGGTCGTTAACCCCCCCCTAAAAGAAAGAGAATTCCTTAAAACAGTTCTTTGCGATGTAATGCGACAAGGGAACCAGGGGAAAAGGTTAACAAATAGCCTGAGGAGACCCTAGTCCCCCCCCCCCCCAACCAAGAATTTAAATCGTCGAAAAACAGGGGAGGGGAGAGGTTGAGGGGGTGTAAAGAACGCCCGTTCTCTCGAGAAATTACTTCCACTTTTTAAGATTAAGCCTTTTTATTTCATTAATAAATTATCCTAAATTCATTTTATTAATTTGAACTGTAAAATTTCATACGTACAAAGTACGCATAAATAAAATTACTTGTCCTCTTGTTTTCTGCTTCCTGATTTCTTAGCTATCGCTTTGACTGCGACATCTACGTAATTGTCTGGTGATATCGCGTTTGTACCACTTGGTGAATGTCTTTATTACCAGTTACAAGGCACAATGACGAAAATATAAAGGCCTTCTTCGAATATAGCTGTCAACGTCTTGGTGCTTCTTTCAGGTAAGAAGTGACAGCTGACCGATCCCATAGCTCGCCCCGAAAGACTCCACCCCACCCTGTGCCTCTAGAATACATCCTTCGTGTTCCTCCCCCGCTTTCCTCTTCCTTACAGTCTCCCATTCTCCATAACTACATTTGAAGATGTCATGAGAATTCCGACCGGAAATGACAAGAGCAGCACGTGCCTTCCCCAGATAAAAGGGTTTGTCGCGTGCGCCGAGTTCCTCGCATGTTCCCGACCATTTTGCAGAATTTGCTCGGCTCGACATCCCGCATAAATGGGACTTAAAGCCAAATTTCTTTGGTTTCCCCGTCCCAAATTTCAGACCTGAGTGAAAGAAATAGTCGCATCTCCTCTCGCTTATACAATTAAGCACACATACCAGATTTTTTTACTTGTGGCCAGAGGCAGGGCAATCAGAGTTGGAAACTGGTCAACAATTTTGGACCTGTACCCGACCCGGATTGGTAACTGACCCAGACAAATCTGCTTTGAACTATAAAATATATACATATATATAGGGTTTTCAAAAATTCTCTCCACAGTGGGTATCTTAGGTAGTATGGGAATCAAGCAAATGCATTATGGGAATGTATAATTTATTCACTTACAGGAAGTATTGAAATTGTCGTCCTTCATTTGCAAGAGATGACCTAACTGTTTCATACATGTTTTCAAACACATCTGCGAGAGTCAAAAAGTTCCTCCGCAGTAATGTTAAAGTTGTTCCACCTAATTTTGATGGCGCTACAGCTAGAATTTTTGAATTAAGTAATCTGGTGTATGTTTAATTTAAGTTTTTGCTGTTTTCTTGATAAGATATCAAGCTTCAGAATATATTTCACAGCAATACCAGTTTTCATAAGCCGATGATGAGTTTAAAAATTATGATGAGTTGAAAAATGGATATTGTTTTTATCATTGCCGCTCAGAAGGAAGAGACATTCTTCCTTCTCAGGACACTCTTCCTTCATTTTGCATGACTAATCATTTTTCAGTCCGCGAACACCAGAATCGGGCACAAAAATCCACAGTACGCATTTTTCTTTGAAACATTTCTTTTTTGTTGATTTTAAAATAACAAAACGGAAACAAAACCGGGTCGGGAACACCTTGACCCGGTACGTTTGACCCGCAAAAAATTATCGACCCGCTGACCCGTTGACCCGTTTTCATCTCTGGCAGCAATTCAAAAATTATGGGGCTCAAGCAGTTTCATACGCAAACACCGAAAATAACTGCTAATCTAGGAGAATCAATTAATAATTAAGCGTTAATCATTAATAATTCATTATTTAGAATAATTATGTAAATTCGTTAACAAATTAACAATTTAATTGATAATTAAAATAGCAATTTACAAAACTTTGATACAAAGCCTTATGTAATGTTTTTACAAAATGTTGGTACAACTGTTTCACAAAATTAATGTTTTTACAAATTTTTTACAAAATTAATTTTTTTACAAAATTTTTACAAAAACTGATTTACAAAATTTTGATACAAAGCCTTATGTAATATTTATTAAATTGTGGTCAATGTAAAATAAAGTACTTCTCTTTCAGTATTCAATTCCTCAGAGTTATTTATAAAGGCGCAATTTTAAAATTTTTTATTTTATGAAATAAATAATAGTGCAGAATATTGAAAATGTAAAGTTTTGCTAGTACTTTAATAAAATTATACTTACATATTTTAGCATTACTGTACAAGGCAACTGGGCTTCGCTGCCATTGCCTTCAAAATGTGGATCCTGTATTTTCTTCTACTTATCGATTAATGTTCAGAAAGTCGATAATTAGACATTGTGTTTCGAAGACACATTTTCTACCGCCTGAGAGTAGAAAATGTACTTTCCGGAGTGGCTGTTGAGGTAGGAAGTGTTGATAGAATTTTTAGTAATTTCTTGATATTGGGGTAAAAAAAAAAAAAAAAAAAAAAAAGCAGCAGCTTCACAACTTGACAAGGATTCTATCGCAGTGGTCTTTCCTCTTGTCTTATTGTTAATAAAGATACCTTCCATGAGTGTGAGCGACACCTAGTGATCCCTGCGGGTTTGTTGCTTGCACGTGGAGAAATGTGCCAATCAGCTTTTTATGGGTTTTTAAAATTCACCTTGATAATTTTAATGAACAAGATTTAAAATTCGGCTTTAAAAGAGAAAAAGAAATCATGTGATTTGGCGTTCAAGAGAAAAATGAGTCTTGCTATCTAATGGCAGGGGTTTGAGCCCCCTGAGTCCCTAACTTTTCTACTCCCAGGACCGGTGCTAGGGTGTTTGGCGCCCTAGGCAGTCCATCCGCCTTGAGCCTCCAAATATTTATTATTCTTGTCGTCTACGGAACAGTCGTCACCAGCTGAATAAAAAGTCGACAATGCAGGAAGGGCTTGATCGGCAGCAATGCTCAGATGATCCTTGGAGGATAACCGAGCTTCTAGTAGCATCAGGGAACCCTTTTGTACCAACGGAATGTGCTCCACATTATCACACCACCTGCAGAACCATGAGTTGTGTTTACAAAGAAATCTGGGGCCATTGCGTCATGGGCTCTCTGCTTACCGTCGGTACAGAACAAGGTGTATCACGACTCATCGGACAACATGACTTTTTCCCAGTCTTCCAGTGTCCAGTCAGGGTGTTCCTAACACCACTGTAGACGAGCTTTTCCGTTCTTCGAAGAAATCATTGGTTTCTGTACAGGCATGGGACTGCCAATAATGATCCTCTTCAATTCCCTACGCATAATTCGCGGAGATATAACTCGGGAACAGCTTTATAACTGAACAGTCTTGAGTCAATTGCTGCACAAAGGAAGTCCTCTTTCTCCGTACAAGCCTTCTCAGACGACTGCGAGCTCGTTCCTGAGAGACATCGCGTCACAGTCAAAGAGACATCGCGTCTTAGACAAACAATGCGGGTTATTTTTCCACTGACTAAAGACCCGGGATATCTCACCTTTTGAGAAACCAGTCGTTTGCAAACTCGTAGCTCCAGCCAGACGGGTGCCCACAATTAGCCCTTTACCGAACTCTTTTTTTTTTTTTTGATTGGAGGTTTAACGACCACCGTGAGCAACTCAATGGGCTATAAGCAGTCGCCCGTCCCTAATTTAGGGTCACTGGTTCCAGGGAAGGGAGAGAACCAGTGCCGTAAGACAAACACAACATCCATGCCTCACCGGGATTCGAACCCGGACCCCGTTCGGACGAATGATCAGAGGCCATCGCTTAGACCACTGCGCCACCGGGGCGGCTTACCGAACTCTGAAACATCCTTTTGTTTTTCCCATTGTGATAAATACTACTGACGATTATTGACGCTGAAACCACGCCTCGAGAAGATTATCGCGAAGCAGCAGCAAGAGACGTCGCATTGACCCCAGAGGGAAAAAAATGTTATTAACGATGAAGAGAATATTGGGGTATATTAATTATGGATTGCACTTATTAATCATTAAAAAATATTCACAGATTTAATGATATTAGCTGTAAGTAGGTGACATGGAATTATCTGGTGTTTAAAATTATGGATTGTACGTAGTGATCATTATAATATAGAATATTACAAGATTAAATGCTCGAAAATAGTCTAAAGGTTTTGTTTTGGCATCGCCGGTCCGCGAAAATTTTCCCAACGTTTTGCTGGTCCACGAATGCAAAAAGGTTGGGAACCACTGCCCTAGATCACGTGGCGTTACCACGTACTTTGCATATACGGTTCACGTTTATGTACACCTGCATAAAGGTTTTTAATTCAGTGGTCGGTGTGTGTATAACGTAGCGTTACGCACTCTAAATGAAACTAGGATGGAAATATCTGTTGACCAGCTAAGATAAATATCATCATCATCATCATCATTGTCAACCATTATCAATCCACTGCTGGACGAAGGTATCCCCAAGTTTCCTCCACAACGGTCTGTCTTGTGCCAGTCTCCTCCATGTCACCCCTGCATACTTTCGAATTTCATCCACCCATCTCCCATGTGGTCTTCTTCTGGGTCTTTTCCTGTCCCTTGGAATCCAATCTAAAATTTCGGCTGTCCATCGATGATCTGTCCTTCTGGCAGTATGTCCAGCCCATTGCCATTTCAGGGATTTAACTCTGATCATGATGTCTTCCACTCTTGTCATTTTTCGGATCCACGAGTTCCTCTTCTTATCTCTCCTGGTTACACGAAGCATGCACCTCTCCATGCTTCTTTGAGTTGTCTGCAGTCTTTGTATATCTCTTTTAGTTAAGGTCCACGTCTCTGCACCATACGTAAGCACTGGAAGGATGCATTGATCAAACACTTTTCTTTTAAGACATAATGGCATATTGCTCTTGAAAATTATGCTGTTTCTTCCAAAAGCTCTCCAGACAAGTTTTGTACGCCGATTAATTTCTTCATCAATGTGACCCTCACTTGATATCTGCTGTCCAAGATAAACGTACGTGTCTGTTATCTCCAGCTTTTCTCCATCAATCAATAAATCTTCATTTCTTGTAAAACCATTGAACATCACTTTTGTCTTCTGAAAGTTCATTTTTAATCCCACTTCTTTACTCTTGTCAGCAAGTTCCTGGATCATACTCTGCAGCTCTGATGGGGTAGTTGCAAAAATGACTACGTCATCAGCAAAACCAAGGTGGGTTAGATAATCTAAATTAATCTTTATCCCTTTGTTTTCCCAGCTCAGCGACTGAAAAACACTCTCCAATGTGGCATTAAAGAGCTTCGGAGATATGGTGTCACCTTGTCTCACTCCTCTTTCCAATTTTTATGTGTGTTGTATTTTCAAACAGCCGAATCTTTGCACTTGCATTTTCATAGATGTTATTAATAATATTAATGTATGCATCTTCAATACCGCAGGTTTTCAGAGCCATTGTAACTGCTGATGGTTTCACCGAATCAAAGGCTTTTTCATAATCGATAAAAGCCATGCATATATATATATATATATATATTGATTGGTCAGGTGATGCGTAACATCACAGCCTCTCCTTGACAAATGTCAACCCCGCCTTCTCGTGGTGCATCCTGTTCCCACTAAAGGGGCTCTGACGACCGCCCATAGCGGTATAACTATACCATCGGGATTAGAGGAAATTCTATCCCACACTCACCAACCCGCTTGGCCAGCGTGGTGAGTTATGGCCAAACCCCTCCAAAATGACTCCACAACTTAAATCTTGGCCCTCAGTCTCCGGCAGCTGGAATGTACCTGGCCAAGGCAGCGGCCAGTGCGACATGAAGGCAGAGGGTGCTAAGAATCCCCGGAGGACCGGACTAGGCTGCCATCTGATGCTGACCTTGGCAACGTACAACGGACGCTCCCTATCTTCTGATTCAAGGCTTCTTGAATTGGAAGAGGAACTACAAAGGATCAAGTGGGACATCGTGGGGCTAAGTGAGGTAAGGAGAAAAGGAGAAGATCTCATCGAACTGAAAAATGGACATCTCTTCTACTATCGTGGGACAGATACTGGCAGAACTAGTGGTGTTGGATTTATAATAAACAAGAAACTGAAGGATAAACTGGTAGAAGTTGAAAGTTCCTCTGACAGAGCTGCACGACTCGTTATCCAACTCTCGAGAAGATACCAGGCTCAGATTATTCAAACTTATGCACCCACCACAAGTCATCCTGAAGAAGAAATTGAAGAATTTTAGGAGGAAATTTGTCATCTAAATAATATAAAGGTAAGCAGCACTTGAAAATAATTATGGGAGATTTCAATGCAAAAATAGGGCAACGGCAACAGAATGAAACTTCAGTAGGTAAATTCGGTCACGGCAACAGAAACCAGCGTGGAAATACTCTCGTTGAGTTTGCAGAGGCAGAAGGGTTTTTCATCTTGAACTCCTTCTTCAAGAAAAAGCCACACAGGAAATGGACATGGAGACATCCAAATGGGACGACAAGTGAAATTGATTTTATTATGTGTAACAAAAAATTCGTCATAGAAGACTGCAGTGTGCTAAACAAGTTCAACACAGGTAGTGACCATAGATTGGTGAGATGTAAGATGCACCTCAACACTAAACTTGAACGTGGCAAGCTCATAAGACAAACAAAATCTACTGACATAACCAACCTTAAAAACACCATAACACCTTCAAGTTGGAACTGAAGAACAGGTTCTCTGCTTTAGAAGGCCTAACATCGGAAGAAGTGGACATTTCTGAAGTTAACAGAAAAGTAACCAAAGCTCTTGTGGAAACAGCAACAAAATTAGCTGGGTCTAAGAACAAGTTGCATGTAAATAAATTATCAGGAAAAACCAAAATGTTGATGCAAAAAAGAAGAGAGATGAGGACAACTAAAGAAGATGTGACTTCCAAAGTGAAATATATAGAGCTATGCAAGACAGTACGAAAAAGTATCACTGAAGACGTAAGAAAATTCAACTGTGAACTAGTGAGGAAAGCAATTGAAAACAACCAAAGCCTAAAGATAGCAAAGGGACATCTCAGTAAGGGAAGAAAACAGATTATGGCACTGAGAAATGAAGATGGTTCTGTAACAAGAAATAGAGGCAGAAATTTTGACAAGAGTGAAAGATTTCTACTCCAAATTATATGAAAGGGATGATACATGCACTCCAGACATCATGAAAGATACCAGTACCAGAGTTCCTCCAGTCCTTTCAGCAGAAGTTGCACATGCAATCAAGAACATGAAGCGGGGAAAAGCTCCAGGAGAAGATGGAATTACTGTAGACATCATACAAGAAGCAAGTGGAGAAATCGAAACAGTACTCGCCCAAATTTTTACTCGATGCCTTAATGAAGGAAAGATTCCTGAGGATTGGAACACCGCTACAATGATCCTGCTACATAAGAAAGGTGACATTGAGGATCTCGGAAACTACAGACCTATCAGCCTCCTATCAGTAGTTTATAAAATCTTCACTAAAGTTCTTTCACACCGCTTGAAGGTAACACTGGACATGGCTCAACCGAGAGAACAAGCTGGATTCAGGAGTGGCTACAGCACAATAGATCATATCCATGTGCTAAGAGAACTAATTGAAAGAGCGAGGGAATGTGAACTTCCATTGTGCATGGCTTTTATCGATTATGAATAAGCCTTTGATTCGGTGAAACGATCAGCAGTTACAATGGCTCTGAAAACCTGCGGTATTGAAGATGCATACATTAATATTATTAATAACATCTATGAAAATGCAAGTGCAAAGATTAGGCTGTTTGAAAATACAACACACATAAAAATTGGAAAGGGAGTGAGACAAGGTGACACCATATCTCCGAAGCTCTTTAATGCCACATTGGAGGGTGTTTTTCAGTCGCTGAGCTGGGAAAACAAGGGGATAAAGATTAATGGAGATTATCTAACCCACCTTCGTTTTGCTGATGACGTAGTCATTTTTGCAAATAGCCCATCAGAGCTGCAGAGTATGATCTAGGATCTTGCTGACAAGAGTAAAGAAGTGGGATTAAAAATGAACTTTCAGAAGACAAAAGTGATGTTCAATGCTTTTACAAGAAATGAAGATTTATCGATTGATGGAGAAAAGCTGGAGATAACAGACACGTACGTTTATCTTGGACAGCAGATATCAAGTGAGGGTCACATTGATGAAGAAATTAATCGGCGTACAAAACTTGCCTGGAGAGCTTTTGGAAGAAACAGCATAATTTTCAAGAGCAATATGCCATTATGTCTTAAAAGAAAAGTGTTTGATCAATGCATCCTTCTAGTGCTTACGTATGGTGCAGAGACGTGGACCTTAACTAAAAGAGACATACAAAGGCTGCAGACAACTCAAAGCAGCATGGAGTGGTGCATACTTGGTGTAACCAGGAGAGATAAGAAGAGGAACTCGTGGATCCGAAAAATGACAAGAGTGGAAGACATCATGATCAGAGCTAAATCCCTGAAATGGCAATGGGCTGGACATACTGCCAGAAGGACAGATCATCGATGGACAGCCGAAATTTTAGATTGGATTCCAAGGGACAGGAAAAGACCCAGAAGAAGACCACATGGGAGATGGGTGGATGAAATTCGAAAGTATGCAGGGGTGACATGGAGGAGACTGGCACAAGACAGACCGTTGTGGAGGAAACTTGGGGAGACCTTCGTCCAGCAGTGGATTGATAATGGTTGACAATGATGATGATGATGATATTGATTGGAGGTTTAACGACCACGGTGAGCGACTCAATGGGCTATAAGCAGTCACCCGCCCCTAATTTAGGGCCCCTGCTTCCAGGGAAGGGAGAGAGCCAGTGCCGTAAGACAAAAACAATATCCGTGCCTCACGGGATTTGAACTCGGACACCTTTCGCACAAATGATCAGAAGCCATCGCTTAGACCACTGCGCCACCGTGGCTGGATTTTTTTTTTTTTTTTTATATAAGATCATTTTTAAACAACTGAAATATTTGTTGCTACTCATGGACTTTTCCGAAGTGGAAAGTCACTTCAAGTTCATTTTCCCTAATAAACACTTGAGGGTTTTTTGGGTTTTTTTTTGTTCGAGGTTTAACGACCACCGTGAGCAACTCAATGGGCTATAACTGAGCAGTCGCCCGTCTCTAATTTAGAGCCTGCCGCCCCGGTGGCGCAGTGGTCTAAGGCGCTGGCCTCTGATCATTCGTCCGTAAGGGGTCCGGGTTCGAATCCCGGTCGGGCATGGATGTTGTGTTTGTCTTACGGCGCTGGCTCTCTCCCTTCCCTGGAACCAGTGACCCTAAATTAGGGACGGGCGACTGCTTATAGCCCATTGAGTTGCTCACGGTGGTCGTTAAACCTCCAATCAAAAAAAAAAAAAAAAAAAAAATTTAGAGTCACTGCTTCCAGGGAAGGGAGAGAGCCAGTGCCTTAAGACAAACATAACATCCATGCCTCACTGAGATTCGAACCCGGATCCCTTTCGGACGAATGATCAGAAGCCATCGCTTAGACCACTGCGGCACCGTGGCTGGATTTTTTTATTATATAAGATCATTTTTAAACAACTGAAATATTTGTTGCTACTCATTGACTTTTTTTTTTTTTTGATTGGAGGTTTAACGACCACCGTGAGGTACTCAATGGGCTATAAGCAGTCGCCCGTCCCTAATTTAGGGTCACTGGTTCCAGGGAAGGGAGAGGGCCGGTGCCTTAAGACAAACATAACATCCATGCCTCACTGGGATTCGAACCCGTATCCCTTTCGGGCGAATGATCAGAAGCCTCGCTTAGACCACTGCGCCACCGTGGCTGGATTTTTTTTTTGTGTAACATCATTTTTTAACAACTGAAATATTTGTTGCTACTCATGGACCTTTCCGAAGCGAAAAGTCACTTCAAGTTCATTTTTCCTGATAAACACTTCAGGTTTTTTTTTTTTTGTTTTTTTTTTCGAGGTTTAACGACCACCGTGAGCAACTCAATGGGCGCTGGTTCCAGGGAAGGGAGAGAGCCAGTGCCTTAAGACAAGCACAACATCCATGCCTCACAGGGATTCGAACCCGTACCCCTTTCGGACGAATGATCAGAGGCCATCGCTTAGACCACTGCGCCACCGGATTTCAGGATTCATTCCATCATGCATCACCGTGGTCACTCATGTATAAAACTACGAAATACCTAACATATCACGTGATTAGTTCGCAACCAATGATTTATTTAATAGCCCAACTGTTGACACATACCCAAATATTTTTTTTCATGTCGGAAAGAATTCAAACAAGAAAGATGACACCGAATTTTTTGGTGTAGTGAGAACGTATTTTGAATTTGTTCTGACGCGAATTAAATTTATCAAAGCTATTCAAAGGCAGTCGAACCGGTATGGAAAACAGTAGTATCTGACCGACGAAAGAAGATTTTCAATTGGGTTTTAATCCCGCAGATATTTCTGCAAACGGAATCGTAACCTTACGCCATCTGGTTGCAGACTTGTGAGTTAAGAAAATTTGAAATTATATGAGAAACATTTCGCAGAGGAAACGCTCTCCAGGAAAAAAACAATTTTTCAAATCGGACTCTTAGAAGCAGAAATGCTGACAAATATAAGATATGCATCTACGTCCACTGGCGGGAAAACATGCATTATTTTAGTTATTTCAGTTGTTTAAAAGTGCTCTTATATAAAATGCATTTTTTTTTAGAAGAAAGTATTTCAAAAGGTTTTTCGATGCGAGCGGGATCCAGGAAGTAATTTTTTCAGTCGAGTTTTCAGGAGTTCAGATTTTGCTGCAAATACATCAAAAGCAGAAATTAACACTTGTGCCCCCTGGTGACCAAACTATTCTTTACCAAATATTAGAAATTATATGAAAAATATTCCCCACCAGGAGCTGTATGCGATACAGGAAAAAATTCTCAAATCGGAGTTTTAGAAGCAGAAATATCGAGAAAAACGCAATTTACCTTAATGCCCCTAAGCGGTAAGTCTATGAGTAACTTGAAAATTTTGAAATTATATGAAAATCATTTTGCACCGGAAAAGCTATCCAACAAAGAAGGAATTATTCAAATCGGACTCTTAGAAGCAGAGATTGACAACAATAAGATATACATCTACGCCCACTGGCGGAGAAACCATGCATTATTTTAAGAAGAAAACATTCCGAAAAGTTTTATCGACGTGAGTAGTATCGGTCTACAAATGACTTATTTTCAATCGAGATTTTAGAAGCTCAGATTTTGCTGCAAATAGATCAGAAGCGGAAATTAAGACTTACGCCTCCTGGTGACCAAATCATTTTTTACCAAAAATTATAAATTATACGCATAAAATTTCCCATTAGAAGCTGTGTCCGTTGAAATAAAAAAATTTCAAATCGGAGTTTTAGAAATATAGATATCGGGGAAAACACAATTTACTTTTACGCCTCCTAGCGGAAAATCTATGCCTAACTTTAAAAAATGACTATACCTACAGGACTCTTCGATGTAAGTGAAGTCGAAAGGTAAAATATTTTTTTCAATCATATGTTCAGAAGCAAATATACGGAATAAAATGTATTTTGAATTCAATACCATCTGCATTTTCGCCATTTGGCGGCGAAAATGTACACCAAAAAAAAAAAAAAAAAAAAAAAAAAAGCGAAATAAGTGATCATCATTCGCATATTTCAAGCTGCCCAATGCGAAAATAATTTTTCAAAACGGACTAATAGTTGCAGAGACATGGTGTCCGCAGACGGACGGACGGACAAACTGATAACCTAAGCACGATCTTTTTTTTTTTTTTTTTTTTTTTTTGCAAAAGACGTGCTCATTATACTCGAGAATTTGGTGTCATCTTTCTTGTTTTTTAATTCTTTTGTTGTTGAACGACTTCCGTGTTCTTTTTTTTTTTTTTTGTTTGGAGGTTTAACGACCACCGTGAGCAACTCAATGGGCTATAAGCAGTCGCCCGTCCCTAATTTAGGGTCACTGGTTCCAGGGAAGGGAGAGAGCCAGTGCCGTAAGACAAACACAACATCCATGCCTGACCGGGATTCGAACCCGGACCCCTTAGGGACGAATGATCAGAGGCCAGCGCCTTAGACCACTGCGCCACCGGGGCGGCCTTCCGTGCTCATCATAGTCTAAAAGGAATTTTTCGTCCCTAGTTTAGGGCTACTGGTTCTAAGGAAAGGACAGAAGTAAGAACTGTAGGACAAGCACACTGCCCATGCCTCAGGTGGAATTAGGATCTAGACCCAAATTAGCCAGTAGCCCACCCCTCTGATCACTCACCCACCAGTTTCACGTCCAACTTCCTATTTAAAAACCTTCAACCCGGAGCTAAGTTTTAAGTGTTCGATTCTTCCGTGTTTTTTTTTTTTTTTTTTTGATTCGAGGTTTAACGACCACCGTGAGCAACTCAATGGGCTATAAGCAGTCGCCCGTCCCTAATTTAGAGTCACTGGTTCCAGGGAAGGGAGAGAGCCAGTGCCGTAAGACAAACACAACATCCATGCCTCACCGGGATTCGAACCCGGACCCCTTCCGACGAATGATCAGAGGCCAACGCCTTAGACCACTGCGCCACCGGGGCGGCTCTTCCGTGTTTTCCGGTTGTTTTGTAACACGCGTGTAGCTCTAATTACCAGTGGAATGCGGACGCCTTAAAAAATATCTCCAATCCACTGGTAGTTAGCACTGTTGTTGCTGGGTGTTAGACGATTTCAATCAAAATATTTTAACAAGTGAATCCCTTTGTTATAAAGTCTTCCTCCTTATGATTTATTATATTTCGCACATGAAAAGTCAGTGCGATAATTAAGGCACAACGCGCTTTCTGTGGTTGGCGATTAATATGACCGTCATGATGCAGACATTTATCACTTCTTCCACGTAGGCGTCGCGGCACGGAATTGGTTGAACTCCCTGCAGAGTCCTCTGGAAATTCGGTACTTCATCATTTCAACAGATTTAGCTCGTATTAGCACTATAAGAAAGGGCAACAACTAGTACTAACAAGTTGTTTCGTTGTCTATTGTTTGTCAAATTGTTTCCCACACACCATTAACAATGGTTTTTGATTTTTGCTACGGTAAAATAAAAATAAAAAATGGTGGATGTTTTGAAAAGTGCACAAGCCCACCTGCGTTTTTTTTTTTTCTAGTTCTCATGAACGCCTCGTAATATGCTGTAGGCTCCTCCCCAATGTAAGAAATTGCCCAAGTGGTTACAAGTTTGAAGTTCAGCAGGTGGTTACGTTACGAGTGTATCTACGAGAAAATGTTAAAAATTCTCAAATAAATGTTTGGTCTTGTAAATATCTAGTAAAAGTTTAATGGGCCAACCACAGTCTCGAGTAAAATTTATAAGCAACTTCGCACCTGTGCAGAAATGTGCTCCACATATTCACGACCGCATGGAACTTTTTCGGGGCGCAGGGCGAGATTTCATAGTGGGGTCTTGAGCAAAAATTCATTGCGGGTTCTATAAAATATATCTCATATTTTAAAAATGTTGTTCGTAAAGAATACACACGGAAGCTATCATAAAAAAAAGTGATTTTCTCAAAGAAGTGTTTGCTTTAAGGTTAAGAAAAATACCTTAATATAGATTGAAAGTTCAGAGAGAGAGAGAGACAGACAGACATAGAGAGAGAGAGAGAGAGAGAGAGAGAGAGAGAGAGAGAGAGAGAGAGAGAGAGACAGAGAAATACAGAGAGAGGGAGAGAGACAGACGGACAGAAAGGGAGGGAGAGGCGGAGGTAGAGAGAGAGGGAGAGACAGACAGAGAGAAGAAGAGAGAGGAAGAGAGAGACAGATAGTCAGAGAGAGGGAGACAGGAAGAGAGAGAGACAGATAGTCAGAGAGAGGGAGACAGGAAGAGAGAGAGACAGATAGTCAGAGAGAGGGAGACAGGAAGAGAGAGAGACAGATAGACCGAGATAGGGTGAGAGAGGTGGAGAAAGAGAGAGAGAGAGGGAGAGACAGACAAAGAGAGAAAGAGAGAGAGAGAGAGAGAGAGAGAGAGGAAGGGAGAGAGCCAGAGAGAGAAGGAGTGAGGGAGAAAGAGAGACAGAGAGAGAAGGAGTGAGGGAGAAAGAGAGACAGAGAGAGGAAGTGAGAGAGACAGAGGAAGAGGGAGCGAGAGACAGAGAGGAACAGAGACAGACAGAGAGAGAGAGAGAGCGACAGAGAGAGGGAGAGAGACAAAGGGAGACAGAGAGAGGGAGCGAAAGACAGAGAGAAGGAGAGAGACAAAGGGATACAGAGAGAGAGAGAGACATAGGGAGATAGAGAGAGTGAAAGGGAGGGAAGGAAAGAGAGAGTGAGAGGAAGAGAAAGGGATGGAGAGAAAAATGAAGGGAGAAAGATAAAGATAGAGAAAGAGAGAGAGGAAGGGAGAGAGAGAAAGAGAGAGAAATGGAGGAAGAAAGATAATGAGAGAGATAGGGAGAGAGAGATAGCCAGAGAGGAAGGGAGAGAGAAAGAGAGGGAGAGAGAGACAGACATAGAGGAAGGGAGAGAGAAAGCGAAAGAGAGGGTGAGACAGAGACAGACGGACAGAGAGAGAAAAAGAGAGAAATGGAGGGAGAGAAGAGAGAGAGAGAGAGAGAGAGAGAGAGAGAGAGAGAGAGACAGAGAGAGAGAGATTGAGGTTGCATTGTGATACTTGTAAAAACTTTCTCACAACATGATAAAGAAATAACTTCAACTAATCTGCTTAGTGAATATTTTTGCGTAGAGAATAAAAAGGATCCCTCTAAAACAAATGTTTAAATAGTTTTTTCCCCCTGATGTATGTACTAGTTATTGATTTTTAATGAAAGGTAGAGTAATTTACAACTTAAT
Organism: Macrothele yani; assembly: GCA_039090855.1. Lineage (NCBI taxonomy): Eukaryota > Metazoa > Arthropoda > Arachnida > Araneae > Macrothelidae > Macrothele > Macrothele yani. The sequence continues at coordinate 34,265,888 of CM077024.1, read as the reverse complement.
GACTTTGATGCAAGGCGGAGTAACTGAAAAATTAGTGACATTTTTAACTTTTACATGCGCGGCGCGCATATTTGAAAATTGCCCTTTGTTTTATTTGCAGTACTGTTCCAAAAGTCACTGAAAGATTGGTCTCCGTATACACAGTCGTATCAGAATAATATGACCACCTACCTAATAATGGGAATAACCGACCTTGGCCAGGATAACAGCGGCAAGACGGCGTGGCATGGACGCAATGAAGCCCTGGAAGGTTGTCCGCGGCAAACGTGCCCATTCGAACTGCAGCAGAACACGGATATCCCGGAGATGCCGTGGCTGAGGGTTGGCACGTCGAACCTATCTATCCAAATAGTCCCACAAGTGCTCTATGGGATTGAGGTCGGGTGATATCGCCGGTCAAGGGAGAACGGAGACATCGCTGTCGTGTTTCTGGAAAAAGTAACGCACCCCCTTAGCGATCTGGCACGGCGCATTGGATGCATGTGGTTAGCGAGGATAGACAGGCAGCCATTGGTGTTCAGGGACCAACGGTACCAGCGGTCCCAGGTCATACCAGAAAAACATGCCCCAGACATGCACACTGCCACCGCCGGCCTGTATTTGACCGACAAGCATGTCCGTCTATTCGTTCTCGTGTGTCTGACGCCGTATCCGCTACCGCCCGTCACTTTTGTGGAAAAAAGTGACGGGCGGTAGCGGATACGGCGATTCGTCGTAGAAAGGAACCTCTTTCCACTCTTCCAATGTCCAATGACGGTAGTCCCATGTGAACTGCAGGCGTCGTTGTCCATACGAACTGCAGGCATGGTTGCCGATGGACCTGGGTTAACATGGGTGCCTTGACGCAGCGTCGACTCCAGAGACCCATGCGTAACAGGATTCTCTCTACGTGGTTCTCTGCCTCAGCGTTCATTTTCGTGGTCAATTGCTACACTGTTGCGCGTCGATTGCCCTTTACCAGTCGACGGAGGCGACGTTCTCTTGTGGGGCCGATGGCCATTGGGGCTGCACAGTTATGACGTCTGGAGGTACTCAGTGTGCCAGCGGTCCATTCTTGCTATACAATCTTACTACAGCACCTCGCGAACAGCCCTCTAAGTGTGCTGTTTCCGAGTGGCTTCTACTCTTGGCGCGGTAGCCGATGACCATTCCTTTTTGAACTTCCGTCAAATCACTACGTCTGCCCATTGTGCTCACGTAACGCACTATGGCTCATCTGTTCTGGCCGGCCGCTTATATCTCCGTGGGGTCAACCTTGTCACGTGCACTCTGTGACGCGTCTGGGCGGGTACATTGTGATTCCGGGGGTGGCCATGTTATTCTGATACGACCGTGTACAGTTCTACTGCACTGTGTATAACTTTGTCCTCACTGTGCAAAAATTTTGAAAAAGGTATTAATATTTCAGAAGTTATGAGGTATTTACGTACTATAATAGCATATCAGTAACACAAATTTTCGATATGCAATTAACTGAATTACTCACGTTGAAGATAATAAGTGTTATTTCTGTCAATAGCACATATTACTTCTAACGTGAATAAATTTTTGGTCGCCTGAGATATTCGTGTTAACGAGATTCGAACGTATATGAAACTACTTCTAATCTCATCCGCGTGCTGTCCGAATTTTTCAAACTCCACTGCTGTGAGTCCATGTCGTACAAGATTAAAAAAAATAATCCTTCTGGGGATTAGTGAGTGTAGATTATTTTTACTCTCAGAATACGTACATGTTGTAGTTGATGGCAAAGATTTTGGTAATTGTCTAATCAAGAATGTTTCCGGCATTAGTAGTTTCGGTTACTCTCTTTCCTGCATGTTAATGATCACTCCTCCAATTTAATTTTCATTTCCTTCATTTTTTTCTCCCTTTGTTTTAATATGCTGACGATAACATCCTTCAGATCTCATTATTTTTCTCATGTCTAAAAAAACCGTTGTCATTTGCTTTGTAATATTACCCCTTCCTTAGACCCCTTCCTAACCAACTTACAATTACGAAGATAATGATGATGATGAATATACTTCCATTGTGTAGTACCTTTTTCTATGAAATAATATATCTGACGCTACAAGATGAAATAATTCCTTGTCCATTCTCAAGCTAATTATACTAAATAGAACTAATCACTAATAACCTCTGCTGGTTCATCTAATCACATCACTTACTCTGGAATATTTTACTAGGGCAAGAAACTCCATCCCCTTTTTAATTTTGGACAAGTTGTTACTGTCTTTTTATTTAAAACATATGTATGTTGCATCAATATAACACATTAAAGTTCGTGACACTAATGTTAAGATTTGCTTCAGTTGTTTTCATTTCGAATAATTAATTGAGTGTTTTATGGGAACTATGCATCATACCAAGAAAGTTTTAGGGAATTACAAGAGATTATGTAACCATCTAAAGACATTTTTCAAAAACAATTGGAGATATTGCTATGACAGCATGAAGTAACGGAAAAATAGGCGACCTGTAATTCAGTAATGAAAAGTCAACCTTAGAGTTACAGTGTACATGTCAACAAGAAGGGGATCAGAAAATTAAAATGCGAAGCACTGAGGAATTTGCGCAATTTATCGAAGGGCAAAGCGAACCGGCTATAAGTATTGCGCTTGCTGCGTTGTTCTCACTCAATACGAATTTGAAACTGCAGATGAGAACGATGTTTCAGCAGCGCGATTTACGAGTTTGGTGAGCAATCGGAAGACTGGCCAGATACAGGAGATAGAACCAGATGTGGTTGGAATATCTCCAAGCTTTATCAGTCGACTGTGGAGACGCTTCCAAGAGACCAGAACGGTACGAAGAAGAAAAGGTTAGGGTCCGCCAACGATAAAAAAATAACGCAAAACGACCGTCATTCGAGTTTACTGACACGTGGGAACCTCCAACGAAATACAACTGAACTAAAACGCTTGTTTGGTGCGGCCACAGGACGGTGTGTGTCCACACAGACCCCCTCACAAAAGAGGACTCCATGACGGCTGGCCGATCACGTGAGTGCCTCTGTATGCACATCATGAGAGGACCCGCGCACAGTTGGATGATTATCGTGCTTGGGATTCTGATAGTGGCACTCAGGGCTTTCACAGATGAGTCCCGGTTCATTGTGAAGTTCTATAATCGGCCCGTTCTTCCCTGCCGTGAATGAGGAGAAATTCTGCCTTCATGTAGGAAAAATCTGCCTTTGGTTGTGGTGGGCGGGTATCTGCACTGGCGGTCGTACGGACCTCTTACGTCATCCGGAAGGACGCCTAATGGTGGTCAGATATCGAGATGATATGCCACGATCTATAGTTATGCCCTATGTCGCAGCAGTAGGAATTACGTTCCTTTTCAGGGGTTACAACGCCCAACTGCATCGAGCCAAGCTAGTGGAAACCATGCCTCTGGAAGAGGGCATCCAGCGACTGGCCTTCGCGTTTTCCGGATTTCAACCCCATTGAGTACGCGACACAGCTCCCCTGTCCTCTCCTATAACGTTTCAAAAACTGGAGCATGTTCTCAACGAGGAGTGGTGGGGAATCTCTCAAGAATACTGCAGGGAAATGCCATCCTTTCAATGCCACATCGACGTGCTTGCGTTTTAGCGTTTGTTGGAAAACATACACCTGACTAGTGATTAGTGCATACTGCTTTAATCCATTTGTTCACGCGTATCTTCACTTCCACATGTTATCTGTTGCTACAATTTTGCTAGCAATTTGGTTAAATGGCTTGTGTGTTGCTACAGTCTCACATTCATATTTTCCACATCAGCCCATCATGGGTCTATCAGTGCACGGTCGCTACCGCAATATCCCCCAATTTAAAAAAAATTTCTGGAGCAGTGTACATATCGTGCCTAAACGTGTAAGTAGTGGACGAATTGTTTTCACTTTCCAATGAAATTTACTTAATAAAATAATTTTAATTTGCAACAGGAAAGGTGTTTAGTGAATACTTAAATCAGGACAATACAATTTTTGTTTGAACAGGGCCATATATAAATAAGAAGAATGATACCCAATTCTCGTGTGTAATGCGCGAGACTTTTGATAATGGTCCCAAACTTATCACGCTAAAGGCTAGGTAAAAAAAAAAGAAAGAAAAAGAAGGAATTGTCTTGAAATGTGCAGCTGGTTGTTTTCTAAAAATGGAATTGAATTTAGCGTAAACTAGCTGAAAATTTTCATATCAGTAGTGGAAAATGTACGGAAAACTGAACTCGTTTCAGTAATCGTGTCAAAGAAGATTTTTATTAAATATCATTTTTACCAGCGTAGATATAGTGACAAATGAAATTATTAAAGGAAAACAACACATACAACAAATGTGAAGTCATATGGAAAGTGATTACGCGATTAGAACCTTCTAGCGCAACACACACACAGCACTTGTATTCTGAGCTGAAGAAACTGCTGCACTGTTGAACGAACCAAAATTTGCGCCACCTAGCGGGAAAACACAGCATCAGTGCCATCTAAAAGCTTATGGGGGCCCTGGGCCGTCACATTTTTCGAGGCTCCCGATCTCTTATATATATATATATATAGTAAAAAGCAACAAGAAGAATTACACAAAAACCAAGAACAAATTTGAAATTCCAAAGCATAAAAAGATAGATCAAACCATAATATTAAAAAAATGCAAAACTCAAGGAGTAAAATTTTGAAAAAACGAAAACAAACAAAAATTCCGAGAACAATCAGAATAATAACCGCCAAACCCCAACCGTCCGAAGCAGTCAAGCTCCTAACAATGGAAATCTAACAAACAGAAGAACGCAGAGAAACAGATCAATGACTGATTCTCCGATGGCTTCGTCAAGGGCAAGCATAGAGAAAATCACTCATTTATCTACTAAGACCAGTGAATTGTGGGTTTCTACCAATTTAGTTTCCTATAAGGACTGATTAAATTTAAGGTTAAACTTGTCAAATTGAAAAGGGAATTTTAAAAAACAACCCAGCAAACTAAACAACATTGCCTGACCGCACAACAACCAAGATAAGCACAACTTAAAACGAAATGAAAGGGAACCGAGTCTCCCAAAATATAGCAAAACCAGGGGAAAATCGAACTAAAATAGTTTGAAGATCCTAACCAAAGAAAGGTTCAGAAAGGAGAGCCGCCCCGGAGGCGCAGTGGTCTAAGCGATGGCTTCTGATCATTCGTCCGGAAGAGGTCCGAGTTCGAATCCCGATGAGGCATGGATGTTGTGTTTGTCTAACGGCACTGGCTCTCTCACTTTCCTGGAACCAGTGGCCCTAAAAAGGGACGAGCGACTGCTTATAGCCCATTGAGTTGCTGACGGCGGTCGTTAAACCTCCAATCAAAAAATAAAAAAAAAGGACTTTAATCTTGCTACAGGAAAATTGATAACTTTTTTTCCTGTAACAGAAAAAGCAAAGCAGAAAAATAAATTTATACAAAAAAAAGAGAAACTTTACAATTTTGAAAAAGTCAAAATAAAGCAACAATTTTAAGAAAATTATTTAAAAAAAGGTGAACCAGGAACAAAGCACAGATGCAATATCCGAGAGTGAACCCAAATAACCGAGTTACAAGTCTCAGTAAAGCATGGAAAATGCTCAATACCCACAGCAAAATTATTTAAGAAAAGTTAAAGTTTAAATCCTAAGGGCTAATTTGCAAGTCACAGAGAAGTAAATTATATGCCCTGGACACACAAGAAATCATTTAACAGATATCATTCTCGGAATTTTTGTTTGTTTTCGTTTTTTCAAAATTTTGCTCCTTGAGTTTTGCATTTTTGTAATATATATATATATATATATATCAATGCTTTTACAAGAAATAAAGATTTATCGATTGATGGAGAAAAGCTGGAGATAACAGACACGTACGTTTATCTTGGACACCAGATATCAAGTGAGGGTCACAGTGATGAAGAAATTAATCGGCGTACAAAACTTGCCTGGAGAGCTTTTGGAAGAAACAGCATAATTTTCAAGAGCAATATGCCATTATGTCTTAAAAGAAAAGTGTTTGATCAATGCATCCTTCCAGTGCTTACGTATGGTGCAGAGACGTGGACCTTAACTAAAAGAGACATACAAAGGCTGCAGACAACTCAAAGCAGCATGGAGAGGTGCATGCTTGGTGTAACCAGGAGAGATAAGAAGAGGAACTCGTGGATCCGAAAAATGACAAGAGTGGAAGACATCATGATCAGAGTTAAATCCCTGAAATGGCAATGGGCTGGACATACTGCCAGAAGGACAGACCATCGGTGGACAGCTGAAATTTTAGATTGGATTCCAAGGGACAGGAAAAGACCCAGAAGAAGACCTCATATGAGATGGGCGGATGAAATTCGAAAGTATGTGGGAGTAACATGGAGGGGACTGGCACAAGACAGACCGTTGTGGAAGAAACTTGGGGAGACCTTCATCCAGCAGTGGATTGATAATGGTTGACAATGATGATGATGATGATGATGATGATGATGATATGTAAATTAATATTAACATACAAGCAGTCTACCCTCATAAACAAACAAATAGGGCCAAAAATCTTCAGATAAAAAAAAACAAAGCGAATAACAAAACGACGAAACAATGCTAAGAAAATATTTACAAAAACATTCATTCAGAACCCCTGGATCACTCTTCAGGGAAAGACATCCAGAGGGCCTGAGCACATAAGTTCAGTTCAGGTTTCATGAGAATGCAAAAATCTCAAAAAAGTAATAATGGATATCCAATTTGAAATTTTGTGTTGTAAAATTTTGTTGCATTCTGTCTTCCCTACCTGAACTATAGAAAATACAAAAGAGTCACTAGGATTAAAATTGAACTAAAAAATGAACAGAAAGCTTCCTTACCAAAACAATAATGTTACATGCACTGTTGTGTAAACGAAAAAGAAACATCAAAACGAAAACTGAGTCAAAATTCTCACTACAAAATTAAAAGATGGTAACAGTAACATAAATCATTCCACCAAACCCTTCAAAGCCGCCCCCGGTGGCACAGTGGTCTAAGCGATGGCCTCTGATCATTCGTCCGAAAGGGGTCCGGGTTCGATCGAATCCCGATCAGGCATGGATGTTGTGTTTTTCTTACGGCACTGGCTCTCTCCCTTCCCTTGAACCAGTGACCCTAAATTAGGGACGGGCGACTGCTTATAGCCCATTGAGTTGCTCACGGTGGTCGTTAAAATTCCAATAAAAAAAAAAAAAAAACCTTCATGACATAAATAAAGTCATTCGTAGAGAGTCATGGTTAAGACGTATATCCAAGTTGGAAAATTAAACTCCAGGTGGCCGCCCCGGTGGCGCAGTGGTCTAAGGCGTTGACCTCTGATCATTCGTCCGTAAGGGGTCCGGGTTCGAATCCCGGTCAGGCATGGATGTTGTGCTTGTCTTACGGCACTGGCTCTCTCCTTCCTGGAACCAGTGACCCTAAATTCGGGACGGGCGACTGCTTATAGCCCATTGAGTTGCTCACGGTGGTCGTTAAACCTCCGATCTGCCGCCCCGGTGGCGCAGTGGTCTAAAGGCGTTGGCCTCTGATCATTCGTCCGTAAGGGGTCCGGGTTCGAATCACGGTCAGGCATGGATGTTGTGTTTGTCTTACGGCACTGGCTCTCTCCCTTCCCTGGAACCAGTGACCCTAAATTAGGGACGGGCGACTGCTTATAGCCCATTGAGTTGCTCACGGTGGTCGTTAAACCTCCAAACAAAAAAAAAAAAAAAAAACCTCCGATCAAAAAAATAAAAAAAAAATAAAAAAATAAACTCCAGGTGTGTTCAGAAACCAGAGTGAACAAATTTAGCTGCAATTTCCTAGGTACTTTCTGAAATAATTCAATTTCAATAATGTTGAATAAATGTTTTTAGTGGATGTAAAGAACGGGTGTTATAAGTCTCCGGGGCGACTCAGAGGAAATATTGTTTTAAGCGTGGCCCTAAGAAGTGGTTAGTACAAAGATATTTTAGGGTGTAATGTTACAAAGTCTGATCTTGAAGGTGGAATGGCCACCCCGGTGGGGCAGTGGTCTAAGCGATGGCCTCTGATCATTCGTCCGAGAGGGGTCCGGGTTCGAATCCCAGTGAGGCATGGATGTCTTGTTTGTCTTACGGCACTGGCACTCTCTCCCTTCCCTGGAACCAGTGACCCTAAATTAGGGACGGGCAACTGCATATAGCCCATTGAGTTGCTCACGGTGGTCGTTAAACCTTCAATCAAAAAAAAAAAAAAAGAAAAAAAAAGAAGGTGGATTGTAAGAGTAGATAAGAGACCACAAGAGTAAAATTGTAAAATTTACAAAATTTTAGTGGATAAGAATTATCTTTCAAAGCGGAAAAAAGCTTTTTTAACTGTTTGGTGGTATTGTTGTGTTTGTGGTATTGTCTCTGTTATTGCAAATGCGAGTGATACGTAGAAATTGAGATATAATAATGTTTCTATGTATTGTTCTTGGAATTCTTGAAGTCCAAGCATTCAGTAATTTAGGATTGAAGTCAAAATTTGTTCTTTTATCAAATACATCTATTGAGAATTTTTTATGCCTTAGTGTAATCTCTAGGTTCAAAAAAGCAATCTCAGAATTCTTGTTTGTTTTTTCCAGAACCAAGCTCGGGGGATAACAATCCTGCATATTAAAAGTCTTGTTTTGATTCTGGAAAAAACAAACAAGAATTCTGAGATTGCATTTTTGCACCTACAGATTACACTAAGGCATAAAAAATTCTCAATAGATGCATTTGATAAAAGAACAAATTTTGACTTCAGTCCTAAGTTACTGAATGTTTGGACTTCAAGAATTCCAAGAACAATACACAGAAACATTATTATATCTCAATTTCTACGTATCACTCGCATTTGCAATAACAGAGACAATACCACCAAACAGTTAAAAAAGCTTTTTTCCACTTTGAAAGATAATTCTTATCTACTAAAATTTTGTAAATTTTACTTTTGTGATTTCTTATCTACTTACAATCTACATTCCACCTTCAAGATCAGACTTTGAAACATTACACCCTAAAATATCTTTGTACTAACCACTTCTTAGGGCCACACTTAAAACAATTTTTCCTCCGAGTCGCCCCGGAGACTTATAACACCCGTTCTTTACATCCACTAAAAACATTTATTCAACATTATAGAAATTGGATTATTTCAGAAAGTACCTAGGGAATTGCAGCTAAATTTGTTCACTGTTCACTTTGGTTTCTGAACACATCTGGAGTTTTTTTTTGATTGGAGATTTTTTTTTTTTTTGATTGGAGGTTTTTTTTTTTTTTTTTTTTTTTTTGATTGGAGGTTTAACGACCACCGTGAGCAACTCAATGGGTTATAAGCAGTCGCCCGTCCCTAATTTAGGGTCACTGGTTCCAGGGAAGGGAGAGAGCCAGTGCCGTAAGACAAACACAACATCCATGATTGACCGGGATTCGAACCCGGACCCCTTACGGACGAATGATCAGAGGCCAGTGCCTTAGACCACTGCGCCACCGGGGCGGCACACCTGGAGCTTAATTTTTCAACTTGGATATACGTCTTAACCGTGACTCTCTACGAATGACTTTATTTATGTTATGAACGGTTTGGTGGAAGGATTTTTGTTACTGTTACTATCTTTTAATTTTGTAGGGAGAATTTTGACTCAGTTTTCGTTTTCATGTTTCTTTTTCGTTTGCACAACAGTGCATGTAACATTATGGTTTCGGTAAGGAGCTTTTTGTTCATTTTTTAGCTCAATTTTAATCCTAGTGACTCTTTTGTATTTTCTATAGTTCAGGTAGGGAAGACAGAATGCAACAAAATTTTACAACACAAAATTTTACAACACAAAATTTCAAATTGGATATAAATTATTACGTTTTTGAGATTTTTGCATTCTCATGAACATGAAACCTGAACTGAACTTATGTGCTCAGGGCCTCTGGATGTCTTTCCCTGAAGAGTGATCCAGGGGTTCTGAATGAATGTTTTTGTAAATATTTTTTTAGCATTGTTTCGTCGTTTTGTTATTCGCTTTGGGAAGTTTTTTTTTTGGTGTTTTTTATCTGAAGGTTTTTGGTCCTATTTGTTTGTTTATGAGGGCAGACTGCTTGTATGTTAATATTATTTTACATACATAACTACATCTAATACTTGCAGCATTGCGCAGTTTTGTTGTGGTTTACGTTTTATTACATAAGTGAAAATTTAACTTTCCTATGCTATATATATATATATATATATATATATATCACCATCATCATCATTGTCAACCATTATCAATCCACTGCTGGACGAAGGTCTCCCCAAGTTTCTTCCACAATGGTATGTCTTGTGCCAGTCTCCTCCATGTTACTCCCGCATACTTTCAAATTTCATCCACCCATCTTCATGTGGTCTTCTTCTGGGTCTTTTCCTGTCCCTTGGAATCCAATCTAAAATTTCGGCTGTCCATTGATGGTCTGTCCTTCTGGCAGTATGTCCAGCCCATTGCCATTTCAGGGACTTAACTCTGATCATGATGTCTTCCACTCTTGTCATTTTTCGGATCCACGAGTTCCTCTTCTTATCTCTCCTGGTTACACCAAGCTTGCACTTCTCCATGTTGTTTGAGTTGTCTGCAGCCTTTGTATGTCTCTTTTAGTTAAGGTCCACGTCTCTGCACCATACGTAAGCACTGGAAGGATGCATTGATCAAACACTTTTCGTTTAAGACATAATGGCATATTGCTCTTGAAACTTATGCTGTTTCTTACAAAAGCTCTCGAGGCAAGTTTTATACGACGATTTAATTTTAATTTCTTCATCACTGTGACCCTCACTTGATATCTGCTGTCCAAGATAAACGTATGTGTCTGTTATCTCCAGCTTTTCTCCATCAATCCACAAATCTTCATTTCCTGCAAAAGCATTAAACATCACTTTTGTCTTCTGAAAGTTCATTTTTAATCCCACTTCTGTACTCTTGTCAGCAAGTTCCTGGACCCTACTCTGCAGCACTGATGGGGTAGTTGCAAAAATGACTACATCATCAGCAAAACGACGGTGGGTTAGATAATCTCCATTAATCTTTATCCCTTTGTTTTCCCAGCTCAGTGATTGAAAGACATTTTCCAATGTGGCATTAAAGAGCTTCGGAGATCGGGTGTCACCTTGTCTTATTCCCTTTCCAATTTTTATGTGTGTTGTATTTTCTAACAGCCGAATCTTTGCATTTGCATTTCCATAGATGTTACTAATAATATTAATGTATGCATCTTCAATACCGCAGGATTTCAGAGCCATTGTAACTGCTGATGGTTTCACCGAATCAAAGGCTTTTTCATAATCGATAAAATCCATGCACAATGGCAGTTCATATTCCTTCGCTCTTTCAATTACTTCTCTCAGTACGTGGATATGATCTATTGTGCTGTAGCCACTCTTGAATCCAGCTTGTTCTCTCTGTCGAGCCATGTCCAGTGTTACCTTCAAGCGGTGTGAAACAACTTTAGTGAACATCTTATAAACCACTGATAGAAGGCTGATAGATCTGTAGTTCCTGAGATCCTCAATGTCACCTTTTTTATATAGCAGGATCATTGTAGCGTTGTTCCAATCCCCAGGATTCTTCCCTTCATTAAGGCTTCGAGTGAAAATTTGGGCGAGTATTGTTTCGATTTCTCCACTTGCTTCTTGTATTATGTCTACAGTAATTCCATCTTCCCTTGGAGCTTTTCCCCGCTTCATGTTCTTGATTGCATGTGCAACTTCTGTTAGGAGGTCTGGAAGAATTTTAGTACTGGTACCTTTCATGATGTCTGGAGTACATGTATCATCCCTTTCATATAATTTGGAGTAGAAATATTTCAATCTTGTCAAAATTTCGCCTCCATTTCTTGTTACATAACCATCTTCTTTTCTCAGTGCCATAATCTGTTTTCTTCCCTTACTGAGATGTCCCCTTGCTATCTTTAGGCTTTGGTTGTTTTCAATTGCTTTCCTCACTAGTTCACAGTTGAATTTTCTTCCAGTCTTCAGTGATACTTTTTCGTACTGTCTTGCATAGCTCTATATATTCCACTTTGGAAGTCACATCTTCTTTCGTTGTCCTCATCTCGCTTCTTTTTTGCATCAACATTTTGGTTTTTCCTGATAATTTGTTCACATGCAACTTGTTCTTAGACCCAGCTAATTTTGTTGCTGTTTTCATAAGAGCTTTGGTTACTTTTCTGTTAACTTCAGAAATATCCACTTCTTCCGATGTTAGGCCTTCTAAAGCAGAGAATCTGTCCTTCAGTTCCAACTTGAAGGTATTATGGTGTTTTTTAAGGTTGGTTATGTCAATACATTTTGTTTGTCTTATGAGCTTGCCACGTTCGAGTTTAGTGTTGAGGTGCATCTTACATCTCACCAATCTATGGTCACTACCTGTGTTGAACTTGTTTAGCACACTGCAGTATTCTATGACGAATTTTTTGTTACACATAATAAAATCAATTTCACTTGTCATCTCATTTAGATGTCTCCATGTCCATTTCCTGTGTGGCTTTTTCTTGAAAAAGGAGTACAAGATGAAAAACCCTTTTGCCTCTGCAAACTCAATGAGAGTATTTCCACGCTGGTTTCTGTTGCCGTGACCGAATTTACCTACTGAAGCTTCATTCTGTTGCCGTTGCCCTATTTTTGCATTGAAATCTCCCATAATTACCTTCAAGTGCTGCTTACCTTTATTATTTAGATGACGAATTTACTCATAAAATTCTTCAATTTCTTCTTCAGGATGACGTGTGGTGGGGGCATAAGTTTGAATAATCTGAGCCTTGTATCTTCTCGAGAGTTTGATAACGAGTCGTGCAGCTCTGTCAGAGAAACTTTCAACTTCTACAACTTTATCCTTCAGTTTCTTGTTTATTATAAATCCAACACAGAAGTTCTGCCAGTATCTGTCCCACGATAGTAGAAGAGATGTCCACTTTTCATTTCAATGAGATCTTCTCCTTTTCTCCTTACGTCACTTAGCCCGACGATGTCCCACTTGATCCTTTGTAGTTCCTCTTCCAATTCAAGAAGCCTTGAATCAGAAGATAGGGAGCGTCCGTTATACGTGGCCAAGGTCAGCATCAGATGACAGCCTAGTCCGGTCCTCCGGGGATTCTTAGCACCCTCTGCTTTCATGTCGCACTGGCCGCTGCCTTGGCCATGTGCATTCCAGCTGCCGGAGACTGAGGGCCAAGATTTAAGTTGTGGAGTCATTTTGGAGGGGTTTGTCCATAACTCACCACGCTGGTTATTGAGTGTGGGATAGCATTTCCTCTCATTGCGATGGTATAGTTATACCGCTATTGACGGTCGTCAGAGCCCCTTTAGTGGGAACAGGATGCACCACGAAAAGGCGGGGTTGACATTTGTCAAGGAGAGGCTGTGATGTCGCGCATCACCTGACCTTACATCCCTATATATATATATATTAACATAATGTATGTATATTCACATATGGTATTATTACAATATGGTATTATGTATATACAACATATGAGAATTCTTACGTATATTTACCACCATCACCATGTTATCCCAGAGAAGAAACATTCAATGCCCAGTTACTTTTTAAATACCACTTGAATTAAAAATGGTGCGTGACAAAATTGTGGAACTCAAGTAAGTGTACCAAATGCACTCACATTTATTATTAGTTGCTCAGTAAATTACAAGAAAATTGCTGCTGAAGGATTTAATGCTTCTTCCCCATTCTACAAATTATTCAAGGAAAATTAAATTAAAAAAGCAGAAGAAATAAATCAACCAGCTCCGTTTCCGGACAATATGTATAATATATATATATACGAAGCCCAGGTGGAGAAACCTCAGTGATATACATACCTGCAGGTCGTATAGATAGACAACACAAGTGACTGTTTAAAAGGAAAAAATGATTCGGAAAAAATGCGATTTCTGCGTATCCCTCACGACCATCAAACCTCACCCTTACTCAAAATCGGGACAGAGGTCGGCTTTTTTTTTTGTTTCTTATTTTGTCACAAAAGATCCACCTAAACAACTAACTTCCCTCTCCTGCCTGCTCGGGAAATCAAACCTACGAGCAACTTATGGAAAAAAAAAAAAAAAAAGGCGAAAGGACTGCCAACTTTTTATGCATTGGTGTTTCTTCTTTTCTTTAAATAAAAGGTGAGTGGTGAAATAGTTTGATATTTTGTAAACCCATAGGACTTTTGGGGCGTTGAGGGCCCCGGATTAGGTGGGGGCGCTGTACACCGGCCCCGTTGGCCCACCCCTTAAGACGGCCATGTACAGCATTAGAAAAGCATGGGAACGGCAAAGGAAGTTTTGGTCATCTCTACAGGAGTCTGATGCAAAACGAATTTTCTAAATACATTTTTCAGAATTGCAGATATCCTTAGTGTTCTTTGCTGAAAGATAATGTGCCGCCCCGGTGGCGCAGTGGTCTAAGCGCTAGCTTATCGTCCGAGAAGGATCCGGGTTCAAATCCCGTAAGGCATGATTGTTGTGTTTGTCTTACGGCACTGGCTCTTTACCTTCCCAGGAACCAGTGTCCCTAAATTAGGGACGGGCGACTGCTTATAGCTCATTGAGTTGCTCATGGTGGTCGTTAAATCTTCAATCAAAATAATAATAATAATAATACTGTAGGAGCTTAGACCACTGTACCACCGGGATGGCCACTTGCACTGTGGAGGAAGAAATAAAGAAATGATTACAATATGTAACACAGCAGAAGGAATCTTTATTTTCAGAAAAGTCGTAAAATTACAGATTAGTTCCTCGTAAATCCACCTTTGGCTGCAATGCACAATGAAATACGCTACGTCATGGATGACGTCATACAAATTTCTGATGTGGGTTGTCATGTCACCGACTGTCTCCAGCGTCCTCTAATTAATGCCCAAGATCCCCGATATTTTGTGATGGCTGCAGCTGACGTCCCAGTATGTCCCAGAAATGCTTGATAGGAAAACGATAGGGGGACCTGGCTGGTGTTTCAACACTAGGAAGGCACTTCCGCGTGAGGCCGGGCATTATCCTGTTGGTAAATAGCTTCTGGAAAACGTGTCAGAAAGGACAAGACGACTTACATATTACTGTGTTAACATATCACAACATATCACTGGGTAACATGCCAGTTAAACATATCACTGTGTTGTTAAAGTCCCTGTTACCACAACTAGGGGCGTCCGGCTGTGACATGAGATGGCTTCCTACACAATAACGCCACTAGCGGTGGCGATGAGCCACTCCACAACTGAATGCAGATATGAGTGCTGCCCAGTCTTCCTCCATATATGGTTGTGGTGGTCATCCGCTCTAAGGCAGAAGCAGGATTCGTCATTAAAGATGATGGGATGCCACTTGGAGGCCGACCATGATTCTCGCGAACGACACCAGTCCAGATGGAGCTTCTTGAAAGTCGGGTGGTCCATTGAAAACGCCGGAAGGGGCGGAGAGAATGAAGAATACCTAGTTTACAGTTTGTACAGATGCTGCTTAGATACCGCTCCATCTCTCTGGATGGAGACGCCGGAGCGATTCTGCCTTGGAGCAGATGACAACTGCAACCGCTCCGGCAAGACGCCGGAGCAGGTCGGCCTTCTCGGATTATGAGACGATTCTCTAGCCCAGTTGTCATCATTGACATGTCTGAAAATTCTCGGCGTATATGCCTACCCTCACTCACCCACTGCTGCCACCATCGTCACACTGCTGCCACCATCGTCACACTGCTGCATACTGACGGCTGAAATAGCTAGCAATTGGTTAACACGATCAGCCTGCTTTCCACAGTTATTGAATATATCCTGTCTCAAATTCGCTCATCTGTTCGCAGAGTCTGTTTGGGCATCGGCGAGGTATGATTAGCAGCAACAAAAGTGAACGCATTCTATATAGCAGCCAAAATGTACACAGCAGGGGCGCAGATAACGGGGGTGCCTAAGGGGCTCGAGCTTCTCCCGGAAGCATTATTTTGCGCCCGTCTTCTTTCCCCACATGAAACATAATGCCCAGTAGAAGGACCCAAAATTTACCAGAAGTAAAGAAAGAATAGTCACAGCATATACACTATATTGACAAAAGTTACCTGACACCTGGAAGAGAAACACAACTAAGCATTTATTGGCATATATTAATACGCTGTCGGTCCACATTTGGCCTTAGTGCATGCACTGACCCTTCGAGACACGCTTTCGACAAGGTTTTGAAACACAGCGATAGGCATGCGCTTCCATTCAGTACATAACGTTGCCGCTAGCTGTTGCTTAGTAAATGAATAAGAATAAATTATCAACGTTTATTCACAATTAAAAAGCTTTATTAGCATCGAATATAGTTTCGCAGAGCGTTTGGCTCGGCATCATCAGGACGAATGGAGCGTAAACATTTCAAATCATTGTGACATCATCAGAGTTCTAAGGGTCTCACGGATTTTGATGAGTTGTTTTCACGCGCTTGAAAGAAATGGCATAGACATCATGTCGTTGACAAGTCGTGAATAATTCCGATATAAAATGTACACTATCTACCAAAAAGTAATTGGACATCTGTGATAGCAAAGGAAAACGAAGTTTATTCACCTTCAATAGTTGGTGGAGCCTCCACGAGCGGCGATTACAGCTGCGACCCTCCGGGGCATACTCTCAACCAGGCGTTGTACTACGGCTAGCGGTATTTTCTTCCACTCGGCTTGGAGAAGACAGGTCGGTTCCTTCACCGATTTCGGACGGTGGGGGCACCCCTTAAGTCGACGCTCCAACTCGTCCCAGAGGTGCTCGATAGGGTTAAGGTCAGGCTCTGCGCAGGCCAGTCCTTTCGATTAACCCCATTGTCACCATACCAAGCCATGGTGGACCTCGCAACATGACAGGTGGCATTGTCATCCTGAAAGTAACTTGGGTCCACCCCGTAAAACTGCCACAACGTAGGAAGCGCATGGTCCTTCAAAATGATGCAGTAGGTCTCGGCGTTGAGTTTACCAGGAATTGCAACCAAGGGCCCCGTGCCATACCAGGAGAAACACCCCCATAGCACAATTCCACCGCCGCCGAGCTTCACAGTTGGCACAATGCATTCCGGCAGGAGGCGTTCTCCAGGCAGACGCCAAACCCAGACCCTGCCATCCGAACGGTAGAGGGTGAACCTTGATTCGTCGCTCCAGAGAACCTGTTTCCACTGTTCAACAGTCCACTGTCGATGTTCTTTGGTTCTTTGCACCACGTTAGCCAAGCAGCGCTATTGGACTTGGTGATCAAACGCTTGTGGGCGGCAGCACGTCCACGATAACCGAGCAGATGGGCTTCCTTACGGTTGGTATTCATCGAAAGAACACTCCCGGATCCCAGTTGAAACTCCTCGCGGATGTGGCCCATCGATTTGGTGCGGTCCTTCCGAATTACTCTGGCCAGCACCAGTCGGTCTCTAACTCCCAGTTTTGTGGGTCTGCCGGGTCGGGGCACATTCCGACAGTCACCTCTCATCTTCCACTTGCCAATCACGTAGGCCACTGTCAATTTTGGGTACTTCAACTTGCTGGATATGTCACGTATGAATCGGCCATTTCTGTGATACCCGACGAATACAACTTTCTCGTAATCAGAGAGCTCCGAACTGCGTGGTATCTTGCATGCGACTAGTTGCGTTGTTGTTTCCCACACGATATATAACGGCGGCGGCCGTGACGTGTATCAGGACTGCAGATATCGTCGATTGCAGGGGTGTCCAATTACTTGTTGGTAGATAGTGTATATGGAAAGCTTCTAATATATATTTAGCTTGATAGTCGAATCACGAAAATAACCACACATTTTTGTTTGGAAACACTATGCTTATTGATATCACGAAAATAACCACACATTTTTGTTTGGAAACACTATGCTTATTGATACCTGATTCTACTAACAAGGTAAATATATTAGAAGCTTTTCATATATATCGGAATTCTTCACGACTTGTCAACGACATGTTGTCTACGCCATTTCTTTCAAGCGCTTGGAAACAACTCATCAAAATCCGTGAGACCCTTAGAACTCTGATGATGTCACAATGATTTGAAATGTTTACGCTCCATTCGTCGTGATGATGCCGAGCCAAACGCTCTGCAAAACTATAGTCGATGCTAATAAAGTTTTTTATTGTGAATAAACGTTGATAATTTATTCTTAATCAAAATCACAAGTGTGTAGTCTTGACTTATACATAATGTTGCGTAGTAGTTGGCCTTAGTTCCAAACCTCTTATGCGGCGCTCTAATTCATCCCATAGGTGCTTTATGAGATTAAGATCCGGGCTCTGTGCTGGCCAGTACACACACGATACGGAATTATCGTCAAACCAAGCCATAACAGCCCTTGCGTTATGGATCGGTGCATTATCCTGCTGGCACCAACAAGGCTCGGTTCCATAGTATTGCCACGGAGTTGGTAGGGCATAATTGTCCAGAATATCGAGGTAGACGTGCTGGTTAACAGGTTTGTCCACGATAACCAATGGGCTGGGACCATACCACGAAAAACACCCCCCACACGAGTACACTGCCAGCTCCAAACCTGAACGTAGGAATAATGCACTGTGGTAAATAACATTCTCCCGGATGCCGCCATACCCACACGCGGTCATCAGGCCAATGAATCATGTATCTGGATTCATCAGACCATAGGACCCGTTTCCATTGATCTACGGTCCACGATAAATGTTCTTTACACCATGACACCATGCTAAACGACGAGTATAGCATTCCGAGTGGAGATGAAAGGCTTATGAGCCGTTGGACGACAACGGTAACACATGGAATGAAATTCTCTGCGAATGGTACGTGTACATACCGAGGTTCCAGCACTTTTACTTACCTGTATACAGATGTCTTGTGCAGTACTCCGTCGATTAGCTGTAACGCCTCTCCGGAGGCTTCGACGTCCTCTATCATTGATTTCCTTTGATCTGCCGGTACGTTTTGCTGTTTCAGCCACGCCATGTGTATTCTACTTATTCAGTACATCCAAAACAGTTGACTTGGGTATGTTTAAACACCTCTCGGTTTCTCTTATGGACAACCCATTAATATAACACCAAACAATCTTTCATTTCTCAAAGTCAGTTCTCTCCCGCCGCGACATTTTTACTCAATCTCACAATGCGATGTGATCGCGATCAGCTTCAGGCTTGTTTTTATACCGTTTGCAGCTGTACCGCGATCTCTTAACAACGCAGGGGATTCGTTCATTTGTTTTTAAAGGTGTCCGGTGACTTTTGTCAATTTAGTATATTTGTACCTAGTTTACAGTTTGTACATGTATTTGGATGTCCTATGTACGAGGTGAAGTCAGGAAGTAAGTTTCCCTATTGACGAACTTTAAAAGTAGTGCATGTATTGAAAATGTTTTTGATGACATGTAATTTGACATGTTCTGTTTTAGGTGGCTGCAGTTTATAGCTCCAGAGACATTACGTTTCTGAACTACTCAGATTCAAAATACTGGTTGAATTGAGAAAGGAATAAAACCGAGGAGTGATTCGCTTATTGTGGGAAAAAGGGACGTTACCTACTGAAATTCACTGTGAACTTAATGCTGTGTACGGCCCGAACGTGATGACCGTGCAGCAAGTACGAACGTGGTATCGTGATTTCAGCGATGGCAGATTGAGTGTGCATGATGAACCAGAGACCTGACGTCTTTCCACGTCAGCAGATCATGCCGATGCAATTGAGGAGTGCTTACGTGAACATCGCCGTGTGACAATGCATCATCTGGAAGAAAGATTGCATCTTTCGCATGACACGTCGGATTTTCACCTCTTTCTACGGTTGAAGCAGCACCTTCGTGAGTTTCTAAACGACACATTGCCTCAGCGTTGGATTGGATGCAGGGGACCCCATGACTTGGCACTTCACGCTTGGCCTCTGAGATCTCCAGACATCACACCATGTGACTTTTTTTATGGGGATACGTAAAAGACCGTGTTTATGTTCCGCCTTTACATGCTGACTTGGATGAGCTCCGAACAGGAATCACGGCCGCGGTAAATTCTGTGACTGAAGACACTCTCCGACGCGTTTGGGATGAATTCAGCTATCGGCTTGATGTTGTCCGTGAAGCAGGTGGTGGGCACATTGCGCATTTGTAATTGTGGTGAGTGAAACTTTAGACCTTCCTTCATACTTGGCTCTTTGTTTTGTAACTATCCCACATTTACCTTATTAAATATACTATCTTGAAATCGGGTCATTCTTTTTGAAACACCCATTACGGAAGTTGGGGGTAGAGCTACCCCCCCAACCAAGTGTACCTCGGATCCTAGGCAATTTATTTCTTCAAATTAAAGTACAATTTTCGCTTGGCTTACATGGAACGTTTTCTCGAAATTCGTCTGGAGTTCCCAAACGAATTTCGTTTGGAGTTCCCATTTCAGTTCTCAATATAGACCCAGAAACGGCAATCTTTATAGCCTCCCTCCCCCCTCTTGAACTTTTGTGGCCAAGTTGCTGAAAGATGTGTTGCAGGGTTGCCGGTAAATTGCCACACCGGAACAATGCCACACATCAGTGTTTCTCTGTGGCAGTTTACAGTGAACCGTTCGTTCTGGGGGTATTTTTAACTGCTTTTCAGTTTTCAGGGGTATTTTCTCCGGGGGTATTTTTACCGTTTAGCTTTAAACACATCTGCGAGAGTCAAAAAAAGTCCCTCCGCAATGATGTTAATGCTGTTCCTCTTAATTTTGATGGTGCTACAGTCAAAATTTTTGAATTAAGTAACGTGTTATATGTTTAATTTCAGTTTTTGCTGTTTTCTTGACAACATATCAAGCTTCAGAATATGTTTCACAGCAACACCAATTTTTACAAGATTGTGATGAGTTAAAAGTTTCCAAAATGTGGATGTTGATTTCATCATTAATGTCTTAATGAGACGAAGCAATTTCCAGCATTCAATCTTCCCTATTTTGTTTTCAATAAGAAGGTATTTGTTGGCCTCGACGCCTTTTTCAATCTCCTTAATACTGATTTCATCCATATTAACAAATAGGGCACTAATTCCGACTCGAGATGCAATAGAACGGGGCGTTAAACGAAAACCTCTAAATGCTCAATGCAAAAGATGCGATGTGAAAAGTAACTCTCGGTCTTACAATGTGACACGCGCGTTGTGAGAGAGTGAATCACCAAAGAAGCAGGCGACAGTCGTTTGCCTGTACTGTGCTCCAGACAATCGCAGTAAAAACAAACGCAAAGGAAGTATCGTTTTGCGATATGGTATCTTCGGTCGATGGAAATCTTTTTTGCTTTAAGAAAGAGACGGCAATAATTTTGAATGACAAAACATTTTTCACTCCACTAGCACCAGTATTCAGCACAACAGTCCACAGTACGCATTTTTGCTTGAATTATTTTTTTTTTTCAAAAATAAAACGGAAATAAAACCGGGTCGAAATCGGGTCAGGAACATCTTGACCCGACCCGTTTGACCTGTAAGAAACTGTCGACCCGTTGACACGCTGACCCGTTTCCATCTCTGGTATGGACAACTGCCACTTTTATAGACAAGGTTTCGACGCATGGACCTCCCGGCTTGACAAGTGTCTCAACAGACGAAGTGACTACGTTGAGAAGTAGTGTACGGATGGCCATATCTCAGCGACGTACATACTTTTTTTTCGTACTGAAAAATACAAAATATATGATGTTGAGAAAAGTTACTTTCTGATTTCCCCTAGTATTGACGGGCAGTGAACTTTCGAGAAAATGGCCGTCACATTGAATTAAAAATTGGATTTTCTTAAAAAGAATTAACTGAGAAAGTTCGGTTATGTTGATTTAATTTCTCTTTCATGAGAATAGTGGAAGATGTTTTAGGTTTTTGATTTGGAAGCATAGTTTTAAGAGTCGAAGCAATAATTTTTGGGAACACATGGACGTTGTGTACATGACGAGACACTTTCTCTCCTCCCACACAGGGTTCATATAGATGTAACACCACTTGACTTTATAAGGCAGCGCCCCACTGACAGACAATGCCGACACACCTCCAAAGTTCTCCCTTTTGTTCTGTTTTTGATTTCCCCGCCGCCTTTTCCTCATTGCTTCATCACGCTGACAGGTGAGGTTGAGGTCGGCGTTACTCAGTGCTAAGAAGACAGCTGCGCCTCAGTGAACGAACCGTTTATCAGAAATCACTCGCGGAAATGAGACCGTAGTTACCCAGCTACCTCGTGGGCCCAAAAACAAAACAAGGCTGATATGCGGCTTTCCTTTATTTTCGTAGTCTAAATTTGACACGGAATGATGATTTATATCGAAAGCAAACTAGCAAACGCTCTGATTATTCCAAAAGCACGTTTCTCATATCGAACAAAAATTGAAACTTTTTGCGCCATTTACAGGGGAGGAAGAGCAATTTAAAACAGGTTTGAAGGAGCGACACGAGTGGGAGTAGAGTAAATCGTCGGTTATAATGTCAGTTTTAACACAGCGACTCCCAAACATTTAATTATCTCTCATATCTGGAGAAAATATTAATTTTCAACGTTCTGAGTTCGGGCAAAGAAAAGGCGGTGCGAACAAGGGAAGAAGGATTAGTTCCGGTTGGGAACGGAGCATGAAAAAAAAAAAAAAAAAAAAGGAAAAAACATGTGCGAGATAGAGAAAGCTTTATTATTTCACACACACTTGCCTCGTTGCGCTAGGTTTTATTCCCAAGTGAAATACAAATTCGTGATTCCCAATGTTTGCATTTCATCACCGTTAATAAGTCTAGAAATTTTGTACCTATTCAAAAGTAAGAGAGAAAGAGAGTTAGAGAGAGAGAGAGAGAGAGAGAGAGAGAGAGAGAGAGAGAGATTTTAACACGCAAGTCGACTTTTCTTCCCAGGTCATTAACCTGCAACCTGACATCAGTATGTGTTTGGGCCCATTCCCATTCCCAAGTGAAAATATAAATATGTGATTCGCAGCTTTTCATTAAATTAACGCAAAACAATCCAGAAATTTCGCATATTTTCAAGATTTAAAAATTAAAAAAAAAGAGAGAGAGAGAGAGAGAGAGAGAGAGAGAGAGATTTTTCACATGCAAGTCGGCTTTTCTTCCCAGGCCGTTAACCTCCCAACCTGACATCAGTATGGGTTTGGGCCCATTCCCATGCCCAAGTGAAAATATGGATATATGATTCCCAGCGTTCCATTACATTAAGTACATTTTCAAAATAAAAAAAAAAAAAAATGAGGGAAAGCGAAAATTAAAAAAAAAAAAAAAAAAATGAAATAAGGAATTTTTTCGCACGCAAGTCGACTTTTCTACCCAGGTCATTAACCTGCCAACCTGACATCAGTATAAGTTTGGGTCCATTCCCATTCCCAAGTGTAAATATAGATATGTGATTCCCAGCGTTGCATTACATTAACGCATAAAAATTCAAAAATTTTGTACATTTTCAAAATTTGAAAATTAAAAAAATGAGAGAGAGGTTTCTTTTCATAACCAAGTGGAGTTTTATTCGCGTTCCTTTAGTTTGGCCGTCCGTATCTATTTAGGTTTATTACCAAGCAGAAAAAAATACGGGACTTGTTTTCATTATACAAGTATTACAGTAAAATCTCCGTTAACAGACACCTCTGAACAACGGCAAGTTTTGGTCGGTGAAGAACAGCTGCGGTAGGATTAATATTAGCGATAACTTCCAAACAACGGTCAACGGATACTCCAGTCTGTTCTGAAAGAGGTCTAATGGAAACTATGCCCGTAAACATTTTACGCAGTTACTTTGGTACTTCTGCTGGAAGAATAAGAGACAGAACCAAAGAATGTTGTTGTACACGCATTACGTCTGGTACAGTGGAATGGCTCTGCCATACTGCGTTCTGTAACGACGTTGAGTTGTAATAACCGACTTTATTTCGAAGAACCAGAGTACGCATAGAGCTTTTTCTTGAACAGTCGCCATTTTGCAGTATGACGTCAATTCAGCCGGTACCGTGTTCCCACATAAAACTTTCCGCGGTGAACGTTTTTGTGCTGTAGGTGATTTTATTTGGTCGGTTGCGGTTTGATCATGCCAGGCCACGGAAACCCCGACAATAATTATGAGTCACGCTGTATATCTATGCCCCTGGCGGAAAAACTGTGCGCTATTTTAAGCAGAAGGTATTCTCAAAAGTTTTTCCGAGGCGAGCGGTATCGGTTCACAAAAGAACTTTTTAAATCGATTTCTAGAAGCGCAGATTTTGCTGCAAATTCATCAGACACACAAAACAACAACAACAACAACAACAACAAACAACATTTGTGGACAAACCGTTCTTTACCAAAAAACAGAGTTTATATGAGAGCTGTATCCGATACAAAAGGATTTGTTTAAATAGAACTTTTAAAAGCAGAGATATCAGGGAAATCGCAATTTAACTTTACGCCCCTAGCGGAAAATCTATGCATCACTTGAAAAAAACAACAACAACCGTAACTAAAACAGACTTCGTTATAAATGGCGTCGAAAAGAAGAAATAAGTCCTTTCAATCGGATATTTAAAATCAATTATATATGGAATAAAAAGTATTTCGAATTCGAGAGCATTTGCATTATGCCCTGTAGAGGCGAAGTTCTACATCGGGAAAAACCGGAAAGCAAGAATAGTCTTTCTCACATTTCAGGCTTTCCAATGCAAAAATATTTTTTCAAATCGAACTAGTTGTTGCAGAGATGTGGTGTTCGCAGGCGGACAGACGAACAGACAAAGTGATACTATAAGCACTTACTTGTTTTACAAAGACGCGCTAAAAATGCTGAAAGATAAAGAAAAACAAATCAGATTTAAATTGCTTTCAAATTTTGAGGATCTTTTTTCCGGGTTGTTTTTACCTAACCCGTTCGTCGATATAAGGTACTTTTTTTCCTTAAAACTACATTTCTTTCTACATGAAAACGGGCTACCACATACTTATAAATAAATAATATCGTAACATTTATAACCACATGTCATACAGAAAATCATTTAAGACTGATTTATGTTTAGCAGTCAACGCGCGCAATCGAAACTTCCAACAAAAGGCGCATTAATACATATTCGACAAGTCCATCACTCTTCTCTGAAGGAGGTGCAAAACGAAACCTGCCAAGTTGGCGTTTCTTTTATTGCCACCCACTTAGATGTAAAGAGCTTTTAAAAAACAACGTAGCTTTCGCGCTCAAAGCGTATTTTTTTTCTGCCAATTCATAAACGTGCATCTATAATTGTCCGTTGATAGAATACAGGAACTGAGGGTTAAATGAAAGGAAAACAAGAGAGAACCCTTGCAAACGAAGCTGGAATTACTGGTTTAAATAGGCATTTGTGTGATTGAGAAGTAAGACATCAGTGGGTCAAACATTTACATAAACACAACCCAGTTTATGACCCATGATCGACACTATCTGAGAAAACTTAGCCAAACACTTTTGCATTATATTGAAGCTACATGTCCTCTTTCTTCCTTTCTTTCTTTTTTTTTTTTTTTACGCCCAGCCTCCTCAAAACCTGCTGGGCAACAGCTTAGGTGTTTATAATTCAAACAATGAATCTTTCTCACCCAGTAGGAAGCCAGAACCAGAATTCTTCCCAGCTGTAAGAGCAATTTCCACCGACCACCCTAGAGGTGAAGAAGAAATTTTCTCTACTTGCCCGCGGGGCCAGATCGTGAAGAATGCACTGAAGAGTTTGGGAGATGCATATATCTTCCGCAACAGGAGTAGTAAGATCGTGAGATCCGCGAAGTTATTGCACTCCGATGAGAAGACTCAGTAAAGGTTTTGAATTTTCAAAGATTAGGACATCAATCTATAAAGATCCATATCACTGCATTTAGACGATACGCTGAAATAGACATTTTGCGCTCTATGCAGCTTACAGATAAAAAAATTTACCACCATTATCGCATTCAGGACACTTTTTGAAATCTATTGATGAGCATGTCATCAGTTATGACGGATGGTTTTGAATCTATTATATTTTAAGACTCTTCCTAAGAAAAAGTAATTTTTTTTTGCGGCGTTTCACTGAATGCTAAGCGTGGGTTCTTTTTTTAAAACTGGTTACTTTCGCAGGGATTTCTTGAGCATTAGATATGCACTTTTTTTAGATTTTTTTAGATTTTTTTTTAGCATTAAGTGCACAGACTCGCTGGACACCAAGTATATGTTATTTTTTCAGAGGTCCCTTAAGCACTAAGTTTTCTTTCTTTTATTTAGGGGATTGTCCAGCACCATAGACGTACGCTCTTCGGCATAGTATATTAGCGTACAGCCTACTTCTATGTGCATTATACGCCTTTTTGGTAGGGTTTTATTAAACACCAAAAGTATATGTAGTTTTTTTTTTTTCAGAGCTTAATCGAGGGCCAATGCACCTTCTCTTTTCAAGGCTTTGTTAAGAAATAAGCACATGCTCTCTTTTCACACCTTTGTCGATCTCTAGGTGTGCGCTGTTCCTTCAGGGTCATGTTAAACACCAAATGTGTTGCCTCACAGGCCTTAGTGAAACACCAGGTGCATGCTTCTTGTGATGGAGTGGCAGGTACATAGTCTGTTTTCAGGGTTTTATTGGAACAAGTTTCCTTTTGCAGGCCCTGATGAAATTTGTTGAACATTAGTGTACACTTTCTTCGGAAGTCTTTATTAAACATGTAGTACACGCCTGGTTTGCAGGATTCTGTTGTAAAACATGTAGGAATTCTCTGTACAGAGATATCTTAAGCGCCAGGTGAGAATTCTCTTTGCAAGACTTTGTCGGGCGCCAAGTACAAGTTCGTATTTCAGGGTTTTGTTGCAAACAAAATATACGTGGTTTTTGTTGAACTTCGTTGAGCACCAAAAGTACATTTACTTTTTAAGGATTTGTTAAAAAGGTACGTAGTCTGTTTTCAGGGCTTTCCAAGGATTTGTTAAGAACTGAATGCACTTTTTGCAGGATATTTTCGAGCGCCATGTGTACGTTACCCTTTCAGTCCTTTGTTGAGCAGCAGGTAGGAATTAATCTTGAAAAGTCTTGTAAAAATATCAAGTCTACACTTTTGTTTTAGAGCTCTGTTGAGCACAAAGGACATTACGTTTTAGTGCTTTGTTGATCCTCAGAAACATTTTCTATTTGTAGAGTTTTGCTGAGTACCAGAAGTACGTTTTTCTGTAGGGCTGCATTGCAATAAAGATGTGCCTTCTCTTTGAAGGACTTATTGACGACCAAGTTTAGGTTCTTTCGGCAATGCATTGTAGAACCTTTAAACACCAAGTGGGTTCTTTTGGCATGGCTTTGTAGAACACTTAGTGAACGCAGAACCTTTAAACACAAAGCGGATTCTGTTCACATGGCTTTGTAGAGCAGTTAGTGCATGCAGAACCTTTAAACACCAAGGGGGTTCGCTTCGTATGGCTTTGTACAGCACTTAGTTCACCTTCTCGTTGCAAGGACTTAGGGTTTCTGCTGAGCACAAAGAATACGTACATTTTGCTTAAACATAATCTGTAGACCATTCATTCTTCTGTAAGTATGCTGTTGTAAATGGTACTCATACTTCCCGTTCGGTATCGATATTTATTCCTAATTGCAGATCGTTGTAGGAAATATATAACGAAGAAGTAGATGAAAAAAGTTGTAGTTTTTATCAGTTTGGTTTATTAGCCAAAGCTTATTATGCTGGTTGTCCCGGAATTGTCCCAGTTATTTATCACTTAAAGCTTTCAATCCTTTCGCTACTTACTCTGTTTTTTAATTACTTCTCTTCTGCACTAACTCCAATTCTACGTAACTTTTCATGCTTTCGCACTGGCGTTTCGGAGGCACGATCCTTCTCGGTTCAATATCTTCCGACCTCTATCTAAAAACTTTGAACTCCTTGACCGATTGTCCCCTCTCCGTGGCCCCTGCTTTCTTCAACTCCACTTTCCTCCGCGTTCCTCTGTCGCCAAGAAGAGCAATAAAATCATTACGCGGTCTGATTGCCTCCTCCGACCACAATGTACTGGCAATAAAATGATGAAAGCACGTACCCAATGTACTGAGTTCGATTGCTTGGGAAATGCTGTATTACAACACCTACTAATTTTTACTGTCCTCCTGACACAAAACATCTTGAAGACGTTGTCGAAGATTCCCATGCTGACTGACAAAGAAAGACCTATTGCTAAATATCCCCTACTATTCCTGGAAACGAATGAACTCTAAAATTTTCTATTATCTCCGTAACACATGGGCACAGGAAACACTATGAACGTGATTCAATGCGTAGGGAATTATTTGACCAAAATTACAAGCTGGGCATTTTTCTGTAGATCAGCTTAGCGAAAACTTTTTTTGGAAAAAAAAAGCCTAATGAATGAAGAAAAGAAATAAACAACAAGTTGAAAACACAATAAATAACACTGAACAACAAATTTGAACTTTTTTTCTTGCCCCTAAACAAAAGTGGGTGATTTTGACTAATTAGCATGCCGTGATTCCGAATCTGTACTACAAAATGCTGTAACGCCTACCAATTTTTTGGGAATTCAAGTTAAAATTTTGAGGAAGTATTTAAAAGTTATATAAAATTACAATTGTCTCGCATTTTTTCCCCACAAAATGTCACCATATGAAGGGTTGAAAATTAGTTATTCCATCTAAGAACGACAAACTGATCCAAAAATGAGGTCAGGAAAGTTTTATAAATACAAGAGATTGCTGCAAACATGCCAAAAATATAAACAAATTAAGAGCTTTACTCCCATTTTTAAAACGTTTTTCTGGAAGACTTACGCTTGTAGTAACTGGACTCCGAAACGTCTGTAATTAGAAACCAGCAATAGTCCGCAAGCATGTGTGGTGACCACCTCCACGTGTATCGCCTTTCCATTTTATATATGTCCTGGTGGAATCTTTCTCCATGCTCGTCGCTCACGGCACCTAAGTTAGGCGGAAAAAAGTCCAGATGCGAGTGGTGAAAGTTAATTTTCAGGAACATATTGCACCCCCATATCCTTGTATGCCTTTAGCAAAGCTTCCCTAGTTCGCAATAGTTTACCGCCCTAACATTTACCAGAAAGTTCGTGCAAACAGCTTTGAATGATAACCACGCTGCTTTTTCGGTTTCAGTGAATTAGCCGTGAACACAGGGTCCTCCATTACTATCCGGATTTGTGGTCCAATGAAAATGCCTTCTTTTAATTTTGCATCGCTCAATCTAGGAAACTTTTCCTTCAAATACTGAAAACCACTGCCTTGTTTATTTGACAAAATTTTCCATCAAGCCTAACTTGACGAGGAGTGGGGGCAATAAAATTTTGTCGGAAGCAACGAGCGATTGGTATTTAACTCTTTTCCCCAGGCACTAAACGTTCTCTCAAAGGCCACTCTTTGACCTCGTAAAGCTGTTCCCTAGCCCGACTGTCCCACTCACACAAAAAACAACAAAATTTGGTATACCCTTCTTCATTCGTGTTAGTAGTCCACTAACTTTTACGTCCCCACATATTTGCCACATATGTTCGGCGTAATTGATAGATTTAAGGAGATGATCCATATTCTGGTGAATTTCTTTCCTGTGCGCAGCATAGGCCACTGGTACCGACGGGTAAATTTTTCCATTATGTAATAACACCGCCTTTAAATTTAGTTTGGAAGAATCAATTAAGAGACGCCATTCTTCAGGACTGTGGTCCCTCCCAAACTCGGCAAACAGTCCATTAACACCACTGCAATAAACAAGATCACCACTCTTAGAGAAAAGGGACGACAGACACTCGTGACGTTTTCTACAGGTTGTGACTTTAGTGCCAGGTTGAAGAAGATGCCACCCTTGTAGCCGAGAATCCAACAGTTCAGCTTGGGTTTTCGTGAGGTTCAGGTCTCTTACGAGGTCGTTCAGCTCGTACTGTGAAATTAAGTGAGGTTCTTCTGATGCAGACTGGTATTCGTGATCAGTAGAACAGAATGGTTTAGCTTCAGAGGAGGAGTTTGATGTTTCGTCATTCAGGGTCCATTTTTCCGGCGATTTGGGAATTGGCAGGGAATCATGGTGCTTAATAGGTCTCATGGCTAAAGGCAAATTCAAATTATGGATAAAGGCAAATTCAATACGGAAATCGAATCCGCAAACTAATTGTCGCCTCGAAATAAACTATGGTATGTTTTTTTCGAAGAAAAGCCAGATACGTTCGTTAAACAGAAATAGCAGTCAGAAACAGGGTCCTTTGGTTCTCTCCAAAACATTGGGATAGCAAACGGCATTGAAGGGTGCATGCCGTTTAACCAACCTCTTAAATATCGCGAACATTTGCTGCAACATACATGAGGCGCCCAAATTTTATCTAAATCACCAAGTGGGCAAGCAAAATAACACTCATATGCCTTCTTAATCACCGGAGTAATTGCTTTTCTTTGGGCTTTCGGTGTTAATTCACCGCACTCGTAACAAAACAGATTGGTGGCGTTTACACATTGCCGCCGCCGCGACATTCTAACTACGTAGTACTAGTAGTGCGTAAGTGATGCGAACAATTGCGCAAAATTGAAAGAACTGCTTCCAATCCTCACAAACAAAACAAGTGAGAACTCTGACCAGTTTTTGAGTCATAGAATGGGAGGAGTGCATTCGACCTTGACCTAAATACCCGTGGTTTCAACCACACGCGCTCGCCTGATGCTCCTGTTTCGCAAACGACGACACACAGCCTATCACAAAAGCGTTAGGTGATACGAAAGAAGTTTGTAAAACCATGCAATGCATTGATTATAATACGCTTTCCAACATACCAGAAATCATTACTCAAGCTGTCACTCAAGTTATGAGAATAATGGCTGTGGAATAAATCCCGGTCCTGTGCCCTGATCTTTGATCCCATTTCAATGATATTCAACAGAACCGGTTCGGTATACCTCCGAAATAATATGATAAAGTTTTGTCGCAATCGAAAAGCATTTTTACATAAGTTATGACGCATAATAGCGATGGAAGTGATTCCGCTCCTATGTCCTGACCTTTGACCCCATTTCGCCCATTTTCAATAGGGTTTGTCGCCAGGTGGTCAACTACCACATACTAAAATTTCATCGAAATCGAACCTTTTTTACGTTAGTTATGACGCATAACAGCAGTGGAATGGATCGCGCTCCTATGTACTGACCTTTGACCCCATTTCGTTCACTTTCAATAGGGTTCCTTTCCAGGTGATCCCCTACCAGATACTAAAATTTCATCGAAATCGAACGATTGTTACGTAATGAGGCAGATGGGAATCGCGACCATCTGTTCGGAAGAGTGTGACGTCATAAAACTTTAATAAGATCCACACACAACGCGTGACGTAATGAGACAGATGGCGTGATCGCGCGCCAACATTCTCAAATGCGAGATTGTGACTGTTTTGGTGGAAAAAAAAAAAAAAATTTAAATTTAATTCATTTTGGGTATATTGAATTGGATTGATATTTATTAATCGCGTTATATTTATGCTGGTATTGAAATTCAAAATATGGAAATTATAGAAAATTTAAATTTGGGAGATGGGTGGATGCATTTCGAAACAAAAATATTTTCCAAGTACTAGAAAAGGCCATGAACATCCTAAACAAAAATGCATCTGAAAATTTACATTCCACAAGAAGTTATTGGAAAGTTTGCGTTGTTTGTGTTCAAGCAGAGTTGAGTCACCTGAAAGTGCAAAAATAAGGGGATATTGTTGCATGTGTATGAAAATGTGTCACTATAAGTCATACGATAAAATGTACTCGTTCAATAACAACTTGTGGAGGCGGTGAAAGTCAATTTAAAAAGGTTAGGACAAAAATTGCAGTTATGAAATACCTTAGAAAACCAGGATTCGGATCGATAGCCTTAGTCAAGCTAAGGGGGAGTACATGGGACCAAGTCATGGAAGACAACAGCACACAAAAACTTTTACACTGCACTCATTTTGAACTTTTTTTTTTGAAAGGCTACTGCCTGTATTTATTATTTTTCTTTAAAACTTAACCAGTTAATTTTAATGGACAAACAGATGGTATTTCCTTTTTTCTTGTTTGCTTAAACACAGCAGTATAAAACAGAATCTCAATTTACTTTTCTATTTCTATTTGGCCACTGGCCTTATGAACAACACAACTTTACATATTTCAACACAGTTGGTTTGAACACTAGGCATGCATCCAAAATTATACCATGATTCACATAGCTTAAAAAAAAAAATACTGGATTATTTTTAATTCCACAAGGTGGACAAATTCTGTTCTTTTGAAACGTACTCTCTTCTCTCTCACCCAGTTAGCTCAATGACCAATTTACAATTTTACACTTATTGATTTAAATTTACGGCACCTAAACAATCTTAGCAAACTCCGCAATCCCCCAGACCAGATTCAAAGACTTCAATTAAATTTACAGTTATTTTAAGAGTCACAAATTATACTTTAACAAATCTACTATCAGCAAGCAAACAAACCAAGTAAATTATCCTCAAAACAGAATTTACACTGAGCACAAGCATTAATTAACATTACATAGCCTATAGAACTATCCTGAATGAACCTACTTCACTTATAAGAAACCTCACTAACTAATCTTAAAAATTATCACTATTCATAACATCAACATAATTCAGAAATTCAAACAATCTTCTTGCACTAGCTTGCTCATAAAAATCACCTCACTCTGCACTTCACATAATAGCTCAGGATACTTAATAACTCTATACTGTAAACAAAAGCTCAAAATACCAATTAACTAAATTTCCAAACTAAATATCAAGTTCACTAACACCAACAACCAGAATTTAGAATTTACATCCCTAGCACTACAGCAAATCATAAACAAATAAATTTAGATACTTTAAATCACCAAACAAACTTAAATTTAACACCTGCAGTGAATTACTGAGGTAGCGGTGAGGCAAATACTCTCAGTTCAGACACTACCCTGGGTTTTGAGAACCAACACAGGAAGAAAATACCAAGTCAGGCTGAAGGCGTGAAATTGGGTCGTGAATCCACTTTCAGCCTATGCAAAGGGAAAGGAAAAAATCCTCAAGTGTGACACATCATCATCAGGCACAGAATTTCCTCTAACATGATCTCACCACATTTCTTGAAGCAACGCTCGACCGACCCTCGCTGGCAGTACATATCTCCGTGAGCAGCGAAACTACTGGGGGGGTTTGAAGACAAGTTTTCCCCCAAAAACCACGTCTTCAAGGATCTCCCCCTTTTCGAACCAATGCATGATCCCACCTTGATCAACCACGCCTGCAAGAGCCTGTCGTACTTCAACCCTAAATACTCCAGGCACATCTGGCCCAGAACTAACACACTATATCTCAGGAAAAATTCACTTATCTCTGTATATATCCCAAGAAATTCTAAATCACAGTATCCACATATATCCCAGGAAAATTCACTTATCTCTCTCTATATATATCCCAAGAAATCCTAAATCACAGTATCCACATATATCCCAGGAAAAATTCACTTATCTCTCTATATCCCAAGAAATCCTAAATCACTATATCCACATATATCCCAGGAAAAATTCACTTATCTCTCTATATCCCAAGAAATCCTAAATCACTATATCCACATATATCCCAGGAAAATTCACTTATCTCTCTCCACATATATCCCAGGAAAATTCACTTATCTCTCTCCACATATATCCCAGGAAAAATCACTAGCAAGGAAATTCTTCTGTACCATGGCAATGCGCAGGTCCACTTCAGACAATAACACTGACCATTTACATAACCCACTAAATATTTTCACCTTATTGAAAATTAAAATGACATTTAGACTTTTAACCTTATAGTAAAAACAAGAAAATTTAGGCCACAGAAAAGAACAATTAATACTGGAACTGGTGAGCAAAAGTGTGTCTTCTCAACCCATGATGTTCATTCTTTTTGTGAAATACTAAACTTGAGAACAAAAAAATACTTTAACTTCTATTCTGCACATATCGCGTCCTGGTGAAAATTCCCTACTCAGAGCCCTCTGCCCTAGGACAAGTTCCCTGCTTGCCCTAAGATCACCCCTTTCCAATGGGAGATTAACACTCATCTGGAGCATGTAAAATACTGGTCCTCAATTAACACTCCTACCATCTCAATTTCGACACTCAACACTCCAAGAATGTAAACAGCACTTTAGGTTTCCAATTTCATCACACTATAATATGTTCCCAAAAATTCCAATATAAATCATCCCATAATTTATCTTCACTCAAAAAAAAAATAACTCAACGCTGTAAAAAGGCTAGAGAAAAAATGTTTACAATTATTTTATCAACCACGACATCACAATAACACTGCTTTTCAATTATCACATGCCCAACTAAACTATTATCGATGCACCAAAATTTACTGTGCTCAAACAATAAACCAAATTTTTCCGATACATTAAAATTTACTGGCCTGGGAAGTTGCTAAACTACCAGACATGACAACACAAAAAAAAAACATAAATGAAAGCATCTTCAACTCCCCTCTCTTTTTTTTGTCTTGCAATATATTTTTCCGACAGCCCCCAATTTTAAAATCAACTCGTTTTATAATTTTAAAGAAACCACAACATAATACAAAAAAGAAAATGCCGAGAGAAATTTACCTTTAGGACTGGGGGCAGCAACACTTCCTGCCAAGCACACTAACCGTCGATAATAATAAAAAAAAGGTTTCACAGCCTAATAATAGATAAAATGAATATAATAAAAAAAAAAAAAAAAAAAACTCTCCCTCAGAGAACACCACTGTCCCGGTTGATTTTCACTTCACTTCCAAGGTGCTTTTTTTCCCTCTTTTTTTTTTTTTTTTTTCTTTTCCTTTTCTGAGGCAGCGTGTTTGGCCAACGATACAGGAAACGGGCATTTTGGAACCCTGCTGGTGGACCCCTTGTTGTAATCAGTAGGGCCCAACTCGACGATTCAGCAGTTAAAGGCGGTATCTTCTACAAAGCCGTGCATGCCCCTTTTTTTCGGAACTTCCAGTGTCTGGTTGAACTGGCTTGAAGAGTTCCTTCCATATTGAACCGAGTAGTAACAGCATTCGGGTTGCGCTGGCAGAAAATTCTCCTGCGGAGATCAATTCACGGTAGTTATTACTTTTCTTTTTATTGCAGTTCACTCCTCCGTCGTCCACTAGGAGAGGAGGAGAGGGTTGAATCTGCAAGCATTTCCTCTCCAGTAATGAGATCCTTGAAATTCAATTTTAACTGTTGTCCGTTTAGATTTCAATACGAAATTTTCCTTCTTGCCGCCCCCTCCTCCGCCAAAAAGGCGAGGAGAGACTCGGCTGTGTCCTCTTTCTCTGCCGGTCAGCAAAAGTCAAGTACAAAAGTGACTCTCAACGGATAAAAAACTCTGGGGGT
Organism: Macrothele yani; assembly: GCA_039090855.1. Taxonomy (NCBI): domain Eukaryota; kingdom Metazoa; phylum Arthropoda; class Arachnida; order Araneae; family Macrothelidae; genus Macrothele; species Macrothele yani. Next base: position 34,230,575 of record CM077024.1, on the reverse strand, counting down.
GCTTGAAACCGCTGACCCTCTCATTGGTCGAAACTTCAGCCTAGCAACTCACGGCTTCCCAACGGACCCTTCACTCCCACGCCTCGAGTGACCTCTGACCTTCACACGTGCAGACCAAGCTCTCCTTTTTGACCCTGGGGTCTAAAAATAGATTTCGTTGCTGAATTCCTTACCCCAAAAGACGAAAAGATGTTACTTTTGTGCGACTTTGGAAACAGGAACGCAAAAATGGCGGATTCTTGCTTTGCAGAAAATCACTAGTTTTAATTTTCTTTTTCTCTCGTTCCGTGATGTGAAAGTAAAATTAATTTTGATTCTCTGAGCTGCACACCTACTCGCCTTTTCCTATCGCGATATAAGAACCGATAAAATAATTATTTTCAAAACCCCAAAGTCAGTTAAATCAAATATTATTCTTTTTTTTTTTTTTTTTTTTTTTACCAACATGAAATTTTGTTTTCCTGGTAGTGATTAAGACAAGCGAATTTTGCGCATGAATTCCCCTGCCTTTCAACCAGGAATTTTCTTCTAACGTATGTCATGGAAGAAAATTTTTGCATTAATTAATCTCTGATAAACCAACAGAAAGATTGATCAGGTCTCTCTGAAATTCACCAGAGGTTAAAATTTTCGCCATGACATGACGTCATAAGATTTCTAAGCATTGGTAACATTAATCGAACGACGCCATGACACTAAAAACGTTATAAATCGGGGTGGTTATTTAACCCACTAAACGAATTCTCCTAAAGTCGAGATCAAGCTAAATCGATTTCTAGTACCAGAAAACGGTAAGTTAACGACTTTCATCAAAATTCTTAGAGCCGTTTTCAAAATAAAATGTACATACATACATACAAGAATTGCTACTTTAAGGTGGACGTCAAATAATTTTATACTTCCAATGGAAAAACTTCTGTACACATTTTCTTCACAATTAATGCGTTCCCAAGGATGAAAATTTGAACATCGATTAAAATAGCTTCATTTCATAGCTTAGAATACTTAATATTTTCTAAACCATAACCGTAATTATGCAATCCAACATTTATTTGTCCACTGACGTCATCAAAGTACAGGTCGCGCCATCTTTTTTCTGGTTTCAACACCACCAAAGGAAACGTTATTGTTTTTTAATATAATTATGCTTATGTTTTAGAAAATGTTAAGTATTCCAAGTTATAGTATGAAGTTATTTTAATCGATGTTCAAATTTCCATCCTTGGGAACACACTAATTGTGAAGGAAATATGTACAAAAGGTTTTCCATTGGAAATATAGGAAGCAAAATTACTTGACGTCCACCTTAATAGTGTGGGATAAGGGCGATGGAATGGATCCCGATCCCATGTCCTGACATTTGAATCCATTTGTCCCATTTTCAATAGGGTTCCTCTCCAGGTGGTCCCTTACCATATACTGAAATTTCATCGAAATCGAACCATTTTTACGCACGTTATGACGCATAAGGGCAATGGAATGCATTCTGCTCCTATGTCCTGACCTTTGATCCCACCTCCCCCATTTTCAAAAGGGTTCTTTCCCAGGTGGTCTTCTACAATATACTAAAATTTCATTGACATCAAACCATATTTACGGACGTTATGACCCATAAGGGCTATGGAATGGATCCCGCTCCTATGCCGTGACCTTTGATCCCACGTCACCCATTTTCAATAGGGTTCATTCCCAAGTGGTCCCCTACAATATGCTAAAATTTCATCGAAATCGAACCATATTTACGCAAGTTATGACGCATAAAGGCAATGGAATGGATCCCGTTCCTATGACATGACCTTTGACCCCTTTTCGTCCATTTTTAATAGGGTTCGTCCCCAGGTGGTCCCCTACCACATACTAAAAAATCATCGAAATCGAACCATTTTACGCGAGTTATTGTGCCGACAGACAGACAGACGGACGGACGGACGGACGGACGGACGGACAAAGCTGAAGCATATACGCTTCCTCAACCTACTGTTGGAAAGCGTGAAAATCTGCATTCATTTTCGGATTTAGCACCTACCAAAACGTAATAATTGCTATGTTTTGAGTCGGGCCAAATTTCAGTGCTTTTCAGTGTAATTTGAACGGACATAAATCAAGCTGCTCTTCCACGTAATGTAACCGCAAAGATTTGAAAATTTTATCGTCCTGGAACGGAAATCGAATCCGCAACTCCTGATTTGCGCTCTAGTATGCTAGCCATTACGTTACATGGAAGAACAGCTTGATTTACGTCTGTATTAATTACTCCATGTGTTTTTAGCTTGATATTTACTCATTTGCTGGTGATATTACTTAGCTCTACGATGGGACACGTTTATTTCGACCAGTGAAGGGAAAGTCTGACATCTCAAATAAGCCTCAGTTGTTTGGATTTCATTGTCCTGGGTGTCTAATGGTTAGCATACCCGACCACAAATCGGAAGATGCGGATTCGATTTCCGTTCCAGGAAGATGAAATTTTCAAATTTCTGCGGTTACGTTACATGGAAGAACAGCTTGATTTATGTCCGGAAATAAACATGTGTACTGTTTCAAGAAGAGGATAGAGGAAGTGTGAAAGAGAAAAAGTGCGCAGTTTGTTAAAATCAAACGTAATGCATGAGGAAATCACCGAGAATTTTGTAGCGTTTAAAGGATAATTTTAAGCGTTTAAATGTACGTCTAATATTACAGAAAAACGTCATCTGAGCTTTTTTTTTTTTTACTGGTCAGCTGTGCCCAAAATCAAGATATTTTATTGATAGCCGTTTGACTTTCCTCTGCTAAAGGCAAGTCTAAAAATATATTTAATATTGATTCTGAATACAGAAACCACTTTTCTTACCTTAACTCGGGTTGTTTACCTTAGGTTAATCGCTTCAGGTACTTCTTACTGTTTATATGCGACAAAAAAAAAAGGGGGGGGGGGTCTTCATTTCTTGAGGGGAAAATGTTCTTATTTTCATACAGAGCAATTAGGTCGGTTTCTGAATTATTCATAGGTACAGAGGATAAAATGAAAATCAGCTGAAAAACCGGCAACAAACTAATTGTCGCCTCGAAATAAACGTGACAAAGGTGTTGATCCGGTAGAAGATACCATCGTTCGCAATTTGTATTGAAAGCGTGCAGGGAACGGAGCAATTATTGGTTTCAAGGTGAAGTTACTTTTTTAATACTTAGCGTGATTCAGCGATTGGTCACCGAAGCATCCAGCTCCGTTTTTTTATACAGTTACATTCCACCCCCTCTATCAGCTAGTTCTTATTTTTTTTATGTTGCTGTTTTCTTTTACCTTTGTCAAATACTCTCACTACACTTGAAACATCGGCAAAAAGAGAGAGAGAGAGAGAAAATAAAAATGCTCCTTCTGAAGTAATGACCTTAATAACAACTTTAAGTGAAGTAATAGTTCCATAAAGAGGGAGTGACGCCCTTGATGGAGTCAGGGAAGATCAAGATCTTGATTTTTTTCTACAGAAGACTGAGTGGTTCTTAAGGGAAAGCCAATTATAACTTAGAGATGTTTAAGCCTCCCCAAACATTTCTTCCCCCCTCGTAAACATCGTAGATCCCTCCCGGTATTCTTGCTTTGTTTCAATTAGGTCGTGGAGAAGATCATGCAGACTTGCCGCCGAGCTTGACGTAAATAGGAAGGCATCCCCCTGGCTCCCCATTACCCTCGTACAGCAGATCGGAATCAACACACGTGCCTTTCCCATCCTGAGGAATGCTGCCGGGAACATCTTTAACGTGTTGGTAAACGTAGAGAGAGGCTTGTCTCGAAAGGAGTCAGATGCAACGCTGTCTCATTAAAGTCGTGTCGTGAAGAAAGATCTGAGAAGTTTATCAATTTTATGGGACAGGGAACGACTTAACATTGACACCCGACAGCAATGCCACGACTTATTTAATCACAACGAGTAGCATATGGCAAAGTGACTCACGATGAAGGTTTTTACTGGAATTTTTTTCTCACGAAAATTTACAAGAGTGTTTAAGATGACATGACTGACGACGAAACAACGAAATACCTAAACGATCCTTCCGTGATCAACCCATACCGCTATTTGAGGGTCCGTGGAAAGAAGCGGTTCAGATCCTAGGCTGTCCTATCTTTTTTAGGATACATCTTAAATATCTTATCTGAGAAATGGAAAGATTTGGCTTACAAGTACAAAAAATAGTGTTCAGTAGGAGAAATCGGATAGAAAACACCGTAGGCGCCGGTATTGGGTGGAGATGGGCGCTTTATAACCTCTTAATGAAATTAATTGCCGGAACTTTACAACCAACAAATGAAATATTCACGTTGCGCTCTGGGTGATGAGGGAAAGACAGCCTGGGAATATTTTCCTGAAATTCTTGAAGCCGAACGCCTTTTTGGATTCCTGATATTTTCAGATTTTGGATCAACATTCCGCATCTTTCCTTTATTCGTGACCGTACTTCATCAGTCTTCACTTCTGATGCTGTGTTTTGACTAAATGATACGCATTTTAAGGGTTTAATTCGTGTCATCTTAAGGAACGCAGACAAAGAGAGAAGAAAATTTAGTTACAGTTGAATATTACGGAAAGTAATTATGAAATTGGTACCAAAAAGGAAGGACAGAAGTTTTCAGGGACCAAGAAGTGGATGGATGGTTGCCCTAGGGATGAGGTTGCACCGTGCAGGATGGATTTTTGAAACTTTTCTTTCAGAGACCAAGTGGATGGATGGATTACTTAAGGATAAGGTTGCACCGTGCAAGATGGATTTTTGAAAACTTTCTTTCAGGGACCGAGAAGTGGATGGATGGGTGCCTTAACGATGAGGTTGAACTGTACAGGATGTATTGTTCAAAACTTTCAGGGATCAAGAAGTGGATAGATGGATGCCCTAGGCATGAGGTTACACTGTGCAGGGTGGATTGTTGAAATTTTTCTTTCAGGGACCAAGAAGTGGATGGACGGATGGATGCCCTAGGGATGAGGTTGCACCGTGCAGGATGGATTTTTGAAACATTTTTTCAGGGACCAAGAAATGGACGTATGTATTCCTTAAGGATAAGGTTGTTCCTTGCAGGATGGATTAAAACTTTCTTTCAGAAACCGAGGTGGATGGATGGGTGCCTTTAATATAAGGTTAAACTGTGCATGATAGATTGTTGGAACCTTTCTTTCAGAGACCAAGAGTGGATGGATTGGGGCTTTAGGGATGAGGTTGAACTGTGCAGAATGAATTTTTGAAACGTTTCTTTCAGAGACCAGGTTGATAGATGCGCTACGCATGATGTTAAACTATGCAGGATGAATTGTTGAAATCTTTGTTTCAGGGACCAAGAAGTGGATGGATGGATGCCCTAGGGATGAGGTTGCATCGTGCAGGATGGATTTTGAAACTTTCCTTTCAGAGACCAAGAAGTGGATGGATGGATTACTTAGGAATAAGGTTGTACCGTGCAGGATGGGTTTTTGAAACCTTTCTTCCAGTGTTATCAGTCTCCTTAACAATGGTTTTTGTTGTGACATTGTCCCGTTGGTTTTTAAAATCGCGTGATTTCTTGTTCCGCCAGGAAAATGAATTGAATAAGTCATATTTTCCATGGTGTGATAATAACGTCATTTTCCTCTTTATTGTTATTGTTACGATTAACTTAATTCAGAACAATTTTAGCTGTTTTCACCATGTCATTGCGTGGATTTTTCCACACCATGATCATCATCATCGCTGTTATCATTACGATTACTTACATTCAGGACCACTTCAGCTCTGTTTTACCATGCCAACGAGCGGAATGTTCCTCATTATCTTAATATACAGTGTTATCACCACGATTACTTCCATTCCGAACCATTTCAGCTCTTGTCACCATGTTACTGAGGGTAATGTTCCATATCATCGTGGTTGTCATCACCTTCATTCAGAAGGTGACGATAACATTCATTTGTGGTGATAACGCCCATTCAGAAGGTGATGATGACGTTCATTTAGAACTATTTCAGCGATATTCGGCATATCACCAAGGGAGTTTTCCACATCCCCTCTATCATCACTGTTATCATCAGGATTACCTTCATTCAGAACTATTTCGAGTGTTTTTGCTATATAACTGAGCAGAATTTGCATTTTTCGTGAAGCTCTAAATTCCGTACGTTATAAAAAATTCATTGGATGAGACAGTGTCAACGACTTTCTTGTACCCAAGGCGAATATGCCAAAGACTTCCAAATTTTCTGCTTCAGGGCAATACTAGGGCTTATCAAAAAGAAATCAGACTATAGTTAGAAGGTGAATTGTGAGGCGCTGTTTTGGCAGCAATTTTTTTTTTGGTTGGAGGTTTAACGACCACCGTGAGCAACTCAATGGGCTATAAGCAGTCGCCCGTCCCTAATTTAGGGTCACTGATTCCAGGGAAGGGAGAGAGCCAGTGCCATAAGACAAACACAACATCCATGCCTCACCGGGATTCGAACCCGTACCCCGTTCGGACGAATGATCAGAGGCCATCGCTTAGACCACTGCGCCACCGGGGCGGCTGGCAGCAATGGATAAACACTTGAAGGACAACTTGTCCAATGATACATGTCGGTGTTTCATCCATATATGAGAGTTGTCCTGAAAGTAATGTTTCTTTACAAATAATTTCTCTATCAACTGAGATATTTTAATGAAACTTGGTGTAAAATACATAGAAATCTTGTGAATGTAAAGGTTCAACCCAAACATTGTACCCGCTGAAATCAAGGATTTACATCATCGTTCAACCCAGCACGTATAACGTAAGAAGTCAGAACGAAGAGGCACGTCTGGTCTCTTCCTGCGCATAGCTTCTCTGAGAATTTAAATTTAGTGTCCCGGGAATTGCTGAAATCTTGTTTAAGAAATCAACAAAAACGCCTCTGACGTTTCAAAAAATTGTCACCATCACGTTCTTTTTTGTTGAGCGCTGTGTTTCGAACTTCGTAGGCCCAAGCGAGGTCTTGCGCTTCTATTCCACAGAATGCAGTTTGGCCGTTCAGAAATGCACAGGATTCATGTCCTGTAACTGTACTGGGAAGAAATTTGTTCTTGGTTTGCTGGTTTGCCTCAGACACCTCCAGCACATCTGTGTTGACTTTGACTGTTTGGTCTCAGTAATCCTGGGTTAAATGGCATGGAACGCGCTTTGCACACCCTTTCCCGATATCCCAGGTCATGAACACTGTTTCCATAGCCACTATGACCACAATACAATGCACCATAGGTCTCTTCAATGGCCAATCTTTGATCATTCCGAATGAGTGTATTGACTTGCCGTTGATTCTTGTCGATGACTGGAATTGAAGGCCACTGATGTTCCTCTTGCTTTAAACGTTTTCATCCATCTTCTGACTTTGCTAATGTCGATTGTGGCATTTCCATAACCATTTCTCTTCCTCATATAGAACTCCGTGTCCCTGCAACTTTCCGTTAACACAGGGACGTCGCCAAGGGGATACGAGGGTAGGCTTGAACCCACACTATTATTTTTCTTGCCCACCCTGCCGCCCACCCAGTTTAAAATGGGCCATTTTTCAGTATATTTAGCTTTAAAAAGGCCGCCCCGGTGGCGCAGTGGTCTAAGCGATGGCCTCTGATCATTCGTCCGAACGGGGTCTGGGTTCGAATCCAGGTGAGGCATGGATGTTGTGTTTGTCTTACGGCACTGGCTCTCTCCCTTCCCTGGAATCAGTGACCCTAAATTAGGGACGGGCGACTGCTTATAGCCCATTGAGTTGCTCACGGTGGTCGTTAAACCTCCAATCAAAAAAAAAAAAAAAAAAAACAAACTCTAAAATACACTGCCTGACAGGGAAAATGCCCCACCACGAAGACATGAGCGCAGCGCCATGCAAATTGCACGGTAGGTGCACACGTACAAGTTATACAAATGTTTTCATTTGTAGGCCGAACGGCGCGCGGGATATAAGCGGACAACCAGCCCGTGAAGCCATCAGTCGAGACGTCTTCACGGCTGCGAGAAGTGAGTGGTTCTGCTGTAGTCGTGTCTGTAGAACGAACAAGTCGTGCCCATACCGTTAAGACGCCGTCGTACGTGATTTCGTCAAATGGATGATTTCACGAGAGGTGTCATCGTAGGCCTTCGTACTGTCGGATGGTCCTTGGGTCGTATTGCGGAAGAAACGCAACGTGAAGTCACAACCGTCGGTTGCATTTGGAGATAGTGGTTCCAGGAAGAATCTGTGCAACCTCGTAGAGGGACCGGAGCACGGAGACAAACGTTCGACAGCACCGATCGTGGCATCCGACGTCATGCAGTAGCGGACCCACAGGCCACAACAGGTGACATTTTGCGGAGTGTACGGGAAGGCTTGGATGCTTTGACATCGACGCGGAGAGTGTCGCGCCGATTGGCTGCGTCTGGTTTGCTGTCCAGCCGTCCGTTGCTAAGGCTACCCTTAACAGAGAGCTATCGTCGTCACCGCTTGGCATGGTGTCGCTCTAGAGCTGCGTGGGGTGCTGAATGGAGCAATGCGGTGCTCAGCGACGAATCTCGATTCTGTCTCACCATGGTGAGAGTATGGAGGCGACATGGTCAACGGGAGGATTCATCCGCCGTTGTGGAGCGCCACACGGCCCGAACCGCTCACCGCTGGTACGCATTACGGGCACACTGACGGCACGCCGCTATGTTGACGAAGTGCTGCGGCCCATGGCACTACCGTATCTGCAGGGTATCTCAAACGTCATTTTTCAACATGATAATTCCCGGCCGCATACCTCTCGGACCAGCCTGAATGCTTTACACTGTGCGTGAATGCTTCCGTGGACAGCACGATCCCCCGACCTCTCGCTCATCGAGCATCTGTAGGACTAGTAGATAGGACTTCGGTGAAGTACCCTCCCACCCCCGTAAAATGGAGATGAACCGTGTACTCGGATCAACACCACGTGGTCCACGATACCCCAGGACTCTATTCGGACTCTCATTGCCTCGATTCCAAGTCAGATTCAACGCTGTATCGCCCAAAATGGGGAGTCACACTCCTTATTGATCATCCTGTATATTCGGCCACTGGAGCTTAATCTGTATATCTGACAAATCATTTGTTCAGGACCTACTTGGCTATCTGTGTGTGGAGTTTGGTCGGTTTTCGAGCATTCCTTCATGGTGTGGCATTTTCTCTGTCAGGCAGTGTGTAATCTGGAATTTACCAAGTAATAAGTCTTGTGTTTTATTCCATGTTACCCTAGGAAGTACGTTGTTTACACTTTCCAACCGTAGGTTGAAGAAGCGTGCGTATATGCTCCATTGCTCCAGCTTTGTCCGTCCGTCTGACCGTCCGTCCGCACGATAACTCACGTGAAAATGGTTCGATTTCGACGAAATTTTAGTACGTGGTAGGGGACCACCTGGGGACGAACCCTATCGAAAATGAGAGAAGCAAAGGTCAAAGGTAAGGACATAGGAGTGGGATCAATTCCATTGCTCTTAAGCGTCATAACTTGCTTAAAAATTGTTCGATTTCGATGAAATTTTATTATGAGGTAGGAAACCACCTGGGGACGAGCCCTATTGAAAATGGGTGGAATGGGGTCAAAGGTCAGGACATAAAAGCGGGATCCATTCCAATGCCTTTATGCGTCATAACATGCGTAAATATAGTTCGATTTCGATGAAATTTTAGTATGTGGTAGGGGACCACCTGGGGACGAACCCTATTGAAAATGGGAGAAGCAAGGTCAAAGGTCAGGACATAGGAGCGGGATCAATTCCATTGCTCTTAAGCGTCATAACTTGCTTAAAAATTGTTCGATTTCGATGAAACTTTAGTATGTGGTAGGAAACCACCTGGGAACGAGCCCTATTGAAAATGGGCGGAATGGGGTCAAAGGTCAGGACATAAAAGCGGGATCCATTCCAATGCCTTTATGCGTCATAACATGCGTAAATATGGTTCAATTTCGATGAAATTTTAGTATGTGGTAGGGGACCACCTGGGCACGAACCGTATTGAAAATAGGCGAAATGGGGTCAAAGGTCAGGCAGAGCATAAGCGCGGGATATATTCCATTGCACTTATGCGTCATAACTTGCGTAAAAATGGTTAAATTTCGATGACATTTTAGTATGTGGTAGGGAGCCACTGGGGACGAACCCTATTGAAAATGGGCGAAATGGGGTCAAAGTTCAGGACACTGGAGAGGGATCCATTCCATTGCCCTTGTGCATCATAACGTACCTAAAATGCTTAGATTGCGACAAAACTTTTTCATGTTGTTCCGGAGGTATAGTGAACCGGTTCTGTTGAATAACAACGAAATGGGTCAAAGGTCAGGACACAGGAGCGAGATTTATTTCACAGCCATTATCCACATAACTTGAGTAATAATTTCTGGTATGTTGGAAAGCGTATCATAATCAATGCTTTGCATGATTTTACTAACTTGTTTAGGTCTTCAAAAAGATTATCAAAATAGTATCCGAAGGTTCATGAAAATTCAATTGTTCTTAGTTTAAGCCTCTTTCATGTTTGCATGGCCAGGGGACTAACGAGGAGAATGGATAGGAATTCACTGAGGAGGTTACTAGTAAATGCTCTGTTGTTTGTTTTCTTTACAAAATAGGGGATTCCAACAGGGATAGTGGAGAGTAAAAATACACCAGCTCTTTTAAGACGGCCCCGGGGCAGTAAACGTGCAGGAAGTGGCAGACGACTGCTTCATAGGAAAGGATGTGACGTATACTATAAGTTAACTTTCGTTTTTAGTTGCTTTGTCTATGTAAATTTCAGTTCCTCCTCTTTTGGCGTTTTAACCTTAATGTTATATCTTCTCTCTCGCGAAATGAGGTTGGCAACAATTCTGAATGTTGAAGCAGCAGCCAAAAGTGTAATGTGGTGGTGTGATATTATAAACGTGCAAGCTGTGTAACCTGAAACTGTTTATTTGAAGGTTGCATACTAGAGTGTTGTTGTTATATGCTTAACGTTTGGACAATATCTGACTACTTGTGTTTGTCATATATTGTACTACATGACAAACACAACATCCATGCCTTATCCGGGATTCGAACCCAGACCCCCTCCGGTGGGCGAATGATCAGAAGCCATCGCTTAGACCACTGCGCCACCGCGGCAGGTCAACTGTTCAAGATGTTTTTATTAACCCTTTAACTGGCTGGAACGAATTAACTCGTGGCAAGCAAAATGAGCTGAAATAAGCTTGAACGAAATACATTTGGTGTCTGAGAAGTGCCCCGAACTTGACTGAAACTAGCAAACCTTGCAGCAGAAAGCGTTTCTTTACCTTTAGCTTCGTTATGACCACTTTAGCAAATTAGTTATTTATGCGGATGTTTGGCACTGATCCTTCCTGATGATGGATTACCTACTAAAAAGTCACAACAATGGCGACCAACCTAAGAAAGAGAACAAAGATACTTGAATTCCATGTTTCCAACCAGTGGCATTATGTCCATGTCAGAAGGACTATACCTTCCCTACCATGGCTTGGATCATAGAGCAGAGAATAGACTATAAGGAAACGCGTATCGCTAGTTGCAGGTTATAATCGGTACTGCACAGATGAGCAGGAGAAAGTAATTGTTTTGCCGTAGCTTTCATAAAACCAGGCCGCTATGTGAACGTTTCTATTTGAGAAGTGCAGAAGAGTTTGGTCACCATTTGGTTCAGGTACATCGGCCGCTTAAAGGGTTAAATTGAAATTTGAAGACCTTACGCCCAAAAAAACAACAACAACAAAAAAAAAAACACATCCAAGTAGGCCAAGTAAATTGACGGAAAGAAACAAGAAAACTCTGGAACGTGTCGTCCGTGGGTCCCGTCAATTGATCCTTTGCACAAACCATCACCAAAGAACTTCAGGATTCAACAGGGGGTGAGTGTATGTTCTAAGACATTTCATAAGGAAATGCGCAAGTTAAATTTCCATTAACGAGTTGCTGCATACAAGCCATTAATAATTCGTAAGAATACGAGTGAGTGACTTGCTTGGTTCAAAACACATCGTCCATGGACCCTTGACCACTGGAAAAGAGTGCTATGGAGTGACGAATCACGCTACACCGTTTTTAAATCCCATGGTCGTTTCTCAGTGTAGCGTGTTCCAGGTAAACAGTATCTTCCAAAATGTGCCATCCCAACTGTTAATTTGGTGGTGGCAGTGTCATGATCTGGCGATGTTTCTCGTGATATGGACTCGGACGTTTGGTGGTTGTGGATGAAAACATGAACGACACAAAGAACCGGGACCTTCTAGAAAACGCCACACTGCCTACACTTTGCCAGTTTTACGGTGACGGGCCGTTCTTGTTTCCGTAAGACAACACATGATGCTATAAAATACGTTCTATTTCGACAGGGTTTAAGATTATGAGTGTACAGAATTTGGAGTGGCCAACTTAAAGCTCCGACCTCAATCTTATGGACGCCCTTTGGGATGAATTTGAATTTCGGATTCGGGCTCGAACAACACATCCGACTTCTGTGTCTGAATCAGAGCGCATTTAAGAAGACAGGGAGCCCGACAGTTGGGAAGTATTTTGGGACCGTAGTATTTGTGGTACATCTAGGATTTCACTATGGATGGCCAAATAAAAATACCCAGGAGAAAGCATTTCCAAAATACATTATATTGACAAAAGTCACCGGACGCCTATACGGTGTCGGTCCACCTTTGTCCTTAATGCATGCACTGACACTTCGAGACATGCTTTCGACAAGGTTTTGGAACACAGCGATAGGTATGCGCTTCCATTCAGTACATAATGCTGCTGCTAACTGCTGCTTAGTAGTTGGCCTTAGTTCCAAACTTCCTATACGGCGCTCTAATTCATCCTATAGGTGCTCTATGGGATTAAGATTAGGGCTTGTGCTGGCCAGCCCACACATTATACGGAATTATCATCAAACCACGCAGTAACAGTCCTTGCTTTATGGTTCGGTGCATTTTCCTGCTGGTACCAACAAGGCTCGGTTCCATAGTATTACCACAGGGTTGGTAGGGCATAATTGTCCAGAATATCGAGGTAGACGTGCTGGTTAACAGGTTTGTCCACGATAACAAATGAGCCGGGACCATACCACGAAAAACATCCCCACACGAATACACTGCCAGCTCCAAACTTGACCGTAGGAACAGTACACTGTGGTAAATAGCATTCCCCCGGCTGCCGTCATACCCACACCCGGCCATCAGACTGATTGATCATGTATCCGGATTCATCAGTCCATAGGACCCGTTTCCATTAATCTACAGTCCACGATAAATGTTCTTTGTACCATGCTAAACGACGAGTAGCATTTCGAGTGAGATGGCTTATGAGCAGTCGCACGACCACGGTGACCCATGGAATGAAGTTCTCTGCGAATGGTACGTGTACATACCGAGGTTCCAGCATTGTTACTCATCTGTACACTAAGGTCTTGTGCAGTATTCCGTCGATTAGCTGTAACGACTCTCCTGAAGCTTCGACGTCCTCTATCATTGATTTTCTTTGGTCTGCCGGTATGTTTTGCTGTTTCAGCCATGCCATGTGTCTTCCACTTATTCAGTACATCCAAAACAGTTGACTTGGGTATGTTTAAAGGCCTCTCGGTTTCTGGTATGGACAACCCACTAATACCGGGTGATCCAAAAGTCTTGCACATTTTGAAAACGCAATAAACTCGCGTAGTTTTGAGAGTAGGACAACGCGGTTTGCGTAGAAATGATTAGAATGACATCGGGTTTTTCATGAAATCACATACATTTTTACTCATTTTACTTAAATTTTGCATCGCCAGGTGGCGCCATAGGCGAACAGGTCTGGGATAGTGGGTATAAAAGCAGCAGCTGGGTAGCAACCACAAGTCGAGCCGCGGATGGCTTAGTGGTTAGTGTTTCAGATTATCGATGCTGGGTCCTCAGGTTCTAGCCTGGGCTGATCTTTCAGAGATGGTGTGATTTACTAACAATCGCTGAATATCCGCCGTGCATCGGATGAGCACGTAAAGTGACGGCCCCCAGGCTGGACCCACTGGTTAAATGGGTATCCTTTCCTATGTCCTCCCTGAAATTCTCTCCCATCTATGTGCAATATCGTACTTGTACGGTGGCGCCATCTACTGTACTCTAATCTCACTACAAACTGTTCTGTCAAAAAGTCGCTAGACTTGCTCTCATTCCTTCCGTTTCTGTGTCCTGCCCAAAAGGCGATCTCGCTGTAGGTGGCTGGGACCTAAACTCTACTCCATGTGGACGGAAGTCCTACATGAAAATGACAAAAAAATTGTTTGCAACCACAAGTCACAGCGGTTCGTGTCAGCATGCTGTCATTACCGGACAAAGCGCTCTTGGTAAAATTTTCTGTTGCAACGGTGAATGTGCGAGTGCTGCGTTGAGAGCCTACCGGTCGCTGAAAGGTGATCGCAGTGGGAATGACCGATGGAAAGTGCTGCGCTGCGGCGAATGGTGAAACGATTCGAGGAAACGGGATCTTTGGCAGTACATCCACGAAGCGGTAGACCACGAACACTTGCTGCTGTAGCAGAGACGATTATGCAGGAAATGGATATGATTGCAATGTCATCCGCACATGGCGACTCTAGTGTTCGCCATGTGTCTCGGCAAACAGGCATTCCATACGGTACTGTATGGCGATCACTACGACGGATTCTGCACAGATACCCGTAAAAACTGCAACGGCATCACGAACTGAAAGCTGGCGGTAACGTGCAGCGTCAGGAGTTCGCAGCATGGTTTTTTCGACAGATGGATGTCGACGAGAACTGGCTTATAAACGTTTTATGAACTGATGAGGCACACTTTTCCCTAAACGGAGCGGTAAACACGCAGAACTACCGCATCTGGGCCACGAAACATCCCCGAGCAGTCGTTGAAGCGCCACTTTATCAGCCGAAAGTGACAGTGTGGTGTGGATTCACGGCTTCCTTCATTATCAATCTTTTTTTATTTGAAGAGGTCAGCGGCACCTCCTTCGAAACCGTTTCAGTGACAGGTGCACGTTATGCCAACATGTTACGAACGTACGTTATACCTAACTTGCAAAAGGCGGGATCCAGTGAATCTGTGCACATTTATGCAGGATGGAGCAGCACCCCACATCGCACGTTCCGTTAAGCAACTGCTTCAAGAGACGTTTGGGGCAAATCGGGTGTTGAGCCGAAACTTTTCGAAGGCCTGGCCTTCTCGGTCACCAGACCTGATACCCTGCGATTTCTGGCTCTGGGGTTACCTAAAATCACAAGTGTACAGATGTCGCCCCATTTCATTGGCCATGCTGAAAGATGCCATTCGACACCATGTGGCAGCTATACCACCGGACATGCTCTTCAATGCCGTCCATGATGTTTTCTCTCTTCTGCAGGCAGTGCTGGAACAGGACGGCCATCACATTGAACACCTGGTTCAATGAGGTGTCTATTTTTCTCGACACTTCCAACCTGTGGTTGCTGCGCCATCTGGCGATGAAAAATGTAAGTAAAATGAGCAAAAATTTATGTGATTTCACAAAAACCTCGATGTCATTATGATCATTTTTACGCAAACCGCGTTGCCATACTCTCAAAACTCCGCGAGTTATTACGCTTTCAAAATGTGCAAGACTTTTGGATCACCCGGTATAACACCCAACAATCTTTCCTTTCTCAAAGTCAGTTCTCTCCCGCCGCGAAGTTTTCACTCAACCTTACAGTGCGATATGATCGCGGTCAGCTGCAGGCTTGTTTTTATACCGTTTGCAGCTGTACCGTGCACCTTAGCAACGCAGCGAATCCGTTCATTTGTCAATATAGTGTATGTTGAGGAAACGATAAAAATATTCCCGTCGTATTGAAGTGAGTGCCTAATGGTTCATGGACGAATCAATGTTAGCAAGAAACTATAAAAATGTGTGTTTGATGAAAAATGGACACCAGGCACCAGTTCAGTTCCACCTTAAAATCCCCCCTCCACTCGGGGCTCAGTTTGTTGGAATTATATCGAAATAGGGACAAAATAATATTATCTAAATATCACGATTCAAACGAATTCTTAATGTATGAAAATTTCCCCCATTTACAGATGTGTACAAAAATACATTTGTAATGCTTTTGAAAGATTTGAGGATGAACTGGGGGCGACCATACTCTTTGCGGACTCCTCCTAAAAAAGGAGAAAGGAATAGAAATTTTTTTTCACGAGGCAGTTTCTTATTGTTTTTGCTGTGATATCTTCAAGAAAACAAAACAAAACAAAAACAACTGTTGAACTCTGTCAATTCTTCAAGCATCCTGCATAATCGTGGGACCCCTTAAAATGCGGTGCCCGGGGCTGCAGCCTTCCCCCAGCCCCACTCTTGAAAGGAGTCTGTTCTGAACTGACAGCTGCTTTGCGGAGGAAGGGAACAGCATAACAGAAACTATTTACCACAATATCTTTGTAAGTGTGCCGAAGAGACGAGGTGAGTGCACAATGTAATAGTGGCTAAAAGTGGGCCAACTCCTTATTGATTTTGCAATAAATTCAATATTGTATAAAAAGCACTGGTGTCCAAAGGCTTTTCCACATAGTATGTAAACTAGAAAAAATATAATAGCTATAGTGCATCCTGTGTCGCACATACGTGTACTGTAATATTTTTATATTATATCACTTCAAGTAAATAATGAAATTCAATTCAATGTGTTACTTATGAGTGCACTTTTTCGGTTATCGAATGGAAGTCTGGATTGCAAGACGATGACGCATGCTGTGAAATAGGTCCGGGTAGAATTAAGGCAATAAGCAGAAGACTACGAGAAAGTAACGAAGAGTAATTTAAATTAAATATTTCATCGATGGCTTCGGACTAGCAAAGGACGATCACTTCCGAGAAATTTCGCAAGTTTTATTTTGGAAACATGTAGTTCTTCGTTAGCAGAACTACGTTGTGACACTTACGGGGGTCGCTATTCAAAGATTACACTACCAGCAACGTGCGGTCGTTGCATGGAACGCATGCATTGCATGCCCTAAGTACGTATATGCAAAAATTTGCTCTATGCAAACAAGAAAGACTTGCACGAAGAAAAACTTTGGGCTGCAGTTTCTTTTTTTTATTGGAGGTCTAACGACCACCGTGAGCAACTCAATGGGCTATAAGCAGTCGCCCGTCCCTAATTTAGGGTCACTGGTTCCAGGGAAGGGAGAAAGCCAGTGCCGTAAGACAAACACAACATCCATGCCTCACCGGGATTCGAACCCGGACCCCTTCGGACGAATGATCAGAGGCCAACGCCTTAGACCACTGCGCCACCGGGGCGGCAACTGCAGTTTTTTCACGGGAAATTGAAACTATGCACCTGATTTCAGAAGAAATTTATTTATAAAAAAATTCACATATTTGTAACGCACGTATTTTTAAGATAAAAAAAAAGCGCGAATACAAAAATTACCTTCGCATCATCATGCTCGTATTTAAGTGAGAGTGTGCCGTGTGGGGGAGCCGACCCCAGGCAGGAAAGTGACACAGGTTTAGATAAATCTCTAGCAGCATTTACATTTCGGCAGCTGGCAGCTACAGTTCAGTCGACTAATTGAGATCCTTTCCCTCTGTTTATTCCCACTTAGGATACGGCTTTGTTAAATGCCGTTGCAAACTTGCCAAAATGCGAAATAGCACATTGCATCAACTAACGGAAAGTATCATTTCTTTCGGCGGCAGCATTGGGATTTGCTATCCTGTGCATAATTTCAGAAGGATCAGTATTTCGACTGTTTAGTTTTCGAAAAACAATAATATGGTTATTATTCAGATTTAGATGAATGTAAGAAACAACCCTGACACCGATGAAATGTGATGTAGCTAAGAAAATCCATCCGCACATGCGCCAGTTAAAATCTGTCTTCAAGATAGAAAGAAAAGCTGAATCACAAGTCTTTTAGTGAGAGGGAATTGGTAACTTTTGGTCTAGGATATCAACAGGTGTCACCCCATCGTGTTATACATCATTTAAAAGCTCCCGTCAATACCACGTAACCTCCCCCTTGGAGGGTCGAGAGGAAGCCAGTTTTTTCGCTACGATACATACTTTTCTATTGTCGGGAAGTATTCATAGCATAAAAAGTGCATTTTTATAACGGCTTTTATCACATTTAGCATCAGGATCTGGTAATTGAGGCACATTGCAATGAGATATTGTTAGATTTATGTAAAACATGATGAAAAATATCGTTAGCAAAATATTTTGTTGAATAACAGTGTAATTAACTAGTGTTGCGTCTGGGACAGTATGCGGCACGATCAGATTTCATCAATTGTTTTGACTATTTTCGTTACATCGACATTATTTACTTGGGATTTACTTTACTAATGTTGGGAAAGACGAATAGCAACTAAAACTTAGCATGGTAAGAAGGTACAATTTTAATTACCTTTTTATCATTTATTTTTATTCCTTATTGTAGAATTCTGGTAACACTACCGAAAAGGCCACGTCTTTCCAACCACTGTCTTTCAGATAAAAACAACAACAACAACAAAACGTTGTTACTTTGTACTGTAAGAAATTGCAAGGTCAAATTACGGTAGATACACCGGCAGCTCAGTGGCCAGTCAACAAACTGTAATTTTACAGTACCATACCGTAATGTTCATTAACATGTCTAATGACCGGGAAATAAAAACGTCTAATGATCATTTTTTTTTTTTTTTTTTTTTTGATTGGAGGTTTAACGACCACCGTGAGCAACTCAATGGGCTATAAGCAGTCGCCCGTCCCTAATTTAGGGTCACTGGTTCCAGGGAAGGGAGAGAGCCAGTGCCGTAAGACAAACACAACATCCATGCCTGACCGGGATTCGAACCCGGACCCCTTACGGACGAATGATCTGAGGCCAGCGCCTTAGACCACTGCGCCACCGGGGCGGCCGTCTAATGATCATAATGTTCATTAACATGTCTAATGACAAATAAATAATAATACATGTTATGGTCATTAACATGCCTAATGGGAAATAAAAATGTCTAATGTCCATTAAGATGTCTAAGTACCGGGAAATAAAAACGTCTAATGATCATAATGTTCAATAACATGTCTAATGACAAATAAATAATAATACATGTTATGGTCATTAACATGTCTAATGGGAAATAAAAACGTCTAATGTCCATTAACATGTCTAAGTACCGGGAATAAATAACATGCCTAATGGGAAATAAAAATGTCTAATGTCCATTAAGATGTCTAAGTACCGGGAAATAAAAACGTCTAATGATCATAATGTTCAATAACATGTCTAATGACAAATAAATAATAATACATGTTATGGTCATTAACATGTCTAATGGGAAATAAAAACGTCTAATGTCCATTAACATGTCTAAGTACCGGGAATAAATAACATGTCTACTGACCGGGAAATAAAACGTTTTGCCAGTCGTCTGATAAAACAGGTATACAACCACTTTAAGAAGGACGTTGCCAGACTGTCAAGGTTAAAATACAGTAACAGTTCAAACAGTTTAAACACCGTGAGTTTATCTACCGAAAATTTATGGTGGACCGCCAGGTGGCGTGCTTACGATCTGTAAACCGTCTTAATCCGGGTCAATCACTGTTGCATCTCAATAGTAAATATAAACAATAGACCGAAACTTCAAATACAAATACATAAGAAATATAAGCTAATAAATAAGGAGTAACAAGAACGGTGTTCGAAGTAAATGTTAGATGTAAAATTTCTGTCATTACATTTAGGCTTGCCTCCAAATTATTTTTATATTTTTCTCTTTTGCATATTTTTTTTATTTGGATAACATAATCAACACCAGGGATGATAGGGGTAAAAAAATGACAGTTTTTTTTTTTTTTCACAGATGTTCTCTGAAATACTTATTATTTCGATTTCAAATGACACCTGGCATCAGTTCAGCGAGGCACCAACAGTTTCCCGAGTGACAACGAAGCGGAAAATCATTGAAGCACCGGTGAATCATTTTCTGGTTTGTTGGTTCTTTCCTGAAGGGAGCAATAACCATTTACACGATGTGGAAGAAAAAAAAAACGAAACATTTGGCAACGGAAAAAAGGACTCGACGTTTCTCATTTATTATTATGGGATGCTCCATACGAACACTCCAACAGGCAACAGTTATGCGACGATGACGATGTCATGACAAACCTAAAAAAAAAAAAAGAAAAACTGGGAGAGATGTTTCTTTTTATCAATAGTTGCTTTTTTGTAACACCACTGAACATTTCTACAGTATATAATTTTACAATTACACGATAGTGTTGGGAATACTATGCAAATTGATGTTGACAACATAGCCATTTTTTTTAAGGAAAAGGTGTTTAATTACACGGGTGTATTTAATGAATTTAATGCCGAGTAAGTTTTGGAGCTACAGAGGACGTTCATATATGTTTAGAACGATTTTCTAGCAGTATAATTAATGTTAAAAAAATATTTCTTTCTTAAATTCTCCATGGCCCTTTCTCTGAACTATGAACCTACATCTAGATTTCCAAGATAAAAAGGGCATTTCTTAAGATTAGTAGAGGTATTTTATTCCACTGCTTTTCATAGTCTAATAATTGTTTTAGGTCTGCGTTTAGAAAGCGCTCTTTATAGCAGTCCGAAGTGACAGTAGTCTATTGGTGAAACCTTAGGGGACTTTGAAGGAACATGAGCAAAAGGTAAAGACTTGATATATCTGCGTCTTTTTTCGTTTTTTCAAGAAATAGAGTGGTAGATTTGGATGTATGACTGGTAGACTTATCCTGATCGAGTTCTTCTCTTTGAAGGCTCTGTAGATAAAGGAATGGTATTTCCTCTTTAAATAATGTAGGAGTTAAAACATTATTTTGGTAATATGTAGAATTGGTTTTAACATTCTTTTTAATTTTCCCATTGCACAAGAAACCAGCAATCTTTACTGACATTTTTTTTTTTTGGCTTCTTGGAGCCAAGTCCGTAAGTCTTTTTCTGCTCTTTTGTGGTAGCAAATCGATCTTTTGTTTGTTACAGTCGTTTAGGTGGATCCATGCTGCATCAATGGTTCCAATGAATTTCCATCTGTCTCCGGCTAAGTGATTTTCATAAAGAAGTCTGCACCGTGTTCGGCGCTCAGCCACGTGCTTAGGCAAAAGGCGGTGAACATCAGGCTTTTTTTTTCTTTTTCTTTTTTTTTAGATTAAAATCTTTGTTTACTACCTTGTTTACAGTTGATACAGAGATTTTTAACGACTTCGTGATTGCTCTTTGGGTCGGTGAATTTTCTTTTAAGACCATAGACCTTACTTTTGAAATAGCTGTAAGAGTACGTGCATTCTTTGGAAATGCGTTTGATATTATTTTTTACGCTTTCCAACCATAAGTTGAAGAAGCGTGTATGCTCCAGCTTTGTCCGTCTGTCTGTCCGCACGATAACTCGCGAAAGTTGAAAAGAATGTCAAAACAAATTCTACATATTACCAAAATAATGTTTTAACTCCAGCATTTAAAGAGGAAATACCATTCCTTTATTCAACAAAGCCTTCAAAGAGTAGAACTCCCTCAGGATAAGCCTACCAGTCATACATCCAAATCAACCACTCTATTTGTTGAAAAATTGAAAGAAGAGGCGGTTATCAAATGTATACATTTTGCTTATATCCCTTCAAAGTTCACTGATATGTCACCAATGGACTATTGTGCCTTCGAAATGCTAAAAAGACTGGTATCAAGTCAATACCTTCTTTCGGTGACTCTGTTCATCCTCCGCATTAATTGTTTGCTTAAAAATCTTCCTCCTACGGTTTCGACTACCATTTATGTTGACGACCTTCACATCTTCTGCTCGTCTTCAAGCATGCATTTCATTGAAAGGCAGCTGCAGTCTGCAATTAACCAGATAGTTAAAGCGGCTAACAACAATGGTTTCGTTCTTTCTGCTGAAAAGACAGCGTGTGTCCATTTCTGCCGGAGGCGTGGCCTCCACCCCGATCCAGAACTCTATTTGGACCATGCAGCCATTCCAGTTTTGCCGGAAACCAAGTTCCTTGGTTTGACCGTCGACCGTGCGCTCACCTTTCGCTCGCACGTTCGACGACTCCGCACTTCCTGTCTGAGAGCTTTGTCCATCCTCAAGATCCTCGCCTCAGTCTCCTGGGGTGCAGACAGGACTTCCTTGTTCCGTATTTACCATTCTCTCATTCGGTCTAAACTGGATTATGGCTGTATGGTGTATGGCTCTGCGCGTCCTTCCGTTCTCCGGCCGTTGGATACCATCCACCATCAAGCGCTGCGTCTTTGTACGGGAGCATTTCGCACGTCACCCATTCCCAGCCTTTATGCCGACGCGAACGAACCGTCGCTTCATTTACGCCGTCTGCAGCTGTCCCTTCAATTTTACCTGAAACTTAGATCTCTCTCAGAACATACTTTACACGATGCAGTTTTTCATCCCCAGCATGCTCGTTTGTTCGAGACCCGTCCCTCGTGCATTCGAACCTTCGGTCTTCGTATGGCGGCCGTAGCTCGTGATGCAGGGCTCGACTTGTCACTCGTTGGAGAGACCATGGGCTTTGAGGATCCCCCATGGCACCCTCTTGGTGTCATGGTTGATACCAACTTTACATCTTTTGACAAGTCCTCAACCCTGCGTCAGTGTACCAGCAGCTCTTCGCCGAACACCGTTACGTCAAAGCAGACTTTATTCCTGTTTTCACCGATGGATCTAAGGCGGCTGGTGTCGTTGGATGCGCCGCCGTCTGCATTGACGAAGTTTCTGTTGCCCGCATTCCTGCCGAGGCCACGGTGTTTTCGGCGGAGATGCATGCTGTGTATCTTGCACTTGTTCACGTGCAGTCGAGCTCTCATCAGCGTGCTATTGTGTACACTGATTCGTTGAGTGTTGTGCAATCATTGTCATCTTTGGATTTCTCTGGCCACCCACTTCTTTTTACCGTACGGAGACTTCTTCGTTCTTTGCTCGAGGCTGATGTCCAGATTCGGTTCTGCTGGATTCCTGGGCATGTTGGGATCCCAGGGAACGAGTCTGCTGATGCTGCTGCTAGATCTGCCTCTTCTTTGGTCGTCACACCCTTGCCACTGTTTCACCGTGATTTTCGCTTTCTTGTTCACGATCATATCAGACGAACGTGGCGAAGTCTGTGGGACCAACAGGTGGAGAATAAACTGCACCGTGTTAAACCCATCCTTGGAGTCTGGAAATCATCGTGTCGCCGGAACCGTAGGGAAGAAGTTGTTCTTGCGCGTCTCCGCATTGGGCATTGTCGCTTCACGCATAGCTATTTGCTGTGTGGCGACGCTGCCCCAATGTGTGAGGCGTGCGACTGTTTACTCACCGTCTCTCATGTTTTGTGCAGTTGTGTTCGTTTTCGTCAGCATCGGTTTCACTATTTTCAGTCTCACCTGCTGGACGAGGACGCAGCTACGCTTCAAGAGCTTTTGGGCGACCACTGCGACACTTTCGCAGTATTTTCCTTTTTAAAACAGATTAACGTTTTAAAACTTATTTAAAAAAAAAAAAAAGTTATATTATAATGGTAAATTAATAAAGTTATATATAAACCTAATAAACTAACTAGTCTTCACAACATCTTTCATCATCCTCTTTTCTAACTTTTACCAAGCCTGTCTGCTCTTAATCATTTCACCCCGCTTTTTAAAATCTTTAGCTGATAGTTCTGTGTCTGGCGCTCTTTGGCCAAGCCTGGCCCTTGCGCCACTAAAATCAATTAACTAACTAACTAACAAGTCAATACCTTTTGCTCATATTACTTTAAAGTCCCCTGATGTGTCACCAATGGACTATTATTGTGCCTTCGAACTGCTAAAACGACTGGTATCAAATCTATGCCTTTTACCCATATTCCTTCAAAGTACCCTGATGTGTCACCAAAGGGCTGTTGTGTCTTCGGACTGCTAAAAAGACTGGTATCGATTTTATACCTTTCGCTCATATTCCTTCAAAGTCCCCTGATGTGTCACCAATGGACTATTGTGTCTTCGGACTGCTAAAAAGACTGGTATCGATTCTATACCTTTCGCTCATATTCCTTCAAAGTCCCCTGATGTGTCACCAATGGATTATTGCGTCTTCGGACTACTAAAAAGACTGGAATCGAGTCTATACCTTTTGCTTATATTCCTTCAAAGTCCACTGATGTGCCACCAATGGACTATTGTGCATTCGGACTGCTAAAACAACTGGTATATAAAAAGACAGGGCTGCTAAAAAGACATATATAAAAAGACAGTACTGCTAAAAAAATGTGCCACCAATGGACTATGTACCTTCGGTCTGCTAAAAGACTGGTATCTTTTGGCTCATATTCCTTCAAAGTCCCTTGATGTGTCACCAAGGGACAATTGTGACTTCTCATTGCTAAAAAGAGCGCTTTCTAAACGCAGACGTAAAACAGTTATTGGACTATGAAAAGCAGTGGAAGACGAGTGGGACAAAATAGCACTACCAGTTTTAAGAAATACTTTTTATCTTGGAAATCTAGATGTAGGTTCTAGTCCAGAGAAAGGGCTATCGGGCTGAACATTTAAGAAAGAAACAACTTTATTTTAAGCGTTAATTATATTGCTGGAAAATTGGTCTAATAATGTGTGAACATCCTCTGTAATAATGACTGTTGCCGTCCTGGCAGATTACGTCTTAAACACGTCGTCGAATTTTCTCATGCTGACCGAAAAAAGAGATCTATTGCTGAAATTTCGTACTATTCCTGAAAATCTATGGCTTCTTTAAATCTCCATCATCATCATCATCATCATTGTCAACCATTATCAATCCACTGCTGGACGAAGGTCTCCCCAAGTTTCCTCCACAACGGTCTGTCTTGTGCCAGTCTCCTCCATGTCACTCCCGCATATTTACGAATTTCATCCACCCATCTCCCATGTGGTCTTTTTCTGGGTCTTTTCCTGTCCCTTGGAATCCAATCTAAAATTTCGGCTGTCCATCTATGGTCTGTCCTTCTGGCAGTATGTCCAGCCCATTGCCATTTCAGGGATTTAACCCTGATCATGATGTCTTCCACTCTCGTCATTTTTCGGATCCACGAGTTTCTCTTCTTATCTCTCCTGGTTATACCAAGCATGCACCTCTCCATGCTTCTTTGAGTTGTCTGCAGCCTTTGTATGTCTCTTTTAGTCAAGGTCCACGTCTCTGCACCATACGTAAGCACTGGAAGGATGCATTGATCAAACACTTTTCTTTTAAGACATAATGGCATATTGCTCTTGAAAATTATGCTGTTTCTTCCAAAAGCTCTCCAGGCAAGTTTTGTACGCCGATTAATTTCTTCATCAATGTGACCCTCACTTGATATCTGCTGTCCAAGATAAACATACGTATCTGTTATCTCCAGTTTTTCTCCATCAATCGATAAATCTTCATTTCTTGTAAAAGCATTGAACATCACTTTTGTCTTCTGAAAGTTCATTTTTAATCCCACTTCTTTACTCTTGTCAGCAAGTTCCTGGATCATACTCTGCAGCTCTGATGGGCTAGTTGCAAAAATGACTACGTCATCAGCAAAACGAAGGTGGGTTAGATAATCTCCATTAATCTTTATCCCTTTGTTTTCCCAGTTCAGTGATTGAAAGACATTTTCCAATGTGGCATTAAAGAGCTTCGGAGATATGGTGTCACCTTGTCTCACTCCTTTCCAATTTTTATGTGTGTTGTATTTTCAAACAGCCGAATCTTTGCACTTGCATTTTCATAGATGTTATTAATAATATTAATGTATGCATCTTCAATACCGCAGGATTTCAGAGCCGTGGTAACTGCTGATGGTTTCACCGAATCAAAGGCTTTTTCATAATCGATAAAAGCCATGCACAATGGAAGTTCATATTCCCTCGCTCTTTCAATTAGTTCTCTCAGTACGTGGATATGATCTATTGTGCTGTAGCCACTCCTGAATCTAGCTTGTTCTCTCGGTTGAGCCATGTCCAGTGTTACCTTCAAGCGGTGTGAAAGAACTTTAGTGAAGATTTTATAAACCACTGATAGGAGGCTGATAGGTCTGTAGTTCCTGAGATCCTCAATGTCACCTTTTTTATGTAGCAGGATCATTGTAGCATTGTTCCAATCCTCAGGAATCTTCCCTTCATTAAGGCATCGAGTGAAAATTTGGGCGAGTACTGTTTCGATTTCTCCACTTGCTTCTTGTATGATGTCTATAGTAATTCCATCTTCTCCTGGAGCTTTCCCCCGCTTCATGTTCTTGATTGCATGAGCAACTTCTGCTGGGAGGACTGGAAGAACTCTGGTACCTTTCATGATGTCTGGAGTACATGTATCATCTATTTTATGTTTTATAAAATCTTCGTCTGAAATTCCGTAATAGCTTCATCTGGCACTCGAAGGTGGTAAGAAATAGATTTTGGTGATTCGAAGGTTGTAAGAAGTAGATTTTGGTCATTCTCCGTGCGACGGGAGAATTTTGGCTTCTCGGGGAATGGGCAAATGAGTAGTCTGGTGATCGAAATGGAATAAGAACGCATAAATTTAGCTTGGAGTCGGGAATATTGTCAGAGAGGTAATCGAGGAAGACGCCTGATAGTATAAGTACGAACAGATCAGTGTGCAGATGCAGAACAACCCGCTCATGACAAGGAGCTCAGGACTGACAGATATCCTCGCTAAATCCCTTTTGGGGTGAAAGATCCCACCACGTGAAAGCACGCACATGTGATAATATGCATGTACATTTATTACATATTCACAACAAATGGATAGGCTTGAAAGATTCAATTATGAATATATTTGAAAGATTTAATTAAATACAGTAGTGCAAATTAAAATAATATAAGCGCTTACATAAATACTAGTGGCAGCGAATCCTGAAGCTGACATATGGAAACATTTAAAAAAAAGAATCTAATGCTGTTTGTTTTGTTTTATATTTATGTTCCCTTCATTTACGGCGAATGACAGAGCATGAAATGCCTCGTTATATACGGAATTTAATTAAATATTGTTTCTTTGCTTGTTAAAAAGTGATCACTTAGCTTTTCTCTCTCTCGTTAAATCTTGAATTTAATTAAATTTTGTTAGTTAAAAAATCAAATTAGTTTTTAGTTTATATTATACCAAACAAACTTTTCTATTTCGCTGGTTAAATCCAGGATTTGTCTCGACATGAGCTCGTTACAAGCTTGCTGTTGTAACCAAGGTATCAATGTTTGTCAAGAAGGAACTTAGGTAACCATTTTAAGGATAGTGAATTTCAATCATCTTCTCCTTTCTCAGCGCCTTTTTCGATGCTGCTGCTGGTCAGTAAGCTGGCTCTCACTTTCTCAGCGTCCCATCCGAGGGAAAGAGAGATTTATGGTTTCGTTGTTTTGCGAGGGAGGACTGAATAATTATCTCTGAGGGGGTCACTGAGGAAGGCTATAAAGGAACTTCTGCGCCTTCAAGGAAGGGAACGCTCTTTGGGGGTTTTCTTAGTCGTGGATTTGACTTCTCTTTCGAAAGGGGAGTCGGTTGGAAGTGAATGGAGTAGGAGGTGGGAGATTCTGGTCGGTGTGAAATCAAGATAACGGGAAAAGGAATGAGCGCTGATGATTAGGAAAAAGCGAATACTGGCCGCAGCGGGGAAGGAGATCGACAAGTTAGTAATGTAGAGAATGAATAGAAATAGGAACAAAGCTCGAAGCCTTCCCCATATCAACTGAATAAACACTTTCCTCACTGCAAGAGCGAGTTATAACTTTAGTTGGTATTTTATTTATATTTTATTCATCTGCTCCAGTCGGGTAAAATACGGGTTAAACTCCCGAAACAAAAACTATCTAAAAGAGAAGCATTACGAACTCTTCACACAGGGCACAGATGTATAATTCAGTACCAAGCCCTGTAACACTGTACTGCAATAACAAACAGTAATGTAGAAATCAGGAAAAGCAAGTTCGTGACATTTCCCATGTACAACATTGAATAAAGAGCATCGCTACAGGAGGGGAGTTCTTCATTCATTCGTTCATTCGTATCATCATCGGGGAAAATATAGCTAACACCCTGGAACCTTTACAAGCGAAGACCTAACGAACTCACGCGCCAGAGAACTGAAAAAAATCAAGTGAGCAGGCCTGTAACAAAAGAATTGCTACTGTCTCTATATGCATTGGTAGTCTGAGGTTCATCTGTTTGCTAAGAACGCTTTGCATGTTTGTTTTAATTAATTATATTGAAAAGGCATTCACAAGATTTAAATACCACGCCCAAAGTTTTATTAGTTAACATATTCTAATATGAATGTACTAAACCAGTATTTCCCAACCGCCGGTCCACGAGGTTTTTTCTTCCGGTCCGCGAGATACTAGTGAATTTATTTATGCAAAACTTGAAAAGATGATGTTTACAAGTTAAAAACCTTTAATGAGTTATAAAACACATATACACAAGATTTCGGATCCTGTCAAACAGCTCCATCATCAGGTGAAACTAATACAATGAGTAATGCGAATGTCTTAAGTAGGAGTTCAAAATGACGTATAGCTCATGCGCAGATGGGCGAGAACGGAAAAGGTTTCCCGAATATAAAACTAATTTGAAGGAGAGCCATCAGGAGGTTCTTTAATTAAACGGGGGGTGCTTGTACACTATACTTGAAGAACACTAGATGGTACATAGTCGTTACAACACAGATTTCCATACCGTAAAATGAATAAGCTTTCAGTAAGAACTAAATGGTATTGATGGGATGGCGTATCCAAAAGAGTAGCGCTTGACCAGTCGCGATAGTGAGTTTCCCCATGAACGAGATGTACAAGAGCTGTATTCCTAGAGCCGACACGAATTTTATATTCGTGTTCCCTTAATTTTGGTTGCAGGGTACGTTTTGTAGAACCGATATAATAAAGGTCGGGATTTTCTTGGTTTATGGCCTTGAGGGTAACACTGTGAATACCAAATTTGTTGGCGACGGGTGCTGAGTCTCTATCATTACGTATCGAAAACCAAATATAATAAAGGTCGGGATCTTCTTGGTTTACGGCCTTGAGGGTAACACTGTAAATACCAAATTTGTTGACGACGGGTACTGGAATATCGAAGAAGACCAAATGTATTTGGTCTTCGATACGTAATGATTGGGACCCAGCACCCGTCGCCAACAAATTTGGTATTTACAGTGTTATCCTCAAGGCCGTAAACAAAAAAAAAAAATAAATCCCGACCTATATTATATCGGTTCTACAAAACGTACTCTTCAAACCAGATTAAGGGAACACCGATATAATATTCGAGTCGTCTCCAGAAATGCAGGTCTTGCTCGCCTTGCTCATGGAGGAACTCACTATCCCGACTGGTCAAGTGGTACTCTTTTGAATATGCCACCCCATCAATCCCATTTATTTCTTACTGAAAGCTTATTCACTTTACGGTATGGAAATCTGTGTTGCAACGACTATGTACCATCTAGTCTTCCTCAAGTATAGTGAACAAACATCCCCCGTTTAATTCAAGAACCTCCTGATGGCTCTCCTTCAAATTAGTTTTATGTTCGGGAAACCTTTTCCGTTCTCGCCCATCTGCGCATGAGCTATACGTCATTTTGAACTCCTACTTAAGACATTCGCACTACTCATTGCGTTAGCTTCACCTGATGATGGACCTGTTTGGTAGGGTCAGAAATATCTTGTGTATATGTGTATTTTAACTCATTAAAAGTTTTTAATTTGTAAATACCATCTTTCTAAGTTGGAGACGGCATCTTTGGTGTTGGAGACGGCATCTTTGGTGTTGGAGACGGCATCTTTGGTGTTGGAGGCGGCATCTTTGGTGTTGGAGACGTCTTTTTATATCAATCTCATCTAGATTTAAATTTTTTTTGAACACCTGTTGCAGAAAATTAAAAGAAGCTTGGATTGCTAATCTCTTCACAGAATATCTGAACTCCTGCAGGCTAACTCACCAGGAAAAGGAAAACTTTGTTGAACTTCCTTCTGATTCCAGTCTGGTATCGATATTGAAATCCAAATCTCTGAGTCAAATCTCTTACCCAAATCTCTGGGTCATTATGGAGAAAGAATAATCAAGTCTCAGCGACAAAGCTCGAAAATTATTAGTAACTTTTTGGACCGCATATTTTTCAGCCGTTTCGGCAATCAAAACAAAGCACAAGAACATAATGGACATTAATGCTGCACTGTACTTTTCAGGAAATATGCTGGAACTTCGGCTCGGGAAAATTATCACGAAGGAGAATATAAACAGTAAAGAGAACATTATGATACACTGATTATGGATTGCACTTATTAATCATTAAAGAAAATTGGCATATTAAATTATATTAGCTGTAAGGAGGTGAAATGGAATAATCTGGTATGTAAATTATGGACACAGTGATCATTATAATATACACAGTCGAGTCACATTATTGTGACCACCTCCTACTTTTCACGTCAACAGCGCGTAGCCAATGAAAGAAGGCACGGGTAGTGAGCTGGCTTGGAGGGTACATATATGGTGTGCTGTAAGCAATCTGAAAACATATCACTCGTTGCTGTCATGGATAAAAAGGAGCGATTTATCAGATTTGCAAAAAAGGATGATTATCGGTTTACGGGGCAAGGATGGAAGTATTTCTGACACAGCGCAATTTGTAAACTGTTCGGTTAAAGTGTATGCTGTGGTTAAAGTGTATCGTGCTGCTGTGGTTAAAGTGTATCGTGATTGGAGAAATGGCACCATTGCGAACAAGCGACGTGAAAACTGCGGAGCACAACGTGCCATTGATGTGAGTGGTGAACGTCAGCTTCGAAGGTGCGTGAAGGCCGTTCGACACGCTACAGTGGAGCAACTCACTGGCCGAATGAACTAGGGGACTACCAGAAATGTGTCTAAAACGACCGTTCAGCGAACCTTGCTGCGTATGGGGCTACGACGCAGACGGATGGTCACTGCACCTATGCTAACGAAAAGGCTTACATTTGCAGGGCAAATGATCACTGCACCTATCGGGAGAAAAGGCTTACATCTGCATGGCAGTATCGGAATTGGACCTCCGCTGATTGGCAAAGGATTGCCTTTTCCGATGATTCAAGTTTTCTGCTTCATCGAAAGGATGGATGTTGGCGTATGAGGTGAGAAACATCGGAGAACAAACACTCTTCAACCATTACTGGAAGAACACAAGCTGATGGGTCAGTTTTATGGTCTGAGGAATGTTTTTGTCGTTTCTCTGGGCCCACTCCTACCTGTGGAAGGCACTATGGATTGAATTCGTTATGAACCCATCTTTGTACACCACGTACACCCATACATGCTGATTGTCCTCCCTGGGGCGGATGGGATCTTCCAGCACGACAATGCGTCGTGTCACACAGCTATACTCCAATTCACCCTAAAAGTGTACTACTGGGAAAGGCGGGAGAGCCTTATCATATCTCGTCGTGGAACGCAAGAACGGTATCCATCCGCGCCAATGTGCTGTTTTGCTGTTTTCTTTCTGATCCCCCCACCCACCCACCCACACATCTCACAAGCAGTGGGGGTCTGGTGAAGGCGGAACTGCTTCCCCTACTGCCATCGAGTTTCCCCGATTGTCAATTTATTGCCTCTGTGTTGTTAATGTTGGAGAGGTCTTCCACCCCTTCCCCTGTCCGAGTTGTATCCCAAGTGGGTAGAAATAGCCGAAAGTGCGAAGCTCTTGATTCAGCAACTTCTCACAACAAATTTACTTCTAAAAGCGCTCTAACTTCTAGAATTTTTTTTTTAGATAGCAATTTTATCTGATAAACTGTTGAGCAAACAAAAATGGATTCTAAGCAATAACACTGATGCTTTTCGCTCTAAACGCTAGGGACTATTTTTCGTAGCGGAGGTAGCTGTTTCGTACCCTTCATAAATGTTCACTCTTAGGTTGACTCGGAGTATAGAAATGTCCGAGGGTGGTTGGAAGAGCACGATGAAGACTTCAAAGTACTTCCCTGGCCTCCTGATTCCCCAAACTTAAATCCAATTGAGCATCTGTGGGACCATCTCGATCGTGTTGTTCGCTCTATGGATCCTCCACCACGCACCCTCCAGCAGCTGTCAGATGCACTGCAGTCAGAATGGCTCCACATACCTGTGAACACCTTCCAGCACCTTATTGAGTCACTCCCAGCCCGTGTAGCTGCTGTCAGCGCTGCACACGGCCGTTACTCTGGATATTACCTAGTGGTCACAATAATGTGACTCGACCGTGCAGAACATTAAGAAACTAAATGCTCAAAAATAGCTTGAAGGTTTTGCTTTGGCATCGCAGGTCCGCGAAGTTTCCCCAACACTTTGCAGGTCCGCGATGTTTCCCCAACGCTTTGAAGGTCCGCGAATGCAGAAAGGTTGGGAACCACTATTCTAAACCACCTGTAATTTGAATTACCGGCGTGTTTATAACTCTCAAGTAAGTTGTGAAAATACATACACTGACGGAAAAAAATCCTAACGCCACGAAAAAATAGTTGTAGAGGAATGAAATGGAGCCAATTTATTTGTATAGGTAACATATTTAATCCATTAAGGTTTCAAGATCACAGCTTAATGTAAGCGCGAGAAGAGCCATTTTAAATATGAAATGCTGGTACATTAATAACCGGTGTAACCTCCAGAATGTTGAATGCAAGCACGCAGACGTTCATGCAGTGTGTCGTACAAGTGCTGGATGTCGGTTTGTGCGATGGAGTTCCATGCCTGTTGCACTTGGTCTGTCAATACAGGGACGGTTAATGCTCGTTGAGGGTGACGCTGGAGTTGTCGTACAATGATGTCCCATACGTGCTCGATTGGTGAAAGATCTGGTGATCTAGCAGGCCACGGCAACATGTCGACACTCTGTAGAGCATGTTGGGTTACAAGAGCTGTATGCGGGCGAGCGTTATCCTGTTGGAAAACACCCCCTAGAATGCTGTTCATGAATGGCACCAGACCGACGTACAGGTTGAATCACCAGACCGACGTACAACTGTGCCGTCAGGGTGCGTGGGATAACCACGAGAGTGCTCCTGCTGTCATAGGAAATTGCTCCCCAGACCATAACTCCAGGTGTAGGTCCAGTGTGTCTCGGCCGCAGACAGGTTGGTTGCAGGCGCTCACCTGGCCTCCTTCTAACCAACACACGGCCATCACTGGCACCCAGGCAGAACCGGTTTTAATCAGAAAACACAACAGATCTCCACTCCGTCCTCCAATGAGCTCTAGCTTGACACCACTTACGTCGCAAACGGTATTGGTTTGGAGTAAGTGGAAGGCACGCTACAGGGCGTCTGGCTCGGAGCTGTCCTTCAAGTAACCGATTTGTAACAGTTCGTTGCGTCACTGTGGTGGCAACTGCAGCTCGAATTGCTGCCGCAGTCGCAGTACGATGCGCCATGGCCATACGCCGTACACGGCGGTCTTCCCTCTCAGTAGTGCCACGTTGCCGGCCGGAAACCCGGTCTTCTTGAGACAGTACCTTCCCTTGACCACCGCTGCCAACAATCATGCACAGTGGCTACATTCCTGCCAAGTCGTTCTGCAATATTGCGGAAAGAAAATCCACCTTCTCGTAGCCCTATTACACGACCTCGTTCAAACTGCGTGAGCTGTAGATAATGGCTTCTTCGTCTTCTTAAAGGCATTCTTGACTAACATCAACACCCTACGTCGAATCTCAACGATAACTAACGCTCACGAACGTTACAGCGCGTATTTACAGCAAACCTGCGTTGCATGTTCCGAGGGGCGCTACTAGCGCCACACGTATGCGTCGAGCGCGAAATTTGCATAGACGTCATCTTACAGATGTACTCTCACCGCCTACCAACTGTCGTTTATCTAACGCAACCCCTTCTTGGTGTTGGGATTTTTTTTCCGTCAGTGTATTTGCCGGCGCCGAGAGTAGACCCATCCCCCCATCCACCCTTCTGTTCCGGAACCGAATACTTTTCCAATTAAGCTACACCGACAAAATTTATCGCTACAACTTTGCCGTCTTGACATGTGGGTCGCCTCTGTAGTACATGACAAAGGGTGTGAACAACTTGAACCCATGTCTTTCATTTTTCCCCCTCCCTGTTTTACTGGTTGATGATGGCTTTCACACGTTCATTTTTTTTTTTTCTGTTTTCCTGATCTTTTATGAGTTTACATCACGGTATTCTTAACGTGATGAAAATGAACAGAATAAGAGAAATCGCGAAAGATTCTTCGAAATCCAATCTGTTCTCGGATTGTTGAACACCCAGTTTATGATTCCAATCTCCGACTCGACGCTTTCAGAAAGCGAATGCGACATTTAGGAGGTTCGTTAAACTCGGAAGTGCGAAAACAGACTGATAAAAAAGAACAGCTTCGGAGGAGCTGTCAAATTGAAAGTCCTCATCTCACATTATTAAATGTTCGCGACTTATCCGTGAAAGCGAAACCTTCTCAAGATAGGCGGGGGTAGTTGGGAGGGAAGGTGTGTGTCTGTGGCAGGCAAGGCAAGGCACGGGATTTCACTGAACGACGACGAACGGTTCACAAAGCCGTCAAAAGCGGCGCCTTTACTTCTGTTGTCCCCACGACGGGTATCATTTCGCTAATGGAGGCCGGACGTAAGAGCGAAAGCTTGGGAGACAAAATGCAGTTTCCAGTTCCCATACATCAACGCCAACAGAACATAACAGCAGTCTTTGCCCGCTCTGCTCCGGGCAGCCGAGCCGATGATCTGGCGCTGGATAAGATTTACTACGGCGCTGCTTGTCGCCAGCTTTCCTTCGTCTTTTCATTTTTTCCGCTGGATACATTCATGCAAGACCAGCCATTCTACAGCTTAGAAGTTATTGGGCACATCCTATGCAATCCACAACCCTGGTCTTGTCTGTCTTACCCGCCAACGATATATATATTGAAAACAGGGGTTATGCTCTCTCTCTCTCTCTCTCTCTCTCTCTCTCTCTCTCTCTCTCGCTCGATGCTTTTTCTCTTTCCTTGACAATGTGACACAAGATATGTTGAAGACGACTTGTCACAATGTTCGATACAAATCTGCTTCCATATTTTTGGCTCTTCCTCTGAGAGAATGGATATTCATTCTACAGCTACTAATTTTTAAGAGTGCCTCTGAAGTGAGGAGAAGTCAGATACAAATCTACATTCATATATGTTTTTATCCTTTCACTGGAGAGAATGGATATTCTTTTTCCAGGGACTAATTTCTAGGAGTGCTGCAGACGTGAGGAAAAGTTATAGTTTTACAATGGGATTTATTTATTCATGACATTAAATTTATGGAGCATTTCGATTTGAATTTATGAATATTTATTAGTGATTCAAAACATCCAATGAAGAAAAGGGAAGGGACATAATAGCAGGGCATTTTTCAAAATTTGGATTTAAATTTCTGGACTACTTCGATCAGAATTTATTAAATGCAAAAGATTCCGGTTAATTGGGCTATCGGTTAATCGGGGCAGCCGTTTATTTGAGACAGTTCTTGAAGAACATCACAAATTAGCTATTTGGGATAAAGCTTCGCATAATTGGGGCAGCTGCTTAATTGGGCCAAATGTTCTAGTCCCGATGTGTCGCAATTAACCGGAATCTACTGTTGGCAGAGTATTTGTATGTTTGTTAACGGGACTTCTCCTTCCCGTTTGAGTTTGGTATGTATGATGAGTTGCAAAGTGGACGTTGCGAAAGAATGCTCATCATAATTAGCGTTCTGTCTTTGACAGGTCCAACGGTAACTCAACAAGTTCTCTTCCTTCAGTTTTCTCTGTCCCTTGTTTCCTCCTTCAATACTTGGTAGCTTCCTGCGCCCATGATCATGGAGCATCATTAGTTGTCTCCTTCCTCTTGGTCGTTTTCCTTCAATTTTCCCTTCTATCATTCTTTTCAATAAGCGGTCTCCCCTTAACACATGTCCTATCCAGTTATATTTTCTTTTTCTTATGGTCTTTAGAATATTCCTTTCTTCCTCAACTCTTTGCAACACTTCATCCATGGTAATTTTTTCAATCCACTTTATTTTTTCCATTCTTCTCCATAACCACATTTCAAATGCCTCCAACATTTTAGCTTCTTTCTTCCCGATTGCCCACGTTTCTGCCCCATATAAAGTTGTACTCCAAATATAGCACTTAATAAGACTTTTGAATTGTACTTCACGAAAATATCAAGATTATTTGCGATACTGAAGCAGTTATTTATTATTAACTAATTTCCCTATTGGGTAGGTCCCGAAGTTATGTTGATTACTGAGATAGTTATTATTGCTTTACTTCTCATATGCACATTCTACCTAACTTTTCTTCTAGTTCTTTTACTTATTATTCTTGCTTATAGGTTCGGCAGCCATCTTCCGTTCCATTCAACCTCCTCTCAGCTAGATGTGCAAAAATCATCGCCTTTCTCAAAGCCTCTTCTTGCGCAACTCCTGTTCCCACTAGACTTCTCTCTCTCTCTGACACCCTCTTAAAGTTCTGAGCTACTTGACCCCTGTCTGTCCGTCTTGGTTCCAAGGGCAGGTCCGCAGGATGCTTCTGACGCTATAAAACTATCACTCCCGTCCTGAAAGCTCTCATAATGACAGTTTTTTTTTATTGAAGGTATAACGACCACCGTTAGTAACTCAATGGGCTATAAGCAGTCGCCTGTCCCTAATTTAGGGTCACTGGTTCCAGGGAAGGGAGAGAGCCAGCGCCTTAAGATAAACACAACATCCGTGCCTCACCGGGATTCGAACCCGGACCCTTCACGGATGAATGATCATAAGCCAGCGCTTAGACCACTGCGCACCGGGGAGGTCATAATGACAGTACCCATGATGGCTGCGTAGTTTAATAAACGCTTTAGGCAGAGTTTTCTAAAATGACCTTCCATACAAAAGAACGATTCCCTGTGAAACCTCGTTTTTACAAATCTAATTACCGGTTGCCGTCGTAGATATCCTCTCTCCAGATTACCGCTAGCACACTTCTTGTTCGGAAATGAATTCATCCTAAAATCCTTTAAAATACTACATCCACATAACAGTGGCGTGACCATGTTTCAAAATCTGGGAGGGGGGGGTGTCCGATCACACATGCACACATTATATATATACACACACCCACACCCACCCACCCACCCACCCACCCACATACCCCCATATATATATATATATGTACTGTCTGCAACCTTAGCTATATTGGCCAAAGTAAAAATCCTCTTCATCTTAGGATTAATGGTCACAGGTCTCTAGTAAACAAGTTCTCTAATTCAGGAGTGAACCCCTCCACAAACGCCAACCAGTACTCTACCTTTGAATTAGAGCATTTCCATACTCATGGTTTTGACAAAGTGAAAATAGAGGTACTACATATTATCCCTGACCTCTATGCTCGGCTAGAAACTGAATCCCTTGAAATTTTGCAGCATCAGTCTCTTTATCCCTATGGCCTTAATTCCACTCTATCTGACAATAAGCATAATCAGCATAAATTTTCAATTCGTGAACTCTTCTTTCTTGTTAATAATAAGAGCTGCTCTAGAGGTAATAGAGGACAGAGGTTATTTCGCACATCAAGCAAAGTTGATTTTGCTAACTTGCTAAAAACTCTGGAAAGCTTTAAAACTGGCACTAATTTTGTTAAAAATACTTACAAAATTCTCAAGTCCTTCAAGCACTCTGTCCTTAAATGTTTTTTCAAATTCTGGAATGAAACTGCTGACCATGTTGATAAGCATGTTTTTGCTTTGGTTCTGGACATTCTTAAACATATTCTTAAAGATAAAATTTCTCTTAAAGAATTTTCCAGTAATTTTGTTACCATCAGGTTCCTAAATAAAGCCTACGATAATCTCAATGTAAGGAAGCTGTTCTACAATAATGCAATTTTTTTCCCATCCACAGGCACCAGTCTATTGTAAGTTTTAAATATGTTAAGACCTTAGGGTCAATAGTTAAAAACTACAAACTTAACTCTTCGAGCTACATTCCTGTAATTACTACTTGTTCTTGTGATGAACATAAAGAAACAGTTCACTATGATAAGAATTACAACCATATTATCACCGGAAACTTGAGTTTTGTTGAAAATGAAAAGCTTAGGAATTTATTAGAGTATGGCTCTAATTTCAGACCTTCCTTCACAATTTCCAAAGAAAGGATTCTTGAGAGCTTCACTCAAGATGTAAATAAGTACATCGTAAAAACCAGTTTAACGTACAATCAGCCTATTGAGGCCT
The DNA here is from genome assembly GCA_039090855.1 of Macrothele yani. Lineage (NCBI taxonomy): Eukaryota > Metazoa > Arthropoda > Arachnida > Araneae > Macrothelidae > Macrothele > Macrothele yani. Next base: position 34,192,432 of record CM077024.1, on the reverse strand, counting down.
TCGCAGAATGGAAATATAATATAATCAATAGCTTCACCGGTGAGTTGGCAGGTCTGGACTTTTGTTTCGACAGAAATCTCTTTTTCTCTGGAGAAGCTAAAAGGTCACTCTCCAAACTACAAGACCAATTTATTTTTACCACTACGGATAAAGCTAGCAATAATTTTGCAATTATCTGTAAGAAGTTCTATTTTGAATTGTTAACTATGGAACTCAATAATAGAGTAACATACGAGCCCGTAAGTTATTCTACCAAGCAGTTAGAAAATCGGTTTAAGGCATTCTTCAAGAAACTTAAAATTCCGCAAACTAGAAGATATGGGCCTGAATTTCCATTTCTTTTTGCAACGGTTAAGTTTCATAAGGATCCTGTGAAGTTCAGGTTCATAGCTAGTGGAGTAAGGAGTCATAAAAAGAAAATAGATCTTGCTTTTGAAGATGTCTTAAAGAAGGTTTTGAAACACATTAGAAACTGTTCTAACTTGATGTACAGAGATTTTTGGATAATTAATAATAATGCAGAAGTAATTTCTACTATACTCAAAGTGTGTCCCCTAGATATTAATAGTTATGATTTTGAAAACCTATATACTAATCTGCCTCTATCAGATATAATCACTACCTTTAAAGAGCTGTATGCAGAATTTAAACTTAACCAATTTGTTGATGTAGGAACTTGGAACTCTTATCTCAATTGCTGCATAAAAAATAACCATATCTTATATAATAATACTCTCTATAAGCAAGTGAACGGTATTCCAATGGGAACATCAACGTCCACGAATATCGCTAATCTATTCCTGTTCTTTAAGGAATATAAATTCATTAAAAAATCACCCCACCTGCTCAGATAACTACCTTTACACTTTTAGATATATTGATGATCTGCTGTGTATCAATAATTCCGAAGTTATAGAGAGTGATTTTGATAATATCTATCCTAGCTCTCTTAACTTATGTAAAACCAACCACAGTAATCAGGAACTTGAGTTCCTAGACTTAAGCATTAAGCTCAACAGAGGTAACCCATCTATTAGCCTCTTTGATAAAAGAGTTAATTTTCCTTTCAAAGTAATTAAATATCTACACTGGAATAATAACATTTCAACCAAAGTAATTGAGAATGTACTAATTTCTCAGGTCCTAAGAATTTCAAGAATTTGCAGCAACAATTTGGACTTCAATTACCACATTAATATACTATTAGAAAGTTTTCTAGAGAACGAAATTCCTTCTTCTTTCATCAAAAGAACTTTAAGAAAAATTATTCTGAATAATAGAGTAAGGTTGGCAGATCTGCTTTAATTTTCTACACAGTTAATAATATGATTCTGACCAATCAAAGCCGTAAGGAAGTTGGCTAGAGGATGCCTATTAACTACCTAAAGGAACCTTAGTGCTATGGATATGACGGTCCTATTAAAACAAAAAAAATTAAATAATATAAACAAAATCACAAAAAAAGCTTAAAAATCTGTTTATAAAAGAAAATAAAAACAAATAAAAAAGAAAACCAGTTATTCATCACTAGGATAGCTATACTAAAAATAGTAAAACCAACATTAAAATTAATAAGATTCTGATAAATCTATAGAAGCTCACTAAGGTGATTTAATACATGCAAAGATTATTAAATAAACTGCTCGTGTATTTTATAATATTTCTCATGTATTCTGGAGAGTTAATTCTGCTCATTCTGATCATACAGATCCACAGTCTTAAGTTTATATATTTTTTTCTCTGGTTAAAATCTCCGCGCGTTGGTTTCTTGCTGTATGAGGAGGCCATCAGCCCCACCCTCACTGCCCCCCAGCGTCTAGGGAGTGGCGGAAGAGGTCAGCCATGTTCTCCTCTTGTGAGGAGAAAAGTTTTTGTAACTCAGAGGTAAGCTCTCTTCCTTGTTTTTGGGTTCTAGGTTTTATAAGTTCAATGTTTGTACTTCATGTACCTTTCTCTGTCGTTTTTTAGCTTTTCAGCTTTTAAGCATTGGTTTGTCTGTTAACATTTATGCGGGTTTTAACTCTTACTTTTCTTTGTAACTTTGAGCGTCTTTTGTGGTACCTAGGAACAGAAGATGGCTAAGCTTGTTCCTTTTCTATGCGCTGTCTATGCGCTGTTTTTTCAAAGTAGTTAAGTTCTTAATAACTAATTAATTATGCACTTAAAGCACTGCTGAAATACTTTGTACATATTGCAACTAACTGTTTAAGGTATATAACTTTCACAAAGTTTTTCTTTAGTTAATTATTATCTTTAACTTATTCTCGTTTTCGTGCTGTCATAAGTTGTAGAGTAGGGGGTTTTAGACTCAAGTTTTCTTTCAAAAATCTGTTCGTTATAAATTAACATTTCCTTTTTTAATTGCAATGTAAAATTTGTTTTTCAGGTTTAAATTCTCTCTCAAACGAACTTGGAATTTCGTTATAGCTGAAAATCATTTCTATTTATTATGTCACTCTCACAGCTTGAGTTCTCTTTAATCTTCTTCTCTCTGTTTAATAGTAACAGATGAAGAGCATGGGTCGGGCCATGAAGGTTAATGGATGCAAGCGAAATTGTTAACTAGTGCTAGGTCATGCTACTCTACGGAGGACATGACTTATATATATATTTTTTAAACTATTTTAGGTGGGAATGTTACTTGCATCTATGGCCTTGCAGAAACCCATTTCCAACTAGGTCTTTGTGGAAGTGAGAAAATGCAGAGTTTTTGCTGGTCCTTGATAAAGCCAAGGCTCAGTATTCTCGACACCTTCTACATTCAGTTGTTTTATTTTCTTTTTTTCTTTTCTCCTTTTACTCACGCAGGTAGATACATAACCTTTTCTATGTTGTACTAGGTGTGAGTCAAAATTATATATGTATTTTTTTGCTTAGGTATCTTTATAGTATATATATATATATATATATATATATATCATCATCATCATCATCATTGTCAACCATTATCAATCCACTGCTGGACGAAGGTCTCCCCAAGTTTCCTCCACAACGGTCTGTCTTGTGCCAGTCTCCTCCATGTCACTCCCGCATATTTACGAATTTCATCCACCCATCTCCCATGTGGTCTTTTTCTGGGCCTTTTCCTGTCCCTTGGAATCCAATCTAAAATTTCGGCTGTCCATCTATGGTCTGTCCTTCTGGCAGTATGTCCAGCCCATTGCCATTTCAGGGATTTAACTCTGATCATGATGTCTTCCACTCTCGTCATTTTTCGGATCCACGAGTTCCTCTTCTTATCTCTCCTGGTTATACCAAGCATGCACCTCTCCATGCTTCTTTGAGTTGTCTGCAGCTTTTGTATGTCTCTTTTAGTTAAGGTCCACGTCTCTGCACCATACGTAAGCACTGGAAGGATGCATTGATCAAACACTTTTCTTTTAAGACATAATGGCATATTGCTCTTGAAAATTATGCTGTTTCTTCCAAAAGCTCTCCAGGCAAGTTTTGTACGCCGATTAATTTCTTCATCAATGTGACCCTCACTTGATATCTGCTGTCCAAGATAAACATACGTATCTGTTATCTCCAGTTTTTCTCCATCAATCGATAAATCTTCATTTCTTGTAAAAGCATTGAACATCACTTTTGTCTTCTGAAAGTTCATTTTTAATCCCACTTCTTTACTCTTGTCAGCAAGTTCCTGGATCATACTCTGCAGCTCTGATGGGGTAGTTGCAAAAATGACTACGTCATCAGCAAAACGAAGGTGGGTTAGATAATCTCCATTAATCTTTATCCCTTTGTTTTCCCAGTTCAGTGATTGAAAGACATTTTCCAATGTGGCATTAAAGAGCTTCGGAGATATGGTGTCACCTTGTCTCACTCCCTTTCCAATTTTTATGTGTGTTGTATTTTCAAACAGCCGAATCTTTGCACTTGCATTTTCATAGATGTTATTAATAATATTAATGTATGCATCTTCAATACCGCAGGATTTCAGAGCCGTGGTAACTGCTGATGGTTTCACCGAATCAAAGGCTTTTTCATAATCGATAAAAGCCATGCACAATGGAAGTTCATATTCCCTCGCTCTTTCAATCAGTTCTCTCAGTACGTGGATATGATCTATTGTGCTGTAGCCACTCCTGAATCCAGCTTGTTCTCTCGGTTGAGCCATGTCCAGTGTTACCTTCAAGCGGTGTGAAAGAACTTTAGTGAAGATTTTATAAACCACTGATAGGAGGCTGATAGGTCTGTAGTTCCTGAGATCCTCAATGTCACCTTTTTTATGTAGCAGGATCATTGTAGCATTGTTCCAATCCTCAGGAATCTTCCCTTCATTAAGGCATCGAGTGAAAATTTGGGCGAGTACTGTTTCAATTTCTCCACTTGCTTCTTGTATGATGTCTATAGTAATTCCATCTTCTCCTGGAGCTTTCCCTCGCTTCATGTTCTTGATTGCATGAGCAACTTCTGCTGGGAGGACTGGAAGAACTCTGGTACCTTTCATGATGTCTGGAGTACATGTATCATCCCTTTCATATAATATGGAGTAGAAATCTTTCACTCTTGTCAAAATTTCGCCTCTATTTCTTGTTATAGAACCATCTTCTTTTCTCAGAGCCATAATCTGTTTTCTTCCCTTACTGAGATGTCCCTTTGCTATCTTAAGGCTTTGGTTGTTTTCAATTGCTTTCCTCACTAGCTCACAGTTGAATTTCCTTACGTCTTCAGTGATACTTTTTCGTGTTGTCTTGCATAGCTCTATATATTCCACTTTAGAAGTCACATCTACTTTAGTTGTCCTCATCTCTCTTCTTTTTTTGCATCAACATTTTGGTTTTTCCTGATAATTTGTTCACATGCAACTTGTTCTTAGACCCAGCTAATTTTGTTGCTGTTTCCATTAGAGCTTTGGTTACTTTTCTGTTAACTTCCGAAATATCCACTTCTTCCGATGTTAGGCCTTCTAAAGCAGAGAATCTGTTCTTCAGTTCCAACTTGAAAGTATTATGGTGTTTTTTAAGGTTGGTTATGTCAATACATTTTGTTTGTCTTATGAGCTTGCCACGTTCCAGTTTAGTGTTGAGGTGCATCTTACATCTCACCAATCTATGGTCACTACCTGTGTTGAACTTGTTCAGCACACTGCAGTCTTCGATGACGAATTTTTTGTTACACATAATGAAATCAATTTCGGTTGTCGTCCCAATTGGATGTCTCCATGTCCATTTCCTGTGTGGCTTTTTCTTGAAAAAGGAGTTCAAGATGAAAAATCCTTCTGCCTCTGCAAACTCAACGAGAGTATTTCCACGCTGGTTTCTGTTGCCGTGACCGAATTTACCTACTGAAGTTTCATTCTGTTGCCGTTGCCCTATTTTTGCATTGAAATCTCCCATAATTATCTTCAAGTGCTGCTTACCTTTATTATTTAGATGACGAATTTCCTCATAAAATTCTTCAATTTCTTCTTCAGGATGACTTGTGGTGGGTGCATAAGTTTGAATAATCTGAGCCTGGTATCTTCTCGATAGTTGGATAACGAGTCGTGCAGCTCTGTCAGAGGAACTTTCAACTTCTACCACTTTATCCTTCAGTTTCTTGTTTATTATAAATCCAACACCACTAGTTCTGCCAGTATCTGTCCCACGATAATAGAAGAGATGTCCACTTTTCAGTTCAATGAGATCTTCTCCTTTTCTCCTTACCTCACTTAGCCCGACGATGTCCCACTTGATCCTTTGTAGTTCCTCTTCCAATTCAAGAAGCCTTGAATCAGAAGATAGGGAGCGTCCGTTATAGGTAGCCAAGGTCAGCATCAAATGGCAGCCTAGTCCGGTCCTCCGGGGATTCTTAGCACCCTCTGCCTTCATGTCGCACTGACCGCTGCCTTGGCCAGGTACATTCCAGCTGCCGGAGACTGAGGGCCAAGATTTAAGTTGTAGAGTCATTTTGGAGGTGTTTGGCCATAACTCACCACGCTGGCCAAGCGGGTTGGTGAGTGTGGGATAGCATTTCCTCTGATCCCGATGGTATAGTTATACCGCTATTGGCGGTCGTCAGAGCCCCTTTAGTGGGAACAGGATGCACCACGAGAAGGCGGGGTTGACATTTGTCAAGGAGAGGCTGTGATGTTACGCATCACCTGACCTTACATCCCATATATATATATATATATATATCATCATCATCATCATTGTCAACCATTATCAATCCACTGCTGGACGAAGGTCTCCCCAAGTTTCCTCCACAACGGTCTGTATTGTGCCAGTCTCCTCCATGTCACTCACACATACTTTCGAATTTCATCCACCCATCTTCCATGTGGTCGTCTTCTGGGCCTTTTCCTGTCCCTTGGAATCCAATCTAAAATTTCGGCTGTCCATCGATGGTCTGTCCTTCTGGCAGTATGTCCAGCCCATTGCCATTTCAGGGATTTAACTCTAATCATGATGTCTTCCACTCTTGTCATTTTTCGGATCCACGAGTTCCTCTTCTTATCTCTCCTGGTCACACCAAGCATGCACCTCTCCATGCTATTTTGAGTTGTCTGCAGCCTTTGTATGTCTCTTTTTAGTTAAGGTCCACGTCTCTGCACCATACGTAAGCACTGGAAGGATGCATTGATCAAACACTTTTCTTTTAAGACATAATGGCATATTGCTCTTGAAAATTATGCTGTTTCTTCCAAAAGCTCTCCAGGCAAGTTTTGTACGCCTATTAATTTCTTCATCAATGTGACCCTCATTTTATATCTGCTGTCCAAGATAAACGTACGTGTCTGTCATCTCCAGTTTTTCTCCATCAATTGATAAATCTTCATTTCTTGTAAAAGCTATGTACATCACTTCTGTCTTCTGAAAGTTCACTTTTAATCCCACTTCTTTACTCTTGTCAGCAAGTTCCTATATCATACTTTGCAGCTCTGATGGGGTAGTTGAAAAAATGACTACGTCATCAGCAAAACGAAGGTGGGTTAGATAATCTCCATTAATCTTTATATTCTTTTGTTTTCCCAGCTCAGTGATTGAAAGACATTTTCCAATATGGCATTAAAGAGCTTCGGAGATATGATATCACCTTGTCTCACTCTTTTTCCAATTTTTATGTGTGTTGTATTTTCAAACAGCCGAATATTTGCACTTACATTTTCATAGATGTTATTAATAATATTAATGTACGCATCTTCAATACCGCAGGATTTCAGAGCCATTGTAACTGCAGATGGTTTCACCGAATCAAAGGCCTTTTCATAATCGATAAAAGCCATGCACAATGGAAGTTCATATTCCCTCGCTCTTTCAATTAGTTCTCTGAGTACGTGGATATGATCTACTGTGCTGTAGCCACTCCTGAATCCAGCTTGTTCTCTTGGTTGAGCCATGTCCAGTGTCACCTTCAAGCGGTGTAAAAGAACTTTAGTGAAGATTTTATAAACCACTGATAGGAGGCTGATAGGTCTGTAGTTCCTGAGATCCTCAATGTCACCTTTTCTATGTAGCAAGATCATTGTAGCGTTGTTACAATCCTCAGGAATCTTCCCTTCATTAAGGCATCGAGTGAAAATTTGGGCGAGTACTGTTTCGATTTCTCCACTTGCTTCTTGTATGATGTCTACAGTAATTCCATCTTCTCCTCGAGCTTTTCCCCGCTTCATGTTTTTGATTGCATGTGCAACTTCTGCTGGGAGGACTGGAATAACTCTGGTACTGGTAACTTTCATGATGTCTAGAGTACATGTATCATCCCTTTCATATAATTTGGAGTAGAAATATTTCACTCTTGTCAAAATTCCGCCTCTATTTCTTGTTACAGAACCATCTTATTTTCCCAGTGCCATAATCTGTTTTCTTCCCTTACTGAGATCTCCCTTTGCTATCTTTAGGCATTGGTTGTTTTCAATTGCTTTCCTTACTAGTTCACAGTTGAATTTCCTTATGTTTTCAGTGATACTTTTTCTTACTGTCTTGCATAGCTCTATATATTCCACTTTGGAAGTCACATCTTCTTTAGTTGTCCTCATCTCTCTTCTTTTTTGCATTAACATTTTGGTTTTTCCTGATAATTTGTTCACATGCAACTTGTTTTTAAACCCAGCTAATTTTGTTGCTGTTTCCATAAGAGCTTCGGTTACTTTTCTGTTAACTTCAGAAATATCCACTTCTTCCGATGTTAGGCCTTCTAAAGCAGAGAATCTGTTCTTCAGTTCCAACTTGAAGGCATTATTGTGTTTTTTAAGGTTGGTTATGTCAATACATTTTGTTTGTCTTATGAGCTTGCCACGTTCGAGTTTAGTGTTGAGGTGCATCTTACATCTCACCAATCTATGGTCACTACCTCTGTTGAACTTGTTTAGCACACTGCAGTCTTCTATGACGAATTTTTTGTTACACATAAAAAATCAATTTCACTTGTCGTCCCATTTGGATGTCTCCATGTCCATTTCCTGTGTGGCTTTTTCTTGAAAAAGGAGTTCAAGATGAAAAACCCTTCTGCCTCTGCAAACTCTACGAGAGTATTTCCACGCTGGTTTCTGTTGCCGTGACCGAATTTACCTACTGAAGTTTCATTCTGTTGCCGTTGCCCTATTTTTGCATTGAAATCTCACATAATTATCTTTAAGTGCTGCTTACCTTTATTATTTAGATGACGAATTTCCTCATAAAATTCTTCAATTTCTTCTTCAGGATGACTTGTGGTGGGTGCATAAGTTTGAATAATCTGAGCCTGGTATCTTCTCGAGAGTTGGATAACGAGTCGTGCAGCTCTGTCAGAGGAACTTTCAACTTCTACCACTTTATCCTTCAGTTTCTTGTTTATTATAAATCCAACACCACTAGTTCTGCCAGTATCAGTCCCACGATAGTACTGTAGAAGAGATGTCCACTTTTCAGTTCAATGAGGTCTTCTCCTTTTCTCCTTACCTCACTTAGCCCGACGATGTCCCACTTGATCCTTTGTAGTTCATCTTCCAATTCAAGAAGCCTTGAATCAGACGATAGGGAGCGTCCATTATACGTAGCCAAGGTCAGCATCAGATGGCAGCCTAGTCCGGTCCTCCGGGGATTCTTAGCACCCTCTGCCTTCATGTCGCACTGGCCGCTGCTTTGGCCAGGTACATTCCAGCTGCCGGAGACTGAGGGCCAAGATTTAAGTTGTGGAGTCATTTTGGAGTGGTTTGGCCATAACTCATCACGCTGGCCAAGCGGGTTGGTGAATGTCGGATAGAATTTCCTCTAATCTCGATAGTATAGTTATACCGCTATTGGCGGTCGTCAGAGCCCCTTTAGTGGGAACAGGATGTACCACGAGGAGGCGGGGTTGACATATATATATATATATATATATATATATATATATATATATATATATATATATATATATATGTATATATATATATATATATATATATATTCTATAAAGAAGATACCTAAGCAAAAAAATACATATATAATTTTGACTCACACCTAGTACAACATAGAAAAGGTTATGTATCTACCTGTGTGAGTAAAAGGAGAAAAGATAAAAAAATAAAATAAAACAACTGAATGTAGAAGGTGTCGAGAATACTGAGCCTTGGCTTTATCAAGGACCGGCAAAAACTCTGCATTTTCTCACTTCCACAAAGACCTAGTTGGAAATGGGTTTCTGCAAGGCCATAGATGCAAGTAACATTCCCACCTAAAATAGTTTAACAAATATATATATGTCATGTCCTCCGTAGAGTTGCATGACCTAGCACTAGTTAACAATTTCGCTTGCATCCATTAACCTTCCTGGCCCGACCCATGCTCTTCATCTGTTACTATTAAACAGAGAGAAGAAGATTAAAGAGAACTCAAGCTGTGAGAGTGACATAATAATTAGAAATGATTTTCAGCCATAACGAAATTCCAAGTTCGTTTGAGAGAGAATTTAAACCTGAAAATCGATGCAAAAGAAATCCAAATTTTTAAATTGCAATTAAAAAAGGAAATATTAATTTTTAACGAACAGATTTTTGAAAGAAAACTTGAGTCTAAAACCCCTACTCTACAACTTATGACAGCACGAAAACGAGAATAAGTTAAAGATAATAATTAACTAAAGAAAACTTTGTGAAAGTTATATACCTTAAACAGTTAGTTGCAATATGTACAAAGTATTTCAGCAGTGCTTTAAGTGCATAATTAATTAGTTATTAAGAACTTAACTACTTTGAAAAAACAGCGCATAGACAGCGCATAGAAAAGGAACAAGCTTAGCCATCTTCTGTTCCTAGGTACCCCAAAAGACGCTCAAAGTTACAGAGAAAAGAAAGAGTTAAAACCCGCAAAAATGTTAACAGACAAACCAATGCCTAAAAGCTGAAAAGCTAAAAAACGACAGAGAAAAAGTACATGAAGTACAAACATTGAACTTATAAAACCTAGAACCCAAAAACAGGGAAGAGAGCTTACCTCTTGTGTGACAAAAACATTTCTCCTCACAAGAGAAGAACATGGCTGACCTCTTCCGCCACTCCCTAGACGCTGGGGGGCAGTGAGGGTGGGGCTGATGGCCTCCTCATGCAGCAAGAAACCAACGCGCGGAGATTTTAACCAGAGAAAAAAAATATATATAAACTTAAGACTGTGGATCTGTATGATCAGAAAGAGCAGAATTAACTCTCCAGAATACATGAGAAATATTATAAAATACACGAGCAGTGTATTTAATAATCTTTGCATGTATTAAATCACCTTAGTGAGCTTCTATAGATTAATCAGAATCTTATTAATTTTAAAGTTGGTTTTACTATTTTTAGTATAGCTATCCTAGTGATGAATAACTAGTTTTCTTTTTTATTTGTTTTTATTTTCTTTTATAAACAGATTTTTAAGCTTTTTTGTGATTTTGTTTATATTATTTAATTTTTTGTTTTAATAGGACCGTCATATCCATAGCACTAAGGTTCCTTTAGGTAGTTAATAGGCATCATCTAGCCAACTTCCTTACGGCTTTGATTGGTCAGAATCATATTATTAACTGTGTAGAAAATTAAAGCAGATCTGCCAACCTTACTCTATTATTCAGAATAATTTTTCTTAAAGTTCTTTTGATGAAAGAAGAAGGAATTTCGTTCTCTAGAAAACTTTCTAATAGTATATTAATGTGGTAATTGAAGTCCAAATTGTTGCTGCAAATTCTTGAAATTCTTAGGACCTGAGAAATTAGTACATTCTCAATTACTTTGGTTGAAATGTTATTATTCCAGTGTAGATATTTAATTACTTTGAAAGGAAAATTAACTCTTTTATCAAAGAGGCTAATAGATGGGTTACCTCTGTTGAGCTTAATGCTTAAGTCTAGGAACTCAAGTTCCTGATTACTGTGGTTGGTTTTACATAAATTAAGAGAGCTAGGATAGATATTATCAAAATCACTCTCTATAACTTCTGAATTATTGATACACAGCAGATCATCAATATATCTAAAAGTGTAAAGGTAATTATCTGAGCAGGTGGGGTGATTTTTAATGAATTTATATTCCTTAAAGAACAGGAATAGATTAGCGATATTCGTGGACGTTGATGTTCCCATGGGAATACCGTTCACTTGCTTATAGAGAGTATTATTATATAAGATATGGTTATTTTTTATGCAGCAATTGAGATAAGAGTTCCAAGTTCCTACATCAACAAATTGGTTAAGTTTAAATTCTGCATACAGCTCGTTAAAGGTAGTGATTATATCTGATAGAGGCAGATTAGTATATAGGTTTTTAAAATCATAACTATTAATATCTAGGGGACAAACTTTGAGTATAGTAGAAATTACTTCTGCATTATTATTAATAATCCAAAAATCTCTGTACATCAAGTTAGAACAGTTTCTAATGTGTTTCAAAACCTTCTTTAAGACATCTTCAAAAGCAAGATCTATTTTCTTTTTATGACTCCTTACTCCACTAGCTATGAACCTGAACTTCACAGGATCCTTATGAAACTTAACCGTTGCAAAAAGAAATGGAAATTCAGGCTCATATCTTCTAGTTTGTGGAATTTTAAGTTTCTTGAAGAATGCCTTAAACCGATTTTCTAACTGCTTGGTAGAATAAATTACGGGCTCGTATGTTACTCTATTATTGAGTTCCATAGTTAACAATTCAAAATAGAACTTCTTACAGATAATTGCAAAATTATTGCTAGCTTTATCCGTAGTGGTAAAAATAAATTGGTCTTGTAGTTTGGAGAGTGACCTTTTAGCTTCTCCAGAGAAAAAGAGATTTCTGTCGAAACAAAAGTCCAGACCTGCCAACTCACCGGTGAAGCTGTTGATTATATTATATTTCCATTCTGCGAAGGCCTCAATAGGCTGATTGTACGTTAAACTGGTTTTTACGACGTACCTATTAACATCTTGAGTGAAGCTCTCAAGAATCCTTTCTTTGGAAATTGTGAAGGAAGGTCTGAATTTAGAGCCATACTCTAATAAATTCCTAAGCTTTTCATTTTCAACAAAACTCAAGTTTCCGGTGATAATATGGTTGTAATTCTTATCATAGTGAACTGTTTCTTTATGTTCATCACACATTAAGTTTGTAGTTTTTAACTATTGACCCTAAGGTCTTAACATAATTAAAACTTACAATAGACTGGTGCCTGTGGATGGGAAAAAAAATTGCATTATTGTAGAACAGCTTCCTAACATTGAGATTATCGTAGGCTTTATTTAGGAACCTGATGGTAACAAAATTACTGGAAAATTCTTTAAGAGAAATTTTATCTTTAAGAATATGTTTAAGAATGTCCAGAACCAAAGCAAAAACATGCTTATCAACATGGTCAGCAGTTTCATTCCAGAATTTGAAAAAACTTTTAAGGACAGAGTGCTTGAAGGACTTGAGAATTTTGTAAGTATTTTTAACAAAATTAGTGCCAGTTTTAAAGCTTTCCAGAGTTTTTAGCAGGTTAGCAAAATCAACTTTGCTTGATGTGCGAAATAACCTCTGTCCTCTATTACCTCTAGAGCAGCTCTTATTATTAACAAGAAAGAAGAGTTCACGAATTGAAAATTTATGCTGATTATGCGTTGCGCGTTTTGATTTTCAGGTTATTTTGCAACCTTTGTTCTAAATTCTAAAGTTTTTCCTTAGTCTTCAGTTTTGCTCTTAAGTATATATATATATATACATATATAATATTCTGAGAGAACTAATTGAAAGAGAGAGGGAATATGAACTTCCATTGTGCATGGCTTTTATCGATTATGAAAAAGCCTTTGATTCGGTGAAGCCATCAGCAATTACAATGGCTCTGAAATCCTGCGGTATTGAAGATTCATACATTAATATTAATAATAACATCTATGAAAATGCAACTGCAAAGATTCGGCTGCTTGAAAATACAACATACATAAAAATTTGAAAGGGAGTGAGACAAGTTGACATAATTTCTCCGAAACTCTTTAATGCCACATTGGAAAATGTGTTTCAATCACTGAACTGGGAAAACAAAGGGATAAAGATTAATGGAGATTATCTAACCCACCTTCGTTTTGCTGATGAAGTAGTCATTTTTGCAACAACCCCATCAGAGCTGCAGAGTATGATCCTGGAACTGGCTGACAAGAGTAAAGAAGTGGGATTAAAAATGAACTTTCAGAAGACAAAAGTGATGTTTAATGCTTTTACAGGAAATGAAGATTCGTCGATTGATGGAGAAAAGCTGGAGATAACAGACACGTACGTTTATCTTGGACAGCAGATATCAAGTGAAGGTCACATTGATGAAGAAATTAATCGGCGTTCAAAACTTGCCTGGAGACCGTTTGGAAGAAACAGCATATTTTCAAGAGCAATATGCCATGATGTCTTAAAATAAAAGTGTTTGATCAATGCATCCTTTCAGTGCTTACGTATGGTGCAGAGACGTGGACCTTAACTAAAAGAGACATACAAAGGCTGCAGACAACTCAAAGTAGCATGGAGAGGTGCATGCTTGGTGTAACCAGGAGGGATAAGAAGAAGAACTCGTGGATCCGAAAAATGTCAAGAGTTAAAGATATCAGGATCAGAGTAAAATCCCTGAAATGTCAATCGGCTGGACATACTGCCAGAAGGACAGACCACCGATTGACACCCGAAATTTTAGATTGGATTCCAAGGGACAGGGAAAGACCCAGAAGACTACATGGGAGATGGATAGATGAAATTCGAAAGTATGCGGGAGTAACATGGAGGAGACTGGCAGAAGACAGATCGTTGTGGAAGAGGCTTGGAGAGACCTTCGTCCAGCAGTGGATTGATAACGGTTGACAATGATGATGATGATGACTTCCAATGGAAAAAATCGATCCTATTTCTTCAGCAAAGGAACATTTCCCATACATCAAACTTGGCCCACTGATAAAAACACCTTAACTTAGATTGCAGAACAGGTGTTTTTTGCAAAAAGACTTTCTTGAACTATATTAAAAATCAATAACTTTACTTCGATGTAGTGGTAAGCAAGGATGGTGCCACCTGTAAGAAGTATTATAACTACATCGAAGGAAAGTTTCTGATTTTTAAATATGTTCAGGAAAGTTTTTTTTTTACAAAAAACAGCGATTGTACAATCTAAGTTAAGATATTTATATCAGTGAGCCAATTTTGATGTATAGGAAATCTTCCTTCGTTGTGGAAATAGGGTCGAATTTTTTTTTTTTTGTTAGAAGCAGTGTCGTAACTAGGCAGGTGCAACAGGTGCACAGGCACAGAACCCAGGACGAAGGTGGTGCCTTGATATGGAACTGACAAAAAATGTCGATAAAAATGCGTAAGTGACGGTATAAACAAAAGTTCATGAGCAGTTGGTGAAATAAAAAGTTTTTTTCATTATGTCCAGTTTGCTATTAAGTAGTCTTGTATTACTCATGATTAGAACAGCATCTTATATATGACTAGCTCATAGCCCGTACCATGCACGGATGAAAAAGCTGTGACAAATTTTTATAACACGAATTGTAAAATACATTTACATAACTATAATAAACGGTCGAATTCTTAATGGGTAGTCTGTAAGATAGGTCACCAACAGCAAAATTTTGGTAATATTCCCATGACCGAAGCCTTCTCTATATAGGTTAATAGATTTAACCTGCCATATGACGGTCACAGTAGGTTAAAAATCATATAATGTAAAAATTTAGGTAATAAAAATGATGTTATTAAAGGTCATGAAAGACTTCTTGATATACCTACAATGTTTTGTGTTATTGTCATTTCATTGTTCAAAAGATTTCCTTGCAGTTCATTGTGTTTTACAGAAACTTTCATTTCTTGATCTTGATAGCGCAACACAAAGTTGACCATGAGCAAATACAGGCTCCGTTTGGTGACACCAAAACGATCAAATGCATAATCGACAGTCATTGCACAGGCCGGAAATATGAGGAACTGGTGCCGCTTTATAATAAAAGGAAGAATTGCGTCCCTTTGAGTTAAGTCATTTCTTGGAATGAAGACAATATCACCCCGATTACATTCAGAAACAATTTATGTAGTGAGATACCTGTTTTGAAGAGCTTTGATTGCCAAGCGTGTTCCATTGCAAAATCCCTTTTTTGAATTAAGATTACGTAATTTTCCTTTTTATGAAATAAAATAACGCTGATGCCTTTTTATCAAATTACTCTACCATTTCATTCCTTTTCATGAAATTACTTTGCAGGGCGAAGAAAATGAAATAAAACACGACATAACACCTACGTAACAGAACAAGCGCCGGAGACAGTTGTTTGAGGACGTGCGTATTGCCACAGATGAACTTGGTTGTCTTAATAACTTTATTTTATTTCGCGGTATTTCCCCTTGATTTTACGTATTGAGCGATAGCCTTGAGCTAAGTTCCTATTTCTGCCACCGGATAAAAGCAGATGGCGCTGCAAGTACTGATGACGTGTCAGAGCGTTAGGGACAGACGTAGCCTAATATATAGGTTTTATCAGAAGAGAATCTATGATGCTAAAGATTTCTTTTTAAAGATGGGCATGCTGACACGTGAGGAAGAAAAGGCTCGCCCAAAGATCAAGCTTCTCCCGTCCTCACGTAACCAGAGCTCCCGTCAAGGTTAGTAAAGAAGTGATCCCCGGGCGCGCACGCACCTCTTGGCTTTGTCGGCTGATTTATGTGGTCTTACGGTTCAGCATCTGTAACTGTGAAGGGGGGGGGCACAAGGATTACGTTAACGAACTAGCCCAGCGTAATTTCGATTGAATATAATATCGTGAAAGTCATTAATTATGATGATGCAATCAATGAATTTGCTGAAATGTAAGTCGGAAAAGTGCAATTAAAATAAATATTTTCATTAATAAATACATGTGAATGATCTTGCATATTTCTCGTGTGCACAAAATACTCCCTACCACCCTCAAAAAATAAAATTAAGGGGCCCAAAACTGAAACCTTGCATAGGTTGTTACGGCACTGGTTGGGAGTACAGGGAGCAAAGTCATTAGACTTGCACTTTAAAGTGAATTTCAGTGCTGTTCAAGATGATGCAATGCATTTCTTCTAGATATCTGGCTTAATCTCTTTACCAGTAAGTACGACACTCGTTCATAGCGACAAAATTTAGAGACCTGTTTGGATGTCAATGACCGAGTTTACTTGAAAATTATCGCAAGGCACAAAAGCTTTCACGCAAAAAAGCAATGGGTGTCCTCTTCAAAAGATTGAGAACGGCTGTTTTAGCCCTTCTCTCGCGTTGCACGGTGAAGTGAGAATGAATATGGGTGTGTCCTGGTAGATATCTGATGCCCACAGATGAAAATGTTGTGGGTCGGGGGTCTACCACAGTTGAAGCAAATAACTGCTAAATGCAGAAGTATTGGATTTCCATCAGCAGTTCCAGTTCCATTTCGATTAATTTCAAACCAGGATCTGCCGTATCATATATTATCATCTAGTATGTGATGTTATTAATTTTCTTGATTTATTAAGGTGTGATTTATGATAAACCACTCCCATCTGATAAGAACTGCTTATAAAGAAAAAGAAAAAAAAAAAGTTAGCATGAAGCAATCAAACTACAGTGATCGGTTTTAATTTTCAGAAATTGGAAAAAAAAAATCGTTCCGAAGAGGTTGAACGCTTTTCCATAATAGTACTAATAGTTCCCAAATTGAGAAGTTCAGTTGTATTTTACATCAAAAATAGGAAAAAAAGAACGAGAAAATCTATTTTTTACGCGGTAGTTTATTGCCAACTCCGAATTTGAGCATACGCGAAATTTTTCAGGTATACCCCTTTACGCAACGCGACTCCGAAGATTTGAGTACACGCTGGCCAGTAGTCATGTTTCAACCTCAGCGTCAACACTTAAACATCAGATTTAATTTTTCCGTAGCAACCCCGGTGACCTAGTGGTCAGATTCATAGATTTTTGGCAGCTCGTCCGAGAAAGACCCAGGATCGAGTCTTTGATGTGTCATAGGTGGTGTGCCTACGTTACGGAACGGGTGTTCTCCCCTCCCTGGAATCAACGGCCCCAAAGTAGGAGAGAGAGAGAGAGAGAGAGAGAGAGGGTGACTGCCTATAGACATTAGAATTACTGACGGTAGTCGTGACACTCCACCTTCCCAAAGAAAGAATTCCAGCTAAGCGACTCTGGGTGCCTGAATTAATTCTGGAATATTAAATTCATCGGGCTTTACAACATAAAATCGGCTCGTTAGGGTATCTCTTTATTCACACTCAGCATGACGGTATCACTGACATACACTGAAGAGCAATTGAATTAGAGATACCTGTCTAGTAACGTGCAGCACCACCTTTCGCCCTGATGACGGCGGCGATTCGTCTCGGCATGGACTCGACAAGACACCGGAAGCGTTGGGAAGCCATACGGATCCACGACCCCTGAACAAGCTCCCACAGTTCACGAAGATTTGATGGAGGGGCGTCAGAGCCTCGAACATCTCTCTCGATGGCATCCCAGATGTGCTTGATGGGATTGAGGTCAGGTGACCTAGCTGGCCAAAGAAGAGAGGTCACGTCGGTGGAGTGTTCATCTAACCATTCGGATACAATTCGGGAGCGATGGCACGGTGCATTTTCTTGTTGCAGGATGAGGTCCCCAGTGGGATGTTGAAGACGCACAAACGGGAGCAAAGGGTCGTCCAGGATATCCCGGTAACGTTGACCTGTAAGGGACGATGTCACACGTACCAGGGGTCCCATTTCAGTCCACGTAAACAGTCCCCAGACGAGAATGCCTCCCCCACCAGCTTGAAGAGTACCCTGCTGGCAAGAAGGATCCATCGCTTCATGTGGTTTGCGCCGTACTCGTATCCTGCCATCCGCATGTAAAAACGTGAATCTCGACTCATCAGTCCAGGCAACATTTTCCCACATGTCTAGGGTCCAGTGGCGATGTTCCCGCGCCCATGCTAATCTTTGCACCCTGTGATGTGCGGTCAGCAACGGTACTCTCGTCGGACGATGGCTTCTGTACCCCATAGCGAGGAGGTAGTTCTGGATGGAGTGGCTGCTTACACGTTTTTGTGCACCATCGTTAAATTACCGAGTGATTTCTTGCACTGTGGTCCGTCTATCCGCTGTTACAATGCGAGCTAGCCGACGATGACCCCGCTCATCCACACGCTGTTGTCCACGGCAGTTGGCCCTAGCAGGGATGGTTTTACCGGATTCGATGTACTCACGGTGCACCCGTGACACAGTGGCTCGTGAAAATCCTAGTGCCTGCACGACCTACGAGATGGAGTGACCCATTTGTCGGGCCCCGACAATTTGCCCACGAACAAATGCGCTTAGATCCTTCGTCTTACCCATACTGCGTCCGACTCTTACTGATTCCCGTCGCATCACTTCTTGTATTGTCGGATCGCTGCATACGTCATGTCGTTTCCGTTTACAGGGCCGCTCACAGCGCCACATTTGCATAACGCCAGCTGTCTCTAATTCAATTGCTCTTCAGTGTACATTTGATAAGAATCATTCTTCCTGTAATTTGGTCATATTATCTAAAGAACAGGTTATTCCTGACCTGGATTAAAATTAGCATCTTTAAGATTCTGTGGCTTCATCTGAAGAATTGACGATTATTGGCATGGATTCTTTCCTCGATTACAACAGTCGTCTTGTAAATTTCTGCGATGTCATCTGAAAAACTGATGTTTCCTGTCCCGGGGCCGTTCCTGGATTAAAGTGGTCGTTGCTTAAGTTTTCATGATGGCATCTAAGGAACTGACGATTCCTTACCTGGACCCGTTGCTCGATTAGACTGATCGTTAAGTTTCTGTGATGTCATCTAAAGAACTGATGATTCTTTCTCTGGATCCGTTCCTGGATTAGAACCGATCGTTGCTTAAGTTTCTGTGATGTCAATAGCTGATGTCATCGCTCTGTCAACGTTATTTTGTAAACAGCGCATAGCAACTGAAAAATTGTTCTTTCGACACTGCTGGGATCGCATCCCAGATCTCTCGAGAACTAGCTGAGTGCGTTCGCTTTACGCTAATTCAGGAACGGAGCCCATCAATACGAATGCAAAGCCCCAATATGGATTTGTGACGTCGGATGCTGACTGATAAACCACGAATAGCGCTGTGAATATTTGGCACCGTAGCGTAAAGCGAACGCACTCGGCTAGTTATCGAGATATCTGGGATTCAATTCCATCGGTGTCGGAACAACAATTTTTCAGTTGCTATGCGTTGTTTATAAAATGACGTGGACAGAGCGATGACATCGTATTACAAATATATTCACCATTCTGTAATGTCATCTGAAAAACTGATAATTTCTAGCCCGGAGCCGTTCCTGGATTAGAGTCGTTGTCGTTTAAATTTATATGATGCTATCTAAAGAACTGATGATTCCTTATCTAGATGCGTTCCTGGATTAGAATGGCTGTCGCTTAGTTGCTGCCATGCCGTCTGAAAAACTGACGATTCTTGGCCTGCGTCCGTTCCAGAATTAAATTGCCCGTCGTTTAAGTTCCCGTGATGTCATCCAAAGAACTGATGATTCCTTATTTGGATCCGTTCCTGGATTAGACTGATCGTCGTTTAAGTTTTGTGATGTCATCTTATAATGAATTAGCTTTATTTTCTTTCCGCTAAGCTAATTAATATGAATGATTCTCTTCCTACCAGCTAGCTAATGATATACTTGTACTAAGCTTCAAAATAGTGAATTCAAAAGGGTGTTGTTACTAGTTAATTACGAACGTAAACAAAGTCTTAACGCTGGTTATTTATGGTAATAAATAAGAGTTATAAACCTAACAGCCAGACAGAGGTCTGACAAAAACTATGAATTGAGAAAGACTAACCTACAGTAACTTCTTTATTCTAAGACTCTTGGTCAACTAAAGCACACACACAACTTGATTTACAATAATGACGAATCTCTCCGTAAACAACAACGCTCTCTCATAACAACAACAAAAGCTCTCCCTAAGTCTCGATGAACGCGCCTATATACTAGCTACCACCACGTCATGACTTACACTCATTGCCAGATCTCATTCAGCGGGTGAAATAATATTTCGTTCAGTAAGAAGATAATTTACATAGTAAAATAAAATAACCAGAGATAGTAAAATCAAAAGGAAAGTGAATATAGAGTATACGTTACAATCTAAAGAACTGATGATTTCTTAACTGGATCCGTTCCTGAATTAGAGTGATCGTCGTTTAAGTTTTGTGATGTCATCTAAAGAACTAATGATTTCTTAACTGGATCCGTTCCTGAATTAGAGTGATCGTCGTTTAAGTTTTGTGATGTCATCTAAAGAACTGATGATTTCTTAACTGGATCCGTTCCTGAATTAGGGTGATCGTCGTTTAAGTTTTGTGATGTCATCTAAAGAACTGATGATTTCTTAACTGGATCCGTTCCTGAATTAGAGTGATCGTCGTTTAAGTTTTGTGATATCATCTTAAGAACTGATGATTTCTTAACTGGATCCGTTCCTGAATTAGAGTGATCGTCGTTTAAGTTTTGTGATGTCATCTTAAGAACTGATGCATTCTTAACTGGATCCGTTCCTGAATTAGAGTGATCGTCGTTTAAGTTTTGTGATGTCATCTAAAGAATTGATGATTTCTTTACTGGATCCGTTCCTGAATTAGAGCGGTCGTCGCTTAAGTTTCTGTGAGGTCATTTGAATAATTGATGATTCCTGACCCGGATCCATTCGTAGATTTAACATGGCGTCGATTCTGTACCACCACGGTCATCTAGAATGGTCCTCAGTAAGAATAATTCGCATATCACTTTTAAATCTGCGTACTTAATTTACTTAATTTTATATTCATCATAATTCACAGTAAGGCAAAGGAGATTCTGTAGCATATTCCAAATAGTTACTAAAAGGGATATGCACTGATGTAATTGATATATCTTTATACTTACTTGTAGTTATCCTAAATTTCATTGTTACCCACCATGTATACCCAGTTTCGTAGAGATTGATATTAAATACATCACTCTGGATTTTGTCCAGAATGATCTGTTGATATCTCTCTCCTACCCATCCATGTTGACAAAGATACCTTTTAGTCGGGAAATGTAGCTTAACAACCACAAAAAAAGTGTTAAGAAGAAACGCATATTTGGTGTTCGACATCAATAATTAATAGACGAGCGCGTTTCTGAGGAGACTTAGAAACGATCTAGATGAGTAGTCTTATCTACTTCGCTCGTCTGATAGCTCCATGTACAAGATCGCTTTGTTGAAAGTAAAGTTAAAAAAATTTCAATAAAAAAATCGAAAATGAACTAAAGTTTTGATTCTCGGAACAATGCTATGACCATATTTCTGATCAGACTATGAAGTCTCGGCTCTATTGTGCAGTTAACTTTCTTCCACCAGTAAAAATCACCACGTAGTAGTAATTTAATCCTGATTTGCAATAGCACTGGTATAGCATTCACATCACACCAGGAGAAGGTGAGCCTGTGAATACACGGATGCTAAAACAATGAAGTTTTTGTTTTGTAAGCGGAATGACATAGACGAGAAATTCTTCAAACTGATCAACAAACTTAACATCAATAATGCAAGACATAATACGCTTGTGAAGCACAATCGCAATCCATCTAATTGCACTACTATGACAAACATCACCGGACACCTAGAAGAGAAACACAACATAGCATTTATTAACATACATTAGTACGGTGTCGGTACAACTTTGGCCTTAAAGCATGCACTGACCCTTCGAGACATGCTTTCGACAAGGTTTTGGAACACAGCGATGGGTATGCGCTTCCATTCAGTACATAATGCTGCCGCTAACTCTTGCTTAGTAGTAGGCCTTAGTTCCTAACTTCTCATTCGGTGCTCTAATTCATTCTATAGGTGCTCTTTGAGATTAAGATCAGGCCTCTGTGCTGGCCAGTGCACACACGATACGGAATTATCGTCAAACGACGCCCTAACAGTCCTTACTTTATGACTCGCTGCATTATATTGCTCGTACCAACAAGGATCGGTTCCATTGTATTGCCACAGAGTTGGTAGGGCATAATTGTCCAGAATATCGAGGTAGACGTGTTGGTTAACAGGTTTGTCCACGATAACCAATGGGCCGGGACCAAGCCATGAAATATACCCCCCACACGAGTACACTGCCAACCCTAAACTTGACCGTAGGAAGAGTACACTGTTATAAATAGCGTTTCCCCGGCTGCCGCCATACCCACACACGGCCATCAGACTGACGGATCGTGTATCTGGATAAATCAGTCCATAACACCCGTTTCCATTGATCTACGGTCCACGATAAATGTTCTTTACACCATGCTAAACGACGAGTAGTATTCCGAGTGGAGATGAAGGGCTTATGAGCAGCCGCAGGACCTTGGTAACCCATAGAATGAAGTTCTATGCGAATGGTACGTGTACATACCGAGGTTCCAGCATTTTTACTCACCTGTACACTGAGGTCTTGTGCAGTACTCCGTCGATTAGCTGTAACGACTCTACTGAGGCTTCGACGTCCTCTATCACTGATTTTCTTTGGTCTGCCGTTATGTTTTGCTGCTTCAGGAACGCCATGTGTCTTTCACTTATTCAGTACATCCAAAACAGTTGACTTGGGTATGTTTAAACGCCTCTCGGTTTCTCTTATGGACAACATACTAATATAACACCAAACAATCTTTCCTTTCTCAAAGTCAGTTCTCTCCCTCCGCGACATTTTCACTCAACCTCACAGTGCGGTATGATCACAGCCACAGGCTCGTTTTTACACCGTTTGCAGATGTGTCGCGCATCTTAACAACGCAGCCGATCCGTTCATTTGCTTTTGAAGGGTGTACGGTGGCTTTGTCAAATAGTGCATAAAAGGTGAAATTTAAAAATTTGGGGAGTTTCTTTAAACTTTATATTCATTAAATGTTTTGTTTATTGTAGATCTCACTCATGTTATTGGGTTGGAAAGAAAGTAATGTCCGATGACGAGGCACCCGAAGTCGAAGCCCTGGCCACGGCGCACATTGGCCACTGAGATTGCGCAGCACACCGGCATGACGTCAGCAGGTAGGAGGCTTAAGTCAGTGGCAGTTAGCCGTCAGAAGGTGAAGAGTGTAAGCGCCAGCCAACATAGAAGTGAACAAGGTGCACATCCGCCATTGTATGCTATATGAGTTTCGCCACGGTAGCATCCCCGCAAGCGCTGTAAGTTACATGTGTGTAGCCCAATGCTATATCACATCGTCAGTACCTTCGTGGGTTCGAACGGTTTCGAGAGGGAAATTTTGATCTGTAAGACCGTCCCAAAGCAGGAAGACCCGCCACAGTGGATATGGACATGCTGAAAACCTTAGTGGAGACCAACCCACATGTGGTGACGCGGGATTTGACCATAAAGCTGGAGACTACCCACACGAACATTATCACGCACCTGCGTCAACTCGGAAAAGTGCACAAGAGAAAAGTTAGGGTACTCCATCAGCACAGTTGAGCAGAAAGCAAATCCGATGAGTTTGTGCTTGCACGTGACCAAGTTGAACCATTCTTGGACCGCATTGTGACAGGTGACGAGAAATGTGTCCTGTAGGACAATGTTAGCGCTCGGAAACAGTGGTTAGATCCAAAACAGAAGCCCGTGCCGACCCTCAAAGCCGTCCTGCTGTCTGTTTGGTGGCGGGGTGTCATGTTTCTTGAGCTGCTGCCAAGACAACACCACTATCATCCCCGCTGTGCACTGGCGTCAGCTCGATGATCTGAACGCATCACTCACGGTAAACGACCAGCACTGCTGAACCTCAAGGGCGTCCTCCTACAGCAGGATAGAGCGAGACCTCACACAGCACGGATCACCTGTCACCAGATCAGGGGACTGGGCTGGAAGCTGCTACCGCACCTTGCCTATTACCTGGACATTGCTCCAAGCAACAATACCTTTTCCAGGGCGTTGCAGCATTTCCTAGAAGGACAGCGGTTCACCAACTGGGATGATGTCAAAAGCGCACTGACTCACTTCTTTGCGTTCAAGCCGCCACAATTCTACAAGGACGGTATCCAGCATCTGCCCAGACAATGGGAGCAGGTCGTGGAAAACCATGGCGACTACATTTTTTTGTATTTTTCTGTTTGGAGGTTCAACGACCACCGTGAGCATCTCAATAGGCTATAAGCAGTCGCTCGTCCCTAATTTAGGACCACCGGGAAGGGAGAGCGCCAGTGCCGTAAGACAAGCACAACATCTATGCCTCCCCGGGATTCGAACCCGGACCCCTTTCGGACGAATAGTCAGGAGCCATCGCTTAGACCACTGCGCCACCCGGGCGGCGACTACAGTTTGGACTGATTTGTACATGCTTATACAGTAATTAGCACTGCGGTGCAGTTGGTGTAGTACCACTTTTTGGTGAATCCTACCACAAATATTTTAACACTGTATGTCAGGTTAAAACTGGTCAATCATAAACAGTTTATAAATATTGAAAGTAAATAATACTTGTTAATTAAAAAACTACAGCTATATATAGGAATATATGTAAGATGTGCAATAAGCAAGTTATTTAATTAGTGTAAAAAATTAAAATGAATGACAAAAATTTTAAAGTTCACATGCTGCATTTTATTCGCCGTTTACCCCTTTACGTCGGAAATAAGAGGCAACTGTTGCTTGTTTTGTGCTTGTCATCATGACAGCTGTTTTAAATGTTTTTAAATTTCCCCTGACGTGGTGGTTGTGATGTTTAAAAGACGCCAAACAAACTCTAAGATTTGGTAAACAGAGATTAAGTGATCGAAAGGCGATGGGAGGGTATAAAAGGCATTTGCCCAGGAGGTGTATGTATGGTAATACAAAAGAGAAAGCAGCGGGCGCAGCAAGAAAAAAAAACTGAAACATTCTTTTCCTTCATGCAAATTAACCTGTCGTTCCCTATTTCATTTACACGTTTCTGCAGTTATACATTGTCTTCTTGGTCTCTTGAAAAACGTATAAACGAGATCCTCCACTATACATTGGAACCTCGGTTATACGTTTTTCACATTTATAGGTAATTCTGCGTTAGTCCCGATACTTTACTGTTGTTTCTTTTGCTTTTGCAATTCGGTTATGCGTAATTCATTTATACATTTTTTTTGCGATTATACATACAATTGAAAATTTTAAGTTATCAAAAACGAAAGGCTGTTTGATTAACCCCGGTAAGTTACTACTTTGAGAGAATAAAGACGGCGTTGCTGGTTTTTTTTTTTTTTTTTTGGTACAGCAAAAGTTGAACATTGATCTCATTAGTGAAGGGTATGTTATTTACTTTCGGTTTGGATGAAAAACGGGTTTCGCATATTTCATGCTCTGCATACCACCAACTTTTCGGGAAGCCACAGCTTTTTTTTTTTTTTTTAATAATTCTCTTTTTTTTCTCTGAATTTAAGAAATTTGAAAGAAGCCAAGAAAAGCCAAGATTAGTGAATATCTTCCTCGGCACTGATGCTAAATCAAATAGAAAACAAACTGCTTCGAAAAGAGCTATGCTAATAAGCAAAGAATGTGTAATAGGGCCATTAAATATAAACAGAATCGTATTCGGATTTACTGCCAAGTTTTTTTCTTCATATATTGAAAATCTGAAATCGTACAGAATTTCTTAAACTACACTTACAGACAATGAAGTGTGCGCACCAAGAAGATATCATGCTACAATCGCGAAATTTTGCAAATAGCTAGAATGCGTGATGCTATGCAAATGATCCACGTCTGGTGAAAGTGCGCATGACCGCACACCCTGTGGTGGGGCTGCAAGCACGAACCGACTGTCTCATAAACCGGAGTGTAGTCGATGCCCCATGAAAGGGAAAAGCACCGGCCCACGCAAGCAAGAGTACAGAGTGACAAGAATGCCGGGTAGACGCCAGAGACGTCGATTTACGCAACTTACGAACTTTGAGAGAGGCATGATCATCGGGCTGAAAACCGCAGTGTGGTCGGCGCGCCGTATAGCACGCCACGTGGATCATTCTGACCATACCGTCCGACTGTGTTGGGAGCAGTAGACACGTGACGACATTGCCACATGGTGGAGGAGCTCCGGACGGACCGGGAGAACCACCGGTAGAGAGGATAGACAGATCGTGCCCCAGGTACGAACGGATCCCACGGGGACCCGGTCCACTATACAGGCAGATGTAGCGGCTCCTGTGTGCCCACGAACCATTTCCCGACGCCTCGCGGAAGCTAATCCGCAATCTCAGCGCCCTTACGTGTGCTGTCATTAACACCGGAACATCGCCGGCTCCGTGAGCAGTGGTGCCAGACCAGAGCGACGTGGAACACCACATACTGGCAACGTGTGGTATTTAGCGATGAGTGCCGCTTCGTTTTGGGGACAGATGATCATCGTGTCCGAGTGTAGAGGTCCTCGGGTCAACGGCACGATCCCAACCTCGCTACCGAGCGCCACACCTTCCCCACTGCAGGTGTTATGGTCTGGGGAGCCATTGCCTACGATAGCGGATCAGCTCTAGTAGTGGTACGTGGATCATTGACGGGACAGTGGTATGTGGATGAGATCCTACGCCCGCATATGCTCCCATTCCTGGCCAAGATTCCAGGCGCGCTATACCAGTAGGATAATGCCCTCCCGCACACGGCTCGGGTTGCCCGGACTGCCAACGTCATGTCCAGATATTTCTATGGCCTTCCCGCTCTCCGGACATATTCCCTATCGAGCATGTGTGGGACCAGTTGAAAGGCCGGCTACCGCCGTGCCGCACTATCCGGGATTTGCAGTACACCGTCCAACACGTGTGGGCCAGTCTGCCGCAGGACAACATCAGGCGTCTGTTCACCTCCATGTCGGACCGTATTGCAGCATGTATCGCCGCACGAGGCGGTGCGACGCGCTATTGAAGATGACCGGATTGCGTGCCACCGATCCCTCTGTAATTGTCCTGCAGCTCTGTTTTTCCCATCATGTGTATCATTCATCTGCATCATTACGTCCATAAAATTTCAATTCAATCCGAGGCTTCCTTCTTGGTGCGCAAATTTCATTGTCCGTGCGTGTAGTTTTCTAATGAAGTTAGAATAAAAAAAATAAATACAAAATTCAAAATAGACATAGGCTTAATGGTAGCAAATAAAATTGTTCATGTATGTAGGTTCTACATTACTAATTAGCGTAATCTAAAATTTCGAGCTCTTACCCATTTCTTTTCGGGGGAGGGGGAGGGGATTGAAATGCTTTTCTGCTTTTACAAGAAATGAAGATTTATCGATTGATGGGACACATGTTGGCAATGCCATCAAGCCCTAGAAACCATCGAACATATCACAGAAGGGTGCAAAGCTCTCACACAAACAGAGTACACGAACAGGCACAATCAAGTCGCCAAGATTGTCTATCAGAAATTGGCAAGAAAGCACCACGTTATTACAACTGAGCCTGTCCCCTACTACAAGTACAGGGTGTGCCATATAAAAGAGGCCCGAGTATAATGAACGACAACAGTCAAGCAGTAGTTGAACTGACAGAAAACAGGAGTAATTTACTGCGTTTACAACAGTTACTGAAAGTTCTATCCTCCGACATCAAGACACAGCTACACGACGGAACATGTTGTTCGTAACGCGCCACAACTCATCAGCAGTAATCTGGGCTATGGCATCCGTAATGTTCACTTTTAATTCATCAAGGGTGTGCGGATTAGTTGCGTTTTGCGCATTGACATGCCCGGACAGGTAAAACCATGCTCCATCTGTCATGTAATAAAGTCTTAGGTCCATTTCACCGCTGACAATGGTCTCCTAAAACCACTTACAATATTGCATCCGTTTTGCATAATCAGAAGTTTTAAGTTCTTGGAGCGCCATAAGTTTGTACTGCCGAAAATGCAAATCCACATTACGTATGCGTCGGCATGACATGGCAGATATTCCCGTTGCAGACGATAATCGGCGAATCGACTTCCGAGGGCTTTGTAACATCATTATGCACACATCTTTGATATTGTCTTCAGTACGAATTGTCTTGTTTCTTTTCCTGTTGCACACCGTGCCGGTTTCACGAAATTTTTGCACTAACTTCTGTACCACTGATTTCGCCGGTTCTGTCCAATGTAAAATTTTTTCTGTAAAGAACTCATTTAAAACCTTATATGAGTTATTTCTGAAATACTATTCCACAATAAAAATCCGCTGTTCCGTACTTAAAACCATTTTCGTTGCCTTTGTTATCTCTTCACTTACACTTATGACCGCGTACCTACACTGCTCTGGCTGTGACTAACCACTCCGGAGAATTCCTTTGCAGATGTACACGCAGAAACCGGTTAGAAGTGGAACAAAGCGGTTTTAACTGGAAACTCGCCATACAACTTTAACCCGCCTAACAACGTCTGGCCACGGGGCATCTTTGATATGGCGTACCCGGTATGAGCTAACAACGCTTCTAGGGAACAACACCCACAAGATGTAATGGGACAGATCGATCAGAACAGATAAGACCATCCCTCACAATCGGCTCAATATCATCTTGGTCGACAAGGAGAAGTCAAAATACCTCATTGACATAGTCGTGCCAAACACGTTCAACATCCAGAAGACGCACGGAGAGAAGCTGTCAAAGTATAACGACCTACGAAACGAAGTCAAGGAAATGTGGCATATGTAGAACGTCACCACCGTCCCCATAGTTATATCAGCCACAGGAGTTGTACCTAAGACCATTCACAACTCTATACAGACACTGTACCTTCAACCTAACACTTACATGGAACTAAAGAAGGCAGCTATCCTGAACACTTGTAGGATAGTAAAGAAGTTCGTGGACAACTGAGAGAAAGAGATGCCACTTCCCAGACTTGGTACGTCGTACCCGTCCGGGAAGGAAGAGAAGAAAAAACCTCAGGAAGGGGTGGAATCTATAATTTTTTATAATAAGAATAATTTTATTGTTTTAGCTGTTACATCAAACCTTACATCAAATTTATATTTACATTTGAGTGTAAGAAAAGTAATTACTCTAACAGATAGGAAATCAGGGAAACGGTCTTTAATGACCACACAATGACCCTGATCTAACTACTTGATAGATACAAGTTATGTAAAAGTTGTCAAAAAGTAATTAGAAACGGATTGAAATGTGATATAGTCATTTGAGGAGTTTTTTTTATAAATTAAGCAAGTATGCTTTTAATCTTTTTTAAAACAAGGTATACTTATTAATGTGTTTTAGTTCTTCAGGTAAGAGATTCCAAAAAATTGGTATCTGATAGTTATACTTAGTTTCATTTTTTCTGCTCTAGGAAAGCATGGCTTTACCTGAAATCTAATTCTAGTTTCATAATTATGGATATCAAACTTATATCTATGAAATATATTCTGTTTAATTCTTTTAAACATATTTAATCCCAAAACATATTGATATAATTGTTTTATATTCAAAATGTTATGTTTAACAACACCTACAAGCATGTAATTATAACTATTTAGATAAGGTGTATTATTAGTATTAGTATTTAGTTTAAGGTATAATAATATATGGAACTGAAGAACAGATTCTCTGCTTTAGAAGGCCTAACATCGGAAGAAGTGGATATTTCTGAAGTTAACAGAAAAGTAACCAAAGCTCTTATGGAAACAGCAACAAAATTAGCTGGGTCTAAGAACAAGTTGCATGTAAACAAATTATCAGGAAAAACCAAAATGTTGATGCAAAAAGAAGAGATGAGGACAACTAAAGAAGATGTGACTTCCAAAGTGGAATATATAGAGCTATGCAAGACAGCACGAAAAAGTATCACTGAAGACGTAAGGAAATTCAACTGTGAGCTAGTGAGGAAAGCAATTGAAAACAACCAAAGCCTAAAGATAGCAAAGGGACATCTCAGTAAGGGAA
The DNA here is from genome assembly GCA_039090855.1 of Macrothele yani. Taxonomy (NCBI): domain Eukaryota; kingdom Metazoa; phylum Arthropoda; class Arachnida; order Araneae; family Macrothelidae; genus Macrothele; species Macrothele yani. The sequence goes on along the minus strand of CM077024.1, from coordinate 34,162,152 downwards.
GAAAACAGATTATGGCTCTGAGAAAAGAAGATGGTTCTATAACAAGAAATAGAGGCGAAATTTTGACAAGAGTGAAAGATTTCTACTCCAAACTATATGAAAGGGATGATACATGTACTCCAGACATCATGAAAGGTACCAGAGTTCTTCCAGTCCTCCCAGCAGAAGTTGCTCATGCAATCAAGAACATGAAGCGGGGGAAAGCTCCAGGAGAAGATGGAATTACTATAGACATCATACAAGAAGCAAGTGGAGAAATTGAAACAGTACTCGCCCAAATTTTCACTCGATGCCTTAATGAAGGAAGATTCCTGAGGATTGGAACAATGCTACAATGATCCTGCTACATAAAAAAGGTGACATTGAGGATCTCAGGAACTACAGACCTATCAGCCTCCTATCAGTGGTTTATAAAATCTTCACTAAAGTTCTTTCACACCGCTTGAAGGTAACACTGGACATGGCTCAACCGAGAGAACAAGCTGGATTCAGGAGTGGCTACAGCACAATAGATCATATCCACGTACTGAGAGAACTAATTGAAAGAGCGAGGGAATATGAACTTCCATTGTGCATGGCTTTTATCGATTATGAAAAAGCCTTTGATTCGGTGAAACCATCAGCAGTTACCACGGCTCTGAAATCCTGCGGTATTGAAGATGCATACATTAATATTATTAATAACATCTATGAAAATGCAAGTGCAAAGATTCGGCTGTTTGAAAATACAACACACATAAAAATTGGAAAGGGAGTGAGACAAAGGTGACACCATATCTCCGAAGCTCTTTAATGCCACATTGGAAAATGTCTTTCAATCACTGAACTGGGAAAACAAAGGGATAAAGATTAATGGAGATTATCTAACCCACCTTCGTTTTGCTGATGACGTAGTCATTTTTGCAACTACCCCATCAGAGCTGCAGAGTATGATCCAGGAACTTGCTGACAAGAGTAAAGAAGTAGGATTAAAAATGAACTTTCAGAAGACAAAAAGTGATGTTCAATGCTTTTACAAGAAATGAAGATTTATCGATTGATGGAGAAAAACTGGAGATAACAGATACGTATGTTTATCTTGGACAGCAGATATCAAGTGAGGGTCACATTGATGAAGAAATTAATCGGCGTACAAAACTTGCCTGAGAGCTTTTGGAAGAAACAGCATAATTTTCAAGAGCAATATGCCATTATGTCTTAAAAGAAAAGTGTTTGATCAATGCATCCTTCAGTGCTTACGTATGGTGCAGAGACGTGGACCTTAACTAAAAGAGACATACAAAGGCTGCAGACAACTCAAAGAAGCATGGAGAGGTGCATGCTTGGTATAACCAGGAGAGATAAGAAGAGGAACTCGTGGATCCGAAAAATGACGAGAGTGGAAGACATCATGATCAGAGTTAAATCCTGAAATGGCAATGGGCTGGACATACTGTTACCCGTATGTCCTCCGGAATATCGTGTAACATTGGAGGACCATGATTTCGTAGGTATGAATTTCGGAAAGGGGGCCTACAAATTAGTAAGTGTGGGAAAGCAATATATTCACCAAATAATTCCTACGGTATCGCATAGTACGAGGAAATAGTTAAACGAGGAAGAGTAGTTACCAAGTAAACAATTTAGAGAGCGCGGGAATTGGGAAAGAAAATCCGAGAAGCATAATGTGGACAGGCGTTCTAAGAGGATAATTATAATACCTATTTCATAATTTTTCTAAGACCTGGCTGAGCAGATTTCTTTCTTGAGGAGGAAATTCATATTTTTTTTCATCATTCTTTTGAATTGTTTTTTTTATTTTATTTTGTGTTCCCCGAGCTCTCCGGAAATTCCAGTAAGAATACGCACGAAACACACCCCTAGGTTAGTAAAGAGAAAACTCGGAGGTTTTAGCAAGCAACGCTACGAGAATGAAATGCTCGCAATCACAGGTGGGGGCCAATTTACTGGACCTTTCGCTATTAACGAAGTCACGTTTTACGCACGCTAGCGGGCAACGAACAGGGCATATTTCTCGTAGTGGGCGTAACTGGTTGACACCAACAGAAAGAGTCATACAGGAAGCGTACGTGAAAATTCTAAGGCAGCGCGGACATCCCGCGGAGCAGTTGACAAGATAAAGGAATATTCATCTTCAAGAAAACTCGATGTTCTCAAGCCTTTGCCAACGAATCGGAGGGATTCCCATACAGGGATGTAAACCAATGCCGAAGCGAGGAAAAGCGGCCCAACCAATAAGGGGAGAACCATTTGGGTAGGACAGGAACACCCCCGAACCCCTTAAACATAGACGAGAGAAAAAGTTTTTTTTTTAGGCGGAGATGTTTTGGAGAGAACACGGGATGGAATGATGACTGCTATTTCTGGGTGAACGCAGAGAGGAAAGATGGACTCTAGATGAATCCTGGGCAGAATATCGCAGAAAGAATTAATGTAGGAGTTTTCCTGGGAGGACGCTCAAAATTGAGCAAGATGATTTCCAGGTGAAGGGAAGTATGATGTTTTCCCTGAGAGGTTTTTTTACGCAAATTTTGGGTGAAGCATCGAGTGATCTTATGCGGGCAGTGTGCATTCAGCAGGACCGGATGAGGTCCCAACCATAGACTTTATACCTATAAGTAATACCGGACGACAACGAAATAGATGAAAAGAAAGAATTTGGTGAGAAAAATTTCATAATTCCCAATATCTCGTTAGCATGATCATGATTTTGTCTCCTATACATCCTCGGTAGAAAAGATAATTTTAATCTCTTGCAAGTGCTGAATAACATAATGTGTCTTATATTTTGCGGAAGGTGAACTTTAAAATATGATTGCGAATATCAAAAAGCATAATGAACTTAAAATATATTTTGGTTTAAATTAATAGAAATCTCCACCGATCAGTGTAATAGATTTTAAGGAAACACAAATGAAAATAAATTCTGTATTTTATAATGAAATTTACCCGAGTTTCTCAAATCTTTGAAAATTCAAAATAAGTGAATCTTTGTTTATTTTAACCTGAATAATTAAGTAGAACAATCGTAAAGTTTTGGTAGAGTAACAACTCCAAGATTTTAAGAAGAAAATAACTTTTAACATTTAGCAAACCCAGTCGCAGGAAAATAAAAGGTCCAAATCTGACATGAGTTTATTAAATTTCAAGCGGCATATGGAGGAATATGGGTTTCCCATGTTCTCCCATATGAAACACAACGCAATGCACCCGTCAACCCTGAACTTGGAGACCCTCCATTAGGGAACCCAACTTCACGGTAGACACCCATAGGCGGAAGATAATAGAGAGTAAAGAGTTACGAAAATTAACGGCCTTCTTAATAATTAATCCCACTGCAGCGAATAGGACGCAGCAGATGGTTCGCCCTCACATCGAGTAGGGGTGGTAATATAAAACTAGTTTTATATTACCACCCCCTACTCGATGTGAAGGGCGAACCATCTGCTGCGTCCTATTCGCTGCAGTGGGATTAATTATTAAGAAGGCCGTTAATTTTCGTAACTCTTTACTCTCTATTATCTTCCGCCTATGGGTGTCTACCGTGAAGTTGGGTTCCCTAATGGAGGGTCTCCAAGTTCAGGGTTGACGGGTGCATTGCGTTGTGTTTCATATGGGAGAACATGGGAAACCCATATTCCTCCATATGCCGCTTGAAATTTAATAAACTCATGTCAGATTTGGACCTTTTATTTTCCTGCGACTGGGTTTGCTAAATGTTAAAAGTTATTTTCTTCTTAAAATCTTGGAGTTGTTACTCTACCAAAACTTTACGATTGTTCTACTTAATTATTCAGGTTAAAATAAACAAAGATTCACTTATTTTGAATTTTCAAAGATTTGAGAAACTCGGGTAAATTTCATTATAAAATACAGAATTTATTTTCATTTGTGTTTCCTTAAAATCTATTACACTGATCGGTGGAGATTTCTATTAATTTAAACCAAAATATATTTTAAGTTCATTATGCTTTTTGATATTCGCAATCATATTTTAAAGTTCACCTTCCGCAAAATATAAGACACATTATGTTATTCAGCACTTGCAAGAGATTAAAATTATCTTTTCTACCGAGGATGTATAGGAGACAAAATCATGATCATGCTAACGAGATATTGGGAATTATGAAATTTTTCTCACCAAATTCTTTTCTTTTCATCTATTTCGTTGTCGTCCGGTATTACTTATAGGTATAAAGTCTATGGTTGGGACCTCATCCGGTCCTGCTGAATGCACACTGCCCGCATAAGATCACTCGATGCTTCACCCAAAATTTGCGTAAAAACCTCTCAGGGAAAACATCATACTTCCCTTCACCTGGAAATCATCTTGCTCAATTTTGAGCGTCCTCCCAGGAAAACTCCTACATTAATTCTTTCTGCGATATTCTGCCCAGGATTCATCTAGAGTCCATCTTTCCTCTCTGCGTTCACCCAGAAATAGCAGTCATCATTCCATCCCGTGTTCTCTCCAAAACATCTCCGCCTAAAAAAACTTTTCTCTCGTCTATGTTTAAGGGGTTCGGGGGTGTTCCTGTCCTACCCAAATGGTTCTCCCCTTATTGGTTGGGCCGCTTTTCCTCGCTTCGGCATTGGTTTACATCCCTGTATGGGAATCCCTCCGATTCGTTGGCAAAGGCTTGAGAACATCGAGTTTTCTTGAAGATGAATATTCCTTTATCTTGTCAACTGCTCCGCGGGATGTCCGCGCTGCCTTAGAATTTTCACGTACGCTTCCTGTATGACTCTTTCTGTTGGTGTCAACCAGTTACGCCCACTACGAGAAATATGCCCTGTTCGTTGCCCGCTAGCGTGCGTAAAACGTGACTTCGTTAATAGCGAAAGGTCCAGTAAATTGGCCCCACCTGTGATTGCGAGCATTTCATTCTCGTAGCGTTGCTTGCTAAAACCTCCGAGTTTTCTCTTTACTAACCTAGGGGTGTGTTTCGTGCGTATTCTTACTGGAATTTCCGGAGAGCTCGGGAACACAAAATAAAATAAAAAAAACAATTCAAAAGAATGATGAAAAAAAATAAGGAATTTCCTCCTCAAGAAAGAAATCTGCTCAGCCAGGTCTTAGAAAAATTATGAAATAGGTATTATAATTATCCTCTTAGAACGCCTGTCCACATTATGCTTCTCGGATTTTCTTTCCCAATTCCCGCGCTCTCTAAATTGTTTACTTGGTAACTACTCTTCCTCGTTTAACTATTTCCTCGTACTATGCGATACCGTAGGAATTATTTGGTGAATATATTGCTTTCCCACACTTACTAATTTGTAGGCCCCCTTTCCGAAATTCATACCTACGAAATCATGGTCCTCCAATGTTACACGATATTCCGGAGGACATACGGGTAACATTATCTCCCTCTCCCATAGGGTTGAAGAGCTTTGTCCCCCAAAGTTAGGTGCTGTGGATTCCTTCCTCTCTTGCAAGGCTGCTCGTTTTCGCTCATTTCAACATGCGATGAATTACAATCATTTGCGAAAACTTATGCGCATATATGATACATAATGTAATTATAAGCACATACAATAAGCATAAAACTACGAGTAAGATTATTATAACAATGTTCAATAAATATTAAATTCCTCCACCGAATCTAATTCTAAGTTTGACATTGACAGATAACATATGCACTGTATATATATATATATATGAATTCTTTCCGATAGTGACAGATTTCTTCAGCCGCCGTCTTCTCGGCGACACACAATATTTACTCGGGTACGCGCCTCCGTTGGGCGATATGGTTTCGGTTTTGGGCGTTCCCATCTCTTAAGCACTCAGCTAGTTTCTCAGAGTTCCTTTGGAGATCAGCCTCCCAGACGGGAGTGATGTAGGCTAACACCATCTCCACGTTCAGTTCATAAGGGTGCCGTACCATTACGCCGAGGAATAGTTCCCGGTAACATTTACCGCCTGCAGCAAGTGATGACCGACGAAGCGATAAACAAAATTATTATTACCGCAGCGGCTCCGGCTGCGATTATTTTGAAAGCTCCGAACAGGGAAGTGCCGAAGGCGTTGAACAGTAGCCCACTGCTCCATTCGGGTGGGCCTGCTGGTTGCCAGTATGCGCTGGAGATATTAGGATAAGTCAGCTGAACTGAAGGTTGTTCTAAGCAAAAGTCTAAAGTGGTACAAGCGGTAACGGTTCGGGCCTTTAAGCAGAGTTTTTCGCTGTGGCACTTAGCGTCCGTCTTTAGATTTATCTTGATCGTTCGTCTTTCCGTCTGTAGTTTTACCGAACGAGAGTGCACCGTGAGTTTTTCGAAGTGAACGTCCACAATCCCGGCTGCGCACGATGAGAAAGCTTCGATCTCTACCGTAGCCAAGGGCTCGCATGCAAAACAGCCTGTTACCTTGATTTCTGCCTCCGTGAATTTTGGGCAGACAGTTCTGGTTTCGATCGAGTACTTGTACTTCTGGAATTGAAGATTTACCACTATAGGGGCTGAGTGTAACAGTTCCGAAACAAGTTGGCCATTTCCGTCAACCTTCAGTTGATGCCATGCTGATGCCATTGGTAAGGCGCTCTTTTTTTGTTCTATCATACTCAGTAAATACGACTGTTGTCGGTGGCATTTCATAGAGTCCTCATAATAGCTACAAGAAAACATGCTTTCGTCGAAGATAAAATTTTTCGACATCGATTCGTTGCTCTGCGTATCGCCGATATGTCCTTTCATCGGTCGTGAAGGTAAGCTTGCCCTTTCAATATAACTCTCTTGAGGGTTTCCCACTCGAGAGATCAGATGGGTGTTCACGATTTGTGTAGGCTGGTCCAGTGATCCGACTACTTGCACTGTGATGCCCGTAGAGGTCGTGGCTTGGTTCTTAACCGTCAGAGTCTCTACGGTGTCGTTGTTGTGCTGTTGAATTAGTAGCTGATAACTACACTGCATCGATACTATTCTGCGTACGTCGTATGCTCGCAGGAAATCTGCTTCCAGCCATATTCGAAAGAAATGGCAATGTTGCGAGTCAATGATCCAGCATGACGTGGACCCACTGTCGGACGGCTGACAGCCTGTGATGCCGGGCCAGTCTAGCGATTGTTTTGTCAGTGCGTCAAATTGTTTTGATCGCACACATCCTTTTCCCCAATTGCAAGTCTCGTGATTTGCACAAACCAATTGGCTGAGATAACGCATTGTAGTCACGTGCGTAAAATAGTCTCTCGTCGTGTGCCAGATACAGTTTGCCTGCTGGTAGGTTACTTTCAAGGAAAAAAGTGTATGGTCATTTTCCTGGTCCGTAAACCATATGCATTGTTCATGCCCCAAATTCATTAGGGTTACCTGCGCATTAGTAGTTAGACGGCAGTTGTGCTCTACCTCTGAGTCCGTGCACTCCTTCACCTTTGATGCAACAATCGAATGTGCGTTACATTCCGCGGAAGTTCCGTTTACCAACAGAAATAAGCTCAAAAGTACCAGTCCGTGTAAAGGCGGTTGCGCCGCTGGACGGGCAACTTGCCTCTCCAAATATTCGTGCATCTGATTTACTCCGTTACGTAAAACATTTCCTGTTAGGGCTCCTGTCTTTACTGCCACAAACGTTGTTCCTCTGAGGAATCTATATGACTTCCAAAGAATTATTCCGACTCCACACAACAGCTTCCAGATGCTAATTACTACTTTCCTGGCATATAGAAAGGTTACCGCTGAAATTAAAACTAGCACAATATACACTACATAAGTGACTGCGTGGGGTAAACACTTTAGCTGTCGTAGCATCTCACGACACAGTATGCACTGTAGGGGTCTACACGTTGTTCTACCTACGATTTGCAAAGCACCCCTTAGGGTTTTTCCATCCGTGGTAACGAAAATCAAAGTTAGTTCCGCAGAAAGCTCTAGTAGTTCCGGTGGCAATGATGTCTGATACGGAGCGTTCCTTAAAGTGATAACCCGCTCCATACCTCGAACTCGAATCACCAGGGTTCCTGGAAGTGAGCTGGTGATGATTGGGTCGTTGTATGATACTTTGATATTTTCCCTTTGAAATACTGCCTCTTCGTCAGACAGCAAATGTCTCTGGTGACGGCGCCGAGGTAAATTATTAGTGCGCGGTTTTCCAACGCACTCTGTGAAAGAGATCAGCGCTGGGTTCGAAATCCGTAGTCCTTCCGCTTCATGTATCAGTGTAGATACTGCTGGCGTCAGGCGGCAGTTGCACGTAGTGACGGATTTATTCACACAGCTCGCCAGTGCACAATATTCGCTCGTTCCACTGCACGGTGCATCGGCTGTGCAGGCACAGTGTAAACCGTCTCTTGTGCACTCCATTAATGAAAGGGCTCCTTGTGGGTTCGGTTCCTGCTGAACGAAGAAATTTCTCGGTTCGATAAGCTCATGGTTGTGCGTAATGAATGTCCTCCAGGCTTTCACGCACTCGTCGCATGAATGTGCATGACAAGCACTCCGCGGCATTCCTAGTTTCAAAAGTTCGGCACGAGATGCTACAGTGCACTGATATTTATCTCCCTTGAAATGACAAAGTTCGTGATTAGCAGCTACTCCGCTAACTGTCCAGATTACCACGGCGAACGCAATCACGTTCATCTTGTCCATTTTATTGACGAATGTCACTCTCTTCAAATACCCTAAAAGTGGTAATGGTTCTGTCAACACTTGTCGGCCATAATTATCTCAAAACAAACATATACATGAAATCACTCCTTATCACCTCGGTATTTCTCTTGCACATGCATTATATACTCTTTACATTAAGAACTAGTTAATTTTTCCTTCGAAAAGCTCGTTTCACTCTGACCTACGGGAAGTGAAGGGTTTTTATGTGCATATTTATTTATATATATATATATATATTTTTCGAAATTCCGAAGCGCATTCCATCCCAGGCTTCCCTTTTCTCTAATTGTATTTTTTTTTCTTCCTACTTGTAGGTTTTCTCCAACAAAACAACAAAAATAAAAATCTCATCACTCGTGTTTCTTAAGCTTACTAAATTATAATTAAATAACGGTTATTTACTTCCCATGTATCTATTCTGCAGCTATTATTTCCATTCGCTGGTGCGTCTACTACTTCTAAAAGAAAAATTATTAATTTCCCTTTTCGTGTTTGTCGTATTGTCTACCAGATATTACCCGCGTATAGTCGCTTATTTCCTTTTACGTTGTTTAACTTAATCGTTAGTTCTTTGCTGAACTATTTCTTGTCATTTTATCTGTCGTGCTTTACTCTCTTTTTTTTTCTTTTTTTTTCTCGCGTATTACAATTGTATTCTCATTCCTGGCTATTTCTGATTTCACGACCAGATGCTTTTCTCGTGTATTCGCAGGTGTGCGGCGACCATTTAAGGAACGCCGATGATTTCGGAAAATAGGGGATTTCCTCGAAAATGCTTGCGAGGGTCCCCTTTGGGCGATGTCACCCCTGCAAATTCGTCGCTCCAAAAATTTTGGGTCGTTCCTGTGTTGACCGTCTCTCACGGCTCGAAATCTGAAACACCTGCGCTGATGCCTGTGGGTGTAAGTGAGCGCACAATAGCGTAGCCTCTTGCATGTTTTGCTTACATCGGAGGCTTCTTGTTTAGCCTATGTAGAAGCATCCACTTAGTATTCTGTTACCTGGGGCTAAAACTACCCCTCTAATTTCTGCAGGTCAGTGCTCAGTTCGCTGACGGATTTCATTGAAACAACACGCTTCTTTTGGTCTGGTGAACTTGTCATTCAAATTTCCTCTTCTGCTTTATCTCTTTTTTTTTTTTTTTTTTTTTTTTTTGGTATCGTTGCACCATGTCTGCACGTATTAATCCTCATCTCACCTCGTCGCATTTTTCGCATGCTCGACGCCAGTTGTGGTTTGGGAGAATCTGCAACTGCTCCTCGTGTGCTGCGGTGGTAGAGGATGGGGAGCTGGGCCTGGTGAATTTGTCATTCACATTTCCTCTTCTGCTTTACTCAACCTCTAACCTCACGATGTACCTAGTGCATTTCTACCTCGATTTCATTTCTATACTTTTCCTTCCGTTATACTTGCCTTCCTTATCAATTAAAACTGAATTTTCCTACTATCCACAAAACAAAACAAAAAAAAATATAGTACCTTTGGATATTTCACTTCAAGGTAAGTGCTTTTTACTGTCATTTCGATAGGTTATGGTTAGGCTATGTTAGGTGACGTTTAGGCTACGCGTCGATCATGTTTGTTGCTACTTTCTTATACCATGTTTTGTTTCAGGTTCGCGTATTTTAATTGCTTTGAATACCTGCCATGGATGCTAATTTTGAACCACTGCATTATCCGATACGCTGTTAATCTCATTGCATTCCGTCGGTGTTTCCGCACGGCCATTTCTCCGCAGAAGGTGCTTACGTTTTTTTTTTCTCTAGTGATATATTACTCCGGCCTATGCTTCAGAAAGTTTTGAGAGAAAAAATTAATTTTTTTTCTTCGTCGTGCTGTGCTCCCGTTTATAGTTTCCATCCTTTGAAATGCTCGGCCGTTGCTGTACAAAATATCTTACCGAGCGTTCCCGTTCTTTTAACGATAAATTTTCCTTCTTTGCATTCTTGCTTCAAGATGGCGGCCCAAGATGGCGCCTTCCCATTCTTCCTTTTGCTCCTTGCCAGCCAGTTTGTGTACGGGGTTTCTCAAACTGGAAACACGGTCCGTCCGTTCCTCTACTCTTGCAAGCCCCGTGCATGAGCGACATCATTCTGCCTACGATTACCTTCGCTTATCCTCTGACTGCCTATCATTAATAAAATTCGAGCGGAAAATTATTATTTTTTTTTTCTCCTTTTTTTTTCTTCTCTTCCAACAAAAATTTTTTTTTTGTAAAAGGAATGATTGCTACCGTTCAGTCTTTTCTCTGAAATAAAAACATTGCTTCCTCCGCAGGTTTTTTGCTGGGTGCTTAATTCCTGACCCATTCTTTCTCTTTTTTACTTACGTAATGTGTTTTCCTTACTTAATATTAATTTTCCCCTTATCGTAGCAAAACAAAAATTTTTTTTTCTAGTTTTCCGTGGTTCGTGAACTCAAAACTGGAAAGATTGCGATGCACGTACTAGGCTGCGGTCCTCCTATGAATATTACTAATTACTTCCTGCACATTCTTCCATGTTTATACACCATTTTCTAGCTAGGCTCTCTTTACGAATTATTTTCGATTACTGATCAGATCGCAAAAATTGTTTTTTATTTTTTTTTCTTTTTTTTTCACCTATCAAATTTATTTTCTGCTAAACGTTTACCGTGAAAATTCAGGGATCTTCCCACTTATTCCGCATCGCTGTTTCCTTTTTTTTTCTTTTTTTTTTTTTCACAACACACACAATTTTTTTTTTCTTCGCCCAGCGTTCTTCCTACTTCCTCGGCTTAAACCAATGATTCCTGAGGTTTCGCCACGATTTTCCTCCACTGTGGATAAAGATTATTGACGGGTGCTCCTTCTGGTGTTCCTGCGCTTAGGTTTTCTTGAATGCGCTGCGACAAATAGCGGTCGGCTAAATCGAACCAAGAGGTTCCCTCTGGATTACTGGGTTGACTGAGACTTTTCAACATTCTATTTACAAAGCTAGTATCTTCCGGCTGCTCAAGTCTTTCGGTCGAGTCGCTGACCACAATTTCCTTTGGGTACGTGCGATTCAGGCCTATTTCCAAAGTGTTGGGCCCTTGTGAATTTGCTGTGGGGTGTATTGCTGCTGTCAGCTGAATTCTGTCCTGCGAACGTAGTAGATATGGATCTCTAATAACCCTTTGGCGCGTTGCTTCTTGTGTTTGTCGGCTGCTACTTTCCTGATAGGAATCCTGTGACGGCATGGTCTCCTCCGTTGGTTCCGCGATTGCCTGTGTGCGCCTCGGCTCTTCAACATGTTGCGAGGGCAGCGGTACTTCCCTGCTTGTCTCCCTTCGCGCTGAACTCGACGTAGCGGGCGGCGAATTTATCGGTACTCCGATGTTGGGCGGTTGACTTACGGGCGGCATTGCTCTACTGCTTGTCGGTTGCGGCATGACTACTCTGGGAAAATCGACCCAATCCAGATAGTCGTAGTCCTGTGTGCTCTCCGATCCGTCGTCAGAGAAATCCTGCGATTGTCTGGGTACTTGTACCTCTATATTGTCCTGTACCGGTGACTCTGCTATAAGCTGGGGTAGGCGTTCAGTCCGCTTGAAGACTCGATTTTTATGCACGGTCTGATATTTGTTCGGATTTTCGACTGACCTCAACTGAACATTTACTGGGGTGGGGAACGAAACTATCTCCCAATCTCCGCAGTTAGTTCGAGCTAGCTTACGCGATAAATGTGGCTGTGAAAAAGGGGTGTGCAAAAATACTCTGTCGCCTAAATGTAGATTCTTTTCCGCAGCGTGCCTGTCTGCATACTTCTCTTGTTTCGCCGCAGCTTCTTGCAAATTTCCGTATACAATTGGTTGAATTTTCGCTAATCTGGTCTTCTTATTGAAGTGAATGGGACGATTTGTGAGGTTAGCTATCAATACGGGTATGATGCCTGATTTGTCCAGCGTGTTTACTGAACGACCCAAGCGTACTTTTCCCTGGGCGTATCTTTCTAACGGCTGTACTAGCACTTGGTTAACCTGACATCCCGAAAATTTCCCACATCGCATCCGAATAACCCTTTCCGAATACGGTGGGATGAGTTCCTTATGGACGGTCCTTCCTATCTTGGTTACGTCGGAGTTAATGGGGTTGGTCCTTTCCGCTGAAGGTACGGACAAGACCTGGGTTCGAATTTTCGACTGACGTGCTTTTCCTTTAAAATTTCTTTTCCGGTTATTCCTTCCTCTACCGTACTCTGCTCTAGCTAAATTTGCTCTGCTTTCCCGTTTCAAAATTCCTTTTCCTGCGTCGAATATGTATCCGTGCTCCTTCAATAGATCCCAGCCTAAGATTAGAGAATAATCTTGATGCAACTTCCGCTGAGTAACGTGATAGGGATGTAAAATGGTTTCTCCTCCGATTTCTACCGGTATCTCATAGCACTGAGATGTAGGTAAAGTGTTTCCAGTACATGCCTTTCACTAAAACTGCTGATCCTAAGTCACGTATACGAATCCTTCCCTTTATCGCGCGTACTGATAGCTCCCGTACACCCTGAATGGCGGGGGGAAGGGGGGGGTGAAAGGACCTCTAAAAAGATTTTATGACATTTTTTGCGGAAGCTTCATATGAAACTGGTTAAAAAATTAGCCAGGAATTAAGGCATGTTTGAATGAAGTATTAAAATGAAAAGCAATTTTCGCTTTTTTTTCAATAATTATGTAAAATTTGTAAAAATTCATTCACTTTGTTTTAGTTTATAAAAACTAGAAGACGAGATAACAGCTATTCCAGAGGACCTGAGACCCTTCTCCACAGCCATAGCAATAGTTCCTATGCATGTATGTTAACAAGAGAATGTGAAAGTTCAATGAGTGGAATTTTTACACCAATCAGGGTAAGATGTTATGTATTGCAATTGTTTGTACATAAATACGCATCATTCAGAACATAATAAACTAAAAGGTGTTCTTCGGAAGAACGAAGAAACAGAAACCTGTATCATTTTTTTTATAACAGAGTTAAGAGAAAAAACTTTTACCCAGTGGCGTAACTACCATTCCCGCAGCTGCGTGGGGGCGCAGGTAACGAAGGGGCGTACTGCAGTTGTCAGTTATAGTTTTATTAAAAAATTCGAAAACACACAATAATTAACCCAAAGATCCATATTTTGCTTTAAGATATATGTATTTATACTCCCCTTCCTCCCCCCCCAACCACCACACACCTATCGAAAAATGCATCCTCCCTCGCGTTGGAAGTCCTGGCCTGGGAAAATTACTGTGCTTAGGAGTGCTGAAGTAATTCTTGCGGGGGGGGGGAGGGTGCACGTTGTGCTAGTTACGCCACTGCTTTTACCATGTGCAAAATATTGCGGCATTCTGTTAAATGTGTTTTCTATATTCAGGTGTAAATAATTTAAGTTGTTTTAAGTCTTTTGTGCTACGATACTTAATTGTTACTTAGTTATTCGCTTACTTATGTTCTGACATTTCGTATGAATCGGAAGAATTCATTATATTAAGGGTATGCAAAAGAAAAGCTTCCGCCGTTTTAAGGAGAAAGGAGACAGGAAGAATCAGGAAACCAGTACACATTTATTCAACGAAATATTGGCAATAGCATCAATGACCTTTTTGCCATGTAACGTACTAGGAGATGTGACGTACCTGCCAGAAGGACGCACACGACATAAAGGCAGATAGGAATCAGAATAAAAGTCTGCGTAGCTCAATTGGTAGAGCAACTTATTCCGGAATGAGGGGACCCGGGTTCGAATCTCGGCGCGGATAAAAATGGCGGAGAAATTTACTTCGTTATTATAATGGCGCCCGAACTATCCGGATGACCCGACCGTTCAAAATTTCGCATTGGTGTGATGTTATTTCCACACCGCGAGATAGGAAAAATAAGAGAATCCCTTCTCCAGCACTTCGTAAAAAAAAAAAAAAAAAAAAAATAAGGGGGAGATGATGTAACGTACCAGGAGATGTGACGTACCTGCCAGAAGGACGCACACGACATAGAGGCAGATAGGAATCAGAATAAAACGTCCGCGTAGCTCAATTGGTAGAGCAACTTATTCCGGAATGAGGGGGACCCGGGTTCGAACCCTGGCGCGGATAAAAATGACTGAGAAATTTACTTCGTTATAGCCAGTTTTCAGAGAACAAATGAATGCCCCTGTGATAGAAGGACTCGGGTTTTGTGCTGAAGAACTCAGTGACGAATTTTTCCACCTCTGGAACTGTGGTGAACCGCTGTTGGGTTAGGGAATGTTGCATAGAGCTGAACAGATGAAAGTTTGAGGGCGCAATGTCTGGGGAGTAAGCCGGGTGCCCTAAAACCTCCCAGTGTAACTGTTCAAGGGTTGATTTCGTGGTGGCACTGGCATGTAGTCTGGCATTATCATGTAGCAGAATAACTTATAATGAATAAAGTTTTACTGGTTGTGTGGTAGTAATTATAATGAATAAGGTTTTATGCCTGGACTTAATGGGGACACTTAATGAAAGAAACCTAACTGCCAGACAGCGGTCTGACAATAATTGAACAGAGGAAAATGTACTCACTTTAAAACCTTTTATTGGAAAACTCCTGGTATCATCCAAAACACACTCTACTAATCACACTACTACTGAATATCCGAACTTTCGTAGAATCGCATCACAATAATGAAGAAGAACCTAATCACATCAAACAAAACCTCTCCACATATAAACAAAAGCTCTCCTCGGTATCGTTGAACGCGCCTATTTATACTGCCTACCACCACGTCATGACTTACACTCATTGCCACATATCATTCAGCGGGTGAAATAACATCTCGTTAAGTGAGAAGATAATTTGCATAGGAAAATAAAATAACCAGAGATAGTAAAGTCAAAAGGAAACTGAATCTAGAGTATACGTTACAAACTGGGTGGCGTCCTTTACCTGTCCATGGGTGTTTTTGCTCTATTGCGGCGTTCAGATTCATCAACTGATCGCTTATATAGTTGTGCAGTGATTGTTTCTTCCGGTTTCAGCAGTTCGAAGTACAGCACTCCATGCATATCCCACCACACACACACAACAGCACCTTTTTCCAGTGGATATCCCGTTTTGCAGTGGATGTTGATGGCTGGCCTGGGTCGATCCAGGATCGCTTGCGTACGGGGTTGTCGCAATAGACCCATTTTTCATCCCCGGTGACAACCTTGCACAAGAAATTCTTCCCTTAAAACCTCTTCAGCAACGTCATGCAGATGCCCAATCGTTGACCAATATTGCGCTCCGTTAAAGTATGCGGAACCCACTCACCAATCTTCTGGATCTTTCCCTAGGCCTGTAGACGCCGCACCATCGTCAATTCAGCCGCTTTCAAACGTTTCGCCAGTTGCGTGATCGATTGTGTGGCAACCTCTTGCAACAGCGAGTCCAGCTCCTCGTCTGCGAGTTCCTGCGGTCTACCTGCAAGTGGCTTGTCTTCCAATCTTAGATCACTTTTTTTAAAGCTGGCAAAACATTCTCGACACGTCCGCTCACCCATAACCGTTTCGCAACACGCCTGACATATTGAACCGTATGCTTCACTCGCACTTTTCCTTAAATTAAACATGAATAACGAATAGTGCCGCAGATGAACTTTATCGACCGCCATGCTTGGCTTCATGTACAAACTGACAGCACGGGTCGCCGGCCGGTTAGACCCATACAGGGCTCGCTAGCGAAGGCGGCGGAAACTTTTGCATACCCCTAATATATTGTCACAGTTGCATGTTTTATGTGAGTGTGATCGTTAGGCATTTTAACGAGGATAGCCTTAGTTCTCCGAAAGAGTAAATTTTGCATGATATATTTAATTTGGCGTAAGTGTTTAGTTGCACTTTGTATCAGTATAAAATTAGGGCAATCATTTTAATTACAACGTACACATTTGTGTTTCACGCAATAAAGTGTAATAATTTTGGTTTTACGAAAAATACACGTAGATCCCAAAGAACTTACTTTATTAAAACGCCCGTAAAGCCTAGTTAAAAATATGGAAGTTAAAGTTTTTAGTAATAGAAAGCTAATAGATTTTCTGAAAAGGTCCTCGAAAATATTTCTTACGGAGAGGGGGGGTGCAAATTTTTCCTGTACGCCACTGTTAAAATGTCTTTAAAAATTTGCACAAATGAAAACAAACCTGGCCACTCCGATGAAAGTAATGACGAAATTTAACGTAAACGATTTGAGAAAGACTATTACATTTTCATTCCTTTTTTCTCACATTAAAAAGTTTGAAATTATACATCTTTTTTATCCTATGCATTTTTCCCGACAGCTGTAAAGTAGATACCAAGGAAAAAAATTCGATGTAACGAAAATGGGTAACGGAAGTAGTCAAAACCATTTTTGAAATCTGATTTTTGAACGATATCCCGAGAAGTGACGCAACAATAGTTAATTTCATTGTTACTCAACAATGTATTTTACTAAATTATCGCCGAACATTTTTTCATCATGTTTTACATAAACGTAACAATATCTCACTGCAATTTGCGTAAATTACGAGATTCTGATCCTAAACGTGATGACAGCCATTACAAATATGCATTTTTGATGCTATGAAAACGGTGCGTTGTAACGAAATAACTCTGACATAAAAAGAAATGATACAGGTCTGTGCTTTTCTTCACGAATAACACCTTTTAGTTCATTATATTCTGAAGCATGCGTAGTTACGTGCAAACAACTGTAATACGTAACACCTTATGCTCATAAGTAAAAACTTTTCATTCATTGAAATTATATTTCTTTAACATTCTCTTTTTAATATACATGCACAGGAATTACTTGCTATGATTCTGAAAAGAGGCCTCGGGTCGGTTTTTATAAATTTTAACCGCGAAATTCACTTTTTATAAATTTTAACGGCGAAAAAATAACAACCGTGAATTACTTTTCTATTTAATACTTCTTTCAAAGCTCCCGTAAACAATTGCTGGTTATTTCTTTGCTAACTCACATCCCGTGCCATGCACTGGTTAAAAAGTTCCGACAGAAAATTCTATAACACGAATGGTAAAATACATATACATTCGTGACCAAAAGTCTTGCACCAGTAGACCGAAAGCCAAAATTTTGATGTTTGAAGTCAACTTATACAGCGTAATGGTAAAGTCATGAATACATATCATTTGAAAGGAAATTTTATGCTGAATTCAAATATTTTTACTGAATGTTATTACTAGATTAATAGAAGTGAAGTTACAAGCAAAAGTGCAGCGTCTAGTTATAAAAAGAAAAAAATAGTGGTATTTGAAATTAGTGTACAATTCATTTAACGTAAATTTAATGTAGAGCACATTATTGAAACTTGGAGGACACTTGAAATAACTTACCAACAAGCAAAATACGCTTTAATATTTAATTGGATAACCACGGTTTCTTAGTAACAAAGGGCACCTTCTTAGCATGGAATTAATGAGCTTCTCTAGTTGTCCATTGGTGATAATACAGTGCCAAACGGCCCTTACAGACTCAATTAAAGTCTTTAATTAGCTTTAATTAACTCCATACGGCCCTTACAGACTCAATTAAAGTCTTTAATTAGCTTTAATTAACTCCATACGGCCCTTACAGACTCAATTAAAGTCTTTAATTAGCTTTAATTAACTCCATACGGCCCTTACAGACTCAATTAAAGTCTTTAATTAGCTTTAATTAACTCCATACGGCCCTTACAGACTCAATTAAAGTTTGTAAGGACCGTATGTCACCGTGTTATCACCAATGGACAATTATAGAGAAGCTCATTAGTTTCCATGCCAATAAGGTGCACTTTGTTACTAAGTAACTGTGGTTATCCTATTAAATATTAAAGCGTATTTCGCTTGTTGGTCAGTTATTTCAAGTGCCCTGCAAGTGTCAATAATGTACTGTGCAGTAATTTTACGTCAAATGCATTGTACACTAATTTCAGAAATTCCACTATTTGTTGCTTTTTGTGACTAAACACTGTACTTTTGCTTGTAACTTCACTTCTATTACTGGTATATAACATTCTGTAAAAATATTTGGATTCAGCATAAAATTTCCTTTCAAATGATGTATAATATGTATTCCTGACTTTACCATTACGCTGTATAAGTTGACTTCAAGCATAAAAAATTTAACTTTCAGTCTACTGATGCAGGACTTTTGGCCACGATTGTACATACCTACATATACATAAAATCTATATAATAGGCCACGTCTGTAATGCGTCTGGCTTGTGTTTCTTCAGAACTTTCAAAGATTTTATGAAGATTGGTTTGCACGCCATCGCCGTTGTCGTTCTCTATTTAAGTGACGTTTACTTTCAGCTTTATCTTCTTCCATCTTGTACTGCAAAGACAAAATTCCATGGAACTAATAATTTTTTAAATTTCCATCACAGTGAATCAAAACTACGCCTGCAGTTACTTTCTTACAATGTAACTTGTTCCTTTTTATGAAATGAAATAACGTTGATTCCTTTTTATGAAATTACTATGCAATGCGAATAAAATGAAATAAAACATGACACAACACCTACGTAACAGAACAAACGTCGCAGAAAGTTGTTCGAGCACGTGCGTGTTGCCACAGATGAAGTCCGTTTGTCTTACTAACTTTATTTTATCTTCCGATATTTCTCCTTGATTTTACATATCGTGCGATAGCGTTTAGCATAGTTTCAATTTCGACTACTGGATAAAAGCAGATGGTGCCGCAAGTACTAAATGACGTCAGAGCGTTAGGGACAGACGTAGCCTATTACATAGGTTTTATTCATTTGAAGTTTCTGCAAATTACCATAAAAGGATTTTGCTGAAGCTAGAGGCCCTATTAGTCGTAAGCTCCCCACCCCTGCAGCGCGGGGGTAGCGGAGACCATCAGAACGCGCCTGCCTCAGAGCCTTTATGGAGTAGAACTCCAATAGGATAATGCTACCATAAATACATCTAAATCTACCACTCTATTTCTTGCAAAAATTAAAAAAGAGACGGGTATACACAGTGCGTCAAAGAATTTTTAAGACTGGCGCTAGATTTCAGCCTACGGTGGCGCCACCAGTGTAATCGCGAATGCGTTATAAACCGTGACCATCTGCTTGCTTTCTGCCAAAAGTACTCCGCAGTTGTTAGAGTAACCCAAACGAAACGGCCGTTCATTAGAGAAGTAAAATTTTTTCATGTTCAATTATTAAGATGGAACAAAGGGCTGTTATTAAATTTAACGCAAAACTTGGTAAAAGTGCGTATCAAATGATGAAACAAGTTTACGGTGACTTTTGTTTAAATAGATCAAATGTTTTCCTGTGGCACAAACGTTTTTTGGACGGAAGAGAGACGCTAGAAGATGATAAGCATACCGGAAGACCAAGTTCATCTAGGACACCTATAAGATTATTGAAAAAGTGCGTGATTTCGTGGCAAACAATCGATGTGCGTCACTAAGAATGATGGAAGAGTCTTTAAACATCAACAAAGAAGCGATTCGAACCATCCTGCATGAAGATTTGGGCAAAACAAAAGTCTGTGCTAAATTTGTTCCACACACGTTAACCAATGAACAAAAATCAAGAATTGCACATTGCAGAGACATCATTTCCGCAGCTGAAAATGATCCAAACTTCTTAAAATCGATTTTTACTGGTGATGAAACATGGTGTTTTCAATATGATCCTAAAACAAAGCGACAAAGTGCGGAATGGAAAAATACTCGCCACAAGCCAAAAACAAGAAGAAAAGTTCCATCGAAAATCAAAACAATGCTCATTACATTCTTCGATAGTAAGGGTTATTATCCACAAAGAATTTGTTCCACGTGGACAAACAATTACTGGTGAGTTTTATTTAAATGTTTTGAGGCGTTTGTTGGGCAGAATTCGTCGCATTCGTCCAGAATATCGAGATGAAAACAGTTGGTGTTTATTGCACGATAATGCACCCAGTCACACCTCACTTCTTGTTCGTAGATTTTTGGCGAAAAATAACGTCTGTGTGTTGAATCATCCACCGTATTCGCCTGATTAACACCCTGCGACTTTTTTTTTGTTCCCAAAACCTAAAATGACGTTAAAAGGGTGTTATTTTGATGATATTTCGACCATACAAACAGCTTCGACGCGTGCTTTGGAGGCAATTCCACAAAGTGAACTGGAACAGGCATTCGAATCATTATTAAATCGCTGTAACAAGTGTATTGAAGCTGGAGGGACTTATTTTGAATAACAAACCAAAACAAATTATAATTTCTTGTTTCTATTTCATTTTACATACCCAGTCTTAAAACTTCTTTGACGCACTGTGTATATACCTTTTGTTCATATTTCTTCAAAGTCCCCGGATGTGTCACCAATGGACTATTGTGCCTTAGGACTGCTAAAAAGAGAGCGCTCTCTAAACGCAGACCTAAAACAATGATTGGACTATGGAAAGCATCAGTGGAAGAGGAGTGGAATAAAATACCACAACCAATTTTATGAAATGCATTGTTATCCTGGAAATCTAGATGTAGTTCATAGTCCAGAGAAATAGCAATCAGATAGAATATTTAAGAAAGAAATTATTTTATTTTAAACATTAATTATATTGCTGGAAAATTGTTCTAAAAATGTGTGAACATGCTCCGTACTTTTCTCACACGCCAACTGTGTTTCACGTTTTACCAGGGGCGTACTGATAGCTCCCGCCGCAACCCCGCAGTGCGGGGAGGGGGGGGTGTCATGGTTGATAGGGCCTCTAACCTGCTGAGCAAAAATATTTTACAAAATGTTTTGCGGAAACTTCACATGAAACTGGTTAAAGAAATACGCAAGAGTTAAGGCAGCTTTGAATGAAGTATTAAGAACAAAAGCATTTTTTTTCTCAGCAGATACGTAAAATATTTAGAAATTATTTTCGTTTTTAGTTCATAAAATCTGGATGACGGGAAAGGAGCTATTCCAAAGAACTTGAGGCCCCATGTAATAAATAGCCTTGGCGTTACAAGGGACCTCAAGTTCACAGCCCTTGCAATAGTTTCTATGCAGGTACATTAACAACAGAACGTGAAAAAAATATCAGTTCAATGAGCGCAATTTTTACACCAATGAGGATAATGTGTTATGTATTACATTTGTTTGCACATAACTGTGCATCCATCTGAATGCAATGGACTAAAAGATGTTTTTTGCGGGAGCGAAAAATCATCAGAGAATTGTATCATTTTTTTTATAACAGAGTCAAAAGTTTTTTTTTTGCTATGTGCAAAACATTGTTGCATTAAAGCTAATAACTGCTTACCTTACTTGGATATTCTTATTCGTAAGGACTATAACCTTAACTGCATTACCACTTGTGTATATAGAAAACCCAGTCATACACCTGTTTTAATACCTTATCATTCTTCACACCCTAAACAACATAAGTTGACCGCATTATTTTATTTGTTTAGAAGAGCTCACTCACATTCATCAACTAAAGAATTATTTCAGCAAGAAGTTAACTACATTTTTGGTTTGGCTGAGCAATATGAGTTCCCTAAATATCTGATTAGGCAAGTGTTTGGCAAGGTCAAATATGCCCTACATACTACCCTGTTAAGAAACTCCAACTGCAATTCCATATATGTTGGCTCTATGCAACACAACCCACATTTAACGAGAGCCTTAACACAACTATGTAAACCATATGACTTGAAGTTTGGTTCACGCACACGAAACTTATTTTCAGTAGTTCGTAAGGATCGTGAACGGAATAGCAAAATGGGACAGTGGGGTATTTACAATATTCCTCTGGTTAAGGCAACTACAGGACAAGCAGCTTCTAATTATGTGGGTTCTACAAAACGCAATATTGCATTACGAATTAAAGAACACAAATACAATATTAAAACTGGCATGTATTGTACATCACTAGCCAAATCTGTTACACAAGATGATCTTAATCCCGACTGGAGCAATGTTAGAATAATTAATACTCCTAGTAAACCTGGTGATCTTTTAATTGCTGAAAGTGTGTATATAGAGGCCTCCGGTGAGCAATGTTGTAATGAACATGCCCCCTATGAGTTACATAACGTTTGGAAATCCCTTATTAAAAATGTAAATTATAAATTGTAATATAAACTTAAAATTGAATATTCACCCTACACCATTTATTTCTGTTATATATTTCCATGTTTTTTCTTCTTCAGACCATTGGGCCAACAGTATACGCAACTTTTTTGACGCATGTAGATTACTATTGGCTAACTTACCATGCTTCCCACAATGCAATGATCTATATTATATATAGATTAAATGTATATCTATTTATTACATCTGAAGAAGAGGCAGCCGCTGCCTCGAAAGTGCTCATGTTTTTAATTGTATATATTTATCATCTTTTAATCATTAAATCGTGCTAAAGACGGAAATCTTTCATCGCTTCAGTGATTAATGTCGCACGAGTCTTCAATATTCGTTGCTGATTGTTGCATTATATTAACTGTGTTTTTTTATGTTCCAGAGTAAATAATTTAAGTAGTTTTACGTTTTTCGCGCTACAGTTCTTAATTGTTACTTAGTTATTTGCTTACTTATGTTGTGACATTTCGTATAAATCGGAAAAGTCATTAGACAATGTCAGACGCCAGGTGCATGTTTTGTGCATGCAATCGTGAGGCATTTCAAAAAGCAGGCCTTAGTTCTTTGAAATAATAAATTTTGCATGATATGATTAAATTTGACGTAAGGATTTTGTAGTAATTTGATTCGGTGACCAGGACAATCATTTTTATTATAAAGTTCACATTTGTGTTTCGCGCAATAAAGTGAAATAATTTTTATTTTACAAAAAAATACTAGTACGTTCCAAAGAATTTGATTTATTAAAACACCCGTAAACCCTAGTTAATAATATGGAAGTTAAAATTTTGAGTAAGTGAAAGCTAATGGATTTTCGTAAGAGGGCCTCGAGTTTTTTCGGTACGCTACTGAGTTTCACCTTTTCTAACTAGCATCGTACATGACTTTGTGAGAAAACATGGTTCGTACGAAATATTTGAAGCTAGTTACTCCGAAAATGGCCATCAAAATGGACGTTTCTAGGTTAAAACATGCATTTGCACTGTCGTTGGCTATGACATCAGAAAACTTCAAGTGGAAACTGATTTCTGCTTCAGTTCTCCTACAGATCTGGGCGAAACATATTATTCTTATGCGTTGCTATAATACAAAGACATTAGAATTTCTGATAGCCTCATTGAGATCTCAAGATTTTCAGTGCTTGCAGCTGCGTACTCGTGTTGGAGGACCAAACCTTCACGTCTCTCAGCTTTATCCGGGTTCGTTGGCCAGAAATGCACTTTCTCGACGTTCGAGTCATCTCTCCAATTGCTTCTTCACCAGCAGATGTTTTCAGTGTTTAAAAGATATTAAAACTTTTCTGTTTTGTTGGGGGTTAAACGACCCCCAAAACATTTAAGGCTACACATCGGGTCGTTCGTCCCTAATTTGTGTCGACTGGTTCCAGGGAAGGTATTGTATTATCGCCATGGGACCAGAGCTCCACCTATGCCTCATCCACTACTCGAACCTAGCCCGAAATCAACCGATTAATCAGAAGTGTGGTCTTCTGACTACTCGGCAAAATGGGCGGCTTTTTATAACTTTAAAACGGTACTGCAGGTACATGGGAATGTCTCCCACTTCTGTACGTGCCATTTCCTTACAAAGGGAATTTTGTCCCATAAGCTGATGGGTTGGTACATGTCCGTACAGTTTTTGTACAGGTTAGTACCATTTCCGCACATTTTCACTGCGCCCGGTATCAGACGTGAGAAACACTAAAGGCGGCCACATAATACACACACGTTTGAATGACACGTTTGAGTGTCACCCCCCGACAAACGAGGAAGTCTTTTACCTGGGGCGGCATGTAGTGTGGAGTGAAGAGGATTTCAGGCAGGTGTTAAAGAGCTTCACTCCTGCTTCACTCTACGCTACATGCCGCCTCAAGCACAAAACTCCCTAATTTACTGGCGTGACATTTAAACGTGACATTCAAAAGTGCGTGTGAAAAAAGTAAATGCTGATTCTCGGTCAAATTACTCCGACGTCACAGAGATGACCGTTCATTGTTTTCGTCAACCAATAGGCGTTTATGGTAGGGTAAACGAGAACAGCAATAACACCTAAAGGGCAAATCGGCTGTCTATTAATGCCATATTTATGGCCTTCAGCATTCGTGGCAGATGCTTAATTTCAAAACTACGAAAAATAAAAATTGCTTTTTTTTTTAACATTTCGTTCAAAGCTGCCGTCAAACATTCCGGGCTATTTCTTTAACCAGTTTCGCATGAAATTTCCACAAAGGATTTTGTAAAATCTTTTTTCTGAAGTTAGAGGCTCTTGTAACCGTAAACCCTCGCGCAGTGGGGAGGGGAGTGGCCGGGGCTATCATTACGCTGCTGATCCTCTGTCTTCATTCACGTATATCTCACTGTTTACGGACCATTACATCTGTGTACTGAAATGGCAGTAGATGATCTGGATGTGAACCAAAATAGGACAAAAAATAATTTGTACGGAAATGGCACGTACGGAAGTGGGATTACAGGGTACGTAATAATAGTATACACACGGCA
Source organism: Macrothele yani (assembly GCA_039090855.1). Lineage (NCBI taxonomy): Eukaryota > Metazoa > Arthropoda > Arachnida > Araneae > Macrothelidae > Macrothele > Macrothele yani. Next base: position 34,137,002 of record CM077024.1, on the reverse strand, counting down.
AACATACCTTGGGGCAGGAAATTCGCAAGAAGATAGTTAAGAGTTAGGTTTTACTGTGAGTTTTCACTTGAAGAAAAGATATATGCAAAATTGTAAAATTTTTGAAATCACTGTTTAAAAAACAACAACAACCACACTAAAACATGAAAGGTAGAGAGAATATGTCTAAAGAACTCAGATTTAGCGTAGGAAATTGCTACAGAAAATGACAACCATCGGAAGTAGCAGCGATCTGGAGTGACAGTAATCGAAAGTAACAGTTATGGCGTTTCCAGATTAAAATCTGGAAATATCATAACTGTTACTTTAATGTTTCAATTTAGAAACACTAAACCATGTAATATTACATTTACCTTTACCTCCTTACTTTTCACTCTTAGTGGCATACTGGAGAAACTCCCCCTCCCCTCAAAATATGTCTTCGAGGCCGTTTTGCGAAAATCTATCAGCTTTCAATTACTGATTTTTTTTTAATTCCGTATTATCATAGGCGTTTTGCGTAAAACCAAAGTTATTGTATTTTATTGAGTGTAACCCAAATGTGTACGTTGTGATTAAAAAGGTATTCCTAGTTTTATGCCATTACAAAGTACTACAAAACACATACGTCAAAGTTAATCGCATTATGCAAATTTATGCAAATTTTATTCTTTTAGAGAACTAAGGCCAGCATCTTTGAAATGCCTCGCGATCACATACACAAGATACGTAACAGCCGTGTGGCAGTGTTTAATGATCTTTTCCAATTTATACAAAAACACGGAACATAAGTAAACAAATAAATAACAATTAAGAATAACTGCCCACAAATCGTTAAACGACTTAAATTATTTACTTATGTGAAAAAATGCACTTATATAACATAATGCCGCAATGTTTTGCACAAAGTAATTTGACTCTGTTTTTAAAAACAAAAGATACAGATCTCTGCTTCTTCGTCACCGCAAAGAACACCTTTTAGTTTATTTTCTGAAGGACGCGTAGTTATGTGCAAACAAATGTAATACATAACACCTTATCTTCATTGGTACAAAAATTTCATTTATTAAACTGATATTTCTTACACATTCTTTTGTCAATACACTGAAGAGCAATTGAATTAGAGACAGCTAACGTTACGCAAATGTGGCGCTGAGGGCGGCCCTGTAAACGGAAACGACATGACGTATGCAGCGATCCGACAATATAAGGACTGATGCGACGGGAATCACTAAGAGTCGGACGCAGTATGGGTAAGACGAAGGATCTAAGCGCATTTGATCGTGGGCAAATTAATTGTCGGGGCCCGACGGGTCACTCCATCTCGGAAGTCGTGCAGGCACTGGGATTTACACGGGCCACTGGGTCACGGGTGAACAGTGAGTACATCGAATCCGGTAAAACCATCCCTGCAAGAGCCAACTGCGGTGGACAACAGCGTGTGGATGAGCGGGGTCATCATCGGCTAGCTCCTCGCATTGTAACAGCGGATAGACGGGCCACACTGCAAGAAATCACTCGGCAATTTAACGCTGGTGCACAAAAACGTGTAAGCAGCCACACCATCCAGAACCATCTCCTCGCTATGGGGTGCAGAAGCCATCGTCCCACGAGGGTACCGCTGCTGATTGCACATCACAGGGTGCAAAGATTAGCATGGGCGCGGGAACATCGCCACTGGACCCTGGACATGTGGAAAAATGTTGCCTGGACTGATGAGTCGAGATTCACGTTGGTACATGCGGACGGCAGGATACGAGTGCAACGCAAACCACATGAAGCGATGGAACCTTCTTGCCAGCAGGGTACTCTTCAAGCTGGTGGGGGTGGCATTCTCGTCTGGGGACTGTTTACGTGGACTGAAATGGGACCCCTGGTACGTGTGACATCGTCTCTCACAGGTCAACGTTACGGGATATCCTGGACGACCATTTGCTCCTGTTTGTGCGTTTTTAACATCCCACTGGGGACCTCATCCTTCAACAAGACAATGCACAGTGCCATCGCTCCCGAATTGTATCCGAATGGTTGGATGAACACTCCACCGACGTGACCTCGCTTCCTTGGCCAGCTAGATCACATGACCTCAATCCCATCGAACACATTTGGGATGCCATCGAGAGAGATTTTCGAGGCTCGCCCCCCCCTCCATGAAATCTTCGTGAACTGTGGGAGCTTGTTCAGGGTTCGTGGATCCGTATGGCTTCCCAACGCTTCCGGTGTCTTGTTGAGTCCATGCCAAGACGAATCGCCGTCGTTATCAGGACGAAAGGTGGGGCTACACGTTACTAGACAGGTATCTCTAATTCAATTGTTCTTTAGTGTATAGTGCATGTACAGGAACTGTTCTTATGACTGTGGAAAAGAGCCTCAAGTGATCTGGAAATACTGCTTTCCCGTCATCCAGTTTCTAAACTAAACCGCAAAAATGATTTCCAAATACTTCACTTATTTAGTGAGAAAAGGAATACCAAGAATTAATTTTCTTTTTAAGTCTCCATTCAAAGCATCCGTAAAAAAATCCTGCTTCATGTGCAGTTTCCGCAAAACTTTTCGTAAAATCACTTTTTTATTTTATTTTTTCATTTTCTGAAGTTAGAGGCCCCCTTAGCAGCCACCCCCTCCCACGCAAAATGGGGGTTGCGTGTTCTATCAGCACGCCCCTGTTCATTCTATTATATACCTGTATCTTAAACAAAAGTCTCAAAGGACACGTACAATAAAATATTTTTCTACTGACAACATAATGCAATTTTATTTTAGGTTTTTCTTTTTTATTGTTTAAGATGATTCACTCCAAATGAAAAATATATTTATATAAAACTGAAAGAGAAATAGTTTCTTTTTTAAAGAATGAAACTAAAAGAAATTTAAACCAAACTGCTCTTGCATGTGCTCACAGTGTGATTACCGATTAGGACGTCTCAGGAAAATAACCAAAACTTCCAAAGCTGCCATAGGTTGTTGACGTGTCGGCGCACAATTCCTGATTGTAAAATAATAAAATGCCCAGTCCCATTGTTCATCCGTTGAAGCGCCTCACAAGCGACAACGAATATACTCAGCCCTAATTGAATGCTACAGGCGATTACGCCAACTTGTTATTCTGCGAACAGGGAGGCACTCACTTCACTTTTACAAAACAGCAGCTAGGTTGTACAACTTTTCTAAATTTTTTTCATTCTTACCTTGCCTACGTAAAACAACTGCCTGAAATAAATGGTAACAATAAGCACCACTGCTCGGGAGTGTGGAGGTGTGGGGGATGGAAATACAAAAAGGCTGTTTGTAAGTGTACAAACCGTAAAGTAGGTATAAAAAACGGGCAGATCGTTTTTTAAAATAGATTTGAATAAATTTTGAGTTGCTCCACTGAGCATTATATTTAATGCTAGGACCGAATATGGGTGCAAAATGGTGCTCCTCTGAGGGAGTGAAGCCGGTGAGATCAAAATGGCGCTCTTGGGAGGGAGTCAAGCCCGTGAACTAGGTATAAACACATACTGATCATTTTTTCAAATAGATCTGAATACATTTTGAGTTGCTGCACTGGGTGTTAAGTTTAATGCTAGGACTGAATATTAGTGCAAAATGGTGCTCCTAGGAGGAAGTCAAGCCAGGTGAGTTCAAAATGGTGCTCCTGAGAGGGAGTCAAGCCTGTAAACTAGGTATAAAGACATACTGACCATTTAAAAAAAATAAATTTGAATAAATTTTGAATTGCTCCAGCGAGCGTTAAATTAAATGTTAGGACTGAATATGAATGCAAAATGGTACTCATGGGAGGAAATCAAGCCAGGTGATATCAAAATGGTGCTCCTGGGAGGGTGTGAAGCCCATAAACTAGGTACAAACACATACCGATAATTAAAAAAATAAATAGATTCGAATAAATTTAGAGTTGCTTCACTGGGCGTTAAGTTTCATACTAGGACGAAATATGGGGGCAAAATGGTGCTCATGGGAAGGAGTCAAGCTAGGTGAGATGGAAATGGTACTCATGGGAGGGAACACCATTTCATCTCACAAACTAGGTATAAACACATACTGATCATTAATGAAAATACATTTGAATACATTTTGAAATGCTCCATCGGGCGTTAAGTTCAATTCTATGACTAAATATGGGTGTAAAATGGTGCTCATGGGAGCGAGTCAAGCCCGGTGAGATCAAAATTGTGCTCCTGGGAGGAAGTGAAGTCCGTAAACTAGGCATAAACACATAGTGATCATCTTTTAAAACAGATCTGAATAAATTTTGAGTTGCTCCACTGGGCGTTAAGTTTAATGCGAGGACCGAATATGGGGGCAAAATGATGCTCCTGGAGGGAGTCAAGTCCGGTGAGTACTCCCCTTTGACTGCGCCTATACACCTGCCCTTCGTCACATGAATGACTCACTCCGACATGTAATACGTCACGTGAGCTCTGCATACGGTATAAATCAGGCAGCGCACCTGGTCAAGCATTCAGTTAGCGTTCCATTGAGAGTTGAAATGGGCAAAACGAGTTATCTGAGCAACTTTGAACGTGGCATGATAGTTGACGTCGGGTGTACGGATTAGAGCATCTCGAAAACGGCCGTTCTCCTGGGATTTTCACACACAATCGCTGCAAGGATTCACCGTGAATGGAGCGACACGCGAAAAACTCCCAATAATCGGCGATCCTATGAATGAAAACAGCTGGTGGATCGGAAGAGCATAAAACGACGAAAAATACAGGGTAGGGTACGGAGGAACGAAGTTATAAAACAGACAGGAATCACTTGGAAAAGCGTTTTTGAGACACTTGTGGATTCAGGAGAGATTCTCCTCGGGGCTCACGAAATATATATATTTTTAAATCGATTTTAAAATGTTACAAAACCCTTGCTTTGAAAATGATTTGAGAGATTATTAACCTGTAAGAAATACCTCGACACATGGAATTATAAAAAATAATTATTTTTTAGCCAGTCGCCGGCCACAACTGTATGCTTGCTTACTGCTTCCATCCACCCTCCAAGTAAGTGCTGATTTTGCCAGTGGCTCAGGATAGAAAATTATGAAAAGGATATAGAAAGACGACACACAAAACAATAAAGGGAGCAAGTTTCTTCAACTGCTTGGGGTCTTCCCGGGGGCGCAGTTGTCTAAGTGTCGGCTTCTGACCGTTCGTCCGAGATGGGACCGCATTCGAATCCCGGTGAGGCATGGATGCCATGTTTGTCTTACAACACTAGCTCTCTCCCTTTCCCAGGAACCAGATGCCCTAAATTAGGGACATGCGCCTACTTATAGCCCATTGAGTTGCTCACGGAGGTCGTTTAACCCCCAATTAAAAAAACTTGTTTGGTACAAATAGGTGAAAATAACAGAATCTCCTTAAATAAAGATAGAACAAAAAGTTCAATCCTAGATTGCTTTCGAGAAATTAAGCGATGCATCTAGGAAAAAAAAATCAGTTTGGAACGTAGGACTACGACATGCAGATCGGAAAGTTGAAATGAGCCAGTCGAGTATGGTTTCAAAGCGTTTATTTAATTTGTTATAGCCAACACAGGTCTCTGATATGAAAACTAGTTTACATAATTTTTACAAATAATGCCGGATACATTGAGAACATAAAGGAGATCGATACACGAATCACCCAACGTGGTGCTCTGTCTTCTTGGGATTCTTACATTCCTCATCACTTGCTCTTGCCTGTCGTTCTGATTTTCTCCACTTTTGCTTGCGTTCATTCTGCGAATTCCGCGCAATTGTCGAAAATGTTAACCCGTTCACACGAAAACAGTTTTTAAAAATTTTAGTTTAAACCATTGTGATATGTTCTTTATATATTTGAATAGATCTCGTCGAGAGCTTTAAAACGATACCACGCACAATCGCTTTGCATTCACGGTTGTTCAGATAAACCGCGATGTTGTCAAAAGTGTTCACCGGTTTACACGAAAACAATGTTTTAAATGTTAAGTTCAAACCACTGCAAAATGATTGGTCGAATGGTCTAAGACGTTGGCTTCTGAATAATCGTCTGAGCTGGGCCCTGGTTCGAGTGCCGGTGAGACGTGGGATACCTAACGGTGCTGGCTCTGTCTCTTTCCTGGAACCTGTGGCCTTAAATTAGGAACAAGTGACCGCCTATACCCCTCTGAGTTGCCGATGGTAATCGTTAAACCCCGAAGAACAATAAAAAAGGGGGAATTTGCCCAGAAATGGAATAAGCGAGGCTTACGAAAAGAAAATACACATAACCACAGATTATGGCAAATTTAAATCATCTTCAATGCATTTTTTTTTCGCATTTTTCATCTATGTAAATTAATGGATTACAAGTTCCGCATCCTTTACCTGAAAAAAATTGAAGTTCTTACTTTTGTGGAGATCTAACACGACAAAAACAGCGGAAAATTTCGCTCAGTACATGGTGAAAATAGCTGAAGTGGTCCTGAACGAAGGTAAGCGTAATGATAACGCTGAAGATTCTGCTGCTAATACAATTGGGAAACAGTGCTGCTTGACAATACATAATAAATACGTACGACTGTCTTACTGAAGGAATGGTGTCCATTTACAGCGGAACAATAAATCATGTCAGTTTATACACAGGTCACAAAAAAGTTAAGGATACCGCGGTTTCGAAAAGAAAAACTGGTGATATGCAAATTTAGCGACTACCGGAGATCGTTTATCAGCGTGGGTAGCTACGTGATATGTAAAATATTAGGTGTACAAATAAGTTTTAAAGCGTTTTTTGGGGTACGTTTACCGCTAATTTACATGTCCGACATTCTCCCGCGCTGTTGTTTTGGAGTTATTGTCGATGGTGTCTTTTTAGCAAAATTTCAGCGTTTTTGACCGTGCGAAAGGACTTCAAAAGATAGTCTCAATTATCTCCGAAACTAATAGCAGTAGGAAAACCATACTGCACCACTTAGTGTAGTTTATAAACGCAAACAAGACGGTGTAGTTAAATCCCGAATACCTGTTTTAGTTTTGGAGTTATTGTCGATGGTGTCTTTTTAGCAAAATTATAGCGTTTGTTGTCACGTGACCGTATAGCTGTCCCAGAGTATAAAATGTGACACAGAAGTTTGCCCAACAGTCAAACGTACTTGCACATCGGTAAGTGAAAGATGGCAAGCGATACTGCATTTATTCGACCCTGCATTCGTTACGAATTTCGTCAAGGAAAAATTGCTGCAAAAGCATGTGCATTGATCTCTTCTGTTCTGGGGGAGAAAAATATTGTATAGAAAAGCAATTGTGAGTTTCTGTTCAGATGGTTTAAAGCAGGTGATGTTGATGTTAGCCATCGAGAACGTAGCGACGCCCCGCTGAAGGTTGCACATGAGGAACTGCAAGCATTGCTGGATGAAGATTCGTCTCAAACGAAAAAAGAACTAGCTAAACAACTGGGGGTAACTCAAAACAGCAAGAAAAAATACGTTACTAATATGTGAAAGTAAAATATCAATTAACAATACAAAGCAGTCGCTTTAAAGATTGTTTTCTTTCGGTCCGTGAAAACCGAAACAAAACTGGAAATCCAATTATCCGTTTTCGGGGCCACTCAAGCTCTGGGGCCCCAGGCGCGCTCCTAGTGCGCCTAGTCGGAAATCCGCCCCTGCCTGTAGCCAACTCCTGGTTCCTCAAGGGATTTTGATGTTCCTCTCCCTTGGCACTTCTTCTTTTATAGTTAATTATCTTTACATTCAAGCGTAATCAATTTTAATTCTGTGTTCGTTTGCATTCCTTATGCAAAGTCTCACCAAAGTCGTTTAAATTAAAACGTAGCATCATGAACGTTGAATCATGAATCACGGTAGTGAATGTAGATAAGTTGCAGACTACCTATATGTAGTTAGTTCGAAGTCCGAAACACGTTTGATTGCTCAAATTCTATTACCATGATTATAAATGATGCATTCCATACACATAGTATGAGAACAATCCGACTAAAGGGGATTTTAGTGTTTCGTGTACTTCTGAAAACAATTGTGACGTACTACAGAGGTGAAGCACATATCAAGACGGCAAGTAACAGCGATAAGCACTTGTCGGTATAGCGTAGTCGGGAAAGCATTCGGTTCCGGATGCGGGTTCGGGCTACGCCACCGGCAAATTTGTGTTTTCACTTAGGCGCCCGAGAACAAAAATGGATCTACTGGCAGTTGGGTTCTTTGGAAAATGTGTGATGTTCCTTGCACACATCGTCTGGAATTAATATGAATTCTTCACTTCGAAAAATGGGATGCTTCTTTCACACATCGTCTGGAATTAGTGAGAATTCCTTATTCTACAGAGAGTTACTTCAACCATGGTTTGTAGGGGACCCGAAACCTGCGATTTTGTGCCTCCCGGCTTTCTCAAGGGAGGATCTATGTGACGTACTGCTGACGTGAAACACATGTTAAGATGGCAAAGTTGCAGCAACAAACTTCGTTGGTGCAGCTTAATTGGGAAATCATTCGGCTCCGGATTAGTTAGATGCGGGTTCCACCGACAAAATGGCTTTTACGCTATGGAACAACATATGCTTATCCAAAGACAACTGAAAACTGAGATTGCACCTTTTGTAACGTCACTCTCATATCACATGCAGGGTTAGAAACGGGTCAAACATTTTGGACCCGGACCCGGACGTCACATAATTGGATCCAACCCGAATTTGTGAGTGACCCGTGTGACGTGCCTGTCCCGCAGGACGCACGTGAGATAAAGGCAGATAGCAGTGAGATCACAAGCCAGTGTAGTATAGTGGATAGCACTCGGACCTCCGTAGCCGAGAGTTGAGGGTTCGAATCCCAACCCTGGCATAAAAATGATGGAGAAATTTTCTTCGTGATATTGGAGCCCGAACTTCAAGGATGACCTGGCTGATAGGTTTCTCGCAATGGTGTGATGTTCTTTCCACACCGTGAGACAGGAAAAATGAGAATCCCTTCTTCACTGCTTTGAAATATAAATCAGTGTGCTGTTACGTTCCACACACCAAATTGTCTGGGATTTCTCAAATGCACGTTATTCATCGGATGACTGCCTACAGCGACACATGGTCACGGCTGACTTGTGGCCCACGCCACCGGCCGTCTTTCTGGGGAGGGGAGATGTGACGTGCCTGCCCCGCAGGACGCACATGAGATAAAGGCAGATAGCAGTGAGAGAACATGCCAGTGTAGTATAGTATATAGCACTTGGAGCTCCGGACCGCGGAGTTGTGGGTTCGAATCCCACCCTTGGCATAAAAATGACGGAGAAATTTACTACGTCATACCCGGACAAATCTGATTTGAACTATGATATACACTGAAAAGCAATTGAATTAGGTACAGCTGGCGGTATGCAAATGTGGCGCTGTGGGCGGCCCTGTAAACGGAAACGACATGACGTGTGCAGCGATCCGACAGTATAAGGAGTGATGCGACGGGAATCAAAAAGAGTCGGACGCAGTATGGGTAAGACGAAGGATCTAAGCGCATTTGATCGTGAAAAAATTGTTGAGGCCCGACGAATGGGTCAATCCATCTCAGAAGTCGTGCAGGCACTGGGATTTTCACGACCCACTGTGTCACGGTTTCACCGTGAGTACATCGAATCCGGTAAAACCATCCCTGCAAGGACCAACTGCCGTGGACAAGAGCGTGTGGATGAGCGGGGTCATCGTCGACTAGCTCGCATTGTAACAGCGGATGGACGGGCCACAGTGCAAGAAATCACTCGACAATTTAACGCTGGTGCACAAAAACGTGTAAGCAGCCACACCATCCAGAACCATCTCCTCGTTATGGGTTACAGAAGCCATCGTCCCGCGAGGGTACCGCTGCTGACCGCACATCACAGGGTGCAAATATTAGCATAGGCGCGGGAACATCTCCACTGGACCCTAGACATGTGGGAAAATGTTGCCTGGACTGATGAGTCGAGATTCACCTTGGTACATGCAGATGGCAGGATACGAGTACGGCGCAAACCACATGAAGCGATAGATCCTTCTTGCCAGCAGGGTACTCTTCAAGCTGGTGGGGGTGGCATTCTCGTCTGGGGACTGTTTACGTGGACTGAAATGGGACCCCTAGTACGTGTGACATTGTCCCTCACAGGTCAACGATACAGGGATATCCTGGACGACCATTTGCTCCCGTTTGTGCGTCTTCAACATCCCACTGGGGACCTCATCCTGCAACAAGAAAATGCACCGTGCCATCGCTCCCGAATTGTATCCGAATGGTTAGATGAACACTCCACCGACGTGACCTCGCTTCCTTTGCCAGCTTGGTCACCGGACCTCAATCCCATCGAGCACATCTGGGATGTCATCGAGAGAGATGTTCGAGGGTCTGACCCCCCTCCATTAAAATCTTCGTGAACTGTGGGGGCTTGTTCAGGGGTCGTGGATCCGTATGGCTTCCCAACGCTTCCGGTGTTTTGTCGAGTCCACGCCGAGACGAATCGCCGCCGTCATCAGGGTGAAAGGTGGTGCTTCCCGTTACTAGACAGGTATCTCTAATTCAGTTGTTCTTCAGTGTATATGCATGGCGTTCACAATAAGTCTCTCCGCAGTGAGTATCTTAGGTTATGCGGAAATCAAACAAATGTGTTATAGGAACATATAATTCCCTCACTTGCTTACAGGAAGTATTGAAAAAAAATTCTTTTTTTTTTTTCTTTTGAAAAATCAAACGGAAATACAACCAGGTTGAAATTGGATCAGGAACCCTCTGACTCGACGTGTTTGACTCGCTAGAAATTGTCGACCCCTTGACCCGCTTACCCTTTTGACCTGTGACTTGTTTCCATCTCTGGTCACATGGTCTGGTACGTCGATGTCGTGCCTGATGTCATCCACGTTAGCGTTGGAAACCAATCGGAAAGCCTTGGTTTTCACGTGACGTCACTAAAAACAAAAGGAACACATCTCTCCAATATGATGGCCTCTTACTTTCTAGACGACCTTGGTTTCAATACATGTCACTCAGGGAGTTCACTTTCTACATATCTATAGGAAATGAATGGTTATGCTTACTGCGTTGCGTTTTTTCTTAACATAAGCGTAAAGAAACACATAATGCATAGTACATGCATTGTAGTCACGGAAATTTCATTGGCATGCACCTGCTGAAAGAAATGAAGACATAAAAGGGAACAAGGGTGTGTTCCCTTCTTCTGATAAGTACAACTATTAGAAGCGGATTGGGTATTCACGGAAAATTGTTTTCGCAGAAATAACATCTTTTAAGAAAGATTGCTTACGGAACACTCCTACCTTATACGAGGAACTGAAGGCCGCCGTCTTTCTTTGATCTTTCCTAGATACAATCCCGTTCACTCCCCGCATTTATCTCGTTAAGGAATGTCCCAAAATTCTTTGGCCCATTATTTTATCCCGCGTGCTATATCTAGCTTTTTTTTTTTTAACCCTCAATTCTTTTCTTAATTTTGTTTTTCAAATTTACTGATGCACGCGAAGATGCATCTCTGAAACACAAAAAAAAAAAACACGAAATAGAATCTCCGTAGTTAAAAATAAACATCAAAATACATTTGCCGGAAACTGTAGTTATCGCTCTAATATCGCCATTAAGATGTTACGGGGAGATTTCTCTGTTCACAGAGGCGGGAATAATGACTCTGATCGTGAAAGATGGTGAATCATTCAAGCAGTCTCCCGATCTTCCTCCCCCACCAGACACCGGTTATCCAGGTGGGTTTCGTAGCCCGGGTTAAGATCGGATAACATTTTCATAAAACCGACTTGCATCATTAACCTCGGAGGTCACTGGCATCGTTAAATTACGCAATTCTCTTGCCGGACGAACTGCTTTTTAATTTGGAAATTGGAGCAGAGAAGTCTTCTCTTTGCATCCTCGGCCTGCTTAGGGACAAGTAAGCCATTAAAATCATGGGCGGCACTGAGGGTAAAGTTTTAGTAACACAACTGCACCAATTAATTTAAAGAATAAGTCAATCAGAGAGCTCGTTTTTGAACAAGGTTGGCGTGTTTTATGAGCAACGTTGTTAACGAAATGCACTTGACTGCATGATTTCAGTATTAAAAAGTCTTAGTGCCTCATTCTGATGTCTGTAAATGCCTATTCATATCTTTATTTATAAATACCCATGAATTATGACGAACCTCAGGCGATGTAATGGTTGAAAGAAAGATAAAAAAAGTGGAAACAGAAATTAGCATTCGGGGTCGTGGAACTGACTGTATATATTTGTCTGTGCCTCTCTTTGTAGGCTCTCATTAACCAGAATGAACCCACGAGGATATAGTGTTACGATTACATATTGCACTTTTAGCTTCGATGTTTATGCCTAATTGCAGCTCATTGCGGAAAATATATAGTAAATGAATAGTTCAGAAAGTTGTAGTACAATTGTTTATTAACTTATACGTACAGGTTGTTCCAGATTGGTCTTAGTAAATTATATCTTAACGTTTCTGTCCTCTAGCTTCCTCTTCTAATTCTTTAACTGCAAGCTCTTTAGTATTTACACTCCAATTCTACGCAACATTTCATTCCGTTTCGCCGTCCAGTCCGTAGACCACCAAAATGCTTCCTTCTAAAAGCATCCTTCCGCGACTTCTCCCCCGTAGACCTCTGTCTTTTTCATTCCACCACTTCTTAGCTTGACCTCCTGTGTGTCCCTAACTCGAAGGGAAGAGTGAGCGTCCGACGCCTAAAACAATTAAGCTATCTCGTATGCACTTTGCATATCACAATTCGCATCATCCCAACGTAGGCGATAAAAGCATTTACGATAAAAGCATTTAAGGTTTTCTGAAACGGTTCTTCAATACAAAAAGGACTGTTTGGGAATACTGTTTTGCTTCTTCTAATTACTGTTGCCGCCTTTGAAAACACCCCTAAACCCTTTCTATGCCGGCCGAACTTACATGAAAATGAATTAATACGAGATAAATCCTTTAAAATCTTCTAAATCAACGTAACAGTAGATATAGTCTGGTGCCAGAATGCCATTTTTTGAGGTAACCTAAAATTTCGGTATATAAGATGTTTTTCGACGGTTTCTACACGATCAATGTGTCCTGAATCCGAATTTGATATGTTTCACTCTGAATCTGTTGAGCGTTTTGAATTATGAAGTCATCAAAATGGCCGCCTTGTAAATTCATTATTTTACTGTTATATTACAATAAATCATGTAGTGCTATCGTGTTTGGTATCAAATTAAAGCTCTATTTATATAGAAACTCTATATGCATGTATTTTGATAAAATTACTTTTATGGCGTCATCAAAATGGCCGCCATATAACAACAATTTAAGATATTCACAGTACAGTACCGCGTTGCTTGTTATTTTTCATCTATTTTTAGGAATCCCGGAGTTGTGCTTGAATTATACCAAAGTGAGACAATTGTTTAAGAAAATAAAACGAATATCAAGGGCTTCAATGAAACTTTGAAATACTTTGGTCGTTCCGTTTTTGTTAATGATGGAAGAGCGATTATGGAGACCGATGTACGGCTTTTAGAGAAGTTACTCCAACAATTTTGAAGTTTCTTCCCCAAGTTACTAGCGAAAAACCTTCGCAGACACCGTCGTTACCATGTATTGTGATAGGAAACATTCTAACCAGCCAAGTACAAAACAGACACACCCAGTTACAAGTGAGCATCGGCAATGTATTGAGAGACAAAGAAATGATTGAACGATTCTATGATTTTGGAGTCAGTTGTTCGTATAAAGGGTAACTTTGTTTCAAAGGATCTGCAGCATCACATACTGTCATGGAAAGGTGTGTGGCTCCAATTTCTGATTCATCTTTAGGTCTCGTTCAAATTGCAGCTGACAATTTTGACGCCTATATATTTTCCCAAAACGAATTAGTTTCTACACATTCTCTTTCCATGACACTTGTCTGGAAACAAGCAACAACCAAAAATTGTCCTCTTGATGTCAACTGCAGTGATACCTCTAATTGACTATAACCCAAACTCGCTTTGCTATAACCCATCAAGGTAGGATGGTTGGGATGGGTAAGGTAGGCTTTTCTGCAGCCACCTCCCCTGGGTGAGACCTGGTTACTGACTGTCAAATAGGACTACAATTTGCTGAGAGTTGCTCATAAGGATGTGCATTTCTACATGTCTATTTCATATTATTGCTCAAGGTTAAGGCTAACACTGATAAGTACTGCTAAATCTGCCGCTGTTACAAGATGGCCATTCTGATGACGTCATAAAAGTTATTTTATGAAAATGTATGCATATATAGTTTCTACATCGAGCTTTAATTTGATACCAAACACGATAGCAGTACATGAATTATTGTAATATAACAGTAAAATGACGAATTTAGAAGGTAACCATTTTGATGACGTCATAAAAGTAATTTTATCAAAATACACGCATATATAGTTTCTACATAAATAGAGCTTTAATTTGATACCAAACACGATAACAGTACATGCATTATTGTAATATAACAGTTAAATGACGAATTTAGAAGGCAACCATTTTGATGACGTCAGAAAAGTAGTTTTATCAAAATACACGCATATATAGTTTCTACATAAATAGAGCTTTAATTTGATACCATACACGATAACAGTACATGACTTATTGTAATATAAAAGTAAAATGATTAATTTACAAGGCAGCCATTTTAATGACGTCATAATTCAAAACGCTCAACAGATACAGAGTGAAACCCATCAAATTCGGATTCAGGATACATTGTTCGCATAGAAATCGTCGAAAAACATCTTATATACCGAAATTTTAGGTATTCTTGCTTCTGCACCAGACTAATACAAATAATCGGGAAAAAAAAAAAAAAAATCCTTATGTGCTAACGCACAAGCCGAAAATTTTGGACGAAAATGTTTTGTAAAAGGAAAGAGGTATATGCTATATGCGAATCGATTAAAGAGAGTAAGGTGCAAACACCGGCTTCATATTTCGTCATGAAACTTCTCAACGAAATGAATGTTTTTCATCTGCTACTCTCTCCTTACTACATCAATCAAACAAACAAGTACAATGGAACTTCTGTTACATGTTTTTCTAAGAAACGGCCTTAAAAAACGTAAAAGTATAATAAGTATGAGAGAAATTTCAAAATGTGTAAAATTTTGAATTCCTCCTAAAAATAAAATAAAAAAGCTCGAAATTTTAGATTGCACTAATTTATAATGCAAGACATACTCAAAATTTTCGAAAGCAACTAAAAAAAGATTTGCTAACAAACTAAAATATAAAATTTAGTAGTAGAAAATTATTAATCATACCACATCTGCGTAAATTTTATATTTGCGTGACGTTTGGCTTGACTATGTACTTTAAGAGAATTGGGATTCACTCAGGCTATACATATATAGCCTTTTACTTAATTTCCTGTCCTGTGGTTACCCTGTACATAAGTTTACATATTATATATGTTTTTCTTTCTTAATATTATTTGTTATCAGTGATGTAAGTTATAAATAAAAAAGTGCCTTAGCGGCAAACGGACTAGGAAAAATTACTTTCGAAATTTTCGTTTTTTTATAACTTATTTTCCTGAGGTATTGAAGATGCATACATTAATATTATTAATAACATCTATAAAAATGCAAGTGCAAAGATTCGACTGTTTGAGAATACAGCACACATAAAAATTGGAAACGGAGTGAGACAAGGTGACACCATATCTCCCAAGCTCTTTAACGCCACATTGGAAAATGTCTTTCAATCACTGAACTGGGAAAACAAAGGGATAAAGATTAATGGATATTATTTAACTCACCTTCGTTTTGCTGATGACGTAGTAATTTTTGCAACTACCCCATCAGAGCTGCAGAGTTATGATCCAGGAACTTACTAACAAGAGTAAAGAAGTGGGATTAAAAATGAACTTTCAGAACACAAAAGTGATGTACAATGCTTTTACAAGAAATGCAGATTTATCGATTGATGGAGAAAAGCTGGAGATAACAGACACGTACGTTTATCTTGGACAGCAGGTATCAAGTGAATGTCACATTGATGAAGAAATTAATCGACGTATAAAACTTGCCTGGAGAGCTTTTGAAAGAAACAACGTAATTTTCAAGAGCAATATGCCATTATGTCTTAAAAGAAAAGTGTTTGATCAACGCATCCTTCCAGTGCTTACGTATGGTGCAGAGACGTGGACCTTAACTAAAAGAAACATACAAAGGCTGCAGACAACTCAAAGTAACATGGAGAGGTGCATGCTTGATGTCACTAGGAGAGATAAGAAGAGGAATTCGTGGATCCTAAAAATGACAAGAGTGGAAGACTTCATGATCAGAGTTAAATCCCTGAAATGGGCTGTCCATCGATCCCTGAAATGGGCTGTCCATCGATCCCTGAAATGGGCTGTCCATCGTGGAAGACTTCATGATCAGATTTAAATCCCTGAAATTCGGCTGTCCATCGATGGTCTGTCCTTCTGGCAGTATGCCAGAAGGACAGACCATCGATGGACAGCCGAAATTTTAGATTGGATTCCAAGGGACAGGAAAAGACCCAGAAGAAGACCACATGGGAGATGGGTGGATGAAATTCGAAAGTATGCGGGAGTAACATGGAGGAGACTGGCACAAGACAGACCGTTGTGGAAGAGGCTTGGAGAGACCTTCGTCCAGCAAGTGGATTGATAATGGTTGACAATGATGATGATGATGATTTTCATATTGTTTTTATTTTCTAATTTTTTATTTTGTTATTCGTTGTTTTTATTACTTATTATTTTTTAATTTTCATTGCTAATTACGAATATTAATTCATATTAAAACTGCGTAATTCTGAGCAATTTTAAATAACGGAGAGAATGTAACGTGAGAGACATATTCTAAGATTATAAATATATTTTTTTTAAATACGGTCGTTCTATACGATTTAAAATATTTGGGAATATTTGGGAATTAAGAGAGTAACATCAATTCGCCGTTTTTACTAAGATTATGTGGTACATGTGGAAGATTTTTGTGCTGCCCGTAACGAGTCAGAGAGTGTGCTCAGGGGATTACTTTTATTGGAGCCGATACCAGTACTGGCGAGTTGTGTAATACAAATGTCCATCAATACCGTTTTCTCTCTGAACACTACAATCTTAACCCCAGTGAGTAGTCATCTCCTACAAATTTATTTTGACTGCCGTCTAGACAAAGGAGTTCACATTCTCTTTGTGATAGAATCTCATAATTTGTGAGTCACCCTACTGCGTGATCCAACTGTGTAGATTAATCTGCACGGTATTTTTTGTTTGTTCATTTCTGTGTTTAACAACTACTATGGGCAACTCGTATGGCTATAAGTAGTCGCCCGTCCCTAATTTAGGGGTCACTTGTTCCAGGGAAGAGAATGATCCGGCACCTTTGGCTATGGACACCATCCATGACTCATTCGGGGCCATTTCTGTAGTGTGAACATACGGTTCAGATAAGAGTATGTTTGCATACAGGACACAGTTTTCCCTATTTTTACATACATGATCATTTAAAAAAGTTTCTTTGCCCAGATTCTCTTGCCATGTAACCACGAAAAGGGCCTTAGCGCCGCTAAGGCGCACTAAGCCCCTTCTACATCATTGTATGTTATAAAATTAATTTTGAAATGTAACATGATCAAATGTAACCCCGTAACGAAAAAAAAAATTAAATTAAATTAAATTAAATACACACATTCATACATACACGAATACTTTGCTAGCTTAAGCCAATGTCTATTTTGACCTTTTATTAATTTTTGATTCTAAATTCTTTGTAAAAATTACGTTTAAAAATTGTGCACGATTTCATATTTTCAATACATGAAAAAAAAACCCTTTTCTTTGAAATACAAGGTAACAAATCCAGATATGATTGTTTAATATTCAATGGCCCTATTACACATTATGTAATTATAAGCATCGCTCTTTTCAAAGCAGTTTATCTCCTAGTTGATTTATTAACGCAGAGTGCAGCACACAACCTTTCATGTTTCAAATCTCGTGAACTCGGAGACAGAAAAAAAAAAAAAAAAAAGCATGAAATAGATAATGCAACTGGAAATTTTAGCAAATTTCCAGTTGCATTATCTATTTCATGGCATGCAGAATACCACTCCTTCGATTCTCTCAAAGTTGTGACGTACTGGTTTGCGCATAAAAGAATCCAAAGACCGTGTGTTTTTGATCATCTAAAATTCAAAATTCAACTATAATCGCAAAAAGCGGATATGAAATTATACATAACCAAATTACAAAAGGGATAGAAATTACAGTAAAACATCGGGACAAGCGCAGAATTACGTATAAACGTGAAAAACGTATAACCGACGTTCCACCGTATTTCCTCTTGTTTCTATCACGAGAAATTGAGATTTAAAATCGTTATTTACCTTGCACGCTGCCGTCTTTTCGTGCCCGTAAAGTCAGTGTTGCATTTCAAAGTTTTTTTCCCTGGGGTTCAATTACTATGGGGGGGGGGGGGGGGGAAGGCGAAACTTGTTGACCGATTTATATACATATAATCACAATTTTATTATTTATATATACATTAACACATATAAAAATTTTAGATAGAGTATAAAATTTTTCTTATGCTCGTATATCGCAAATGCGAATTCCAAGAAATCTACGTATACAAAAGAATAAAAATGTAAAAATTTTATACCTTTGGTTTAATTCAGTAATGCACTACGTATTTCCCCATGGGGTGGAGTAAAATATTGAGGAAGTGTAAAATTGGTGGTGTAAAATTTGCTGTGCTGGAGAAAATCCCCCAAACTCCCAACATTAGGAGTGGTAAAAATGTCCTCGACTTACCTCAAGCGTGTTTCTGATTATTAAGATTTCATTAGAGCGTTGCTTGGAAACGTATGGTATAAAGCATTCCCCTGGCATTTGGTTTCAGTCCCTTTTAGATTATTAGCACATAGTAAAAAAAAAAAAAAACCTGACTAACCGTTTGTGTATGTGTGGATGACAGTTTGAGGAGCCTTGGTATTTTTTTTTTTTTTCTCACAGGGCGTAAATCTCCCACTGCCAGGGGAAAAAAACAGCCTTTTTATGGGAACAATTTTTCATAATTTGCTATTGTTAAAAATTAGATCGCAAATAATTTGTTATATTAGAAGCACAAGCATCACGTTAGCTATACTGAGGCTTAACAGTATACACGGAAAGTCGACATCCAGAAGAATGAAATAAAGCTGAATGCCAGCTTCCAAAACATGATAAAGTATTACAGTACAAACATCTCTACTCTGTGGCATTGGGCTTTTATTGCCAAAGTAGTCTGAGTTGTCAGTACGTGAAAAATTTCCCCTTCAGCGAGGACTGTTTAAGGTTTTATTGAAGGATGATAGAAATTTCAGACTGAAGTCCATGTGGATGCTTTTTTTTTATTATTACAATATTTCCCTCATTTTCTTAAGTTTTTCCTTTTAATTAATTTCTCGAAATATTCAGCTATAAACGAAAGCAATTAGATTATATATAAGGGGAGATCGTCCGGAAACATACGGGGGGGGTATTAATTGATTTCCGTTCCGGGGAGAGCTAAGCACCCCCAAAAAGATGCCTGAATACATGACTGCCTAAAGTTTTGTTTTGGTGGTGTGGTTGGGGGTTTAAGAACAACCGTGAGCAACTCAATGGGCTGTTAGCCGTTGCCCGTCCTTAAATTAGGCCACTGGTTCCAGGGAAGGGAAGGAGCCAGTTCCGTAACCCAAACACCACATCCATGCTTTACTGGATTCGAACCCGGATCCAGCTTGGAAGAATGATAAAAATCCAACGCGTAGACCACTGTGCCACCTGAGTGGCTCCGAATAGTTGTTTTGACGACTGATTATGGCACTTTCGAATTCTTATTTCTCAAGAAAAAAAGCAGGGGAATGCGCTCTGTCTGTTATTATAAAAAAGAAAGGAATGTGTGACGGAAAACTCTAATTTAATCTTTATTTTGAGTTACTGTGCTCTTAGGTGAAATTGGTTTCTTCTCGTTAAACGCTTTCTGACATACCTACACATTATTTTCTTCGATGAGTTTTCAGTAAATTCTTGCATGAAGTAAATTAACGTAAATTTTCGAAAATTCCTTTCTGATTTCCAATGTATCTAGAATTACATTGTCCGTTCCTCTGGATCTGTGACGACACCAGCAGCTCAGAACTGAGGGGGAGGGGGGGGCTAAGCATCGTACGTATCAAAATTTTTGTAGTGCATGGCATCAATTTGGACAAAAAATTCAGTTCATGTAGATTTTCCCTTTTACCTGACGCTGATGATTTATCCCCAGTAAAATAAAACGCTTTTTCGGTACATAATGTGCGTAGTAATTATTCATTGTACGTAGTACTGGGAAACATGAATACCAACCTCCATGGGCTTTAAGAATTTACTATTTCTTCACAATTTTAGCTCACTTACGTCACTCTTTTGTTTCATCTTTCTTTAATATTTGCTGTCATAAGGCAGGGTTTGAATTTTGGTTTGCAACCTGACTAGGAATCACTCTCTCTTTCTCTCTCTCTCACTCTCTCTCTCTCTCTCTCTCTGTCTCTTTTACCTTTTTAAACTATAACTAGCCCGTAACCCGTGCCATGCACGGTTGAAAAAGCTGTGAGTGAAATTTTTTCTTGTCATATAACACGAATCGTTATAAAATGCATAACTATAATAAACGGTGGAATTATTAATGGGCAGTCTATAAGATGGATCACCAACAACAAAATTTTCCTAATATTAACATTAATTTTTACAACTCGTATACGAATTTAACGATGACGCACCTCATTATTGTATAAACATGTGCTTACCCGTCGTTGACGGGTTTGCATTGGAGTATTGAGGCATTCTTTCAGTCACCAGAAATGATATCGTGTCTAGAAAACGACACAATGGGTTAAAAATGTGTTTTATTTTGCCAGTTCGGTTTTAACAATTTTTTTTGTATAATTATATAATCTAAACTAATATATAAAGACAGAAAGTTTGTTTGTGTGTTTCAGGTAATCTCGAAAAGTACTGAATCGATTTGGATAAGTCTTTTACCGTTGGGAAGCGTATATCTTTCCAGTGGACATAGGCTATTTCATTCATTTTTCATTAATTTTTATTATTATTTTATTATTTTTGGCTGTACTACCGAATCAAATCGCTTCGAAGTAGTTTCCGATTTCTCGTGTATCGTTCCGCTTTTTTTACATACAACCTGATCACACCCAACGTGAAAGAAAGTAGTTCACGATAGTATACGGAATTTTTTCACTAATCTCTAAAACTACTGAACCGATTTGGATAATTCTTTCACCGTTGGGAAGCTTACTTCTTTCTGGCGGACATAGGCTATTTTGTTTATCAAGACTAATAATATATAAAGAGAGAAACTTTGTTTGTGTGTTTGACGCAATGTGGTAAACTACTGAATCGATTTGGATAATTCTTTCACCGTTAGGAAGCTTACTTCTTTCTGGCGGACATAGGCTATTTCGTTTATCAATACTAATAATATATAAAGAGAGAAACTTAGTTTGTGTGTTTGACGCAATGTGGTAAACTACTGAATCGATTTGGATAATTCTTTCACCGTTAGGAAGCTTACTTCTTTCTGGCGGACATAGGCTATTTCGTTTATCAATACTAATAATATATAAAGAGAGAAACTTAGTTTGTGTGTTTGACGCAATGTGGAAAACTACTGAATCGATTTGGACAATTCTTTCACCGTTGGGAAGCTTACTTCTTTCTGGCGATCATAGGCTATTTCGTTTATCAAGACTAATAATATATAAAGAGAGAAACTTTGTTTGTGTGTTTGACGCAATGTGGAAAACTACTGAATCGATTTGGATAATTCTTTCACCGTTGGGAAGCTTACTTCTTTCTGGCGGACATAGGCTATTTCGTTTATCAAGACTAATAATATATAAAGAGAGAAACTTTGTTTGTGTGTTTGACGCAATGTGGAAAACTACTGAATCGATTTGGATAATTCTTTCACCGTTGGGAAGCTTACTTCTTTCTGGCGGACATAGGCTATTTCGTTTATCAAGACTAATAATATATAAAGAGAGAAACTTTGTGTGTTTGACGCAATGTGGAAAACTACTGAATCGATTTGGATAATTCTTTCACCGTTGGGAAGCTTACTTCTTTCTGGCGGACATAGGCTATTTCGTTTATCAAGACTAATAATATATAAAGAGAGAAACTTTGTGTGTTTGACGCAATGTGGAAAACTACTGAATCGATTTGGATAATTCTTTCACCGTTCGGAAGCTTACTTCTTTCTGGCGGACATAGGCTATTTCGTTTATCAATACTAATAATATATAAAGAGAGAAACTTTGTTTGTGTGTTTGACGCAATGTGGAAAACTACTGAATCGATTTGGATAATTCTTTCACCGTTCGGAAGCTTACTTCTTTCTGGCGGACATAGGCTATTTCGTTTATCAATACTAATAATATATAAAGAGAGAAACTTTGTTTGTGTGTTTGACGCAATGTGGAAAACTACTGAATCGATTTGGATAATTCTTTCACCGTTCGGAAGCTTATTTCTTTCCGGTGGAAATAGGCTATTTCGTTTATTTTTTTTTATTATTTTTTATTATTTTTGGCTGTTCTACCGAATCAGAACGCTTTCAAGTAGTTCCCGATTTCCCGTGCATCGTTCCACTTACGGAGAATTGTACGATGAAAATGCCATGGTAACATTAAAAAAAATACTTATGACAATAAAAATCAGCGATTAAAAATCTGTGGTTCAGTAGCTTTCATTAAAAAAAAAATCATGAAAATCGCTCCAGTGGGTGGGGCTGGCGGAATGTAGAAAGCAACGGCCTTGCGTTTTAAATATACACTATCTACCAACAAGTAATTGGACACATGTGATAGCAAAGGAAAACGAAGTTTATTCACCTTCAATAGTTGGTGGAGCCTCCACGAGCGGCGATTAGAGCTGCGACCCTCCGGGACATACTCTCGACCAGGCGTTGTACGACGGCTAGCGGTATTTTCTTTCACTCGGCTTGGAGAAGACAGGTCAGTTCCTTCACCGATTTCGGACGGTGGGGGCACCCCTTAAGTCGACGTTCTAACTCGTCCCAGAGGTGCTCGATAGGGTTAAGGTCCGGGCTCTGCGCAGGCCAGTCCATTCGATTAACCCCATTGTCACCATACCAAGCCATGGTGGACCTCGCAACATGACAGGTGGCATTGTCATACTGAAAGTAACATGGGTCTACCCCGTAAAACTGCCACAACGTAGGAAGCGCATGGTCATCCAAAATGGAGCAGTAGATCTCGGTGTTGAGTCTACCCGGAATTGCGACCAGGGGTCCCGTGCCATACCAAGAGAAACAGCCCCATAGCATAATTCCACCGCCGCCGAACTTCACAGTTGGCACAATACATTCCGGCAGGAGGCGTTCTCCAGGCAGACGCCAAACCCAGACCCAATGCCATCCGAACGGTAGAGGGTGAACCACGATTCGTCTCTCCAGATACCTGTTTCCACTGTTCAACGGTCCACTGTTCAACGGTCCACTGTTAACGTTCTTTGCACCACGTTAGCCGAGCAGCGCTATTGGACTGTTCAAGAACCTGTTTCCCACTGTTCAACGGTCCACTGTCGACGTTCTTTGCACCACGTTAGCCGAGCAGCGCTATTGGACTTGGTGATCAAAGGCTTGTGGGCGACAGCACGTCCATGATAACCGAGCAGATGGGCTTCCTTATGGATGGTATGAATCGAAAGAACACTTCGGGATGCCTGTTGAAACTCCTCGCGGATGTGGCCCATCGATTTGGTGCGGTTCTTCCGAATTTCTCTGGCCAGCACCCGTCGGTCTCTAACTCCCAGTTTTGTGGGTCTGCCGGGTCGGGGCACAGTCCGACAGTCACCTCTCATCTTCCACTTGCCAATCACGTAAGCCACTGTCGATTTTGGGTACTTCAACTCGCTGGATATGTCACGTATGGATCGGCCATTTCTGTGATACCCGACGATTACACCTTTCTCGAAATCAGAGAGCTCCGAACTGCGTGGCATCTTGCATGCGACTGGTTGCGTTGTTGTTTCCCACACGATATTTAACGGCGGCGGCCGTGACGTGTATCAGGACCGCAAATATCGTCGATTGCAGGGGTGTCCAATTACTTGTTCGTAGATAGTGTATAAAGATTACCGGAAATTGTGTCTCTCTTGTACTCCTTTAGACATCGCTCAGAGGATTCTCACCATTTCACAACATAAATTTTCACAAGGAGTGCGCCGCCGTTATGGAGCAGTGGTCAAAGCGTTGGCTTGTGAATAATCGTCTGAGAAGGATCGGGGTTCGAATCCCGGTGAGGTCTGCTTATATTAAAACCTTCAATCAAAGAAAACGTCATTTTTTATAAAAAACATTACCACACGTTTATCGAAGTTTCCTAAAAGCTTAGATGGTTGCATTCCCCGTGTGTTCTAATTGCTTAAATATTGGGAAGGGGGGGGTCAAAGAAAAGTTGGGTGGGCTGAGGCCCACCTTATCCAACCCATGGCTTGGAGCCTGCTCTGTATTGTAATCAGCAAACTGTTTTCCGCTCTGTAAGCCAGTAATGGGAAAAGGGTTTTTCTTTTTGTTTTGTTTTTTCATTTTTTTATCTTATGTATCCTTAGTTAGATAAAAAAAAATTTAAATATATTTCGGTTTTAAGAATTCATATTTTTATTTTTAATAAACTTTCCGAATCTCAGCTCTAATAAAATTCAACCCCCGCCCCCCAAAGTATAAATCTGCATAGCGAGAAGATAAGTTGACAATGAGAAAAAAATGCGCGTTTTTTTCTCACATGTTTAAAAAATTATTAATTATTTGTTCAAGGACTTCATTAATATCTCATTAACTGGGCTGAACATCAACACTGAAAAAAAGAACATCGACAAAAATGAGCTCACGTCTTCTCACTTAGGAAGCATTCTTATTCTTGCGTAACCAAAAAATCTCCAGTCTCTACATGATTTCCCCTCCTGGGGACTGAAATTCAAAACTACCGTAAGCAATCAGGATAGATTACCATGACACTTTCAAGTTGTACAAAAGAAAACAGAAATATATCTTTCGTCCTTTTTCGAGGAAGGAAGGGAAGCGTCAGTTGAGAATTCTTTGAACACTTGAATGTAACAAATTTCTTAGCATAGTAAGCTGAAGGTCAGGAAACGTAAGTTTCATCTAAAAAAGTCTTTCATTCCGTGAAAAAAGAAGAAGAAAAAAACCACGAAAGGAAGACGTGTTAGACGAACTTACGAGAGGCACACCCATTTATTACAGAGGGTGAGTTAAAAGTTTTGCAATAATTGGACCACTTTATGTCTTCATACGTACCTTTAGAACGAAAGCTGACTAACATTTAAAGTATAGGCCATCATCGTGCACCGTCTTTAGCCATCAGTCTGCCAGTTCTTCGATATCGCCGCGGTACCTGTTCTTGTCCTTCGAGGCGAAGAATTCCTTCACCCCAGCTTCCGCCTCCTCCTGATTGTTGAAGTGCAGCCCGAGAAGGAAGTGGGCCAAGTAATAATCCCACGGGGCAAGATCCGGACTATATGCTGGGTGTGGCATCAGTTCGATTCTCTCAAGTTCCTGGAGTTTTGCCCGGGTCTTTCACGCGGTATGAGGCCGAGCGTTGTCCTGCTGTAGGAGAGAGCGCTTTCTGTTCCCCAGTACCGGGTACCTCTCCTCCAAAACGGCATACATCCGTTCCAGCTGTTCAGAGTAGAGGTTGGCGTTGATGGTCCGACCGTCTGGAGCAGATTCCTAATGGATTATCCCCTCGAAACTCCACCAGACGCAGAGCATCACCTTGTGCTCGAAGTGCTCACATTTGGCAACATATTAAGGAAGCTGGCCCAGGCTCAACCACTACTGTTGTGTGTTATAATTACAGAAATAGACCCACTTTTCATCGCACGTGACAATTCTTTTGATGTAGCGTACATCGCGCGGGTTTTCTAGGAGTTTTGTGCACACTTTCACTCGGCGGTTTGCTTCAGCTGGCGTTAGTTCGTCAGGGACAATGCGGAAGCTCCTGTAGACCTTTCCGAGGTCCTGAAGATGACGAACCACGGTGGTCTGTGATATGCCCAGCTCGCCTCGTAATCTCCGAGTGCTGGTTGTCGGATTCGAAAATACGACCTGGCGCACCACCTCCGAATCCACGGTTCGCGGCTTACCTGCCCTTGGCTGATCGTTGAAGTTTCTGTCACCTGAGCGAAATTTCTTGAACCATCTGGTTGCGGCGCTGTGGTCCACGGAACCTTACCCTTTAGAATGACAAATGTTTCGTGTTGCTTGAGGAGCGTTATTTCTGAGTTCAAACTCGTAAAGCAAAAGTTCCCTAATTAGCTGGTTGTGGCTGTTCATCTTTTAGGCGTCCGAACCACAGACAGAACGTGCTGTTCACAGCAACGGCTACCACTTTATATCCCTTTCGACTGACTGCAGTGCGCGACTTGAAGTAGTTTAAACACGTGACATACCCTCCGCAGCATATAGGTTTATGCAAATATTGCTAAACCTTCGACTCACACTCTTTAGATCTTCAGCGTGTGTGTTCTTTGGATATAATCAATTCTATAAACAATGAAGACAGTGCTGAGCAAGCTTTTCTTATCTGGGGCGGAGGAGGAGACTTGAAATTACCCTCTCTCGAATTCAAAAGTTCTTCACTTTCCCTCTGACAGTTCGAAGTTTTTAAATAGTACGCAGTTTTTTTGCTCATACCACTCTTACAGGAAAGTACTGTGACTGTTCAAGAATTTCATTTCTGGTTTTTTGGCGTAATTTTACTAAAAATGCGAAAACTAAATAAAAACCCAAGACTTAACGGTTGTAAATATCTAGCGTGGAACGTAAGAGTTACGTGAAGGCCTACTACACAGCAAACAGCAGAAATACAGAATGAAAATCATAGAAACACTAAGAGTCATATATAGAGCGTAACAATACTCTTTATCTCAACGACTACAGTCTTGTGACGATTATATATAGATTAAGATAATACAACGTAGTTGTCACAAATGTTTATTTTTTTTTCAAGCCGACCATGGTTTCGCTGGGTATTGACCTAGCTTCATCAGGACGAATGGCACGTAAATATTCAAATTCTATATGACTCATAAATGGTGTTTAATGTCACGTGTTTTGGTTAGATGCTTCCACGCGTTTGATAGAAATGGCGTGGATGCCATGTCATTAACAAGTTGCGAAGACTTCTGATATATATGGAAAGCTTCCAAACTATCAAGTTTGGAGGTTGAATCTGGCTTGTCAATAAGTTTTGCTTCTTCAAAGAGAAATCTGTGGTCCTTTTCGTAACAGTGTTTAGCCATCGATGACTTCTTTAGGTCACAATTCCGAATGTAGGTCTTGTGCTCCTTAAATCGAAAACGCAAGGCTCTACGGGTCTGTCCTATATACGAAGCGCCACATTCACATGGATTTTGATAAATTCCCTCGAGCTTTTGTCTTCAACACAGTCCTTTGATCCTAAAAATATCATTTTGATTATGGGTTTAAAAATCACCTTAAAATGAAAGGTTTTGAGAATTTTTGTAATTTTGAAGGCAAAGTCACGGGAAAATGGAATAATGGCAAAATTATCTCGCAATGGGCGCATCACAGGAGTTAATGTGGAGATGGACTTCGGTTACCGGAATTTTGTCAGAGGCTTGTCTATAATGGAAGGGTTGTATCCTCGCTGTACTGCAACACGTTTAAGGAAATAAAGTTATTTTTCCAAACTGTCCTTATCTGAACACGTATTATCTTAATTTATATATAATCGTCACAAGACTGCAGTCGTTGAGATAAAGAATCTTCAGTTTAGCGGACTTCCAGACTACACCGGTGCGTAAGCATAGGTCTGTGCATCTTAAACGGACGCCATTTTAACATCCTATTGGCTACTTCAAATTCAACTTTCAACGAAGTGAATTATAGGAACGTTGTGCACTATCTACCATCAAGTAATTGGACACCCCTGCAATTGACGATATCTGCGGTCCTGATACACGTCACGGCCGCCGCCGTTAAATATCATGTGGGAAACAACAACGCAACCAGTCGCATGCAAGATGCCACGCAGTTCGGAGCTCTCTGATTTCGAGAAAGGTGTAATCGTCGTTTATCACACAAATGGACGATCCATACGTGACATATCTAGCGAGTTGAAGTACCCAAAATCGACAGTGGCCTACGTGATTGGCAAGTGGAACATGAGAGGTGACTGTCGGAATGTTCCCCGACCCGGCAGACCCACAAAACTGGGAGTTAGAGACCGACGGGCGTTGGCCAGAGAAATTCGGAAGAACCGCACCAAATCGATGGGCCACTTCCGCGAGGAGTTTCAACAGGAATCCGGGAGTGTTCTTTCGATGAATACCATCCGTAAGGAAGCCCGTCTACTCGGTTATCATGGACGTGCTGCCGCCCACAAGCCTTTGATCACCAAGTCTAATAGCGCTGCTCGGCTAACGTGGTGCAAAGTACGTCGACAGTGGACCTTTGAACAGTAGAAACAGGTTCTCTGGAGCGACGAATCAAGGTTCACTCTCTACGGTTCGGATGGTAGGGTCTGGGTTTGGCGTCTACCTAGAGAGCGCCTCCTGCCGGAATGTATTGTGACAACTGTGAAGTTCGGCGGCGGTGGAATTATGCTGTCGGGGTGTTTTTCCTGGTATGGCACGGAACCCTTGGTCGCAATTCCTGGTAGACTCAACGCCGAGACCTACTGCACCATTTTGGTTGACCATGCTCTTCCTACGTTGTGGCAGTTTTACTGGGTGGACCCATGTTACTTTCAGGATGACAATGCCACCTGTCATGTTGCGAGGTCCACTATGGCTTGGTATGGTGACAATGGGGTTAATCGGAAGGACTGGCCTGCGTAGAGCCCGCACCTTAATCCTATCGAGCACCTCTGGGACGAGTTGGAGCGTCGACTTAAGGGGTGCCCCCACCGTCCGAAATCGGTGAAGGAACTGACCTGTTTTCTCCAAGCCGAGTGGAAGAAAATACCGCTAGCCGTCGTACAACGCCTGGTTGAGAGTATATCCCGGAGGGTCGCAGCTGTAATCGCCGCTCGTGGAGGCTCCACCAACTATTTAAGGTGAATAAACTTCGTTTTCCTTTGCTATCACAGGTGTCCAGTCACTTGTTGGTAGATAGTGTACATATAATGTTCCTGAGAAAATATGACCACTTTGAAAAGTACGATCAATCGTTTTTTGAAACTGAGAATTAAGAAGTTCAGATTATTAAACCATTTGAATTTCTTTCAACGATGCAAAAGACATCGCATCTTACCGAACTTTATATCCTTGAAATGTAACCTAATACCTACGCAGAATGTAACAAGAGCAGTGAGCAATGCGTCTTTTGAGATTCTTAGAGCTGTTATTAAAAACACTCGGAAGGACATTGCAAAGGTGGAACATGAGCTTTATGATCGACATCTTTGGCTAGCTAAGAAATTAGCAGATTTTGATACTTTAGACAAAAACACTTCAATTCGTAGTATCAACATATCATCGAATCACAGAATTTCCCTCGAAAGAAAATTCCAAAATATGATAGCAGGTAATAAGAATAAACAAGCTTATACTAATAGTAATAATAATGGAATAGTATATTCAGATAATGAAGTGTTTGTCAACTTGTCCGGCCATAGTCTCCTTGAAATTGAGAAGAGGATATAACGAAGTGAATTTCTCCGTCATTTTTATCCACGCCAGGATTCGAACCCGGGTCCCCTCATTCCGGAATAAGTTGCTCTACCAATTGAGCTACGCTGACGTTTATTCTGATTCCTATCTGCCTTTATGTCGTGTGCTTCCTGCTGACAGGTACGTCACATCTCCCCCCCGAAAGAGGGCCGGGGGCATGGCCCACGGGTCAGCCGTGACCATGAATCGTTGCAGGCAGCCATCCACCGTAGAACGTGCACTTGAGAACTCCCAGTCAATCTGGTGTGTGGAATGCAACGTCACACACATTTATTTTTCGAAGCGCTGGAGAAGAGATTCTCTGATTTTTCCTATCTCGCGGTGTGGAAAGAACATCACAACAATGCGAGATTTTGAACGGTTGGATCATCCGGATAGTTCGGGCGCCATTATAACGAAGTGAATTTCTCCGTCATTTTTATCCGCGCCAGGATTCGAACCCGGGTCCCCTCATTCCGGAATAAGTTGCTCTACCAATTGAGCTACGTGGACGTTTATTCTGATTCCTATCTGCCTTTATGTCGTGTGCGTCCTGCTGACAGGTACGTCACAAGGACTTTACGATATAATTGTAATTTTTCTATCTCAAGAAAGATACCGGTATCAGACATAGTTGCTTCAGTTGAAGAATCTCTAATATGTACAAAACAGTCTCAACTTTGCAGAAAAAGAAATAGTTAGACATTGTAACAGCTAAGTGATAACCGCTAATCACGCTACATTACCTAGACCAAATTTGACCACCAAAGAAATTAATGTGTTAAAGAATTGCGCTCAAATTCAAATTTAATCATTACTAGAGCTGACAAAGGAGGCCAGGTGGTTGTGTTAGACGAAAATCATTATGATAACAAAGTCAAAAATCTTATTTCGGATGGACCTTTCAAAGAAATAAAGAATGATCCTTCAGATCAGATAAACAATTGAAAGAAATACAGAAATTGATCAAACACTCAGAAACTCTGAGCCAAAACATAAAAAACAAACTTAAACCTTCATACGTCCGTTGTGCGAGATTCTATGCTCTCCCTAAAATACATAAATCTGGAATTCCTTTCCGACCTACAGTAAGTAATATCGGCACAGCAGCATATAAGTTATCGAAGTTCTTATCCTCAAAATTATCTACCTTGGCCACTCCAAACGAAACATCTGTGAAAAATTCCATTGGGTTTACCAATCGACTCAAACTACATCCCTACGTAGATCAACTAATGCTATCCTTTGATGTGGTATCTATGTTCACCAATGTTCCAGTAAAAAGGAGCTCTGGAAACTCTAAAACCAAGTCTTGTAGAGCATCATTACAGCCAACCTGAAGTTGAGGAAATAACAAGACTAGTGGACATTTGCATAAAACAGAACAGATTTACTTTCCGTGGAACGTTTTATGAACAGACGGAAGGTCTAGCCATGGGCAGCCCACTGTCACCTATATTATGTGAAATCTACATGCGTCGATTTGAAGAAAAACTTTTCAAACTCGTAAAATTTGACTTATGGATACGATACGTAGACGATATTTTCGTTCTATGGAAGGGAAAACATTCTGAAATTCCGGAATTAGTCAAACTTATAAATTCCAATGATCCTCACATTCAATTCAGCTACGAAACTGAAAATAACGGATGCCTACCATTCCTTGACGTCCTGGTAACTCGCTTAAATCAATCTCCCGCAACCACAATTTATCGGAAGAGTTTCGCTATTTTTTCACCTCCACATGCCTAGTCTAATCACCCTTATCAACAAAAAGTCAGTGCCTTTTACAGTTGCGTATATCGCGCGATACATATATGTTCAGATAAGGACAGTGGGAAAAGAACTTTATTTCCTTAAACGTGTTGAGTACAGCGAGGATACAACCCTTCCATTATAGATAAGCCTCTGACAAAATTCCGGAAACCGAAGTCCATCTCCACATTAACTCCTGTGATGCGCCCATTGCGAGAGAATTTTGCCGTTATTCCATTTTCCCGTGACATTGCCTTCACAATTACAAAAATTCTCAAAACCTTTCATTTTAAGGTGATTTTTAAACCCATAATCAAAATGATATTTTTAGGATCAAAGGACTGTGTTGAAGACAAAAGCTCGCGGGGAATTTATCAAAATCCATGTGAATGTGGCGCTTCGTATATAGGACAGACCCGTAGAGCTTTGCGTTTTCGATTGAAGGATCACAAGAATTACATTCGGAATTGTGACCTAAAGAAGTCATCGATGGCTAAACACTGTTACGAAAAGGACCACAGATTTCTCTTTGAAGAAGCAAAACTTATTGACAAGCCAGATTCAACCTCCAAACTTGATAGTTTGGAAGCTTTCCATATATATCAGAAGTCTTTGCAACTTGTTAATGACATGGCATCCACGCCATTTCTATCAAACGCGTGGAAGCATCTAACCAAAACACGTGACATTAAACACCATTTATGAGTCATATAGAATTTGAATATTTACGTGCCATTCGTCCTGATGAAGCTAGGCCAATACCCAGCAAAACCATGGTCGGCTTGAAAAAAAAAATAAACATTTGTGACAACTACGTTGTACTATCTTAATCTATATTGGAATACTTTTTTGTTTTTGTTTTTGTTGGGGTTTAACAAGGAGGTTAGAATAACACTTCTGGAGATGCCCTGAGTCTCTTGACGGTGAAACGGCAAACTGTGGGGATCGGACGTTGTTTACATGCTACGTATGCAATTTCAACTGTGTGTATTTTAGAATACTGTGGTTTTGGGTTGCAGAAACCGTGTTAATATAAAAGCGGAATGTATTATTTTTGCTATACGAGTGAAGTTTTCAATTTTAACGTTATGGCTTGCTTAGAATTCGCACTAACGTTCGTGTATTTCAATTTAAAATAAAAATGGAAAGGAGCCTCAAAATGATCACGAGTTTTATAAATTCAGCATTTTCTCACCCATTGGCAGCAAGTTACGATGAAAAATTGGAAATATTTGTGACAAAAGTAGGCGATTCGGCCAACACAAAATGCATTGCAATAACATTGAAAACCACCAGCTTTCCCACACTTTGACGGCCGTCTCTTTCGGCTATTGGCTTCACGCAAAGTGGTACTGCTCCGTTAACAAGGGCATCTCCAGATCAACTCAATAGGCTATAAGCAGTCGCCTCTCTCTCTCTCTCTCTTTTTTTTTTTTTTTTTTTTTGATTGGAGGTTTAATGACTACCGTGAACAACTCAGTCGGCTATAAGCAGTAGCCCGTTCCTAATTTAGGGCCACTGGTTCCAGGGAAGGGAGAGAGCCAGTGACATAAGACAAACACAACATCCATGCCTCACCAGGATTCGAACCCGGACCCCTTTGGAATGAATGATCAGAGGCCAGCCGTTGGAACACTGGCACTGATCACCCGGTTATGAATTTTGCGCTTTTTCTTAAGCGCAAAATATTAATTCCTAGCCCCTAGGCTAGGCCTAGGCCTTTTTAACAGTTTTTATTCTACGCATGTCACATTCATAACGTTTACGTATTAAATCAAGGTAATAACATTGCGCTTTTTACTAGGCACAAAATATTAATTCATATGGCCTTGGCCTAGGCCTTTTTCGAAGTTTTTATTCTGCCGATGTCATATTCACAAAGTTTACGTACCAAGTCAGGTTAAAAGTATCGTGCTTTTATTTAGGCACTAAATATCAATTCAGAGGCCATAGGCCTAGGCATTTTTAGTAGTTTTTATTCTACGAATGTCGTATTTATAACGTTTACATATCAATTCAAGGTTATAAATATTCCGCTTTTACTTAAGTACTAAATGTTGTTTCACTGGCCTTTTTAAGTTTTTAATCTAACGATGTCATATTCATAACGTTTTTGTATGAATTGAAGTTAATCATGTTGCACTTTTACTTAGATACTAGTTATTAATTCATTGGTCGTAGGCCTAGTAATTAATATTAAATGCTTAAGTAAAAGCGCAATGCTATTAACTTGATTTTTTTTTTGTTTTTTGTAAATTTTGCGAGCATCACATAGGCAAAGAAAAAAGTGTTAAAACAGCTTAGGCCTACGGCCTATTAATTAATGTATGGTGCATAAACAGAAGCGTAATATTATTAACCTGACGTGGTATGTAAACTTTATGAATATGGCAACGATAGAACTGGTAAAAAGGGCTTGGCCTAGGGCCAATAAATTAATATTTAGTCAGTGCCTAGGTAAAAACGCAATACTCTTAACCGGACATGGGATGTAAACTTTATGAATATGGCATCAGTAGAATAAAAACTGTTTAAAAGGCCTAGGCCTAGGACCTATTAATTAATATTTAGTGCCTAAGTAAAAGCGCAATGCTATTGACTTGATTTGATACGTAAGCGTTATGAATATGAAGTCGGCGGATTAAAAGCTGTTAAAAAGGCCGAGGTGTAGGACCTATGAGGTGTAGGACATTTGTTATGTAAATATTTAGGGCCTAAGTAAAAGTGCAGCGTTATTAAAAAATCCCACCTTATTGCCCTTTCCTGAACACAGCAATTTTTGCTTGGCTTATATAAAACGTTTTCTCGAAATTTGTTCGGAGTTCTCAATTAAATTCTCAATATAGGCCAAGAAACGGCAATCTTTATACACTGCCTCCTCG
Source organism: Macrothele yani (assembly GCA_039090855.1). Taxonomy (NCBI): domain Eukaryota; kingdom Metazoa; phylum Arthropoda; class Arachnida; order Araneae; family Macrothelidae; genus Macrothele; species Macrothele yani. The sequence continues at coordinate 34,102,687 of CM077024.1, read as the reverse complement.
AACTTCTGTGGCCAGTTGCCCTAAGTATGAACCGACATGAAAATTCAGGCAAACAAAAGAGCTCCTTCCCATCGTTAGGCACCTTGGGAAACTGCGACACATAATTCGGAAACTTGGAAAACTGCCACACCAGAAAACTGCCACACATTCAAAGTGTTCTTCGGAGGAATAGCAATCTGTGCCCAGCCCTTTAGTGAAAAGCACGTGACAGTTTTCCTGTGTGGTGGTCTTCCACCAACTGTTGTGGTTCTATTTAATATGTAATCGATTTGTAACTTTTGGTCAGTCATAGTCCGAACTACACCAGAAATTCACGTTCAGTTAAAAAAGGCATTCAGGCAATTTTTCGGAAGGAACCCACCTTCTTCAGTTAGCTGGGCCACCCAAGAGCAGAGGGACATCACCCCCTCCCCAACCATCCTGTTCCCTCCATCACTGGAGGACATTTGCTTAGGAAACGCTCGTAAGTGAAAACATTCGACCTCATGCAATTAGAGTAGATGTGGGAGGAGCATCTCTCTTCCAACGGAGGAAAATTTAAAAAACCGGGCAAAAATAATATCTTTAACAAATAAAATTCAGCCTGGGATTTTATAAAAACATCCGCAGAGAGGTATTTCCAAATGTCGGAAAACTCCCCAACCGGAAAATAAGGTGGGAAAATTTACCAGTCGGAAAACTCCCGCATCGGAATATTCCCCCACCGGAAAATTCCCCCACCTTTTTGAATCGTATTTTGAGTAAAATTCATTTGTGCACGGTCCATGATTGAAAAAGGTGGTGGAATTTACCGGTGGGGAGTTTACCGTTTACCGCGAAAGAACGGCATTCTCCTGGCTGGTCATCACAACACCCCCAAAAATACCCTCTACAGGGAGCATTGGGCGGGGAAAGGCCTAGGGGTACCAGAGTCCTGACTGAATATTAAACAGTACGCATAGTTAATTTTACCAAACCTGAACTGGGAAAGGAAGGTGATTCGTGTGATAACCGTCAGTAGGAGTAATAAAGCCAAAAAATAGCAATAAATATTAAATAGTTTTTTTCTTATACATTAGTTTGTACCTACGCTGATCCCCCAGAAGCCAGCCGAAATGTTTCCTAAATTCTAAATACCTGGAGGTAGCCATGACGCCCTAAACATTGATAAATCAACTAATAATATCCTTATGAACAGTATATCAACGATTAATATAATAAAGAAGGACAGATATATTATTAATATCAAAAGCAAATTGGTAACTTCGTGCCTCGCACAGCGTTAACAACTTCGCATAGTCTGCTCATGTCAGTCTTAAGATGGCTGCAGTGACGTCACAGGCGTGTCGTTTCGCTGGCTTCACTTGGATTGCATTGAGTCAACGGAGGGTGCTTTCTCCCCGATTACTAACACCCTTGTGCCTCACTCAGTAGGCTTTTTTTCTTTTCTTTTTTGAGGGTTTAACGACCACCGTGAGCAACTCAGTGGGCTATAAGCAGTCGCCCGTCCCTAATTTAGGGCTACTGGCTCTGGGGAAGGGAGGGAGCCAGTGCGGTAAGACAAACACAACATCCATGCCTCACCGGGATTCGAATCCGGACCCATCTCAGACGAATGGTCAGTAGCCATCGCTTAGACCACTGCGCCACCGGGGCGGCATAGTAGGTTAGTCTGTACCGTGGTTAATGACGCGAATAATGCATTCCGAGGTTGTCTTTAAAACGGAAATTACGGAAATGCATAACTTTGTTTTCCAGCTATAATGCTCAGTGAACTTATTAACATGTTGTGCATCTCAATTTTTACGTCTCCTTAAAGCATGAATTTTCAGCCCAAGTATGACCATTCTGGGTGGGTGGCCCGTAGATACGGCCATGTAGTTGAGGTGTTTCAGAATTAGGTTGCTCAACATTTGCGTGGGTGACGGTATCGGAAATTGCATTTTATTTTTCATCTAGATAACCATAAAATTTAATTATTTAGTAGCGGCTGACCTTCACATTTCTTTAAACGGGTAAAGCAATTATGTTTCACCCTGAAACCATGTCCGCATTTCGAGGCTGTGTTTAGAGAAGAGCTGATAAAGCGTACATTGACAGAAAGGATCCATATTGTGTTTATCTCTCTAGCTGAATTTAATAAACTGAGATGAAGAAAGGTCATTAACAGTTTCGCTGATTTCATCTGGCTATGTTCCTTGCTGTCTATTCTGATACAACCGGCAAAATAAAAAGTATGAGAGGGAAAAAAAAGTAAATGGAAGAGTGTATTGCCACTGCTTGCCTTATCAAATTACTATGACTAATTCGACTGGTGAAATGTACCTCATGTCGGTCATAAAAATGTCTCCTTGTCTTCATTCTTCAGATTGCTGCTCGCCTCTTGTGACGTCATACTGAATGTGTTGTTTGACATGCGCTGCGGGTGAGTTGATGATGACTCTTATAAATAGATGCCTATTTCTTTTTTGCCCTGTGGGCGATTAGAGTATAAAGTTACTAATTACGAAAAAATATGCAGTCATCGCGGATGCTATCTGTTTCAAGAGATTTTTCTTTTCATTTCGTTATTGAAAGTAATAAAACTCATACGTGTGAGTCTGATTTCTTTGCAAGATACGTTATACCGACATGGATAAAAAAAAACCCCAAAAAAACTGGGCAATACATAAAAGGCTGTTGAGATGACACAGCCAAATACAAGTTGTGATTATAACTCTTTCAAAATTTAAAACACGGAAGGAGGATCTTAATTAAAAAAAATATTTGTCTTAACTAAGAAATACTGTGTAACTAAACGAACTGTGATTTGAGTTGGATAGATTTGTCAAAGGAGAAATATTTTGCCTTTTAAAATATTTTAATGAGCCTATACTGATAACAAGTAATTAACAGTTGCAGTGACGTGTCCATAATTTTTTTCGAGGGGAGAGGGGTAGGAATTTTTTTTAATTAAATGTGTTAAAATGCATGCAACATCCGATTAAAAATATTCAAATCAATATTGCCGGGAATTATTAATAATATTTTTATTACCTGTATTCTTATCACCAGATAATGGTTGACCACTTATGTTTTGCTATTTATATGTGCAGAAAACAAGAATACAACACTATTTACTGTTAAATGCTTAAAGATGCAAGTAATTCTAAAACGAAATAAAAAATTTAGATTCTACTGAAACATTCTTAATTTGTATAATGGCGCTTTTTAGCACGTCTTTTGTAAAAAAAGATCGTGTTTAGGTTATCGGTTTGTCCGTCCGTCCGTCCGTCTGTAGACACCATATCTCTGCAACTAATAGTCCGATTTAAAAAAATATTTTTGCATTAGGAAGCTTGAAATGTGCGAATGAAGATCCTTCATTTCGTTGTTTTTTTTTACAATGCAAAATTTCGCCGCTAGAGGGTGTAAACACAGATGCTATCGAATTCAAAATACACTGCTGGACAATTGCTAAGGACGGATCATAAACGGCTATATAGCGCATAAAAAAGTAAGTGTGGTTGGATGCCAAGTGAAATAAAATAATGTCAGAATACCAGGACATTACAAGAAAGACAATTTATTGTGCTCTGAAATCCAGAAGGCTTTGGAACGTGTTCAAGGGACAAACAGGCCATTTTGTGCAGAATACGTAAACGTGAAAAAAATCCAATTACCGTCCGCAGGCGTTCCGGCGTAAGACGTCAATACGGGATATGGCCACCATGGAGGGCGATGCAAGATTCCACACGTCGTGTCATGCTTTGCACAACATTATCAAGCAGCTGTTGGGATAATTTATCCCATTCCTCTGTCAGTGCACTGACGAGGGTGTCCTTGTTTATTGGAGGGCATTGGCGACCAGCAAGACTCCTCCCCAAAGCATCCCACACATTTTCAATGGGATTCAGATCTGGAGAACGTGCTGGCCATACGAGGCGTTGAATATCCTCGCTCTCAAGACACTCCTGGACAGCGACTGTTCGATGACATGTTGCGTTGTCGTCCATGAAAATGAATCTATCACCGACAGCACCACGGAACATGCGAACATGAGGCAGCAGAACATCATTAATGTATCGTTGGCCAGTCATAGTCCCAGTTGGAAGCACATAGAAGGACGTACGGCCATTGATCATGACGCCAGCCCATACCATGACACTACATGTCGGATATCGGTCCCTTTCCTGTATGTTTTCTGAACAATACGCAGTACCACTATCACGCCAGATCAGTTGTCGTCGACAATCAGACGATAGACTGTATCTACTCTTGTCTGAGAAGAGGACAGCAGACCAGTCGTTATCAGTCCAATTGCGATGTTGATGGCACCATTGCAAACGGGCGGTACGGTGACGTCTGGATAATGGGATGCACACAACAGGACGGCGGGAGTATAGTCCTCCTCCATGCAAACGTCTGGCGACAGTTTTTCGGGAGATCCGCTTGCCAGTAGCAGCCATAAACTGATTTGCTACCTCACTAGCTGTGCCGCGCCGGTGTCTTTTTGTTGATAGCACTATGTACCGATCTTCTGCAGGTGTCGTACAGCGAACACGACCTCCCCCGTGACGTTTGCTACACTCTCCATTTGTTTGAAATGATTTCCAAAGCCTTGAAACAACACTGTGGCTGACGTCGAACTCTCTGGCAACATCTGTTATTTTTCGCCCTTCTTCAATCTTGCCAATAATACGGCCACGCGCAAAATCATCTAGGTGATGTTGGGAAGACATACTGAAAATTGCAAGTTCGTCAATTGATTCTTTCCCTTTCAACTTTGCGTTTGAACAACAACGGCGCCGCTCCGGTGGCGCAGTGGTCTAAGCGATGGCCTCTGATCATTTCGTCCGAAAGGGGTCTGGGTTCAAATCCCGGTGAGGCATGGATGTTGTGTTTGTCTTACGGCACTGGCTCTCTCCCTTCCCTGGAACCAGTGAACCTAAATTAGGGACGGGCGACTGCTTATAGCCCATTGAGTTGCTCACGGTGGTCGTTAAACCTCCAATTAAAAAAAAAAAAAAAAAAAACGGTCAATACTTGTCAAATCCTTTATATCTCTTATCAGTGCTATGACGTTACGAACAAGTTCGGCAATCCAAAATTTGCATGCGCACAACACGTTTTACTGTATCCCGCACTTATGCTAATTTCCACATTTTCCTGCCTTCCATTTTATGGTTGCTATCGTTGCTATTGTCATCCGTCCTTAGCAATTGTCCGGCAGTGTACATTTTATTCCATATGTTTGCTTCTAAACATTCAATTAAAAAAAACAAATCTTTTACCTTTCGATTCCTTTTATGTCGAAGACTATTTTAGATATAGTCACTTTTTCCAGTTACGCATAAATTTTTCGCTAGGGAGGGGCGTAAAAGTAAATTGCGTTTTCCCCCGAAATCTCTGCTTCTAAAACTCCGATATAAAAAATTATTCCTGCAGCGGATACAGCTCCTGATGGGAAATATTTTGCATATAATTTCTAATTTTTTGGTATAAAATAGTTTGGCCACCAGGGTGGGAGAGGGGAGGGGGGTGTAAGTGTTAATTTCTGCTTTTGATGTATTTGCAGCAAAACCTGAGCTTCTAACATCTCGATTGAAAAAATCTTTCGTGGACCCATACTTCTCACGTAGACCTTTTCGGAATATTTTCTCCTTAAAATGGTTTCTCTGCCAGGGAGTGTATATGTATATCTTATTTTTGTCAGTATTTCTGCCTCTAATGGTCTGATTTCAAAAATTTCCTCTTTGGTGGATACAGTTTCCAGTGCGACATGTTTTTCATATAATTTCAAAATTTTCAAGTAAGTTATTGACTTACTGCTAAGGGAAGTAAAGGTAAATTGCGCTTCCCCCGATATCTCTGCTTCTAAAACTTAGATTGGAAAAATTCTTTCTGCTTCATATAGAGCTCCTGATGGGAAATGCTTTGCATATAATTTCTAATTTTTGATAAAAGAATGGTTTGGCCAATAGGGGTTGTAAGTGTTAATTTCTGCGTCTGATGTAATTGCAGCAAAATCTGAGCTCCTGAAAACTCGATTGAAAATTTTTTTTCGTGGACCGATACCGCTCACTTCGAAAAATCTTTTCAGAATACTTTCTTTTTAAAATAATGCATGCTTTTCCCGCCAGAGGGCGTAAACGTATATCTTATTTTTGTCGATATCTCTGCTTCTAAGAGACCGATTTGAAAATTTCTTTCTTTGTTGGAAAGCGTTTCCACTGCGAAATGCTTCTCATATAATTTAAGATTTTTCTTAGCCCACAAGTCTGCCACCAGAGGGCATGAGTTCACGTTTCCGTTTACAGCAATATCTGCGGGGCTAAAAACCCGATTGAAAAACTTCTTTCTTCGGTCAGATACTACTAAATATGCAAACCCTGCGCACGAATTTTCTTCCCATAACAGTGCACACTTTCGCCGCTAGGGGCGCAAAAGTTTAATCTGTTATCTCAATATCACTGCCTTTACATGTGCGATTTAAAAAATCACCGGATGCCATTTACCTTGTAGAACACTTTAGGCTAGTATATGAGGAATTTATAGTTTTTTTTTTTTTTTTTGATTGAATGTTTAACGAGTACCGTGAGCAACTCAATGGGCTATAAGAAGTCGCCCGTCCCTAGTTTAGGGTCACTGGTTCCAGGGAAGGGAGAGAGCCAGTGCCGTAAGACAAACACAACATCCATGCCTCACTGGATTCGAACCCGGACCCTTCACAAACGAATGATCATAAGAATTTTGTAGTTCATAGTTCTATCGGTAGGTGGTGTCTGCGTACTTCAGTTTGCAGCTGTATCTCCGCTTCTAAAACCGCTATTGAGAAATTTCTTCTTTACTGTATGCCATTCGCTACAACAGAGCATTATCCTCTTTAAATAACGTAAAGATTTCCCTCTAGCTGCGCCAAAGTCGAAACTTTTTTTCGCTATCTCCGCTCCCGGGAGACATACTTGAAAAGTTCTTTTCTCTTAGCATAGCTTTTTCCATGAAGAATAATTTTCGCCTATTTTCAACTTTTCCGTTACGCAAAATTTTTCCGCTAGCAGACGTTGACTAATGCCATGTTTCCTTCTGCATTTCTCCTTTTAACTGTTCGATTTGAAAATCTCTTTGTTTCTTCTTTGTACTATGAGAAAGTTTTTGTTCGCCATTTGTTAACTTCTGGAACATGTTTTTTAGCCGCGGGTCGAACTAAGTAGATGTTTCTATTTCTGGATGTTTTATCGATTCTTGGAACCGGTTGATTGTTTTCCAAAGCGATTCCATTTGATGAATTTAAATCGCGTCCGAACGTATTGAAAAGACATCTTTCTTGTTTTCATTGTACAGTAAGACAGAAATCTCCGACGCTGACGACACTCATTTCGACAAAATATTTTTTGATTTGATTCAACTCCTATCTTACTTTTAGTTACTATTACTGGAGTCGTATTTCCAATCTTCTTAGTTTTTTGCTAGTTCATCTAAACCTTTTTCAGGTTTCAGTGTGTATTCCGATGAGTGTGAAGTAACCTCAACCCATAGAGTCTTAGTTCTGATATGATATAACGTAGATATGATTTTAACAGACGCAGTATTGAAACCGAACGCTCACTTTCTGATTATCAATGGTAGAGTACCAAGTACGTGAAACAAAGTTTTTCTATTGGATAACACCTCACTGTATGCACAGTTGTAAAGCACTTAATGCATCTTTTGGCCAGTGCTCCTTTTGTTTGCGGCCGATCCTACGGTACCACAGTTTCAACTCTGCGATTAGTTCTTCTTGCGAACCATTCAAGTCACCTGTATAAAATTCAGTTAAAATTTTAAAACTATCACTATCTTGAGAACTTGGTAATACATTGGAATTTGTTGGGAAAAGTGACTGGAACTCTGATAAGACCGATTTGTGTGCGAGAAAACTATTTTCCAGAGCACTGATAAACATGTCTAAAAATGGTGCGTAAATTGAACTCCTGCATTAGTCTCATGCTACAGCGTGGAGTTTATTTTGTGGTTCTTGGGACACTGGTGCGCAAAAATTAAGGACGAAGAGGAGAAATTAGCATAACAGCGAAACAAGCAGGCAGAACAGACCGAACGACCACTCAGGAGATAGACTAGGGTCCGGTACGGTAGGGCACGCGCATATCTGCAGCACGACGTAGGGGAGAGGGGGAGGGAGTGTCGGAAGGGCATAAAGCACACGGGCGGTGTACGCTCAGCAATTCAGTGAAAGCTATTGCACGGTGTACATCGGTTTGAACGACGTCGAGTTGCTGCCACCGTGTGATATGGCCAAAAGGCAATCCAGTAGGCGACATCTGGATTACTTTACCCGAGGTCGCGTCTGTAGGAAGTTGGAAGAAGGTCGAAGTGTGACTAGTGTGGCCGAGGAGTTCGGGATTGCTCAAAGCATCGTTTCACGAGCTTGGAGAGCATTTCAAACGGCAGGAACAGCTGTCCGAGAGTTTAGCAGTGGTCGTCCACGAGCAACCACGGAGGCGGACGACCGGTATATTGTCCTACAGACGAGAAGAGACAGATGGCAGACAGCGGGATAAATCGCAAGGCACGTGCAACAGACAACTGGACGTCCGTTATCGCGTTTTACCGTGGCCAGGAGGCTGCACAAAGGTGGTCTATTTGCACGACGACCAGTACGGTGTGTGCCATTAACGCCTGCTCATCGGAGACGTCGGTTTCTGTGGTGACAGGAACACAAGAATTGGACACATCAGCAATGGGGTCGAGTTCTCTTTACGGATGAGAGCTGATTTAGTCTGACGAGCGATTCTGGACGTATACACATCTGGAGAGAGCAAGGAACACGCAATTACACCTCCAACATCATCGAAAGGGACCGATTTGGAGGTGGCGGAGTTCTCGTTAGGGGCGGTATCATGCTTGGTAGCCGTACTGACCTCCACATCTTCCAAGGAGGTTCAGTCACTGGTGTCCGCTATTGTACCGAGGTTCTCCTGCCTCACGTGCGTCTGTTTAGAGGTGTTGTGGGTCCTGAGGTCCACTTCATGGACGACAACGCTACACCTCATCGTACAGTGGCTGTCGCAGAGCTATTGGAGATTGAAGATCATCAACGCATGGATTGGCTCGCAAGGTCCCCGGACCTAAATCCAATCGAACACGTGTGGGGCCTTCTCGGGAGACGCTTGGCAGCACGTCACCAGCCGCCAGCAACGATTCCGCAGCTGCGATTGGCGCTACAAGAGGAATGGGCAGCGATGCCTCAACAGCTCCTTGACAACCGCGTCCTCAGCATGGAATGAAGTTGTAAATCCTGCAACGCAGTCAGGTGTGATAATATCCCCTACTAAAGACTGGATTTTTCTTGTAGCCGCCTGTCACATGGACGTTTCTTTCTTCTGTCCAGTTGTGCTCGAAGCTACCTTTTCAATAAAGTGCCTTTGTATCCTTTGGATTCCTTGTTTGGACGGTTTTGCTCACTTGGTCCCATATTCTTACATCTTGGGGGTCTTATGGTATGATTTGAGTCGATGTGGAGCACTTCTGCACGACGTTACATTCGAAAAACCGTCTCGTCCTTAATTTTTGCACACCAGTGTATTTTAATCAAAACTCCTTGCAACAGCGTGCTTTGGAGTAATCTGAAACAAGTCATGGAACTCAAATTTGGCATTGCGTCGTCGCCACAGAAACTTTTAGTATACCCATTGTGACGTGCCTGCACCGCAGGATGCACATGAGATAAAGCCCGATAGCAGTGAGAGCACATGTCCGCGTAACTCAGTTGGGAGAGCGACTTACTCCGGAGTGAGGGGAGCCGGTTTTGATGCCCGGCGGGAAGAAGTTGTTATTGGCTTTTCATTGCAATGGGACATGCTGGCCCTTAACTTCTTGACGCTTCCTCGTCTTCACGGAGAAAACACATTTGTTACCATGAGGCATGAAAACAATTTCAACTACTAAAAAATGTTTTGCCTTTTAAGATCGTGTTTTTGAAATATCGAAAGGTTATAATTTGGGGGCGGAGTTTACACCACGCCCCTGAGCAGCTGGGATTGAATCGCGGAAGAATGTAGAACATTGTTGCCACTTTTTTTAGATATTTTATTTGATGCCTTTTAACTCGTCGTTGGTCGCTGTACGTTGAACATCGCCAGTAGTCTTGCATGAGGGTTTCTTCACACTATCGTTTTTGCTGTTTTAAGTAGTCTACTCAATGATAACACTTCAGAATTCTTTCTTTGCAAGAAATAATAGTTAGAGATCAAATTAGGCGATGCCGCCCCGGTGGCTCAGTGGTCTAAGGCGCTGGCCTCTGATCATTCGTCCGTAAGGGGTCCGGGTTCGAATCCCGGGCAGGCATGGATGTTGTGTTTGTCTTACGGCACTGGCTCTCTCCCTTCCCTGGAACCAGTGACCCTAAATTAGGGACGGGCGACTGCTTATAGCCCATTGAGTTGCTCACGGTGGTCGTTAAACCTCCAAAAAAAAAAAAAAAAAAAAAAAAAATTAGGCGATAAACGCAATCGTACGATCGCGTTATCTATAAAAATACAAAAACAACAACAACAAAAAGAACAAGTACCATTGGTCGCTTGATGAGAAAACCTCTCACGTGACGCGAACGCCAGCGGTGGCTTGATGAGAGAAATGTTCACACGAAGCACATGGGAGCAAAAAGCACACTGTTTAAAGGTCAAAGCCGCGCCAATACTTATCGAAAGTGATAACAGCTTGTTGATGAGATCCTAAACGTCAGCAAGAGCGGAGGTGATGCTTCCAGGGTCACTTCCAAATAAATGGAGCTCTTTAAATGCGAAGTGTGAGAGAAATGCTCATAGCGCGACCAACGACGGGTTTATCAGAGCAATCTGTCGTATCTTTTTAAGCTCAACTCTCATACACAGTAATGATGGTATAAATCGTTCTTTCTTGGGAGTTCATTCATAATTCACGCAAAAGAGTCATTCACGAATAACAATTCAAACGAATGATCCAATTTCCAGGTTATTACTACGCTCACTGAAAATCATCCTGCGCTGCCTTTCGATGCCACCGCTCTTTTTGGAAAACTGCTTAAAAGGGCGCGAGCTCTTTAACCATTCACGATGAATGATTTACCACGTGCTTCGGTTCGAACATACCATCCAAATGAATGCCATTTCACGTATCATTCCTATTCTTAAGTTTCACCTTTATTTCATAGCTGACTTCTCATTTCTCATTCACGTAACGGTTGACACTTATTACCGTATTTTTCGGCTCATTTAAAAAATTTCTCAATTTCCAATTTCCTTATCTCCCTTCACAGATAAGTCGATCCTGAATATGAGACGAGGCTAGAACAAATAAATGCAGTTAATGTTCCGAATTTCTGTAACTACAAAGGCCGTTCAATAAAAACTAAAAGTAGCTTTTTTTGAGTTGGCAACAGTGCGAAGGGGAAAATAACCACGCAGACAACTAACTTAATTAAGGAAGTATCTATGGCAACAGTTATTAGCCGGGGCAGACGATTCTGGTTTTGTTATTGCGCAGTTGTTTAAGGTACGTCCGCATTTCGCCATAGAGCTATATGGAGGTGAGTAATTCAGAGTTAAGAAGTTAAATGAGTTGTGCGATAAAATTTTGCTATCGTTTGGGTAAAACGGCTCCAGAAACAGTTGATTTAATGAAAAAAGCTTACAAAGATAAATGTTTGGGTGAGTCAACGATTTTTAGAAGGCACCACGATTTAAAAAAAAGGGCATTTATGGGCAGAACTAGCTCCTAGGCCTGGTCGCTTTGAAAGTGCTGTTACGGAGCGTATTGTTAACACTGTTTAGGCGATCCCGCAAGAAGATTGACGAATATCGTGTGAAGATATTGCGATTGCGGCGTCAACTAATATTTCAAAAACATCGGCATTCCGTATTCTACGCGACAAATTACTGCTGCAACGTGTGTGTTCCAGATGGGTACGTTATCACCTGACGAAAGAACAATTATTAGCCAGATTTCAGGTTTGGCATGAGTGTAAACAAAGGATTGCAAAGGATACAGACTTTCTAAACACAGTAATAACTGCCGATGAAGCAGGGGTCCACTATTTCGACCCCCTCTCGAAGCGTGCAACGAGTGCCTGGAAACACACTGGCTCGCCTCCTCCGAAAAAGGTCTGCCAAACCAAATCAGCTGGGAAGGCGATAATGATAATTTTCTTTGATCATAAAGGTGTATCAGCATCGGTTCCTCCACGGATCTCTGTCAATGCTGAGTATTATATTTAAGTCTTGAAGCGTCTGCGACAACACATATCAGTTAAGTGATCAGAACTGGTGTGCAAGTGGATCCAACACCATGATAATGCCCGTTCACATGTGGCCGCTTTTGTTCGACAGTTTCTTACGAAATGCAGTGTTGAAATTATCCCACAGCCTGCCTACAGTCCTGACCTCGCACCGTGCGATTTCTCGTTGTTTCCAACAATGAAGAAGAAGTTCCGTGGTGCAACATTCAACACAGACGCTGACGCTATTTAAGCTGTACAGGGGTCGCTAAAGCAGCTTCCACAAAATGCCTTCGCCACATGCTTTGAAAAGTGGACAGTATGATGGGACCGTTGCATATCATCCGAAGGAAGATACTTTGAGAAAGTATAATATATATCTTGCTGTACCGATATTTTTTCATTTTGTGTGGTTTTGCTCCTAGTTTTTATGGAACGGCCGTTGTACATTTTTAATGTTTCAGTAACTATTAAAAGAAAGAGAAATTTAGGTAACTTCGGCATTTTTTTCTTTTCAGAAAATAAGTTTAATTTCGTAATCTAATGTTTCCTTACGAACTGACGCTACCGTATCCCTTCCCTCCGATCCACCAGTAAAGAAACCGCAGCGCAGAAGTGAAAAAAGAAAAAAAAATGTGCATGAGGAAAGTGATGCTTGCAATGCGAGTTATCGTTAGCTGCCTTCTCACAGAGTCCGACTGAAATCAGAAACTAAAAGATGTTTTGGTTTCAATCAGAAATATGAAATAAATTAAGACAAGTACTGTATAATAAATTAAAGCAATCGTTGCCTTAGCTAGCCGCTGGCCGCTGTTCTTGATCACTCATATACCAATCATTTGACTTAATAGATAACCGCTGTACTTTGAGGAAGCTAGGAAGCAGAAATATACGTTAAAAGATAACACCGGAATCCTGCTCATGTGAGAAAAGGAATTGCCAACATAGTGCTAAACAAGTCTCCCCAGTTCCATTGTGTTAACTGTATGCACGAATCTTTTCCTCAGTCTCTTTCCAGTTTCTTCTCTTATCATCATCATCATTGTCAACCATTATCAATCCACTGCTGGACGAAGGTCTCCCCAAGTTTCCTCCACAACGGTCTGTCTTGTGCCAGTCTCCTCCATGTCACTACCTGCATACTTTCGAATTTCATCCACCCATCTCCCATGTGGTCTTCTTCTGGGTCTTTTCCTGTCCGTTGGAATCCAATCTAAAATTTCGGCTATCCATCGATGGACTGTCATTCTGGCAGTATGTCCAGCCCATTGCCATTTCAGGGATTTAACTCTGATCATGAAGTCTTCCACTCTTGTCATTTTTCGGATCCACGAGTTCCTCTTCTTATCTCTCCTAGTTACATCAAGCATGCACCTCTCCATGCTACTTTGAGTTGTCTGCAGCCTTTGTATGTCTCTTTTAGTTAAGGTCCACGTCTCTGCACCATACGTAAGCACTGGAAGGATGCATTGATCAAACACTTTTCTTTTAAGACATAATGGCATATTGCTCTTGAAAATTATGTTGTTTCTTCCAAAAGCTCTCCGGGCAAGTTTTGTACGCAGATTAATTTCTTCATCAATGTGACCCTCACTTGATATCTGCTGTCCAAGATAAATGTACGTGTCTGTTATCTCCAGTTTTTCTCCATCAATCGATAAATCTTCATTTCTTGTAAAAGCATTGTACATCAATCACTTTTGTCTTCTGAAAGTTCATTTTTAATCCCACTTCTTTACGCTTGTTAGTAAGTTCCTGGATCATACTCTGCAGCTCTGATCGGGTAGTTTCAAAAATGACTACGTCATCAGCAAAACGAAGGTGGGTTAGATAATCTCCATTAATCTTTATTCTTTTGTTTTCCCAGTTCAGTGATTGAAAGACATTTTTCAATGTAGCATTAAAAGAGCTTCGGAGATATGGTGTCACCTTGTTTCACTCTCTTTCCAATCTTCTCTTATACCTACCATTAATTTATTTTCATTTCTCGCTCTCTCTGCAACCGCGCGAGACAGACGATATTTTGTCTCTTTTAACTTTCAAGATTGTTTTTCAATTTCAGAAGGCTGACATTCTTGTGTTTTTGTTATGTTTATTTCCTATATTATTTGGAACTGCACATCAGAACTTGTAGTATTCAGGTACCTATACAACATATTCAGCATTTCTTTTTGGATTTTGTACCTAATAATTTTTTTTTTATATTTTGTTTTACGTAAAAACAACAAAAAAAAAAAACATGGTTTCGGTTTTAGTTTTCACATAAGCAGTGCTGAATTCTGAGTAAATCCTCGTTTAAGGTCTATGGCTGCATGGTAAATATTTGGTGACTAGTCATATGCCATATGGCTAGTAACGATTAGCCATATAACAGTACGGTAGTTAAAATTAAAATAGTATAACTATACTAGTAATCCGAATTTCTTAGCGTAGATTATAAATCAAAGTTTCCAAACTTTCGCACATCAACCAGATGGCTTTTTCAGTCTGCTGTTTACTTTCCTTGATAAAGCCATCTTGTTGATGTGCGAAAATTTGGAAACTGATTTATAATCTACGCCAAGAAATTCGGATTATAGTTGTACTATTTTAAGGGTAATTGGTGTACAGTTCCTGTTATAATTTAATGCAATAAAATATGCATTTTAAGAATATTCAAAATTGATTGCCATGGCTCCTACCACCACAACCCGTTTTATTTGGAAAATATGTGCATTCCACATGATTCAAAACTCCTCCATTTAATTTTCACAATTTAATTTGGCGGCGTGATTTTTTTTTTTTTTTTTTTTGTTCAGCTTCCAGAAATAGGTGGCTCACTTTTTTTCTCAGTTTCTTTCCTCTCTCGGTATGTCTCAAGGATTAAAGTTTCCCTCAGGGAGTAAAATTCCTTCCAACATTCAAGAACTGAAGTACACGCAGAATTTCGTTGTCACTGCGGGTACCCCCAGGACCTAAAATTATTTCCGACCGGTGTCCTAAAAGCCTAATATATCTCAACAGATAAGATCAGCAGTGGATGTGTTAGTCCCGAGAGAGTCATGGACATTGCTGACAACTGCCTGTTTCTGACATCATAAATACAGTGTCCTCTCTTCGGAAATCCTGAGATGAAGTTAACGGTCTTGCACCTCATATTTAAGGTGCAACTTGCATGCAATATTCGCTTCAGCGCGTTACAATTTTTTTCTCCCACCTAATGATTGGATTTGATGGCGTAAAGATAGATGTTTGTGAGCTGGTAAGCACAAACGGAAATAAATATGTTCTTCTGCATCATTTGTCGGAAAACCATTCTTCCACATTGTGCTTTTACAGGAATGTTGTTTCCGAAAGATTTCGAGATCTCTAAGAAACGCACTACGTTTGATGGTTCTGTATTTTATAAATATATTTTTTAATTTCAATTCAAGACGGAATGGCTGATCCAGTCCCAATAAATAAAGATGTAAGGCAGGGATGCTTGTTGTCACCTGGTCTTTTTGGTATTTATGCCAAAGTTATGACGGATCAGGCTTTGAAGGAGTTTGGGCTAATGGAGAGAGAATTAAGGCCATTAAGTTTGTTGACGACCAGGCAATGGTTTCGGGATCAACCAAATCATTACAGCGTATGATGTCAAAAATACACAAAAATGAAGATATCTGTGGAATGAAGATTAATAAAAATAGGACAAAACTAATGGTAATAGGGAAGGTTCCAAAACAGGTTTTCCTTAAAATTGAAGAAATACATCGAACAAATTAAATCATTTCGCTATTTAGATAAAATTATTACTGAAGATGCGTGGCGTGAAAATGAAATTAGAATAAGACTGGAGATACCAAAAACGGCTTTTGGTGAGAATCAAAGATTACCGACAACCAAAAATATACACTACTGGCCACCCAAAATGCAACACCAAGAACAAAGCATCCGATTGGCCTGAAATTCGCAGCATTCGTCGCTCACGAGAGGACAAGCAAATGATTAGCATTGCAGGTCATATGCAAATCATGTGCGCCCGGCACGTCACCGAGAAGCACTATAAAAATGGTGCACAGAAGGCGGGGTGTAAGTTGTGGAAGTGCGTTGTGCTACCAAACCTGTGCGTGGGAAGCTTCCTGATGCCTCGTCGCAGAATACGGCAGTCATTCCAGCACGTTTCGGAGTTCGACATAGGACGAATCCTGGCATATCGCGACAGCGCTTTATCGTACCGATACATCGGTGCCCGTGTGGGACGACATCCAGCCACGTGAGGCGGGTATGGATTCGGTGGGTGCAGGAGAGACGGATGGACCGACGTGAGCGATTGCCGCAGCCGCGGCACACCACCGAACGAGAGGACCGGCATGTTGTGCGGCGCGCATTGACGGCTCGCACCGCCACATCACGAACGTTAGCGCAGGAATTAGGGTGTGTTGTGCAACAACCTGTGTCAGCACGCACCGTTCGACGTCGTCTGCAGGAGAGGGGACTTGTCGCACGGCGCCCATTGCTCCGATTACCATTGACGTTACACCACCGGAGAGTGCGGCGGCAGTGGGCCGTTGAACGCCACACCTGGACTACGGAATGGCACGACATTGTCTTCTCCGACGAATCCCGCTTCTGCCTGCAACACCACAATGGTCGGATCCGTGTGTGGCGGCACCGCGGCGAGAGACTGTATGACGCCTACATTATGCATCGCGATACCAGTCCGTCGCCTGGCGTTATGGTTTGGGGCGCAATTGAATATGACACCCGAACCCATCTGGTACGCATCGCCGGTACACTCAACAGCCACCGCACCATCTCCGACGTTTTGGAGCCTGTAGTCCTCCCTTACCTGCAGGACCTGCCAGAGGCCACGTTTCAACAGGACAATGTGCACCCGCACGTGGCACGCATCGTGCAACAATTTTTTACGGCCCACGAGGTGTCATTGGTGCCGTGGCCCGCTTGTTCTCGCGATATGTCGCCCATCGAACACGTCTGGTCGCTGATCGGCAACCGAGTGGCCCGGCAAGCACCACCCACGGCTACGCCTGATGAACTGTGGCAACGTGTGGAAGCAGCCTGCTGGACCAACATACCCCAAGCCCACTTCCAAAGCCTCTTTCGTTCGATGCCGCGGCGTGTAGCGGCCGTTATTGCCAGCCATGGGGGCCACACGAACTATTGATGTCTGCGTGTTCCGCAAGTGGCGCGGGCCTGTAAGTTCAATCGTTTCATCTTTGTATCTGTTGTTATGTGTCCAGTAAATCTGGTTTTGCTATGTTGTGTCCTACTTGGTGTTGCATTTTGGGTGGCCAGCAGTGTAGAACTAAAACTGAGGAAGAGAATTTTAAAGCAATATGTTTGGCCAGTAGCTCTCTGCCGTTCTAAGACATGGACGCTGACCAAGTGGGAAGTGAGAAGGCTGGACGCATTTGTGATGTGCAGCAATAGAAGAATGGAAAGAATAAGTTGGCTAGATAGAAAGACTAATGAAGAGGCCCTGGGAGAGTTGAAAAACCCAGGAATCTGTTCAACGTGTTTAAGAGAAGAAGAATGTTATGAATAGGACGCACATTGCGCCATGGAGGCCCGATTCTGAAAGTTTTGGAAGGGAAAATTCAAGGCAAGAGAGAAAGCGGACGGCCAAGAAATTGTGGTATAATTGCTCCAAGACACCAATACTAGGACATGCTACGACTTTAAGAGAACGGCGGAGAACAGAGAGGAATGGAGAGACAGAGTACATCTACTGAACAACCAGTCCTTGGACTGAGTAACCAAGAAGTATTTTCGTTACTTGTTAAGATATTTTCGTTGGTTGTTAAGATATTTTCGTTAGTTGTTAAGATATTTTCGTTAGTTGTTAAGATATTTTCGCCCGTATAGAAACTCAAGATAATGTTTGTAAATTTACTTTTCTTTCTGGTGATGAGATATGGTGACTTGTGTCAGTGGTCTACCCTCTTCATCTAAAGTTTCTTCTTTTATTTTTTCATACCGTAATTAAATTTCCTGAACACTCGTTGAAATCTTTCCGCGTAAACGTATAATGTTCTGCAACTGAGAATTGGAGGGGTGTGGCTAGTTTAGTTTACAATCAGTACTACAATTTCTTAAATAAATATCTGTGTGTTTTTAAACATGCTTTTATTTTACATTGAGATCTTTCTGCTTTCAAAATTACATTAATTCATAACATAAATTAACCAAAATTTGTCGTTTGGTATCGATCTCGTCTGGTTGTTTGCTTCCCACATTACCTGTCAACCACATATCTCGAGGTAAATAATATCCCCATTGTTTTCGCCTCGCGCATGCGCAAACACCAAGTATGCTTCTGCTAGTCATTTGTTCAGACCACAGCAGAAAGCTCTTTCCATGACCAGCGAGTAGTTGGCACATGCGCACCGAAGAAGCACGCCAGTAAGCAGACATTCTGCTACATATTCCAGCTACTATCCTTGCCGTTTAAGAAAGAGATTTTGATTATTGATTATTTCCTTTTCCACCTGAAAGAGTAACAGCTTATAAATTATTGTTGTTTTTGCAATTGTATTCGAGAAAGTTATTTCATACGAATGAATAACAAGAAAGATGACACCGAATTTTCGGGTGTAATAAGCACGTCTTTTGAATCCGTTCTGACGCAAATTAAATTTATCAACGCTATTCAAAGGCAATGGAACCGGTATGGAAAATGGAAAACAATAGTATCTGACGGAAGAAAGAAGTTTTTCAATCGGGTCTTTAATCTCTCAGATATTGGTGTAAACGGAATCTTGAGCTTACGAACTCTTAGAAACAGAGTTATCGATAAAAATAAGATGTGACTTTACGTCCCCTGGTGGGAAAACCATGCATTATTTTAGGAAGAAAGTATTCTCAAAAGGTTTATCCATATGAGTGGTATCGGTCCAAGAAAAAAAAATTTAGTCGAGTTTTCAGGAGCCCAGATTTTGCTACAAATACATCAGAAGTAGAAATTAACACTTATGACCCCTGGTGGCCAAACCATTCTTTACAAAACATTAGAAATTATGTGAAAAATATTTTCCATCAGGTCTTGTATGCGATACAGGAAGAATTTTTCAAATCGGAGTTTTAGGAGCAGAAAACGCAATTTACCTTTACTTTATGCGCCGTAGCGGAAAGTCTTAAATGATTTACGTGAAAATTTTGAATTTATACGAAAAACATTTCGCATCAGAAACACTATCCAACAACGAAGGAATTTTTCAAATTGGACTTTTGAAAGTAGAGATATTGACAAAAATGAGATATACGTCTACTCCCCCTGGCGTAGAAACCATGCAATATTTCAAGAAGAAAGTGTTCCTAAAATGTTTGTCGACATGAGTAGCATCGGTCAACAAAAGACTTTTTCTCAGTTCAGATTTTAGAAGCTCATATTTTGCTGCTAATGCATCAGAAGTGGAAATTAAGACTTACGCCACCTGGTGGCCATACCATTTTTTTACAAAAATTAGAAATTATGTGCAAAGGATTTCTCATCAGGAGTTGTATATGGTGCAGAAGGAATTTTTGAAATCTGAGGTTTAGAAGCAGAGAAATAGTGGGAAACGCAATTTACCTTTACGCCCCCTAGCGGAAAGTCTATGAAGTACTTGAAAATTTTGAATTTTTAGGAAAAACATGTCACCCTAGAAACACTATCCAACAAAGAAGGAATCTTTTAAATCGGACACCTAGAAGTCGAGATATTGACAAAAAAAAAAAGATATACGTCTACACTCCTTGGCGCAGAAACCATGCACTATTTTTAAGAAGAAAATGTTTCTAAAAGGTGTGTCGACACGAGTAGTTCGGTCTACAAACAACGTTTTTTTCAATCGAGAATTTAGAAGCTCATATTTTGCTGCAAATACATCGGAAGCGCAAATTAAGATTTACGCCCCCTGGTGGCCAAACCAATTTTTTTACAAAAATTAGAAATTTTGTGCAAACGATTTCCCATCAGGAGCTGTATCCGGTGCAGAAAGAATTTTTCAAATCGGAGATTTAGAAGCAGAGATATAGGGAGAAACGCAATTCTGCTTTAGCCCCCTAGCGGAAAGTCTATGAATTACTTGAAAATTTTGAAATTATATGAAACACATGTCATACTGGAAACACTATTAAACAAAAAAGGAATTTTTCAAATCGAACACCTAGAATTAGAGATATTGACAAAAACGCCCCCTGGTGTAGAAACCATGCACTATTTTAAGAAGAAAATGTTCCTAAAAGGTTTGTCGACATGAGTAGTATCGGTCTACAAACGACGTTTTTTTTAATCGAGAATTTAGAAGCTCATATTTTGCTGCAAATACATCGGAAGCGGAAATTAAGATTTACGCCCCCTGGTGGCCAAACCATTTTTTTACAAAAATTAGAAATTATGTGCAAACGATTTCCCATCAGGAGCTGTATCCGGTGCAGAAAGAATTTCTCAAATCGGAGATTTAGAAGCAGAGATATAGGTAGAAACGCAATTTACCGCTACGCCCCTAGCGGAAAGTCTATGAATTACTTGAAAATTTTGAAATTATATGAAAAACATGTCACACGGAAAACACTATCCAACAAAGAAGGAATTTTTCAAATCGGACTCCTAGAAGTAGAGATATTGACCAAAATAAGATATATATCTACGCCCCCTGGCGGAGAAACTGTGGGATATTTTAGGAAGAAAATATTCCGAAAAGGTTTATCTATGTGAGTGACATCAGTCCACGAAAGAATTTTTTCAATCGATATTTTAGAAGCTCAGATTTTATGGCAAATACATCAGAAGCAAAAATTAACTCTTACGCCCCCTGGTGGCCAAAGTATTCTTTACCAAAAATTCGAAATTATATGCGAAAGATTTTCCATTAAGAGATGTATCCGCTGAAAAAAGATTTTTCAAATCGGAGTTTTTGGAGAAGAGTTATGGGGAAAAATTTAATTTAATTTTACGCCCCTAGCGGAAAATCTATGCGCAATTTGAAAACGAAACTGTATCTAAAACACTCTTCGACATAAATGGAACCGAAATATAAAAGAATTTTTTCAATCGGATGTTTAGAAGCAAATATGTGGATTAAAACGTAATTTCGAATTCGACATCATCTGCATTTACGCTCTCTAGCGGCAAAATTGTGCATCGTAAAAAAAAAACCAAATAAAGGATCATCATTCGCATATTTCAAGCTTCCGAATGCAAAAAGAATTTTTCAAATCGGAAGAATAGTTGCAGAGATACCGTGGGTACAGACGGACGGACAAACCGATAACAGAAGCACGATCTTTTTTTACAAAAGACGTGCTAAAAAAGTAGCTGCGCAGCATATTCTAATGTTTTCATTTTGCTTCGAGCCAGTGAACATCGATAATGCTGTTTATCTCTTTGATGACACGTTTTTAATTAGGGCAAACAAACAAACAAAAATCGAGAGGGTATCCTGGTACTTTTTGTAGATAATTTATGTTATGCATCTTTCGCATGCCAAGATATTTTTGGATGTGAAATAAAACGAGTGATTCGAGAGCATTTATTTATTTACGTACAGAACATTGCATTTTTTTGCATTACTTACCGACACACCGAGCCACAGTCCTGTATATACTAAGTGAAAATTATTAATTGTAACAAACAATAAGGTTTACTAATTTCTGACTTTGAGCGGTACTTAGGCAGGAGGAGGATTAATGAATGTCATTGTCAGAAAACTAATGAAAGAAGATAGAGAGTCATAAATGTAGATATTTACTAAACAATGGCGGAAACAATAGGAAGTATTTCTATTGTTTCGTTTTTATTATAGGAAGTATTTCTATTGCTTTGTTTTTCGAAAACAATATTTATTATTATTATTATTAAACATTCAGATTTAGACGAACGTAAGAAACAACCCTGACACTAATGAAATGTGATGTAGCTACGAAAGTCCATTTGCGCATGCGCAAGCTGAAATTTGATCTCAAGATGGAAAAACAAGATGAATCGCAAATGTGTTAGTAAGGGGATTTGTAACCTTTGGTCTAGGATATCTACAGGTGTGTGATATCTTAGACCAAAGGTTAGACCAGTTGTGTTATACATCATTTTAACGCTCTCGTCAATTGCAGGTAACCCACTTGAGAAGGGTCGGTCGAGAAGAAGCCATATCTCACTGCGACGCACTGTTAGAACAAGCTGCATATAATACATTCTTCATATGCAACTAGTTCTTAGTACCACCTATTTTTGTTGCTGTTTCGATAAGAGCCTTGGTTATGCCGGGGACTGAGGGCCAAGTTGCGGAATCAGGTTCGCCACAACTCATCACGCTGGCCAAATCGATTGATGAGTGTGTGATAACATTTCCTCTAATCCCGGTAGTATAGTTATACGGCTATTTGGCGGTCGTCAGAGCTCCTTTAGTGGGAACGGAATGCACCGTGAGAAGGCGGGGTTGACATTTGTCAACGAGAGGTTACGATATGTTTGCGCATCACTTGACCTTGCATCTCATATCTATCTATCTATGTGTATATACAATATATATACACTGAAGAGCAATTGAATTAGAGACAGCCGCCCGGGCGGTGCAGTGGTCTAAGCGATGGCCTCTGATCATTCGTCCGAAAGGGGTCCGGGTTCGAATCCCGGTGGGGCATGGATGTTGTGTTTGTCTTACGGCACTGGCTCTCTCCCTTCCCTGGAACCAGTGGCCCTAAAATAGGGTCGGGCGACTGCTTATAGCCCATTGAGTTGCTCATGGTGGTCGTTTAACCCTCAATCAAAAAAAAAAAAAAAAAAAGAATTAGAGACAGCTGGCGTTATACAAATGTGGCACTGTGGGTGGCCCTGTAAACGGAAACGACATGGCGTATGCAGCGATCCGACAATATAAGGAGTGATGCGACGGGAATCAAGAGTCGGACGCAGTATGGGTTAGACGAAGGATCTAAGCGCATTTGATCGTGGGCAAATTATCAGGGCCCGACGAATGGTTCACTCCATCTCGGAAGTCGTGCAGGCACTGTGATTTCCACGAACCACTGTGTCACGGGTGCACCGTGAGTACATCGAATCCGGTAAAACCATACCTGCAAGGGCCAACAGCCGTGGACAACAGCGTGTGAATGCGCGAGGTCATCGTCGGCTAGCTCGCATTGTAACAGTGGATAGACGGGCCACAGTGCAAGAAATCACTCGGCAATTTAACGCTGCAGCACAAAAACGTGTAAGCAGCCACACCATCCAGAACCAACTCCTCGCTATGGGGTACAGAAACCATCGTCCCACGAAGGTACCGCTGCTGACCGCACATCACAGGGTGCAAAGATTAGCATGGGCGCGGGAACATCGCCACTGGAACCTAGATATGTGCGAAAATGTTGCCTGGACTGATGAGTCGAGATTCACCTTGATACATGCGGATGGCAGGATACGAGTACGGCGCATACCACATGAAGTGATGGATCCTTCTTGCCAGCAGGGTACTCTTCAAGCTGGTGGGGATGGCATTCTCGTCTGGGGACTGTTTATGTGGACAGAAATGGGACCCCTGGTACGTGTGACATCGTGCCTCACAGGTCAACGTTACCGGGATATCCTGGAAGACCATTTGCTCCCGTTTGTGCGTCTTCAACATCCCACTGGGGACCTCATCCTGCAACAAGACAATGCACCTTGCAATCGCTCCCGAATTGTATCCGAATGGTTGGATGAACACTCCACCGACGTGACCTCGCTTCCTTGGCCAGCTAGGTCACCTGACCTCAATCCCATCGAGCACATCTGGGATGTCATCGAGAGAGATGTTCGAGGCTCTGACTCCCCTCCATAAAATCTTCGTGAACTGTGGGAGCTTGTTCAGGGGTCGTGGATCCGTATGACTTCCCAACGCTTCCGGTGTCTTGTCGAGTCCATGCCAAGACGAATCGCTGCAGTCATCAGGGCGAAAGGTGGTGCTACACGTTACTAGACAGGTATTTCTAATTCAATTGCTCTTCAGCGTGTAAATACGTATATACACATACAATATAATGTAATAATGTCATTTGTGAATAAAAAAAATAACCACATATTGTAATAATACCATATGTTGTATATGTTCGGTATATATAAGGTCAGGGCCCCCGAATATATGACGGCCCAGGGCCCCCAAAAGTGTTATGACCTCACTGCAGCGGCACAAAAGAGTCCTCTGGTGCAAAGATCATGTAAGTTGGACGTCGAATGAATGGAAAAAAGTGTGCTGGTCCATGAGTCGCGTTTTTTACTCTACTCATTTAACATACCCGAAACTTTCATTGTAGAATATTTTCACGATTGCACATGTTAACTAAATGCTTTTTTATATTTTCCAAAGAAAAACGCATGCCTTCTGTCAGTGAAAAAAATACTTGTATATTAAAAACGTTCTTTCCACATCCACAGAGAGTGCCGCCCCGGTGGCGCAGTGGTCTAAGAGATGGCCTCTGATCATTCGTCCGAACGGGGTCCGGGTTCGAATCCCGGTGAGGCATGGATGTTGTGTTTGTCTTACGGCACTGGCTCTCTCCCTTCCCTGGAACGAGTGACCCTAAATTAGGGACGGGTGACTGCTTATAGCCCATTGAGTTGCTCACGGTGGTCGTTAAACCTTCCAATCAAAAAAAAAAAAAAAACATCCACAGAAGTTATCGGTGGGTATTTGAAGCATGCAATGTAAACGGGATACATACTTTCCAATCAAGTTTTCAAGAATTTTGTTTTCAATTTTTTCCAAACTAGCTAAAGACTACATTCGAATACTTTTTTGTATAGCTTGTGCTTGTATGCCAGGATATTTTCAATGTCTTTCTTTAAGTCTTATATCACTTTAAAAAAGTCTACTAAAACCTCATTCTTTTTTTTTTTCAGAGTAGATATAGCTGTCGAAATTTTTGAAAAAATAAGCGTTAATAAATAAATGCGAGTTCACTGATGATAGTTGATTTCTTTACGAGTTGTTCAACCCTTTCCATCATAGAGGAATCCCCTTAGGAAGAGCATTATCGATGTTTGAAATTCATTCCACGTGCGAAGCATAATAAACTACACTGCTGGCCATCTAAAATGCAACACCAAGAAGGAAGCATCCGATTGGCCAGAAATTCGCAGCATGCATCGCCCGCAAGAGGACATGCAAACGATTAGCATTGCAGGCATATGCAAATCATGTGGGCCCGGCACGCCACCGAGAAGCACTATAAGAAGGTTGCACAGAAGGCGAGGTGTAAGTAGTTGAAGTGTGTTGTGCTGCCGGACCTGTGCGTCGGAAGCTTCCTGATGACTCGTCGCAGAATACGGCAGTCATTCCAGCACGTTTCGGAGTTCGACAGAGAACTAATAGTGACTTATCGCGACAGCGGTTTATCGTACCGAGACATCGTCGCCCTTGTGGGACGACATCCAGCCACCGTGAGGCGAGTATAGATTTGGTGGGTGCAGGAGGGACGGACGGACCGACGTGAGTGATTGCCGCAGCCGCGGCACACCACCGAACAAGAGGACCAGCATGTTGTGCGGCGGGCATTGACAGCTCGCACCGCCACATCACGAACGTTAGCGCAGGAATTAGGGTGTGTTGCGCAACAACCTGTGTCAGCATGTACCGTTCAACATCGTTTGCAGGAGCGGGGACTTGTCGCACGGCGCCCATTGCTCCGATTACCACTGACGTTACACCACCGGCGAGTGCTGCGGCAATGGGCCGTTGAACGCCACACCTGGACTACGGAATGACACGACATTATCTTCTCTGACGAATCCCGCTACTGCCTGCAACACCACGATGGTACGATATGCGTGTGGCGGTTCCGCGGCGAGAGACTGTATGACGCCTGCATTATGCATCGCCATACCGGTCCGTCGCCTGGCGTTATGGTTTGGGGCGCAATTGGATATGATACCCGCACCCCTCTGGTACGCATCGCCGGTACACTCAACAGCCACCGCACCGTCTCCGACGCTTTGGAGCTTGTAGTTCTCCCTTACCTACAGGACCTGCCAGAGGCCACGTTTCAACAGGACAATGCTCGCCCGCACGTGGCATGCATCGTGAAACAATTCTTAACGGCCCACCAGGTGTCGCTGCTGCCGTAGCCCGCCTGTTCTCGCGATATGTCGCCCATCGAACACGTCTGGTCGCTGATCGGCAACCGAGTGGCCCGGCAAGCACCACCCGCGCCTACGCCTGATGAACTGTGGCAACGTGTGGAAGCAGCCAGCAGGACCGACATACCCGAAGCCCACATCCAAAACCTCTTTCGTTCGATGCCGCGGCGTGTAGCGGACGTTATTGCCAGCCATGGGGGCCACACGAACTATTGATGTCTGCGTGTTCCGGAAGTCGCACGGGCCTGTAAGCTCAATCGTTTCATCTTTGTATCTGTTGTTATGTGTCCAGTAAATCTGGCTTTGCTATGTTGTGTCCTTCTTGGTGTTCCATTTTGGGTAGCCAGCAGTGTACAACAGAAATCCATGTTTCGTTTCTCGTTAAAACTAGTTAGTCTGAGAGATTTTACAAAATTTTGGAGCAATTTCTTTAAACAATTGAATTCGAGATTGAGCTTTTAAGAAAAATTTCTTTACACTTGGTATCGATCCGTCAACATCAGGAAATAATATCCTCACTTCTAAAACTCTGTGCAATGCATGAGCGAAACACGTAAGATGGATCACATTTAAAAACAAAACCTGTAAATCTTTACCAGCCTTTTTTTATATAATTAGCAGCGTCATAGTTTATATAATTAGCGTCGTCATAGTTTATATAATTAGCGTCGTCATAGTTTATATAATTAGCGTCGTCATAGTTCATTTCCTCAGGCCAAAGGGTGTTTAAAGATTTCGTATTTCGTAAACAGCTGAGCTATAGCAGTGCTGTCAGGCTCATATTGTCGCGCAGTTTTTCTTTAGG
Organism: Macrothele yani; assembly: GCA_039090855.1. NCBI lineage: Eukaryota > Metazoa > Arthropoda > Arachnida > Araneae > Macrothelidae > Macrothele > Macrothele yani. The sequence continues at coordinate 34,075,597 of CM077024.1, read as the reverse complement.
CATATTAAACAATATCATGCAATTACCATTCAACAATAACAAAAGTGCCAGATTTCGTCCTTGTGAGTCACTGCATAGAAGAACCTTTTCATCTGAAAATTTGTGGACCAGTGAGAATATAAAGCTTAATTGCATATACAGTAGTTCCAATTGCTTGCTCATGAAATGTGAAAATAAAAAAATATTGTCAAATGACCTTCGCGGAGTGCTCTGATCGTCTGCTTATCCTATTCCCATACAGCCAGGGAGAGGGAAGGAGGGCCTCTTTTACAAGGTGTGAACAAACTAAACAACAGTCATAACACCGAAGCCTTTCGAGACCTGATTTCAACAACCAATGACAGGCTGTCTGCGTAGCGGACCTAACCTTATACTATACTTCTCTGGTAATCTTGCCATTTGCCATGCACTGCCTGCCTTCTCTCTTGCTAAGAGTTTCCGCCACTTTCAATAAACAATTTGTCTGGCTAATGGATTTTGATGCTCATGAAAAAAGTTTCGTGTAAGCCTTTACAAGCGCGGACTCTCACGAGTAGAAAGCTAAAATTTCTGTCTCGTCTGCCTACATAAAGAAACATTCGCATTGCTGGTGCAGTCGTTTGGTGGAGAGTATAGACTTAACACATACACTGAAGTGCCATAAAAACTGGTACACCAGTCTAATACTTGCTAGGTCCCCCACGGGAGCGCAGGACTGCAGAAATACGACGGGGCATGGACTCCACTAGCTTCTGGAAATATGCTATAGGCAATGTACACCATACTTCCTGCGGAGCGTTTCATAATTCGAGTGTATTCCGAGGTCTCGGATTCCTGTGTTCGATAGGGCGTTGCATGACATCCCAAATGTGTTCTCTCACGTTCAGATCTGGGAATTTGGGTGGGAATGGCAACACCCCAAACTCAGATGAATGTTCCTCTAATCATAATGTGGCGTCCCGACACTTGTGTGGAGGTGCATTGTCGTGTTAGAATAGGCCCAACCCATCAGCACGAAGGCAGAACATGAATGGGTGATGTGTAACGTATACTCTAGATTCAGTTTCCTTTTGATTTTACTATCTCTTGTTATTTTATTTTCCTATGCAAATTATCTTCTCACTTAACGAGATGTTATTTCTCCCGCTGAATTATATGTGGCAACGAGTGTAAGTCATGACGTGGTGGTATGCAGTATATATAGGCGCGCTCAACTATACCAAGCGGCTTCGTTTTATATGTGATAGGTTCTTCCATTATTATTGTTATGTGATTTATCTACGATAGTACGAAAGTTCGGAATATCAGTAGTTGTGTTTTGTTGGTGTGTGTTTGAGTAATACCAGGAGTTCCCCAATAAAAGGTTAAAAGTGAGTACGTTTTCTTAGTTCATTTTATTGTCAGACCTCTGTCTGGCCGTTAAGTCTATTTCATTGAGTGTCTACGTTAAGTCCAGGGTATATTGTGTTTACCGCTCTAATAACGAGCCTTCAAGGTACTAATGTATTAAAACCGAAGTTATAGTACTGATATTCAAAATAATGAAGAACGCTGAGTAAAAAGAAGTTCCATATTCAATGAACTTATTGCACGTGCGTGTCTTACCTAAACAAACTCTAGCACTTTGAAGATTAGGCACACTTTAGCTACGTCAAGTAACCTTCCAATAACCCTAACGTGACTTAACGTAAGCTTCCCTGCACTACACGTCCAGCGGAGAACTTTATTCATTATAGGTGTACCTCGTCAGAAAGGATGCACACATAGCGTTGGCCGGTCACAGACGTTTGTAGACGTACCAGGGGTCCCAGTGAAGTTCAGATAAACACACCCATACCATTACGGACCTCCCACCAGCCGGTACAGTTACCTGCTGACAGGCGGGATCCATTGCTTCATGGGGTTTGCGCCATACAAGAATCCTTCCATCTGCCCGATACAATTGGAAACGCGACTCGTCAGACCAGGCTACTTGTTTCCATTCATCAAGTGTTCAGTGGCGGTGTTGCCGTGCCCAAGCGAGGCGCATAGCTCTGTGTCGTGCACCCAGCAAGGGGACTCGAGTTGGGCGTCAGATCCCAAAGCCCATATCGTGCAGGGTACTTTGCACAGTCCGGACGCTGATGCTTGTTGAGGCTCCAGCATTGAATTACGGTGATATCTGCGAGAGTGTTGCACGCCTATCGCGTGAAACGATTCTCGACAGCCGACGATGGTCACGTTCACCCAATGTCCTTTTACGGCCACACTGGTATCGTAGGTTGGAGGTTTTGCCGGAATTCTTGTAGTCACGGTACACCTTTGAAATGGTCGTCCGTGAAAATCCGAACTTCGTTTCTACCTCCGAATTATTATGGCCCATCTCACGAGCGCCAACTATGGCACCGCTTTGAAAATCGCTTAAATCGTTATTACTTGTCATTCTCATGCCGAAAACAGCTCTGACAGCTTGCAAGGATGTCTATCGCTTTATGTACGTACGCACTGGCGGCCGCAACCGAGTACGCGCATAGGTGACGTTGCTATGTATTTTGCATAAGCTCTTCTGTACCAATTTTTCTGGCACTTCAGTGTATTTCTCCTTTGATTGGAAGTGGATTCGTTTGAGTATCACCATTCAGTAATAGGGGAAAATTTTTAACAAGTGGCTTCTCTGTTGTGACAACAATGCTGTCAAGAGTTAAGACTGAAACAGCGATGATTTCGCTTTTCCAAAATTGCTTTTCTACAAAATTTTCAAGAAAAAATATGCACTAAATGTGAAGGTTTTATTCCTCAAGATGGCTAAATATACTAAAATATGCAAAGTAAGCATTTTGCTTGAACATCTGGGCTTACGACGCCGGTGGACTATATACACCAATGACAGTGATGCTCTTTTCTAGATAGCCAATCACAATTAGTCCCTTAAAACTGATGCCATCGCTTTTCTAGCTGATTGAGCAATACGAAACTTATTCGGAGGGGGAAAAGATGCATGCTTCCATATTTGACAATGTTTCTCAGTCTCTGGGTCAAAGTGGTAAACCGTGTTTCAACCATTGTTATCATAATTGGCAATAAATACATGGGATTCGCACGATGGGTGTTCAAGCTAGTGACGAACATCTTTCGCTGTAGCTTGCAATTTGCTTATCTGTCAAAATTCGTGTGATCCATCGCACACTGACCGTTTTCACCGACAAAACATTTTGTCACGATTGAATTAAAACTGAGGATTGACATGCCTACAGACTGAGCTATATACAACGAACAGTTATTCGCCTGTCTTGCATAACGAGGTGATACACGCTGTTTGTTTTTAATTTTAGAGTCGTCGAGAACGGTGCATCATCGCAAGGTTCCCTGCCACAGCGAAATTATCTGTGCCACTTGACAACTGTGGAATATGCAGTTGCCTTATCTTCCATTTCCTCCACCACATGATCATAGCGTCCTGTGGTGACATGCTTTTCAAAGACAGGTATATTATCAAATCACCGACCGTCGTTTCTTTTTTTCCTTTCGCAGTCCATAAGGTGTCAAAAACTCACCTAGAAAAATATAATAGAACGAATGGACCATAACACTGAAAACTGGTACAGTGACACAAGAGAAAATCGGTAGTGACACTAAAGACTCCCACACTACTGAAAATTGGTAGTGACACTAAAGACTCCCACACCAACAACACCAGATATAACACAGCTAACAAAGATATAACCGACTCTAAAGAAGATACTACCTGCCGAAAAAGTTTGCATATTCATATTCTCTAGAAGTAGATTAGAACACGAACTTTTTGAACTCCTCTCGTAAGTACAACTTCTGAAGTTCATAAAGGTCTTACATACAGAATCTTCTTACCACAAGCGAAGCAGAAATTCCGACTGATTTGAATTGGAGAAGAATGAATGAAGGAACAGATGGGCGACTCATTTCGTGCCTTTGTTTTCTGTTATTAGGCAGGTAACTCTCGATAGTAGTGTTACGTTTAAACTGGTTAACTTTTGTATTCAAAATTTTATTGTTTTGAAAATTTGCCAGAATGATTAATTTCCAAACCATAATAATTGTGCGCAACAAATTGCAGTAATAGCTTCAAAACGAAGACCAAAAGCTTTCAATCAACTCTATTGTGAGCTATTATCTATGGAATTAGGAAATACCTATATCAGCATTGTCTAATAACTCGAAAATTTCGTTCGCATCAAGATATTTTTTTCGTTTCTTTCAAGTCTACCGCATCAAAACTTGACTGAAAAACTTCACTGCTTGCACTACACTATTTCAATAATGAATTACCTTCTTAAAGCTCAGACAAGTGCACAATAATCTCATTTTAAATTCAGACATACAGTGTATCTATGTACATCATTGGCGCACCCACGGAGGGGGCTTTGGGGGCTTAATTAAGCTCCCTCCAAGGAGAATAAAAGCGACGCACGTCACAAATTAAACATTTAAAAATATTATTTTACATGTTCAAAAAATTACAAAGTATCTTCTATTACATGGTGTCTTCTTCCTAAAGCCCCAAAGAGATTAAGAGCGACGTACGTCACAAATTAAACATTCAAAAATATTATTTTACATGTTCAAAAATTACATAGTATCTTCTATTACATGGTGTCTTCTTCCTAAAGCCCCAAAGAGATTAAGAGCGACGTACGTCACAAAATTAAGCATTCAAATATATGATTTCACATGTTTAAAAAATTACGTAGAGTCTGACATAGTGTCTTCTTCCCAAAGCCCCAAAGAGATTATGAGCGACGTACGTGACAACCATATATAAACTATAGGCGTACACAATATATATATATATATATATATATATATATATATATATATATATATATATATATATATATATATATTCATATGGGGCAAAACAAAGCAAAATTTTGAACAAGAGAAATAAAAATAATAGAAAGACCATCAGTCACCAAATACACCTTCCGAACCAGGCTAGCTTCAAACGATGCAAAGTACCGAATAAAAGAATTCAGGGAAGCATATTAATGACTGACCTCTTGTCGGCTTCGTCAAGGGCAAGCAACAAGAAAACACTGATCACTGGTTTTTGTCGTTTCACATTATTTGCTTTTGCTATATATATATATAGCTCCCTCCAACAGGAATTCCTGGGTGCGCCACTGATGTACATATATGCATTAATTAAATTGGGATACATATTGTTACCGAAAATCGGAATGTTTTACGATTAGCAAAGGCAGGAACAGTGTTACTTTTTGTACACAACAATTTACTGCTCGTTGCTTTCCTAGTGCAAAAGGGGAAGAATCTTAAAAGAAACTTGGTACAATGCTAATGTGGAGAGCTGGGTGTAAGAATACACTTTGTTTCGACAATCGCGCTGAGAGTTCCCGCTGTCGAAGTGTTTTTGATCGCGCTTCACCCGAGACTGAATACCAGTTTAAAGTATCAAGCGAGGAAGATTAGCGAGACTTAAGAATTTTTTGTGAACTAATCCTGACAGAACAAAAAAAAAAAAAAAAAAAAAGCAAGCGTTAGCTGAAAATTTCCACCCGGGTAGCCAAGAGGCTCACATAGAGCAATATTCCGAACGAAGTGTGTGTCACTCCCACGCATTGACTTTCTATAAAAGCTTTCTGCAATTAAAAATGACACGTGAGATGAAACAGAGCTAACAAGAGAATAAAAGGGCGGAAAGTGAAGAGAAAAGAAATGAGCAGTTTTTCTGAAGCCTCTGCAGTATCTATATTAAGTATCTGTCTATCGTGTGAGCTAAGAGCTCGGCGAAAGCTTGTGATGGCAAAATAAGGCGGTTGATTTTGACTGCCACACAAGGAGGTTGAAGATAACCTGTTTCGACAGCATGTAAGTCACTGCTGAGCGTCGAGGAACATTTTGTCCGATTAATCGGTCATGTTAGACGGCTTGTGTGATTGAAGAAAAAAGTGACTTTGTGTTGTTACATTCAGATTGGAGGAGTAGCACTCTACCCCAAATTACGAAGGAAAATTTTTGTACCTTGAAGGGACGTCGGCATTTAACAGCAGCCCTTCATTTATCGCACTCTACAAATGTCATCTGATCTCGAAATTAACGCAACCCTGGAGTGGGGGTGATCGGACGGCTTGTGATGCAACAATTAGAGCTGGGAATGCACAGAAACCAACGGAAGCAAGGGAGGACGGAAAAGTCCCTGTCGTAAGTGAACTACAGTGTATGTGTTTGTGTGTGCGTGCGTGTAAAAGCAAGTAGGGTTCGAGCCATTTGGTACATAACAGCGGAACAGCGCACGCTCTAAATGGGCGTGCGGTCACTCAGGTGAACTGGAGTACATCAAATGTCAGTGTTTGTGCATCTAATTTGGGATTATAACGATTAACAGAAAACACAGGACACGAAGGTTCATTCATTGTAAGTAGCCTATTACGTTCTATATGTATGCTAACGCTGCCGGATTAGGTAGGCTCCGATCAGTTTGCATGGAAGAGTGTCGACTGAAAACGGTACATAGGCGGACAGTCTCTGTAAGTTCGTTGACCTGTAACGACTTATTCAGTCTCGGCTTCAAATAAAAGGGATGAGATCATTTGACATCCCTCCTTGTTGTGTTTCTTAACCAACATATTCGAATTTTTGTCTCTTTTATGTTCATTAAATGTTTGTTGTCTCGTGCCATCTCCGAAGTTGAATGAGTCATTTTTGAGCATCAGAGTAATTTATTTTTTTCGGCTGAATTATTAGAGCAAGCTGTCTCGCCCAATTTCTGTGGTCAAAGACTCCACGAGTAATTATTTTAATTCTAATGCTAACCTCCGAGTCGTCAGCTAGTGCACGACCAGCAATCAAATGAAATTCCTTAAGTGTTATTTCGGGTTGATTTTGGCACTCCGGAATTCAAAAATACCTCATATATAGCTTCCACTAATGATCAACGATAATTTACGTGGCTTTTTTAACTCTGACTTGTAAAAACAGCTGTTTATCAAAGTCTTTCCTAATTACGTGACTGACAACTTTTTGTGACTTCCTTTTCCAATTAACAACTTCCTGCATGAAAGCAGGTGCTTTGCGTACCGTTTGTGGAGACTTCCTAATCTCCAGTTGATTTTGAGATTTTGGGACTTCGCGTTTTTCGTGTCTCTTATAATTATACATAACTCTCATGTCTTAAAATTCAACTTGACAATTGGCCATGGTCCGATACTCTGAGGCGGTACTTAGAAATTAAGCATAGCGATTGCTTTCTTATAATTTTTTTTCATGTGTTCTGACAAGTATGTAACGCGCGAAATTTCGATTAAAGCTGATTTTTTTAAGGTTTAACGACCACCGTGATGTGATCATGTGATCATGTATAGAGGATTTTAGGAAGGGAGTATCTGACCCCAGGTCTTAAACAACCCTTAGAAATAGGAAGCTATTAGATTTGGGCTAGATTGCCCGATAGGAAAGTGACACGGAAGTGAAGTAGAAAAGGGGAGGAAGACGCCCTTATTTATTACCGGGGGGCCAGTACCAGAGGTCCGACGGCTTAACGTGCCCATCCGACGCACGGCGGATATTTAGTGGATCGAGCGTTCGCAGCTGCCTGGGATCGGACCTGAGGTCCTTTCCGTGGTAGTCACGAACGTTATCCACTAGGCCACCTGCGGCCAACGACCACCGTGAGCAACTCTTTGGGCTATAAGCAGTCGCCCGTCCTTAGTTTAGGGTCGCTGGTTCCAGGGAAGGGAGCGAGCCAGCGCCGTAAGATAAACACAACATCCATGCCTCACCGGGATTTGAACCCGGACCCATCTCGTACGAATGATTAGAAGCCGTCGCTTAGACCAATGCGACACTGATTTTTTCCATGCGCTGTGTGCATTTAATAGCAAAGTTCTCCGCCTTTGTATTAAAAAAAATTATCACGGAACTATCGGGTGTAATGAGCACGTCTTCTGAATCCTGACCGACACGAAAAGAATTTCACAACATAGATTTTTCACAATAGAAAAAATGAAGGAAACAGATAATGCGTTTCGTTCTTTTGCGGAACAGTTGCACATTATTTAAAATTCGCAATGTGAGCAGTGTTTCCCGTAGTGAGTGAAACTGAACAACTGAGAGAAAGAAATACTACTTCCCAGACTTGGTACGTCGTATTCGTCCCGGAAGGGATGTAAGGTCAGGTGATGCGTAACATCACAGCCTCTCCTCGACAAATGTCAACCCCGCCTTCTCGTGGTACATCCTGTTCCCACTAAAGGGGCTCTGACGACCGCCAATAGCGGTATAACTATACCATCGGGATTAGAGGAAATTCTATCCCACACTCACCAACCCGCTTGGCCAGCGTGGTGAGTTATGGCCAAACCCCTCCAAAATGATTCCACAACTTAAATCTTGGCCCTCAGTCTCCGGCAGCTGGAATGTACCTGGCCAAGGCAGCGGCCAGTGCGACATGAAGGCAGAGGGTGCTAAGAATCCCCGGAGGACCGGACTAGGCTGCCATCTGATGCTGACCTTGGCTACTTACAATGGACGCTCCCTATCTTCTGATTCAAGGCTTCTTGAATTGGAAGAGGAACTACAAAGGATCAAGTGGGACATCGTGGGGCTAAGTGAGGTAAGGAGAAAAGGAGAAGATCTCATCGAACTGAAAAGTGGACATCTCTTCTACTATCGTGGGACAGATACTGGCAGAACTAGTGGTGTTGGATTTATAATAAACAAGAAACTGAAGGATAAAGTTGTAGAAGTTGAAAGTTCCTCTGACAGAGCTGCACGACTTGTTATCCAACTCTCGAGAAGATACCAGGCTCAGATTATTCAAACTTATGCACCCACCACAAGTCATCCTGAAGAAGAAATTGAAGAATTTTATGAGGAAATTTGTCATCTAAATAATAAAGGTAAGCAGCACTTGAAAATAATTATGGGGATTTCAATGCAAAAATAGGGCAACGGCAACAGAATGAAACTTCAGTAGGTAAATTCGGTCACGGCAACAGAAACCAGCGTGGAAATACTCTCGTTGAGTTTGCAGAGGCAGAAGGGTTTTTCATCTTGAACTCCTTCTTCAAGAAAAAGCCACACAGGAAATGGACATGGAGACATCCAAATGGGACGACAAGTGAAATTGATTTTATTATGCGTAACAAAAAATTCGTCATAGAAGACTGCAGTGTGCTAAACAAGTTCAACACAGGTAGTGACCATAGATTGGTGAGATGTAAGATGCACCTCAACACTAAACTTGAACGTGGCAAGCTCATAAGACAAACAAAATCTATTGACATAACCAACCTTAAAAACCACCATAATACCATCAAGTTGGAACTGAAGAACAGGTTCTCTGCTTTAGAAGGCCTAACATCGGAAGAAGTGGACATCTCTGAAGTTAACAGAAAAGTAACCAAAGCTCTTATGGAAACAGCAACAAAATTAGCTGGGTCTAAGAACAAGTTGCATGTAAACAAATTATCAGGAAAAACGAAAATGTTGATGCAAAAAAGAAGAGAGATGAGGACAACTAAAGAAGATGTGACTTCCAAAGTGGAATATATAGAGCTATGCAAGACAGTACGAAAAGGTATCACTGAAGACGTAAGGAAATTCAACTGTGAACTAGTGAGGAAAGCAATTGAAAACAACCAAAGCCTAAAGATAGCAAAGGGACATCTCAGTAAGAGAAGAAAACAGATTATGGCACTGAGAAAAGAAGATGGTTCTGTAACAAGAAATAGAGGCGAAATTTTGACAAGAGTGAAAGATTTCTACTCCAAATTATATGAAAGGGATGATACATGCACTCCAGACATCATGAAAGATACCAGTACCAGAGTTCCTCCAGTCCTTCCAGCAGAAGTTGCACATGCAATCAAGAACATGAAGCGGGGAAAAGCTTCAGGAGAAGATGGAATTACTGTAGAAATCATACAAGAAGCAAGTGGAGAAATTGAAACAGTACTCGCCCAAATTTTTACTCGATGCCTTAATGAAGGAAAGATTCCCGAGGATTGGAACACCGCTACAATGATCCTGCTACATAAGAAAGGTGACATTGAGGATCTCGGAAACTACAGACCTATCAGCCTCCTATCAGTAGTTTATAAAATCTTCACTAAAGTTCTTTCACACCGCTTGAAGGTAACACTGGACATGGCTCAACCGAGAGAACAAGCTGGATTCAGGAGTGGCTACAGCACAATAGATCATATCCACGTACTGAGAGAACTAATTGAAAGAGCGAGGGAATATGAACTTCCATTGTGCATGGCTTTTATCGATTATGAAAAAAGCCTTTGATTCGGTGAAACCATCAGCAGTTACAATGGCTCTGAAAACCTGCGGTATTGAAGATGCATACATTAATATTATTAATAACATCTATGAAAATGCAAGTGCAAAGATTCGGCTGTTTGAAAATACAACACACATAAAAATTGGAAAGGGAGTGAGACAAGGTGACACCATATCTCCGAAGCTCTTTAATGCCACATTGGAGGGTGTTTTTCAGTCGCTGAGCTGGGAAAACAAAGGGATAAAGATTAATGGAGATTATCTAACCCACCTTCGTTTTGCTGATTACGTAGTCATTTTTGCAACTACCCCATCAGAGCTGCAGAGTATGATCCAGGAACTTGCTGACAAGAGTAAAGAAGTGGGATTAAAAATGAACTTTCAGAAGACAAAAGTGATGTTCAATGCTTTTACAAGAAATGAAGATTTATTGATTGATGGAGAAAAGCTGGAGATAACAGACACGTACGTTTATCTTGGACAGCAGATATCAAGTGAGGGTCACATTGATGAAGAAATTAATCGGCGTACAAAACTTGCCTGGAGAGCTTTTGGAAGAAACAGCATAATTTTCAAGAGCAATATGCCATTATGTCTTAAAAGAAAAGTGTTTGATCAATGCATCCTTCCAGTGCTTACGTATGGTGCAGAGACGTGGACCTTAACTAAAAGAGATATACAAAGACTGCAGACAACTCAAAGAAGCATGGACAGGTGCATGCTTCGTGTAACCAGGAGAGATAAGAAGAGGAACTCGTGGATCCGAAAAATGACAAGAGTGGAAGACACCATAATCAGAGTTAAATCCCTGAAATGGCAATGGGCTGGACATACTGCCAGAAGGACAGATCATCGATGGACAGCCGAAATTTTAGATTTGATTCCAAGGGACAGGAAAAGACCCAGAAGAAGACCACATGGGAGATGGGTGGATGAAATTCGAAAGTATGCAGGGGTGACATGGAGGAGACTGGCACAAGACAGACCGTTGTGGAGGAAACTTGGGGAGACCTTCGTCCAGCAGTGGATTGATAATGGTTGACAATGATGATGATGATGATTCGTCCCGGAAGGAAGAGAAAAACCTCTGGAAGAGGTAAAATCTTCTTCATCTTTATAATAATAATAATAACAATAATAATAATAATAATTGACAAGCCGTAAAATATCCAAAAACAGAAATAGTGACTTACTCCCACTGGCGACAGAAATGTGTGTTACGAAATATCACATGCTGCCCCGGTGGCGCAGTGGTCTAAGCAATGGCCTCTGATCATTCGTCCGAACGGGGTCCGGGTTCGAATCCCGGTAAGGCATGGATGTTGTGTTTGTTTTACGGCACTGGCTCTCTCCCTTCCCTGGAACCAGTGACCCTAAATTAGGGACGGGCGACTGCTTATAGCCCATTGAGTTGCTCACGGTAGTCGTTAAACTTCCAATAAAAAAAAAAAAATAAAAAAAAATATCACAAACTACCAGCATAGGGAACACAATATGACAGAAGATATCTAGGGCTGAAAGAATTTTTCATATCAAACAAATAAAATAAGAAACATGGAGAGAAACGTGAGTATGCCCCCTAGCGTGAAAGACTAACAGCCTGACGGATGGAACACAAACAAGTCCCTTTTGCTTTAAAAGATGTGTTAAAACAGCATCTGTGTTTTTCGGACATTTCCTGAAAGTTATTTTTTTTATTTAAAGTTTACTGTAGGATGGACTACAGCATAAGTTATGTGTTACAGACCCTGTATTAGAGTTCCTTAAATTGCTTTATATCGTTTGCGAAAAAGTGTGAGCGATGTGACCCTGACGTAACTTCGATGCAATCCCAGCATGCAGCGCCGCTGCGGCGACTCCAAGAATTAACTAATTACGCAGCAGAATTTCACGTCCACAAAACATTGTCGGAGTTGAAATTCCAAACGCAGAAGTGACCAGAATTTGTATCCCGTTTCCTATATCCGTCTACAAACATTAAAATAATATAAAAAACTTGACACTTATCTTACGAATTAACGTAAGGAATGCGTTATTTATACAGGGTTATTACAAATGAAATTGACAGTTACAATATTTTCTAAAATTGAAACATTTGGTGCGCCGTTCTATCACCAACAGTAGCGATTACCAGTGCACCGTTCAACAGTACTACCGTTCAAAAGTACCGGTGCGCTGTTAAACACGGTGTGCCGCCCCGGTGGCGCAGTGGTCTAAGGCGCTGGCCTCTGATCATTCGTCCGTAAGGGGTCCGGGTTCGAATCCCGGTCAGGCATGGATGTTGTGTTTGTCTTACGGCACTGGCTGTCTCCCTTCCCTGGAACCAGTGACCCTAAATTAGGGACGGGCGACTACTTATAGCCCATTGAGTTGCTCACGGTGGTCGTTAAACCTCCAATCAAAAAAAAAAAAAAAAAAATAAACACGGTGCACCGTTCTATCACCAACAGTAACGATTTTATTATATAGATGGCGTCACTACAAAATTGTACGTTTTCACCACCACGTGACCAGTCAGAAAAGATGGCCGTAAATGCTGTGGAGAAGGCGTTCTGTGGGCTTGAATTAAGCAAAACGAATTCTGTCACTGTAGTGCAACGGCGTTTTAGAACATGTTTCAAGAAATCACCGCTAAATAGACAATACATCTACCAATGCCAAATAAATAAATAAATAAATATAAAATAAATACAGGTAGGCTCAGTTCCGATTGAGCCGTCAGTTTGGAACATAGGACTACGACTTGCAGATCGAAGAGTTGAATGAGCTAGTCGAGTATGGTTTCAAAGCGTTTATTTTATTTGTTATAGCCAACACAGGTATATGACATGAAAGTAGCTTACATAATTTTTGCAAATAATGCTGGATGCATTGCGAACACAAAGCAGATCGATACACGAATTACCCAACGTGGTGCTCTGTCTTCTTGGGCTTCTTACATTCCTCATCACTTGCTCTTGCCTCTCGTTTGGATTTCCTTGCTTGCGTTCATTTTGCGAATTACGAGGCATTATCGAAAATGTTAACCTGTTCACACGAAAACAAATTTTTTTTAAATTTCAGTTTGAACCATGATATGTTCTTTGTATATTTGAATAGATCTCGTCGAGAGCTCTGAAACTATACCACGCACAGTCGTTTTGCATTTGCAGTTGTCTAGATAAACCGCGGTATTATCAAAAGTGTTCACCGGTTCACAAGAAAATAATTTTTAAAATTCAGTTCAAACCACTGCGAAATGCGCTTTGTATATTTGAATAGATCTCGTCGAGGGCTTTAAAACGACTTCACGCACAGTCGTGTTACGCTCACGGTTGCCGAGATAGACTGAGTCAAACGTGGCGGCACACCGAGAAATACAGGGGAGCGTCACGCGCACGATGTATTACGCAGTACGCGAATTGGACTCCATGCTGTTTACGAATATGCTAATACGATTAGCGTGCGGCACGTACTTTTAACGCTATAATGATTTCGATTGGGACCGATTTTTGTCACAGGGGGTCGGCCGTAAGTCGCCCCATACTATCCGCGGAGTTAGACCTAGTCCTACGTCAAATTTGAAACAGCACGATGTTTGTGTAAAAGTCCAGGAAGATCCCATGCGTCTGATGAACAAGTGGAGCGTGTTCGTGCCATTTACCAACGCAGCCCAAGGAAATCGACAACGATGGTAAGTCGGGAGTTACAAATTCCACAGCCTACTGGAAATTTTTGAGGAAGCAAATAAAAATGACTCCCTTCAAACTGCAGTTATTGCAGAGTTTAAGTGACAATGATAGAACCACACGTCGCGCTTTCTGTATAGGAATACAGGTGCGCTTTGAAGAAGGTGGCTTTGATGAGCGTCTAATTTTCAGCGACGAATCGACATTTCACATGAGTGGGAAAATTGAAAAACGTAACATTCACATATGGATGGGGGACTGAAAATCCTAAAGAAACAGTGGAGTAAGTGCGGGATTTCCCAAAGGTAAATGCGTTCTGTGCTATATCCCGTAAAAAAGTGTATTGTTGCCGCGACAATTATTCTAATTTCGGGCACATTGCCTTCAGTATAGAAATCCTCCAATTTGGTATTCAAATACAAAATTAATTGTTTTTAATTATGTTAATTAATTAACATAATTAATTACGTGACTGCTTAATTAGTGAAAATTTTAATTAGGCGCACGAACTATCATGCCAACCCAGGCGCACAGGGAGTCCCGGGGTTCGTTTCTTCTCTTTTCTCCATTTTTCCCTTCCACGGGGGAAAGGAGATCTAAGTTGCAAGCGCCAGGCCAGGTGCAAAATTTCGGAAACTAGGCGAAAGGCATTTTCTTCCATTCCCGGCATGTGAGAAGCAACAGCATTGCGAATCGCACAATGCTTCCGAAACAACAATGGCGTTGCGGTGGCTACACGACGAAAATTTAAGAAAGAAATCTTAAAGCGGTAAGAAGCTAAGGCTAGGCAATAAATGTCACCCAAGAGCGTTGTCGGGGAACATATTTCAGTCGGGCATACGTCACTTCGAGCAGTTTTCAAGTTTTAAAAAGGGTTTGCTCGGAGTCTACTATAATAGAACCCAACAACGGGGTGACAGTTACGGCCAAATAAATTTTTAAAGGGCTTAGCTCAGCAGATGGTCAGCAGGCCCAATGTAGCCACTGGTCAGCCGCCACTGGACAAGCGGTCCACTTGCGTACCAGGGGAGGAAATCCAGAACCAATGGTGGTGAGAGGGAGGTTTTCTCGAGGTAAGGACACGCCTAGCCGCAGGGCGAGAAGGGAAAGCGAAAACTAGAATATAAGAGAAACTTTAAAAATTTCGGGGGAGAAAAAATGAGAGCGAGAAAGGACGAAAAAGAACGGAAATAAAGTGAAAAAGCGCGGAAGAGAAAAACATAGGAGCAAAAAACGGACAGAGAGAGGGAGAGACGGGGTAGAGAAAAAAATGCCAAACTATACGGAGTGCCAGAAGTCCATCGACTTGAAATCAAGAACTGTAGAACAATAAAGTTCCGAGAAACCATCGGCTGTGTTGTATCCACGGAGGATACCAGCCACGAAAATCACCCACGGACACCAGACCACCAGCGTCTTCCTCAACCACCGGATCGATGAGCCCGACAGAAGACTATATAGGGTAAGACATCATCCTAATATTTCAATCCCTTGCATGCTGAGTATTCAGTTAAGTTTTAGAAATGACCCCTTATTGCTCACCCCGTACTGGTTGGATTGTTAGGGATATTAGTAGTTTTTACATTTTCTCAAGTAAACCATAACTTCCTTTCGTAGAGATTTGTTATAATTTAAACCGGTCCCACCATTTAAATTGTTCTAAGATTAAGCCTTATACAGCAAATAAATTTTATATTTGTTTTTTTAAATCAACGTATTTTTCTTCACGCTGCTCTGCTAATGGGTACGAGTGTCTGTATTAGTTTAAAGTAAGCCATAGTTTTTCTTCCTTCACAGATACCCCTATTCAAGCACATAACCGAATTGTTAGTTCTTTTTTTAAATTTAATTTCTTTTGCGGCATATGAGTTCTTGCGACAACCTCGTACGAGCTCATATGAAACACAACGCTTTTAAGTCCCAACGATGAAACTGGGTCGCCTATACTAGGAAACCCAATGTCGTTGTTGCCAATCTAGATGATCGGAATTCACTAACAAAATCTATGCCCCTCAAGTTCCCACCGGGACTTGGCGTGGTGACACATTGCCCCTTATTTTCCCAAGAAAACACTGTAACGGGAAGTTCTTATCACCTTGTGCAAACTATTTGGTTGATGCCTTAACTGCACGAAGACAGTGACAACTTTATTTTTAAACAGGATGGAGCACCACCCCACTGGCAATGAAAAGTTTGAAATTACCTTGATGAAAATTTTCCACAGCGCTTGATAGGTCGCGCAACAGGCGACAACATGTCACTCACTTGTTGGTCGTCAAGAAATCCGGTTCCCTGTGACTTTTTTACGCTTTCTAACCGTAGGTTGACGAAGCGTACACTGAAGAGCAATTGAATTAGGGATACCTGTCTAGTAACGTGTAGCACCACCTTTCGCTCTGACGACGGCGGCGATTCGTATCGGCATGGACTCGACCAGACACCGGAAGCGTTGGGCAGCCATACGGATCCACAACCCCTAAACAAGTTCCCACAGTTCACGAAAATTTGATGGAGCGGGTTCAGAGCCTCGAACATCTCTCTCGATGGCATCCCAGATGTGCTCGATGGGATTGAGGTCAGGTGACCTAGCTGGCCAAGGAAGCGAGGTCACGTCGGTGGAGTGTTCATCCAACCATTCGGATACAATTCGGCAGCTACATTGTCTTGTTGCAGGATGAGGTCCTCAGTGGGATGTTGAAGACGCACATACAGGAGAAAATGGTCGTCCAAGATATCCCGGTAACGTTGACCTGTGAGGGACGATGGCACACGTACCACGGGACCCATTTCAGTCCACGTAAACAGTCCCCAGACGAGAATGCCATCCCCACCAGCTTTAAGAGTATCCTGCTGACAAGAAGGATCCATCGCTTCGTGTGGTTTGCACCGTACTCGTATTCTGCCATCCTCATGTACCAACGTGAATCTCGACTCATCAGTCCAGGCAACATTTTCCCACATGTCTATTGTCCAGAGGCGATGTTCCCGCGCCCATGCAAATCTTTGCACCCTGATATGTGCGGTCAGCAGCGGTACCCTCGTGAGACGATGGCTTCTGTACCCCATAGCGAGGAGATGGTACTGTATGGTGTGGCTGCTTACACGTTTTTGTGTACCACCGTTAAATTGCCGAGTGATTTCTTGCACTGTGGTCCGTCTATCTGCTGTTACAATGCGAGATAGCCAACGATGACCCCGCGCATTCACACGCTGTTGTCAACGGCATTTGGCCCTTCTAGGGATGGTTTTACCGGATTTGATGTACTCACGGTGCATCCGTGACACCGTGGCTCGTGAAAATCCCAGTGCCTGCACGACTTCCGAGATGGAGTGGCCCATTCGTCGAGCCCCGACAATTTGCCTACGATCAAAAGTGCTTAGATCCTTTGTCTTACCCATACCGCGTCCGACTCTTACTGATTCCCGTCGCAACACTCCTTATATTGTCGGATCGCTGCATACGTCATGTTGTTTCCGTTTACAGGGCCGCCCACAACGCCACATTTGCATAACGCCAGCTGTCTGTAATTCAATTTTTCTTTAGTGTATATGCTCAAGCTTTGTCCACCTGTCTGTCCGTCCGCTCGATAACTCGCGTAAAAATTATTCGATTTCGATGAAATTTTAATATGTGGTAGGGGACTACTTGGTAACGAACCCTATTGAAAATGGGCGAAATGGGATCAAAGGTCATGACACAGGAGCGGGATCCATTCCATTGCCCTTGTACGTCATAACTTGCGTAAAAATGGTTCGATTTCGACGAAATTTTAGTATGTAGTGGGGGACCACCCCGGGACGAACTGTATTGAAAATGGGAGAAATGAGGTCAAAGGTCAGGAGGTAGGAGCGGGATCCATTCTATTGCCCTTATGCATCATAACGTACGTAAAAGTGCTTTTATTGCGACAAAACTTTAATATGTTATTCCTGAGATATACTGAACCGGTTCTGTTGAGTATCATCGAAATAAGGTCAAAGGTCGGGACACAGGAGCGAGATTTATTCCACAACCATAATCTTAATGACTTGAGTAATGATTTCTGCTGTGTTGGGAAGCGTATCATAATCAATGCATTGCATGATTTTACTTACTTGTTTTCATGGTGCTTTTCAATGTCATCGTCTTTCCTCTTCCTGTTTCGATCAGTCAGGAGTATAGTAATGATATGAAACAACCCATCGCAACAGCGATTGCTGGAGTTGATGAAGATATGTTAGCGCCTGTTTGACAAGTATTCGACTATATCGTTAATATATGTCGTGTGACTAAAGTTACACACATCTGTAAGTTTTTGTAACAAACTTCAAGGATTTTCCTACAAAACGGTTTGATGTGAGTGTCAATATCTGAAATAGTTTTGGTTTTATGAAATGTTGAAACTGGCTATTTCGTTTGTCATAACCCTGTATATTGTGTACTTAATCTGATACCGTTTAACTGTAATTCTGGGATTTATACAATTTCCGCCTAATACCACTTCAACACCCCCAAAATTTCTCGACACCCTTATATTTAAAGCTGTGTAGCAGACACACTGATATATCATCATCATCATCATCATCATCATCGTCAACCATTATCAATCTACTGCTGGACGAAGGTCTCCCCAAGTTTCCTCCACAACGGTCTGTCTTGTGCCAGTCTCCTCCATGTTACTCCCGCATACTTTCGAATTTCATCCACCCATCTTCCATGTGGTCTTCTTCTGGGTCTTTTCCTGTCCCTTGGAATCCAATCTAAAATGTCGGCTGTCCATCGATGGTCTGTCCGTCTGGCAGTATGTCCAGCCCATTGCCATTTCAGGGATTTAACTCTGATCATGATGTCTTCCACTCTTGTCATTTTTCGGATCCACGAGTTCCTCTTTTTATCTCTCCTAATTGCACCAAGCATGCACCTGTCCGCCGCCCCGGTGGCGCAGTGGTCTAAGGCGTTGGCCTCTGATCATTCGTCCGAAAGGGGTCCGGGTTCGAATCCCGGTGAGGCATGGATGTTGTGTTTGTCTTACGGCACTGGCTCTCTCCCTTCCCTGGAACCAGTGACCCAAAATTAGGGACGGGCGACTGCTTATAGCCCATTGAGTTGCTCACGGTGGTCGTTAAACCTCCAATCAAAAAAAAAAAAAAATGCACCTGTCCATGCTTCTTTGAGTTGTCTGCAGCCTTTGTATGTCTCTTTTAGTTAAGGTCCACGTCTCTGCACCATACGTAAGCACTGGAAGAATGCATTGATCAAACACTTTTCTTTTAAGACATAATGGCATATTGCTCTTGAAAATTATGCCGTTTCTCCCAAAAGCTCTCCAAGCAAGTTTTGTGCGCCGATTAATTTCTTCATCAATGTGACCCTCACTTGATATCTGGTGTCCAAGATAAACGTACGTGTCTGTTATCTCCAGCTTTTCTCCATCAATCGACAAATCTTCATTTCTTGTAAAACCATTGAACATCACTTTTGTCTTCTGAAAGTTCATTTTTAATCCCACTTCTTTACTCTTGTCAGCAAGTTCCTAGATCATACTCTGCAGCTGTGATGGGGTAGTTGCAAAAATGACTACGTCATCAGCAAAACGAAGGTGGTTTAGATAATCTCGATTAATCTTTATCCCTTTGTTTTCTCAGTTCAGTGATTGAAAGACATTTTCCAATGTGGCATTAAAGAGCTTCGGAGATATGGTGTCACCTTGTCTCACTCCTTTTGCAATTTTTATGTGTGTTGTATTTTCAAACAGCGGAATCTTTGCACTTGCATTTTCATAGATGTTATTAATAATATTAATGTACGCATCTTCAATACCGCAGGATTTCAGAGCCATTGTAACTGCTAATGGTTTTACCGAATCAAAGGCTTTTTCATAATCGATAAAAGCCATGCACAATGGAAGTTCATATTCCCTCGGTCTTTCAAATATACAGCTCTTTAAATATACATATGTCTTAATGTTTAGGTATTAGTCCTCTTTTATTAAGCACACGAGACAAAACATTAGTCACCCTAATCTCCAGATGTCCATCGCATGCAGTTCGCGTAGCAGTGTGCTTTCGGAAATTGGTTGGAGTGGACTTTCATTAACTGTTTGCAGCAATTAATTGTTGCCTGGTTTGAAACCGATTTACAGTTACGAAGCGTGAAACGTGACGGCGGTTAATGTTGGTGAGAATCGTTTTCCGGCCATAGTTACGTCGCCGATTTTCAGTTGACTGCGAACTACACCACTGTTTGTAGACCCGCTGGACAGTACGCTTCGACACACCAATAAATTGGGCGACTTCATTCACTTTGCGTCCGTGGGCACGGCCAAAGACGATGGCGCCTTTTTGCCACTCAGTAACGTCTGTCTTATGACCCATATTGCAGACTAAATTTAACACACACGTTGCTCTTCACCACTGCACGAGACAGAAATGATCCTGTAGACCATGTCAGTGCTGTATGTTTCCCAATAACGATATCACGGCGTCCTCTGTGCAACCGGTAACCTCCTAGTATCATTTCTGTTAGGGGTGACTAATTTTCCTCCTGCGTGCTTATCATATAGTGCAGTTGTCAATAGCAATTTGAATTCCTCAGATTTACCTTGAAATATTAGGTGTACAAATAAGTTTTAAAGCGTTTTAAGACAACGCAACATGTAATTTGAGAGAAAACAATAATACCTTTACGAATCAAAATATGCGCCGTCATTATCTATCACCTTCCACCATCGGTCGGGCAGCTGACGGATTCCAGCCACGAAGAATTCTTCGTCGTGTGACGTGATGAAGTCGTCAACCCATTTTTGCATTTCGTCACATGTCCGGAACCATACAGCAGACAAACCATGTTCCATCGATCGGAACAAATGATAGTCTGAAGGGGCTATGTCGGGACTATACGCCGGGTGCTCCAAAACTTCCCAGCCAAGCGTCAATAACGTTTCCTTGACCGATTTCGCGACATGCGGCTTAGCGTTGTCATGCTGTAATTTCCACGGGATGCAATCCTTTGCATGTGAATGGACGCTTCCGAGAGATTTTCTGGTTCAGTCGCAGCAATTGTTGTTTGTAGCGATCAGCAATAACAGTTTGACCCTGTTCCAATAGTTCATAATAGAGCACACCTTTCATATCCCACCAGATGCACAGCAGAACTTTCTTGGAGTGAATATTGTGCTTCGGTGTCGAAGTCGTTGCTTCACCGAGATCTACCCAGTGTTTCTTGCGTTTGGGATTGTCGTAAGATATCTACTTTTCATCACCCGTAACGATTTTCTCCAGGAAAGACTTTCTGTGTTGTTTATTTAACAGATTCAAACACTTCATGACACGCTCATCCTTGTTCCACTGGCTCAGGTCACCTGGTACCCATTTTCCTTCCTTCCCAATCTTTCCCATTGCGCGCAAACTATTGGAAATGGTTTGTTGAGTTATCCCCAGTTGTTCAGCTAGTTCTTTTTGCGTTTGAGACGAATCTGCATCCAGCAATGCTTGCAGTTCCTCATGTGCAACCTTCTGCGGGGCGCCTCTACGTTCTCGATCGCTAACATCAAAATCACCTGCTTTAAACCGGCTGAACCAAAACTCACACGTGCTTTTCCATACAATATTCTCCCCCAAAATAGAACAGATCGATGCACATGCTTTTGCAGCACTTTTTCCTTGATGAAATTCGTAACGAATGCAGTATCGCTTGCCATCTGTCATCTACCGATGTGCACGTGCGTTTGACTGTTGGGCAAACTTCCGTGTCACATTTTATACTCTGGACCAGTTACGGTCACATGGCAACAACGCGGGGGAATGTCGGATATGTAAATTAGCGATATACATCACACAAAAAACGCTTTAAAACTTATTTCTACACCTAATATTTTACCGAAATGAAAATATCGTCCTTATTGTTTTTAATTCCATATCTACCTAAATGTATATGGTAAAAGTAATGTTTCCTTTTTTTAGTTTTTCTTGTTTAAAGCTTTTGTTAAAGCATTACTTAAACATCACCGCAGACCAGTCACATCCTTTCATGGCAAAGGCATTTCACTGTAGTAGAGCATTCTTTCATGAGGATTATCCGCCATGCCACACTGCCTAAATTGTTCCAGAATGGCTCGCGGAAAAGGCTTCAAATATTACCCTGGCATCCAAATTCCCCAGAAATCAATCCAATGGAGCATTCATGTTTTGTGTAGGAACAGCAGATCCGATCTGTGGCGACCCAGCCAGGTAACTTAGAAGAGTAAAATGATCTGCTGGTAACGTGTTGGTGGTACGAGACACCACAATGCACCTTTAGAAATTTTGTACAGTTTATGCCTCGCTGGGTAAGAGTTGGAAGACCAACATCATATCAGGCAGGTGGCCATAATGTTTTGGCTCTTTGTTGTACATCCAGGTAAGAGCTCTTTTGGTGGCACGCGGAGAACCAACATCATTTTAGAAAGGTGGTCGTAGTGTTTTGGCTCTGCGGTGTACATCGGGGTAAGAACTGTTTAGGTGGAACGTGGAGGACCAACATCATATTAGGCAGGTGGTCATAAAGTTTTGGCTCTTTGTTGTACATCCGGGTAAGAGCTGCTTTGGTGGCATGTGGAGGACCAACATCGTATTAGAAAGGTGGTCGTAGTGTTTGGCTCTTCGGTGTATATCCGGGTAAGAGCTGTTTTGGTGGCACGTGGAGCACCAACATCGTATAAGGCAGGTGGTCATAATGTTTTGGCTCTTCGGTGTATATCTGGGTAAGAGGTACGTGGAGGACCAACATCATATTAGGCAGGTGGTCATAATGTTTTGGCTCTATGGTGCATATCCGGGTAAGTACTGTTTTGGTGGCAGGTGGAAGACCAATATCATATTAGGCAGGTGGCCATAATGTTTTGACTCTCTGAGCCGCGGGTAGCCTGGTGGTCAACATTCGTGACTGCCACGGAGAAGGCCTCTGGTTCGATCCCAGGCAGGTACGAACGCTCGAACCACCAAATATCCGCCGTGCGTCGGATGGGCACGTTAAGCCGTCGGGCCCAGGATACTGGCTCCCCGGTAATAAATAAGGGCGTCTTCCTCCCTTTTTCTACCATGCTTCCGTGTCACTTTCCTATCGGGCACTCTAGCCCAAATCTCCTAGTTTCCTATTTCTAAGGGTTGTTTAAGACCTGGGGTCAGACACCGCCTTCCTAAAATCCTCTATATATGATCTGATCTATGATCTGTTTTGCCTCTTCGGTGTCTATTCTGGTAAGAGCTATTTTG
Source organism: Macrothele yani (assembly GCA_039090855.1). NCBI lineage: Eukaryota > Metazoa > Arthropoda > Arachnida > Araneae > Macrothelidae > Macrothele > Macrothele yani. The sequence continues at coordinate 34,052,456 of CM077024.1, read as the reverse complement.
GTGGCACGTGGAGGACCAATATCATATTACGCAGGTGATCATAATATTTTGGCTCTTCGGTGCGTATATCTAAAAAAAGTTGGCTCGTCATCTACTTCTTTTAAAAATCTTAGCCCGTGGATCTGGAGAAGTTGGACAATATACTATATCAGCTGGTGTGAACAGCTCGCTTTATCGATCGATATTCCGCACAAAATCAAAAACCGAAAACTAACATTTATTTCGTTCGCGGCACTGAAGTGATATTGTATTTCCTCTGGGTTGTTTTCTTGTTTCCCAGAGAGTCATGGAGAGTTTTGTGAGGTGCATGTGGCTAGGGTTAAAAATCAAATGGAGAAATGATTCTTATCATGAAGTCCAGTACACGAGTTTAATTCTGGCAAAGACTGAACAACTTTCTCGAGTGATCTAAAAAGGAACTGAACATGAAAATTCCGAGAATGCTTTTATCGCACGCAAGGAATTCTACTTCTTGGGATTCCTACAAAAGCACAGGTTTTTCAGAAATATTGCGTCATAATTTATCATTTTTTTTTCTGGTGAGCGTTATGAAAAGCGTCGAACAACTTATCATTCTAGCTTATGTATCCGAAATATGTGCATGACAGCAAACTAAAGTACTAAATTTCTGTAAGTGGCATTGATTAGACATTTCTTCTTTATACGTACCGTGTATAGAGAGAACAGAGCAGGTGCGTCTGCTGATTTATCAAAGGCAGAGCTTTCTAAATAATTAATCACGTGAACAGGCACCTGCCCAGAGACTGCGCGTTTTTTTTTTTTTTTTTTTTTTTTTGCTGCAGTCTCAACAAACCTGCGAAAAGACAAGGACATATCGATCAGATTTACAAATACATGCACTAATCCGAAATTCAGTATGACAAGAAAGAAAGAAAGATGAGATTTACGCAAAGCTTTTAAAGACATGAAATGAACCCAGAGCCTACTTATTAAGCACACTGATCTGCATACCGCACCCTGATTCTATGCGGAATTTTACAAGGCGTGACAGTTTTAATGAAAGCAAAAATGAAAAGAAACATCAAAAAGTCATGTGTCGTCAATAGTTTTATGTGTCGTGTACTGCCTTTCTAAACTTACGTTTTTGTTGACTTCATGTAAATTTTAATTGGTCCTCGCACCTGCCCCTACGTTGCGTGCTGCTTCGGGAAAATATTTTATTGCGGGGGGCCCTTGTCTATTTAAACAATTTGAAAAAAATGTATTTCAAAACCCATGGACCTATATGAGGTATACTGACCTGCCGATGATGATTTTGAAAAATCGATAGAGAATCATCATCTAATTGGGTAGGGCAAAGTTGCTGTAAAACAAATTCTGAAATTCACGAACCACGTTCCATGAATCCTTTCGTGAATTAACGACGCATATTTCTGATACAACCTTTACCGTGAAATGACGGAAAGAAACCTGAATTTCACGAATTTTTCGTAGCCTGAAATATTCTGAATTTTCAGAAACCTTTTTGCAATTCCTTTTTTATATTGATCGTAAATTGCCGCTTTTAAGATAGTGTTAAGGGAAAATTCAGAATTTTCAGAAACCTTTCCACAATTCCTTTTTTAAATTGACGATAAATTGCCGTTTTTAAGATCAAAAGGGAAAATTCAGAATTTTCAGAAACCTTTCCACAATCCCTTCTTATATTGACGATAAATTGCCGTTTTTAAGATGTGTTAAGGAAAAAATTCAGAATTTTCAGAAACCTTTCCGCAATTCCTTTCTTGTATTAACGGTAAATTGCCGTTTTAAAGATGTGTTAAGGGAAAATTCAGAATTTTCAGAAACCTTTCCGCAATTCCTTTCTTGTATTAACGGTAAATTGCCGTTTTAAAGATGTGTTAAGGAAAAATTCAGAATTTTCAGAAACCTTTCCGCAATTCCTTTCTTGTATTAACGGTAAATTGCCGTTTTAAAGATGTGTTAAGGGAAAATTCAGAATTTTCAGAAACCTTTCCGCAATTCCTTTCTTGTATTAACGGTAAATTGCCGTTTTAAAGATGTGTTAAGGGAAAATGTAGAATTTTCAGAAACCTTTCCGCAGTTCCTTTCGTATATTAACGGGGAAACTCCGTTCTCACTTCTTACCTATCCATGTAACGAAACATTTCCAGTAATAAGAGTGATTCCGGGGAATACTCCAGGTTTGATTAACTGTTAAATTTCAATCGGAAATCTGATTTTCACGTTCTCTAGCGAGATCGGATATTGTGGGTAGTATAATATATCACATGAATTTTCTTCTCTTCCCCATTGTGTGCACCAGCTGGTATATGTTGTGTTACCGCAAGAAACCGGGTGTTTAAATTATTGCACAAGTGATTGTACGATGTCTATGTATCAGTCTATGGAATCCTTATGGAAAAAGCTGTTGTAGCTATCAATAGTACATTTTATATTTAAAAGTTTTGTGCAAAATACTACAAAACAGCACATTTCACCTTTTCTTAAAGCTAATTGAAGTCATTTTCAGTTTAAAAAGATTTCAAGTTGCAAAGCATTTTGTTACTTCGTCACGATGAAAAAGTAATTTGTGATAAGTGATAAGTCCTGCTACAGCAAAAATAAAATAATTACAAACGTATTAAAAAAATAATAAGCTCCAACAATAAAATGAATAAATCACTTGCATTAATGATAAAAAAAAAAATATATAGCATCATCATCGCGCAATTAGAGTTTAACCTTAAACGTGCGCGTGATTTCTGGCTCAGTGGTTAAGACACATGGATTTTGTTAAACCAACCCAAACAACATCGATTCGAGTCCCAGGGATGCAAAAGGGTTAAGCGCTGAAAGAGGTTAAGCGTCTTAGGTTTTGCGAAATTTCTATAAAAATATGGAAAAACCTGAAACTGACTTTTCTGGAATAAATGGAATTACTGACTACGGAAAACCTGTGTAAACACGAAAGTTAAAAAAAACCAAAACCTGTGTAAACACGAAAGTTAAACAAAACAAAAACGGGCACTTTTAAAAATGGAAATTTCCTTAAAAGACGGACACTTACAGGCAACTTTGTTCCACGTCATTTTCAGAATTTTTTTCGTGAATTCACACAACTTATTTTTTACAGTGTTGTTCCAGAAATGTGAATATGATACGAATAATTTTCTTTTCCATTTTCATCTGTAATTAAATCTTCATTTGTTACAGAACATGAAGTTGAAGAAAATGTATGTAAATTATTCAAATGCTGGCTGGATACGGCCGTTAATAAACTTTATTTTCATGATTAGTAATTAAGTCTTCATTGACTATAGAATTTGACTCATGCTCAATAGGAGTGTGTGTTCGTTTTAATTGCTTCCAGTTTTTAAAAATTTAAGCTGATCTCCTCTTTACCTATTTCTGTTTTCTTTTCAGATTTTTTCTTTTCTGAGCACCACTTTCATATTTTCTGCTCCTATCTCAATCTGGTGTGGCTTTCATTCTCAATCAGTGGGGCATACAAGGGATGTGTCAACGGGTCCGGACCCCTTACATGAATGCCTGGATCAGGAACCCTCCCAAGAAGAAGAAACCAAACGATGTTACTTTTAAATGTATTCTACTATGTCTAAATTAAAAAAAATATTCCGCATATGCTTTAATAAATTTAATATTTTTGTTACGATAAATTAGTTTTCTCCCCGTCTCAATTCTAGTTTTCGTAATGATACTTATCTTCCTGAACGTCTTACGGTCAGTGATTATTAAATTTGTCTTACTTATTCAAGAGATATTTTTTTTTATTTGCGTGCACGTCCGTGTTGTTTATATGAATACTCACTAAACATGAATGCATTCATATACATATATGTTTTAATTTAGCCGTAGTCAGAATAAGATTCATATACGTATAAAATAAAATGTATTTGTTCTGTAGATTTCTTGTTGGAACCATGTCTTGAAATGATTCTAAGTGCGCTACTGTTCTCAATTATCTAAAGGATTAAAAAGTAAGATTTGAATGTATTCAAAGTACACTTTTTAATATTATCTGTTGTGTTGGCAGTAAAAATAAACCAGAGAATGGAATGTTGATACTATCTTTACGTTTCATAATGCCTTATTTTTTGGAACCTCAGATAAAATAACTCTGTCTTTCTCGAAATTAAAATAATAATCACTTTGTATAAACTGCATAAAATACATCAAAGCTATAATATGAGAAGATGGAATCAAGTAGAACATACTTTTCGTTTGCAGATACGAACTTATAACAATATTTTTATATTAAAAATTGCACTACACTTTGTTTTTTATTGTCTACGACAATTTCAACCCAAACACGAAAAGAACAAAAACACATACAGGGAGCCGGAGCTATCGGGATTCAGAAATATCCCGTCTAATTCAAGCCAGTGTGCTGGCTTAATTCAGGTGCATTCAGACGTTTTCATATCCATACAAATATAAGGTACCCTCTTGGAAGTGCAAGTCATTCGTAATAACTTTGATTTATTCTGCGCATTGCATTTTTATCTCAATAACTTTTATGCTTATGATTTTTGAGGGAAAACTCGGTTTCGTGAAACGTCGTTCTGGTGACTGAGTACATGGTGTTGTCAGTGTGTGGACTCAAAAACAGTTACAGCTATCATGACGAAATTTTATATTCAGGGGGTTTGTCAAACTATTCTACGAAGTGTGCAGGCTGTTCATCATGAGACTCCAACATTTTCAAATCCTGTTATTTTTTCATTTCAGGTTTCAGTGCCGTGATTCTGAACGGAAGGGAACCAGAGATACACAAAGTTCACGTGCGCAGCAGAGCCGTAGTGGTGCTGCCAGTAATGCCAACCATTCAAAGTAAAAAATTCCCACAAACTTTGCTGAAATTAATTTCCTTTTTCACACCAAAATTTCCCCATGAAAATCTGATTAGATACTATATGTGGAGGAACTTTATACAGGAATCGCCGTATTCCTATTCCTTCAGTGCTAATAAAATGAAATCGGATTGGTACGCTTCCGCAGCAAAAATTGCACCTGAGATCTTCGAGCGAAAATTATCAAGATTTAAAATCAAGCGACTTAGGCATTTCTTAAAAGAACTTCAGGTTTTTGCATCAAACTGCGTAAACAACTGCCTAAACCTTCATAAATAACTTTGCTGCAAATCCAAAACACTCCGTAATATGACAAAATCCTGCAAACAATTGTACCTGAAGAAGGATTTGCGAAGAATAAATCGTAATGATGTATCAGTTTTAACCTGAGACTGCAGTAGTGTAACTACCACTCCCGCAGCTGCAGTACGCCCCTTCGTTAACTACCCCCCCAAGCTGCGGGGAGGGAGTAGTTAACGAAGGGGCGTACTGTAGCAGCCAGTTATAGTTTTATGAAAAAAATCGAACACGCACAATAATTAACCGAAATATTCATTTTTTGCTTTAAGATATATGTATTTAGCTTTCCCTAAATAAATTCCTAGTTTAACTTTTAAAATCCTGAATGTCCTACAATTTGAAAGTGTTCGGCTCTTTGGCTTCGGGTTGTAATACAATTGCTCTGCAATGGGTTGTAAATAATACGATCGCTCTCCAATCGCCCTCTCGCTGCGCTTCTTAGGAAAACCGCGAGGCCACAGTGGAATTTTCCGTGGAGGATGTGCGAAAACAGTCAGTTACCTAGGATTACGTGCACGACAGGCGTCAACATTTATCCACAGCAGCCGCAGATCTGCCATGTGTAAGAGGGTGATTTCTTCAAGTGATTTATTTTAGTCTTGGACAAAAGCAATTACACGTATGGTCAAATCTATTACTTGAAAAGTTAAAGCTACAGTGCTCTAGCTACCACTATTACTTTTGCAGACACTCTTTCTGACTTCCAAACCGCTCCCACCCACCCTCAACCACCACACACTCATACCAAGAAAAATGCATTCTCCCTCGTGTTTGAAATCCTGGGAAAATTACTCTGCTTGTGGGTGCTTTTTCTTTGTGGAGAAAACAGTGACAGCGGTGACCTATCTGGACATGCTACAGCTGTATCTGTTGCCTCAGTTAGAAGATCGGCAACCTAATGTGTTGTTTCAGAATTATGGGGCACCGCCACATTGGGCTGTTATTTTCCGAGAATTTCTGGACCTGCATTTACCTGAGTGCTGGGTTCGGCGTGGCGGCCCCATTCCGTAGCCTCCACGCTCACCCGATATTTTGCCACTGGATTTCTTCCTGTAGGGATACGTGAAAAACATCGTTTACTAGACCCCTGTGACCTCCCTCAATGACCTGAAGACCAGAATTTGTGCTGCGATAGCAATAGTAACACCGCAAATGCTGGAGAACACTTGGCGGGAAATTGAATATCGCTTGGATATCTTACATGCCACAAAAGGCGCGCATGTCGAAGTGGTTTAGCAATCTGATGTATCGAACTTAGAGGTAATAAAACTTTTAGTTGTCATCTATCATATTCTGTTTGCGGTTTTAGTTTGTTGTTTCCCATTTTCCAATTATATGCCACTGAAACCCCGACGATAATTATAAATCACCCTGTATTTTCTTTCAAGCTGTATATGGTTAAAATGTTGGAGTCTATATTTTATCTTTTTTTAGCCTTAGTTGAAAGTCGAAGTAAAATGACAAATTATTCCTCATTCCTAGCAAGAAACATTGCATCATCTGCGCCACTCTTTCCCATTGCGTTTGCATCTGGAACGTGATTGGATGGGAAGCGTCTTGCTGGCTCAGCCAGCAGCGTTTCTTTCTCGCACACAAATCCTCGCGCATTCGAACCCCGCTGACGAAGGCTTCCGTGCGTCCTCAGTGCATGAAGTCCGTCAAAACACGTAAGGAGCATTATAAGTTGTAAAAATCGGGAAATATCTGTATAAAAAAGGAAAAGCCTGAACGGAAATTTCTATATAATTACGGGAAAACTGGAAACTGACATTTCTGTAAAAAAAAAATCTGAATCAGGAACAATGGAAAATCTAGTAAAATACTGATTTTTTGTTCCGTTATTAGACGTGCAATCTTTTCAAAACGGAAATTTCGTTCAAAATCGGAAACTCGCAACACTTTTTCTACAGCATAGGGAATTTCCTTCGCCGGCAGTGCAAGACCATCAGCGAAGAAATGCTAAGTTTCCTCGCGTTACAGCTTACCTCACGATTTAATGGAAACCATAACGAGAAGCAACAAAAATTTACATAAGTGAAAAGTCAAGAAAGTCGACGGAAGGTTAACAAATTAGTAAAATCATGCAATGCATTGATTATAATACGCTTTCCAACATACCAGAAATCATTACTCAAGTTATGAGGATAATGGCTGTGGAATAAATCTCGCTCCTGTGCCCTGACCTTTGACCCATTTCGATGATATTCAACAGAACTGGTTCAGTATACCTCAGAAATAACATGATAGTTGTCTCAATCAAAGCATTTTTACGTAAGTTATGATGCATAAGGTCTATGAAATAGATCTCGCTCCTGTGTCCTAACCTTTGACCCCATTTTGCCCATTTCAATAGGATTTGTCCCCAGGCAGGCCCTTACAACATACTAACATTTCATCCAAATCGAAGCATTTTTACGTAAGTTATGACGCATAATGGCGATGGAAGTGATTCCGCTCCTGTGTCCTGACCTTTGACCCCATTTCGCTCATTTTCAATTAGGTTTATCCCCAGGTGGTCCCCAACCACATACTAAAATTTCATCGAAATCGAACCTTACGTTAGTTATAACGCATAAGAGCAGTGGAATGGATCCCGTTCTTATGTCCTGACCTTTGACCCCATTTCGTTTACTTTCAATTGGGTTCCTTCCCAGGTGGTCCCCTACCACATACTAAAATTTCATCGAAATCGACGAGTTATCGTGCGGACGGACATACGCACACAACGCGTGACGTAATGAGGCAGATGGGAGTCGCCACCATCTGCTCGAAAGAGTGTGACGTCATAAAACTTTAATAGGATCCACACACAACACGTGACGTAATGAGACAGATGGCGTGACTGCGCGCCAACATCTCAATCGCGAGATTGTGACGTCATAAGATTTCTAAGTATGGGTTACATTAATGGGACAACGCCATTTCACTAAAAACGTGGTAATTTGGGGTGGTTATTTAACCCACTAAACGAATTTTCCTAAAGTCGAGATCAAGCTAAATCGATTTCTAGTACCAGAAAACGGTAGGTTAACGACTTTCATCAAAATCCTTAGAGCCGTTTTCAAAATAAAATTCACATAGATACAAGAATTGCTCCTTTAATAGTATGGGATAAAGGGCGATGGAATCGATCCCCATCCTAAGTCCTGACCTTTGACCCCATTTGTCCCATTTTCAATAGGGTTCCTCCCCAAGTGGTCCCCTACCACATACTAAAATTTCATCGAAATCGAACCATTTTTACCCACGTTATGACGCATAAGGGCAATGGAATGCATCCCGCTTTTATGTCCTGACCTTTGGCCCCACTTCACCCATTTACAAAAGGATTCGTCCATAGGCGGTCGCCTACCACATACTAAAATTTCATTGAAATCGAACCATATTTACGCAAGTTATGAGGCATAAGGGGAATGGAATGGATCCCGCTCCTATGTCGTGACTTTTAACCCCATTTGTCCCATTTTCGATACGGTTCGTCCCCAGGTGGTCCCGTATCACATACTAAAGTTTCATCGAAATCGAACCATTTTTACGTGAGTTATCGTGCCGACAGACGGACGGAAAAAGCTGGAGCATATATACGCTTCTTCAACCTACGGTTGGTAAGCGTAAAAAAGCGGATATACGTCACAGCTAGTTTTCCTCTGCCACCAGTAGTTGTGTTTCCGCGTTTTAAATTCAGACGTAGGTTGTTCAATAAGTTCTAAGCAAAACACACAATTTTTTTTTTCCGAAAATGCACTTTTATTTCTTCATCAGCAAAACAACCACCCCGCAGATCTTTTTTTCAGATTTTTCAAGAGGAAGAAGTCACTAGGGGCGAGGTGAGATGAGTACGGTGGGGTACGGAAGCAATTGGAAGCCGAGTTCTGTCACAGCTTACATGGAAACACCAACGGTGTGGATTGAAGCATTGTAAGCTGTCGCAATTTTCCTCGCTATTCACTCTTGATGGCTTCATGCAATTGTCGCAATAGTGCGGCACAATGGGCAACATTCATAGGCCTTTCATATGGCAAGTAATCAATTAACAGCAACCCTTCTGAGTTTCAAAAATGGTAGGCAGCCATAATCTTCCCTGCAGATGGTTGTGTTTTGAAGTTTTCCAGTGGTGATGATCCATGATTTTTCCACCGCACGCTCTCTTGTTTAGTATCAGTTCGGCCGCCCTGGTGGCTCAGTGGTCTAAGCGATTGCTTTTGATCATTCGTCCCAAAAGGGTCCGGGTTCAAATCCCGGTGAGGCATTTATGTTGTGTTTGTCTTAAGGCACTGGCCTTTTCCCTTCCCTGGAACCAGTGGCCTCAAATTAGGGACGGATGACTCCTTATAGTCCACTTGAGTTGTTCACAGTGGTTGTTAACCCCCCCCCCGTCCAAAAAAAAAACAAGTTAGCAAAATCATACAATGCATTAATTATTATACGCTTTCCAACATACCAGAAATCATTACTCAAGTTATGACGATAACTTGGCTCTGGAATAAATCTCGCTCCTGTGCCCTTACCTTTGACCCCTTTCCACGATACTAAACAAAATTAGTTTAGTATACCTCCGAAAAAACATACTAAAGTTTTGTCGCAATAGAAGCATTTTTAGTCAAGTTATGAGGATAATGGCTGTGGAATAAATCTCGCTCCTGTGCCCCGACCTTTGAACCCATTTCGATTATATTCAACAGAACCGGTTTAGTATACCTCAGGAACAACATGATAAAGTTTTGTCGCAATCGAAGCATTTTTACATAAGTTATGACGCATAAGGGCGATGAATGGATCCTGCTCCTATGTCCTGACCTCTGACCTCATTTCGTCCATTTTCAATAAGATTCGTCCCCAGGATGTTCCTCATCACATACTAAAATTTCATCGAAATCGAACAAATTTTACGCGAGCTATCGTGCGGACAGACAGACAGATAGGCGGACAAAGCTGGAGAATATATACTTCTTCAACCTGCGGTTGGAAAGCTTAAAAAAAATAACAAGTTAGTAAAATCATGCAATGCACACTCGTTCCTGTGCCCTGACCTTTGACTCCATTTCGACGATATTAAGCAGAATTGGTTCAGTATACCTCCGGAACAACATACTGAAGTTTTGTCGCAATAGAAGCATTTTTGGTCAAGTTATGAGGATATCGCTGTGGAATAAATCTCGCTCATGTGTCCGAACCTTTGACCCCATTTCGATTATATTCAACAAAACTGGTTTAGTATACCTCGGGAACAACATGATAAGGTTTTGTTGCAATCGAAGCATTTTCACATAAGTTATGACGCATAAAGGCGATGGAATGGATCCCACTCCTATGTCCTGACCTTTGTCCCTATTTCGGCCATTTTCAATAGGGTTCGTCCCCAGGATGTCCCCTACCACATACTAAAATTTCATCGAGATCGAACCACTTGCACGCGAGTTATCGTGCAGACAGACAGACGGACAAAGCTGGAGCATGTACGCTTCTTCGTTCTACGGTTGGAAAGCGGACAAAAAAAAAACAAAAAAAAAACAAGAAAGATGACACCGAATTTTCGGGTGTAATAAGCACGTCTTTTGAATCCGTTCTGACGCAAATTAAATTTATCAAAGCTATTCAAAGTCAATGGAACCGGTATGGAAAACAATAGATCTGAGGAAACAAAGAAGATTTTCAATCGGGTTTTTAATCCCTCAGATATTGCTGCAAACGGAATCGTGAGCTTACGAACTCTTAGAATCAGAGATTTCGACAAAAATAAGATGTGACTTTACGTCCCCTTTTGGGAAAACCATGCATTATTTTAGGAAGAAAGTATTCTCAAAAGGTGTACCCATATAAGCGGTATCGGTCGAAGAAAAAAATTAGTCTAGTTTTCAGGAGCCCAGATTTTGCAACAAATACTTCAGAAGCAGAAACTAACACTTATGACCCATGGTGGCTAAACCATTCTTTACCAAACATTAGAAATTATGTGAAAAATATTTTCCATCAGGTCTTGTATGCGATACAGGAAGAATTTTTCAAATCAGATCTTTAGGAACAGAAATATCGCAGAAAACGCAATTTACCTTTGTGCCACCTAGCGGAAAGTCTATGATTTACTTGAAAATTTTGAATTTATAGGGAAAATATTTCGCATCGGAAACACTATCCAAGAAAGAAGGAATTTTTCAAATCGGACTCCTAGAAGTAGAGATATTGACAAAAATAAGATGTACATCTACGCCCCTGGCGGAGAAACTGTGTAATATTTTAAGAAGAAAATATTCCGAAAAGGTTTAACGATGTGAGTGGCATCAGTCTACGAAAGAATTTCTTCATTCGATATTTTAGAAACTCCGATTTTATGGCAAATACATCAGAAGCAAAAATTAACACTTACGCCCCCTTGTGGCCAAAGTATTCTCTACCAAAAATTTGAAATGATGTGCAAAAGATTTTCCATCAGGAGATGTATCCGCTGAAGAAAAAAATTTTCAAATCGGAGTTTTAGAAGAAGAGTTATCGAGGAAAAGGTAATTTACTTTTACAATTTCCCCTAGCGGGAAATCTATGCGTAATTTGAAAAAGTAACTATTTTTTTTCAATCGGATGTTTAGAAGCAAATATGTGGAATAAAACGTATTTTTGAATTCGACATCATCTGCATTTACGCCCTCTACTGGCGAAATTGTACATCGTACAAAAAAAAAAAAACGAAATGAAGGATCATCATTTGCATATTTCAAGCTTCCTAATGCAAAAAGAATTTTTCAAATCGGATTAATAGTTGAAGAGATATCGTGGGTACAGACGGACGGACGGACGGACAAACCGATAACAGAAGCACGATCTTTTTTTACAAAAGACGTGCTAAAAAAGACAAGAAAGTTGACACCGAATTTTCGGGTGCAATAAGCACGTTTTTTGAATCCGTTCTGACGCAAATTAAATTTATCAAAGCTATTTAAAGTCAATGGAACCGGTATGGAAAACAATAGATCTGAGGAAAGAAAGAAGATTTTCAATCGGGATTTTAATCCCTCAGATATTGCTGTAAACGGAATCGCGAGCTTACGAATTCTTAGAAATAGAGATATCGACAAAACTAAGATGCGACTTTAAGTCCCCTGGTGGGAAAATGATGCATTATTTTAGGAAGAAAGTATTCTCAAAAGGCTTATCCGTATGAGCGGTATCGGTCGAAGAAAAAAATTAGTCTAGTTTTCAGGAGCCCAGATTTTGCAACAAATACTTCAAAAGCAGAAATTGACACATATGACCCCTAGTGGCTAAACCATTCTTTAACAAACATTAGAAATTATGTGAAAAATATTTTCCATGAGGTCTTGTATGCGATACAGGAAGAATTTTTCAAATCAGAGCTTTAGGAGCAGAAATAACGCAGAACACGCAATTTACCTTTGTGCCCCCTAGCGGAAAGTGCATGATTTACTTGAAAATTTTGAATTTATAGGGAAAAACATTTCGCAGCGGAAACACTATCCAACAAAGAAGGAATTTTTCAAATCGTACTCTTAGAAGTAGAGATATTGACAAAAATAGAATATATATTTTCTACGCCCCTGGCGTAGAAATCTTACACTATTTTAAGAAGAAAATGTTTCTAAAAGGTTTGTCGACATGAGAAGTATCGGTCAACAAACGACGTTTTTTCAGTCGAGAATTTAGAAGCTCATATTTTGCTGCAAATACAACAGAAGCGGAAATTAAGATTTACGCCCCCTGGTGGCCAAACTATTTTTTTACAAAAATTAGAAATTATGTGCAAACGATTTTCATCAGGAGTTGTATCCGGTGCAGAAAGAATTTTTCAAATCGGAGATTTAGAAGCAGAGATACAGGGGGAAACGCAATTTACTGCTACACTCCCTAGCGGAAAGTCTATGAATTACTAGAAAATTTTGAAATTATATGAAAAACATGTCACACGGAAAACACTGTCCAACAAAGAAGGAATTTTTGCAAATCGGACTCCTAGAAGTAGAGATGTTGACAAAAATAAGATGTACATCTACGCCCCCTAGCGGAGAAACTGTAGAATATTTTAAGAAGAACATATCTCGAAAAGGTTTATCGATGTGAGTGGCATCAGTCCAGGAAATATTTTTTTAATCGATATTTTAGAAGCTACGATTTTATGGCAAATACATCAGAAAAAAATTAACATTTACGCCCCCTGGTGGCCAAAGTATTCTTTACCAAAAATTTGAAATTATATGCAAAAGATTTTCCATCAGGAGATATATCCGCTGAAGAAAAAAAATTTCAAATCGGAGTTTTAGAAGAAGAGTTATCGGGGGAAATGTAATTTATTTTTACGCCCCCTAGCAGAAAATCTGTACTTAATTTGAAAAAGTAACTATATCTAAAATACTCTTCGACATAAATGGAATCGAACGATATAAATTTTTTTTTCAATCGGTTAGTTAGAAGCAAATATTTGGAATAAAACGTATTTTTGAATTCGATATCATCTGCATTTACGCCCTCTACCGGCAAAACTGTACATCGTAAAAAAAAAACTAAATAAAGGATCATCATTTGCATATTTCAAGCTTCCCAATGCAAAAAGATTTTTTCAAATCAGACTAATAGTTGCTTAGATGTCGTGGGTACAGACGGACGGACGGACAAACCGATAACAGAAGCACGATCTTTTTTTACAAAAGACGTGCTAAAAAAGGAAGTATCAGGATCCCAATGGTGAAGCAATGTCTCAACACCAGTCACAATACAGGAATAGAAGTTAATGGGATCGCGGTTAATGCGGTCAAGTTGAACCCGACTCGAGTCAACATGCCAGGTACAAACATTCAAGAAACTCATCTGGCGTAGACTTTTGTCAACCCTAACCTTTCGCACCAAACGGTCCGAACAGTGCCGGTACTTAACATCAGTTCGTCAACAGTCCGTACGATACGGATTTGCCGGTTTGACATCACCAGATCCTACACTTTGTGGCACATTTCATCTGTGATCTCCTCAACTGAACGTTCCTCCCGAGTGTCGTCTTCCAGCGAATCTCTTCCGCGTTTAAAGAGAGCAGCCCGTTTTTTTACTATGGCGCCTGAAGGTGCTCCATCGACGCACAAGCGGATTATTCGTTCACGAATGCTGTTTGGCTTTTGACCTTTCTTCGTCAAGAATTCTATCACTGCTCGGTTTAACAATTTCATGTCTCTCATCCATTGTCGCCTTACACACTTCATTGCAATGTGGTGCCGTCTCAGATGCTGAGCGACGTGGCGTAGCTGTTATATAAACTAACGATGACGCAATACTTTGCAATTCTTGCGTCAACAGCTAACCACTACTTTCAATGTCAGGCCCCGAATTTATTGAACACCCATCGTGTATGCATAAGTAATGAGAACACTGTTTGTTCTTCTAACATCTTTGCTACAATACGGAAAGTAAGAAAGATTATACCGAATTATTTACTGGGTGCAATAAGCATGCCTTAGGCTCAGGATAATGTGTTTTAATACGAAATGTAATGATAATTGAATCTATAATCTCATAACTAAAGATTATAATCTCATAACTAAAGTTTATAATCTCATAACTAAAAATCATAACTAAAGATGAAATCTCATAACAAAAGAGTTGTTATAAGTAACCAAACGTTCATCATAAGAAATACAGCCCGACGGCAAAATTATTTTTGAAATCGGTCTATCAGGAGTAGAGAAAAAGATACATCCATTTATGCCCCTATCTGAAAATTGAATCTATTACAGTAGTAAATCAGCGTAAAATGCTATTCGCAAAGAAATCTATCTGACATGAATTCTTTTTTCTTTCAGAAGTGGAAATATGGTCACAAATAAAAAATATGCACTTGCTCCCCCTAGTAGAAAAACTGCGCATCAATAGAAGCATTCATCATCATCATCATTGTCAACCATTATCAATCCACTGCTGGACGAAGGTCTCCCCAAGTTTCCTCCACAACGGTCTGTCTTGTGCCAGTCTCCTCCATGTCACCCCTGCATACTTTCGAATTTCATCCACCCATCTCCCATGTGGTCTTCCTCTGGGTCTTTTCCTGTCCCTTGGAATCCAATCTAAAATTTCGGCTGTCCTTCGATGATCTGTCCTTCTGGCAGTATGTCCAGCCCATTGCCATTTCAGGGATTTAACTCTGATCATGATGTCTTCCACTCTTGTCATTTTTCGGATCCACGAGTTCCTCTTCTTATCTCTCCTGGTTACACCAAGTATGCACCTCTCCATGCTACTTTGAGTTGTCTGCAGCCTCTGTATGTCTCTTTTAGTTAAGGTTCACGTCTCTGCACCATACGTAAGCACTGGAAGGATGCATTGATCAAACACTTTTCTTTTAAGACATAATGGCATATTGCTCTTGAAAATTATGCTGTTTCTTCCAAAAGCTCTCCAGGCAAGTTTTGTACGCCGATTAATTTCTTCATCAATGTGACCCTCACTTGATATCTGCTGTCCAAGATAAACGTACGTATCTGTTATCTCCAGCTTTTCTCCATCAATCGATAAATCTTCATTTCTTGTAAAAGCATTGAACATCACTTTTGTCTTCTGAAAGTTCATTTTTAATCCCACTTCTTTACTCTTGTCAGCAAGTTCCTGGATCATACTCTGCAGCTCTGATGGGGTAGTTGCAAAAATGACTACGTCATCAGCAAAACGAAGGTGGGTTAGATAATCTCCATTAATCTTTATCCCCTTGTTTTCCCAGCTCAGTGACTGCAAAACACCCTCCAATGTGGCATTAAAGAGCATTAACAGTATGTAAATCTTCGTTATTATAGCTGGTATCCTGCGCAAGGATAAACACTCTGAATTGATATTTCGCATGAGAAAATCTAATTTGAGAGGAAAGCGTGCATTCGCGCACCTTTGTAGATAGACGGACTGATAAAATTATTGTACCCCCACGGACAATGAAATTTACGCACCAAGAAGGAAGCATCGAATTGAACTGAGATTTTATGGACCTAATGATACAAATGAATGATACACATGATGGCTAAAACAGAGCTGCAGGACAACTGCAGAGGGATATGTGGCACGCAGTCCAGTCATCTTCAATAGCGCATCACACAGCCTCATGCGGCGATACATGCTGCAGTACGGTCCGGCATGGAGGCGAACAAACGCCTGATGTTGTCCTGCGGAAGACTGGCCCACACGTGTTGGACGGTGTGCTCTAAATTTCGTATAGTGTGTCATGGCGACAGCCGGCGTTTCAACTGGTCCCACACATGCTCGATAGGGGACATGTCCGGGGAGCGGGAAGGTCATGGAAGTGTCTGGACATGACATAGGCAGTCCTGGGCAACCCGAGCAGTGTGCGGGCGGGCATTATCCTGCTGGTATAGCGCGCCTGGAATCCCGGCCAGGAATGGGAGCACATGGGACCGTAGAATCTCATCCACATACCGCTGGCCCGTCAGTGATCCACGTACCACTACTAGAGCTGATCGGCTATCGTAGGCAATGGCTCGCAAGACTATAATGCCTGCAGTGGGGCAGGTGTGGCGCTCGATAGGCAGGTTGGGATTGTGCCGTTGACCCAGGGACCTACACACCCAGGCACGATGAGCATATGTCCCCAAACCGAAGAGGCACTCATCACTAAACACCACACATCGCCAGTCTATGGCGTTCCACGTCGCTCTGGCCTGGAACCACTGCACACGGAGCCGGCGATGTTCCGGTGTTAATGGCGGTACACGTATGGGGAGCTGCGATTGCAGATTCGGCGTCGGGAAATGGTTCGTGGGCACACAGGAGCCGCTACATCTACCTGTATAGTGGACCGGGACCCCGTGGAGTTCGTTCGCGCCTGGCGCACGACCCGTCGATCCTCTCTAACGGTGGTTCTCCTGGTCCGGCCGCTGTGTGGCAGGGCCTTCAAGTGTCCACTGCTTCCAACATAGTCGGACTGTATGTTCATAATGATCCACGTGGCGAGCTTTACGGCGCGCCGACCACCCTGCGATTTTCAGCCCGATAATCAGGCCTCTCTGATCGTCCGTAAGTTGCGTAAATCGACTTCTCTGGAGTCTACATGGCATTCTTGTCACTCTGTATTCTTGCTTGCGTCGGCTGGTTCTTTTTGTTTTAATGCGGCATCGACTACACGCCGGTTTATAAGGCTGTCGGTTCGTGCTTGCAGCGCCACCACAGGGTGTGCGACCATGACCACTCGCACCAAACGTGGATCCAAGGCCAGCGTAAGACATGTGCGGAGTGTGCCACCGCACAGAGCGGCGCTCCGAGGGGGCTGCAAAAATTAACTTTTCCTTTCATTCTTTTAGCAGCGGAGAAGCGTAAAAAGGAGAAAGCAACCTATTATATTTGCAAAGGACCTCTTTCATCCAATATTAAAAATATGCAGAAAGGAAAAAGTTGGGTTGTTTATCCTTTTAGTTTTGCTTACATGAAAATAAGCGATAGGATCTTACATTTGTCCACAGCGGACGCAGATGCGTTCCGTTTGCGTCCTTGCGGGCGTCATGAAACGGGCGGGGGGGGGGGGAGCAAGCAGTTCATTTATGAAGGAAATGATGAGCCTATTGAAAATCTAACGATGCGTTATAAAGTTGAATTTTACTTCCACCTTTCAGACATTTTAATCACATCTTTGGAAGAAAGATTCATACAATTGAAATCTCACTGTGATACCTTGGATTTTGTTTATATTGCAAGCAAGCTCCTAGACGTGGCTATTGATTTGCTCAGGGAAAAATGTTCTAACCTTTCCAGGACAAAGATTCGAAAGACATAAATTCTGATGAGTTAAAAGATGAACTGAAAGTGCTCTTAACTTTAGTGGAGCCTGATATTGGTCCTATAGAAACTTTAAAATTCATTTACCAACACAGTTTTGCCTCAAATATAAGTGTGGCACTCCGTATCTTACTGACCCTACCTGTAACTGTTGCTATTGGGAGAGAAGTTTCTTCAAACTTAAGTTCATAAAGACATACTTGCGGTCAACTATGTCACAGAGCCGTTTGAGTGGACTGGCAATGATTTCAATTGAACATCAACTGTCTAAAAAATTAGACTGCACAAAAGCAGCCAGAAAAAGTTCTTTGCATTTGAAACATCTTTACAATGTTTTCTTCTTTTCCTACTTAAACAAAATTATCAATTATTTTGGCGTAATTTATTGATTACGAAATTCTGTGATGTAATGAAAATGTAGTTTTGTTTTTCATTATATCACAGAATTTTATTGGTATGTTTAATTTGTAATGTGTTAACAGTTCAATACATCTGTTTATTTACCAGCCTGCTGATAAATTTCTATTTTATTCCAACTTTTGTCTTGTCTCATTTAGAATACTTTGTACTTGACATTAAGCAGGCTTTTAGCAGCTGAAGGAATAAATATGGAAATAAGAAAAGTATAATTGGCTTCCTTGTTAATCCGAGGGTATATACAATATCGTTTTGGGCTGTGACAATGTCCCTTACCAATATTTAAACTTCATGTGCTTGGTGTAATAATTACATAATTTTTGGGAAATGTAAAAACTTTATTTATGAAGGAAAAATATTTAGGACATTTTGCATTGAAATGTGAAATAGAGGGGAAGCAAAACATGTGAAATCCGAGGTTGATTATGAACTAAGAAATATTTGCTATAAGGAAGAATAAGGACACCGAATTGCTGACAATGTTGCGGCAATTAGAGAGGGGAAGAGGCGACAAAGGAAAAGACTCACAGAGAGGAACTTTGGCTAGCGCTGGCCCTGCGTGGATCATTTGCATACCAACACGCACTCTAGCTATTTGCAAAATTTCGCGGTTGTAGCATGTTTTCTTTTAGGTGCGCAAATTTCATTGTCCTGAGTGTATAATAATGTACTCTTTCTAAAAGACGTGCCAAAAGTTGTAAGCAGATCACATAATTTCCCTGTGTAAATCTCTACACCTGTGTACTAGCTAACAGAGATCAGATAGTTTGTAAAATCCTCCCTATAAGGTTCTTTCACATCGCTTGAAGTCAACACTGAACACGGGCGGTGTACGCTCAGCAATTCCGTGAAAGCTATTGCACGGTGTACATCGGTTTGAACGACTTCGAGTTGCTGCCACCGTGTGATATGGCCAAAAGGCAATCCAGTAGACCACATCTGGATGACTTTACCCGAGATCGCGTCATTGGGAAGTTGGAAGAAGGTCGAAGTGTGACTAGTGTGGCCGAGGAGTTCTGGTAAAGTAAGACCTTGGAGAGCATTTCAAACGACAAGACATTCAGAAGCAGAAGACAACTGAAAGAAGCATGGGGAGAAATGTGTTCATCGTATAACAACGAAATATAGAAAGAGGAACTCATATGTATCAGGAAAATGCTAAGAGTGTCCTAATGATCAAGAAGAAACCCCTGAAATGACAATGGGCTGCACAAATTTATGCGATAATTGACCCCTGTTGGACATCGGAAATTCACGACTGGATTCCAAGAGACAGGAAAAGACCCGGAAGACCTCGTTGGGCATGTGTAAGTGAAATTCGAAAATACGCCGGAGTGGCATAAAGGAGACGCGCTCAAGACAGAAAGGTGGCTGTGATGCCATTGAGGTGACGCAAGAGTTCAAATGGTAAGTTACAGCGATCAGCCGAAGTCGGTGTGGTTCAGTCGGGAAGAATAAGTGGCTCCGGAGCGAGGAGACATAGCTTCGAATCATACCACTGGTAAAAGCGATGTTTTCGCTTTGGCACCGGAACGTGAAAACGAATCTCTTGTCCGTGAGGTAAGAGAATAATGCATGATGCTCTTTCCACACACCGTCGTGGAATTAATCAGAATTCCTTCAACGCTTCGAAAAGTGCGTGAGGCTTTTTTCCGCTCATCGTCTGGAATTAATCAGAATTCCTTCCACTGTGAGCTCCTTGAAGCATGGCTTGCCGGTTGACCCGGAAACCTACGATTCCGTCCCAGCTCCTTTCTCAAGGGGGAAGAATAATGCATGATGCCCTTTCCACACACCGTCGTGGAATTAATCAGAATTCCTTCAACGCTTCGAAAAGTGCGTGAGGCTTTTTTCCGCTCATCGTCTGGAATTAATCAGAATTCCTTCCACTGTGAGCTCCTTGAAGCATGGCTTGCCGGCTGACCCGGAAACCTACGATTCCGTCCCAGCTCCTTTCTCAAGGGGGAAGAATAATGCATGATGCTCTTTCCACACACCGTCGTGGAATTAATCAGAATTCCTTCCACGCTACGAAAAGTGTGTGATGCTTTTTCCGCTCATCGTCTGGAATTAATCAGAATTTCTTCCACTGTGAGCTACTTGAAGCATGGCTTGCCGGTTGACCCGGAAACCTACGATTCCGTCCCAGCTCCTTTCTCAAGGGGGAAGAATAATGCATGATGCTCTTTCCACACACCGTCGTGGAATTAATCAGAATTCCTTCAACGCTTCGAAAAGTGCGTGAGGCTTTTTTCCGCTCATCGTCTGGAATTAATCAGAATTCCTTCCACTGTGAGCTCCTTGAAGCATGGCTTGCCGGTTGACCCGGAAACCTACGATTCCGTCCCAGCTCCTTTCTCAAGGGGGAAGAATAATGCATGATGCTCTTTCCACACACCGTCGTTTAATTAATCAGAATTCCTTCCACGCTTCTAAAAGTGTGTGATGCTTTTTCCGCTCATCGTCTGGAATAAATCAGAATCCCTTCTACTGTGAGCTCCTTGAAGCATGGTTTGCCGGTTGACCCGGAAACCTACGATTCCGTCCCAGCCCCTTTCTCAAGGGGGAAGAATAATGCATGATGCTCTTTCCACACACTGTCGTGGAATTAATCAGAATTCCTTCCACGCTTCGAAAAGTGTGTGATGCTTTTTCCGCTCATCGTCTGGAATAAATCAGAATCCCTTCTACTGTGAGCTCCTTGAAGCATGGTTTGCCGGTTGACCCGTAAACCTACGATTCCGTCCCAGCCCCTTTCTCAAGGGGGAAGAATAATGCATGATGCTCTTTCCACACACTGTCGTGGAATTAACCAGAATTCCTTCCACGCTTCGAAAAGTATGTAATGCTTTTTCCGCTCATCGTCTGGAATTAATCAGTATTCCTTCTACTGTGAGCTCCTTGAAGCATGGTTTGCCAGTTGACCAGGAAACCTACGATTCCGTCCTAGTCCCTTTCTCAAGGGGGTGATATATGTGACGTACCACTGAGGTGATACAAGAGTCAAGGCGGCAAGTTGCAACGACAAGCCAAAGTCGGTGTAGTTCGGTCGGGAAAATAACTGGCTCCGGAGCGAGGAGACATCGCTTCGAATCCCACCACCGGGGAAAAAGGTGTTTTTTTTTGTTTTTTTTTTTTTAATGGAGGTTTAACGACCACCATGAGCAACTCAGTGGTCTATAAGCAGTCACCCGTCCCTAATTTAGGGTCACTGGTTCCAGGGAAGGGAGAGACCCAGTGCCGTAATACAAACACAACATCTATGCCTTACCGGGATTCAAACCCGGATCCCTTTCGGACGAATGATCAGAGGCCATCGCTTAGACCACTGCGCCACCGGGGCGGCAGGTGTTTTCACATTGTCGCTGGAACGTGAAAATGAATCTCTGGGCCGTGAGGTTAGAGAATAATGCGTGAAGTTTCTTCCACGCATCGTCTGGAATTAATGATAACTCCTTCTACAGTGCGCTCTTTCAACCATGGTTTGTCGGCTGACCCGGAAACCTACGATTCCAGAACGGGGGGGGGTGACTACCACTGAAGTGAAACAAGAATCAAAACGGCGGAGTTGCAGCGATAAGTCAAAGTCGGTGTAGATCAGTCGGGAGAGTAACTGGCTCCGGAGCGAAGAGACATGGATTAGAATTTCATCAGCGGCAAAAAGGGCTTATTTTCCAAAGACTTATGAGACCTTCATCCAACAGTGGATTGATAATGGGTAATGATGATGATTATGTGGTCGTCTGCTTATTAGCACTGCCAAATAACGGAACAGTTTAACGAATAAAAAAAAAAAAAAAGGAAAGAAAAATTCCCACCCGGATGTCCTGCGGTGCTGTCTTTGTCCCGTCCCTGGGATCATTTGCCCTAAATTAGGAATGGACGACGCCTGGTGAAATCTCATATATAAATCTTTGCGACTCCAATAGCTCATTGGGGGATTTAGCCCCACATCCCTCCCGCCCAAGAAGTTACCAGTGTTTTGGGGCAAAAATATGGTTACGATATCCCACGGGGTTCATCCTTTGAAAGGGTGAGCCTAATTCCTGGCTCTGAGATGTAGCAAACAGCGGCTCCGATTTTAGTAATTACACGTTGCGCGCACTCGCATATTAACAACAGAAATTAAGAGGCTACTTCCATATCTGTCGCGAAAGCTATTTATTTAACGTACTTGTATGTCTAGTTATTCACAGAGAACTTCGATAGGTGGCAGTGATGTATAGGCGGAGAAGGAGGTGAAGGAACTCACTAATATGCAGATGCAGTGGGAGGCAACATTCCCACTAAAAGGTTTTCAATGAGATTAAGATAATGATTAAGAAAAATATCTTATTAATGGACATGCACAATGATGGTGCAGCGCTCGCCGTTGCGCTGTACGTAAGCATTGTACTTTGACCCCTCTCCGGCCACACCCTGATTAGAATTGGCGTCTACTCACAAAAGCAGGGCAAAATTTCCCACGCCCAGTCATCAAGCAGAGCCCGAGATCTGGCCCAGGACCACCCGGCGAGGAGCGGGACTTCTCACACGCCTTCCAGAGAACCGGACCCCACACTCACCTAACACAAAAACCCACGCACAACGGGAATAATAACACAACGACCGTTTTCGCCACTTTTTGGTCGATCAAATAAAAAAAATACATATATATTTAAAAAAGTGGGAACATAAGAAAACGCTAAGAAAAAGGTAAAGGAGAAAAAGCGTGTGAAAAAAAGGCAAGAAAAAAGTTGAGAGCAAAATTCGAGGGGGTGGGATTAAATTGTCTTTTCAACACAGTTCTCACGTGGAAAAGAAACGAAGAACTAACTAATGCTGCCATTTAGTGGAGGATGATTTGTGTGAAGGTAAATTAAAAACAAAGTAACCGCAAAATTTCTAACTATCACGGAATTAAAATATCTCTCATTTGAAATTCAATAATAAATGAAAAATAATTTTTTACGAGAAGTAGCTAAAAATATTTAGTGTGCATGATGGAGAAATGCAAAGGAAAAAAATATTATAATACTTGGCTCATACATCAACGTAAATGAGCTTTTGCAAAGCATACCTCGCCAAGGAGGAATCACGCTAAAGCGCTACCAACCAGTATTGTTTCATTTTTACTTATTACGAACATACCGTCTGTTTGCGGACGTCATATCTCGCAACCCATTCGTCGGATTTCTACAATTAATTTTACCTTGGAGAGCTTAAGTGAAGCATTAGAAATGTAGATATATTTTTTTTTTCTTAAAGATAGATAGATAGATAGATAGAGCGAGAGAGGGGGAGAAATAGAGAGAGCGGGAGAGGGCGAGAGAGAAATGGAGGGAGAAATAGAGAGAGAGGAAGGGAGAGAGAGAAATAGAGCGAGAGGGTGAGAGAGAAATAGAGAGAGGGAGAGAAATAGAAAGAGAGGGAGAGAAATAAAGAGAGGAAAATAAAAAGGGAGAAACAGAGAGAGAGAGAGAGTGAGGGAGACAGAGAAATAGAAAGAGAGGGAGAGAGAGAAATAGATAGAGAGAGGAAGAGAAATAGAGAGAGAGGGGGAAGAGAAATAGAGAAAGGAAGAGAAATAGAGGGAGAAACAGAGAGGGAGAGAGAGAAATAGAGAGAGAGGGAAGAGAGAAATAAAGAGAGATAGAGAAATCGAAAGAGGGGGAGACAGAAATAGAGAGAGCGAGTGAAATAGAGAGAGAGAGAGAGAGAGGGGGAGAGTGTGAGAGAGAAATGGAGGGAGAAATAGACAGAGGGAGAGAAATAGAGAGAGAGAGAGAGAGGGGGAGAGTGTGAGAGAGAAATGGAGGGAGAAATAGACAGAGGGAGAGAAATAGAGAGAGCGAGAAATACAAAGAGAGTGGGAGCGGAGAGAGAGCGAGAAATACAAAGAGTGGGAGAGGAGAGAGAGCGAGAAATACAAAGAGAGTGGGAGAGATACAGAGAGTGGAAGAGAAATAGAGACAGAGAGAGAAGAAGAGAAATAGAGACAGAGGGGGGGGGGGGGAGAGAGAGAGAGAGAGAAACTTTACAAGTGGGATACATACACACCGCAGAGCCTAAATACCGTGACCACGTAACTAATAAGATGTTAATTGGTAATCCATGTGCCACAAGAAGAGCTCTTACCTGGTGAAGAAACGCCACAAGATTCCTAAAGGTGTCTTGAGGTACCAAGACGTTACCAGCAGTCCTTTAACTGTTGTAAATTACGTGGTTGAACCGGCGCAGATCAGATTTGCTGTTCCAACACAAACCCGGGTGCTCGATTGGACTAATATATGGGGAATTTGGAAGCTAGGGTAATACCTAATCTTCCTAGACCAATTTTTCGCACCGGACCAATTTTTGAAGGTACGAACCACAGCTGCCTTTGAGCACTCCACGAGCCTCTCCGTCTTGGAAATACACTGGCCCAGTCGTCTGGCCTTTACAATTTGGCCCTTTCAAACTCGCTTAAGCCCGCCGTCTTCCCCATCTAAAGAACGAGAATAGCACTGATTAACAGAGCTCAGTGTCAGGTGTTTTTAGCACGTCTTTTGTACAAAAAAGATCGTGCCTATGTTATCGGTTTGTCCGTCCGTCCGTCCGTCTGTAGACACCATATCTCTGCAGCTATTAGTCCGATTTGAAAAATAGTTTTTGCATTGGGATGCTAGAAATATGGGAATGATGATCCTTCATTTCATTTTTTTTACGATGTACAACTTCGTCGCTAGAGGGCGTAAATGCAGATGATATCGCATTTAAAATACATTTTATTCCATATATTTGCTTCTAAACATCCGATGGAAAAAAATTCATTTATTTTTCGATTTCATTTATGTCAAAGAGTATTTTAGTTATAGTTACTTTTTCAAATTAAGCATAGATTTTCCTCTAGGGGGCGTAAGAGTAAATTACGTTTTCCCCGATATCTCTTCTTCTAAAATTTTGATTTGAAAAACATTTTCTTCAGCGGACACAGCTCCTGATTGAAAATCTTTTGCATATAATTTCTAATTTTTGGTAAAGAATACTTTGGCCACCAGGGGGCGTAAGTGTTAATTTTTGCTTCTGATGTATTTGCCATAAAATCTGAGCTTCTAAAATCTCGATTGAAAAAATTCTTTCGTGGACCGATGCCACTCACGTCGATAAACCTTTTCGAAATACTTTCTTCTTAAAATATTGCATGGTTTGTCTGCCAAGGAGCGTAGATGTTATCTTATTTTTGTCAATTATCTATGCTTCTAGGAATTCGATTTGAAAAATTCCTTCTTTGTTGCATAGTGTTTCCGATGCGAAAGTGTTTTTCCTATAAATTCAAAATTTTCAAGTAAATCATAGACTTTCCGTTAGGGGGCGCAAGGATAAATTCCGTTTTCTGCGTTATTTCTGCTTCTAAAATTCCTATTTGAAAATTCTTCCTGTATCGTATACAGCTCCTGATGGAAATTATATGAAAAACATTTTCTAACATTTGATAAAGAATGGTTTGGCCACCAGGTGGCGTAAGTCTTAATATCGCCGCCCCGGTGGCGCAGTGGTCTAAGCGATGGCCTCTGATCATTCGTCCGTCCGAACGGGGTCCGGGTTCGAATCCCGGTGAGGCATGGATGTTGTGTTTGTCTTACGGCACTGGCTCTCTCCCTTACCTGGAACCAGTGACCCTAAATTAGGGACGGGCGACTGCTTATAGCCCATTGAGTTGCTCACGGTGGTCGTTAAAACCTCCAATCAAAAAAAAAAAAAAAAAGGTCTTAATATCTGCTTCTGATGTATTTGCAGCAAAATCTGAGCTAATGAAAACTCGACTAGATTTTTTTTTCTTGGACCGATACTGCTCAGATCAGAAAACCTATTGAGAATACTTTCTTCCTAAAATAATGCATGGTTTTCCCACGAAGGGGCGTAGATGCATATCTTGTATTTGTACATACCTCTGCTTCGAAGAGTACCATTTGAAAAATTCTTTCTTTGTTGGAGAGAGTTTCCTCTGCGAAATGTTTCTCATATAAATTCAAATTTTTCTTAAAGCACAAGTCTGCAATCAGAGGGCGTAAGCTCACGATTGTGTTTGCAACAATATCTGCGGGATTAAAAACCCAACTAAAAAACTTCTTTCTTCAGATACTATTGTTTTCCATACCGGTTCCATTGACTTTGAATAGCTTTGATAAATTTAATTGGCGTCAAAACGGATTCAAAAGACGCGCTTATTACACCCGAAAATTCGGTGTTATCTTTCTTGTTTATACTGTTTCATGACCTTCACACATGCCGTCGTTTACTACGCAGTTTCTTCAATTTTCATAAAGACGCGCTGGCCATATTGTTTTGGCTCTTCGCTGCAAAACGCGCGCGCACGTGCGCCTTTGTGTGTGTGTGTGTGTGCTGGTGATGATGCTGTGAGTGGTCGTCAATGCACAACCTATGAAATATTTTTTCTTCCTAAATGATCGAACTAAAAATACACTGCTGGCCACACCCAAAATGCAACACCAAGAAGGAAGCATCGGATTGGTCTGAAGTTCGCAGCATGCGTCGCCTGCGAGAGGACATGAAAACGATTAGCATTGCAAGGCATACGCAAATCATCTGCGCCCGGCACGCCACCGAGAAGCACTATAAGAAGGGTGCAGAGAAGGCGGGGTGTAAATAGTGGAAGTGTGTTGTGCAGCCGGACCTGTGCGTGGGAAGCTTTCTGATGCCTCGTCGCAGAATACGGCAGTCATTCCAGCACGTTTCGGAGTTCGACAGAGGACGAATAGTGGCTTATCGCGACAGCGGTTTATCTTACCGAGACATCGGCGCCCGTGTGGGATGACATCCAGCCACAGTGAGGCAAGTATGGATTCGGTGGGTGTAGGAGGGAAGGACGAACCGACGTGTCGCGGCATACCACCGAAGGAGAGGACCGGCATGTTGTGCAGCGGGCATTGACGGCTTGCACCGCCACATCACGAACGTTAGCGCAGGAATTAGGGTGTTTTGCGCAACAACCTGTGTCAGCACGTACCATTCGACGTCGTCTGCAGGAGCGGGGACTTGTCGCACGGCGCCCATTGCTCCGATTACTATTGACGTTAAACCACCGGCGAGTGCGGCGGCCGTGGGCCGTTGAACGCCGCAGCTGGACTACGGACTGGCACGACACTGTCTTCTCGGACGAATCCCGCTTCTGTCTGCAACACCACGATGGTCGGATCCGCGTGTTGAGGCACCGCGGCGAGAGGCTGTGTGACGCCTGCATTATGCATCGCCATACCGGTCCGTCGCCTGCATTATGCATCGCCATACCGGTCCGTCGCCTGGCGTTATGGTTTGGGGCGCAATTGAATATGACATCCGCACCCCTCTGGTACGCATCGCCGGTACACTCAACAGCCACCGCTACATCTCCGACGTTTTGGAGCCTATAGTCCTCCCTTATCTGCAGGACCGGCCAGCGGCCGCGTTTCAACAGGACAATGCGCGCCCTCACGGGGCACGCATTGTGCAACAATTCTTCACGGCCCACCAGGTGTCACTACTGCCGTGGCCCCCCTGTTCTCCCGATATGTCGCCCATCGAACACGTCTGGTCGCTGATCGGCAACCGAGTGGCCCGGCAAACACCATCCGTGGCTACGCCTGATGAACTGTGGCAACGTGTGGAGGCAGCCTGGACCGACATACTCCAAGCCCACGTCCAAAGCCTCTTTCGTTCGATGCCGTGGCGTGTAGCGGCCGTTATTGCCAGCAATGGGGGCCACACGAACTATTGATGTCTGCGTGTTCCGCAAGTCGCACGGGCCTGTAAGCTCAATCGTTTCATCTTTGTATCTGTTGTTATGTGTCCAGTAAATCTGGCTTTGCTATCTCTTGTCCTTCTTGGTGTTGCATTCTGGGTGGCCAGCAGTGTATTTGAATTCCAAGATATGAGTCACGGCTGAAAAAAATCACAATTATTTTAATGGTCATTGATAACCTGTTTCTCGAGGTAACTGAATCTGCACGTTTGAATAAATTCTTACGCGAGTAAAATGCAGCACAGGATATTCATAAAGTTACTGAGTAAAGTCGCTGTGCAATTTCAAATATAAATAACACGTGTTCTATGCAAGAACACGTTTTCTATGTAAAAACAATGTTCTATGTAAAAACAATCCGTGAAATGTAGGCGAGAGGTAATTTATTGAAATTTTGGTAATTGGATTTCTAAGTCTAAGAAAAAACCTCGTATTACGGATATGCAGCATAATGTGATTTTGAAATTCCACCATAGGCGTAACCACTGGGGGGTCGGGGGGGAGTCAGGACCCCTCCAATTTTTCAGAGTCGGGGATCTCCAATGTAAAGGACCACCCGCCCCCCAATTTTTCGGAATATAATGATATAATACACACTTTTTTATGATGTGAACCGAATAAATTTAATAATATAAGATTGTGATTTTTCGTAGAATGCAAACGCGTGTATATTATGCACTTAATAAAACAGCGATATCTATTCCTAATAAGCAAATTCAGCTCTACAACTTTGTAATTTACATTTGTGCCCTATGCATCATAGTTTTACAGTTGTGTTCGCTAAGTTCCACAATTCGCCAACAGAGGCGCCTATGTCCTGCCCGTTACATCGCGCCTCAGTAACTGCTTTTCTTCTGCGTGTGTGTGTAGGGGAAGGGTCCCAAGCTGTTTTATACATTATGTAGTATATATTATTGTATATATACATACGTATACTTATAATCTGCCGGGGGGGGGTCCGATCACTGAATATGTGTGATCGGACCCCCCCAGATTTTGAAACATGGTTACGCCATTGAATTCCACAGTCACGTTCTGCCACCAAGATGAAGAAACGTTTCAACTAACACCAAAGCGAAGTGTTGCTTCATCACCAAATATTAAATTGTCGAGAAATGAGGCGTTATTTTCAACATCTGAGCTAAAATAGTGACAGAAATTTTATTTCGCTGGTAATCTTCTTCCAACAAAATTTGGTGGACTTGACTCTGTTCTACAGAAGACGATCTCCAGAGAGAACTTGATTACGTCAAACGTGTTTATATCAAAAGCTCCAAAACCTCAGTGATGGACTTATTTACCCATCGTGAGAAATCCCTCATTAAAACCAGAAGATAAAAGGATATAGCTATATACTTGATACTCGCACCCAAAGAACCATGATGCTCTGAAAACGAAAATATCATTGTTCATTCACTCACAACAGAATAAAACAAACTCAGACAGCAGTAGCGTTCTAAAGCGAAAGGGAATGTCTTGCCTTCCCTCTCTTTAACATGGATGGCAGAAAACTGGTGAAAAAGGAACGGTCTCCAAATTTTCCCGAAAAACACTAACGAAAAGGGGGAAGCGATTTGAACTTATAAGATATTCAAATAGTTTATTAAAGTTTACTCTTCTTAAAACTAAGGAGTCCACTCTGTAAAAAAATTTTGGAAATTCACGTGCCGTGATCCTTTCCATGACATAAGATAGCATATTCCTGATAAAACCTTTTCCATGAAATGACGGGGGAAAACCTGAAATTCACGGATTTTTCGTGCGCCAAGAAAATTCTGAATTTTCGTAAGCCTCTCCACAATTTCTTTTGTACATTAAAGAAAAATTGCAG
Source organism: Macrothele yani (assembly GCA_039090855.1). Lineage (NCBI taxonomy): Eukaryota > Metazoa > Arthropoda > Arachnida > Araneae > Macrothelidae > Macrothele > Macrothele yani. The sequence goes on along the minus strand of CM077024.1, from coordinate 34,022,554 downwards.
TTTTCGAGTGGTGTTAAAGGAAAATTCTGAATTTTCAGGAACCTTTTCGTAATTCCTTTCGTATACTGACGATAAATTGCCGTTTTTAAGAGGTATTAACGGAAAATTCTGAATTTTCAGGAACTTTTTCGTAACTCCTTTCGTACACTGACGATAAACTGCCGTTCTTAAGAGGTATTAACGGAAAATTCTGAATTTCCAGGAACCTTTTCGCAATTCCTTTCGTACAATGACGATAAACTGCCGTTCTTAAGATGTATTAACAGGAAATTCAGAATTTTCAGGAAACTTTTCGTAAATCCTTTCGTACACTGACGGTAAACTGCCGTTCTTAAGAGGTATTAACGGAAAATTCAGAATTTTCAGAAACTTTTCCGCAATTTTTTTATACAGGGTGTTCGTAAACTGTTTTGACAAAAGAAGAGGGGTGATAGTACCCGTCAAGACGAACAATATTTACAATGGAACCTAGGGTCGCATTCCACTCTGAGTGTCAGAAAAGAGTAACTTCGAAATACATTCAACAAGCACAAGTCGTTACCTCAGACGTCATTTCTTTCGTGCCGGAGAAGTAGCACATCGCCAGAACATCACCGTCATGCATTTACCGTATGCAAATTGCCAGAGAAAAGACGCAGCATCGACAGTTGCAGCTGATTGGCTTATCAAGCTGCAGTAGACACTTCCTGAATGCCACATATCCCGCACGATGGATTGGACGTGGCGGACCTGTGGCATGGCCTCCACGCTCACCGGACTTAAACCCACTGGATTTATTCTTCTGTGGGAGCACATGAGATCATTGGTGCACGAAACGCCTGCGGACTTCGTGGAAGATCTCGTCGCGAGAATCGTTGTTGCAGCGGACAGGATAAACACGACACCACGAGTCTTCGAGAGGGTGCGCCAGTTTTTCATTCGCCGGTGTGAATTGTGCAACGGCATCCGTGGCCGCCACTTTGAGCATCTACTTTAACTCTGTCCCTGATCTCCATAAATGGGATTCTTACGATGTCGTTAATTCTCTTTCTTTGCACGGTTGAAAGTTCAAGTTGGACATCTAACTTTACCCTTTTCTAACACTCAGAGTGGAATACAACCCTAGGTTCCATTGTAAATATTGTTCGTCTTAATGGGTACCATCACCCCTCTCCTTTTGTCAACACAGTTTACGAACACCCTGTATATTACCGGAAAAATTATTTACACCTTTTTTCGTATTCATATGACAGAAATTTTCCTGTTAACAGAAGCGATTTGCTGCAATACTAACAGACATTTCTAAAAAATTTCGTATCCATATTACGGAAATTTTCCTGTAATAGGAGCGATTCGCTGGAATACTAACAGATATTTCTAAAAAATTTTCGTATCCATATTACGGAAATTTTCTTGTAACAGGAGCGATTCGCTGGAATACTAACAGACATTTCTAAAAAAATTTCGTATCCATATTACGGAAATTTTCCTGTAATAGGAGCGATTCGCTAGAATACTAACAGACATTTCTAAAAAAATTTCGTATCCATATGACGGAAATTTTCCTGTAATAGGAGCGATTCGCTGGAATACTAACAGACATTTCGATTCGCTGGAATAGGCGTGATTAATATTAAATCTCACTCGTCTGTCGGAGAATCTGAATTTGTAGTTCTGTGGCGAGATTGGATATTGTGAATAGCATATCGCATGAAATTTGGTTATTGTATAGCTGGATATTCCTTCCCTTCTTTCCCATTTTGTGCAGCAGTTATTGTATATTGTGTTTCCGTAAGAAACCAGGTACTTAAATTCTTATACAAGTGATTGTTTAGTTTCTATGTACACTGAAGAGCAATTGAATTAGAGATAGCTGGCGTTATGCAAATGTGGCGCTGTGGGCGGCCCTGTAAACGGAAACGACATGACGTATGCAGCGATCCGACAATATAAGGAGTGATGTGACCGGAATCAGTAAGAGTCTGACACAGTATGGGTAAGACGAAGAATCTAAGAGCATTTGATCGTGGGCAAATTGTCGGGGCCCGACAAATGGGTCACTCCATCTCGGAAGTCGTGCAGGCACTGGGATTTTCACGAGCCACTGTGTCACGGGTGCACCGTGAGTACATCGAATCCGGTAAACCATCCCTGCAAGGGCCATCTCCCGTGGACAACAGCGTGTGGATGAGCAGGGTCATCGTCGGCTAGCTCGCATTGTAACAGCGGATAGACGGGCCACAGTGCAAGATATCACTCGGCAATTTAACGCTGGTTCACAGAAACGTGTAAGCAGCCACACCATCCAGAACCATCTCCTCGCTATGGGGTACAGATGCCATCGTCCCACGAGGGTACCGCTGCTGACCGCACATCACAGGGTGCAAAGATTAGCATGGGAGCGGGAACATCGCCACTGGACCCTAGACATGTGGGAAAATGTTGCCTGGACTGATGAGTCGAGATTTACGTTGGTACATGCGAATGGCAGGATACGAGTGCGACGCAAACCACATGAAGCGATGGAGCCTTCTTACCAGCAGAGTACTCTTCAAGCTGGTGGGGGTGGCATTCTCGTCTGGGGACTGTTTACGTGGACTAAAATAAATGGGATCCCTGGTACGTGTGATATCGTCCCTCACAGGTCAACGTTACCGGGATATCCTGGACGACCATTTGCTTCCGTTTGTGCGTCTTCAACATCCCATTGGGGACCTCATCCTGCACCAAGACAATGCACCGTGCCATCGCTCCCGAATTGTATCCGAATGGTTGGATAAACACTCCACCGACGTGACCTCGCTTTCTTGGCCAGCTAGGTCACCTGACCTCAATCCCATCGAGCACATCTGGGATACCATCGAAAGAGATGTTCGAGGCTCTGACCCCCACTCCCCTCCATCAAATCTTCGTGAACTGTGGGAGCTTGTTCAGGGGTCGTGGATCCGTATGGCTTTCCAACGCTTCCGGTGTCTTGCCGAGTCCATGCCGAGACGAATCGCCGCCGTCATTAGGGCGAAAGGTGGTGCTACACGTTACTAGACAGGTATCTTTAATTCAATTGCTCTTCAGTGTATAACAGTTTTTGGAGTCCTTAAGGCAAAAGCTATTATACCTATAAAGAGAAAATCTTATATTTGGGAGTTTTGTGAAATAATACTATAAAGCAGTACATTTCACATTTTCTTAAAGATAATTGAAAGTCATTATCAGCTTAAAAAGATATGAAGTTCCAAAGTATGCTGATGCTTCAAAAAATCACGATGACAAAAATACGTCATTTGTAATAAGTCCTTCTACAGAAAAAATAAAATTATTACAAAGCTATAAAAAAAAAAAAAAAAAACAATAACAGAAAGTAAAATTACTTATTCACCCGCATTTATAGCAAAAAACATTTCATCATCGCGTTACCTTATACATGACTGTGCGTTACGCATCTTTCTGGCTCAGCGGCAGCATGCGCGGCTGACGTTGAACATGAACCGGTAATGAACAGTAGAGGTTTGCACGGGTCGGGTCGGGCCTTTTTTAGTTTAGAGAACAAAGCAACGGGCCGGTCCAAGTGGACCCATTTTTTTATCGCAATGGTAAAGAAAAAAAATCGTTTTCCCCGATTTCCTGGTCTGTTTTGCTGGCTTTACTTACTTCCATGACATAGCCCAGGGTGTAATCACAAAAGCAAGGAGAGGCACTTAGTGTTTTTACCATCTGTAGGTAGTAAGATGGTAAAACCACTTTGGGGCATTGTTGACAACAAAAAGATTTGACCCCGAGCGAGTGTGTGTTGTGTGGAGTGGGGGACGGGGGGAGGTCTACAATCATGTGGGGTGTCTGCAATCATGCGGGGTGTCTGCAATGATATGGGATGTCCGCGCGTGTGTTGGTGTGAGAGAGTGGGGAGACATCGATTCTTACTCCTATCCCTAATCTGTATAGATGTTTTGTCGCTGGATTTGCTCTTTTGGTTTTGGTAAGGTTTGAGGAAGACTGATCACCTTTCTTGAATTTTGCAGAACGAAGAAAATAAAGAGAAAATTTTGCTCTCGAACCACGTTTTCCCATTGGGGAGCTGCATGGGAGAATATGGCCAGTCTTCCATGCAGCTGACCTAAACAAAATCACATGAGAAAGAAAAAAAAAAAAAAAAGCAAATTTGAATCAGTGTTAATCTTTAATTCAGTGTCTAGTCACATCCACCGCACCTTGACTGCGGCTTAAAGGAAGCGAACTTGGTGTTAATTTGCGGCCATCATTAGCAAGTCCTTGACATCTGTTATCTGTAATACATAAATTTACACGAGTACAATAACTACTTCTTTTACCAGTGTACACATTGCTACACATGTAACCAGAAGCTCTAAAGGTATGACTTGTGAAACATAATCACTTTCTCCAAATGTTTGAACACCAAATTGTATTGATGTATGTACACAGACAAACAAATCATATTTCCAGTATGCTATATATACACTGAGTGGCCACTTTATTATGACCACCTGACAGTTTTAAGCAAATGAGCTATGGCTGCACGCTGTTGCCCTCAGAGGGAGAGGCTAGTATAAAAAGGGAAAGATTGGTGCTTACGACAGTAGTACAAGTGATTTTTGGGTGACGAGATGGGTAAAAAATGCGATTTGACGGACTTTCAACGTGGGATAATTGTAGGAGCTCGGAGCCATGGAGCGAGTATCACCGAAACCTCGGCATTCGTGAAATGTTACAGAGCAGCTGCTGTTAAAGTGTTTAAAGACTGGACTGTCAGCCAAAAAACTGGGTCTCTAAGTGCAACGTGTGGTCGTCATCGACTAGTGACTGCTCCGGCGAAGCGGAGAGTGTCCAGACTGGTAACAGACAACAGGAGGGCAACAGTGCAGCAAATTACAGACCACCTTAATCAAGGATCCCCTCAAATGATCTCTGCACGCATTGTTCGCCGTACACTGCATCGGATGCGATATGGCAGCCGAAGGCCTGTTCGAACACCTTTGCTGTCTACAGTTAACAAGAGAAAACGTCGCCAGTTCGCACAAGAGCACAAGGATTGGAAAGTCGATAACTGGAAACAAATTATGTGGTCCGATGAATCCCGTTTTCAGTCTCACCATGCCGATGGCCGAGTGAGAATTTAGCGGAAACAGCACTAAAGCAAAGAATATCTAACTGATAAGAAGGTAAGGCTCAGCGAGACGTAACTAGCGCCACTATATTATGCGGCAAAGAATTACTACACAGAAGCCAACATTACAGGCTGATGCCGCAGGATGCCGAGCAGACTGAGTTAGACTGAGCATGCGTGTTTGTGTTCAAAGAATATAAACGCTTGTTTGTGTTGGCGTTTTGTTCAAAGGTTTTGTTGTTCTCATCTAGATCTGCGTTTATATTACAGACATGAAATACACCCACTCCATTCCGATGAATAACAATTCATGGAATGGAGTGGATGAATAACAAGAACAAATTTGAAACCGTTTGAAACAAATATCCTGGAAAACCATTAAAACAACGTTTGCTGAAAAAAGCTATCGTTACGTTGAAAAAATTAATTTATCAATTATATTAAACTGACTTTTATGAAAAATACCTCGTAATATTGTAAAATGAAAGAGGGAAGCATTCGATTACACAATGCATACCAAACAGACAGCTTTAAGCATACACTCAATCGTGGCGAGTTAGTCCGGTCGATAGAGAGCTCAGCTATCACGCCAGCGGCCCAGGTTCGAACCTACTCAGATACGAACGGATGTTTTTCCGATCTGTTGAGAAAATTTCTCCAGCGCAGTGCGTTTAATTTACAAACTTCGGAAGGGTAGAAAAAAAAATTGTAGCTTTGGGAAACTGCGGTTGTCTTTGCTTTTTTTTTTTTTTTTTTTTTATTATTATGGCTGCTACTGGGAAACCAGCCTCAGCATTTTTGACATTTAAGGTATATTGTAAATATGAAATTCATGCCAAGCAACCTGGTATTACTACGGTGCTTAAAGTGAGAATAAAACTGCTAAAATTTCCTTAAAATAATATTAATTGCTAATGTATATATTTGTTTCACCAAAAGAAGGGACAGGAGGGATACTCAGAAAACAACAACAACAAAAAAATGCTTTAGTAGACCCAATGAGACCGAAGGAAACAGTCGCAGATCAAAGCTTAGCTTCCTTTCCGTGAAATAGGCTTCCCGTCCCGTGTCTCCTACGCTTTTTGCGCCTGAATGTTAACTTTCCCGCAGAGCATCTGCTGCCGCATTACATGGTGGCGCTGCTGTCGCCTGTTTTACATTATCTCTACGAGAGTTGAGCTTCTTCACGCGAAGCGTTTATATTCTTTGACTAAAGCATGCACCCCAAATGCATTGCTGCATCCCTTCAAGCTGGTGGAGGCAACGTTATAGTTTGGGGAATGTTTTCCTGGCATGCTTTGGGCCCTTTAATTCGTGTTGATCAACGTCTGACTGGCACATTATATCTAAACATCGTTGCGGACCAAGTTTTTCCTGTCATGTGGATGGTTTATCGCGATGGCTATTTTCAACAAGATAATGCGTCCTGCCAGAGTGCTCGTATTGTACAGGATTGGTTTCAGGAACATGACGGTGAGTTTACTTTGCTTAGGTGGCCCCCACAATCTCCAGATCTCAACCCCATTCAGAGTTTGTGGGATGAAGTTGAACGAGCCATCAGACAGCTGGATCCACAACCCTGCAATCTCACACTCCTGGAAAGTGCTATTCATCAAGCATGGTCTCAGATTCCACAAACCACCTATCAACATCTCGTGGAGTCCATGCCACGAAGAACCGACGCAATATTAAATGCAAAAGGTGGCCCAACGAAGTACTGAGGAGGGTGGTCAGTGTGTATATGTATTTGGTGCTTACACATTTTCTACCTATATAACGACACAACATAGGGATTGACTTTTGGGTTGTTATAGCTTGCTAGCTCAGAGAAAAAGAGATTCTGAACGCGCTTAGTCTTCCTTTTTCTTTCTCTTTAAAGGTCATATTCTTCAATAATTGTTAAAATTTTGTTAATATTTTTAAGCTTACACTCAAGTAAATATTTTCAATAATATTTCATTATATAATTTCCACAATTTAATAAAATACAATAGAAAGACAAAATAATACTAAATGGCACATCACGGGCCGGGCCGGTTTGGGCCTTAAACGCACGGGCTAAGGATAGTCCGGGATCACCAAATAAGGCCTGTGTAGACCTCTAATGAACAGCAATGAAGAAATCAGGTTAAAGGGCTGAAAAAGTCGAAATCGAAGTTTTTTTCGAAATTTCTGTATAAATACGGAAAACGCCGAAACTGACTTTATGAAATAAACAGAATTACTGACAACAGGAAATGTAAATTAGGAGAAACGGAAATTTTTAGTTAAAGGACTGATTCCTACCTGCAACTTTACAGCATGTTATGTTTCCCCCGTTAATTCACACCAGGTTTTTTTACAGTGTCGAGTTGCAATAATGCAGCAGTTTGTCGTGGAAGACCCTCCGCATCAACCTCCACGGAAAATATCAACGATGATGTAAAACAATTGAATGGATGTTCGGTGTGTTGTTGAAGGTCTCTAAGGGTTTCAAGTCGGCAGTATCACTTCAATCTCCACGAATTCTTCGTAGATGAAAAAGGTCCGTGTGCGATGAGTTCCCACGAATGTTGACAGATGAAGAAAAGTAATGCCGCCGCAAAGGAAGGTGCCGAATTGAACATGTTTCGTGCGGATCCAGTGAAGTTTTTGTCCCGGATTATTACAATGGATGAAACACAGCTGATAGCTTTGCAATAGAGACTGAGAAAAACAAAGTCTAACGTGGAAGCACGCGTCTTCTCCGTCTTCCAAGAAATTCCGCGTTCCAGCATCTGCAAGGAAGTAATGTCATCAGTTTTTAATACTATGCATTTTCCCGACAGCAGGAAAAAATTTTAAAACCCATGGAAAAAAATTTTGGAAATAGTTTTGACGGAAGTAGTCAAAACTACGTATTGTTGAAATCAAATTGCCGCCTTGGTAACGCAGTGGTTTAAGCGATGGCAACTGACCATTCGTCCGTGATGGGTCCGGGTTCGAATCCTGGTGAGGCATGGATGTTGTGTTTGTCTTACTGGCTCTCTCTCTCTCTCCCTTGCATGGAACCAGTGGCCCTAAATTAGGGACGGGAGACTGCATATAGCCCAGTGAGTTGTTCATGGTGATCGTTAAACCCCCAATACAAAAAAAAAAAAAAAAAAAAAAAAGGAAATCAGATTTTTGATTGCTGTTCCATGAAGTGACGCAACAATAGTTAATTTCACTGTTACTCAACAATATATTTTTCTAAACTATTGCCGAACATCATTTTATCACGCTTTACTTATAAAGTAAAGCGTGATAAAATGATGTTCGGCACATCTCATTGCAGTCTGCGTAAATTACGAGAACGTCATGCTTAAGCCATTCCAGAAAGGCATTTTTGATGCTATTAAAACGTTGCGTCGCAGCGAAATTTGGCTTCCTCTCGACCTGGGTTACTTACTATTGACGGGAGCTTTAAGATGATGTATAACACGATGGGGTGTAACCTGTAGATATTCTGGACCAAAAGTTACAATCGCCCCCACTAACACACTTACGATACAGACTTTCTTTCTATTTTGAGGCGAGATTTTAGCTTGCGCATGCACTGATGGACTGTCGTAGCTTTATCAGATTTAATCGGTGTCAGGGCCGTTTCTTACGTTCTTCTAAATCTGAATAATGTACAATGATAATTATAATATAGATAAAAATAAATGTTGTTTAAAAAATAAACAGTCTAAATATGTACTTACTATTGCCGCCCTATAGTTTAGTAAATATTTACTTTTATTTACAGAAATATACTCTTACGCCCCCTAGTGGCCAAAACATTCTTTACCAAATTATATGCAGAATATTTTCCATCTGACAAAAAAGGAATTTTTTAAATGAGCAGAGAAGCAGATACATCGGAAGAATCGGAATTTACTTTTACGCCTCCTAACGGAAAATCTATGCTTTACTTGAACAAGTTAGTAAAATCATGCAATGCATTGATTATGTTACGCTTTCCAACATACTGGAAATCTTTACTCAAGTTATTACTCAAGTTATGAGGATAATGCATGTAGAATAAATCTCGCTCCTATGACCTGACCTTTGATCCCACTTCGATGATATTCAACAGATACCGATAAAGTACCCTTCCGGAACAACATGATAAGGTTTTGTCTCAAGCGAAGCATTTTTACGTAAGTTATACCGCATAAGGGCGATGGAATGGATCCCGCTCCTATGTGCTGACCTTTGACCCCATTTCGCCCATTTTCAATAAGGTTTGTCCCCAGCTGGTCCCTTACCACATACTAAAATTTCATCGTTATCGAACCATTTTTACGCAAGTCATGACGCATAATGGCAATGGAATGCACCCCGCTTCTATGTCCTGACGTTTGACCCCACTCCTGCCATTTTCAAAAGGTTTCGTCCCCAGGTGGTCCCCTACGACATACTAAAATTTCATCGAAATCGAACCATTTCAACCCAAGTCACGACGCATAACGACAATGGAATGAATCCCACTCCTATGTCCTGACCTTCGAACCAACTTCCCCCGTTTTCAATAGGGTTGGTTCCCAGGTGATACCCTACCACATACTAAAAGTTCATTGAAACCGATCCATATTTACGCAAGTTATGACACATAAGGGCAATGTAATGCATCCCGCTCCTATGTCCTGACCTTTGACCCCATTTCGCCCATTTTTAATAGGGTGTGTCCCCAGGTGGTCCCCTACCACATACTAAAATTTCATTGAAATCGAACCATTTTTACGCGAGTTATCGTGCGAACCGACAGACGGACGGACAAAGCTGGAGCATATACGCTTCTTCAAACTACGGTTGGAAAGCGTAAAAAAGACTGCACGTAAAATAGTCTTCGTTATAAATGCCATAGAAAGGAAACAATATTTTTTCCAATAGGATATTTAGAAATTGTTTTGTGGAATGAAATGCATTTTGAATTCGATAGCACTGCATTTACGCACTCCAGTGGCGAGCGAAGTTATGCATCGTAAAAAAACCCGGATAGCAAGGATCATCGTTCTCGCATTTCAAGCTTTCCAATGAAAGAAGAATTTTTCAAATGGGACTAATAGTTGCAGAGATATGGTGCCTGCAGACGGACGGACGGATAGACAGATGGACAGACTTATAACAGACGTATAGCCAGATGAACAGCCAGACCAACGGACAAAGTGATATTATAGCCAAGTACATTTTTTTACAAAAGACGTGCTATAAAGAAACAAACAAAACAAAACCCCCAAAACTTCCGGGTTCTGGGGGAGGTTTAACCCTCAAAACCCTATCCTGGTTGCGCCCCTGTACGATAATAAGCAGAAGCGGATTGTAGCAACTAAACCAGGCCAGAAATTTTTCTCTTTCGGTCCACTACAAGACAACACGTACCTTCAAGGAAACACCTCGTAAATGACGTCATCCGTAAGATCCTAGATGAAAAAGAACTGTCGGAATACGCATTATAAAATGGTTTGTGTATCGAACAAATTTCACAGTCCACTCATGATTCAACGTAGCGTCAAAATTACACTACATTCAACCGAAAGCGGGAGATAACGAACGCATCTGACCAAAATGAAGCTCAGATCAGATCTGATCATACGTAGAGGATTTTAGGAAGGGAGTGTCTGACCCCAGGTCATAAACAACCCTTAGAAATAGAAAGTTAGGAGATTTGGGCTAGAGTGCCTGATAGGAAAGTGACACGGAAGCGAGGCAGAAAGGGGGAGGAAAACGCCCTTATTTATTACCGGGGGCCAGTACCCGGGGTCCGACGGCTTAACGTGCCCATCCGACGCAGGGCGGGTATTTAGTGGTTCGAACGTTCGCACCTGCCCAGGATCGAACCTGAGGTTATCTCCATGGCAGTCACGACGCTGACCACTAGGCCACCCGCAGCCTGAAATGAAGCTCAAATGCAGTTAACGATAATTATTTATCAGTATCAAAATACATAACTGGTTCGTTCGGAAAAATCTAGATAAAGGAGTGCGAGAAAGTATGCCATTTCTCGAGTAGCCCACCAATGTCCGCGTAGGTCAACTTCCTTCCATCCCACCGGTAATAAAACCTATCCGCAAAATTTGTCATGAGTTTTTGAAATTCTTTGCTACCAAAATAAAAATACGAGGTTTGTACCGAAAGTAATGCAAAAGTGGGAATAACTTCTTTATTAACTAACAGAGGTTGTTCAAATTGTACATGTTGGTAAAGTAACTCTTCCTCTACAGTAACTCTTCTTCTTCATTGCAGATTTGAAGGAGAGAAGGGTGAAAGTCTACGCTGATCTACTGGAAGCGTTTGAAGCCAGGATTTTTTCGATCTGGTGACAGGAGATAAAACGTGGGCGTATCTTTGCGACCCGGAAACGAAGAATCAATCCATGTAATGGCGTCACACCTCTTCACCAAGACCTAAGAAGTTCAAGAACAAGCAATCAGCACAGGATGTCATGGTGACTGTTTTTTTTGGGGGTGAAAGGGGTGTCATTCTCCTTGATTTTCTGGAACGTGGCCGTACCCTGACGAGCAAGCGGTACATTGAGAAACTCAAAAAGCTTAGAGAAGCCACAAGGAGGAAGAGGTAGAACCCAAACCTGAAAAGGATCCACATTCAGGGTGACAATGCGAGACCACACACATCTTTGGCAACAAATCAGGTGATCGGCAAATCAGGCTGATCCGTGGTCCCCCATCCACCGTACAGCCCAGATCTGGCGCCCTCAGACTTCCACCTGTTCAATCCAATGAAGCACAGTCTTCGGGGACAAAGAGTTGATGACACAGAAGAGGTCAAAGTGGCTGAAGAAGTGGGCAAGGGCGCCCATAAGGGGGCAGAGGGCTCCAGCCCCCCCAGCAGTTGGTATAGCCAAATTTTTGATAAATTTAAAGCACTAAAATAGACGAAACCTTTCTTTAAAGCATTTTTAAAAATAATAAGATATTAATGATTGATTGTATCAATTATTTTTGTTGTATTTTAGTATCTTGAAGATTTACTAAAATGTTTGACAGTCTTTCAGGAGGTAAGGATTTTTCTTAGCCCCTCCCTAAAAGTACTCATATGGGCGCCACTTGAAGTGGGTACAACAGTCCACACCTGAATTTTTTCAAAGAGGATATGAGCGTTTAGTTGAACGATACCGCAAATGCGTCGCTTGTGATTGAGCCCATGGTGAGTATAGAGAAAGAGTTACTCTACCAACATGTGCAATTTGAACGACCTCTGAGAGTTAATAAAAAAGTTGTTCCCACTTTTGCATTACTTTCGGTAAAACCGTCGTATTATTAAATAAATAAGGAGAAATGAGGAAAAAAATAACAAAAGTAAAAGGGAGAAAAACGCACAAATTCTTGAAAATTTTTTTGCTTGTGTTACTTTAGGCGATATTTTTAAAGCATTCTTTCCACCTCTGATCTCCGCTAAACAAGTGAAAATGCAAATTTTCACTTGTGAAGTGTAATTTGAATGGCGGTAATAGTGCAGCAACCGAAGAAATTAGGATTCTTAGATCATCTGATTTGAGACCTTCAAGGGTTATTATTAAATTGTATCACATTTCTTAAGAAATATCATGTAGCGATTACACCAGAGGCTGTTAACAAAAATACATTTTATATCCTTTAACACAAGTTCTATGACCGAAAGTTTTCTTTCTGACCTGGGAGATCCAATCCGAGCACTAACATACAGCTCTTGAGAGCGCAGGAACATTTAAATAAGGAGTTCAGCAACATGAAAGATGCATTAGACAGTCGTTTTCGAACAATTACTTCTTCTTCTCGAGTAGCAAATATTTGCCATGTAATTACAGTAATTTTCGTTGCAAATACTGCGATGTTTGGTAAGTCGTGCTCGTTAAAAGGAAACTTTTAATTTTCGTCGCAACGATAAAGCAGGAAGTAACTTGCAAAAAAAGTACAGACTTAGCATGAAAAAGCGGAGGCCTTGAGCGATCTCGCTGATACAGTGAACCGTTTAATTACAGTATGTATGACAAACATGGCAATTAGAATGCAAATACGGGTCAGTTTGACGAATGGAAAAAATGGTGTAGAAAAGGAAATAAATAAATAAACGTAGCAGCGCCAGCATTTCATTAAATTTTATGAGTAATCAAGAACGCATTTCATTTTCAGATTCGAGTTACGAACTCAGTTTCCTCTGCACACACACGCACACACACACGCACGCACACAAACACTTTCTGTATATATATGTACACTCAGTAAGCACAACATTAGAGCTAAGGGTGATGGGTAGTTGACATAGACAACGGATATCCTCCGCGCAGAGTGGAACAGACTCAAACCGAACGCACGCGATAAATAGGCAGACAGTAGAGCCAAAAAATATCTGACTGTGAAGAAGTTAAGGCTCGGCGAGACGTAACTAGCGCCGCCATATCGTAAGATACAAAATGCAGTGCGCAGAAACCACTATACAGGCTGATGCCGGAGCAGACTGCGCATGGGTTATTCTGTTGACTTCAATTCTGGCAAACAGACAGTCTTCAGCCACTAGGAGACAAGATGCAGTGCACAGAAACCAACATACAGGCTGATGCCGGAGCAGATTGCGCATGGGTTATTCTGTTGACTTCAATTCTGGCAAACAGACAGTCTTCAGCCACTAGGAGACAAGATGCAGTGCACAGAAACCAACATACAGGCTGATGCCGGAGCAGACTGCGCATGGGTTATTCTGTTGACTTCAATTCTGGCAAACAGACAGCCTTCAGCCACTAGGAGACAAGATGCAGTGCACAGAAACCGACATACAGGCTGATGCCGGAGCAGACTGCGCATGGGTTATTCTGTTGACTTCAATTCTGACAAACAGACAGTCTTCAGCCACTAGGAGACAAGATGCAGTGCACAGAAACCAACATACAATCTGATGCCGGAGCAGACTGCGCATGGGTTATTCTGTTGACTTCAATTCTGGCAAACAGACAGCCTTCAGCCACTAGGAGACAAGATGCAGTGCACAGAAACCAACATACAGGCTGATGCCGGAGCAGACTGCGCATGGGTTATTCTGTTGACTTCAATTCTGGCAAACAGACAGCCTTCAGCCACTAGGAGACAAGATGCAGTGCACAGAAACCAACATACAGGCTGATGCCGGAGCAGACTGCGCATGGCTTATTCTGTTGACTTCAATTCTGGCAAACAGACAGCCTTCAGCCACTAGGAGACAAGATGCAGTGCACAGAAACCAACATACAGGCTGATGCCGGAGCAGACTGCGCATGCGTATTTCTGTCGACTTCAATTCTGGTAAAGAACAGTCAGCCAAGCTACTCGCAGCACGTGATTGTTTCCTTCTCGGTAGCATAATCACTTCGCAAATCGGATGTTAGCTTTGTTACGCCAATCGAGTTAGTTAAGGCTTTTGTTTGTTCTTCAAATTTTCAGAAACATTTTCAGTAATGCTAAATACTAGGGATTGTCTGCATTTTGTACGGATCCTTAGGCGTAGCTATAATATTTGCTAAAATTGAAATAGTAATATTAATGCTTCACTAAAATGAGGGACGGTCGGGATATCAGAAAACAACAACAACAACAAAACTGCTGTAAGCAAATAGTCATCAGATCGAAAGAAACCATCGTGAATCAAAGAAAATGCTTAACTGCCGTAGTTCGCTAACGTATTTTGCTCCTGAAAGTTTGCTTTCCAGCAGAGCACATAATCTCTTAGCTTGTGGTGGCGCTGCTGTCGCCTGTTTTACGTTATCTCTACGAGAGTTGACGTTCTTCACGCGAAGCTTTATATTCTTTGGTAGGGTTACACAACAGTGTATCGCAATTGACGAACATGGCTGTACGTGCTGATCTCAGTGACTGATTGCGCACGCATTGTCGGCGCAAGACAGATGGGTCATTCTATCGCCCAAGCAGGGCCTGATTAAGGGGGAGGGGGTCTAAAGGGGGTCTTAGGGCCCACCATGACCAAGGACCCAAGAGGCATGCCTGGGCAAGTAATAGAAAGAGAGAAAGAGAGAGAGATTTAGAAAACCAGTTTTACTTTTGTCTTGTATAATTTCCACTTGGTAAGAAACAAAAGTCAGAAGACGAACATATTTCAAGACAGTGGCTCACCAAGGGTAAAGGGCCGCCCCGGTGGCGCAGTGTTCTAAGCGTTGGCCTCTGATCATTCGTCCGAAAGGGGTCTGGGTTCGAATCCCGGTGAGGCATGGATGTTGTGTTTGTCTTACGGCACTGGCTCTCTCCCTTCCCTGGAACCAGTGACCCTAAATTAGGGACGGGCGACTGCTTATAGCCCATTGAGTTGCTCACGGTGGTCGTTAAACCTCCAATCAAAAAAAAAAAAAAAAAAAAAAAAAAGGGTAGAGGTTTCATCTCGCTGTGGTCAGCGGTGAGGGCGAGACAGTTTCAGCTTTTTGATTACCATCCATCCACAATTCCCAATCTACACTTGAAACCGTTAATGATCGAAGTCTCCTTTGGCTTCATATTGCGTTTAACAAAGAAGATGAACTAAGGAAAGTATACAATGGTAAATCAGCAGAACATCCATGAGAAAATCTAGGAATCTTAAGCTTTTAACTCATGTTTTTGTGAGAACAATGAAATATACAATGACGTATTATGAAAACTCTGCAGATTACTTAGC
Source organism: Macrothele yani (assembly GCA_039090855.1). Lineage (NCBI taxonomy): Eukaryota > Metazoa > Arthropoda > Arachnida > Araneae > Macrothelidae > Macrothele > Macrothele yani. Next base: position 34,006,839 of record CM077024.1, on the reverse strand, counting down.
AGTTACAGTTTCGTGTTTTAACGGACTTCATAATAGTTCTCCGAGTTCTTTGGGGGCCCACTCAAATGTCTTAGCCTAGGGTCCCACTAAGGCCTTAATCCGGCCATGCGCCCAAGTAGTAAGAACCCTAGTGAGCCGCCCAGGTGGCGCAGTGATCTAAGCCAGTGTTTCTCAAAGTGTGGTCCACGTAAAATTTCAGAAGAAAAATTAATGAAGAATATGAGAATGCCTCCTCTTAAATTTTGAGTGCATGCTCGACATGAATATCCAGAGCTATCAGATAGAGTCATTAAACATCTTCTGTTCCCGACGACTTACAACTTTGCGTTTCGAATTTAGTTTAAATTAAGAGCAAGAAAAGAAATAGATTAGATGTGGAAGTTACTCTACTACTCAAACTATCGGTCATCCAACCGGATATAGATAGCTTGGTAAAAGATAGCAAGCAGCAGCATCCCTCTCACAGGTGCTATAATTATTGTTATACTATTTTTGTTAGTAATTACTGAATCTTTATACGCGGACTTTCAGAAAAGTATTAAAGTCAAAAGAGAAAATCAAAGTATAATTGTCCATATAACATTTTGCATAGGATGTAACTTGAATTGTATGGAGAAAGCTTTTGCCATGGCTTATGGACGTAGGGTTGCGATTTTCGGAGACGATTTAAGTAATTTCTTACTTTTTGATGTTTCGAGGAGTGTTTAAACCCCCCAAAATCCCCTAGCCAGACTACGCGCTTGCTGTGACACTACATTCCCTGGTAGCAATATTATGTTGGACCAACCGTGGGCTTTCAACGGTCGGCCCAGCGACTCGGCGGCCAACAATTGGATGTGTGTTGGTTCAACGGTTGGATCCACATTGGAAAACTGTTGCAAACAGTTTTCCAATGTGATCATGTGTTGTTGGACAACCATCGGACAACCATTGGACAACCGTTAAGTGGTCATTTGTTGATAAATGGTTGGTCATATGTGGTTGGAAAAACCATTGGCCAATCTTCGATAAACAACCAACCTTCGCTCAACGCTGCCGACGCAAAAATATCATTGGGCCAACCGTTGGCCAATGTCAGTGTGCTACTTGGGTTGCCAATTATTTAATTAAGCGAATGATCACTTTTTCGTTATACAACTGACAAAATAAAATTACATCTCACCAAATTTTTTCTTTCTTTCTTTATCAAACATAGGTACTGTAAAAATGACTTTGTTTCAAGATAGGGTTGGCAGCCGACCAATATGGTGTCGTCCGAATTCATCCTCGGGTTTTAACAAGAGTGGCAACTCGTCCTTCCCCCCCCCCCTACATTTCCCCAGTCGCTTAATAAACTGTGTTATTTGAGTTCGTGTTATTTAGTTTTGCTCAGACTTTTAGCAGCATATTGCGTTTCCAGGGAACACCACGAGGAGTTAGAGTGACTTCGTTTCCCAAAAATTATTATCGTGGTTTCTGAGAACACTCCGTCTTCTTTTAATTTTTCTTGTCACAAATGCAGGAAAAATCTTTCTCAGAAAAATGCAGTAAAAATAGCCGCGATTGGTAGCACTTTGTTAATTTTAAGAACCTATCTAACATATTGTTGTAGCTTCACTGTGTATGCCATATGTCAGATAAGTTCTAAATACAGGGAAAATAGCCGTGATTGGTAGCAATTTGTCAATTTTAAGAACTTATCCAACATACTATTGTATAGCAAACAAATCTACACAAACTCCGTTTACTGGTGTGAAAGTATAATTAAAGAATGAATACAAGGGAAAATTGTATCTCCCGAAATCAGTTTTCTTACTTGGAGCTTGTGTACTTGGTAACAGCCTTGGTTCCTTCTGACACTGCGTGCTTGGCCAATTCACCAGAGCTTTCGCTCTCCAACCGGGAGGCTTTCTCAAGGGTTGCAGACGTTACTAAAAAGGCCGGCGAGTATAATAACAGATTTGTATTCATTCTTTAATTATACTTTCACACCAGTAAACGGAGTTTGTGTAGATTTGTTTGCTATATTATTTAGGTGTGAATCCCGTTCAACAAGCAACAAATACTATTGTAGTTTCACTGTGTATGCCATATGTCAGATAAGTTTTAAATGCAGTAAAAATAGCCGTGATTGGTAGCACTTTGTCAATTTTAAGAACTCATCTAACATATTATTGTAGTTTCACAACAATAATATGTTAGATAAGTTCTTAAAATGAAATCTCTGACGTCACTCGAAGAGCCAGAGAGGTGTCAGCTGCTTTGGTGGCCGGTGCATCGGGCGCGCCAACGGAATGGGAGCCTAATGTGAGATCCGCCATTGTGGAAAATCAAGTCCTATATCGGCCAGCACAGCCGTACACGAAAAGAAAGAAATAACGATGATGCGGTACTCACCCGACTTGGGATTGCACTAGAAGAGGTGACACTCCTTTGACAACATGCGTGCTAAGAATCACCGGAGAACCGGACTAGTCTGCCATTTGATGCTGACCTTGGATACGTATAATGGACGCTCCCGTATCCTCTGATTCAAGGCTCCTTGAATTGGAAAAAGAACTACAAAGGATCAAGTGGGACATCGTCGGGCTAAGTGAGGTAAGGAGAAAAGGAGATCTCATTGAACTGAAAAGTGGACATCTCTTCTATTATCGTGGGACAGATACTGGCAGAACTAGTGGTGTTAGATTTATAATAAACAAGAAACTGAAGGATAAAGTTGTAGAAGTTGAAAGTTCCTCTGACAGAGCTGCACGACTTGTTATTCGACTCTCGAGAAGATACCAGGCTTAGAATAGTCAAGCTTATGATTCCACTACAAGTCATCCGGAAGAAGAGATTAAAGAATTTTATGAGGAAATTCGTCATCTAAATAATAAAGGCAATCGGCACTTGAAGATCATTATGGAAGATTTCAATGCGAAAATAGGGCAACGACAACAGAATGAAACTTCAGTAGGTAAATTCGGTCACGGCAACAGAAACCAGCGTGGAAATACTCTCGTTGAATTTGCAGAGGCAGAAGGGTTTTTCATCTTGAACTCCTTTTTCAAGAAACAGCCACACAGGAAACTGATATGGAGGCATCCCATTGGATTGACAAGTGAAATTGATTTTTATTATGTGTAACAAGAAATTTGTCACGGAAGACTGCAGTGTGCTTAACAAGTTCAACACAGGTAGCGACCATAGAATGGTAAGATGTAAGATGCACCTCAACACTAAACTCGAGCGTGGCAAGCTCATAAAACAAACAAAGTGTATTGACACGACCAGCCTTAAAAAACATCATAACACCTTCAAATTGGAACTCAGGAACAGATTCTCTGCTCTAGAAGGTCTAACGTAGGAAGAAGTGGACATCTCTGAAGTTAACAGAAAACTGACCGAGGCTCTTATGGAAACAACAAAACAACAAAAATAGCTGGTACTAAGAACAAGTCGCATAGGAACAAATTATCAGGAAAAACCAAAATTCTGGTGCAAAAAAAGAAGAGAGATGAGGACAACTAAAGGAGATGTGACTTCCAAAGCGTAATATTTAGAGCTATGCAAAACGGTACGAAAAAGTATCACTGAAGATATAAGGAAATTCAACTGTGAACTAGTGAGGAAAGCAATTGAAAACAACCAAAGCCTAAAGAGAGCAAAAAGGGACATCCGAGTAAGGGAAGAAAACAGATTATGGCTCTGAGAAAAGAAGATGGTTCTGTAACAAGAAATACAGGTGAAATTTTGACAAGAGTGAAATATTTCTACTCCAAATTATATGAAAGGGATGATACATGTACTCCAGACATTACAAAAGGTACCAGAGGTACCATCCCGTCCTCCCAGCAGAAGTTACACATGCAATCAAGAACATGGAACGAGGAAAAGCTCCAGGAGAAGATGGAATTACAGTAGACATCATACAAGAAGCAAGTGGAGAAATTGAAACAGTACTCGCCCAAGTTTTCACTCGATGCCTTAATGAAGGGAAGATTCCTGAGGATTGGAACAACGCTACAATGATCCTGTTACATAAAAAAGGTGACATTGAGGATCTCAGGAACTACAGACCTATCAGCCTCCTATCAGTGGTATCTTCACTAAAGTTCTTTCACACCGCTTGAAGGTGACACTGGACATGGCTCAACCGAGAGAACAAGCTGTATTCAGGAGTGGCTACAGCACTATAGATCATATCCACGTACAAAGAGAACTAATTAGAAGAGCGAGGCAATATGAACTTCCATTGTGCATGGCTTTTATCGATTATGAAAAAGCCTTTGATTCGGTGAAACCATCAGCAGTTACAATGGCTTTGAAATCCTGCGGTATTGAAGATGCATACATTAATATTATTCATAACATTTATGAAAAATGCAAGTACAAAGATTCGGCTATTTTAGAATACAGCACCTATAAAGATTGGAAAGGGAATGAGACAAGGTGACACTATCTCTCCCAAACTCTTTAATGCTACATTGGAAAATATCTTTCAATCAGTGAACTGAGAAAACAAAGGGATAAAGATTAATGGAGATTATCTAACTCACCTTCGTTTTGCTGATGACGTAGTCATTTTTGCAACTACCCCATCAGAATTGCAGAGTATGATCCAGGAACTTGCTGACAAGAGTAAAGAAGTGGGATTAAAAATGAACTTCAGAAGACAAAAGTGATGTGCAATGCTTTTACAATAAATGAAGATTTATCGATTGATGATGAAAAGCTGTAGATAACCAACACCTACATTTATCTTGGACAGCAGATATCAAGTGAGGGTCACATTGACGAAGAAATTAATCGGCGTATGAAACTTGCCTGGATAGCGTTTGGAAGAAACGGTATAATTTTCAAGAGCAATATGCCACTATGTCTTAAAAGAAAAGTGTTTGATCAATGCATCCTTCCAGTGCTTACATATGATGCAGAGGCATGGACTTTAACTAAAAGAGACATACAATGACTGCAGACAACTCAAAGAAGCATGGAGAGATGCATGCTTGGTGTAGCCAGGAGAGATTAAAATAGCAAGTCGTGGATCAGAAAAATGACAAGAGTGGATGATATCATGATTAGAGTAAAATCCCTGAAATGTCAATGGGCTGGACATATTGCCAGAAGGACAGACCATCGATGGACAGCCAAAATTTTAGACTGGATTCCAAGGGACAGTGAAATTCGAAAGTTTGCGGGAATAACATGGAAGAGACTGGCACAAGACAGACCGTTGTGGAAGAAACTTGGGGAGACATTTGTTCAGCAGTGGATTGATGATGGTAGACGCTGCTGCTGATGATGATGATATTAAACAAAACGTGAAAGGATGAATCGGTACCTACTCCTGCTTGCAGGGGACGAATCGCCACAGCTGTTAAAACCCGAGGATGAGCAGAGGATGAAACGGGGAAGGATGAATCGGTACCTAGTCACCCGTATTTTAAGCACCTGGTCAGAATTTTTGGCGATTTTCTGCCTGAGGCAGGTGGCAACCGCCTTATTTGCGGACGGTATTATTTTCAAGCAAAAAAAAGCTGAAAATATGCTGAAAAAAGCTTGAAATTTCGCAAAAGAAGCTAAAATTAAATAAAACTTACATTTCAGGGGGTAAATCTAGCCCGAGCTCACATCTATAAGCCCGCCTATAAATCAGGGGATGTTTTGGTTGTGTCTTTCCTTGGAGAGGAGAGGGGTGGAGGAGGAGTCATCACTTATCGGCCAATGAGGGTGTCCGGTAGGTCCTAATATTATTAACCAGGTTGGGCAACCTTAGTTTCAGACAGTATATTTTTTCAATTTGAAATTTCTCCCAGGAAAGTTCCCCAGACCCTTCCCCCTTTCATGCTTGGTGGTCCGCGATAAGTAAAGAAATTCTTCAAGTGGTCCATAAGCGACCATCATTCGTCCGAGATGGGACCGGGTTCGAATCCCGATGAGGCATGGATGTTGTGTCTGTCTTATGGTTCTGGCTCTCTCTCTCTCTCTCTCTCTTCCCTGAAACCGGTGGCCTTAAATTAGGGACGGACGACTGCTTAGAGTCCACTGAATTGCTCACGGTGGTCGTTAAAACTCCAATAAAAAAAAAAAAAAGAAGAACCCCAGGAATCCCAAGGGAAACTGTATCAAGGGGTACCCTGAGTACACCGTCAAAGAACGTACCATCGCCCAGAGAACAAGCGGTAGCCGACCACACGCCATTGATGATCGGAGTAGACGTAGACTATTCAGGCTCGAACATACCTACAGCTTGGCAACGGCGGCAAAATCGCATTCAGACTAAATATCGGAGAATTTAGCAGCGTCAGGGAGCAAGCCGTACGACGCACGCTGCACACCCTGGGCTACGGAAGCCGACGCCATACTCCTGTGCCAATTTTGACTGCCCGTCATCGGAAATGACGCCTCCCCTACTGATGGGACCATCAAAACTTAACCACTGTAGAGTGGCGCTCTGTCGACTGGCCAGTTAAATCCCGTTTTAAGCTGCATAGAGCTGATGGGAGGGTGCGGGTGTGGCGTCGACAACATGAGGCCATGACCGCGTCGTGCCAGGTCGGCACCGTTCAAGGCGGGGGTGGTCCTGTGATGGTTTAGGGAGCCTTCTCATGGGACAAGAAGGCCCTTTAGTGTATTTAGAGATGTCCTTAACCTCTGCGATCTACCAGAATGTACTGGCTGTTCACTTATACGTTTTCATGTTTCCAACACCTGGTAGAATCAATGTCACGACTTGTTGCTGCTGTTGTGAGGGTTATTAGGTGGATATGCACAATAATGTTTCCAACACCTGGAAGAGTCCACGCCACGACGTGTTGCTGCTGTTGTAGGGGTGAAAGCGGGCCTACACGTTATTAGGTGGCTATGTACAATAATGTTTCCAACACCTGAAAGAGTCCATGCCACGACGTGTTGCTGCTGTTGTGAGGGTGAAAGGTGGGCCTACACGTTATTAGGTGGCTATGTACAATAATGATTCCAACACCTGGAAGAGTCCATGCCACGACGTGTTGCTGCTGTTGCAGGGGTGAAAGGTGGGAATACAGGTTATTAGGTGGCTATGTACAATAATGTTTCCAACACCTGGAAGAGTCCATGCCACGACGTGTTGCTGCTGTTGTAGGGGTGAAAGGTGGGCCTACACGTTATTAGGTGGCTATGTACAATAATGATTCCAACACCTGGAAGAGTCCATGCCACGACGTGTTGCTGCTTTTGTAGGCGTGAAAGGTGCGTCTGTAAGTTATTAGGTGGCTATGTACAATAATGATTCCAACACCTGGAAGAGTCCATGCCACGACGTGTTGCTGCTGTTGTAGGGGTGAAAGGTGGGCCTACACGTTATTAGGCGGCTATGTACAATAATGATTCCAACACCTGGAAGAGTCCATGCCACGACGTGTTGCTGCTGTTGTAGGGGTGAAAGGTGGGCTTACACGTTATTAGGTGGCTATGTGCAATAATGTTTCCAACACCTGGAAGAGTCCATGCCACGACGTGTTGCTGCTGTTGTGAGGGTGAAAGGTGGGCCTACACGTTATTAGATGGCTATGTACAATAATGATTCCAACACCTGGAAGAGTCCATGCCACGACGTGTTGCTGCTGTTGTAGGGGTGAAGGGTGGGCCTAAAAGAGTTCATGCCACGACGTGTTGCTGCTGTTGTAGGGGTGAAAGGTGGGCCTACACGTTGTTAGGTGGCTATGTACAATAATGTTTCCAACACTTGGTAGGGTCCATGCCACAACGTGTTGCTGCTGTTGTAGGGGTGAAAGGTGGGTCTAAGCGTTATTAGATGGCTATGTACAATAATATATCCTACACCTGTAAGAGTCCATGCCACGACGTGTTGCTGCTGTTGTGAGGGTGAAAGGTGGGCCTACAAGTTATTAGGTGATGGCTATGTACAATAATGTTTCCAACACCTGGAAGAGTCCATGCCACGACGTGTTGCTGCTGTTGTAGGGGTGAAAGGTGGGCCTACACGTTATTATGTTGCTATGTACAATAATGTTTCCAACACCTGGAAGAGTCCATGCCACGACGTGTTGCTGCTGTTGTAAGGGTGAAAGGTGGGCCTGCACGTTATTAGGTGGCTATGTACAATAATGATTCCAACACCTGGAAGAGTCCATGCCACGACGTGTTGCTGCTGTTGTAGGCGTGAAAGGTGGGCCTGTAAGTTATTAGGTGGCTATGTACAATAATGTTTCCAACACCTGGAAGAGTCCATGCCACGACGTGTTGCTGCTGTTGTAGGGGTGAAAGGTGGGCCTACACGTTATTAGGCGGCTATGTACAATAATGATATCCAACACCTGGAAGAGTCCATGCCACGACGTGTTGCTGCTGTTGTGAGGGTGAAAGGTGGGCTTACACGTTATTAGGTGATGGCTATGTACAATAATGTTTCCAACACCTGGAAGAGTCCATGCCACGACGTGTTGCTGCTGTTGTGAGGGTGAAAGGTGGGCCTACACGTTATTAGATGGCTATGTACAATAATGATTCCAACACCTGGAAGAGTCCATGCCACGACGTGTTGCTGCTGTTGTAGGGGTGAAGGGTGGGCCTAAAAGAGTTCATGCCACGACGTGTTGCTGCTGTTGTAGGGGTGAAAGGTGGGCCTACACGTTGTTAGGTGGCTATGTACAATAATGTTTCCAACACTTGGTAGGGTCCATGCCACAACGTGTTGCTGCTGTTGTAGGGGTGAAAGGTGGGTCTAAGCGTTATTAGATGGCTATGTACAATAATATATCCTACACCTGTAAGAGTCCATGCCACGACGTGTTGCTGCTGTTGTGAGGGTGAAAGGTGGGCCTACAAGTTATTAGGTGATGGCTATGTACAATAATGTTTCCAACACCTGGAAGAGTCCATGCCACGACGTGTTGCTGCTGTTGTAGGGGTGAAAGGTGGGCCTACACGTTGTTAGGTGGCTATGTACAATAATGTTTCCAACACTTGGTAGGGTCCATGCCACAACGTGTTGCTGCTGTTGTAGGGGTGAAAGGTGGGTCTAAGCGTTATTAGATGGCTATGTACAATAATATATCCTACACCTGTAAGAGTCCATGCCACGACGTGTTGCTGCTGTTGTGAGGGTGAAAGGTGGGCCTACAAGTTATTAGGTGATGGCTATGTACAATAATGTTTCCAACACCTGGAAGAGTCCATGCCACGACGTGTTGCTGCTGTTGTAGGGGTGAAAGGTGGGTCTACACGTTATTATGTTGCTATGTACAATAATGTTTCCAGCACCTGGAAGAGTCCATGCCACGACGTGTTGCTGCTGTTGTGAGGGTGAAAGGTGGGCCTACACGCTATTAGGTGGCTATGTACAATAATGTTTCCAACACCTGGAAGAGTCCATGCCACGACGTGTTGCTACTGTGTTGAGGGCAAAAGGTGGGCGTATACTTTATTAGGTGGCTATGTACAATAATGTTTCCAACACCTGGAAGAGTCTATGCCACGACGTGTTGCTGCTGTTGTAGGGGTGTAAGGTGGGCCTACACGTTATTATGTTGCTATGTACAATAATGTTTCCAACACCTGGAAGAGTCCATGCCACGACGTGTTGCTGCTGTTGTGAGGGTGAAAGGTGGGCCTACACGCTATTAGGTGGCTATGTACAATAATGTTTCCAACACCTGGAAGAGTCCATGCCACGACGTGTTGCTACTGTGTTGAGGGCAAAAGGTGGGCGTATACTTTATTAGGTGGCTATGTACAATAATGTTTCCAACACCTGGAAGAGTCTATGCCACGACGTGTTGCTGCTGTTGTAGGGGTGTAAGGTGGGCCTACACGTTATTATGTTGCTATGTACAATAATGTTTCCAACACCTGGAAGAGTCCATGCCACGACGTGTTGCTGCTGTTGTAGGGGTGTAAGGTGGGCCTACACGTTATTATGTTGCTATGTACAATAATGTTTCCAACACCTGGAAGAGTCCATGCCACGACGTGTTGCTACTGTGTTGAGGGCAAAAGGTGGGCGTATACTTTATTAGGTGGCTATGTACAATAATGTTTCCAACACCTGGAAGAGTCTATGCCACGACGTGTTGCTGCTGTTGTAGGGGTGTAAGGTGGGCCTACACGTTATTATGTTGCTATGTACAATAATGTTTCCAACACCTGGAAGAGTCCATGCCACGACGTGTTGCTACTGTGTTGAGGGCAAAAGGTGGGCGTATACTTTATTAGGTGGCTATGTACAATAATGTTTCCAACACCTGGAAGAGTCTATGCCACGACGTGTTGCTGCTGTTGTAGGGGTGTAAGGTGGGCCTACACGTTATTATGTTGCTATGTACAATAATGTTTCCAACACCTGGAAGAGTCCATGCCACGACGTGTTGCTACTGTGTTGAGGGCGAAAGGTGGGCCCATACTTTATTAGGTGCCTGTACATTATAAGTTTTCTAACACCTGGTAGGGTCCATGGTCCGACATGTTGGTGCTGCCCGCGCTCAAACCCGCAGCAACACGTAGTGGCATGGACTCTACCAGGTGTTGGAAACATTATTATGCGCAGCTACTTAATACTAGTAGCACCGTACGTCTGCAATAAATATCGGAAATAATGCCTCCGGTGATGGACCATAAAAAAAAGGAGAAAAGAAACAGGCAACAGAATGATCTGTAGATTAAAAAGGGGAAAAAAGAGTCACACCGTAAGGGAAAACATATTATCAGAAAATGACAAACAACGTGCTCTTAGAAAACCCGTTTATTTTTTCTTTCCACTTTTCTGCATAAACATTCGTTCTCGTAGGGTTTACACCCACAGAGGAGGTTTAGACTCGACGAGCTACGCCTGTTATAGGCTTCTGGAAATAGTACCAGAAACGAAGAGACATTAGATGACACCTAGAGGCTCACGAAAAAAAAAAAAAAAAAATGGTACACTCAAGAGACCATGGAACGCACATAGAGTATTAAATCCGTTTATTTTTGTGTCGTAGTAAGTACAAAGATTCGCCAAGCTTTCGCACTCCACTGGGAGGAGCCATAACAGGAAAGATAACACCGAATTTTCGGGTGTAATAAGCACGTCTTTTGAATCCGTTCTGACGCAAATTAAATTTATCAAAGCTATTCAAAATCAATGGAACGTTATGGAAAACAATAGCATCTGATCGAAGAAAGATTTCAGTCGGTTTTTAATCCCGCAGATATCACGGTAAAAGGAATTGTGAGCTTACGAACTCTTAGAAACAGAGATATCGACAAAAATAAGATGTTACATTACGTCCCCTGGTGGGAAAACCATGCATTATTTTAGAAAGAAAGTATACTCAAAAGGTTTATACATATAAGCGGTATCGGTACAAGAAAAAAAAAAAAAAATGAGTCGAGTTTTCAGGAGCCCAGATTTTGCTACAAATATATCAGAAGCAGAAATTAACACTTATGACCCCTGGTGGCCAAACCATTTTTTACCAAACATTAGAAATTATGGGGAAAAATATTTTCCATCAGGTCTTGTATGCGATACAGGAATAATTTTCAAAATCGAAGTTTCAGAAGCAGAAAACGAAATTTACCTTTGTGTCCCTAGAGGAAAGTCTATGATTTACTTGTAAATTTTGAATTTATAGGTAAAACATTTCGAATCGGAAACACTATCCAACAAAGAAGGAATTTTTCAAATCGGACTCTTAGAAGTAGAGATATTGACAAAAATAAGCTATACATCTACGCCACCTGGCGTAGAAACCATGCATTATTTCCAGAAGAAAATTTTCCTAAAAGGTTTGTCAACATGGTAGTATCGGTCAACAAACTACTTTTTTTTCAATGGAGATTTTCAGAAGCGGAAATTAAGACTTACGTCACCTGGTGGACAAACCATTTTTTACAAAAATTAGAAATTATGTGCAAACGATTTCCCATCAGGAGCTGTATCCGGTGCAGAAATAATTTTTCAAATGGGAGATTTAGAAGCAGATATATAGGGGGAAACAATTTACCTTCACGCCCCCTAGCGGAAAGTCTATGAATTACTTGAAAATTTTGAAATTATATGAAACACATGTCACACTGGAAATACCATCCAACAAAGAAGGAATTTTTCAAATCGGACTCCTAGAAATAGAGATATTGACAAAAATAAGATATACATCTACGCCCCCTGGCGTAGAAACCATGCACTATCTTAAGAAGAAAATGTTTGTAAAAGGTTTGTCGACATGAGTAGTATCGGTCAATAAACGACTTTTTTTTTCAGTCGAGAATTTAGAAGCTCATATTTTGCTGCAAATACATCAGGAGCGGAAATTAAGACTTACGCCACCTGGTGGCCAAACCATTTTTTACAAAAATTAGAAATTATGTGCAAACGATTTCTCATCAGGAGCTGTATCCGGTGCAGAAAGAATTTTTCAAATCGGAGATTTAGTAGCAGAGATATAGGGGGAAACGCAATTTACATTTACGCCCCCTAGCGAAAAGTCTATGAATTACTTGAAAATTTTGAAATTATATGAAAAATATGTAACACGGAAAACACTATCCAACAAAGAAGGAATTTTTGAAATCGGACTCCTAGAAGTAGAGATATTGACAAAAATAAGATGTACGTCTACGCCGCCTGGAGGAGAAACTGTGGAACATTTTAGGAAGAAAATATTCCAAAAAGGTTTATTGATGTGAGTGGCATAAATCCTTTAAAGATTTAAGATTTTTTTCAGTCGATATTTTAGAAGCTCAGATTTTATGTGAAATACATCAGAAGCGAAAATTAACACTTACGCCCCCTGGTGGTCAAAGCATTCTTTACCAAAAATTTTAAATTATATGCAAAGTTTTTCTATCAGAATTTGTATCCGCTGAAGAAAAAAAATTTCAAATTGGAGTTTTAGAAGAAGAGTTATCGGGGAAAATGTAATTTACTTTTACGCCCCTAGCGGGAAATCTATGCGTAATTTGAAAAAGTAACTATATCTAAAATACTCTTCGACATAAATGGAATCGAAAGATAAAATAATTTTTTCAATCGGATGTTTAGAAGCAAGTATGTGGAATAAAACGTATTTTTGAATTCGACATCATCTGCATTTACGCCCTCTAGCGGCAAAATTTATATCTTAAAAAACAACGAAATAATGGATCATCATTCGCATATTTCAAGCTTCCAAATGCAAAAGGAATTTTTCAAATCGGACTAATAGTTGCACAGATATCGTGGGTACAGACGGACGGACAAACCAATAACATAAGCACGATCTTTTTTTACAAAAGACGTCCTAAAAATGCTCGGAATTGGAACACGTAAGGAACAAAGACGATTTTTTAGAATAACGTCACGAGCATATTACACGAATTTTTATCACGCAATTATACGGTGTGTTGCGATGTGTTTTCATCTTTTAATAACGCATGAAACTATATCATTGCATGCTAGTCTGCTGGATAGGATTTCGACTGTCTCCATGCTGGCAGTCTCTTTAAAGTCCGTGTATGGGGCAATTATTCTAATACTATAGAGGAGCGGCCGATGAATGCATGAGAGAAAGGGGTGGAGAAATGAACAGACACTCTTATCTTTAACGGAGGCTGGGGAAGTGGAGGGGGGGGGGGGTCTAATATCCCAGTTCTGACGTCTTAGCGTGCCTATACTACGGACGGCGGATATTTTTCAGCTGAACTGCATCCTGCATCTAACTTTCCTGTAATCGATCCAGGGACCTGCCGTCGGAAGGCAACCACATGCCCATCGACAGCCCCTCAACTTTTCTCAGTAGAGTTGTCTCCCCTTTGAACAAATTCCAAACGTAATGAATATAGAAATTTCTCAAGTTTATGAATCTCTGTGTTCCATTCCTCATTTAATAGAATGGTTTAAAAATTTGTGGTTAATTCCAATCTGAAGTAGGATTTTTAGATTTTATTGCAACTTGTATTCTGTACTGAACATGCATAGGTCATTTTATACTCGTGAGTTCCCCAGTTATCACATATCAGTTCTCTTTCAAAGATGTTCGGATGATTCCTTACTTTTGCATAGTATCTTTTAGATAATTTGTAGATTGTATAGTTAGTAGAATTGATATTCAAGAGATATCTTACATCAAGATTTGAAAATCTGCCTTCAATTCCAGGAATCATACGAAAAGTAATGTTTTTGGAAAACAGATTTTTTCTTCTGTGGATGTTTCACCCAATTTTCCCAAAATATCACTTCCATAAGTAAGATAAGATAAAATAAGCTTTCCGAAATATAGTCAAAATTTGATATACCGCCATCGTTTTTCACATTACATTGTGGCGTTATATCAAGGGTGGTGTTATATCAAATTTGCCAATTATTTTTAAGTAACCCAAATTTTATTAATTATGATTCTTCGAAAATCGAATTATCATTAAATTAAAATCGTGTTGATTAGTAGACAAGAAAGATGACACCAAATTTTCGGATGTAATAAACACGTCTTTTGAATCCGTTCTGAAGTGAAATTCAAACCGGTTCCATTGATTTTGAATACCTTTGCGAAATTTATCAAAGGTATTCAAAATCAATAGAACCGGTTTGGAAAATAATTAACTGGTTCCAACAATTCATGAAACATCCAGAAATAGAAATATCTACTTAGTTCCACCAGCGGCTAAAAAGCATGTTACGAAAATTAACAAATGACGAACAAAAAGTTTTTCATACTGCAAAGAAGGTGCCAGAGGCAAAGAGATTTTCAAATCGAACAGTTAAAAGAAGAAATATAAAAAAGGAAACACGATATAAGTTTACGTTTGCTAGCGGAAAAGTTAAAAACAAGCGAAAATTGTTCTTCATAGAAAAAGCGTTTGACCTTTACGCAGCTAGTGACACATCTTTGCGGTACTTAAAGAAGATAATACTCAACATCGCTGTTGTAGCGAATGGCATACAGTGAAGAAGAAATTTCTCAATAGCGTTTTTAGAAGCGGCGAAACAGCTGCAAACTGCCGAAACACCATCTACCGACAGAATTATGAACTCTATACAAAATTCCTCACATACCAGCATTAAGTGTTCTACAAGGTAAATGGCATCCGGTGTTGAAATAATTTTTTAAATCGCACGCGTAAAGCAGTGATATTGAGAAAAAGATATTAAGCATTTTCTCCCCCTAGCCGCGAAATTCTGTATTGTTTTGGGAAGAAAATACCCACACAGAGTTTGCATAGTTAGTAGTATCTGACTGAAGAAAGACGTTTTTCAAGAGGGTTTTTAGTCCCACAGATATTGCTGTAAACGGAATCCTGAACTTACGCCCTCCGGTGGCAGACTTGTTCGCTACGAAACATTTGAAATTATATGAGAAACAGTTCCCCACGGAAACGCTCTCCAATAAAGAAATAATTTTTCAAATCGGACTCTTAGAAGCAGAGACATGGACAAAAATAAGATATGCCTTTGCGCGCCCCTGGCGGTAAAACCATGCATTATTTTAAGAAGAAAGTATTCTCAAAAGGTCTTTCGATGTGAGCGGTATCGGTCAACGAAATAATTTTTTCACTCGAGTTTTCAGGAGCTCAGATTTCGCTACAAATACATCAGACGCAGAAATTAACACTTACGCCTCCTGGTGGCTAAACCATTCTTTATCAAACATTAGAAATTATAGACAAAGCGTTTCCTATCAACAGCTGTATCCGGTGCAGAAAGAAGTTTTCTAATTGAAGTTTTAGAAGCAGAGATATCGGGGGAAAAGCAATTTACCTTAACGCCCCCTAGCTGAAACTATGTATTAGTCCAAAATTTTTAAATTATATGATAGCATTTAACACTGGAACCGCTATCTAACAAAGAAGGAAGTTTCAAATCTGACTCTTAGAAGCAGAGATATTGACGGAAATAGGATATACATCTACGCCCCCTGGCGGAGAAACCATACATGATTTTAAGAAGAAAATATCCTCAAATGTTTATCGACATGAGCTTTATCAATCGAGATTTTAGAAGCACAGATTTTGATGGAAATACCTACAAAACAAAAATTAACGCTTACGTTCCTTGGTGGCCAAACCATGTTTTATAAAAAAATAGAAATTACAATCAAAACATTTTCCACCGGTAGCTGTATCCGGTGCAGGAATAATTTTTCAAATCGGAGCTTTAGAAACAGAGATATCGGGGAAAGCGCAATTTACCTTTACTACCCCTAACGGAAAATCAATGCTTGAAAAGTTTGAAATTATATGAAAAACATGTCGCGCAGGAAACACTATCCAACAAAGACGAATTTTTTCAAATTGGACCACTAGAAGCATAAATATTGACAAAAATAAGATGTACATCTACGCCCCCTGGCAAGAAGCTGTGCATTATTTTAAGAAGAAAATATTCCGAAAATGTTTGTCGATGTGAGTAGTATCGGTCCACGAAATAATTTTTCAATCGAGATTTTAGAAGCTCAGATTTTGTTGCAAATACATCAGAAGCAAAAATTAACACCAACGCCCCCTGGTGGCAAAACCGTTTTATACCAAAAATTAGAAATTATATGCGAAAGATTTCCCATCCGGAGCTGTATCCGCTGCAGAAAGTATTTTTCAAATCGGAGTTTTAGAAGCAGATATATCAGGGGAAACGCAGTTTACTTTTAAGCCCCCTAGTAGAGAATCTATGCGTAACTTGAAAAAGTAGGTATACCTAAAATAATCTTCGCTATGAGTAGGATCGAAAGGCAAAATAACTTTTTGAGTTGGATGTTCAGAAGCAAATGTATGGAATAAAATGTATTTTGAATTCGATATCATCTGCATTTACGCCCTCTAGCGGCGAAATTGTGCATCGCATAAAAAAAATCAAAATAAAGGGTCATCATTCGCACATTTCAAGCTTCCTAATGCAAAAAGAATTTTTCAAATCGGACTATTAGTTGCAGAGATGTCGTGTCTACGGACGGGCAAACCGATAACATAAGCACGATCTTATTTTACAAAAGACGTGCTAAAAATCATGCTATGTTACTAAAACTTTATTAAGTGAAAATTAATAGCATTACACAAAATCGTTGAACATGCCTTAGTTTCTTTTTAAAAACCCGTCTGTTTTCATTTATGTTTTTGATTTTTAATTTTTCATTGCGATATTCTCAAATTTCGGTCTTGTGCTTTATGGTAAGGATTGTTCTTTTCAGCATTGTTTTCCAAAGAGCAAACAACAACAAGAACTTTTTTCTGTTCCGATTTCAATGCTTGTAAACAATTTCAAAGCCAAGAAGATAAACTACAGACAGTAAGCGTCGCGTGGGGTAAAAGAATCATTATGTTTCTGGAAAGAGATGTCGACTCATTTGTCATCTTAATTGGTAGTTTGTACAGGGTAAAAACACAAGCATTTCTCTTCATCCAAAACGGACACGGAGGTAGTGAGAAGAAGACAACACCCCAACTCATAAGACAGCCATTTGAGTCAAAGGTAACCAGGCGCACCGCTGGAACACTTTGCTGCTTGGAACTTGAGGATATGGTTAAGTGGTAAAGCGTCGTGAGACGTTCATTGTGTCTTAATAAATAGAAATAGATTAATCCCTCCCGAAAATCGCAATAAATCCATGCCTTAATGAAATTCTAGATAAAGCTCTGTGACTTACTCTTCTTCTTTTGGCACCTGTGCCACTTTACGAAAACGGGAGCAGTCCAGATGGACTCTCTCATTGGGGCATCGAAGTCAGTTGCTTTTCGGAAGGAGCAACTTACTTCTGCCCCAGGCAAGGTCGGCATTTTTCTCCGCCAAAAGGTTTGCCACAATTGAATCATGATCCAAAAATACGGAAAGGCAATTCTCACACATCTTGCAAGTCGCGATAAAGCAGGTTGGTGCAGTAATATACTTGTATTAGGTGTGCAACTTAATTCTCGGCTCCTCACCGCAAGGAATCATAGAACGTCGGCGAATGCAAATAGCTGTGTGCGATAATGGCTGATTGCAGCGCCATCCAACAGCTTTCCAGGCAACCGTAACCGCTCACAACTGTAGTGACAGAAGGGACGAAAGTTGAAAGTGAGAGCAATGTCGTTCGAGAAGCAACATTTGAGGCACTGCCTCCTGTTCGCGTTTCAGCTGAAAAAAAAAAGGCCGCGAAAGCCCAGCAAATGATCTATGCTGTTTTGAGTGAGGCTGCTGTGTCCTACATTACGTGTAAGAAGTGGTTCCAGTGGTTTAAGCAGGGAAATCTCGATCTCCGTGATGCAGAAAGTCCGGGACAGCCACAGAAAGTTGACGATGAGAAACTGAAACAACTGTTGGAAGCGGATCCAAGTCAGAGCTCGCCCAAGAACTCGGAGTAACACGGAAAGCCATTGCAAAGCGCCTGCACAAGCTTTGACGGATTCACAAGGAGGGCCGTTGGGTGCCCTACCAACTCACAGCTGCGAACAAGTCTAGGCGCTACGATGTTGCTGTGTCCTTGCTCTCCAGATTCAAGAAGAAGGATTTCTTTCAAAGTATTTTGACCTGTGATGAGAAGTGGATCCTCGACGATAATCCTAAGCGGAGCAAATCGTGGGTTTATCCACGTCAACCTACCACCAGCACCGCCAAATCAAATATCCATGCCAGGAAGTTGTTGCTGTGCATATGGTGGGATGAGAGCGGTGTCGTACATTATGAGTTGTTCAAACCTAGTGAAGCGGTCAATGCTAGGCGTTATTGTTAGCAGCTCATTCGTGTGAGTGACGCAATGGAGGCGAAAAGGCCATACACCGGCAAAGGCAGTCGGTCGGTCCTGTTGCTTCAGGATAACGCGCGTCCTCACTCAGCGAAAACGACTTTAAACACGATCACCGACCTGGGATAGCAGATTTTGTCCCACCAGGCGTATTCTCCAGACTTCGCCCCGTCGGATTATCACCTCTTTCGCTTTCTGCAACATCATCTGAGTGATCGCACTTCATTTCTGTCGAGGAGGTTCACACAAGTATTGATGACTTTATCAACTCGAAACAGCTCTTTTTTTCTGCAGTGGCATTCGGCAGCTCCCTGATCGATGGCTCAAATGTATCCAACACGACGCGGGTTATTTCCCTGATTAAGTACGTATTCGATTTGCTATAATTTGCTATCAAAGTGTCGTGCCTGTGGCCGAGAATTAAGTTGCACACCTAATATATTGACGGTTGACGAATGCTAAGGGTATGGCGGTTGACGAATGCTAAGGGTATGGTGGTATATCAAGAGATGCTTTACGTAGATCACGTTTGTTCACACCCAAGGTGTAGCATTATACAAGGGTGGCGGTAAATCGGGGGCTGCACTTCGAGGGTTGACTGCAGTACTTTACTTTTTAGGCTCAATTTTTTTATTCATTGATACAACACAGGTACGAAGACTTTTGATCTATGACAGGGGCTCAGTAATATGCTTGTTCCACCTGAAATTTTTATCCGTACTAAGATTTAGGTATTTTACCTCATTCACTCAGGGGAATTTTTTTTCCATGGGAAAAAAATTCCTGATCTCGTTGGCTGTATTGGGGGGTGGGGGGTGGACACCGAAAAGTAATGTCGTTTTTAGAAAAGAGAAACACTGTTTGTAACAGAAGAAATTTATTTCTTAATCAATTATATAATCGCCATCATTATCGATCACACTTGTCCATCGTGACACCAAACTTTCAATGCCGTCTTTGTAAAAAGATGTTGGCTGTGATGCAAAAAAAGTCCCAGATCCCCGTTTTGACATCATCAAATTTTGTGGAATATTTTCCCATTGAGATAGTGCTGCAGAGATCTGAACAAATGGTAATCAGATGGTGTAAATGTCTGGGAAATAAGGGGAATGGGGCAGAACTTCCCAGCTAAATTCTCTGATCGTCTGCTGGGTTCTTCTCGCCGTGTCAGGTCTCGCGTTGCCATGCTAGTAGATGGTACTTTTTCTGTTGACCAGTGCTGAATGTTTTACAGCAAGAGCTTGCTTCAAACGGTCCAGTTGTTGGCAATAGAGGTCTGCTGTTACGATCTGTCCGGGTTCCAAGAGCTCAGAAAGGGAGTGAAGCACGGTGACACTATCCCCTTCAAACGGTCCAGTTGTTGGCAATAGAGGTCTGCTGTTACGATCTGTCCGGGTTCCAAGAGCTGGTCAACCAAACATAGAGCAAAACCATTTGGGTGTGTAGACCTGGTTTTGGCGTAGGAACTGGTATCTGACCTGGAGAAAACCAGCGGTTTTGTGGTTTTTTGTTCACGTAAAGAACCCACTTTTCATCTCCAATGATGATTCGATGAATAAATGGGTCTTTTTCCTGTCGGCGGGGTCAAAGAGTTGCAGATGGTGGAACGCTGGGCTTTGTTGTCAGGTTGTCAGGTGAAAGTTGATGTGGGACCTAAACTCCTTGTCTATAGGCTTTCCCTATCTGTTGCAGGTGCTCTTGAACAACAGAACCTGATGCATTAAGATGTTGAGATAATTCATCAATGGTTTGACGAGGATCTGCCTCAACGGCTGTACGCGGCACCAGCTCAATGGGCCTTCCGGGACGACAGGCACCAGAAAGGTCAAAATTGCCCGACCGGAATTGGGAGACCATTTAACGCATTCGCATAATAAGCGCAAATGTTGTTGGTGGTCACAGTTGCATTGTTCCCTCGTGAAATTCATATAGCATACAATAACGAATATGGCTTTCCTCGGGTTTATGTCACTCATTTTGTTCTGCAAATCTGGAACACAAAAACACCTACATAAATTGAAGGCGAATAGTTCATTCACTTGTACATACACTTACTTTACGTTGAGAACGTGCATAAACACCTCACAACTGCTCTCCGAACTTTGCCCCCCGCCCCGAAAATGGCATTACTTTCCGGTTCCCTCAATAGTATGCACTCTACCGTACTGGCATTTTTATAACCATTAAGGGCTACGCATTTAAAGAGGTGCTGACATATTACTAGGTGTAAGACAGAAAGCAATTTTTTTTTTCAGTCGATTACTTACTTACACTTCATGTGTTCGGCATATTGACGTAGAGCAGAATTCACAACGAGCTGCAGTGCAAATCACTTCGGAGATCGCTTTGGAATGACATCGAAAATGATTTAAATTTAGGGAAAGAAGTAATCGGCTAAGGACTGATACTCAGCGCCTTTGAAATTCACAACAATGTAAACGATTCCTGGAAAACCTTTTGTAACGACATCAAAAGTTATTTAAGTTCAAGGAAGGAAGTAATCGACTAAGGATATTACACAGATTTTCGCCGAAATCTACAATAATGTTGGTTCTGTAGCTATGTATGACTTCGCGCCATGTTGTCAGAGTTGTACTAAAATTCTTTGTAAGTACAGAAAGCAATGTCCATGAAGACGCTGAAACGATTTCGCGTTATTAGTTTTGCTGTGAAATTCAGCGAAACGATGTTCGCTGAATTTCACAGCAAAACTAATAACGCGAAATTTCGGGAAACGAAATTTTGAAAGGCACTGAAAATTAATTAGGTGAAAGGAAGAAAAGAACTGACTCTTCATTTAATGGCTTCTTTTCTACAACGTAATCTTTTTAATATTTTTGCGTTGAAACTTTTACGGAGAAAGTGTACGACTAAAAACGTTGAATAGACCTCTACATGGGTGTCCATGGCATAGTTCTCTCAGGTGGATATAAAAAGAAATTGTTACTATAAAAACAAAACCATACTGCGCCTTCTGGTTATGTAATCAGTTTTATCACACACACAACAAATGGATTAGATTGAAATCTAGAGGACTCAGAAGTTACACGAAAATGATGGATAAATGAAATTAGACAGATTAGGTCAATAAGGACATTTCTTTGTTGTTGCTTTGCGCCTTTTGACCATTTGTGTCCTATGCATCACGAAGCCCCAACGATGAAACAATTCGTCATGAAGAAGGAAAAAATACCAACAAGACAAAGTTTTGGAAAAACAAATTGGGAGATCGAATCCAAAATTTAATGGCTTCGGCAAAGGATGATTGTTTTTATTTCTCCACCTGTTTTTGCATACTGTACGTATGTTCGCTCTGCTCTAACATTCAATACAAAAATTCATATTTGACTACTTTTTTGCTGTAATTATCCACTTTTTCTACTATAAATTCTTAACGTTTTTCATATTTTTACTGCATATGCATACATCCAGAAGTTCGACAACAAAATTTAGCAATCAGGTGACGGACGAAAAAAGGAGGAAAGAACCGAGCAACGGAAGAACCTGTAGACTGAAAAGGAAAAAAGTAACACCACAAAGAAAACATAAAATCACCTCTTAGAAAAACAGATTTTTATTCTCCCCACTTTTCTGACTCAACAGTCGTTTTCGTAGGGTTTACACCCACAGAGAAGGTTTAGACTCGACTAGCTAGGACTGTCAGAAGCTTTTGCGCCGAGTGCGAGAAACGAAGGAACGTTAAGTGGAACCTACAGGCTCACGATACGAAAATATAAGTAAACAGGGAGAAGTGAATACCCGCTTAGTACTTTTTTGCTGTAAATTCCCCAAATTTTTCTTATTTTTACTACTTACGAACGCATCCAGAAGTTCAATCAAAATTTTTTGTTCCTGCGAAAATCTTTGTAGTACCTTCCAGCACTGAAATGGCATAGTCAGATTTCCAGGCGAGGTCAAATGCCTCCCCCCCATGGGCAGGGCCGGATTAAGAAGGCCTTAGAGAGCCTTTAGGCTAAAACATTTGAGTGGGACCCTAGGGTATGATATTTCAACGCCCCCTCCCCCAACCGAAAAGAAATTCTGACGGAGAATCATTCTGAGTCTGTTAAAACACGAAACTGTAGAAATATGCTTCTGATCATTAATACGTAGTGTATTCTTCAAACTAATAAGTTATCTGCAGAGTTTTCATGAAAAGTCACTGTATTTTCCATTGTTCTCACAAGAACATGAATTAAAAGCTTAAGATTCCTAGATTTTGTCTTAAAGGAGTTACCACTGTATAGTTAGTTCTCTTGGTGCATCTTTTTCATTATGCAATGTGAAGCCATAGAAGATTTCGACCATTAAAGGTTCCAAGAGCAAGTAGGAAGGTGTGGATGGATGGTAATGAAAAAGCTGAAACTATATTTCGGACCTCGCTGTACACTGCAACATGAAACCTTTACCCTTAGTGTATCACTATGTTGAAATACGTTTGCCCTCCAGCCTCTGTTTGTGATTAAGTGGAAATCATACGAGATAAAACGGAAGTTATATTATAATTCTCTCTCTCTCTCTCTCTCTCTCTCTCTCTCTCCCTCTCTCCCTCTCTCCCTCCCTCTCTCTCTCTCTCTCTCTCTCTCCATATATATACAAATTGTATATACTATATATATATATACTTGAAAGTAACAATACCCCACACACAGAAAAGAACATGAAAATCTAATCGCGCAAAAGCAGCGGAAAAGAATATTCAAGAGCTACATCTAACAAAAATAGAGCATTATCATAAATGAAAAATCTCAACAATAAACCAAAAATCCACCAAAACAAGGAACGAGCAGAAAAAGGTAGTAGGAGAAAAATTGCAGAGCAGATAAAAGGTAGTAGAAGAAAAATTGAGAAAGCAGCGGAAATGAATATTCAAGAGCTACATCTAACAAAAATAGAGCATTATCATAAATGCAAAAACTGAACAATAAACCAAAATCCACCAAAACAAGGAACGAGCAGAAAAGGTAGTAGGAGAAAAATTGCAGAAAAACAGAGACCGTAATATATGGCTTTTTCAATGGCCAGCATGGACAGAGCCGGATTTAGGGGGAGGGGGGTATGTAGGGGCTATAGCCTTGGGGCCCACATGATCAAGGTACAGGAGGCATGTCTGGTCAAATGATAAGTAGGTAGGGAGAGAGAGACAGATAGGCAGGCAGAGAGAGAGAGAGAGAGAGAGAGAGAGAGAGAGAGAGATTTATAAAATAGTTTTACTTTTGTCTCGTATGATTTTCACTTGTTCAGAAACATAGGCTGGAAGACAAACACATTTCAAGACAGTGGCGTTGGGTACAGCGGGGTCAGCTACACAGTTTCAGCTTTTTCACTACCATCTACCCACACCTACCAATTTGCACTTGGAATAATGGTCGGTAACCCATTTTCAACTAGGTCTTTGTGGAAGTTAGTAAATGCAGAGTTTAGGGGGAGGGGGTATGTAGGGGCTATTGAGAAAGCCAAGACTCGGCATTTTTGACACTTTCTGCATCTCGGGTTTTTTTTTCTCACTGCCTGTTGGCTTTGTGTCGTTTCTTTTATTTTTTATTCACTTTTCTTTTAAGTCTGTGGTTTGTTCTTTTTTCTGCTTTGTTGGTTGATGTTTCTGAGTGTTCTTCACCGCTGCTTTTGCGCGTTCTGGCCTTCCGGATTATGAGCATGTAAACACTTTTTAAAATTTTTTTTTTGCTCTAGTTTTGTTTTGAGTTATATATATATATAAGTTATATATATATATATATAATATATATATTGTTAACTAAAGCTTGGTCATACAACTCTGTGGAGGTTATGATATATATATATATTTAAGAAAAAATTTTTGGTGGGCTTATTACATGCATCTATGACTTTGCAGAAACCCATTTCCAAATAGGTCTTTGTGGAAGTGAGAAAATGCAGAGTTTTTGCTGGTCCTTGATAAAGCCAAGGCTCAGTATTCTCGACCCTTTCTACATTCAGTTGTTCTATTTTTTTCTCTTTTTACTCACACTGGTCAATTCATAACCTTTTCTATGTTGTACTTGGTACGTAACTATACCATCGGGATTAGAGGAAATTCTATCCCACACTCACCAACCCGCTTGGCCAGCGTGGTGAGTTATGGCCAAACCCCTCCAAAATGATTCCACAACTTAAATCTTGGCCCTCAGTCTCCGGCAGCTGGAATGTACCTGGCCAAGGCAGCGGCCAGTGCGACATGAAGGCAGAGGGTGCTAAGAATCCCCGGAGGACCGGACTACGCTGCCATCTGATGCTGACCTTGGCTACTTACAATGGACGCTCCCTATCTTCTGATTCAAGGCTTCTTGAATTGGAAGAGGAACTACAAAGGATCAAGTGGGACATCGTGGGGCTAAGTGAGGTAAGGAGAAAAGGAGAAGATCTCATCGAACTGAAAAGTGGACATCTCTTCTACTATCGTGGGACAGATACTGGCAGAACTAGTGGTGTTGGATTTATAATAAACAAGAAACTGAAGGATAAAGTTGTAGAAGTTGAAAGTTCCTCTGACAGAGCTGCACGACTTGTTATCCAACTCTCGAAAAGATACCAGGCTCAGATTATTCAAACTTATGCACCCACCACAAGTTATCCTGAAGAAGAAATTGAAGAATTTTATGAGGAAATTTGTCGTCTAAATAATAAAGGTAAGCAGCACTTGAAAATAATTATGGGAGATTTCAATGCAAAAATAGGGCAACGGCAACAGAATGAAACTTCAGTAGGTAAATTCGGTCATGGCAACAGAAACCAGCGTAGAAATACTCTCGTTGAGTTTGCAGAGGCAGAAGGGTTTTTCATCTTGAACTCCTTCTTCAAGAAAAAGCCACACAGGAAATGGACATGGAGACATCCAAATGGGACGACAAGTGAAATTGACTTTATTATGTGTAACAAAAAATTCGTCATAGAAGACTGCAGTGTGCTAAACAAGTTCAACACAGGTAGTGACCATAGATTGGTGAGATGTAAGATGCACCTCAACACTAAACTTGAACGTGGCAAGCTCATAAGACAAACAAAATCTATTGACATAACCAACCTTAAAAAACACCATAATACCTTCAAGTTAGAACTGAAGAACAGGTTTTCTGCTTTAGAAGGCCTGACATCGGAAGAAGTGGACATCTCTGAAGTTAACAGAAAAGTAACCAAATCTCTTATGGAAACAGCAACAAAATTAGCTGGGTCTAAGAACAAGTTGCATGTGAACAAATTATCAGGAAAAACCAAAATGTTGATGCAAAAAAGAAGAGAGATGAGGACAACTAAAGAAGATGTGACTTCCAAAGTGGAATATATAGAGCTATGCAAGACAGTAAGAAAAAGTATCACTGAAGACGTAAGGAAATTCAACTGTGAACTAGTGAGGAAAGCAGTTGAAAACAACCAAAGCCTAAAGATAGCAAAGGGACATCTCAGTAAGGGAAGAAAACAGATTATGGCACTGAGAAAAGAAGATGGTTCTGTAACAAGAAATAGAGGCGAAATTTTGACAAGAGTGAAAGATTTCTACTCCAAATTATATGAAAGGGATGATATATGCACTCCAGACATCATGAAAGATACCAGTACCAGAGTTCCTCCAGTCCTTCCAGCAGAAGTTGCACATGCAATCAAGAACATGAAGCGAGGAAAAGCTCCAGGAGAAGATGGAATTACTGTAGACATCATACAAGAAGCAAGTGGAGAAATCGAAACAGTACTCGCCCAAATTTTCACTCGATGCCTTAATGAAGGAAAGATTCCTGAGGATTGGAACACCGCTACAATGATCCTGCTACATAAGAAAGGTGACATTGAGGATCTCGGAAACTACAGACCTATCAGCCTCCTATCAGTAGTTTATAAAATCTTCACTAAAGTTCTTTCACACCGCTTGAAGGTAACACTGGACATGGCTCAACCGAGAGAACAAGCTGGATTCAGGAGTGGCTACAGCACAATATATCATATCCACGTGCTGAGAGAACTAATTGAAAGAGCGAGGGAATATGAACTTCCATTGTGCATGGCTTTTATCGATTATGAAAAAGCCTTTGATTCGGTGAAACCATCAGCAGTTACAATGGCTCTGAAAACCTGCGGTATTGAAGATGCATACATTAATATTATTAATAACATCTATGAAAATGCAAGTGCAAAGATTAGGCTGTTTGAAAATACAACACACGTAAAAATTGGAAAGGGAGTGAGACAAGGTGACACCATATCTCCGAAGCTCTTTAATGCCACATTGGAGGGTGTTTTTCAGTCGCTGAGCTGGGAAAACAAGGGGATAAAGATTAATGGAGATTATCTAACCCAACTTCGTTTTGCTGATGACGTAGTCATTTTTGCAACTACCCCATCAGAGCTGCAGAGTATGATCCAGGAACTTGCTGACAAGAGTAAAGAAGTGGGATTAAAAATGAACTTTCAGAAGACAAAAGTGATGTTCAATGCTTTTACAAGAAATGAAGATTTATCGATTGATGGAGAAAAGCTGGAGATAACAGACACGTACGTTTATCTTGGACAGCAGATATCAAGTGAGGGTCACATTGATGAAGAAATTAATAGGCGTACAAAACTTGCCTGGAGAGCTTTTGGAAGAAACAGCATAATTTTCAAGAGCAATATGCCATTATGTCTTAAAAGAAAAGTGTTTGATCAATGCATCCTTCCAGTGCTTACGTATATTGCAGAGACGTGGACCTTAACTAAAAGAGACATACAAAGGCTGCAGACAACTCAAAGCAGCATGCAGAGGTGCATGCTTGGTGTAACCAGGAGAAATAAGAAGAGGAACTCGTGGATACGAAAAATGACAAGAGTGGAAGACATCATGATCAGAGTTAAATCCCTGAAATGGCAATGGGCTGGACATACTGCCAGAAGGACAGACCATCGATGGACAGCCGAAATTTTAGATTGGATTCCAAGGGACAGGAAAAGACCCAGAAGACGACCACATGGGAGATGGGTGGATGAAATTCGAAAGTATGCAGGGATGACATGGAGGAGACTGGCACAAGACAGACCGTTGTGGAGGAAACTTGGGGAGACCTTCGTCCAGCAGTGGATTGATAATGGTTGACAATGATGATGATGAATGATATATAACTACAAACATTTGTACTCGAAAACAATTTGCTTCTTAACGGTTCTAAAATATCACTTTAGTATTTCACTTGTGATAAAACAGAGAAATAAATAATGATATACTCAAAATTATTTTACTTAAGGCTTTAAGCTGTGATAATAACTGAATATGCATTAGATCAAAACAGAAGAATCTAATAAATTCAGATAGCGAAGTTATGTTTAACATTATATAAATTAAAGTAAATATGTATGTAGGATATCTTTTAAGTTAGGATGAAGGGTAGAACTAAAAAAAAGTCGAAAAAAATAAAAAATAAAAAAAAAACGGGCAGGAAAATCAGAGAGGAAAGAAAAAAAAATGCAAAAAGAGGAAAGGAACAAACATGAATTTATTCATCTGGGAAACTGCTTGTATCGTTTGCGATCCCAAAGCCGTCTTTTGAGAATGATTTAATTTTTTTCTTCATTCATGGAAATAGGTGATTAGTAATTTTAGTTAAAAGGCAACACCTCATCCTTTAATTTCATCTCGACTGGAATAAGGGGAGGAAAGGGCTGCTGCATGCAAATTCAATCTTTACATTTTGTGGGTGAAATTCTGTTGAAAATGTTGAACGGCGAGCTTATCCCATTTCACAGTAGGGTGCGCTCACATCGAGGGGCTTTGACTCCCACACGGAGACCACAATCAGTCCCTAAGCCCTCTCCACTGACTCCAGGTTCCTGTGGAAAGCTCAAAGTCCCAGATTAATCTCCACCCCCCGTCTCGTATCCTCCACCTCCCTTCATCTGAAGAACGATCCATCACTTTCCCCCTCCAGCATCTCTCGTCGTACAATTATCTGGGGGTCTGCTTAGGTGATATGAAGGTAGGATGAAAAGTAGTAGTAGTAAGGGGGAGTGAAAATGTGGGGGTAATCGGATCAATGATGGGGGAGGGTGGCCATTCGAAGTTGGTATGGCTGGCAGCAAACATTCCGTGGTTGCCACAGACAACAGACCAGCCTTAAGTTGGCACCATTTCTTCTTGCCCAGGGGAGAGTAGGAAGGGTACGAGAGGTGATGGAAATTTCCCAGAAAAATGCTTAACAGACCAATGAGGACAGAATTCGTTTATTTTCCTAGGCGGCTGGATTTTCTTTAAAATTTGATCCAACTGAAACGGCAAACAAGAGCGTATGTTACAATGACCTGTTTCTGATTTCGATGAAATACTTATGTCACATTCGCGGTAAATATAGTGATTAATGAAAGTAAATGGTGTGCCGACAGAAAACGTTGAAAGAAATGTTTTCTGAGCGTGTTTTTCTCTTTTCGTTATCTTAAGGTGACTGACTGCACCCGTAAATTTTTCTTTTATGGATTTTACTGGAGGTATCAACACTGCTCTAAGTGAGCACAAGACCTGAACAGCACGGAAGGACAAGCATAGTATTTTTAGAACTTGCCCTGGGCCACCAAAATATAAGAGTTCCAAAAGAAGGACTTGATCAACAGAGCCAGGAAGAATCAGCCGTAGCCAGGAAGAATTTTCGGGGAGGGTTTCTAAATTTGAAAATTAATTTTTACTGTACGTTATTTATATGTTAAATTTTTTCTCTGTCGCATTTTACTTGTACATGAAATTCTTCTACTTAATACTTCTCATTTTTCAAATACTGACTTAAATGCTATACTAATTACACAAGTACATCGATCTATCTACTACCTCTTGTTTTAAGTACGGCATTTCGGGGAGGATTTTCGGATGGCGGAAAACTCGTACACCGGAAAACTCATATACGGGAAAACTCGTACACCTTCTCAAGTAAGGGGATGTACACAAATTGCGTTTCGTTCCGAGATCTTGTCAAAGTGTACGAGTTTTCCTAGCTGAGCAAAACGAAATGTACCAGTTTTCCTAGGGATCTCAGTGTTTCATTCAGGACTTTTTGGCCGCGGGGGCGAATGGAACCCTATAGGGGGCAAGTTTTCCATTTGCTATATCATCATCATCATCATTGTCAACCATTATCAATCCACTGCTGGACGAAGGTCTCCCCAAGTTTCCTCCACAACGGTCTGTCTTGTGCCAGTCTCCTCCATGTCACCCCTGCATACTTTCGAATTTCATCCACCCATCTCCCATGTGGTCTTCTTCTGGGTCTTTTCCTGTCCCTTGGAATCCAATCTAAAATTTCGGCTGTCCATCGATGATCTGTCCTTCTGGCAGTATGTCCAGCCCATTGCCATTTCAGGGATTTAACTCTGATCATGATGTCTTCCACTCTTGTCATTTTTCGGATCCACGAGTTCCTCTTCTTATCTCTCCTGGTTACACCAAGTATGCACCTCTCCATGCTATTTTGAGTTGTCTGCAGCCTTTGTATGTCTCTGCACCATACGTAAGCACCACTTTTCTTTTAAGACATAATGGCATATTGCTCTTGAAAATTATGCTGTTTCTTCCAAAAGCTCTCCAGGCAAGTTTTGTACGCCGATTAATTTCTTCATCAATATATATATATATAAATATATATATAATTTTAACTACTATAATTACATATATAGAAGTAATTACTATATATCTAGCACAGGGGCACATTTAGATAGCCCTTCTCCCCTACGGAAAATGTGACATTTTTTTGTTTTTAGGTTAAAATGCGACTTACATTAGATAAAAATGCCTTAATTTAATAAAAATGTATCTACTTATATTAAAAAAAATGCTTTACTTTTTCTTCAATTTTTCATTAACTTTGATTTTGTTCCAGATGGTGGATTTCAAAAACTTCCTATTTTCTCCCCCCCCCCATAAAAATTCTGTATACATCTCTGATATAGTTATTACTTCTTCAAACATTTCAGGAATAACAAACTTTTTTCAGCTAAAGGGGGGGGGGTCCGCAGGCTTGAAATTTTCATCTATTAAAATGCATTCAACGCACTCTTGATCCTGAATCCGATTCCTAGACAATTAGGTATGATTAAAAGGACGATAACGTGGGCTTTTTTAATAACGCTGCACTTTTACTTAGGCACTAAATATGTACATAACATGTAAAGTTTGTAATGTTTTTCTTTTACTTAATTTATTCATAGGCCCAACACCTAGGCCTTTTTAACAGTTTTTAATCCGTCGACTTCATATTCATAACGTTTACGTATCAATCCAAGTCAATAGTATTGCGCTTTTACTTTGGCACTAAATATTAAAGTAATAGGCCCGAGGCCTAGGCCGTTTTAACAGTTTTATTCTACCAATGTCATATTCACAACGTTTACACATCAAATCAAATTAATAATATTGCGTTTTTACTTAGGCACGAAATATTAATTCATTGGCCCTAGGCCTAGGCCTTTTTAATGGTTTTTATTCTTCCAATGCTATATTCACAACGTTTACACATCCAGTCAAGTTAATAATATTGCCCTTAGGCACGAAATATTAATTCATAGGCCCTAGGCCTAGGGTCTATGACTCAATATATACTGCTTAAGGAAAAGCGCAATGATATTAACTTGAGTTGATACGTAAAACGTTATGAATATGAAGTCGACGAATTAAAAACTGTAAAAAAAGCCTCGGCCTAGGAGGATTTATAAATTAATATTTCGAGCCTAAGTAAACGTCCAGTATTATTAACTTGATTTGCCGTGCAAACGTTGTGAATATAACATTGGTAGAACAAAAACTGTTTAAAAGGCCTATGGCGTATGAATTAATATTTAAGGCCTACGTAAAACGTAATGTTATGAACTTGACTTGATATGAAAACGTTGTGAATATGACATTGGTAGAATAAAAACTGTCAAAAAGACCTACGTCTAGGGCCAGTGAATTAATATTTTGTGCATAAGTAAACGCCCAGAGTTAACTTGATTTGCTGTGTAAAAGTTGTGAATATGACATTAGTAGAATAAAAACTGTTAAAAAGTCCTAGGCCTACGGCTTATGAATTAATATTTAGTACCTAAGTAAAAGCGCAATGCTATTAACTTGATTTGATGCGTAAACGTTATGAATATGAAGTCGGCGGATTAAAAGCTGTTAGAAAGGCATAGGTGTTGGGCCTATGAATTAATTAAGTAAAAGGGAAATAATACAAATTTGACATGTTACGTAAATATTTAGTGCCTAAGTGTTACTAAAAGATCCCAATTTATGGTCCTTTTCTGAACACAGCATAAGTCATGCTGTAATTCAGTTGTTTCGTCGGACACTGTAGTTTTAAAAAAAAATGTACTAAGTCACGGCTTATATGAACCGGTACGAAAATTCAGACAAACAAAAGAGCTCCTTCCCTTCTTTAGGCACCTTGGAAACTTGGAAAACTGCCACTCATTGGAAGTGTTCCTCGAAGAAAGCTATTTGTGCCCGGCCCCTTAATGAAAAACATGTGGCAGTTTTCCTGTGTGTTTTCTAACGTGCGGCACTTTTCCAAGTTGCTGAAAGACGTGTGGTAGTTTTCCTGTGTAGTTGGTTTCCCAGCAACAATATCTGAAACGTCTCTCACAAGTTGCCAAACTTACCAGAAAAACGAAAAAAAAAATGTTTTCCTGAAATGTATATTTTGGTTTCATAAGAAGGGTTGGAACTGTTTCTTTTTCATTAAGGTACAATAAAATCATTCTTTCACTGAAGAAAGAAAATAAAGGAGGAGGGGAAGAAAAGAGATATTTTTACACGTACATTGTTTGATGCATAATCTAAAAAGCTACGGTTCTTGTGGAATTCATACTAATGCAGACATGTCCAAATCAATACCGTTTGACATTGTTTAATTTACAAATACGAAATTTCTAGGTTGCAATTAAAATCTTTTAAAAAGGCCCGCGGCCTAGGTGGCTTGTAAATAGGTGAGAAATAATACGTTGAGTGCCTTTCATTAGGTTCTATAAAATGTTTACAAATACGAAATTTCTAGGCTGTAACTTAAAATCTTCTCAAAATGCCCGCGGCCTATAGGTGGCTTGTGAATAGGTGAGGAATAATCCGTTGAGTGCCTTTTATTAGGTTTTACAAAATGTTTAGAAATACGGAATATCAAGGCTGTAATTTAAAATCTTCTAAAAAGATCAGCACCTGAAGATCGATTCGTTGAGCCTCTGTTAATTAGCCTTTATTGCTTGTTATCACATGTGAAATATTACAATCATAACTCAAGATTTAAGGAGTCAGAAAGGTTCTTCATAAACCTTGTGCCATTTTGATCTTACATACCCATTAAGATCCCTGGGAAAAGTGGTATATTTCGTTTTGTTCAGCTAAGAAAACTCGTACACTTTGACAAGATCTCGGAACGAAACGCAATTTGTGTACATCCCCTTACTTGAGAAGGTGAACGAGTTTTCCTGTGTGCGAGTTTTCAGGCGTACGAGTTTCCCCGTGTGCGAGTTTTCAGGCGTGCGAGTTTTCAGGCGTACGAGTTTCCATGTGTGCGAGTTCTCAGGCGTACGAGTTTTCCGCCCTTTGCACTTTGCTCAGCGGCATGAGAAAGTGTACGAGTTTTCCGGTGTACGAGTTTTCCTGCATTCGGATTTTCACAATCTACTATCATGGATCTAAATGTATCTACTATCACTTTATTTAAGTACGGCATATTTGGACGATTTTCACGGCATTTCGGGGAGGGTTTAAACCCCAAAACTCCTCCCTGGCTACAGCAGTAAATAGATATTCCTTTTCCCGGGACAAGCTACAAAATGTTCCACCCCAGGGCCGGATTAAGGGGGGGGAGATCTATAGGGGCTATAGCCTTGGGCCTACAATGACCAAGAGACAAGGAAGCATGTCGTGGAAAATAATAGATAGATAGACAGATAGATAGGTAGGCAGAAAGTCAGAGAGATAGAGAGAGAGAGAGAGGTTTATAAAATAGTTTTACTTTTGTCTCGTATGATTTCCTCTTGGTCAGAAACACAGACTGGAAGACAAACAGATTTCAAGACAGTAACTCACCAAAGCTAAATTTTTCATGTCGATGTTTCCGCGGGTACAGCGGCGAGACAGTTTCAGCTTTTTCACTACCTTCTATCCACACCTCACAATATGCACTTGGAAACATAGTCGGATTTCCTTGTGGCTGCACATTGCATAACAAAAAAGATGCACTAAGAAAAGTATACGATGCTAGAACATCCAAGACAAAATCTAGGAATCTTAAGCTTTTAACTCATGTTGTCGTGAGAACAATGAGAAATAGAATGACGTATTATGAAAACTCTGCAAAGTTACAGTTTCGTGTTTTAATGGACTTCAAAATAATTCCCCGTCCTAATTTCTTTCGGGGCCCACTAAGGACTTAATCCGGTTCTGTTGCACCCACGTTAGTCTTTCTATTGCAAACACCCACACACACACACACACACACACCTATCTATCTATCTAAATATCTATCTTTCTATCTCATCAACCATTGTCTACTCACTGTTGGATGAAGGTATCCCCAAATTTCTTCACAACTTCCTGTTTTGAGCCTGTCTTCTACATGTCACTTCAATATGCTTCGATATGTCATCCACCCACAACCTACATGGTCTTCTTTTAGATCTTTTCCTATCCCTTGGAATCCAGTCCGATATTTCAGAACGGCGGCCAGTCCTTCTAGCGATATGCCCACCTGATTGCCAGTTTAGGGATTTTACCTTGATCTTGATGTCATCAACTATTACCATTTTTCTGATCCATGAGTTCCTCTTCCTATTTTTCATGGTTGTATCAAGCATGCATCTCTACATGCTTCTTGGAGTTGTTTGTTGCAGGGATGTAGAAGAGCCTTAGCGCGGCTTAGCGGCGCTAAGGTACTTTTCATAGTTAGGTGTTTACAGAAGATGGGTAAAGAAATTTTTTTAGATGATCATGTATTTTAAAAACAGCTAATACTATGTTTTACATGTAATCATAACCGACATATTCGTATTGCAAGGATGAAATTATACCGTCGGATCACACAACACGACATCAAAGATCATAAAGGTAAAGAGAATGCTGTTTGTGTCTGGGTATAACTTTCACCGTGAGCGGCTATCAGGGCCATATGCCGTTGACCGACCCTGATTTGGGGCGGGGAGGAGCCCCACCCATGCTTCATTCGGAGCTCAGACCACTAACCAGAAACTTACACCTCTCACCGGGATGACGTAAAAAGAATATAAAGTCCATTGTCTGGACGGCAGTCCTGAAAAATATTTCATTGCTCGGAGAAAAAACTGTAGAGAGAAACTATAAGTAGCCATTAAGGCTAAGTGGTACGAGTTTCATGCGTGTGAAAAATATTTTTGCTAAGCTACCCTTTATTTGATTCCTTAAGGAAAACGCCACATACACTGAAGAGCAATTGAATTAGAGACAGCTGGCGTTATGTAAATGTGGCGCTGTGGGCGGCCCTGTAAGCGGAAACGACATGACGTATGTAGCGATCCGACAATATAAGGAGTGATGCGACGGGAATCAGTAAGAGTCGGAAAAAGTATGGGTAAGACGAAGGATCTAAGCGCATTTGATCGTGGGCAAATTGTCGGGACCCGACGAATGGGTCACTCCATCTCGGAAGTCGTGCAGGCATTGGGATTCTTACGAGCCACTGCGTCACGGGTGCACCGTGAGTACATCGAATCCGGTAAAACCATCCCTGCAAGGGACAACTGCCGTGGACAACAGCGTGTGGATGAGCGGGGTCATCGTCGGCTAGCTCGGATTGTAACAGCGAATAGACGGGCCACAGTGCAAGAAATCACTCGGCAATTCAACGCTGGTGCACAAAAACGTGTAAGCAGCCACACCATCCAGAACCATCTCTTCGCTATGGGGTACAGAAGCCATCGTCCCACGAGGGTACCGCTGCTGACCGCACATCACAGGGTGCAAAGATTAGCATGGGCGTGGTAACATCGCCACTGTACCCTAGACATGTGGGAAAATGTTGCCTGGACTGATGAGTCAAGATTCACGTGGGTACATGTGGATGGCAGGATAGGAGTACGGCGCAAACCACATGAAACAATGGATCCTTCTTGCCAGCAGGGTACTCTTCAAGCTGGTGGGGGTGGCATTCTCGTCTGGGGACTGTTTACGTGGACTGAAATGGGACCCCTGGTACGTGTGACATCGTCCCTCACAGGTCAACGTTACCGGGATATCCTGGACGACCATTTGCTCCCGTTTGTGCGTCTTCAACATCCCACTGGGGACCTCATCCTGCAACAAGACAATGCACCGTGCCATCGCTCCCAAATTGTATCCGAGTGGTTGGATGAACACTCCACCGACGTGACCTCGCTTTCTTGGCCAGCTAGGTCACATGACCTCAGTTCCATCGAGCACATCTGATCATGTATTTCAAAAACAGCTAATATCGAGAGAGATGTTCGAGGTTCTGACCCCCCTCCATCAAATCTTCGTGAACTGTGCGATCTTGTTCAGGGGTCGTGGATCCGTATGGCTTCCCAAAGCTTCCGGTGTCTTGTCGAGTCCATGCCGAGACGAATCGCCGCCGTCATGAGGGCGAAAGGTGGTGCTACACGTTACTAGACAGGTATCTCTAATTCAATTGCTCTTCAGTGTATATCTTTTTCACTTACCTCAGAATCTTAGGAAAAAGGCGTATTGGTCGCACTGAATAGATGTGGCAATATTAATTACATTTACTGTTATTCAGTGTGACTATATTACGTTTTTACCTCTATTCAGTGTGACTCAAATAATAATCACATTGAACATTTGAAATCGTGTGAAATGACTGAGCGTTACTTATAAAACACTGCATATCTTCAGGATGTGACTAAAAAACGTTTATTTCCTTCATTAAAAATTACTCAAATTAAGCGATTTAACTAAAAGTAATTAGTAATAACAGTTTTATAAAATATACTGGACAATAAAAATAGCAAATCAGAATTCACGATGATTTTTAAACCTTTGAGTCGTCTTTCCAATTCTTTTTTTACCTAATCAGTTTACCGCTAAGGCACTTTTTAAATTAGAACTGCGTCACTGGTTTGTTGCATCTCTATATCATTCTGAGTTAAAATCCATGTCTGTGATCCATAAGTAAAAACTGGAATGATGCACTGATTAATCACTCTTCTTTTCAGACATAACGGAAAATTGTCCTTTAAATTTCTACTGTTTCCTCTAAACAAATGCTCTCCACCCAAGTTCTATACGTCGTTTTATACGGCTGATGGGACTGTAGTTCGTGAGATCCTCCATGTCACCTTTCTTATGTAGCAGGATCATTGTAACATTGTTCTTATCCTCAGGAATTCTTCCTTCATTGAGACACCCAGCGAAAACTTGGGCGATTGTAGTTTTTATTTCTTCACTTGCTTCTTGTGCAATGTCCACGGTTATTTCATCTTCTTCTGCAGCCCTTCTCCGTTTCATGTTCTTTATTACATGTGCAACTTCTGCCAGGAGGACAGGAGGAACTTTGGTACTGGCACCTTTCTTAATGTTTGGTATAGGCCTATCATCTATCTCATATATTTTGCGCAGAAACCTTTCACTCTTGTCAAAATTTACCTCTATTTATTGTCACAGAACCTAGATTTCTTGTTACAGAAATCTGTTTTCTTCCCTTACTGAGATGTCCCTTTGTTTTTCTTCAGGCTTTGATTACTGATTTTGATTATTTTCAATTGCTATTCTCACTAATTCACAATTAAATTTCCTTATGTCTTCACTGATATTTTCCCGAATTGTCTTGCATAACTATATATTTTAGAAGTTAAATTTTCTTTATTTGTCCTCTTCTGCCTTCTCTTTTGCATTAGCATTTTTGTTTTTTTCTTAATATGCAACTTGCTCTCAATACCACCTATTTTTGTTGCTGTTTCCATAAGAGGCTTCGTTAGTTTCCTGTTAACTGCAGAGATGTCCACTTCTTCCGATGATAGACATTCTAGAGCAGAGAAACGGTTCTTTTTGTTTCAACTTGACGGTATTTTGATAATTTCTAAGGTTGGCCATGTCAATACATTTTGACTGATTTATGAGCTTACCACGTTCCAATTTAGTGTTGAGGTTCATTTTACATCTCACCGTTCTATGGTTACTACCTGTGCTAAACTTGTTTAGAACACTGCAATCTTCGATGACGAATTTCTCGTCACACATGATAAAATCAGTTTCACTTGTCGTCCCATTGGGATCTCACCATGTTCATTTCCTATGTGGCTTTTTCGTGAAAAAGGATTTCATGATGGAAAACCTTTGTGCCTCTGCAAACTCTACGAGTATATTTCCACGCTGGTTTCTGTTACCATGACCAAATTTGCCTACCGAAGTTTCATTCTGATGTTGTAGCCCTATTTTCGCATTGAAATCTCCCATAGTGATTTATAAGTGCTGTTTGCCTTTGTTATTTAGATGCCGAATTTCCTAATATAATTCTTCAATTTGTTCTTCAGGATGACTTCTGGTGTATGCGTAAGCTTGAATAATCTGAGTCTGGTATCGTTTTGAAAGTTGGATAACGAGTCGCGCAGCTCTGTCCGAGGAACTTTCAACTTCTAGAAATGTCCACTTTTCAGTTCAATGAGATCTACTCCTTTCCTTCTTACCTCACTTACTTCCCCATTGTACGTGAAACCATCCTTTTCTGAAATTTTCTTTGGATTCTCGGAACCAAATTTGTAAGTCTTTTTCTGCTCTTTTGCGATGGTAAATAGATCTCTTCTGTTACAGTAGTTTAGATAGATCCATATTTCATTAATAGTCACAATAAATTTCCATTTGTCTCCGGCTAAGTGATTTTCTTAAAGAAGTCTGCATCGTGTTCTTCGCTCAGCCATGTGCCTAGGCAAAAGGTTGTGAATATCAAGTTTTTTTTTTGTTTTTTTTTTAATTCAAACCTTTGTTTATTACTTGTTTAAAGTTGATACAGCGATTTTTACTGACTTAGCGATTGCTCTTTGGACAGTGGATTTTCTTTTAAGGTCAGGAACCGTACTTTTGAAATAGTCGTAAAAGTACGTATCTTCACTGGATATTCGTTTGGTGTTCCTTTTCCTGTTAAAAGCAATGCTTGAAGATTTTTTTACCTCTATTATTAATAATATTGCTTATTTTACATTTGGAAATGCTAATTCCATGATTTTCACAGCTTTTTTTAATTACAGAATGCGAATATTTCTCTTCGTAAAGAGCAAAAACACAACCTTCTCTCCACAGCTTATCTACGTGCACCACTTTCTTAGCAGACGATATTTAACTGCAGCAGATGTTTCTTTCGTGTTCATCTAGCACGCTGTTGCCAGTTTCAATTCTTTGAACTTGTTTTATTTTCTGTAATTTCTTATGGAAAACGTTTTAAAAATATGTGAAAATCCTCTGCACATTGCAGTAAAACGTGTTTGAGACGGAACCGGCATAAAAGGAAATTTTTCTGATCCCCAAAATCTAAGATAGAAAATCACGTACTATTTAACCTAGTGGTGCACAAAGGATTTCTATATGGGGATGGCCTAAATTATTGAAGATGGAAATAAAAAATATCCCTGAGAAAACATCGTCCAAAGTGTTGGAAAGCAAGGAAAATATCTATGCCATATAAAAGTGCTTTTCCAATGATTTGTAAAATATGTATTTAAAATGTACACAGTCGAGTCACATTGTTGTGATCACCTCCTACTTTTAACGTCAACAGCGCATAGCCAATGAAAGAAGGCACGTGTCATGAGCTGTCTTGGGGGTATATAAGATGTGCTGTAGGCATTCTGAAAATATATCACTCGTTGCTGTCATGGATAAAAGGAGCGATTTATCAGATTTGGAAAAAGCGATGATTATTGGCTTTCGGGCTAAGGGTGGCAGTATTTCTGAAAACAGCGCACTTTTGTGAACTGCTCGTGTGCTGCTGTGATTAAAGTGTATCGTGATTGGAGAAATGGCACTATTGCGAATAAGCGACGTAGAAACTGCGCAGCACCACGTGCCGTTGATGTGAGTGGTGAACGTCGGCTGCGGAGGTGCGTGAGGGCCGATCGATAGGCTACAGTAGAGCAACGCACTGGCCGAATGAACCAGGGGGTTACCGGAAGTGTGTCTAAAGCGACAGTTCAGTGAACCCTGCTGCGCATGGGGATCCGATGCATACAGATGAGCGCTGCACCTATGCTAACGAAGGTGCATCGGCAGAAAAGGTTTACATTTGCACGGCAGTATTGGAATTGGACCTCCGCTGAGTGACAAAGGATTGCCTTTTCAGATGAGTCACGTTTTCTGCTTCATCGAACGGATGCACGTTGGCGTATAAGGCGACAAACGTCGGAGAACAAACCCTCTTCAACCATTGCTGGACGAACACAAGCTGGTGGGGGCAGCGTTATGGTCTGGAGAATAATTTTCTGGCATTTTCCTGGTCCACTTATACCTGTGGAAGGTACTATGGACCGAATTCGTTATGAATCCATGTTTGCTGACCACGTATATCCATACATGTTGATTGTCTTCCCTGGGGCGGATAGTATCTTCGAGCAGGACAATGCGACGTGTCACACAGCTAGAAATGTCCGAGAGTGGTTGGAAGAGCACGATGAAGACTTCAAAGTACTTTCCTGGTCTCTTGATTCCCCAGCTTAACGCCAATGAGCATCTGTGGGACCACCTCGATCGTGTTGTTCGCTCTATGGATCCTCCACCACGCAACTACCAACAGATGTCAGATGCACTGCAGTCAGCGTGACTTTACATGCCTGTGAGCGCCTTCCAGCACCTTATTGAGTCACCCCCAGCCTGTCTGGCTGCTGTCCGCGCTGCACACGGCGGTTACTCTGAATATTCGCTGGTGGTCACAATAATGTGACCCGACCGTGTATATACAAATATATTAAAAAAATAGGCAACCAATAACTAAGAACGAAGGACTAAGTGATACCTTAAGGGGAGGACCTAAGCCCCTGGGCTACCACCACTGAGTGCACCATTAATTTAACGTGTCTAAAACGGAATCTATCTAATGTTGAAACGGAAGTGGAAAGACAGTAAATGAGCCTTGAATGCCACCTCGGTAGCACAGTGGTTAAAAGCGCTGTCTTATGGCTATTCATGGGAGATGGGTCGGAGTTCGAATCCAGATGAGGCATGAATGTTGTGTTTGTCTTACGGCACTGGCCGTCTCTCTTCCTTGGAATCAGTGGCCTTAAATTAGGGACGGCGACTTCTTATAGCCCATGGAGTTGCTCACGATGGTCGTTAAAACCCCAAGCAAAAAAAGTAAGAAGAAAAAGAAAAAAAAAACCCTTGCAAAAACGGAAAGTTCCTAGAGGTCCCCGTACCGTAAAGTATTATAACTGAATACAAAACATTACACGATAAAGTGCAATGTTGAATTCACACGGAATACACTTACTTGAATTTGAAGATAACATAATTAAGCAGAGATAGTGGGAGATTGGTTTTCTGTTGTTCACACAAATACACACTGCAACTGATCAGTTTTCTGATTTCTCCTTAAACACATAGCAAGGCTCAGTTTTCTGATTTCTCCTTAAACACACAGCAAGGCTCAGTTTTCTGATTTCTCCTTAAACACATAGCAAGGCTCATTTTTTCTGATTTCTCCTTAAACACATAGCAAGGCTCATTTTTTTCTGATTTCTCCTTAAACACATAGCAAGGCTCAGTTTTCTGATTTCTCCTTAAACACATAGCAAGGCTCAGTTTTCTGATTTCTCCTTAAACACATAGCAAGGCTCAGTTTTCTGATTTCTCCTTAAACACATAGCAAGGCTCAGTTTTCTGATTTCTCCTTAAACACATAGCAAGGCTCAGTTTTCTGATTTCTCCTTAAACACATAGCAAGGCTCAGTTTTCTGATTTCTCCTTAAACACATAGCAAGGCTCAGGTTGAGGTAAAACGATGCTCTCTTTGCTGGATGTTGGCTGTTTTGTATATATTCCAACGAGTTCTCTAACATTTATTCATTGAGATGATCATTCACAGCCTTGGCTTTTTGTGAATTCCGTTCGTTCGTTTGCCCCCTTGTCTTGGCTCCAAAGTCTACGTCCTCGATTTAGAGACAAAAGTTAAAGTTATTGAAATACAAAGGCACGAAGTAGGAAGTGCGAATGTCAAGCATTTTCTGCAGAGAAGTTCGATGCGGAAAAGGAAAAAAAAAATGACATTTTGAAGCGAAAAGAGGAGATAACATAGCAGGGGTGTAAAGCTCAACGAAGAGAAAAATGAGAAAATCCGAAAATGAAGAGTTGAATAAGATAGTCTGTTAGTGGTTTGAATACGGCATTCACATCCCTCCTTGTACCGAACTAACGAAGTCCGAAACTGGTTCTTGATGCTATTATTGAGTGGCTTTAAAGCATAAAGCGAGGTGTCACAACAATGATTAAGTCTTGTTTCAAGAAAGCCAAATTTCCCTTGGAGGACTTACCAGACGTGTGTGCAGGGCCTGATTTCTGCACGTGCATGGGGTGCACGTGCACAGGGCCTCAGAATTGGGGGGGCTCTAAACTACCCCCAAGAATCAAATATATTTTTAAGTCTCTTCATGCCAAATTAATGAAAAATGAGGCTGCTTTGTTAACGATTATCTGGGACAATATTGCAACGAATAAACAAAGAGAGTACTAGCCTTTCAATTTTCCATGGCCAATTTGCAGTTAGTGTTAC
The DNA here is from genome assembly GCA_039090855.1 of Macrothele yani. NCBI lineage: Eukaryota > Metazoa > Arthropoda > Arachnida > Araneae > Macrothelidae > Macrothele > Macrothele yani. Next base: position 33,964,508 of record CM077024.1, on the reverse strand, counting down.
CATTATCTGAGTCAATTATTGATTTCATCCTGAATTTCGTGAGAAAACATTTCGAACTGTTCTAGAACGAATCCAACCAGTTGTTAGGGAGAGAAATGGATTACGAATCCCCAAGAAGGAAGAAAATACCCAAGAACCGACATCTAGATGATTTATCAACTCCAGACGTTGTTTTTAATAATCCAGATTTCTTCATCACTCAAACTTTTTAGGTAATATGTGACAATCTTGTATCACAGTTGCAAACCAGAAAGAAGTCATAGGAGGAATTAGACTCTAGATTTGGATTTGTCTTAAAGAATGACCTAAGTGATGTGATGGAAGCCCCTGAATTGTTGCAAAAGCAGTATTCAAATGAACTTTAATACTTTGCTGAAGAGTTCTTTTAGTTTCGAATATTGACGAAACAATTCATTCACTGAGAGAACAGATCCCCTCACTTGTCTTGGGAAGTTAAGGGACTTGAATTTAGTTAATATTTTTCCCATTGTTGACACATACATCAGGAATTTTTTTACCAATGCCAATTTCCAACTGTTCAAAGAAACGTTCGTTTGCGGCTTTGAAAAGAACAGAAAATTTAAAAGAAGAGTCAATTGATACTCTTCATATACTGTCTATTAAAAGTGATGTCACAGCAGATTTAAGTTTTGACGATATAATTGATGATTTTGCAGCCACAAAAGGCAGAAAAAAGTCATTTTTAATGTCCTGCTGCCAATTCAACAGTTAAAAATTATCAAGTATTTCTTAAATATTTTTATTCATACATTTTTAATGGTTTTGTTTAAAAATGGGGTGTGACTTATATACACACTCCTGTAATAGCATGTAGGTATGGTTTGTTTTTCCTTGAGATCTCATATCATGGGTGAAGCCCATATTCGGAGCAATATGGTATATTATGCAAGAAAAGCATTTCAGCAAAACATGTAGAATTTACTAAAAATATTTTCATTAATGTTAGTTTTGTGAGAACAAGATTTGTGAATTAATATTCATAATTATAAAGGGTTTATTTTCACATAAATGAAAATACGGAAAAAGTTCAAATGACACTATGTAACGTACCAGGAGATGTGACGTACCTGCCCGAAGGACGCACACGACATAAAGGCAGATAGGAATCAAAATAAAAGGTCCGCGTAGCTCAATTGGTAGAGTGACTTATTCCGGAATGAGGGGATCTGGGTTCGAATCCTGGCGTGGACAAAAATGACGGAGAAATTTACTTCGTAATAATGGCGCCCGAACTATCCGGATGACCCGACCGTTCAAAATCTCGCATTGGTGTGATGTTATTTCCACACCGCCAGATAGGAAAAATAAGAGAATCCTTTCTCCAGCACTTCGAAAAAAAAAAAAAAAAAAAAAAAAATATGGGGGAGATGATGTAACGTACCAGGAGATGTGACGTACCTGCCCGAAGGACGCACACGACATAAAGGCAGATAGGAATCAGAACAAAAGGTCCGCGTAGCTCAATTGGTAGAGTGACTTATTCCGGAATGAGGGGATCCGGGTTCGAATCCTGGCGTGGACAGAAACGACGGAGAAATTTACTTCGTTATAACTACTTTATTTAAAGACTTGTAATAATTTACATGGACTGTTGCAATAATTTATCCCACAATGTGTGTTGTCAGCTGCAACACTATACCATCGGTTCATCATTTCCATTAAATTTATAGAAGACTAGAGGCTCTAAATTATATATCTCTGGGATAATAGTTATTTGTTTTATAAATGATATTGTACTATACAACAAAAGAAGAATTCCAGAGTAATTAATGTTACAGCTGTAAGCTCTGGGGGTGTGGGGAAGTACAGGTGGTGTGAATGCTCGTCTTTGACAAACCACATTGGCTATAAAATTGACTAACATGTGGGATGTGTTTTAAAGTTTTATTACTAGAAAAATTGCTTGTAAAAAAGAATATTTGCCAGAAGATATTCTTTTCAACTGTTCCCTGAAAATTTTAATCGACGGGGCCCCAAATGTAGGACGTGCACAGGGCTTTCGCTGACCTAAATCGGGCCCAGCGTGTGTGGCGAAAGCATCGATGATCTTCAGGTGGAACTAAACGGAGCCAGTTTTGTAACCGTCAGTGCAAAAGATTATACAGTATAAACATCGACAGCAACTAAGGCCATAGCTACCGGGAGGGCAGGGAGGGCGGCTTCCCTCCCGGGATGGTCATATCAGGGGCGCGATTTCATACTCTGAGGGGCGTAAAAATTGAAATGAACAGAGTGTGAATACTTTGCAGAAATTTTAACTCAAAAATAAAGTTATACGCTTTAATATCTTCTTTTGTAAATACTTTAGTTAGCTGCATACACTATTACGTGCAGCTGATCAGTGTACATAATGTATGCTGTGAGTTGAGGACCACCTCATATGGGCCGCCCCGGTGGCGCAGTGGTCTAAGCGATGGCCTCTGATCATTCGTCCGAACGGGGTCCGGGTTCGAATCGCGGTGAGGCATGGATGTTGTGTTTGTCTTACGGCACTAGCTCTCTCCCTTCCCTGGAACCAGTGAGCCTAAATTAGGGACGGGTGACTGCTTATAGCCCATTGAGTTGCTCACGGTGGTCGTTAAACCTCCAATCCTCATATGGATGCATAGAATTGTCCGAAACAGTGGATGTAGGTATGTAAAAAAAATATCAGGGGCGTAACTTCCGAGGAGCAGTTCGAGCAGCATGCTCCAGGCGTAAGATTTTGGGGGCGCAAAAGTTTTCGTATTAGAAAAAACATTTAAATGCAAAATGTTAAAAAAATTGCTCCAGCCAAGGTAAAAAAAAATTCGTATTAAAAAATCATTAAATGTTTAAAAAAAAAGATAAAGAATAGTTCACAGCTACAACAACTGTTTGACCGATGTAGTGGTGTTGCACCGAAGTGATAGGCCAGATGCAACGTATCCGTTAGATATTTCTGGAGATCTGGGTCCACAATTATTGCATCTGAAAATGTGCTTACTAGCCATTTCCGAAAACTGTCAAACATTCGAGAACTTACCGAACTGATACTAATAAGTAGTCAAGCATCCAGCAGCTTTCAGGATGTCATAACTGGATGTTTTAATTTTTCTGACATTGCCAGTAACTGATGCAATGGCTGAGAGATATTTCTCCATATTAAAGATAATAAAGAATTACTTAAAAACCAGTATGTCCTAGCATTGCCTAAGTGCTGTAGCAGCTATATTAATTGAAAGATCAAGAGCTGGTGCATTGGATTTGGACCATGTGACTGACAAGTTCACAAAACAAAAAGCAAGGAAAAGGAAATTTTAAATAATGGTAAGATATCAATGTAAGAATTTTATGCACTTCATTTTTTTGTAATAACCTTCGTAAACTGTAAAAAAAAAAATGTATGATTGATTTCACTTGATTTTGATTTTTAACTTTCCGTTGGTGATGTGGGGTATTTCCTGAAGTGCAATTGAATTAGAGATACCCGGCTAGTAATGTGTAGCACCACCTTTCGTCCTGATGACGGCGGCGATTCGTCTCGGCATGGACTCTGGAATTAACAAGACACTGGAAGCGTTGGGAAGTAATACGGATCCACGACCCCTGAACAAGCTCCCACAGTTCACGAAGATTTGATGGAGGGCGGTCAGAGCCTCGAAAATCTCTCTCGATGGCATCTCAGATGTGTTCGATAGGATTGAGGTCAGGTGACCTAGCTGGCCAAGGAAGCGAGATCACGTCGATAGAGTGTTCATCCAACCATTCGGATACCATTCGGGAGCGATGGCACGGTGCATTGTCTTGTTGCAGGATGAGGTCCCCAGTGGGATGTTGAAGACGCACAAACGTGAGCAAATGGTCGTCCAGGATATCCCGGCAACGTTGACCTGTGAAGTACGATGTCATACGTACCAGGGATCCCATTTCAGTCCATCGCACATAAACAGTCCCCAGACGAGAATGCCACCCCCACCAGCTTGAAGAGTACCCTGCTGGCAAGAAGGATCCATCGCTTCATGCGGTTTGCGCCGTACTCGTGTCCTGCCATCCACATGTACCAACGTGAATCTCGACTCATCAGTCCAGGCAACATTTTCCCACATGTCTAGGGTCCAGTGGCGATATTCCCGCGCCCATGCTAATCTTTGCACCCTGTGATGTGCGGTCAGCAGCGGTACCCTCGTGGGGCGATGGCTTCTGTATCCGAGATGGTTCTGGATGGTGTGGCTGCTTACACGTTTTTGTGCACCAGCGTTAAAAATCCGAGGGATTTCTTGCACTGTGGCCCGTTTATCCGCTGTACAATGCGAGCTAGCCGACGATGACCCAGCTCATCCACACGCTGTTGTCCATGGCAGTTGGCCCTTGCAGGGATGGTTTTACCGGATTCGATGTACTCACGGTGCACCCGTGACACCGTGGCTCGTGAAAATCCCAGAGCTTGCACGACTTCTGAGATGGAGTGACCCATTCGTCGGGCCTCGACAATTTGCCCGCGATCAAATGCGCTTAGATCCTTCGTCTTACCCATACTGTTTCCGACTCTTACTGATTCCCGTCGCATCACTCGTTATATTGTCGGATCGCTGCATACGTCATGCCGTTTCAGTTTACAGGGCCGCCCACAGCGCCACATTTGCATAACGCCCAGCTGTCTCTAATTCAATTGCTCTTCAGTGTATACTGTAGATTATAGATAAATTTTTCAATTAATTTAAAGGAAAAATCACCGTGGGGTGTAACATACCTCACGTAACCAACGGAAGGTTAAATTAAGCATGACACAGTACACCAGGGCTTAGACAGAGGGAAAAGCAATTTTTTCTCCCCAACCTTGCAAAAATTGATAAGAATTTTTAGCAATTTTTGGGGTTAATTTAAGCAATTTTACCCTTATCAAGATTATTATACATTTTTTGTGTTTAAAAAGGAATTTAATTGGGCAACCTGGTTTATAACAGCGACGTTCGATGTGGCAGGGGTGGGGGGCGCGAACCCTGGGAATCGCTCCCTGGCGCAGATTTCGTAGTTACGGCCCTGAACAATATGCTAATATGCCTAACCTCCTTGACCTTGAGCTAATTAGTCATTTGTGCTTTGTTGCTGAAATTTCCTGTGAGCATTTAACCTTGAACCGAATTTTTCTAAACCCTACTCCCAAAGAATTTTCCTACTCTCACGTTTACTGTCTAATACTCATTCGTTCTGTGCTGGCTTGTTTTTATTCTGCATTTCTGCACGTGTTATGTAGTTGGTCTTCACATAACTCTTACGTTTCACTTGATATTTAAAACCTTTGGCTCTCGGGTATTCACCTAATTTTTAAATTTTAAGTAAAACTATTCGAAAACTGGAAGGGAGATTTTTTAACGATCATAATACTTTCCTATAACGAAGGTATGATAAAGTAAGACTGCTTACTCTCTATTTGAGTGGAGGTAAGGAACTTTCGGACTCAAAGGGGCGTAATTTCAAGGCTCGCCCTCCCAGATAAGAAAAGCTTGCTACGCCCCTGGATGCGACCGAGTCTTGGAATGAAAATCATGAAGATATTATTGAGCGACATAACTGAAGAAATAAACAATAGCAGCGAGAATGATGAAATACAGGAAACGAATATAAAAGCCACAACTAGGAGAAAAACACATTATTAAGCATTGCAAAACATTCAGATATACGAGATTTTGCATTAGCATGATAAATTTCAAATGTTTACATTCCATTGGTTCCCATGCGTCCACCTGGATAAAACGGAAACCTGCCTTGAGCGGAAAATACAGAAGATCCAGCTTAAAACGAGGAGCTCCGGACCGGGGCAAATCCTCGTTAAATCCGGGCACTCGCTAAATCCCTTTTCGGGTAAAAATTCCCAACATGTAAAAATATACATATGTGATAATGTGCATATACGTTTATATTATATACAATTTATTGAAAAAAGTCACCGGATACCACTTCAAAAGCAAATGAACTCATCCGCTGCGTTGTTAAGATGCCCGGTACAGCTACAAAGGGTATAAAAACAAGCCTGCAGCTGACCGCGATCATATCGCACTGCGAGGTTGAGTGAAACTGTCGTGGCGGTAGAGAACTGACTTTGGAAAAAGGAAGAATTGTTGGGTGTTATATTAGTGGGTTGTCCATAAGAAAAACCGAGAGGCGTTTAAACATACCCAAGTCCACTGTTTTGGATGTACTGAATAAGTGGAAGACACATGGCCTGTCTGAAGCAACAAAACGTACCGGCAGACCAAAGAAAAATCAGTGATACAGGATGCCGGTCTCACGAGTGTTGTTACAGCTAATTGACGGAGTACTGCACAAGACCTCAGTGTACAAGTGAGTAAAAATGGCGGAAGCTCGGTATGTACACGTACCATTCGCAGAGAACTTCCTTCCATGGATTACCGTGGTCGTACGGCTGCTCATAAGCCTTTCGTTTCCACTCGGAATGCTACTTGTCGTTTAGCATGGTGTAAAGAATATTTATCGTGGACCGTAGATCAATGAAAACGGGTCCTATGGACTGAGGAATCCAGATACACGATCCATCAGTCTGATGGTCGTGTGTGGGGTATGGCACCAGTCAGAGGAACGCTATTTACCACAGTGTAATGTTCCTACGATCAAGTTTGGAGCTGGCAGTGTATTCGTGTGGGGGTGTTTTCGTGGTATGCTCCCGGCCCATTGGTTATAGTGGACAAACCTGTTAACCAGCATGTCTACCTGAATATTCTGGACAATTATGCCTTAACAACTCTGTGGCAAATTTATGGAACCGAGCCTTGTTGATACCAGCAATATAATGCACTTAGCCAGAAAGCAAAGACAGTTACGGCGTTGTTTGACGGTAATTCCGTATCGTGTGGAGACTTGCCAGCACAGAACCCTGATCCTAATCTCATAGAGCACCTATGGAATGAATTATAGCGCTGCATAAGAAGTTTGGAACCAAGGACTACTACTAAGCAACCGTTAGCGGCAGCATTATGTACTGAATGGAAGCGCATACCTATCGCTGTGTTCCAAAACCTTGTCGAAAGCATGTCTCGAAGGGTAAGTGCATGCATTAAGACCAAAGGTGGACCGACACCGTACTATGTTAATAAATGCTATGTTGTGTTTCTCTTCTAGGTGTCCTGTGACATTTGTCAATATAGTGTATATCCATGGCAATTGGATACTCTTGAAAGACTTAATTAACTACATTATAGTTAATTAATAAAACCTTTCCAAGTACATTCAACTTAATGGCCACGTGAGACAGACTGTTGTCAGATCAGATCAGATGTAGTGGATTTTAGGAAGGGAGTGTCTGACCCCAGGTCTTAAACTACCCTTAGAAATCGGAAAGCAGGAGTTTTGGGCTAGAGTGCCCTATAGGAAAGTGACACGGAAGCGAGGTAGAAAAGGGGAGGAAGACGCCCTTATTTATTACCGGGGGGCCTGTACCCGGTAATAAATAAGGGCGTCTTACAAAATTGACACGGAAGCGAGGTAGGTAATAATAAGGGTATCTTCCTCCCCCTTTCTACCTCGCTTCCGTGTAATTTTCCTATGAGTGCCCTATAGGAAATTGACACGGAAGCGAGGTAGAAAGGGGCGGGGTAGACACCTTTATTCATTACCGGGGGGGGGGCAGAACCCGGTGTCTGACGGCTTAAAGTGCCCATCCTACGCACGGCGGACATTTAGTTTTTCGAGCGTTCGACCCTGAGGTTTTTCCGTGGCAGTCACGAACGTTGACCACTAGGCCGTCAGCGGCCCGACAGACTGTTGTTTAATTAAACAACGCACATGAAGCAAAAGCAGCACCGCTCTTCCCAGTGCAGCGTGCATTTGGAGGGTAAAAGAGGCAATAGACACCATTCCAGGAATTGTTATTTCCCAACCATACCCCTACCGCCCGCCCCCCGCCGGCGATATCACTATTCCATTACTCTTCTATTCGTCTCTGCAATTGTCACCCATAAATCCACTTTATTGTGCGTGAACTCAACCCATCCTCTTTTTGCCTAGGAGTACGTGGCTTGTTTTCAACTCTGCCGATGCGGTTCACCCAAGCTGTAGCTCCTTGGAGTGGGTAACAGCGGAAGTCTTGCTCAACTCACTGGCTCAGAGCTTTATGCACTCCCTTCCCCACTGCTTTTCTATCAACGTTCATCTGCTGGCACACTAGAATTCCCCGGTGCTGTTACATCTTCGTCCTCTGTGCCACCATTTCTATTTCTCCACTCCAGAACAGTTGGCAGCAAATGTTTTCTGTCTAGTTAGATACAGAATTCCATTAGATTTTGTTACTTTGCTTGTTAAAAGTGACCATCTTAGCCTTTCTCTCTGTCGTTAAATCCGAGGAATTCATTTAATTTTTGTTTGTTCTTGTTTGGGGGGTTTAACGACCACTGTGAGCAACTCAATGAGCTATAAGCAGTTACCCGTCTCTAATTTAGAGACACTGCTTCCAGGGAAGGGAGAGAGCCAGTTCCGTAAGAGAAACACAGCATCCATGCCTCAACGAGATTTGAACCCGGACCCATCTCGGACGAATGGTCAGATACCAGCGCTTAGACCACTGCGCCAACAAGGCTGCATCAATGTTTTTCATTACAATGTAGCTAGCCTTGAATTAACATTATACAAAGTTCTCTTTTTGTTCGTTAAATTCCTGATGTAGCTAAATACGAGTTCGTTATAAGAGGATTCTGACGTAGTTGTAGTCAATTGAATTCTGTCTGGAAGTTTCACTGTACAAGATCATTTCATACACATATGTCAGTTGTACAAGGGCTGTTCCGAAACAACTCAGAACGCTTTTATAAAAAAAATATGCGTACCTTAATTATCAAGGAAGTGGTCAGTCACCATTAATACTGTCTATTGCATCGAATATAGGTATCCCAACGTTCCTCCCACTTTTTGAATGTCTTCTGGAATTCTTCTGAAATGCTGTTGAAGAACTTCTGCGCAGCTGTAATGAGTTGTTGATCATTCTTGAATTGTCTTCCCCCGTAATGTCTTTTTAAAATGGGGAATAACCAGAAGTCACATGGTGACAAGTCTGGACTATTTGCAGGTTGGGGCGTCAACTTAACATTCATTTTCTCCAAATAAGAAACGACAGAACTGGTCATGTGCGAACAGCATTGGGCCGTACATGAAAAGGAATGGGGAACCCAAGTTGAACAAACTCGTTCTATGCCCAAATATTCAGTTAAAATTCTTTGAATCGATGATTTTAAAATGTAAATTATATCTTTAATATCTCTTATTGATAGGTGTCTGTCTTTCCGTATAATAACACCTACAGTATTGATGTTTATCTCTGTAACACTCGTTGAAGGTCTTCCACCATGCGCGATTAAAGCCGCCGACTCACGACCATCCATAAATTCTTTATGCCATCTTTAAATTGTTGATTTCCTTAGACATTTTTCTTTATAAGCCTCTTGCATAAGATGACTCTCCAACAGACTTCTTAAGTCAACAGCAGAATTTAATGGGGCATCTTTGTTCCCCTTTCACATCCATTTTTTCGAAAAATCACAGTGCGAAAACACGTGTTAGGGGTTCACGAAACAAACTGCGTACTACTAGGCATGTGTGATAAACGGGTGCGGTCAGTTGCTATGGTTACTACAACGACTACCGTTTTTTTTAGACTCGTGCTAGTATTGCACATTTTTCGTAAAAATATTCTCAGTTGTTTTGGAACAAGCTATGTACATTCCCACTTATCGGCAGCATAAATGCATGTATAATCCCTTACATTTAACAACAACATCTTCTTTGATCTAATGCGCTCAATCTGTTCCATTGAAACGTGCATTTTTATGTTGGAAATGATAATGATGCCACGCAGCGATCAATACACTTATTATTGTTAATAATTTCTGGAACACATCTTTAATGTCATTGGTCACAAGTGTTTTGAGGCATAATCGGAATCAGTTTCGGAAATTTCCTCTGGAATGCATTCCAGATCAGAGACTGAATAAAAGCAGCTAGCCGGAACCTTGGAAGTGAGTAACGAATATAATTAATGATCCGTCTGCTCCAGTAAACAATCTGTAACGACGAAAGAGAAAGGGAAGGTTCTCCGTTCCCTGTATCGGGGTGACAATGACATCGTAATCAATAATGACTGTTCGCCACACGAAGCTGCTTCGAAGGCACTGATAAAAATTCTCCGAACACCAAACGGCAGGCAGGGTGTTCACGTAATTGTTAGCGTGGAGTGAGAAAAATTAATTGAAGAAAATTACTCCGCTGAAAGCATTAAATTCATTCAGAACAAAATTAGTCCTCTCTTTTGTAAGCGATGGATTCAGAATTTCGCACGTGGATCAGTAGCGGTAGTTGAATTTCCTGCGCTTCCCTTTCCCTTTAGGAAAGAGGGAACGATATCCATTTAATCACACACATGTCTTTTCAGACACATGAATGAAAAAAATATATATAATGCATGGAGTAATTTTCATTCTCTTGTTTAAAAGTACGAGTCCTCAATTAGCAGAAAAAAAGAGGGGGTAGAGAAGAAGACGGAGACCATGGGGGAAAATCCGTTTCGAAATAGTCGCATTTTGTCACTAGATCTCTTTTTTTTTTTTTCAAGATCAGGGAAGATGAATAGACACGCACTGGAGGGATCCATAAATTTAAATCACCGGAGTTAAATAAAAAAAAAATTCTCCGATACGAAAATGGATGGGTTTTTTTTCCCTTCAGCGTTTAACAAGATAAAGTTATAAGCAGTTATAAAGTTTAAACAGCAGTTATAAAGTTATAAGCAGTAGGCCGTCCCTAATTTAGGAACACTTGTTTCGCAGAAAGGACAGAACTAGAGCTGTAGGGCACACTCTCCACTCATGCCTTAGGCGGGGCTGGAGCCCGGACAATAAGACAGAAGTAAAAATCCTCTAAATATACGTGGTGTCAGTAAATAAATAAATACATCGATCTTTCCACTTTCCAGAAACACATAGCAAACGAAAAATTGTTTTCATCCGCCGCCGTGGAATTGAATCTCGGATCTCTGGATATCTAGTCGAGTGCGTTAGCTTTGCACCACGGTGGCCAACAATCTACAGTGCTATGTGTATTTTTAAGTCAGCTTCTGACATCATAAATCCGTAAGGTGGGCTCAGTTACTGAGACGTCTCCATCTGGAGGGCATTACCGGTACTGGATATATATATATATATATATATATATATATATATATATATATATATATATATATATGATGATGAGGATGTAAGGTCAGGTGATGCGTAACATCACAGCCTCTCCTTGACAAATGTCAACCCCGCCTTCTCGTGGTGCATCCTGTTCCCACTAAAGGGGCTCTGACGACCGCCAATAGCGGTATAACTATACCATCGGGATTAGAGGAAATGCTATCCCACACTCACCAACCCAATTGGCCAGCGTGGTGAGTTATGGCCAAACCCCTCCAAAATGACTCCACAACTTAAATCTTGGCCCTCAGTCTCCGGCAGCTGGAATGTACTTGGCCAAGGCAGCGGCCAGTGCGACATGAAGGCAGAGGGTGCTAAGAATCCCCGGAGGACCGGACTAGGCTGCCACCTGATGCTGACCTTGGCTACGTACAACGGACGCTCCCTATCTTCTGATTCAAGGCTTCTTGAATTGGAAGAGGAACTACAAAGGATCAAGTGGGACATCGTCGGGCTAAGTGAGGTAAGGAGAAAAGGAGAAGATCTCATTGAACTGAAAAGTGGACATCTCTTCTACTATCGTGGGACAGATACTGGCAGAACTAGTGGTGTTGGATTTATAATAAACAAGAAACTGAAGGATAAAGTGGTAGAAGTTGAAAGTTCCTCTGACAGAGCTGCACGACTCGTTATCCAACTCTCGAGAAGATACCAGGCTCAGATTATTCAAACTTATGCACCCACCACAAGTGATGCTGAAGAAGAAATTGAAGAATTTTATGAGGAAATTCGTGATCTAAATAATAAAGGTAAGCAGCACTTGAAGATAATTATGGGAGATTTCAATGCAAAAATAGGGCAACGGCAACAGAATGAAACTTCAGTAGGTAAATTCGGTCATGGCAACAGAAACCAGCGTGGAAATACTCTCGTAGAGTTTGCAGAGGCAGAAGGGTTTTTCATCTTAAACTCCTTTTTCAAGAAAAAGCCACACAGGAAATGGACATGGAGACATCCAAACGGGACGACAAGTGAAATTGATTTTATTATGTGTAACAAAAATTCGTCATCGCAGAGTGCAGTGTGCTAAACAAGTTCAACACAGGCAGTGACCATAGATTGGTGAGATGTAAGATGCACCTCAACACTACACTAGAACGTAGTAAGCTCATAAGAGAAACAAAATGTATCGACATAACCAACCTTAAAAAACACCATAATACCTTCAAATTGGAACTGAAGAACAGATTCTCTGCTTTAGAAGGCCTAACATCGGAAGAAGTGGCTATTTCTGAAGTTAACAGAAAAGTAACCAAAGCTCTTATGGAAACAGCAACAAAATTAGCTAGGTCTAAGAACAAGTTGCATGTGAACAAATTATCAGGAAAAACCAAAATGTTGATGCAAAAAAGAAGCGAGATGAGGACAACGAAAGAAGATGTGACTTCCAAAGTGGAATATATAGAGCTATGCAAGACAGTACGAAAAAGTATCACTGAAGACGTAAGGAAATTCAACTGTGAACTAGTAAGGAAAGCAATTGAAAACAACCAAAGCCTAAAGATAGCAAAGGGACATCTCAGTAAGGGGAAAAAACAGATTATGGCACTGAGAAAAGAAGATGGTTCTGTAACAAGAAATAGAGGCGAAATTTTGACAAGAGTGAAAGATTTCTACTCCAACTTATATGAAAGGGATGATACATGTACTCCAGACATCATGAAAGGTACCAGTACCAGAGTTCTTCCAGTCCTTCCAGCAGAAGTTGCACATGCAATCAAGAACATGAAGCGGGGAAAAGCTCCAGGAGAAGATGAAATTACTGTAGACATCATACAAGAAGCAAGTGGAGAAATCGAAACAGTACTCGCCCAAATTTTCACTCGATGCCTTAATGAAGGGAAAATTCCTGAGGATTGGAACACCGCTACAATGATCCTGCTACATAAAAAAGGTGACATTGAGGATCTCAGGAACTACAGACCTATCAGCCTCCTATCAGTGGTTTATAAAATCTTCACTAAAGTTCTTTCACACCGCCTGAAGGGGACACTGGACATGGCTCAACCGAAAAGAACAAGCTGGATTCAGGAGTGGCTACAGCACAATAGATCATATCCACGTACTGAGAGAACTAATTGAAAGAGCGAGGGAATATGAGCTTCCATTGTGCATGGCTTTTATCGATTATGAAAAAGCCTTTGATTCGGTGAAACCATCAGCAGTTGCAATGGCTCTGAAATCCTGCGGTATTGAAGATGCATACATTAATATTATTAATAACATCTATGAAAATGCAACACACATAAAAATTGGAAAAGGAGTGAGACAAGGTGACACCATATCTCCGAAGCTCTTTAATGCCACATTGGAAAATGTCTTTCAATCACTGAACTGGGAAAACAAAGGGATAAAGATTAATGGAGATTATCTAACCCACCTTCGTTTTGCTGATGACATAGTCATTTTTGCAACTACCCCATCAGAGCTACAGAGTATGATCCAGGAACTTGCTGACAAGAGTAAAGAAGTGGGATTAAAAATGAACTTTCAGAAGACAAAAGTGATGTACAATGCTTTTACAAGAAATGAAGATTTATCGATTGATGGAGAAAAGCTGGAGATAACAGACACATACGTTTATCTTGGACAGCAGATATCAAGTGAGGGTCACATTGGTGAAGAAATTAATCGGCGTACGAAACTTGCCTGGAGAGCTTTTGGAAGAAACAGCATAATTTTCAAGAGCAATATGCCATTATGTCTTAAAAGAAAAGTGTTTGATCAATGCATCCTTCCAGTGCTTACGCATGGTGCAGAGACGTGGACCTTAGCTAAAAGAGACGTACAAAGGCTGCAGACAACTCAAAGCAGCATGCAGAGGTTCATGCTTGGTGTAACCAGGAGAGATAAGAAGAGGAACTCGTGGATCCGAAAAATGACAAGAGTGGAAGACATCATGATCAGAGTTAAATCCCTGAAATGGCAATGGGCTGGACATACTGCCAGAAGAACAGACCATCGATGGACAGCCGAAATTTTAGATTGGATTCCAAGGGACAGGAAAAGACCCAGAAGAAGACCACATGGAAGATGGGTGGATGAAATTCGAAAGTAGGCGGGAGTGACATGGAGGAGACTGGCACAAGACAGACCGTTGTGGAGGAAACTTGGGGAGACCTTCGTCCAGCAGTGGATTGATAATGGTTGACAATGATGATGGTATATATATATATATATATATATATATATATATATATATCATCATCATCATATATATGGCACAAGACAGACCGTATATATATGGCACAAGACAGACCGTTGTGGAGGAAACTTGGGGAGACCTCGTCCAGCAGTGGATTGATAATGGTTGACAATGATGATGATATATATATATATATACTTAAGAGCAAAACTGAAGACTAAGGAAAAACTTTAGAATTTAAAACGAAGGTTGCAAAATAACCTGAAAATCAAAACGCGCAACGCAGCAGTTTTGAAAATTCAGAATTCACATTCTATAAAGGAGATACCTAAGCAAAAAAATACATATATAATTTTGACTCACACCTAGTACAACATAGAAAAGGTTATGTATCTACCTGTGTGAGTAAAAGGAGAAAAGATAAAAAAATAAAATAAAACAACTGAATGTAGAAGGTGTCGAGAATACTGAGCCTTGGCTTTATCAAGGACCAGCAAAAACTCTGCATTTTCTCACTTCCACAAAGACCTAGTTGGAAATGGGTTTCTGCAAGGCCATAGATGCAAGTAACATTCCCACCTAAAATAGTTTAAAAAATATATAATTTAAAAAATATATATAAGTCATGTCCTCCGTAGAGTTGCATGACCTAGCACTAGTTAACAATTTCGCTTGCATCCATTAACCTTCCTGGCCCGCCATGTTCCTCTCTTGTGAGGAGAAAAGTTTTTGTCACACAAGAGGTAAGCTCTCTTCCTTGTTTTTGGGTTCTAGGTTTTATAAGTTCAATGTTTGTACTTCATGTACTTTTTCTCTGTCGTTTTTTAGCTTTTCAGCTTTTAGGCATTGGTTTGTCTGTTAACATTTTTGCGGGTTTTAACTCTTTCTTTTCTTTGTAACTTTGAGCGTCTTTTGGGGTACCTAGGAACAGAAGATGGCTAAGCTTGTTTCTTTTCTATGCGCTGTCTATGCGCTGTTTTTTCAAAGTAGTTAAGTTCTTAATAACTAATTAATTATGCACTTAAAGCACTGCTGAAATACTTTGTACATATTGCAACTAACTGTTTAAGGTATATAACTTTCACAAAGTTTTCTTTAGTTAATTATTATCTTTAACTTATTCTCGTTTTCGTGCTGTCATAAGTTGTAGAGTAGGGGGTTTTAGACTCAAGTTTTCTTTCAAAAATCTGTTCGTTAAAAATTAACATTTCCTTTTTTAATTGCAATGTAAAATTTGGATTTCTTTTGCATTGATTTTCAGGTTTAAATTCTCTCTCAAACGAACTTGGAATTTCGTTATGGCTGAAAATCATTTCTAATTATTATGTCACTCTCACAGCTTGAGTTCTCTTTAATCTTCTTCTCTCTGTTTAATAGTAACAGATGAAGAGCATGGGTCGGGCCAGGAAGGTTAATGGATGCAAGCGAAATTGTTAACTAGTGCTAGGTCATGCAACTCTACGGAGGACATGACTTATATATATATATTTTAAACTATTTTAGGTGGGAATGTTACTTGCATCTATGGCCTTGCAGAAACCCATTTCCAACTAGGTCTTTGTGGAAGTGAGAAAATGCAGAGTTTTTGCTGGTCCTTGATAAAGCCAAGGCTCAGTATTCTCGACACCTTCTACATTCAGTTGTTTTATTTTATTTTTTTATCTTTTCTCCTTTTACTCACACAGGTAGATACATAACCTTTTCTATGTTGTACTAGGTGTGAGTCAAAATTATATATGTATTTTTTTGCTTAGGTATCTTCTTTATAGAATATATATATATATATATATATATATCATCATCATCATTGTCAACCATTATCAATCCACTGCTGGACGAAGGTCTCCCCAAGTTTCCTCCACAACGGTCTGTCTTGTGCCAGTCTCCTCCATGTCACTCCCGCATATTTACGAATTTCATCCACCCATCTCCCATGTGGTCTTCTTCTGGGTCTTTTCCTGTCCCTTGGAATCCAATCTAAAATTTCGGCTGTCCATCTATGGTCTGTCCTTCTGGCAGTATGTCCAGCCCATTGCCATTTCAGGGATTTAACTCTGATCATGATGTCTTCCACTCTCGTCATTTTTCGGATCCACGAGTTTCTCTTCTTATCTCTCCTGGTTATACCAAGCATGCACGTCTCCATGCTTCTTTGAGTTGTTTGCAGCCTTTGTATGTCTCTTTTAGTTAAGGTCCACGTCTCTGCACCATACGTAAGCACTGGGAGGATGCATTGATCAAACACTTTTCTTTTAAGACATAATGGCATATTGCTCTTGAAAATTATGCTGTTTCTTCCAAAAGCTCTCCAGGCAAGTTTTGTACGCCTATTAATTTCTTCATCAATGTGACCCTCACTTGATATCTGCTGTCCAAGATAAAGGTCAGGTGATGCGTAACATCACAGCCTCTCCTTGACAAATGTCAACCCCGCCTTCTCGTGGTGCATCCTGTTCCCACTAAAGGGGCTCTGACGACCGCCAATAGCGGTATAACTATACCATCGGGATCAGAGGAAATGCTATCCCACACTCACCAACCCGCTTGGCCAGCGTGGTGAGTTATGGCCAAACACCTCCAAAATGACTCTACAACTTAAATCTTGGCCCTCAGTCTCCGGCAGCTGGAATGTACCTGGCCAAGGCAGCGGCCAGTGCGACATGAAGGCAGAGGGTGCTAAGAATCCCCGGAGGACCGGACTAGGCTGCCATTTGATGCTGACCTTGGCTACCTATAACGGACGCTCCCTATCTTCTGATTCAAGGCTTCTTGAATTGGAAGAGGAACTACAAAGGATCAAGTGGGACATCGTGGGGCTAAGTGAGGTAAGGAGAAAAGGAGAAGATCTCATTGAACTGAAAAGTGGACATCACTTCTATTATCGTGGGACAGATACTGGCAGGACTAGTGGTGTTGGATTTATAATAAACAAGAAACTGAAGGATAAAGTGGTAGAAGTTGAAAGTTCCTCTGACAGAGCTGCACGACTCATTATCCAACTATCGAGAAGATACCAGGCTCAGATTATTCAAACTTATGCACCCACCACAAGTCATCCTGAAAAAGAAATTGAAGAATTTTATGAGGAAGTTCGTCATCTAAATAATAAAGGTAAGCAGCACTTGAAGATAATTATGGGAGATTTCAATGCAAAAATAGGGCACCGGCAACAGAATGAAACTTCAGTAGGTAAATTCGGTCACGGCAACAGAAACCAGCGTGGAAATACTCTCGTTGAGTTTGCAGAGGCAGAAGGATTTTTCATCTTGAACTCCTTTTTCAAGAAAAAGCCACATAGGAAATGGACATGGAGACATCCAATTGGGACGACAAGTGAAATTGATTTTATTATGTGTAAAAAAAAATTCGTCGTCGAAGACTGCAGTGTGCTGAACAAATTCAACACAGGTAGTGACCATAGATTGGTGAGATGTAAGATGCACCTCAACACTAAACTGGAACGTGGCAAGCTCATAAGAGAAACAAAATGTATCGACATAACCAACCTTAAAAAACACCATAATACCTTCAAATTGGAACTGAAGAACAGATTCTCTGCTTTAGAAGGCCTAACATCGGAAGAAGTGGCTATTTCTGAAGTTAACAGAAAAAGTAACCAAAGCTCTTATGGAAACAGCAACAAAATTAGCTAGGTCTAAGAACAAGTTGCATGTGAACAAATTATCAGGAAAAACCAAAATGTTGATGCAAAAAAGAAGCGAGATGAGGACAACGAAAGAAGATGTGACTTCCAAAGTGGAATATATAGAGCTATGCAAGACAGTACGAAAAAGTATCACTGAAGACGTAAGGAAATTCAACTGTGAACTAGTAAGGAAAGCAATTGAAAACAACCAAAGCCTAAAGATAGCAAAGGGACATCTCAGTAAGGGGAAAAAACAGATTATGGCACTGAGAAAAGAAGATGGTTCTGTAACAAGAAATAGAGGCGAAATTTTGACAAGAGTGAAAGATTTCTACTCCAACTTATATGAAAGGGATGATACATGTACTCCAGACATCATGAAAGGTACCAGTACCAGAGTTCTTCCAGTCCTTCCAGCAGAAGTTGCACATGCAATCAAGAACATGAAGCGGGGAAAAGCTCCAGGAGAAGATGAAATTACTGTAGACATCATACAAGAAGCAAGTGGAGAAATCGAAACAGTACTCGCCCAAATTTTCACTCGATGCCTTAATGAAGGGAAAATTCCTGAGGATTGGAACACCGCTACAATGATCCTGCTACATAAAAAAGGTGACATTGAGGATCTCAGGAACTACAGACCTATCAGCCTCCTATCAGTGGTTTATAAAATCTTCACTAAAGTTCTTTCACACCGCCTGAAGGGGACACTGGACATGGCTCAACCGAAAGAACAAGCTGGATTCAGGAGTGGCTACAGCACAATAGATCATATCCACGTACTGAGAGAACTAATTGAAAGAGCGAGGGAATATGAGCTTCCATTGTGCATGGCTTTTATCGATTATGAAAAAGCCTTTGATTCGGTGAAACCATCAGCAGTTGCAATGGCTCTGAAATCCTGCGGTATTGAAGATGCATACATTAATATTATTAATAACATCTATGAAAATGCAACACACATAAAAATTGGAAAAGGAGTGAGACAAGGTGACACCATATCTCCGAAGCTCTTTAATGCCACATTGGAAAATGTCTTTCAATCACTGAACTGGGAAAACAAAGGGATAAAGATTAATGGAGATTATCTAACCCACCTTCGTTTTGCTGATGACATAGTCATTTTTGCAACTACCCCATCAGAGCTACAGAGTATGATCCAGGAACTTGCTGACAAGAGTAAAGAAGTGGGATTAAAAATGAACTTTCAGAAGACAAAAGTGATGTACAATGCTTTTACAAGAAATGAAGATTTATCGATTGATGGAGAAAAGCTGGAGATAACAGACACATACGTTTATCTTGGACAGCAGATATCAAGTGAGGGTCACATTGGTGAAGAAATTAATCGGCGTACGAAACTTGCCTGGAGAGCTTTTGGAAGAAACAGCATAATTTTCAAGAGCAATATGCCATTATGTCTTAAAAGAAAAGTGTTTGATCAATGCATCCTTCCAGTGCTTACGCATGGTGCAGAGACGTGGACCTTAGCTAAAAGAGACGTACAAAGGCTGCAGACAACTCAAAGCAGCATGCAGAGGTTCATGCTTGGTGTAACCAGGAGAGATAAGAAGAGGAACTCGTGGATCCGAAAAATGACAAGAGTGGAAGACATCATGATCAGAGTTAAATCCCTGAAATGGCAATGGGCTGGACATACTGCCAGAAGAACAGACCATCGATGGACAGCCGAAATTTTAGATTGGATTCCAAGGGACAGGAAAAGACCCAGAAGAAGACCACATGGAAGATGGGTGGATGAAATTCGAAAGTAGGCGGGAGTGACATGGAGGAGACTGGCACAAGACAGACCGTTGTGGAGGAAACTTGGGGAGACCTTCGTCCAGCAGTGGATTGATAATGGTTGACAATGATGATGGTATATATATATATATATATATATATATATATATATATATCATCATCATCATATATATGGCACAAGACAGACCGTATATATATGGCACAAGACAGACCGTTGTGGAGGAAACTTGGGGAGACCTCGTCCAGCAGTGGATTGATAATGGTTGACAATGATGATGATATATATATATATATACTTAAGAGCAAAACTGAAGACTAAGGAAAAACTTTAGAATTTAAAACGAAGGTTGCAAAATAACCTGAAAATCAAAACGCGCAACGCAGCAGTTTTGAAAATTCAGAATTCACATTCTATAAAGGAGATACCTAAGCAAAAAAATACATATATAATTTTGACTCACACCTAGTACAACATAGAAAAGGTTATGTATCTACCTGTGTGAGTAAAAGGAGAAAAGATAAAAAAATAAAATAAAACAACTGAATGTAGAAGGTGTCGAGAATACTGAGCCTTGGCTTTATCAAGGACCAGCAAAAACTCTGCATTTTCTCACTTCCACAAAGACCTAGTTGGAAATGGGTTTCTGCAAGGCCATAGATGCAAGTAACATTCCCACCTAAAATAGTTTAAAAAATATATAATTTAAAAAATATATATAAGTCATGTCCTCCGTAGAGTTGCATGACCTAGCACTAGTTAACAATTTCGCTTGCATCCATTAACCTTCCTGGCCCGCCATGTTCCTCTCTTGTGAGGAGAAAAGTTTTTGTCACACAAGAGGTAAGCTCTCTTCCTTGTTTTTGGGTTCTAGGTTTTATAAGTTCAATGTTTGTACTTCATGTACTTTTTCTCTGTCGTTTTTTAGCTTTTCAGCTTTTAGGCATTGGTTTGTCTGTTAACATTTTTGCGGGTTTTAACTCTTTCTTTTCTTTGTAACTTTGAGCGTCTTTTGGGGTACCTAGGAACAGAAGATGGCTAAGCTTGTTTCTTTTCTATGCGCTGTCTATGCGCTGTTTTTTCAAAGTAGTTAAGTTCTTAATAACTAATTAATTATGCACTTAAAGCACTGCTGAAATACTTTGTACATATTGCAACTAACTGTTTAAGGTATATAACTTTCACAAAGTTTTCTTTAGTTAATTATTATCTTTAACTTATTCTCGTTTTCGTGCTGTCATAAGTTGTAGAGTAGGGGGTTTTAGACTCAAGTTTTCTTTCAAAAATCTGTTCGTTAAAAATTAACATTTCCTTTTTTAATTGCAATGTAAAATTTGGATTTCTTTTGCATTGATTTTCAGGTTTAAATTCTCTCTCAAACGAACTTGGAATTTCGTTATGGCTGAAAATCATTTCTAATTATTATGTCACTCTCACAGCTTGAGTTCTCTTTAATCTTCTTCTCTCTGTTTAATAGTAACAGATGAAGAGCATGGGTCGGGCCAGGAAGGTTAATGGATGCAAGCGAAATTGTTAACTAGTGCTAGGTCATGCAACTCTACGGAGGACATGACTTATATATATATATTTTAAACTATTTTAGGTGGGAATGTTACTTGCATCTATGGCCTTGCAGAAACCCATTTCCAACTAGGTCTTTGTGGAAGTGAGAAAATGCAGAGTTTTTGCTGGTCCTTGATAAAGCCAAGGCTCAGTATTCTCGACACCTTCTACATTCAGTTGTTTTATTTTATTTTTTTATCTTTTCTCCTTTTACTCACACAGGTAGATACATAACCTTTTCTATGTTGTACTAGGTGTGAGTCAAAATTATATATGTATTTTTTTGCTTAGGTATCTTCTTTATAGAATATATATATATATATATATATATATCATCATCATCATTGTCAACCATTATCAATCCACTGCTGGACGAAGGTCTCCCCAAGTTTCCTCCACAACGGTCTGTCTTGTGCCAGTCTCCTCCATGTCACTCCCGCATATTTACGAATTTCATCCACCCATCTCCCATGTGGTCTTCTTCTGGGTCTTTTCCTGTCCCTTGGAATCCAATCTAAAATTTCGGCTGTCCATCTATGGTCTGTCCTTCTGGCAGTATGTCCAGCCCATTGCCATTTCAGGGATTTAACTCTGATCATGATGTCTTCCACTCTCGTCATTTTTCGGATCCACGAGTTTCTCTTCTTATCTCTCCTGGTTATACCAAGCATGCACGTCTCCATGCTTCTTTGAGTTGTTTGCAGCCTTTGTATGTCTCTTTTAGTTAAGGTCCACGTCTCTGCACCATACGTAAGCACTGGGAGGATGCATTGATCAAACACTTTTCTTTTAAGACATAATGGCATATTGCTCTTGAAAATTATGCTGTTTCTTCCAAAAGCTCTCCAGGCAAGTTTTGTACGCCTATTAATTTCTTCATCAATGTGACCCTCACTTGATATCTGCTGTCCAAGATAAAGGTCAGGTGATGCGTAACATCACAGCCTCTCCTTGACAAATGTCAACCCCGCCTTCTCGTGGTGCATCCTGTTCCCACTAAAGGGGCTCTGACGACCGCCAATAGCGGTATAACTATACCATCGGGATCAGAGGAAATGCTATCCCACACTCACCAACCCGCTTGGCCAGCGTGGTGAGTTATGGCCAAACACCTCCAAAATGACTCTACAACTTAAATCTTGGCCCTCAGTCTCCGGCAGCTGGAATGTACCTGGCCAAGGCAGCGGCCAGTGCGACATGAAGGCAGAGGGTGCTAAGAATCCCCGGAGGACCGGACTAGGCTGCCATTTGATGCTGACCTTGGCTACCTATAACGGACGCTCCCTATCTTCTGATTCAAGGCTTCTTGAATTGGAAGAGGAACTACAAAGGATCAAGTGGGACATCGTGGGGCTAAGTGAGGTAAGGAGAAAAGGAGAAGATCTCATTGAACTGAAAAGTGGACATCACTTCTATTATCGTGGGACAGATACTGGCAGGACTAGTGGTGTTGGATTTATAATAAACAAGAAACTGAAGGATAAAGTGGTAGAAGTTGAAAGTTCCTCTGACAGAGCTGCACGACTCATTATCCAACTATCGAGAAGATACCAGGCTCAGATTATTCAAACTTATGCACCCACCACAAGTCATCCTGAAAAAAGAAATTGAAGAATTTTATGAGGAAGTTCGTCATCTAAATAATAAAGGTAAGCAGCACTTGAAGATAATTATGGGAGATTTCAATGCAAAAATAGGGCACCGGCAACAGAATGAAACTTCAGTAGGTAAATTCGGTCACGGCAACAGAAACCAGCGTGGAAATACTCTCGTTGAGTTTGCAGAGGCAGAAGGATTTTTCATCTTGAACTCCTTTTTCAAGAAAAAGCCACATAGGAAATGGACATGGAGACATCCAATTGGGACGACAAGTGAAATTGATTTTATTATGTGTAAAAAATTCGTCGTCGAAGACTGCAGTGTGCTGAACAAATTCAACACAGGTAGTGACCATAGATTGGTGAGATGTAAGATGCACCTCAACACTAAACTGGAACGTGGCAAGCTCATAAGACAAACAAAATGTATTGACATAACCAACCTTAAAAAACACCATAATACTTTCAAGTTGGAACTGAAGAACAGATTCTCTGCTTTAGAAGGCCTAACATCGGAAGAAGTGGATATTTCGGAAGTTAACAGAAAAGTAACCAAAGCTCTTATGGAAACAGCAACAAAATTAGCTGGGTCTAAGAACAAGTTGCATGTGAACAAATTATCAGGAAAAACCAAAATGTTGATGCAAAAAAGAAGAGAGATGAGGACAACTAAAGAAGATGTGACTTCCAAAGTGGAATATATAGAGCTATGCAAGACAGCACGAAAAAGTATCACTGAAGACGTAAGGAAATTCAACTGTGAGCTAGTGAGGAAAGCAATTGAAAACAACCAAAGCCTTAAGATAGCAAAGGGACATCTCAGTAAGGGAAGAAAACAGATTATGGCTCTGAGAAAAGAAGATGGTTCTATAACAAGAAATAGAGGCGAAATTTTGACAAGAGTGAAAGATTTCTACTCCAAATTATATGAAAGGGATGATACATGTACTCCAGACATCATGAAAGGTACCAGAGTTCTTCCAGTACTCCCAGCAGAAGTTGCTCATGCAATCAAGAACATGAAGCGGGGGAAAGCTCCAGGAGAAGATGGAATTACTATAGACATCATACAAGAAGCAAGTGGAGAAATTGAAACAGTACTCGCCCAAATTTTCACTCGATGCCTTAATGAAGGGAAGATTCCTGAGGATTGGAACAATGCTACAATGATCCTGCTACATAAAAAAGGTGACATTGAGGATCTCAGGAACTACAGACCTATCAGCCTCCTATCAGTGGTTTATAAAATCTTCACTAAAGTTCTTTCACACCGCTTGAAGGTAACACTGGACATGGCTCAACCGAGAGAACAAGCTGGATTCAGGAGTGGCTACAGCACAATAGATCATATCCACGTACTGAGAGAACTAATTGAAAGAGCGAGGGAATATGAACTTCCATTGTGCATAGCTTTTATCGATTATGAAAAAGCCTTTGATTCGGTGAAACCATCAGCAGTTACCACGGCTCTGAAATCCTGCGGTATTGAAGATGCATACATTAATATTATTAATAACATCTATGAAAATGCAAGTGCAAAGATTCGGCTGTTTGAAAATACAACACACATAAAAATTGGAAAGGGAGTGAGAGGAGGTGACACCATATCTCCGAAGCTCTTTAATGCCACATTGGAAAATGTCTTTCAATCACTGAACTGGGAAAACAAAGGGATAAAGATTAATGGAGATTATCTAACCCACCTTCGTTTTGCTGATGACGTAGTCATTTTTGCAACTACCCCATCAGAGCTGCAGAGTATGATCCAGGAACTTGCTGACAAGAGCAAAGAAGTGGGATTAAAAATGAACTTTCAGAAGACAAAAGTGATGTTCAATGCTTTTACAAGAAATGAAGATTTATCGATTGATGGAGAAAAACTGGATATATATATATATATATATATATATATATATATATATATCATCATCATATCATCATCATCATCATTGTCAACCATTATCAATCCACTGCTGGACGAAGGTCTCCCCAAGTTTCCTCCACAACGGTCTGTCTTGTGCCAGTCTCCTCCATGTCACCCCTGCATACTTTCGAATTTCATCCATCCATCTCCCATGTGGTCTTCTTCTGGGTCTTTTCCGGTCCCTTGGAATCCAATCTAAAATTTCGGCTGTCCATCGATTATCTGTTCTTCTGGCAGTATGTCCAGCCCATTGCCATTTCAGGGATTTAACTCTGATCATGATGTCTTCCACTCTTGTCATTTTTCGGATCCACGAGTTCCTCTTCTTATCTCTCCTGGTTACACCAAGTATGCACCTCTCCATGCTGCTTTGAGTTGTCTGCAGCCTTTGTATGTCTCTTTTAGTTAAGGTCCACGTCTCTGCACCATACGTAAGCACTGGAAGGATGCATTGATCAAACACTTTTCTTTTAAGACATAATGGCATATTGCTCTTGAAAATTATGCTGTTTCTTCCAAAATCTCTCCAGGCAAGTTTTGTACGCCGATTAATTTCTTCATCAATGTGACCCTCACTTGATATCTGCTGTCCAAGATAAACGCACGTGTCTGTTATCTCCAGCTTTCCTCCATCAATCGATAAGTCTTCATTTCTTGTAAAAGCATTGAACATCACTTTTGTCTTCTGAAAGTTCATTTTTAATCCCACTTCTTTACTCTTGTCAGCAAGTTCCTGGATCATACACTGCAGCTCTGATGGGGTAGTTGCAAAAATGACTACGTCATCAGCAAAACGAAGGTGGGTTAGATAATCTCCATTAATTTTTATCCCCTTGTTTTCCCAGCTCAGCGACTGAAAAACACCCTCCAATGTGGCATTAAAGAGCTTCGGAGATATGGTGTCACCTTGTCTCATTCCCTTTCCAATTTTTACGTGTGTTGTATTTTCAAACAGCCTAATCTTTGCACTTGCATTTTCATAGATGTTATTAATAATATTAATGTATGCATCTTCAATACCGCAGGTTTTCAGAGCCATTGTAACTGCTGATGGTTTCACCGAATCAAAGGCTTTTTCATAATCGATAAAAGTCATGCACAATGGAAGTTCATATTCCCTCGCTCTCTCAATTAGTTCTCTCAGTACGTGGATATGATCTATTGTGCTGTAGCCACTCCTGAATCCAGCTTGTTCTCTCGGTTGAGCCATGTCCAGTGTTACCTTCAAGCGGTGTGAAAGAACTTTAGTGAAGATTTTATAAACTACTGATAGGAGGCTGATAGGTCTGTAGTTTCCGAGATCCTCAATGTCACCTTTCTTATGTAGCAGGATCATTGTAGCGGTGTTCCAATCCTCAGGAATCTTTCCTTCATTAAGGCATCGAGTGAAAATTTGGGCGAGTACTGTTTCGATTTCTCCACTTGCTTCTTGTATGATGTCTACAGTAATTCCATCTTCTCCTGGAGCTTTCCTCCGCTTCATGTTCTTGATTGCATGTGCAACTTCTGCTGGAAGGACTGGAGGAACTCTGGTACTGGTATCTTTCATGATGTCTGGAGTGCATGTATCATCCCTTTCATATAATTTGGACTAGAAATCTTTCACTCTTGTCAAAATTTCGCCTCTATTTCTTGTTACAGAACCATCTTCTTTTTTCAGTGCCATAATCTGGTTTCTTCCCTTACTGAGATGTCCCTTTGCTATCTTTAGGCTTTGGTTGTTTTCAATTGCTTTCCTCACTAGTTCACAGTTGAATTTTCTTACGTCTTCAGTGATACTTTTTCTTACTGTCTTGCATAGCTCTATATATTCCACTTTGGAAGTCACATCTTCTTTAGTTGTCCTCATCTCTCTTCTTTTTTGCATCAACATTTTGGTTTTTCCTGATAATTTGTTTACATGCAACTTGTTCTTAGACCCAGCTAATTTTGTTGCTGTTTCCATAAGAGCTTTGGTTACTTTTCTGTTAACTTCGGAGATGTCCACTTCTTCCGATGTTAGGCCTTCTAAAGCGGAGAACCTGTTCTTCAGTTCCAACTTGAAGGTATTATGGTGTTTTTTAAGGTTGGTTATGTCAATAAATTTTGTTTGTCTTATGAGCTTGCCACGTTCAAGTTTAGTGTTGAGGTGCATCTTACATCTCACCAATCTATGGTCACTCCCTGTGTTGAACTTGTTTAGCACACTGCAGTCTTCTATGACGAATTTTTTGTTACACGTAATAAAATCAATTTCACTTGTCGTCCCATTTGGATGTCTCCATGTCCATTTCCTGTGTGGCTTTTTCTTGAAGAAGGAGTTCAAGATGGAAAACCCTTGTGCCTCTGCAAACTCTACGAGAGTATTTCCACGATGGTTTCTGTTGCCGTGACCGAATTTACCTACTGAAGTTTCATTCTGTTGGCGTTGCCCTATTTTTGCATTGAAATCTCCCATAATTATTTTCAAGTGCTGCTTACCTTTATTATTTAGATGACAAATGTCCTCATAAAATTCTTCAATTTCTTCTTCAGGATGACTTGTGGTGGGTGCATAAGTTTGAATAATCTGAGCCTGGTATCTTTTCGAGAGTTGGATAACAAGTCGTGCAGCTCTGTCAGAGGAACTTTCACTTCTACAATTTTATCCTTCAGTTTCTTGTTTATTATAAATCCAACACCACTAGTTCTGCCAGTATCAGTCCCACGATAGTAGAAGAGATGTCCACTTTTCAGTTCGATGAGATCTTCTCCTTTTCTCCTTACCTCACTTAGCCCCACGATGTCCCACTTGATCCTTTGTAGTTCCTCTTCCAATTCAAGAAGCGGACGTCCATTATACGTAGCCAAGGTCAGCATCAGATGGCAGCCTAGCCCGGTCGTCCGGGGATTCTTAGCACCCTCTGCCTTCATGTCGCACTGGCCGCTGCCTTGGCCAGGTACATTCCAGCTGCCGGAGACTGAGGGCCAAGATTTAAGTTGTGGAATCATTTTGGAGGGGTTTGGCCATAACTCACCACGCTGGCCAAGCGGGTTGATGAGTGTGGGATAGAATTTCCTCTAATCCCGATTGTGTAGTTATACCGCTATTGGCGGTCGTCAGAGCCCCTTTAGTGGGAACAGGATGCACCACGAGAAGGCGGGGTTGGCATTTGTCAAGGAGAGGCTGTGATGTTGCGCATCACCTGACCTTACATCCCATATACACACATATATATATATATTATAGGAGTTAAATCCAAAGGGCGAGATCCAAGGTGAAAATCCTCCAAATACGTGGCGTCAGTAAATAAATAAATACATCGCTCTTTCCACTTTCCAGAAACACATAGCAACCGAAAAATTGTTGAAAACAATTTTTCGGTTGCTATGTGTTTCTGGAACGTGGAAAGAGCGATGTATTTATTTATTTATTTAAGACAGAAGTCCCTACTTCTGACCATTCGGAATTACAAATACCGGCCACTGAATTATAAATGTTTATACAATTTTGGATTGATCTCCTTTAGCCCATATTACAGTACGTACGCAGTGTGGGACGGATTTAACAAGGTGTTAGAGTGCATCTACTTCTATAGCATTCCAGGCATTCATCGGACAGTCATTTAACTGTCTTAGATTCGACAGAAGAGGACTTTACTTTTGAATCTGTTTTTATATCATGTCCCATCCATTTTCAATCCGGGCTTTCTGGTGGCGAGAGAGATGATGGTGAAAGTGGCTGTCATGCTCTTTGAACCACTGCTCAACACATTTTGGGTGATGGGCGTCAATGAAACAGACAACAATGGACGACAATGCAATTTTCATGAACGACAATGCAATTTTCATGAACGACAATGCAATTTTCATGGACGACAATGCATGGACGTCTATGACGTTCACGCATTGTCATCCATGAAAACTACATTGACGTCTATGATGTCTATGCTATTTCATGGACGATAATGCATTGAATGTTTCATGGACGACATTGCCATCCATGAAAATTGCATTGACGTCATTGATGTCTGAGCTCTTTCATGCTGGATAAAAAGTCAGCATTGAATGATAGACTTGATCCACAATATTTAGGTAATCGTTGGAGGGCATTCGACCTCCCAGCAATAGCAGGGGACCCGTTCCGTACCAACAGAAAGCCCCCTACACCATAACATCACCTCCTGAGCCTAGAGTTGCGCTTACAAGGCAAGTCGGGTCCATTGTTCCTTGGGAGTCTCACCAAACTTCTCCCTACCGTCGGTACAGAACAAGATGTACCACGACTCTTCGGACCACATGACTTTTCCCAGTCTTCCAGTGTCTAGTCAAGGTGTTTCTAATACCACTGTAGACAAACTTTCCAGTTTTTCGTAGGAATCAGTGGTTTCCGTATAGATATGCGACTGCTATTTCCGATCCTCTTCAATTCCCTGCACATAGTTCTCTGAGATATGGGTCGCGAACAGCATTCAATGAACGTCTTGGTCAATTACTGCACACAGGAAATCCTGTTTGCCCGCATATTAGCCTTCTCAGACGGCAGCGATCTTCTTCCTGATAGATTGTCGTCGCGCCACAGTTACTCCTCTTAGGAAAGAAATTATTCCTGATAGATTGTCGCCGCGCTACAGTTATCCTCTTAGGAAAGAAATTCTTCCTGATAGATTGCCGTTGCGCTACAGTTACTCCTCTTAGGAAAGAAATTATTAATGATAGATTGTCGCCGCGCTACAGTTACTCCTCTTAGGAAAGAAATTCTTCCTGATAGATTGCCGTTGCGCTACAGTTACTCCTCTTAGGAAAGAAATTCTTCCTGATAGATTGTCGTCGCGCCACAGTTACTCCTTTTAGGAAAGAAATTCTTCCTGATAGATTGTCGTCGCGCCACAGTTACTCCTCTTAGGAAAGAAATTCTTCCTGATAGATTGTCGTCGCGCCACAGTTACTCCTCTTAGGAAAGAAATTATTCCTGATAGATTGTCGCCGCGCTACAGTTACTCCTCTTAGGAAAGAAATTCTTCCTGATAGATTGCCGTTGCGCTACAGTTACTCCTCTTAGGAAAGAAATTCTTCCTGATAGATTGTTGTCGCGCCACAGTTACTCCTTTTAGGAAAGAAATTCTTCCTGATAGATTGTCGTCGCGCCACAGGTACTACTCTTAGGAAAGAAATTCTTCCTGATAGATTGTCGTCGCGCCACAGCTACTCCTCTTAGGAAAGAAATTCTTCCTGATAGATTGTCGCCGCGCCACAGTTACTCCTCTTAGGAAAGAAATTCTTCCTGATAGATTGTCGTCGCGCCACAGTTACTCCTCTTAGGAAAGAAATTCTTCCTGATAGATTGTCGTCGCGCCACAGTTACTCCTCTTAGGAAAGAAATTATTCCTGATAGATTGTCGTCGCGCCACAGTTACTCCTCTTAGAAAAGAAATTCTTCCTGATAGATTGTCGTCGCGCTACAGTTACTCCTCTTAGGAAAGAAATTCTTCCTGATAGATTGCCGTTGCGCTACAGTTACTCCTCTTAGGAAAGAAATTTTTCCTGATAGATTGTCGTCGCGCCACAGTTACTCCTTTTAGGAAAGAAATTCTTCCTGATAGATTGTCGTCGCGCTACAGTTACTCCTTTTAGGAAAGAAATTCTTCCTGATAGATTGTCGTCGCGCCACAGTTACTCCTCTTAGGAAAGAAATTCTTTCTGATAGATTGTCGTCCCGCCACAGTTACTCCTCTTAGAAAAGAAATTCTTCCTAATAGATTGTCCTTGCGCCACAGTTACTCCCCTGCAATGTGGATTATTTTTCCACTGATTAAAGATCCGAGACATTTCACTTTTGACAAACCAGTCAGTTTTTAAAATCGTCGCTTCAGCCGGACGAGCCCCCAACCCAAGACCTTTATCGAATTCCGAAAGATTCTTTGTTTTTCGATTTTCATCAACGCTACTGACGAGCAACTGTCTTAACTAGTTGATTTAATAAAGCAGTGACGCACGTGCCAATATATTTTGTATATACGCTATGTAAGTGATGTTTACGTATATTTCCATAAAGGTTTCTTATTCAGTGGTCAATGTGTGTACCTTTTGAAAAGTTGTACACGGTGCATAGCAATATGTTTGAAAACTGTATTATCCAAATTTCAATTGATATTCTGAATAAATCTTTTTCACTAATAATTAATTCCACAGCAATCAATTATTACTATAGGAGAAGATCGTCAATCCAGTAATGGGAAATGTTCTTGACTTACGCTCGCCTAATCATCTGAGTTTCACCCTGGTTCGAATTTTGGGTGGGGCATGGGTGGTATGTTTGTTCAACGACGCCAGTGCTGTCTCTCCTCTGGGATTAATGACCCTAAATTAGGAACGGGAGCTTATACTCTTAGATATTCACGAGAGCAGCAAACTGTTCCCTCTCCCGAAATCAAATAAATGACCGGCTCACTTTTGAGAGACGTCCCTTTGTCTGAGATAGGGATTGAAGCAGGCCACCGGCCAGCAGGTCGACAATTTCTTGCGGGTCAAACGGGTCGGGTCAAGTTGTTCCTGACCCGATTTCGACCCTGTTTTGTTTCCGTTATATTTCTGAAAAAAAAAAAAAAAAAAGATATTTCAAAGTAAAACTCGTACTGTGGAATTTCGTGATCGATACTGGTGCCAGCGGGGTTAAAAATGATTCGTGATACAAAAATATTGCCGTCTCTTTCTTAAAGCAACAAAGATTTCCACCTACGGACGATAGGGCTCAAACGCTAGACTCACCCATACCATATCGTGAAACGGTACTTCTTTGCGTTTGTTTTTAGTGCGATTGTCAGGTGCGACATACAAGCAAACGCCTGTAGCTCGCTTCTCTGGTGATTCACTCTCTCACACCCCGCATGTCACACTGTAAGCCTCAAAGTTACTTTTCGCATCGCATCTTTTGCATTAAGCATGTTCAGAGGTTTTCGTTTGATGAGCCAACATCCAGTTCCATTGCATGTCGTGTCGGAATTAGAGTCTTATTTGTCAATATAAATGAATTTATTATTAAAGAGATTGAAAAAAGGCGTGGAGGCCAACAAATACGTGCTTGCTGAAAACAAATTGGGGAAGAGTGAATGCTGGAAGGTGTTTCATCTCATTTAGAAACCGGAATATGTTTCACAGCAACACCAATTTTCACAAGCTTGTGATGAGTTGGAAGTTTCCAAAATGTAAACGTTGATTTCATGAGTGTTCCTTCCATCTGAGGGGTGGTAATGAAATCAACATCCACATTTTGGAAACTTTCAACTCATCAGAAGCTGGTGAAAATTGGTGATGCTGTGAAACATAGTCGAAAACTTAATATGTTTTCAAGAAAATAGGAAAACTGAAATTAAAAAAATTAATTAATTCAAAAATTTTGTCTGCAGCGCCATCGAAATTAAGTGGATGTTGATTTCATCATGGCCCCCTGTAACAGCCGTAACATTACTGCAGAGGAACTTTTTGACTCTCGCAGATGTGTTTCGAAACACGAGTGAAACTGTTAGGTTATGTGAAGGACGAGAGTTTCAACACTTTCTGTAAGTGAGTAAGTCATACGTTCCCGTAATATATTTGTATGATTTATATATAACCTACGATACCCACTATGGAGAGATTTTTTGAAGGCCCTGTGTGTATATACACTATATTGACAAAAGTCACCGAACACCTAGAAGAGAAACACAGCATAGCATTTATTGGCATACATTAGTACGGTGTCGGTCCACCTTTGGCCTTAATGCATGCATTGACCCTTCGGGACATGCTTACGACAAGGTTTTGGAACACAGCGATAGGTATGCGCTTCCATTCAGTACATAATGCTGCCGCTAACTGTTGCTTAGTAGTAGGCCTTGGTTCCAAAATTATTATGCGCCGCTCCAATTCATTCCGTAGGTGTTCTTGGGGATTGAGATTACGGCTCTGTGCTGGCCAGTCCACACACGATACGGAATTATCGTCAAACCAAGCGGTAACAGTCCTTGCTTAACGCCTCGGTGCATTATCCTGCTGGTACCAACAATACTCGGTTTCACACTATTGCCACAGAGTTGGTAGGGCATAATTGTCCAGAATATCGAGGTAGACGTGCTGATTAAGAGGTTTGTCCACGATAACGAATGCACATGAACCATACCACGAAAAAAAAAAATCCACACGAATAAACTGCCAGCTCCAAATTTGACCGTAGGAACAGTATACTGTGGTAAATAGCTTTCCTCCGGCTGCCGCCATATCCACACACTGCCATCAGACATGGATTGTGTATCTGGATTCATCAGTCCATAGGACCCGTTTCCATTGATCTACGGTCCACGATAAATGTTCTTTACACCATGCTGAACGACGAGTAACATTCCGAGTGGAGATGAAAGGCTTATGAGCAGCCGCACGACCACGGTAACCCATGAAATGAAGTCCTCTGCGAATGGTACGTGTACATACCGATGTTCTAGCATTTTTATTCACCTGCACACTGAGGTCTTGTGCAGTACTCCGTCGATTAGCTGTAATGACTTCCCTAAGGCTTTGACGTCCTGTATCACCGATTTTCTTAGGTCTGCCGGTACGTTTTGCTGCTTCAGGCATGCCATGTGTCTTCCAATTATTCAGTACATCTAAAACAGTTTACTTGGGTATGTTTAAACGCCTATCGGTTTCTCTTATGGACAACCCACTAATATAACACCAACGAATCTTTCTTTTCTGAAAGTCAGTTCTCTCTCGTTACGACATTTTCAGTTAACCTCACAGTGCGATATGATCGCGGTCAGCTGCAGGCCTGCTTTC
The DNA here is from genome assembly GCA_039090855.1 of Macrothele yani. NCBI lineage: Eukaryota > Metazoa > Arthropoda > Arachnida > Araneae > Macrothelidae > Macrothele > Macrothele yani. The sequence continues at coordinate 33,930,879 of CM077024.1, read as the reverse complement.
ATACCATTTGCAGCTGTACCTTGCATCTTAACCACGCAGCGGATCCGTTCATTTGCTTTTGAATGGGGTGTTCGGTGAATTTCGTCAATATAGTGCATATATGATTAAGTATAATTACAAATTGAGTTTCGAATTTATATTTCAAAGCAGAATTTTCCTGATCGGGTCCAATTATGTGACTTCCGGGTCCAACATTTTTGACCCGTTTCTAACTCTGGTCGAGTTGCTCCGGCATCGTGTTTCGGATGAGGCATGGGAGATATACACGTGTATATATGTCGCACTGTGCTGGTGTTTTACCGTCTCCGCATCAAGTTGTCCTAAATTAGGAAGGAGGGATTCTTCACAGCCTCATATGCAACAGAGAGTCCATAAAAAAATCAAGTAAACAAGCATACTCTTAACAAAGCAATAACTTCCCACAGCCTGGTCTGCGTGTTAGTTTTGACTGCAACAGTACTTCTTAAAACCAGTTTGACTATGCATTCTAAAACATTATGATCCACATCTATAAGATGAACAATTGTTAGCCAGAGTTCAGGTATGTCATGAGTGGAAACAAATGATTTGCAAAGGATCCAAACTTTCTAAACACAGTAATAACTGCCGATGACACATGGGTCCTCAATTTCGACCACCTCACGGAGCGCGCAACGAGTGTCTGGAAACACACAGGCTCGCCTCCTCAGACAAACGTCCGCCAAACCAAATCAGCTGGGAAGGTGATGATGATAATTTTCTTTGATCATAAAGACGTAGTCTACCAGCATGTCCTTCCTCCACTGATTACGGTCAATGCGGAGTATTACATTTCAGTCTTGAAGCGTCTGTGGCGACACATATCGATCAAACGACCGGAACTGGTGGACAAGTGGACCCTACTACACCATGGTAACGCCCGCCCACACGTAGCTGTTTGTGTTCAACAGTTTTTTGCGAAATGCAGTGCTGAAATTATGCTACAGCCTACCTACAGTCGTGACCTCTCTCCGTGCGATTTCTGGTTGTTTCCAAGAATGAAGGAGAAGTTCCGTGGCGCAATATTCAACACAGATGCTGACGTTATTCAAGCTGTACAAGGGTTGCTAAATCAGCTTCCACAAAATGTCTTCGCCGCATGCTTTGAAAATTGGACTGAACGATGGGACCGTTGCATATCATCCGAGGGAAGATACTTTGAGAAAGAATAACATATACTTTGCTGTAATACTATTTCTTTATTTTGTGTGATTTTACTCTCAGTTTTTATTGTACGGCCGTTGTATTTACGATTCTGAAATTTCGTTTATACGTTTTTTTAGGTTTATACGTCCTTTATGACCGTCCCCTAAAAAGAACGTATAACCGAGGTTTCACTATATTCCTCTGAAGGAATTCGAGCTCTCTTCGGAAAACTTGAAGCTTTTTTGTGTTATAATATTTTGTACCCAAAAATTTTCATATAGAATAGTTATGGGGGATGGTTGTGATTTAGAAACTACCAAGGTAAAGGAATTTACCTTCGTAGGTGTTACAGAACAGTGAAAATTCAAGTTCATTTTAAACCAAGAGTAGAAAAAATAAAAATTTTATGAACTCTGAACTATTTTTTTAGTTTTACGTTTTTTTTCTTAAAAAAGGGTGAACAGTTTTCAATTTTTGGAGTTTTGAACTATTACAAATCCATTATGTTTGGTAAATAGTTGCGATGAAATGTTCGTATATATTACAAACTTACTTGACGACGAGGTTAAACAACTCAGATTTGAGACTGGACTTTCGTTGCTTACACACTCAGTTTTTTCTGTAAAACTTAGGGAATTGATGTCTCAACATCACTATTCGCTTCCGTGGTTTCTATTTGAATTGTAGTTTGCTTAAAAAATATTCAGGTTTTTTTAAGGTACACAAAAGCAAGGAAAATGCAAAACGTAGCCACACAATTTTCCAACTGTGTCAGTAAATATCCCTCAGAAGTTACGCACTAGACGGCAAATTAGAGAAAACGTCACGGTCACAAGAAATTATGCTTTTCATTGGTTGATTCAACAAGCAAATTTGTATTTCTACTGGGTATTTTCTACGAAAGTTAACGAAGCCTCGTCCGAAGTGGGAATAGATAAGGACCCCTGTTTCTCAAATTGGTCAACTATTCAAGCCTTACGATTGTTGCTGGACGGTAGAGGCAACTGGAGATTTCGCATTATTTTTATTTGTTACTGTTGTTACCTCTTCACTGCTTTGTGACGTATTACAGAGGCAAATCACGTGTCAAGACCACAAATCTGCAGCGATACGTTCCATCGGTCTAGCTTAGTCGGTTAGAGCAACTTACTCCGGAGTTAGGAGACGGGAAAATTTCTCGTCACCGACAAGTTCCTGTTTTCACATTGGTGCTCGAACGCAAAAATGAATCTACTGGTCGTTGTGTTCATCGAAGAATGTGTGATGTTCGTTCCACACATCGCCTGGAATTAACGAAAGCTTCCTTCTTCTGTTCAAAAAAGGAAAAAAAAAATAAGATAGAGATGTTGTGATGTACTACAGAGGGGAAGCACGTGTCAAGACGACAAATCTGCAGCGATTCATTCCGTCGGTGCAGCTTCGTCGGTTAGAACAACTCACTCCGGAGAGAGGAGACACGGATTCGATCGCCGTCAAGGACAAATTCCTGGTTTCACAGCTTATCTCACTCGCCTCCTCCATGCGGCATAACTTCACATTGGATTGACGATGTGAAAGCAGTTGTCCCATTCGTGGTTTTTTAATCAATCCCAACTAAAAATACACACAAATAAGTGAATTTTCTTTTAAATGAAACTCTTCTCAAACCATGAATACATAGTTTAAAATTTCGCGTTAAAAGCTGCAACACAAATATTTTCTTTGTATATATATATATATATATTTTAGATCACTTTTGCGCGTGCAACGACAGCACGCTGCAGCTCAGGCCCGTGTAAGCCTGATAGTACAAACAAGGCATTCGTCCATAATTTAAGGCAGTGGTTCTCAAACTTTTATGCTTCACGTTCCCCCTGGAAATGTGCATATAACTGACGTACCCCTTGTATAGATAGATAAAACTATAGTTATAGTATAACAATGGGAATAAAAAAAGCATACATACACATTAAATTTTGTATTCATGAGTTACACATATCGATAAACACAAAGAGTGATATAAACAATTTAACAAATCTTATAAAATTATAAACATTTTACTGGGTAATCAATGAGATGGTTTCGCTTGTTTACACTTGCACCGTTCGTCAGTGATGGGGGTTATCAAAGTCGCAAGACATCTTCAACATGCAGCCTATTACTGTATTTATGTTTCAAAGCAGTTAGAGATGAAAACCCAGTTTCACACAAATAAGTTGTGAAAGGTAACAAATATTTGACTGCAAGTTTTGAAAAAAATCGGATATTGTCAACCATTATGAACAATTCACCTTGTGCAGCTCTCACGGCGTACCCACTAGGGGTACGCGTATGTCACGTTGAGAACCCCTAATTTAGGATACTGTTTCCATGAAGGAAAGTGAACCAGCGAATGTGAGACTTAGAACGCTCTGCTACTGGCTTGTGTTTCTCTGCTGCAATTTAATTTTTAGTAGTTATAATTTGGCACCACATTCGCATTCATCTGAAAAGTATCGTTACAGTCGCAGTTATAAAGCCCAAATTACGTTTTCGCATGAGACGCTAACTAGAAGAATTGTGCAAGACCACTGCTTTTTGATTATTTTAATTGTCTCTCTCTCTCTAGTTTACCACCACGCGGACTGCCATTGATGTCACACCAGAGTTTTCATAAATTTCTCTTGAAACTACATTCAGATCTCTTAATCTAAAATTAAAGGTGCCAACTGCTGTCGTAGGACACTTCAAATGTCTAACTAAAAATGTATCGTATCCAACTTCAAGAAGAGCTTTGCTCTTCCTGAAGCTGGATGCGATATTTCGATGACCAGAGTACGGTGGCTTTTGTTCCATTCTTCCGAGATTTTCTCTCACATCAAAGAGAACTTGTTGGCTGTAGTTCAATTTGTCTGAGAGGAAACCCGATTTGCAACAGAAATAAAAGTTGCTTCATCCGATCGATAAAAATTAGATAACTAAAAGTGCTTTCAACAGAACCGTCGTTTGTTTGTTAGGAAAAAGAACCATTTTTGTGGTATTCATGCGTTAGTTACCTCATCTACTGTTTTTTTTTTTGATTGGAGGTTTAACGACCACCGTGAGCAACTCAATGGGCTATAAGCAGTCGCCCGTCCCTAATTTAGGGTCACTGGTTCCAGGGAAGGGAGAGAGCCAGTGCCGTAAGACAAACACAACATCCATGCCTCACCGGGATTCGAACCCGGTCCCCTTCGGACGAACGATCAGAGGCCAACGCCTTAGACCACTGCGCCACCGGGACGGCCATCTACTGTTGGTAGACCGATAAGGAATGAAGAAATGTTCTGGAAATAAACTTTTTAATGCCACCCAATGAAGATATTTCTGTATGCATGCCCAATCAAATGACTTGCGCGAATTTTTTCGAAACTGTAAAATCTAATTTTTTTACAGAACACATCAGTGGATGCCATTGTCATTGCTTTAAGCAAGGTTAAAGGAATTAAGAAATAATTAATTGGATTATTAAAAATACAGTTCAGCTAACAGATTACAATATGTTAAGATACATTAGATATTTATGTGCAGATCTGTTTCACAGGACAAAATAATTTGCCTCTAAAACGAAAATAGCAAATCTTTACTAACTTGAATGTGCTGAACACGAAAATGACAACAAAATCTGTCGATTGGCTCTTGTTTGGGAGAGACTCACTCCGCGGCATATTGCGCCATATTGAATCAGCTCATCATACACACCACTCCCAGGAGCTACTGCATTATTGTCTGATGCAATGGAGTTGAGTCGTGACATCGCTGACGTAAGATGATGCAATTATTAGTATGAACTGAAGTCTCCTAGGGTAAGCAAGTGCTTGTGCGAGTTCTTGGGCTATACTTCCATTTATTTCCTGCGCCGTGTACAGAAGTAACCATTGCAGGGTAAATCCAGCTTGCCGCCCAGGTGGCGCAGTGGTCTAAGCGATGGCCTCTGATCATTCGTCCGAACGGGGTCCGGGTTCGAATCCCGGTGAGGCATGGATGTTGTGTTTGTCTTACGGCACTGGCTCTCTCCCTTCCCTGGAACCAGTGACCCTAACATTAAAGACGAGCGACTGCTTATAGCCCATTGAGTTGCTCACGGCGGTCGTTAAACATTCAATCAAAAAAAAAAAAAATATCCAGCAGTTGTGATGCCTGGAAACTGTGTTAATAGTCCAAATTACTTTTGTTATATTTGCGGGGAAATGACGTTTGTAAGCCAGAAAAAGACCGTCACTTCGATAGTGAAAATGGCGTATCAGCTTTAATTTGGATGAAAAATCGGGGACCAGGATAAGGTATGAGCCTACAGGGTACGTGTGCTAGAAATCTTCTGAAGTGGCTGAAGGCATTGCCTTCTTTTAGGCCTTTCGAAGTGGCTGAGAGGCATTGCCTACTTTTGGGTCTTTCGAAGTGGCTGAAAGACCCAGAAGAAGGTCACGTGGTAGATTGGTGGATGGAATTCCAAAGCATGCTGGAGTGACTTGAAAGAGGAAGGTTCAATATTGAAAGTTGTAAAAAGACTTGGGAAGATCTTCATCTAGGAGTGGATTAATAATGGTAGATGATGGTACACACACTGGTATGCCAGCTGATGAGGTGCACCTGTCGTCGTCACATAAACAGCTTGTTCTAACACGTAAGATGTCATGTGAGTGCGTTGTGCGGTATGAATACGGCAGGCTAGCCCGTTGAGCATCATTGTCACTCACACATTAAACAGCAGTTTGCTAGGTTGCTAAAATGCTCCCGACGTTTCCAGAATTTCAAGTGTTCAAGATATGAAATGCTTGGTGTGCTGTCGGTTTATGATTGCTGAAAGAGGTTGGTGTCTATCTTTAGTTTTGGTAAGTATTACTTCGCAAAGTATTGCTTCACTATAAGTCATACCCTCCCATTCATCGGGCAAACCTTTTTATTATCAGTATGTGCATAAGGCACATTTTAAATAGTGTCTGCATCGCTCATGCTTTCATGTAGTAAGAATGTCTCTATCGGACACATCCTTTTAATCGTGCCAGGTAAGGGACACTTTCGTTTATCAACAATGACTTTATTGAACATATTCTAAGGCACATTTCATGCACTCTATAGATTATATATTTAGTTTTTAAAAAAGGGTCCTTTTCAGGATATCGCAATCAAGCATTCAAAATAACTCGTTTCACTGCACTGACTTGTAGTAAAGTGCTTTAGGTACACTTATGGCCATTTTTAGGCAAAAGGTACTCTTTTCTTAAAAACTATCTGTAAACAAGTTACTTATCTCTTTTATTATATATTAAAAAGACCTATCAGGTCTAATCAGGTGAAATTCATTTGTATTTTAATTTCAAGTTAATACATGCACAATAACACTGATTGTAATGTTCGGTCAGTTCTTTTAATCATTTATAACTAACTCGATCATACCGTGAAATACAGTATATTTGATCTAATTACATCTGAAATGTCATTTCACGCGCTTGCGATAACGATAGAGAGCGAGGAAAAACTCAGCCTCAAAATTTATTCATCAGCCAGGCAATACGGCATAATGATACAAGGACAAAGGTAATGGCAATAAAAACACCTCACAAATACAAGACAAACTAACACATTAAAACCGAAGATACAATCAGAAATTAAATCACTCACCTACAGACATCAAAGGAAGGGAAACATGAGAAGCAAATGATAATCAACACAGAAGGAAAGCCGAACAGTGAACCAGTGAACATAAAACGTTGAGACATAACAGTCAAGAAACACTAAATGTTCAAACACAATAGCAAGGCATAAGCTCAGAGCAACAAGTAGATGAGTCAGTTTGCCCTCATAAAACCAGGTGCAGTAAATCAAGCACACGTTAACCCTTTAACGATTATGACCCAAAAATATTGTATTACTCTAAATACCATAACGCCCGAAACTGTCTCTTGTTTCACTTCTTTTGTTTAATAACAGTAATAATGACTGAGGGTGACTTCTACTGATCCCTCACAGTTCGAGAAAATTTGAAGAACTAGTAAGGATAGGAAACTTGACTCACTCTAGACAGGCGTTTCGGGTGGCTACGGCCGTTTGTACATACGGGCGTTTTGAGCGTTATGGTCGTTAAAGGGTTAAACACTAGTCACAACTTCAATAATATACAATGATGAACTATGTCGAATCCAGGTAATGACGACGGAATTGGTGGTAGCGGTAAAGTTTGGCCCAAAGTCTCACACGTGAATTCATTTAATCGAAATCAAGTTCAGTATAATTTTAGCTCTTTCACGAATAATTTTTAAGAAAAAAAAAAAGGACCCTTTTCAGGGCTTCCTCATCTACAACTAACACCACCTGTAATTCACAGGAATTTACAGAAATACTTTTATTCTTCATAAAGATCAATAAATAAAGTAATATTATTGATATAATGCAGTTATACTAAAATAAATACGACATAATCAAATATACCATAGTTAGTATGCAGCATGTACACGACACCTCTGAAGACAGTGTTACGTAGCTTATAGCTTCACCACTTAACGCTTTGGGTCTATTTTTCTGTCCTTTACCCTACCCTTCCACAGCTTTTATATGTCTTTAACCTACGTCGTCAATGCATCATTTCAGAACATTCAGTCAAAGCAAACCGAATTTGCTTGTACAACTTACTGGTCATCCATGTAACACTTCTCGGAAAACTTAAAAAATTCATCGTCCTGGGACGGGAATCAAACCCCGCATCTCTCGATTACCGGTCGAGTATGCTAACCATTACACCTCCCAGGACAGTGAAGTTCCAAGCAACTGAGACATAAGAATCTGAAAGTCCTCAGATTTTCGGTAGACGAAGCATCCATGCTTCCTCATAGCGCTTTGATCCAATTTCCATCCGGACAGATGTAGGTCAGAGCATCATTTCAGGTTGTCCACCCAATCATATGTTGACACGCAGTCAACTATACTTTTAGGGCTTCATTTGTTGATCTCCAGTTAGCGTTCAACTGAAGACGAAGCAACCTCACATCACGTCTGATCTGAGAATCTTTGAACGTGGCGCGATTAGAGCCAGGCCTGCCGGTTCGAGCACGTCTCAAACTGCCGCCATCCCAGGCTTTTCACGCACAGTCGAAGAAGGGTTCACAATGAATAGTGCAACACGCAAAACACTTTCAGAAACCGGAGAACCTGTGGGAAAAACAGCTGGTCGATCTGAGGAGTCAAAGGAGACTAACGAGAAACGTGCTAACTAACAGACGAGCTACAACCAGGCAAATCATGACAAAATTCAGTATTGGTGTGGTGAGGGTCAGCTCTGAACGCACCAAGTAGCGTACCATGGCCCGAATGTGCTGCAACAGCTAACGGCCATCCATGTTGGCAAACTTCTTTGACCCTTTCTGATACACCAATTGTTTTCGTCCACATGGTCGCCGATCTTTGCGTTCGCACTACTCACCGTAAACCCTTGCTACGATTGTCCATGGCAAGCCCAGGAAGACGCCCGTTTGCGAGATGCTCTAACCAGCTTCCTGTTGTAAGCTGAAATTCTACTTTCCGTTCGAATTCGATATTTAAGCCTAAGCAGATCGTTGTAAATATCACGAAGACGCGCCGGTGTCGCAGTATTCTAAGCGATGACTTATGGCCATTCGTACGAGTTGAGTCCAGGTTCGAATCCCGGTGAGGCATGGACGTTGTGTTTTTCTTACGGCGCTGGCTATCTCCCTTCCCTGGAACCAGTGACCCTACATTAGGGGTGGGCGACTGCTTATAGCCCATTGAGTTGCTCACGGTGGTCATTAAACCTTCAATCAATCAATATCACAAAGAAAGTATTAAATGCACTTGAGGTATTAAATATTTTCTTAGTTACTACTTAGTTCTCGTTATTGTTTTGTCTTGGAATTACGGTATCTTAGTGCGTATGTACCATTGATTTCTATTACTCTGTTTCCTAATTTTATCTCGACGTTCGGTCAGTCTCCTGAGTGCTCGTTCTGTCCTCATGTTTTCATTCCCTTTTCGCTTCCCACAAGAAAGGCGACTCCCTGTGTATCGCTCTTTCCAAGAAATTCTTATGTCCTTGTCCAACGTCTCCGACTGTGCTTCCCCCGTGCACCGTTCTTTCTGGACCTTCGCTATCCCTTCCCACGTTTCTCTGTCGCGGTGTAGAGCAATAAACTCATTACGGAGTCTGATTTCGCCTTGCCGCCCCTGTGGCGCAGTGGTCTAAGGCGCTGGCCTCTGATCATTCGTCCGTGAGGGGTCCGGGTTCGAATCCCGGTGAGGCATGGATGTTGTGTTTGTCTTACGGCACTGGCTCTCTCCCTTCCCTGGAACCAGTGACCCTAAATTAGGGACGGGCGACTGCTTATAGCCCATTGAGTTGCTCACGGTGGTCGTTAAACCTCCAATCAAAAAAAAAAAAAAAAAAAAAAAAAAAATTCGCCTTCGGATCACATATACTCATTGCTGCAGAAAGCAGTATGCTAATGAAACAGTAAAATACTTAGCCAACGTACTAAGCTCTATTGCTTGGGAAACTATGTTTTATAACTCTACTAACGACCGTCGTCGATAAGCGTCTTCGATGTTTCCTATGCTGACTGACAAACAAAGACCTATTGCTGAATATTCCCCATTCTTTTCCTGGAAACGAATGAATCCCAAAATCTCCGAATCTTGGCGCCAACTATTAATAATATGACATACACAAAGTCTCTCAGATCACTCATTTTGCCAATTTAGAGTCTCAATCAAGCCCTAACTGATGCTCGACGAGCTGATTCGCCGCATTTGTTCTTCACACTGAGTTCGTGTTACATTTTACTTGTTGGAGTTAGCTATTTGAGTGACGAGGACAAGTATACCTAATAAATGCCATCTCACTCTATGCATATCGCACTTTTATATAAGATGTTGTACCTCACGTCTCTGTAAGGTATGTAATAACATTTATGAATGCTCAACAATACCCTAAATCACTGTAAGGTTTTAAATAGCACAAGAGCTAGAAATAGTGCTCTGAAAAGTGTGGCGTCATGTGCTCATTAAATTTCACAGGTATGAGCCCTACAGTTTATGAAACCAGGATGGAAATTTAGTCCTCATCTTCCGATGTCTTTTCCACAATTTGCTCATACTTAACAATAAAATATATGTTTGGAAATTTAAGCAGAGTTTTCGAAACGTGGAAAATAGTTGAAGGTAAGTTTTTTTCTGTCTGGTTGAAGCGCCTGAAGCTATTATTTCAATAGGAACACTTCATGCGAATACCCCCCCCCCCCCTAGACATATGAGTGAGATCCTAACAAAGTGGCAAGGCATTCTACATATTCTTTCATCGTGGCAATTTTTTTAAATTTCACATTTTTAATTAATTCAACATTTCGTGAGTGAGACCCGTACGTCTCTTAAGTTTGTCAATCTGTACAGCGTAGCTTTTCTCTTATGCACTATGCCATACTTTTTTTTGTGCCTTCATTAAAATAAAGCATTTCTGTTATAGTGATATAGGCTTACGATCCACAGGAATTCTCATTTTAACACCACAATTTTATGCACTTCTTCCCTTATTTCGCTCAGAAGTAGAAGGATCTTTTTGTAGAGGTGAAAATTCAGACTTGCGCTTTGTATATTTCGTTTATTTTCAGTAAGCGCCTTTAAAATGTTCTCTACGTAAAAGAGAGGATTACATTCTTAGGGTTTTATGTCATTTCCAGCCTTTCCGTTTTGTTTATTTCCCTTGTGAGACACCAAATTGTAAGAAACGCAGTTCCTTCAACGAAAATATATCTTGTTAGTGAAAGACTGAGAAGGGGATGTCACAGCACGTAGGTACAAAGGAATTTGGATTTAGCAGGCCTTTATTGATTGCAGCATTTGTTTTCCTTTGCCTGTCTGTGGGAATTCTTGTGATCAAGAGGATTAGATCTCCCTTCAGGGCTCTCGGTGGTCGAAGCCGTGTGGATGGATGTAACATCGCAGTATGGTTGGTCCTTCAGCCTTCTTCCCCCCCCCCCAGCGGTGCTTCGTAAGGAGAATATGACACCCTGTCCTCTGCTTCGCGAGCAGAATATCATACCTGCTATTGACCAGGTACAGCGGCATGCCTGAAATAACAATGTACTTTCTCAGGAGTTAGGAGATAGGGATGTGTTATAATAGGAGTGTTGTAAATACCAAGATGTAAACACATTAATATGTCATAATTGATAATTGAATGAACTTGTGATCGTCTAGATTTCGTTTCACGTGTCTGTTAATATTGCTTTGTGTTCCCAGTAACATTACGTTTAATAACATAATAAATATCAACACTGTTGAATGAATAAAGGAAAGGATCTACCATTGAACATTAACAAAGCCCCTTTTAATCTTCATAAGGAACATTTTTGAGATTTCAACACTGTGGGGGTAATGACCACACAAATTAATTTCGTTACATTTACTGATATCTTCTTCTTCAGGTGCCAAGTCTAGACAGAGATGTTTGGGCCTTCATCACCATGAGCTGCGAACAGTCATGGGTAGGAATATTAGAAGGAATGGGGATTAAAATGATGTGTTTTCCCATTGCCTTTCTCATCAAGTTTTCCTTCTTCTGCTTCTTCAGGTACCATGTCTAGGCAGGAACGCTTGGGGATTCATCATCATGACATAAAAACGGTCATGGTGAATATTCCGGGGAATGGGAATAACAATGATTTTTCTATTGCCTTATTCAATATGTTTTCAGAAGCATGTTCAGGTGGCATGTCTAGACAGAGACGTTTGCAGATTCACCATCATGAGCTGCGAATAGTCATGGCGAATATTTTGAGGAATGGGAATAACAATGATGTGTTTTCCCATTGCCTTACTCATCAAGTTTTCCTTTGACTTCTTCAGGTACCATGTCTAGACAGGTACGTTTGGGGATACATCACCATGACCTACAAAGAGTCATGGTGAATATTCTGGGGAATGGGGATTACACTGATGTGTTTTCCATCGCCTTTTCATCAAGTTTTCCTACTTCTGATTCTTCAGGTGCCATGTCCAGACAGAGACGTTTGGGGATTCATCACCATGAGCTGCAAACAGTCATGGGGACGAAAACTCAGGAAAATAGGGATTACAATGATGTGTTTTCCCATTGCCTTTTTCATCAAAGTTTTCTTTCTTCTGCTTTTTTAGGTGTCATGTCTAGACAGAGACATTTGGGGATTCATCACCATGACCTACAAACAGTCATGGTGAATATTTTGGGGAATGGGAATAACAATGATTTTCCCTAGTCATCAAGTTTTTCTTCGGCTTCTTCGGGTGCCATGTCAAGACACAGACGTTTGAGGATTCATCCCCATGAGCTGCGAATAGTCAGGGTGAATATCCTGAGGAATGGGAATAACAATGATGCGTCTTCCCATTGCCTTGTTCATCAGGTTTTACTTCGACTTCTTCAGGTACCATGTCTAGACAGAGACGTTTGGGGATTCATCACCATGAGCTGCGAACAGTCATGAAGACGAATATTCTGGGGAATGGGGATTACAGTGATGTGTTTTCCCATTGCCTTTTTCATCAAGTTTTCCTTCTGCTTCTTTTTTTTTTTTTTTTTTTTTTTTTTGATTGGAGGTTTAACGACCACCGTGAGCAACTCAATGGGCTATAAGCAGTCGCCCGTCCCTAATTTAGGGTCACTGGTTCCAGGGAAGGGAAAGAGCCAGTGCCGTAAGACAAACACAACATCCATGCCTCACCGGGATTCGAACCCGGACCCCGTTCGAACGAATGATCAGAGGCCATCGCTTAGACCACTGCGCCACCGGGGCGGCCTTCTGCTTCTTCAGGTACCATGTCTAGAAAGGTACGTTTGGGGATACACCGCCATGACCTAGACTTTTGGTTATGACCTACAAACAGTCATGGTGGATATTCTGGCAAATGGGGATTACACTGATGTGTTTTCCATTGACTTTTCATCAAGTTTTCCTTCTTCTGCTTCTTCAGGTGCCATGTCTAGACAGAGACGTTTCGGGATTCATCACCATGAGCTGCAAACGGTCATAGGGACTTATGTTCAGGAAAATAGGGATTACAATGATGTGTTTTCCCATGCCTTGCTCATCAAGTTTTTCTTCTTCTGCTTCTTCAGGTGCTATAAAAGCTTTATATTGTATGGAGAAGGCAAACGGAAATTATAAATATGAACGATGTACACAACGTTCACGTGAAAATTTCTCCTCTCCGAGACGAATTTGACTGTTCGGTCTCCCTAAGTTCCGCTTCATATGACTGCCCCATTCCCACACAGTTTTTATTATTTCCTTCCCATAATTATACATCTCAACCGCAAAAAAAAAAAAAAAAAAAAAAAAAAAAAAAAAAAAAGCTCCACATCATCACGCTTCCTCCACCAGACTTCATTGTGGAGAAGGTATTGTCCGGAAGGTACCTCTCTCTCGGCATCTGCCACACCCAAGAATAATCAGCTGACGGGGAGACTGTGTACCGTGACTCATGAGTTCAAAGCAGAGTTTTCCATTTGCCTACAATCCAAGATCGAGGTTCCTTACACCATGGTAATCGGCTTGTGGCAAGAGTCGAAGTGATTAGCCGCTTTCAAGTCAAAGAGATTAGCGGCTTGAGTGGAAGGAGTCGAAAAGATTAGCGGCACGAGTCGAAGTGATTAGCGGAGTCGAAAGCTTAGCGGAGTAGAAAGATTAGCGATACTAGTCGAAGTGATTAGTGGCAGGAGTTGAAGTAAAGAGATTAGCGGAGTCGAAGAGATTAGCGGCACGAGTCGAAATGATTAGCGGCTTTCTACTCGACTGTAGTAACAGATTTAGACCCGGCCCACTTCGATTTGCACATCACATCGCCATGAGATTTTCATTGCCGTTGAAAAATGACGAACGGAGCGACTGCTTACGTGCCATCCAATCATCAATCACTGCTGGAAATCAGTTAACTCGAGAGAAGCATCTTGCATCTGTAGGACCCTAAATATTGCTTTCGCGTGAGTCCTGTAGTTTTATGCTACGCCAAATTTCAGTTACAGTTAGCCCTCAATTTATACCGGGGATGGACGAACCGGCGTAATCGGAATAGGCGTAAATCGAAGAGATTATGTAATTCAAACCAATGGGAAGTCAATGACATGCGTTTCCGGCACTCAAACATTGACGAGTAATAAACTAATGGCATCATATTTAAAACTCTGAAATTACGTAAATAAAACGACAAAACAAACACATTAGCTCACAGATTTCAGCGCATTTAATGTGTAAAAAAACCGCAGCAAAGTGAGCGCATTTAGCCCTTGTGCCTTATCTTCGTTAGAATCCTTTCCATAGCAGACACCCAAATGGGAAAACCCTCTTGAGGAGCGAGTGCAAAGGAAGCTAAAACCAACTTCCTTTACTTCTTTTCCAGACAGAAGGGAAATGACTCACCGTGACGAGTGACTAATACTCACGTGACAGTCGTGGAATGGTGTCTGTTTTTGAGGAGATTACATCTCACAATCAATGAGTGGGTGCGCAATTTGTTGGTCAAGTCCTTGCAAGCGAAGCCCTGACGTATCCACGCGACAGAACACAGACAAAAGCCCTGCAAACAGCATTCACTCATTTAATTATTTCTTCACTGAGAGCATTCAGTCATTTTATTTCTGTAACGCCGGTGGTTGCACAAATTAATACAAAAAACCCATTTATAAGGATGTCAGAAATTTCAGTCATTTCATCCTTTTAAAGACGGGAATGGCAAAATGTAATATAAATACTGATTTTGCAAAGAAGTGGGAAATTTAAATGGGTACGCTACACCGAAGATACAAAACATTATGACCAGCGCGTTCTTATGTAAATCAAAGCAACTGCAGGTAAACGACAGCGCGTGTGAAGTCATGAAACAGTATAAATAACACCTGATACTGAGCTCTGTTAATTAGTGTTACGGAGGATTAAAGCGAGTTCGACAAAAGCCAAATCGACACCTGGTCCGAGACGGCAAGGTTTGTGGGGTGCTCACGTCAGCCGAGGTTAGTACCTCCAAAAAAGCGGTCCGAGGAGACAAAACCACGAACCGCCGGCAGGGTGTGGCTCACCGATGCTAGAGGTGAGCGAAGGCTATCCCGTATTGTACGAGCCAACAGAAGGGCTACTGCGGCAAGGTGTGGGTCGACCACTGCTCATCGATACTGGAGGTGAGCGAAGGCTATCCCGTATGGTACGAACCAACAGAAGGGATACTGTGGCAAGGTGTGGGCCGACCACTGCTCATCGATACTGGAGTTGAGCGAAGGCTATCCCGTATGGTACGAACCAACAGAAGGGATACTGTGGCAAGGTGTGGGCCGACCACTGCTCATCGATACTGGAGTTGAGCGAAGGCTATCCCGTATGGTACGAACCAACAGAAGGGATACTGTGGCAAGGTGTGGGCCGACCACTGCTCATCGATACTGGAGGTGAGCGAAGGCTATCCCGTATGGTACGAACCAACAGAAGGGATACTGTGGCAAGGTGTGGGGCCGACCACTGCTCATCGATACTGGAGGTGAGCGAAGGCTATCCCGTATGGTACGAACCAACAGAAGGGATACTGTGGCAAGGTGTGGGCCGACCACGGCTTATCGATACTAGAGAAGAGCGAAGGCTATCCCATATGGTACGAGCCAACAGAAGGGATACAGTGGCAAGGTGTGGGCCGACCACGGCTTATCGATACTAGAGGTGAGCGAAGGCTATCCCATATGGTACGAGCCAATAGAAGGGATACTTTGGCGCATCTCGCCAGTAACTTGAATGTTGGTGACGGGAGTAACGTGTCACAACACACAGTGCATCGAACACTGCTGAAAATGGAGCTGAGGAGTCACAGCCTGCTCCGAGTGCCCACGGTAGCCTCTGTTCACCGGCCGAAACACCAACAGTGGTCACGCGAGCACCAAAACTGGACCTTGGATGATTGGAAGAACGTCATCTGGTCCGATGAATCTCGTTTCCTGTTGCACCATGTGGATGGCTGGGTACGTGTACGTCGTTTACCTGGAGAAGATCAGATCAGATCATATGAAGAGAATTTTAGGAAAGGAGTGTCTGATTTCAGAAATAGGAAGCTAGAAGATTTGGGCTAGAGTGCCCGATAGGAAAGTCACACCGAAGCGAGGTAGAAAGGGGGGGGAGGAAGACGCCCTTATTTATTACCGGAAGGCCAGTACCCGAGGTCCGACGGCTTAAAGTTCCCAGTTTACCTGGAGAAGTGTTGGCACTAGGATGAATAGTGGGACGAAAACAAGCTGGTGGAGGAAGTGTAATGCTTTGGGCAGGGTTCTGCTGGGAAACCCTGGGTCTAGTTATTCATGTGCAGGGAACTATAACGTCTACTACCTACGTAAACATCATTGCAGACCCAGTAAATCCTTTAATGACAACGGTATATGGCTCTAGCAATGCCTTCTTTCAGCAGCATAATGCGCCATGCCATTCTGAGCGGATTCTTCGAGAATAGTTCGCGGAACATGAGGAAGGCTTCCAGGTATAGCGCTAGCCTTCAAATTCTTCAGACATAAATCCAATCGAGCATGGGTCTGTGTTGGAACAACAAATACTATCTGCGACGACTCAACCACGTATCTTACAACAGTTAAAGAATCTGGTGGCAATGTGTTAGTACCAAATACCACGAGATATCTTCAGAAATAGCGTCTATACGAAGCCGGGTAAGAGCTGTTTTGGTGGTATGAGAGGAACAACATCACATTAGGTTGGTGGTAATTATGTTTTGGGTCTTTGGTGTATGTTAAAGACAATGATGGCTAGTACAGGTTTCTAAGAAAGTGATTTGAAATTTAAACCACTATATTATTTTAACGGTTGTAGTGGCAAATATTAGCACATATACAGCCGGACCTCGTTATATACCGCATTTCGTTCATCGTGCTAAATTTGCGATAAACGAGATTGGCGGTTCAAAGAGGTTCTCATCAAGAAACGAAAAAATTATTTGAATGAAAAGATATGGTAGAAAATAAACAAACATACGTTCTTTTTTATCGGATCCCAAAATTCTGAGAACGTAAGGAATGAAAACACAGTGATTAAGTAAAGCTCGTGACGAAAATTCTTAAATCAACGTGTGTTTTTTTAACATTTTCCTATAACATGAATACTTCGTTTATTAGTATTAGGTTGGTGCGATTGAAATGTCCGGCAAAGGACCTGCACACGTGGACGGCGAGAACGGAAAAGTCGGACAACTTACCTAGGCAAAATAATCCCCCCTCGGCATCGACACATAGTTGCCATCTGTCCGGCAAGGCCATGATCCCGGAACGAAAAAAGTCTTGTAGCTGGGATCCGAAGAAGTCATCAACCGCACGTTGAATTACGTTGTCTGTCGTGAACTATTTCCCGGACAGGAAGCTGTCTAGGCGGCGAAACAGGTGATATTACGTCGGGGACAAGTCCGGGTAATGGACAGGATGAGGCTGTGCTTCATAGCCCTAGGCACTTAGTGTTACCATCGTTCGTTGTGCGACATGAGGACGAGCGTTGTCCTTGAACAGAAGAACACCATGTCTGTTGACCAAAGCTGGTTGTTTCTGCTGCAATTTCCGGTGCATCTGGTGTAATTCATCACAATAACGTTATGCAATGATGGTTTGGCCTCTTGCCAAGAAACTCTGATGAATTTTCCATGCTGTGGACCACCAGACAAGGAGCATTATCTTCTTGGTGTGCAGAGGTGACTTAGGATACCTTCCAGCAGGCTGTGCCTTGCTTAACCATTGTTCAGATAATTTCCGATTATCATCAAGAACCCACTTCTCGTTGCAGGTATCGATTTGATGCAGTAGAGGTTCTTGTTTATTCCTGGCAAGCAGCGGCGTGCAGACTTTCAAACGCCTAGTTTTATTGGCAGTTGTCAACTCATGTGGCAGACACATGTCCAGCTGTTTGACCTCACTCAGCGTAGCCAGACGCCAAACAACTCTCGTGTGGTGTACACCCACCTCTGCCGCTATCTCACGACATGTTTTTCGGGGGTCCTCATTAACCACACGTAACCGAACATCGTCAGAAACAGCAGCAGGTCGGTGAGCACGTGCCTTGCTTTTCAGGTCCGTATCTCCGCTTCGAAAGTTCATAAACCACTGCCGAGTGGTTCGTTCGTTGGCTGTATTCACACCAAACGCTTTTTTAACGTTTCGAGCGGCAATTCCCGCAGAACGGCCCAGTTTAAATCCATACAGGAAGATGACTCTCAAATCCGGCGTCTGCATGTTTCCTTTGCAAGCCAGGTTACGTCCAAACAAACAACGGCTGAACCTCGTTCTTCACACACGTGCTAGCTATTTATAGTAACTCTTTGACGTAATATCCGCAACACCTGTGGGTGGTTCCATTCCGCTGTGGTGGGGGTCTGTCTCCACTGCTTGTTCGCGCCGGACATTTCATTCGCAGCAACCTAATACTATCGGCATTTACACAGTGAACTGTTGCTATTCTATTTTTTATTGCTTTGCAATTTTCTCATTTTTTGTTTGAAATCGATTTTTCGAGCAAATCAGATTCATCCATATTATACATATCTTTTAATTCATAGCCAGATATGATCTTTTACATTCGTTTCCTTGCCTTGTCGACTTAACTTTCACAGGTTTCGACTGTTTAACCGTTCCGTATTCGCAATGACATAGGCGCCGACTTTTCATGAATGCCACGGGGGAGAGCCAAAAAATTGCGAGAAAGTAGCATTCACTTTTAAAATTGATCGTCGTTTAACCACACATATATATATAAGCACATGCGCGCTAAAGCAATAACGTATAGTACAAGAATAATAATATATTTCAACTTCATGTTCGATGGAATTTTAAATTCCCAGATTAATTATACTTTATTGCTCATTGTCAAATTCTTGAATTACAGCATACGTGTTTGCACGAACAGAACATTTGCGGATAAAGTCATTACCAATATTTACTAAATTTAAAGACTGACACAGTATCATAGCAGTTAAGTACTGCCAAATGATTTAAACGTGGTTGTGACATCGTACTTCGCAAGTATGTTTTCACTCTTCGTAACATGGAAAACAAGTTAGAAAAATCATGCAATGCATTGATTATGATACGCTTTCCAACATACCAGAAATTATTACTCAAGTTATGTGGATAATGGCTGTGGAATAAATCTCGCTCCTGTGTGCTGACCTTTGATCCTATTTCGATGATATACTTTGACCCCATTTCGATGATATTCTAAAGTTTTGTCGCAATAGAAGCAGTTTTACGCAAGTTATGAGAATAATGGCTGTGGAATAAATCTTGCCTTTGTGCAACGACCTTTGACCCCATTTCGTTGATATTCAACAGAACCGGTTAACTAGACCTCCGGAACAACATGATAACGTTTTGTCGCAATCGAAGCATTTTTAGGTAAGTTATAATGCACAAGGGCAATGGAATGGATCCCTTTCCAGTGTCCTGACCTTTGACCCCATTCCGCCCATTTTCAACACGGTTCGTCCCCAGTTGGTTCCTTACCACATACTAAATTTCATCGAAATCGAAACATTTTTACGCAAGTTATGATGCATAAGGGCAATGGAATAAATGCCGCTCTTTTGCCCTGCCTGACCTTTGACCACATTTCCCCCATTTTCAATAGGGCTCTACTAAACTTTTATCGAAATCGAACCATACTAAACTTTTATCGAAATCGAACCATATTTACGCATGTTATGACGCTTTAAGGCAATGGAATGGATCCCGCTTTTATGTGCTGACCTTTGATCCCATTCCGCCAATTTTCAAAAGGGTTCGTCCCCAGGTGGTTCCTTACCACATACTAAAATTTCATCGAAATCGAACCATTTTCACGCAAGTTATGTCGCATAAGGGCTATGGAATAAATCCCACTCTTGTGTCCTGTCTGACCTTTGACCCCATTTTGCCCATTTTCAATAGGGCTCGTGCCCAGGTAGTTCCCTACCACATACTAGAATTTCATCGAAATCGAACCATTTTCACGCAAGTTATGACGCATAAAAGCAATGGAATGGATCCAGCTCCTATGTCCTGACCTTTGGCCCTATTTCACCCATTTTCAATAGGGATCGTCCCCAGATGGTTCCCTACCACATACTAAAATTTCATCGAAATCGAACAATTTTTACGCAAGTTATGACGCATAAGAGCAATGGAATGGATCCCGCTTCTATGTCCTGACCTTTGACCCTGTTTCGCCCATTTTCAATAGGGCTCTACTAAACTTTTGTCGAAATCGAACCATACTAAACGTTTATCGAAATTGAACCATATTTACGCATGTTATGACGCATTAAGGCAATGGAATGGATCCCGCTTTTATGTGCTGACCTTTGATCCCATTCCGCCAATTTTCAAAAGGGTTCGTCCTCAGGTGGTTCCTTACCACATACTAAAATTTCATCGAAATCGAACCATTTTCACGCCAGTTATGTCGCATAAGGGCAATGGAATAAATCCCACTCTTATATCCTGTCTGACCTTTGACCCCATTTCGCCCATTTTCAATAATGCTCGTGCCCAGGTAGTTCCCCACCACATACTAGAATTTCATCGAAATCGAACCGTTTTTACGCAAGTTATGACGCATAAAGGCAATGGAATGGATCCAGCTCCTATGTCCTGACCTTTGACCCTATTTCACCCATTTTCAATAGGGATCGTCCCCAGGTGGTTCCCTACCACATACTACAATTTCATCGAAATCGAATCATTTTTACGAAAGTTATTACGCATAAGAGCAATGGAATGGATCCCGCTCTTTGACCCTGTTTCATCCATTTTCAATAGGGTTCGTTCCCAGAGGTCCCATACCACATGCTAAAATTTCGTCGAAATCGAACTATTTTCACGTGAGTCATCGTGCGGACGGACGGACGGACGGACAAAGCTGGAGCATATACGCTTCTTCAACCTACGGTTGGAAAGCGTAAATGAGTATTCACTGGTGCATGTTGTTAATGGCACAGTAAAAACAGTTTTGCAGTTATGTTAAGTACACAACAAGGCGCTGTTTTGTCTTGCATATTTCCACATCTCCAAAACATGATACAGTTAACTCTTGTCCTTTAAATGTGTCATGGAACATGTCCCTGTGTAGTTTTAAGGTATCAGAGTTCAAATCATCCTTAAAAACATCGCAATCAGTTTGGGGCGAATCGCTTGTATCAATTAAGAAGTTTTCAGTATAACGTATCAATTAAGAAGTTTTCAGTATAACGTATCAATTAAGAAGTTTTCAGTATAACGTATCAATTAAGAAGTTTTCAGCATATCGTAAAAACTCCTTGGTTTCAGTACTGAATCTGGTTTGCAAAACGGTTAGCACATGATCAATAATTTCTTTATAAATTCTGTTATAGCGATCTTTCGTTGTGAAGACTTTTTCATGTTGAATATCTGACTCATCTCAGTTTTGTTGTTGTTGAGATTCCAAATGATCTGAACTTTCATTCTTTAATATACACTGAAGGGCAATGGAATTAGAGATACCTGTCTAGTAACGTGTAGCACCACCTTTCGCCCTGTTAACGGCTTCGATTAGTCTCGGCATGGACTCGACAAGACACCGGAAGAGTTGGGAAGCCATACGGATCCACGACCCCTGAACAAGCTCCCACAGTTCACGAAGATTTGATGGAGGGGGGGGTCAGAGACTCGAACATCTCTCTCGATGGCATCCCAGATGTGCTCGATTTAATTGAGGTCAGGTGACCTAGCTGGCCAAGGAAGCCAGGTCACGTCGGTGGAGTGTTCATCCAACCATTCGGATACAATTCGGGTACGATGGCACGGTGCATTGTCTTGTTGCAGGATGAGGTCCCCAGTGGGATGTTGAAGACGCACAAACGGGAGCAAATGGTCGTCCATGATATCCCGGTAACGTTGACCTGTGAGGGACGATGTCACACGTACCAGGGGTCCCATTTCAGTCCACGTAAACAGTCCCTAGACGAGAATGCCACCCCCACCAGCTTTTTTTTTTTTTGATTAGAGGTTTAACGACCACCGTGAGCAACTCAATGGGCTATACGCAGTCTCCCGTCCCTAATTTAGGGTCACTGGTTCCAGGGAAGGGAGAGAGCCAGTGCCGTAAGACAAACACAACATCCATGCCTCACCGGGATTCGAACCCGGACCCCTTACGGACGAAAGATCAGAGGCCAGCGCCTTAGACCACTGGGGCGGCCCCACCAGCTTGAAGAGTACCCTGCTGGCAAGAAGGATCCATCGCTTTATGTGGTTCGCGCCGTACTCGTATCCTGCCATCCGCATGTACCAACGTGAATCTCGACTCATCAGTCCAGGCAACATTTTCCCACATGTCTAAGGTCCAGTGGCGATGTTCCCGCGCCCATGCTAATCTCTGCACCCTGTGATGTGCGGTCAGCAACGGTACCCTCTTGGGACGATGGCTTCTGTACCCCATAGCGAGGAGATGGTTCTGGATGTGTGGCTGCTTACACGTTTTTGCGCACCAGCGTTAAATTGCCGAGTGATTTCTGGCACTGTGGGCCGTCTATTCGCTGTTACAATGTGACCTAGCCGACGATGACCCCACTCATCCACACGCTGTTGTCCACGGCAGTTGGCCCTTGCAGAGACGGTTTTACCGGATTCGATGTACTCACGGTGCACCCGTGACACAGTGGCTCGTGAAAATCCCAGTGACTGCACGACTTCCGAGATGGAGTGGCCCATTCGTTGGACCCCGACAATGTACCCACGATCAAATGCGCTTAGATCCTTCGTCTTACCCATACTGCGTCCGACTCTTACAGATTCCCGTCGCATCACTCTTTATATTGTCGTATCGCTGCATACGTAATGTCTTTTCCGTTCACAGGGCCGGCCACAGCGCCACATTTGCATAACGCCAGCTGTCTCTAATTCAATTGCTCTTAAGTGTATTTCATTTCTATCTCCCCACAAAGCTGAACAATGAAGAAATGTATCTCAACTGGTCAAGATTCAACAATTAACTCCAACAGGACCGAACGACATTATGTTCAAAAAATTTCCAAGATGCATTTAGTTTCAGTGAAATTATTGGCTAGTGTTTTACTCCTGTCTTAAAAGTTAAAACGACCAATGGACATCGGTCATCATATAGTTCATGCATCGGCCACTCCGATTGCAGTGCTTTATGATAATTCTGTTACAGTTTATTATTGCCTCTGTGGGAATTGATGAGAAACTGGCTATTATATGGGTAGACGAGAACCCGACTGTTTGTCGCCTGTCCTAGAGCATAGAGGCGACAAGCAGATGACTTGAAAGTATTGTCCTGCCGTGCCTTCTGGTAGAGCCAGAACAACAGTGATTCTTCCTAAGACATTTGGATGAGGGCTAGGATGAATGGGAGGAACAAGGAAGCGCTAACGACATCAAAGAATCGATCCCGGTGACTCCTGTTTACAATTTCGCAACCGAAAATAGCTTGTGTTGTTGCTCGAGCACCACAGTATCTCCCCGTCTCTCTTTGTAGAAAGAGCGCAGTTAAACTATAGCAACAAATAAATATCCACTAATGGATCTAAACACTATTACGTACCTTTAAAGGTACGTAATAGTATTTAGATCCATTAGCGGATATTTAGTTGTTACCATGGAACTTTCGGTGTCAATAATCCGGTGTCGCGCGATTGGTCGAATAACGATTGGTCGACATAACGATTGGTTGAATAACGATTGGTCGACAATAACGATTGGTCGGCAGCACGATTGGTCGACACAACGATCAGTCGACCGTAACGACTAGTCGACAGTAACGATTGGTCGACAGCACGATTGGTCGACATAACGATCAGTCAAACGCAACGACTCGTCGACAGTAACGATTGGTCGACAGCACGATTGGTCGACATAACGATCAGTCGACCATAACGACTAGTCGACAGTAACGATTGGTCGACAGCACGATTGGTCGACATAACGATCAGTCAAACGTAACGACTAGTCGACAGTAACGACTGGTCGACAGCACGATTGGTCGAGATAACCATTGGTTCAGAGGATTATGGTTTACATTCGCAGCGGTACCTCTCAGAACGTACTGATCTCTCAAAACGTAACGTTTCTTTTTGGAAATAATATATTTTAGAATGTAGTCCTCAGAACGTACAGCAATATAACATATTATTTCCAAATGGGCCCCCGTGTCATCTTTTGTACTCTAAGTGAAATCTATATTGAGGGCCTTCTGAACGATGTTATTTCCGAAAGGGCCCCTGGACACTTTAGGTATAGGCACCTTGGGAAAACTGCCACATATAATTCAAAAACTGGGAAAATTGCCCCACCGAAAAATTGCCACACATTCAAAGCGTTTCTCGGACGAACGGCGATTTGTGCTCGTCCCCTTAATGAAAACCATGTGGCGTTTTTCCGGTGGGGCAATTTTTCTGTGTGTGGCAATTTTCCGGGGTGCTGAAAGATGTGTGGCAATCTTCCGGAGGGGCAATTTACTGCAAAACTGTTTGGACTTATTCAATTTTTTTTTCTTTTTCCAAGTTGACAATTTTATGTCGATCAATGTCGACTAATCGTTATTTCGACCAGTCGTTACTGTCGACCAATCGTTATTTCGACCAGTCGTTACTGTCGACCAATCGTTATGTCGATCAAACGTGATGTCGACCAATCGTCACTGTCGACTAATCATTACTGTCGACTAATCATTACTGTCGACTAATCATTACTGTCGTCCAATCGTTATGTCGACTAATCATTTCTGTCGGCCAATCGTGTGCCGGCCAATCGTTATGTCGACCAACCGTTTGTCGACCAATCGTTACATATCCGAATAATCAACGCGGACCCAAAAACAAAAATGTTTTGGGTTCCAGTAAAAGATTTATAGTTAAACTAAAAGAAAAAACCGAGCATTGTTAGATAAACTTAAAATGCTGATACAAAACCAACATATTAAAAAATTTAAAAAGCATGCATTCCCAGAGAAGACCGAGGGGGCCAAAACATACTTTTGCCCCAGCGGTCTAATCACTGAGGGGGCGATCGCTCCTGTTGACCCCTCGTAGTAAGCGCCTATGCTCAATGATAATCCGTGCCAATTTTTGGATCTTTAAAGCAAACCATTACTGCAGCTGAAATATTGAATTCTCTATTCTTTCCCAAACTGTATCGCTCTTTTAAGGATAACTTCATCGATAATAACTCCATGCTTGGCGTTTATCTGGCCTGTCTATGAAAGAAGAGCTTTCTCCAAACTTCTTGTTTGCCACTTTTAAATTTTTAACTGAGTACATTTCTTTTGAACATACCACCCATTTATTTTAATACGTCTCTTACTGTTCTGCTAACTGACTTGCCAAAAAGTTTGGAAAAGTGATCTGCTATTCCCCCAGGGATAAATCCAGTATTACGATCTTTGAATACGTATATCAACTTTTTCTCATGAACATCCAACAATGTTTTACTCATTCATGAATGCCTTAAAATAAACAAAACCTGATTAATGAAAAAAAGGACCACACAACAATTAGTTCCCGCGAGAAACAGTGAATACCGAAAGCGCTGAATAATTAGAAGTTTTAGATTCCAAAATATGACATGTGAGACAGGAAATGTCATTTTCCGAGTAAGTGTGGTCTCCATGGAAATGTAAGACGCAGCACTTATGTTATTGTCATGTGGTCAAATCGTAAAGGAAACCCATATGAGCTGGTTAATTATTCCTTATCTTTCCGTTTAGTTAACTTCGATGTTTAACCTACACGCACACACCAGTTGTCTCACTTACGTCAGATGCAATAAATCAGAGTCTGCCCTTCATTAATTTTCGGCAGCTGACCACACTTCGCTGACGACATCAATCTATTTTCAGGGGACTGGGCGTGTGGAGAGGTGGTTGTTATCTCACACATTCAGCAAAATTTATTTGAGGAGGACACATCTAACACTCTTTCGGGGCACACTTAGGCGCATTCTACACGAGCGCTCGAAACGCGGCGGTTGAGACGCTAGCTGCTCCCCTTTTCAGTGGTTATCCTACACGGAAGCTTTCCAACCGCATGGTGTCGTACTGCTAGGAAACACGAGTTCATTCTACACGTGCGTTTGAACAGCGCGTTTCAGTAGTCCGTGGGAAACTGTCGAGATTAACGTCCGTGTAGATTGAACAATGTTACGATCGTTCGCGTCGCCAATGCCTCCTACCGCGTTGGAAGCGCTGACACTGGGCTAACGCTGCAACTGTAGGCGTCAGAAGCGCTGACGCTGGGCTAACGCCACAACTGTAGGCGTCAGAAGCGCTGACGCTGGGCTAACGCCGCAACTGTAGGCGTCAGAAGCGCTGACGCTGGGCTAACGCCGCAACTGTAGGCGCCAGAAGCATTCGTCTAGATTGGAGCCCGCGTTTTTCTATACTTGCTAATTGATTTTGTTCGGTTAGCGTAGCCACGCGTTTGATGGAGCGTCTAAACCGTCACGTTTCGAGCGCTCATGTTGAATGAGCCTTAAGGGATAGTGAGCGTTTGGGAAAAACACATTGTAATTTTTTCGATTTCGGAATGTCCGTTGTAATTGAAAATTTGGGTGGTGGTAAAACGGAGTATTCTCCAATGAGAAAGCCCCAAATGCCGCTATAATGTCCTCGCCGATGATGCGGCTGTTTAAGTGGGGAGATTGCCATTTAGTAGAATAGGATGTATCCAGCAGAAAGCGTTGATGGCAGTTTAAAGGGGAGTATTTTACCGGTTTGAAGGGGAATATATATGTTTAATAATTTCGTAACACCAAAACACATAATTCTAGAAAACTATTTTTCAGAAACAGTCTCCTCACACACATACTTGGGTCATCTCATTGATCTAAGCAATGGACTCCCAAGAGGAATAATTAGAAGAGTTCAACCTGCCTGGAGTGCATTTAGAAAACTGAAAAGCATTTTTCAAAACAATGATGTTCAACTCTGTTTAAAAAGGAAGGCATCAGTGTATACTGATTAAATGCCTTACTTTAATGTATGGTAAATAGACAAAGTAATCGCTCTTTCCACATCTTTCTTTAATTAACATACAGCAACCGAAAAATTGTATTTTGACACCTCTGGGATCGAACCCCAGATTTCTCGATAACTAGACGAGTGCGGTTGCTTTACACTACGGTGCCATCAATTCACAGCGCTATGTGTGTTTATTAGTCAGCATCTGTCTTCACAAATCGGTAGGGATGGGTTCAGCAACTGAGACGTCCTTTGGATTTATTAGCTATAATTAAATAGCTGGTGCCATTAAGCCCCTCCAGATGGAGGCGTCTCAGTTTCTGAGCCCATCCCTACAGATTTGTGAAGTCAGATGCTGATAGATAAACAAACACGCATAGCGCCGTGGATTGTTAGCACCGTAGCGCAAAGCGAACGCACTCGGCTAGTTATTGAAAGATCTGGGATTCGATTCCAGCGGTGTCGAAATACAAGTTTTCGGTTGCTGCGTGTTAACTAAAGAGAAACGTGGAAAGAGCGATGACTTTGTCTATTTAGATGTTCATCACATATGGTTGTGAAACCTGGACTCTGACAAAAGCACTGATAAATAAACTTGCAACAACTCAAAGAAAAATGGAGAGGCTGATGCTGGGCGTCACATTAAATGATCAGGAACGGAACACCTGGATAAGAAGCCACACTCATATCACAAACATCATTCTTTATCACAAGTGACTAAAATGGAAATGGGCCGGACATATGTCCAGAAGAGACGATGAGCGGTGGACCACCATGCTAACAAACTGGATTACAAAAGTAGGGAAACGGGGCCGAGGACGTCCTAAAAAAAGGTGGACCAATGAACCGTCAAAATTTGTTGGGAAAAATGGGTCAACCATAGCCAAGAACAGAAAGAAGTGGAAAGAACTGGAGGAGGCTTTCGTCCAGCAGTGGTCTGAGAAGGGCTGAGAAAAATAAGAAGATTTTATCGAGGTTAGACTATACCTGTTTGTAACGAGGCATGCCCTACCCCGTTGTTTAAGGGGTCAGATGAGATGGCTTCATGCGTCCGAGACGGGCTCGGGTTCGAGTCCCGGATGAAGCATAGATGGTGTATTTGTTCGATGGCGCTTGCTCACTTCTATCCCTGAAACGAGTGACCCCAAATTAGGGATGGACGAATGCCCATAGCCATTCGAATTGCTCATGGTAATCATTAACTCCCCACCGACGAAAAAACATATCGGAAATTTCAGTGTCATTATGAATCCTGTCTGTTGAGAAGACTTTAATCACAGCAATTAGTCTTTCCTAATGCGTTTCGTTAGGTACTCTGAAAGTAAAGTGTAATCTCAGGAGAAAGTAAAAGTGTACGTACGCCAGTCTGATGTAAGGCAGTGAAATGAGCACGAACGCATTTTTGTGAGAATCGGATTTTTTACTTTAATAAAATTCCACCCACATAACCATTAATCAAGTGCTGTCAGAGCATTTTTTTGTATGTATGTGTATGTGTGTGAGTGATTCTTGGCAAAAAAGCGAAATTCTATTGGCTCAGAGTTATGACGCGCAGCACTTGGAGTGACTGGTGGAGGACCAATTAAAAACAGCTCCCGCTTTCTGTTTTCTCCAATTAGAAGCTGAACAGCGGAAGGCCGGTGTATTTATGTATTATCTATGAGAGAGCCAGAGAGAGGATTGAGTCCGTTCAGTAAATTGCGTGACTTCGAACACGCACGTCATGTTGCCTTAACCGTCACCGCCAGCTATGAATAATCTATTATAAGGAAATATCAATATCACTAAAGAGCTCCAGTTCTTCTCGAGCAGGCCATCCATCAAAAAACACATTTCGCCTCCTGCGTGCAAAAGCGAATGTTCTTTAACTTTCTTCTTCTTCTTTGTTTTGCTGAAATCTCTCAGTATTCCAAACAAAGGCGGCAAGCTGGGATGTCCGTGATTAATACCAAAAGGCATTTCTTGCACGGATCCTTCTATGTGCGTGATTAAAACTGATGTTTCGGTAGATTACTTGAACTCTCTGTGTGTGCGCAGGAAAGTATTTTAAGTAGATAACAGCACGTCAACTTTTCTTTTTCTTTCCTCGCACATAAACTCAGCGCAAAAGTTTTCACTGACGCATTAAACAAAAAAGCAAAGTGTGACGTTTCTGGCTCATTAGAAGTATTTTATTTTTCTGCGCACGTTATACAATGTACAGGGAAGAATACATTTCTATGATTTTTGTGTTAGTCTTGATAAGGTGTCGTTAGCAATTTTTGCTGATATCCGGATTCATGAAATCAATGCTCCACACGCCGACTAGTCTCTTAAAAGTTGATGCACGCAGTTATGATTCTGTGAAAAGTAAACAAACACAGGATTACAGAGATGTTTCCTGATAAACTGCCAGTTTTCATTATTTTATGTTTTACTTGAGCTTACCCTATAGAAGTAAAACATTATGATCACTTACCTAGTAATGTGTAGGTCCTACCTAGAGCTGTGTAGGTCCTCCGTGATACGCAAGTCCTACCTAGTACTGTGTTGGTCCTCTGTGATGTGTAGGTCCTACCAAGTACTGTGTGGGTCCTACCTAGGGCTGTGTAGGTCCAACCTAGTACTGTGTAGGTCCTACCTAGAGCTGTGTAGGTCCTCCGTGAAGTGCAGGTCCTATCTAGTACGGTGTAGGTCCTACCTAAAGCTGTGCAGGTACTTTGTGATGTGGAAGTCCTACCTAGTACTGTGTAGCTCTTCCATGATGTGTAAGTCCTACCTAGTACTGTGTAGGTCCTACCAAGTACTGTGTAGGTCTTCCGTGAGCCGTCACCCCTGCGACAAAACGACGAGGTATGCACTACATGAGTCCCCGATAGGTATGCACTTCACGAGTCCCCGAAAGGCATGCACTTAGGGCTGTGTAGATCCTCCGTGATGTGTAGGTCCAACCTAGTACTGTGTAGGTCCTACCTAGAGCTGTGTAGGTCCTCCGTGAAGTGCAGGTCCTATCTAGTACTGTGTAGGTCCTACCTAAAGCTGTGTAGGTACTTTGTGATGTGGAAGTCCTACCTAGTACTGTGTAGCTCTTCCATGATGTGTAAGTCCTACCTACTACTGTGTAGCTCTTCCATGATGTGTAAGTCCTACCTAGTACTGTGTAGGTCTTCCGTGAGCCGTCACCCATGCGACAATACGACAAGGTATGCACTTCATGAGTCCCCGATAGGTATGCAATTCATGAGTCCCCGATAGGTATGCAATTCATGAGTCCCCGATAGGTATGCACTTCACGAGTCCCCGAAAGGTATGCACTTAGGGCTGTGTAGATCCTCCGTGACGTGTAGGTCCAACCTAGTACTGTGTAGGTCCTACCTAGAGCTGCGTAGGTACTCCGTGAAGTGCAGGTCCTACCTAAAGCTGTGTAGGTACTTTGTGATGTGTAAGTCCTACCTAGTACTGTGTAGCTCTTCCATGATGTGTAAGTCCTACCTAGTACTGTGTAGGTCCTACCAAGTACTGTGTAGGTCGTCCGTGAGCCATCACCCCTGCAACAATACGACGAGGTATGCACTTCATGAGTCCCCGATAGGTATGCACTTCACGAGTCCTCGAAAGGTATGCACTTCACGAGTCCCCGAAAGATATCCACTGGTATGCCGTACCATGTCCGTATAAGTGCTGCCCGTAGTTAATCCAGTATTCCAGTATCCATGGTTGAGGGTCCATACGCCGCAAATGCCGATCCGTACGGTCCCAAATCGCCCGATTGGGTACAAATCGGGAGACATGGACTGCACCGGAGAGCACGGATGTCATTCTCTTGTTCCTGGAATGTGTGCTGGACGATGCAGGCCTTACGACACGGTGCGTCGCCATGTTTTGACACCCCATTTCTGTCGGAAAACACTGCAGCTATAGGGATGGGCAAAAACTTCGATGTTTTGCCACCGATAATAATCGACGTTTCAACCTTGATGTTGCAGAAACCAGTACATCGAAAAAACATCGAGGTTTCGTTACCGGTGTTTGAAACTGATAGACTATTTTCTACTGAAGTAAGTGAATTTCTTTTTGTTGCATTCTTATAAAGAGGAAGGGAATATAATCTTTCTATGTCATGAGTTGCTTGTTTTGGTAGATGTTTCGTAAGCGAAAATCGAGTTCTTTTCCTCTATGATACAGGAACCATAACACATCAAAAAAGCATCGAGGTTTCCATTGATACATCAAGCGTTTTAACAAATATTGTTGGTTAGTCGATGTTAAATTGGTGAGTAATCATCATTATATTGAACAGAGACTTTACCTATCGATGTGCCCATTTACTGCTGTAGATGAAAAAGCACGAATTCTTCGGCTTATAAGCAAAACATAGAGGTCCACACCGATGCGTTGAAGAAACATCGAGGTTTCCACGATAAATCGAACATTTTAAACAATATTATTACTTACTCGATGTTGAATTGCCCAGTAATCAGCGTTATATTGAACAGAAACTTTACCCACCGATGTATCCATTCACTGCTGCAGATCGAAAAGTGCATATTCTTCTGATTATTAGCAAAGACATCGAGGTTTTCACCGGTACATCGAAAATTTCCACCGATATTATTGATACATCGATGTCTCAGGGATGAGCAACCACTAATATGTCCATCCCTACTATCAACACAAGCGAATGAACCTCTTCTGCTATGATTGACTATACGCTGTGGCGTTCAGGTGATCGCCAACCGATAGCAGGGCATCGAGAGTGTCCCAAGAAGAGTATCACTCCCACGTCACCTTCCAGCATTTGTGGCGTCACAAATATATGTATTTGTGGCGTCCGTCTTTCATGCGCTGTTAGCTTTATCAACCACCGTCCATCCACTCGATGGAGTCGACAACGTGGTTCATCAGAGAAGGCAACTTCCTTCTAATCTTCTACGTTCCAATGCCAAACAGTCTGCCAAACTCCAGTTGTTGTCGTCGACGACGCGTTGTGGTGAAAGGTGCTGTGGTCATACATTTACACCCTAACCCCATTAGGTGGAAGAATCGTTGCACTGTAGCTATAAATACACTCCTCCGTGCTCCCTGGTTGCAGGCCATTGTCAGCTGTACTAAGATAGCACGAACGCCATTGTTCCGGACAATACGGCTAAGCCGTCTCTTTTCCCCCAGCATTGTGGTTGTTCAATACCCACCCGTAAGTTATGCTTTGCGCCATTTTTGATCTATTCTCGGTACACTTAAATGCAGCACTCCGTGAGCAGCTGACAAAGTTAGCTTTTCTCCAGATACTATCACCCTTTGGTCTGTATATGATAATAACATGAGCCCTGCTCTAAGGGTGCCAAATATTGTCACTTACGCTTTGCAATACCTGTTTCAGTTCTCACTGATACCGCAAGTGTTATAGATAGCGCTGTGTTAGTCCTTGACCACCGTTCGGTGAAGAAAGTGTAATGAGGTTTTTCCAATTTGAACCTGGTGCTTTCCATCAGTACAACGTCATCTGCATATTTGATGTGGTTCACGTTGGAATCATTAACTACGATTCCTTTTTTCTCTACAACTGCACGCTCTATCAAACTCGTTCAATCTAACAATCATGCTTACCTCCAAGTGAGACAGGGGCCAGCGAATCGCCATTTTTACTTTGAGTCTGCTCTCCAGCCATTTAATTCAAGTTCCTGTGCCAAACAACATCCTCTAATCAAGAAAGTATTGAATTTGTGGAAACAAAAGTGGTTGTAACAAAAGTTCGTAGCGTAGGTTAGAAAAATTGAAAGACAGTGTTGAGATACATGTACATTAATTTATTGAACCACATATGTGCCATTTTGTTGCACAACCTGTCACCATCTGTGCGGCAGCTGCAGGATTCCATCCTCCCAGAACTTGGCATCTTGCTGGGCGTTGAACTGTCGCAGGTGATTTTCACAGGCTTCTAGGGAATTGAAGTTCTTCCCATTAAGGGAATTCTGTAGGGATCGGAATAGGTGGCAATTTGAAGGTGCGAGATACGGGGAATATGGTGGGCGAGGTAAGACATCCCAGCCAAGCTGCACCAATTTCTGTCGGCTCTGCAAAGAGACGTGTGGTCTGGTGTTGTCCATACGGAAGACGACACCCTTCCTATTGGACAATTCCAGAGCCTTTGCATCAATTGCTTCCCACAGTCAGTCCAATTGAGAACAGTACAATCGGAATTCAACGTCTGGTTGGGAGGCAGGAACTCGTAATACACGACGCCCTTCCAATCCCATCAGATACAAAGCATCACCTTCTTCGGATGTAGACCGACTTTTGGAGTGGTTACCGGTGGCTTGTTTTGTTTTCCCCAGGGCCGTTTTCGCACCATATTGTTGTACACGATCCATTTTTCATCGTCCGTGATCGTCCGTTTCAGAAACGAGTAGTTGGTGTTGCATTTGAGCAGAGATTCAGAGATGGAAACGCGGTCCATTAAATTTTTGTCCATTAAAGCATGAGGCACCCAAACATCGCATCGATTCACGTATCCCAGTGTCTCCAAGTGCCTTGCAACGCTCATAGGAGATATATTGAGTATCTCTGCGATGTACCGTGTCGTGTGACGTGGATTATTTTCAATGAGCGTTACGATTTGGTCATCATCAACGACTGCAGGCCTGCCGGAATATTTCCGGTCTTCCAGATCGAAATTGCCACTTCTGAACGGAACGAACCACTTCTTATGAACAGTACTTGCTGCTACGGCACCATTCCAATAAACGGCACATATCTTTTGTCCTGTCTGTTCAGCGTTTTTTTCCTTCCCGAAAAAGAAAAACAGCATCAAATGACGAAAATGCACCTTATTGTACTCAATTTTCAAGTTTCGCTTCAACCCACTTAAATTGCACAAATCCACATACAACTCGCAGCGAACGACGCGTTGCACTTTGACCTTTCAATCTGTGTTATCTCTGTCCCATGTTTCCGCTATGCACTTGCAACGCGTTCAAGTCACAACGTTGCCTACTGCCTAACGCTACGAACAACCAATATAATGGCGCTTAACCAATATTTCTTCTAAGCGACCATGGGCAATGCGCTCCTAACCCAATGGGCTCGGCAGGCATCATAAACACTTGGGCAAGGAATTTTATTTTCTTAGCTTCTTTTACTAATGCCGTAGAAGTTAGAAGCCACCCCCGGTGGCGCAGTGGTCGTTGAACAGACAAGTCGCATATTTTTTCGGCTCCTGCGTAGAAGTCAACGTTCGTTAGTTTACTTGTTCTTTTTGTGGTATTTCGTCGTTTTGCGTTTTGGTTGCAGTGTTTCGTACCCTCGCTTCACGAGCAGTGAGGCTGAGTGCCGAGTGGGTGCTCATTTTTTTTTTTTTTTCATTTTCGTGTGTCGTCAGTTACGACGCATGAGTTTTGGTGGGCCAGTGGTCGAGAATGTCCACTACCACTGTGAATAAGTCACCGTCGTCTACAGCTGCTTCGTCGATTGCTGATATGTCTTCGCTTCTTAGTTCTGTGCCTTCTTCGGGGAATGTTGCGTCGACTAGTGTTGCTGGACTTCCAGAAACTGTGCTTCTGGCCACCCGTGTGCCGGCTGCGTCTAATATTCCTGGTTCTGCTAGTTCTACTTCAACGTCGTTCGCACAAGCTGTGGGAAGTACCTCATATATTTCTAGTGATTCTGCACCACATTTTAAACGTGTAGCTTCGGCGTTGAAAATTATTCTTCCAAGTGATTCGCCGCAAGGTAAGCAGTTGTCGTCTGCCTTATTATTAAGTGTTTTCATTCCTGCTTTGCGTGACACCCCCCTCCCCCAGTATCTGCATGCTGTGTCGAAGGTCGTTCCAGCCGAAAGCATTGTGTCCATTATTCGCTTGGGTGGAGGGGTGGTTGTTCACTTCACCCACCAGCAAGCAGTAGATTTAATTATATTTCATGGGGTTGATATTGGGTCCTTTCATCTACAACCTGTCGCTGCAGCCCAAAGACCAGTTACGGTGACCCTCTCTCCTGTACCAACGGCTGTTCCTGATTCTCTGTTGATTGATGCCCTCAACACGATGGGTCGTGTTGTGGGAGTGACCAAGATTCTTCCAGCTACAGCCCGTGATTCCCTCCTGAAACAAAGCCAGTACCGGGTTATTTTTCCAACTTCTCAGTCAATAGCGGAACGCCCTGCAACTCTGGAATTAGTCACTGATACCCGGACGTACATTTTTAATCTTTTTGCAGGGGTTCAGTGCTTCCGCTGTAAAGGGGAAGGTCATCTCGCTTCTGCTTGTCCTCATGCTACTCCTGGTGCTAGATCTGATTCTTCATTAGCTACTACAGTTCAGGTGGCCGCTGCCCCTGCGGATGTTGTGCAGGCCGCTGAGGCACCTGCTCACATTCTACCTTCATCAATTTTGCCTGCTGTTTCTCCAGTCGTTCCTTCCCTCCCGGTTCCTGTCGTCGTACTGAATGGTTTGAAACCCTCCAATGAGGATTTTCCATCGCTGGAAGTGTCTGCACCTAAATCACAACGTAAACGCCCCAGCTCACCTGGTGTTCCTACTCGCTCTTCTCGTTCGTCTCAACGTCTTCGGTCCAAGAAACCAGCCCATTCTACCTCGGGTTCACCTAGCCATCATGAGCCAAATTCTGAATTACTAGTTTCGAACCGATTCGCATGTCTCCAGGATGATGATGTTATGGACACGGTTGCCCCTGATCCTGATGACACTGCAATGGTTGACTCTGACGATGATTCTCCTTCTCCTACACTTCTTGACATTTCTACTATGTTTGAAGAACTTGCGGTGCCTTTGCACCCTCTTACCTTAACTGATCTGTATGCATTGACCACTCGCCCGCGTAAGGCGAAATTGATCACACTGCCTTGCATTAAGAGTAAGCTTCACTTGCTGCCTGAAATGATTGCACAGCTAAACCAGTTCCATGCATTTATAACTAATGTTACTTTGCCTGGCGGGACTGAGCAATATGCTCGCCGTCTGGGATACTTACTCAAGATTTTGAGGGCTGAACTGGAAGGCTGGATGCAACCTACCAGTGATGTCCTTGTTAACACTACTTAGCTTTAATTGTAGAGGGCTTGCGTCTTCTGCGGCGAATGCTTTGGTTTACGAGGACGTTCGTTACCTGGGGGCTAATATCCTCCTTCTCCAGGAGACGAACTGTTCCTTGGATGCCGGGTGTTCCCGCTGGAGACGCTGGCCGTACATTTTTTATCATAATTACCGGACCCATCTCAGGTCTGGTACCGCTATAGCGTTTCATGTGCGTTTTCATTCTTCCCTTTCTGATCTTGTTGAGTCACAGAGTCTGCTGGATTCTTTTCAACATATTTCTTTTTGTTTTTGTTCTAAACGTATTCATGTTTTCAATATCCATATTCCGCAATCTGCTACGGATGCAGAAACTCTCCTCCAACATCTTTCTTCTATCCTTTCGACCCTCCATCCAAATGATACAGTCATTGTTGCAGGCGATTTCAATTGCACTTTGCAACCCGGTTTTGACCGAGATGGTTCAACCGAAAGCCGTTCCGACCTTGTTTCCAATCTCACTCAACTCGTTGTTAATTTTGATTTGATTGATGCATTCCGTTCCCTCCATCCCCGGTCCAAGGAATTTTCCTGGTTCCCCCGGCTGCTTCACGCTGTGTCGCAGCACGCCTAGATAGATTCTATGTTTCCAGTTTTCTCCATTCCTCTCTAGTTGAAATTATTCATCATCCTTCCGTTTCGTCAGATCATCGCCCCGTTCTTTTAAAACTTTTTTGCATTCTTCCTCTGTTCCCCTTTCCCCAGTCTGGTCGCTCGACGATTCAGTTTTAACTGATCCTGTTTTCTGTGCTGAAATTCGCTCTATGATCTCGTCTTCTGTGCAACAACTTTCTTCGTCTGACGACCCAGTGGCTCTGTGGCTTTCCACGAAAATTTCGATTATTTCTTTCGCACGTCAGTTTTCTTTCTCTTCCCGTACTTCTCGCTTTCAAGATATTGATGTTCTCCGTCGTAAATTGCAGACTATTTCTCCTTCTGATCCTTCTTTTCTCGTGTTTCAAGCTCAACTTCGTCGTATTCTGTTTACTTTTGCTTCAACAGTCATTACTCGTCTGAAATTCACTCACTTGCGGTTTCACGACGACCCCTTTTCTAGTTTGAAGTCCCTTGAGGAGTATCATGTTAAAAGCAACACAATTTCCTTTCTTTCACTACCTGACCGATCTACAGTTACCGACCCTTATCGTATCTGTGAACTTACTTTTTCCCATTATTCGGATCATTTTCAACACCGACTCCTTTCTCCTGCAGATACCTCCCCTCTTCTTAATGTCCTCCCTCAGGTTCCACATTGTTTTTTTGATTCTCTTGTTTCTCCTATCTCTCCTTCTGAAGTCCGCTCTGCAATTTCCAGTCTGAATGACCGTTCTTCCCCTGGCGCGGACGGTCTTCCGCTCTCATTTTATAAGAAGTTTCTTCCTTCTCTCCTCCCGCTTCTGGTTGCTTGTTTTAATGCCGTTTTTACTTCTTCAAATTTTCAGTCTTCTGATTTCACTTTTGCTCTTCTCCGTCTCATCCCCAAAACCGGAAACCTTGGTCTTTTTTCTAACTGGCGTCCTATCTCTATTCTTAATACTGACTACAAAACCTTTGCTAAAATTCTCGCTTTTCGCCTCAATCCCGTCTTGCAGCATTTAATCCACCCCGATCAAACTTACACTATTCCCTCCCGTTCGATTACTACCAACATTTCCACCATTCGCAACTTATATTTTCTTGCTTCCCAACTTTCCGAACCTCTCGCAATCTTTAATATTGATCAGAAACAAGCTTTTGACTCCATTAATCACTCTTATCTCTTTGCTGTTCTTCGTCATTTTGGCTTTCCTACTCTTTTCTGTCAAGCTCTTATTAATCTTTACTCTCACTCTTCTTTCCGTATTCGCACTTCCACATTCATGACAGCTACCATCCCCTTTGACAACGGGATCCGGCAGGGTTGTCCCCTTTCGGGTCAACTTTTTACGCTTGCCTTTGAACCTCTCTTAATTTGTCTGCGTTCTCGTTTGTTTTCTGTTATTCCTCGCAGTATTGCTCCTACTCGTCACCACCGCATAGTGTTGTCTGCGTATGCTGATGACCTCACTCTCTTTCTTCGCACTGAACGTTCTTTCGGTGTTGTCCTTTCTGCTTATCGTGAGTATGCTTCAATTTCCGGTTCCGAACTTAATATGTCTAAATCTGTCGGTCTGTGGGCCGGATCGTGGGTGGCACACGGTGATCGCCCTTGGGGTGCCCGTTGGTCATCCTCGGTCATTAAACTTCTTAGTGTGTACGTTGGAAATCCCGTGGCTGTTGCTGATGCCACATGGATTCCTTTGGTTCAGCAGCTCAATCGCCGTCTTGCTCCTTTTTGCCGGTTCAAACCTTTTTTGTCATTTTTTAGCAGAGCACATCTGGTTTCTTCCTTTCTTCTTCCCATTTTGACACATTCGTGGTTCGCTTATTTTCCCTCGCCCATTTTTCTCCAATCCGCTCAACGTTTGATTACTGATTTCATCTGGAATAAAGTTCACTGGGTTCATCGTTCTACTCTCGTCCTTCCTCTGTCCTTTGGAGGTCTTGCCCTCCCAGATCTTTTTCAAAAATCTAATGCTATTCATCTTCAGACCTTTCTCCGTTATTTTTCTCATCCTCAGATTTCATCGCTTACTATTGTTGATACTTTACTTTTCCCTCGCAGTCCGTTTCTCACTCTCGCTACTTTCCTCCGTATGGATCTGTTCCCCCTCATTCCAGATCACTTTCCCGATACTTATCGCACCGTTTTTTCCCTCTGGCATTCCTTATGTCCCGTCCGTCTCCCACCTACCTCAACTAATGATCTGCTTGCGGAACCTCTCTTTTACTCTTTTGCACTCCGTTCTCCCTCTTCACCGTACTTGTGCTTCTCCACCTGGTTCGCCAGTGGAGTGGTACAGGTATCCCAACTTGTAGATGCTTCTCTCCGCTGGAAATCTCTTTCTCAAATCGACCCCCCTCTTGCTGACACTCCCTTACATCGCGCCCAAACTCCGGTTGCTTCATTTTCAGCTTCAACGCCTTTACCCGTCCCTCGTGAATTCTCTTGGGTTAATTGTTTCTTCTTCGGCGTCCCCTTGCCTTCCTTTTCTGGTTTATTTGAATGATGTTCCCTTTCTGGTGCATCAAGTTACTGCAAAACTCTTGTACCGCCACTTTCTTACTTATTTTCGAGCACCTCTCGCTATTCCTTTTGTGCCTCCTGATGAAACCTCTCGGACATGGGTCGATTCACACATTTCTCTGGCTTCCCCAAAAGCAACTGATATTCATTGGCTACATCTTCATCGCCGCTTGCTCACACCACGAACTCTTCATCGTTTTGGTCGCCTGTCTTCTCCCTTGTGTTTTTTCTGTTCAACGCTCGGTGATGTTCATCACGCATATGACTCCTGTTTAGTTTTACAGCCTCTTTTTTCCCTTGATGTTTGCTCTTCTCTCCAAGGTTTGTCCTTCCTTTCACTCTGTTTCACATTACTATTTTCTTCGCCGTCATCATCCTTCCGCTGCTGTTCACGATCCAGTATGCGCGTTTTTAATTTTGCAGGCCAAACTGACTATTTATTTATACTATCATACCAGTGTTGATCGGACCTGCTCTTCGTCGATATCATCCTGCGAGAGTTTTTCTGTGCCGTAGGTTTCGTTCCTCGATCAAGTCCGTCATCCAACTTGAGTACGAGGTAGCTCTGGCCCGGCAGGCAGTTCCTGCTTTCTTCTCCATCTGGTCCCCCACCTCCCCTGGTTTCGGGTTGAGCATGGGTTGATTCAATTCGTTTGATCAGTTGTTTTTTCTTGTTTTTGTTATGGTGTACTGGTTTCTTCACTTTGTTTGTTTTTGCTTTTCCGGGTTGTTGTCTTGTTCTGTTTTTGATTGAGCTGCAGGTTTTTTTTTTTTTTGCCTTGTATTCATTCTTTTCTTCTAATCCTGTTGTTTTTCCTTTTTTTTTTTACCGTTTTCCTTTTCTTGTTTTTATGATGGCCCTTTGGTAATGTTGTACTGTTTTGCTTCCTTGAGATTCCGGTCTTTTTGTTGTTTTTTCCTCTGTGCTTTGTTAGCTCATTCTACTGGTCGGTATATTCTTTCTTAGATAGTGCTTTTCTACACTTTTCCTCTTACTAGCGGCCTCTGCCTCTTTGTCTGAATTTTCTTGTCGTTTTGCGCTGTGATTGGATGTTTTACAGCTAGTTGCTTTGACTTTTTTTCTGTCCGGAGTCCGTGGGCATTTGTGTTCCTGTGTTCTGTGTGTCTTTTTTCTGGTTCTTGGTGGTGCTGTGCAATCGGTTATTGTTTTTTGTGTCGGTATTTTTGTTGAGTTGTTTGTCTATGTATTATTGTGTGCTTGCTTTCTATGTTTTCGTCGGCCACAGTTGCTGGTCGACGCATTTCTTGTTGTGGTGTTTTGTTGTACTAGTTGGCCACCAATTGTTTGTGATCACTGTTATTGTTTGGTATTAGTGTGATGCTTGTTGGGTGTTGTTGTTTTCCGTTGGGCTAGTCTGTGTTGTCTAGTTTTGCAAAACTTTTTTGGCGTGTTGTGTTTCTTTTGTGCTTGTTTGTTTGTTGTTGTTCCTGATCTTCTTTTTTGTACTGTGTTTCTTTAATGTGGTATTACCGTGTTTTTGTAATTGCTCTTGCTTTTTGCACGTGTTGTGCTTAGTTGTTCGGATGGCGGCTGTCCTACTCGCTCTGCTCCTGTGTGAGTTTTTATAATACTGTGATTGTATTTTACCTATACTGCTAATGTGATAATCTTGTTTTTTACTTGTTTGTGTATGTTCTACTTTCGTGTTTCAGTTGGCTCCGCAGTTCAGGGAGCCTTTTTTTTTCTCATGCCTTGTGTTTCATGTTCACTTGTTTTGTCTATTGGGTTACGTTGACCCAAGGAGTTGGTCAACGCTCTATTTGCCTTGTACTTTTTTTACTGTGCCTCTTGTGTTTTTTTTTCTTGACTGTATGTGACTACATGTGTAGTGAAGTAGTCAGTTGAGGCAATTTTGTCTTTGATTATGTTTTAAGTGCACTTTTTGTGGTTTCGTTTTTGTGTTTCTTTGCACTCAAGCTAGGGTTCTACGTCTTGCTTCGTGCTTCTCCTGTCCGGGTTTTTCCTGTAATATTGTATTTTTTCTCAGCACAGCCTTCTGTTGCCGTGCACGACTGGACGTACTTTGTGTTGTTTTCAATGTGTTATGATGCTATGCGATCTTGTTTCCGCGTGATTCTCTCTATAGCGCCACGTCGGCTTCTGGGGTTTGTCAACGCGCGTCTTCTTGTTTTGAGTTTGAAATTTGAATTGAGTGCGATTTTTTTTTGTGAACCCCGTGTGCCTGTTTGGCTACTTTAATTTTGTGTGATGCAGCAGTTTTTCCCCTTATTATCATGTATTCTTATGTACAGTGTTCCTCCTGACTAACATGCGTCACTTCGTATTTCGTTTTTAGTTATAGCGGTTGGTTAACACCCTCTTTATGTGCACGGTTTTTTTTGTTTTTTATGTTCTTCTTGTACTAATGTTTTGGCCGCTGCTGCATGTTTTCAGAAGTACAGTTTTGTTTCTCCTGTCGCTGTCTTGCAGTGTCAGTCAATTTGTGTTGTGTTGTATTGTTGTTGTGTTTTTTACCTGTCACCTTTGTGTTCGCGCTGCTATGTACTAGTTTTTGGAATGTGTTTTTCTTCCCTCACTCTGGGGTTTGGGTTTTGTAATGTGTGTGTTTTTCGTTTTTTGTTTTCTGTGTTCCTTTTTCATCTGTATATATTTTAATCTTGTTCTGATGTTACCAGTTTTCTTTCCTCCTTTCTTTTGTGTTGAGACTTCTTGGCCTCGTCTCTTTTAATACAGTCTCATGTGACTGAAGCGTATCACATGGACCTTGCTTTTAGACTAATAAAGGTTTATTTTGAAGGCGCAGTGGTCTAAGCGATGGCCTCTGATCATTCGTCCGAAAGGGGTCCGGGTTCGAATCCCGGTGAGGCATGGATGTTGCGTTTGTCTTACGGCGCTGGCTCTCTCCCTTTCCCTGGAACCAGTGACCCTAAATTAGGGACGGGCGACTGCTTATAGCCCATTGAGTTGCTCACAGTGGCCGTTAAACCTCCAATCAAAAAAAAAAAAAAACTTGGATTGGAACCTTTATTTTTTCCAATCCCCCAAGTTTTATTACCTTTGCCGGAATTGATATAAAATAAAAAAA
This sequence comes from Macrothele yani, assembly GCA_039090855.1. Lineage (NCBI taxonomy): Eukaryota > Metazoa > Arthropoda > Arachnida > Araneae > Macrothelidae > Macrothele > Macrothele yani. The sequence continues at coordinate 33,888,506 of CM077024.1, read as the reverse complement.
ATATTAAATACATTTCATTAATTAAAATTTTTATTTATAAAAAGCGAGAAGTTCAAACTTACTTCTGGAATAAAAACACTGCAAATTAGGAAAGGCATGAGTGCGCATAATACACAGTTTCTTTGCATGCCAAAATACCAAGGGCGAATAGGAAACAAAATAACAACTAAATGGAAAATAATTAGTTCAAATAGAACAAGTGCAAAATCGTTCTGATCTGACAATCCTTTCAAGTAATAAATAGCCTCTCAATTCCCCCCCCCCCCCAAACCGAAGATTCGATCGTGAGAATTTAGGACTCGACCATCTTTGAGAGTTCTCGGAACTGTTTACCATGATTATGTGCGGAAAGCGACCTTGCGCCAAGCGACCCTGTAGAAAATCGTGCGCGAAGCGACCTTGCTAATCGAATCATTTTACTTATACAGTATATATATACAAATCGTAGTCAAGTTATTTACATCTAGCTAATTAATTACTTAATCAAGTTTTTTATACTAAACACAAATTTTTAGTATCATTTTATATATACATATATATACAAATCGTAGTCAAATTATTTACATCTAATTAAATAAGTACTTACATCTGAATTTTGTAGCTTTTGTCCTTAGTTCAATTTAGTAACAACTTAATGCTTGCGGGCATTTTTTAAGGTCTTTGGAATTTCCAAATTCCTCCATGATATTGCGAATGCGTTCGACTACTTGTATATACAATTTCTTCCTTTTTAGACCAAGTTCTCGTAATTCTTTTAATTGTTGTTTGTGCATCACACGTCGAATTTTGAAATTTTAAAGACCTAAAAAAATGCCTGAACATATTAAGCTATGTTACCAAGTTGGACTAAGGACAAAAGCTACAAAATTCAGAAGATGTAAGAACTTAATTATTTAGATGTAAATAATCTGACTTAGATTTGTATGTACACTGCTGGCCACCCAAAATGCAACACCAAGAAGGACACGAGATAGCATAGCCAGATTTACTGGACACATAACAACAGATACAAAGATGAAACAATTGAGCTTACAGGCCCGTGCTACTTGCGGAACACGCAGACATCAATAGTTCGTGGGGCCCCCACCATGGCTGGCAATAACGGCCGCTACACGCCGCGGCATCAAACGAAAGAGGCTTTGGATGTGGGCTTGGGGTATGTCGGTCCAGGCTGCTTCCACACGTTGCCACAGTTCATCAGGCGTAGCCGTGGGTGGTGCTTGCCGGGTCACTCGGTTGCCGATCAGCCAACCAGACGTGTTCGATGGGCGACATATCGGGATATGTCGCCCAACAATTCTTCACGATTCTTCACACCTGGTAGGCCGTGAAGAATTGTTGCAGGATGCGTGCCACGTGCGGCCACGCATTGTCTTGTTGAAACGTGGCCGCTGGTAGGTCCTGCAGTTAAGGGAGGACTACAGGCTCCAAAACGTCGGAGATGGTGCGGTGGCTGTTGAGTGTACCGGCGATGCGTACCAGAGGGGTGCGGGTGTCATATCCAATTGCACCCCAAACCATAACGGCAGGCGACAGACCGGTATGGCGATGCATAGTGCAGGCGTCATACAGTCTGTCGCCGCGGTGCCGCCACACGCAGATCCTACCATCGTGGTGTTACAGGCAAAAGCGGAATTCGTCGGAGAAGACAATGTCATGCCATTCCGTAGTCCAGGTGCGGCGCTCAACGGCCCACTTCCTGCCGCACTCGCCGGTGGTGTAACGTCAATGGTAATTGGAGCAATGGGCGCCGTGCGACAAGTCCCCGTTCCTGCAGACGACGTCGAACGGAACGTGCTGAAACAGGTTGCTGCGCAACACACCCTAATTCCTGCGCTAAGGTTCGTGATATGGCGGTGCGAGCCGTCAATGCCCGCCGCACAACATGCCGGTTCTCTCGTTCGGTGGTGTGCCTCGGCTGCGGCAATCGCTCACGTCGGTCCATTCGTCCCTCCTGCACCCACCGAATCCATACTCGCCTCACGCGGCTGGATGTCGTCCCACACGGGTGCCGATGCGTCGGTACGATAACCTTCACAAAGCATTTCTTTAGTTTATTATTGTCTTTATTTTATTCTCGTTTTTGTGTAGTCAGAAGTAGTGGAGTAGGGGTTTTTTATAATCCAGTTTTCTTTCAAGAATCTGTGCTTTAAAAATGTTAAGAACTTGTAATACTTTTGTATTGATATTCAGGTTTGAATTCTCTCTCAGGCGAACTTGACTATTTGTTAATAACAGAACATTATTTCTAGTTCATTATGTCACTCTTACAATTTGAGTTTTCTATAATCATCTTCTTTCTGTTTAATAGTAACAGATGAAGAGCATGGGTCGGGCCAGGAGAGTTATGGATGCAATCTAAATTGTTAACTAAAGCTAGGTCATACAACTCTGCGGAGGACATGACATATATATTTATATTTTTAGGTGGGTTAATTACTTGCATCCATGACTTTGCAGAAACCCATTTCCAAATAGGTCTTTGTGGAAGTGAGAAAATGCAGAGTTTTTGCTGGTCCTTGATAAAGCCAAGGCTCAGTATTCTCGACACTTTCTGCAATCAGTAGTTCTTTTTTTCTTTTTACTCACACCGGTCAATACATAACCTTTTCAATGTTGTACTTAGTATGAGTTATAAAATTTTTAGCTTCAGTTTCTTCTTAATAGAATATATATATATATATATATATATATATATATTCTATAAAGATACCCAAGCAAAAAAAATATACAAATAAAATTTTGACTCACACCTAGTACAACATAGAAAAGGTTATGTATCTACCTATGTGAGTAAAAGGAGAAAAGAAAAAAAAAATAAAATAAAACAACTGAATGTAGAAGGTGTCGAGAATACTGAGCCTTGGCTTTATCAAGGACCAGCAAAAACTCTGCATTTTCTCACTTCCACAAAGACCTAGTTGGAAATGGGTTTCTGCAAGGCCATAGATGCAAGTAACATTCCCACCTAAAATAGTTTAAAATATATATATATAAGTCATGTCCTCCGTAGAGTAGCATGACCTAGCACTAGTTAACAATTTCGCTTGCATCCATTAACCTTCATGGCCCGACCCATGCTCTTCATCTGTTACTATTAAACAGAGAGAAGAAGATTAAAGAGAACTCAAGCTGTGAGAGTGACATAATAAATAGAAATGATTTTCAGCTATAACGAAATTCCAAGTTCGTTTGAGAGAGAATTTAAACCTGAAAAACAAATTTTACATTGCAATTAAAAAAGGAAATGTTAATTTATAACGAACAGATTTTTGAAAGAAAACTTGAGTCTAAAACCCCCTACTCTACAACTTATGACAGCACGAAAACGAGAATAAGTTAAAGATAATAATTAACTAAAGAAAACTTTGTGAAAGTTATATACCTTAAACAGTTAGTTGCAATATGTACAAAGTATTTCAGCAGTGCTTTAAGTGCATAATTAATTAGTTATTAAGAACTTAACTACTTTGAAAAAACAGCGCATAGACAGCGCATAGAAAAGGAACAAGCTTAGCCATCTTCTGTTCCTAGGTACCACAAAAGACGCTCAAAGTTACAAAGAAAAGTAAGAGTTAAAACCCGCATAAATGTTAACAGACAAACCAATGCTTAAAAAGCTGAAAAGCTAAAAAAATACAGAGAAAAGGTACATGAAGTACTAACATTGAACTTATAAAACCTAGAGCCCAAAAACAAGGAAGAGAGCTTACCTCTTGTGTTACAAAACTTTTCTCCTCACAAGAGGAGAACATGGCTGACCTCTTCCGCCACTCCCTAGACGCTGGGGGGCAGTGAGGGTGGGGCTGATGGCCTCCTCATACAGCAAGAAACCAACGCGCGGAGATTTTAACCAGAGAAAAAATATATAAACTTAAGACTGTGGATCTGTATTGTTAACTAGTGCTAGGTCATGCTACTCTACGGAGGACATGACTTATATATATATATTTTAAACTATTTTAGGTGGGAATGTTACTTGCATCTATGGCCTTGCAGAAACCCATTTCCAACTAGGTCTTTGTGGAAGTGAGAAAATGCAGAGTTTTTGCTGGTCCTTGATAAAGCCAAGGCTCAGTATTCTCGACACCTTCTACATTCAGTTGTTTTATTTTATTTTTTTTTTCTTTTCTCCTTTTACTCACATAGGTAGATACATAACCTTTTCTATGTTGTACTAGGTGTGAGTCAAAATTTTATTTGTATATTTTTTTTTGCTTGGGTATCTTTATAGAATGTGAATTCTGAATTTTCAAAACTGCTGCGTTGCGCGTTTTGATTTTCAGGTTATTTTGCACCCTTCGTTCTAAATTCTAAAATTTTTTCCTTAGTCTTCAGTTTTGCTCTTAAGTATATATATATATATATATATAATGATATTAAAAACTTGTATTTAGTATGAAAAACTTGATGTAAGTAATTAATTAATTAGATGCAAATAATTTGACTACGATTTGTATATATATAGGGGTTGTCTCAAATAATGGAAACACCTTGCTGAAAACAATGACTGGTATGTGCTGCTTTTTGAGTAAAACGGACATGTAGTTACAATTTGTTTTGTAAAAAAAGTGTTGCTTGTAGTCTCAAGGGTTTGTGTGATTGCATTGCAAATCGGTGTTTGCATAATTGCGTTCCCGTTGAAGGCAAAATATGCATATCAGAGGGCAGGTTGTAGGAGCCCGTCTGGTTGGTGCGTCGGTAACCACAGTGGTACAGGTATTGGTAGTATCGAGAGGTACCGTGTCGAAAGTCATGACAGCATACAATTTTCCCTGCACGACATCATCTGCGAAACACAACTGTGGAAGGAAAACGAAACTCACTGCGAGAGACAGGAGGACATTAAAGAGAACTCTGACCGCAAGGAGGAAGACCACGGCGACGAAAGTGACTGCTGAGCTTATTGCACATATCCAAAACCCAGTGTCGACACATACCGTGCGAAGGGAATTGCATAAGCACAATATTTACGGCAGAACTGCGATTGCGAAACGGAGACTACAACGGTGCCAGGAACATAAAGCGCTGACTGCGGATCACTGGAAACATGTCTTGTTTTCCGATTAATCACGTTTCTCACTATTTCCCACCACAGGACGGGTTTACGTGTGGAGAACCCCTTGCAGAAGCCTACAATCCAGACTGTCTCCTTCCTACAGTGAAGCATGGGGGCAGTTCCGTAATGGTCTGGGCCATGCTCTCGTGGTTTGCAACAGGTCCCATTATCACCTCACATGGACGAATCACTAGCGGGGACTATGTCACTCTTTTGGCCGACCATGTGCATTCAATGGCGCAGACATTGTTTCCGCCAGGAGATTGCACATTTCAAGATGATAATGGCCCGATTCACAGAAGTTGAACTGTTCAATCATGGTTTGAGGAATCTGAAGATGAAGTTGCCCACCTTCCCTGGCCTGCACAATCACCGGACTTAATCATCATTGAGCGCCTGGGTTGGAAAACAGAGTGCGAGCCCGTTACCCTCTTGCGGCGTCTCTCAAGGAATTGGAGCAGTTTCTGCAGGAAGAATGGTACAACATACAACTTACCACCATCCAGGACTTGTATGTGTCCATTCCAAGGAGGATTCAAGCAGTTTTAAATGCCAAGGGTTCTCCCACACCATATTAGATGCGTAACACCTATTGTTTCAAGGTGTTTCCATTATTTTAGACAACCCCTGTATATAAAAGTTAAATGATTCGATTAGCAGGGTCGCTTCGTCCACTATAAACTAGATTTCCAGAGGGTCGCTTGGCACACGATCGCTTCACGCACGACACCTTTATCATTTATGAGGCTGACACTGATGTGTTGTTTTGAGAAAAGACTCAATATATGCCTCTTTCTCGGCGTGGGAAAATCACTAATCCACATTCAGTCGTTCACTATCTGCTCGCACGAGGCTACTTTGCAAGAAGCCTTTGAGAATGAAGAGGACAATGAGACGAACTTAGAAGGTGGCGAACGGCATTTAAGAAAATTGTTGTTTTGACTTTTGAGAGCCCTAACTTTGTTTAATTTTTGATTTTTGCAGGTAATTTATTTTCGATTTACGAAAATTAATTAGGGATTTGAGAATTTCAATCTAAAATGCTTACTGCGCGGAGAAAGCTATGTTGCTGCGCTCGCGCGCAACTTAGAGGGCACATTGGTTACAACCCAGTATACTGGCGCTGGAATGCACTAATCTACGTATCTCTAATTCGCCGCGGCAAATCATATTACTTATTGATCAAACCTCGAATTATAGCATAAAATGAACTGGATTATTATTATTTGCTGTTTGGGGATTTAACGACCACCGTGAGCAACTCAATGGGCTATAAGCAGTCGCCCGTTCCTAAATTAGGGTCACTGGTTCCAGGGAAAGGAGTGAGGCAGTGCCGTAAGACAAACACAACGTCCATGCCTCACCGGGATTCGAACCCGGATCCATCTCGGACGAATGGCCAGAAGCCAGTGCTTAGACCACTGCGCCACTGCCATGGCCAACCGACTCGACTAATAAAACCGAAACGTTTAAATAAGAAGTAAATGAGTAACCTTCTGATTGAAATATAAAAAAAAAAAAAAAAATGGTGGGCACTACTGATTTTTGAGTGGGTAAAAGTTTAACTTAGCACTTAGATATAGTTTGGTCAGACATTTCCATCCTTTCGTTCTAGAGTTATGTTTATTTATTCATTTTCTTTCTTGGGGTTCTTTGCATTAAATTTAGGTTAGATTACTTCTTTTGACCTTCGATGTTTATGAGGCCAGTTAAACAGGAATAAAGAAAGAGTGACTGAAACCTCTAACCTGCCTTTTGAGTTTCTGTTTTCTCCTATAAATTTAATTTCCTATAGTTAAAGTTTTCTCACTGAATGGAACATTATTTCCCCAAGGAACACTTTCGATTTGGAAACACTGACAGTGAGTCAAAGGAAGATACAACGATTAGATGAAAGTATACAAGACGCAGAGAAAGGCTTATAGTTGAGAAATATATTTGATGTGGAGTTGTCGAGCAATTTATGTAAATAGAGTTATAGCAATTTGTATCTACGAGATCTATGTACGAGACACCTGACTTTCCAGTAGTGGATAAATACAGACGTAAAACTATTCGTAGATGATGATCTTTCCATGGGCGTTTGAATATTTTTTATTAATTTTGGCAAAGCCTGCTATACAGGAGTGTGAAAACACAGGCTTGCCCACGCTGGACAACGAATCCAGGCCCCCCTCATTCCGGAGTAAGTCGCTCTCCCAACTGAGCTACGCGGACATGTGCTCTCATTGCTATCTGCCATTATCTCATGTGTGTCCTGCGGCGCAGGCACGTCACAGGTGTTTGTCAAAATAATAGGAACACTTATTGTTTGCGGACAACTTTTCATTAATAAGTTATAGGCCCACCACGGGCTTTCAGAACAGAAACGGTTCGACTTGGAATACACTTATGCAAGTCAAGTACATACCATAAAGGAATTTGAGACCGTTATTCCTGTAAAATATGTCCTAACTGTACCAGTGGTGTCAGAGGTGAAAAGTGTGATCTGACATTTCGCTCCTGTCATTCCCCAAAATGTTCAATAATATTGAGATCTGGGGGCTCGAAGTGGCCAAAGTAGCTGCCATGTCACATCCTCATGCTCTGCGAAACACAATTTGAGACGTTTCGCACAATGCACGGGTGCATTATCTGCTTGAAACCAGGGACGGTTTCAAGCAGATGATGGTGCCGGTGTTCCCCAAGAATGGATTCGTACCAGTAACGTATATTCGAGCTTAGCTAGGCTAGCCGCGAAGCCCAGAGAATGTTCAATATTAAGATATGTCGATACTTTCGCTGCGAAAAAAAGAAACATACACGTGCGGATTCGCTTCTTTGACTCAGTCTGGCGAGCGAAGACCAACGGCTTAAACACAAGCAGCTCTTCCAGAGTCTTCGCTGTTCTGATTCGAAGACCTTCCATATGACCGCCTGCTAGCGTTACCATGACAACATGAATGAGCGGGTGTAGGGGAATGGACCATTGCTTTGGGCAACGGTTCACTAGAAAAGAGAAGACTTTGACTACATCAGTCACTCGCATGCTTCTGCGCGTAACATCACGTGTTTCGCGAGAGTTGTTTTAGTTTGTGTGAAGTGTCAATGAATTAAAATCAGTGATATTATACCTTAAATTCGTGGCTTTGTGGAATTTGAACTGTTTTGATAAATTTTATGAAAGCTTCTCTGAACATCCACTGTCAGAACGTAAAGAACTCTCTGCTTCAAATTTTGATACAGCTTGACTAAAAAATGAACTGAAGGTGTTTTATTCCCTTAATGAATACAAAAACAAATAATTAAGGTACATTACTTGTTACATAAAGTTGAATAAATTGGACATAGTGTTTAATGAGGTGTACAAATTAGCAGACCTAATATTAAAGTTTCCATTAACAACTGCAACTGCCGAAAGAAGTTTTCCTGCATTAAAAAGAATCAAGATATATCTTAGAGCCACACAAGGACATGTGCATTCGAGCAACTTGGCTGATTTGTCAATAGAGAAAAAAGCATTCTTTTTAAATATGTAAAAATACTCGGAAGAAACTTTTCATGAAAACGTAACACTCCAGCTCACACAAAAGGAAAGAAGAATGTACAAATAATAGTTCACGCACAAATCAAATATTCAGAAGAAGAATGGAGTTGATGTACAAATAAATGTTCAAGTCCTAATCCTCATGATTATTTGGCATCATGTTAGCAACAGCTTAAACCTAAAATAAGTTACTTCTATTACTTAACAATTAAATTAAACTTCGCAGTTTTTAAAAAGCAGTATTGGGGGTGGAGGGAGGGGTGGTGGGGTGGGGGGTGAGATAGCCCAGGTCTCGAACCCAACATACGCCATTGATTCGTAAGTTGCAAATGTGACATGATCTTGCAGAACAATTAATGGCCCTAAGGAATGCCATGATATGGCACTTCGCAGCATCAAGAATCTCCCTCCACATATATATATATATATATAGAGAGGGTGCTAAGAATCCCCGGAGGACCAGACTAGGCTGCCATCTGATGCTGACCTTGGCTACTTACAATGGACGCTTCCTATCTTCTGATTCAAGGCTTCTTGAATTGGAAGAGGAACTACAAAGGATCAAGTGGGACATCGTGGGGCTAAGTGAGGTAAGGAGAAAAGGAGAAGATCTCATCGAACTGAAAAGTGGACATCTCTTCTACTATCGTGGGACAGACACTGGCAGAACTAGTGGTGTTGGATTTATAATAAACAAGAAACTGAAGGATAAAGTTGTAGAAGTTGAAAGTTCCTCTGACAGAGCTGCACGACTTGTTATCAAACTCTCGAAAAGATACCAGGCTCAGATTATTCAAACTTATGCACCCACCACAAGTCATCCTGAAGAAGAAATTGAAGAATTTTATGAGGAAATTTGTCATCTAAATAATAAAGGTAAGCAGCACTTGAAAATAATTATGGGAGATTTCAATGCAAAAATAGGGCAACGGCAACAGAATGAAACTTCAGTAGGTAAATTCGGTCACTGCAACAGAAACCAGCGTGGAAATACTCTCGTTGAGTTTGCAGAGGCAGAAGGGTTTTTCATCTTGAACTCCTTCTTCAAGAAAAAGCCACACAGGAAATGAACATGGAGACATCCAAATGGGACGACAAGTGAAATTGATTTTATTATGTGTAACAAAAAATTCGTCATAGAAGACTGCAGTGTGCTAAACAAGTTCAACACAGGTAGTGACCATAGATTGGTGAGATGTAAGATGCACCTCAACACTAAACTTGAACGTGGCAAGCTCATAAGACAAACAAAATCTATTGACATAACCAACCTTAAAAAACACCATAATACCTTCAAGTTGGAACTGAAGAACAGGTTCTCTGCTTTAGAAGGCCTAACATCGGAAGAAGTGGACATCTCTGAAGTTAACAGAAAAGTAACCAAAGCTCTTATGGAAACAGCAACAAAATTAGCTGGGTCTAAGAACAAGTTGCATGTGAACAAATTATCAGGAAAAACCAAAATGTTGATGCAAAAAAGAAGAGAGATGAGGACAACTAAAGAAGATGTGACTTCCAAAGTGGAATATATAGAGCTAAGCAAGACAGTAAGAAAAAGTATCACTGAAGACTTAAGGAAATTCAACTGTGAACTAGTGAGGAAAACAATTGAAAACAACCAAAGCCTAAAGATAGCAAAGGGACATCTCAGTAAGGGAAGAAAACAGATTATGGCACTGAGAAAAGAAGATGGTTCTGTAACAAAAAATAGAGGCGAAATTTTGACAAGAGTGAAAGATTTCTACTCCAAATTATATGAAAGGGATGATATATGCACTCCAGACATCATGAAAGATACCAGTACCAGAGTTCCTCCAGTCCTTCCAGCAGAAGTTGCACATGCAATCAAGAACATGAAGCGAGGAAAAGCTCCAGGAGAAGATGGAATTACTGTAGACATCATACAAGAAGCAAGTGGAGAAATCGAAACAGTACTCGCCCAAATTTTCACTCGATGCCTTAATGAAGGAAAGATTCCTGAGGATTGGAACACCGCTACAATGATCCTGCTACATAAGAAAGGTGACATTGAGGATCTCGGAAACTGCAGACCTATCAGCCTCCTATCAGTAGTCTATAAAATCTTCACTAAAGTTCTTTCACACCGCTTGAAGGTAACACTGGACATGGCTCAACCGAGAGAACAAGCTGGATTCAGGAGTGGCTACAGCACAATAGATCATATCCACGTGCTGAGAGAACTAATTGAAGGAGCAAGGGAATATGAACTTCCATTGTGCATGGCTTTTATCGATTACGAAAAAGCCTTTGATTCGGTGAAACCATCAGCAGTTACAATGGCTCTGAAAACCTGCGGTATTGAAGATGCATACATTAATATTATTAATAACATCTATGAAAATGCAAGTGCAAAGATTAGGCTGTTTGAAAATACAACACACGTAAAAATTGGAAAGGGAGTGAGACAAGGTGACACCATATCTCCGAAGCTCTTTTAATGCCACATTGGAGGGTGTTTTTCAGTCGCTGAGCTGGGAAAACAAGGGGATAAAGATTAATGGAGATTATCTAACCCACCTTCGTTTTGCTGATGACGTAGTCATTTTTGCAACTACCCCATCAGAGCTGCAGAGTATGATCCAGGAACTTGCTGACAAGAGTAAAGAAGTGGGATTAAAAATGAACTTTCAGAAGACAAAAGTGATGTTCAATGCTTTTACAAGAAATGAAGATTTATCGATTGATGGAGAAAAGCTGGAGATAACAGACACGTACGTTTATCTTGGACAGCAGATATCAAGTGAGAGTCACATTGGTGAAGAAATTAATCTGCGTACAAAACTTGCCTGGAGAGCTTTTGGAAGAAACAGCATAATTTTCAAGAGCAATATGCCATTATGTTTTAAAAGAAAAGTGTTTGATCAATGCATCCTTCCAGTGCTTACGTATGGTGCAGAGACGTGGACCTTAGCTAAAAGAGACATACAAAGGCTGCAGACAACTCAAAGCAGCATGGAGAGGTGCATGCTTGGTGTAACCAGGAGAGATAAGAAGAGGAACTCGTGGATCCGAAAAATGACAAGAGTGGAAGACATCATGATCAGAGTTAAATCCCTGAAATGGCAATGGGCTGGACATACTGCCAGAAGGACAGATCATCGATGGACAGCCGAAATTTTAGATTGGATTCCAAGGGACAGGAAAAGACCCAGAAAAAGACCACATGGGAGATGGGTGGATGAAATTCGAAAGTATGCAGGGGTGACATGGAGGAGAATGGCACAAGACAGACTGTTGTGGAGGAAACTTGGGGAGACCTTCGTCCAGCAGTGGATTGATAATGGTTGACAATGATGATGATGATGATGATATATATATATATATATATATATATATATATATATATCTCGTCCACATGGGAGATGGGTGGATGAAATTCGTAAATATGCGGGAGTGACATGGAGGAGACTGGCACAAGACAGACCGTTGTGGAGGAAACTTGGGGAGACCTTCGTCCAGCAGTGGATTGATAATGGTTGACAATGATGATGATGATGATGATATATCTCGTATATACCATCCCTATCTAATAGTACAAACTCATGTTAGGCGTAAAGTCTCGTACTTTAATAGCATTGTCAAACAGGACAGACTGTGTCGAATGTATGAGTCACGGTGTATATTTGGTTCCACTAAAATCTACTAACACTGTTGAGCCCGATTTATGTTATGCGGGCTCTACCATTCGTAATTTGGGGTGCGCCGCATTAATGAACATCAATACAATTTTAGAACGCATTCTGGCGTTACATCTTTGTCGAGACTTTGTTTAAATGGTTCTTACCTACCAGGTTGGAATGATACCATCATCCTAGATTCTCCCAGGAATCTTCGATCAACACTTTTCTTTGAAAGTATTCACGTATTTGTCAATGGCGAAAGATGTTGCAACGATGAGATGAATCCCCCGTGTTTGCCCCCTGCCTTGGAAAAGACTTCTGAGCAAGGTCACGCCCACCAACTATGTTTTTACCCACGAAACTTGATTTGGACTTTGCAGATACTGCACATGCGCAATAACCGCTACTTGTTTCATTAAAGTATATAGGTCTCTCACTTTTATGTTCACTGCTGCATTGTTTCTGAGGATGACACAGTTGTGGTGTTGAAAGGTCTTAAACTTATATTTATTTTAATTGTGAATAGTTTTTATCATTAAAGTGTATCGTGCAAGAGAAGGCATTTGTTTTCAATTTAATATCTTTGGTGCACGAATTATTTTCTTTATATTTGCCTCCATGCGCCAAAAAGTAGTGGTGGTACGCTTCTGTAGGTTTTTGCTAGACGTACACTCTACCAGTAGTGAGAAACGATGTGAAGCACGATTCATCAGACCAGATAACACGTTGCCAGTCTTTAACATCCCAATTTTTATGTAGTTTGCACCACTTTACACGTTTCATTGCATTGATGTTGGTAAACAGTTTCGTGGATTGTTGCACGGCAGTAAATACCGGAAGGATGGAGTTCGCGACGAACTCTTATGACGAAAACGGGATCATTCCGACTAGTGTTCACTTCTGTTTCTATTTACTGAGCAGTGGTCTTCTGCTTCCGTTGTACAACCTGCGCCAACGTTCGCCTGTCCCTGTCAGACATCTTTGTATGGCACGCTCAAAGGCAACGCCGTGTTCTTTTTCATAGGTAATCCTAATCTTCGATATAATTCCTCGTGTTTTACCTGCTATTTCTGCCGTTCTAGGAACCGAAGCTCCCGCACGACGCGCAGTAATAATCATACCTCTTTTGAGGTCACCGAGATCTGACATTGTCGATAATCACTCCACATCAGCTGTTTCACCTGCGACTGTGACACTATACGTGATCGTGCTGCAGCCCTGTATGTACTTCATATCGCGGGTGACATTGCCCCTGTGATTTGCGTACGGCGCATTGCGTATGTTCAAGTCGCAGTCGGTGTTTCCATCAGTTTGATAAACGCCTGTTTGTTTACGAAGTTCATTGCGAACATCAGCAGAGTCGCATAACTAAGCACGTAAACTTTAAACTACAGCTATATTTATAACTTAATCTCCACAAGTGTTATAAAATAATATCGATGTTGTGACGTACTACAGAGGTGAAAGTGTGTAATATCGATGTTGTGACGTACTACAGAGGTGAACGGTGTAGCTCAGTTGGGAGAGCGACTTACTCCGGAGTGAGGGAACACGGATTCGATGTCGCCGCAGACAAGCTTGTGTTTTCACATTGTTTAAATTTGGTAGCTAAAAATGAAATAGAAAAGCAAATACGATTACAATTACATGGCAAAATTTGGTATTCGATGAGAAAGCATGCTTAGATTTTGAAATCAAAGCGTTACCTCGCTGTGAAAAGGGAACGGAGCAGAACCAAGTTTTCTAGGAAAAAGTGGAGTCAGAGGTACGTTAAGAAAGTTGGGCACTTGAGAAGAAGTAAATATATTGCTCTCTCTGGAGGAAAGCAACGACAATTTGCTAAAAAAAAAAAAAAAAAAAAGGTTAGTTATCACTTCGAGAATGAAAATAAGAACCACAGGGTGTCCCACTCACTTCTTTACCCAAGTTTTTATTCATAACCGCGAATAATTACAGTAATTGAATGATATTTGGTAAGAAGATATCTTCATCCATGAAAAACAGACAGAACCATATCATAGGGGATGTTGAAAGTGAACGCCCTGTGCATCGAGATAGGCTTGAACACAAGACTCCATATTTCAGAAAGTTCGCGCCAGTTGCCCCGGCGTAATTGCTGCCACTGCCTCTCAGATGTTATTCTTCAATGACTCAAGGGTTGTCGGCTTGTTTGGAAACACCACTGATTTGAGATACTCCCAGAGAAAGAAATCAACGGGTGTTAGGTCAGAAGATGACTACCTAACATCCGGATTCCCGGGCAAGTCCACGCAAAGATTTCCGTGGCGAAGCAAGAAGTCTTTGCTGGACATTGTTACAGGGCTTTGTGCTGAGTTCTATTACGGCGTCCTGTGTGGAGGGTTCGTTAGATGCTTCCTTTGCAGTAAGCTCTGTATCGGTGGTATAATTCGTAATTCTCCCAACTGGAGCACATAAATACAATACAAAGTATAGAAAAGTGAATCGACTGGGGCTAAATTTTGCAGTGAGGAAGACTTTTATTCAGATGTTACGGGGAATGTCTTTAAGCCTTGTCCTGATCTCCGTTCTTTCTACATATTAACCCCTCATAATCTCCTTCCGTCTCATTCATCATCGGTCTCATTCCTTCCTACTTCCCTTTGTCCCGACGATACTGGCACCCCCGCTAAAGATCTCCTGCTTCGTCGACCTTTAATTCTCCCAACTGGAGCAGATAAATACAATACAAAGTATAGAAAAGTGAATCGACTGAGGATAAATTTTGCAGTGAGGAAGACTTTTATTCAGATGTTACGGGGAATGTCTTTAAGCCTTGTCCTGATCTCCGTTCTTTCTACATATTAACCCCTCATAATCTCCTTCCGTCTCATTCATCATCGGTCTCATTCCTTCCTACTTCCCTTTGTCCCGACGATACTGGCACCCCCGCTAAAGATCTCCTGCTTCTTCGACTTTCTGCCCCAGAGTTCCCTCTGCTCTTTCTTGCTCTGATAGTCGACCCCCGAACGAAAATTCTCCCCCCGTGTGAAGTCCGACGAATATCTTCTAAGCAAAGCCACACCCTAAGATGCCTCCTCTCCGAAAAACGCAAGATTCATTAATTGGTTCGCTGGCCCCCTCTTCATCGTACTGCTTGGGACGGCGGAAAAGCAATAATGTCCAGTTTCATTCTTCTCACATGGACGAAATTATAAATCTAACACCCCCTCTACTGCGACGCGTGGGAAAAGAAATACTTTGCCTGTTCGCTGCCCAGCCCATCCAAATGGCGGGAATTGAAAGAAAATGACTACAATTCACTATCTCTGAAAATGGCTACTGAATTTCGCTTCTGATAAATATGAAAGCCCCGGTTACAACATACTGCACTACCGTTTGTGACATTTCCAGACGGCAACCTCCGTGCAAATCATGTAATGATCCATGCTTCTTAACCGGTTGCAAAATACACAGTTTACTTGGTGCTGTTCGACATCCGAATTTCCTACGAAATTCACCCTACTTCTTCATCGACTCTTATTCTCCCAATAAATGCGGACAAGAAACATACGCTGGGGTATGGTTAACCGTGAGACATCGTTAACGCATACGGTCAGCTGCGAGACAAATAAACAGCTGAACTGACCACGGGAAATTACGTACCTGACATGCGCGGCGTCCAAGGTCACAACGAGCGCACCAACAAGCATTGAAGAACAACAACTGCTAGGCAGTGGCAGCGATTACGCTGGAGCAACTGGCGCGAACTTTCCGAAATATGGAGTCTTTCAACATGGCAGTATCTATGGCCCGCCTTTTTTTTTGGCAAAAATGTTTTTTGCTTGTTTATCGTAAGTTATTAGATCAAAAGGAATCGCCATGATCTTCTTTTCATTTTTTTTTTACAAATTGTTTTTGTTATTTTCTTTGATAAACCTTACTTCAGAAGGACATTTTTTCCTCACTGGTCAGCAGTAACAAATTTATAGAAGAACAGGAAACTCTGTGCCTGACACTTTATTAATAGGAATTTTTCTATTATCAGGTATTTTTGAGATCGCTTATTTATTTATTTATCGTGTTAAGAGAGACGAAAAAATAACAACAGTTGGAACCGTAGTTTATAGTTTCTTTATAAAATCAAGATGCCAGATTGGGATGGGTTGTGTTCAGAAATGTGAGAGCGCAATGAGTAATTGCATCTCGAATTTGATCGCAACTATTTGAAGGCCAATTCAACGTCAAAGTCCCTTGCTATGGTGGCCTTATCTATCGTTATCAGAATTTTTGAAATCCTCTTCCTGAAGGAGATTTCAAACTTTTTTATAATTTTCATTTTTTAAGACTGCACTAGCTCTTACATCCTGTCTTCTGTGTAATACTGTTGTTTTCATGTGATCTCTGTCTCATATTGTTCAGTTTGTTTTTCTGATAATACTGAGTAGTCATGTGTCGTTACTTGCTAACTAATACTAATATACTAAAACTAAAAAAGAGTTTTTTTTTTAAGTGATTTGATTGATAGATTTTTGCTGTGGAATAGCTTAAAAAAAAAAACGAAGCAAAAGTCTATTTACGGTCCTGGTAAATAGACAGATAGATTATATTTATTGCTGCGGAATATTTTTTTACTCACCCCCCCCCCCTTCCGAAACTAAAGTCTACTTACGGCTGACTTTCAACATCTCTTCTGATATCCAGAATTATAGGAATAATTAGTCATATTTTAACAAACCTATCTGCTAAAACACTAAAATCATTATATTATACATTAATTCATCCACATTTAGATTACTGTTCACAATCCTGGGGTCAAACAACACTTACTAACATTAATCAATTACAAATTCTCCAAAATAAATGTATTCGATTAATAGATCTTAAACATAACTTAAATGGAGGAAACTTACCAGGACAAAATATGTTCAGGTATCCCAGAGCCAACACGAACAAATATAATATTCTAACAATCAGCAACTGTTTCACTTTAACTTAGGGAAAATTATGTATAAACGAGTTAAAATGAACTTTGGACAGGAGCTCATAGATATTAATACTGCTACATACTGATATAATATTCGAAATCAAGCTTTGCTGAGATTTACTACACCTAAAATACAAACTACCAAACAAAGCCAAGATTATTCTGGTCCAGAGTTCTGGAACACATTGCCTGCAGAATTAATATCTATTAATAATTCCGATTTATTTGAAAAGAAATTAAAACACTACCTACTTAACAACTAATACTCATTAAGAAATGCAAGGTGGGAAGTTGATTGATACAGGGATTTTTCGACTGAGGGTGGGGGGAAGGAAGGGGGACTTTCCAAGTGAGGATTTGGTGACCAGGGGAAGGATAATTTATTTAATGAGGATTGGGTAGGTGGGGACAATTCATAATTTTCATTACTTTAACATTATATTTCCTTAGATATGCTGTCAATTAAATATCATGCTAGATATTTGATTTAGTTAACATGTTATATCTTAGATATGTTACGCTTTCTTGTTTTTTTTTCTTTTTTCGTTTTCTTTTTATTTCTATGATTTCTATTTTGAGTTTTTTGCTGTTATGTGAATGCTCTTGGCTTGACTTATACTCAGGAAGATCAAGGCCAAGTCAGGTCACTTCGAGGCCTTTTCCTTGTTCTTCCCTGCTGTTATTTATATGCTTACACACAACTGTTCAGAATTATTAACTTTAACATGTAACAGCAAGACCAATAAATGAAACGAAATGAAATGGTTCCGTACTTCATGGATAAAGGTTATGCTCTTACCAAATATCATTCAATTACTGTAATATTATTATTAGTTTGATTGGAGGTTTAACGACCACCGTGAGCAACTCTACTGTAATTATTCACGATGTTATTAATACAAACTTGAGTAAAGCAGCGAGGTAGACAACCTGTATTTCGTACGAAGCAAAAAGGCAAAAGAAAAGAAAAATGGAGATTATAGAAACTGTATGGAAAACTGGAACTGGATTAGAAATAAATGCATATGTTTCTGATAAGGTCATTAAACAGTATACTAAACATATAAAATAGGTTTGAGTTGTGTTAAAAGATTATGTTCCGGAATAAAGCGTCATATAGAAACGTCCGGAAATTACTCTCGACAAAAAGCCAATTTCTTTTCCCTGTCACTCTCTCCCTCCTTTATTTTTCTCCGTCATTACGTATCCAAACAAATTGGGTCGGGATGAAGGGGATCAGGTGATAGAAAAGTTTTTAAAGGAGTGCAAAATTACTCTCAAAAGGAAGTGCTTGTCTCTTTTTTTCTCTTAAATTAATGGCCATAAGTGTCCATCATTACATATCCAAAGATTCTGCTGTTATATGCATTCTGCTCATAAAAAAGGCGCAGACGAAACCCTTATCTCCAAGCACTTACCGCCTAAAGTTGTGGCATACGCCATTTATTCATAGATTGCGCGGCAGTGTAGAATATCCTTCTCAGAGAAACACGGTAGTTCCCACGAGTGGGAAATCCTCACATGCCTTTTCCATTTCTTTTTTAAAATCTAGTTTTCATATTTTTCTTCGCGGCCTCAGGACATTCACGCCGGATTAAAATTATTTACCATTTAATGGAAGCAAATCAGTACTCTCAATGAGAGATGAAAAAAAGAAAAAAAGGAAAAGAAAAACTGAACATTTGACTAGTTTAAACACGCAAGCATTACATATGCACGAACACGCCCCTCAGATCTTTTCCAAATGCACCTGCTTCTACTTAATAAACCTAGTAACTTCACTCGAGGGGATTCTCGACAATTTATGAGTTGGAATTTAAGTACTAGATCTACAACGCTCTTAAAGCAATGTATAATTTAAAATGCTAATTTGTTTATACATACACTGTAAAAAAATTCTAAAATTCACGAGCCACTTTCTGTGATTCCTATCGCGAATTAACGGAGAATATTTCAGATACAACCTTTTAAATGAAATGACTGAAAAGAACCTGAATTTTATGGATTTCTTGTAACTCACGAAAATTCTGAATTTTCAGAAACCTGTCAGCAATTTTTTCTTACATTGACGGTAAATTGCCGTTTATAAAGAGTGTTAACGGAATGTTCTGAATTTTCAGAAACCTTTCCGCAATTCCTTTCTTACATTGACGATAAATCGCCGTTTTTAAGGAGTCTTAACGGAAAATTCCGAATTTTCAGAAACCTTTCCGCAATTCCTTTCTTACATTGACGGTAAATTGCCGTTTTTCAGGAGTGTTAACGGAAAATTCTGAATTTTCAGAAACCTTTCCGCAATTTGAATTTTCAGAAACTTTTCCACAATTCCTTTCTTACATTGACGGCAATTTGCCGTTTTTAAAGAGTGTTAACGGAAAATTCTGAATTTTCAAAAACCTTTCCGCAATTCCTTTCTTACATTGACGGTAAATTGCCGTTTTTCAGGAGTGTTAACGGAAAATTCTGAATTTTCAGAAACCTTTCCGCAATTTGAATTTTCAGAAACTTTTACGCAATTCCTTTCTTACATTGACGCTAATTTGCCGTTTTTAAAGAGTGTTAACGGAAAATTCTGAATTTTCAGAAACCTTTCCGCAATTTGAATTTTCAGAAACTTTTCCACAATTCCTTTCTTACATTGACGGTAATTTGCCGTTTTTAAAGAGTGTTAACGGAAAATTCTGTATTTTCAGAAACCTTTCCGCAATTTGAATTTTCAGAAACTTTTACGCAATTCCTTTCTTACATTGACGGTAAATTGTCGTTTTTAAGGAATATTAACAGAAAATTCCGAATTTTCAGAAACCTTTCCGGAAATTTCCGTATCCATATGGCGGAAATTTCCGGTATTATAAGAACGATTCGCGGGAATTCTTGAGTTTTGATTAATTATAAAATTTCATTCGTCTGTCCGAAGGTCCGATTTTGAAGTTCCGTAGCGAGAACGAATATTGTGGATAGCATAACCGCATGAAATTTTAATTATTGTGGAATCGGATATTCCTTCTCCTGTCCCTCATTTTATGCACCATCTTTGTATATTGTGTTACCTTAACAAACCGGATACTTATATTATTGTGCAGGTGCAGGAAAAATAAAATTATTACAACCTATTTCTAAAACTAATGAGCTCCTACAGAAAATAAAATGATTAATTCTCCCTCATTATGCCAAAAAAAAAAAAAAAAAAAAAGAAAAAAAAAAAGAAAAAAAAAGAAAAAAAAATCATCCCGCAATTAGAGTTCTTCCTTGAATGTGAGCGTGATTCACAATTTTCTCTGCCGAAATCATACTTAACCACATAAAATGAGGTAAAAATGTGATTTACCTATATGTATGCAGTGTCGTATAACGAAAAAAAAATAGTAGAAACAAGACCTAGTATATTTTTTTTTTGTTTCCAGTTAACCAGTATATTTTGCTATACTCCACATTAAAAGTATTTGACAGATTCTTATTAAATAAATAAAATAATTAATTAATTAAATAAATGAAGAATGAACATCCCTCATCTGCTAAAAACAAAAACAGAAAAAAACTCCAAACTAAAATGATATTTCAGTTCCGCTATGAAATTTAGCTTTTTACCGTCTTAGCATTCAGCCAAAGACAATGCATACTCTAATTTTTCATTGCTTAGAACTTTCCTATCTGACACCTGTTCATTTCTCCTTCCCAGACGGTTGGACCTATGACGTCACGTCCTTTCCTGTCATCCAGGGTCCGAAGAGTAGCTTAATGGCGACTGAATCTTTTGCGGGACCCAGTGATCAGAAGAAGTTTTTCAAAATTACTGAAGTGTGTGTGTTTCAAAATTTTGAACCCTTGGTTCTCGATCAGATTATGTTTTTGAACCAAGCAAATATTTGGTGCATGTGGACCCAAGTCAACGCTTTTTTTTTTCTTCATCCCTTAACGAACTAAAAGGGTGTTCTGACAAAAAGTCCCTTTGTTCATTTTTACTTGCACGAGTGAACTTTACAGCTTGCTTAACTCCACAAACGAAAATCAGCCGCTCATTTTCTGACGACGCGAAAGCAAAATTGCTACTGTTAAACAGAAAAGCAACGAGCCCGAAAGACCGTTTAACGCATGCGCAGTTCAGCGCGGATCTTCTGATTCCTTACTGTTCTTCAAAGTTTTCCCAAGGCGACGAGTAGACGAGAGTCAGTTCTCTCACCCACTCAGTATTCAGTGCGTTCTAGCAAACGGATATGGAAGGCTCTAATGTGTTACCCAGTTACTCAACTATTGTAGAGGCTCATATTTGCATTCAGAGAATCTGGGGACTGGTTATTATTACGGATTTTCTTTCCGAATTTTTCCTTTTTCTCATTTTCATGCGGAGCTTAGCCGCGGATACACATAGTGACCCAACGACATTGATATTTACGTTTTCGACCGCATCTCCGGTTCCAAAAATCTTAATGAAAAAATTCTTCTTGTACTGTATGCTATTCGCTACAGTAAAGATGGAAAACATTACCCTCTATAAATAATTATCAGTTTTATCGCTAAATAGCGTAAATGTCAAAACTTTTTTCTTGTAATCTCTGCTTTCAAGACATACATATATACACTGGCGGAAAGTGAAAAAAAGAACACCAAGAAGGAGACTTCTGATACCAACGAAATGTATACAGCATAATAACGGAATACAGAGGATAACGTGATCAAAACATTATGGCAAAATACAGCTGTATTGCTGGTAAACTGAAAAATAAAATTTCCATGTAACATGGTTAGTACGAGGTGGAACCGCCATGAACTGATCACACCGCGCAATTCTGTCTTGGAGTCTGTCGTACAGATGTTGGATGTAAGTTTGGGGTATTGAGTTCCAAGCATCCTCAACCTGGACGCGTAAATCGGGGATGGTTGTGGCTGGCCGTGGAGACCGGATAAGTCGTTGTCCCATAAAATCCCACACGTGCTCAGTGGGGGACAAATCCGGTGATCGTGCAGGCCATGGAAGTTGTCTCACACCCTGAAGTGCATGTTGCGTTGCACGTGCCGTGTCTATCTTGCTGGAAAACACCACGATGGACTGAAAAGGGCACAACAAGGGCACAACAACGGGCTGAATGATGTTGTTGATGTACGAGGTGCTGTTTAACGTACCCGGTACAAACAATAGTTGTGTACGGGAGTGATAGCTGATCGCTCTTCACACCAGGAGACTAGGTGTAGGCCCTGTGTGTCGAAGGATGAAGACGCTCCCCTGTACGTCTGCGAACACGCATACAGCCATCGGAGGCTAACAAGCAGAATCTGCTTTCATCGCTGAACACGACAGATCGCCATTGCGTTCTCCAGCGTAGACGTTGGCGACACCACTGCAGCCGTTCCTGACGGTGGGCTGGAGTCAGAGGTACACATGCCATAGGCACACGTGCACGTAGTCCTGCATCCAGTAGACGGTTGCGGATTGTTCGCACAGTTACCTCAGGTGCAACGGCAGCTCGGATTTGCGTCGCAGTGGATGTTCTGCTTGACAACGCCGCTCTTCTTATGTGTCGATTGATCCGCTCATCAGTCCGTCTGTGACTCCCGGTTACACGTCTTCTCGTGTGGGAATGTTCCTGGGACCATCTACGCCACCATCGTACCACCATCGATACTTCCCATCCAATTCGCTCCGCAATACGACGGTACGACCACCCGGCCTCGCGGAGTCCGACTAGACGATCTCGCTCAACGTCCGATAACTGATGAAATCGTACACGTCTTCCATATCCAGGCATTGCAGCTCCTTCAGGGTCTTCGCACGTGTCCGTACGCCGACGACTGATTACATTCACTTCGCCGTACTCCTTAAATACCACCGACGATAATTTGCATATTATGCCGTGCTGTGGCGTAAGCGCTCACCGGTTGGTCCCGAAATTGACATCACACCTACGTTAACTCGACCCCATTAGCGTATGTAAATTTCATGATCGTCCGCCAATTCCTTCTTGGTGTTCTTTTTTCACTTTCCGCCAGTGTATATATACTAACGGAAAAAAAAATCCCAACACCACGAAAAAATAGTTGTAGAGGAATGAAATGGCGGCAATACATTTGTGTAGGTAACATATTTAATCGATTAAGGTTTCAAGAACACAGCTTACAGTAAGCGCGAGAACAGCCATTTTAAATGTGAAATGCTGGTACATTAATAACCGGTGTAACATCCAGAATGTTGAATGCAAGCATGCAAACGTTCACGCATTGTGTCGTACAGGTGCTGGATGTCAGTTTCTGGGATGGAGTTCCATGCCTGTGGCACTTGGTCGGTCAATACAGGGACGGTTAATGCTGGTTGGGGGTGACGCTGGAGTTGTCGTCCAATGATGTCCCATACGTGCTTGATTGGTGAAAGATCTGGTGATCTAGCAGGCCACGGCAACATGTCGACACTCTGTAGAGCATGTTGGGTTACAACAGCGGTATGCGGGCGAGCGTTATCCTGTTGGAAAACACCCCCTTGAATGCTGTTCATGAATGGCAGCACAACAGGTTGAATCACCAGACCGACGTACAACTGTGCCGTCAGGTTGCGTGGGATAACCACGAGAGTGCTCCTGCTGTCATAGGAAATTGCTCCCCAGACCATAACTCCAGGTGTAGGTCCAGTGTGTCTCGGCCGCAGACAGGTTGGTTGCAGGCGCTCACCTAGCCTCCTTTTAACCAACACACGGTCATCACTGGCACCCAGGCAGAACCGGCTTTCATCAGAAAACACAACAGATCTCCACTCCGTCCTCCAATGAGCTCTAGCTTGACACCACTGACGTCGCAAACGGCAGTGGTTTGGAATAAGTGGAATGCACGCTACAGGGCATCTAGCTCGGAGCTGTCCTTCAAGTAACCGATTTGTAACAGTTCGTTGTGTCACTGTGGTGGCAATTGCAGCTCGAATTGCTGCCGCAGACGCGGTACGATGCGCCACGGCAATACGCCGTGCATGGCGGTCTCCTCTCATTAGTGCCAGGTGGCCGGCAGGAACCCGGTCTTTTTGAGGCAGTACCTTCCCTTGACCACCGCTGCCAGCAATCATGCACAGTGGCTACATTCCTGCCAAGTCGTTCTGCAATATTGCGGAAAGAAAATCCACCTTCTCTTAGCCCTATTACACGACCTCGTTGAAACTCCGTGAGCTGTTGATAATGGTTTATTCGTCTTCTTAAAGGCATTCTTGACTAACATCAACACCCTACGTCGAATCTCAACGATAACTAACGCTCACGAACGTTACAGCGCGTATTTACAGCAAACCTGCTTTGCATGTTCCGAGGGGCGCTACTAGCGCCACACGTATGCGCCGAGCGCGAAATTTGCATAGACGTCATATTACAGATGTACTCTCACCGCCTACCAACTGTCGTTCATCTAACACAACCCCTTCTTGGTGTTGAGATTTTTTTTCCGTCAGTGCATATGTATTTTTTTTTATTGGAGGTTTAACGACCACCGTGAACAGCTCAATGGCCCGTCCTTGATTTTGGGACGGATCATTGAGTTGCTAATTTAGAGACGGTCCATCGAGCAACTCAGTCGAACGTTTCTAATTTAGGTTCACTGGTTCCAGGGAAGGGAGAGAGCCAGTGCCGTAAGACAAACACAACATCCATGCCTCATTGCGATTCGAACCCCCGGACCCCTTTTGGACAAATGATCAGAGGCCATCGTTTAGACTACTGCGCCACCGGGGCGGCCAAGACACATATTTGAAAAATTCTATTTGCTTAGCATAGCTTTTGCTATGAAGAATAATTTTAGGATATTTTCTACTTTTTCATTATCGAAATTCTTCTCTTTGCTATCAAGAACACTTTTAGCGTTTTCCTACTTTTTCGTTATTAAAAATACTTCCACCAGACGGCGTCAGTTTATATTTTTACAGGAAGAAGTTTTTCCTATTCTAAAAAAACCCTTAGAAAAATTCCTTTTTCGTAAGTTCTTCTTCATTACATACCATATTGTACACACATTTTCTTCTTTAAGTAACGCACGGCTTTTTCGCTAGGGGGCGTGAAGTTATATCATGCGTTCCTCTATAACTCTTCATTTAACTGTTCGATTTAAAAATAGTTTTGTTTCTGACACCTTCCATCAGCTATTAGAAACTTTTGGTGCATAATTTGTTAATTTTCGTAACATTCTTTTGAGCCACTAATGTGCGCCGGCATGGCGCATTTGGTTATGTCGCTGTGCTGTTAAGTCACTGTGTTGGTTAAGTCTCTGTGCTGGTTAAGTCGCTGTGCTGTTAAGTCACTGTGCTGGTTAAGTCGCTGTGCAGTTGGGTAAGTCGCTGTGCTGTTAATTTTCGCAACACACTTTTCAGCCGCTAATGTGCGCCGGCATGACGCAGTTGGTTAAGTCGCTGTGCTAAATACCACCGACATGACGCTGTTGGTTAAGTCGCTGTGCTAAATACCACCGGCATGAAGCTGTTGGTCAAGTCGCTGTGCTGTTAATTTTCGCAACACACTTTTCAGCCGCTAACGTGCGCCGGCATGACGCAGTTCGTTAAGTCGCTGTGCTAAATACCACCGGCATGACGCTGTTGGTCAAGTCGCTGTGCTGTTAATTTTCGCAACACACTTTTCAGCCGCTAATGTGCGCCGGCATGACGCAGTTCGTTAAGTCGCTGTGCTAAATACCACCGGCATGACGCTGTTGGTCAAGTCGCTGTGCTGTTAATTTTCGCAACACACTTTTCAGCCGCTAATGTGCGCCGGCATGACGCAGTTGGTTAAGTCGCTGTGCTAAATACCACCGACATGACGCTGTTGGTTAAGTCGCTGTGCTAAATACCACCGGCATGAAGCTGTTGGTCAAGTCGCTGTGCTGTTAATTTTCGCAACACACTTTTCAGCCGCTAATGTGCGCCGGCATGACGCAGTTGGTTAAGTCGCTGTGCTAAATACCACCGGCATGACGCTGTTGGTCAAGTCGCTGTGCTGTTAATTTTCGCAACACACTTTTCAGCCGCTAATGTGCGCCGGCATGACGCAGTTCGTTAAGTCGCTGTGCTAAATACCACCGGCATGACGCTGTTGGTCAAGTCGCTGTGCTGTTAATTTTCGCAACACACTTTTCAGCCGCTAATGTGCGCCGGCATGACGCAGTTCGTTAAGTCGCTGTGCTAAATACCACCGGCATGACGCTGTTGGTCAAGTCGCTGTGCTGTTAATTTTCGCAACACACTTTTCAGCCGCTAATGTGCGCCGGCATGACGCAGTTCGTTAAGTCGCTGTGCTAAATACCACCGGCATGACGCTGTTGGTCAAGTCGCTGTGCTGTTAATTTTCGCAACACACTTTTCAGCCGCTAATGTGCGCCGGCATGACGCAGTTGGTTAAGTCGCTGTGCTAAATACCACCGACATGACGCTGTTGGTTAAGTCGCTGTGCTAAATACCACCGGCATGAAGCTGTTGGTCAAGTCGCTGTGCTGTTAATTTTCGCAACACACTTTTCAGCCGCTAATGTGCGCCGGCATGACGCAGTTGGTTAAGTCGCTGTGCTAAATACCACCGACATGACGCTGTTGGTTAAGTCGCTGTGCTAAATACCACCGGCATGAAGCTGTTGGTCAAGTCGCTGTGCTGTTAATTTTCGCAACACACTTTTCAGCCGCTAATGTGCGCCGGCATGACGCAGTTCGTTAAGTCGCTGTGCTAAATACCACCGGCATGAAGCTGTTGGTCAAGTCGCTGTGCTGTTAATTTTCGCAACACACTTTTCAGCCGCTAATGTGCGCCGGCATGACGCAGTTCGTTAAGTCGCTGTGCTAAATACCACCGGCATGACGCTGTTGGTCAAGTCGCTGTGCTGTTAATTTTCGCAACACACTTTTCAGCCGCTAATGTGCGCCGGCATGACGCAGTTGGTTAAGTCGCTGTGCTAAATACCACCGACATGACGCTGTTGGTTAAGTCGCTGTGCTAAATACCACCGGCATGAAGCTGTTGGTCAAGTCGCTGTGCTGTTAATTTTCGCAACACACTTTTCAGCCGCTAATGTGCGCCGGCATGACGCAGTTGGTTAAGTCGCTGTGCTAAATACCACCGACATGACGCTGTTGGTTAAGTCGCTGTGCTAAATACCACCGGCATGAAGCTGTTGGTCAAGTCGCTGTGCTGTTAATTTTCGCAACACACTTTTCAGCCGCTAACGTGCGCCGGCATGACGCAGTTCGTTAAGTCGCTGTGCTAAATACCACCGGCATGACGCTGTTGGTCAAGTCGCTGTGCTGTTAATTTTCGCAACACACTTTTCAGCCGCTAATGTGCGCCGGCATGACGCAGTTGGTTAAGTCGCTGTGCTAAATACCACCTGCATGAAGCTGTTGGTCAAGTCGCTGTGCTGTTAATTTTCGCAACACACTTTTCAGCCGCTAATGTGCGCCGGCATGACGCAGTTGGTTAAGTCGCTGTGCTAAATACCACCGGCATGGCGCTGTTGGTTAAGTCGCTGTGCTAAATACTACCGGCATGACGCTGTTGGTCAAGTCGCTGTGCTGTTAATTTTCGCAACACACTTTTCAGTCGCTAATGTGCGCCGGCATGGCGCAGATGGTTAAGTCACTGTGCTTTCTATAGGAGGCGGACGTTTCTGTCGGGTGTTCGAATCTCGGTTCTGCCGGCCCTCTAGTTTGCGGTTTTTCCTCAGGCTCCTGGGTCTGGAGACGCGAATGCGTAGATGGTCCCCTGTGAAGTAGACCCCAGACGCACTTCGTCCCTTCTCTCGATATGAAGCAGAAGCGTGGCGAGCAGGCTGCATTACTTCGACAAACATCCTCAATATTCGTCTTTGAGGTACTCAACCCGCCCTGAGAGGAATTGGGAGACAGAATGTGCTTACGTACCTACTTCTATTTTTGGATATCTTATCAATAGCAAAAATCTGGTTGATTTTTTTTTAACGGTTTCATTTACTATGAATAATCCTGCTTTCATTACGCAATTTAAATAATGCGCAGTTTTCTCATAGGTGGTGTAAGTGTATTTTCTGTTTTGCTGAATTTTTAGATTTTCTAGAGATCTGGTTTGAAATACAGTTTCCGTGTCTGAAAGGATTCAAAGACGTGCTCATCACAACCGAAAATTTGGTGTCATCTTTCTTGTTGCCTCTGTGCTTTACTAGTATGTTTTCTTGTCTTCTTTACGCTTTCCAACCGTAGGTTGAAGAAGCGTATATGCTCCAGCTTTGTCCGTCTGTCTTCCCGTCCGCACGATAACTCGCGTAAAAATGGTTCGATTTCGATGAAATTTTAGTATGTAATTGGGAACAACCTGGGGACGAAACCTGTTGAAAATGGGCGAAATGGGGTCAAAGGTCAGAACGCAGGAGCGGGATCAATTTCATCGCCCTTATGCATCATATGCAAAAATGCTTCTATGGCGACAAAACTTTAGTATGTTGTTCCGAAGGTATTCTGAATCGGTTCTGTTGAATATCATCGAAATGGGGTCAAAGGTCAGGGCACAGGAGCGAGATTTATTCCACAGCCATTATCCTCATAACTTGAGTAATGATTTCTGGTATGTTGGAAAGCTTATCATAATCAATGCATTGCACAATTTTACCAACTTGTTTTAATTTTTCTTTCAGTGTTTTCAAATCGCTGTCGTACGAAGAGAAAAAACGCACCCTAGCAGTTGCGGCAGAAGAGAAACTGAGCTTGCTTGAATTGAAATAAATTTTCCTATATGTGTCTGTGCTAGAGGGAACAGTACAGACCAAGCTCTGTACAACCTTTGAGACAATGTGCTAGAGGGAAGAGTACACACCAAACTTTGCAAGTGAATAAATATTACATACACTGCATACCAGAAAAGAAAAAAAACATTCAACGTCTTTCTTGATTTTGTGTTGAGGTGACATTCTTTCTTTGCTTAGAACCGTTACTTTGGGATAAAATGAAAACACGTAATAAAAGAACAGGGGATCTCCGGGCACTGCTATGTATCCTCCTCTGGATTAGAGGACTATGGAAACTTGAACACCTGCATCTATATCATATATCAGCACAATTTATCATCTGAATTTAATGAAAATATTCGCACATGTAAGCTGTAACCCAAAATGTTTTTATAATATATGAAACGAAAGATCTCAAATATAAACGTAAAAATTCCCATTTACCAAAACCTTACGAAGATTTTTTCTTTTTCTTTTTTTCTTTATTTGTCTAAAGAATACAATCAAAACAATACATTTTGTATTTCTGTGTTTAAACATACTTTTTTTCCAGCGAACAGCTGAGAAAGAAGGTGCATTGTTTTGAATATTTACAGACAACAGAGTTATTTATTCTTTTATTTTTTTATTGAAAGTTTAACGTCTACCGTAAGCAACTCAATGTACTATAGGTACTCACTCGCCCATCCCAAATTTAGGATCACTGGTACCAGGAACGGAAAGAATCAGTTTCGCAAGACAAACACAACATCTATGCCTCAACGGGATTCGGACCCGGACCCTTCTCGACGAATAGGCATTAGCCAGCGCTTAGACCACGGCAAGTTAACTCCCCGAATAGGGGATCAAGGCACTATGTACACAGAAAAACACTAATTACATAATTAAGACACACAAAAACACAAATTACAGATTTAATACACAAATAGAGGACACATGCAGATGTCCTGTTGCCCAGTCCTGGAAACACATAAATCTGGCCAATTTATGTGAATTTTCATTCAGGACTATCCAACGCATTTTCTATAAGAGAAAATGATAAATGATTTGTTATGTGTTTTTTTTCATCCCCCCCCCCCCGCTTTACTGTTCTCTCATTCCTCTTGCCCCTATGCAGGAGGATTTACATACATAGTTTAGTTTAGTAAAGTTGAGAAAAAGTCAGAAATGTTTCTTTCGGAAACATCTCTTTCAAAAATTATCCGTGCCTTCCTGTCAGTGATCTCCTCCGTATTTCTTTGGGTAACTCTGTATTTTTTTGTTCTTATTGTCAGAAGGTCGGTGTCATGAATTTTTATTTTGGGTGTGTGTATCTGTGTAGCTTCACTACATAAATTTTGTGTGTGTTTTTTTTTATTTTCTGGAGAAGAGAAAAATAAAAATAATAATAATAAAGATGTTACTAGCATCTCCCTTTTTTATTCTACCTCCATCTTAAGAAAAAGTGAATGTGAAATATTAAAATTGAAATAATTATTTGATGTTTGAAAGAGTCTGCCCCTTCAGCCTTTATGAATATATGCAGGTGTAAAAAGGCCATAAAATTAAGTAATCATCTTGTTCCTAGACAAGTATTTTCTTTTTTCTAGGAAAATTTTTATCACAGTTGAGGGAATAAACTAAATTTCTTTTTTTTTTTTTTCGTGTATCTATATATATATTTTTTGCTTGTTTCTAATAGCCACATTCTGGGAGAAATTATTGAAATTTAAAATGAATTTTCATCAGTAAAATTTGCTTTAAAATTTTTCTTTTTCCTCCCACAACAGAGATAATAAATCCCTAAACCTAAATATTAAAAGTTATTAAAATCCACCAGAGGTGAAGCAAATGTTACTTAAAACTCCTCACAATCATGAAGCTGTGCCAACACTACACAGCTGGACATACTTAGTAAAGAAGATAATTGGATTTATTCTTTTTTACGCTTTCCAACCGTAGGTTGAAGAAGCGTATATGCTCCAGCTTTTTCCGTCCGTCTGTCCGTCCGTCCGTCTGTCGGAACGATCACTCCCGTAAAAATGGTTCGATTTCAATGAAATTTTAGTGTGTGGTAGGGTACCACCTTGGGACGAACCCTATTGAAAATGGACGAAATGGGGTCAAAGGTCACGGCATAGGAGCGGGATCCATTCCATTGCTCTGTTGCGTCATAATTTGCGTAAATATGGTTCGATGTTGATGAGATTTTAGTATGTGGTAGAGGACCACCTGGGGACGAACCCTATTGAAAATGGACGAAATGGGGTCAAAGGTCAGGACATAGGATCGGTATCCATTCCATCGCCCTTATCCCATACTATTAAAGGAGCAATTCTTGTATGTATGTAAATTTTATTTTGAAAACGGCTCTAAGGATTTTGATGAAAGTCGTTAACCTACCGTATTCTGTTACTAGAAATCGATTTAGCTTGATCTCGATTTTAGGAAAATTAATTTAGTGCGTTAAATAACCACCTCGAATTACCACGTTCTCAGTGTCATGGAGTCCTATTAAAGTTACCCATGCTTAGAAATCTTATGACATCACAATCTCGCGATTGAAATGCTGGCCCGCTATCACGCCATCAGTCTCATTACGTCACGCGTTGTGTGTGGATCCTATTAAAGTTTTATGACGTCACACTCTGTCGAGCAGATGGTCGCGATTCCCATCTGCCTCATTACGTCACGCGTTGTGTGCGTATGTCCGTCCGCACTATAACTTGCGTAAAAATCGTTCGATTTCGATGAAATTTTAGTGTGTGGAAGGAGAACACCTGGGAAGGAACCCTATTGAAAGTGAACGAAATGGGGTCAAAGGTCAGGACATAGGAGCTGAATCCATTCCACCGCTCTTATGCGTCATAACTAACGTAAAAAAAGATTCGATTTCGATTAAATTTTAGTATGCGGTAGGGGACCACCTGGGGACAAACCCTATTGAAAATGGGCGAAATAGGGTCAAAGGTCAGGACATAGGAGCGGAATAACTTCGATCGCCATTTTGCGTCATAACATACGTAAAAATTCTTCGATTTGGATAAAATGTTAGTATGTCGTAGGGGCCTACCTGGGGACGAATCCTGCTGTAAATGGGCGAAATGGGGTCAAAGGGTAGGACACAGGAGCGGGATCTATTCCATAACCCTTATGCATCATAACTTACGGAAAAATACTTCCATTGTGACAAAACTTTATTATGTTATTTCGGAGGTATACTCAACCGATTCTGTTTAATATCATCGAAATGGGATCAAAGGTTAGGGCACAGGACTGAGATTTATTCCACAGCCATTATCCTCATAACTTGAGTAATGATTTCTGGTATGTTGGAAAGCGTATCATAATCAATGCAATGCATGATTTTTCTAACTTGTTATAATTAATTTGTTTTTGCTTCAAACAAAACATAAAAACACTGTTTTTCGTAAAGAAGAAGAAGAAGAAGAAAAAAGAGGTGTGATAGGAGGAAAAATGCTTTGACAGACGCGAGAAGCAAAATATCTTGTGGCTAAAGAGCAAGGCGGGATATATTAATCAATATCATTTTTGGGTTTAAAAACCACTCCTTGTATTTCTCGGCTGCCAATAAATCAATAGAAGCCCCAGAAATATCTTTTCCCTACGTAGGCTACTTAACATTTAAAATTTTATGAGAGTTGAGTTGTTAATGGCGCTCCCTAAAGGATTCGCACCGATGCTTTGCCAACCTAGAGTAGGCCCTGTCTCGGGAGCATGTGGATGAGAATTGCTGGCACAATTTTTTCTATTTTTTTTATTCTCTACGAGAAGATGAAGTTTCTTTTGAGTTATCGATTGTTCGTGCTGTTTCATCTGAAATGGATATTAACAAAGAACTAATAGGTAAAGAAATTATATAAAATATTATGCTTAGAGTGAAATAGAGAAAACAATTTTATGAGCTGCGAAATGTACAATTTCAGGAATTTATAAGAGGAGGGAATCAGCTCAGTCACAGAGCTCTCTCCCATGCTACGGATCTGATTTTTACCGACTCATTTCCAGATCCCGAACTCTTGTGATCCGGAAAAGAAAACAAACTCGCTCGGAGAAAGAATTCAGATCTTACCTAAGCTCTGAATGTCGGCGTTTTCTCCACTTCATTAAAAAAAGGGGGTCTATATTGGAAATATATTTTAATATCGTGGATTATACTCTGCAGCTCTGGAAGAGTAGTTGTAAAAATGATTCCATCATCAGCAAAACAAAGGTGAGTGAAATAATCTCCAATGATCTTTATCCCCTCGTTTTCCCAGTTCAATGACTGAAAGGCACTTTGCAATGTGGCATTGAAGAGTTTGGGAGATATGGTGTCATCTTGTCTCACTCCCTTTCCAATTTTTATTGGTGCTGTATCCCCAAATAGCCGAACCTTTGCACTTGCATTTTCATAGATGTTATTAATAATGCTAATGTATGGATCTTCAATACCGCAGGATTTCAAAACCATTGTAACTGTTGATCGTTTCACGGAATCGAAAGCCTTTTCGTAATAAAAAAAGCCATATAAATTATTGGGCGAATGAAATGTCCGGCGCGAACGAGCAGTGGAGAGAGGCCCCCACCACAGCGGAATGGAACCACCCACAGGTGTTGCGGATATTACGTCACAGAGTTACTATAAATAGCCAGCACGTGTATGAAGAACGAGGTTCAGGCGCGGTTTGTTTGGACGTAACGTGGCTTGCAAAGGAAACATACAGACGCCGGATTTGAGAGTCATGTTGCGGTATGAATTTAAACAGCCATTCTGCAGAAATTGCCGCTCGAAACGTTAACAAAGCATTTGAGGAGAACACAGCCAACGAACGAACCATTCGGCGATGGTTTGTGAAGTTTCGAAGCGGAGATACGGACCTGCAAAACGAAGCTCGTGGTAACCGACCTATTGTTGTTTCTAACGGTGTTCTGTTACGTGTAGTTGAAGCGGAACCCCGAAAAACGTGTCGTGAGATAGCGGCAGAGTTAGGTGTACACCACACGAGAGGTGTTCGGCGTCTGGCTGCGCTGGGTAAGGTAAAAAAGCTGGACATGTGGCTGCCGCATGAGTTGACACCTGCCAACAAGACTAGGCATTTGGAAATTTGCACGTCGCTGCTTGTCAGGAATAAACAGGAACCTGTACTTCATCGAATCGTCACCTGCGACGAGAAGTAGGTCCTTTATGATAATCGGAAACGATCTGCACATTGGTTAAGAAAGGCACAGCCTGCTGGACGGCATCCTAAGCCACCTCTACACACCAAAAAGACTATGTTCCTTGTCTGGTGGTCCACAGCCGGAATAATTCATCGGCGGTTCTTGGCAAGAGGCCAAACCATCACTGCAGAACGCTATTGGGCTGATTTACACCAGATGCATCGGAAATTGCTGCAGAAACAACGGGCTTTGGTCAACAGACATGGTGTTCTTCTGCTCCAGGACAACCCTGGCCTCATGTCTCACAACGAACGATGCTGACACTAAGTGCCTTGGGCTATGAAGCACGGCCCCATCCTGCCTATTCCCGGACTTGTCTCAGACAGGCTATCATCTGTTTCGTCGCCTGGATCACTTCCTGTCCGGGAAAAAGTTCATGATAGACAACGAGGTTCAACGTGCAGTTGATGTCTTCTTCGGGTCCCAGCCACAAGACTTTTTCGCTTCGGGATCATGACCTTGCCGGACAGATGGCAACTATGTGTCGATGCCGAGGGGGATTATTTTGCCTGAACATCTACTGAACACTTTGAGGAAGAAATTCGAATTTTAAGTGCACCAGAAACTGGTGAAAAAATTTCAATTCTAATTTTAATCAGATTGCTAGCAGCAGTTTTTGAGCCCTCTCTTCAGTTGCTCCTGGGGCAGCAGTTGTCCCGCCCTGGTTATACCACTGCTGCAGATAAAACAATTATTCCTTCAAAATAAAGGGGAGTAGTTTTTTGCGTTGAAGAATACATTTCAATGCCTTATAATATGGAATTTTTCCTGATTTTTGAGAGAACAAAAGAAAAACAAAATTGCGAAGGAAAAAGAGATAGATAAAGTTCCCTGAGTTCGCGCATAGCCCCAACATAACTGCCTGTCTGTGATCTTTCAAGTGCAACAGGGAAAGGAAAGTGCGAAGAGATAAAAATTGCACCATTTATATGCTTTGCAGGAGTATGTTTCTAGGATGGGGGGGAGCACTTCGGTGAAAAGTTTGTTTGCCAGATCCTTCGATTATCGCCCGCTTTTCGCAGTCATTCTCGGCAGATTTTCGTAGTTTACGTATCTGTCACGTAGCTCACAATGAGACAACTACTGATCTTTCAACAGAATTTCCTTTCAGCAATGTTTGCATTACTTCTTAAAATATCCGGAGAGAACTGACATGAAAATATTCAGAGAATGTCAAGAATACCTTTGTGATACTATATAATCTGCTGTCTCTTCATGCACACTTTTTTGAGGATTTTTATTACATTTTAGAAATGTTTTTGCCGTAAAGACGTACCTCTCTTTCTCTCTCTCTCTCAAAGGTATTTATATTTTTAAGGTTAATTACCTTTAAAAGAGATTTTAAAGGTACAGCCAGCCCTTGATGTACCTTTAAAAGATATTGTAAAGGATATTTAAAAAGGTACAGTCAACCCTTAATGTACCTTTAAAATATATTTTAAAGGTACAGTCAACCCTTGAAGTGCCTTTAAAAGATATTTTAAAGGTACAGTCGACCCTTGACGTACCTTTAAAATATATTTTAAAGACAGTCAACCTTTGATGTATCTTTAAGAGTTATTTTAAAAGTACAGTCGATCCTTGATGTACCTTTGAAAGATATTTTAAAGACAGTTAACCCTTGATGTATCTTTAAAGATATTTAAAAGATAATTTAAAGGTACAGTAAACCTTTGATGTGCCTTTAAAATATATTTTAAAGGTACAGTCGAGCCTTGATGTACCTTTGAAAGATATTTTAAAGGTACAGTCAAACCTTGATGCACCTCCACCGATATGACATTACATTGTAGTATTACATGAAGGGTGACGTTACATCAAATTTGCCAATTGTTTTTAAATAACCCAAATTTTGTTAACTATTGTTCACCAAAAAATATAACTAGCGTTAAGTTAAAACATGTTCATTAAAAAAAAAAATGCAATTGCGTATGGATATTGTTTTTGTCTTACAGTACTGGCTTTCTCCTTTCTTAGAACCGGTGGTCCTAAATTAGGGACGGGAGACTGCTTATAGCCCATCCAGTTGATCACGGTGGTCGTTAACTTCCTGCTCCCCCCCCCCCCTCTCCAAAGAATGGACGGAAGTCAGGGCTTAGACCAATACGCCACTAGGTGCGGCTTCCCAGCAGTCCGGATAACTTTCTTTACTGTTTCCTCACATTCCCGGTATCTTTCGGATGCATTATGACATCTAAACATTCCAAAATGCAAAAGAAGTGTCCTATCATTTCTTAATTTCTCAGAATATTCAGGGGTTGCATTCTTGGTAGTACCGAGTTCAGTTAACTATTCCATCGGGGTTCGGACATTTGGGCACCGGACTTTTGGGCACCGGACATTTGGGCACCGGACATTTGGGCACCCGGACATTTGGGCACATTCATTTTTAAAGCAATGAAATTGCGCTGCGTTGAAAATTATAGTGTTCCTATATTTCTCCCTACTTGAGCAACTGGTGCGCACAAAAAAATTTCACTTATATCTCATTATCATTAAGAAATTGAGACATATTTACGAATTTCTGTCTGAAAGACTGGGCGGACATTTGGGCACCGGACATTTGGGCACCGGACATTTGGGCACCCGGACATTTGGGCACCCGGACATTTGGGCACAAATGTTTAAGGGGCCGTATAACAATTGCCGTTTCTTGGCCCACTAGTAAGAGATTGACCGAGAAAATGATCGCCATAAGTTACTTAGGCACTAAATATTTACGGGCACGAGCCTACTCAGCAAACCGGGGGGGGGGGATATATCAAAAGTGTAAAATATGAACAATTTGTCGTCCGATCGGGAGATTTTCAGCATTTACAAACTACAACTGGAGACATTATCTCAGGGCGCAAACCTACTGAGCACACCTGTCGTGGGGGGAGGGGGTAATACTAAAAAGTGTGAAATATAAAAAATTTCTCGTCCGATCGGGAGATTTTTAGCATTTACAAGCTACAACTCGTAACATTGTCTGAGCGCACGTGCCTGCTCTGAAAACTTGTGGTGGGGGAGGGGGGTTATACCAAAAGTGTAAAATATGAAGACTTTCTCTCCCGATCGAGAGATTTTCAGCATTTATAAGCTACAACTCGGCAGATTATTTGAGGGCACATGCCTAGTCAGCAAATCTGTCGGGGGGGGGGGGG
Organism: Macrothele yani; assembly: GCA_039090855.1. Taxonomy (NCBI): domain Eukaryota; kingdom Metazoa; phylum Arthropoda; class Arachnida; order Araneae; family Macrothelidae; genus Macrothele; species Macrothele yani. The sequence goes on along the minus strand of CM077024.1, from coordinate 33,851,294 downwards.
GGGGTTATATGATAATTGTGAAATATAAAGAATTTCTTGTCCGATCGGGAGATTTTCAGCATTTACAAACTACAACTGGAGACATTATCTCAGGGCATGAACCTACTGAGCACACCTGTCGGGGGGGGGAGTGTGAAATATAAAAAAATTCTTGACCGATCGGGAGATTTTCAGCATTTACAAACTGCAACTGGAGACATTATCTCAGGGCGCAAACCTACTGAGCACACCTGTCGTGGGGGGAGGGGGGTAATACTAACAAGTGTGAAATATAAAAAATTTCTCGTCCGATCGGGAGATTTTCAGCATTTACAAGCTACAACTCGTAACATTGTCTGAGCGCACGTGCCTGCTCTGAAAACTTGTGGTGGGGGGGGGGGTTATACCAAAAGTGTAAAATATGAAGACTTTCTCTCCCGATCGAGATTTTTAGCATTTATAAGCTACAACTCGGCAGATTATTTGAGGGCACATGCCTAGTCAGCAAACCTGTCGGGGGGGGGGGGTATATGATAATTGTGAAATATAAAGAATTTCTTGTCCGATCGGGAGATTTTTAGCATTTACAAACTACAACTGGAGACATTATCTCAGGGCATGAACCTACTGAGCAAACCTGTCGGGGGGGGGACGTTAGTACCAAAACTGTAAAATTTGAAAAATGTATCGTCCAATCAGGAGAGTTTCAGCATTTACAAGCTACAACTCGACAGATTATTTGAGGGCACGTGCCTACTCAGGATTGCATGAAAGAATTCCCACGGAAAAAACGCCCACGGAAAAATCGCCCACGGAAAAATCGCCCACAGACAAAATGCTCACGGGAAAAATATGTGATCGACTGATAAGTTTATATGTCTGTTATAAACGGTGTTCGGACAACTGGTCACAGACTGCTGGCCAAAAAACCGTTAGGGGTCATATAAAATAAAAATTGCAGTTTCTTGGCCACCTCACCTACATAACGCATAACGCGAATATAGGAATGACGGAATGAAAACTTTTAGAAGGGCCTAAACGTTAGTCCTAATATTATTTTCTGCCTGAGTAATACCGCAATATTAGTAATTTGATGTGTAAAATATTTTCTGCAAACCTTACAAATACGAGAGGAAAGTTCGGATTGCACTGATGGACTGTACAGGTTGTGTGGTGTTGGCCTGAAAGCCGTGGTAGTCTTATGCAACATTTATTTAAAAACATAGTAATGATTCACGTTGTCTTCAAGCCAACTGCTATACGATATTTTACTAGAAACTACAAATAAAAAAATTCTCTGCGAGTATGTGCAAACCCAGGGAATTTGTCTGGGGAGGGGGTGCTTAAAATCTAAAATATGAAATATAAAGCATTTCTGGTCCGATCGGGAGATTTCCAGCGTTTACAAGCTACAACACGTCAAATTATCTGAGGGTATCTGCTGCCTCAGGAAACTAGTCGGGGTGGGGGAGGGAGGGGAGGTAATACCAAAATCGTAAAATATCAAGAATTTATCTTCCGATCTGGAGATCTTCAGCATTTAGAAACTGCAACTCGACAAATTTTCTTAGCGCATGTCACTCTCTGGAAACCTGTCGGCGAAGAAGGGGGGGGGGTAATACCAAAAGTGTAAAATATGAACAATTTCTCGTCCGATCGGGAGATTCTCGGCAATTAGCAGCTACAACTCGACACATTATCTGAAGGCATGTGAATGATGAAAATCTCCGGGTCGGACAAGAAATTCTATATAATTCACAATTATCATATAACCACCCCACCCCACCCCACCCCCAGGTTTGCTGAGTAGGCACGTGCCCTCAAATAATCTGTCCAGCTGTAGCTTGTAAATGCTGAAAATCTCCCGATGTGACGATACATTTTTCAAATCTTACAGTTTTGATATTACCCCCCCCCCCCGACAGGTTTCCTGAGTCAGCACATGCGCTCAGATAATTTGCAGACTTGTAGTTTGAAAACCCTTAAATCTTTTGCTGAGATGTAGATCATAAACATTTCTTATAAAGAATTACATTAATTATCGCAATTAAGAAAAGACGAAATTACGGAAACTTTATGTGACTCTGATTACCAACCTCTGGGGATCGTGGGCACGAAGCGGTCAAAAACGTTATTTTTATACGGCCTTTTAAAATTTTTGTGGCCAGTTCTCCTACACCCGTCATGTAGAAATTAACTGTTTTAGTTGTCCTTTGGAAAACTTCCAGGAAGCTATGAGTGCGTATTTTTTTTTCTTTACACTGGGAAGAAAAGAAGTATGTCTGTAACTTGAGATGATACTACTCATGGGGAAGACACACCCTGAGCGGTGGCCAACCGATAAATTTAAATGAAATGTATCGCTTGTTATTTGGGGTGCGGTCGCTAGCAAACGTTCCAGCTACAGCTGCAAGGCACCACTTTGACGAAAGACAGATGCCCCCCCTTCCGCTCGCCGTACACAAAAGAGACAAGGCCCGCACGGGGATAACTGGTTTTCCAGTTATTTGGGGAGCGGCGCCCCCACGGCCCGAGCTGACCTTGTGACTGGTCACCATCTGATGTCACGCCACCGCTTGTTTTTTATTTTGGTGTTTGCAGGGACAGCTGTTCATCCAGCTGTTGGGGAGTCGCGTCCCCACGCTCCCGAGCTGGTCTTGTGTCTCTCTTTTTCGTTTTTCTTTATTTTCTCCACTGGCCAGTTGCCCGTGTTGTATTCTCTACCTAATCGCTACCACGTTATGTACTAACACCCCGGTCTTGTGGTTTTGTTACCCTCCACCATCTAACTGTTTTATATTAACCGCTCAGTTCGTAGGTTGCTGAGATTCCGTTTAGGTTCCCTGCCAGGATTTGTCTTCTTTGAATTTCTTTTTTTCCTTTTAGCTGGTTTGGGTGCTAGACCTACCTGCATGTTTGCCGCGTGCGGAGACCCGTGAGGCGGAAATGGGATGTCTGGCGGCTGAGGTCGCAGGAGACCGGTTAAGTGCCTCCTGTGTACCAACACTCCTCTTCGACCCCGGCTTCGCTGTAAACGGGAGGCTAGAGACTAACCCACCTCTAGTCAGAAGTCTTGTACCAAGTTGTGTACAGGGCTTTAGCGGCTTTTTTGTCGTATAGCACGGCAGGGTAAGCCCGGGGGCTGTGGGATCATGCCAAAGGCGTTGGCATGACGGTACCCGGAGGCCGAAGTGTCCGCCGAGTGCGTGTGATCACAGCCAACGGACTATATCTGCAACGTATTAGCTCCAGAACTGTGTCCAGCGTCATTTTCTTGACTTGCAGACCTCCAGTTCTCCCTCGTAGGGCTCGGTGGTGGGTGGAGTAGTTTGCAGACGAATCCTCTTCCTTTTTTCCATGGGTAAAAACAAAAGAAAAACTCCAGATTTAAGTCACCTGAGAAAATGATCGTTGACACCGACTCTCCTTCGTCTTCTCAACCTACCAAGTCTCATACCCTTAAACGGTCTTTAGACCTTGACCTGGACCAAGAATGTGGAACCTCTTCTTCGGCTGCTGTACCAGTCGCTCCGAAGCGTCGTCTCCCCTCGATTGCTGTGACTACGCATGCTACACCCTTACTTGTAGAATTCATCGATCCGAATGAGAGACTGTCCACCAGATCTCCCTTTTTCATTTCTAAAGCTTTGGACGCTGCGGTTGGCCCCTTGAAGTCTGTGAGGAAGCTTCGCTCTGGGGACCTGCTTGTCCAAACTTGCAGTGTTTCTCAAAGTAACACTTTTCTGCACCTCACTAGTCTTCAAGGCATTCCTGTCAAAGTGACACCTCACCCGTTTCTTAACACCTCTCGGGGTGTTATTTCGGAGTTTGATCTCTTGCCATGCAGTGAAGAAGAATTAGTGACTGAACTTGCAGACCAAGGTGTTATTGCTGCACGTCGTATGATGTTCCGGCGTGATGGTTCTTTAATTAAGTCTAAAAATGTGATCTTGACTTTTAACTCCCCGAAAGTTCCGACCGAAATCAAGGCTGGCTACTTGGTCTGTGGAGTTCGCCCGTACATTCCCAGTCCTCTGCGCTGTTTCAGGTGCCAGAGGTATGGGCATTCACAACGTTTCTGTAAGAGTTCCGCTCGTTGCGCAAATTGTGGCTCCAGTGAACATGACGGGGAAGGTTGCACTTCTGCGGCCTGCTGTGTTAACTGTGGTGAGGCCCATGCAGCTTACTCCCGCAACTGTATGAAATGGAAGGAAGAGATGGCGATCCAGCGCCTCAAGACCCTGGAAGGCCTCTCGTACCCTGCTGCCAAGGCCAAGTTGGGTATACCCACCAAGCGCCAGCGTACTTTTGCCGCAGTAGTTCAGTCTCTGCCACAACCCGTGCAGCCCTTTGTGCCGCGCCCTGTAGCTCTCGCCGCCCTTGCCAAGCGATCTACAGCTGAACAAGCGACACAGGTGGATTTCCCCGAGCTCCAGATTTTTCAAATAGCTGAGTCTGCGCCTTCTCTTTTGAAGACGACCGACTCTTCCAGTTCCCAGCAGAAGGCCTGCACGTGCGGAAGACCCGGCCCTCAATCAAAACGTTACTCTGTCCGAGGCCTTTCCTGTGGAACGTGTTCTAAAGAAACGTAAAAGAAAAGGAAAAATGGAATACTTTGTTAAATTTAAAGGGTATCTTGATAAATTTAATGCTTGGATCCCCGCGGAAGACTTGACCTCTCTATAAAACCGACCTTTTTTTAGATGAAACATCATTCGTCAACATGAGTTGACGAACGATGTAACGTTACCTAGCGGCAGCTCTCTCCGCTACTTTTCAGACAATAAAGTTTCTCATTTCATCACGCGTCTTCCTTCCCCGATCAAACTCAATGGTGACTGGGAAGTGGGACTCGTCGAACTCATCTACCCTCATTCCTGGTTTAATGTGAATGTAAATTCAAATTCCTTTGCTTACGGTCTCGGTCCAAGTCAACTGAAAGCAGCAAAAATCCTTGCTGGATATTATGATTCTGTGGGAGACGTGGTAAAAGCCATGTCCCAGCATTGGTCGAAAAAAATTACGATGTTTTTTAATAAAACCACGAGACGTGTCAAAGCAGTTTTAACTCTTGGTTCTCAGCTGCAGTTATTTCCAGGAATAGCTGAAATTCTAGGTTTTCAACCTGGAGTGTATTCTGCCTCAGGAGGAAGCGATGCTACCATTCATGGAAATTTCGTAGCAGATCTGAACACGTCGCTTTCCTTATTGTACGTGTACAGCGATATTGTGGATCCTCAGCCTGTGGGAGACATGTTTGCTCCTCTCCTTCGCATCGTGAAAGTGAGCGGAGAAGACGGAGATGTGGTGAGCGCCTTATACGATCGCCCTCATTATTTGCCTCTAGCAAGAAAACATTTCAAAACCGTAGAAATCGTTATAAGGAATCGCTCGGGACAATTAGTACCATTTGAACGTGGGAGAGCGATCGTGAAACTTCATTTTCGTCTCAAGGCTCTGTAGTCATGCATGAACCATACCGCTGTTGTACAAAATCCTTCGAGGAATATTACGTCAATCAAACTGGAAAAGGTTTAGTCTACTATCAAGGAGCACCCCTTCAAAAAGGGTATGGACTTGGGGGACTTTTCGCTCGTTATTTAGAGCGGCGGTACCAATATTCAAACAAGGTGCAAAAACGCTTGGAAAACAAGTCTTTCAAACGGGGGTCGACCTTGCAAATGACTTAATGCAAGGAAAGGATGCAAAAACAGCAGCCAAACAACGAGCTAAAGAAGCAGGACAAATTCTCACCGACAAAGCTGCAAGCAAAGTGAAGAAAATGTTAGGAGGAAGCGTTAAAAGGAAGAGAAACACGATGAAGCGCATCATTCGTTCAAAGAAAGCCAAGACGACAGCACACGATATTTTCGATCCGTAAACCATGGCTTTGATTCACAGTCATTCTTCCGTATATGTTTAAAGTCGGAACTTGATTTATTTGCTTTACCGCCCTCCCAAACGAGCATAGAAAAAGGACAATGGATCGAATATCACCCTTGGCCAACATTCGAGATGGAGGACCTCTGGAATTTAATATTTCTGGGAGTGGAGAAGAATACTTGTCTTGACTTATCTTCCAGCCAACTCTACGTAAAAATTAAAATTGTGAAAGCTGACAATTCCGTCATAGCTGACAAAGAGCCCGTGGGGCCCATAAACTGTTTTCTTCATTCTCTGTTTTCCCAAGTTGATGCTAAACGAAAGAGTGATTTCGTCCTCGAGCAACATGTATCCTCACAGAGCATATATTGAAACTCTATTAAATTATGGAGAAGACGCAAAGAAATCCTATTTAGCATGCGAAGGGTTTTACAAGGATACAGCCGGACATCTGAAAGAAATTAATCCCACGAATGCTGCAACAAACAAAGGATTACATCAACGCTATGAGCTCGTGAAAGACAGCAAAACGTTTGACATGATTGGAACCTTGCACTGTGATTTATTTTTCCAAAACAGACTGCTTCTCAATTTAGTGGACGTGAAAATTAAACTGGTTCGAAGTAAACCTGATTTGTGCCTCGTTTCCTCCTCAGAGGCCCCCAATTACAGAGTTCTCATCGAACACGCCTCCATTTTTGTGAGAAAATTGAAAGTCAATCCGGGAGTTGCCATCGGCCATGCAAAAGCTTTAGAAAAATCTCCCGCCAAGTATCCTATTGATCGTGTTTTATGCAAAGTGTATTCCGTCTCTCAAGGAAGTATGTCCTTCGTGCAAGACAACGTATTCCTAGGACAAATGCCCAAAAGACTGATTATTGGATGTGTCGATAACGATGCTTTTAATGGTACATATAAATCTAACCCCTTTGAATTTAAGCATTATGATGTTAACTTTATCGCCGTGTACGTCGACGGACAGCCAGTTCCTCATAAACCTCTAGAACCCAATTTCGAAAAGGGCAGCACAATTCGTTCTTTCCATAGTCTATTTCAAGGAACCGAGAAACTGGGCCAAGATTGTGGAATATATATCGATCGAGATGAATTTTCCAAGGGATACACTCTTTATGCATTCAATCTCAGTCCGGACCTGTGTGATGGAGGGCATATGAACCTGATCCAACAAGGAAATTTAAGAGTGGAAATCAAATTTGGAAAAGCTTTAGCAAAAACCATTTCTGTGCTAATCTACGCAGAGTTCCAAAACATTATTGAAATTTCAAAGTCCAGAAACATTCTTTGTGATTTCTCCAATTGAAGAAATGAACAGTGTTCACATTGTAAAGACCCTAAAGCAAGATCACGTGACACAACGGTCCTTCCTCGGAGTGTTTGCCTGTGACAGACTTCCCAAGAGAATTGTCAAGTTCCCAGCATGTATTGTTGTGAATACGGATCGATATGGAAATCCTGGAAAACACTGGTTGGCTATGTACATACCAAACCCAAAAACAATGGAATTTTTTATTCTTTCGGACATTCTCCATAATATTTTCAAGGACCTATTGCCAGATTTGTCTCCAAGTTTGATACTGTTAAATTGAATGAAGTACCTCTTCAAAGTTCGTTTACAGCCGTATGTGGACAATATTGTATTTTCTTCTTGTATTCTAGATGTCGCGGAAAAAGCTTGTACTCTATTGTAAGAAATTTTGGATGGAAATCTGAAACAAACGACCTGCGTGTCTTTCATTTCGTTCGACATAAATTCCGGATGACCCGACCGTTCAAAATCTCGCATTGGTGTGATGTTTTTTCCACACCGCGAGATAGGAAAAATAAGAGAATCTCTTCTCCGGCACTTCGAAAAAAAAAAAAAAAAAAAGACGGAGATGATGTAACGTACCGCAGGAGATGTGACGTACCTGCCCGAAGGACGCACACGACATAAAGGCAGATAGGAATCAGAACAAAACGTTCGCGTAGCTCAATTGGTAGAGTGACTTATTCCGGAATGAAAGGATCAGGGTTCGAATCCTGGCGTGGACAGAAATGACGGAGAAATTTGCTTCGTTATAAACAGTCTCGGACTTTTTTTCCGCGTTTTTCAACAGTCTCGGACTTTTTTTTTTTCTAGGACTTTTTACCCTGATTCAAAAAAATCAGTCATTCTGAAAAGAAAGAAAACCTAAGGCAGAGGGGAAGACAGGTATTTTTACACGTGGCTTTCTTTACAATGATGTCGTATTTTCTTTGCACATTTCTATTCAACCGCGGAGTACCTGTTTGACCTTCTGAGGGAAGCAGAGAAAAATAGCATTTTTTTTTTTTTTTTTTTGGCATTCCTGTGCCCATTATTGGAAGTACAGGAAACGGTTCAGAGGTATACTTTATCTCCTTCTCAAAAGAAAAAAACAAACAAAAACGATTTTGTTTGCTTTATGCAATATATATATATATGTATATGTATAAAAAAAGTAAGAAATATATCTATTTAGCGACAATTTCAGAATCATTACAAAACTCGGTTGCTTAAATGAAACTCAAAACCCACGTCTACCTCATGTCAGACGCCCGATTACGTGCGGGAAGCGACCGTGCGTCAAGCGACCCTGTGGAAAATCATGCGCAAAGCGACCCTGTTATATTTGTTCGTGGACGAAGCGACCCTGCTATTCGAATCATTTTACTTATATCATCATTGTCAACCATTTTCAATCCATTGCTGGACGAAGGTTTACCCAAGTTTCCTCCACAACGGTCTGTCTGTCTTGTGCCGGTCTCCTCCATGTCACTCCCGCATACTTTCGAATTTCATCCACCCATCTCCCATGTGGTCTTCTTCTGGGTCTTTTCCTGTCCCTTGGAATCCAATCTAAAATTTCGGCTTTCCATCGATGGTATATATATATATAGAAATCGTAGTCAAATTATTTATTTACATCTAATTAATTAATTACTTACATCAAGTTTTTTATACTAAATACAAGTCTGTAATATCATTTTATATGTGTATACTATATATATACAAATCGTAGTCAAATTATTTACATCATTAATTAAGTACCTACATCTGAATTTTGTAGCTTTTGCACTTAGTCCAACTTGATAACACAGCTTAATGCTTGCAGGCATTATTTAAGAACTTTAAAATTTCCAAATTACCCCATGATATTGCGAATGCGTTCGTCTACTTGTATATGCATCTTCTTCCTTTTCCGACCAAGTTCTTCTAATTCTTTTAATTGTTGTTTGTGCATCACACGTCGAATTTGGAAATTCTGAAGAAATTGAAAAATGCCTTAAAGCATTAAACTATGTTACCAAGTTGGACTAAAGCTACAAAATTCAGAAGATGTAAGTACTTAATTAATTAGATATAAATAATTTCACTACGATTTGTATATATATAAGTAAAATGATTCGATTAGCAGGGTAGCTTCGCCCACGATAAAATATAACAGGGTCGCTTTGCGCACGATTTCCAGAGGGTCGCTTGACACCAGACCCAGTCTCACCCAGTCTCGTGTAAATAAACTGAACTCCCCCTTCGGCCCTGCTGGGGCATTGCCGAAGGGGGAGCGGAAGTCCAATATTCTTTGATCTTGTGGTCAGTCAGCGGCGGTGATGATGAGAAGTTCCCGCCCCTTTTTTCCCTGTGGACAGTAAAGCAATTATACTGAGAAGGGGAAGCGTCTCAGCTTTCATTTAATGGGACCATAAAAACAGCAGGAGCAGATGTCAGCTTTGATTAGAAAGTAAACGTTGACAGACGAGATTTCGGGGAAAACAGACCGACAGTCGATCTCAACCAAAATTTATTGCAAATACAATAGGTTGTCATTTAAAATCTTCTAAAAAGACCTCAAGATCAACTGGTTGAGTCCCCGTTGATTACCTTGTATTGCATGTTATGACATGCGAAATATTAAAATCATTGCTGAAGATTTAATGAATCGAAAAGCTTCTGCATAAACCTTGTGTCAATATAATCTTACATACGCATTTCCATATATGCCTAGGAAATAGACGATGTCATCACTCTGTTCAGCGGTGTCCGAACAACAATTTTTCAGTTGCTATGAGTTGTTTATAAAAGAACGTGAACAGAGCGATGTCATCGTCTACTGACATTATTTCGACATATTTGTAATATATTCACCATGCCCAGGAAAACTGGTACATTTCGTTATGGTCAGCTAGGAAAACTTCCACACTCTGACAAGATCTCGGAATGAAACGCAGTTCGTGTACATCCCCTTACATGAGAAGGTGTTCAAAAGTTTTTCGGTGTGCGAGCTTTCCGCCCTTTGCTGAGCAGTACGAGAAAGTGTGGGAGTTTTCGTTGATCCAACTTGAGTTGATACGTAATTGTTATGAATGTGACATGAATAGAACAAAAACTTAAAAAGGCCTAGGCCCTGTGAGAAATTTTTTAGTGAAAAAGTAAGGGCAGGATATTATTAACTTGAGTTGATACGTAATTGTTATGAATGTGACATCGCTCGAACAGAAAGTGTAATAAAGGCCTAGGCCTAGGGCCTGTGAAATGATATTTAGTGCTTAAGTAAAAGCAGAATATAATTAACTTGAGTTGATACGTAATTATTATGAATGTGACATGGATAGAACAAAAACTGTTAAAAAGGGCTACGCCTAGGCCCTGTGAGAAATTTTTAGCGAAAAAGTTAAGGCAGGATATTATTAACGTGAGTTGGTACGTAATTGTTATGAATGTGACATCGATAGAACAAAAACTGTTAAAAAGGCCTAGGCCTAGGGCCTGTGAAATAATATTTAGTGCTTAAGTAAAAACGCAATATTATTACCTTAACTTGATACGTAATTGTTATGAATGTGACATCGGTACAACTAAAACTGCTAAAAGGCCTGGGCCTAGGGCCTGTGAGAAAATTTTAGTGAAAAAGTAAACGCAGAATATTAGTAACTTGAGTTGATACATAATTGTTATGAATGTGACATCGATAGAACAAAAACTGTTAAAAATGCCTAGGCCTAGGGCCTGTGAAATAATATTTAGTGCTTAAGTAAAAGCGGAATATTATTAACTTGATTTGACAGGTAATTGTTATGAATGTGACATCGATAGAACAAAAGCTGTTAAAAAGGCCTAGGCCTAGGGCCTATGAAATAATATTTAGTGCTTAAGTAAAAGCGGAATATTATTAACTTGAGTTGATACGTAATTGTTATAAATGTGACATCGATAGAACAAAAACTGTTAAAAATGCCTAGGTAGGGTCTATGAATTAATATTTCGTGCTTAAGTGAAAGCGCAAAATTATTACCTTGAGTTGATACGTAAACGTTATGAATATGGCATCGGTAGAAATAAAGGCTGACAAAAGGGCCTACGAATGAGGCACAGTAATTTAGTGTCTAATTCAGTAAAAGAGAAATATTAATAACTTGATTTAGTGCCTAAGTAAAAGTGAGACGTTATAAAAAATTCCCTTCTTGTCGTCCTTTTCCGAGCATAGTATGAGTTCTGGTGTAATTGTTTTGTTCCTTTGAAACCTAAGAAATGTGCCATGCAGAGGTACCCGTATGAGTACTTGAAGGAAGGGGGTAAGAAAAACCCTTACCTCCTTCAAGGCTGTCAAACATTTAAAAAAAGGTTTCGTCTATTTTAGTATTTTAAATTTATCAATAATTTGGCTATGTCACAGGTTAGGGGGGGGGGGGGGGGGCTCTCCCCATGGGCGCCCTTGGTGCTATGTAATCATGAATATGATGTAATCCATATTCATGATTATGAGCTATGTAATCCCGATCCAGGACGACGAAATTATCCCGTCCGGCGGGGGGGGGGGTAATTTCAAAAGTGTAAAATATGAAGAATTTCTCGTCCGATCCGAAGATTTTCAACATTTACAAGCTACAACCCCCCCCCTCGCCCGATAGGTTTCCTGAGTAGGCACACGCCCTCAAATAATGTGTCCAGTTGTAAATACCGAAAATCTGCCGATCGGACGAGAAATTCTTCGTATTTTACACTTTTGAAATTATCCCCCCTCCCCACTCGACAAGAGTCCTGGGTTTCGTCATACTCGCAGAGAATTTGTTTCGTTATAGTTTATAGAAAAACATCGCTGAAAATCTTACCATCGGACCATACATTTTTTATATTTCATATTTTAGGTTTTAAGCCCCCCCCCCTCCACACACACACTCGAAGAGTCCTGGGTTTCCTCATACTCGCAGAGAATTTGTTTAGTTATAGTTTCTAGAAAAATATCGCTGAAAATCTCTCGATCGGACCACAATTCTTTTATATTTCATATTTTAGGTTTTAAGCCTCCCGCCCTCCACACACACACTCGACAAGAGTCCTGGGTTTCGTCCTACTCGCAGAGAATTTGTTTCGTTATAGTTTATAGAAAAACATCGATGAAAATCTCACCATCGGACCATACATTTTTTATATTTCATATTTTAGGTTTTAAGCCCCCCACTCGACAAGAGTCCTGGGTTTCGTCATACTCGCAGAGAATTTGTTTCGTTATAGTTTATAGAAAAACATCGCTGAAAATCTTACCATCGGACCATACATTTTTTATATTTCATATTTTAGGTTTTAAGCCCCTCCCCCTTCCCCCCACACACACTCGACAAGAGTCCTGGGTTTCGTCATACTCGCAGAGAATTTGTTTCGTTATAGTTTATAGAAAAACATCGCTGAAAATCTCACCATCGGACCATACATTTTTTATATTTCATATTTTAGGTCTTAAGCCCCCCACTCGACAAAAGTCCTGGATTTCGTCATACTAGCAGAGAATTTGTTTAGTTATAGTTTATAGAAAAATATCGCTGAAAATCTCCCGATCGGACCAGAAATTTTTTATGTTTCATATTTTAGGTTTTAAGCCCCCCACCCCCACCCCCACCCCTCCACACGCACACACACTCGACAAGAGTCCTGGGTTTCCTCATACTAGCAGAGAATGTGCTTAGGTATAGTTAATAGAAAAATATCGTAAATAAGAAAATACGAAATTACGGACATTTTATGTGTGCTGGGGGGGGGGGGGGGCTCAGAAAAATCCTTACCTCCTTCAAGGCTGTCAAACATTTAAAAAAAGGTTTCGTCTATTTTAGTGTTTTAAATTTATCAAAAATTTGGCTATATTAACGGCGGCGGGGGCTCCCCCCTTGGACACCCAATTGTCGTTTGTCTTACTAGAAACGTTTTCTTCATTCAATTGCCCTCACAGCGAAAAAAAACGGCAATTTTTGTACGGCCCCTCAAGATTTGTGCCCAAATGTCCGGGTGCCCAAATGTCCGGGTGCCCAAATGTCCGGTGCCCAAATGTCCGGGTGCCCAAATGTCCGGTGCCCAAAAGTCCGGTGCCCAAATGTCCTAAACTCATTCCATCGTCGGGGTGTTTACAATATCGATAGCATTTGAGTTTTGTTTTTGTTTCTTTTGATTGAAGGTTTAACGACCACCGTGAGCAACTCAATGGGCTATGAGCAGTCGCCCGTCCCTAATTTAGGGCCACTGGTTCCAGAGAAGGAAGAGAGCCAGTGTCGTAAGACAAACATAATATCCATGCCTCACCGGGATTCGAACCCGGACCCTTCTCGGACGAATGGTCATAAGCCAGCGCTTGGACCACTGCGCCACATTTGAGTTTTGCACACGAACCTAAAGACATTCCAATGTATCAGTAAAAGACCACGTGATTATAATTAAAATTATGAATATAGATACACAGCAAAGTGTCCTCAAAAGATGAAAATTAAATTTGTTTTGATTAAGAATGAATAGTATCAAAGACAGAATATGTAGAATGAAGCCTCTTAGAGATTGCAACTTAGCGTCCTTTGATGGGTATTCAACTGAAAAAGAAATTCAGGATTTAGCTTGTTTCTTCTTGGTAAGAAGAATTAATTAGTTTGCAGCGCTCAAACAAATCTTCAGAACCGCGCTTTGCTGAGGTGAGCTGTTCCTGCAAACTGTCTACAAAGTTGGTGTTGATGGTGAAGATTAAGTGCCTCTTTAGTTACTTTGACAGTTAATAATTTCTTTTGAGGAGATTTAATTAAAAAAAAAGCCACCCATAAAGAGAAGGGGAAAAATGCCAAATAATGGATTTGCAAAAATTCTCGTACAAATATTAATAATAAAACTGGAAAGAATGCATAAATTATGTGGAAGAAATATTCTTTCCTTAATACATGTAAGAACGTCAGAATTCAGCTGCTTGTATTTATTGTTCATCACATAATATTAATCACATAAGAAACTTGAAAATTACGCCACCCTGGAGCAGGAATTGAACCCGAATCTCTTGATTTCCATTCGAGCATGATCCGTTACACGGATAGCATGCTCGAACGGAAGTTCTGTAGCAGATAGCATGTTCGAACGGAAGTTCTGCAGCAGATAGCATGCTCGAACGGAAGTTGTGTAGCAGATAGCATGCTCGAAGGAAATTCTGTAGCAGATAGCATACTCGAACGGAAGTTCTGTAACAGATAGCATGCTCGAACGGAAGTTCTGTAGCATATAGCAGGCTCGAACGGAAGTTCGGCAGAAGATAGCATGCTCGAAAGGAAGTTCTGCAGCAGAAAGCATTCTTGAACGGAAGTTCTGTAGCAGATAGCATGCTCGAATAGAATGCTACCCGTAAATAACATGTTTGAACAGAAATCAGGAGATGCGAACGGAAATTATCCTGCTTGGAGAGTTTCCTATCCTTTACACGGATGGAGGCTCGAACGGAAATCGGGAGATGCAAGCTCGATTCCTGCTCTAGGGCGACGTGATTTTCAAGCTTTCTGATGTGATCAATGTTACGTGATGAACATTAAATGCAGGTAATTTACAATGTCTGATTGCTGAGTTAATATTTCTGGATGGAATGAGTCAAATTAGTTCGGGAAACATGTCAAATTAGAACTTTGAGAATTTTTAGGTACTATTAACGAAAATAATATGAAGAGAGACGAAAACGACAAAGCTGTCGAGTGGTCAGTAGCACGGGATTCTGGCTGATCGAAGGCATGGGTATGTGCTTTGCTGCGGCGTGTGTCCTCCGCCCTGTCAGGTGTTAGTGTCCCGAAAATAGGGATGGCAACTATTTATAGCCTTAAATAGCATCTGTGGTAATTAACTTAATGCTCTGGAGGCTGGAAAATCCCCATATGCAACTCCAACTTTTGTAGGTATTTTGTAGGTGTAGATTAGTTCTCGAAACCTAGTAGGAATGTTCTTTCTTTTATTTGAACAGCTCATCCTGATGCTGTGTGCTTGTGTGGCTGGTTGGCCGTCGTTACTTCTTCGCCTAACTCTTTTATTATTTTATTATTTTTCTTTCGGGGATTTACGACCACAGTGAGCAGCTTGAAGTAGAAGTCTTCACGATACTTAATTAGGATAGCTTTGTCCAGCCTGGCTCAGACATTCCAGTTAAAGGCCTAAACCGTTTCAAACTTTCATCTGACGTTCTCGCCGCTTATTTCATATAACGGACGGCTTCCTCTAGAGCAGCGGTTCCCAACGTTTTTGTGACTCGCAAACTTCTTCCAAGATTATATTGTTATCGTGAACCTGAGGACTTCACCGCAAATGACACACTGGCGCCAACTACGGGGGTGCTCAATGGCTTGAGCACCCCTTAAAATCATTTGGGGAGGAGGGGGTGCTCCGCACCCCTCCGAATTTTTGTTATATGTACTTGATTAATACTTTAATATTTAGTTCCACTTTACATGAAATTAAATAAGATAATCGGAATATAGTGCAAATATTTGGTTTCTATATAAAAAAAAGAAAACAATATCTTAAAAAAATCGTGTTTTAACCACCGATAACGGAAAAACACTTGCGAAATAACACAGCTCAAGCAAGCGAGAAATCAGGGACGTGGGATGTGGTTTGTACCCTACCTTCATAATTGTTTAAAGCTACAGATTTTTTTTCGCAATCACGTTCCTTGCACATTAGTAAGTTGTCAGCAGTTCACCATGTGCACGCAATGAGCTTCGGTAGGGTCATAAAGCCATAAATGTCAGAGCGGGAGTAATGTGACCTGAACTTTGACCCCATTTCGATTCTATTAAACAGAATTGTTTCAATTTACCTCCTGAACAACGTACTACAGTTTTGTTGCACACGAATAATTTTTACGTAAGTTATGACGCATAAAGACGATGGAATACATCCCGCTCCTACGTTCTGACCTTTGACCTCATTTCACCCATTTTCAATAGGGTTCGTCCCCAGGTTGTCCCCTACCCCATAATAAAATTTCATCGAAGTCGAACCATTTTTATGTAAGTTATGATGCATAAGGGCGATGCAATGTATCCCGCTCCTATGTCCTGACCTTTAATCTCATTTCACCGATTTTCAAAAGGTTTCGTTCCCAGTTGTCTCCTACCACATACTAAAATTTCATCGAAATCGAACCATTTTTACGTAAGTTATACCGCATCAGGGCAATTGAATGGATCCCGCTCCTACGTTCTGACCTTTGACCTCATTTCACCCATTTTCAATAGGGTTCGTCCCCAGGTTGTCCCCTACCCCATAATAAAATTTCATCGAAATCGAACCATTTTTATGTAAGTTATGATGCATAAGGGCGATGGAATGTATCCCGCTCCTATGTCCTGACCTTTGACCCCATTTCACCCATTTTCAAAAGGGTTCGTCCCCAGGTGGTCTCCTACCACATACTAAAATTTCATCGAAATCGAACCATTTTTACGTAAGTTATACCGCATCAGGGCAATTGAATGGATCCCGCTCCTATGTCCTGACCTTTGACCCCATTTCACCCATTTTCAATAGGGTTCGTCCCCAGGTGGTCTCCTACCACATACTAAAATTTCATCGAAATCGAACCATTTTTATGTAAGTTATGATCCATAAGGGCGATGGAATGTATCCCGCTCCTATGTCCTGACCTTTGACCCCATTTCACCCATTTTCAAAAGGGTTCGTCCCCAGGTGGTCTCCTACCACATACTAAAATTTCATCGAAATCGAACTATTTTTACGCGAGTTATCGTGCGGACAGACAGACGGACAAAGCTGGAGCATGTGCGCTTCTTCAACCTACGGTTGGAAAGCGTAAAAAATCTCGTGCCAGCAATGCAAATTAACCTCTAAAATTTGTACCAATGACATCTATCCCCAAATTGCAGAAAAACGCCTTTACACTGCCCAAAAAGCGCTTCAAATCATTCACTGTGCCTTCTTCTCGACTCACAACCCTTCACTGTCAAATACAGGACCACAAATTTTCCTTACCATTCTTGTTTCAAAAAGTTAATAGATCCTGCTTTCGTGTGTTACACGCTCACAGAAAGCCACAGGTGGTATCAATGTCTCATATACTGTAGATCAGTTTGATGTTTCCAGAGCCATCGTTCCAATTTCGGGGGCCATGTGCTAATTATACCCACACGCTCCCTTCCCTACGTGCAGTGGCAGCTCGCGATAAGCTGAGATAGGGGGAGGGCTGATCCCAGTTCTGTGGATATCACTTCTAAAGCTAAATTACTGTGAGACTGTCAGAGCTTTAAGGTTATTTATATATTTATTTAATGATGTCTGCTGTATGCAGTACAATGAAATGTTCCAGTAAATTTATGATGTGAGCGTATTGAACAAACAAAGTCGTGGCATAAAAAGTCCAAGCTATTAAAAAAAGTGCCGCTATTGCTTTATTCCACCGATTTACAGGTTTCTTTTAATCCGCGATCATCAACGGAACGGATATTTTTGGACTGACTTCTAACCAGATGAATTGCAGCAGCCCGGGTGCACCATTTAAGATACAACCTGAATATTCTTATTTTTACTGTAGTGAGTGATTGTGTTATGAGCCCTCCCCCCCCTCCTCCTGAACCCTAGTCAAGAAAAATATTCGCTTCGTATGCATTCTATGTGTGCTAACCTTGTACGAATGCAGGAGAATCTCAGTTTATAACGCTTCTTTATAAACTACGTTAATCATTTTTTCCCCATTATGTGCTCAGTTGGTGCTTTTTCTGAATTGTTTTCTTTCTGTTTCTATAGCTTTAGTTGCAACCGCGAGAAATCCCTTTCTGAAAGAACGTAAAGAAAATTGAGTTTAACATAAACACCATGAATAATTTTTTATGAATCTTAGGCAAAATAATGTTCCTCAACTCGGGGCCGATAGTGAAACACTGCATGATTCTTGAGAACAACGTACACTCGTGATCATCAAAGATTGAGATTACTGATGTAATAGTAACATCCAATTAACGGAACTCGTTTTTCTTCTTACGATGCTCACGTGATAAAAACATTTAAATGCAAGTGCCAATGAAGAGCACACATTTTCAGTGTCACAAGCGCATTCCCAGGTTACTCTCTGCGCAGGCACTAAGCTACCGGTGCGGTTTCTGAGCCTACCCGTTCGCCATTCACAAAACTTTACTTTGAACCCTTCAGCCATCTCAAAAGATTTAAGCAGTTAGAACACATTGCGAGTTCAACCATCAAAGATTTTGGGGAATTTGGATAAAGGTATGCGAATTTTTCGAGTTCCCAGAGATTGTGTTACACAACCGGAATTTTCTATTAAATTTAATGTTGTTTAACTATTCTGTTCACTCAGAACTCAGAAAGTCTCCTGAGTGAATGTCTAAGACAGTAGTAGAAAGTAGAGCTGAGTTCGGGCTCAATTTTCGGAGCCCGAGCCCGAATTTTATATTGCAAAATAGAGCCCGGGCCCGAGTGAGCCCTAACACTGGTCAACCTGTTCAACCATTAATAAAAAAACAACTCTTTTTTCACATTTCCACTCTCTCCTCCTCCTGCAATATCAGGAGTGGAGAAGGGACCTCTGTTTATTTTTACAGTGTAACTGTACGAATTTTTTTGACCGTTCGTTTCTACCTGAAGTGCTTCGAGCAGCCGGATATCCAAAATGATCGGGCGGTGCTGTAATTGTATGTTACTCAAATAATGCTAATATTATTGCGCCATAATGCGCTGTTATATGTACGTTGCTAAATAGAATTAATAGGGAGCTACTGCTTAGAGTAAATTATCTTCGGCATGCTATCAACTATTCAATATCCATAGTTCTTGAACAAGCTTTTTCTTCTCTGCAGAAACACACTAATGCGCGGGATATTGCATTTTCTACCGAAGCCCGGAATAAAATGGCCATCTCGAATCCCCGCTGCCCAACCAGAACCAGTTGCCGAAGAATTCCGTTTTACCAACTATAAAGTGTCTCATTTGGTAAATCATATAAAATCACATTTAAATATAAAAAAATTCTCTCGCTCTCCCTGTATCTAAGAGCCCGAGCCCGAGCCCTAGCCACAGTAAATATTCTACAGCCTGAGCCCGATTTAGGCCCGAGCTCTGGTAGAAAAACACCATTTCGTAATTATAATTTAAAAAGACGAGAGAGAGAGATAGAGAGAGAAATTGAGAGAGAGAGAGAGAGAGAGAGAGGGAGAAGAGAGCAAGAGAGAGAGAGAGAGAGAGAGAGAGAGAGAGAGAGAGAGAGAGAGAGAGAGAGAGAGAGATAGAGAGAGAAATCGAGGGAGAGAGAGAAATCGAGGGAGAGAGAAATTGAGAGAGAGAGGGAGAGAGAAATCGAGGGAAAGAGAGAAATCGAGGGAAAGAGAGAAATCGAGGGAGAGAGAAATTGAGAGAGAGAGAGAGATTCCCTGTTAAGTTACAAACTAAAATTCATAAACAGCTGATGATAACAAATATTATAAAAACGAGACGTAAGCTAAAACTGCGAAGAAATAGTAACTTGTTTAAAGTCATGGATGTTCGTACCCATGGTTCGTAGTACTACATACACTGAATAAATATTAAGTACAGTATGCCTATAAGCACGTTTTTTTTTTTACTTGGGATAACATCATAAACATCGAGTTAAATTTACAAAAAATATAATTTTTTGGAAACATTTCTGCCAAGTACTTAAAAATTTGTAATCTTCCATACTATACTTAGCCTCCCTAGTTCTGAACTGCTGGAGTCGCCACGGCCTCTGGTGGGTTCCCTAGTAGTACATAATACATATTTTGTATCAAATTTTTAAACTACAGTATAATTACGAAAACGGTATTTCTGTTACCGTCTGAGTGGGCCCCAAAGAACGTATGACAGGGAATCATTATGAGTCCGTTAAAACACGAAACTGTAGCAATATGTTTGTGATAATTAATACACAGTGCATTCTTCAAACTAATAAATTATCTGCAGAGATTTCATGATGTCACTATTTTCAATTGTTTTCATAACAACATAAGTTAAAAGCTTAAGATTCCTTGATTTTATTTTGGATTTCCTAATGATTTAGCATCGTATACTTTTCTTAATCTTTTTTTGATATGCATTGTGAAGTCACAGGGGACTGACCATTAACGGTTCAAAGCAGAGGCGTCGGCAATTGGGTGAGTTCAAAATGTACCGTTTTTTAAATTTTTTTAAACTTTAGAATACAATCTGGACTTTGCCAAGTAATTTATGAGTCTCGTGTTTTTCGTCGTGTAGCCCTACGTATTTCTCACTATAGGAAATGCGGTGTTTACTTCTCCGCGGGAAGGTTATCTCAAAATAGTATCCGAAGGGCCACGAGAAAGAAATCAGTTGTTCTCTACTCTTTCAAATCCTTAGCTTAAGCTTTTTTTCATGTTAGTATGGCTAGGGGAAAATAAGGAAGGTGGATAGAGCAATACACTGAGGGATGTCATTACTAGTTGTTTTCCTGTTTGTACTGCTAAGTAGGGGATTTTAACACGGAAAACGGAGTCTAATGCTATACCATCGGTCTTAAGCTTGACCAGGGGCAGTGAGAGTGCGGGAAATGGCTGACGACTGCTTTGAAGGAGAGGAGTGCAGGGCAATGTGGCTGTCTTGAAGGAAGGGCTAAAAAAGAGGGGAGAGATCAGCGTGTCGCAACGTTAACATTTGATTTAGGTAAATAAATAGACTAGTTGCCGAGGTAGTGCTACAGGAGATAGAATACAATGTGGTCCCTATGTTTGCTAATGATATAGCCTTATATGGGAGATACGTCGACGACACCTTTTTTAATTTTCAGAGAGTCAAACCAAGAAGTAATTGAAACCGTCCGAAAGAACTTCAGTAGTTACTACCCAGCTATTAATTTCACTAATGAAGTAGAACAAAATAATGAACTACCCGTTTTGGATGTTGTTGTTTCTAAGAAAGAGCAGCAGGTAGAATTTCGAGTCTTTAGAAAGAATACTTACACTCCTGTATTTATACCTGCAAATTCATTCCATCAGTGGGTCCATAAGGTCTCAGCATTTTGATATTTTGTGCAGCGAGCATTTGCACTACAGTACGCTTCGAAACGAAGAGTTGTATTGGATCACCAACATAGCTATGAAATACGGATATAAGAGCAAGATGATTAACAGACTGATTTATGAACTTAAACATCAGTCAAGACCACAGAATGTAAAAACAACATATTGTGGTACTTTCCCTTACTTCCCTGCCATTTCCTCCCTATTACGGAGAGAATGTAGCAGAGTTCAAAAAGGCATTGGAATATGTGTTACCGCTTATGGGACATCCTCATAAAGAACAAAGCACCAAAAAAAAAACCAGAAAACAAGACAGGATTATCCCAATACTGCATCAAGATGGAACAGCATCTGAAAAACACCATGTCGGCAGCACTAAAAATCAACTCAGATTCCGGATTAAACAACATATGGACAATTAGAGAAAGCAAGAAAAAAAGACAGCTTTAGTTGAATATTGTATCGATAATAAATGTATTCCAGATTTTCAAAATGCCAAAGTTATTACAGATCAGAATTCTGAGCAAATGATAAGATTCTCTGAAGCTTTGACTGTTGAAATGACATGGGAGAATAATTAGAAAAAAAGTTAACCCTGTCGACCTGGAAGCAAATTATGAAAGATGAAGTAGATTGTAAATATAGAAAAAGATGTAAATCCGGCCAACATGGTATTCGATTTAGCAATCCTCAATCTCCGTTCGATAATCCGCATCCGAATCTACATGTTGGCTTACAGCAACTTGCTAATGAGGTGCTTGAAGGAGCGAGTTCAACATGTGACCCCAATGATGACGTAGACAGCAGCATGACAGCCACTGATTGGCAGTTTCCAGATATATCTACCCGCTCCACCAGCGAAACGGCCAAAGTACAGCTTGATAATGGTATGAACATATACCGAAATGCATGGCGTGTGTCTCAATACCGCACAGATGTTTCTTTGCACTTTGTGAAAAAGCGGAGTTCTGACTTTTATAGCCAAGTGGGGAATTATTTTCTTTTTCATCTTTCATCTGTTTTATGCTGCTGCACAAAATATATGTTTAGATGTGATCTGTTGGATATTTTGACTATCAAACTGTCTGCAATTTCACTTTACAATTGCGAGTCCTAGGGTTTTGAACTGATACGGAACTGTGTTGGACTGTGCTACATCTATACAGAACTGTGTTACCTGCATGACTTAAGGTATTTGTCTAGCATATATACTGTTTGTCTTCCAAAGTGCTTCAATTTTATAACTTCCACCCTCCTTTCTTGTGTTAATTCTCGTGCTTTGAGTTACCGTCATTAAAGTGAAACTTTGCTCCTCATGTGTGAAAAAATGTGCATAGAGTTTGTAGTGTGAGTAATGTATGAATAATACATCTCATTTGTTTAACAAATAGAACATTTTTCTCTAAAGAAATTATTCAAGTACAGTGCTAACACTTACTACAAATCTTACGCCACTAACACACTGGTCACAGTAATGTCATCTTATTGTCTTTCCAGTCGCGTAACCAGTCAGATCCAGGCATGTGTGCGTCGGAGGGAGAGGGGGGGGGGTTGCCACAATGATTTTGAAATATAGAGACGTCCCTGGTTCGAAATGCAAACTGGGAGGTGTGGGTAGATGGTAGTAAAAAAGTTGAAACTGTCTCGCCGACCCAGCTGTACACAGCGACATGAAACCTTTACCCTGCCATGAAATCTGTTCGTCTTCCAGCCTCTGTTTTTCATTAAGTGAAAGTCATACGAGACAAAAGTAAAACTACATTATGAACCTCTCTCTATCTATTATTTGCCCAGGCATGTCTCCTGGGCCATTGGTAAAAGTGGGCCCAAGGCTTAGCCTCTATAGACCCCCTCCCCTCCTCAATCCTGCCCTGCTCTCATCAGTGGTGTAACTACCAACCCCGCAGCTCGGGGGGGTCGCAGGTAACTCAGGGGAGTACTGCAGCTTCCATTTATAGTATTTTGAAAAAATTCGAACACGCACAAAGACAAACAAACAAATAATTAACCCAAAGGTTCATATTTTCTTTTAAGGTACATTTAGCTTTGCCTAAATAAATGCCAAGTTACACTTTTAAGGTACTGGATGTCCTACAGATTGAAGCTATTCGGCCGTTTGGCTCCATGTTGTCATACGATCGCTCTCTCTCTCTCTCTCTGCGCAGCTGAAGAAAAACGCAAGGCCACATGAGGATTCCCCATGGAGGACGTGGGGAAACAGTTAGTCACTCACTTAGGATTACGCACACGACAGGCGAAAACGTTTATTCACGGCAGCCGCAGATCTGCTATGTAAAAGAGGGTGATTTCTTCAAATGATTTATTTTAGTTTTGTACGAAACAATTACCTGTATTGTTAAATCTGTTACTTAAAAAGTTGAAACTAAAGAGCTCTAGGCACCAGTATTACTTTTCCAGACATTCTCCCTGAATTCCTGCCTCCCCCTCCCATCCACCACACGCACGCCGCGAAAAACGCATCTTCCCTCGTGCTTGAAATCCGGGGAAAATTACTACTCTTAGGGGCGCTGAAGTAAATCTTGGGGGTGGCGGGGGGGGGGGGGCATTCTGCTAGTTACGCCACTCGCTCTCATCCAGTCGTTCAAAGGACTGAGTCCCGTACAACACTAAATGTAATTTAAAAAAATCTTTTTATAACAAAATTCCTGTGAATCCGAGAAATTTTTATACGTTCATCAAAGTGTCTAACATTTTAGATGACATTCTAACAGCTGAAAACGGCGGGGGGGGGGGGACAGGAAATTATTTTTGGGGGAAGACCTGCGTCTTAGCGTCGCGCTCGTTTTTCCTTTTGTGAAAAACAACAGCGCCACAAATCCAACCACAAGGGATTATTAGAAAATCTTAGGCTGTAGGTGCTAAAAATTAAATTGTGAGTATTAAACCTTTAGGCACACACGCGCACGCACACACACACACACACACACTGTATACATGCGTATCGGTGCATAATTTGATTTTATCATCTCAATCAGTGCTCAAAATGGCATCACTTCTTTTTCCTAGTATTCCATACAGAGAAATGTTTTACCCGTAATTTACATACTGGCACTAATTTTATTAGTGGGAACTGCAAAAATGAATTTTTTTTATTTATAAATTTTTTTTGTCCCTGACTTAGAGCGCGCATTCTTATATATAGAAACCTTATGTGCCTCGTTCCGTTGAGAAATAGCTGTGTGGGAACCGTAAAGGGTAGGGTCGGGGAGGGGATTTTTATTATACAGGATCTTTAATTTGATATATTCAATTTAAAAAGCTTCTTCATTGAATTAAGAATTGGGAGTAATAGATTAAACACAGATTTTCCATTGTTTTTTAGTTTTCCAGCAGTGACTATAAACGTTTTCCACTTCGAACTTTTTCCCTTTTTTGGAGGGCCGTGAGATTGCTATTAATTTAAAAGACAGAATATTCATTCTGATTGAGGAGATTCTAATTGCCCGAATTTTTCTTTATGAAAAGCCCTATTGGAAGGGGCTGGCTTCTCGGCTAAGGACGTTAAAGTTCTGGGTTGAAGTCCAGCCAAATCAATAATGATTAGTCGAGGTTCAGAAGTGTGATTTATCCGTTGGTCCCGGGGTAGAAGCTCCTCGTTATAAACTAGTCTAACCCTAGTTCTCGGTGTAGCATAAGCAGTGCCTGCTGAGGTTCACAAACCAATCAACTCATATCGACCGCCATCGTTTCTGATTTATATAGTATTCCACTGAATTGTCAATTACATTTCCAAACAAAGAAGGTTTTCCTCCGGGGATTTTCTTCACTTTTGGAGATTTTCTTGTGAAGGTAATTTTTCCGGAGGATTTTTATCTAAATATGAGTATACCGGCAGTGGCGTACCGGAAAAACTCGAGGCACAACCGCAAAACTTGGACTTTAAAAGTCATATCAAATGAATTGTATGTAATACTTGGAATGTCGCATGATAAACTTGGATTTATCATGCGACATTCCAAGTATTACACTTATTCGCATTTTTGAGACTACGGTCAGATCCTCACTTGAATATGCGGCGATCATTTGGAGTCCTAGCCAAGTAACTCTAGTAAATGAAATTGAGAAAGTTCAGGAAAAGTTTCTTCGACACCTTTTTTATAAATCGACTCGTGCTTATATAGCGGACATCCCGACTGCTGACCTTCTGACATTATTCAAGATGACCTCTCTGCAATCGAGAAGGAAGGCTCTCCAACTCAAGTTCCTGTACGGCATCATCAATGGAGAGATAGATGATACTCAAATTGTAAACCAATTAAGTTTCTGTGTCCCATATTTACCGAGGACAAAATGTGAATTATTTGCAGAGCCATTTTGCAGAACCGATGCTGGAAAAAATTCTCCGTTATGTAAAATGTATAGGCTTCACAACTCACTTGAAGAATGTCCGGATATTTTCAATGCAAGTAATAATTTTTTTCATAAAGCATGTTTTGCAAGATTGTAAAAATCACTTGGTAATTATTACTGTAAATATAAATATAGCTATTCCTGTAACTAGATTTACCGTCTGTAGGGATGTACTTACAATAAATAAACTAAGACTCCCAACAAATAAACTAAACAAACTAAAAAAAATGTTTTCGAGTCCTTTTTAAGAAAATCCATTAGCTTTCAATTACTCACAATTTTAACTTCCATATTATTTATTAATTAGGTTTTACGGGTGTTTTAATAAATCATGTTCTTTGAAACCTACGAGTAGTTTTCGTGAAATCAAAATGTTTTCACTGTATTGCGTGAAACACAAATGTGTACGTTATAATTAAATTGATTGCCCTGGTTACCGATACAAATTACTTCAAAATACTTACGTCAAAGTTAATCATAACGTGCAAAATTTATAATTTCGAAAGAACTAAGGCCTGCTTTTTGAAATGCTTCACGATTGCATGTACAAAACATGCAACTGGCGTCTGTCAGTGTCTAATGACTTTTCCGATTTTTACGAAAGGTCGCAACATAAATCAGCAAATAACTAAGTAACGATTCAGAACTGTAGCACAAAAATGTAAATCTACGTAAATTATTTACTATGGAATATAAGAAACACACTTAACATAATGCTACAATGTTTTGCCCATTCTGTTATAAAAAAAAAAAAAAATAATGACACAGGTCTCTGATTTTTCTCTCCCGCGAAGAACACCTTTTAGTTCATTATATTCAGAAGGATCAGAGACCACTTTAGATCTTTTGGGGCCCTAGGCACCAAAAAAGTTCAGGGGCCCCCTTCCCTTCTTATCGCCGCAGAAATTTTCATCCATCAGATTAACAAAAAAATAAAATAAAAATGCTTATCTTTTTAAAACTTCATTTGAAGCTGCCTTAATTCTTGACTATTTCTTTAACCAGTTTGATACGAAGTTTCTGCAAAAAAAAAAAAAAAAAAAAAAATCATTTTGCTCAGGCTAGAGGCCCTTTCTGCACTGGGAGGATTGCGGTGGCTATCAGCACAGTACGCCCCTTTGTACCGGCACTTCAAAATTTCCATTTCGAGCACTGATCTCAATTAGATTTGTTTTTCATCCTAGAATATTCGATTTTGAGTATAGTCATCGATATAAAAATTACATATTGTAATATTGTTTCTCTTAACGTAACGGATACATTATTGATCTAAATAAAATAATATTTATCCAATCTCACAATTAATTTACCCGACATGATCATATCCATATGCTTAATTTGATCACTATAGTTTACCACGTACTTACTAGATGGCAGCACAATACAGCCAAGGCTTGTGATTGCTCGTTCGCTCTGAATAATGGATATTTCTTCCAGAAAGAATTACCGCGTTTCAACTCTGGGTACAATTGAATAGGAAGAAATCATAAGCCAGTTAAAAAGTAGATTTTTCGATCTGAAAAGCCACATAAGGTTCGTTCCTCGTTATTATCGAATTTTTTCTGCTTTTGACAGCAGATGTATGCGTTGAGTTATTTTAAGCGAAAACTAATTTTGCATGTGTACTGGTAACTATGATTTTGATACAAAAATGAAAGAGGTGTAAACACAGAAAATTTAATCGCCGAAGTTTAGATCACATAGTCACACTCACTTTAAAAATGGGCTTTTGTGGGAATCAGATTATGGAACAATTAGTTGGTGAGACAAGCCACCGGAAGTCTGAAGAAGACAGCAGAAAGTCACAGTTATTTCTGTTGTGGGATCAAGGTGTAGAAAATAATGTTATTCACAAAGGAAGATGGCACCATAACTAAATATAATAGTAAGATACTAAAAAGAGCTGAGTTCTTCATCAGGCTATAGTCGTTACATTTTCTAGAATGTCATCTTCACCAGATAAAATAATGTCGTACTCCGTGAATCATTAAAATACTTGATTACTATACTTGTTATTTCCCCTGTCACCTGCTATCTTTCCTGTGAATGGGCATTCTGATCCTTTCTGTTTGGGGTATCGGGAGGCCTACAGCTGCGTCAATAGTTAGCATGGGCTCCACTAGTTTAATTTTCAGGAGGGGAAAAATAGAAATCGTAACTAAGAAATCCATACACGAACATAGGCGCCGACTAAACGGGGGCAATGGTGGCGATCGCCCCCTCAGTGATAAGACCGCTGGGGCAAAAGTATGTTTTGGCCCCCTCGGTCTCCTCTGGAAATGCATGCTTTTTAATTTTTTAAATATGTTGGTTTTGTATCAACGTTTTAATTTTACCTGACAATGCTGAGTTTTTTCTTTTAGTTTAACTGTACTCTTTCTACAAAGAGAAAAGGGGAGATACTGGGGTGCTCGAGCAACCACCGCAAGCTATTTTTGGTTGCGAAATTGTAAACAGGAGTCACCGGGATAGAATGTCTTCACAGTGAAAGATCTCCATAACAGAATTTATAAAGAAATTATTGATCATGTGCTAACCGGTTTGCAAACCAGATTCAGTACTGAAACCAAAGAGTTTTTACGATATGCTGAAAACTTCTTAATTGATACGATATATTGGAAACTTCTTAATTGATACGATATATTGGAAACTTCTTAATTGATACCATATACTGAAAACTTCTTAATTGATACGATATACTGAAAACTTCTTAATTGATACAAACGTTTCGCCCAAACTGTTTGCAATTTTTTAAAGGATGATTTGAACTCTGATACCTTAAAACTACGTAGCGACATGTTCCATGACACATTTAAAGGACAAGAGTTAAATGTATCATGTTTTGGAGATGTGGAAATATGCAAGACGAAACAGCGCTTTGTTGTGTACTTAACGTAGCTGCAAAAAACTTGTGCGACTGCTCTTAACTGTACCATTAACAACATACACCAGTGAACGCTGATTTTCCATGCTACGAAGAGTGACAACATACTTGCGAAGTATTACAGTACAGGGTGTCCACAATGTCTTGTTACCCGTGAGCTAGTGAGCTATGTATGTGAGCTATGTATACCAAGTAGCTATGGGATATGTATACCAAGTAGCTACTATGTATACCAAGTGAGCTATGTATCTGTTGTGTGATTTATATGTTGAAGCATCGTTAAGCATCCAGTGGATCCGTTTGGGCTCCGTCATTCTCGTGACAGAGAATAATTTTGCGCCATGTTCTGTGGGACATTTTCCGAAGCAGTTGCGGGGTGATACGAGAAAAAGCACGTCTCACTGCTTGTTTAAGTTCCTCAGTGGTTTGGTAGCGCTGCTGTGCAACAACCTCCTTTATGAAACCCCAAAGGGCATTATCACACGTTGAGAGATCTGGGCTTCAAGGTGACCATTCAAGTGGAGCGGGCAGCACTGCCGAACCTCGGCCGATCCAATGATCCCGAAAGACCGCACCAAGGTATTCCCGAACGGCGATTACGTAATGGGCAAGTGCCCCATCCTGTTGGAACCATACGTCATTCAGAATGCCAAGATTTCCAAGTTGTGGCACAAACCAGGTTTTGCAGCATGTCGAGATAAGTTGTC
This sequence comes from Macrothele yani, assembly GCA_039090855.1. Lineage (NCBI taxonomy): Eukaryota > Metazoa > Arthropoda > Arachnida > Araneae > Macrothelidae > Macrothele > Macrothele yani. The sequence continues at coordinate 33,822,149 of CM077024.1, read as the reverse complement.
TGATTCACTGGACCATCAAAGAAATACGGTCCAAACAGATGTCGACTATTCATTGCAGCCCATATCATGACATGCGGAGGATGATGTTCCAATTCTTCGACATAATGTGGGTTTTCCTTGGACCAGAACACAACGTTCCGTGATCAACAGCTGCGGTATATCGCACATTCATAACTGAAAATGACCTTTCCACATTTTGGGATTGTGGCAAATGTCTGAAGCATCATTGCACATGCATCCCGTCTGCGGTTTAAATCGATGTCTGATAACTCCTGAACGAACATCGAGCGATATGCGTGCAAATTCAGGTCATTCTTCATGTGCTTATGCAGTGTCGATCGTGGTATTCCAAGCTCCGCTGATCGTTTGCGGAGCGACTTCGTCCGTGACCTGATAACTGATTCCTCGACCGCTTGACACTGTTGCACTCTGGTTGATGGTCTTCCCGTTCGTGGTTTATCCTTGGTTGGTTGGTTGGTTGGTTGGCCAAAGAGCGCCAGAAACAAGACAAACAAATAGTATTAAAAATGTGGTAAAAAGCTTAAAATCTGAATGATCATGTAAAACTGAAAAATGAGAACGATGGAAGGGCTAAAAAAGATAATGGAACAAACAGTATTAAAAACATGATACAATGATTAAAATCTAGCTGATGCAGTAAAACTGAGAAATGAGGATGATGATAAGGCTAAAATCTAGATACGTTTAAAATAGTCAATTTCTTTAAAAAATGAAAATACGGCAACAGAGTCACAGTGGTCATTGAGGAGCCGCTGCAGTGTAGCGGCGTCCTCGGTCAACAAATGAGAATGAAAGAAATGAAAACGTACATCACGAAAACGAACACAGGTACACAGGAGATGAGTGACAGTGAGTCGGCAGTTGCACGCCCCACACATCGGCGCAGTGTCGCCACACAGCAAAAAGCGGTGAGTGAAACGACAATGCCCAATGCGGAGACGCGCAAGCACCACTTCCTCCCTACGGTTCCGACGATATGTGGATTTCCAAATTTCAAGATTAGGTTTGATACGATGCAGTTTATTTTCCACCTGTTGGTCCCACAGACCTTGCCACGTTCGCTTGATATGGTCGCGAACCAGAAAGCGGAAATCCCGATGAAACAGTGGCAAGGGTGTGACGACCAAAGAGTAAGCAGATCTAGCAGCCGCATCAGCACACTCGTTACCCGAGATTCCAACATGCCCGGGAATCCAACAAAATTGTATCTGGACACCGGCCTCGAGCAAGGAACGAAGAAGCCTTCGTACGGAAAGAAGAAAGGGGTGGTCACAGCAGTCCAACGATGACAGTGACTGTACAACACTCAAAGAATCAGTGTACACCGCAGCCCGTTGATGAGAGCCCGACTGAACATGAAGCAATGCAAGATACACAGCATGCATCTCCGCCGAAAACACCGTGGCCTCAGCTGGGATCCGCGCTACTGACACGTCATCTACACAGACAGCCGCGGATCCAACAATTCCATGCATCTTGGAGCCATCAGTGAAAATGGGGGTGTAGTCAAAATTGAGGTCACGGTGCTCAGCGAAGAGCTGCTGGTACACTGACACAGGGGTTGAGGATTTATCGAAAGATGTAAAGGTGGTATCAACCATGACACCAAGTGGGTGCCATGGCGGATCCCCAAAGCCCCTGGTCTCTCCAACAAGTGACAGGTCGAGCCCTACATCACGGGCTACGGCCGCCATACGAAGGCCGAAGGTTGAAACGCACGAGGGCCGGTTCCCGAATAAACGAGCATGCTGGGGATGAAAAACTGCATCGTATAAAGGATGGTCTGGAAGAGATCTAAGTTTCAGGTAGAATTGAATAGACAGCTGCAGACGGCGTAATTCAAGCGATGGTTCGTTCGCGTCAGCGTAAAGGCTGGGAATCGGAGATGTTCGAAATGCTCCCGAACAAAGACGCAGTGCTTGATGGTGAATAGTGTCCAAAGGCCGGAGAACGGAAGGACGCGCAGAGCCATACACGATACAACCATAATCCAGTTTCGACCGTATTAAGGAATGGTAAATGCGAATCAAAGACATCCTGTCTGCGCCCCATGAGACTCTCGAAAGGATCTTAAGAATAGATAGAGCCCGCAGACAGGAAATCTTGAGCCGCCGAACGTGCGCACGGAATGTAAGCGCACGGTCGACGGTCAGTCCAAGGAACTTGGTCTCAGGCAAAACTGGTATGGCTGCACGGTCTAAAAACAACTCTGGGTCAGGATGGAGGCCGCGCCTCCGGCAGAAATGGACACACGCTGTCTTGTCGGGAGAAAGAACGAAACCATTGCTATTCGCCGTTTTAAAGATCTGGTTAATCGCAGACTGCAACTGCCTTTCAATAAAATGCATGCTTGATGACGAGCAGAAAATGTGCAAGTCATCAACATAGACAGTAGCCGAAACCGCAGGAGGAAGATTTGTGAGGAGACAATTAATGCGAAGGATGAACAATGTGACAGATAAAATGCAACCTTGAGGAACACCTTGTTCTTGATGGAATGCTGCCGATAGCGTCGTACCCAGGCGCACCTGGAACACCCGATTGCGAAGAAAATTTAAAATAAATGTCGGAAGATTTCCTCGCAATCCGCATGCGTGGAGGTCACGGATAATACCGTGCCGCCACGCCCGATCATAAGCTTTTTCAATATCAAAAAATACAGAAACCAGGTGCTGCCTACGCACAAACGCCTCGCGCACAGATGTCTCAAGGTGCAGGAGATGATCGTGAGGTGAACGATGACGGCGAAAGCCGCTTTGTGATGGTGAAAGAACATGATGATATTCTAAAAAATGAATTAACCGGGAGTTAACCATGCGTTCAAGAACTTTACACAGACAGCTAGTGAGAGCAATTGGACGATAACTAGAGGGAGACTTGGGATCCTTGCCAGGTTTGGGAAAAGGCAGAACAAAAGCTTTTCGCCAAGACTCCGGGAAACTGTGCTCCGACCAAATACGATTGTAAAGGATTAGGAGATTCTCGAGAGACGACTGCGAGAGATGACGGAGCATGTCATAATGGATGCCATCGGGACCGACCGATGTAGCGCCGGACCGATGCAGAGCCACCCTGAGTTCAACCATGCTGAAGGGGGAGTTATATCCAGTGTCGAGAAAAGGCGCAAAGGAGATTCTCTGGCGTTCCGCAGTGGATTTAATCCTCAGAAAGGAGGAAGGATACGCCAGGTCACTCGACACGGAGGCAAACGCCTCCCCAAACAATCAGCAATCTCCCCGACTTCAGCATATGTGCAGCCGTTACTCTCGAGAATGGAGATCTGGTGAGAGCTGTAGTTACCCCGGATCTTACGAATCTTGTCCCACACACTTTTCGAACTGGCACGTGAAGTGAGAGATGAAACATACTGGATCCAAGACTCCCTCTTGCTACGTCGACGCACCAACCGAGCATAGGATTTTGCTCGTTTGAATGTAACGAGATTAGCATCGGTTGGATAACGCCGAAACGTAGACCAGGCCTTATGTTGAGCTCTCCTAGCCGCTGCGCATTCAGGGGTCCACCAAGGTTTCGGACTTCTGGAGAGTGTCGAAGATGTTTTTGGTATAGAAAGATCAGCTGCCTGAAGAATACAATTTGTGACTTCAAGAACCGCTGCGTCGATTGACTCCTGGGTCACCATTGCAGAAAATATCAAAGCTGACGGTGTGAAGACCTCCCATCTCGCACGCTCCATCCTCCAACGAGGAGGGCGGGAGGCAGAAGATGGCATGTTCGCATGATGCGAGAGGACAATGGGAAAGTGGTCGCTCCCGTGGAGGTCGTTACACACCGCCCACGACCAGTCAGCAATAATTGATGGTGACCCCAGGGTCAAATCGATCGCACTGAAGGATCGTGTCGGTTCATGGAAGTACGTGTCAGCACCGGTGTTAAAAAGGCACAAAGAGGCCGAGGACAGAAGAGACTCTATGCGACGACCTCTCGTGCTGATGCTGACACTACCCCACAAATGATGATGGGCATTGAAGTCACCTAGTATTAGAAAGGGTGAAGGCAGCTGATCAACCACTCTCTCCAGTACCGAGACGCTCACGTTCTCGTCCGGCGGCAGATAGACACTGCAGACAGTAAGAGGTACAGGCATAGAAATACGAACCGCCACGGCCTGCACAGTTGTGGAAACCGCGACGGAAGATACCGGAACCCTGTGAGGGACGAGAATGGCAACTCCCCCACAGGCTATATTTCCAGACGAGTTATCTGTCCGAAATGCACTGTAGCCTCGAACTGAAAGCAGGTCCGATGGTTTAAGCTTCGTCTCCTGTAGACAAAGGCACACCGGAGAGTAAAATGAAAGCAGATGTTTCACTTCATCAAAGTTCGTCCGAAAACCTCGACAGTTCCACTGAATGATTGAAGCCATGGTTATAAGTGAAATGAAAATGAAAATGATCAAACAAAGTCCGGCTCCATCGCCTCTGCTGGGGGTTCCCCCAGATCTGGAGGCGTGTGACCAGGGGCTAAGATGGGAGCATGTTTTGTCCCAAGTGTCTTACCGGGAGGCGCACGACGTTGAGTCGTTTCCTGAGATTTTGGAGGAGAAGAAATGCTTTTCTTATCCTGGGCTTTGGTCTTTTTGTTAGAAGAAGTGGCCTGACTTCCCTTGTTGGTGGTGGGATGAGTCTGCTTCGGCGAAGTGGTGGGTGGCGCTTTCAGACCCCTAGCTCGAGACTGGAGTGCCTCCAGTCCGGCTGCGATGATGTCGTTAACATTGAATGGACATTTAAGTGGGATCTCAATGTCGGTCTGAGTGGCAACCGTAGATTTGGCAACCACCACTGAAGCGTATGATCGCCGATCAGATGTAACAGGAACCACTTTTCTTCTGGCCTCAGGATAGGAAATATTTTCCACCGTTTTGATCCTTTGGATTTCCTTCTCCTCCTTCCACTTGGGACAATCTTTGGCTGATGCCGCGTGTGAACCCTTGCAGTTCACACAAAACTCAGCCTCGGCCACACATTCCTGCAGAAGATGTTCTGCGGTACCACAGCGTGCACACCGGGGATTGCTCCTGCACGACTGCTGAGAATGGCCATAAGACTGGCACCTAAAACATCTCAAAGGGTTAGGGATGTACGGGCGTACCTCTAGGTGAAGATACCCTGCCTTGATGGACGTAGGCAGCGAAGGGCTATCAAACGTTAAAATGATGTTGCGGGATGGGACGGATTGCCCATTCCGCCTAAAGAGTATACGCCGCACACCCGTAACTTGTTGACTCCTCAGTTCTTCTAATAGCTCTTCCTCAGTACACTCAACGAGGTCCTGAGAGGAGACAACGCCTCGAGATGAATTTAGGTATCCATGGGGTGTTATTTTGACAGGAGTCTCCAGCAGCGTGGTGGTGTTAATAAGTGTGGTACTGTAGGCCACAGTGGACATCTCTACAAGAAGATCTCCAGATTGGAGCTTCTTTACGCTCTTGGGAGAACTTGCTATGGATTGCAGTGCTTTGTTAATCCAAAATGGACTTTTGGCACTCAAAGGCTTTGAAGGGTCCAATGAGTGCACAAAAAAGAATCTGGCATTCGAGCAATCGGGCACATGCTTTTTAGCGGAAGGAGCTAAGCCTTCCTCAATACCTCTTTTGGTTTTAGGTTCGTGGGAAATTTCATTTAGAGCCATGAAAAAATTTATGAGTTCGTCCGCCGACTTCCCCACCCACAATCGAGCCCAACGAGGGAGAGCCGGAGGTCCGCAAGCCCAAGTGGACGCAGGACACGACTCTAGGGATAGCAAGCGGATATAGCAAGTTGATAGGGCAGACATGCGCTCGGCGAGCACCCAGACTTTCCCATGCCTGGGGAACACCCCTTTGGCATGCCCACCCTATCCCCAGACTCACCCTGTCGTACGAGACGACAAGCCGTTAGAGGTCTGGGCTTCACTCGGCCACAGACCTCATTGACTAGGAGTGGGTTAGTTCCCAGCCGCCCGTTTAGGGTGAAGCAGGGGGCAAAGAGGAGTGTTGGCAACTGGCGACAACAACACCCAGGCCTCCAGAAACCTCAGCCTCCAGCATCCCCTTTTCCACCTTACGGGTCACCGCACACGGCAAACGTGCAGGCAGGTCTAGCTAACCAGCTCGGAAAAACAAAGAAAGAAACATGAAATAGAGAAGACAGGAAAGAAAACGAGAAACTAAAATCCTGAGCTGGCGCATAATCACAACCTCAGCAACCTACAACTGAGGCGGGAGCGTGTCAAGTGAAAAAACAAAAAACATAAAAAATGTGAAAATTCACATCTAGTTCATGTCGGCTCGGGCCGTGGGGACGCCATCCCCCAGCAGCTGGATGAACAGCTGTCCCTTCGGTTACATAATCGTTCAAGACGAAAAGATAAATTGATCCGTCACAAGGTCAGCTCGGGCCGTGGGGGCGCCGCTCCCCAAATAACTGGAAAACCAGTTATCCCCGTGCGGGGGGTTTATCCTTGACGTTGCCTGCTTCGAAAAGTTTATGTTCCCACCACAGAAGAGTCTGTTTTGGAGGGGCCTGTTTGTCAAATCGTTGTTGGAAATTGGCACGCACATCACGCATTGTCTTCCCTGTGTGTGGACGTTCGTCTACCCAGACACTGACAACAATCCGCTGTTCCAGGGTGTATTCGCTGGTACTGCACATGGTTCCGGTACCTAATCTGTAAATATACACACTACAGACCATAACTCAACATATACATCATACAACAGATACATAGCTCACTTACATTTCTCATTACAGGGGGGTATAACAAGACATTGTGGACACCCTGTATGTCACAATCACGTTTAAATCATTTGGCAGTACTTAACTGCTGTGATACTGTGTCAGAGTCTTAAAATTTAGTAAATATTGGTAATGACTTTATCCGTAAATGTTCTATTCGTGCAAACACGTTTGCTGTAATTTAAGAATTTGACAATGAGCAATAAAGTATTATTAATCTGGGAATTAAAATTCCATCGGACATGAAATTGAAATATATTATTATTCTTGTACTATATGTTATTGTTTTAGTGCTCATGTGTTTGTATATTTGTGTAGTGGTGTTTGCATATTTGTGTGTTGGTGCTCATGTGTTTGTATATTTGTGTGTGGTTTACCACGATCAATTTTAAAAGTGAATGCTACTTTCTCGTGATTTTTTGGTTCACCCCCGTGACATTCATGAAAAGTCGGCACCTATGTACACGAGCACCCTATAAAATTTTCAATGTTCCATCATGTTATCTAAGCGTTTTTACCACTCACTCAACAATATAAATTTAACTAAAAACCAGAAGATTCCAAAGCAAACTGCGTAAAATGAATGGACAAATGAAATTAGAAAATGGACAACTGAAATACAAAAAATGGACACATGAAATTAGAAAATGGATAAATTAAATACACCAATGGACAAATGAAATGAAAAAATGCACAAATGAAATGCACCGATAAAAACGAATTTCAGCGTTTTGAAATTAGGCAGCTTGTTTAGATACCTAAAATTATCTTCTTGTTATTTTGAGCAAAGCCATCTAGAAAACACAAGGCCATGACATTAGAGAGATGATTTCCCGCCGTTTGTGACGTCACTGTTATCCAATCCGCTCTGACACGTTGTTGTCCTGTTTGACGTCACACACGATAGCAATGGGAACCAATCGGAAGCCTTTGTTTCCGATTTACGTCATTAAAAGGGGAACTCATCTTTCTAAGGTTATGGTCTAGTGTTTTGTAGAAGGTCTTGTGACTTTTGGCTACTTGCGTCCCATGCGCCACGAAATGCCACCCCGATCACTCAGTTGGTTATCAAGAAGGAAAAAGTACCCTCAAGACAAAGTTCTGGGAAAATCAGACCTTTGTCCTGAAGTGAATGGGTGCTACTGTGGATGACAGGATGGCATCATATTTTTCATTCTTTCAGCTTCCATGCTTTTCCATATGTATGTACTGTGTACTCTTAACATTCAACCTAAATATTCAATATTATTGCTTTCTACTGTAAATCCCAATGTCTTTCTTATTTTTACTGCATACACAGAAAAATTCGCATTCGGCATTAGTGTTATCACGAAAATCTTTGCAGTTCTTTACAAGAACAGAAATAGCATAGTCAGATTTCCAGAGGAGCGCACAAGTGCCGCCTCTCTGCCTCTCTCTCTCCATATGGGCGTCTATGGCAATGTCCTATTTTCCTTTATGACAGAAACAAATGAATATTAAATTAAATATTTCTCTAATTTCACACTGATATACTTACCATCATGAAGTGAAGGCTTAAATAAAATTATTTGAGCTTACGTGCAACTCATGAAAAAGTTTAAATCACTGAGAAGTTTAAATGTTTCTTGAACACTCTTGCAGAATAAATTGACGATATTTTTCTAGATCAACCACAAACTCTTGTAGAATCCCCTATAATTACCTTCTGGAACAATCTAGGTATCATGGTAATGCTTTAGAATTTTCGAGATGCTTCAGGGCTTTATTACAAACATACTGACCTTGAAATTCTACAAAGAACAGAAATAAATTTGAGTGTAGACTATTTTAAATTTCTGTTTCTCCGCTTCGTTTATTATTAAATAGCGGAAGAACCTGGCGTTGCCCGGATTAAAAAAAAACAAAAAAAAAAAACTTGAGTGAGCTTCTAGACCAGAGTTTTCCGAGTTTCACTAAAATTATGAATAGATATAATTCATGGAAACATCTAACTGAAATGTGTTGCTGTAATGGAAAGAAAACGATTAAAGAAAAGAACGAACACAATATATACTTGTGCCAGCACAATTGGCTTAAATCAGCTGTCTTTATTGACTGTGAATATAGGAAATACGAAATATTTGAAGCATCTACATTTTTTTAGCGTGTTGTGATCATCAGTACAGAAAGCAAGTAAGTTCATCTTTGAAGAAGCTCTGGGTTAACGACGTTGAGTGTTCTTTTATTTGGAACCAAGATGAAGACGTTTTTTTTTTACCAACTTAGGAGCTACCAACGTTGAAGCTGACTGACCATGGGTAAAGTAGTAATTTTGCAGGTTGAGTGCAAAAACGTTTAAAGATTGAACCTGTGTCTTTTTGATACTTATGGCAAAACCGATAGCAACAGGAAGCTGTTGGCGTTTAAACTAAAATGGAATGTCAGATGGGACGTTTGGAATGCATGGAATAAAATCATGGTTTCCAGCAGCATGTCAGTCATGACCGTAACTCCGATGACCTTTGACATGACTTTTTGGATAGTCAGTAGTGTTCCATTATTGAGTGCTGGGGAATCCAGATTTCATCACGATTAAGTAAATAAAACATTAAGACAATGTAAGAGAATGCTCAAATGGAGGAGCATTAATATTAAGCATTGTAAAAAAAGAAATGCCAGAAAATTTACATTTTCCTCTCATTTCAATTCATGTTTACAATTTGTATTTCACTCAAATACACACCGCTGGCCACCCAAAATGCAACACCGAGAAGGACACGAGATAGCAAAGCCAGATTAACTGGACACATAACAACAGATACAAAGATCAACCGATTGAGCTTACAGGCCCGTGCGACTTGCGGAACACGCAGACATCAATAGTTCGTGTGGCCCCCATGGCTGGCAATAACGGCCGCTGCACGCCGCGGCATCGAACGAAAGAGGCTTTGGATGTGGGCTTGGAGTATGTCGGTCCAGGCTGCTTCCACACGTTGCCACAGTTCATCAGGCATAGCCGCGGGTGGTGCTTGCCGGGCCACTCGGTTGCCAATCAGCGACCAGACGTGTTCGATGGCGCGACATATCGGGAGAACAGGTAGGCCACGGCAGCAGTGACACCTGGTGGGCCGTGAAGAATTGCTGCACGATGCGTGCCACGTGCGGGCGCGCATTGTCCTGCTGAAACGTGGCCGCTGGCAGGTCCTGCAGGTATGGGAGGACTACAGGATCCAAAAGGTTGGAGATGTAGCGGTGGTTGTTGAGTGTACCGGCGATGCGTACCACAGGGGTGCGGGTGTCATGTCCAATTGCGCCCCAAACCATAACGCCAGGCGACGGACCGGTATGGCGATGCATAATGCAGGCGTCATACAGTCTCTCGCCGCGGTGCCGCCACACGCGGATCCGACCATCGTGGTGTTGCAGGCAGAAGCGGGATTCGTCGGAGAAGAAAATGTCGTGCCATTCCGTAGTCCAGGGGCAGCGTTCAATGGCCCATTGCCACCGCACTTGCCGGTGGTGTAACGTCAATGGTAATCGGAGCAATGGGCGCCGTGCGCCAAGTCCCCGTTCCTGCAGACGACGTCGAACGGTACATGCTGACACAGGTTGATGCGCAACACACCCTAATTCCTGCGCTAAAGTTCGTGATGTGGCGGTGCGAGCCATCAATGCCCGCCACACAAATGCCGATCATCTCGGTCGGTGGTGTGCCGCGGCTGCGGCAATCGCTCGCGTCGGTCCGTCCGTTCCTCCTGCACTCACCGAATCGATACTCGCCTCACTGAGGCTGGATGTCGTCCCACACGGGCGCCGATGTCTCAGTACAATAAACCGCTGTCGCGATAAGCCACTATTCGTCCTCTGTGGAACACCGAAACGTGCTGGAATGACTGCCGTATTCTGCGACGAGGCATCGCGAAGCTTCCCACGCACAGGCCCGGCAGCACAACACAATTCCACTGCCTACACCCCGCCTTCTGTGCACTCTTCTTATAGTGCATCTCGGTGGCGTGCCGGGCGCACATGATTTGCATATCCCCTGGAACGCTAATCGTTTGTATGTCCTCTTGCGGGCGACTCATGCTGCGAATTTCAGGCCAATCGGATGCTTCCCTCTTGGTGTTGCATTTTGGGTGGCCAGCAGTGTATTTCTTGTCTCACAAGTGGCGGAACTGTTGTTTTTTAATAGTAACATATAGAGAGCCACGGTGGAAAACGTAAGCAAAATCGCTGGCAACTGCGGCGGAAGGATGCTCGCGACATTTTGCAAGTCTAAAACTCTAAACAAGAAAATCAAATTTTAGATTGCAGATCTTACGCCTTTTGTGACCTATTCAAACCAAATCTTCCAGTCGAAATAACTTGGAATTACTCATAGCGAGTAGTAAGACACGGAGTGCCGGAGTCTGATACTTAGGCCTAAACAAGATTTGGAAGTCTCACCCAGTGAATAGAAAGATCAAATTCCTAATTGTAAATAATTCGCGTTATATAAATTCCAAACAATGTTGAAGAAAGCGTTGGAAGAAACCTATACTTCGATTCGCAATAAGATGATACTGAAGGGGAAGGTACGTGAAACTTAACCCCACTACTAAAGCTAGTTCTCAACATTTTCCGTGAAAACCAACGCATTTATTGCCCAGAATCATACTTTATAGTGTCCTAGATGTTAACTTATAAGTACACTGAAGTGCCAGAAAAACTGGTACACCAGTCTAATACTTGGTAAGCCCCCCACGGGAGCGCAGGACTGCAGAAATACGACGGGGCATGGACTCCACTAGCTTCTGGAAATATGCTGTAGGCAATGCACACCATACTTCCTGCAGAGCGTTCCAAAATTCGGGTGTATTCCGAGGTCTTGGATTCCTGTGTTCGATAGCGCGTTGCATGGCATCCCAAATGTGTTCTATCACGTTCAGATCTGGGGACATCGGTGGGAATGGCAACACCCCAAACTCAGATCAATGCTCCTCTAACCATAATGTGGTGTCCCGGCCCTTGTGTGGAGGTGCATTGTACTGTTGGAACAGACCCAACCCATCAGCATGAATGCAGGACATGAACGGGTGTACCTCGTCAGAAAGAAACAGGTGTACCTCTTCAGCAAGGGTCGTTGGTCGGTCACAGACGTTTGTAGACGTACCAGGGGTACCAGTGAAGTCCAGCTAAACACACCCCATACAGTTTCGGGCCCCTCCCACCAGCCGGTACAGTTCCCTCTTGACAGGCGGGATCCATGGCTTCATGGGCCTTGCGCCACACACGAATCCTTCCATCTGCCCGATACAGTTGGAAACGCGACCTGTCAGACAAGGCTACTTGTTTCCAGCCATCAAGTGTCCAGTGGCGGTGTTGCCGTGTCCAGGCGCGGCGCATAGATCTGTGTCGTTCACCCATCAAGGGGACTCGAGTTGGGCGTCGGCTCATAAAGCCCATATCGTGCAGGGTACGTTGCACAGTCCGGACGCTGATGCATGTTGAGGCTCCAGCATTGAATTCCGATTATACCTGCGAGACTATTGCACACGCCTATCGCGTGAAACGATTCTTGACAGCCGACGATGGTCACGTTCACCCAATGTCTTTTTACGGCCACACTGGTATCGTAGGTTGGAGGTTTTGCCGGAATTCCGGTAGTCACGGTACACCCTTGCAATTGTCGTCCGTCAAAATCCGAACTTCGTTTCTACCTCCGAAATACTATGGCCCATCTCACGAGCGCCAACTATGACACCGCGTTGAAAATCGCTTAAATCGTTATTACTTGTCATTCTCATGCCGTAAACAGCTCTGACAGCTGGTAAGGATGTCTATCGCTTTAATACGCACTGGCGGACGCAACCGAGTACGTGCATAGGTGACGTTGCTATGTATTTTGCATAAGATCGTCTGCACCAGTTTTTCTGGCACTTCAGTGTACTTATATTTATTTTAGACAAATCTAAAAATGATCTATTATCAGAAATTAAGTTTTAAAATTTGACGAATTCACGCATGCGTAGATATCCAGTGTTTGGGAGACAAGGAGGCCAATGAGTTGATGGGGGAAGTGATTGACAGCTGCTAACAGCAAGACACAGTGGGGAGTGACGTGGATGAACACAGAACTCTTGGCCGTCCCCGAAGACTCAGTGAGTGCGTAGGCTCTTTCACCTTTAACTGCAGTGTCATCTGATTGTGAATCGAAGTAAAGTCAAAATCATCCCATAAAAATAGCTTGGAACGATGCACGCAATAGAAAATTATTAGGGACACCTATTTAATTGCGTGTTGTTCTTCCTTTAGCGCGAATAATAGCCTGTATACGCCATCGGATGCCGAAGGTTTTCTGGAGGTAATGCAAGCCATGGCTTCTGCAGCATTGTCCACAACTCCACTTGATACATTGGTACAGAATCCATGGATCCGATATTCCACTCCCTGGCATCCCAGAGAACTTCCACAAGGTTTAAATCCGGACACCTTGGAGGTCACTGGATGGTTCCAAACTCAGACGAGTGTTCCTCGAGCCATGCTTGGGTGGTTGCGGCATGGTGGGGCAGCGCATTGTTCTGCTAAAGCAGACTATCGGCGGCAAGACGCGCGAAGACATTAGAGCATGTAGGCAATCAGCCAGCCCATGCTGTTAGCGCGCGGCAGTTAAGAACCTCTCCTGACACAGTAAGGGACCTAAAGTGTCCCACGAGAAGGTTTTCCAAACTGCCATGGAGCCACCACCGCCTTGAATGGAGCAGACCTGGCACGACGGGGCCGCAGTTTCATCAAAGAATATAAAGCTTCGATTGAAGAACGCCAACTGTCGTAGAGATAACGTAAACCAGGCGACAACAACGCCACCACAACCCAAGAGATTATGTGCTATGCCAGAAAGCAAACCTTCAGGAGCAAAAGACGTTAGGAGACAACAGCAGTGAAGCTTTTCTTTGATCCACGATGGTTACCTTTTTTACGCTTTCCAACCGTAGGTTAAAGAAGCGTATATGCTCCAGCTTTTTCCGTCCGTCTGTCTGTCCGTCTGTCGGCACGATAACTCACGTAAAAATGGTTCGATTTCGATGAAATTTTAGTCTGTGTTAGGGAACCGCCAGGGGACGAACCCTTTTGAAAATGGGTGAAGTGGGGTCAAAGGTCACGACAAAAGAGCGCAATTCATTCAATTTTCCTTATGCGTCATAACTTGCGTAAATATGGTTCGATTTCAATGAAATTTTAGTATGTGGTAGGGCACCACCTGGGGACGAACTCTATTGAAAATGGGTGAAGTGGGGTCAAAGGTCAGGACAGAGGAGCGGGATGTACTCCATTGCCCTTATGCCGCATAAGTTGCGTAAAAATGGTTCGATTTCGATGAAATTTTAGTATGTAGTAGGGTACCACCCGGAGAGTAACTCTATTGAAAATGGAACAAATGGAATCAAAGGTCAGGACATAGGATCGGGGTCCATTACACCGCCCTTATCCCACACTATTAAGGCGGACTTCAAGTAATTTTGCTTCCTATATTTCCAATGGAAAACCTTTTGTACACATTTCCTTAACAATTAGTGTGTTCCCAAGGATGGAAATTTGAACATCGATTAAAAATAACTTCATACTATAACTTGGAATAATAAACATTTTGTAAAACATAAGCATAATTATATTAAAAAACAATAACGTTTCTTTTGGTGGTGTTGAAACCAGAAAAAAGATGGCGCGATCTGTGCTTTGATGACGTCAGTAGACAAATAAATGTTGGATTGCATAATTACGGTTATGGTTTAGAAAATATTAAGTATTCCAAGTTATGAAATGAAGCTATTTTAATGGATGTTCAAAATTTTCATCCTTGGGAACGAACGCATTGTTTGTGAAGAAAATGTGTACAGAAGTTTTTCCATTGGAAGTATAGTAAGCAAAATTACTTGACATCCACCTTAAAGTAGCAATTCTTGCATGTATGTATGTACATTTTATTTTGAAAACGGCTCTAAGAATTTTGATGAAAGTCGTTAACCTACAGTTTTCTGGCACTAGAAATCGATTTAGCCTGATCTCTACTTTAAGAGAATTCGTTTAGTGGGTTAAATCATCATCATCATTGTCAACCATTATCAATCCACTGCTGGACGAAGGTCTCCCCAAGTTTCCTCCACAACGGTCTGTCTTGTGCCAGTCTCCTCCATGTCACCCCTGCATACTTTCGAATTTCATCCACCCATCTCCCATGTGGTCTTCTTCTGGGTCTTTTCCTGTCCCTTGGAATCCAATCTAAAATTTCGGCTGTCCATCGATGATCTGTCCTTCTGGCAGTATGTCCAGCCCATTGCCATTTCAGGGATTTAACTCTGATCATGATGTCTTCCACTCTTGTCATTTTTCGGATCCACGAGTTCCTCTTCTTATCTCTCCTGGTTACACCAAGCATGCACCTCTCCATGCTTCTTTGAGTTGTCTGCAGCCTTTGTATGTCTCTTTTAGTTAAGGTACACGTCTCTGCACCATACGTAAGCACTGGAAGGATGCACTGATCAAACACTTTTCTTTTAAGACATAATGGCATATTGCTCTTGAAAATTATGCTGTTTCTTCCAAAAGCTCTCCAGGCAAGTTTTGTACGCCGATTAATTTCTTCATCAATGTGACCCTCACTTGATATCTGCTGTCCAAGATAAACGTACGTGTCTGTTATCTCCAGCTTTTCTCCATCAATCGATAAATCTTCATTTCTTGTAAAAGCATTGAACATCACTTTTGTCTTCTGAAAGTTCATTTTCAATCCCACTTCTTTACTCTTGTCAGCAAGCTCCTGGATCATACTCTGTAGCTCTGATGGGGTAGTTGCAAAAATGACTACGTCATCAGCAAAACGAAGGTGGGTTAGATAATCTCCATTAATCTTTATCCCCTTGTTTTCCCAGCTCAGCGACTGAAAAACACCCTCCAATGTGGCATTAAAGAGCTTCGGAGATATGGTGTCACCTTGTCTCACTCCCTTTCCAATTTTTACGTGTGTTGTATTTTCAAACAGCCTAATCTTTGCACTTGCATTTTCATAGATGTTATTAATAATATTAATGTATGCATCTTCAATACCGCAGGTTTTCAGAGCCATTGTAACTGCTGATGGTTTCACCGAATCAAAGGCTTTTTCATAATCGATAAAAGCCATGCACAATGGAAGTTCATATTCCCTCGCTCTTTCAATTAGTTCTCTGAGCACGTGGATATGATCTATTGTGCTGTAGCCACTCCTGAATCCAGCTTGTTCTCTCGGTTGAGCCATGTCCAGTGTTACCTTCAAGCGGTGTGAAAGAACTTTAGTGAAGATTTTATAAACTACTGATAGGAGGCTGATAGGTCTGTAGTTTCCGAGATCCTCAATGTCACCTTTCTTATGTAGCAGGATCATTGTAGCGGTGTTCCAATCCTCAGGAATAAATACCCACCCCGAATTATAACGTTTTTATTGGCATGGCGTCGTTCCGTTAATGTTACCAATGCTTAGAACTCTTATGACATCACAATCTCGCGTTTGAGAATGTTGGCGCGCGGTCACGCCATCGGTCTCATTACGTCATGCGTTGTGTGTGGATCCTATTAAAGTTTTATGACGTCACACTCTTGCGGCGAGCAGATGGTCGCGATTCCCATCTGCCTCTTTACTTCACGCGTTGTGTGCGTATGTCCGTCCGCACGATAACTTGCGTAACAATCGTTCGATTTCGATGAAATTTTAGTATCTGGTAGGGGATCACCTGGGAAGGAACGCTATTTAAAGTGAACGAAATGGGGTCAAAGGTCAGTACATAGGAGCGGGATACATTCCACTGCTATTACGCGCCATAACTAACGTAAAAAAGGATCGATTTCGATGAAATTTTAGTATGTGGCAGGGGACCACCTGGCGACAAACCCTATTGAAAATGGGCGAAATGCAAAGGTGACGACATAGGAGCGGAATCACTTCCATCGCCATTATGCGTCATAACTTACGTACAAACGCTTCTATTTGGATAAAATGTTAGTATGTTGTAGGGGCTTGCCTGGGGATGAATTCTGTTGAAAATGGGCGAAATGGGGTCAAAGATTAGGACACAGGAGCGGGATCTATTTCATAGCCCTTATGCATCATTACTTACGTAAAAATGCTTCGATTGCGACAAAACTTTATCATGTTATTTCGGAGGTATACCGAACCGGTTCTGTTGAATATCATCGAAATGGGATTCAAGGTCAGGGTACAGGACCGAGATTTATTCCACAGCCATTATTCTCATAACTTGAGTGATAACTTGAGTAATGATTTCTGGTATGTTGGAAAGCGTATCATAATCAATGCATTGCATGATTTTACTAACTTGTTTGTTGTTGTTGCTGTTTTCTGATATCACACCCGTCCCTTATTTTGGTGAGAAAATACGCAACAACATTAGTATCACTATTTAAATAAAGTTTTAGCAAATATTATAGTTAGGCCTAAGGATCCGTACAAAATGAAAACAATCCCTAGTATTTGGCATTACTAAAAATCTTTCTGAAAAACTGAAGAACAAATAAAAGCCTTAACTAACCTACGATTGGCGTAACAAAACTAACATATCCCATTTGCGATGTGATTATTCTACCGAAAAGGAAACAATCATATGCTGTGAGTGGCTCGGCTGACGGTTCTTTACCAGAATTGAAGTCAACAGAAATACGAATGCGCAGTCTGCTCCGGCATCAGCCTGTGCGTTTTATAATTAGATATTTGAAGAAGTTTTCGGAAGGGAGTGTCTGACCCCAGGTCTAAAACTGCCCTGAGAAACAAGAAGCTAGGACTTCTGAGTAAGTGAACTCAATAGGAAAGACAAACAGAAAAATGTAGTGAAACGATAGGGTGATCCGTGACACCACTCCGTGTGGAAAAGGGGTAAAGGGAACGAAGCATCGCACAACATCACAGAGAACCACAACACCAACTAGCCGCCGACACACTGGTTGACTGAAACTCAACGATACCAATTTTAAATGTCCGAGCAGAATCCATTTTCATCATTTCGATGCCAATGTGATAGAGAAGGGGGTGGTGGTCTGTCTAACACCCACCAGTGTTCACATACTTACTCTCTTTGTCAAGGGGGTCAACGTTCGCGGCCTTAATTCTGGGAAACCTGAGGAATTCGCCGGGATTGTAATCAACCGCGTCCCTAACAAGTCCATTAGGGTGGGTTTCCGCTTTCTTGAAGAACTGTCTTGCGAGTCTGGTGGAAAACTCATGTACGTTCTCGATTCCAAGTCTGTTCCTCAGGTTCCGAAGTGGGGTTCAAGGGGGAGCCCCAGTGACCATTCGAAGTGCTCAGCTCTGCACACTCTTAATTCTCTCTCGCTGTTTCCTACTAATACCAATCCAGATGGAGGAGGCGTAGGTAAGCACCGGCCTGACGACCGTCTTGTACAGCAGTACTTTGTGCCGTGTTGTAAGGAAGCTTCTGCGGCGGAGTAGTGCAGCTAGCTGCCCAAGGCATTGCCTAGCTTTATTCGTGCAGTAGCTGGTGTTCGCCACCCACGAAAGTCGACAATCTAGTTGGAGCCCTAGGACTGATTGGAGGAAACCCAGGGGATTGTCTCTTGAAACATAACGAGTTTCGGTACTCCTTGGAGAGATAAAAAAAAAAAAAAACAACAGCGCACTGCTCTTAGGCGGATTGATCTTGATCCGCCAGTCAGTGTAGTAGGTTTTCAGCTGAGACAGAAAGTCCCAGAAAAGCTGCACTGCTGTGCCTTTGTTCAGCGACCTGATAACAACAGCTGCATCATCTGCGTACATCATGACCTGCCCTTGTTATCCTGTGTGTTGGTTTCTGTGCACTGCATTTTATATCTCAGGATATGGCGGCGCTGGTTACGTCTCGCCGAGCCTTAACTTCTTCTCAGTTAGATATTCTTTGGTTTCATGTTGACTACGTCATACGCGCACCCTGCCGTCAGCTCGGTACAGCTGGAAACGGGATTCATCTGATCACACAACGCGGCGCCACAATACAGAGGTGCAGTTTTGATGTTCCCGGTTCCAAGCAGGCGTTTTTTCCGATGACAAGCAATCAACAGTAGCATACGAATAAAGACTGCATACCCTGGGTATGCAGCACGAGCAGCACGGTTTGCTCGCTGACGCTGCTTGGGCCTCCCACATTTAAAATGGATGTGATTTCCGTCGCCGTTGCCAAGCGGTCGCTCTGTACGAGTCTAGATAGTTTATGTCGACCCCAGTCATCAATGGCCTGTGATCGGCGACCGCTGGCTCTCTGGGCGCTGGTACGTTCGTCCATCGTATAATCGCGGCCCTCGGGAACACTAGGGTTCTAATCATTTCTGCGATGGAATGACCCACTGTCTTGCGCCGACAATGCGTCCACGATCAAAGTCGCTCAGATCACTACGTTTACCAATGTTCTTCGATTGCGATACACTGTTGAAAAGCTCTTTTGTCCGCCTAATTATCGCCTGCGTTTGGTTTGGGCCTGTTCCACTCTGCGCAAGGGATGCCCATTTGAGCTGCCCATCACCCGTATTTCTAATGGTTTCCCTACTGAGTTATACACTGAATGGCCACTTGTATTATGATCACCTGAAAGTTTTAAGCAAATGAGCTGTGGCTGCACGTTGTTGCCGCCAGACGGCGAGGCTAGTATAAAAAGGGAAAGCTTAGTGCTTGCGACACTAGTAGAAATGATTTTTGGGTGACGAGATGGGCAAAAAATGCTATTTGACGAACTTTCAACGTGTGATGATTGTAGGAGCTCGGAACCACGGAGCGAGTATCACCGAAACCGCCGCATTCGTGAAATGTTCCAGTGCAGCTGTTGTTAAAGTGTTTACAGACTGGACTGTCAGCCAAAAAACTGGATCTCTACGTGCAACGTGTGGTCGTCATCGATTAGTGACTGCTCGGGTGGGACGGAGAGTGTCCAGACTAGTAACAGACAACAGAAGGGCAACACTGCAGCAAATTACAGACCATCTTAGTCAAGGATTCCCTCAAATAATAATTGCACGCACTGTTCGTCGTACACTGCATCGGATGGGATATGGCAGCCAAAGGCCTGTTCGAACACCTTTGCTGTCTGCAGTTTACACGAGATACGTCTCCAGTTCGCACAGGAGCACAAGAATTGGACAGTCAATAATTAGAAACAAATTGTGTGGTCCGATGAATCACGTTTTCAGTTGCACCATGCCGATGGCCGAGTGAGAATTTGGCGGAAACAGCACGAAAGCATGGACCCCAAATGCATTCCTACAACCCTTCAAGCTGGTGGAAGCAACGTTATGGTTTGGAGAATGTTTTCCTGGCATGCTTTGGGCACTTTAATTCGTGTTGATCAATGTCTGACTGGCACATCATATCAAAACATCATTGCGGACCAAGTGCATCCTGTCATGTGGATGGTTTATTCCAATGGCGATAGCTACTTTCAACAAGATAATGCGTCCTGCCACAGTGCTCGTATTGTACAGGATTGGTTTTAGAAACATGCCGGTAAGTTTACTTTGCTTAAGTGGCCCCCACAATCTCCAGATCTCAACCCCATTGAGAATTTGTGGGATGAAGTTGAACGAGCCATCAGACAGCTGGATCGACAACCCTGCAATCTCACACTCCTAGAAAGTTCTATTCATTAAGCATGGTCTCAGATTCCACAAACCACCTATCAACATCTCGTGGAGTCCATGCCACGAAGAACCGACGTAGTATTAAAGGCAAAAGGTGACCCAACGAAGTACTGAGGGGGTAGTCATAATAAAATGGCCACTCAGTGTATAGTGCGCAGTAATACAATAGGAACCGCGGTATGAAACGCAAACAAAGCGCGGGAGCCGCCCCAGTGGCGCAGTGGTCTAAGCGCTGGCTTATGACCATTCGTCCGTGAAGGGTCCGGGTTCAAATACCGGTGAGGCATGGATGTTGTGTTTGTCTTACGGCACTGCAAGATACATTTCAAATCGTAAACCGCACTAAAAATGGCGGACGAAAACGATTCCCCAAGATTTAAAACTACTTCGTCAACATCGACGGTAACCGACGTCATGCAGTGAAGAACATGGCGGAAACCAAGGCCCATGCCCTACGTTGCTACCGGAAGAAAAGTTTTATCGTCCAGAAAAGTGTATTCATGACGTCACTTCCGGAAGTTGACTATGCCGACCTGTGACGTCATTTCAGCCGCCAAGCGTCACACACAATACTAACAGTATATAATGCAGAAATTACATCTGTTCAAGTAGCCGTGCCCAGAAAGTGCCTTCCGGAACTGTTTTCAGGATCTTCAGAAACGCTGGGCACGCGTTATACCAAATTCGAAACAATGAAGAAACGTAGTCAAAGCCTTTCTTCAGAATAGCTTGGAATTTCTTATGCTGCGTGGGAAAACACACCGAGAACTGCGATCTGAAACATAAACAAACTCGCCTATACCCAGTGGTGTAGTGCTAATTGAAAAAGTACAGAAACACGTGGTGCATTTACGTCTGTAATACCTTCCCTTTTTACCTCGCACCCCAATTCCGCCTCTCCCTTTTTACTTTCCTGTATTTAGTCAGTGGGGTCCCATTAGAACGAACTTCACGGGACCGCTGAAATCTGTTCGTTATATCGAAATTTCGTTATAATGGAATTTTCAATTTTGCACTTATTTTTTTAAATGACTCACGGGAATCGACTGTAATTAAAGTGCTTATACTGTACTGTATCTTAAAACATAAAATAAAAAATAAAACTCTCTAGTATGTCTAATTCCATACATACCTTTCATAAAGTTTATACCACTTTTGTACACTAGAGGTTTTCTCTTCTTATACAGTACATATAGTACGTACTGTAAGTACGTAGTTTTCCATTTTAAAGAAATATGTTATTTTCGTTTGAAAATGGGATTTTGTTGCTGCCGAAACTAAAAGTTCTTACAAAGAATGCAAATGCGTGAAAGTTTCATCCGGGACGTTCGTTTGTCCTGATACGAAATGGCAAACCTTTTCAAAGGAGCTAAGTGCTTCACACGCAATGGAGGAGTTGAATGAATTTCATCGCCCTCGCTGCTTTCCGCAATTTCCTCATTTCTGTTATCCAAAATCGATTCAATTATATCTGCATCAGACAGTTCGTAAGTGGTCATAATATTGTTTTCCGCATGAAAAAATCCTCTGGCGAAACATCGGTAGGAACTGAAGCAGTTGTCTGCAGAGCGCTTTAGACTGGCCCTAACGAATCACTTAAATCCGCGTCAGTGTCGGTCGCACCGTTTTCGGGTTCAGTTTCATAGTCAATTAACTTTGCATGGCGCCAACTGTTTTTTATTGTGGCCTCGAACACTTTGAACCTTGCTCCAGAAACCACATGCAATGCATCTTTGACATTCAATTTTATGGAATCGTTTTCCTCAATTCCAAGAAGAATCAATTTCATCAACATGCACTTGTAATGGTCTTTTACATATTTTATTATCCCCTGAAAAAGAAAACGAAAGTAATGAAAGTTGGCCGAACCCCAAGTAAAATTACAATCAAGCTAAAATGACGAAAAACTTGAACAAGTTCAGAACTTCAAATACCTCGGAGTAATAATTATCACCAATGAAAAGCTAAAACACGAGGTAGAAATAAAAAGTCGTATTGAACAAGCTAGAAGTGCATTTATGAAATGGAAGTCACTCTTAGCTGACAGGAGCTTAAGAAACGAACTCAAGCTGAGAACACTTAAATGCTACATATGGCCAATTCTGCTATATGGAGTAGAAGCGTGGACATTAACACCAACAGCAATAAAGAAGCTACAAGCATTTGAAATGTGACTATACCGACGAATGTTGAGAATCTCTTGGACTGACAAGAAAACAAACATCCAAATCCTGCGTGACATGAACACTGCACAAGAGCTTTTAAAAATAATCATTGAACGGTAGTGTAAATACCTAGGACACATAGCAAGGAATAACAACAAATACAACCTCCTACAAATCATTTTGGAAGGTAAAGTAGAAGGG
Organism: Macrothele yani; assembly: GCA_039090855.1. NCBI lineage: Eukaryota > Metazoa > Arthropoda > Arachnida > Araneae > Macrothelidae > Macrothele > Macrothele yani. The sequence goes on along the minus strand of CM077024.1, from coordinate 33,799,417 downwards.
AAAAAAAGACCTGGCAGGAAGAAAACTATATGGATGGACAATATTAAAAGCTGGCTTGGTCTGACAACTGCACAAATTCTACGCACAGTGCACGATAGAGAGAGATGCAAACTGAGAGTCGCAAACATCATAAGGCAGCATTAGAAGAAGATTAACCCCTGGTCCAAAGGTTGGAGAACTGCTGTGTAGTTTGGTGGAAAGTACTCGACAAAAATATTTTCAAGCAGTGGAGGTTCGTTATGAGCCGTACATATATCAACCAGAAGAAGAATATTTCTTTTTTTCCTCTTCATCTCAGAGTCAAACTTCAATAGCCATTCATTGAAGATAGTTTGCGTCATCCACGCCTTTCTATTAGCTTTGTAATCACAAGATAGCGACTGCACACCTTTTAAACACTGGGGTTTTGGGGATCGTCCAATCACCAGCACTTTCCACTTCTCAGTTCCTGATTGATTACAGCAGAAGAGAGCGGTCAGTCACTATTTCGATCTTTTCGAACCAACACACATGTCTTTCTTCATTGCCAAAGTTTTGTCGGGTTCTAATTGGAAGAAATTTCCAGACTCGCCTGTATTGAAGACATCATCTGGGCTATAAGTTTGGATGAGTTTTGCCACTTCTCCTGCACTCCACTCATTCACATTTTCCATCGGGTCCGTACACGCTTCGCCGCGAATTGCTTTTGCGACGATTCCGTGCCGGTTTTTGAACCGATTCAACCATCCCCCGTTTGCCTCAAAATCCATAACTCCTAAAGTTTGGGCGAACTGCGCAGCCTTTCCTCGAATCAATGGTCCACCAGTGGGTACATTTCTTGATCGTATGTCTTGGAACCAGGTGAAAGCGGCCGAGTCACGTCTTGGAATTGAACTTGCAGGAATCTTTTTCTTTGAGGTCCGATCGCCAGTTTTTGAAGCTGCTCTGTTATTTTTTCTTTTTAACGTGTTTTCTTTAACGGAGTGATCCCATATTTCTTTGCCACATCTCCGTTTCTTTTCCCTGCACTCACTTCAACGATAATTATTTTTTTCTTCTAAAAAAAAACCGCTTTTGTTTGCCTGAATTCATTGTTAAAACATGTCGCAAAAGTTGATAGACTTGTCTTGAGAAGACGCCAAACTGGAACGTAAGCCGACGAGCAAAATTTTAAGAACAATTGAAAGAAATAAAAACATCTCCATTTGCAACGAAATCCAGCGCTGAACTGCGACTTATCTCTCTTTTCAAGGTCAGAAAAACTGCGTTCCAGTTGCAGAAAAAAAAAAAAGGCAGAGGAGGGGCTGACCGCACGTGGCTGGTTGGTTGTTATGGAAACAGCGGCATCTGGTCGTAGGTCAGTCACCACGGGTGTGCGAAAATGAGTGAGTCATCCAAGTGGAAAAAGTTAGATAAGTTGCCTTTTCTTAAAATGTCGGGAAAAGCGCTTCGAAAGCAATGTGCTCCTTGTTTTCAGGGCTGAAAATTTAGTTATAATGGAAAATTTTTCTTTTAAAATTCAAAAAAATTCTTCGTTGTAACGAAAATTTCGTTTTAATGAATTTCTTTCAAACGGAATTAAAAATACATTCTGTTAATGGGAATTTTGCCAAGGAATGCTAAAAATTTCGTTGTAATGGGTTTTTCGTTCTATCGGATATCGCTCTAATGGGACTCGACTGTATAAGAACGTATGGTGATCAGTCGAAATTAGATTTCCGGAATTCCACGTTTTGGCATTCAAGGAATAAGATTTCACCATTTTGGTAAGAAAACACTGAAATGTTGGGACCCAAATTGGGGACATTTTGGGGTGCAAAAGTAAAATCAGCTCCATATTATCGAGTAAGATGTCGTTGGAAGTGGACACTTATTTAGAATGCAATGGTGAAAGTCATTTATTATTGGGAGCCTTAGTTCTCGAGATATTTGGATAGGGGTAGTTTGGGTACAGCACGTACAATTCTATAGTCCGTCTGAAAACGATTGGTAGAACATCTCTGAGATTTATTGCTTCGCTGTAAAAAATTGGTACTTAGAAAAAAGCAAAATGTACTGGTTTTTGAGTACATTCTGGGCTTATAATAGCTCCGAGTACTTGTGTCTCAATTTTGAAAAAGACACGTATTCAATTTTGAGTACATACAGGGAATCAATAGTGAATATATCTGGTATTTCAAATATATGGGCTAAAACAAATCCATATATTTCAAATATATGTGCTCTAACTTTATTCAGTTTCTGTGCCCTTTCGGCCAAGGAACAGAAACTGAAGGAAGTTAGAGCGAATCTACCGATTCTGACGGCATAGTTCGTAAGTGAGAGAAAGCACAATAGATGGCGCTACCATACAAGCGTACAATTTTGTACATAGAAGGCAGAGAGAAATTATGCGGAACTTAGGAACTTCAACCGGAAGATTCCTACCCGGGTGGCCGTCACTTAACGTGCTCGTCCGATGTACGGCGGACATTCAGCGATTGTTAAAAATTCACACTACCAGGCTAGGTTTGAACCAGGGGTCCCTCCATCAGTAGTCTGAATCTCTAACCAATAAGCCATCCGCAGCTCGATTTCAAATTTATAATATATATACTCCATACGTACTCATTTATTCATAGAATCAACTGGAAGCATATTATTCGATGGCACATATCGGATAACAGATATACTCGTTGTCACATGCTGGGCAAATGGACCGCACAATTTTATGACAAATATGGTGATGAAGCGACAATATATTATTTATGAGATTGACACAAATATGGTTAATGTAAAAACGTACACAACTTTACCTTATGCAAAATTAAATTACTTGTGATCAGTGACTTTGTTGTACTAATTATTTATGTGGGTCACTTTACACATTTATTAAACAATTTCTCTTGAAATCTGTAATGTCTAAAATGAAGTAATACGAGATTATATTCATATTTATTGCCGCAGTTATTTGTAAGTATGTATGGTTACTTATATTTGAGCATATCATGTACTCGTTTGCGTTAAGATTGTACTTAAAAACAAAACAAAACGAGTAGGTTCAGGTTCTCATTTTTAAGTAGATTTTTTTAACAGTGTTCGACGGATTTTTTCTGCCTGTGTGAAACGGGCCTAAGCTCCAGAGAGCAAAATTATCTTCTCTGCTTCCAGCGTAATTAAGGGACACTCCTAACTGGACTAAATTTAATGAGACTCGATCACGACTAGATTTCTTAATAATGACTAGATTAATTAAATTTCCGAATTATAATAATTTCCTCACTGCAATATCCCTACCTCAGCGTTTTTTAACAACAGTAGAAAAAGGAGTTTCAAAGAGCTGCCAAATGAGAATGGATTTAGACTAACTCTACCTTTAAATAAACATGGAGCGCTAATTCCACTAACTGTGCACTTTTTCTGTTGCATTTTGTTTTATTGGAAAATAATTATATGACATTAGCATTTTAAAAAGAAAATAAATTATGCTGTTCACGGCTTACCAGAACAGGTGCTGGCTGAAAAAAAAAAAAAAAAGGACCGGAACGCTGTAGGTTCCGGCTCCACTTCACCTCTCCCCTGCTGCGTAATGACACACGTCAGACTTCTGAAGTGGTGCAGTAATTTATATGTGCCAATCTTTAACACACCTACGGGCAGCTTTAACAAGGCAAACCAATACCTCAAACCTATGCGAGAGAACAACTATACGGGAGAATAGAAGTGAAAATATTAATAGGTTGGCCCAAACTATTTGGGATGCTCTTCCAAAGTGTTCGTGTATTCTTTCGCCGCAGTCACTTGCAGGTTATGTTTATGTTTTAAACCGCGGCTCTACGTGCATTAAAACGCACATTAACAATTCCAAGCTATTTCTGAGGGGAAATTTTGACTAGTTTCTTCAACTGTGATTTCGAATTTGACATAACGCACGCGTTTTACAATTTGAAATATGATTTTGCTGTTAGATTTTCAAAGCGTTGCGTGCATCCTTCCGCTGCAAGTACCGGCTGGTTTTTTCACGCTTCAGACTGCGGCTCTTCGTGCGTTATTACGCTCTATAAATAGTTCAATGATTTTTTTAGACAGGAAATATATTTCAACCAAATGCCAATAGAATACAAGAAACGAAATGCGAGAAAAATGTAAATATTTTTCGCATTTCATTTCTCCAAAGTTTAAAACTGCTATTCCTTTGTCCGCGCATTCTCCCACCTTACTTTGGCTATTTATTTACTTCATCTTGACTTAATCGGCATCCTCCAGCGCTCTAGAATGGAACACGACTGGCTGTCAAGAGACTCAGGTAAAATGTCATGAAAGACATGATGACTTGTATGCCGCTGGAAACCATGTTTTTATTCCACGCATTGTAATCGTTCCATCTTACCTTGCATTTCAGTTCAAACGTTTACAGTTTCCTGTTCGTCTAAGTTTCGCCATGAGTATCAACAAGCCAGATTGTCAGTCGTTAAAAGCTTTTGAGCACAACCTGAAAACTTCGGCCAGGCCCTATGTTGGTTGCTCAATCTTCGCTGCAAATGGAAGAACAATCAATGACGTTGATCATATAAGATTTTCAAAGATAAACTTGTGCTTCGGAAGAACTGTACATTATATTGATCACAACACAATAGAAAATGTAGATGTTTCAAATGTATTAGATATCCTATATTCACAGTCAATAAGGACTGCTGGTTTTATCCAGTTGTGCCGATACAAGTGAGATATTTTACTTTTTCTTTCATTTCTCTCTTGTTTTTTTTCTGTTTTGCTTTGCTTGTGGGTTAAATACACTGTGAGCAATTCAATAGGGTATATAAGCAGTCACACGTCCCTAATTTAGGACCACTAGTTCCAGGAAAGGGAGAGAGCCAGTGCCGTAAGACAAACACAACATCCATGCCTCGCCGGGGGATTCGAACTCAGACCCATCTCGGACGAATGGTCAGAAGCCAGCACTTAGACTACTGCGCCACTGTGGCGGATTTTTCATTTTTTGAATATATTTCAATTAAATGTTTCCGTACCATATATCCAGTGGTGTAGTGGACAGCGTGTTGGTACTTTTTTTTTTTATAGCTGGCACACGTTCCGGTAAACCCTATATAGCGTAAATAGTTTTCTTCTTAAAATGCGAATGTCCTATAATTCTTTTCCGATTAAAAGATGCAACAGAAAAACTGCAAAGTTAGTGGAATTAGCGTCCCGTGTTTGTTCGAAGGTAGAGTTATTCTCTAAATCCATTCTAAGTTGGCAATCTCAAATGGTGAAGTATTGTTCCTTGACTACCAAAATGTGTAAATCCGGAAGTCTGATTATGATCGATCACTATACTTTCTTATACTATGAATATAAGAAAAAAAAAAACAGAAATGAAAGTAAGAAACAGAAAATGCATTTTTGTTAAAAATGCCTAATATTTTAACCTAACAAAGCTTTATTGTTTACCAGGGATTTGTGTTATGGAATAATATATCTTGTCAACTAACACATATTAATAATTATAATTATTTTGAAAGCAACTAAAAATAATTGCTAACAAACTGAAATATGAAATTTAATAGTAGAAAATTATAATTCAGACCACATATGTGTAAATTTTATTTGTGCAGGACGTTTGGCTTGAATATGTACTTTAGGTAAATTGGGATTCACTCAGGTTATATAACTTATATATGCACTATATTGACAAAAGTCACCGGACACCTAGATGAGAAACACAACATAGCATTTATTGACATACATTAGTACGGTGTCGGTCCACCTTTGGCCTTAATGCATGAACTGACCCTTCGAGACATGCTTTCCACAAGGTTTTGGGCTACATAATGCTGCCGCTAACTGTTGCTTACTAGCACGCCTTGGTTCCAAATTTCTTATGCGGCGCTCTAATTCATCCCAGAGGTGCTCTATAGGATTAAGATCAGGGCTCTGTGCTGGCCAGTACACACATACGATACGGAATTATCGTCAAACCAAGCCATAACAGCCCTTGCATTATGGCTCGGTGCATTATCCTGCTGGTACAAACAAGGCTCCGTTCATTAGTATTACCACAGGGTTGGTAGGGCATAATTGTCCAGAATATTGAGGTAGACGTGCTGGTTAAAAGGCTTGTCCACGAAAACCAATGGGCCGGGACCATACCACGAAAAACACCCCCACACGAGTATACTGCAAGCTTCAAACTTGACCGTAGGAACAGTACACTGTGGTAAATAGCGTTCCCCCGGATGCCGCCATACCCACACAAGGCCATCAGACTGATGGATTGTGTATCTGGATTCATCAGTCCATATAACCCGTTTCCATTGATCTACGGTCCACGATCAATCTTTTTTCCACCATGCTAAACGACGAGTAGCATTCCGAATGGAGATGAAAGGTTTATGTGCAGCCGAACGATCACGGTAACAGATGGAATGAAGTTCTCTGCGAATGGTACGTGTACATACCAAAGTTCCAGCATTTTTACTCACCTGTACGATGAGGTCTTGTGCAGTACTCCGTCGATTAGCTGTTACGACTTTCTTGAGGCTTCGACGTCCTCATCACTGATTTTCTTTAGTCTGCTGATACGTTTTGCTGCTTCAGACACGCCATGTGTCTTCCACTTATTCAGTACATCCGAAACAGTTGACTTGGGTATGTTTAAACGCCTCTCGGTTTCTCTTATGGACAACCCAGTAATATAACACTCAACAATCTTTCCTTTCTCAAGGTTAATTCACTCCCGTCGCGACATTTTCGCTCAACCTCACAGTGCGATATGATCGTGATCAACTGCAGGTTTGTTTTTTTATACCGTTTCGCATCTTAACAACGCAGCGGATCCGTTCATTTGCTTTTGAAGGGGTGTCCGGTGACTTTTGCCAATATAGTGTGTATATATATAGCCTTTTTACTCAATTTCCTGTTCTGTGGTACATAAGCAATGACATGATATATGGTTTTTTTTCTTAATGCCATGAGTTATAAAATAAAATTTGAAATGTAACTTGGTCAAGTGTAACCCCATAACGGAGAATAAATGAAATAAAATGAAGTGAAATGAAAAGGGAGGAGGCGGAATAGCGAGAGGGGGGAGGTATTGAAGACGTAAAGGCAGCGCGCGTTCCTGTACTTTTTGATTTAGCAGGGCATCACTGAATATATCCCAGTAATACTTTCAGAAAACCTAGAAAACCGCTGGCCTAGAAACTGGTTGATGTATTTTTGGTGAAACCCGGGCAACACCGAGTAGATTTACTATCGTTTAATAAATGAAAACTGATATTTTGAATCAAAACTTCATAAACTTTGTGTTTAGCAGATCACCACGCGATGTAACTTGTAAATGGCTGTAAAAAAAGGAAAATTTCAGTATTAAGCATTCACACATAAAACGATGCAGAAGTACTCGACTTATAGATGAATGATTATGCAGGAGCACTCGTCTTATAGGTAAATGATGAAGCAAAATGAAGGCAGCCCCGGTGGCGCAGTGGTCTAAGCGATGGCCTCTGATCATTCGTCCGTCTGGGTCCGGGTTCGAATCCCGTGAGGCATGGATGTTGTGTTTGTCTTACGGCACTGGCTCTCTCCCTTCCCTGGAACCAGTGACCCTAAATTAGGGACGGGCGACTGCTTATAGCCCATTGAGTTGCTCACGGTGGTCGTTAAACCTCCAATCAAAAAAAAAAAGAAGCAAAATGATGAAGCAGAAAGTGAAAAATACCTGTTTTCCCTTTCTTCTTTTAGCATCATAGACCTATTTTCTGGATCTTATGCGCTTAATGAAAATCGACAGGATAGCATTTCGAATCCGGAAAGCCAACATCAAAAGTACATCTGTTTTATGAGAACGCGTGTATTTTTAATCCCATTCGGGGATTTGTGACAGCAGCAATGAATTAGATTACAGACTAACAGGACACAGGCTCTGACAGGGCTTTTAAAAATGACGTGACGGGGGAGGGGGGGTAAAGTAAGGAGACAGGGAATGAAATTTTGCTCTGTGATTTGGTGCTAAGAACCGGCAGTAGTTGATGTTTACCCACCCCTCAGACGGTTTAAGCCCCCCACTACGTATCCATGTTCACATTCAGCTGCTGGCGACAGAGAAACTTGAAGAAACGGGGAATAGAATTTTAAGGGTGAGGGTGGGAGACACGTGCTAGGTTTGAGGCCCAACAGCTGTCTGACGCCTCTCTTGACGTCTCAGTTGTCAACAGAGCAAGTTTAAAGACAGGGACATTCTCCAAGAACGCCGAATCCGTCATCCGAGACACGCGTCCTTTTGGGGTAGATGGCAGCCGGATGCGGATCAATGACCCCTCGGATTCTTCTCCACACATCCGTAAACTTCTCTTCAGCATCGTCTTAGAATTCCGCTCGCCAAAAGGGCATCTGACGCCATCTGGAATTCATACAAGCAAACAAAATTTGAAGGGCGAGATTTGTAAAACGGTAGACACTGGAAGTGCTTTCAGATCAGTGATATAGTTCTAATAAAAACAACAACAACAACAACAACAAAAAACGGTAAACGGGTTGGGTGAAACAAACCCAGCCCTTCAAATTTTCAAAAACAATTAAAAAATTGATTTATCTTTTCATCAGTTATTATTTTTATTACTAATTATTTTTATCAACTTTTATTAAAACTGCTTAATTGTTAATTGGAGCAATTTTAAATAAAAGATAAAAGTTACGTGGGATCCTATGCTAAGAATTCTGTGTGAATAGCATGAATGGGTCACACTGAATACATGTAATTTATATACCGCTGTTGTTAACAATATGCGCCGCCCCGGTGGCCCAGTGGTCTAAGGCGTTGGCCTCTGATCATTCGTCCGAAGGGGTCCGGGTTCGAATCCCGGTGAGGCATGGATGTTGTGTTTGTCTTACGGCACTGGCTCTCTCCCTTCCCTGGAACCAGTGACCCTAAATTAGGGACGGGCGACTGCTTATAGCCCATTGAGTTGCTCACGGTGGTCGTTAAACCTCCAATCAAAAAAAAAAAGAATATGCGGTGGAAGTGGTGGATATCCTTTGCGTTTTTTGCTTTTTGTTTTTTCCGAGTGTAAGGACCACCCGGAAAATAATGAAATAAATACTAGTTTTTTAATACCTAGAGCGCGTATTAATTTATTGTTTAATAATATTAACGTGACCTGCCCCAGGTCCTGGAATTGATTGCCGCTTCGGATCAAGACGATGACACACTATTCGGTATTTAAAAGAGAGCTTAAGACTTTCTTAATTAATGGTTGATTAACGGTTGGCCATATATTATGTATTATTACTTCAATTTACTGTATTACGTTTAAATTGTTATCTGACTTGACGATTTAGATTGGGGGGGGGGGGACTAAGGGCTCGTCAGGCTATTTGTTAGCTCTTTTACCTGGTTCTCTTGCCACTTTACATCGCAACGATTAGTTTTAAAGAATCTGTTCCAGTGTTTTAACTTATTTAAAACTAAAAGATTATAGTGTTACTTTGGTGTTTTGTTTTGGTTATGCTCCCTGTGGTGAGACTTTTGATGCATTGGCTATGAAGTGTTCGCACCTTCTTCTTGTCAGTTTGTGTAACTTAATAATTTATTTCATATGTAACTTTTTGAAAATAACACTTTCGTTAGTTTATATTTCCTCATGTGTATTTCTTAATGAAAATATGATGTTACTTGCAAAAATCGAATCGTATGGAAATAGTTATACTTTTGAAGTTTTGTAATGGTTATACTTTTGAAGTGCTGCAATTTTTTAGTTACTGTGGTTACATTGCATGCTGTGTGCTACCGTTGATTTCTATAATATAGAAAGCCTCAGTTTATTATCTTTGTTTGCATATTTATATTACCATTAGTATTACTGTATTCTTGAACTTTTGTTGTTTATTATGATTGTAGATGTAGGTCCCGGGTGCGTATGGACTAAATTGTGTTTTGTTGTGGTGTGGCATGAAATTGTAGTTAAATAAATAAATAAAAAGAAAAAAGATCATCCAGGACCATGCCCGCCGATTCTTGATTTGGAGGCATTGACTCCGTGAGAGCCAGCGCTATAGGGCGGACGGCACCGTCTATGCCTCGGCAAGTGATCAAGCGATTAGCCAACTCGGATCCCGAAGCATCCGTTACTCCTAAGGAATCACATTGTGGGCTTAGGTCATTACTTTTGTTGGAGCCAGTTGCGAGTTTAGTTGAAGTGTCATTCTCAACCAACCGTAAGACACGACCGCTATGAGGAACTCTACGGAGTTTAGCCAGTTGCGAGTTCAGTTGAAGTGTCATTCTCAACCAACCGTAAGGTTAACGACTGCTATGAGGAACTCTACGGACAACCGTTCGTTCCTAATTTAGGGTCACTGGCTCCTGGGAGGGAAGATGCAATGCTCTAAGACAAGCACACTACCCATGCATCGCCGGGAGTCGAATTCACGCCTACCAATACGAACGGTGACAAGCCTACGCCACCGTATAGTAGTCTGCCTACATGCATGTTTACCACGAGGCTAAACTGTTGGATCATGCAGTAAGGCATGATCCAACGGTTTAGTGTCGTCGTTTCAATACGAACGTTCTGTTAAGGTACGAGTATGCTTTCATATAAATCAGTGTTTTTTTTACAGGATCACCTAAAAAATTCCTTTACCCTGCTTGTCTTCCCAACTAACCTTGAAAAGTGCCTTAGCGCTGCTAAGATTAGATAAAAAGAGCCTCAGCGTCGTTAAGCTTACAGAAAATGTGTCGTAGTATCGCTAGCATATGGGTGCATTTACAGAAAACACTTAAATTTGCACGGCAGTATCGGAATTGAATAACTCCGTTGATTGGCAAAGAATTGCCTTCTCTGATGAGTCACATTTTCTGCTTCATCGAACGGATGGACGTTGGCGTATAAGACGAGAAACATCGGAGAATAAACACTCTTCAACCATTACTAGAAGAACACAAGCTGCTGGGGGCAGCGTTATTGGTGGGGAATGTTTTCGTGGCATTCCCGGGGTCCACTCATACCTGCGGAAGGCACTACGGACCGAATTCGTTATGAATCCATCCTTGTAGACCACGTACGCACCCATACATGCCGATTGTCTTCCCTGGGGTAGATGGGATCTTCCAGCATGACAGTGAATCATGTCACACAGCTAGAAATGTCAGAGATCGGTTGGAAGAACACGATGAAGATTTCAAAGTACTTCCCTTGCCTCCTAATTCCACAGACTTAAACCCAATTGAGCATCTCTGGGAGAACCTCGATCGTGTTGTTCGCACTATGGATCCTCCACTACGCACCCTCCAGAAGCTATCAGATGCACCGTCAGCATGGCTCTACATACCTGTGAACACCTTCCAGCACCCTATCGAGTCACTCCCAGCCCGTCTAGCTACTGTCCGTGCTGCACACGGCGGTTACTCTGGGTGTCAGCTGGTGGTCACAATAATGTGACTCGACCGTGTATATAGTCAATGAAAAACAACAGTGCTCTTCCAACCACTCTCTGATATATTTATATACAGTATAAAGTTGAAGTTGTATATACAGCAATATAGTTTTTTAAGCGTTGCTGTTCATGTATAAATATACAGGGTGTTTCAAAACTAATGGAACTTACTTTAGGAAGTGATAGAACACACCGAAACAAGCCCTTTTAGTCATGGAATGCATGGTCGCAAGTTGCGCGGTTAGGCGTTAGAGGGAGCTTTCCGTTTCGCCACACACGCCGTCTTTCGCAACGCAAAGACGAGTGGCACAACAAATATAAACAAAGCTTTATTGCAGACAAAATAAAAAACAAAACGTGACCACAAAATTACATAAAATTTTTAAATATTAATAAGTAAATACTGAAATTAATAACAGTTACAAAAGCTGCTCAAAAGGGCGACAGCCGCTCCTGATACACGCTTCGCATCGTCGACGTAAAGATGCCCGTACATTGTGGAAAATACCAGGCATTTTCCGGACAGGTGCAGCAGGGACTGAAAGTGTGGCGACTAGTTCCTCATTCTAATCAATGGGAGTGTCGTGCATTACGGACTTAAGATGTCCCCACAAAAAGAAATCCAGAGGGGACAGATCTAGTGATCGTGGTGGCCAAGCGATGGGCCCACCTCGGCGAATCCATTGGCCTGGAAATGTGGCGTTGAAGTAATCACGCACCTGAGTGTTGAAATGAGCTGGCGCTCCATCATTCTGGAACCACATTTTACGGCAGACGGCTGCTGGTACATGCTGGATCAATTCAGGCAAGACTTGTTGAAAGAAAATAAGGTACGTCCTCCCACTGGTAAAAGATATGGGTCTTTTGCGTTGCGAAAGGCGGCGTGTGTGGGGAAACGGAAAGCGCCCTCCAACGCCTAACCGCGTAATTTCCGACCATGCATTCTATGACGAAAGTACTTGTTTCGGTGTTCCATTAGCTTTGAAACACCCTGCATAAATAGCCCCGATTAGAACCATTATTCTCAGAAAAATCTAAAGAAGGATGCCGGGTATTCTAATTATAAAACATTTCACTGGCTTAAATGTTTTTTCGCCGCCCGGTGGCGCAACAGTCTAGGCGTTGGCTTGTGACCATTCGTCCGAGGTGGGTCTGGATTGAAATCCCGGTCTGGCATGGATGTTGTATTTGTATAATGCCACTGCTTTTCTCACTTCCCTGGAACCAGTAGCCCTAAATTAGGGACGGGCGATGACTTATAGCCCACTGAGTTGCTCACGGAGGTCGTCAAACCTCCAACCCCCACCCCCTCCGAAAAAAAATTATATATTTTTATCCCTCGAACACCCGGACAGCGGTGCAGGCGGGAATTATTAGAATTATATCAGAAACAGATGTAGTATTTTTTGAAAGAGAAGCTCTGGCTTCTGCATGTTTATCGGTTACGAGTACACTGCGTGTGGAAGACCGAACCGCTTATAGCGTAGAGTAAATCCATTTATTTATTAGTGTAAAACGGTATGTATAGAAATCGCCAAACTTTCGCTCTCCACTAAGAAGCTCCTTCAGGACATGATTTGTTTGTATATTAATTTCCAATATCAAATTTGATTTTATGATTTAGACTTGTATTTGTTGAACATATAATATTAATAGGATGAAGAAGATTAGAAAGCGTAAGAAACGAAGATGATTTTATAGAAATAGCATGGAAGGCATCACCAGTAGTATTACGTGTATTTATCACGCAATTATGTTTTGTGCTGTGACATGTTTCCATCCTTTAATAATGCATCCCAAACCATTGGTAGTTCCTTACAGACAGCATGATTGCATACAAGCTTACTGAAGAGGGTTTCAACTGTTTCCCTGATGGCAGTCTCTTTAAAGTTCGTGTTAAGGGTAACTCTTCAAATATTATTCCATTTAGCAATGCATGGATTTCCTGGCAAGTGCCGTATTCCGCATGTCCTAGTTGACACAAGTAGTGTCAGCTAGGACATGCAGAATACAATCGCCTTTTCTTTCAGACATACAGGGTGTTTCACGAAGAGTGTCCAAAACGAATAAGAAAGTAACGGTTGGTCTTAACAGTAAAGTGAAAAACGCAAAATACGCACCAAACAGAGGGTAATTCAGCTATTATAGTTGCACTCCCCGGAATGGATCATTTCCGAAAATTAAAAATTTGTACGACCCCCCACGGAAACCAAAGTCAGATAGTAAAAAAAAAACGCGCTCCGCCGAATTATAGGTAAAGAAATTTATCGGGACGCTTTAGAGGGATATCTCGCTGAGAGATCGATTATTGAAATTCTTTACGTATGCCAGTTTACCTGCAGTGAACATGTGCATGGTTAACGTCCGCGAATAGTCTGCAAATCCATTTGAAAAACAACAACCTGAACTCGGTTGTCCGGTACAGCTAGTCTGTAATAATAAAAATTTGCATGACTGTCTATCTGTGTGTCTGTTAGACAACCAGGTTTAAGTTGTCTTTTTAAAATTGACGACGGTGGTGTGAGTACATACTGTGACACCAGAAGCAACTCGACGTTATTCCCGGAGTTGGGTTCTTATGATACTCGGACTTCTCCGGGCACTTAATCTCAGGTAGCGATCTTGCCACCTGGTGGTTACTCTCAGGCAACCACTGCTGGGTCGATCTGCAGCATTTTCATGCCGTACAAATCTTGTGTGTTACCAACTAACTACACTTGACGAAACTCTTAAAGCAGAACCTACACCTGCCGGTAACACGCCAAGAGCCTTACTTCTGTTGTCAATGCTTAAACGTCGTCTAGACATTTTTTAGGTTATTCCCACCAGAGTTGAAAACGGGTCAAAAATTTCGGACCCGGAGGTCCCATAACTGGACCCGACCCGACCCGGACCCGTAACTGACCCGGGCAAATCTGTTTCGAACTATAAATTCGAAACTCAATATATATATATATAGCAGACTATATATATGCTGTTACAGGGCTTGGTGCTGAGTTCTATTACAGCGCCCTGTGTGGAGGGTTCGTTTGATGTTTCCTTTGCAGTAAGTTCGGTATCGGTGGTTTAATCCGTAATTCTCCCAACTAGAGCAGATAAATACAATACAAAGCATAGAAAGTGAATCGACTGAGGCTAAATTTTGCAGTGAGGAATACTTTTATTCAGATGTTACGGAGAATGTCTTTAAGCCTTGTCCTGATCTCCGTTCATTCTACATATTAACCCCTGATAAAATCTTTCCGTCTCTCTCATCATCGGCCTCAATTCCTTCCTCCTTCCCTTCGTTCCGAAGATACTAGCACCCCTCTAAAGATCTGCTGCTTCGTTGACCTTCTGCCACCGAGTTCTCTCTGCCCCTTTTTTGCCCGATAACCGAATCCCGAACCAAAACTCTCCCCCCAGTGTCAAGTCCGATGAAAATTCCTCCTAAGCAAAGCCACACCCTAAAGATGCTCCCTCTCCGAAAACGCAAGATTCATTAATTGGCTCGCTGGCCCCCTCTACTCGCTTCGCCGCTTTGCTTGGGACAGCAGAAAAGGAATAATGTCCAGTTTCATTCTTCTCACATCGACGAAACTATAAATCTAACACCCCCTCTGCTGCGACGCGTGGGAAAATAGGTACTTTGCCTATTCGCTACCCTTCCCATCCAAATGGCGGGAATTGAAAGAAAATGACTACAATTCACTATCTCTAAAAATGGCTACAGAATTTCGCTTCTGATAAATATGGAAGCCCCGGTTACAGTGCAATAGTTGACTATGACTGTGACTATGGAGTAGATTACAAATGGGAATCATTATTTACGATTACACAAATGTATTTTTTAAATGTATTTAGATTGTCCACTCTTTCCACGCTTTGATGGAGGTGCGCATACTTTCACATGGTCCGTTAGATTTTTGGTTCCATAATCTTTTATCACACCGTCGACATTTTTCTTTGTAATTATACACTTTCCACATTTTGTACAACAAGCAAGAGCAAACAACACAGAATTATTCACCGGTTTCTTCATGAGACGAAACAATTTCCAGCATTCACTCTTCCCCTTGTGGTTATCTACAAGCACGTATTTGTTGGCCTCGACGCCTTTCTCAACCTCCTTAATATTAAATCCATCCATATTAACAAATATGGAGTTAATTTGGACATGACATGTCATGGGAACGGGATCATCAATCGAAAACCTCTGAATGCTCATGTCATGGGAACGGCACATCAATCGAAAACCTCTGAATGCTCAATGTAAACGATGCGATGTGAAAAGTAACTCTTAGTCATGCAGTGAACTTCACACGGAGAGAGTGAATCAGCTGAAAAGCAGGAGAATGGCGTTTGCCTGTACCTTGCCCTGGACAACCGCACTGTAAAAGAACGTAAAGTAAGTATATTTTTACGATACGGTGTGAGTATCTCTGACGTCGGTCGGCGGAAATCTACGTTTCTTTAAAAGATACGACACTATTTTTGCATAACAAATCATTATTCACTCCGTGGGCACCAGTATAGACTACAGAATTCCGCAACGCGCATTTTTCTTTGGAATATATTTTTCTCTTTTCAAAAATAAAACAGGAATAAAACCGGGTCAGGAATACCTTGACCCGACCCGTTGGACCCGCAAGAAATTGTCGACCCTTTGACCCGTTACAATCTCTGATTCCCACACTGAAGACTTCTACGCCAAGCGGTGAAATGACACGTTTTCCGCTTCTCACAGGGTACTTTCATCGGAACTCGCACGATATGTGCTGTGTTGTCATGATGCTAATGTACATATGAATTAGCTACCCTTGTTGATAACAGATCTCCAGTAGTCGCTGAATTTGCATATCACCACGTTTTCCTTTAGGAACTGCGATATCCCTAACTTTTTGCGACCCGTATTGATGCTGGAATGTGAAATTCCATTTTCTCAAACCTTTATTTAAACAGCATATGAAAACTTTTACCGAGTAAGTAAAACGAAAGGGTTCGAGTCAGTAACAAGTTCTTTAGTGGAAAAAGATATGAACTTTACCCTTTCCTCATGTGATCGTATTATTTATACTGCGTAACCACTGAAAAGTAGTTGAAAACATGCATATAAGACTCGTCCCAGAAATTCATATTTTACCGCATGCAGACATGCTGTGCCAGTATTATCCCCTTTCTTTTATTTTTTGGCATAGTCCCTGGGCACTGCAACGCTATCCCTCTTTCAGCGATGCGCAAGTGCCTTGATCACAGAGCAAACAAGAACAACAACAACAAGAAAAATGGAACCGAATTTTCGGGTGTAATGAGCACGTCTTTTGAATCCGTTGTGACGCGAATTAATTTTATCCAAGCTATTAAAATTCAATGGAAACGGTATGCAAAACAGTAGTATCTGACAGAAAAAGAAGTTTTTCAGTCGGGATTTTAATCCCGCGCAGATATTGCTGTAAACGGAATCCTGAACTTACGCCCTCTGGTTCCAGACTTGTGCGATGAGAAAAATTTGAAATTATATGAGAAACATTTCGCAGCGGAAACGCTCTCCAACAAAGAAAGAATTTTTCAAATCGAACTCTTAGAAGCAGAGATATCGACAAATGTCAGACACGCGTCTACGCCATCTGGCGGGAAAAACATGCATTATTTTAAGAAAAAGTATTCTCAAAAGGTTTATCGATGTGACCGGTATCGGCCTAGGAAATAATTTTTTCAGTCGAGTTTCCAGGAACTCAAATTTTGCAGCAAATACATCAGAAGCAGAAATTAACACTTATGCCCCTTGGTGGCCAAACCATTTTTTATCAATTATTAGAAATTAGGTGCAAAAGATTTTCCTTTAGGAGCTGTATCCGGTGCAGAAAGAATTTTTCAAATCGGAGTTTTAGAAGCAGAGATATCGGGAAAAACGGAATTTACCTCCCCCTAGCGGAAAGTCTGTGAATTCCTTGAAAATTTTGAAATTATATGAAAAACATGTCGCACCAGAAACTCTATCCAATAAAGGAGGAATTTTTCAAATCGGGCTATTAGAAGCAGAGATATTGACTAAAATAAGATATACATCTATGCCCTCTGGCGGAGAGATCGTGCAATATTTTAAGAAGGAAATATTCCGAAAAGGTTGATCGACGTAAGTGACATCGGTGCATGAACGAATTTTTTCAATGGAAGTTTTAGAAGCTCAGATTCTGTGGCAAATACATCAGAAGCAGAAGTTAACACTTACGCCCCCTGGTGGCCAAAACATTGTTTACAAAAAATTAGAAATTACGTGAAAAAAATTTCCTATCCGGAGATGTTTCCTCTGAAGAAAATTTTTTTGAAATCGGAGGAAGTAGAGATATCGGGGAAACGTAATTTATTTTCGAAAATCTATAAGTATTTTGAAAAAGTAGCTATACTTAAAATACTCTTCGACAATAATGTAATCGAAAAGTAAATTAATTTTTTCAATCGGATGTTTAAGAGCAAATATATGGCATGAAATGTATTTTGAATTCGACATCTACATTTACGCTCTCTAGCGGCAAAATCGTGTGAAAAAACGAAATGTAGGATCATCATTAGCACGTTTCAGGCTTCCCAACGCAAAAATAACTTTTGAAATAGAACTAATAGTTGCAGAGGTATGGTATCCACAGACGAACGGACAAATCGATAACATAAGCACGATCCTGTTTTACAAAAGACGCGCTAATAAAAAAACGAAAACGAAAAAACTTTACCTTGGTCTTCCAACCACGCATCCGCATTAAGAGCCACTTGAGAGTCAGAGGAACATTGCTTCCCACTGACTTTTCCTTTCAGCTTTGGGGAGAAATGAAAGCAACTAGATAGCAAGATCTGGGGAATGGAGAGGGTGTTGAAGAATCTCAAATCCTGCAGTCTGTATGGTAGTCTTTGCAACCTAATAGGGTGATTCGGTGCATTGTTTGAAGGTGGAACACACCTCTTCACAATCTGAGAGCTGGAACTCAGTGCATTGTCCTAAAGGAGTAAGATACCACTTTGCGACATGAGAAGTGTCACTCGGTGCATTCTCTTGAAGGTGGAAGACACTTCTTTGCAATCTGAGAGGTGTCAGTCAATGCATTGTCTTAAAGGAGGAAGCCACTCCTTCACAATCCGCGACGTATGAGTCAGTTAATTATCTTGAAGGAGAAAGACTCCTCTTCTAAATCTGGGAGGTGTGAGTCAGTTCATTGTCTTGCAGAAGGCAGGGCCGGATTAAGAGGGGGAGGGGGTCTAAAAGGGCTATAGCCTTGGTGCCCACCATGACGAAAGGCCCAGGAGGCATGCCTGCAAGTAATATTAATAGATAGATATGTAAAGAGAGAGAGAGAGAAGGAGGGGTTTACAAAATCATTTTATTTTTGTCTCGTATGATTTCCACTTTGTCAGAAACAGAGGCTGGAAGGCGAACAGATTTCAAGGCAGTTACTCACCAAGGATAACGGTTAATGTCACTGTGCACAGCGGGGTCGGAGAGACAGTTTCAGCTTTTTCATTATCATCCAGTCACACCTTCCAATTTGCACTCGGAACCGTTAATAGAGTCGAAGTCCGCCGTAGCTTCACATTACATAACAAAAAAGATTCACTAAGAAAAGTACACAATTCTAAATCATTAGAAACCCAAGAAAATTTTCAGGAATCTTAAGCCTCTAACTCACATTCTTGTGAGAACAATGAAAAATACAATGATTTATTATGAAAACTGGGTAGATAATTTAGTAGTTACAGTTTCGTCTTTTAACGGACTTCAGAATAATCCCCCATCATAAGCTCCCTGGGGACCCACATCAGATTTCTTAGTCTTGGAGCCCTCTCAAATGTCTTAAGTTTAGGGGCCCACTAAGGCCTTGGAAGGAGGAAGATACTTACTTCTCCGCAATATGGGAGGTGTGAGTCAGTGCATTGTCTTGAAGAGGAAGCCACTCCTTTGCAATCCGGGAAGTGTGAATTAGTTCATTATCTTGAAGGAGAAAAACGTCTCTTCTCAATATAAAAAGCGTGACTCAGTGCATTGCCTTGAAGATGGAAGACACTTCTTCGCAATCTGGGAGGTGTGAGTCAGTGCATTGTCTTGAAGAGGAAGCAACTCCTTCACAATCCGGGAAGTGTGAATTAGTTCATTATCTTGAAGGAGAAAAACGTCTCTCCTCAATATAAAAAGCGTGACTTAGTGCATTGTCTTGAAGGTGGAAGACACTTCTTCGCAATCTGGGAGGTGTGAGTCGGTGCATTGTCTTGAAGAGGAAGCCACTCCTTCGTAATCCGGGAAGTGTGAATCAGTTCATTATCTTGAAGGAGAAAGACGCCTCTTCTCAATATAGTAGACGTTCTTGTGCATTGCCTTGAAGGTGGAAGACACCTCTTCGTAATCTGGGAGGTGTGAGTCAGTGCATTGTCTTCAAAAGAGAAAGATACCTCTTCGTAATCTGAGAGATGTGGGTCAGCGCATAGTCTTGAGAGGAGAAAGACACCTCTTCGTAATCTTGGAGGTGGGGTCAGTGCGCTATATTGAAGGAGGAAGATATCTCTTCGAAATCTGGGAGGTGCGACTCCGTGCTCCTTCAAGTGTTTGCTTAAAGAATGATCGATATTTAGTTAAGTTTGCAGCGGTATCAATCAAGCGACAAATGACATAAAGCAATCCAAATTCTTCTTCTTCTTAACAAGCGACAAATGACGTAAAGTAATCCAGATTCTTCTTCTTAACAAGCGACAAATGACGTAAAGTAGTCTAGATTATTCTTCTTAACAAGCGACAAATGCTGTAAAGTAATCCAGATTCTTCTTCTTCTTAACAAGCGGCAAGTGACGTAAAGTAATCCAGATACTTCTTCTTGTTAACAAGCGACAAATGACATAAAGTAATCCAGATTCTTCTTTTTCTTAACAAGCGACAAATGACGTAAAGTAATCCAGATTCTTCATCTTCTTAACAAGCGACAAATTACGTAAAGTAATCCAGATTCTTCTTCTTCTTAACAAGCTACAAATTACGTAAAGTAATCCAGATTCTTCTTCTTCTTAACAAGCGGCAAGTGACGTAAAGTATTCCAGACTCTTCTTCTTATTATTAAGTGACAAATGCTGTAAAGTAATCCAGATACTTCTTCTTGTTAACAAGCGACAAATGACATAAAGTAATCCAGATTCTTCTTCTTCTTAACAAGTGACAAATGACGTAAGGTAATATAGATTCTTCATCTTCTTAAAAAGCGACAAATTACGTAAAGTAATCCAGATTCTTCTTCTTCTTAACAAGCGACAAATGACGTAAAGTAATCGAGATTCTTCTTCTTAGCAAGCGACAAATGCCGTAAAGTATTCCAGATTCTTCTTCTTCTTAACAAGCGGCAAGTGATGTAAAGTATTCCAGATTCTTCTTGTTAACAAGTGACAAATGACGTAAAGTAATCCAGAATCTTCTTCTTCTTAACAAGCGACAAATTACGTAAAGTAATCCAGATTCTTCTTCTTAACAAGCGACAAATGACGTAAAGTAATCGAGATTCTTCTTCTTAACAAGCGACAAATGACGTAAAGTATTCCAGATTCTTCTTCTTAACAAGCGGCAAGTGACGTAAATAATCCAGATTCTTCTTCTTCTTAACAAGTGACAAATCACGTAAAGTAATCCAGATTTTTCTTCTTCTTAACAAACGACAAATGACGTAAAGTATTCCAGATTCTTCTTCCTAACAAGCGGCAAGTGACGTAAATAATCCAGATTCTTCTTCTTCTTAACAAGTGACAAATCACGTAAAGTAATCCAGATTCTTCTTCCTCTTAACAAGCGACAAATGACATAAAGTAATCGAGATTATTCTTCTTAACAAGCGACAAATGCCGTAAAGTATTCCAGATTCTTCTTCTTAGTATTAAGTGACAAATGCTGTAAAGTAATCCAGATTCTTCTTCTTCTTAACAAGCGGCAAGTGAAGTAAAGTAATCCAGATACTTCTTCTTGTTAACAAGCGACAAATGACATAAAGTAATCCAGATTTTTCTTCTTGTTAACAAGCGACAAATGACGTAAAGTAATCCAGATTCTTCTTCTTCTTAACAAGCGACAAATGACGTAAAGTAATCCAGATTCTTCATCTTCTTAACAAGCGACAAATTACGTAAAGTAATCCAGATTCTTCTTCTTCTTAACAAGCGACAAATGACGTAAAATAATCGAGATTCTTCTTCTTAACAAGCGACAAATGCCGTAAAGTATTCCATATTCTTCTTCTTCTTAACAAGCGGCAAGTGATGTAAAGTATTCCAGATTCTTCTTCTTCTTAACAAGCGGCAAGTGACGTAAAGTAATCCAGATACTTCTTCTTGTTAACAAGCGACAAATGACATAAAGTAATCCAGATTCTTCTTCTTAACAAGCGACAAATGACGTAAAGTAATCCAGATTCTTCTTCTTCTTAACAAGCGACAAATTACGTAAAGTAATCCAGATTCTTCTTCTTAACAAGCGACAAATGACGTAAAGTAATCGAGATTCTTCTTCTTAACAAGCGACAAATGACGTAAAGTAATCCAGATTCTTCTTCTTCTTAACAAGCGACAAAATGACGTAAAGTAATCGAGATTCTTCTTCTTAACAAGCGACAAATGACGTAAAGTATTCCAGATTCTTCTTCTTAACAAGCGGCAAGTGACGTAAATAATCCAGATTCTTCTTCTTCTTAACAAGTGACAAATCACGTAAAGTATTCCAGATTTTCTTCTTCTTAACAAGCGACAAATGACGTAAAGTAATCCAAATTCTTCTTCTTTAGTGACTCGACAGCCCTGTGTGGGCCTTGGCCTTCTCAAGAAGTCTTCTTGTGAGATTTCGAAAAGGGAGAGATTTTTACGAGGTGGGGTCGTTTTCCACACGCCCAACCCCAATCGGGAGGGTCAAAGACAAAGTGCGTCCGTGACCGACTTCATAGGGAACCATCTACGCATTCACACAGGGAGTCTGCGAAAACCTCGGAAAAACCGCAGACTAGATGGCCGGCAGGAAAAGGATCCGAACATTAGTCAAATTTCAAAGTCAAGCCTAATAGGAGGTAATTCTCATAAAACTGCTGGAATTTCTATGAAGTAAAATTAAAAATATCTTCCTCAGTAAGATATGTTTATACTTAAATTACATTCCCTTCAATGACTTTGTATTGCGATTATGAGTATACGAGGTCCGATCAAAAAGTTCCGAGACTAAGCCGATATACAACAAAGAACTTACTTTACACATGTATGACACATTGACAATGGTAGCAATGTCTTGAATGGTTCTCCGACGATCCTCATGCACCAGTTCTCTAATTTTGTCCACATTTTAGGGGTTTTGCTCGTGAACGGTCGCCCTCACCTCTCGTCGTCTTCCAGGGCCGTTCTGCCGCTCTTGAAGGGCGAGTGCCACTCAAAACAACTCGCACGACTCATTGCCATAAGCCTGCTGCAATATTTCACGCGTTTCCGATTTGTCGAGTTTGACGCAGAATTTGATGTTCGCTCGCTGCTCTAGTTTGCGGTCCATAACGAAATCGCAGCTGCGTTCTGCACGTGGTCACCAAATGCCGTGTAGCACAGCTCCCGATATTCACAGGACGACACCACTCGGCACAATGACTCATGAAGGTCACTGCCCTCGACAGCCTCTCGCGCATCCGGGTATTGCTATTTGTTGGCACGCTACATACCTAATGTGATTTGCATTTGGGTTGTTTGTTTCTAATTCATCAAGGATTTATAGTGAATGTTCTTAACTGTGTGTGACATGGCAAATAAGTAAACCAAAGTAATTAAAAGCTGTTATTTTGCACACGTTTAGTGACAATGCTGCAAAACTTTCATTTTCTTTTATGAGAATTCCTTAGGGAAAAATTAAAGACAGCGAAAATGTTTCAATGAATTCTTAGAGTTTAGGAAAAATGAAAATATTTGCGAATACCTTTTCAATTAAAACCAAATGGAAAAAAAAATGGCTTCCACTTTCAATTCCCCGTGAAGATTTTGAGGACTAATAGTACAATTGCTACATTTGTTTAAAAATCCATTATTTTGCGAGGAAGAAGGTAATTCCCATAAAATTGCTGGAATTTCTGTGAGGTAAGATGAAAAATATCTTCCTCAATTAGATATTGATGATTTTACGTTCAAGCTGGATTCAGGAGTGGCTACAGCACAATAGATCATATCCACGTACTGAGAGAACTAATTGAAAGAGCGAGGGAATATGAACTTCCATTGTGCATAGCTTTTATCGATTATGAAAAAGCCTTTGATTCGGTGAAACCATCAGCAGTTACCACGGCTCTGAAATCCTGCGGTATTGAAGATGCATACATTAATATTATTAATAACATCTATGAAAATGCAAGTGCAAAGATTCGGCTGTTTGAAAATACAACACATATAAAAATTGGAAAGGGAGTGAGACAAGGTGACACCATATCTCCGAAGCTCTTTAATGCCACATTGGAAAATGTCTTTCAATCACTGAACTGGGAAAACAAAGGGATAAAGATTAATGGAGATTATCTAACCCACCTTCGTTTTGCTGATGACGTAGTCATTTTTGCAACTACCCCATCAGAGCTGCAGAGTATGATCCAGGAACTTGCTGACAAGAGTAAAGAAGTGGGATTCAAAATGAACTTTCAGAAGACAAAAGTGATGTTCAATGCTTTTACAAGAAATGAAGATTTATCGATTGATGGAGAAAAACTGGAGATAACAGATACGTATGTTTATCTTGGACAGCAGATATCAAGTGAGGGTCACATTGATGAAGAAATTAATAGGCGTACAAAACTTGCCTGGAGAGCTTTTGGAAGAAACAGCATAATTTTCAAGAGCAATATGCCATTATGTCTTAAAAGAAAAGTGTTTGATCAATGCATCCTTCCAGTGCTTACGTATGGTGCAGAGACGTGGACCTTAACTAAAAGAGACATACAAAGGCTGCAAACAACTCAAAGAAGCATGGAGAGGTGCATGCTTGGTATAACCAGGAGAGATAAGAAGAGGAACTCGTGGATCCGAAAAATGACGAGAGTGGAAGACATCATGATCAGAGTTAAATCCCTGAAATGGCAATGGGCTGGACATACTGCCAGAAGGACAGACCATAGATGGACAGCCGAAATTTTAGATTGGATTCCAAGGGACAGGAAAAGACCCAGAAAAAGACCACATGGGAGATGGGTGGATGAAATTCGTAAATATGCGGGAGTGACATGGAGGAGACTGGCACAAGACAGACCGTTGTGGAGGAAACTTGGGGAGACCTTCGTCCAGCAGTGGATTGATAATGGTTGACAATGATGATGATGATGATGACAACAGTCAAAATTAGGAAGTTTCATGTCTTTAACGAGAAAAATACGAAGTTATTGGCCAACAGGGAATTTTTGCGATTAAAAATTGCTTTGTAATGTTATTTTATTCCTTTAACACAATGTAAACACAGCGAGCATGAATGTGATTATTATGAGTGTAAAATTATCAATTATTCATCAGATTAAAGAGATTCAGTGTCGTTTAGAGCTGGAGGCGAGATTTTAAGAAATTTTGTGGAAATCTTATTCAGAGGCAAGAAGGGATCAATGACACACACACACACACACACACACATCACAGAGAGCAGCATAGTTGGCAAGATTAGACCTTTGCGCTGTAATTCCGCCCTGAAAGATTCTCGATTCCATTTTGGCATCAAAAACAGACCAATGCGTGTGTTTGATGTTAAATTCAATAAAATATTTTGAAACAGAACTCATCATGTAGCGTGCTGTAAAGAGCAGTCTAATTCTTTGTGCCATTCCAAATTCATACACTGACTTTTAACTAACGATTTTACTGAAAAATAACGGAATTATTTATATCTAACGATTGAATTAAACAAATATTAACACCTTAAAATAGATTGAGTTCCACATTAGTACATTGGTTTTTTTATTTGAGGAAAAAAATGGTTGGTTAAAATGAAACTATATCTTATCTGATCTCAACAATATCTATGTGCTCCAGTATGTGTTATGGCGCAAACGCCATTTGCCGGTAGCGATTTCGAACCCGCATCCTTCAGTTTCGGGGCCTAATGCTTCCCCAATTAAGTTACACCGATGAAGTTGGTTGCTGAAGCTTTGCCGTATTGACATGTGCGTCAACTCTGAGGGAGGTCCCGTACAGTATATCCCCCTCATGAGAAAGGTTTCAAAATCGCTTTATTATTATTCATCATAAGAAAACATAAGAGGGAGACGTACAGTATTGGGTGTCTCACTGGGAAATAATACAAACTGTTAAAACATGATGGTATATACACTGCAATGACAATGGGGATGAATAACAAATGCTGCAAGCAAAGCTTATTGCATAAAAATTGCAGGAGAAGTGACAGAGAGAAACACATCGTGTCACATGACATTGGCTGGGCATGATTTATAGGATAACACAGGCGAAGCTGTAACGGAATCGTAGGTTTTCGGGTCAGCTGGCAAACAACGGTGAAGGAGAGCTTGGTGTATTGCGTTGATGTATAAGTTCATGTCGTTTTATTTCACGAGTGTTTTCCAGGTCAGCAGTGACGGTGCAGATGGACAGTTGTATATCAAAATATAGCCAGTAATATCGTGTATCTAAATCATATTGCGTTATGTGATGGTAGCTAATGGTTTTTTGGTTTTCAGGTCCGGAAGTATGGAGTGTCGAGTAGAAAGGAAAGAACATTTCCGACATCTGCTCCTCTACGAGTTTAATAAGAAATCCACAGCCGCCGAGGCCACTCGATAAATTTGTGCTGTGTATGGGAAGGATTGCCATTGCTCCGAGGACAGCCAACAAATGGTTCGAGCGTTTCCAAGGTAGCAATTTTGATCTCAACGACTCTCCACGCTCAGGTAGTCCATCTCACTTTGATGAGGATCATTTGAACCATCTAATCCACTTGGATATGAATCAAACCACACGCGAATTGGCCACTGAGATGAACTATGATTTGGCCACAGCGGTGCGACACCTGGAACGTATGGGAAAGGTCCAGAAATTGGGGTTTTGGGTGCCTCACACTCTCACCGAGGACAACAAGAATCAGCGTGTTGCCATATGTGGCTCCTTGCTTGCCCGTTATAGCGAATGTTCTCAGCAACACAAACCCTTTCTGTCACGTGTTGTTACTGGAGATGAAAAGTGGTGCCTGTACGTGAATTTCAGGCATCGGAGGGAATGTTTAAGCCCAAACAAGATGCCCACACCACGTGCAAAACATGACTCTGCATCCTGCAAATTGTGTGTCTGGTGGTACATCGAAGGCATTATTCACTGGGAAATGCTGCCGAGGAATCGGACCATCAACGCTGCACTCCATTGTGAGCAACTCCGCCCTGTGGAGGAAGCAATTCAGCAGAAACGGCCGCATCGGCACCAGAATGTCTTTCTCCAACATGATAACGCATTCCCTCGCAGTGCAAACATCACGAAAATGGCAATTCAGTACATGAAATGGGAGTTCCTTCCACATTTGGCCTATTCCCCAGATGTCGTCCCTTCAGACTATCACCTGTTCCGATCTCTGTCGAATGCACTCCGTGGAAGAATGTTCAACAATGATGTTGATCTCCAGAATTTCGTTGATGATTTTTTCGCAGCAAAACCTGCACGTTTTTTCAAGAATGGCATTGCAGACCTATCCAGACGTTGGGATGCCATCGTAAACAATGGGAGGGGGGGGGAATACAAAGTTGATTGATTCCGTTTTCCCTTCTGATGTAACACATTACTGTAGTGCGGTGAAAAAAACCCGGCATGAACTTATGCATCAACCAAGTAGAAGAAGGAACTCTGACTAATTCCAGTAATTCCAGACGATATGTGGAACGAATATCACTTATTTCAGAAGAATCCAAGTGCTAGGAGATTCATTTTACGTTCGGGTGACAATATAGCGTAAAAAATAAATATTTACTGGTGGCTGGAATTCGTATCTTTCTGCTGCGGAGACGAATGCATTCACAGTTAAGTTTTGCCGACAAAGTTTGTCGCTGCAACTTTGCCGTCTTGACACGTGAGCCACCTCTGAGGCAGATACATTACAGTGCGTTTAATTTCTTTTGTTTCGGTGAGATATAACTGTCACTTTAAATATTAAGATGCAATCAACTATTTTTAATCCACTGCACTCCCTAAGTCTCTTCCACAACTTTCTATGCTGAGGAATTCTCTTCCATGCTTTTCCTGTAAGCTTTCTGATTTCATCCACCCATCTCCCACGTGGTTATCTGAGTATTTTCTTGTTCTTCGGAACAGTGTAGCATTTTAGTTATCCGGCCGGCGGTGGTGAGTTCTAGTACTCGACTATTCTAGAGGCTCACAGTTGCATTCAGAAAATCTCGGGACTGGTTGCTGATATGGATTTTCTTTCGGAATTTTTTCCAATTAGAAGAAATTCTTTTTTTTTCTCATTTTCATGCAAGTCTTAGTCTCGGATACCCGTAGTGACCCAACCCCACTGATATTTACGTTTTCAGCCGTATCTCCAGTTCCAAAAATCTTATTGAGAAAATTATTTTTGCAGTGTAGGCCGTTCGCTGCTTTAAAGATGGAGAACATCATACTTCTTAAATACATAATTCTCAGTTGTATCGCTAAGTAGCAAAAATGTCATAACTTATTTTCTCGCTATCTCTGCTTCCAAGACATGTATTTAAAAAATTCTATTTGCCGCGCCGGTGGCGTAGTGGTGTAAGCGATGGCCTCCGATCATTCGTCTGAAAGGGGTCAGGGTTCGAATCCCGTGAGGCAGGGATGTTGTGTTTGTCTTACGGCATTGGCTCTTTCCATTCCCTGGAACCAGTGACCCTAAATTAGGGACGGACGACTGCTTATAGCCCATTGAACTGCTCACGGTGGTCGTTAAACCTCTAAAAAAATTATATTTGTTTAGCATAACTTTTGCTATGAAGAATACTAACAGGATATTTTTTACCACTCCATTATTAAAAATTCTTTCACCAGGTGGTGTCAGTATATATTTTTATACGAAAAGTTAATTCTATTCTAAAAATCCCTTAGAAATAATCTTTTTTCGTAGGTTATTCTTTATTACATACCGTATTTAACACCCATTTTTTTTTCTTTTAGTAACGCACAGCTTTTTTGCTAGGGGTGTGAAGTTATATCATGCTTTCCTCTATAACTCTTCCTTTAACTGTTCGATTTGAAAATACCTTTGTCTCTGGTACCTTCTATCAGCTATGAGAGACTTTTGGTGCAGAGTTAATTAGTTTTCTCAATACACTTTTCAGCAGTTAACATGCAGTATCTATTTCTATTTTTGGATTTTTATCGATAGCAAAAATCTGGTTGATTTTTTTTAACCGGTTCCATTTACTATTAAAAGTTTAACGAATTGTTGCTTGAGGTTGTTTAGTTTAGTCATGATTTCATCAACTTTTGTCATTTTTCTTATCCATGAACACCTTTTCCTGCCTTTCTTGGTTGCACCAAGCATGAACCTCTCCATGTTTGTTTGAGTTATCCTCAGTATCTGTATATCCATTTTAGTTTCGGTCCATGTCTTTCATCCAAAACTAAGAACTGGAAGGATGGATTCAGGAGAGGATTGGGACGACCAAACCAGGCCAGGAATTTCAGTCTTGCGGTCCACTGTAACCTACCTACAGGTAAAAAAATTCCCCCATGAAAAAAAATTCTGTTAGCTCCTAGATGAAAGAGAACTGGTATGCAACGCAAAACGAATGCAGTTGTGAACAAACTGTAACAAAAAATGAACAGTAAAAGAATTTCAAAAACCCGCTCATGATTGAATGTAACATCCAACCTGGCTCAAAATGGGGTGCCGTACCAGATAATTATTTTCATTCGGAAAATTTCGTTTTGCAGACCTCATTTCCAACAAAAATCACTATAAAGTGTGACGTACCTGCCAGCAGGACGCACATGACATAAAGGCAGATAGGAATCGGAATAAGCGTCTGCGTAGCTCAGTTGGTAGAGCTGCTTGTTCCGGAATAAGCGTCCTCTGGTTCGAATCCCGGCGTAGACCAAAAATGACGGAGAAATTTACTTCGTTATAATGGCGCCCGAACTACCCGGATGACCCGACCGTTCAAAATCTCGCAATGGTGTGATGTTCTTTCCACACCGCGAGATAGGAAAAATCAGAGAATCCCTTCTCCAGCGCTTCGAAAAATAAATGTGTGTGACGTTGCATTCCACACACCAGATTGACTGGGAGTTCTCAAGTGCACGTTCTACAGTGGTTGTCTGCCTGCAGCGATTCATGGTCACGGCTGATCCGTGGGCCATACCCCCGGCCCTCTTTCGGGGGGAGATGTGACGTACCTGCCAGCAGGACGCACATGACATAAAGGCAGATAGGAATCGGAATACATGTCTGCGTAGCTCAGTTGGTAGAGCTGCTTGTTCCGGAATAAGCGTCCTCGGGTTCGAATCCCGGCGTAGACCAAAAATGACGGAGAAATTTACTTCGTTATAAAAGGTCATTCTGAAAGTAGAAATGTGCACGTGCCACATAGCTATTTTCCTACGGAATTAAGTTTTATATTTATTTGTTCACTAATCACCTGCTGCGCAGTGGCATTAGTAAATCCTCATTAGGTAGACTCTTCTTTGTTTTTAAGTCTACCCATTGTCTTGACCCAAGAACCAAAATTTTGATCCACAAACTGGTACTGGTAAATCGTTGTTTCTATCAAGATAATTTGGAATATCTCTGACGAAGAATCGCTTTGTTCTCTGTATCAGTTTGTGGATAAGGGAGTGTGGATGATGCGTCACTACAATTGGTAAATTGGTACCAGTGTTTCCTTCAAAATTACAAAAGGAGGGTAGGGCATACTAATGACCTGGGCTCCAAGTCCAACGAATCGCTTTGTGCTCTGTATCAGTCTGTGGATAAGAGAGTGAGGATGATGGGCCATCACAATTGGTACTAGCGTCTCTTTCAATGTTACAAAAGGTGTGTAGGACACACCAATTACCTTGGGAAACGACCTACGTGAAGCTGTAGTTAGCTTTAGCTTAGTAATTAATTTATGACAGCGTGCTATGTCCTGCAACACTTTTCTCACGTAAGTACAGGTAATTTTCCTATGCCATTTTAAAGCAAACGGCCAAGTGAGATAGATGGAAGAAAACTTTTTTCAGGAAATAACTTTTCAGACAGAAATAAAGCTCAAATGAAATTAATCAATATTATTAATAAGTATCAACCCCCCCCCCCCCAAAAAAAAATAAAATAAACACTAGTAGTTCGTTCCAAAAAAATCAAGACAAAAGAAGTTTACCAGAAATTGGGCCATTTCTGGAGTGGCCCACGGGGAAATGTCCCGGAACACCGGGACATTTCCCCGTGTTCCGGTGGGCCAATCCGCTCCTAGATGAATTGATCAAACACTTTTTTTAAAGACATAATGGTACATAGCTTTTGAAAATTGTGCTGTTTCTTCCGAATGCACACCAGCCAAGTTTTATACGCATACTAATTTCGTCTTCGATGTTGCCTTCATTTTATATCTGTTGCCCAAAGAAGATGATGCACACAGACGTCTGAAGAATTTCCCCTCCCTGAAGGTCAAAGCAAAGTTCCAGCACACAAGATCTCCTAAGCTCTAAGTCGTTCAAGATGAATGATAGAACTCAGGATAATATATTTATTTCTTAAGACAACGTGAATTTAAGTAAAAAATAGTTGAATAAATGTTATGAAACCTATTTATTAGAGGTGGGACGGATCCTAATTTTTTTCGAATCCGAATCCGAATACTAAAAGTTTCTCGAATACTTCATATAATAATAATTGTAAGAAAAAAGGCGAAAGAAAAGACTTCTACTTAAAATTAAAAGTTTATAATTGAAGCAAAATTCGAAATCTGTAAATCTGTGTTTAATGATAAACAAATTCAAGAATGATCTTGAGATTGGAATCTACCACTTTAAGGGGTGACCAACCAAAACACCGATTTGTGGGTTCTATGGACTTTGTCCCCGGAGTTACAAACATCTTAAAAAACATGTGTCATAAGAATAACCTGGATTTCGGCCTTAGAACCAACACTATCTTTAGCTTGGTTCGCAAAGACAGAGATCCGGTGAACCACCTGGAACGATTTGGCGTGTACAAAATTCCTCTGAAGCCAGTGGACCCAGAGCCCCCCCCCCCCAACTCTCACAGATGTATGTTGGTTCCACGATTAGGAATGTGAAATTGCGTTTTTCGGAATATAAATATAACATTAAAATGCATGCCACATCTACTGCTTTATCTCGCCTCGTCACTTCGGGAACTTACTAACCACGCTGGGAAGAAGCTTTCAAGTCTTACTGACAACTCCAGCCAGTAAGACTTTAAGAGCACTTTACAGAGAGTCTCTACATCCACAGATTCTTTAATATGTGTTGCAACGAGGATTCAACTACCCAAGTTTCCCAGGCCTGGAAAGCCATTGTACCTGTAAAAGGTAAAGAGAATTACATTCCACCCTGAAGTCTGGCACAGTGTGTCACCTCCTACCTGTGTTTGGTGCAGGCCTTCGATATGTAAATTGCTTGACTTTTTATTTGCTTCTGTGAACTGAGTTAAATGGCAACAACTACCTTATTTATATGCCATGAAAACTTTTTATGCGGTCATTTTCATCTGATGAAGGACTCCAGGGAGTCTGAAAGATCTTATGAGTGTCTTTTAGCCTTGTACATAGTTCATTAAATGTAATTTTACGAAGTACATCTGTCATCTTCAGACTTCGTTTTTAATCGTGCATAACACAGCGTTTTTACCTTATCATTTAATTTTTAGTCTGCACGCACCGTCATAATCATCAAGAATACAATTTTCAAAAAATATACTCATACTTATTAAGAAGATACAAATGAAAGTTATAATTTACATTTACTATATGAAGTACATAAGTCTTGAGGCTCATTTCCATATTCTGAACATAATTTGACAAAACATATTTGATTAACAATTCACATTTTGGACATTTTTCTTTAATAACAGAAGTTCCAAAACCTTTTTAAATCAAAGCAAGTGTAGAGGTGGGGAGGATTATTTCAAGAGTTAATGTTAATAAACATTAAACATGGAACACTAAATTGAGTGAAGTCTTTCCAGAAAATTAAGAAAAATCAAAAACATGTTTGTTTTAAGAGTTAATAAAAACCATAAACACTGAATTCTTTCAGGGCAATGTAAAAAAAAATCAGAAACTTTTAATAGTGATTTCATGCTGACAAAAAATCGAACAAATATTGCTCTAGAACAAGCACCAAACGCCAAGTGTTTTAGGTAAAGATTCAAAAGATTCGAATGACGAAAAAAAAGCGCGAAGATTCGAGTTTTCGAATCTCGAATCCTTTTCAAGATTCACGGGATTCGAGGATTCGAATGTCCTATCCCTACTAGTTAGCTAGCACAGAGGATGACTTCTTACGATAAATAAGCTAGATTATGATTGTGCCACTCCTGGTTAGAAGAAAATAAAAACAGTGGTCTTCTATTGGCTTGCCGGAACTGGTCGACAATCTATCTTATAAAATCTGCATTTCGGTGCACCCCATTTCCGATGGACACTCCTTACACACAAAAATCATCTTCCCATTTCCGATGGACACTTCTTACACGCAAAGATCACACAAGATCATCTTTACACACAAAGATCATCTTACACATGGACACTTCTTACACACATAGATCATCTTCCTATTTCCGATGGACACTCCTTACACACAAAGATCATCTTGTCTCTACTCGGTGATGGTTGATCACTTCCAGGACTTCATCCTATGCAGGGTACTGAAAGATCTTTCAATGATACGAGTATATGCTGTTGCGGGAAGTGTGGCTGCAATTTGTAGTGCATTTGAAACTTCCGGGAAAAATTTCTCTGCTTGCTGCATATTTCCTGAAAGGAAAATCTATTCTGTGTCCACTACTAACTTGTCTTCCCAAAAGTGGCACCATGACCTTGATTATGCGTTTAAATTATCAGTTAAACACAAAAGTATTTGCCGCTTTCAGACAATGAGACAATGTATAGCACACACGTAGTAGAAAAGCAATTTATTCCTCAAAATAATTACCATGGGCATCAACAACATCCTGCCAACGTGTTGACAGTTTATACACTGAAGAGCAATTGAATTAGATATACCTGTTTAGTAACGTGTAGCAACACCTTTCGCCCTGATGACGGCGGCGATTCGTCTCGGCATGGACTCAGCAAAATACCGGAAGCGTTGGGAAGCCATACGAATCCACGACCCCTGAACATGCTCCCACAGTTCAGGAAGATTTGATAGAGGGGAGTCAAAGCCTCGAACATCTCTCTCAATGGCATCCCAGATGTGCTCGATGGGATTGAGGTCAGGTGACCTAGCTGGCCAAGGAAGCGAGGTCACGTCGATGGAGTGTTCATCCAACCATTCGGATACAATACGGGAGCGATGGCACGGTGCATTGTCTTGTTGCAGGATGAGGTCCCCAGTGGGATGTTGAAGACGCACAAACGGGAGCAAATGGTCGTCCAGGATATCCCGGTAACGTTGACCTGTGAACGACGATGTCACACGTGCAAGGAGTCCCATTTCAGTCCACGTAAACAGTCCCCAGACGAGAATGCCACCCCCACCAGCTTGAAGAGTATCCTGCTGGCAAGAAGGTTCCATCGCTTCAAGTGGTTTGTGCCGTACTCGTATCCTGACATTCGCATGTACCAACGTGAATATCGACTCACCAGTCCAGGCAACATTTTACCACATGTCAAGGGCCCAGTGGCGATGTTCCCGCGCCCATGCTAATCTTTGCACCCTGTGATGTGCGATCAGCAGCGGTACCCTCGTGGGACGATGGCTTCTGTACCCCATAGCGAAGAGATAGTTCTGGATGGTGTGACTGCTTACACGTTTTTGTTCGCCAGCGTTAAATTGCCGAGTGATTTCTTGCACTGTGGCTCGTCTATCCCATGTTACAATGCGAGCTAGCCGACGATGACCCCGCTCATCCACACGCTGTTGTTCACGGCAGTTGGCTCTTGCAGGGATGGTTTTACCGGATTCGATGTACTCACGGTGCACCCGTGACACAGTGGCTCGTGAAAATCCTATTGCTTGCACGACTTCCGAGATGGAGTGACCCATACATCGGGCCCCGACAATTTGCCCACGATGAAATGCGCTTGGATCCTTCGTCTTACTCATACTGCGTCCGACTCTTACTGATTCCCGTCGCATCAGTCCTTATATTGTCGGATCGCTGCATACGTCATGTCGTTTTCGTTTACAGGGCCGCCCACAGCGCCACATTTCTGTCACCTGAGCGAAATTTCTTGAATCATCTAATTACGGTGGTGTGGTCCACGGAACCTTCCTTTTTCGCATGACAAATGTTTCGTGTTGCTGGAGCAGCGTTATCGCCGAGTTCAAACTCGTAAAGCAAAAGTTCCTTAATTAGCGGGTTGTGGCTGTTCATCTTTTAAGTGTCCCAACCACAGACAGAACGACGAAATACAATGCTGTTCACAGCAAGGACTACCACTTTATATCCCGCCGCCCCGGTGGCGCAGTGGTCTAAGGCACTGGCCTCTGATCAGTCGTCCGTAAGGGGTCCGGGTTCGAATCCCGGTGAGGCATGGATGTTGTGTTTGTCTTACGGCACTGGCTCTCTCCCTTCCCTGGAACCAGTGACCCTAAATTAGGGACGGGCGACTGCTTATAGCCCATTGAGTTGCTCACGGTGGTCGTTAAACCTCCAATCAAAAAAAAAAAAAAAAAAAAAACTTTATATCCCTTTCGACTGTCTGCAGCGCGCAACTTGAACTAGTTTAAACACGTGACATACCCGCCGCAGCACATGCGTTAATGCAAATATTGCAAAACTTTCGGCTCGCCCTCTGTAGATATGTGCGCCTTATAAGAGATGAAACAATACTTAAACAGATATTATGTTCTGTGGTGTGATGTACCACACAGGGGTAGCACGTGTCAAGACGACCATTTTCCAGGATTAATTTCCATCGGTGTCGTTTATTCGGTTAGAACAACTGGCTCCGGAGCGAGGAGATGCGATTTCAATCTTCGCCAGCGACAAATCTGTGTTTTCACATTGGCCCCCAATTGTGGTTAATGGATCTAGTGGTTGCTGTGTTCTTCGAAAAATGTGTGATGTTTGTCCCACGCATCGCCTGGAATTAATGAAAATTCCTTCTTCGCCTCAAAACTAAAACAAACAAAAAAATTAAGAGGGAGATGATGTGACGTACTACAGAGGCGAAAACATGTGTCACGACGACAAATCTGCAGCGAGATATCCCACCGGTGTAGTGAGTCGCTAAGAACAACTGGGTCGCCCCGGTGGCGCAGCGGTCTAAAGACCGGCTTATGGCCATCGTTCGTGAAGGGTCCGGGTTCAGAAATCCCAGTGAGGCATGGATGTTGTGTTTGTCTTACGGCACTGGCTCTCTCCCTTCCCTAGAAATAGTGGCCCTGAATAGGGACGGGAGACTACTTTTAGCCGGTTGAATTGCTCACGGTGGTCGTTAAACCTTCAAAGAAAAAAAAAGAATGAGAAGGAGCTTGGTTGTCAGCTGACCGGAAGCCTGCGACTTCGTGCCACCCCCTGTTTCAAGGGGAGGATGATTTAACGTAACTCACTACATAACCTGACGTAAGTGACGTACTACTGTAGTGATGTATGAGTCCCATCGGCAGGTTTGAAGTGAGAAACCTTTGCCGGCGTAGCTCAGATGGGAGAACATCCGCTTCGGAGTAGAGATTGTACGTGTGTTCGAATCTCAGCACCGGCAACAAAAAGTTATATGCTATGTTTGTCCGCGATTTGTGTAATGATTCTTCCACACAACTTGCGCGATAAATAAAAATTCCTTCTTCCACAATGAGCTGGCACTTCGAGCATGGTTGCCGGTTGACCCAAAACCTGCGATTTTGTGCCCTCAATGTTCTCAAAGAGTGGGGGTTGATGATGTACCGTGCTACGTAATACGGCGTGGATGCCACACTACTGAGGACGAGGCAAAGTTGACGCCATAAGCCTTGCCGGCGTAGTTCATTTGGGAGAACAGCCGCTGCGGAGTAGGGACACGTGATTTCGAATCTCACCACAGCCCAAAACAGCCATACGCTACAGGGCTACGATGAAGTTTCACTTTGTATTTCAAAAGCGAAAGTCAGGAAAACTGAAATAAAATGTAATCACTAACTTAACAAATAATAGGTCCTGGAGCTTGGTAATATCAAAACCCTTCTAAAAGCAAAACGTAGATAATAGAAGGCAAATATTTAATAGCGAAATTACAGTATAGATGTCATAAACATAAAGCGTGAAATAAGGAAAACAGTTTACCTCAAAAATAAATTATTTCTCCTCAAGAATGTAATGCACGAAAGATGAAAGAAATTATAAAAGATTTTTGAAAATATAGATTTAATCTGCGATTTCTAGATGAAAAATGTAATAAAAGAAAAAGGTACTCACATCTTTATTGATTCACGTGATGATGCAAATAAAGTTGAAGAGGTACCACCCTCTTCATTTTATTCAGTGATGAGTAAATTAATTAGAACATCGGTATTCAAACACTCATTGCACACTAAATCTGTTTGTAACCGACAAAATGTTAAAAAAAAAAAAAAAAAAAAAAAAGGAAATCAAGAAAATCTCTTTTTCTCATTCGTTTGCGGAGGTTGCATATATTATTTATTAGCAGTTGAATAGTATCCTCAAAAAAAAAAAAACATGATTAAAGTTTTAGCGAAGCCTTTCCGGTGCGAAAGAGAAATGTGTCAAGAAATGAAGACTGGCAAAAAAAACTAAATGCCTGGATTGATAGGAACAAAAGAGTTAAAATGTACGCTTGAGAGGTGTTCATATTTTATGCACATGCTCAGACGCCCGCTACATTCAGTCTTTTTTTAACTTTTCCAGCTGTTCAATAGAATTAATTACTTCGGCTGGGCAGCATTAACACTTCATTGGAGCTGAAGAGTATGTTTAGAAACAAATAACTGATTACATGCAGGTATGAGGAAAAAGTTTTCTTTTTTTTTGGCTGCCTTATTTATCATTTAGGTGGAAAACATTACTTTCAAAACCAAACTCGTTTATTTTTCTCTACTTAAAAGAGCCTACCGACAAACCTTTAATTCTAAATTAAACTCTTAAACTTTAACAGACTACGATTAAGAGTGACTGTTTAACAAAGTTAAACCTTGTTGTTAACGCTATGTCTCGTGTTTCGGTTTGAAATTTTTCTTTCTGCTGGGTTTAAGATTTTAACGCAGAATTAAATTCAGCATGAGATTTTTTTTGTTTAAATATTTAACAACCACAGTGGTCAACTCGATGAGAAATAAGCAGCCGCCTGTCCCTAACTTAGGGCCACTGGCTACAGGGAACGGACAGGGCCAGTACCGTAAGACAAACACAGCAGCCATCATGCCTCATTGGGATTCCAACCCGGACTCATCTCGGACGAATGATCAGAAGCCAGCGCTTTGACGACTGTAGCACCACGGCGGCAGCATAATACTGTATGTCTGCTAATAGAACTATTTATTAAACCAAGGTAGATTGTCCCTTTGTTTCTTCCAAAATGACGAAAAATCGTTTTGAATCTTTAGAAGTTTTCAGAAAAGCCTCGTGACATATACATTGTAACATACTACGTAATATGAAACACATCAATGAATCATTAAATTATGATCACCCCAATCCTAGAGAAAGAAGCGCCCCTGGAGACCTAACGGTTGCGCAGTGTAGTTCACCGAGCAGTATAACAACCCGACGACCGGCTTTCGGTAAGTAGAGTGTTCGGAGTCAGAAATGGAAAATCTGCCGATTTATCGGAGTTTGATAAAGGACAAATTGTGATTGCACGGCGCCTCGGAACTACAATCTCCATAACTGGGTGTCTTGTGGGTTGTTTACGTGCCACTGTATTGAGTACGTATCGAAAGTGGTGCAGCAGATGGACAAACAATGAACCGTTGTCCAGCCGTGCGCCATCCGCATCTTATCGATGCCAGAAGGGAGCGGAGAATGCCGCGCATTGTTCACAGCGACCATAAGGCCACAGTGCGACAAATCACCCCTCAGCTACAACAGTGGCGATCAGGGCAATGTGTCGCAGCACACAGTTCATTTCGGCCTTCTGCGTATGGACATGCGTAGCCGAAGACCCAGCCGTGTCCCAATGCTCACTGCATGTCATCGCCGGCAACACATGAAATGGGCACAAGATCCCCTACATTGGACCGTGGAAGATTAGAAAAAAGTGGCCCGTTCTGACGAATCAAGATTCCTGGTGCATCACGTAGACGGCCGATCGCGGATACGCTGATTACCAACAGAGGCTGTGGCACCTGGATGTACTGTTGGGCCGAAGGAGGCAGGCTGCGGCGGTGTTATGCTGTGGGTGATGTTTTCTTTGGACACTTTAGGCCCCGTCACCCAATTAGAGCAATCAATGACAGCTGACAGGTATCTGAACATCTTTGCGGACCAAGTTCACACATTCATGGCAACAGTGTTCCCTGCTGGTGATGGCCATTACCAACAGGATAATGCGCCGTGCCACACTGCCAGAATAGTCAAGGAGTGGTTTTTTTTTTTTTTTTTTGATTGGAGGTTTAACGACCGCCGTGAGCAACTCAATGGGCTATAAGCAGTCGCCCGTCCCTAATTTAGGCTCACTGGTTCCAGGGAAGGGAGAGAGCCAGTGCCGTAAGACAAACACAACATCCATGCCTCACCGGAATTCGAACCCGGACCCCGTTCGGACGAATGATCAGAGGCCATCGCTTAGACCACTGCGCCACCGGAGCGGCCAAGGAGGGGTTTGAAGTACATGCTGGTGATTTTGTATTAATGTCTTGACCTTTAAATTCACCTGAGATGAACCCAATTGAACATTTGTGGTTCAACTTGGAAAAGCGGGTTAGCGCTAAATCACCACCACTCCGAAATGTACAGGAACTGGAGGACGTGCTGTTGACATTATGGTACCAGATACCCAAGGATACCTATCGCCATCTCGTCGAGTCGATTTGGCTGCTGTTTTGGGAGCTAAAGGGGGGGGGGTCCTACAGCTCATTAGGTAGATGGTCATATAGTAATGGCTCATCGGTATAGATGGCGTACAACTGCGGTGAAGAAATAGTCAAATTCGCAAAGCTCCCGTAATAAGCCATGACTGGTAGCCCAGTTAGAAGAATAGCTGCCTCCGAAGTAGGAAGACGTGGCTTCGAATTATTCCACTGGCAGAAAAATTGTATGTTGTAATGGCGCTTGAATGCAAAGGAATCTCCTGGCCGTGAGATTTGAAAATATTTGACGATTCTTCCCACTACTGCTGTTACTCCTTCTTCTATTATACAATGAGTTGGTCTTTTTAGCATGGTTGTCAGCTAACCCGAAAACCTGCGACTTCGTACCCCTGCCTTTCTCGGGGGAAGGAGAGTGCAACGCACTATGTAACATGTCGTAGATAGCGTAGTACTGCATTTACGTATGAATGAGATCAGCAAATTTTCAGCGATAAGCTTTACCGACGTAGTTCAGTTGAGAGAATAGCTGCCACCGAAGTAGGAAAACACGGATTCAAATTCAACCACCGGCAGGTAAGGTGTTACGCTATAACATCTGAACGAGTTCCCTTTTCAGTTTCTACTTTCTTATATAAATTTAATTTCCTCTCGTTAAACGTTTTCTGCTTCTAACAACTCTTCCTCGCTTAATATTTACACTACATGCTGCTCTGAATCACTGTCCGAAATACCGAATTGAAAAAAAAAAAAAAACAAGTTAGTAAAATCATGCAATGCATTGATTATGATACGCTTTCCAACATACCAGAAATCATTACTCAAATTATTACTCAAGTTATGAGGCTAATGGCTGTAGAATAAATCTCGCTCCTATGACCCGACCTTTGACCCCATTTCGATGATATTCAACAGAACTGGTAAAGCATACTTCCGGAACAACATGAAAGGCTTTGTCTCAATCGAAACATTTTAACGTAAGTTATAACGCATAAGGGGAATGGAATAGATCTCGATCCTATGTCCTGACCTTTGACCGAATTTCGTCCATTTTCAATAGATTTCGTCCCCAAATGGTTCCCTACCACATACTAAAATTGCATCGAAATCGAACCATTTTTACGCAAGTTATGACGCATAAGAGCAATGGAATGCATCAGCTCCTATGTCCTGACCTTTGACCCTACTTCACCCCCATTTTCAATAGGGTTCGTCCCCAGGTGGTCCTCTACGACATACTAAAATTTCATCGAAATCGAACCATTTTTACGCAAGTTATGACGCATAAAAGCAATGGAATGGATCCCGCTCCTATGTCGTGACCTTTGACCCGATTTGTCTCATTTTCAATAGGGTTCGTCCCCAGGTGGTCCCCTACCACATGCTAAACTTTCATCGAAATCGAGCCATTTTTACGCGAGTTATAGTGCGGACAGACGGACAAAGCTGGAGCATATACGTTTCCTCAAACTACGATTGGAAAGCGTAAAAAAGAAACTCTGCGCGAAAATAATGTACCGTTCATTCAGAAAATGCTAAATTGTGTGATGTATAACTAAATCTAAATAACTTTCCTTTTGAGTTTCTGTTTTCTTATGTAAATTTTGTTGGTTCAAGTTAAATTCAGATGAGAAATGTTCTTTGGATCCGATGTTTTGTCTTCCCTAAATCAGAAATAACCGACTACTCTTAGCCCTCTATGCTGCCGAGAGTGGTTAAACTACTGATAAAAATAATGTCACTGAATTCCCGAGAAAAATCTTAAACCATATTTTTCGTTTAATGTGCGCAATTAATACTTTGCTAAAACAGATCGAAATTTTTACGATGTATAGAGAAAGCAATATCAAGTGCAAATTCATGTCTTGAATAAACCTCCAACTGCACAGTAAGTTAATCTCATGATTGAAGATCGGAGAAAGTTCTGTACGCTTAATTGAAACAAACGTCATAATTACTTCAAACAAACAATACATCTAAGCTACACTCACAACTTTTAAATGAAAACCTAACGGAACTTTAGTGATGATAATGCAGGGATAAATAACATGTCTGTGAAGGAAATAAATGCGAAATGATGATAATTTGAGCCGATTTTAAAAACAAAATGATTACACTTACATCAGCGTCAACATAACATGCTGACAAGACGTGGTCTCTCATCTGACGATATTGAAATGGGAAAACAACGTTCCGTGTGGCTTGTATCTAGATTGGCTGAGTAACATTCGCCTCGTCTCTACAAAGCCTGACCCAATCTATTTTATCACGTGGCAGATAATTCTGGCGCTGTAAGCAGATGCGATAGGCAAATGGAAATAAAATCACACATAGAGAGGGAGAAGTCGACCGTCCTAAATCTAAGGCCACTGCTTTCAGGGACGGGACAGATCCAGTGCCATTAGAAACCCACATATTTAGAGTCCCATCTGGGACTCTAACCTGGACCCATCTCGGAAGAATGGCACAAAGCACTTATATGGTTGGAAAATGATTCAAATTGTATCCTAATAATGTTCTGGCCTGGGGTTGCCGAGATTTTCTGCACTTTCATTTAAAGATCCGCTATATGAAGTGCTGGAATCAGTTCTTTACTCAGACGTCCCTTCATGATGTCCCAGGTGTATTCACTCTGCGGTAGATTCGGTTCATGGTAAAACGGAAAGAGCTTGCGTGTCATCTTGAGGGCCACCTCGAAGGGCCTGAACGCTGGATAATTGACCGTTCATCTGACATGGGCACAGGTTCGAGTCGCAAACGAGTCATGGGTCGTGTGTCTGTCTGATGGACCTAGCTCGGTTCATTCCTTGGAACCGATCACCCTAAATTAGGAACGGGCTATTGCTTATAGCCTATAACGAAATAAATTTCTCCGTCATTTTTGGTCCACGCCGGGGCCCGAACCCGGGTCCCCTCATTCCGGAATAAGTCACTCTACCAATTGAGCTACGCGGAAGTTCGTTACAACTGCTATCTGCTTTTATATCATGTGCTTCCTACTGGGCAGGCACGTCACATCTCTCCCCCCCCCCCCCCCCCCGAAAGAGGGCCGGAGGCATGGCCCACGGGTCAGCCGGGACCATGAATCTTTGTAGGCCGCCATCCGCTGTAGAACGTACACTTGAGAACTCCCAGTCAATCTAGTGTGTGGAATGCAACGTCACACACATTTATTTTTCGAAGCGCTGGAAAAGGGATTCTCTTATTTTTCCTATCTCGCTGTGTGGAAAGAACATCACACGATTGCGAGATCTTGAACGGTCGGGTCATCCGGAAAGTTCGGGCGCCATTATAACGAAGTAAGTTTCTGCGTCATTTTTGGTCCACGCCGGGGCTCAAACCTGGGTCCCCTCATTCCGGAATAAGTCACTCTACCAACTGAGCTACGCGGACGTTCGTTACCACTGCTATCTGCCTTTATGTCGTGTGCGTCCTGCTGGCAGGCACGTCACAAGCCTTCAAAGCAAAAACACAAACATACTCTTGAGCAACACAGGCGGTATGTGGTCTGGTATTATCGTGCTGGAATGTGTCGTTTGGTATACTCTGGGAGAGTGGTTGTACCACAGGCCTGTTGTCGAGGACCACATACCGCCGGGATGATAAAGTGCCCTCGATGGCCCTGAGATATGACCGAGTCTCGCAAGAAATGGTGCCTGACACCAGGATCTCCCCAGCGGGAATCTTATAGCGCTCATCGGTACATGATGCGGAATTTCTTTCACATCTACTTCGCTACGCGCAAGGGATTTAGATGGTTATTCTCGTACATCCGTATCAGTTGTGAATGAATTACTGAATCCTATTCCAAGATACTTTAAGTTTCCTACCGGAAATCGTGAATTGTTTTACGCAGTAGAAAAGAAAGCTGATAAAAGTATATCAAATGCTTTTGCGAAGCAGTCAACTTCGAAGTCTACTGCAGGTAAATGATATAATACAGTCGAACTGGTATATAACGAAGTTGAAGGGAAGAGTATTAACGTTCGATATATGCGAA
This sequence comes from Macrothele yani, assembly GCA_039090855.1. NCBI lineage: Eukaryota > Metazoa > Arthropoda > Arachnida > Araneae > Macrothelidae > Macrothele > Macrothele yani. The sequence goes on along the minus strand of CM077024.1, from coordinate 33,755,934 downwards.
CTTCGTTATAACCCTACAGATTAAAAAGAACAATTTTTGGTATATTAGTCAATCATAAACTGTTCGTTATTTAACCCTTTAACCGTCTGGAACGAATTAACTCGGGGTTAACAGAATAGGCTGAAATCAGCTCAAACGAATATACCGCTGTCTAAGAAGTGAGCCGAACGCGACAGAAACGTGTGAACCTGAGCATCAGAAAGCGTCGCTTTTACCTTAGGTTTGTTAGAGGTCATTAGGGGTATGATTGTCATTAACCTTTCCTGCCTGGTTATCTTTTCAGCTAAGAACGTTATAAAAAAGGTGACGAACCTAACAAAGAAGAGAAAATATGTTTGCGTAACATGTTTCTACCATGTGGCATGATGTTTATGTCCGGGGGATTACTCCTTCCGAATCATTATTTCGGTGGTGGAAAAGAGAATAAAGGACTATAAAGGAATCAGACAACATACTGTAAGACTAGACTGTAAGGGAGAACTTACAACCAGCGACGGATTTATAGTCGATACTCCTGAGATGAAAGAGGGACAGGAATTTTTTTTGCCGTAGCGTTCCTATAACCCGGTCACTATGAGAACACTTCTGCTTGAGGACCGCAGGAAAATTTGGGCAACTTTTGGTTCAGGTATATATCGGCCGCTTAACCCTCCAGGTGGCAAGCACGCATATATAAGTTGGGAGATTTATGTGCTCAAAGCGACGACGACACAATAATACGTTCTTCGAAAACCAGTTCAAAAGCAGCGAGAACTCAATATTGCGTCGAAAAATTTTTCAGGCTCATGGCGAGAACGCATGTATGAGCATCTTAGCGACGACGAATACGACAGAAAGATAAAATGCTTTTAGGAGAGTCTCTTGTTATACATGTGACAAAATTTCGCATCGCCTCTTCCAAACCTCCTGCCAGCTGAAGGGTTATAGTGTTAATCGAAGGTAAATTATGCTTGTTAATTAAGACATATAACTAGCAATAAAATATGACTGAGATCTACAATATGTAAAACATTTAATTAATATAAAAAAGTAAGTGCAATAATTTGAACTTTCACTTGTTACATTTGTTCCGCTATTTACATGTTGTCGGAAACATGAATCAGTTTTTCTTGTTTTGTGCTTGTTATGACAGCAGCTATTTTTGTTTTCAACTTCCTCTAATCTAATGCAGCGGTTGAGATGTTTCTAGATGCAAAATAAACTCAAAGATTTTCTAAACTTTCAGCAGCTAGTCTGTTAAAAATAAATTCTATAGGTATTCAATTTTCATGTCTTAATTGGTCATCGTTCTTGTCTTGAATGTGCACCACTATGTCCACATCTGTGTGAATTTCCTCTCGAAAACTCTTGCTTTCAACATTCGAAGAACAATCACTGAATTTCGGTTTAAATTCACCCTTGCTTTTTAAAATTGCACAAGAGAATTTGAGGGAATGGCAAACTTTTTCGCACCTTAAATTTTCCAACTCATTCTTTTACTAAACTGATTGCTTTGATTTTCTCATTTCTGAAAGCCATGATTTTTTTCGATCATTGGATGTACACCACACATACTACTGAACAACTCAGTAGTCGAAGTTCAACTAAATTTACTAAATGTAACCAATTTCATTTTTTGTTACCTAGACGTAACAACTTGAACAACATTCATTGAAGAGCTAGGGACATTCCCAAAGTGACAAGGAATTCCGTCGGGAACCAAATCGCAAGCGTGAAGTCCTTAACCCCGTGCCTTGTCGCATACAAAGAGGTTCGCGGAGGCCCCGAGTAAAGATTTAGTAACTGAAAGGTGGTGGAGTAAAGGCGTAAAATACAGTTTTTGCCGAGGAGTTGTGCTGGGGCAAAAAAAGAACTGAAATATTGTCTTCATGAAAATTGCCATTTCTCTAAGGGTAGCCATGGATTATTGCGAATATCCCGTAAACCATCTAATTTGTGTGTGGGTGGGTTTGAAAAATGAAGCGGTTAAAAACTGGTGAAAGGAGGCAATTACCTTGTTTACTGATAACCGTGCTGGACTTCGATTTACACGGTTCTTCCAAAACATTGTTTTTCGTGATGTGCGGTAAAAATTTCAAGGGAGATGTTACGAAGTTCAAGGAATCTACACTGCTAGCCACCCAAAATGCAACACCAAGAAGGACACGAGACAGCAAAGCCAGATTTACTGGACACATAACAACAGATACAAAGATTAAACGATTGAGCTTACAGGCCCGTGCAACTTGCGGAACACGCAGACATCAATAGTTCGTGTGGCCCCCATGGCTGGCAATAACGGCCGCTACACACCGCAGCATCGAATGAAAAGGGCTTTGGATGTGGGCTTGGGGTATGTCGGTCCAGGCTGCTTCCACACGTTGCCACAGTTCATCAGACGTAGCCGCGGGTGGTGCTTGCCGGGCCACTCGGTTGACGATCAGCTACCAGACGTGTTCAATGGGCGACATATCGGGAGAACAGGCGGGCCACGGCAGCAGTGACACCTGTTGGGCCGTGAAGAATTGTTGCACGATGCGTGCCCACGTGCGGGCGCGCGTTGTCCTGTTGAAACGTGACCGCTGGCAGGTCCTGCAGGTAAGGGAGGACTACAGGCTCCAAAACGTCGGAGATGTAGCGGTGGCTGTTGAGTGTACCGGCGATGCGTACCAGAGGGGTGCCGGTGTGATATCCAATTGCGCCCCAAACCATAACGCCAAGCGACGGACCGGTATGGCGACGCATAATGCAGGCGTCATACAGTCTCTCGCCACGGTGAAGCCACACGCGGATCCGACCATCGCGGTGTTGCAGACAGAAGCGGGATTCGTCGGAGAAGACAATGTCGTGCTATTCCGTAGTCCAGGTGCGGCGCTCAACGGCCCACTGCCGAGGCACTCGCCGGTGGTGTAACGTCAATGGTAATCGGAGCAATGGGCGATTTCTGCGCTAACGATCGGAGCACACCCTAATTCCTGGGCTAACTTTCGTGATGTGGCGGTGCGAGCCGTCAATGCCCGCCGCACAACATGCCGGTCCTCTCGTTCCGTGGTGTGCCGCGACTGCGGCAATCGCTCACGTCGGTCCGTCCGTTCCTCTTGCACCCACCGAATCCATAATCACCTCATTGTGGCTGAATGTCGTCCCACACGAGCGCCGATGTCTCGGTACGATAAACTGCTGTCGCGATAAGCCACTATTCGTCCTCTGTCGAGCTCCGAAACGTGCTGGAATGACTGCCGTATTCTACGACGAGGCATCAGGAAGCTTCCCACGCACAGGTCCGGCAGCACAACACACTTCCACTACTTACACCCCGCCTTCTGTGCACCCTTCTTATAGCGCTTCTCGGTGGCGTGCCGGGCGCACATGATTTGCATATGTCCTGCAATGTAATCGTTTGCATGTCCTCTCGCGCGTGACGCATGCTGCGAATTTCAGGCCAATCGGATGTTTCCTTCTTGGTGTTGCATTTTGGGTGGCCAGCAGTGTATAACACTTCGCTTTATGCGAGCACGTTATATGAGGGTTAGACCAAGGTCATCTGAAAATACAACGCTATAGCATTCGAGAGATGAGTTCTCTCTTTAAGTGATGTCACACATGAACCAAGGCCATTGGTTTCCAACGCTATCATGTGTGACGTCAAACATGACATAAATGTAGCAGTACGTGTACCATTTGAGTGACGTCCCAAATGGAGGGAACTCATCCCTCTAATGTCATGGCTTTGCTTTTTCTAGACAGCCTTGGTTAGACTGTATTTTGATAACATGTTTTATGCACATATAAGTACTGTGCGTATAATAATAATTATAATAATAATAAATGTCAGAAGTATCATGCTATAAATATCAACCCACTGAGGTACTAGATAATAAACAATAAATATTATATTGGCACCGGGAGATTAAAACAGACGTAACGATCTCTGCCAATCGTCCAGACATAGAGCTATATTACAAAATTCAGAAGAAACCAGTCATTATCGACATATCGGTGCCGTTGGACCATAATATTGAAAATACCTATGCGCCAAAAAACAAGAAGTATGTGGAACGGGCTGCAGAGATTAAACAGATGTGGAAGCTGAAAATAGTTCACATACGTCCATTGATTATCTCTGCAACTGGTATAATTCCACAGACTCTTATAACTCAGTTTGGTGCCTCAGGTTTACAACATTTAAGGCTCAAAATCCAAAAAGCAGTAATTCTTGATACGTGTCACATGGTACGTCGATTTTTAAACCATGAGTGAATTTGCCTTTGCTTGACTTTATGTCCGTACTGACAAGTGAATCATGCTACAGATGCCATTGCTGTAGGTGAGAAAATTAAATAAATAAATAAATAATAATAATAATGAGAATTAGGCATTCTTGATACAAAACGCATTCACGATGCGCAAATTTGCTCACTGCAGAAATATTTTCACTCCAGATGCAAGGAAAATAATGTTTGATGTCTCATGTGTTGCAGACAAAGAGAACACTACACTAATGTTAAGTACACCAGACGCTAAAATAGCAGAGCCATCAACGGAAGATCAGATTCGAAAATGGAAGCAAAAGGAGCTGCATGGGGCGCATCCAAACCAGTTAGACAGACCAGAAGTTGACTAGAAAGCGTCAAACCAGTGGTTGAAGCGAGAAAAATTATATCGAGTGACTTTTGGGTTTATTATGGCTGTTAAAGACAAAGTGATTGCAACCAAAATGTATAAGAAAATACATTTTGAAGGAGGACCTGCAAAATAAGAAATGGAAGATGTGGTATGTGCGGTGAGGCCATTGAACACATCTGTGGGGGATGCACCACGATAGCAAAGCGAATAATAATTTTGCTAAGATGATTCACCAACAATTAACGCACGATACAGAACTATAAATGTCAAAAGTACAATAACGTAAATATCAACCCACTGGGGTACTAGATAATAAACAATACAAACTATGAAATAATCATGAAAGAAATACGGGATTACGCCATATAATCCCGTATTTCTTTCATGATTTATCTGCTTCTTCGGGCAAACACGGGATAAGGTTCTTAACCTCCTGATTCGTTAAACATGAATGCCGGTTGCTTCGACTAGCGAATTTTGTAATGGTTATATTCAAATTTATCGGAAACTGGAAACTTGGTCGTTCTGGGTGGTGTAATTGTTAGCATACCCGGGCGTTTTCTGGGAGACGCGGGTTCGAGTCCCGCTCCAGGACGATGAAATTTTTCAAGTTTTCGGATATTATCTGACTTACCATTCTTGTCGCATTCACGCCAAAAATCGGATTGTCATCTTCAAAATACAAATTATATTGGGACCGTGAGATTAAAACAGACTAACCACCTCTGCCAATTGTCCAGACATAGTGCTATATGACAAAAGGCAGTAGGAAGCAGTCATTATCGATATATCGGTGCTGTAGAGCCACAATATTCAGAATACCTATGCAATAAAAATCAACAAGTATGTGCAACTGGCTGCTGAGATTAAACAAATGTGGAAGCTGAAAACAGTTCGTATACGTCCACTAATTAGCTCTGCAACTGGTATAATTCCTCAGACTCTTATAACTCAGCTTGATACTTTACGTCTAAAACACCTGAGTCTCAAAATCCAAGAAGCAGTAATTCTCGATACATGGCACATCGTAACACGATTTTTAAACTATGAGTGACTATGTCTTTACTTGAGTTCATGTCCGTACTGACAAGTGGACCATGCTGTAGATGCCATTGTTGTAGATGAGAAGATCAAGTCAAATATAATAATAATAATAAGGTATGACTTATGCAACCTCGGTAGCGCAGGCTTTCGACCGTTCACGTGAGTGGGCTCGGATTCGAATTCTGGATGAGGCATGTTTGGTGCGTTTTTTGACGGCACTGGCTCACTCCCTTCTCTTTAATAAGTGGCTCAAAATTAGGGGCCTGTCACTGCTTACAGCTCTTACAGATGCTCACGGTGGTTGTTAACCCTCGCTCCCAAAAGATAAGTATCTCTTATTGCTGTAATCAAACCAAAAATGTGAAAGACTATTTCTCAGTTGCACTGGATTTAAAATGAAGACATAAGGTATTGATCTGGATACTAGCAATACCGTCTTAGCAGGATTTATTAAAAGATGGAAAAGTTATGTACAGGTTAAACACACACACACACACACGTAAGCACATTCGAGGTGACGCTCACCTCACTTTCAGATGTACCAAAAAACACGCCAACACGACATCTTATATATACATGGGCACCATAGGTACGTTAATACTTAGTCAAGTGACAAGATAGCACTATTTGTAAGCAATATGCAAATCACGATGAAGATAAGTTGTGAGGACTAAATTATTCCAAAATTAAACACGTTATGCTACTTGAAACAATAATTTGTCACGAACTGTGTGAATGAGGTGCTCCCAAGTTCCAGACAATTCAAAAGGGGTGTAATCGTTACAACATTGGCCACCAAAAGTGGTAATATATATACTTTTCATGCATAGTGGTGAGTGGGCAGAGGCGAGGGTTGCCAGTAATATGGCGATTTGCCAGTCTGGGTACATAGCTCCGGAGTTAACATTCCTTGCCATAGCAGTGCTGTGTAGGTTTAGCTTTTATACTGTAATTATGCTCTTGCAAGCGCAAACCTACTTGCGGTTTTGTAGATCCTATGTAGTTGCTGATGGTCTCACCTGGCCATGGATCTAAGTAAAGTTTTTTGTCAAAGAATGCACAAATAAATAAAGTCGTTTTTTAAGGAAATTTTTTTTTTTTTTTGTCAAAGAATGCACAATTTTCAGCTTCACGTAGTTTATCTATTGAACCTGAATATAATACAAAGGCCATTCCATAAAAACTGAGAATATTTTTTTTTTTGAGTTGGCAACAGTGCGAAGGGAAAAAATAACAACGCAGACGACTAACTGAATTAAGGAAGTATCTATGGCAACAGTTATTAGCCGTGGCGGATGATTCTTTTTTTTTTTTTTTTTGGAGGTTTAACGACCACCGTGAGCAACTTAATGGGCTATAAGCTGTCGCCCGTCCCTAATTTAGGGTCACTGGTTCCAGGGAAGGGAGAGAGCCAGTGCCGTAAGACAAACACAACATCCATGCCTCAACGGGATTCGAACCCGGACCCCTTACGGACGAATGATCAGAGGCCAGCGCCTTAGACCACTGCGCCACCGGGGCGGCAGCGGATGATTCTAGCTTTGTTATTGCGCAGTTGTTTAAGGTTATATACACATACCCATGATGCCCATGTTTATATAAGATGTCGTGTTGGCGTGTTTCTGGTACATCTGAAGATGAGGTGCTTATGTGTGTGTGTTTTTAACCTGTACATAATTTTCATCTTTTAATAAATCGTGATATGACGGTATTGCTAGTATCCAGATTGATCCTTTTGCACGAAGTTTACGTTTTGCATAAAGTATTGTTTATTTGTGATCGCTTATATTTTTGACACTTTCCTTAAAGTGTCAAAAATGAAAATGATTTGATTCATTGCAGTTCCCTATCAGCTATAATACCAAAAACGAATATTAATGAAAAAAAAAGCCTTAACTTTCAAACAAAATACTCAAGAAACACAATGGAATAAGTAATGGCCAAAGGCGGTGAAAAATTCTACTATTGCAACGCAAATGGTGACTGCAGATTTTTCTTCTCAGGGATGCAATTTTTCATCGGAAAACATTAATTAACGAAATGTTGAACTGACTTCTAAGCAGCGTTAAAACGACTTAAACTAAAGGAAATCCAGAGGGAAAACACGCGGGATACAATGAAGGTGAAACATTGCGATTTTAGTTTTTGATAGCCTTGAGCCAACTGAAAAGCAAAAACCAATTTAACACCTAATGGATGATGAAGTATCAGTCCGTAACCTGTCTTCCAGCTGAGAGAAACAAACAAAAGCAGAGTGAAAAAAAATAGAGCGAAAAGAAATTCAGATAAAATCGGCTCTGGGAAGGAAGTCAAAAGAAAGATGCTTTTGATATGCAGGATTAAAGTTACAAAAAAAAAGAAAGTTGGAGATCTGAAACTTTCAGCAGACAGAACGAGAGAGAGAGAGAGAGAGAGGAAATAATCTCGATTCAGATAGTGCCATTAAAGTGTGTGAAAAACATACGCACAAAACAACAGGGCTCAGTAGGTTTCGTAATGCGTAAGTGTAAAATTTTCAGACTTTTGTTTTAAAAAAAGAGCATTTCATTTTACACGGTCTTGAGTTAATAAAAGTTTTCCGGTTGCTTTTGAAGACCGTAATTAGTCTTTTCAAAAAACATTAATTACTTGACAGTCTGCTTAAGCTACTGTGACAGCTATGAGAAAAATATACAAGTAATGCGAAATGGAAGAGTTGCTTTTATTTAAACAAATGTAAATCAGACACTGCGGTATTTCGACATCCGTGTTGAAATGAAATTTCACATTTCCTAACTCTGAGAGTTTGTGTTCATTTGTATTTTACTGAGACAAGTTAATACAAAAATAACCTTAGGTGAACAGAGAGTTCTGTTTTGTTTTTTTTGTTTTTTTTCTAAATCTAATTTTAGAAAAATGCTGTTATTTTTATTAATCTAATTTTAGTACATTCTCCTTTCCAACCGTCAAATGAAGATGATATTTGAAATGAGCTTGCTTTATGATTCCTACTTCCAAAACCTTTAGGTCTTATAAACTTGAAGGGCGTAGCTTTGCTATCGATAAGCGGAAATTTTAAGTTAGATTTGAAATATAGATAAAAAAATCTGCCGTTTCCGATGAACAATCGCGACTGTCGTTATTTGTATCACGAGACTTCACAACAAATACAGTAGAGCGTCGAAAATCCGAACAAGCTCCCTTCCTCTTTTTTTTTTTTTTTTTTTTTTTTTTTACTGTGGAAAATTTAAGTATTATCTCTTATAACGAAGCAAATCTCTCCGTCATTTTTGTCCACGCCGGGGCTCGAACTTGGATCCCCTCATTCCGGAATAAGTCACTCTACCAACTGAGCACGCGGACGTTCGTTCTGACTGCTATCTGCCTTTATGTCGTGTGCGTCCTTCTGGCAGGTACGTCACATGTTTGCCAGGCCACGTCAAAAATTTCTCCGTCATTTTTGTCCACGCCGGGGCTCGAACCTGGATCCCCTCATTCCGAAATAAGTAACTCTACCAATTGAATACGCGGACGTTCGTTCAGACCGCTATCTGCCTTTATGGTGTGTGCGTCCTGCTGGCAGGTACGTCACATCTCCCCCCCGAAAGAGGCCGGGGGCATGGCCCACGGGTAAGCCGTGACCATGAATCGTTGCAGGCTGCCATCCGCTGTAGAACGTACTCTTGAGAACTCCCAGTCAATCTAGTGTGTGGAATGCAACGTCACTCACATTTATTTTTCGAAGCGCTGGAGAAGGGATTCTCTTATTTTTCCCATCTCGCGGTGTGGAAAGAACATCACACCATTGCGAGATTTCGAACGGCCTGATCATCCGGAAAGTTCGGGCGCCATTATAACGAAGTAAATGTCTCCGTCATTTTTGTCCACGCCGGGGCTCGAACCTGGATCCGCTCATTCCGGAATAAGTCACTCTTCCAATTGAGCTACGCGGACGTTCGTTCTGACTGCTATCTGCCTTTATGTCGTGTGAATCCTGCTGGCAGGTACGTCACACTCTTCAATTTAACTTGTAACTTGAATTTGTTGATAAGGGAATTGCCTAATTTTGGGGGGTGCAAGCGTTTTGGGGGTGAAGTGTCGAAGGTGGAGGTGACTTGTGATACTCAGAAACAAAAGGCGAAAACTTTCCCAGTCACTTGTTTCCTGCGAGGCTAAGATTTTACGACCCATTAACACGGCAGTACCACCCCTTGTTTCATCCTTCAGCCCCAGTGTTCACTGTGAGCCGGGAGGAAAGTTATTCACCCTGCACTCAGCACAAGCCCTACACATTCTGAAGAATTCACTTCATTGGAGACTGCCATGGCTTTGTTTCAACAACAAACTGAGTGCTGCTCAACTTAACTTCTTTTATTGAAAAGAATGAGGGATTTAGCGGCAAAAATGAGAAGTTCGAAAATGGTGCAGCAAAAAATTAGTGATTATTTAAAAAAAAAAAAATAGAAACCAAAATTACAGGAACTTTTTTCAGCACTTATTTTTTAATCCAGTGTAAATATGCTCTTCCAATATGTTATGATTGGTAAGTTTTTGGAATTTTTTTTTTCACAGCAGTAGTAAAAAGGGGAAACTTCTGGTATTGCGTAATAACAAAAAAAAAAAATCTTTGTTTTATGTAATTTCTTGTATCATCATCATCATCATTGTCAACCATTATCAATCCACTGCTGGACGAAGGTCTCCCCAAGTTTCCTCCACAACGGTCTGTCTTGTGCCAGTCTCCTCCATGTCACTCCCGCATATTTACGAATTTCATCCACCCATCTCCCATGTGGTCTTTTTCTGGGTCTTTTCCTGTCCCTTGGAATCCAATCTAAAATTTCGGCTGTCCATCTATGGTCTGTCCTTCTGGCAGTATGTCCAGCCCATTGCCATTTCAGGGATTTAACTCTGATCATGATGTCTTCCACTCTCGTCATTTTTCGGATCCACGAGTTCCTCTTCTTATCTCTCCTGGTTACACCAAGCATGCACCTCTCCATGCTTCTTTGAGTTGTCTGCAGCTTTTGTATGTCTCTTTTAGTTAAGGTCCACGTCTCTGCACCATACGTAAGCACTGGAAGGATGCATTGATCAAACACTTTTCTTTTAAGACATAATGGCATATTGCTCTTGAAAATTATGCTGTTTCTTCCAAAAGCTCTCCAGGCAAGTTTTGTACGCCGATTAATTTCTTCATCAATGTGACCCTCACTTGATATCTGCTGTCCAAGATAAACATACGTATCTGTTATCTCCAGTTTTTCTCCATCAATCGATAAATCTTCATTTCTTGTAAAAGCATTGAACATCACTTTTGTCTTCTGAAAGTTCATTTTTAATCCCACTTCTTTACTCTTGTCAACAAGTTCCTGGATCATACTCTGCAGCTCTGATGGGGTAGTTGCAAAAATGACTACGTCATCAGCAAAACGAAGGTGGGTTAGATAATCTCCATTAATCTTTATCCCTTTGTTTTCCCAGTTCAGTGATTGAAAGACATTTTCCAATGTGGCATTAAAGAGCTTCGGAGATATGGTGTCACCTTGTCTCACTCCCTTTCCAATTTTTATGTGTGTTGTATTTTCAAACAGCCGAATCTTTGCACTTGCATTTTCATAGATGTTATTAATAATATTAATGTATGCATCTTCAATACCGCAGGATTTCAGAGCCGTGGTAACTGCTGATGGTTTCACCGAATCAAAGGCTTTTTCATAATCGAAGGTTAAATTAAATATGTAGATTTCTATGTAGATATGTAGATATGTAGATTTCTATGTAGATTAAATATGTAGATTTCTCCGGATTTCTTGTATACAGTTGCTTATTTTTGGTACATGTATTTTCATAATATAACGTAGAAATGTTAGCGTACTTCTATTCTTTATGTGTTCGTTAATCCAAACACATCGAAAATCCGAACTACCGATGGTCTCAATTAGTTTGGATTTTTGACGCTCTACTGTACCAATATGGCGACGGGCTAAACGTAATTCTACGACTGATCAATACTGAACATTATAACACTTGACCAAAAGACACTTAGAAGCGACCTCAAAGCAGAGATGAGTAGATGAATCAACGACAGTGAAAATATAAGTTTAAAATAAAGAGGATTTTGATAAACCTTCATCTAGCAATGATCATCGTTTAAGATGACGGTATATATATGACTACATATTTAATTTAACCTTCCTTTTGAGTTAGTGTTTCTCATGTAAATTTCGTTACTTCTCGGTTTAAGATTTTCTGACTAAATGGCACATCATGTACCCGTACAGTGTGTACGTTTTAGCAACGATGACAGTGAGTCAAAAGAAAAGTTAAGGCAAGATGTGTTGAGGGTGCGGAGACGATTAGCTCGTTATTGGTACATTATATAATCAAAAGTATCTTCCAGCCTGATGTTCAGCGACCACAAAGCAGAGATGAGTAGATGAAAATAGGTGGCTTAATCACGACAGCAAAGACGTATGTTTAAAACAAAGAGCTCTGCAATAGATTTTGGGAAACCTTCATCTAGCAATGATTGTCATTAAAGATGATAGTAGCATATGTGTGACGTACATCTTTAATTTAACCTTCTATCTGAGTTAGTGTTTCTTATGTAAATTTCATTACTTCTCGGTTTAAGATTTTCTTACTGAACGGCAGATTATTTACCCGAACAGCATGTACGTTTTGGCGGCATCGATGACAGTGAGTCAAAAGTAAAGTTAAGACGAGAGTGTTGAGGGTGCAGAGACGATGAGCGTGTTATAGATACACTATAGGATCAAAAGTAAACTAGACTCTCGCTAATCCGGCCATTCCTTGCACAGAGGGATGCCGGATTACTGAGAGTGCCTGTAAATTCAGTTTAATTATTCATTAAATTTAATGTTACAATTACAAGTTTACTATGTGTATGTAGTACATATGTATTTAAAAAAAAAAACATAAATAAGAGACAGGCATATGATAATAGTAAAAGAACACAATCAGTGCATACTGTACTGTCTCATTTACAACAGCAAAATGATCATTTCATATTATCACCACAGTAAATCATATTATGTGTGTAGACGTACTATACACAGTAAAAGAAACGTAAAATTGCAATACAGGACAGATTAAATCTTGCATTTTCTACTCAGTGTGGTCACTTCGAAACATGTCACAGATTTTTGTCTGCTTTAATGAAGATGCTTTTTGTAATACTCTTAGCTATTTTGAGGATCCTTCTTACTTTTATTTTAAATTGAATTACATAAACGTTAGTGCCAATTCTAAACAAAGCATAACGTTAAAATTGAAAACTTCACTCCGGTATGAAGTATAATTCATTCCGGTCTGATATTAACACGATTTCTGCAACTAAAACTACACAAGGAGAAGGAGGCTGGATTATGGAGAGATGGGATTATCGAGGGCCGGATTAGCGAGAGTCTACTGTATATGAACATTCCATTTGAATTGAGATTTTTGTCCAGATACGTATATGCAGGTATGGAAAAATGCACGTGGACTGGCAAACATCATGGACAAGCATGGACAGTAGAATGAGCCATACTGCACAGCTCAGAGATTTTCAAAGTGGCACGGGCGTAGGATGCCATCTTAGCAACAAGTCGGTTTCGGGAAATTTCTACATTACTGCAGCTTCCCCAATGAACTGTAAGCGATGCCATTGGGAAGTAGGAAAGCGTAGGTGCTACAACAGCGCAGTCGCGACCTGGTAGGCCGCGAAAAGTGACAGAGCTAGATCGCCGAGTACTGAAGTGGATGATGTGAAAAAAACGCCTGTCTTCGATTGCAACACTCACCACGGAGCTCCAAATACCTTTTAGGAGCAACGCCAGCACTATAGTAATTAGCCGAGAGATGAGGGGAATGGATCTCAATGGCCGAACAGTTGCACACAAGCCAAACGCCAAGAATATCAACACCAAGCGCGTGTAAATCTGGGCGCCAGTGGGGTCTGGGTGTGGAGGATATCAGATGAACGCTACCTGTCCAACTGTGAAGTTTGATGGAGGAGGCAGCATGCTGTGGGGCTCTTTTTCGTAGTTTGTGTTCGGACCTCTAGTTCCAGTGACAAAAATCTTAACGCTGCGGTCTGTAATGACATTCTCGACTATTACGTAGTTCCGACATCATGGCAAGAGTTTGGTAAAATCCCTTTCTTTTACCAACAACACAATGCCCCCTTCCACAAAGCGAAGTCCGTGCAGAAATAGTTTGATGACATGGGTGTGTAAAAACTTGACTGGCCTGCTCAGAATTCCAATCTTGACCTCAGAGCACAACGTTGGGATGAATTGGAACGCCGACTGCGAGCCAGGCAGAGCCATCCCGATATCGGTGATTTTCCTGACTAAAGCTCTTGCGGAAGGAAAGGTAGTTCTCATAACAATGTGTCAAAATCTAGTGGAAAGTCTTCTCAGCAGATTGAAGGCTGTGATAGCAGCAAAGGGTGTTTTCGAATCAATTTCGTCCCAGCAGTAAGTATCTCATCTCTTCAAGACAATACTAGACATCGATATTTCTCTCTTTTGGAGACAATGCTAGATTATAGATCGATACAGGTCTCTCTCTCTCTCTTTAAGACAAGCAGTCTCAAAGTATTTTTCTCTCTCTCTCTCTGTCTCTCTCATGCCAGTGCCAGGTATAAGAAAAGCCAGTTCTTTTCTTATGCCAGTGCCAGTTGTGTTCTTATGCCAGTGCTTGTTCTTTTCTTATGCCACTGCCAGGTATAAGAAAAGGACAAAAGTCACTGTCCTTTTCTTATACCACTGCCAGGTATAAGAAAAGGACAAAAGTCACTGTCCTTTTCTTATGCCACTGCTAGGTATAAGAAAAGGACAAAAGGCACTGTTCTTTTCTTATGCCACTGCCAGGGATAAGAAAAGGACAAAAGTCACTGTCCTTTTCTTATGCCACTGCCAGGTATAAGAAAAGGACAAAAGTCGCTGTCCTTTTCTTATACCCGACACTACGTTTTCGTTCATTCATTAAAGCCAGAATTAAAGAATTAAGACAATGCTGGCATGGTACTAAAAGTTATTTATTCTCTGCTTAACCAGTACTATACCCTGAAGTAGCAAATTATTAAGAACACTCAATAGCAAGCAATGAGCAAATATTAAACTAAACACTGATGTTACTTTCTCTCTCTCTAAATCGACGGTAGACCAACGGCAAATACTGTTCACTCTTTAACCCTTTAACCGGCTGGAATGAGTTAACTCGGTATTAGCAGTCTGAGCTGAAATCATCCTGAAAGAATATATTCACAGTCTAAGAAGTGCGCTGAACGCGGCTGGAGCGATTGAACCCAAGCACCAGAAAGCATTTCTTCTCCTTAATTTTGTTATTCAAAGTAGTTATATGGAGAAATGATTGACACTAATCCTTTTTGACTAATTATCCTTTAAAAGAGCTACAAGAATGGCAACGAACATAGGGCAGGAGTGAGAGTTTTTTTTTTTTTTTAATCATTTGTTTCTGCCCAGTGTCATTATGCCCGTGTCAGGGGGACTAGCCCTTCACCAAAATACTTTGGGTCATGGAAAAGAGTACGAAGAACTAGAAGCGACTGCTTATGGTCGTTACCACTGAAATGTGAGGGGGAAAGGAATTGTTTTGCCGAAGCTTTCCGAAACCGCGGCTCCTATGTCACCATTTCCGTTTGAGGACTGTGGAAAATTTTGGGGCCCATTTGGCTTAGGTACATTGGCCACTTAAAGGATTAAGACAATGCTAGCATAATACTAAAAGCTATTTATTCTCTGCTTAACCAGTGCTATACACTGAAGTAGTAAATTATTAAGAACATTCAATAGCAAGCAAACAAGTGACATCCTCACTGACATTCTCAACGACGATGTTGAGAAGGCTTCATAAACAATTCACCGAAAAGAATGCAGACATATACGAAAGGTATGTAGTGGCAGTATTGGGAAGATTTGTGATTTAAACGTCTGAAAGAGCTATGATGGGCAGCATTAGGCGGGCAGGTGCAAGCATCTGAGAAACAGCAAATCTTCACACATATGCAAGAAAAACGGGTATCGTTCACTTGATCGAAAGGTCACTTCACCGAAAATCACTTCGCCGAAAGTCACTTGATCGAAAGGTCACTTGATGGAAAGGTCACTTCACCGAAAATCACTTCGCCGAAAGTCACTTGATCGAAAGGTCACTTCACCGAAAATTACTTCGCCGAAAGTCACTTGATCGAAAGGTCACTTCACCGAAAATCACTTGATCGAAAGGTCACTTCATCCGAAAATCACTTCGCCGAAAATCACTTGATCGAAAGGTCACTTCACCGAACATCACTTGATAAAAAGGTCACTTCACCGAAATTCACTCGATCAAAAGGTCACTTCACCGAAAATCACTTGATTGAAAGGTCACTTCACCGAAAACCACTTGATCGAAAGGTCACTTCATCCGAAAATCACTTGATCGAAAGATCACTTCACCGAAATTCACTTGATCGAAAGGTCACTTCACTGAAAATAACTTCGCCGAAATTCACTTGATCGAAAGGTAACTTCACCGAAAATAACTTCGCCGAAAACCACTTGATCGAAAGGTCACTTCACCGAAAATCACTTGATAGAAAGGTCATTTCACCGAAACTCACTTCGCCGAAAATCACTTGATCGAAAGGTCACTTCACCGAAAATCACTTGATCGAAAGGTCACTTCACCGAAAATAGTTTCGCCGAAAATCACTTGATTGAAAGGTCACTTCACAGAAAATAACTTCGCCAAAAATCACTTGATCGATAGGTCACTTCACCGAAAACCACTTGATCGAAGGGTCACTTCACCGAAAATAACTTCGTCAAAAATCACTTGATCGATAGGTCACTTCACCGAAAACCACTTGATCGAAAGGTCACTTCATTCACTTGATCGAAAGGTCACTTCACCGAAAATCACTTCGCCGAAAATCACTTGATCGAAAGGTCACTTCACCGAAAATCACTTCGCCGAAAATCACTTGATAGAAAGGTCACTTCACCGAAATTTACTTCGTCGAAAATCACTTGATCGAAAGGTCACTTCACCGAAAATAACTTCGCCGAAAATTACTTGATAGAAAGGTCACCACCGAAATTCACTTCACCGAAAATCACTTGATCGAAAGGTACATTTCACCGAAAGGTAACTTCACCTAAAAGTTCATTTCATCGAAAGGACATTTGGTCGAAAAGTTCATTTCACCGAAGGATTACTTTACCTAAAAGTTCTTATATCGAAAGATCATTTAGGTTTTTCGAAATATAACATTAATAATAATGCCTAGATCTCTGCCTTTTTGTCAAATTTTAATCCCCCGAGCTCATATTCATAAGGGTTACATAGCAAATCAAGTAAATAATGTTCCAGTTTTACTCAACCACAAAACACCAAACAGAAGTCATCGCTCTTTCCACGTTAATAAGTGAGTCATGGAAAAATTGTCATCGGCAGCCACCGGGAATCGAGCCCAGGGTCTTCCAGTTACGCGCCGGACATGCTACTACTGCACCACAGCGGCCTCGAATTCTTCAGACTCACAAGTGATTCACTGCCAATCCACATGGCAGGTTGCTTCATGGAGCTCCGCACAGTGCTGGGGATTCACCAAAGATGGAAAGCATCTTGTGAGAGTGAATAATTCGAGGCCGCTGTGGTGCAGTGGTAGCATGTCCCGCCCGTAACTGGAAGACCTGGGTTCGATTCGCGGTGGCGTCCGATGAGAATTGTTCCGTGACACACTTATTAACGTGGAAAGAGCAATGACTTCTGTTTGGTGTTCCTGATCCACGTCGAGTGTATGAATTCAACAACAAAACAATAATTTTTTGACCGTTGGCCTAGATAAAGGCAATTTTAACAGATTTTAACCCTACTCATATTCATAAGTATTACATAAAATGTAAAGTTTGTGTTTTTTGTTTTAAAATAAAGAACCGTGTCGGTTCGCTTTCGCGAGCAGCGGATCTCCCAGTCAACTGAGATTGGTGATGGTGTGGTGGCTGCTGTTCGCCACCATGACTTGGTGTCCCCGATCTGTCTTTCATGCTGGTAGGGTTGCTGTTGCAACTCTACGTTGCATTATATGTTCCTGTAAGCACTGCCCTGCCCTTGGTGGCGATACGGGATAAATCTATCAGTTCTAACTCTTGGTGAATCATTACCTTGGTGTACGTTAGAAGCCTCTGTTTCTGATTAAGTGGAAATCATATAAGGCAAACGTAGAACTATTTTATAAACCTCTCTCTCTCTCTCTCTCTCTATCTCTACCTATACTCGAGGCAAAGCTAGCCTGAGTACACTGTTAAAGTTGTGAAACCGATTCACCGACATGAAATCTCTTGTTTATCAGCATTTCTTTGCTCACTAATGGGGTGCCATGTGCCGCGGACCCTTCCCCCTAAGGATGACTGAAGGCGAGATAAAAGGAAACTTCTCGCGTTAAATTACAATGTCCTCCTCCAGCCCAACACCTTCTCGACCTTGCCGACCACCAGACAAACGATTTCTGAATGAGTATTTTTTAAAACAGCCACCACGAAGAAAGTAGTAAGCTCATTGCAATGACCCCAAGCCATTATCTCCCCGCCTCCGGCTAATAGTTCTCCTCCTAGTCGCAGTAAATGTCCTCGTGTTAACTGTATAGCCTTTCTGAAGCAAAACAGAAGTGACAATAACGCCGCCAAAATGCGAAGATTTGTATATTTTAGAAACGCGACCGAAACTGGCATCTTGTTTTTAGCACGTCTTTTGTAAAAAAAGATCATGCTTCTGTTATCCGTTTGTCCGTCCGTCCGTCTGTACCCACGGTATCTCTGCAACTATTAGTCCGATTTGAAAAATTCTTTTTGCATTCGGAAGCTTGAAATATGCGAATGATGATCCTTTATTTCGTTTTTTAACGATGTACAATTCTGCCGCTAGAGGGCGTAAATGTAGATGATGTCGAATTCACAATTACGTTTTAATCCACATATTGCCGCCCCGGTGGGGCAGTGGTCTAAGGCGCTGGCCTCTGATCATTCGTCCGTAGGAGGTCCGGGTTCGAATTCCGGTCAGGCATGGATGCTGTGTTTGTCTTACAGCACTGGCTCTCTCCCTTCCCTGGAACTAGTGACCCTAAATTAGGGACGGGCGACTGCTTATAGCCCATTGAGTTGCTCATGGTGGTCGTTAAACCTCCAATCAAAAAATAAAATAAAAAAAAATCCACATATTTGTTTCTAAACATCCGATTGAAAAAATTATTTTATCTTTCGATTCCATTTATGTCGAAGAGTGTTTTAGATATAGTTTCCTTTTCAAATTACGCATAGATTTTCCGCTAGGGGACGTAAAAGTAAATAACATATTTCCCGATAACTCTTCTCCTAAAACTCCGATTTGAATTTTTTTTCAACGGATACATCTCCTGATGGAAAATCTTTTGCATATCATTTCGAATTTTTGGGAAAGAATACTTTGGCCACCAGGGGGCGTAAGTGTTAATTTTTGCTTCTGATGTATTTGCCATAAAATCTGAGCTTCTAAAATATCGATTGAAAAAATTCTTTCGTGGACTGATGCCACTCACATAGACAAACCTTTTCGGAATATTTTCTTCCTAAAATATCCGACAGTTTCTCCGCCAGGGGGCGTAGATGTACATCTTATTTTTGTTTGTATCTCTACTTCTAGGAGTTCGATTTGAAAAATTCCTTCTTTGTTGGATAGTATTTTCCTTGTGACATGTTTTTCATATAACTTCAAAATTTTCAAGTAATTCATTGACTTTCCGCTAGGGGGCATAAAGGTAAATTGTGTTTCTCCCTATATCTCTGCTTCTAAATCTCCGATTTGAAAAATTCTTTCTGCACCGGATACAGCTCCTGATGGGAAATCATTTGCATATAATTTCTAAACTTTGTACAAAATTGGTTTGGTCACCAGGGGGCGTAAGTCTCAATTTCAGCTTCTGATGTATTTGCAGCAAAATATGAGCTTCTAAAATCTCGATTGAAAAAAAAAAGTATTTTGTTGGCCGATGCTACTCATGTCGACAAACCTTTTAGGAACACTTTCTTCTTGAAATAATGCATGGTTTCTACGCCAGGGGGCAAAGATGTATATCTTATTTTTGTCAATATCTGTACTTCTAAAAGTCCAATTTGAAAAATTCCTTTGTTGTTGGATAGTGTTTCCGATGCGAAATGTTTTTTTTCTTAACTCACAAGTCTGCAATTGGAGGACGTAAGCTCACGATTCCATTTACAGCCATATCTGAGGGATTAAAAACCCGATTGAAAAATTTCTGTCTTCCGTCAGATCTATTGTTTTCCATACCGGTTCCATTGACTTTGAATAGCTTTGATAAATTTAATTTGCGTCAGAACGGATTCAAAAGACGTGCTTATTATACCCGAAAATTCGGTGTCATCTTTCTTGGTTTAATATGCGTACGTACGACGTTCAGAACATCTATATATCCATGTGCTTTCTTAGGTCTAAGTTTAAGCTAGAACACAGGTTAAACTGGAACTATATTATGCAGTGGAAGACACTCCGTAACTTAAACTGCATAGTCAGGTTAGCCTTGCCCCGAGAACATACTGTTAAAAATATCATGGTAGGTTTCACCAGAAAGTGGTATTACATCAGGTGTACCACTTTCTGAGAAAAGATACAGAATTGAGTGGTGCAAGCCCCCCCCCCCAAAAAAAAAAAAAACATGGTTCAACTTTTCACCGTGTCATAGTACAAGGTTACATCACGTTATGATGCAAGTTTGCACCATGTTGTTAGGTTTTCTTTGCACCTCACAGTGGTGTATCTATCTCGGATAGTGGTGCAGCTGGTGTAGTCCCACTTTTTGGTAAAACCTACTACAAAAGTTTTGGCAGTGTAGTATGTGCTTGCCCAGGCATGCCTCCTAGGCCCTTGGTAATGGTGGGCCCCAAGGCTATAGCGCTTACAGACCCCCTCTGTAACTCGGCCCAGCCTAATACTAAATATTTCTCTCACTTTGAGTCAGTCCTTGACAATGAATAGATCTTGTTGTCTCTTTGACTCCACGATAAGTCTGTAGTAATTCTCTTTGAACTAATCTTATGACAACTGTAAATACTGTCCTCTCTTCAAAATCTTGCTCAGTTGTAAAAAGTTTGATGTCTTTTGACCCTGTGTCAGTCAAAAGGTAATTGTTGTTCTCTTTTTAAGACATGCGATCAAAAAAAAAAAAAAAATGCCACATTGTATCTTCTCTTTGTGCAAAAATTAGCCTAAATGCATATATTGCTCTAACTTTGAGCTAACACATAAGGCACGTGTCAGCTTAAAAAGAGACTGATTCTCAAGATGCTTTTTTACGCTTTCCAACAATAGGTTGAAGAAGCCTATATGCTCCAGCTTTGTCTGTCCGTCCGTCCGCACGATAACTCCCGTGAAAATGGTTTGATTTCGACGAAATTTTAGTATGTGGTAAAGGACAACCTGGGGACGAACCCTATTGAAAATAGACGAAGCAGGGTCAAAGGTCAGGACACAGGAGTGGGATCCATTCCATTGCTCTTATGAGTCATAACGTGCGTAAAAATTGTTCGCTTTCGATGCAATTTTAGTATGTGGTAGAGAACCACCTGGGAACGACCCCTATTGAAAATGGGTGAAATTGGGTCAAAGGTCAGGACATAGGGGCTGGGTCCACTCCATTACCTTTATGCGTCATAACTTGCGTAAAAATGGTTCGATTTCGATGAAATTTTAGTATGTGGTAGGAAACCACTTGGGCACGAGCCCTATTGAAAATGGGCGGAATGGGGTCAAAGGTCAGGACATAAAAGCGGGATCCATTCCATTGCCCTTATACGTCATAACATGCGTAAATATGGTTCGATTTCGATGAAATTTTAGTATGTGGTAGGGAACCACCTGGGCACGAACCCTATTGAAAATAGGCGAAATGAGGTCAAAGGTCAGGCAGGGCATAAGAACGGGATATATTCCATTCCCTTATGCGTCATAACTTGCGTAAAAATGGTTCGATTTCGATGAAATTTTAGTATGTGGTAGGGAGCCACTGGGGACGAACCGTATTGAAAACGGGAGAAATGGGGTCAAAGGTCAGGACACTGGAGTGGGATCCATTCCATTGCCCTTGTGCATCATAACTTACCTAAAATGCTTGGATTGCGACAAAACTTTATCATGTTGTTCCGGAGGTATAGTGAACCGGTTCTGTTGAATATCATCGAAATGGGGTCAAAGGTCAGGACACAGGAGCGAGATTTATTCCACAGCCATTATCCACATAACTTGAGTAATAATTTCTGGTATGTTGGAAAGCGTATCATAATCAATGCATTGCATGATTTTACTAACTTGTTAATTCTCATCTTAATTTTAAAAGCATTTCTTTATTGTCATTGTTTTAACGTTAGCGTCCCGATGCATACACTTGCACAAAAAGAAGTTCTTGGTTCATTATTTTACAGCCTGTTAAATGCAATAAATGATAATAACTTTGAGAAAAAATATTCTACGGTTGATAAAAATGCATTGTCGGTGAAAACTAAATTTCGAGAAAAACAGCATATGAGGGATGACAAAGAAAAGGAACATTTTCAAGCGACAAATATTTTATTCAGATAAAATTAAACTGGAATTATTCTCCGAATTATCAGCTGAAAATCGCGTGTGCTGTCTTTTATTTAAAAGAGAGTGTTAGGAACAGTCGCATTTAATACATGTAAATCGCAATACTAATTTTTTTTTTAGGTTAAATGTGGCAACTAGGCATGCATAAAGTCAGAATGATTAAGACCGAACAGAAAAGATCTGGTAGAAAAAAGAGAGGATAATAGACTTTTTTTTCCAAAAATCAAATCCTGAAAAAGATGAGAATGAAATTTTTGCAGTCAGTCACAGTAGATCTGCCACAGTATTTCCTTTGTGTTTAACGGTTCATTTTTTGTGAGAAGGCAAAAGGATTTAAAATGAACATTCTGCCTTCAGCTAATGATGACTGGAACGTACACTATAAAAAATTATATGAACTTCACGAGCCGTTTCCTATATGGTCGCGTTCGTGAATTAAAGAAGAATATTCCTGATTCATCCTTTTCCGTAAAATGCGGAAATACACCAATTTTGCAGATTTTTCCATTAGTGGGTTGGCAGAAATGCTCCTGTAAATCTTTCTCCGGTTAATAACTAAAAGTTCCAATTTTCAAGAGGCATTAACGGAAAATTTTGAATATTCAGCAAGCCTTGTGAATCTTTCCGTATATTATCGGAAAAATTATGTTCTCACTTTTCCTGTGTCGATATGACGGAAACTTTCCCGTGAAAAGAGCGGTTCACAGTATTATTTGAGAAACTTGAAGTTTAATGAACTATTAAATTTCTATAGTGTTGGCGGAACTGGTTTTGAGGTTCTGAGATCGGATATTGTAGATTACTTATCACATACTATATGATATCCCCATCACCTATAGTTGGTACACCTATTATTGTATAAGGCATCATCCAGAAGTTTCCGTTAGGGGTCGGTAAGTATTGATAGGTTAAAGATATTCAAAAGTACTTGCTTTAGGCGTTGAGACAATTGTTCCATTGACGAACAAGGTTGAAGATGCCGTTGTGGTTGAAGTCTGTTATCTGTTGCGCACAAAAATCTAATACAGCCTGCTTCACGTAATCGTCCGACTGGAAACCACGTCCTTTCAGAATCTTTCTCAGCGGACTGAAGAAGTGAAAATCGCAAGGGAAGAGATCTGGACTGCAAAAAGGTGCTCCAGGTTCTGCCATTTAATGGTACGTAATCAAACTTTTACGACGTTGGAAATACACAGCCGAGTCACATTATTGTGACCACCTCCTACTTTTGACGTAGACAGCGCGTAGCTAATGAAAGAAGGCAAGTGTCTTGAGCTGGCTTGAAGGGTATATAAGGTGTGCTATAGGCATTCTGAAAACATATCACCCGTTGCTGTCATGGATAAAAGGAGCGATTTATCAGATTTTCAAAAAGGGATGATTATCGGCTTTCGGGCCAAGCGTGGCAGTATTTCTGAAAAAGCGCAGTTTGTGAACTGTTCGCGTGCTGCTGTGGTTAAAGTGTATCGTGATCGAAGAAATCGCACCATTGCGAATAAGCGACATGGAAACTGCCGAGCACCACGTGCCATTGATGTGAGAGGTGAACGTCGGCTTCGAAGGTGCGTGAGGACCGATCGACTCGCTACAGTGGTGCAACTCACTGGCCAAATGAACCAGGGGACTACCGGAAATGTTTCTAAAACGACAGTTCAGCGAACCCTGCTGCGTATGGGGCTCCGATGCAGACGGATGGTCACTGCACCTATGCTAACGAAGGTACATTGGCAGAAAAGGCTTACATTTGCAGAGCAGTATCGGAATTGGACCTCCACTGATTTGCAAAGGATTGCCTTCTTTGATGAATCACGTTTTCTGTTTCATCGAACGGATAGATGTTGGCGTATAAGGCAAGAGACATCGGATAACACTCTTCAACGATTGCTGGAAGAACACATGCTGGTGGGGGCAGCGTTATGGCTTGGGGAATGTTTTCGTGGCGTTCTCTGGGTCCACTAATACCTGTGGAAGGCACTATGGACCGAATTCGTTACGAATCCATCTACGTACACCCTTACATGCTGATTGTCTTCCCTTGGACAGAGGGAATCTTCTAGCACTGCAATGCGACGTGTCATGCAGCTAGAAGTGTCCTAGAGTGGTTGGAAAAGCACGACGAAAACTTCAAAGTACTTTCCTGGCCACCCAATACCCCAGAATTAAATCCAATTGAGCATCTGTGAGACCACTTCGATCGTGTTGTTCGCTCTATTGATCCTGCACCACGCACCCTCCTGCAGCTCTCAGATGCATTGCAGTCAGCATGGCTCCACATACCTGTGAACACCTTCCAGCACCTTATTGAGTCACTCCCAGCCCGTCTAGCTGCTGTCCGCGCTGCACATTGCGGTTATTCTGGATATTAGCTGGTAGTCACAGAAATGTGATTGGACCGTGTGTGAAGGAGCCCGTTGTCATGCAGTAAGATTACCCTTTTAGTGAGGTTGCCGGGACATTTATTCTTAATGAAGCGACGCAAAGGCTCAAGTGTCTCGCAATACCGGGCTTCACTGATACTGAGACCCGGCTCGTTGAATTCTACCAACAATGGGTCTTAGTGGTCAAGGAAAACTGTCGCCATCGCGTTTCCAGTAGATGCGTGCCCCTTGAATTTCTTTGGAAGAGGAGATGGATGCCACCATTGCATGCTCGCAGACTTGGATTCTGGTTGGAAGCGGAAGCAACAGGTTTCATCACCGACCACAATGAGCTCCAAGAATGCGTTGCCCTCCACGTTGAAACGCAGCAAGTGTTGTAGAGGGACTGACATATCACGTGTTCCCTGATCACTATAGAGGGCTAACGGCAGAGGCGTCACAAGGCATTTCTACGCCAGGGGCAAACCACAAATATTATGCCCGCCCCCACCACCGAAGTGGTAAACACAAAAAAATCTTTAGCGCTTGGTGCTTGAAATATTGTAACCATTCTTGTTGCATGTTTAAGATCGTAACATTGGTCCTGTGTGTTGATTACGCACAAATTTGCATTATTTAGTATCCACACGCATATGCAATTAGAAATTTTTAAAATAATTAACACTGGTCACAGCGAGTTGCTTCTGACGTTTCGTTTCATACTGAAATATATACTGCCTTTTTTATCACATTCTCTTGTAGTTAATTGATAATTAATAATAATTGACGGTTGTGCAATAGATCTTAAGAACTGTCTAGTTTTTCGGCGGACCAAAGAAACAACGTTTCGAAGTTAGCGCTGCCCTTATTGCCATTTTCATCGTAGTTCAACAATCTAAGGCTTGACAACATGATTTGGAGACACTATTTAATGCACGATGTTGTAACTTGTGATGCAAACCTTCATCAGGTTTCAAAAAGAGGTTTACTAAAATATAGAGTAAAATATTACGCAAGTTAGAAAAACACACAGACAAACCAGATCTTTCGACCTGGCATTTAGGTCATCATCAGGTTTATCTTCCTGATGATGACCTGAATGTCTCGTTTATCTGTGTGTTTTTTAACTTGTGTAATATTTTAGTCTATATTTTAGTAAACCTCATTTTAAAACCCAATGAAGGTTTGCATCACAAGTTACTACATCGTGCATCAAATAGTATCCCCAAACCATATTGTCATACTCAGCACGAAGAAATCAAGATTCTTGAACCTTACGCTTAAATATTTATATTGTGATATGATACAGTAAATAGTGTTGTGGAGGTAAGTGTCATTTCTTATCCATAATGAGTACGACATTTCATCCCTTGAATTGCGTCGCAAGAAGGCAGGAAATGGCGGGGGGAAAGGGAGAGAGCAGCACTCAGCAGAAGGGTTTCGTACACTTACCTTACCCTTATTTTCATCACCTTTTGCGGGCTGCGGATGGTCAACGTTCGTGACTACCGCGGAGAAATCTCAGGTTCCATCCCAGGCAGGTACGAACGCTCGAACCACTAAATATCCGCCATGCGTCGGATGGGCACGTTAAACCGTCGGACCCCGGGTACTGGCACCACGGTAATAAATAAGGACGTGTCCCTCAATCTTTCTACCTCGCTTCCGTGTCACCCCCTGCACTCTAGCTCAAATCTCCTAGCTTCTTATTTCCAAAGGTTGTTTATGATCTGGGGTCAGACACTACCTTCCTAAAATCCTCTACATATGACATGATCTGACATCATCTTTTGTATTTTACAATCCATTTAGAGCTGTAAAATACAAAAGGTGAAAGTGACGAGATCCTCAATTGCTTCGGAGTCCGGACCATTGGAACCACATTAAATGGATAGAACGCAGTTCGCTGTAGAACAGTAATGATCGAATTACCCCCAGAGAAGTTGCAACAATGTTAACGACATCCTTATTTTCCAGCGTACGAACAATCGTGCTTTGTTTCTGAATGTGAGCAAATTACATCTCCTGCACATTTTGAGAAAGAAATACCAATTTCAGACTGCCAAACTACTGAAATTCGAAAAAGATATTACACAGGGTGGACGAAACAAAACTATACCCATAGTGGCCCAAACAAAACTATACCCATAGTGGCCCAAACAAAACTATACCCATAGTGGCCCAAACAAAACTATATCAAATGAACAAATCAAATAAGCACAAGCTTTATTTAATGTTATAGTGTTCAAGACAATTCTTACAGCAGATGTTGGAAATGAGCGCCCTCATTATTAAGGCGCAGGTTGGTTCTTCGCAGCATGTTTCGGAACACAGTTTGAAGTTGTTGTGGCGCAATCTTAGCAATTTCTGCGGAGATGTTGGTTTGAAGCTCTTCAAGAGTTCTCCGGTTATCGGAATACGCCTGAAACTTTAGTGCACCGCACAAGTAAAAGTCACACACAGACCGATCAGAGGATCGGGCAGGCCAAAGATCACGACTCACAACACGGTCTTCCTTAAACGCCTCAAACATAGCATTTATTGAATGGTGGGCAGTATGAGCTGTAGCTCCATCTTGTTGAAAGGAACGATGTGTCTTCTCCTTGTTGGTAAACTGATTGACAAATGGGTTGAAAATGTTTGTAATATCTCGAGCTGAGTTTATGGTTTCGTAGAAAAAAACGGTAATAATCCTACGTGCTGGCACAGTATACCACACACCAAGTTTCTGCGCATGTAGAGGGGTCTCCACAAATTGATGTGGATTTTCTGTTCTACAATATATGCCTCGACGATGCTGCAAAGTCAGATCCATTTTCTCTGCTGTTGGGAATGTCCTCACAAGTAAACTGGTATGTAGATCGATGGATTGTCAGCACCTGTAACAAAAAAACTTATAATTAACAAGTAACAAACTATTTCGTTAATACTGTAGATTGTCAATAAGCTATCATTAAATTGGGATACCATGGGTATAGGTTTGTTTGGGCCACTATGGGTATAGTTTTATTTGGGCCACCTAATAGAAAAATTCTGTGAATGGACAAACGACAAAGTATGGCGATAAAGTATGGTGCAAAAGTTTCAACTCCGATTTTAATCAGATTGTACGGAGTGATTTTCGCGCCCTCTTTTGAGCTACGCCCGGGGCAGTCGCCCGCCTTTCGCGCCTCCTCAGTTACACCTCTGGCTAGCGGAATCTATTGACAACACACTGTACCGTGCTCTAGACCCTATATGATACTTTGAACACTTTCGTAGCTGAAGTCACTGTCCATTTGACGAATGGTTACTCGCCGATCGGTGAGAACAGCGGATTTCACATTCTCGATGTTATCGGGCGTGTTTTATGTGGATGGACGCATAGACTGCTGCAAATCGTGTGATGTCCCGCGACCTTTACGGAATTTTCGACATCATTCCACAACTGAGGTCTTTGACAAGCACGCATCACCATACACCGCCACCATTCTGCGATGAATTTCTGCAGGGTTATTTCCTTCAGTAGGTAAAAACAGAACAACAGCTCGTTGATCTGCTTTTGACGCGCTCAGTAACAATGATTCCATCAACATGTGCACGATATAAATTTTGAAGATGACAATCCGTTTTTTTGGTGTAAATATGACAAGGATGGTAAGTTAGATCATATCCGAAAACTTGAAAATTTCATCGTCCTGGAGCAGGACCCGAACCCGCGTCTCCCACATAGCTCCCGGTTATGCTAACCACTACACCACCCAGAAGGACAAAGTCTCAAGTTTCCGATCAATCTGAATATAACCATCACAGGATTCGCTAGTCGAAACAACCGGCATTCATGTTTAGCGAATCTGGAGGTTAGCCGCCCCGGTGGCGTAGTGGTCTAAGCGATGGCCTCTGATCATTCGTCCGTAAGGGGTCCGGGTTCGAATCCCGGTGAGGCATGGATGTTGTGTTTGTCTTACGGCACTGGGTCTCTCCCTTCCCTGGAACCAGTGACCCTAAATTAGGGACGGGCGACTGCTTATAGCCCATTGAGTTGCTCACGGTGGTCGTTAAACCTTCAATCAAAAAAAAAAAAAAAAAAGAATCTGGAGGTTAAGAATCCTATCACGTGATTGCGTGCAGGAGCAGATAAATCATGAAAGAAATACGAGATTATACCATATAATAAAATTTTTGAAGACGACATTCCGATTTTTGGTGTGAATGTGACAAGTAGGTAAGTCAGATAATATCCGAAAACTTGAACATTTCGTCGTCCTGGAGCGGGAATCGAACTCGCGTCTCCCAGATAGTGCCCGGGTATGCTAACCACTATACCGCCCAGAATGACCAAGTCTCAAGTTTCCGATTAATTTGAATATAACCAGGACGACGAAATTTTCAAGTTTTCGGATACTATCTGACTTACCATCCTTGTCATATTTACACCAAAAAACGGATTGCCGCCCCGGTGGTGCAGTGGTCTAAGCGATGGCCTCTGATCATTCGTCCAAAAGGGGTCCGGGTTCGAATCCCGGTGAGGCATGGATGTTGTGTTTGTCTTACGGCACTGGGTCTCTCCCTTCCCTGGAACCAGTGACCCTAAATTAGGGACGGGTGACTGCTTATAGCCCATTGAGTTGCTCACGGTGGTCGTTAAAATTTCAATCAAAAAAAAAAAAAAAAAGAATCTGGAGGTTAAGAATCCTATCACGTGATTGCGTGCAGGAGCAGATAAATCATGAAAGAAATACGAGATTATACCATATAATAAAATTTTTGAAGACGACATTCCGATTTTTGGTGTGAATGTGACAAGTAGGTAAGTCAGATAATATCCGAAAACTTGAACATTTCGTCGTCCTGGAGCGGGAATCGAACTCGCGTCTCCCAGATAGTGCCCGGGTATGCTAACCACTATACCGCCCAGGATGACCAAGTCTCAAGTTTCCGATTAATTTGAATATAACCAGGACGACGAAATTTTCAAGTTTTCGGATACTATCTGACTTACCATCCTTGTCATATTTACACCAAAAAACGGATTGCCGCCCCGGTGGCGCAGTGGTCTAAGCGATGGCCTCTGATCATTCGTCCGAACGGGGTCCGGGTTCGAATCCCGGTGAGGCATGGATGTTGTGCTTGTCTTACGGCACTGGTTCTCTCCCTTCCCTGGAACCAGTGACCCTAAATTAGGGACGGGCGACTGCTTATAGCCCATTGAGTTGCTCACGGTGGTCGTTAAAAATCCGATAAAAAAAAAAAAAGAAAAAAAAACGGATTGTCGTATTCAAAATTTGTATTGTTTGGTGTAATCTCGTATTCCATTCAAGTGTACGATATGTTCAACAAACGCATCACCAAGTCACAATTCGAGTGTTACAATCACTAATCACTAACTGTCTTTAATATTGCCTTATTTTCGTCAACGTTTACGTCATACGAGGTCTTGCAGCGATCTCGAACGGAAGCTTTTTGATCATCTTGTGTTATCGTAAGAAACCTGGTACTTGAAGGATCGTACGGATGATAGTAAGATGTCTATGTACCGTATGCTTAGAGAAAAATATCTCTTCATTGGGCGAATCCAGTTCTCTTCGTCTTAATATTAAACGTGGGCTATTGTTAAGTGTCTTGGTTGCGCAGTTGGTAGTGTTGGCTGCTGCTGCTGCGGGAAAAGGAGATCATTTCCTTCATATGTCAGGAAAAAAGGCTTGCAGTGCTTTTGTCTTAAAAAAACTTGGAGAAGCAAATTTCTTTTATAAAAGGACTGAAAAAGTCAAAATCGAACTTTTTGGAAACTCGAAAATTTAAAAAATGCAAAAAAAAAAAAAAAAAAAAAACGACTAAAAAAAACAAAGAAAAACAAAAACAAAACAGAAACCCCTTCCAAAATTCTTAGAAAAAGCGGTATTTGTTACAATTATAAATCTGTCAAAATACTAAAGTTTCTGCAGAAACCTTCAAAACTAAAATTCCGTTAAAAGTTGGAGATTTACCGGCGTGTCTGCTGCACGTTAGTTTCAGGAATTTATCCTGAATTCACACCCCTTATTTTTAATTTATCCTGAATTCATTCACACCCCTTATTTTTACACTGTACATTGTGTTGTAGTTTTGAAATTTCTTTGCCTGAACAATAAAAAAAAAAAAAAGTCATACATTGCGGAAAAGTAAACTTTACGATTTGCATTTGATTATTTCGAATAACGGTTTCTCATATGCCGTTAGATGATATTTTATGTCAGCTGCATGTATTTTTAAGAAATGGGATAACATTTCACTTAACGAAATTCCTCTAGGAGAAACGTTAGCGACAGGCTCATTTCATGACAAGTAGAGGGAATATCTCTGGTGACAGATGCGCTGACACCAAACGTCCGCCCACACTTGAAAATACCAAAGAGTTTCTTTTCTTCATGAGGGAGAAAAATGAGTCGAAAGAACTCTCCCCCTAGTGACAAAAGAAGTGTTTTCTTCCTTTTTGGCTCCCGCAACAAACGTGACAATTTGTCATCAGATCTGTCATTCGACGAAAATAGAAAACAAGGGTGTGTCTTTAAAGGCCTATTTTGTGATTCAGTTGGTGCCAGAAATGTGTCAAAGCCACTGCAACAAATGCTCCCATTAGTGAGAAGAGGAAAACTAACAATTTGCTAGAGCGACGGGACTTCCCATACAATGAAACTTAAAAAGTAGACGCACCGCATTACATTTCGTGGAGAGTTGTACCACAGCTCCACGGAAACTCATCTTTTCCTCTTGGGAATGTGTGATCAAAGCTTCCTTCGTGAAGTCATTTTAACTCATGACTTTAATTCGTTACGAATACAAGTTCGCAACTTCTTTAACACCGGCGGACAGGAAAAGAATGTATCGCATCCTCTGGGGTAATGAACACAATGTTTTGACAAAAATATTTAATCTACCTTTAGCGCAGTAGGTTCAGGATTTTATCTAACGCGGCCGTTCTATAAAAACTGAGAGTAAAGTCATCCAAAATGAAGAAATATAGGTACAGCAAAATATACGTTATTCTTTCTCAAAGTATCTTCTCTCGGATGATATGCAACGGTCCCATCGTTCAGTCCACTTTCAAAGCATGTGGCGAAGGCATTTTGTGGAAGCTGCTTTAGCGACCCCTGTACAGCTTGAATAACGTCAGCATTTGTGTTAAGCGTTGAGCCACGGAACTTCTCCTTCATTGTTGGAAACACCAGAAATCGCATGGGGCGAGGTCAGGACTGTACGCAGGCTGTGGCATGATTTCAATGCTGCATTTCGTAAGAAACTGTTGAAGACAAGCAGCCACATGTGGGCGGCCGTTATCAATGTCTAGGGCCCACTTGCCCAACAGTTCCGGTTGCTCAATCTATATGTGTCGTTGCAGACGCTTCAAAACTGAAATGTAATACCCAGCGTTGATAGTAATTCGTGGAGGAACGGACTGCTGGTAGACTACACACCTTTATGATCAAAGAAACATATCATCATCACCTTCCGAGCTGATTTGGTTTGACAGACCTTTTTCGGAGGAGGCGAGCCTGTGTGTTTCCAGACACTCGTTGCGCGCTTCACGAAGTAATCGAAATAGTGGACCCATGTTTCATCGGCAGTTATTACTGTGTTTAGAAAGTTTGGTTCCTTTACAACCATTTGTTTCTACTTATGATACACCTGAAGTCTGACTAACAATTGTTCTCTTGTCAGGTGGTGAGGTACCCATCTGGAACACACACGATACACCATTAGTTTGTCGCGTAGAATGCGGAATGCCGACGTTTTTGAAATATTAGTTGACGCCGCTATGTCTTCACATGTCATTCGGCGATCTTCTCGTAGGAACTGCCAACAACACTTCCAGGTCAACGAGGCCTAGGAGCGAGTTCTGCCGCCCTTTTTTGATATCATGGTGCCATCTAAAAAGTCGTTGACTCCCCCAAATATTTATCTTTGTGAGCTTTTTTCATTAAATCAACTGTTTCTGGAGCCGTTTCACCCAGACGATAGCAAAACTTTATCGCACAACGCATTTCACTTCTTAACTCTGAATAACTCACTTCCATAGCTGTTAGTTGTTTAAGGTACGTCTGCATTCAATATGTGACACCTTTAAAACTACCAGTACCGAAACGTTTTTAAAGTTTCTGCTTTGTTGTTGTTTTATGTTTTATGATTTAGAAGAGTGTTTTAGAACCTTTTATCGCAGCTCTCCGTGTTGTCCTCAGTTTGCGACACAACTCTTACGCAAAACACACTGGCGGAAAGTGAAAAAAGAACACCAAGAAGGAATTGGCGGACGATCATGAAATTGACATATGTTAATGGGGTCGAGTTTACGCAGGTGTGATGTTAATTTCGGGACCAACCTGTGAGCGCTTACGCCACAACACGGCATAATATGCAAATTATCTTCGGTGGTATTTAAGGAGTACGGCGAAGTCAATGTAATCAGTCGTCGGCGTACGGACACGTGCGAAGACCCTGAAGAAGCTGCAATGCCTGGACATGGTAGACGTGTACGATTTCAGCAGTTATCGGACTTTGAGCGAGGTCGTCTAGTCGGACTCCGCGAGGCCGGGTGGTCGTATCGTCGTATTGCGAAGCGAATTGGACGGGAAGTATCGGTGGTGGTACGATGGTGGCGCAGATGGTCCGAGGAACATTTCCACACGAGAAGACGTGGAACCGGGAGTCACAGACGGACTGATGAGCGGTTTGATTGACGCGACGCATAAGAAGAGCGGTGCGGTCAAACAGAACATCCACTGCAACGCAAATCCGAGCTGCCGTTGTACCTGAGGTGACTGTGCGAACAATCCGCAACCGTCTACTGGATGCAGGACTACGTGCACGTGTGCCTCTGGCATGTGCATCTCTGACTCCAGCCCACCGTCAGGAACGGCTGCAGTGGTGTCGCCAACGTCTGCACTGGAGAACGCAAAGGCGATCTGTCGTGTTCAGTGATGAAATCAGATTCTGCTTGGGAGCCTCCGATGTCCGTATGCGTGTTCGCAGACGTACAGGAGAGCGTCTCCACCCTTCTTGCATCCGCCAGCGACACACAGGGCCTACACCTGGTCTCCTGGTGTGGGGAGCGATCACCTATCGCTCCCGTACACAACTAGTGTTTGTACCGGGTACGTTAAACAGCACCTCCTACATCAACAACATCATTCAGCCCGTTGTTCCGCCATTTGCAAGGTCGGTTCATCGTGATGTTTTCCAGCAAGATAACACACGCCCACACACGACAACATGCACTTTAGGGTGTGAGACAACTTCCATGGCCTGCACGTTCACCGGATTTGTCCCCCATTGAGCACGTGTGGGATTTTATGGGACAACGACTTATCCTGTCTCCACGGCCAGCCGCGACCACCCCCGATTTACGCGTCCAGGTTGAGGATGCTTGGAACTCAATACCCCAAACTTACATCCAACATCTGTACGACAGACTCCATCCCAGAACTGCACAGTGTGACGCAGTTCATGGCGGTTCAACCTCGTACTAACCATGTTACATGGAAATGTTATTTTTCAAATTACCAGCAAATGCAGCTGTATTTTGCCATAATGTTTTGATCACGTTATTCTCTGTATTCCGTTATTATGCTGTATAAATTTCGTTGGTATCAGACGTCTCCTTCTTGGTGTTCTTTTATCACTTTCCGCCAGTGTACGTGTGTCTCTCTCCTTCACGTCAGTAGTAGTTACGACCATGCAGCGCGTGGGAGGTGCATTGTAGAAAGCAAGGAGTCTGTAGAGGTGTCAGAGAGTGTGTAACAGCGTTGTGTTATTAAATGTCTTGTGAATGAGAAGCTGAAAGCCTCTCCTTCACAAGAAATTTAGAGCACAGGATATGTATAAAACGCTGTTAAATACAAGTGCCTGCGATTAAAACAACTAGTTTTTCGAGGGTCAAGAAGGAGTAGAAAATGAGCCGCATGGATATTTGTCGGCAACTGCTGTTAGCAAAGTAAACATCGCCCGTGTGCGACAAGATACAGGGTGTGGCAGAAAAACGGGTGTTTTCGACTTCTTCGCGAAAGTTTCCCTAACGGGCGTTTTCGACTTCTTCGCGAAAGTTTCCCTAACGGGCGTTTTCGACTTCTTCGCGAAGTTTCCGTACCACGTATGGATCGTCATTCGTTTCACCAAACGACGACATTTTCAGAAACATGAATCAGTGGAGTGGAGCTGAACGTGCTGTAGATGTTAAAGCAATTTACAAAAATGGTGCGTGCCTCCGCTGGACGAGAATATCGGCGTTATTTTAATCTCGAGAGGCATGATCCTATTCCATCAGAATATGCCATCAGGTTATGGGTGAACACTTTTGAAGCTACGGGAAGTACATTGAAGCAAAAACCTACAGGTAGGCCTAAGAGTATTTGAACACGAGAAAGAATACAGGAAGTGCAAAATGTTGCAACGCAAAGTCCAAAACGTTCTGTGAGACGAATTTCTTCAGCAGTATGGATCTCAAGTTGTAGTGTCCATAGAATCTTACGGGACGAGTTAAAGTTGCAACCCTACAAGATGGACGTTCTGCAGCAGTTAAATGAAAATTATTACGAACAGCGAATGGCTCTGTGTGTTGAGCTTTTGGCTAAAATGCAAGGCAATGAAGCTTTCTTGCGTTTATTGTGGATGAGTGACGATTCTCACTTTCATCTTAGTGACTTTGTGAATAAACAAAACTTTCGCTATTGGTCAGAGGATAATCTTCGTCAACTGCATCAGCGGCCGTTACACAGTCAACAAGTTACAGTGTGATGTGCGGTCTTTTCAATGGGAATAATCGGCCCATTTACTTT
Organism: Macrothele yani; assembly: GCA_039090855.1. NCBI lineage: Eukaryota > Metazoa > Arthropoda > Arachnida > Araneae > Macrothelidae > Macrothele > Macrothele yani. The sequence goes on along the minus strand of CM077024.1, from coordinate 33,720,512 downwards.
GTCGAGGAAGAGCAAGGACAAGCACCAACGGTAACATCTCACAGGCATGCAGACATTATAGACACATTCGTCGCACCGCAACATGCACGCTTTCCTTCCGATGAGCTATTATGGTTTCAACAAGACTGTGCTACGTCTCACTCTGCGAGAATTTCCATGGAAGGCGCACAACGACTTTTTCGGAAACCGCATCATATCCCGGAATGGTGACATTTCGTGCGCCCCCCCTACTTGTCAGTTTGTGATTACTTGCTGTGAGGGTACCTTGAAACTAAGGTGTACGCAAGGAGCCCACACACCATTCCTGAGCTGAAACATAACATCCGTACAGAAGTCACAAACATTCCTATTGAGATGTTGGAACCTTCCATGGACAATTTCCGTTGCAGAATGTCAGAGTGTAGACGCCAAAATGGTCGCCACCTGCTGCACATAATATTCAAAACATGAACGTGACTGCGCATATTTCACAAATGGCAATGTATCAGGGTGCAATGGATGTAACGAATTATCAGTTTTGTTGCATTCAAAAAAGCCCGTTTTTCTGCCACACGCTGTATTTGGGGGAACAGGACGGTATGGTACCTGACATAGCTGCAATAAACAGCATTAGTATTAGAAGTGTGGAAAAAATGATCCCTGAAAAACTGCTATTCAGGAAAGTTTGTACACTTGCAGTACCGTGGATTTTGTGCTTCCGTTGTACAATTCGTGATAATGTTTGCATCTCTCAATCTGACATCTGCGCATGGCGTTCACAATTTGCACGCCTGGAGTGTCCTTTTTGATAGGATAGTCATAATCTTCGATACAGTTTGTCCTGCTATACCTACCATTTCTGCCGTTGTTGTTACTAAAGGTACTGCAACATTATGAATTTTTTGAGGTCACTGCGAACTGACAGTGTTGACAATTACTCCATAACAAGTGTTTCACCTACAACTGCGACACTGTTACATGATAGCCGGCACCGTACTGCACCCCTTTATGTACTTACATCGCGGGTGACGTCGTCCCTGTGATTTGCATACGGTCCATTGTGTGTTCTGCAGTTGCAGTTGGTGTTTCCATTGTTTGGAAAATCCCTATATTTCTCTGCTTGTGCATTTTTATAGATTGTAGAAATCCCATTGACTTTTGTGCGTGCGATCAGTACCATTGAATATGTGTAACTGCCTGATATTGCATATTTTAAATTATGAGCTGTTTTCCCCTAGATGGTGTAATTGTATTTCTCTCTCTTGTTTTGCTGAATTTTTTGTTTTTCTAAAAATCTTTGAAATCCTTTTTTCGCGTCGGAGAGAGAAATGATTCAAACCACATGCTCATTACAACTGAAAATTCGATGTCATTTTTAGCACGTCTTTTGTAAAAAAAGATCGTGCTTATGTTACCGCTTTGTCCGTCCGTCTGTACCCATGATATCTCTGTAACTATTAATCCGATTTGAAAAATTCTTTTTGCATTGGGAAGCTTGAAATATGCGAATGATGATCCTTTATTTCGTTTTTTTTTACGATATACAATTTCGCCGCTAGAGGGCGTTAATGCAGATGATGTCGAATTCAAAAATACGTTTTATTCCACATATTTGCTTCTAAAAATCCGATTGAAAAAAGTCTTTTATCTTTCGATTCCATTTATGTCGAAAAGTATTTTAGATATAGTTACTTTTTCAAATTACGCATAGCTTTTCCGCTAGGGGGCGTAAAAGTAAATTACATTTTCCCCAATAACTCTTTTTCTAAAACTCCGATTTGAAAATATTTTTCTTCAACGGATATACCTTTCTGATGGAAAATCTTTTGCATATAATTTCAAAATTTTGGTAAAGAATACTTTGGCCACCAGGGGCCGTAAGTGTTAATTTTTGCTTCTGATGTATTTGCCATAAAATCTGAGCTTCTAAAATATCGATTGAAAAAATTCTTTCGTGGACTGATGCCACTCACATCGATAAACCTTTTTGGAATATTTTCTTCTTAAAATATTCTACAGTTTCTCCGCCAGGGTGCGTAGATGTATATCTTATTTTTGTCAATATCTCTACTTCTAGGAGTCCGATTTGAAATATTCCTTCTTTGTTGGATAGTGTTTCCAGTGTGACATGTTTTTCATATAATTTAAAAATGTTTAAGTAATTCATAGACTTTCCGCTATAGTCTAAGAATTACTTTGTAAAGGTAAATTGCTTCTGTGGGCGTAAAGCTAGATGATTCTGAATCCCCGATTGCTTCTGTGGGCGTAAAGCTAGATGATTCTAGATGATTCTCTAGATGATTCTGAATCCCCGATTGCTTCTGTGGGCGTAAAGCTAGATGATTCTAGATGATTCTCTAGATGATTCTGAATCCCCGATTGCTTCTGTGGGCGTAAAGCTAGATGATTCTAGATGATTCTCTAGATGATTCTGAATCCCCGATTGCTTCTGTGGGCGTAAAGCTAGATGATTCTAGATGATTCTCTAGATGATTCTGAATCCCCGATTGCTTCTGTGGGCGTAAAGCTAGATGATTCTAGATGATTCTCTAGATGATTCTGAATCCCCGATTGCTTCTGTGGGCGTAAAGCTAGATGATTCTGAATCCCCGATTTGAAACATTCTTTCTGCACCGGATACAGCTCCTGATGGGAAATCCTTTGCACATAGTTTCCAATTTTTGTAAAAAATGGTTTGGCCACCAGGTGGCGTAAGTCTTAATTTCCGCTTCTGATGTATTTACAGCTAAATATGAGCTTCTAAAATCTCGATTGAAAAAAAGTCGTTTGTTGACCGATTCTACTCATGTCGATAAACCGTTTAGGAATATTTTCTTCTTGAAATAATGCATGGTTTCTACGCCAGGAGGCGTAAATGTGTATCTTATATTTGTCAATATCTCTACTTCTAGGAGTCCGATGTGAAAGATTACTTCTTTGTTTTATAGTGTTTCCGATGCGAAATGTTTTTCCTATAAATTCAAAATTTTCAAGAAAATCATAGACTTTCCGCTAGGGGGCACAAAGGTAAATTGCGTTTTCTGCGCTATTTCTGCTTCTAAAACTCCAATTTGAAAAATTCTTCCTGTGTTGCATACAAGACCTGATGGGAAATATGTTTCACATAATTTCTCATGTTTGGTAAAGAATGGTTTGACTACCAGGGGGCATAAGTGTTAATTCCTGCTTCTGATGTATTTGTAGCAAAATCTGGGGCTCCTGAAAACTCGACTAATTTTTTTTTTCTCAGACCGATACCGCTCATATGGAAAAACCTTTTGAGGACACTTTCTTCCTAAAATAATACATGGTTTTCTCACCAGGTGACCTAGTCACAACTTATTTTTGTCGATATCTCTGTTCCCAAGAGTCCGATTTGAAAAATTATTTCTGTGTTGGAAGGCGTTTCCGGTGCGAAATGTTTTTTCATATAAATTCATGTTTTTCTTAACGAACAAGTCTGCAACCAGAGGGCGTAAGCTCACGATTCCGTTTACAGCAATATCTGAGGGATTAAAAACCCGATTGAAAATCTTCTTTCTTTCGTCAGATCTATTGTTTTCCATACCGGTTCCATTGACTTTGAATAGCTTTGATAAATTTAATTTGCGTCAGAACGGATTCAAAAGGCGTGCTTATTACACCCGAAAATTCGGTGTCATCTTTCTTGTTCTTGTTGTTGGTGGTGTTATTTTGGAGTTTAAGGACCACCATGAGCAACTACTGTAGAAGCAGTTGCCCCTTTTCTAATTTGGGGCTACTGGTTCCAAGGAAGGGAGAGATCCAGCACCATAAGACAAACACTATACCAATGCCTCATCCGGGGCTCGAGCCCAGTTCCAATTCGGACGAATGATCTGAAGTCAGTCCCGGAAGACAAGGCTCACTATCTTGGGCTCATCCGAGATTCACACTTGGGCCCATGGACCAGCTGGGACGACTGATATGAAGCAAACGCCTCACACAGCTTTGCCACCGACCGGTTCGATGCCGTGTTATACCAAGGGCACGCCGCATACGGAACACATGCAAAACAATAAATTTCAGTACGTATTTTAGTATATCATATGTTGTTTAATTTCATATGTAAAGTTTAGCATGAGATTTAAAGTTTTCAAAGGTTGTTTGCAAAGTTTCATTTACCCTGTACTTGCACAGTTAAAATACAAAGGCCGTTCCGTAAAAACTTAGAGTAATTTTTTTTTTGAGTTGGCAACAGTGTGAAGGGGAAAATAACCACGCAGACGATTAACTGAATTAAGGAAGTATCTATGGCAACAGTTATTAGCCGTGACAGGCGATTCTGGCTTTATTATTGCGCAGTTGTTTAAGGTACGTCTGCATTTCGATGTCATTAAAAATTCAATGCCAGTTCTTGTCGTCTACATGATAGTTTCAAAGATGTCACATCTTGAATTTCTCCATAAAATGCAACATTTCAAATCAAACCTCGCAGAAAGTGTCTGGAAACACGTGCAAGAGGCGATGCTAAGTCATTACGCGTTACTACAGATATTCACTATTTTACATTTTGTTAATTTTAAAACACAGTAAAACTGCCTTAACGCACACTCACGAATAGCGGGCATCTCAATTTAGTGGACTGTTTTGTGATCACCCAGTTCCGATGTATAAACGAAGGAGTCTGCTATTCTGGAGTGCCCTTCTTAAGGAACTATCCAGAACGGCGGGCTCTTCTATTTAGATCCAGTCCTTCCATTTTGTGATCCCTAGTTCCGAAGTATAAACGGAGGTGTCCACGGACCCTCCCGAATTGCGGATACTTCCATTTAGCGTATAATTTTGCGATCCGCAGTCCCGAAGTATAAGTGGACACTTCCATTTAGCGTACAGTTTTGTGATCCCCAGTGCCGAAGTATAAACGGAGGTGGCTGCTACTCTAGAGTGTTTTGCTTAACGGATCCTCCCGAATAGCGGACACCTCCATTTAGCGGACAGTTCAGTGATCCCCAGTAACCAAGTGCACGCGGTTCCGTATATTTACCTCCAAATAACAGACAGTGATTTTGATCATAAGAGAGTTAAAAACATGAACGTTCTGTGACGTGCCTGTCCCTCAGGACGCACACGACATAAAGGCAGATAGCAGCGATAACGAACGTCCGCGTAGCTCAGTTGGTAGAACGACTTCTCCCGGAATAAGTGGATTGGGGCTCGATTCCCGGCGTGGACCAAAAATGACGGAGCAATTTATTCGTTATAATGACTCCCGAACTTCCCGGATGACCTGGCCGTTCAAGATCTCGCAATGGTGTGATGTTCTTTCCACACCGCGAGATAGGAAAAATAAGAGAATCCCTTCTTCAGCGTTTCGAAAAATAAATGTGTGTGACGTTGCATTCCACACACCAGATTGACTGGGAGTTCTCAAGTGCACGTTCTACAGCAGATGGCTGCCTACGACGATTCATGGTCACGGCTGACCCGTGGGCCATGCCCCGGCCCTATTTTGGAGGTGGGGAGTGTGTGATGTGCCTGCCCCGCAGGACGCACACGACATAAGGGCAGATAACAGCGATAACAAACGTCCGCATAGCTCAGTTGGTAGAGCGACTTCTTCCGGAATAAGTGGACTCGGGTTCGATTCCCGACGTGACCCAAAAATGACGGAGAAATTTACTTCGTTATAGTTCAAGAAAACAACAGCCGAATTTTTTCTGCAAAATTTCATTTAGCTTCTTTGGACGGAAATTGTGTACTGTTTGTCCTCTAGATTTCCCATTACAAAAACTACTGGTCTGCGGTTTTAATATGACCGATCGTTCTTTAGTAGTGTGGGCAAAATATCTTCTTTCAAACGAAATGGGGTTTTCGTTGTGAATCCAGTTGGAGAGGATTTAGTCGCTGTTTTTGAACTAACTGTGTCTGAGCAGTAAAGGAAATTCAAATGATTTCATTACGGTTCTTGAAGATCTGTATGTAAAGATCTCCATCGACATTGTTCGCTCATTTGAATTTATCAGAAGAAAACAATTTGATTGAGCAAGCTCCTGATGCAGTTATAGAAGAGGTGTGCGATTCTTTTAAAGATGCTGTAAAGTGTAGGAAGGAGTTACATATGCTTTTTAGTAAACAAAGGAAATACGGGGGATTAACACTGTTGAAGAACTAAAAAATAGATTTTGAAAAAAAAAAGATGCCTCAGTGCTTTTATCGGTTGTTTTACAGTCAAAAATTGCTGACTAAATCAATTAAATAATGAAAGGTAAGTACGTGCGTTTCTAAATTCATGGTGTAACGTATTTTATTGTTACGTACTTTGTTTAAACATACAATGAAATACAACTCTACGTCAAAAAAAAAAAAATAGTTGCACCCAGAAGGAAACAACTGACAAAAATGAAACTTGGTGGGTAGGTCTGGCATCGTGAGACATGCAAATGATTCAAGTATCACGCTTGGCCACGCATGTGGAGAGGTCACAGCGCTGTGCCTGACCGGCTATATAAGGTCGTCCCACTGCGCGCGCTTGTCATTCAGCCGCGGATGGCTTAGTGGTTAGTGTTTCAGACTATCGATGCTGGGTCCCCAGGTTCTAGATTGGGCTGATCTTTCAGAGATGGTGTGATTTACTAACAATCGCTGAATATCCGCCGTGCATCGGACGAGCACGTAAAGTGACGGCCCCCAGGCTGGACCCACTGGTTAAATGGGTATCCTTTCCTATGTCCTCCCTGAAATTCTCTCACCCATCTATGTGCAATACCGTACTTGTACGGTGGCGCCATCTACTGTACTCTAATCTCACTACAAACTGTTCTGTCAAAAGTCGCTAGACTTGCTCTCATTCCTTCCGTTTCTGTGTCATGCCCAAAAGGCGATCTTTCTGTAGGTGGCTGGGACCTAAACTCTACTCCCTGTGGACGGAAGTCCTACGTGAAAATGACAATGCTCTGTTCGCGCTTGTCATTCTGAATCGTGCTGTTGTGTTGGTTGCCTCCTTTGCAAGTGAAGTATGCCTCGGAGAAAAGTTCGGAAGCAATTCGAGCAGTTGGAGGAGTTCGGGAGGGGCTGCGTCGTCGTCGCGCTCCGGGAAGCGGGATGTTCTTATCTTCGTATTGCGCGCCATACCGGTCGTGCGGATATCACCATAGCAAGCTGTTGACGGCAGTGGATAGAACAAGACACGCATGCAGCAGTGACAGGAAGGCTCTGGGAGACCTAGACGAACCACGGACAGAGAGGACAGATGGGTTGTCTGACATGCGCGGAGTGGCCCATCAGTCACGATTGCGGATAATCAGCGAGCAGTGGTGCCCTCCATGCATCGTCCGATTACTGCCAGCACCATTGGCAGACGGTTATATGAGTTAGGACTACACGTACACAGACCGTTACGACGACTTCCCTTAACACCATTGCATCGCCGCCAAAGACTGCAATGGTGTCGTGCCAGACTGTCATGGAGTCACTCAGAATGGCAGCGGGCGATTTTCAGTGGCGAGCCACGCTTTTGTCTTGGAGGAGACGAGCAACGAATCCGTGTGTGTAGGCACCGCAGTCAACGCCAAGATGAACGGTTTGTTGTCGAGCTGCGTCACGTCCAGAAGGCCTGGTGTCATGGTGTGGGGTGCAATTGCCTACGATGCCACGTCATCTTTGGTGTTCATTACAGGCACTTTGAAAGACCAGCGTTACGTTAATGAGGTCCTGCAGCCAGTGTCCCTACCTTTTCTGAACGCTTACTCCGGTGCGATTTTCCAATAAGACAACGCTCGCCCGCATACTGCTGCTGTCTTGAGAGCTTGCCTTCAAGGCACTGACACTATACCATGGCCAGCTGCATCGCCGATTGAAAATGTATGGGATGCTATTAGACGCGTTATCCGCACTCCACCCCTACTGCATAATCTGCAGGAACTGCGTGAGAAGATTCAAGCTGCATGAGATGGCTTATCGCAGGACACTATTAGAAACTTGTACAACTCCATGCAGAGACGCCTGGCATGTAGTGTGAGCAAACGTGGCGGCCCGACGCCATAATGAGAGACACTACTTCTTGACGTTTAGCTCAATAAATATTTTCCCTTATCAGTTTCAAAGTTTAATCATTTATTGTTCCTGGTAAACTTTACCTTCCACCAGAATAGCATTGCAACCCGACACGTCTTTTTGGGTGCAACTATTTTTTGGACGTAGAGTGTACATACGTACATTGAACTTACTGTATTTTAAAATAAACATACTCTGCATGTACTGTATGCAACCACACATTATTCTCACTGCGAAACAAAGCAAAATAAAAATAAGCAATTTAATCAAAAAACATCATTTTAATTACCAGGACATTCGGAAAATAATGGCCAATTTGGAGGGTAAAAATTAACATATGCATACCTGATAGCACACAACTTTGTTTTATTCAAAATAGATCACTTTCAGCAACTACACACCTCTGCTAGCGAGTTACAAGTGCTTCAATGCTAGTCCGAAACCTCTGCTAGTGAGTGACAAATGCTTCAATGCCAGTCCGGAAGAAATCTGGCTCTCTGGATGCAAGAAAGTCCCAGAATGCAATTTCGGCATCCTCTCGGTTTCCGCAGGTCCTGTCCTTGAGGTAATTGCTAAAATGCATGAAAAGGTGGAGATCGGTAGGGGCCAAGTTAGGCGAGTAGACTGGATGTGGAAGGGTTTCGAACCTCAGTTCGAGTAGTTTATGTTTCGTCATTTGTGACACGTGTAGTCTTGAGTTATCATGAAGCAGGATAGGACCTTTCCTATTCTCCGAAGATTGCTGTTTAGAACACAACTTCTGGTGCATTCGACATTTACTTCACAGTATGTAACTGAATTACTGATTTCACCATCATTCAATAGCCTGTAGTGTATGACACCGTGAACAGACCAACACACTATCAAAATAACCTTCTTTGGCGTCAACCTCGGTTTAGGATGTTGCTTCGGTGGTTCACCATAGTTCAGCCACTGTACACTGTACAGATCGCGTATGATACTGTCCAGATCGCCTACGGTTGTCGTATAGAAGAAAGTTACCCTTACTCTTGTCGTACAGAAGAAGGTTACCACACGTCTCTTACCGTTGTTGTTTCTCACCCACCGCCAGGTCGTATCCAGCTTCTTGACCTTACCAGTTTGATGGAGATGTTCGGAAATGGTTGTCACCGACACATTGTACTGTTTGGCAAGTTCTCTGACTGACGCGAGGATTTTTTTTGGTTGGAGGTTTAACGACCACCGTGAGCAACTCAATGGGATATAAGCAGTCTCCCGTCCCTAATTTAGGGTCACTGACTCGAGGGAAGGGAGAGAGCCAAGTGCCGTAAGTCAAACACAACATCCATGCTACACCGGGATTCGAACTCGGACCCCTTTCGGACGAATGATCAGAAGCCATCGCTTAGACCACTACGCCACAGGGGATGACGTGGGGATTTTCCTCCACATTTGCCATCAGAGAGTCCTTATCAACGACCGAATGTCGTCATCGGCCCTCCTCATCTTGTAGGTTCGTGTCACCAGAACGAAACTTTTCAAACCACAGACGAACAGCATCTTGTAGGCTCGTGTCACAGGAACGAAACTTTTCAAACCACAGACGAACAGCATCTTGTAGGCTCATGTCACAGGAACGAAACTTTTCAAACCACAGACGAACAGTACGTTCAGATGTTGATTCCTCGCCCCATGCCTCGACCAAATTGCGGTAGGTTTGTGCCGCATTACGACCCATTTTGAACTCACGAAGCAGAATCACTCGCAACTCATACTTAATAACATGTTGTACAGACCACTCTCAACTACTGAAGCTCAATCAATTACAGGGTGTATGTGGCGTCTGAGTCGTCCTTCAACTCGTACGAATGGCGCTGCGAGCAGGTTGGTGTGCAAGCTCTGCGGACGAGTTGAATGTGGCATCTTAGAAAATCGGCCATTACTTTCCGAATGCCCTGATATAATATACAGGGTGTCCGAGAATTATTGGGCACATTACAAAATTGTATAAAACAAAACATTAAACAGATAGAAAGAAACTGATTGTACTAACTTACAATGCAACTACACAAGTTAATAAATTTCAATGTGAGATCCCTTGATTGCTCGTAATACGTCCAAGCGATACCCGATTTCATGCCATGTATTGGCAAGCATCTAAGGAGTTATAGAATTAATAGCAGCTGTGATACGCTGCTTCAGTTCCTGCAAATCATTACAAGGCGTCTAATAGATACAATCCTTCACATAACCCCACATAAAATAATCCAATGGAGTTAGATCTGGAGAGCGAGGAGGCCACGGAATTGGACCACCACGCCCAATCCATCTGTTGGGGAAATGCTCATTTAGGCACTTACGTACACACGTTGAGCAATGCGAAGTTGGAAAACGACGTTGTCATATCTTTTGATCTGGGGTATAGCGAATTCTTGTTGGAAAACGACGTTGTCATATCTTTTGATCTGGGGTATAGCGAAATTTTCTAGTATATCTAAGTAAATGTCAGCATTTATGCTTTTTTCGCAGAAGAAGAAATGGCTAATCACTTCTTTTTTGATAGGGCACGCCACACATTAACTTTTGGAGAATCACGTTTCAGTTCAATAGCAGCATGAGGCGGTTCACTGCCCCATATCCTACAGTTGTGACGATTCACAATACCTGATACATGAAATGTGGATTCATCACTAAAAATTGCAGTACTGAGAAAGTTTTCGTCGTTTTCCACTCGTTTCAGCATATCCACAGCGAAATCGTATCGCAGAGTGTGATCATTTACATGCATCTTTTGAACTATTTGAATTTTATAAGCATGAAATTTTGTTTTCTTGTGCAAGATATCGTGAACTGTCGATTTCGGAATGCACAGTTCTATGCTTGCTTTACGAACGGATTTCCTGGGGCTTCGTCAGAAACTTTCATTAACTTGGTCAACCGCCTCACCGCTGACGTTAGGCCTACCGGCCCCTTCACAATGTTCCACATTGCCAATTTTTTTAACTGTTTCATCCACCGCTTAATTGAATTCGTTGTCCGAGGATTACAACCATTCTCTAAACGGTACCGTCTTTTAACTTTAATGACAGACTTTAATTCCACAAGCCATAACACACACATCGCCTTCTGCTGTACGGATGACATGACTACTGATTGAGCATTTCTCATACATTCCTCATCAGGCCACACCTAGCGCCATCTATCGGATTCTGGGAATAACAATTCTGCAAAACAAAAATATAGAAACCATGTTAGTAATGCGTGATATAAAAAAACAGACAATGCTCATAGTGTTTTTTGTACATACTTTTGTAATGTGTCCAATAATTCTGTGACACCATATTTTATATGAAGGTTTTTGTATTGTGAGCCTTATTGAACTCAGAAAACAGCCTCCGGAATTGTGCACACCTTCCAGTAGCTAACGAACGTTGAAGTCTTAGGCTGTCCGCTACACATGAGGTTTTATTGTAGTTAAAATTTAAGGTGTTTTCCTATTTTGCTTATCTCACTGAATAGCTTTTACTAGGGGTATAGTTTTACTACTTATTTCAGCTGGTGTGGAACAAATCGATATGTCAGTTGTACATCCCTCGGTTTGAAAACATGTTTTGATGCTAAAAATTTATTTCATTATATCACTCATGAAAATGTTTTCAGAGTGTGAATACGCGTTATTAGAGTTAGGTATTAACACAGGAGAGAATGTTTGAAGATACGGAAAGTGTGACCTCTGCAGATACATATCAATGTTTCATACATTATTTACGTTATTTGCAGCGGTAAATCTGATCTTCACGTGGAGGCAGGGATTCATGATCTTCAGCTAGGTCAGTTGAAAGCGTCCAGGATACAAATATATGACATTCTCTGCATGATTCGGAGCATGTCTATGCCATTCGATCGCACCTCTGGAATTTCACCAATGGCTGGACTAATTTCCGCTTACAGAAGTTAGTCATGGATCGCTGTTTAGAATTCTTGCCCGCCAGTGAACGGCTTCATCTAGTGCTTCATTACCCACACGCGAACACACATAGCTGCATTCAATGTAAATAACATCTGTGTGAAAATAGCTGAACTCTCAAAAGTTATTCGGCTCCTTTACGTTTACCGAAATTAAAAATTTTCCGAACCATAGCTTCGTTCAAAATAGTTTAATTCATTGCTAATTGAAAACTCGTTCCCGAAAAACATTACGATTAGTAATGAAGAACTTATGGTAAAAAAAAGGTTAGAAGATTAGAAGAACTAAAGTTTCTCGCAAGCTATCCTATTGCAATACCTCAGAAACCTTTATTTTCCTGCAATAAAAATAAAAATAAACAGACTAAAACAACGCAACTACGCTAGAAATAGTCTATTATAAATAGTTCTTAAAATATTCAGCAGTCATTTGGATATTTCGAGCAGTACTACACTCAATTAAATTTATTTTGCAAACAATAGTGAGAAGTTTAACCCCCCCTCCCACACACACACACTACATCAGAATCATCCATTAGCATAATTGTCAACCGTCATTATTATAGTGCTGAATGAAGGTCTCCCCAAGTTTTTTTTCGCAACTATCTGTCTTGTGCTAGCTTCCTCAATGTTACTCCGGCATGCTTTCGAATTTCATCCGCTCATTTCTCACACTGTCTTCTTCTGGGTCTTTTTTGTTCCTGGTAGCCAATATAATACAGAACTTCTGTTGGAGTGTGCAAAATGCGAACTAAAATCGGATCGCTCTCAACCCCGATATGTAAATTGCGAACTAAGAGCCAAGACCCCTATGTGTAAATTGCGAACCAACCTTTCTAGACCCGATGTGTAAATTGCGAACCAACTTTTCTAGACCCGATGTGTAAACTGCGAACCAACTTGTCTCAGCCCATTCTGACGATATCAAAAAGTAAACATAATAAATAATGATTAAAACAATGTAAAACAATTAAAGCAACGTGTTCACGAAAACGGCAAAACTAGTTTGTCACCCTTGCGCAGGGGCCATGTTAATTTTCTCTGTGATGTTCCATATTTAGTATATGTACATTTGTACGTAATTCATTTTATTCACGAAAACAACAAAACTGGTTTGTCATCCTTGCGCAGGGGCCATGTTAATTTTCTCTATAATGTTCCATTTTTAGTATATGTACATTTGTACTTAATTCATTGTATTCACGAAAACAAGAAAAACTAGTTTGTCATCCTTGCCCAGGAGCCATGTTAATTTTTTTTTTGTGATTTCCATATTTAATATGTGTAAATTTGTACTTAATTCATTGTATTCACAAAAACAACAAAACTAGTTTGTCATCCTTGCGCAGGGGCCATGTTATTTTTTTTTCTGTGATGTTCCATTTTTAATATGTGTATATTTCTACTTAATTCATTTTATTCACGAAAACAACAAAACTGATTTGTCATCCTTGCGCAGGGGCCATATTAATTTTTTTCTGTGATAATCCAAATTTAGTATATGTACATTTGTACGTAATTCATTTTATTCACAAAAACAACAAAACTGGTCTGTCGCCCTTGCGCAGGGGCCATGTTAATTTTCTCTATGATGTTCCATATTTAGTATATGTACATCTGTACTTAATTCATTGTATTCACGAAAACAACAAAACTAGTTTGTCATCCTTGCGCAGGGGCCATGTTAATTTTTAAGATCAGGTGATGCGTAACATCACAGCCTCTCATGGACAAATGTCAACCCCGCCTTCTCGTGGTGCATCCTGTTCCCACTAAAGGGGCCCTGACGACCGCCAATAGCGGTATAATTATACCATCGGGATTAGAGGAAATTCTATCCCACACTCACCAACCCGCTTGGCCAGCGTGGTGAGTTATGGCTAAACACCTCCAAAATGACTCTACAACTTGAATCTTGGCCCTCAGTCTCCGGCAGCTGGAATGTACCTGGCCAAGGCAGCGGCCAGTGCGACATGAAGGCAGAGGGTGCTAAGAATCTCCGGAGGACCAGACTAGGCTGCCATCTGATGCTGACCTTGGCTACGTATAATGGACGCTCCCTATCTTCTGATTCAAGGCTTCTTGAATTGGAAAAGGAACTACAAAGGATCAAGTGGGACTTCGTCGGGCTAAGTGAGGTAAGGAAAAAAGGAGAAGATCTCATTGAACTGAAAAGTGGACATCTTTGATACTATCGTGGGACAGATACTGGCAGAACTAGTGGTGTTGGATTTATAATAAACAAGAAACTGAAGGATAAAGTGGTAGAAGTTGAAAGTTCCTCTGACAGAGCTGCACGACTCATTATCCAACTCTCGAGAAGATACCAGGCTCAGATTATTCAAACTTATGCATCCACCACAAGTCATCCTGAAGAAGAAATTGAAGTATTTTATGAGGAAATTCGTCATCTAAATAATAAAGGTAAGCAGCACTTGAAGATAATTATGGGAGATTTCAATGCAAAAATAGGGCAACGGCAACAGCATGAAACTTCAGTAGATAAATTCGGTTACGGCAATAGAAACCAGCGTGGAAATACTCTCGTTGAATTTGCAGAGGCAGAAGGGTTTTTCATCTTGAACTCCTTTTTCAAGAAAAAGCCACACAGGAAATGGACATGGAGACATCCAAATGGGACGACAAGTGAAATTGATTTTATTATGTGTAACAAAATTCGTCATAGAAGACTGCAGTGTGCTAAACAAGTTCAACACAGGTAGTGACCATAGATTGGTGAGGTGTAAGATGCCCCTCAACACTAAACTCGAACGTGGCAAGGCTCATAAGACAAACAAAATATATTGACATAACAAACCTTAAAAACACCATAATACCTTCAAGTTGGAACTGAAGAACAGATTCTCTGCTTTAGAAGGCCTAACATCAGAAGAAGTGGATATTTCTGAAGTTAACAGAAAAGTAACCAAAGCTCTTATGGAAACAGCAACACAATTAGCTGGGTCTAAGAAAAAGTTGCATGTGAACAAATTATCAGGAAAAACCAAAATGTTGATGCAAAAAAGAAGAGAGATGAGGACAACTAAAGAAGATGTGACTTGTAAAGTGGAATATATAGAGCTATGCAAGACAGTACGAAAAAATATCACTGAAGACGTAAGGAAATGCAATTGTGAACTAGTGAGGAAAGCAATTGAAAACAACCAAAGCCTAAAGATAGCAAAGGGACATCTCAATAAGGGAAGAAAACAGATTATGGCACTGAGAAAAGAAGATGGTTTTGTAACAAGAAATAGAGGCGAAATTTTGGCAAGAGTGAAAGATTTCTACTCCAAATTATATGAAAGGGATGATACATGTACTCGAGACATCATGAAAGGTACCAGTACCAGAGCTCTTCCAGTCCTCCCAGCAGAAGTTGCACATACAATCAAGAACATGAAGCAGGGAAAAGCTCCAGGAGAAGATGGAATTACTGTACACATCATACAAGAAGCAAGTGGAGAAATCGAAACAGTACTCGCCCAAATTTTCACTCGATGCCTTAATGAAGGGAAGATTCCTGAGGATTGGAACAACGCTGCAATGATCCTGCTACACAAAAAAAAGTGACATTGAGAATCTCAGGAACTACACACCTATCAGCCTCCTATCAGTGGTTTATAAAATCTTCACTAAAGTTCTTTCACACCGCTTGAAGGTAACACTGGACATGGCTCAACCGAGAGAACAAGCTGGATTCAGGAGTGGCTACAGCACAATAGATCATATCCACGTACTGAGAGAACTAATTAAAAGAGCGAGGGAATATGAACTTCCATTGTGCATGGCTTTAATCGATTATGAAAAAGCCTTTGATTCGGTGAAACCATCAGCAGTTACAATGGCTCTGAAATCCTGCGGTATTGAAGATGCATACATTAATATTATTAATAACATCTATGAAAATGCAAGTGCAAAGATTCGGCTATTTAAAAATACAACACACATAAAAATTGGAAAGGGAGTGAGACAAGGTGACACCATATCTCCGAAGCTCTTTAATGCCACATTGGAAAATGTCTTTCAATCACTGAGCTGGGAAAACCAAAGGATAAAGATTAATGGAGATTATCTAACCCACCTTCGTTTTGCTGATGACATAGTCATTTTTGCAACTACCCCATCAGAGCTGCAGAGTATGATCCAGGAACTTGCTGACAAGAGTAAAGAAGTGGGATTGAAAGTGAACTTTCAGAAGAAAAAAGTGATGTTCAATGCTTTTACAAGAAATGAAGATTTATCGATTGATGGAGAAAAGCTGGAGATAACAGACATGTACGTTTATCTTGGACAGCAGATATCAAGTGAGGGTCACATTGATGAAGAAATTAATCGGCGTGTAAAACTTGTCTGGATAGCTTTTTGAAGAAACAGTATAATTTTCAAGAGCAATATGCCATTATGTCTTAAACGAAAGTGTTTGTTCAATGCATCCTTCCAGTGCTTACGTATGGTGCAGAGACGTGGACCTTAACTAAAAGAGACATACAAAGGCTGCAGACAACTCAAAGCAGCATGGAGAGGTGCACGCTTGGTGTAACCAGGAGAGATAAGAAGAGGAACTCGTGGATCCGAAAAATGACAAGAGTGGAAGACATCATGATCAGAGTTAAATCCTTCAAATGGCAATGGGCTGGGCATACTGCCAGAAGAACAGATCATCGATGGACAGCCGAAATTTGAGATTGGATTCCAAGGGATAGGAAAAGGCCCAGAAGAAGACCACATGGGAGATGGGTGGAAGAAATTCGAAAGTATGCGGGAGTGACATGGAGGAGACTGGCACAAGACAGACCGTTGTGGAGGAAACTTGGGGAGACCTTCGTCCAGCAGTGGATTGATAATGGTTAAAAATGATGATGATGATGATATTTGTACTTAATTAATTTTATTCACGAAAACAACAAAAATGGTTTGTCATCCTTGCGCAGGGGCCATGTTAATTTTCTCTATGATGTTCCATATTTAAATATGTGTATATTTGTACTTAATTCATTTTATTCACGAAAACAACAAAACTAGTTTGTCATCCTTGCGCAGGGGCCATGATAATTTTTTCTCTGTGATGTTCTATATTTAGTATATGTACATTTGTAGGTAATTCATTTTATTCACGAAAACAACAAAACTGGTTTGTCATCCTTACCCAGGGGCCATGTTAATTTTTATTCTGTTATGTTCCATATTTAATATGTATATATTTGTACTTAATTCATTTTATTCACGAAAACAGCAAAATTAGTTTGTCATCCTAGCGCAGGGACCATGTTCATTTTTTTCTGTGATGTTCCATATTTAGTATATGTACATTTGCACGTAATTCATTTTATTCACGAAAACAACAAAACTGGTTTGTCATGCTTGCGAAGGGGCCATGTTAATTTTCTCTATGATGTTCCATATTTAGTATATGTGCATCTGTACTTAATTCATTGTATTCACGAAAACAACAAAACTCGTTTGTCATCCTTGCGCAGGGGAGCCATGTTGATTTTTTCTCTGTGATGTTCCATATTTGGTATATGTACATTTGTACGTAATTGATTTTATTCACGAAAACGACAAAACTAGTTTGTCATTCTTACCCAGGGGCCATGTTAATTTTTTTTTCTGTGATGTTCCATATTTAATATGTATATATTTGTACTTAATTCATTTTATTCACGAAAACAACAAAATTAGTTTGTCATCCTTGCGCAGGGACCATGTTTATTTTTTTTTCTGTGATGTTCCATATTTAATATGTGTATATTTGTACGTAATTCATTTTATTCACGAAAACAACAAAACTAGTTTGTCATCCTTACCCAGGGGCCATGTTAATTTTTTCTCTGTGATGTTGCATATTTAGTACATTTACATCTGTACGTAATTCATTTTATTCACGAAAACAACAAAACTAATTTGTCATCATTACCCAGGGGCCATGTTAATTTTTTTTCTGTGATGTTCCATATTTAATATGTATATATTTGTACTTAATTCATTTTATTCACGAAAGCAAAAAAATTAGTTTGTCATCCTAGCGCAGGGACCATGTTCATTTTTTCTGTAATGTTCCATATTTAGTATATGTACATTTGTACGTAATTCATTTTATTCACAAAAAGAACAAAACTAGTTTGTCATCCTTGCGCAGGGGCCATGTTCATTTTTTTTTTCTGTGATGTTCCATATTTAGTATATGTATATTTGTAGGTAATTCATTTTATTCACAAAATCATTAAAACTGGTTTGTCCCCCTTACGCAGGGGCCATGTTAATTTTTTCTATGATGTTCCGTATTTAGTATATGTACATCTGTACTTACTTCATTGTATTCACCAAAACAACAAAACTAGTTTGTCATCCTTGGCAGGGGCCATGTTAATTTTTTCTCTCTGATGTTCCATATTTAGTATATGTACATTTGTACGTAATTCATTTTATTCACGAAAAAAAGAAAACCAGTTTGTCATCCTTACCCAGGGGCCATGTTAATTTTTTTTCTGTGATGTTCCATATTTAATATGTATATATTTGTACTTAATTCATTTTATTCACGAAAACAACCATATTAATTTGTCATCCTTGCGCAGGGACAATGTTCATTTTTTTCGGTGATGTTCCATATTTAATAAGTGTATATTTGTACTTAATTCATTTTATTCACAAAAACAACAAAACTAGTTTGTTATCCTTGCGCAGGGGCCATGTTAATATTTTCTCTGTGATATTCCATATTTAGTATATGTACATTTGTAAGTAATTCATTTTATTCACGAAAACAACAAAACTAATTTGTCATCCTTACCCAGGGGCCATGTTAATTTTTATTCCGTGATGTTCCATATTTAATATGCATATATTTGTACTTAATTCATTTTATTCACGAAAAGAACAAAATTAGTTTGTCATCCTAGCGCAGGGACCATGTTCATTTTTTTTTCTGTAATGTTCCATATTTAGTATATGTACATTTGTACGTAATTCATTTTATTCACGAAAACAACAAAACTGGTTTGTCATCCTTGCGCAGGGGCCATGTTAATTTTCTCTATGATGTTCCATATTTAGTATATGTACATCTGTACTTAATTCATTGTATTAGCGAAAACAACAAAACTAGTTTGTCATCCTTGCGCAGGGGCCATGTTAATTTTTTCTCTGTGATGTTCCATATTTAGTATATGTACATTTGTACGTAATTCATTTTATTCCCGAAAACAACAAAACTAGTTTGTCATCCTTACCCAGCGGCCATGTTAATTTTTTTTCTGTGATGTTCCATATTTAATATGTATATATTTGTACTTAATTCATTTTATTCACAAACAAAAACAACAAAACTAGTTTGTCATCCTTGCGCAGGGGCCATGTTAATTTTTTTCTGTGGTGTTCCATATTTAGTATATGTACATTTGTACTTAATTTTTTGTATTCACGAAAATATCTTTATTTTGCAGTAAGTAAAGGGGTCAGCGTTTAACAAATCTTTTTCTTTTTCAGAGATCGAGACCGTCACTTCCATCGTAAAACTTGTCGAACAACAAAACATATATCTAAAGCAAGGCAATCAAAATAGACGAGCTAGCTTAGGTAATTCCAGCAGATGTTCAGAGAAGTCGGTTCGGAATTTACATATAGCGGTCATAGGCCTTGGTTCGGAATTTACATATAGAGTTTTAATGACGGTCTGATTTTAGTTCGCAATTTACATACCACCTACTTCTGTTGTCCATCGGTGGTTAATTCTTCTAGCAATATTCCTAGTTTATTGCCATTTCGCAGATATTACTTTGATCATGATATCTTTCATACTTTTCACTATATGTAAGTTTTTAAACTTCTAATGAGAATATTAATTTAATGCTTCTAAAATATACATACAAAGGCCTTTCCATAAATATTGAGAGTAATTGTTTTTGAGTTGGCAAGAGTACAAAATTTAAAAATAACCACGCAGACGACGAACTGAATTAAGGAATTATCTATGGCAACAGTTATTAGCAGTTGCAGGCGATTCTGTTTTTGTTATTGCGCAGTTGTTTAAGGTTCGTCTGCATCTCGCCATACAGGTATGGAGGTGAGTGATTTAGAGTTAACAAGTGAAATGTGTTGCGCGATAAAATTTTGCTATCGTTTGGGCAAAACGGCTCCAGAAACAGTTGATTTAATGAAAAAAGCTCACAAAGATAAATGTTTGGGTGAGTCAACGATTTTTAGAAGTCACCATGATTTTAAAAAAGAACGTTTGTCGGCAGAACTCGCTCCTAGGCCTGGTCGACCTGAAAGTGTTGTTACGGAATGTACTGTTAACACTGTTTGGGCAATCCTGCAAGAAGATCAACGAATGAAGACATAGCGGCGTCAACTGATATTTCAAAAACGTCGGCATTCCGCATTCTACGCGACAAATTACTGCTGCATCGTGTGTGTTTCAGATGGGTACCTCATCACTTGATAAGAGAACAATCGTTAGCCAGACTTCAGGTGAGTCATGAGAGGAAACAAAGGATTGCAAAGGATCCAAACTTTCTAAAGACAGTAATAACTGCCGATGAAACATGGGTCCACTATTTCGAACACCTCACGATGTGCGCAATGAGTGTCTGGAAACACAGAGGCTCGCCTCCTCAGAAAAATGTCCGCCAAACAAAATCAGCTGGGAAGGTGCTGATGATAATTCTCTTTGATCGTAAAGGTGTGCATGCCGTTCCTCCACAAACATTTCAGTTTTGAAGAGTCTTCAACGACACATATCGATTAAGTGACCGAAACTGGTTAGCAAGTGGACCCAACACTATGATAACGCCCGCCCACATATAACTGATTGTGTTGAACAGTTTCTAACGAAATGCAGTATTGAAATCACACCACAGCCTGCCTGCAGTCCTGATCACGCCCCCTGCGATTCTGGTTGTTTTCAAGAAGGAAGGAGATGTTCCCAGGCGCAACATTCAACAGAGATTCTGACGTTATTCAAGCTGTACAGGGGTCACTAAAGCGCCTTCCACAAAATGCCTTCGCCACATGCTTTGAAAAGTGAACTGAACGATGGAACCGTTGCATATCCTCCGAGGGAAAATACTTTGAAGAAGAATAACATATGCACTGACGGGAAAAAAAATCCCAACACCAAGAAGGGGTTGTGTTAGATAAAAGACAGTTGGGAGGCGGTGAGAGTACATCTGTAAGATGACGTCTATGCAAATTTCGCGCTCAGAGCATACGCGTGGCGCTAGTAGCACCCCTCGGAACATGCAAAGCAGGTTTGCTGTAAATACGCGCTGTAACGTTCGTGAGCGTTAGTTATCGTTGAGATTCGACGTAGGGTGTTGATGTTAGTCAAGAATGCCTTTAAGAAGACAAAGAAGCCATTATCAACAGCTCACGGAGTTTGAACGAGGTCATGTAATAGGGCTACGAGAAGGTGGATTTTCTTTCCGCAATATTGCAGAACGACTTGGCAGGAATGTAGCCACTGTGCATGATTGTTGGCAGCGGTGGTCAAGGGAAGGTACTGCCTCATGAAGACCAGGTTCCGGCCGGCCACGTGGCACTACTGAAAGGGAAGACCGCCGTGTACTGCGTATGGCCGTGGCGCATCGTACCGCGTTTGCGGCAGCAATTCGAGCTGCAGTTGCCACCACAGTTACACAACGAACTATTACAAATCGGTTACTTGAAGGACAGCTCCGAGCCAGACGCCCTGTAGCGTGCATTCCACTTACTCCAAACCACTGCCGTTTGCGACGTCAGTGGTGTCAAGCTAGAGCTCATTGGAGGACGAAGTGGAGATCTGTTGTGTTTTCTGATGAAAGCCGGTTCTGCCTGGGTGCCAGCGATGGCCGTGTGTTGGTTAGAAGGAGGCCAGGTGAGCGCCTGCAACCAACCTGTCTGCTGCCGAGACACACTGGACCTACACCTGGAGTTATGGTCTGGGGAGCAATTTCCTATGACAGCAGGAGCACTCTCGTGGTTTTCCCACGCACCCTGACGGCACAGTTGTACGTCGGTCTGGTGATTCAACCTGTTGTGCTGCCATTCATGAACAGCATTCCAGGGTGTGTTTTCCAACAGAATGACGCTCGCCCGCATACCGCTGTTGTAACCCAACATGCTCTACAGAGTGTCGACATGTTGCCGTGGCCTGCTAGATCACCAGATCTTTCACCAATCGAGCACGTATGGAACATCATTGGACGACAACTCCAGCGTTACCCCCAACCAGCATTAACCGTCCCTGTATTGACCGACCAAGTGCAACAGACATGGAACTCCATCCCACAAACTGACATCCAGCACCTGTACGACACAATGCATGAACGGTTGCGTGCTTGCTTTCAACATTCTGGCGGTTACACCGGTTATTAATGTACCCAGCATTTCACATTTGAAATAGCTCTTCTCGCGCTTACATTAAGCTGTGATATTGAAACCTTAATCGATTAAATATGTTACCTATACAAATGTATTGTCGCCATTTCATTCCTCTACAACTATTTTTTCGTGGTGTTGGGATTCTTTTTCCGTCAGTGTATTTTGCTGTACCTATGTAATTCTTCATTTTCCGTGATTTTACTCTCGGTTTTTATGGAACGGCAGTTGTATATACATTTTTTAGTAGTTTACCAACTTTACACTCGCGTTATTATCTTAAAAACAATACGAAGAGTGCACACACACACAAATTTAATTCATGTACACTACTATTTGTGAAATTGCTACACCATGAACACCTGCTGATGTTAACTTGAACCTTGCTGGATATGTAACACAGCTTGGGACATGAAAATGATTAAAGCCGTTTTAAAGCAGCGCCCTCTGAGTCTGCCTTTGGTTATAAAGAGATGTTGCAATGAGTGAAGAGCCGACATTGGTTCGAATGGGTGTTTCTTGTGTCACACTATGTCCCTTCGCCGAAGAAGGTCGCGTTAAGAACATCTATGGGACTTTGAGTGAGGAAGGATTTTTGGGATGAAAGAAGCTGGATTTTCCTACCGCGAATTTGCCACTAGTACGGGAGGAAACGTGAGTACAGTGATGCGTAAGTGGACAGGTGAGGCCCAGACGCTCAGAAATCCGGGAAATGGACTGAAAAATTACGCGACTGCACTGGATGACAGAAAACACTACCGCATAGCAGTGACCAATCACAAAGCGACATTCACATTACCGCAACAGCGGGACACGGCCAGGCTTTGTCCTCCAGCAACGGTCAGATCAGGCTTTGTCCTCCAGAGAACGGTCAGGCTTTGTCCTCCTGAGAACGGTCAGGCTTTGTCCTCCAGCAACGGTCAGATCAGGCTTTGTCCTCCAGATAACGGTCAGGCTTTGTCCTCCAGCAACGGTCAGGCTTTGTCCTCCAGCAACGGTCAGATCAGGTTTTGTTTTCCAAAGAACGGTCAGGCTTTGTCCTCCTGAGAACGGTCAGGCTTTGTCCTCCAGCAACGGCCAGGCCAGGCTTTGTCCTTCAGCAACGGTCAGGTCAGTATTTGTCCTCCAGCAACGGTCAGGCCGGGATTTGTCCTGTTTTCACAGTCAGGCTTTGTCCTCCAGATAACGGTCAGGCTTTGTTCACCAGCAACGGTCAGATCAGGCTTTGTCCTCCAGGAAACGGTTAGGCTTTGTCCTCCAGAAAACTGTTAAGCTTTGTCCTCCAGCAACGGTCAGTTCAGGCTTTATCCTCCAGAGAACGGTAAGACTTTGTCCTCCAGCACAGTTCAATGTCTTCTGCTCAACACAGGACTGGTCGCTAGCAGCACATTGCTGCGCATTCCTTCGACCCTCCACCACACACTCCTCAGACTGTCAATGGTGCCTCGTACCCAGACATTGTCACGGTGATTGGTAACAGGTCGTGTTTTCCGACGAGTCACGTTTCAAATTGACGCACATGATGGTTGCGCACGTGTTAGAAAACATAGAAATGACAGACAATGTTCTATATTATTAAAGACAACTCGTTCACAGTATGATGAACGGTACCTTGCAGCGTCATACCGGCCCAACGCCAAGCGTCAGGGTTTGGGCTCTGTTGGGTTCGATTCATGATCTCGCCTGATACGAACTCAGGGAAACAAGTCTCCCAGATACCTTCCAACGATACATGCCAGCGAAGTCTCCCAGAACCTGCCAACGATACATGAGGGATGTTTTAGAGGCTTACCTTTCCTTCAGAGTTGTCGTGGCGCTATATTGCAGCAGAACAATGCTCGGCCATGCATGGCCTGGAATGTCCAGGACTTCTTCCATGCTCGGCAGATACCACTTCTTCCTCAGCCTCAACGTTAGCCGGATAGGTCCCCGATCGGACATATCTGGGACATGGCAGTAAGCTTGTCAAGCTCCTCCGCCCGTCACCACGAATAAACTCCGGTCTCGCATCGAAGCAGACTGTCAGGCTATTTCCCAGGATGATATAAAAAATGTCTTCCATTCAATACCACGCCGTGTAAAAGCTGGCAAATTTGCTTGAGGTGGCTTCACGCAATGCTCAGTTTTGAAGCGAAAAAATCTTATACAGCTTTAAAAATGTAATTGGTGATCTCCCGTAATATGAGGAATAAATATCATTTGAATTGCTCTATTCTTTCTCGGTGTTGTAATTTTTACAAACAGAGGTGTGTATACTGGATACCAAGTGACCGAAAAAGACCCCAAAGTAAACCACGTGGAAGATGGGTGCATGGAATTTGAAAGCATGCGGAAACGACATGGAGGAGAATGGCTCAATTCAGACAGCTGTGGAAGAAACTCTTTGAGACCCTCATCCAAAAGTGAATTAATAAATGATGACGATGATATATATATATCATCGTCATCATTTTATGGGGCTCCGATGCATACAGATGGTCACTGCACCTATGCTAACGAAGGTGCATCGGCAGAAAAGACTTACATTTGCATGGCAGTATCGGAATTGGACCTCCGTTGATTGGCAAAGGATTGCCTTTTCTGATGAGTCACGTTTTCTGCTTCATTGAACGGATGGACGTTGGCATATAAGGTGAGAAACATCGGACAGCAAACACTCTTCAACCATTGCTGGAATAACACAAGCTCGTGGGGGCAGCGTTATGGTCTAAGGAATGATTTCGTGGCATTCTCTGGGTTCACTCATACCTGTGGAAGACCGGTCCCGGATGATTCGTCCAACGACGATTGGTCCAATGCCGATTCGTCCAAAGGGACAATTGGTCCAATGCCGATTCGTCCAAAGGGACAATTGGTCCAATGCCGATTGGTCCAATGTCCGATTCGTCGAATGCCGATTCGTCCAATGGTACGATTGGTCCAACGTCGATTCGTCCAATGGTATCATCTTACCAACGGTAAACTGTTTTATTTTCCAGAAAGGAATAAGGATTTAAATTATTCTGCTCATTATATCATTTTGAAAGATCATTTCCGTACATTTGGTAATTGTAAACATTTTACATAAATCTGGTAAAAGACACTCAATGGAGCATTTCTCAGCTGTTTGCAAAGCACCTAGGCGCGGGCCTTTTTTAGAATATTTTAAGTTAAAACCTAGATATTTGGTATTTGTAAACCTTTTATAAAACCTTACAAAAGGCACTCATCGTATAATTTCTCAGGTCTTTACAAGGCACCTAGGCCGCGGGCCTTTTTAGAAGACTTTAAGTTACAACCTAGGTATTTGGTATTTGTAAATATGTTATAAAATCTAATAAAAGGCACTCATCGTATCATTTCTTAGCTCTTTACACGCACCTAGGCCTAGGCCTTTTAACTCTTTTTATTCTACTGATGTCATATTCTAACGTTAAAGTAAAGTTAAAAATACTAGCATAACATTAGTAAGTTTTCTTGATAGGTAAACGTTATGAATCTGACATCGGTAGGATAAAAACTGTCAAAAAGGCATAGGTCTAGGGCCTGTGAATTAATATTTCGTGCTTAAGTAAAAGCGCAATATTATTAACTTGATTTAATATGTAAACGTTATGGATATGACATTGGTAGAATATAAACTGTGAAAAGGCCTCTGTCGGAACCCGACCAGAACGTTTCCATTGGCCAGTTGGCGGAACCCCACTACATGCTACAAACAGAAAGGGAAAACTAGTATTTTATATTATTTCATGCAAAAGAGAAACATTGAAGTTAATTGAACGTAACTTTATACGGCAGCAAGGACAGTAAAAAAAAAAAATCTGTAACCACAATATTACGCATGAAATGTAACATTATTTTACATTCTTTGTACTACCGGCACTTTCGTATAACATCGGAGATAAAATAATAACAGCTGAGATTTTTATAACACGAGTCGCACTTTGGACAGATAGGACGGAATTGGACCAATCGTCCCATTGGACGAATCGGCATTGGACAAATCGTACCATTGGACGAATCGTACCTTTGGACCAATTCTCCATTGGACGAATCGTACCTTTGGACCAATTCTCCATTGGACGAATCCTCTTTTTGGACGAATCGGCATTGAACCAATCGGCATTGGACGAATCGGCATTGGACCAATCGGCATTAGACCAATCGTCGTTGGACGAATCGTACCAGACCCGTGGAAGACACTATGGATCGAATTCGTTATGAATCCATCCTTGAAGACCATGTACACCCATACATGCTGATTGTCTTCCTTGAGGCGGTTGAGATCTTCCAGAACGGCTATGTGACGTGTCACACAGTTAGAAATGTCCGAGAGTGGTTAGAAGAGCCCTTCGAAGACTTCAAAATACTTCACTGGCCCCCTAATTACCCAGACTTAAACCCAATTGAGCATATGTGGGACCACCTCGATCGTTTTGTTCGTCCTATGGAACCTCCAGCACGCACCCTCCAGCAGCTGTCAGATGCACTGCAGGGAGCATGGCTCCACATACCTGTGAACACCTTCCAGCACCTTATTGAGTCACTCCCAGCCTATCTAGCTGCTGTCCGCGCTGCACACGGAGGTTACTCTGGATATTTGCTGTTTGTTAGAATAATGTGACTAGACCATGCATCATCAGTGCATTCTTTTGTTTTTGTTTTAATTATTTCATGGAAATAAGGAATTACTATTTTGAAATTTAATCGCGAAAAAACAAGAAAAATAGTTTGCAATACCACTTACGTGAAACGGTTATTACACGGTGGTCACACTGGTATTCCACGATATAAAATTGGGCAAAGGATACATCTACTCTTTACAGATGGAAGCTTATTTATAAAGGACATCAAATGAAATAGAGCAGAAAGTAAGTTTGAGAATGCGTTTCTTTTGATGAAGTACGTAACTCAGAGGTGTATATGACAGAAATATCTTGAAAAATTTAGTAGCAGAAAGGGGAAGGACGTAAGCGTTACACAGACACACAAACAGGCGCGCGCACGCGCACAAAATAAAGATAAAATGCCGTGGTTATTCAGCTAGAAACGAAAACAAAACGTATTGGCAAAAAAGAAAAGATAATCTGTCGAAGATTCATGAATTTTATAAATCAAAGCATCAGTCGCTTATGAGCGAGATGATGTTCGAGAATATCTCCATAACTTATTTAGAAACTCGGCGACAGTTTTCTCTCTCTCAAGAACAATAAAAAATGTTTCGTCATATGAGCTGGTAATGTATACGAGCAATAGAAAACAAAAATTACTTAATAATTTTTGCGAAACAGTTATGAACAAAAGTGAAAACTTAAAAACAGCTGTATGTGATATAATATGAGTTTACATAAACATATATTAGTAATTTAAAGTGATATGGTGGAAACTCTGAAGAGCACTAATATCTTATCTCGTGAAAAAAAGATGATTGGATTCTGAAACGCAAGCAGTCTACACCAGTAGAAACCCTAGCGATGAAAACAATAATAATAAAAGATCAGATGACCAGAAAAAAACTGAAAAATATATCTCGCTGTTCCTTTCAGATTAAGGTACAAGAAACATCCGAGATTATAATGTCAGAGGCACTAAGAACACCCTATCAAAGAGATTAAGAATATTAAGAGATATTCGTGTTTTTTTCATTGTCAGATTAAAACGTGTCTGAGATTTTTACCAATCAGCATGTTACAGAGCACTGCTCTACAGGACAGTTAAAAAAATACTGCTGAGGAAAACTAACAGCAGAGTCTTCAAAGATCGGACGGTGCATATAGAGGAAAATAAGGAGATTTGAAAGTCGCATATACAGTACTTATCAATAAACGATCATTTCAGTTATCAAAGCTTTGGGTGGATAATATATCCTTCCAAAATTTAGTAGTTTCATGCAGCAAAAAGGCAAAGTAATATTTCTTGGTTTTTTTTAAAGAACACCTTGTGGAACTCGATGGGCTATGTAAGCAGTCTCCCGTCCCTAATTTATGACTACTGGTTCCTGGGAAGGTAGAGAGGCAGTGCCGCAAGACAAACACAACATCCTTACACCAACTAGATTCGAACCCGGACCCGTCTCGGACGAATGGTCAGATGCCTCGTTGCTTTAAGCTGCTGTGTATTATTTAGATTAGCATTTCATTTTATGAAAGCACTGGTTTCTCTAGGGTTTAACGTCCACCATCAACAGCTTGTAGGGATTTAAGCTCTGATTTGGAGCTGATGGTTCCTGGAAGAGGACCATCTCAAGCGAATGATCAGAAGCCCAAGCTTCGGTGAAGGAATTATGCTTCTCAGGGAATTCTAAAGGTTCATAGCGGTAAATTCAAAATTACATTTTCAAAACTTTATTAACGTTTAGAGCGTCGTCTTTTTTCTGGACCTCATATCTTCAGGGAGCCAATGGAATTCAGTGAAAACCCGCAGATGTTTCGTGTTTGTCGGCTATTTGTGAGCGTGTTGTTTTGTGGCTTCAAGTGCTGCTCATTTTTGACCGACATTAGGAACCCAGAATTTGCATTTTCTTCTGACTGATATGCGCCGGTGAGTAGGATATATTTTTTTTATTGATTGGAGGTTGAACGACCACCGTAAGCAACTCAATGGGCAAAAGAATCCCCCCCACCCCTAATTTTGAGTCACTGGTTCCAGGGAAGGGAAAGAGCCAGTGCCGTAAGACAAACACAATATCCATGCCTCACCGGGATTCGAACCCGGATCCCTTTCGGAAGAATGATCAGCGGTCATCGCTTAGACCACTGCGCAACCGGGGCGGCAGATATCTTTTGGGTAACTGAAGTTGGAAATTTTGTCTGCAATTAGGAGACAGAGTTTGAGTGGGTAAATGAGAGATTCTGTTAAAAAAAATTATTTGGACTGCAGTTCTGAAGCAACAGAAATTATTTTTTTCCGTATTTGGATGCATAACTTAAAGCATTTGTGAAAATCTTAAGACATATTTCCCGAATGGAGTCGAATAAGTTCTGAAAAAACTTCGCGTAAGTCTTCCTGAAGAAATACTTATCAAGCGTATTATTTTCCCAATATATGGGATGGCAGAAAATAAATTAGTAACAATAGTAGCATCTAAAAAGACATAAAGGAAGAAGAATATACATTAAAAGAACCCGTGACTACTGACTATAAAAAAAATTTCGCGCCTCTGATTGAAGTTTTTGCCGCGGATGGCTTAGTGGTTAGCGAGTCAGACTATCGATGCAAGGTCCCCAGGTTCGAACCTGGGCTTTCACAGATGGTGTGATTTACTAAAAATCGCTCAATATCCGCCGTGCATCGGACGAGCACGTTAAATAACGGCCTCCAGGTTGGACCCACTGGTTAAATGGGTATCCTTTCCTATGCCCCCCCCTGAAATTCTCTCACCCCTCTGTGTGCAACGTTGTACTTGTACGGTGGCGCCATCTACTGCACTATATTCTCACTACAAACTGTTCTGTCAAAGTCGCTAGACTCGCTCTCATTCCTTCCGTTTCTGTGTCCTGCCCAAAAGGCGATCTCGCTGTAGGTGGCTGGGACCTAAACTCTACTTACTGTGGACGGAAGTCCTACAAGAAAATTACAAATACTGTGGCTGATTGAAGTTTTCTTGAATCGGTAAGAATTATAACTCAGGCCATGACAGAAGTGAAGGAAAATATTCGACATGAAAATTATTTCTTCAGGGAAAAATTTCCCTTAACTGCTAGATGAAATTCATAGAATTTACCAAAAAATCCTCTAGTTAAATATAATAGATCGGAAAATATTTAATAGAAATAGAAGAAATTAAAAGTTCAGTTTTTATTTTGTACCAATTAACCAAAGAAGCATCCTCTGTTCTTCAAAGTTCAGCGTATCTTTTCTAAAGACAGAATGCTGTTGCTTTGAAAATTAAATGTAGCAGAACTTCGCTTTTAAGAATCTTCCACAAAACTCTCACAAAATCAATAATATCACATGAGTCAAACAAAAACCTTAAAAGTGCGAAAAAATAAATAAATCAAAATACAGTGTCATTGTGGAGTAACTTGGCAATATTGTTAGCAATGACAAAAAAAGCTCGATCGTGTTGGAAGAGACAACAGACGTTTCCATAATACTACCATATTGCTGGTCGGGCCGAATTATCCAAAACGTCGAAGTACATTTTAGAGTTTATGGTTTAAGGTATAATAACCAACGGGTGGAGTTCCATCCCCGAAAAACTACTCCGTACCATGATGAAGCCTCCGCTGAACTTAACACTTAGAAGAACACAGTCTGACGAAAATCATTCGCCGGGCTGTTGCCAAATCCAAACAAGCCCATCAGATTGGAAGAGTGAAAAGCATGGCTCATCACTCGAAAGAAGAATTTTCCAATCGCCCACAATCCAGGAACGACGGGAGACACACCACAGCAAACGGCGCTTCGCATTCACGGTAGCGATGTGGGGCTTAAGCGCCACTCCTGTACCGTAATAACACAAACAGTGCAATTCTTTGAGGATAGTTATGGTACTAACCGAACCATTGCAAGCATTTTCTACTTCAGCAGAAATGGAAACGGCAGAGGAAGAAGCGGATTTCTTAATATTTCTCTTTTGTCACGTTCCGTCAGTTTGCGCTGCCTTCCTGAACGTTTTTGTACTGCACTTGCACTGCCCAATTTCCATATCGTCAAGACATCTTTTTCAGTCGATTTTGGTATGTTCAGTTTAGTTGCAATGCTCCGTATCGAAACGTTGCTCAAACGACATCCTATGTCCAGCCCACGCTGGAACTTGGAAAGTTCACATCAACGCGACATATGCGCTTCAAAGTCACTGATAACACGCCAGAATATCTCAGCTTTATATACATACCTCCCCACTCACAGCGCACCTTTCTGCGTAACCGTTCATTGCACGTATGAAAATATTTGGTAGTGTCCGAATGCTTTTTATAAGGAGTAAGAACAATCTCGGTTCCAAGGAAATGACTGTTTCGAAAGACCCATTATATGATATCAGAAGACGCAGTATATTTGCTCCGGTGCCGAATCAGTGGTAAAAAAATGTGTTTCCGCAGAATACAGAATCTATCCTTGAAAAAAAGAAAAAGTAGCATCAGTTCCGAGGAAGATTAAGTATCTGCTTAGTAACGGTACACTCTCTATTGCCCAAATACACGGTCGAGTCACATTATTGTGACCACCAGCTAATATCCAGAGTAACCGCCATGTGCAGCGCGGACAGCAGTTGCATGGGCTGAGAGAGGCTTATTAAGGTGCTGCAAGGTGTTCACAGGTATGTGGAGCCATGCTGACTGCAGTGCCTCTGACAGCAGCTGGAGGGTGCGTGGTGGAGGATCCGTAGAGCAAACAACACGATAGAGGTGGTCCCACAGATGCTCAAATGGGTTTACGTCTGGAGATTAGGGGGCCAGGGAAGTACTTTGAAGTCTTCATCATGATCTTCCAACCACTCTTGGACATTTCTAGCTGTCTGAAACGTCGCATTGTCGTTCTGGAAAATCCCATCCTCCCCAGGGAAGACAATCAGCATGTATGGGTGTACGTGGTCTGCAAGGATGGATTCATAACGAATTCAGTCCATAGTGCATTCCACAGGTAAGAGTGGACCCAGGGAATGCCACGAAAACAATCCCCAGACTATAACGCTGCCCCCAACAGCTTGTGTTCTTCCAACAGTGGTTGAAGAGTGATTGTTCTCCGATGTTTCTCGCCTTATACGCCAACGTCCATCCGTTCGATGTAGCAGAAAACGTGACTCATCGGAGAAGGCAATCCTTTGCCAATCATCGGAGGTCCGATTCCGATACTGCCCAAAAAATATAAACCTTTTTTGCCGATGCACCTTCGTTAGCATAGGTGCAGTGACCATCCGTCTGCATCGGAGCCCCATACGCAGCAGAGTTCGGTGAACTGTCATTTTAAACACACTTCCGGTAACCTCCTGGTTCATTTAGCCAGCGAAATGCGTTGCTTCACTGTATCGTGTCAATCTGCCCTCTCACACCTTCGAAGGCGACGTTCACTTCTCACATTAATGGCAGGTGGTGCTCCGCAGTTTCCATATCGCTTATTTGCAATAGTTCCATTTCTCCAATCACGATATACTTTAACCACAGCACATGCGAACAGTTCACAAACTGCGCTGTTTCAGAAATACTGCCACGCTTGGCCCGAAAGCCGATAATCATCCCTTTTTGAAAATCTGATAAATCGCTCCTTTTATCTATGACAGCAACAAGTGATATGTTTTCAGATTGCCTACAGCACACCTTATATACCCTCCAAGCCAGCTCACGACACGTGCCTTCTTTCACTGGCTATAAGCTGTTGTCTTCAAAAGTAGGAGGTGGTCACAATAATGTTACTCGACTGCGTATTTTTTGATAACGTACAGTTCAGCCGTTAAGGATTGTAGTGTCGTATTTCCATGTAAATTTAGTCTTATCTCAGAGCATCTCAAGTACCGACTGGAAAAAAAAATAATTTCGGATATTAGCCAATAAGGACAACCATGTACGTACATTTCTTGCTTCTAAAGGTATACAGTTTTTTTCTCTAAGGGACGCAGTTCTTTGTTTTGCTTAGCAACTGTACCTCTGTTTGTGAAAGTTCGACTAAAAACTTTAATTTTGCGTTGGATAACTCTGCTCCTGACGAATAACTTGAAGGTTTTTCAGTTTCCTGTAATGTTAAACATTCTTCTAGAGATAACAAATGTATATATGTAATTGCTATCATTTCTTCACTTCCGAAAAACCTAAATAATTACATAAGGAACTTTACGCCAACTATACTTAAGGTAGTATAATTACACTAGTAATTTGAATTCGTTGGCGTAAAATAGAAATCAGTTTCCAAGCTTTAGAACATCAACCAGATTGCTTTTTCATGGAAGGTAGACATAGTTTGCTGTCTAGGAAGGTGGACATAGTTTGCTGCATGTAAACATACTTTGCTGTCTACCTTCCTTGAAAAAGCCGTATGGTTGATGTGCGAAAACTTGGAAACTTTGATTTCTATTCTACGCCAATAAGTTAGGATTACTATTATAGTTATACTATCTAAAAAAATTTACTAAAGAAATTATTTTTCCCTTCGGAATCACTTGTGAACCCCATTTTGCCAGATATCATAAGCCTCTATTCATAGTATTTCATATTCATAACCTCTATTCACGGAATTTCATGAACTTA
The DNA here is from genome assembly GCA_039090855.1 of Macrothele yani. Classification (NCBI taxonomy): domain Eukaryota; kingdom Metazoa; phylum Arthropoda; class Arachnida; order Araneae; family Macrothelidae; genus Macrothele; species Macrothele yani. The sequence goes on along the minus strand of CM077024.1, from coordinate 33,687,066 downwards.
CTCCATTTCACATAAATAAACTTTTTATTTTTCAAAATACGTGTGGATTATACCCGAGAATTCCTCGGCATCATTCCTGCTTAGAGGTTGGAGAAATGATATCCTGGGGGAAAAATCATGCGGTTAGTAGCTATGTTAGCACAGAGAATAAATAGAACTTTATTACCTATCTTTCGTTATGATAGTTATTTGTGTAGTAGATGAAAATTACAAATGAAAAAAATTCGATAATTTTATTAACATAAAAGGATTTCTGATTTTTTTTTGCTTACCATAACTATTTAAGAACGTCGTTTTATTACCGGTTTAACAATAAGACCAAGAACATTAAGGAAGCAGAAGTTATATCTTCATTACTTTTAAGATAAAACTTCTGTTTTAAATACTTGAAAATTGCATTGGAGCCAATTTATGCTCTCACTAGGAGAACTATTTGTCCCTTCTATGGTAAACACTTTCAGTTTTATGATCCCAAATATTTGCTTTCTACGGTCATTTATTTACTTTTTAAACAGACTCACGCTTAACGAAGCTTTCTTGAACGAGTTCTGCTGTTCCCGGAGTTTGTAAAAGTAGGAGATATCCGAAGGCAAGTCATATCTACACTGTAAGTGTGCAAACGGATTTTTTTTTGCCTTGGACGCGAAACGAACTAAAATGCAAATTCCTTACTCAATCCTGGAAAGCGATATTAGCATAATGCACTAATTCGAACAAACCGAAAATGTTCGAACAGCTCCTGCTGCGTTCATTGTCCTTGGCGTTCATTTGCATAGAACACGATCGAGATGAATTTCAGAATCTCCATGTATGACAATGGAGACCGTTAACTCAATTGTAGGGTTGAGATGGGGTGGAAGAAGAGGAGACATTGAGGAGAGAGGAGTTTGTATGGCACTATGAGCGAAGAGCAGTCACAAAGGACGAGATCATCCAATACATTGTCCTGGGTGACACTGCCCATTAAGCTAATGTTCCTCCGGCTGGCATTGGCAACTACAACCAACTCATTTTGGTTGCCCCAGACGTCTCGTTATTCACATGTAGAACGGAACCGACGGTAATCTCCACCCTCCATATCCTTCAAAATTACTGGGGGGAGGGGACTGGGTCCACTGCTGGGTCAACTGAACGTCAAGTTCAGAGCATTCTGTTTTCCCGCTGAAAGTGTCCCTGTTCATTGTGACAACAGCGTGTCACTGAAGGAGATTTGTGTCGCGAAACCACAATGCTCTATCATACCCTGACGACAGTTGCTACTCTAGGACAACCTTAGTCCCCTATTTAAAGGAATTAAGGATAGAGGCACTTTGGAAGTAACCCCACCCCGACTGGATAATGAGTAAGTAGAATTGATCTGGCGAAGAGAAGAGATCTTAGCAATAACTTCATAGACGCACAAAGCAACTTCGCTTCTCTTTTTTTTTAAAGTACAAATAATATGCGTGAGATCGCAGATAGAAATGCAAACATTTCTGATTTATTAAGAGTATACTGCATGCTGTCATAACAATAACTTTTCTTTATGTCGTATCAATATTTGCTGCTTCCCTTGTAAAATATTTGATCCACTCCCGGTGGGGGAGTGTTCAGAGGCGCAGGATTTAGGGTAATCTCTGAGATAGGCAGTTTGACCCACAAGCACCGAATACCTGCGTTTATCAATGGGTACGGAGCACTCATAAAGTCACTGATAAAAATATCCTCCTTATCCGCGCCCACTCACAGAAGAACAGCAAAAACTTAGATTGGCCGTTTTGAATTTTTAGTAGGTTTCTTCTTCTTTTCAGTACCACTAGGTTGTTACTATTATGAATCACCGGACTTCGCATCCATTGAGGCCAGCCAATAAACACAAATCAACCAACCAACCAACTTCTACTTTGGACTTGGCGCCAAAGTATTGCAGCTCTTGCACCAATAAACGCAAATCAATCAACCATGCAACTTCTGTTTTAGACTTGGCGCCCATTGAGGCCCTTGCGCCAATAAACGCAAATCAATCAATCAACCAACCAACCAAACAACTACTACATTAGACTTGGCGCCCGTTGAGGCCCTTGCGCCAATAAACGCAAATCAATCAATCAACCAACCAACCAACCAACTACTACATTAGACTTGGCGCCCATTGAGGCCCTTGCGCCAATAAACGCAAATCAATCAATCAACCAACCAACCAACCAACTACTACATTAGACTTGGCGCCCATTGAGGCCCTTGCGCCAATAAACGCAAATCAATCAATCAACCAACCAACCAACCAACTACTACATTAGACTTGGCGCCCATTGAGGCCCTTGCGCCAATAAACGCAAATCAATCAATCAACCAACCAACCAACCAACTACTACATTAGACTTGGCGCCCATTGAGGCTCTTTCTCCAATAAACGTAAATCAATCTACCAACCAACCAACTTCTACGTAAAAAACGATTTATTTCCTTGCGTGTGTTAGTGAAGGCTTTGAAGGTGTCGGTGCGGATAAACCAAAATTTCACGTACTGAAAATATGCGATTTTAGGTACTGATGTTCACCACCTTAGTCTCATAACCAGTAAACACTCATAAACTGCAGAAAATCTCCGTTGTATTATATAATATATATATATATATATATATATATATATATATATATATATATATATATACTTAAGAGCAAAACTGAAGACTAAGGAAAAACTTTAGAATTTAATACGAAGGTTGCAAAAAAACCTGAAAATCAAAACGCGCAACGCAGCAGTTTTGAAAATTCAGAATTCACATTCTATAAAGAAGATACCTAAGCAAAAAAATGCAAATATAATTTTGACTCACACCTAGTACAACATAGAAAAGGTTATGTATCTACCTGTGTGAGTAAAAGGAGAAAAGACAAAAAAATAAAATAAAACAACTGAATGTAGAAGGTGTCGAGAATACTGAGCCTTGGCTTTATCAAGGACCAGCAAAAACTCTGCATTTTCTCACTTCCACAAAGACCTAGTTGGAAATGGGTTTCTGCAAGGCCATAGATGCAAGTAACATTCCCACCTAAAATAGTTTAAAACATATATATATAAGTCATGTCCTCCGTAGAGTTGCATGACCTAGCACTAGTTAACAATGACTTATATATATATGTTTTAAACTATTTTAGGTGGGAATGTTACTTGCATCTATGGCCTTGCAGAAACCCATTTCCAACTAGGTCTTTGTGGAAGTGAGAAAATGCAGAGTTTTGCTGGTCCTTGATAAAGCCAAGGCTCAGTATTCTCGACACCTTCTACATTCAGTTGTTTTATTTTATTTTTTTGTCTTTTCTCCTTTTACTCACACAGGTAGATACATAACCTTTTCTATGTTGTACTAGGTGTGAGTCAAAATTATATTTGCATTTTTTTGCTTAGGTATCTTCTTTATAGAATATATATATATATATACTTAAGAGCAAAACTGAAGACTAAGGAAAAAATTTTTAGAATTTAAAACGAAGGGTGCAAAATAACCTGAAAATCAAAACGCGCAACGCAGCAGTTTTGAAAATTCAGAATTCACATTCTATAAAGAAGATACCTAAGCAAAAAAATACATATATAATTTTGACTCACACCTAGTACAACATAGAAAAGGTTATGTATCTACCTGTGTGAGTAAAAGGAGAAAAGATAAAAAAATAAAATAAAACAACTGAATGTAGAAGGTGTCGAGAATACTGAGCCTTGGCTTTATCAAGGACCAGCAAAAACTCTGCATTTTCTCACTTCCACAAAGACCTAGTTGGAAATGGGTTTCTGCAAGGCCATAGATGCAAGTAACATTCCCACCTAAAATAGTTTAAAAAATATATATATAAGTCATGTCCTCCGTAGAGTAGCATGACCTAGCACTAGTTAACAATTTCGCTTGCATCCATTAACCTTCATGGCCCGACCCATGCTCTTCATCTGTTACTATTAAACAGAGAGAAGAAGATTAAAGAGAACTCAAGCTGTGAGAGTGACATAATAAATAGAAATGATTTTCAGCTATAACGAAATTCCAAGTTCGTTTGAGAGAGAATTTAAACCTGAAAAACAATGCAAAAGAAATCCAAATTTTACATTGCAATTAAAAAAGGAAATGTTAATTTATAACGAACAGATTTTTGAAAGAAAACTTGAGTCTAAAACCCCCTACTCTACAACTTATGACAGCACGAAAACGAGAATAAGTTAAAGATAATAATTAACTAAAGAAAACTTTGTGAAAGTTATATACCTTAAACAGTTAGTTGCAATATGTACAAAGTATTTCAGCAGTGCTTTAAGTGCATAATTAATTAGTTATTAAGAACTTAACTACTTTGAAAAAACAGCGCATAGCCTTCTTCTGTTCCTAGGTACCCCAAAAGACGCTCAAAGTTACAAAGAAAAGTAAGAGTTAAAACCCGCATAAATGTTAACAGACAAACCAATGCTTAAAAGCTGAAAAGCGAAAAAACGACAGAGAAAAGGTACATAAAGTACAAACATTGAACTTATAAAACCTAGAACCCAAAAACAAGGAAGAGAGCTTACCTCTTGTGTGACAAAAACTTTTCTCCTCACAAGAGGAGAACATGGCTGACCCCTTCCGCCACTCCCTAGACGCTGGGGGGCAGTGAGGGTGGGGCTGATGGCCTCCTCATACAGCAAGAAACCAACGCGCGGAGATTTTAACCAGAGACAAAAATATATAAACTTAAGACTGTGGATCTGTATGATCAGAATGAGCAGAATTAACTCTCCAGAATACATGAGAAATATTATAAAATACACGAGCAGTTTATTTAATAATCTTTGCATGTATTAAATCACCTTAGTGAGCTTCTATAGATTAATCAGAATCTTATTAATTTTAATGTTGGTTTTACTATTTTTAGTATAGCTATCCTAGTGATGAATAACTAGTTTTCTTTTTTATTTGTTTTTATTTTCTTTTATAAACAGATTTTTAAGCTTTTTTTGTGATTTTGTTTATATTATTTAATTTTTTGTTTTAATAGGACCGTCATATCCATAGCACTAAGGTTCCTTTAGGTAGTTAATAGGCATCCTCTAGCCAACTTCCTTACGGCTTTGATTGGTCAGAATCATATTATTAACTGTGTAGAAAATTAAAACAGATCTGCCAACCTTACTCTATTATTCAGAATAATTTTTCTTAAAGTTCTTTTGATGAAAGAAGAAGGAATTTCGTTCTCTAGAAAACTTTCTAATAGTATATTAATGTGGTAATTGAAATCCAAATTGTTGCTGCAAATTCTTGAAATTCTTAGGACCTGAGAAATTAGTACATTCTCAATTACTTTGGTTGAAATGTTATTATTCCAGTGTAGATATTTAATTACTTTGAAAGGAAAATTAACTCTTTTATCAAAGAGGCTAATAGATGGGTTACCTCTGTTGAGCTTAATGCTTAAGTCTAGGAACTCAAGTTCCTGATTACTGTGGTTGGTTTTACATAAGTTAAGAGAGCTAGGATAGATATTATCAAAATCACTCTCTATAACTTCTGAATTATTGATACACAGCAGATCATCAATATATCTAAAAGTGTAAAGGTAGTTATCTGAGCAGGTGGGGTGATTTTTAATGAATTTATATTCCTTAAAGAACAGGAATAGATTAGCGATATTTGTGGACGTTGATGTTCCCATTGGAATACCGTTCACTTGCTTATAGAGAGTATTATTATATAAGATATGGTTATTTTTTATGCAGCAATTGAGATAAGAGTTCCAAGTTCCTACATCAACAAATTGGTTAAGTTTAAATTCTGCATACAGCTCTTTAAAGGTAGTGATTATATCTGATAGAGGCAGATTAGTATATAGGTTTTCAAAATCATAACTATTAATATCTAGGGGACAAACTTTGAGTATAGTAGAAATTACTTCTGCATTATTATTAATTATCCAAAAATCTCTGTACATTAAGTTAGAACAGTTTCTAATGTGTTTCAAAACCTTCTTTAAGACATCTTCAAAAGCAAGATCTATTTTCTTTTTATGACTCCTTACTCCACTAGCTATGAACCTGAACTTCACAGGATCCTTATGAAACTTAACCGTTGCAAAAAGAAATGGAAATTCAGGCCCATATCTTCTAGTTTGTGGAATTTTAAGTTTCTTGAAGAATGCCTTAAACCGATTTTCTAACTGCTTGGTAGAATAACTTACGGGCTCGTATGTTACTCTATTATTGAGTTCCATAGTTAACAATTCAAAATAGAACTTCTTACAGATAATTGCAAAATTATTGCTAGCTTTATCCGTAGTGGTAAAAATAAATTGGTCTTGTAGTTTGGAGAGTGACCTTTTAGCTTCTCCAGAGAAAAAGAGATTTCTGTCGAAACAAAAGTCCAGACCTGCCAACTCACCGGTGAAGCTATTGATTATATTATATTTCCATTCTGCGAAGGCCTCAATAGGCTGATTGTACGTTAAACTGGTTTTTACGATGTACTTATTTACATCTTGAGTGAAGCTCTCAAGAATCCTTTCTTTGGAAATTGTGAAGGAAGGTCTGAATTTAGAGCCATACTCTAATAAATTCCTAAGCTTTTCATTTTCAACATAACTCAAGTTTCCGGTGATAATATGGTTGTAATTCTTATCATAGTGAACTGTTTCTTTATGTTCATCACAAGAACAAGTAGTAATTACAGGAATGTAGCTCGAAGAGTTAAGTTTGTAGTTTTTAACTATTGACCCTAAGGTCTTAACATATTTAAAACTTACAATAGACTGGTGCCTGTGGATGGGAAAAAAAATTGCATTATTGTAGAACAGCTTCCTTACATTGAGATTATCGTAGGCTTTATTTAGGAACCTGATGGTAACAAAATTACTGGAAAATTCTTTAAGAGAAATTTTATCTTTAAGAATATGTTTAAGAATGTCCAGAACCAAAGCAAAAACATGCTTATCAACATGGTCAGCAGTTTCATTCCAGAATTTGAAAAAACATTTAAGGACAGAGTGCTTGAAGGACTTGAGAATTTTGTAAGTATTTTTAACAAAATTAGTGCCAGTTTTAAAGCTTTCCAGAGTTTTTAGCAAGTTAGCAAAATCAACTTTGCTTGATGTGCGAAATAACCTCTGTCCTCTATTACCTCTAGAGCAGCTCTTATTATTAACAAGAAAGAAGAGTTCACGAATTGAAAATTTATGCTGATTATGCTTATTGTCAGATAGAGTGGAATTAAGGCCATAGGGATAAAGAGACTGATGCTGCAAAATTTCAAAGGATTCAGTTTCTAGCCGAGCATAGAGGTCAGGAATAATATGTAGTACCTCTATTTTCACTTTGTCAAAACCATGAGTATGGAAATGCTCTAATTCAAAGGTAGAGTACTGGTTGGCGTTTGTGGAGGGGTTCACTCCTGAATTAGAGAACTTGTTTACTAGAGACCTGTGACCATTAATCCTAAGATGAAGAGGATTTTTACTTTGGCCAATATAGCTAAGGTTGCAGACAGTACAGGTGAGCTTATAGATGGTATTGTAGGCTTTGCAAAACTTGTTGGAGCAATTATCCTCAACAGAAGAATACAGGTTAGGATCTGCAGATTTACATGTCAAACAACGTTTGTCATTTCATAACTTTAGATTACCTTTGCCAGCAAGTTCATACACTATGGGAAAGGGTGCTAGCCTAACCGAGCGGGAGGACTTAAAATATCTGAGCTGACCTCCAATCCTTTCATCGTCCTTAGAACTCCACTTGGGCCAAAACATACAAATTCTGAGCAAACCAACTAGGAAAAACTTTTTAGAAATAAGCAGTCCAAGAAAAGACAATAATTCAGAAGTTATAGAGAGTGATTTTGATAATATCTATCCTAGCTCTCTTAACTTATGTAAAACCAACCACAGTAATCAGGAACTTGAGTTCCTAGACTTAAGCATTAAGCTCAACAGAGGTAACCCATCTATTAGCCTCTTTGATAGAAGAGTTAATTTTCCTTTCAAAGTAATTAAATATCTACCCTGGAATAATAACATTTCAACCAAAGTAATTGAGAATGTACTAATTTCTCAGGTCCTAAGAATTTCAAGAATTTGCAGCAACAATTTGGATTTCAATTACCACATTAATATACTATTAGAAAGTTTTCTAGAGAACGAAATTCCTTCTTCTTTCATCAAAAGAACTTTAAGAAAAATTATTCTGAATAATAGAGTAAGGTTGGCAGATCTGCTTTAATTTTCTACACAGTTAATAATATGATTCTGACCAATCAAAGCCGTAAGGAAGTTGGCTAGAGGATGCCTATTAACTACCTAAAGGAACCTTAGTGCTATGGATATGACGGTCCTATTAAAACAAAAAATTAAATAATATAAACAAAATCACAAAAAAAGCTTAAAAATCTGTTTATAAAAGAAAATAAAAACAAATAAAAAAGAAAACTAGTTATTCATCACTAGGATAGCTATACTAAAAATAGTAAAACCAACATTAAAATTAATAAGATTCTGATTAATCTATAGAAGCTCACTAAGGTGATTTAATACATGCAAAGATTATTAAATAAACTGCTCGTGTATTTTATAATATTTCTCATGTATTCTGGAGAGTTAATTCTGCTCATTCTGATCATACAGATCCACAGTCTTAAGTTTATATATTTTTGTCTCTGGTTAAAATCTCCGCGCGTTGGTTTCTTGCTGTATGAGGAGGCCATCAGCCCCACCCTCACTGCCCCCAGCGTCTAGGGAGTGGCGGAAGGGGTCAGCCATGTTCTCCTCTTGTGAGGAGAAAAGTTTTTGTCACACAAGAGGTAAGCTCTCTTCCTTGTTTTTGGGTTCTAGGTTTTTTAAGTTCAATGTTTGTACTTTATGTACCTTTTCTCTGTCGTTTTTTAGCTTTTCAGCTTTTAAGCATTGGTTTGTCTGTTAACATTTATGCGGGTTTTAACTCTTACTTTTCTTTGTAACTTTGAGCGTCTTTTGGGGTACCTAGGAACAGAAGAAGGCTATGCGCTGTTTTTTCAAAGTAGTTAAGTTCTTAATAACTAATTAATTATGCACTTAAAGCACTGCTGAAATACTTTGTACATATTGCAACTAACTGTTTAAGGTATATAACTTTCACAAAGTTTTCTTTAGTTAATTATTATCTTTAACTTATTCTCGTTTTCGTGCTGTCATAAGTTGTAGAGTAGGGGGTTTTAGACTCAAGTTTTCTTTCAAAAATCTGTTCGTTATAAATTAACATTTCCTTTTTTAATTGCAATGTAAAATTTGGATTTCTTTTGCATTGTTTTTCAGGTTTAAATTCTCTCTCAAACGAACTTGGAATTTCGTTATAGCTGAAAATCATTTCTATTTATTATGTCACTCTCACAGCTTGAGTTCTCTTTAATCTTCTTCTCTCTGTTTAATAGTAACAGATGAAGAGCATGGGTCGGGCCATGAAGGTTAATGGATGCAAGCGAAATTGTTAACTAGTGCTAGGTCATGCTACTCTACGGAGGACATGACTTATATATATATTTTAAACTATTTTAGGTGGGAATGTTACTTGCATCTATGGCCTTGCAGAAACCCATTTCCAACTAGGTCTTTGTGGAAGTGAGAAAATGCAGAGTTTTTGCTTGTCCTTGATAAAGCCAAGGCTCAGTATTCTCGACACCTTCTACATTCAGTTGTTTTATTTTATTTTTTTATCTTTTCTCCTTTTACTCACACAGGTAGATACATAACCTTTTCTATGTTGTACTAGGTGTGAGTCAAAATTATATATGTATTTTTTTGCTTAGGTATCTTCTTTATAGAATGTGAATTCTGAATTTTCAAAACTGCTGCGTTGCGCGTTTTGATTTTCAGGTTATTTTGCACCCTTCGTTTTAAATTCTAAAATTTTTTCCTTAGTCTTCAGTTTTGCTCTTAAGTAACTAATTTCAATTTATTATTTAGCAGCTCATGCGCAAATTCTAGTTGAAATGTTTTTTTTTTAATTACTATTTTTTTCACTTGAGGTTTTTTTTTTTTCATTTTCTAATTTTTCTTTTTAGTATGTTTTGGATGCAGCTTTTTGGAGTGTAGTTTATACTCGAGTTTGGTCTTTTCTTGGACTGCTTGTTTCTAAAAGTTTTTCCTAGTTGGTTTGCTCAGAATTTGTATGTTTTGGCCCAAGTGGAGTTCTAAGGACGATGAAAGGATTGGAGGTCAGCTCAGATATTTTAAGTCCTCCCGCTCGGTTAGGCTAGCACCCTTTCCCATAGTGTATGAACTCGCTGGCAAAGGTAATCTAAAGTTATGAAATGACAAACGTTGTTTGACATGTAAATCTGCAGATCCTAACCTGTATTCTTCTGTTGAGGATAATTGCTCCAACAAGTTTTGCAAAGCCTACAATACCATCTATAAGCTCACCTGTACTGTCTGCAACCTTAGCTATATTGGCCAAAGTAAAAATCCTCTTCATCTTAGTATTAATGGTCACAGGTCTCTAGTAAACAAGTTCTCTAATTCAGGAGTGAACCCCTCCACAAACACCAACCAGTACTCTACCTTTGAATTAGAGCATTTCCATACTCATGGTTTTGACAAAGTGAAAATAGAGGTACTACATATTATTCCTGACCTCTATGCTCGGCTAGAAACTGAATCCCTTGAAATTTTGCAGCATCAGTCTCTTTATCCCTATGGCCTTAATTCCACTCTATCTGACAATAAGCATAATCAGCATAAATTTTCAATTCGTGAACTCTTCTTTCTTGTTAATAATAAGAGCTGCTCTAGAGGTAATAGAGGACAGAGGTTATTTCGCACATCAAGCAAAGTTGATTTTGCTAACTTGCTAAAAACTCTGAAAAGCTTTAAAACTGGCACTAATTTTGTTAAAAATACTTACAAAATTCTCAAGTCCTTCAAGCACTCTGTCCTTAAATGTTTTTCAAATTCTGGAATGAAACTGCTGACCATGTTGATAAGCATGTTTTTGCTTTGGTTCTGGACATTCTTAAACATATTCTTAAAGATAAAATTTCTCTTAAAGAATTTTCCAGTAATTTTGTTACCATCAGGTTCCTAAATAAAGCCTACGATAATCTCAATGTAAGGAAGCTGTTCTACAATAATGCAATTTTTTTTCCCATCCACAGGCACCAGTCTATTGTAAGTTTTAAATATGTTAAGACCTTAGGGTCAATAGTTAAAAACTACAAACTTAACTCTTCGAGCTACATTCCTGTAATTACTACTTGTTCTTGTGATGAACATAAAGAAACAGTTCACTATGATAAGAATTACAACCATATTATCACCGGAAACTTGAGTTATGTTGAAAATGAAAAGCTTAGGAATTTATTAGAGTATGGCTCTAAATTCAGACCTTCCTTCACAATTTCCAAAGAAAGGATTCTTGAGAGCTTCACTCAAGATGTAAATAAGTACATCGTAAAAACCAGTTTAACGTACAATCAGCCTATTGAGGCCTTCGCAGAATGGAAATATAATATAATCAATAGCTTCACCGGTGAGTTGGCAGGTCTGGACTTTTGTTTCGACAGAAATCTCTTTTTCTCTGGAGAAGCTAAAAGGTCACTCTCCAAACTACAAGACCAATTTATTTTTACCACTACGGATAAAGCTAGCAATAATTTTGCAATTATCTGTAAGAAGTTCTATTTTGAATTGTTAACTATGGAACTCAATAATAGAGTAACATACGAGCCCGTAAGTTATTCTACCAAGCAGTTAGAAAATCGGTTTAAGGCATTCTTCAAGAAACTTAAAATTCCACAAACTAGAAGATATGGGCCTGAATTTCCATTTCTTTTTGCAACGGTTAAGTTTCATAAGGATCCTGTGAAGTTAAGGTTCATAGCTAGTGGAGTAAGGAGTCATAAAAAGAAAATAGATCTTGCTTTTGAAGATGTCTTAAAGAAGGTTTTGAAACACATTAGAAACTGTTCTAACTTAATGTACAGAGATTTTTGGATAATTAATAATAATGCAGAAGTAATTTCTACTATACTCAAAGTTTGTCCCCTAGATATTAATAGTTATGATTTTGAAAACCTATATACTAATCTGCCTCTATCAGATATAATCACTACCTTTAAAGAGCTGTATGCAGAATTTAAACTTAACCAATTTGTTGATGTAGGAACTTGGAACTCTTATCTCAATTGCTGCATAAAAAATAACCATATCTTATATAATAATACTCTCTATAAGCAAGTGAACGGTATTCCAATGGGAACATCAACGTCCACAAATATCGCTAATCTATTCCTGTTCTTTAAGGAATATAAATTCATTAAAAATCACCCCACCTGCTCAGATAACTACCTTTACACTTTTAGATATATTGATGATCTGCTGTGTATCAATAATTCAGAAGTTATAGAGAGTGATTTTGATAATATCTATCCTAGCTCTCTTAACTTATGTAAAACCAACCACAGTAATCAGGAACTTGAGTTCCTAGACTTAAGCATTAAGCTCAACAGAGGTAACCCATCTATTAGCCTCTTTGATAAAAGAGTTAATTTTCCTTTCAAAGTAATTAAATATCTACACTGGAATAATAACATTTCAACCAAAGTAATTGAGAATGTACTAATTTCTCAGGTCCTAAGAATTTCAAGAATTTGCAGCAACAATTTGGATTTCAATTACCACATTAATATACTATTAGAAAGTTTTCTAGAGAACGAAATTCCTTCTTCTTTCATCAAAAGAACTTTAAGAAAAATTATTCTGAATAATAGAGTAAGGTTGGCAGATCTGCTTTAATTTTCTACACAGTTAATAATATGATTCTGACCAATCAAAGCCGTAAGGAAGTTGGCTAGAGGATGCCTATTAACTACCTAAAGGAACCTTAGTGCTATGGATATGACGGTCCTATTAAAACAAAAAATTAAATAATATAAACAAAATCACAAAAAAGCTTAAAAATCTGTTTATAAAAGAAAATAAAAACAAATAAAAAAGAAAACTAGTTATTCATCACTAGGATAGCTATACTAAAAATAGTAAAACCAACATTAAAATTAATAAGATTCTGATTAATCTATAGAAGCTCACTAAGGTGATTTAATACATGCAAAGATTATTAAATAAACTGCTCGTGTATTTTATAATATTTCTCATGTATTCTGGAGAGTTAATTCTGCTCATTCTGATCATACAGATCCACAGTCTTAAGTTTATATATTTTTGTCTCTGGTTAAAATCTCCGCGCGTTGGTTTCTTGCTGTATGAGGAGGCCATCAGCCCCACCCTCACTGCCCCCAGCGTCTAGGGAGTGGCGGAAGGGGTCAGCCATGTTCTCCTCTTGTGAGGAGAAAAGTTTTTGTCACACAAGAGGTAAGCTCTCTTCCTTGTTTTTGGGTTCTAGGTTTTATAAGTTCAATGTTTGTACTTTATGTACCTTTTCTCTGTCGTTTTTTAGCTTTTCAGCTTTTAAGCATTGGTTTGTCTGTTAACATTTATGCGGGTTTTAACTCTTACTTTTCTTTGTAACTTTGAGCGTCTTTTGGGGTACCTAGGAACAGAAGAAGGCTATGCGCTGTTTTTTCAAAGTAGTTAAGTTCTTAATAACTAATTAATTATGCACTTAAAGCACTGCTGAAATACTTTGTACATATTGCAACTAACTGTTTAAGGTATATAACTTTCACAAAGTTTTCTTTAGTTAATTATTATCTTTAACTTATTCTCGTTTTCGTGCTGTCATAAGTTGTAGAGTAGGGGGTTTTAGACTCAAGTTTTCTTTCAAAAATCTGTTCGTTATAAATTAACATTTCCTTTTTTAATTGCAATGTAAAATTTGGATTTCTTTTGCATTGTTTTTCAGGTTTAAATTCTCTCTCAAACGAACTTGGAATTTCGTTATAGCTGAAAATCATTTCTATTTATTATGTCACTCTCACAGCTTGAGTTCTCTTTAATCTTCTTCTCTCTGTTTAATAGTAACAGATGAAGAGCATGGGTCGGGCCATGAAGGTTAATGGATGCAAGCGAAATTGTTAACTAGTGCTAGGTCATGCTACTCTACGGAGGACATGACTTATATATATATTTTAAACTATTTTAGGTGGGAATGTTACTTGCATCTATGGCCTTGCAGAAACCCATTTCCAACTAGGTCTTTGTGGAAGTGAGAAAATGCAGAGTTTTTGCTTGTCCTTGATAAAGCCAAGGCTCAGTATTCTCGACACCTTCTACATTCAGTTGTTTTATTTTATTTTTTTATCTTTTCTCCTTTTACTCACACAGGTAGATACATAACCTTTTCTATGTTGTACTAGGTGTGAGTCAAAATTATATATGTATTTTTTTGCTTAGGTATCTTCTTTATAGAATATATATATATATATATATATATATATATATATATATATATATATATGGTGAGTTATGGCCAAACCCCTCCAAAATGATTCCACAACTTAAATCTTGGCCCTCAGTCTCCGGCAGCTGGAATGTACCTGGCCAAGGCAGCGGCCAGTGCGACATGAAGGCAGAGGGTGCTAAGAATCCCCGGAGGACCGGACTAGGCTGCCATCTGATGCTGACCTTGGCTACTTACAATGGACGCTCCCTATCTTCTGATTCAAGGCTTCTTGAATTGGAAGAGGAACTACAAAGGATCAAGTGGGACATCGTGGGGCTAAGTGAGGTAAGGAGAAAAGGAGAAGATCTCATCGAACTGAAAAGTGGACATCTCTTCTACTATCGTGGGACAGATACTGGCAGAACTAGTGGTGTTGGATTTATAATAAACAAGAAACTGAAGGACAAAGTTGTAGAAGTTGAAAGTTCCTCTGACAGAGCTGCAAGACTTGTTATCCAACTCTCAAAAAGATACCAGGCTCAGATTATTCAAACTTATGCACCCACCACAAGTCATCCTGAAGAAGAAATTGAAGAATTTTATGAGGAAATTTGTCATCTAAATAATAAAGGTAAGCAGCATTTGAAGATAATTATGGGAGATTTCAATGCAAAAATAGGGCAACGGCAACAGAATGAAACTTCAGTAGGTAAATTCGGTCATGGCAACAGAAACCAGCGTGGAAATACTCTTGTTGAGTTTGCAGAGGCAGAAGGGTTTTTCATCTTGAACTCCTTTTTCAAGAAAAAGCCACACAGAAAATGGACATGGAGACATCCAAATGGGACGACAAGTGAAATTGATTTTATTATGTGTAACAAAAAATTCGTCATAGAAGACTGCAGTGTGCTAAACAAGTTCAACACAGGTAGTGACCATAGATTGGTGAGATGTAAGATGCACCTCAACACTAAACTTGAACGTGGCAAGCTCATAGGACAAACAAAATCTATTGACATAACCAACCTTAAAAAACACCATAGTACCTTCAAGTTAGAACTGAAGAACAGGTTCTCAGCTTTAGAAGGCCTAACATCGGAAGAAGTGGACATCTCTGAAGTTAACAGAAAAGTAACCAAAGCTCTTATGGAAACAGCAACAAAATTAGCTGGGTCTAAGAACAAGTTGCATGTGAACAAATTATCAGGAAAAACCAAAATGTTGATGCAAAAAAGAAGAGAGATGAGGACAACTAAAGAAGATGTGACTTCCAAAGTGGAATATATAGAGCTATGCAAGACAGTAAGAAAAAGTATCACTGAAGACGTAAGGAAATTCAACTGTGAACTAGTGAGGAAAGCAATTGAAAACAACCAAAGCCTAAAGATAGCAAAGGGACATCTCAGTAAGGGAAGAAAACAGATTATGGCACTGAGAAAAGAAGATGGTTCTGTAACAAGAAATAGAGGCGAAATTTTGACAAGAGTGAAAGATTTCTACTCCAAATTATATGAAAGGGATGATATATGCACTCCAGACATCATGAAAGATACCAGTACCAGAGTTCCTCCAGTCCTTCCAGCAGAAGTTGCACATGCAATCAAGAACATGAAGCGAGGAAAAGCTCCAGGAGAAGATGGAATTACTGTAGACGTCATACAAGAAGCAAGTGGAGAAATCGAAACAGTACTCGCCCAAATTTTCACTCGATGCCTTAATGAAGGAAAGATTCCTGAGGATTGGAACACCGCTACAATGATCCTGCTACATAAGAAAGGTGACATTGAGGATCTCGGAAACTACAGACCTATCAGCCTCCTATCAGTAGTTTATAAAATCTTCACTAAAGTTCTTTCACACCGCTTGAAGGTAACACTGGACATGGCTCAACCGAGAGAACAAGCTGGATTCAGGAGTGGCTACAGCACAATAGATCATATCCACGTGCTGAGAGAACTAATTGAAAGAGCGAGGGAATATGAACTTCCATTGTGCATGGCTTTTATCGATTATGAAAAAGCCTTTGATTCGGTGAAACCATCAGCAGTTACAATGGCTCTGAAAACCTGCGGTATTGAAGATGCATACATTAATATTATTAATAACATCTATGAAAATGCAAGTGCAAAGATTAGGCTGTTTGAAAATACAACACACGTAAAAATTGGGAAGGGAGTGAGACAAGGTGACACCATATCTCCGAAGCTCTTTAATGCCACATTGGAGGGTGTTTTTCAGTCACTGAGCTGGGAAAACAAGGGGATAAAGATTAATGGAGATTATCTAACCCACCTTCGTTTTGCTGATGACGTAGTCATTTTTGCAACTACCCCATCAGAGCTGCAGAGTATGATCCAGGAACTTGCTGACAAGAGTAAAGAAGTGGGATTAAAAATGAACTTTCAGAAGACAAAAGTGATGTTCAATGCTTTTACAAGAAATGGAGATTTATCGATTGATGGAGAAAAGTTGGAGATAACAGACACGTACGTTTATCTTGGACAACAGATATCAAGTGAGGGTCACATTGATGAAGAAATTAATCGGCGTACAAAACTTGCCTGGAGAGCTTTTGGAAGAAACAGCATAATTTTCAAGAGCAATATGCCATTATGTCTTAAAAGAAAAGTGTTTGATCAATGCATCCTTCCAGTGCTTACGTATGGTGCGGAGACGTGGACCTTAACTAAAAGAGACATACAAAGGCTGCAGACAACTCAAAGCAGCATGGAGAGGTGCATGCTTGGTGTAACCAGGAGAGATAAGAAGAGGAACTCGTGGATCCGAAAAATGACAAGAGTGGAAGACATCATGATCAGACTTAAATCCCTGAAATGGCAATGGGCTGGACATACTGCCAGAAGGACAGATCATCGATGGACAGCCGAAATTTTAGATTGGATTCCAAGGGACAGGAAAAGACCCAGAAGAAGACCACATGGGAGATGGGTGGATGAAATTCGAAAGTATGCAGGGGTGACATGGAGGAGACTGGCACAAGACAGACCGTTGTGGAGGAAACTTGGGGAGACCTTCGTCCAGCAGTGGATTGATAATGGTTGACAATGATGATGATGATATATATATATATATCCTAATCAGTGAACGCTCATTAATTCACTTATTGAAATTCAGTATTTCTAAGTGTCTATGTTCACTTTAGTCTCCTAATCACTTGACTTTCAGAAGTGGCTAAAAATTTCCATTTTCAAGTACCAGTGTCCAACTTAGTTTTCTAATCATTCGACACCCATAAGCTGTTGAAAATCGTCGTTGTTAGATATCCATATCCACCTTAGTCTCCCAGTGAATCGATGTAAATAAGTTCCTGAAAATCGCCGTTGCTAAGTAACAACGTCTACCTTTGTCTACTAATCAGTGGACCCTCCAAAATCATTCGAAATATCCTTTATTGGGTGTCCGCGTCCACTTCAGTTTCCTAATCCGTCGACACAAATAATGTGCTGAAAATCTCCATTATTAAGCACCAAATCAGTGGGGACTCATTAAGACATTCACTGAAAAATCTCCGTAACTAAGAATTGATGCCCATCTTTGTCTCTTAATCACTCGGCTCTCAAAAGTTGTTGAAAATCTCTGCTGTTAGGTATCGATGCCCAATTTAGTCTTCTAATCACCCGGCACTCACAAGTTGTTGAAAATCTCTGCTGTTAGGTATCGATGCCCAATTTAGTCTTCTAATCACCCGGCACTCACAAGTTGCTGAGAATCTCGTTTGGTAGGTATTGATGCCCATCTTAGTCTCCTAATTAGCGGGCACTCATTAATTCACTTACCGCAATGAAGTAAAAATTATTAAATCAGTTACTTCGATGAAGTAAAACTGAACGTTAATAAAGTTATCGTGGTCTTATATTACGATTCGGAATTCCGAGTCCTCTCAACGAATTTCACCTTCCGCCTCCTTTGCTTTTGTGTACATTTTTTGCTTAAAATAATCTACTTAAAATAACTTCTCACTACGGGAAGAAAATGCGATTCTATGGATAATTTTGTGTTAAAATCAAATTTAATTTTATTTTTTTAACAAGAAAGATGACACCGAATTTTTGAGTGTAATAAACACGTCTTTCGAGTCGTAGAGATATTGACAAAAATAAGATATACATTCACACCCCCTAGCGTAGAAACCATACATTATTTCAAGAAGAAAATGTACCTAAAAGGTTTGTCGACATGATTAGTATCGGTCAACAAATGACTTTTTTCCCGTCGAGATTTCAGAAGCTCATATTTTGCTGCAAATACACCAGAAGCGGAAATTAAGATTTACGCCACCTGGTGGCCAAACCATTTTTTACAAAAATTAAAAATTACATGCAAAGGATTTCCTATCAGAAGCTGTATCCGGTGCAGAAATAATTTTTTAAATCGGAGATTTAGAAGCAGATATATAGAGGGAAAAGCAATTTACCTTTACGCCCCCTAGCGGAAAGTCTATGAATTACTTGAAAATTTTGAAATTATATGAAAAACATGTCACACTGAAAACAGTATCCAACAAAGAAGGAATTTTTCAAATCGGACTCCTAGAAGTAGACATATTGACAAAAATAAGATATACATCTACGCCCCCTGGCGGAGAAACTGTGGAATATTTTAATAAGAAAATATTGCGAAAACGTTTATCGATGTGAGTGGCATTAGTACACGAAATAATTTCTTCAATCGATATTTTATAAGCTCAGATTTTATGGCAAATACACCAGAAACAATTTTAGGTAAAGAATACTTTGGCCCCCTGGTGGCCAAAGTATTCTTTACCTAAAATTTGAAATTATATGCAAAAGGTTTTCTATCAGGAGTTGTATCCGGTGAAGAAAAAAAATTTCAAATCGGAGTTTTAAAAGAAGAGTTATCGGGGAAAATGTAATTTACTTTTACGCCCCCTAGCGGAAAATGTATGCGTAATTTGAAAAAGTAACTATATCTAAAATACTCTTCACCCTAAATGTTAACGAACGATAAAATATTTTTTTCAATCGGATGTTTAGAAGCAAATATGTTAAATAAAACGTATTTTTGAATTCGACATCATCTGCATTTACGCACTCTAGCGGCGAAATTGCACATCGTAAAAAAAAATGCATCATTCGCATATTTCAAGCTTCCCAATGCAAAAATAATTTTTCAAATCGGACTAATAGTTGCAGAGATATCGTGGGTACAGAGGGACGGACGGACAAACCGGTAACATAAGCACGATCTTTTTTTACAAAAGACGTGCTGAAAATCGTGAGTCTATTGAAGACCCCATCCACATAAATCATTATAAAGATCATTCTGAATGTTCAAATTGGCATATGCTACATAACAATTTCCCTACGCATTTATTTTTTATATTTATTTGGCCACTGATTTCCTGCTGAGTAATGGTATTGGTATCTCCTCTAAAAGCAGACGTCTTTTTACGGTTTCCAACCGTAGGCTGAAGAAGCGTATATGCTCCAGCTTTGTTCGCATGATGTCTGTATGTCCATCCGCCTGTCTGTCTGCCCGTCCGCACGATAACTCGCGTAAAAATAGTTCGATTTCGATGAAATTTTAGTATGTGGTAGGGGACCATCTGGGGACACACTCTATTGACAATGTGCGAAACGGGGTCAAAGGTCAGGACATAGAAGCGGGATCCATTCCATCGCCCTTATGCATTATAAGTTATGTAAAAATCTTCGATTGAGACAAAACTTTATTATGTTGTTCTGGAAGTATATTTAACCGGTTCTGTTGAATATAATCGAAACGGGGTCAAAGGTCAGGGCATAGGAGCGAGATTTATTCTACACCCATTATCCTCATAACTTGAGTAATAACTTGAGCAATGATTTCTGGTATGTTGGAAAGCGTATCATAATCAATGCATTGCATGATTTTACTAACTTGTCAAAATGTTTATCCTGTTCAGGGTGGTGAATTCATGTTTCACGTGGTTTGTCTCAATTCTTACAAGAAAGTTATCTTCAATTTACCTCCAGGAACTCACCCAGAAATAATATCCCCTTTTTTATGTTTTCCAACCGCAGGTTGAAGAAGCTTATATGCTCCAGCTTTGTCCATCCGTCTGTCTGTATGTACGCATGATAACTCGCACAAAAATTGTTCTATTTCGATGAAATTTTAGTATGTGGTAGGGGACAAACTGGGAAGGAACGTGATTGAAAATGGGCGAAATCGGGTCAAAGGTCATGACATAGGAGGAGATCCATTCCATCACCCTTATGCATTATAACTTACGTAACAATGCTTCGATTGAGACAAAACTTTATCATGTTGCTCCGGAAGTACACTTAACCGGTTTGGTTGAATATCATTGAAATGGGGTCAAAGGTCACGGCACAGCAGCGGAATTTATTCCACAGCCATTATCCTCATAACTTGAGTAATGATTTCTGGTATGTTGGAACGCGTATCATAATCAATGTATTGCATGATTTTACTAACTTGTTTCATCCTACTCATTATTTTGACCCATATACCAGTACTGATAGATTGTTGTTTCTTTTATGATAAACGTGAGCGGGATATGGATTTCGGAATACTTCTGCAGGAGAATCGATTTGTGTTGTGTGTCAGTCTGTGGATAAGGATGCGGGGATGATGGGCCATCATAATGTGTTATAGTGTCTCTTTCAAAATTATTTGAGCCGCGGGTGGCCTAGTGGGCAATGTTCGTGACTGCCACGGAAAAGACCTCAGGTTCGATCCCAGGCAGGTACGAACGCTCGATCCACTAAATACCCGCCGTGGGTCGGATGGGCACGTTAAGCCGTCGGACCCCGGGTACTGGCCCACCGGTAGTAAATAAGGGCGTCTTCTACCTCGCTTCCGTGTCATTTTCCTATCGGGCACTCTAGCCCAAATCTCCTAGCTTTCTATTTCCAAGGGTTATTTAAGACCTGGGGTCAGACGCTCCCTTCCTAAAAATCCTCTACAATCAATAAAAAAAAAACTTCAATATTACAAAAGGAGAGTAAGGCCTACCAATGATCCTGGGCTCCAAGTCAAATAACCTATGTCTAACTACAGTTATCTTTAGCATAATTAGTTTATAACAGCGTGTTTAGTCCGCCGACGCTTTTTTCACATAAGTACAGAGAATTTTGCTGTATCATACCGTCAAACACCTAAAGTTAGATAAAAGGAAACAGTTTATTTATTTATTATTTTTTGAAGAGAAGCAGAAATAAGTTCAAATGAAATTAACGAATACTATTCATAAATAACAAAATAGTTATTCTTTTAAAGAAATGCGAAAGTGGGCCATCTTTCGAGTGGTCTGTCAGGAAATGTTCGAGTGGGCTAGTAAATGTTTAACGATTACTGCATTTCATAGCACGAACTTCATTTTGGGCCAAAAGATGTGCGCCTTTTATTCGAAAATTTGGTGGCATCCTCTGGCCAATTTTTGGTATCAGCCATACATGAATGATTCTATGCTGTTGAGCTCCTTTAACGTTTAGCACACAATTCTTAAAAAGTGTGCAATGAGAAACCAACTGAACAAAATTTTATTTATTGTACTATTACACAAGTCCTACTAGGAATATTCGCAGCTCGTAATACAAAGTTAATTAGAGCACGAATTATACCATAGAGATTGAGAACTTTTCAAAAAAGAACCTTGTTTCTTGTACGTGTGACGTATATTCTAAATTAACTTTCCTTTTTAGTTTCTTTCCCTATGTAAATCTTGAGTTTATTTTGTTTTTCTTTACTCTTAACGTAATATCTTTTCTCTCAAACGAATATGTTTGGCAACACAATTGAGGTTGAATGCACGTGACGTATGCCTGATACTGATAAGAACCAGAGATAAAAGCGAAGACTAAATTGTTACTTGGAGAGCGTTGGGTGTAAACTGATTATTGCAAGGAGCGTTGTGTTAAGAGTTGTGTGGTGTGTATAGAGTTTAGTGCAATATGCTATGCTACGAAGTGTTTTGCTACATCCTGAATAAAGCATCTTTTCTGTAAGTGTGACTTCTGTTGTTTACATGTTTTGTCTGGCCGTTAAGGTTTCTTTCATTTAGGAACTATTTCTTAGTATTTTGATGTTTTAAATTAACGGAGAAGTAAGACAAGACTTCTACGTCATATACGATAAAGGTTTTACAAAACATATGAAAATAATTTCCTACATACTTTTCTATTAACATATGTAAAATCTGATTAACACGACCCTTAACGTGAAATAAACTTCACAAGTTATTGGAAAACTTTTGCTGGTACGCTGAGTAATATGATTCTGCACTAATCCTTGCCTTCAGTTCATCTCACATCTCTTGTACGGAGGATGATAGAATAGCTTCAGTTGTGTGTAAATAGTCTTAATTCCGTGCAGCTTCGACAAATTTCATTAACTGAATCCGTAGCATTCTCTCTAAGATATTTTAACATCTCAGCTACAATCCTACCCACTCTAGGGAGGATTACTTTTCTGTAAAGGTTTGAACGATTTATTAACCCTCTGTTTTGAGATCAGCGTTGGGTTTACTATCCTTATCCTCCCTGAAGGCCACCACCCCTGCCTATGTCTCCATTTTCAAGATACAAAGAATCACAAGAGCATTTATTCCATCTTTCACGTAATTCAACTGATTGCAGAGACGAAGTGTTCACATTGGAATCTAACATCAGCTCGACAGACCGTGATTTAATTCTCGATATATTCATACCCAGTTGGTCCCAATATTTGAGCATCGTCTACTATTTCAATAAGTATTATGGATTAACATCAAAGAAAGATAATAGAAGTGAGAGAGCTAAAGGGTATTATTATGCAGCAGCACATATGACGGCACCATTTCTGGTAATGCTTCCGGTGGTCGGAAGCCGTTTACGGACAAGTGATAAGCTTTTCCAAAAGTTCATATATTTGTGAGAAGTACGGTTCAAAGATTTGTGTTGCTCTGAATATATTCAGATACCTACTGGACGACAAAAGACAAGGCAGTTACGTTCATGCATATTCTTCCCAAATATGTCCAGGTACTAACACTTCAGTGGATACAAAGCACCAGAAATTTTCTAGCTGATATTCATCTATTAGTTTTTGCAAATTTTGAAGATGACAATCCATTTTTTGGAGCAAATACGACAAGGATGGTATCAGATAATATCCGAAAACTTGAAAATTTCATCGTTCTGGAACGGGAATTGAGACCGCGTCTCTCACATAGCTCCCGGGTATGATAACCACTACACCACCCAGAAGGACCAAGTCTCAAGTTTCCTATTTATTTGAATATAACCATCACAGGATTCGCTAGTCGAATCAACCGGCATTCATGTTTAGCGAATCTGGAGGTTAAGAATCCAATCACGTGATTGTCCGGGGAGCAGATAAATCATGAATGTAATACGGGATTTCACCATATAATAAAAATTTTGAAAATGACAATCCGTTTTTTCTTTTTCTTTTTGGTGTAAATGTGACAAGAATGGTAAGTCAGATAATATCCAAACACTTGAAAATTTCGTCGTCCTGGAGCGGGAATCGAAGCCGTGTCTCTCAGATAGCGCCAGGGTTTGCTATCTGGGTAACTTGGGACTTGGTTGTTTTGGGTGGTGTAGTGGTTAGCATACCCAGGCGCTATCTGGAAGACGCGGATTCGATTCCCGCTCCAGGAAGACGAAATTTTCAAGTTTTCGATGTTATCTGACTTATCATCCTTGTCACATTTACACCAAAAAAAAAAAAAAAAAAAAAAAAAAAAAATCCGGATTGCCAACTTCAAAATTTGTATTCTATGGTGTAATCCGGTATTTCATTCAAGATTAGTTTTTGTTTGTTTGGGGGTTTAACGACCACCGTGAGCAACTCGATGGGCTACAAGCAGTTGCACACTGGTTCCGGAGAAAGCGGAGAGACTGTGCCGTAAGACAAACACATCATCTAGATGGGTCTGGGTTCGAGTCCCGTCATTGTCGGGATTCGAACCTAGACCAATTTATGACGAATGGTCAGAAGCCAGCGCTTAGACCAATAGGTTTGCCGGGACGGTTTAGCTAAATTAATTCTTAAGATTAATGTCAGCATTTAAAGTGAATCCGGTAAGATTTGTTTTACATACATGTATATTGGTCGCTTTCTTATTTTAGAATTGGGCATTGAACTAGAGAATGCTTCCCCGGTGGCGCAGTAGTGTAAGCGCTGGATTCTAATCATTCGTCCGAGATGGATCCAGGTTCGAATGCCGGTAAGGCATGGATGTTGTGTTTGTCTTACGGTACTGCTCTCTCCCTTCCCTGCAATCAGTGACCCTAAATTAGGGACAGACGACTAATTATAGCTCATTGAGTTACTCACGGTATTGCGAATATTTTTACTGCAGCGCTGATGTCGTGATATCGTGCATGCGCACTGACTTCCCTCATTTGTGGGTAAAACATTTCTTCTAAGAGTGAAGTATTTATCACGTCATTTGGCTGGAAACTAATGGATCCTTCCCCCCTACAGCCCACACATAGCCCCAAGTGACTATGACCTGTTCTTGCATCTGAAGAAGTTCCTTGCTGGTCAGTGTTTCTTGAACGGTGAGGTCAAAGGAGCAGTGCAGAAGTGGCTCTCTTAACAGGCGGCTTGGTTCTACGACAAGGGGATATAAAAACTGGTGCCCCGTTACGATAAATGCCTCAGTAACGGCGGAAACTATGTAGAAAAGTAGTATAAACTATGGCAAATATGATAAAATAATTTTTTTGTAAATACATTCTTATTTAACTTTAATAGCCTAATGGTACTTGGTTTTAGAATATACCTCGTGTTAACTTGAACTACACGTTCGTGTAAAACACTAACTCTGAGTGTGTTAAGTTTACGTTAAAGTCAGCTAGCTTCACTATAATACTCTTACTGCTTATTGCCTTAACCTCATGACTTAGGGCATCGTCCTCGTTGCACCTGGATACATCAATGCTAGCTAAGGATGTTAACTAGTCACGAAAGAGCTAATTAGGCACTTAAGAATAACAAACTCCAGGTAGAATCATAAGACAGCACTAACAAGGTTCACTTCTTCATTGGCTCTACTCATGTTGTACGCAACGTTTTAGACTCTTCACTCAATCAATACGACCTGATCACAACAAATAGATAAGTAGCCCAATGCTCTATGCAATTAGCAGTATACGTATAACTTTGCGCTCGCTTTACGACAACCTAAGTTGTAAACGTTCAGCGTGATAAGATTTAGAATTCCAAAAACATAGTATACTTGAAAACATCGCCCAAAGCGTAGCGAGCGCGATACATTAGAAACAGCAGCTCTTATCCCTAACTTGATCATATTTCATTGATTTCTGACCTATTGTTAGGGTTGCCAAATCCAAATTTGTCGACAGAACAAAGAACGAAGGAACTAATGGGAGGTTAAAAATCCAAATTCGTCGAGACAAATAAGAACGAAGGAACAAAACGGGAGGTTAAATTAGAGTGCAGGTCATAATGTGATAGACCAATATGCATTAATATCATTTTCGTAGGATTTAAATCTATGTTGACAGCAGCAAGATATATTGCGCCACTGAATCATGTTGATGCCCTTTGTTCCCGTGAAAGGAATAATACAGGACGATGTTACTGTTATACGTAAATCTTTACTGATTTTTTCTACCTGGCAGTTAGTACTTACTTAATTATTCAAGAAGTATGAGTGTATGTCCCACGAAGTTCTCCACGACTACTAGCTAGCTTCTTAGCTAATTACGTAAACTACTGCATATTCAAACATTTAACTATTCTACAAATGGTCCATTGCCATGATCTCTAGTCAGGTTTTATTGAATTTGTGGGGAGTTTGTCGTCAAAAAAGCGACAGAGCACATTACATACTTTGTAAAAAAGCTAACTATGCACACTTCGGACTGAAACTCGAAGACCAAGGCAAATCATAAGTGTCACTAAATTTCGGCGCTGTTAGTATTGAAAAACGAAGGCAGTAGACAGAAGATAGGGAAATATTCATTTGTTTTGGTGTGAAAATGATTCGAAGGAAACCTGAAAATGACAGTGATAACTTTTACGTTTCCTCTTGTAATATACAAGGATACAACCTGATAGTAATAATGGAAGACTACGGCTGCACGTTGTACAGAGAGATACCACAAAGAACACATAAAAACGAAGTGTAAGAAGCGCAGTTTCGAAGAGACAGATGTATATCTTATTTTTGGCAATATCTCTGCTTCTAGAAGTCCGATTTGAAAAACTCCTTCTTTGTTGGATAGTGTTTCCAGTGTGACATGTTTTTCATATAATTTCAAAATTTTCAAGTAATTCATAGACTTTACGTTAGGGGGCGTAAAAGTTAATTGCTTCCCCCTATATCTCTGCTTGTAAATATCCGATTTGAAAAATTCTTCCTGCACCTGATACAGCTCCTGATGGGAAATCCTTTGCACATAATTTCTCATTTTTGTAAAAAATGGTTTGGCCACCAGGTGGCGTAAGACTTAATTTCCGCTTCTGATGTATTTGCAGCAAAATATGAGCTTCTAAAATTTCGATTGAAAAAAAGTCGTTTGTTGACCGATGCTACTCATATCTACAAACCTTTTAGGAACATTTTCTTCTTGAAATATTGCATAGTTTCCACACCAGGAGGCGTAGATGTATATCTTATTTTTGTCAATATCTCTACTTTTAGGAGTTCGATATGAAAAATTCATTCTTTCTTGGATAGTGTTTCCGATGCGAAATGTTTTTCCTATAAATTCAAAATTTTCAAGTAAATCATAGACTTTCGGCTAGGGGACACAAAGGTAAATTACGTTTTCTGCGTTATTTGTGCTTCTAAAACTCCGATTTGAAAAATTTTTCCTGTATCGCATACAAGACCTGATGGAAAATATTTTTCACAAAATTTCTAATGTTTGGCAAAGAATGGTTTGGTCACCAGGAGGCATAAGTGTTAATTTCTGCTTCTGATGTTTTTGTAGCAAAATCTAGGCTCCTGAAAACTCGACTAAATTTTTTTTTTGGACCGCTACCGCTCATATGGAAAAATCTTTTGAGAATACTTTCTTCCTAAAATTATGCATGGTTTTTCCACCACGGGACGTAAAGTCACATCTTATTTTTGTCGATATCTCTGTTTCTAAGAGTCCGATTTGAAAAATTCTTTTGGTGTTGGAGAGCGTTTCCGGTGCGAAATGTTTCTCATAAAAATTCATGTTTTCTTAACGCACAAGTCTGCAACCAGAGGGCGTAAGCTCACGATTCCATTTACAGCAATATCTGAGGGATTAAAAACCCGATTGAAAAACGTCTTTCTTCCGTCAGATACTATTGTTTTCCATACCGGTTCCATTGACTTTGAACAGCTTTGATAAATTTAATTTGCGTCCGAACGGATTCAAAAGACGTGCTTATCACACCCGAAAATTCGGTGTCATCTTTCTTGTTTACTCTTTTTTACGCTTTCCAACCGTAGGTTGAAAAAGCGTATATGCTCCAGCTTTGTCCGTCCGCACGATAACTCGCGTAAAAATTGTTCGATTTCGATTAAATTTTAGTATGTTGTACGGGACCACCTTGGGGGGGCCCTATTCAAAATGGACGAAATGGGGTAAAAGGTCAGGACATAAGAGCGGGATGCTTTCCATTGCCCTTATAGTTCAAACTTGCGTAAAAATGTTTCGATTTCGATGAAAGTTTCATATGTGGTAGGGGACCACCGTGGAATGAATTCTATTAAAAATGGTCGAAATGGGGTCAAAGGGCAGGACATAGGAGTGGGATCTAATGGCCCTTATGCGTCATAACTTGCGTAAAAATGTTTCGATTTCGATGAAACTTAAGTGTGCGGTAGAGGACCACCTGGGGTAAAATTTTATTGAAAATCGAGGAAATGGGGTCAAAGATCAGGACATAGGAGCGGGATCCATTCCATTGCCCTTATGCCTTATAACTTCCGTAAAAATGCTTCGATTGCGACAAAGCGTTATCACGTAGTTGCAGAGGTATACTGAAGAGGTTCTGTTGAATATAATCGAAATAGGGTTGAAGGTCAGGACACAGGAGCGAGATTTATTCCACAGCCATTATCCTCATAACTTGACTAAAAATGCTTCGATTGCGACAAAACTTTATCATGTTGTTTCAGAGGTATACTGAATCGGTTCTGTATAATATCATCGAAATGGGGCCAAAGGTCAGGATACAGGTGCGATATTTATTTCACAGCTATTATCGTCATAACTTGAGTAATGATTTCGGGCATGCTGGAAAGCGTATCATAATCAATGCATTACATGATTTTACTAACTTGTTATTTCTGCACTATATGCGCAAAACGGATAGGAAATTGCAAGTAAATAGCAAAAAAGTATTGTATTTACATCAGTAGTGGGTAGGTCTTCCATTTGCAGAGATTACAGCAGTCAACCTTCGAGGTAAATTATCCACAAGTCCATGAAGTACGGAGAGCAGGATGTTCCTCCATTCCGCCTTGAGTACATCGACCAACTCTGTCAGTGAAGAATGTCATGTTGGACAAGACCTCACATGTCGTTCAAGTTCATCGCATAGGTATTTAATAGGATTGAGGTACGATCTTTGATTAGGCCAGTCCATACGTGAGATTTGATTCTCCTCATACCACTCCATTGTAGCCCTGGAACATGAGAAGTGGTATTGCTGTCCTGGAAGAAAAACTTGTCCTGTCCACAGAACTGCCACAGCGTTGGGAGCATTGATTTATCCAGGATATATCTATACAGCACAGAGTTCATGTTGCAATGAGTAACAACCAGTGGAAGCACACCATATCAGCTGAAACAGCGTATTACATAACTCCACCGTCTCCGTGCTTCACAGTCAGCACTATACACTCCGGAAGCAGACGCTCTCCGGGTAACCACCAAATCCGGACACGTCCAACCTATCGGAATAATGTGAAGAGCGATTCGACGCTCCATAACACTTGCCGCCATTGCTCAAATATCGAATTTTTGTGCTATTGATACCATCGTAGCCGCGTTGCTTTATTGGTCATTCTGATGAGAGGTTTATGGGTGGCTTTTCGGCAATGATACCGAAATGCATGGGCCTCTTTTCGTAGTGTCTTGGTTGAGATCATAACATCTGTGGCTGTCTGCAACTCATGTGTTTTGGCGTGCATTGGGAGGGACCTGGGTTTCCGGATCTCTATCTGCAGCACCCTCCGATCCCTGGGTTTCAGTTTCATGGCTCTTCTAGGGTGAGGTGACTTCCTGCAATGTTCCATCTTCTTCCATTTGTTGATGAAAAAGACCAAAGTCGATTTAGCCACCTGTCTGACATCAGCAATGCTTCTTATGCTCATACCTCCAGTTGAGACCTGTCTGACATCAGCAATGCTTCTTATGCTCATACCTCCAGTTGAGACTTGTCTGACATCAGCAATGCTTCTTATGCTCATACCTCCAGTTGAGACCTGTCTGACATCAGCAATGCTTCTTATGCTCATACCTCCAGTTGAGACCTGTCTGACATCAGCAATGCTTCTTATGCTCATACCTCCAGATGCGACCTGTCTGACATCAGCAATGCTTCTTATGCTCATACCTCCAGTTGAGACCTGTCTGACATCAGCAATGCTTCTTATGCTCATACCTCTAGTTGATACCTGTCTGACATCAGCAATGCTTCTTATGCTCATACCTCCAATTGAGCAGCCTATTATAACGCCCTTTTCAAATTCGGAGAGATCTCTCCTGCGAACCATTCTACAAGCGATTGATCTGAGCGTACTTTCGTTGCCGTTTTTACACCTTATCGACCACGTGTCTTCTGCAGGACCACACTAGTGCACCTGCATGGGGGTGTTCAATAGCTTTTGTCCACACAGTGTATATTTGATAATTAATATTTTACGTATCCTCTATCCGAAGTGGTAACATTGTTTTGTGAAACAACCTCAGGTGACAGAACGTAACTAAAGTCGCATTTGCAACTTGCACCGAAAGTGTGTGGAACATTTTCCAAAATAACTCTTAATAATAGTAAATCCTGCGGTATTGAAGATGCATACATTAATATTATTAGTAACATCTATGAAAATGCAAGTGCAAAGATTCGGCTGTTTGAAAACACAACACACATAAAAATTGGAAAAGGAGTGAGACAAGGTGACACCATATCTCCGAAGCTCTTTAATGCCACATTGGAAAATGTCTTTCAATCACTGAACTGGGAAAACAAAAGGATAAAGATTAATGGAGATTATCTAACCCACCTTCGTTTTGCTGATGACATAGTCATTTTTGCAACTACCCCATCAGAGCTACAGAGTATGATCCAGGAACTTGCTGACAAGAGTAAAGAAGTGGGATTAAAAATGAACTTTCAGAAGACAAAAGTGATGTTCAATGCTTTTACAAGAAATGAAGATTTATCGATTGATGGAGAAAAGCTGGAGATAACAGACACATACGTTTATTTTGGACAGCAGATATCAAGTGAGGGTCACATTGGTGAAGAAATTAATCTGCGTACAAAACTTGCCTGGAGAGCTTTTGGAAGAAACAGCATAATTTTCAAGAGCAATATGCCATTATGTCTTAAAAGAAAAGTGTTTGATCAATGCATCCTTCCAGTGCTTACGTATGGTGCAGAGACGTGGACCTTAGCTAAAAGAGACATACAAAGGCTGCAGACAACTCAAAGCAGCATGGAGAGGCGCATGCTTGGTGTAACCAGGAGAGATAAGAAGAGGAACACGTGGATCCGAAAAATGACAAGAGTGGAAGACATCATGATCAGAGTTAAATCCCTGAAATGGCAATGGGCTGGACATACTGCCAGAAGAACAGACCATCGATGGACAGCCGAAATTTTAGATTGGATTCCAAGGGACAGGAAAAGACCCAGAAGAAGACCACATGGAAGATGGGTGGATGAAATTCGAAAGTATGCGGGAGTGACATGGAGGAGACTGGCACAAGACAGACCGTTGTGGAGGAAACTTGGGGAGACCTTCGTCCAGCAGTGGATTGATAATGGTTGACAATGATGATGATGATGATGTAACATTTTAATGTGTAATAAATTATTTTAATATATAACATTTTAATATGTAACAAACAAACTCTTAATCATGAAAGAAATACGGGATTACGCCATATAATACAAATTTTGAAGATGACAGTCCGATTTTTGGCGTAAATGTGACAAGTCCTAAAGTGGGACTTGAACCCGCGTCTCCCAGAAAACGCTCGGGTATGCTAACCACTACACCACCCAGAAGAACCAAGTTTCAAGTTTCCGATCAATTTGAATTTAACCATCACAGGATTCGCTAGTCGAAGCAACCGGCATTCATGTTTAGCGAATCTGGAGGCCGTGTTTGCCCGGAGAAGCAGATAAATCATGAAAGAAATACCGGATTACGCCATATTCAACATTCTTAATATTCAACATTTCAACCTGTAACAAATTAATTTTTAATATGTGATATCTCAATATGTAACAAATAAACTCTTACTATGTAATATTTTAATTATAAAATTTAAAATCTTAATATGTAAAATTTTAATATGTAAAAAAACAAATTTTTCATATGTAACAATTAAGTATGTAAAAATTAAATTTTAAATGTGTAGCATTTTCATGTGTGACAAATAAAATATTAATATGTGACATTTTAATATGTAACAAATAAACTTCTAATATGTTGTAATTTAATATGCGAAAACTAAAAAATATCAACGTGCAACATTTTAATAACTAACAAATAAACTCTTGATATGTAACAAATAAACTCTCAACATGTATCATTATAATGGGTAAAATTAACTCTCAATATGTAACAAATAACTTTCAATATACAAAATTCTGTCGATTTTGAAGAAGCACATGTATGCATTTTCAAAAGCGATTTAATCTAATAACATCATTTAACGAATAAAATTTCTTGCGCTTCTCTATTATATTCATCTACGACTTATAAAACTATTAACACGACATCCGTTCAAATACATGCGTACGCGTGTTTTGTCAGTTTGCACACACCATTAAGGTCCATCATTGCCACGATTGAAACAAGCGGAAATGGAAGTTTTCGTAGCCACGTATCGCGAGATTGAGTGGCTTGCCGAAAGCAGGGGGAGGATTAGGGGCAACATGAGTTCGGGGCTTATTTCATACAGAAACATCCACGCATTCGCATCCCCAAGCCCAAGAGAGTATGCGGGAAATCCCTTACATGCACATCAGCATAATCAGTGGTTGGAAAAACTACTTTTTATTTGTAGCGAACTACAACTACTTTATCATAAATGCAGTTAACTACATTTTTAACAAAGTAGTGACTACAAACTACTTTGAAAATGTAGTTAGTCACTACTTTGAAAATGTAGTTAGTCACTACTTCACTACTTTTAGAACCCGAATTTTGCGAGATTTTTCAATACACACTCAAAGTTAAGGATGTTATATTACTACAAAATATTGTATATCCCATATACACCAGACTTTACAATGTAGCATATAGCATATCATATAAAATGAACTGCACAAGAATGTACAATGTAGCATATAAAATATAGCATATCATATAAAAACTTGGTTATGACATATGATTAGGATTACCAGTCGCCCGGGATTGGCCCTGGACAGTCCTGGTTTTGTAATGACGTCCGGGGCTTTGTCCGGGATTTTTAAATGAGTGGTTATAAAGACAGCGAAAAATACACATAATTATTTATTTCATTGCTATTAGTACTGAAAATTTTGTCTTACCTCTATGTGCAATTTCAAATTAGAGGCGGATGACTTTGAAACCAACAGCTTCTTATTTAACGGGAAAAAGTTTGCACGTGACTGTAAAATTCCCGTTTACTTGCTTCTCGAGCACTGTGAAATAATTATTATACGCCGACCAAGGCAGTTCAATTCTTTTATCAACAAGCATGGGTAGTAACTTCCATATTTCAGGAAAACCGGAAAATTTATAATCACCTGGAAACATAAGTTAAATAAGTCTTCGAAGCAAGAAAAGCAAACACGTTCGTATTCACACGAGACGAAAACGACAACGAGACAAGTGTTGGTGTTGCCAACCTATTCTAGAAAACTCTGTGCCTTTGAAACACCAATCGTTCTTATTCCGAGACCCTCGTTCGTCATAACCTGTCCATTTTAATCCGCTCTATAGCCGATACCATGAAAGAAATGCTCACTAGATGACGATACTTAGCGCTGGTGCTGTGCAGTTCAAACGAGGAGTATTGGCGTTGTGTCGCAAACACACATGACGATCAAGTGATATGTAGAAGGACACCTTGTTTGTTTATTGAAGTAACGTTAAAAGTAGTGTCGAAACTCGCTACAAACTACAGAGGTTTGCATCGCGCTACTCGCAATACTACTTTTTTGTTAAAGTAGCGCGTTACACTATAAAATACGCGGAAAAGTAGCGACTACAGTAGTTTCGCTACTTGTAGCGCACTACTTCCGACCACTGAGCATAATCGTGATGATCAACCATTATCAATCCAGTGCTGGATGAAGTCTCCCCAAGTTTCCTCCAAACCTTTCCCATGTCACTCCCATATGCTTTCGAATTTCGTCAACTCTACACCCACGTGGTCTTCTGGGTCTTTTTCCTGTCCCTTGGAATGCAGTCGAAGATTTCAGTTGAGATCAACGATGGTCAGTTCTGTTAGCAAAATGTCCAGCCCATTGCCATTTCAGCTATTTAAACTTGATCACTTTTTGTTTTGATTGGAATTTTAACGACCACCGGGAGCAACTCAGTGGGCTATAAGCAGTCGCCCGTACTTAATTTGGGGCCCCTGTTTCCAGGAAAGGAAGACAGCGAGCGCTGTAAGACAAACACAACATCCATGCCTCACCGGGATTCGAACCCGGACCCATCTCGGACGAATAGTCACAAGCCAGCGCTTAGACCACTGGGCCACCGGGGCTGCCCTTGATCATGATGGCATCAACTTCAATCATTCCTGATCCACGAGTTCCTGTTTCTATCCTTCCTGGTTATACCAAGCATGCGCCTCTCCATACTTGTTTTTAGTAGTTTGCAACCTCTGAGTGTCTTTTTTAGTTAAGGCCCATATCTCTGATCCACACGTAGGAACTAGAAGGATGCATTCATTCATAAAACACTTTTCATTTGAAACATAATAGTAAATTGATCTTGAAAATTTTACTGTTCTTTTCAAATGCTCTGCGTTCAAGTTTTGAAGTCCTACTAATTTGTTCTTCAATGTAGCCTTTGCCGGATATCTGTTGTCCGAAATAACTGTAGGCATTGGTTACTTCTGTGTATGTATTATTTCACCAGTCGCTAATTTTCAGTTCTTATAAAAGCATTGCACCCCTATGGGTCATTATATTATGACCACCCGCAGCCTAGAGAAATGAGCGAGCCTGGAGACCGAACGGTGGCGCAGGTTAAGTTCACCAAGCAATATATATACAAACCGAGGACCAGCTTTCGGTTAGTAGTGTTTGGAGTCAGAATGAGAAAAGATGCGGATTTATCGGACTTTGATGAAGAACAAATTGCAATGGGTCAGCACCTTGGAACTACGATCTCGGAAAAGACGCGGCTTGTGGGTTGTTCACGTACTGAAGTAGTGAGTACGTATCAAAAGTGGTGTACAGATGGCCAAACGACGAACAGTGGTCCAGACGTGTGTCGTCCGCAGCTCATTGATGTCATAGGGGAGCGGACACTGTCGCGCATTGTTCACAGCGACCTCAGGGCCACAGTGCGACAAAGCACCCGCAGCTACAACAGTGGTGATCAGGGCAATGTGTCACAGCACACAGTTCATCCCAGCCTTTTGCGCATGGGCCTGCGTAGCTGAAGACCCAGCCAGGTCCCCATGCTCATTGCACGTCAACGCGAACAACGCATGAAATGGGCATAAGATAATCGAGATCGGACCGCGGATGATTGGAAGAAAGTAGCCTGGTCTGACGAATCAAGATTTCTAGTGCATCACGTAGACGGCCGAGCGCGGATACGTCGATTACCAAAGGACGTTATGGCACCTGGATGCCTTGTTGGGCGGAAACAGACAGGCGGCGGCGATGTTATGCTGTGGATGATGTTTTCCTGGGACACTCTAGGCTCCATTATCCCAATAGCACAATCTCTGACAGCTGTCAGGTATCTGAACATCAGTTCGGACCAAGTTCACCTATTTAGGGCAACTGTGATCCCTGCTGGTGATGGCCATTACCAATAGGATAAAGCGCCAGGCTTCACTGCCAGAATCGTGAAGGAGTGGTTTCAGGAACATGCTGGTGACTTTCTGTTAATTCCGTAGCCTCCGAATTCACCTAACACGAACCCAATCGAACATTTGTGGTTCGACTTGGAAAAGCGGGTTCGCGCTAAATCACCACCACCCTGAAATGTAAGGGAACTGGAGGACCTGCTGTTGACATTATGGTACCAAATACCCCAGGATACCCATCGTCACCTCATGGAATCGATATCTCGCCGAGTGGCCGTTGTTTTGCGTGCTAGAGGAGGTCCTGCAGCTTATTAGGTAGGTGGTCATAATGTAATGGCTCTTCGGTGTATATGAATTTTGTTTCCTGTAAGTTCATATTTAAAACTTCTTCGTCACTCTTGTCAGCAAATTCCTGGACGGCACTCCGCAGCTCTAAGAGGGTACTTGTAAAAATGACTGTCTCGTCAGCAAAAGGAAGCTGGGTTAAATTATATCTGTTAATTTTTCATCACTTTTTCTTCCCAGTACAATGTTCGGAAAACGCCAATGCATATGTATTGACACTTATTTATAAATTTCGGGATGTATGATATTTAGTTACAAAATAAAGAAAGGCAAATGGTTGGTTCATAAAGTAGCAAGTCACTAAACAAAAAAAATAAAGCTTCCTATAAACTGGTGAAATTGCGTAGGAAGTAAAATAAACATGCTTGCACCCAGAGCATAAATCATTTAAAGTATGTATTAGCAAGATTTAATACAGCATTGCAGTAAACAATAACATTGCATCACCACCTTAAGATATTTACCATTGCGTGGCCCTAAAACAAAAGTAAATAATCCGGCCTCCAAATACTAAATTCTAAAACCAATAAAAAAAAACTAATAATAAATTACAGTTAGAATTTATATTTTATAATAAGGCAGTATTTATGATATCTACAGGAAATAACAGCAACATTATGAAGAAGCAATTGCATAACAAATTGTGTCAATTTAAAGAGCAAGTCGCTATGCATACATTTTTATCGTGATATCTGCGGACTAAAAGAAGATAGTCATATGATTAACTAGCACCAGGCCCTGATTAATAAAAAATTAAAATTACTGCTCCGGGCGACTACTATAACAAAGTAAAAGATATATACAATAACATAAATTTTAATTAAACACCAAACACATGTATTTAAATGCATAAACTTACTGCATGAAATATGGCTTTTAATTGACTATACGTAGTGCGATCAAAAAGTTCCGAGACTAGGTACGCAGATGGTAGTACGGGGATTCGCGAGCAGCGGTCGAGGGCAGGGACATTCATGATTCATTGTGTCGAGTGACGTCGTTCTGTGAACATCAGGAGCTGTGCTACACGATATTTGGTGACCACGTGCAGAACACAGCTGCGATTTCGGTATGGACTACAAACTAGAGCAGCGAGCACACATCTAATTCTGCGTCAAACTCGGCAAATCGGGGACGGAGACGCATGAAATGTTGAGGCAGGCTTATGGCAATGAAGCAATGAGTCGTGCGAGGTGTTTTGAGTGGCACTCGCGCTTCAAGAGCGGCAGAACGGCACTGGAAGACGACGAGAGCTCAAGGCGACTGCTCACGAGCAAAACTCCCGAAAATATGGACAAAATTAGGGAAACGGTACATGGAGATCGTCGGAGAACCATTCAAGACATTGCTACTGTTACAGTGGACAACCCCCTCCCAACCTAAAACCTGAAGAAAACTTTAAAATTTGTCCGCCATGTCGCGTATTGTATGAGGCAGCTAGGAATCACAGTTCGGCAGGCTCACATGTTCTTTTACAGTTCACAACTTTTTTTTTATTTATTTCTCATTTACGTTGTTTTTTTCTTTCGGCTGTTCTCTAAATTAATTAACAAAATTGCGGGATAATTGGGAAGTCGCTCCAATGCTTTTGAAGGCAAGAAACGCAAAAGTTTTGCCATTTTTAATTGCTAGACCTCACACATAGCCCTGAAGTGAAACATAAAAATTCCTATCTCAAGTGTCTTCGAGGGGCTGCAAAACGAACGAGGGAAATGTGCTTTCGAATGCGGATGGAAGCAGCATTGTTCGAAGTGGTTTTTCACTTTTCTTTTTCTTCTTTCCGCTTGTAGCTTAACGCTGTGGTCCGTATGTTTACTTCAGTGGGTGGGCCAAGAGACCCTCAGCAGACACATAACTCTGTCAGGAAGAAAGATACTCTGACGTCTGCGAGGGACAATGGGCAATTAAGAGTATAGAATCGCCGAAAAGAATAGGGGGTGAATTCGAGCGTCGTTTTCGGTCAGCAGTTGCCGATATACGCTTAAGGTAAAAGCACGTCTGATTTCGCTTGGCCGAGAAATTTATCTCAGGGCTGGCGGTGGCAACTCGATAAAAAAATGGAAACAAAACCTGCGAGGGACATATTTGAACTGCGTACTCAGGCAGGGTAGATGTTATGCTAACGGAAAGGAACTGACTGAATTGGGAACGAACGGTCAAAAAGGACGGAAGGTAGCGACGGACGGAATCTACTATAGCAGCAGCGGAAGTGAGGGGGTCCCACTCTCCAAACAGCTGACGGTCAGAATCATTTCTTCACGACAACAGAAATCATTTCCCAGGAACACAGAAAATCAGTCTTGGAAACCGCAACAGCAGATGTGAGAGGGCTTATTTTGTTTAACGGCCACCTTCAAATCGTCACGAGAGTAGATCAGTGTGCACTCTAATCATTGCAACAAAGTGCGGCGTGATATCACCATTTTAATTGTGTGCTTCATTTACATCAAACGTCAAAGTGAAGTGTTGAATCATCGGTGCTGCCACATGGTGCAAGTGTTTGTGTGTGTGTGCTTGTTTTTTGTCGTGTGATATTATGTGATGCACACTGGATTTGCACAGCAAAGTCACGAAACTGTAAGTAGATGAATATTTCCTTTTTCTTTCTTCGAACATCTGCGAACTTGTGCCATCCCGACACCCAAAGCTGCATGGACATAGATGCAGTAATGCTGAGTGACTGAACCTCAGAGGAAATACCTGCACATACAGATTTCAATTTCTTACAGGGCCCATTCCTGATTATTTTTTACACGAATAAGGGAGAGGGTGTGGCCACAAATTCCGCTGGGGCGGGACAGTTTCTTTTAACTTTGGTTCAGGGCCAAAGCGAGCGGGGAAGGGATCTGCATGTGCATGCTTATTAGATTTAGTTAATTAACTTTGGCAGTATTTCGCACCTATAATCTTATACCGCAAATTAACGTGCTTGTGTATTTTGTGTCGCGAGTATTTTTAATGTGATCGTTTGCATATAATTTTTTTCCTTCTCTAAGCAATTGTATATGAATATCACCTGCAGCTCTATTTAGTGTGTTAACGAGTAGTATATCTTGTTCAGATAGTCCGGTGGAGACTCAGTCGGCTTGCGTCTTCCGACAGTAAAGTGTGACACCGTATGCTGACCACATAAGAGGGGCAATTGTCTATGCGCTTAGAGAACGCCGTATCTCTTTAAATCTCGCAGAACGTAATTAAATGTTGTGTTGTGTATTTGAGAATCATGTGTTATTTGCGAAAGTGAGTGTTGTACTGGCTGGTTGGGGATTGAATGTACCGGAGTAAGATCCGGACCACTACACTCAGTCACGAATTGGTGATTGCGGGTGAACCTCATCACAACTCTGATCCCAAAGTATCGTTTTTTTATTTTTTTTAATTTTTTATTTGTTGTTGTTATTTTGTTCACACGGTGGATTCACCCAAGCCTTATGCTTCGGGTCATTCTTCAACTTTTCATTTTTTATGTTCTGGTGTGAATCTTTGAGTGCAGCAGTGCACCTGAGATTCTCACCTGGTGCCGCGGCCAACTAAATTGTACTTCAGGTTCCAAGCACCGTTACCGGCCGACTCGGCAGGAACACTGCTAGCGCTGTGTAACACTGCCAGCGCTGTGTAACACTACCAGCGCTGTGTAACACTACCATCGTGAACGTGTCATTCGGAACACAGTGCAAGAAATTCTGACGTCGGTTTTGAACATGCGCCGCATTGCTGCAAAGTTTGTGCCAAAGATTCTGAAGCCCGAACAGAAGGCGCTCCGTGTCGAACTCTGTCAAGATCTTCGTCAGCAGGTGGTGAATGAACTGACGTTCCTGTGGCGGGGTATCACTGGAGACGAGACTTGGGTCTACGGTTACAACCCGGAGACCAAACAAGAGTCGTCCAGTGGAAGAGCCCGGCATCTCCACAACCAAAGAAATCCCGACAGGTCTGGAGCGCAAACAAAAGCAAGCTCATCGTGTTCTTCGACATTCGTGGGGTGGTGCACCGTTAATTCGTCCCCCACAGGGCCAGACTGTCACTGCCCTTTTTTACTGCGATGTTCTGAGGCGTATTAGGGAGGACATTCACCACAAACGACCTGAAATCTGGTGCCGAGCCGATTTCCTGCTCCATCTCAGACAATGCAGCAGCTCATAGAACGTTAGCAACACGCCAGTTTTGCAGTCCCAAGAGCATGACTACCCTTCCTTACTCGCCGGATTTGGATACCCTGCAACTTCTTTCTGTTCCCGAAGATGAAGCTGGAGCTCAAGGGCCGCCGTTTTGAAATTATGGACTAGATCCAGCGCGAATCGCAGACGGTGCTTGACACGATTCCCGAACATGACTTTTAGGGAGCGTTCCAACAGTGGCAAAAACGGTGGCAGCGGTGTATGGTTGCCCAAGAAGATTACTTTGAGTAAGATCATAGCCAGACTTAAGTAACGTAAGTTCTTTGTTGTACATCGG
Organism: Macrothele yani; assembly: GCA_039090855.1. Lineage (NCBI taxonomy): Eukaryota > Metazoa > Arthropoda > Arachnida > Araneae > Macrothelidae > Macrothele > Macrothele yani. Next base: position 33,646,756 of record CM077024.1, on the reverse strand, counting down.
CCTAGTCTCGGAACTTTTTGATCGGACCTCGTATTCTAACTCTAATTTTTCATTGCTTTTTCTTTAAGACTTTCCAATCTGAACATCTGTTCAATTTTCTCCTTTCAAGGCTGTTGGACCTACGCCGTGATGTCTTTCTTGTCTGCCAAGATTCGGTTGAACTGTATGCGGGCGACTAAATCTTTTGGGAGACCAGTAACTTAAAGGAGTCATTCAAAATTACTAAAGTGCGTGCTTCAGAATATTGAACCTTTGGTTCTTGATCTGTATGAATTTTTAAAAGTCTTATGGAATATAAAGTGTTTCTATTACTTTGCTCACCACAGTACATTGTATTGCAAAAGATAAGTGACAAACGGGGAGGAAAACCCACTTCTACAATTTCGTGAGTATTCTTTCTGTTTGGTTGAGTGCGTAAGAACTGACAGGTCAACAGTGCTTTCAGTAAGACTTTCAATATTTAACACCGTGGAAGATCTCTAAACAACTGAAGGCGTTTGGAAATGTTATCGGTATGAAAGTTTCCTTAAAACAACAGCTTGAGCGCTTTATTAGAGGCTGTAAGAGCATTTCTGATGCTGTCATTTAGGAAATCGTAGCAAATAAAACAATGCGTAATGGAATAATAATAATGGATGTGAGACAGCCAGATATTAATATTTTTAATAAATCGACAAATCAGAAGATCCAGTAATGGAAAAAGACTGGAGCACATCCCCAGACGTTGCGAATCTTCTGAGTGGAATAAATAATTGTTTGAAAAGTCTAGGAAATGTTTTCGCAGTTCATTTAGTCTAAACCTTCGTTATCCTAGAAAGAAGACTTCTAAGTCTTCTTTCAAAGATAATTCAGCTTGGAAATGGAGGCAAATTCCTCCCTGATGAGAAAACTACATAAAGAAAATAACGAGTTTGGACCCCTTTCGGTAAGATAGATGTTCCTCGTAAATGTCATCAACGACTACATACCGGCTGCGGGGATGCAAATAAATTTCTTAACTTCTACCTGAAGTCGATGTCGAACAGCATAAGAAATAAGAGAATCCGAAAACAAAACAGCCCCAGTTAATGCTTAATTGAAATGCTAATGACTCGTAGTTCTTGCATCGGGAGTCCCATGTTTGTGCAATTAGGAATCATTAAATCGCCCGACGACAACCGAGACACGACTTGGAAGAAGCATCCGGAGGAAATATTTCTTCCAGGAAGAGTTCACGGACGGCGGAGTTGCAGCTTTTTATGGGACGCTGAGCATTCTTATCGGTACTTAACAAAGCTTCAGATTCGGAAGCCTGCCAATGGAAGAACTGAATGAAGTTACTACAAATCACTTCCTGCAGAAGAACAGAATTAAGGTTTCGCTACGAATATAACACAAAGTTTGTTTTATGACCATTTTGTTTTCAGGAAGGATTTCACAATGCTTACATATTGACGGCTGTTTTTGAACTATATTGAGGTAAAATCGTCGACTCACACTAAATCTTTACGACAAATACAAAGTACCTAGATTTCGGCAAAGTGATCAGAAAGAAGTCTTGAGAAATCAAGAAAGACAAATGAAGAAGGGGATTTTTTTTTCAGAAGAATGCTGTTTCTTCATTTCCCTTCAACAAACACAGCTGAATTTGCATTTATTTTGCGGCGCACAGTATTAATTTTTAAACTTTCGCAACACAAGCGCGGATAAAAAAGCCGGAAGCCGTGGACGCTAAGGCTTCCCCTGAAAGTTTGTTAAATTAAATTTTAATGTGCTTCATACAATAAACTTATATCTTTACTTTGCAGTGATTTAAATTTGGATTGCTTCTTCTTGCTTTTCTGCAGCTTTTTGAGTTACCTTTGTTTGAATTTGAATGTATTGTAATTTTTTGCTACATCACATTAAACAGCGTTAAATACATCAAACACCAAAACAATAAAAACTAGAAAGTGTCCAAATCATAATGTGAATATATCAAAACATCCAGGTCATTTACGACACTTATTAGTGAAGGAAATTACAAAAAATAAAAGATAATGCGATTTAGCTAGAAGTAAAATACAATAAAGATTGTTAATCCGTTTCCAACACAATCATAATAAAGGGAAGGAATCTATTAAAGACAACAAATACTCACAACAATATTAATAACTGTTACAATCAGAAGCACAATTATATGCTATACGAAAACGTATGATACAGTATAGCAAAGGGCCAGGGAAAAAGGCTAAATTATTTAACCTGACGAGTAACTGAACCCCTACGGATAATATGCCAAGTCAAAACATCTTCAAATTCAGTTTAACTGCCAACCGTGTAAAATAAACATTTGTGTGGTTTGTCAAAGATAGTCTAATGGTAGGATATAAAGTTGTTATTCAGCTCATTTGCAATTCCTTTTTCCAAATTTAATTTCCGTTTCTATGGTAACCCATTCTAAAGCTTTTCGGTTTTCCTCAGACTTGACGTGCTTGAATTGGACTACATTTCAGTAATTATCACGTCTTGCTTTTCTAATATAAACTGGTTGCTTTGCATTTGGGTTTAGCCATATACCTCTGATTTAACCCCCCATTTGAGTTTCTGTGTTCTTATGTAAATTTCGTTTTTCCTCGTTAAATATTTTTCCGACTTAATGCCTCAGATTCCCACAAGACGAATTTGAAGTTGGCAACTCCTGACAGCGGGTTAAAAGGCAAGAGTTATAGATAAAGACTAATGAGATAAGAGCTCACTGTGCAATGTTAGATGAAAGATTCATGATATACTGCACAATGTTGAGACGAGCTGAAAGCGAGCTAATCTTTTGACAGCGTTTTGTACTGATAGAGTAGATTCATGTATATGGTAAAACATCGCCTATCCCTGTCTGACATCTTCGTATGGCGTTCACATTTTGTACTTTTGGAGGCAATGCCGTATCCACAGTTCATCTTAGGCACTTGGATATGGGTCTCCGCAGCCGCAGACCCATTCATGTTTCTATGCTCACAGACGTTCACCGTTGTCAACTCTTCCAGTGGACACGTAATCATCGACATTGGACCATGAAAGACTGGAAGAGAGTCTCATTGTCAGACGAATCCCGTTTTCTGTTACACCATGTCGACGGACGAGCTCGACGTTTACCCAAGGAAGCCTTCTCACCTGGATGTTCTGTGGGACGGATCCAGGCGGACAGAGTGTGATGGTCTGAGCAATATTATCATGGGAAACACTTGGACCGATTATCCCTGTAGAGCGAACTCCGACAGCTGTCACGTACCTGAACATCGTTGCTGACCAAGTACACCCCTTTATTGCGACTGTATTCCCTGGCAGAGATGGCGTCTTTCAACAAGACAATGCACCATGCCACGCTTCGAAGAAGGTTCAGGAATAGTCTCAAGAACATGAAAATGAATTCCATTTATTGCCATGGCCCGAAATTCGTCGGACATGATCATTTGTGGTTTGTGTTCGAGAAACGGTTGCGAGCAGCATGACACTAATCACGTAATTTATAGGAACTGCGGAATCTTCTGTTGAAGTCACGGTGCCAAATATCAAGGGACACCTACCAACATTTCGTGGAATGTATGCTTCATCGGGTGAGAGATCTTTTAGCGGCATGAGGAGGACCTTCATCACAATAGGTAGGTGGTTTTAAAGTTTTGGTAGATTGGTGTATTCGTCATACTTTCCATAGCCTCCAGCGGAATACCTTTAAACCGTCTTTCCATTTCTCCTACAGCTGAGATTCCAGCTCTTGTGTAAGCTCACAACCTTACACAGATAACTGGAGGCATATTTCTGGTGGTTTTTTTTTGCGCTCCCAGCCTACCCTGGGACCGCGCATCCAATGGATGCCGGTTACGCCAACTCCTAGGTACGTCTCTGTAGTTTCTAGATGAAAGAGAACTGTTGAAATATGCATTGTTAAACACATTTAGGCTCTCATGATTCAATGTAGGTATAAAACCACGCTCGAAACGGGTTGTTGTACCAGATGATTAGTTTCCTTTACGAAATTTGAGTTTTAACAGAAAAAAAAAAAAAAAAAAAAAAAAAACACGAGTCTCTTGAAACCCACATTTCGAACTACACCGATGAACAATTATATTATGACAAGCTACCTAATAAGCTGTAGGACCCCCTATGGCCCGCATAACAGCGGCCACTCGTCGAGGATTCGATTAGGTGGCGATAGGTATCCTGGGGTACCTGGTACCATAATGTCTACAGCAGGTCTTCCAGTTCTCGTACATTTCGCAGTGGTGATTTAGCGCGAACTTGCTTTTCCAAGTCGAACACCAAATGTTCGATTGGGCTCATGTTTAGGAGAATTCGGAGGCCAGGGCATTAAGAGAAAGTCACCAGCATGTCCCTTGAAACACTCCTTGACGATTCTGGCAGTGTGTGGCATGGCGCATTATCCTTTTGGTAATGGATATCACCAGCAGAAAACACATTTGCCATGAACGAGTGAACTTGGTTCGCAACGGTGAACTTAGTCCGCAACGATGTTCAGATATCTGACAGCTGTCAGGTATTGTGCTATTGGGATAATGGGGCCTAAAGTGTCCCAGGAAAACATCGCCCTCAGCATAACATCGTATCCGCCAGCCTGATTCCGCCCAACAGTGCAACCAAGTGCCATAGCCTCCGTTGGTAATCGTTTTATACACGCCCCGCCGTCTACGTGATGCACTAGGAATCTTGATTCGTCAGACCAGGCCACTTTCTTCCAATCATCCACGGTCCAATCTCGATGATCTTATGCCCATTTCATGCGTTGTTGGCGATGACGTGCAGTGAGAATGGGGACCCGGCTGGGTCTTCGGCTACGCAAGCCCATACGCAGAAGTCTGCGATGAACTGTGTGCTGTGACATATTGCCCTGATCACCAATGTTGTGGTTGCGGATGATTTGTCGCACTGTGGCCCTGCGGTCGCTGTAAATAATGCGCAACAGTCTCCACTCCCGTCTGGCCTTAATGAGTTAAGGGCGACGGTTGGTTGTTTGGCAATCTGTCCACCACCGTTAATACGTACTCACTACAGCGGCAGGTGAACAACCCACAAGCTGCGGCGTTTCCGAGATCGTAGTCCGTGCCATCACAATTTGTCCTTTATCAAACTCTGATAAATCTGCAGCTTTCCTAATTCTGACTCCGAACACTCTACAAACCGAAAGCCGGTTCTCGGGTTGTATATATACTGCCCTGTGAACTTCATTTTGCGCCACCGTTCGGTCTCCAGGCGCGTTCATTTCTCTAGGCTGGGGGTGGTCATAATGTAATGGCCCATCGTTGCAAGTCAACATGAAGATCATTTTGAAATTTGAAATGTGCCTGTACCGCAATAGGAGTTTTCGTAGGAATTTGATTTTAACACGTCTTTCGCAAAAATTGCACGTGCTTGTAGGATCACCTTGTCAGTCCGTCCGTTCGTCTGGGGACATCGTGTCCCTGCAAATATTAGACCGATTTGAAAAATTATTTTTCCTTTGGAAATCTTGAAATGTGAGAACAACACCGGGTTTTTTCCTACGATGCATAACTTCGCCGCTAGAGGTCGTAAATGCAGGTGCTATCGAATGCAAAATACATTTTATTCCATATCATTGCTTCTAAATATCCAACTGAAATTTTTTTTTATTCTCTTCGATGTATAGATTTTACGTTAGGGGGCATAAATGTAAATTCCTATTCCCCCAATATCGCTGCTCCTAAAAGTTTCATTTGAAAAATTATTTCTGCATCGGATAAATTCCTGGTAATAAATGTTCTGCGCATAATTTCTAATTTTTGAAAAAGAATAGTTTAGCCCAGGGCCGGATGGAACTTTTGCGAGACCCGGGGCAAAATTTCACTGCGGGGTTCAGGCGCAAGATTTCATTGCTTGCACTAGGAAATAAATCTCATGTTTTAATAACGTCGTTACGTAAGAAAGGTCCGTAAAAACACACACGATGTGTAATCCACGAATTTGCGGGTGACGGCGACGAAACCACATTCCTCTACTCTGGAGCCGAATGATTTGCCAATTGAGCTACACCGATGGAGTTTATCGCCGTAAATTTTCCGTCTTGACATATGCTTTACCTCTGTAGTACGTCATAACGAAAACTATGATAAATACAAAATTTAGGCTTAACAAAAAGACCATAAATGGATTGAAAGTTCCGAGAGAGATAGTAAAATCTATGATTTTCTTTCCGGGGAGATGGGGATGAGGTTTTTTTTTCTTTTTTTTTTTTATCGGGGACCACCGTGAGCAACTCAATGGGCTATAAGCAGTCGCCCGTCCTTAATTTAGGGCCACTGACTGCAGGGAAGGGAGAGAGCCAGCGCCGTAAAACAAACACAACATCCATGCCTTACCGATTCGAACCCTGACCCATCACGGACGAATAATCAGAAGGCATGGCTTAGACCACAGCCCTACCGGGGTGGCGGGTTGAGTTTGTATTATGACTTTTATAAAATCTTCCTCACAAAATCACAAAATGATATCTGCGTTGAAAGTTTTCGGATTACGAATATTTTAGTGTTGGATACATATTTTAGTGACTGATTTTTAATAAAAGTGGAGTAAGTGACAAATTAGTGACTTTTTAACATTTATAAACTTCTATGATTTTTTTAAATTTCTAGTAATTTTTCAAAGTCACTGAATAAATGGTATCCATATGTAGTCCGAAAACAACTTTGATATTGTTCTTTTTATTTCTTTAAATTTAAGTATCTGTTTTTTTTTTTTTTTAATTGGAGGTTTAACGACCACCGTGAGCAACTCAATGGGCTATAAGCAGTCGCCTGTCCCTAATTTAGGGTCACTGGTTCCAGGGAAGGGAGAGAGCCAGTGCCGTAAGACAAGCACAACATCCATGCCTCACCGGGATTCGAACCCGGACCCCGTTCGGACGAATGATCAGAGGCCATCGCTTAGACCACTGCGCCACCGGGGCGGCTATCTGGTTTTTGCACGCAAATTGTTAAATTTATAAAAGTAAGGGTCACTAAATGATAAAATTTAATTTGCTATTTCATGATTGCGGAAAATATTAAGTCAGTCACAACCATCACTTGAAGTCTGAAAATCGCAGTATTTGTACGGCGAAGAGAAATAACCTATTCGAAAATGGCGGGATTGGAAACAAAAAGAAAAAAAAAATCTAAAAAAACCCGTCTTTTTAAGGGCCTCGCACCCCAATACTTGCACACAAAAAATGATAGCTGTAAAAATTCTACCGAAAACGATTTCTTTTCCTAAACTGCGGGCCTCTTAAAGCGCGAGGCTCGAGGGCTACCACCCCGTTCGCTCCTATGGTCCAGCCGGCCTGGTTTGGCGCGCGTAAGCGTATGCTTCTCTTTCTGATGTATTTGCAGTAAAATCTGCGCTTCAGAAAACCTCGTATTAAAAAATCCTTTCGTGGATCGATACCGCTGGCCACAAAAATTCTTTTGAGAACACCATCCGCTAAAAATAATGCCTAGCATTTTAGCCAGGGGCGTAGATGTACATCTTATTAATGACATGACGATATCTCTGCTTCTACGAGGAATTATTTAAAAATTCCTTCATCGGAGAGAGTTTCTGGTGCGAAATGTTCTGCATATAAATTCAAATATTTTTTAACGCACAAGTGTGTCACTAGAGGGCGTAAGATCACTTTTGCGTTTAAAGGATGTTTGCAGAAATACCTGAGGGACTACAATCCGACTAAATTTTTTGTTTTTTCGATCAGATACTACTAACTATGAAAATATTTTGTGTATATTTCGTTCCCAAAATAATGCACGATTTCCCTGCTAGCCGCGCCAATGTTTAATCTGTTTTTGTCGATATCTCTGCTTCTAAATGACCCATTTAAAAATTCTTTTAACACGGGATACACTTGATTTTGTGGAACACTTTGTTTATACTTGTGGAGTTTTAGTAGTTCAGAGTTCTATCTCTAGGAGGTGTTTGTGTACTTCTGTTTGCAACTATATCTCGGCTTATAAATACCCTATGGAAAAAATTCCGTTTTTTTTTTACTGTATGCCATTCGCTACAATAAAGACGTGGAATACTATCCTCTTTAAATAGTAAACAGCTTTCCCGCTAGGTGTCGTAAATCTCAAAACCTTTTCCTCGCTATCTCTTCTTTTTTTTATTTTTTTTAATGAGGGTTTAACGACCACCATGAGCAACTTAATGAGCTATAAGCAGTCGCCCGTCCCTAATTCAGGGCCACTGGTTTCAGAGAAGGTAGAGAGCCGTAAGACAAACACAACATCCATGCCTCACCGGAATTCGAACCCGGACCCATCTTTGACGAATGATCAAAAGCCATTGCTTATACCACTGCGCCACAGGAGCGGCCTCTCCACCTCAGCTTCTAAAAGACGTATTTCAAAAATTCCTTTTCCTTAGCATAATTTTTTTGCTATGAAGAACACTTTTTGCAAATTAGCAACTTTTCCATTAAGCAAAATTCTTTCTTTAGAGGGCTTAGAGTTATATCATATTTTTCTCTGTATTTCTTCTTCTAGTCGTTCGGTTTGAACATTCCTGTCTCTGATATCCTTTCTGCCATGATAAACTCTTTGTGTACAATCTGTTATTTTTCTAACATACTTTTCAGCTGCTAGAGGGAGCAGGTGGCTATTTATGTTTCCGGATGTTTTATCGATTATAGAAATCCGGTTTTTGAATTTTTCCAACCGGCTCCATTGACCATGAATACATTTGAATGATTTTATTCGCTTCGGAAAGCATTCAAAAGAAGCGCTCATTACAACCTAAATTTCGGAGTCATCACACCGTTCCATAAAAACTGAGAGTAATTTTTTTTGAGTTGGCAACAGTGCGAAAGAGAAAAATAACAATGCAGACGACTAACTGAATTAAGGAAGTACCTGTGGCAACAGTTGTAAGCCGTGGCAGAGGATTCTGGTTTTGTTATTGCGCAGTTCCACAAGGAACGTCTGCTTTTTTGCCATACATCTAGGGAGGTGAGTGATTCAGAGTTAACAAGTGCAATGCGTGGCACCATAAAATTTTTCTATCGTTTGCGTAAAACAGCTTGTAAAGATAAATGTTTGGATGAGTCAACGATTATTAGATGGCACCATGATTTTAAGAAAGGGCGTTTGTCGGCAGAACTCGCTCCTAGGCCTGGTCGACCTGACAGTGCTATTACGGAACGTATTGTTAATACTGTTTGAGCAAATTCGCGAGAAGATCGGCGAATCACGTGTGAAAACATAGCGGCATCAACTAATATTTCAAAAACGTCGCCATTCTGCATTCTACACGGCAAATTACTGCTGCATCGTGTGTGTTTCAGATGGGTACCTCATCACCTGACGAGAGAACAATTGTTATCCAGAATTCAGGTGTATTATGAGTGGAAACAAATGATTGCAAAGGATCCAAACTTTCCAAACACAGTAATTACTGCCGATGAAACATGGGTACACTGTCTCGATACCCTCACGTAACGCGCAACGAGTGTCTGGAAATACATGGGTTCGCCTCCTCCGAAAGAAGTCCGCCAAACCAATTCAGCTGGAAGGTAATGATGATAATTTTATTTGATCATCTATCAGCATGCCGTTCCTTCACAAATTACCATCAATGTTGAGTATTATACTTCAGTTTTGAAGCGTCTGCGACGACACATATCGATTAAGCTACCGGAACTGGTGGGCAAGTGGATGCTACACCATGATAACGCCCGCCCACATGTGGCTGCTTGTGTTCAACAGTTTCTTACGAAACGCAGTATTGAAATCATGTCACAGTTTGCCTACAGTCCTGACCTCGCCCCATGCGATTTCTGGTTGTTTCCAATAATGAAAGAGAAGTTCCGTGGCGCAACATTCAACACAGATGCTGACGTTATTCAAACTGCTCAGGGGTCGCTAAAGCAGCTTCCACAAAATGCCTTCGCCTCATGTTTTGAAAAGTGGACTGAACGATGGGACCGTTGAACATCATCCGAAGGAAGGCATTTTGAGACAGAATAACATCTATTTTGCTGTGCCTATATTTCTTCATTTTGTGTGATTTTACCCTCAGTTTTCATGGAACGGCTGTTGTATATTTATTTGGTGTCTATTAGACTACTGCTCAACGGTATTGGTATCTCCTCCTTGACCAGACGCCTTTTTCAAGTCTACCCAATAGTCTGACACATGAAACTGTACTCCAATTCACCCTAAAAGTGTACTGTTGGTAAAGGCAGGAGAGCCTTATCACAACTCGTCATCGAACGCAGGAACGGTATCCATCCACCTTAATGTGCTCTTCTACATTTATTTCCAAAAGCGCACTAACTTCTGGAATTTCTTTTAGATGGCAATTCTGTCTGATAAACTGCTGAGCAAACAAAAATGGATTCTGAGCAATAATCCCACTGGTTTTCGCTCAAAACTCTAGAGACTACTTTTCGTAGCGGATGTAGCTGTTTCGCACACTGTATAATGGTACCCTCTTAGGTTGACTCGGAGTATAGTACTGGTAAATCGTTGTTTCTCTTAAGATAAATGTGGGTGTGACATTAATTTCGGGGTATCTCTGCGGAAGAATCGGTTTGTGATTTGGGTCAATTTGTGGATGATGGTGTGGGGACGATGAATCATCACAATGGGTAGGGGCGTCTCTTTCAAGAATACAAAAGGATAGTAGGGCATACCAATGTCGAACGACCTATGTCTAATTGTAGTTAGCTTTAATTAAATTTGCTTATAACAGGTCTGGCGGCACTTTTCTTTCATTAGTACAAAGAACTTTGCTATTTTTTAGCAAATGCCCAACTTATAGATAGAAAGAATTTTTTATACAGTATAAGAAATAGCTTTTCAGACAGAAATAACGCTCAAATAAAATAAACAGTTACGATAGACATAAATCAACTGTTCTTTCCATATAACATAACCACAGAAATTTGATCGTTCTGGAACGGGAATCGAACCCGCATCTCCCGATTTGCGCTCGAGTGTGCTAACCGTTACACCACACAGGACAATGAAATCCAAACAGCTGAGGTATTTAATCTGAAACGTCAGCCTTTGATTTCACTGCACCAGTCGAAACAAACGTGTCTCATCATAGTGCTAAGTTAGATCACTAGCAAATGATTAAATTTGATCGTCCCGCTACAGGACAATAAAATTTTCAAATTTCTGTGGTTATGTTACATGGAAAGAACAGCTTGATTTACGTCTATACTAGCTTTACTAACCGGCTTTGCCCGGGATTTAGGCTTATTAATTTCATATTCCTTTACATGACACTGAAAAATCGGGAAAAAAATTGATGCTTGCAAGAAAGAAAAAAGCTGATTTCACAAATTCGGTCATTACAAATTATTTATTCATAGTGTGATTATTTCAGCACTTGGCCGTGTACACAACATTTTTGGTTTCTCCTTCATCGGCGACAATATATAATTTTGTTGGATCCTTTGCTCTTGACATTCCAACATACAGCTGTAGACTCAAACGGACCAAAAGCGTTACGAATTATTTAACACGCGTCCAGGAGACACAGCATTGGAACACTGACTGAACAAAATTCGTTAACAATTTGTTATCGACGATCAAATGCATCACGTGCTTTCTGTTTCAGACGTCTTTGAAGGGCGAATCTCTGGGATAAAAAAGTTAAAAACGTATCTTTGCGAATATTTTATGAAACTGACTGAAATTGTAAAGAACACCATAAATCGTTAATAGAAACATGACCTCCAAATTTCGTCCGAATCGGTAAATAACGTTTTTAATTAGCCGTTAAAATTTAACTACCCGTTTCTGCGTAAATATTTCTGTCTACCGATGAATTAAAAAATCCATCCCTTTTTAAAAAAGTTTTGACCGGATCAGGTGAAATTTTGAGGGACTCCTCTTATTACCAATTCATGGCGTTGATAAAAATTTCAGCCCGTTTCGTTAAGATTTCGCAAAGTTCGTTTTCGCATTTTTTTATGCACAGTTCTCAAAGAATAGAAACAGCTGACGATGTGCCGTGGCGATGAACTCAAACACGTGCTTTCAGATTTGGAACAGATAACGATGACGTAGCAAACGACGCTGACTTTATTGATTAGCTTAATAATTAATTCATAACTCGGGAACAGAACAACTTAGAGATCTTAAAATAGTTGCATTGACCTTGAAATTCCAGTATTAATAAGCTATGCAAATTTCACGATGCAACAGTTCGGCGTTCGAGAGTTTTTGCTGCTTCAGATAAATAGACGTTTTGTGTTTTATACACTGGTGTGCAAAAATTAAGGACGAAGAGGAGAAATTATCATTACAGCTGAACGAGCAGGCAGAACGGACCGAAAGACCACTCAGGAGATAGACTAGGGTCCGGCAGGTAGGGCATGCACATATATGCAGCATGACGTACGGGGGAGGTGGTCGGAAGGGTATAAAGCACACGGACGGTGAACGCTCAGCAATTCGGTGAAAGCTGCTGCACGGTGTACATCGGTTTGAACGACGTCGAGTTGCTCCCACCGTGTGAAATGGCCAACAGGCAATCCAGTAGACGACATCTGGATGACTTTACCCGAGGTCGCGTCATTGGGAAGTTGGAAGAAGGTCGAACTGTGACTAGTGCTGCCGAGGAGTTCGGGAGCGCTCACAGCATCGTTTCACGAGCTTGGAGAGCATTTCAAACCACAGTAACAGCTGTTCGAGGGTTTAGCAGTGGTCGTCCACGAGCAACAACGGCGGCAGACAACCGGTACATTGTCCTACAGGCGAGAAGAGACGGACGGCAGACAGCGGGATAAATCGCAAGGTACATGCTACAGACAACTGGACGTCCGTTATCGCGTTTTACCGTGGCCAGGAGGCTGCACAAAGGTGGTCTATTTGCACGACGACCATTACGGTGTGTGCCATTAACGCCTGCTCATGGGAGATGACTGTTTCTGTGGTGCCAGGAACACAAGAACTGGACACATCAGCAATGGGGTCGAGTTCTCTTTACGGATGAGAGCCGATTTAGTCTGAAAAGCGATTCTGAACGTGTACACATCTGGAGAGAGCAGGGAACACGCAATCACACCTCCAACATCATCGAAAGGGACCGGTTTGGAGGTGGCGGAGTTCTCGTTTGGGGCGGTATCATGCTTTGTAGCCGTATTGACCTCCACATCTTCCAAGGAGGTTCAGTCACTGGTGTCCGCTATTGTACTGAGGTTCTCCTGCCTCACGTGGGTCTGTTTAGAGGTGCTGTGGGTCTTGAGTTCCTCTTCATGGACGACAACGCTACACCTCATCGTACAGTGGCTGTCGCAGAGCTGTTGGAGAGTGAAGATATTCAACGCATGGATTGGCCCGTAAGGTCCCCGGACCTAAATCCAATCGAACACGTGTGGGACCTTCTTGGGAGAGGCTTGGCAGCACGTCACCAGCCGCCAGCAACGATTCCGCAGCTGCGATTGGCGCTACAAAAGGAATGGGCCGCGATGCCTCAACAGCTCCTTGACAACCTCGTCCTCAGCATGGACAGACGTTGTGAAATCTGCAACGCAGTCAGGGGTGATCATATCCCGTACTAAAGACTGGATTTTTCTTGGCAGCCGCCTGTCCCTTGGACGTTTCTGTCTTCTGTCAGTTGTGCTCGAAGCTACCTTTTCAATAAAGTGCCTTTGTATCCTTTATATTCCTTGTTTGGACGGTTTTGCGCACTTGCCTCATATTCGTACATCTTGGGGATCTTATGGTATGATTTGAGTCCATGTGGAGCACTTCTGCACAACGTTACATTCGAAAAATCGTCTCGTCCTTAATTTTTGCACGCCAGTGCATATAGATTAATTATTCCATGTGCTTCCATCTTGATATTAACAGTTACTATTCATGAGTACCTAAATAATCATTCGTCGCTCGAAAAATTTAGGCAAAAAAAATACAAGAAGGTGAACTGTTTTTTGAGTGAATCTCCGGGAAATCTTCAGGTGGGTCATTATGTCTCTGAGGGAGCGTAAATGCATACTATTTGACATAAAACTAGGCCTTTCTCCTCGCTGGGTAGGTGGCAACATCGTTAGCACGCATGCAACAAAAACATGTCACACTTTTGAACGTTTATATCTTCGAAACTAATAATCGAAGATTGATAAATAATACATCATTAAATAGTTTATAGAGTCCCATTTGTAACAAAACAAATTTCAACTAACCACCCCTGAACACTTTGATACCGTAGCGTTAGACAGTTAAGCTAAATTTCGCGTGATTTTGTTCCGCCGTACGCCGGTTTACGGTTGATAACTAGTGAATAGGTAACGATAGCGATGACCCCAGCCTCACATTCCGTAGCTGATGGTCAGAACTAACGGATGTATGTGATAAACCAAAATAAAGTGGGTTTAAAACATTTGTTTTTTAGATAAAAAAATTTGGTGACGAAAATTTAGAAATACCGTTAACATCCAGGGAAAATTAGTATTCCAACCGACGAAAGTTGAAGAAACAGCTAGAGGAGAACGAGAGGAATTCGAAAACTCACCAATCGAAGATCACGGGAATGCAGGGAGCGTCACCGACACGCCAGAATGCGGTTCACCCGAGTTCGACTCTAGAGTCACAACCTTCCACTTCAAATGCACAAATTGAGCCTGATCAGGGAAGACAGATAGAGATTGACGTCATCGATCCAAATATACACACCGAGCATGGAATACCAATATACTGTATGTACATCTCCAGTCTTCACAACTTCGCTGGATAATGAATGTCTCAAACCTTTACACTTCCGATGCATTCTGAATCTAGACAAGAACAAGAACAACAGCAAGAGGAGTACATTAGGACTGAGACGTATCGCCAAATTTATAACAAGGCAACTAAGGAGTATGAAAAATTGTTTCTGAAGAACTATTTCTTCAGAAGCTATTTTACCAATAACTACTGACAACGATGATACAACGCCTTCTACTTCTACTAACATTAATTTCTAATCAGCATCAGTTATTATGAATTGTATATCGTATAGGTTACTTTTAAGTAAATAAAGTAAAACATTTCTTTCGTTTTATTTCTTAAACATTTTATATCTGAAAAAATCAATAGGGCCCAGTAGCAACTGTGCTACAACTTACAACGTATGGATACGTCAACTGTTCTTCGCTGAATACTTTAAGGACGTAGAACTAGTGAGATAGTACCATGAAATAATGGCAGTTGATGTAGTTCTACGTTGTAGGTTGCGGCACAGTGACAACTGTGCTGCAACCTACAATGTAGGGCTACGTCAACTGCAATGCAGAACTGCTATATTAAGCAGCGATAATACTGTTCGTCACGTATATTTTGTTTAAGTATGCAGGGTGGAGTAGCCAGGTCCATATAACGATATGAAAATACAAAACGAACATTAATGGTAAACAATTTTTTTTACTTACTCATAATAATTTCGGCATTTTTGCCACTGTTGCAAATCATCTGCTCGTAGAACGGACATTTGCTTATTTTAATGAGATACCAGATCTGCCTGAACGGAAGATTCATGGATTAAAAATACCATTTCGAGTTAAAATTCTATACCTTTGTATAGATGTTTGCAAGGAATGATGATTAAAAAATGAAAGTTAAAAACCCAAAGGAATAAAAGAACACAAAGGAATAAAAGATGGACCCTAACTCAACTCACCACCACAACACACTTCCAAACATGTTTCGACAAGAATTTTTCCTTTCCTCAGTGAAAACATCAAGGTGTACGTGGGTACTAAGTCCTCGTCGACGATTCTTGAAAGACTGATTGTAATGTCTTGTATTGCCGCCCCGGTGGCGCACTGGTCTAAGCGATGGCTTCTGATCATTCGTCCGAACGGGGTCCGGGTTCGAATCCCGGTGCGGCATGGATGTTGTGTTTGTCTTACGGCACTGGCTCTCTCCCTTCCCTGGAACCAGTGGCCCTAAATTAGGGACGGGCGACTGCTTATAGACCATTGAGTTGCTCACGGTGGTCGTTAAACCTACAATAAAAAAAATGTCTTGTATCGCTCTGCCTTCAACTTTCGTCGTTGCAGACCATGGAAAACTGCGTATCACTGCGCAAGCTGTTAGTGGCGGCATGTACGGCATTGTGCTCCTCTCGGTCTACTTTTCTTTGAACCTTTGTTTATTAGCCTTTTGTGATCGATTATTTTCTTGTTCGATCAGATATCGCCAGTCACAAGGTAACTCAATTGGTGAATTAGTGTTGCAGCACCTATCTCCAAATTTCTCAATGACCACCGCTTCTGATGTTATGATCTGTCTATGACTTTTGTGTGATGTTATATGTCTGATTTTCTCCCAGTCAGGCTTTGATTGATTTTCCATGCAGTGTTGTATCAGAGCTGTTCTTGGTCTTTTCTTTTGCCAATCTTGGATATGTTCTTTTAATCTCGAAATCATACGCCTTTTTGTACTTCCGATATAAATGGAATCTTGTTGATTGTTGTCTGTCTTGGTTGGAATGGCATATACTCATGCTCGATCTAGGATGGATTTTTTGTTATTACCGGAAGTTAGTAATGAGCCATTATCAATGGTGGTTTCTGCAAGACTTATTTCATTCGAAACACATTTTTTCTTTAATATGTTACTTAATGGTGGTAAGTATGGAAAAGAGATGTAAGATTTATATATATTCTTTTGTTTCGTCTGGTATTGATTATTCTTAAGATTGTTATATATTGAATAAATCAAACGTTTATTGTTATCAAGATGTTCAGCTATATTTTCGATCCATTGTATTTCTGTAAGTTCAAACTCTGCCGTAGAGGAATGCGTTATAGCTCTGTTAATGTAATATTGGAATGCAGCTGTCTTATATCTCCATGGGTGTGTGGAATCCGATAGTATTAATGCAGGCTCGAAACATGGTTTTCGATAAACAGCGTAATCTATGGAATCATGTCTTCTGAATAAATTAAGGTCTAAATAATGAAGATTTTTGTTAACCTCTTCTTCAAGCGTTGTCTTTATGGTTGGGTAAGTATTATTGAAAATTTGTATGAACATATCTAGTTCGTCCTTAGTACGCTGCCAAAAAATCAAAATATCATCAACATAGCGTAGATATAAAATTGGCAAATCAAGATCCGCGTTCTGGAATAGCATTTGTTCAATATTCTGTATAACAACTTCTGGTAGAAGACAGGAGAGTGGTGATCCCATGGGTGCACCAAATATTTGTTTGTATATAATACCATCATTTAAAAAATAATTGCTGTCGGTTATAAATCGTAATGCATGTATGATACTTGTTCGTTGTTTTTCATCTATTTTTTCTTTAACAAATTTTCTATTAATTAGTTAAATTGCTTCTGTAACCGGAGTGTTCGGATATAATGATATTATGTCCATACTGCACATTATGAAGTTATATTCTTGCAAAGATTGAATTTTATTAATTAGTTCTTTAGAATTTGAAATATTAAATTTATGGTTGCTATAAAACGGCTTTAGGTAGGTATATATTGCTTTCTCAAGATTGATCGTGGGAGCATTTCGTTTGTTCACAATGAGGCGTCTTTACTTTGCCGAAAATAGCCGGTGTACATGCTCCAATCGGTAGGTAAGCATTTCGTTTTATTATCGGTGGAAGGTCAACTGTCCTTCGCTGAATACTTTAAAGACGTAGAACTAGTGAGACAATGCCACGAAATACAGTAGTTATAGTTGACGTAGTTTTACGTTATAGATTTCATATTTTTTTCACTGACTCCTTTACTTTGCTGAAAAAACCTGCTTTAAATTTTTTTGTTGGAGTCACAACCTTCCACTTGAAGTGCTCATTGCACTCAAGAATTCTGTCGCATCTCTCTTGCTTTCATAGTGACCTGCAGCAACTTAAACGAGAAAATTAAAGAAAACATCAAACAGAAGTCATCGCTCTTTCCACGTTAATAAGTGAGTCACGAAAAAAATTAGCGTCTTCCGCCACCGGGAATCGAATCCAGGGTCTTCCAGTTACGCTGGGGATTCACCAAAGATGCTTTTGGTGAATCCCCAGCACTGTGCGGGGCTCCATGATGCAACCTGCCATGTTGTTTAATAGTTAATCACTCGTGAGTATGGAGAGTTCGTGGCCGCTGTGGTGCAGTGGTAGCATGTCCGGCGCGTAACTGGAAGACCGTGGGTTCGATTCCCGTTGGCGGCAGATGAGAACCGTGACTCACTTTTTAACGTGGAAAGAGAGATAACTTCTGTTTGGTGTTCCTGATCCACGTCGAGTGTATGAATGAAAGAAAACATGATTTGCGAATATGAAGTAATTTCTAAACAAAAATGATGAAAGAAATCATTACACAGCAAGTTTATTACACATATTTTTCTGAAAAATTTCACCTTCGTGAAGCAAACACTTTCCACTTAAATTTCCAAGCACATTTATCCTGTAATTTTTTTCGCAACACGGATAATGCCAACAGTTCCAATGCAACCGAGCCATACGACGCGAAGGAATATTACTCATCGAGAGCTGAAAGGGAAATAGCTGGAAACATAGCATTAATTTTCCTTACGAATTACGAAAATTTTGTAACGTGCTGTGTACAGAACCGTCTCATGATTTCTACATTTACGTTATTATACTGATAGAGCATTGCCTCCTTACACTGTGAAATGCTGCACGTCTTTCAGGTCTAAACATCTTCTACAGGAGCATGACGGAAACTGGGAAGATTTGAAGATAAGTAGAAGATAAATATGGCGACGAAATTTCTAGGAGCAACCGTAGATTAAGCAATCATGGCGGTGTTTTGAAGTGGGAAGTCAGATATGAGGTTTGACTATGTCGATGTCTCCAATACGTTGTTAAGTGCTTTTGTTAAGTGTTTATTTCCGCTTCTAGGCCGCCATGTTTTAATTTTCCTCTCGGATGTTTGTGGTTTTAATTCCGGCATTTCCAATTACGCTATCATAAGAATAAGAGAAAAACAGAGACAGATAACGAAAAATTTCGAGATTTAAACAGCGAGAGTGTTTTCATCCTGTTCTTTCAATTCTTGGCTTTAGTGTTTAATTGTGATTTCAGTTTCATAATTTCATTTTCCTGAAAGCTTAATCCCAAATGGAGAGAGAAGACTTTTAAAAAGAATTGCAATTTTTCGAAGAAGACTAACATTTCCATTAAAAAGGAACGTTTAATTTATGTAGAAAATAATGGCTACTCGTTCTGCTCAACTCAGAATGAAGTGGTTCCGAAGCCGATTTAATTTCTTTTTGAAATTCAGCAAAATTTATTTGTTCCCGTTTTGTCTTACACCAACAACATTTTATACTTGACAGAAGCATCTTCTCACGCTGACCATCCCTTTTCAATACAAAATTGAAGTTGTCTTTGATATTATTAAATCAGGTTATTGCACATGAAATGCTGCACTTTGAAGACGGCGGGTGATATAGAAATTAATGAAATTAACTCATCGGTTTTTTTTTGTTTTTCTTTAATTGGAGGTCTAAAGACCACCGTGAGCAACTCAATAGGCTATAAGCAGTCGCCCGTAGCTAATTTAGGTTCACTGGTTACAGGAAACGGAGAGAGCCAGTGCCGTAAGACAAACACAACAACCATGCCTCACCGGGATTCGAACCCTGACCCCATTCGGACGAATGATCAGAGGCCATCGCTTAGACCACTGCGCTACCGGGGCGGCAACTCATCGTTGGATGAGACTTCTGATATGTAAATTTAAAGCGCCAAGGTTGCTGTTTGTAATGCAGTAGTCATTTCGTTAGTGGCGTCAGCTCCAATGAGATTGTGCTGCATTGAAGAGGACTATGGATCAGAGCCAATTCAATTCAATTCGTTTATTTTGCTGTGCAGGATAGATTGAATTACAAGTATATGGAAACAAGCACAGCAAGGGAGCGTGGAAAAAAGGCCAAAACGGCCTGACAAAGTCCCATAAGTAGGTGTCAGTAGCTGTTTCTATTCCTGGATGTTTTATCAATTGTACGCAGGGCGATCAAAAAGTTCCGAGACTAGGTACGTAGCAAACCAACAGATGGCAGTACGCGGATGCGCGAACAGCGGTAGAGGGAAGTCACCTTCATGCGTCGTTCTGTGAACATGGGAGCTTTGCTACACGATATTTGCTGACCACGTGCAGAACACAGCTGCGATTTTGGTATGAACTGCAAACTAGAGCAGCGAGCGAACAACAAATTCTGCTCGGCAAATCGGTAACGGAGACGCATAAAATGCTGCGGCAAGCTTATGGTAATGAAGCAATGAGTTTTACGAGATGTTTTGAGTGGCACTCGCGCTTCAAGAGCGGCAGAACGGCACTGGAAGTCGACGAGAGGTCAGGGTTACCGTCCACGAGCAAAACCACCGAAAATGTGGACAAAATTAAGGAACTGGTGCATGAGGATTGTTGGAGAACCATTCAAGACATTGCTACCATCGTCAATGTGTCATACGGAACAGTGCAATAAATTATGACATCGGTTTTGAACATGCACCTCATTTCTACAAAGTTTGGGCCAAAGATTCTGAACCCTGAACAGAAGGCGCTCCGTGTCGAACTCTGTCAATCTTTGTCAGCAGGTGGTGAATGAACTGACGTTCCTGTCGCGGGTCATCACTGGTGACGAGACTTGGGTGTACGGTTGCGACTCGGAGACCAAACAACAGTCGTCGCAGTGGAAGAGCCCGGCATCTCCACGACCAAAGAAGAAGGCCCGAAAGGTCCGGAGCGCAACCAAAAGCATGCTCATCGTGTTCTTCGACATTCGTGGGGTTGTGCACCGTGAATTCGTCACCCAGGGCCAGACCGACAACTCCCTTTTTTTACTGCGATGTTCTAAGGCGTCTTAGGGAGGACATTCGCCGCGAAAGACCTGAAATGTGGAGCAGGGGCGATTTCCTGCTCCATCACGACAATGCAGCAGCTCACAGAGCGTTAGCAACACGCCAGTTTTGCAGCCGCTACGTCATGACTACCCTTCCTAACCCGCCTTACTCGCCGGATTTGGTCGCCGTTTTGAAACCGTGGACGAGTTCCAGCGCGAATCGCAGACGGTGCTTGACACGATTCGGGGACAGGACTTTTAGGGAGCGTTCCAATAGTGGCAAAAAACACTGGCAGCGGTGTATCGCTGCCCAAGCAGACTGCTTTGATGGAGATCATAGCCGGACTTAAGTAACATGAGTACTTTGTTGTATATTGGCATAGTCTTGCAACTTTTTGCTTGGACCTCGTATAAATCCGGTTGACTTTCTTTTTTTTTTTTTTTTGTAACGGGTTCTGTTGACTGTGAATAATCATGCTCACATTACGTATTTAAAACTCAGTGCAATTTCCCCCAAAATCCCTTTTCGGTCAGGTACTACTAACTATCAAAATATTTTGCATGCATTTTCTGTTCAATGTAATGTACAATTTTCCCGCGACGGGGCGCAAACCTTTAACTTGTTTTTCTTGATATCTCTTCTTCTAAAAGTTCGATTTCAGAAATTCTTTTATCAACGAATACAGTTCCCTATGTGGAACACACTGCGTGTATCTAAGTACATTTTCTTTTTCGCTGAATTTTCAGATTTTCTTAAAACCTCCTATGAAAAGTACTTTTTGTGTCGGAAAGGAATCAAAAGACGTGTTCATCGCAACCAAGAATTCGGTGTAATCATTCTTGCTTCTTATGCAGAATTGATCGTACCTATAATGCATAGTAGTATTATCAGCTAACAAAGTAATATTACGTAATCATTGCTTCCACATCCCAGTCCACAGGAAGATTTCAGTGACACATCTACTCTCTTCAAAATTCTTATTTTTTTACAGTGAATACAAGCAAATATAAATTTTAAAGTTTTTTCGTGTCTAAAATAAAAACTGAAATTTGGGATGTAGTGATGCTCCTTCTGTCAGTAGTCTTCTGATTGTGCAAACCCATTGTTCTCTTTAAACGCATTGATGATTTTTAATCCAAGTCTAAATATGGAAAATGCGACGTGCTGAGTCAAAGAAGCAGTGAACTTCTGTGATCGTCGACGTATGTTCCCGCACACAAATTACCTAGGAGAGCCCACATAAGAAAAGACATTTTCTCCAAACTGCGTTTCTCTAAAGCTTCGTCTCCGAGGCGCAACGAACGGGTAGCCATTGAAGAAATTGGTATTGCCACGCGATCGGGATGAATGAGACGCCGGGAACCTTAAGATCACGTATCCGGTAACGACAGTTTCGGGAGAGTCCCGATCATAAACGGCAAGAAGGAAAATGAAACGCAAAAGTAAGAGAAAGAAATGACCGCCTCATTGCCCGCGATGGGCTCCTCTTGCTCTGTATTTCTTCATCCCTAGTTCCGTTTGCTAATCTCATCGTTGCGAAGATGGCACGAATCAAATGCATTTCATTTAGGGGAACGGTTATGTTCTGATTCTGTGCAAAGCAGGTGATGGGGCTTTACTTTTCTAGAAAAAAAAATCATACATAGTTGTTATGCGGGACCTATTCCTGGCTTAGCCTAGCTGCAAGATTAAAAGCTGCAATATTTCTGAGGGATCTATCTATCTATCTATCTATCTATCTCCATCGTTGCCACGCAGCGAATTACATCATCCATTTTCAGTTCAAAACATACACCTAAAGCGTTATTTTCTGTTACGTATTTCTATCTATCAAGCTCGTTAGTTTTACCTATCTAAATTTATCTACCTATCTGTGCGACCTACCTACCCCACATAAATTCTTAATTCCATATTAAAGAGCCAAAATGTGGCATTTTCTTGTAGTTGGCTGATGTATCTCTGGCTGTTGAAAGTCTGCCTGACAGAGTTTTCAGTTCACAAACATATACCTAAAGCATTATTTTCTGTTACATATTTCTATCTATCAAGCTCGTTAGTTTTACCTATCTAAATTAATCTACCTGTCTGTGCGACCTACCTACCCCACATAAATTCTTAGTTCCATATTAAACAGCCGAAATGTGCCATTTTGTTGTGGTTCCATATATATACCTTGCTACTCAGCGGCTTACGTAATTCGTTTTCATTTCAAAATGGTAGAGATAATATCTGATTTTCAGATTAATTTGTATCTACAATATTGTTTGTGAAAATGGCAACATCAAGAAAGAATCGCTCTATTCAAAGGAAATTTATGTCACAGATTCCTCATGTTACATGAGATAACTGATTATATTTGTTGAGCTAAACGAAAAATTTTCTTTTCAAAACTCGGTATGTAGTGTGAAGCCACCTCTAGCAACAATAACATCCTCTACACGGGGGGGGGGGGGGCATTGAATGGAAGGGCTTTTTGATATCGTCCTGGGAAATAGCCTGCCAGGCTGCTTCTATGCGAGACTAGAGTTCATTTGCTGTGACTGGAGCAGGCGCTTGACAGGCTAGTCGCGTAACTACTACGTCCCAGACATCCTCGATAGGGGACATATCCGGCGAACGTGCTGGCCAAGGGAGAAGCGGTATCTGCCGTGCATGGAAGTGCTCTTGGATATTCCGGGACATATGTCGCTGAACATTGCCGTGCTATAATATAGCGCCAGGACCACTCGGAAAGAAATGCATCACCTCTGCCTTTAAAATATCCTTGATTATGGCTGGCTGTTGAAGGTTCCATAGCCGCCTCGGTGGCGCAGTGGTCTAAGCGATGGCTTCTGATCATTCGTCCGAAAAGGGTCCGGGTTCGTATCCCGGTGAGGCATGGATGTTGTGTTTGCCTTACGGCACTGGCTCTCTCCCTTCCCTGGAACCAGTGATCCTAAATTAGGGACGGACGACTGCTTATAGCCCATTGAGTTGCTCACGGTGGTCGTTAAACCTCAAACCAAAAAAAAAAAAAAAAAAAAAATGAATTTCCCTCAATTTGTATCAGGCAAGAACACGAATTGAACCTGATGGTGTCTCCAAACTATGACGCTTGGCTTTGGGCCGGTATGACGCCGCAAACTGCGCGCTGCAAGGTTTCGTTCACGACGATGTTTTCGAACACCTATGCGACCATCATGGTGCATCAGGTTGAATCGTGACTTGTCAGAAAACACGACTTGTTGCCAACCAGCTTGCCAATGTCTGTCTGTGTTCGAGACTCCATTGCAGCCTGAGGCATCTGTGGTTGAGAGTCAAAAGAATACGCACCAATGAGCTGCGAGCGACCAATCCTCTGTTAAACAGACGACGCCTAACCTTGTTGGAGGACACAGCCAGACCAATGACAGTGCTGCGCTAACAACGTGGATGTCGCTGTGTGATCGATTAGAGGTGGATAACTATCGATAGTTTTCGATATTCAAAAAATAACTATCGATAATGTGTAGGCACAGTTTCTCGGGAGAAAATGTGTTTTCTGGAATGAAATATTATTTCTGACAAAAAATGTTCTTACTTTTTCACATTGTCAGAAAGCTAAGTTCCGATAAACTCTGAAACTAATATTTTTTTTTGTTTTTTTTTGTTTTGTTTTGGGGTTTAACGGCCACCGTGAGAGCAACACGAAGGGCTGTAAAGGTTTCAGGGAAGGAAGAAGCCAGTGCTGTAAGACAAATACAACCAGAACAACAACATCTATTCCTCACGGGATTCGAATCCGGACTGATCTCGGACGAATGGTCAGAAGCCAGCGCTTACACCACTGCGCCACTGGGGCGGGGAATCTATGTTTTGACAATACGTTCCCGAAGTGAGTGAGCAAAAGTCACGAAAAAAATATTTTGCTTGAAGAACGAGCTAATTCGTGTCTCCTTAATTCTCATTTTCTGTTTGTATTGCGTGACTTCTTTATGTTTCTGTTCACAAAAGTTAAAGAAGAAAATTCGGCAGTTTTGTATGCAAAAATAATTTTTTTCTATAATGTTTAGCAAAATCGTGGTAATAATTCGTGACAAATCGAATAAATAAAAGTTTTGAGTGGGGCTGTTTCTCAATTGTTTTTTTTTCTAGGATTATTTAAAACGACAGCAACGGAATGCAGTCGCTTTAAATTATCACTAAGATTTGACGTATTGCCCGACGTTTTGTAGTTTTTCCCGCAAAGGCCATGTTCTGCGTAGATCTTATCCTTACCAAAATCAAAATGATATAGCACAAAAGATATATTACATTTACCCATTATTACTGGTTACTTACTTTCAACAAAAAACTGTTTCAGCACCGTGACGCACCGTTAAACTTCCAGTACAAGCAACAAGAACAACGCTTTTTGACTTGGCCTTTATCTGATTGAAACGCACACTTTCGCTTTGATTTTGACTTAACATGAAGAACAACAGAGTGCAAAAACCGCATACCCTCACCGTTTACTCTTTTGATTATAGTTAACTGTAGATTCGCATTGTCATCGTGTATCAATATGGCTGGGCTCAATGTTTCGACACCAGTGTAAATATCGTGAAAATGAGCGTTCCAGTCATCAAAGCCATCGGTGGAAGCTGAATAGTTTACACCATCGTGATTTACACTTCCAGCATTGAAAAACGTAAAACTATCGATGCACTATCGATGTACTGAGTTGGACAAAACTATCGATACTATCGATAGTACTTCCACCTCTACGATCAATCACTGCCATGCGGTAGAGGTGTCTGTAATCCCGTACAGTTGTGCGATTTTGCGGCCCGGTTTCCCGGATTTCTGTATGCCCGAGCCTCATCTGTCCCCTGATGCCACGTTCGCATCACTGTACTGGCATTTCAACCCGTACTAGCGGCAATTTCGCGGTAGAAAAATCAAGCTTCTCTCATCCCAACAATCCTTCCTCGCTCAAAGTCCGTCAGGTGTTCATATTGCGAAATTCTTCGGCGAGGGGGATACTGAGATACAAGAAACATCCTTTCGACCCAATGTCGGCTCTTCACTGATTGCAACATCTCGTTTGAGTCAGCTTTTTTATACCCAAGACCGTACAGTTCAGAAATCACCGCGCTGCTCCGAAACCGTATGCGCATTTTCACTGACATTTTAATCATCTGCATGTCCAAACCTGTTGTACATATCCTATAAGTTTCAAGCTGATGCCATCAGTTCTTCATTGTGTTTCAACTTTCACAAATAGTAGTAGTTCTATCTAATGCCTTTGCTAAGTAGTGAAGTATTGGGTTGATGCATAAGTTCAGGCCGTTTTATTTCACGAGTGTTTCCCAGGTCAGTAGTGACGGTGCAGATGGGCAGTTGTATCGAAATCATATTTCGTAGTGTGATTGTGACTATTGTTTTTTTTTGGTTTTCAGGCCCGGAAGTGTGGAGTGTCAAGTAGAGAGAAATGAAGATTTCCGACATCTGCTCTTCTAACAGTTTAACAAGGATTCACAACATCCGAACCTACTCGACAAATTTGTGCTGTGTATGGGGAGGATGCTATTGCTCCGAGGACAGCCCGCAAATGGTTTGAGAGGTTCCAAGGTGGCGATTTTGACCTCAACGACTCTCCACGCTCAGGTCGTCCATCTCACTTTGATGACGATCGTTTGAACCACCTCATCCACTTGGATACGCGTCAAACCCCAAGCGAATTGGCCACTAAGATGGACTACGATCAGGCCACATTAGTGCAAAACCTGAGACGTATGGGAAAGGTCCAGAAATTAGGGTCTTGGATGCCTCACACTCTCACCGAGGACAACAAGAATCAGCGTGGTTCCTTGCTCGCCCGTTATCGCGAATGTTTTCAGCAACACAAACCCTTTCTGTCACGTATTGTTACTGGAGACAAAAAGTGGTGCCTGTTCGTGAATCTCAGGCATCGGAGAGAATGGTTAAGCCCAGACAAGACGCCCACAACAAGTCCAAAACATGACCTTCATCTTGCGAAGATCACGGTGTGTATCTGGTAGTACATGGAAGGTATTATTCATTGAGGAATGCTGCAACCTTTTGTGAGCAACGTTGCCGGGTGGAGGGAGCAATTAATCAGAAACGGCCACATCGGTGCCGCGGTGTTCTTCTCCAACATGATAACATACACCCTCACAGTGCAAATATGACGAAAATGGCTATTCAGGACCACATCCGGCCTATTCCCTAGATGTCACCCCTTGAGACTATCACCCGTTCTGATCTCTGTCGAATGCACTCAGTGCCAGAACGTTCAACAATGTTGTTGATCTCCCGAATTTCCTTGATGATTTCTTCGCTGCAAAAGCTGCACGTGTTTTCAAGAACGGCATTGCAGATTTATCCAGACGTTGGAACACCATCGTAAACAATGGGGTGGAATACATACTTGATTGATTACGTTTCCCCTTCTGATGTAACACATTCCTGTAGTGCGATGAAAAAAACGGCATGATCTTATGCATCAACCCAATACATCATTCGTTCTGTAACGTACTAGTAGTATGACTGAGATGACGTAACAATGCGGTGACGTAGTAGTCAGATCTGCAAGTTGGACTGATAAGCCTTGACGGTGTAGTCAAGTTGAGAGGCTAGCCGCCTCCGGAGTAGAAAGATGTGGAATCGATTCCGAAACCAGCCAAAAGGTTTTACGCTATACTTTACATTTTAACACGATATATTCCAAATGCAACATTTCCGTTCTGTATCTATCTCTCGTATCTATCCTATCTATCGGAAATATGACTTTAGTTCAACATGAGATGGCTCAAATATGGAAGTTTTGTTTAATCTACCTATCTATGATATACCCAGTACTTTTTTCTCTGGAGATATAGGTATCGGAGATGTTAAACATAAGTTGTTGAAAAGGAAGGGGGGGACAAAATGTAAAACAACTCAATTTCTTGAACATTTTTCTTTAGTTACTGTTGACGGGTGCAAAATACAGAAATACAACTTGCATGCACATATCATGTTAAATTGTTATTTTCATACAACAACAGTCTCGTAAGAGTTTTGCAGAGGATGTTCACACATCTTTAGAACGTTTTTGATAAGAAATTACAAAATATAAAGAATTGAGATGACAACAGCGTGATAGGCGAACACGAAAGAAACAACTGCTGTGGTTAAATGCTGTCTGCTGAGAAAATGGCGCACGCAAACAAGCTGCGGATGGAAGGTTATGTTTTTGCTCTTTACGAAAAGAAATATTTGTATTCTGGAATTGAAAGACGCTGTGAAAATCATGGAATTAGCATTTCTAAATGTGAAATAAGCAATATTTTTAACAATAGAGGGAAAAATTAGTCAAACACTGCTTTTAGCATAAAACAAGAAAGATGACACCGAATTTTTGGGTGTAATAAGCACGTCTTTTGAATCCGTTCTGACGCAAATTAAATTTATCAAAGCTATTCAAAGTCAATGGAACCGGTATGGAAAACAATAGTATCTGACGAAAGAAAGAAGTTTTTCAACCGGGTCTTTAATCCCTCAGATATTGCTGCAAACGGAATCGTGAGCTTACGAACTCTTTGAAACAGAGTTATCGACGAAAATAAGATGTGACTTTACGTCCCTTGGTGGGAAAACCATGCATTATTTTAGGAAGAAAGTATTCACAAAAGGTTTATCCATATGAGCGGTATCGGTCCAAGAAAAAAAAATTTAGTCGAGTTTTCAGGAGCCCAGATTTTGCTACAAATACATCAGAAGTAGAAATTAACTCGTATGACCCCTGGTGGCCAAACCATCCTTTACCAAACATTAGAAATTACGTGAAAAAATTTTTCCGTCAGGTCTTGTATGCGATTTTTCAAATCGGAGTTTTAGGAGCAGAAAACGCAATTTACCATTGTGCGCCCTAGCGGAAAGTCTATGATTTACTTGAAAATTTTGAATTCATAAGAAAAACATTTCGCATCGGAAACACTATCCAACAAAGAAGGAATTTTTCAAATCGGACTTTTAGAAGTAGAGATATTGACAAAAATAAGATATATATCTACACCCCTGGCGTAGAAACCATGCATTATTTCAAGAAAAAAATGTTCCTAAAATATTTGTCGACATGAGTAGTATCGGTCCTCAAAAGACTTTTTTTCAATCGAGGTTTCAGAAGCTCATATTTTGCTGCAAATACATCAGAAGCGGAAATTCAGACTTACGCCACCTTGTGGCCAAACAATTTTTTTACAAAAATTTGAAATTACGTGCAAACGATTTCACACCAGGAGCTGTATCCGGTGCAGAAAGAATTTTTCAGATCGGAGATTTAGAAGCAGAGATATAGAGGAAAACGCAATTTACCATTACGCCCCCTAGCGGAAAGTCTATGAATTACTTGAAAATTTTAAATTTATAGGAAAAACATGTCACACTAGAAACACTATCCAACAAAGAAGGAATTTTTAAAATCGGACTCTTAGAAGTCGAGATATTGACAAAAATAATATATACATCTACGCCCCCAGGCGTAGAAACCGGCCACTATTTTAAGAAGAAAATATTTTTAAAAGGTTTGTCGACATGAGTAGTATCGGTCTACAAACGATGTTATTTTTAATTGAGAATTTAGAAGCTAATATTTTGCTGCAAATGCATCAGAAGCGGAAATTAAGGTTTACGCCCCCTGGTGGCCAAACCATTTTTTTACAAAAATTACAAATTATGTGCAAACGATTTCCCATCAGGAGCTGTATCCGGTGCAGAAATAATTTTTCAGATCGGAGATTTAGAAGCAGAGATAAAGGGGAAAACGCAATTTACCATTACGCCCCTAGCGGAAAGTCTATGAATTACGTGAAAATTTTGAAATTATATGAAAAACATGTCACACTAGAAACACTACCTAACAAAGAAGGAATTTTTCAAATCGGACTCCTAGAAGTCGAGATATTGACAAAAATAAGATATACTTCTACGCCCCCTGGCGAAGAAACTGTGCACTATTATAAGAAGAAAATGTTTCTAAAAAGTTTGTCGGCATGAGTAGTATTGGTCTACAAACGACGTTATTTTCAATTGAGAATTTAGAAGTTCATATTTTGCTGCAAATACATCAGAAGCGGAAATTAAGGTTTACGCCACCTGGTGGTCAAACCATTTTTTTACAAAAATTACAAATTATGTGCAAACGATTTCCCATCAGGAGCTGTATCCGGTGCAGAAATAATTTTTCAGATCGGAGATTTAGAAGCAGAGATAAAGGGGAAAACGCAATTTACCATTACGCCCCCTAGCGGAAAGTCTATGAATTACGTGAAAATTTTGAAATTATATGAAAAACATGTCACACTAGAAACACTACCTAACAAAGAAGGAATTTTTCAAATCGGACTCCTAGAAGTCGAGATATTGACAAAAATAAGATATACATCTACGCCCCCTGGCGAAGAAACTGTGCACTATTATAAGAAGAAAATGTTTCTAAAAAGTTTGTCGGCATGAGTAGTATTGGTCTACAAACGACGTTATTTTCAATTGAGAATTTAGAAGTTCATATTTTGCTGCAAATACATCAGAAGCGGAAATTAAGGTTTACGCGCCCTGGTGGCCAAACCATTCTTTTACAAAAATTAGAAATTATGTGCAAACGATTTGCCATCAGGAGCTCTATCCGGTGCAGAAAGAATTTTTCAGATCGGAGATTTAGAAGCAGATATATAGGGGAAAACGCAATTTACCCTTACGCCCCCTAGCGGAAAGTGTATGAATTACTTGACAATTTTGAAATTATATAAAAAACATGTCACACGGAAAACACTATCCAACAAATAAGGAATGTTTCAAATCGGACTCCTAGAAGTCGAGATATTGACAAAAATATGATATACATCTACGCCCCTGGCGGAGAAACTGTGGAATATTTTAGGAAGAACATATTCCAAAAAGGTTTATCGATATGAGTGGCATCAGTCCACAAAATAATTTTTTCAATCGATATGTTAGAAGCTCAGATTTTATGGCAAATACATCAGAAGCCAAAATTAACCCTTACGCCCCCTGGTGGCCAAAGTACTCTTTACCAAAAATTCGAAATTATATGCAAAAGAATGCGCATCAGGAGATGCATCCACTGAAAAGAAAAAAATTCAAATTGGAATTTTAGAAGAAGGGTTATCGGAAAAAATGCAATTTACTTTAACGCCCTTAGCGGAAAATCTATGCGTAATTTGAAAAAGAAACTATATCCAAAATACTCTTCGACATAAATGGAATCGAAAGATAAAATATTTTTTTCAATCGGATGTTTAGAAGCAAATATGTGGAATAAAACGTATTTTTGAATTCGACCTCATCTGCATTTACGCCCTCTAGCGGCGAAATTGTACATCGTAAAAAAAAATACGAAATGAAGGATCAGCATTCGCATATTTCAATCTTTCGAATGCAAAAAGAATTTTTCAAATCGGACTAATAGTTGCAGAGATACGGTGGGTACAGACGGACGGACGGACAAACCGATAACATAAGCACGATCTTTTTTTACAAAAGACGTGCTAAAAAAAGGACACTAAACTGATATCCAAAGAAGGTACGTACTTTTACGGCTATTTCAAAAGTAAGGTCTCTGGTCTTAAAAGAAAATCCACCGACTTAAAGGGCAATCGCTAAGTTTTTAAAAATCTTGGCATCAATTGCAAAGAAGGTAATAAACAAAGATTTCAATCTGAATAAAAAAATCATAATGTTCACAGCCTTTTGCATAGGCACGCGGCTGAGCGCACAGCACGGTGCAGACTTCTTTATGCAAATCACTTATCCACAGACATGAAAATTTATTGTGGCTATTCATGAAGCATGGATCTACCTAAATGACTAACAAAAATGATCGATTTACTATCACAAAAGAGCAGTAAAAGACTGGGTTCCAAAAATCTGAAGACAGTTTCAGTAAGGGATTCGTGATTATTGCTGATTTCTGGTGCAATGGGAAAAAGAGTTGGAAAAATGTAAGAAAAGTTGAAAAAATGTTAAAATTAATTTAACATATTACCAAAATAATGTTTTAACTCCTACATTTAAAGAGTAAATACCATTCCTTTATCTACAGAGCCTTCAAAAAGCAGAACTCCATCAAGATAAGGCTGTCAGTCATACATCAAAATCTACAGCTCTATACTTCTGGAAAAAATGAAAACAGAGACAAGGCTATACCTTTTGCTCATATCCTTTCAAAGTCCCCACATGTGTCACGAATGGACTATTGTGCCTTCTAACTGCTAAAAAGAGCGCTTTATAAACGTAGACCTAAAACAATGATTGGACTATGGAAAGCAGTGGAAGAGGAGTGGAATAAAACACAACAACCAAATTTTTTTATTGGATTTTTAACGACCACCATGAACAACTCAATGGGTTATAAGCAGTCGCCCGTCCCTAATTTAGGGTCATTAGTTCCAGAGAAGGGAGAGAGCCAGTGCCGTAAGACAAACACAACATCCATGCCTCACCGGGATTCGAACCCGAACCCCTTTCGGACGAATGATCAGAAGCCATCGCTTAGACCACTGAGCCACCGGGGCGGCAAACTACCAATTTTAAGGAATGCCCTGTTATTTCGTAAATCTAGATGTAGGTTCATTCTAGAGGAATTGCTATCAGATAGAACAATTGAAGGAGAAATAATTTTATTTTAAACATTAATTATATTGCTGAAAAATTGTTCTTTTAACAAATGTGTGAACATCCTCTGTATAATATATAGCAAATGTTGGCATTAAAATCTCTCTCACGCTTACGAATGAACGAGGGATAAATTGGCACTAAAGATTACAGTGCACTGAGGAATAGAAAACAACTGCGTTTTGATCCTAAAATTTAGTCCAGTTTTTGGTCAGCTCCATATAGCAATATCTGCTCTTGTAAAAACACATTGAAAAAACCCTTCCTCAATCAGATTCTAATACGTAACTAAGAACACATTTTCTGTGCATTTCCTGCCCCGAATAATGAAAAAAATTTCCGCTAGGAGCGCAAATGTTACATATCTTTTTCTCGATATCGCTGCTTCTAAATGTACGATAAAAAAATTCTTTCAACGGAGGATACTATTCATTTTGTGGAACATTTTGCATGTATTCGTATGTTACTATAGTTCACAGTTCTGGCGCTAGGTGGTGCTAGTATGTATTTCTGTTTGCGGCTGTATCACCGCTTCTAAATATCCAATTGATTTTTTTACTGCAAGGCATTAGCTACAATAAATATGGAGAACTTTATCGTCTTTTAAATTTATTCTCTTTAAAAATTAACAGTTTTACTGCTAGCTGGCCCAAATATCAAAAGCATTTTTCTCGCTTTTGGA
This sequence comes from Macrothele yani, assembly GCA_039090855.1. Taxonomy (NCBI): domain Eukaryota; kingdom Metazoa; phylum Arthropoda; class Arachnida; order Araneae; family Macrothelidae; genus Macrothele; species Macrothele yani. Next base: position 33,613,665 of record CM077024.1, on the reverse strand, counting down.
GACGTATTTGTTGTCCAGATTAAATGGTTATCCTTTAATAGCAAAGCCTTCTTTTCGCTATTCTAGGAGACGTGTTTAAATTTTTTTTTATTCTTTGCATAGCTTTTGCCATGATGAATATTTTTCGCGTATTTTCTCCTTTTCAATTATTCAAAATTATTCCACCAGGGCATATGAGCGCATATTTCTACTTGAAAAATATGTTCGATTCTAAAAATCCCTTAGAAATGTTCATTTCTGGTAGGATACTTTTCATTGGGAAGAATATTTTGCGCCGACTTTCTTCAAGTGACACACAAGTTTTTCTTTAGTGGGCGCAGAGTTATATCATGGTTTCTTCCATATCTCTTCTTTTAACAGTTCGATTTGAAAATCCTGTTGTTTCTGACATCTTTCTTCATTTATGAGATACTTTTTGGGCATTCTTTTTCAATTTTTTTTGCAACATACTTTTTTCAGCAGCTGGTGGGAGTAAGTAAATTTTTCCTATTTCTGGACGTTCCACAGAGGTAAAGCAGGTGTTAAGACAACAAATCTTCAGCGATATATTTTATCAGTGTAGCTTAGTTAGAAGAGCAACATACTCCGGAGTGAGTGGGCGCGACTTCGATACCTGTCACGGACAAATTTGTGTAATCACATTGGCGCCTAAACGTAAAAATGGATATACTGGCGTTTGGGTTCTTCAAAAAATGTGTGATGTTACACAAAAAAAAAAAAAAAAAAAAAAGAAGGAGTTGGTGTCACGTACAACAGAGGCAAAGCACGTGTCAAGACGACAAAGCTGCAGCTATATATTCCTTCCGTGTAGCTTATTTGGGAGAGTAACTTACTCCGGAGTGAGGGGGCGTGTATTCAATTTCATCACGGACAACTTTGCGTCTTAACAACGCTTTATCGATTGTAGAAATCCGGTTGATGATTTTATTTTTTTCTTAACCTGTTCACTGATTGTGCAAAATGGCTCTGCGTTCTGCTGCGGTGGCGCATTGGTCTAAGCGCTGGCTTATTATGATCATTCGTCCGAGATGGGTCCGGGTTCGAATCCCGGTGAGGCGTAGAAGTTGAGTTTTTCTTACGGCACTGGCTTTCTATCTTCCCTGGATCCAGTGGCCCTAAATTAGAAACGGGCGACCGTTTATAGCCCATTGAGTTGCTCACGGTGGTCGTTAAACCCTCAATTACACACACACACACACACACACAAATAACCCCGCTCTCATTGGGTATTTTATATTATCCGCGGTTTTTCTCTAGGTCGTGTAACTGAATTCCCTTTAATGCTAAATTTTTAAATTTTCTAAAAATCTGTTTTGAAATGTTATTTTCGTGTAGAAAAGGATTTTTTTTTTTTTTTTTGATTGGAGGTTTAACGACCACCGTGAGCAACTCCAATGGGCTATAAGCAGTCGCCCGTCCCTAATTTAGGGTCACTGGTTCCAGGGAAGGGAGAGAGCCAGTGCCGTAAGACAAACACAACATCCATGCCTGACCGGGATTCGAACCCGGACCCCTCACGGACGAATGATCAGAGGCCAACGCCTTAGACCACTGCGCCACCGGGGCGGCTAGAAAAGGATTTAAAAGCATTGATCATTACAACCAAAAATTTGATGTCATCTTTCTTGTTTTGTTTCTGCTTCGGGGTTTTAACGAACAGTAAGAGCAACCCTAACTCTAATTTGCTAGTGCTATTGGTTCCAGAGAGAGGAAGAGCTATCGGCATTAAATAAGAACACCACGTATCACTCATCCGGGATTCGAACCCCGCTTAAAATGTCGGACGAATGGCCAGAAGATAGCGTCTAAGACCGTTCCTTTGTTGGAGCTATCGAAAATTCACAAGTGACTGATGAACAAGTCTCAAACTACACACCGGCAGGTGCAAAAATAAATTTTTGAATCCCAAAGATAGATTTAAAGACATCGTGTCTGTCAAAAAGGACAGAAAAACTGAGGCATGTACGATAGGTCTTGTAAGAGTGTCCCGCACTGATATTGACCGCTGACTGGAAAGATTGTGTTGTAGTCTCAACATTTTTAGCACATTCTTTTGTGAAAAAAGATCGTGCTTATGTTATCGGTTTGTCCGTCCGCCTGGACCGACGATATCTCTGCAACTATTAGTCCGATTTGAAAAATTATTTTTGCATTGGGAAGCTTGAAATATGCGAATGATGATCCTTCATTTAGTTTTTTTTTTCGGTGTACAATTTCACCGCTAGAATACGTAAATGCAGATGATGTCGAATTCAAAAACACGATTATTCCACATATTTGCTTCTAAATATCCGATTGAAAAAATTCTTCTGTCTTTCGATTCCATTTATGTCGAAGAGTATTTTAGATATAGTTACTTTTTCAAATTACGCATAGATTTTTCGCTAGGGGCGTAAAAGTAAATTACATTTTCCCCGATAACTCTTCTTCTAAAACTCCGATTTGAAAAATCTTTTCCTCAGAGGATACACCTCCTGATGGAAAATCTTTTGCATATAATTTCTAATTTTTGGTAAAGAATACTTTGGCCACCTGGGAACGTAAGAGTTAATTTTTGCTTCTAATGTATTTTGCCATAAATCTGAGCTTCTAAAATATCGATTGAAAAAATTCTTTCGTGGACTGATGCCACTCACCTCGATAACCCTTTTCGGAAAATTTTCTTCCTAAAATATTCCACAGTTTCTCCGCCAGGGGGCGTAGATGTATATCTTATTTTTGTCAATATCTCTACTTCTAAGAGTCGGATTTGAAAAAAAAATCCTTCTTTGTTGGATAGTGTTTCCGATGCGAAATGTTTTTCCTATAAATTCAATATTTTCAAGTAAATCATAGACTTTCCGCTAGGGGGCACAAAGGTAAATTGCATTGTCTGTGTTATTTCTGTTCCTAAAACTCCGATTTGAAAAGTTCTTCCTGTATCGCATACAAGACCTGATGGAAAATATTTTTCACATAATTTCTAATGTTTGGTAAAGCATGGTTTGGCCACCTGGGGGCATAAGCGTTAATTTCTGCTTCTGATGTATTTGTAGCAAAATCTGGGCTCCTGAAAACTCGACTAAGTTTTATTTTTCTTGGACCGATACCGCTCACATGGAAAATCCTTTTGAGAATACTTTCTTCCTAAAATAACGCATGGTTTTCCCACCAGAGGACGTACAGTTACATCTTATTTTTTGTCGATATCTCTGTTTCTAAGAGTCCGATTTGAAAAAATATTTCTGTGTTGGAGGGCGTTTCCGGTGTAAAATGTGTCTCATATAAATTCATATTTTTCTTAACACACAAGTCTGCAATCATAGGGCGTAAGCTCACGATTCCGTTTACAGCAATATCTGATGGATTAAAAACCCGATTGAAAAACTTCTTTCTTCCGTCTGATACTATTGTTTTCCATACCGGTTCCATTGACTTTGAATAGCTTTGATAAATTTAATTTGCGTCAGAACGGATTCAAAAGACGTGCTTATTACACCCGAAAATTCGGTGTCATCTTTCTTGCTGATTATAGTTGTTAGAGTTGATGGTGCTAAATTGAAGACACATCTAATCGAATTTCACCTTTTACCATTTGATTTTCCAATATATATACTGTTTTTTAGTCCCTTGTCCAGACGCACTTGATAAAATATTTTTTGGGGGCATGATGGTAGATAATTGAAAAAAAAAAGAAGAGTGCTAGATGGATCGAAACACAGAAAAAAACTAGAAAAACTGTGAACAACTAGAAGGGAAAAGCGAGGCACTTGTTAAAGGGACCGGACTATAGGAGTGGTCGTTAACGGTGAGAGTAGGATCAATCAGATTTTATCATTTGGGGAGTAGCAGTGACTGTCAGCGTTCTTTTCTTTAGACCATAGAACTCTGGTGCATCCTGTGGTGCACCAAGTTTATAATTGCAAGATTTTCACATGGTTACCTCATCACCTGACGAGAGAGCAATTGTTAGCTAGAATTCAGGTGTATTATGAGTGGAAACAAATGATCGCGAAGGAATCAAACTTTCTGAACACAGTAATAACTGCCGATGAAACATGGGACCAATGTTTCGACCCCCACACGAAGTGCGCAAAGTGTTTGGAAACACACAAGCTCGCCTCCTCAGAAAAAAGTCGTCAACCAAACTAAATCAGCTGGAAAGAAATGAAAAGAATTTTCTTTGACCCTAAAGGTGTAGTCTACTAGCATGCCGTTCCTCCACAAATTACTGTCAACGCTGAGTATTTCATTTCAGTCTTGAAGCGTCTGCGACGACACATATCGATTAAGCGACCGGAACGGGTGGGCAAGTGGACCCTACACAATGATAACGCTCGCCCATATGTAGCTGCTTGTGTTCAATAGTTTCTTACGAAATGCAGCATTGAAATCATGCCATAGGCTGCTTAGAGTCTTGACCTCGCCCCGTGCGCTTTGTGGTTGTTCCCAACAAGGAAGGAGAAGTTCCATGGCGCAACATTCAACACAGATGCTAACGTTATTCAAGCTGTACAGAAGTTGCAAAAGCAGCATCCACAAAATGCCTTCTCCTCATGCTTTGAAAAGTGGACTGAATGATGGAACCATTGCATGTCATTCGAGGGAAGATACTTTTTTTTTTTTTTTTTTTTTGATTGGAGGTTTAACGACCACCGTGAGCAACTCAATGGGCTATAAGCAGTCGCCCATCCCTAATTTTAGGGTCACTGGTTCCAGGGAAGGGAGAGAACCAGTGCCGTAAGACAAACACAACATCCATGCCTGACCGGGATTCGAACCCGGACCCCTTACGGACGAATGATCAGAGACCAGCGCCTTAGACCACTGTGCCAACGGGGTGGCAAAGATACTTTTGGAAAGAATAAGATTTACACTGCTGGCCACCCAAAATGCAACACCAAGAAGGAAGCATCCGATTGGCCTGAAATTCGCAGCATGCGTCGCCCGCGAGAGGACATGAAAACGAATAGCATTGCAGAGCATATGCAAATCATGTGCACCCGGCACACCGCTGAGAAGCACTATAAGAAGGGTGCACAGAAAGCGGGGAGTAAGTAGTGGAAGTTTGTTGTGCTGCCCGACCTGTGCGTGGGAAGCTTCCTGATGCCTCGTCGCAGAATACGGCAGTCATTCCAGCACGTTTCGGAGTTCGACAGAGGACGAATAGTGGCTTATCGCGACAGCGGTATATCGTACCGAGACATCGGCGCCCGTGTGGGACGACATCCAGCCACAGTGAGGCGAGTATGGATTCGATGGGTGCGAGAGGGACGGACGGACCGACGTGAGCAATTGCCGCAGCCACGGCACTCCACCGAACGAGAGGACTGGCATGTTGTGCGGCAGGCATTGACGGCTCACACCGCCACACCACGAACGTTAGCGCAGGAATTAGGGTGTGTTGCGCAACAACCTGTGTTAGTACGTATCGTTCGACGTCGTCTGCAGGAGCGGGGACTTGTCGCACGGCGCCCGTTGCTCCTATTATCATTGACGTTATACCACCGGCGAGTGCGGCGGTGGTGGGCTGTTGAACGCCGCACCTGGACTACGGAATGGGACGACATTTTTTTCTCCGACGAATCCCGCTTCTTCCTGCAACACCACGATGGTCGGATCCGCGTGTTGCGGCACCGCGGGGAGAGACTGTATGACACCTGCATTATGCATCGCCATACTTTCCGTCGCCTGACGTTATGGTTTGGGGATGCAATTGGATATGACACCCGCACCCCTCTGGTACGCATTGCCGGCACACTCAACAGCCACCACTAGATCTCCGACGTTTTGGAGCTTGTAGTCCTCCCTTACCTGCAGGACCTGCCAGCGGCTACGTTTCAACGAGACAATGCGCGCCCGCACGTAGCAGGCATCGTGCAGCAATTCTTCACGGCCCACCAGGTGTCAATGCTGCCGTGGCCCGCCTGTTCTCCCGATATGACGCCCATTGAACACGTCTGGTAGCTGATCGTCAACTGAGTGGCCCGGCAAGCACCACCCGCGGCTACGCCTCATTGAATTGTGGCAACGTGTGGAAGCAGCCTGGACCGACATACCTCAAGCCCACATCCAAAGCCTCTTTCGTTCGATGCCGCGGCGTGTAGCGGCCGTTATTGCCAGCCATGGGGGCACACGAACTATTGATGTCTGCGTGTTCCGCAAGTCGCACGGGCCTGTAAGCTCAATCGTTTCATCTTTGTATCTGTTGTTATGTGTCCAGTAAATCTGGCTTTGCTATCTCGTGTGCTTCTTGGTGTTGCATTTTGGGTGGCCAGCAGTGTATATGAACGAGTTGAATTGTAATTTGTTTTTAAAGATGTGCCAAGGGCGAGAACCGAACTCTCTCTTTTAGCGTGAGTTAAATCTGCAAAGTTGATATAGCTTAGCAAGCAAGACAATCAACAAAAACTTTTGAGACATAATTATATGCTGAAGTTCTTCCTATGGATCTTGGATTACTTTACACATGCTTAGTGAACATGCAAAGAATTTCTCTTGCGTGAATTCCTGCAGAGGAGAAGAAAAACAATTTGCGTTTGAATTATTCGAAGGATTGTGTGAAGTGTTTATAATTAGCAATTCAAAAGCCTCAAGTACGTAACGACTTTCTCAGCCAAAACATGGTCATCTGGTTAAGAAACGCTTCTTTAATTTCGTGCCTGACAGTTAATCCTGGGCCTCGTGATAAAGTGGCTATTTTCAAATCCGTAATCAGACCAATTAAAGGAACGTTTTTTTCTTCCCGGGATGATTAAAGTTCCACAGAGAGTTCCAAGTAGTTAAAAGGTTATAATTGCAAGATTTGTGGCTGTCCAGGCGAAAAAGAACGGCTTGACGTACCTCGTTTCATAAGAGAATTAGGAAGAACAAAGCACGTAGACTGAAAAAAAAAAGAAGCGAGTTTATTCCATCAAAAAAAAAAAAAAAAAAAAATAGCGGACAACAAAACTGGGGCTTAATGGATTTACGCGCTAGAATTTTTTTCTTAATTTCTATTAACATTGTCTGTGGGATGCAACGTTAACAGAGTGTTGAGGGTAACGGATGAAGCGGACGATATCTTTTATTTTAATCTCGTCTAGTCTGAACCTCATTTAGGAAGTGAGGTCATAATCTAATTAATCTAAACTCCTCATTGTTGAACAGGAACAGGCGGAGGTAAAAGAGAGCCTTTATTCCGTAGGAGGACAGAGTTTTGAGAATGAGAACTGGATAACAAGAACCTCTCATTGTTTCTGGAATGCCAGAAATAAAAGTCTGCTGATTAAAATCCCTTTCCTCCCTTCGCAGTAACGGTTATTTCATAGCTTAGGCTTAAGAAATCCCTTAATGAGCTGCAAAGTCACTGTGCTCATGCAAGCTTAATCTATATAATGCTTTGATAAAATTGCGTTTGCTTCTTTTTTAACCACTTTTCAGATAACCTGGTGGTTGCATTATCTAAAACTATGTGCTCGAATCCTACGAAGTGTTTCATTTATCCATGTGATTGTTCTCGCTCTCCCTAAGGTCGATCTCCCCAAAGTAAAGGCAGGTCATTTCTTAATCTTACAATCAGAGGTATTTTCGCGCTACAAATCGAAGAGACTTTAAGGGCTGTCAAGGCATGATCAAATTAAACTTGTTACAAAGCGACACTTCCGAATTATCGTCTAAAAACGTCTTTATTTACAATTTAAAAATATGGTTGTTTAAAAGCAGTGGCGAGCACTTTCGCGACCATTATGGTCGCGTCTTCAGGCCGATGAGTGAAATCATATTAGAGCGGCACGTGGTTTAAATAGTAACAGACGTAAGCACAGATAATACATATTATTTAAATGAGAAAAAACACATAAATCACCGCCATTCACCACAAATTGTTTAAAGTCATCAAAATTATATTTGGTGGTTTCTACCATTAGTATTGTAAAACGAAATTTCTCCAGGCACTAGGAATGTAGACAGGAATGTCTTCATTGCAGCACTTAGGTCCAAATTATGTAATACACTGTTGGCCCCCCAAAATGCAACACCAAGAAGGACACGAGATAGCAAAGCTAGATTTACTAAACACATAACAACGGATACAAAGATGAAACGATTGAGCTTACAGGCCCGTGCAACTTGTAGAACACGCAGACAACAATAGTTCGTGTAGCCCCCATGGCTGGCAATAACGGCCGCTACACGCCGCGGCATCGAACGAAAGAGGCTTTGGATGTGGGCTTGGGGAATGTCGGTTCAGGCTGCTTCCACACGTTGCCACAGTTCATCAGGCGTAGCCTCGGGTGGTGCTTGCCGGGCCACTCGGTTGCCGATCAGCGACCAGACGTGTTCGATGGGCGACATATCGAGAGAACAGGCGGGCCACGGCAACAGTGGCAAGTGGTGGGCAATGAAGAATTGTTGCACGATGCGTGTCACGTGCGGGCGCGTATTGTCCTGTCGAAACGTAGCCGCTGGCAGGTCCTGCATGTAACGGAGGACTACAGGCTCCAAAACGTCTGAGATGGTGCGGTGGTTGTTAAGTGCACCGGCGATGCGTACCAGAGGGCTGCGTGTGTCATATCCAATCAATCCCAAAACCATAACGCCTGGCGACGGACCGGTATGGCGATGCATAATGCAGGCGTCATACAGTCTCTCGCCGCGGTGCCGTCACATGCGGATCCGACCATCGTGGTCTTGCAGGAAGATGCGAGACTCGTCGGAGAAGACAATGTCGTGCCATTCCGTTGTCCAGGTGCGGCGTTCAACGGCCCACTGCCGCCGAACTCGCCGGTGGTGTAACGTCAATGGTAATCGGAGCAATGGGTGCCGTGCGACAAGTACCCATTGCTCCGATTACCAGACGGCGTGGAACGGTACGTGCTAACATAGGTTTTTGCGCCACACACCCTAATTCCTGCGCTAACGTTCGTGATGTGGCGGTGCGAGCCGTCAATGCCGGCCGCACCACATGCCGGTCCTCTCGTTCGGCGGTGTGCCGCGGCCGCGGCAATCGCTCACGTCGGTCAGTGTGTCCCTCTTGCACCCACCGAATCCCTACTCGCCTAACTGTGGCTGGATGTCGTCCCATAAAGGCGCCGATGTCTCGTACGATAAACCTCTGTCGCGATAAGCCACTATTCGTCCTCTGTCAAACTCCGAAACGTGCTGGAATGACTGCCGTATTCTGCGACGAGGCATCAGGAAGCTTTCCACGCACAGGTCCGGCAGCACAATACACTTCCACTACTTACACCCCGCCTTCTGTGCAACCTTCTAATAGTGCTTCTCTGTGGAGTGTAGGTCGCACATGATTTGCATATGCCCTGCAATGCTAAGCGTTTGCATGTCTTCTCGCGGGCGACGCATGCTGCGAATTTCAGGCCAATCGGATGCTTCCTTCTTGGTGTGGCATTTTGGGTGGCCAGCAGTGCACATAGGCTCTCAGTTAGGAGCATAGAGCTTTTTGTAGAAGCTGTTTATAGCAAGTTCGCATTTTCCCATTCAGGTCTTCAGTCCCTTTCAATGACAGTCTTAGACAATGTCGAGGTAGTAGCTCCTTTACGGATGGCATGTTTGTGTTTAGCCCACCAAATTCCTAGGCTTCGAAAGGTCGAACCCACATAGCAGAGATCCGCAGATAAAGGAGGTTTTGAGTTTTGACACCGAATCCTAAGGAGTATTTTTCACAGGTGTTTTTTAATAAGGTAACAACTGATTTTTGGTAGGGCATACTTCCCACATATTTAGTTGTGGGTACACTTCTAGTTAGGGTTGTTGAAGTCTTTCGTTTATATTGCTGTATAAGTCGTTTTACGTCGTTACAACGGAAATTTACAGGGAGTTTATGAAAATAATAGAAACACCCACTGAAGTTGGAGTACACGCATTGTTCCGTATGCAAATCAAAGGGACGACGTAACCTCCGATGTGAAGTATATAAAGTGGAGCAGGGCGATGTCAGCTACAGAGTTGGAAACGAGTTGAAAATTTTGGACTCGGACGGCACATAATTTGACGACCCGTTAAAATCTGCTTGGAACTACAAAAATAAATTCGAAATATACACTTTCTACCAACATGTAATTGAACACCTGTGATAGCAAAGGAAAACGAAGTTTATTCACCTTCAATAGTTGGTGGAGCCTCCACGAGTAGCGATTACAGCTGCGACCCTCCGGGGCATACTCTCAACCAGACGTTGTACGACGGCTAGCGATATTTTCTTCCACTTGGCTTGGAGAAGACAGGTCAGTTCCTTCACCGATTTCGGACGGTGGGGACACCCCTTAAGTCGACGCTGCAACTCGTCCTAGAGGTGCTCGATAGGGTTAAGGTCCAAGCTCTGCGCAGGCCAGTCCATTCGATTAACCCTATTGTCACCATACCAAGCCATGGTGGACCTCGCAACATGACATGTGGCATTGTCATCGCGAAAGTAACATGGGTCCACCCCGTAAAACTGCCACAACGTAGGAAGCGCATGGTCATCCAAAATGGTGCAGTAGGTCTCGGAGTTGAGTCTACCAGGAATTGCGACCAAGGGTCCCGTGCCATACCAGGAGAAACACCCCCATAGCATAATTCCACCGCCGCCGAACTTCACAGTTGACACAATACATACCTGCAGGAGGCGTTCTCTAGGCAGACGCCAAACCCAGACCATGCCATCCGAACGGTAGAGGGTGAACCTTGATTCGTCGCTCCAGAGAACCTGTTTCCGCTGTTCAACGGTCCACTGTCGACGTTCTTTGCACCACATTAGCCGAGCAGCGCTATTGAACTTGGTAATCAAAGGCTAGTGAGCGGCAGCACGTCCATGTTAACCAAGCATATGGGCTTCCTTACGGATGATATTCATCGAAAGAACACTCCCGGATGCTTGTTGAAACTCCTCGCTAATGTGGCCCATCGATTTGGCGCGGTTCTTCCAAATTTCTTTGGCCAGCACCCGTCGGTCTGTAACTCCCAGTTTTGTGAATCTGCCGGGTCGGGGTACATTCCGACAGTCACCTCTCATCTTTCACTTGGCAATCACGTAGGCCACTGTCGATTTTGGGTACTTCAGCTCGCTGGATATGTCACGTATGGATCGGCCATATCTGTGATACCCGACTATTACACCTTTCTCGAAATCAGAGAGCTCCAGACTGCGTGGCATCTTGCATGCGACTGGCTGCGTTGTTGTTTCCCACACGATATTTAACGGCGGCGGCCGTGACGTGTATCAGGACCGCAGATATCGTCGATTGCAGGGGTGTCCAATTACTTGTTAGTAGATAGTGTATATATATATATCATCATCATCATCATCGTCAACCATTATCAATCCACTGCTGGACGAAGGACTCCCCAAGTTTCCTCCACAACGGTCTGTCTTGTGCCAGTCTCCTCCATGTCACTCCCGCATACTTTCGAATTGCATCCACCCATCTTCCACGTGGTCTTCTTCTGGGTCTTTTCCTGTCCCTTGGAATCCAATCTAAAATTTCGGCTGTCCATCGATGGTCTGTTCTTCTGGCAGTATGTCCAGCCCATTGCCATTTCAGGGATTTAACTCTGATCATGATGTCTTCCACTCTTGTCATTTTTCGGATCCACGTGTTCCTCTTCTTTATCTCTCCTGGTTACACCAAGCATGCACCTCTCCATGCTGCTTTGAGTTGTCTGCAGCCTTTGTATGTCTCTTTTAGCTAAGGTCCACGTCTCTGCACCATACGTAAGCACTGGAAGGATGCATTGATCAAACACTTTTTCTTTTAAGACATAATGGCATATTGCTCTTGAAAATTATGCTGTTTCTTCCAAAAGCTCTCCAGGCAAGTTTTGTACGCCGATTAATTTCTTCATCAATGTGACCCTCACTTGATATCTGCTGTCCAAGATAAACGTACGTGTCTGTTATCTCCAGCTTTTCTCCATCAATCGATAAATCTTCATTTCGTGTAAAAGCATTGAACATCACTTTTGTCTTCTGAAAGTTCATTTTTAATCCCACTTCTTTACTCTTGTCAGCAAGTTCCTGAATCATACTCTGTAGCTCTGACGGGTAGTTGCAAAAATGACTATGTCATCAGCAAAACGAAGGTGGGTTAGATAATCTCCATTAATCTCTATCCCTTTGTTTTCCCAGTTCAGTGATTGAAAGACATTTTCCAATGTGGCATTAAAGAGCTTCGGAGATATGGTGTCACATTGTCTCACTCATTTTCCAATTTTTATGTGTGTTGTATTTTCAAACAGCCGAATCTTTGCACTTGCAATTTCATAGATGTTATTAATAATATTAATGTATGCATCTTTAATACCGCAGGATTTCAGAGCCATTGCAACTGCTGATGGTTTCACCGAATCAAAGGCTTTTTCATAATCGATAAAAGCCATGCACAATGGAAGTTCATATTCCCTCGCTCTTTCAATTAGTTCTCTCAGTACGTGGATATGATCTATTGTGCTGTAGCCACTCCTGAATCCAGCTTGTTCTCTCGGTTGAGCCATGTCCAGTGTCACCTTCAAGCGGTGTAAAAGAACTTTAGTGAAGATTTTATAAACCACTGATAGGAGGCTGATAGGTCTGTAGTTCCTGAGATTCTCAATGTCACCTTTTTATGTAGCAAGATCATTGTAGCGTTGTTCCAATCCTCAGGAATTTTCCCTTCATTAAGGCATCGAGTGAAAATTTGGGCGAGTACTGTTTCGATTTCTCCACTTGCTTCTTGTACGATGTCTACAGTAATTCCATCTTCTCCTGGAGCTTTTCCCCGCTTCATGTTCTTGATTGCATGTGCAACTTCTGCTGCAAGGACTGGAAGAACTCTGGTACTGGTACCTTTCATGATGTCTGGAGTACATGTATCATCGCTTTCATATAATTTGGAGTAGAAATCTTTCACTCTTGTCAAAATTTCGCCTCTATTTCTTGTTACAGAACCATCTTCTTTTCTCAGTGCCATAATCTGTTTTTTCCCCTTACTGAGATGTCCCTTTGCTATCTTTAGGCTTTGGTTGTTTTCAATTGCTGTCCTTACTAGTTCACAGTTGAATTTCCTTACGTCTTCAGTGATACGTTTTCGTACTGTCTTGCATAGCTCTATATATTCCACTTTGGAAACCACATCTTCTTTAGTTGTCCTCATCACTCTTCTTTTTGCATCAACATTTTGGTTTTTCCTGATAATTTGTTCACATGCAATTTGTTCTTAGACCCAGCTAATTTTGTTGCCGTTTCCATAAGAGCTTTGGTTACTTTTCTGTTAACTTCAGAAATATCCACTTCTTCCGATGTTAGGCCTTCTAAAGCAGAGAATCTGTTCTTCAGTTCCAATTTGAAGGTATTATGGTGTTTTTAAGGTTGGTTATGTCAATAGATTTTGTTTGTCTTATGAGCTTGCTACGTTCGAGTTTAGTGTTGAGGTGCACCTTACATCTCACCAATCTATGGTCACTGCCTGTGTTGAACTTGTTTAGCACACTGCAGTCTTCTATGACGAATTTTTTGTTACACATAATAAAATCAATTTCACTTTTCGTCCCATTTGGATGTCTTCATGTCCATTTCCTGTGTGGCTTTTTCTTGAAAAAGGAGTTCAAGAAGAAAAACCCTTCTGCCTCTGCAAACTCTACGAGAGTATTTCCACGCTGCTTTCTGTTGCCGTGACCGAATTTACCTACTGAAGTTTCTTTCTGTTGCCGTTGCCCTATTTTTGCATTGAAATCTCCCATAATTATCTTCAAGTGCTGCTTACCTTTATTATGTAGATCACGAATTTCATAAAATTCTTCAATTTCTTCTTCAGCATGACTTGTGGTGGGTGCATAAGTTTGAATAATCTGAGCCTGGTATCTTCTCGAGAGTTGGATAACGAGTCTTGCAGCTCTGTCATAGGAACGTTCAACTTCTACAACTTTATCCTTCAGTTTCTTGTTTATTATAAATCTAACACCACTAGTTCTGCCAGTATCTGTCCCACGATAGTAGAAGAGATGTCCACTTTTCAGTTCAATGAGATCTTCTCCTTTTCTCCTTACCTCACTTAGCCCGACGATGTCCCACTTGATCCTTTGTAGTTCATCTTCCAATTCAAGAAGCCTTGAATCAGAAGATAGGGAGCGTCCGTTATACCTAGCCAAGGTCAGCATCAGATGGCAGCCTAGTCCGGTCCTCCGGGGATTCTTAGCACCTCTGCCTTCATGTCGCACTGGCCGCTGCCTTAGCCAGGTACATTCCAGCTGCCGGAGACTGAGGGCCAAGATTTAAGTTGTGGAGTCATTTTGGAGGGGTTTGGCCATAACTCACCACGCTGGCCAAGCGGGTTGATGAGTGTGGGATAGCATTTCCTCTAATCCCGATGGTATAGTTATACCGCTATTGGCGGTCGTCAGAGCCCCTTTAGTTGGAACAGGATGTACCACGAGAAGGCGGGGTTGACATTTGTCAAGGAGAGGCTGTGATGTTACGCATCACCTGACCTTACATCCCATATATATATATATATATATATATATATATATATATATATATATATATATATATATATATACACTGGTGTGCAAAAATTAGGGACGAAGAGGAGAAATTAGCATAACAGAAGTACGAGCAGGCAGAACGGACCGAAAGACCACTCAGGAGATAGAGTAGGGTCCGGTACGGTAGGGCATGCGCATATATGCAGCATGACGTGGGGGGGGGGGAAGAGGACGTCGGGAGAGTATAAAGCACACGGTCGGTGTACGCTCAGCAATTCGGGGCAGCGGGCGGCCTAGAGGTCAGCGTTTGTGACTGCCATGGAGATAACCTCAGGTTCGATCCTGGGCAGGTACGAACGTTTGAACCACTGAATACTCGCCGTGCGTCGGATCGGCACGTTAAGCCGTCGTACCCCGTGTACTGGCCCCATGGTAATAAATAAAGGTGTCTTCCTCCCCTCTTCTACCTCGCTTCCGTGTTACTTTACTATTGGGCACTCTAGCCCAAATCTCCTAGCTTCCTATTTCTAAGGGTTGTTTAAGACCTGGGGTCAGACACACCCTTCCTAAAATCCTCTACATATGATCTGATCTGATCAGCTCAGTAATTCGGTGAAAGCTATTGCACGGTGTACATCGGTTTGAACGACGTCGAGGTGCTGCCACCGTGTGATATGGCCAACAGGCAATCCAGTAGACGACATCTGGATGACTTTCCCCGAGGTCGCGTCATTGGGAAGTTGGAAGAAGGTCGAAGTGTGACCAATGTGGCCGAGGAGTTCGGGATCGCTCACAGCATCGTTTCACGAGCTTGGAGAGCATTTCAAACGACAGGAACAGCTGTCCGAGAGTTTAGCAGTGGTCGTCCACGAGCAACCACGGCGGTTGACGACCGGTATATTGTCCTACAGGCGAGAAGAGACAGACGGCAGACAGCGGGAGAAATCTCAAGGCATATGCAACAGACAACTGGACGTCCGTTATCGCGTTTTACCGTGGCCAGGAGGCTGCACAAAGGTGGTCTATTTGCACGACGACCAGTATGGTGTGTGCCATTAACGCCTGCTCATCAGAGACGGCGGTTTCTGTGGTGCCAGGAACACAAGAACTGGACACATTAGTAATGGGGTCGAGTTCTCTTTACGGATGAGAGCCGATTTAGTCTGACGAGCAATTCTGAACGTATACACATCTAAAGAGAGCAGGGAACACGCAATCACACCTCCAACATCATCGAAAGGGACCAGTTTGGAGGTGGCGGAGTTCTCGTTTGGGGCGGTATCATGCTTGCTAGCCGTACTGACCTCCACAGCTTCCAAGGATGTTCAGTCACTGGTGTATGCTATTGTACCGAGGTTCTCCTGCCTCACGCGGGTTTGTTTAGAGGTGCTGTGGGTCCTGAGTTCCGCTTCACGGACGACAACGTTACACATCATCGTACAGTGGCTGTCGCAGAGCTGTTGGAGAGTGAAGATATTCAACGCATGGATTGGCCCGTAAGGTCCCTGGACCTCAATCCAATCGAACACGTATGGGACCTTCTCGGAGGACGCTTGGTAGCACGTCACCAGCCGCCAGCAACGATTCCGCAGCTGCGATTGGAGCTACAAGAGGAATGGGCAGCGATGCCTCAACAACTCCTTGACAACCTCGCCCTCAGCATGGACAGACGTTGTAAATCCTGCAACGTAGTCCGGGGTGATCATATCCCCTACTAAAGACTGGATTTTTCTTGGCAGCCGCCTGTCACATGGACGTTTCTGTCTTCTGTCCAGTTGTGCTCGAAGCTACCTTTTCAATAAAGTGCCTTTGTATCCTTTGGATTACTTGTTTGGACGGTTTTGCTCACTTGTTCCATATTTTTGCATCTTGGGGATCTTATGGTATCATTTGAGTCGATGTGGAGCACATCTGCACGACGTTGCATTCGAAAGACCGTCTCGTCATTAATTTTTGCACGCCAGTGCATATAGAATATAATGACAAAAGTCACCGGACACCTAGAAGAGAAAAACAACATAGCATTTCTTGACTTGTATTTGCACAGTGTTGGTCCACCTTTGGCCTTAATGCATGCACTGACTTTTCGAGACACGCTTTTGACAAGGTTTTGAAACACAGCGATAGGTATGCTCTTCCATTCAATACATAAAGCTGCCGCTAACTGTTGCTTAGCGGTAGGTCTTGGTTCCAAACTTCTTATGCGGCACTCTAATTCATCCCAAAGGTGCTCTATGGGATTTAGACCAGGGCTTTGTGCAAGCCACTCTACACACGATACGGAATTATCATCAAACCACGCCGCAACAGTCCTTTCTTTACGGCGCGGTGCGTTATCCTGCTGTTACTAACAAGGCTCGGTTCCATAGTATTGCCACATAGTTGGTAGGGCATAATTGTCCAGAATATCGGGGTAGACGTGCTGGTTAACAAATTTGTCCACGATAACTAATGGGCCGGGACCATACCCCGTAAAACACATCCCAACGAGTACACTGCCAGCTCCAAATTAGACCGTAGGAGCAGTACACTGTGGTAAATAGCGTTCTCCAGGCTGCCGCCATACCCACACATGGCCATCAGACTGATGGATCGTGTATCTGGATTCATCAGTCCATAAGACACGTTTCCGTTGATCTACGGTCCACGATAAATGTTCTTTACACAATGCTAAACGACGAGTAGCATTCCGAGTTCAGACGAAAGGCTTGCGAGCAGCTGCACGACCACAGTAACCCACGGAATGAAGTTCTCTGTGAATGGTACGTGTACATACCGAGGTTCCCGCATTGTTACTCACCTGTACACTGAGGTCTTGTGCTGTAGTACTCCGTGGATTAGCTGTAAAGACTCTCTTGAGGTTTTGACGTCCTTTATCACTGATTTTCTATGGTCGGCTGGTACGTTTTGCTGCTTCAAGCACGCCATGTCTCTCCCACTTATTCAGTGCATCCAAAACAGTTGACTTGGGTATTTTTAAACGCTTCTCGGTTTCTTTTATGGACAACACTCTAATATAACACACAACAATCTTTCCTTTCTCCAAGTCAGTTCTCTCCCGCTGCGACATTTTCACTCAACCTCACAGTGCGATATGATTGCCGTCAGCTGCAGGCTTATTTTTATACCGTTTGCAACTGTCCCGCGCATTTTAACAACGCAGCGGATCCTTTCATTTGCTTTTGATGATGTGTCCAGTGACTTTTGTGAATATAGTGCATATTTGATAAGTACTGCTGAGATGAGAGAGGGAAAGAAAGTGTTTTGCCGTAGAGAGAAGTTATAGCTCTCAGTGAGTTGAATGATTGCTTACAAAACATTCTTCTCTCTCTCTCTCTCTCTCTTTTTCTCTCTCACACACACACACAATTTTTTATTCTTCTTGCACGGAAATACGTATATTGTATTTGGTCCCACTCGCTGCTTTCAAAAAATCTGCGAGCAATGAGTTTACGAAATGCTGGCTAATTATAAATGCATATAGTAGAGTGCAGGTTACGGACTTCCAGCTGACAGTCTCATTAACCTTAAATCTTTACTTTGTAGCCATTTACCTGGCGCAGTTAGATGAAGAAAATAAAAATCACCCTGATCAGCACTACACTGGATTCTGACACACAGAAGAGTTCAGTTCTTCAACCACGGCAATGAAATGCTTCGAAAGGTAAGGAGTCTATGATCCTATACAAGCGTTGTATGTGTGCACAGCATCCGCTAGTTGAGTTCAGCATGACGAGTAAAGGTAAACCATAACCTTATTTTGGGTTGAAAAGAAAGCAATGTCTGCAAATGCATGGTAACAGAAAAATGCAAATTACCGTATATACAAGTACAAATCAGCCCAAAATGTAGTCGCGAACGTTTGGCACAACCTGCTGCTATCGTCTGGGCAGCTATTGGGTACTGTCCCTTTAGAATTGTGGCGGCTTGGATACGAAGAAGTGAGTAAGTGAGCGTTATATATTGTTCCTGTAAATGTACCGATGTTCTTCCATTAAACGCCGCAACGACCGGAAAATGAGGTAGTGGCTTGAGGCAATGTCCGGGAAATGGGCAGGGTGCAGAAGCAGCTCCCAGCCCAAGTCCCTGATCTTGTGACAGGTCTCGCTCCATCCTGTTGTAAGAGGATGCTCTTGGAGTTCAGCAGTGCTGGTCGTTCCGACGTGAACGATGGGTGCAAATCGTTAAGTTAACGGCAGTACACATCGGCGGGGATAGTGACGTTCTCCGGCAGCAGCTCAAAAAAAGAAAAACACGACATCCCACATAGCCTTCCAAATAGACAACAGGGCCTTACGTAGGTGTAAGTCGGCGTTGGGGACCGGCATGGGCTTCTTTTTTGGGTTCAACCACTGTTTCTGGGTGCTGACATTGTCATAAAAGACCCATTTCTCGTCACCTGTTACAATTCAGTCCAAGAACGGTCCAACTTGGTCACATGGAGGCAGGGAAAGGCATGTAGTAATGCTATTTGCTTTCTGCTCCACCGTGAGTTGATGGGGTACTCAAACTTCCCTTTTGTGAACCTTCCCAAGTGAACAGGGCCCATTTCTCGTCACCTGTCACAATGCAGTCCAACAACGGTTCAACTTGGTCACATGGAGGCAGGGAAACGCATGTAGTAATGCTATTTGCTTTCTGCTCAACCGTGAGTGGATGGGGTACTCAAACTTACCTTTTGTGAACCTTCCCAAGTGAACAGGGCCCATTTCTCGTCACCTGTCACAATTCAGTCCAAGAACAGTTCAACGTGGTCACACGGAGGCAGGGAAACGCATGTAGTAATGCTATTTGCTTTCTGCTCAACCGTGAGTGGATGGGGTACTTAAACTTCCCTTTTGTGAACCTTCCCAAGTGAACAGGGCCCATTTCTCGTCACTGTCACAATTCAGTCCAAGAACGGTTCAACGTGGTCACATGGAGGCAGGAAAACGCATGTAGTAATACTATTTGCTCTCTGCTCAACCGTGTGTTGATGGGTACTCAAACTTACCTTTTGTGAACCTTCCCAAGTGAACAGGGCCCATTTCTCGTCACCTGTCACAATTCAGTCCAAGAACGGTTCAACGTGGTCACATGGAGGCGGGGAAACGCATGTAGTAATGCTATTTGCTTTCTGCTCAACCGTGAGTGGATGGGGTACTCAAACTTCCCTTTTGTGAACCTTCCCAAGTGAACAGGGCCTATTTCTCGTCACCTGTCACAATGCAGTCCAAGAACGGTTCAACTTGGTCACATGGAGGCAGGAAAACGCATGTAGTAATGCTATTTGCTTTCTGCTCACCCGTGAGTAGATGGGGTACTCAAACTTCCCTTTTGTGAACCTTCCCAAGTGAACAGGGCCCATTTCTCCTCACCTGTCACAATGTGGTCCAAGAACGGTTCAACTTTGTGACGTGCAAGCAGGAAAACGCATGCACTCATGTAATTTGCTTTGTGCTGAACTGTGAGTTGATAGGGGTTCCCAAACTACTCTCTTCTGCACCTTCCCCAGTTGACGCAGGTGCGTGATAATGCTCGTGTGCGTAGTCCTCAGCTTCGGCCAAATCCCGTGTGGTCACACCTGAATCGGTCTCCAGTAATGTCTTCAGCATGTTCGTATCCACTGTTGCGGGTCGTCCGGCTTTGTGATGGTCTGAAAAATCAAAATTTTCCTCTCGAGACCGCTCGAACAAACGACAGCACTGACGATATGTTATGGCATTGAGGTACACACTAGTAATGTTCCTTTTAGCACTTTCGAGGCTGCTACCGCGACGAAACTCGTACAGCGTGCAATGGCGGATGTGCTCCTTGGCCACTTCAATGTTGGCTAGCGCTTACACTCTTCGGCTGTTGACGGCTAACTGCCACTGACTTAAGCCACCTACCTGCTGATGTCACACCAGTGTGTTGCGCAATCTCAGTGACAAATGTGTCCCCTGGCAGGGGCTTCAACTTCGGGTACCTCGTCATCGGGATTACTTTCTTTCTAAACCAATACTTTAATAACTGTTCAACAAATAAATGAATTGTTTGCCAATTTTGTATATAAGATATCCAACTAAGTGTACGTAATTTTATTGGACATACTTCAGTGCGTTTAGAGATACATTTTGTAACCTTTCTTTTTGCGGCAGAAAATAAGATGTAGGGGAAAAAAATGTTGGCAATCATAGAGCGGAAAAGAAAGAAGATACAGACGTCATCGATGTTCTATTCGAAAGGTCTTGGTCAAATTACATACCAAAGTAAAGAAAATGAAATTGGGGATACTACAGCAAAGAGGAATCAACTTTAGAGTTTATTTTTCGTCTCTATTCAGAAAGAAATCATTTGATGTAAGTCAAATTTAGCCAGCAGGTTGTCAATGTTTCTTTTAATAAGTGTGCAAAGTCGTAGGCTGAAAGCTTCTATATTCGTTGAGTTACAATAATGTTAAACACAGAAATTTGGTCTTCAATAAATATGAAATGGATGGAAAAATCAACCTCAGATTTTGCACACGAAGTGTCTCATAAAGCTTTAGTCAACATACAAAATTTTGTTTGAAACACTATAAATCAGTTTTGAGATGCAGATACTACGTTTTATCACGTTTTTTTGTGGAATATATTTGGCGACTCTTGGCTGCTCCTAATATAGTAATCTCAGTTGTAATTGCATACGTGAATGCTCTTTCTAAGGGAACAGAATGCTTTGCTTATTTGAAGCTTTCATGACGTCAGTGCTGTAAGCTTCGCCTTCTTCAACACCTGCTTAGAACCACAAAAAGTAAAACGTGATGTCACGGCTCTTTAGTTTCCCAGATTTGGTCGTAGAAAAGAACCTTTTAGAAACAAATGAATGGGTTTATTAGTAACTAAACGAAGTAGAAAATAATGTAATTATACCAGTAATCCGAATTAATTGGCGTAGAATAAAAAACAGTTTTCCAAGCTTTCGCACATCAACCAGATGGCTTTTTCAAGGGAGGAAGGTAGGTAGAAACTGCAATCTGAATAATAGAACGCTTCAAGAATTTCAACGCGGTGACTTGAGTTGAAAATAAATAGATACGACGTTTGGTGACTTTACAATAAATAGATTCACATTGAAAACACACGGCAACACGTTGGTTGCGCACGCGGTATCCTGATAGGAAGAAAACGTTACTTGAAGAATTGGTTACAAATTCGTGGCAACTGCAGAGAAACGCTATTATTCCAAGCGTCACTGTTGGTAATAATCTCCTAGGTTTCTCAAATGGCTGTAGATTTAGGGGTAGTGCAGGTAGCTAATTTCTTTATACAGTATCATCCCATATAGAAGTAGCGGACTTGAATTTAACTTCTCTGGATAGGGCCGTAGTTACTTTACCTTTTTTGTGTTCCTTTTATGCTCGTTGACTCTGAGTATAAACGAGCGCTTGGCCATTGCAATGTAGTATAGTCTGAAGCCGTCTAGATATTGTAGGGGATTGCATAAATACCTTCCTCGCTGGAAACAGGAGTTTATCAGTGTTTCTCTTTAGCATAGTATATAAAGATGAAAGAGACCTTATGCCGAGACTGTAGTTCATCTTCTTGAGGGCATTCTTGAGTTTGTAAGACACATTTGGTATGTAGGGAATTGAGCCCAGGTAGCGAAGCTGAGGCATAGGAAGAATAGAACGTTTGACTTTGGCATTTTGGACAAAATTCTGTATCTGATTCACTGTGTATCCTGCATCAGTAGCCAATTCGATGACGCATTCAATTTCATGTTGTCTAGAATGGGCATCAGAGGAAACGGCGAAAGCTCTTCTAATTGGAGAACGGAAGACAGCTGTTTTGTATTCTACGGGACAGTAGGAGCTGCGGATCATCAGGTTGGGGACGTAATTTAGTAGGAGCAGTTGTAACTGCGGAGCATCGTGGGTTTGGGGAAATTCGTATTACTAGTACAGTCATACTATTTTCTACATAGTTGGTGTGTAGTTTCTCGTTATTAACTAAACGAAGAATTTATCTTCATTTTCTGTGTAGCTGAACGCTGGTAGGTGGGGTCAATAAATGAGCAGAATTATGCTATATTCGCTTTTTTTATTAATGTAATTTTAAAGTGCAAGTTAATGACATACTCACTGCGAAACCAAATTTTTAATCACGATTTGAAACACGCCAATCCAATAGCTTCCTCTATTTGTTTATTTGTCTGATTATTAATTCATTACGAGCAGTCGAAATTCTAGAGTAGAAAATTGACTAAAACTAAGAGGAGACTAACCAAGGCCGTCTAGATAATACGAGGCCATGACATTAGAGAGTTGAATTCCCTCTTTTAGTGACGTCACGCGGAAACCAAGGCTTTCCATTCGTTTCCGTATGACGTCCAACTCATTTTAGCGACGTAGCAGGCTGTGTAATATGATAGTGACGTAGCAGGCTGTGTAATATGATAGTGACGTCACAAATGGAGGGAATTCATCTCTCTAACACTGTAATTGCACTTTCTAGGAGGCTTTGGATTAACGCTTTAACCGGCTGGAAAGAATTAACTCGGGATTAACATAATGGGCTGAAATCAGCTGGAACGAATGAACCTGGGCGCAGAAATCGATGCTTTTACCTCAGCTTGGTTATTCAAACTGGTCATTTAGGGAGATGGTTTAAACTAATCCATTTTGAATGATCATCTGCCAAAAGGTCTAAAGCAATGTAGTGTAACCTGAGAAAGGAGAGCCAAGATATTTGAGTCCCTCGTTTCTTGCCAGTGGCATGGTGTCTATGTCAGTGAAACTAGCGCTTACCCATCATGCCTTGGGTCATGGAGTGGAGAATTGAGGACTAGAAGCGAGCTCTTATAACCTGTGAAAGGTATATGATAAGTACTGCTGAGATGAGAAGGGGAAATGAACTGTTTTACCGTAACTTTCGGGGAAACCCGACCACTATGTGAACATTTCTGTTAAGTTGAGTTTTCCTGGGAGTAATTTTTGCTGGCGTCTCTTTTATTAAAGACGGAGTGCTTGGGGGCCGAACGCAATCGTAATGCATCTTTTGCTGAAGTAGCATGCGATTTCTTTGTACGGGCTGTGCTCTAAGTGACACCTAGAGATGTTTTTTGTTCATGTCGACTAGGTTCCTCAAAAGCTCCTTTGTAGAAGACTGAGCCTCTGGTGGAAGAGACACCAATAAAAAATGGCGCAAAGTAAAACTCCAGTTGCGCCTCTGAACTCTACTTAGTCATTTCTGGTTTCACCAGTTTTCGAAGTGGGACCTTGAAAGAAAAGGTAACATGGCTCCAGAAAGCGAATATTTATACTAAAACAGAAACTTCTTGCTCAGTTTTTAACTGAATTAAAATTTAAAGGGAAAAGAAGGTAAAAGGAAATGCATTAAAATGAAAGACGAAAATTGAATATGTTTTTCATTAAGCCAGGAAGTACAGAATTTTTAGCATTAATTGGAGAGGGCATTCCTTATTAAAAACAGAAATGGTGAGTGTACCCTGGTAATCCTTGTAGAAAATTTATTCCATGCATCTTACGCCTGCCAAGATCTTTTCGTGGGTGTGAAATAAAACGAGTGATTCGAGAATACACATGTATTTACGTACAACATATTTAATTTATTCTCGTCACTCACGACCACACCGAGCCACAGTCCGGTACAAACTAAGTGGAATTAAATCATATCAACAAACAATAAGGTTTACTAATTCCTGAAACTGAGTGGTACTTAGGTAAATGAATGTTATTTTCGTAAAATCAGTGAAAGAAGATATGTGAGTCATAAAAGTAAATATTTACTAAATTATGGCGGCGGTAATAATTTTCACGGTTTAGTTTTTCAAAAACAATATGTTTATTTTTATTATCATATATCATTCATATTTCGACGAACGTAAGAAACGACTCAGGTACCGATGAAATGTGATGTAGCGAAGAAAGTCCATCTGCGCATGCGGAACTTAAATTCTGACCTGAAGATACGGAAGTAAAACTCAATCGCAAGTGTGTTAGTGAAGGAGATTGGTAACTTTTGGTCTAGGACAGAAGTTCCCAATGAAGCCCAATTTCTCTACGACGCATCTTTTACTGCTGTCTGGAGGGAAGGAGATTGGTAACTTTTGGTCTAGGACAGAAGTTCCCAGTGAAGCCAAATTTCCCTACGACGCAACTTTTACTGCTGTCTGGAGGGAAGGAGATTGGTAACTTTTGGTCTAGGACAGAAGTTCCCAGTGAAGCCCAATTTACCTACGACGCATCTTTCACTGCTGTCTGGAGTGAAGGAGATAGGTAACTTTTGGTCTAGGACAGAAGTTCCCAGTGAAGCCAAATTTCCCTACGACGCATCTTTTACTGCTGTCTGGAGTGAAGGAGATTGGTAACTTTTGGTCTTGGACAGAAGTTCCCAGTGAAGCCTAATTTCCCTACGACGCATCTTTTACTGCTGTCTGGAGTGAAGGAGATTGGTAACTTTTGGTCTAGGACAGAAGTTCCCAGTGAAGCCAAATTTCCCTACGACGCAACTTTTACTGCTGTCTGGAGTGAAGGAGATTGGTAACTTTTGGTCTAGGACAGAAGTTCCCAGTGAAGCCAAATTTCCCTACGACGTATCTTTTACTGCTGTCTGGAGTGAAGGAGATTGGTAACTTTTGGTCTAGGACAGAAGTTCCCAGTGAAGCCAAATTTCCCTACGACGCATCTTTTACTGCTGTCTGGAGTGAAGGAGATTGGTAACTTTTGGTCTAGGACAGAAGTTCCCAGTGAAGCCAAATTTCCCTACGACGTATCTTTTACTGCTGTCTGGAGTGAAGGAGATTGGTAACTTTTGGTCTAGGACAGAAGTTCCCAGTGAAGCCAAATTTCCCTACGACGCATCTTTTACTGCTGTCTGGAGTGAAGGAGATTGGTAACTTTTGGTCTAGGACAGAAGTTCCCAGTGAAGCCAAATTTCCCTACGACGTATCTTTTACTGCTGTCTGGAGTGAAGGAGATTGGTAACTTTTGGTCTAGGACAGAAGTTCCCAGTGAAGCCAAATTTCCCTACGACGCATCTTTTACTGCTGTCTGGAGTGAAGGAGATTGGTAACTTTTGGTCTAGGACAGAAGTTCCCAGTGAAGCCAAATTTCCCTACGACGCATCTTTTACTGCTGTCTGGAGTGAAGGAGATTGGTAACTTTTGGTCTACGACAGAAGTTCCCAATCTGTACGTCGCGACGCCCTAGGGCGTCATCGGTCTTCGTCTAGCGTGTCGCGACTATAAGGAAAAACCTAATTTACAGTGAAATGCAACATTCAAACACGCAGATTTTGCAGCAGCTATCTCTACTCAATGTTCAACTTGACAAATATTTTCCTCCCCAAACAGATCAACACAAGTGGGTTACAGACCCTTTTGCCGCAGATTCACCAACAACTTTCACTACTTCTGGGCAGGAACAGTTAATAGACATTTCTTCATACTCCACACTAGAAAATGACATTCTTTTCCGAAACTCCGTCACAGTTTTGAAACAGTGTGCCAAAGGAGTACCCCGAATTAAGTAAGAAATCCGCGTGAGTAATTCTTCTTTTACCACATTCTACCTTTGCGAGGTAGGATTTTCAGCTAATGAAATCCAGATATAGAAGCAAAGTTAACGTCAAAAATGAGATCTGCGTAGCTGTATCGAACATTGTTCCCAGATTCGATGTTTTGTGTGACGGAAAACAAGCTCCCCCATCCCATTAAGACGCAAATACCTCTGTTAGATAGTTTCTATAATTACTGTAGAAATGTGAAAGCCAAATGAAGAGAGTTACCACTGTGAAAATATGCCTATCTCATCAATTTCTTTTGACTTAGTTCTGTAATTTTATTCTAATTTTGTATTTTTACATTAAAAAGAATACAAGCTAGTAATGTAAATGACTATTTTCATTTTACAAAATACCACAAACTCGAATTTGGGAAATTTTATTTTTTAATTTTGGGTACAGGGGTGTCGCACGGAAAATGTGGCATTTAAAGAGCGGCACGGTCTCAAAAGGTTTGGGAATCCCTGGTCTAGAATATCAACAGGCTACATCCCATCGTGTTATAAAATCATTTTAAAGCTGTCGTCATTAGTAGGTAACCCCCAAACCTCCCTTGAGGGAGGGAGGGAGGGGGTGAAAGGAAGCCAAATTTCGCTACGACGCATCTTTTACTGCTGTCTGGAAAGATGCATGGCATCAAAATGCATTTTTAAAATGGTTTTTATCACATTTAGCATTAGGTTCTCGTAATTTACACAGATCGCATTGAGATATTGTCACGTTTATGTAAAACGTGATGAAATAATGTTTGGCGATAGTTTAGTAAAATGCGTTTTTGATTAACAATGAAATAGCTGTTGTTGCGTCACTTCGCAGGACAGCATTAAAAAATAAGATTTCAACCATGGGTTTGAATACTTCCGTTACCCGTTTTCGTTACATCGAGTTTTTTTACTTTGAACTTACTTTACTACTGTCGGGAAATATGTATAGCATCCAGGGACGCCGACTTTTCCAAATTATTGGGAGGGGCATGTCTCTTTCATTTTCGAGAGGAGAATAAAAAAGGGGGAAAAAAGATAAAATATGAGATTCGACGTATTTTTAAAAATTCAATTGCTTATCAGCAAATGAACAAAGAAACAAAAATTACTCTTTCGCTGAATATTATTATTTTCAAAAATAAAGTCCAACATGTGATTTTATAAAAATATCCAGACAGATTTTATTTCCAAAGTTTAGTAAAAAGTATAAGAAATTAGCTGGGTTACTCAAACATAGAACAAGAAGCGCAAAAAAAAAAAAAAAGTTAAAAATAGGCGCGTTGAGATTATACGTTTCTGCATTGTTATTTATTTTATTTTTGATAATTGTTTTAAACATTTACCACTTATCAAGAGGACATGTCAAACACAATAGGGTGCTGGCAATCCAGTTCCTTACCAAATGAGCAAAACAGAAAATGGGGGATTTTTTTTTTTATTTATTTATTTTGTTATTTATAAATTTTTCGGAAATAAATCGCTTTGGCCTCATAAGGTGGAACTTGGTCCACCTTATGAGGCTAAAGCGGTTATTTAATTAAACGGGATGAAAAATATTGGGTAGGCACTGTCTCCTGCCCCCTCAGTAAAATTATTGAAGGGGCAAGATTCACCTTGCCCCCTATAGTCGGCGCCTATGATAGCATCAGTAATTGAATTTCCGACTATATTGATCAACCTGGGCCCGTCATGTTAGAATAATCGAGAATATTTTGTGTTGCTTTAGATCTTGAAAAAACAGAGTCTTATTAATATCTTATTATTTATAAGAAATCAGGGTACCGAAGGAGAAGAAAAGATTTTTTTTACATGCTCCTCTTCATACAGTTGCTTCCTTTTGTACAGGACTACGGACCAAAAGGCGAAGTAGTTCTGAAATTTTCCTTGCCCTGAATGTTTTTGCATTTTAGTTTCAGTTAATGGCTTAATTAATAAGCCATTAAATCAATTAACAAACATTCTTACTTTGCTCCGTAATTAACTGCCTTAGACAGTCGGTTCAGAACAGAAATATATTTACTGAATCAGTTTTTAATATTTATAAGTCGAATGATATTAATTTTTATCGTGAAAATATTATATTTATCACAGAAATCGTAAATTTGATGAATAATTCCATGAATTTTTAGAAAGAAAATTATGCAGTATATAATCATCATCATCATCATTGTCAACCATTATCAATCCACTGCTGGACGAAGGTCTCCCCAAGTTTCCTCCACAACGGTCTGTCTTGTGCCAGTCTCCTCCATGTCACTCCCGCATACTTTCGAATTTCATCCACCCATCTCCCATGTGGTCTTCTTCTGGGTCTTTTCCTGTCCCTTGGAATCCAATCTAAAATTTCGGCTGTCCATCGATGGTCTGTCCTTCTGGCAGTATGTCCAGCCCATTGCCATTTCAGGGATTTAACTCTGATCATGATGTCTTCTACTCTTGTCATTTTTCGGATCCACGTGTTCCTCTTCTTATCTCTCCTGGTTACACCAAGCATGCACCTCTCCATGCTTCTTTGAGTTGTCTGCAGCCTTTGTATGTCTCTTTTAGCTAAGGTCCACGTCTCTGCACCATACGTAAGCACTGGAAGGATGCATTGATCAAACACTTTTCTTTTAAGACATAATGGCATATTTCTCTTGAAAATTATGCTGTTTCTTCCAAAAGCTCTCCAGGCAAGTTTTGTACGCCGATTAATTTCTTCACCAATGTGACCCTCACTTGATATCTGCTGTCCAAGATAAACGTACGTGTCTGTTATCTCCAGCTTTTCTCCATCAATTGATAAATCTTCATTTCTTGTAAAAGCATTGTACATCACTTTTGTCTTCTGAAAGTTCATTTTTAATCCCACTTCTTTACTCTTGTCAGCAAGTTCCTGGATCATACTCTGTAGCTCTGATGGGGTAGTTGCAAAAATGACTATGTCATCAGCAAAACGAAGGTGGGTTAGATAATCTCCATTAATCTTTATCCCTTTGTTTTCCCAGTTCAGTGATTGAAAGACATTTTCCAATGTGGCATTAAAGAGCTTCGGAGATATGGTGTCACCTTGTCTCACTCCTTTTCCAATTTTTATGTGTGTTGTATTTTCAAACAGCCGAATTTTTGCACTTGCATTTTCATAGATGTTATTAATAATATTAATGTATGCATCTTCAATACCGCAGGATTTCAGAGCCATTGCAACTCCTGATGGTTTCACCGAATCAAAGGCTTTTTCATAATCGATAAAAGCCATGCACAATGGAAGTTCATATTCCCTCGCTCTTTCAATTAGTTCTCTCAGTACGTGGATATGATCTATTGTGCTGTAGCCACTCCTGAATCCAGCTTGTTCTCTCGGTTGAGCCATGTCCAGTGTCACCTTCAAGCGGTGTGATAGAACTTTAGTGAAGATTTTATAAACCACTGATAGGAGGCTGATAGGTCTGTAGTTCCCGAGATCCTCAATGTCACCTTTTTTATGTAGCAAGATCATTGTAGTGTTGTTCCAATCCTCAGGAATTTTCCCTTCATTAAGGCATCGAGTGAAAATTTGGGCGAGTACTGTTTCGATTTCTCCACTTGCTTCTTGTATGATGTCTACAGTAATTCCATCTCCTCCTGGAGCTTTTCCCCGCTTCATGTTCTTGATTGCATGTGCAACTTCTGCTGGAAGGACTGGAAGAACTCTGGTACTGGTACCTTTCATGATGTCTGGAGTACATGTATCATCCCTTTCATATAATTTGGAGTAGAGATCTTTCACTCTTGTCATAATTTCGCCTCTATTTCTTGTTACAGAACCATCTTCTTTTCTCAGTGCCATAATCTGTTTTTTCCCCTTACTGAGATGTCCCTTTGCTATCTTTAGGCTTTGGTTGTTTTCAATTGCTTTCCTTACCAGTTCACAGTTGAATTTCCTTACGTCTTCAGTGATACTTTTTCGTACTGTCTTGCATAGCTCTATATATTCCACTTTGGAAGTCACATCTTCTTTAGTTGTCCTCATCACTCTTCTTTTTGCATCAACATTTTGGTTTTTCCTGATAATTTGTTCACATGCAATTTGTTCTTAGACCCAGCTAATTTTGTTGCTGTTTCCATAAGAGCTTTGGTTACTTTTCTGTTAACTTCAGAAATATCCACTTCTTCCGATGTAAGGCCTTCTAAAGCAGAGAATCTGTTCTTCAGTTCCAATTTGAAGGTATTATGGTGTTTTTTAAGGTTGGTTATGTCAATACATTTTGTTTGTCTTATGAGCTTGCTACGTTCGAGTTTAGTGTTGAGGTGCATCTTACATCTCACCAATCTATGGTCACTGCCTGTGTTGAACTTGTTTAGCACACTGCAGTCTTCTATGACGAATTTTTTGTTACACATAATAAAATCAATTTCACTTGTCGTCCCATTTGGATGTCTCCATGTCCATTTCCTGTGTGGCTTTTTCTTGAAAAAGGAGTTCAAGATGAAAAACCCTTCTGCCTCTGCAAACTCTACGAGAGTATTTCCACGCTGGTTTCTGTTGCCGTGACCGAATTTACCTACTGAAGTTTCATTCTGTTGCCGTTGCCCTATTTTTGCATTGAAATCTCCCATAATTATCTTCAAGTGCTGCTTACCTTTATTATTTAGATCACGAATTTCCTCATAAAATTCTTCAATTTCTTCTTCAGCATGACTTGTGGTGGGTGCATAAGTTTGAATAATCTGAGCCTGGTATCTTCTCGAGAGTTGGATAACGAGTCGTGCAGCTCTGTCAGAGGAACTTTCAACTTCTACAACTTTATCCTTCAGTTTCTTGTTTATTATAAATCCAACACCACTAGTTCTGCCAGTATCTGTCCCACGATAGTAGAAGAGATGTCCACTTTTCAGTTCGATGAGATCTTCTCCTTTTCTCCTTACCTCACTTAGCCCGACGATGTCCCACTTGATCCTTTGTAGTTCCTCTTCCAATTCAAGAAGCCTTGAATCAGAAGAGTATATACTATATAATATGCACAGTTTATTCACTATTAAAAACATACTTCGCTAAATCTGGTTGTTTGAAAAACTACTCAGTTAGCTTTCTTGGTCACTTAAGCATGAACTAAAAAGACAATCGGCAGGCACAGTTAAAATTTCTATTTTCCAAAGTATGAACTTACAATGTGGAAAGAACAGCAACAAACTCTTTTAGTCGTTGCGCTCCTGAAAAACAAAAATTTCTGCAAGTTACTCGTAGGCACTAATACAAGTTCCTTGTAACAAAAGAGAAAAGCAAGAAAAATGAAATGCAGAAGAGAAAGGATAATGAAATTTAAACAAACATTTCACATCCTCCAGTTTTGTGCTATGTAATAAAAACGTTTTTCTGGAAAAAGGGTGAAGAACTTAAACTTCGCGAAGAGTGAAAAGGATTTTTTTTATCAACAATTTGTGGTGCATGTAGTAATATATTTTAGGAATATGAAAAGTTTCGGTATAAAGGTAACCCTAATTCTTTATTGAATGAGCAAATTTTGCAAAACATTGAAATAAAGATGGAGATTAAGTAAGTTAAATAAGGAGGAGGAGGGAGAGAGACAGTGAGAGAGATAGAGGAAGAGATAGAGCCCACAGGAAATGAAAGAAAAATGTCGGAATAATTAGCGGAAAGATGAATTTTGGCTAGTTTTTAGAACAGTATAATAGATGTATTTACAGTATAACAGATGTATTTACACTTACAGTATAACAGTATAACAGATGTATCCCCAAAAGTTCCCAACCCCTACTCCTGTGCCACCCCGAACTCCCCATTAACAGACTTTTAGAAAATGACTTAGCCGCCCCGGTGGCGCAGTGGTCTAAGCGATGGCTTTGTAAAGGTTGTGTTGACCTGTGCTCCGTGTTTGACCTGCGTTTATTGGTGTTCTTTTGTGTGTGTGCCGTCATTTTGTGTATCTCCTGCGTTGTGAACGTCTCCTGTGTCGATTGAGTCCAATTTTGACGTCCTGTAAGTAAAACTTTACTTGTACTAACTCTTTTTCCGTCCTGGCTTTGCCCAGGGTCGGGTTTAGCAAGCCAGCCATTGCAAATGGCGGCGACCGCATCTGATAGGCCAGGTCTGAAGCTTGATAGCGAAGCTCCGCCCCCACCTGGCCACGTTCGGTCATCGTCACTACCACACGCAGCTGGTTTCCAAGCCGCGTTATCTGATGTTACCACTTCTTCTTCCAACTTTATGGATGTTGACTTCCCGACATTTTCCACCACCGTGACGTCATTAACTTCTTCAGTATCCGTTGCCTCTGGTACTTCATCTGCTCCTGCGAGCACTGCGTCTCGACCTTCCCCATCTCCGCCCATTCCTACGGCAACTCTACCTTATGCTTCCGTTGTGAAGGGTACCAGTTCATCTTCCTCTACAGCGAAGAATCCATGTACAACGCCTCTTGATATGATTGTCACTAGAGACAACAAGAAATTACGCATCGAAATTCCGGAAACTTCAGCTGCTGGGCAGGAGGTTTTACGCACACAGAAACTTGGCATATGTTTTGATGCCCTCCCGGACACCAGCCTTAAGAAATACTCCTTAGCCGTCCGCCAAATCCTCCCTAAGGGAGCGATCACCCATATGGCGAGGAAGCCTAGGACTGTTCTCATCTATTTTGCGAAGCCAGAGTTTGTGGAGCGCGTCTTATCTGACGGACTGCATGTTGGGGATCATACCTTACTGGGAGTCCCGCTCACGCAGCGCCCCGTACTTGTTACGTGCTACCCCGTACCACCAGAAATCAAGGACCATTACTTAATGGCGGCCCTTTCCCGTTGTGGAAAAGTAGTTGGATCCATTTCCACTCTGTCTTCCGCACCAACAGACCCAGATGACAGGAACATCTTAGGTCTGCGTCGCCAAGCAAGGATCCTGTTTCCTACTGAAGATGCCATTGCTGATTGCCCTACTGACCTCACTGTGGTTGTAGGGAAGCAGATTTTCCGGATCGATATCGTTACTGCCTTGCATTGTTTTAAATGTAAGGCATATGGCCACATCCAATCACGTTGTCCACATGTATCTGCCAAGCCCCCTATTTCCATACCACCCAAAGTCAACACCCCACATTCAACACCAGTTTCTCTGGCCACACCAAGTTCGGCTCCACAGACGTCCTTGATCCCTTCTACTGTTGTTCCAGATGATTCTCCCCCAGCAAGTGATGATTCATCATCAGTCTCCAAGTCTTCGATATCTACTACAGGTACTTTGGCCACCTCTCCATCGTTGGACCCACTTACTGCTGTGGTACCTCTACCATCTTCGGAGGGTATTATCTCAGAAAAGGAATGGCAACCCCTCCGTCGTGTTGCTTCATCTTCTTCCCTTGGATCCCCTAATGTGAAGTCAGATCTAAATGTTCTACACCCACCAGCTTCTCCCGGCGTTCCCACGTTGAAACGTACCAGACAGAGTTCCATCTCGCCAGTGACGTCTTCTCCACGCTGCTCTCGTTCCCGTTCGCCAATTCGACAGTCTTTCTCTCCAACAGCAGTTCCTACATCTCTTAAGTCCCCAGCTGTTCCAAAATTGTTGGATCAAAAAGCTTTCGCTGAATATCTGGAAACATTCCCTGCATTAGACGGGCCGCTGGCGCCCTCTGATCTTGCTCTCATTATACTCAATCAACCGTCACGTCCTCTCAAGCAGCTAGACTGCGTTCAATCACGTAATGCTCAGCTTCCCACTATTATCACCCAACTTCAGAATCTACTTGCTCTTTTGCCAAAAATTAACACAGTCACTAATGCGCAGACATCTAACTTAAAGAAACGTGTAACCAGTCTTCACAAAAGTGCTGATAGTAATATTCAACCACTACAACCTCTTTCAAGTTAAAATTACTTTCTTTCAACTGTAAGGGATGCTCCGTCCCTCCTACCAATGCGTTAGTGTTTCAAGACATTACACCGCATGATGCGGATATATTATTGCTACAGGAGACTAACTGCCATCCTAACACCCCATACCACCGGTGGCGAACCTGGCCATTTCAATTCTACCATGCCCATCGACTTAGTCTTCACGCAGGACTTGCGGTGGTAATCAATTTTCGTCTTCGTTCTTTCATTACTGATATCACGGTCAAACCGATTTATCGTGACCTCCTGCAGCTTCTGTCTTTCCGACTTCACAACTTACGATACCATATCTTCAACATCTATGTTTCCGGCAATCAACAGTATGCAGACTGTCTTTTTGAGCATTTTGTTTCCTGTGTTCAAGGTCTTCCGGCCTCTGATATTGTCATCTTAGGTGGTGATTTTAACTGCACCCTTGACCCATCCCTTGACAGATCGGACGGTTCCACGGATACCAGGTATTTTCTTACCAGAGCACTTTCTACAGCCATCAACCAGCTACAACTCCAAGATGCTTTTCGACACCTGCACCCATTTCTTCGTTCGTACACCTGGCGCTCCTACTCCACTTCCTCCCCTACAACTGCCCGACTTGACCGGTTTTATGTTTCTTCAATTCTTCTTCCTTCAGTTATCTCCCTTTCTCACACACCGACAGTTTCTTCCGACCACAGCTGTGTCGTAATGTGTCTTCACACCGGTCCATCTCCTCGGCAATACTACCGTACTTGGACCCTTGATGATGATCTTTTACTTGATTCAACTTACATAAATTCCATCCAATCGCAGCTCCAACAAGCCTTATATACGCTCCCTTTTGCTTCTTGTCCCTTGCAACATTGGTTAAATGTCAAATCCCAAATTCTTCTTTATACCAAGCAATATTCCCACGAAAAACGTACCACCGCCTCTATGAAGATTGATGCTGCACGCTCGATTTTTTCCACCCTAGATCTTGATTCTCCGCTGTTTTCTCATTACCAAGCTGAACTTCGTGCCTTGCTACTTCCTGTCTCCCAACAAGCTCTTCACCGCCTCAAGCTCCTCTATCTCCAGCCAAATGACTATCTATGTGAACAGGTTCAACAACTGGAATTCCACAAACGTTCTGCTCATCACCTCCGTAATCTGAAGTTACCCGATGGAACTGTTACTAATGACCCCACTCTCATTTGCTCCGGTGTTAGAACATATTTCCAGTCACGTTTTGCTCAGTTCCAGTCAAGTTCTCCGCATGCTGATTCGATTCTTCGTGCCTTACCACATATTCCATCGCATCTTGTTACATCTCTTTCTATGCCTATCACCCCAGCAGAAGTAGTACAGTCACTTGCCTTACTTAACTGTCACTCGTCACCTGGTCCTGACGGGTTGACAGTTAATTTCTTTCGTACGTTTTCCTCTATCTTACACCCTCTCCTATTGCCTTGCTTTACAGCTGCCTTTTCCTTATCTGTTCTTCCCCCCGCTTTTACTCTAGCTCACATCATTCTTCTTCCAAAGAAGGGGTGTCTGCTGGAGTTGGATAACTGGCGTCCTATATCCATCCTTAATGTTGACTACACGATTTATACTAAAATACTCTCTCTTCGATTGAACCCTGTCCTTCCCACCGTCATACATCCCGACCAAACGTACACCATCCCTGGCCGAAGCATTCATACTAATATTAATCTCCTCCGTGACTCATATTGCCTTGCCCACCTTTCCTCCGAACCTTTAGCCTTCCTCAATCTTGATCAGAGGCAGGCCTTTGATAACGTGAGTCATCAGTGGCTTGCCTCTGTGCTCTCTGCCTTCGGTTTCACATCTGTCTTCATCACAGCCCTCCTTGCCCTGTACCAGGACTCAGTTGTCCATATCCGAACGGCCTCCTTCCTTACAGCCCCCATTCCGTTTCGTAAGGGCATCCGTCAAAGATGTCCTCTTTCCGGACAACTTTTCTCTCTAGTCTTTGAGCCTTTTCTTTGCTCTATCCGTTCTCTTCTACAACCTCCCCCTCCACCATTCAGCATAGCACCAGGCACCATTCTATCGTTCTTACTGCCTACGCCGATGATATCACAGTTCTCATCCGAGAAGAATGGCAATTCACAATTGTTCTTGCATGGTATCAAGTGTATGCTGCGGCTTCCGGCGCTTCGTTAAACCTTTCAAAGTGTACAGGCTTATGGTGTGGCTCCTGGAGACATCGCCCCGATACACCGTGGGGCGCTCATTGGACTTCCACCAGTCAAAAGATACTTGGGGTGCACATTGGCAGCCGGGTCTCAGCAGCGGCTGCCACCTGGAGACCCTCGTCAGGAAACTACGTCACACCGCTGCTTACTGGTCCAAGCTCAAGTGCTGTTTGACCTACCACAGTCGTGCACGGCTTTCTGGCACCCACATCCTCTCGTTAGTTTATCATTCCTGGATTGCACAACCGCCACCAGCCTACGTTCAAACTGCAACAACATCAGCAATGCTCAGCATTGTTTGGTCATCTACACATTGGTTATCTTCCTCAGTATTGTCTCTACCTTCGACTTGTGGTGGCCTCTATATGCCAGAGATTACCGTACGTTATAAAGCTGTAAGAATTTTCAATTTCCTCCGTTTGACAGTTCAACCAGACTCTTCCACTTCCATTCTTCTGCTTAATGTTCTGACTTCCCCCTTAATCCCTGCCTCACCGTCCATCTTCTTCTCAAGATGGATATTCACACTGTCATTCCCCCCGTTTTCCTCTAGTCTACCATGAAGCTGTTCAGTTCCTTCGTTCTTTACCGCTCATTCGTCAACCCCCTCTTCCACTCTTGATCTTCTTTCCGAGCCTCTTTTTTTCTCCTCCGTCCTCCACCCCCTACTGCCAACTTTTTCTTTTTCCCCGCATGGCTACACGCTGGTGTAGTCTCCGTTTCCCAACTGGTCCTCCCCGATTTTTCATGGAAACCCGTTTCCGAACTTTTTCCCACCCTACCACCCTCGCCCGAACTCTCTGATAACTTCCTCCAACTTCAACATGCTCTTCAATCACTTTTTCCTTCCCTAGTCGATTCCTCTGGCCTCCTTTCCGTTTCCTCTGCCTCTCTCCCTTTTCCGTTCTTCCTTCCCTTTTCCGGTGATCTCCTCCCTCTCCACAGTCTTTCCACCCGCACCCTGTACCGTTTTCTCCGTTCTTCTTCTGCGGTACCTTGCCCTATTCCCTCTGTTCCTTCTTTTGCACTAACCTCAGTCTGGTCTACTGCCCAACATTCACCGGCCCTCTCCTCAGAACTTAATGTGCATTGGAGGTTTTTGCACAATCGACTGCCTGTCCCTTCGACTTTGTTCCGGAGAAATATAGTATCATCAGATCTCTGTCCTTTTTGTAACGTCGTTGGAGACGTCTTACACATGTTTGTTTACTGTCCGACGCTGCTCCCACTATTTCACAGTATGTTCCAACTTGCACATCCTTCTTGTACCAGTGATCTCACCCTAGAAGATTATCGTTTCCTCGGCCACAGTTCTACAAGTTTCTGCTCTATTTTACCAGTTTGTTCGTATTTATTTATTCTAGCTAAATATATTATTTTCTCTCACCTGCTACAGTTACAAGATCCAGATCCTATTACATTCTCTACCTCCTTGGTTGCACACTACCGCAACAGGGTTAAAGCCAGACTCACCCTGGAATATTCCTTGGCGAAAGATACGGCACGGTTACCTGCCTTCTTCGCAACATGGTCGCCGTGTCGTCCCTGGTTTCAGTTTTCTAGTGCCCAGACTGTTCATCTGCTGTTTTAATAAACCTACGTCGGAACTTTCAATTTTTACTGTTCCCTCACCATGTTTTCTCCTGGAACTGGATTGTGTTTGCTTCCTGCTGATGTCACCTTTTGTACACAGTTCTCTTCATCCGCACAGTGACTCTCTACCACCAGTGATTCCCATGTCACTAGAACTGCACAGATTTTTTTCTGTAAATTTTTTCGCTCCAGTGATGTTCCAAGACTTCGATGAACATTTATCCCAGAGCTACTGCTGTTTACAGCAAATAATGCAATGCCTGTCATTGCTCATCTGTACAATTATCATTTCATTGTAAATATCTACATTTTGTTTTATTTCTCCCTTTCTCTCACACTGCGTGTGAGGTTGGGGATGTTCTGTTGTAATTCTTTTACGTGAATAAAAGCGAATATTGAAACTAAGCGATGGCCTCTGATCATTCGTCCGAAAGGGGTCCGGGTTCGAATCCCGGTGAGGCATGGATGTTGTGTTTGTCTTACGGCACTGGCTCTCTCCCTTCCCTGGAACCAGTGACCCTAAATTAGGGACGGGCGACCGCTTATAGCCCATTGAGTAGCTCACGGTGGTCGTTAAACCTCCAATAAAAAAAAAAAAAAAAAAAAGAAAATGACTTATATCTCCATAACCAATAGTCGTAACAATGCAATGTTTTTAGATTTAACCTTCAAATTAAGCACTAAAATCGTTTCTCTTCAGTTTTGCGCTAAAACCAATAGCTTTGTCTTAATTTTAGTAATACCTTAGAAAAACAGTATTTTCATTGTGATATTCAAAGTTTTAAGGTTGTAGCTTGTTTGAAGATGACAATATGGGAATGTATGTAGTATGGAAATTGTTGCTTGTTTGAAGATGACAATATGGGAATGTAAGTAGTATGGAAATTGTAGCCTGATTCAACAGCTTTAAAATGTTATGTATATCAATATGTTTCCCCATAACTCTTCAGAAGATATGGCTCCATGTGAATGGTGCTACTACTGGCATACCACTCAGTGGAAAGCACCACTACACCAGCAGTTAATTCCTTCGACCTTTGAGCAGACATAATCAATATTTACATTTACAATTTCCAAGGTATACAGAGTTACTCGTCAAAAGGAGTGTCACTTTC
Organism: Macrothele yani; assembly: GCA_039090855.1. NCBI lineage: Eukaryota > Metazoa > Arthropoda > Arachnida > Araneae > Macrothelidae > Macrothele > Macrothele yani. The sequence goes on along the minus strand of CM077024.1, from coordinate 33,574,984 downwards.
TTCACTAAAAGCAGGTGAGTTGTAGCATGGTAGGCCATTGCAGTGCTTACGCATTGCAGAACAAAGTAATCCAGATTTTCGACACTACAATAATTTCCACAAGTTGATTTGCAGCTGCAGGATGTAAGGCATAGAAGTTCATTCGGGGCAAAAGGTATTGAGCAAAGAACAGGCTTCCGTGCTTTCCTTTTCCTTCGTTTTCTTCCAGATATTCTACACTGAAGAGCAATTGAATTAGAGATAGCTGGCGTTATGCAAATGTGGCGCTGTGGGCGGCGCTGTAAATGGAAACGACATGACGTATGCAGCGATCCGACAATATAAGGAGTGATGCGACGGTAATCAGTAAGAGTCGGTCGCAGTATGGGTAAGACGAAGAATCTAAGCGCATTTGATCGTGGGCAAATTGTCGGGGGCCGACGAATGGGTCAATTCATCTCGGAAGTCGTGCTGGCACAGGAATTTTCACGAGCCACTGTGTCACGGGTGCACCGTGAGTACATCGAATCTGGTAAAACCATCCGCGCAAGGGCCAACTGCCGTGGACAACAGCGTGTTGATGAGCGGGGTCATAGTCGGCTAGCTCGCTTTGTAACAGCGGATAGACGGGCCACAGTGCAAGAAATCACTCGGCAATTTAACGCTGGTGCACAAAAACGTGTAAGGAGCCACACCATCCAGAACCATCTCCTCGCCATGGGCTACAGAAGCCATCGTCTTACGAGGGTACTGCTGCTGACCGCACATCACAGGGTGCAAAGATCAGCATGGGCGCGGGAACATCGCCACTGGACCCTAGACATGTGGAAAAATGTTGCCTGGACTGATGAGTCGAGATTCACGCTGGTTCATGCGGATGGCAGGATACGAGTACGGTGCAAACCACATGACGCGATGGATCCTTCTTGCGAGCAGGGTACTCTTCAAGCTGGTGGGGGTGGCATTCTCGTCTGGGGACTGTTTACGTAGACTGAAATGGTACCCCTGGTACGTATGACATCGTCTCTCACAGGCCAACATTACCGGGATATCCTGGAAGACCATTGCTCCCGTTTCTGCGTCTTCAACATCCCACTGGGGACCACATCCTGCAACCAGACAATGAACAGAGCCATCGCTCCCGAATTGTATCCGAATGGTATGATGAACACTCTACCGGCTTAACCTCGCTTTCTTGACCAACTAGGTCACCCGACCTCAATCCCATCGAGCACACCTGGGATGCCATCGAGAGTGATGGTCGAGGCTCTGACCCCCTCCATTAAATCTTCGTGAACTGTGGGAGCTTGTTCAGGGGTCGTGGATCCGTATGGCTTCCCAACGCTTCCGGTGTCTTGTCGAGTCCATGCCGAGACGAATCGCCGCCGCCATCAGAGCGAAAGGTGGTGCTACACGTTACTAGACAGGTATCTCTAATTCAATTGCTCTTCAGTGTAACTTCCATCCCCAAACATTTGCCAGAAGTTTATTTCCTAGACACCCTTTCATTTGCGAGTAAACCTCAGAAGATGTTGATGAGATGCTTTTGATATTAGAGGAAGTTTCGACAGATCAAAATTTGATCTCAGAGCAGACTTTCTTGTTAGGGTCTTGAATCGGATGAAAAGAGCTACTTTCAAATTCGAGCATTTGCTCATCCCATGAAATGCAAGGATACATTTTTCTCCAGTGACAAACAGTTTTTCTCGAGGAATTATTTCTTGGGTAAAAATCCTGGCTTGACTCTCAGCTTCAGGTGAAGATTTTATCATTTCAATGGCTTTGATGCTTTCCAATCCATAAAATCACGGTCTCGCGTCACAACCACTTATTGCGTGAGCGAACAGCAGAAGTTTTCTGATCTCGCTGTACTGCTCGATCATACTTTCGATCCTGTAAAAGACATTTGAAGAGCTTTTACCACCTTCCTGTTAACAGAAATAAATAGGGGTATCCATAAAAACAATGGTTGCATTTTTTCGTACCTTGTAAGCACAAATCAACAGTAATTTTGAACCATTTCTCCTTATGAGCTACATACTGCACATAATGAAGCAGAAAACCTCCATTTATTGTTATTGATGCATCGCTCAGGTCAAATGTTTCTACAATATCCTCTTTAAAAATTTCCATGAGAGAAGATTTTGTACCCTTGCGAAGCGAAACTTCATCAAAAATGGATGGTAGATGAGAGGCCAGCTAATACTCAAGGTATGTTTTTAGTACACTTGGGCTATCACAGACACTCATGATTTGGTTAAACAGCTGCTGGGAATTGACACTAACCTCTTTGGACCCACGTTTCACAGATTTGTGCTTTGCCTGTGTTCTGATCATATCTTTCCTGTGTAGTGTAAGCTCTAGAAAATCTTTTTATTTAGTTTTCTCCATCGCTGCAACTCCTATTTGATAAGGTTGGTCACAGTTTACAGATTAATCAGACACCAAACCGGATGACAAGCACACGAATTCTCCAGACAATTTTGCGAATGGTTTATGGTGCTTAAGCCACGAAGCGAACCTTTCAATGTCGGGCTGATCTCTTAGTTTTCGTGGCTTCGGTAGTTCAGTATGTTGGTGAGTAAATGTTTTTGAAGTTCCCAAGAATTCTTCAATAGCTTCGTGAATATTCAACAGAGGTCCCGAAGGCATATTTCGATAGTGCTCAGTCCGTTATACCTCTTTCATGTGTAAGACCTCCAGTTGCTTTCATAAGGCACATAAGACACTGCTCTATACACATTTCCTTCCATGTACCAGACCAAAACTTTACACTCCTTCTCACAGTGAAGAATCCTTTGTTAGTAAACGAATCTAGCTCTTTCTCTGACAGTTTTGAACTTTCCTTCATCATTTGCTGAACATACAGATGGGTCGACTTTGAATAAGGCAAGTGTCCTGCAGCATGGAAGTGCTAAAGCATTTTCATACTCAAGTGCATATTCTAGTTCCCTGACCTTTCAGTAAATATAAACTGAAGAATTAGATCAGTAGCTTTTAAAATATTTATCCACAACTTTGCAGTTCTAACAGTAGATTCAATATTTTTCAAGCAGTCGTCAAGTTTAAATAAAATTTCAGTAAAAACAGGATCGGTATACATTTCTTCAGGTTCCATTTATTGCGAAACAAGTTGCTCGTACAAGTTCTCCAAACAGCTCACCGTACTTTCTGATGTCCGGAAAATGTTCTTTCATCACATTTATGAGAGCTGAGCTGTTAGCGTGGAGGCTCGAATACATCTTGCATACGCATAATCATTCAACTATATACACACACAAACGCGCGCTGCCATATACGTCACCATCTCAGAACTGGTTTGCAAAGCAGTGAATATGTTGTTTGAGCATTAATCACCGTGCTGGTGGAGACATCTCTTCTCATTGTGTGGCAAAGTCATGAGTGCAAACATGTTGATATATACATATACACAGTCGTATCAGAATAATATGACTACCTACCTAATAATGGGAATAACCATCCTTGGCCCGGATGACAGCGGCGAGACGGCGTGGCATGGGCGCCATGAGGCACACGTGTCCATTCGTACTGCAGCAGAGCACGTGACGTGGTTGTGGTTCAGCACGTCTACCCTGTCGACCCAAATAGTCCCACAAGTGCTGTATGGGTTTGAGATCGGGCGATTTCGCCGGCCAAGGAAGAACGGACACATCGCTGTCGTGTTCCTGGAACCAGTCGCGCACTCCTTAGCGACGTGGAACGGCGCGTTGTCCTGTTGGTAGACACCATCACCCCCACGGTAAGCGTCCCACATGAAGGAACGCATGTAGTTAGCGAAGATGGACAGGAGCCATTTGGAGTTCATGGACCCATCCAGTGGTACCAACAGTACCAGGTCGTACCAGGAAAACATTCTCCAGACATGCACATTGCCACCGCTGGTCTGTACTTGATCGATAAGCGTGTCCGGGTGTTGATTTAGTGTGTCTGACATCATAACCGCCACCGAGCGTCACTTCTGTGGAGTAAAAACTCGATTCGTCGGAGAAGGCAACGTTTTCCCACTCTTCCACTGTCCAATGTGGTTTTTCCACGCAAACTGCAAGCGTCGTTGCCGATGGACCTGGGTTAATATGGGCGCCTTGACGCGGCGTCGACTCCGGAGACCCATGCGTAACAGGGTTCGCTCTACTTTTATCGGAAACGCGTACCTGGCTGCCACAGCGTTCATTTCCGTGGTCAATTGCTGCACTGTTCCGCATCGATTTCTGTTAACCAGTCGACGGAGGCGACGTTCTCCTTGGGGTTCGATGACCTTTGCGGTTCCACAGTTATAACGTCGGGAATTATTCGGCGTGGCAGCGATCCATTCTGTGTGCACCCTTACCACAGCACGTCGCGAAAAGCACACGAAGTCTGCTGTTTCTGAGATGCTTCCACCCTTCGCGCAGTAGCCGATGATAATTCCTTTTTGAACGTCCGTCAAATCACCACCTCTTCCACCCCCATTGTGCTTACGTAACGCACTGTGGCTCATCTATCCTGGCCGGTCGCTTGTATCTTCGTGTGTTCGACTTTGCCATGTGCACTCTGTGACATGCCTGGGCGATTGCAGTGTAATTCCGGGAGTGGCCATATTTTTCTGATAAGACAGTTTATACATCATTTAAAAGCTGTTCAATCAGGCTGCAACTTCCATACTAAACACATTCCCATACCGTAATTTTAAAACAACTTACAACGTTAAAATTTTGAATATCACAAAAAAAATACCGTTGCTTTTATTAAAATTAAGGCAAAACTATTCGTTTTAGCACAAAATTGAAGAGGAACAATTTTGTAGTGTGTAATTTGAGGATTAAAACTAAAAAAATTACATCGTTACGTCCATTGGTTATGGAGATATAAGTAATTTTGTAAAAGTCTGCGAATGGAAAATTCAGGGAAGCATAGGAGAGAGCACAAGGGGAGGAGCGGGGAGTTGTGTAAAAATACATCTCTTATAGGGTTCTAACAACAGACCAAAATTCAACTTTCCCCTAATTATTCCCGACAATTGGATTTTTCCCCCTTTTATTTCCCGGGCTAATAGGATCTACGACGTCGTGTGGTTAAAGCGACATAACTGTCTTCACGTGGTGTCGTACGCTTAGGACGACCTTGGCCAGGCCTTCGTGACACCCACCGGTGTTTTTGAATTGCTGTCATAATCGTGAAACCAATGTGGAGTGGAAATTCAAGTTGTTTGTGACCTGGGACTTAGACTGGCCTGCATGTAGTCGTCCTTTCGCACGCCACCGAACAGCGTCATGTACACGTGTATGACGCATAAGGAAAGCATACGCAGCCACCGGAATGCTTTATACACTCGCTATGAACGAGAAATTTCACTACCGTTTTCCGTAGGCTTTAAGTATATAACTCAATTTGCGTATTGGATAGCCTGTTTTTTCACTGATATGCAAATTTTACGGCGAGCAGTTGTTTCTCTTGTCCATTTTGCATATAACCAGGGAAAATGGTAACATCTCATTGAGCTCTTTGGATAATTTGCCCACTATCGCCTTCTGGACTTTAATTTTGACACCTATGCATTTTGCATTCGGATACTTGCGATTTTAGAATACGACAGACAGACTTTTTAGCACGTCTTTTGTGAAAAAAGATCGTGCTTATGTTACCGGTTTGTCCGTCGGTCCGTCCGTCCGTCCGTCTGTACCCCCGCTATCTCTGCAACTATTAGTCCAATTTGAAAAATTCTCTTTGCATTGGGAAGCTTGAAATATGCGAATGATGATCCTTTATTTCGTTTTTTTTTTACGATGTACAATTTTGCCGCTAGAGGGCGTAAATGCAGAAGATGTCGAATTCAAAAATACGTTCTATTCCACATATTTGCTTCTAAACATCCGATTGAAAAAATTCTTTTATCTTTCAACTCCATTTATGTCGAAGAGTATTTTAGATATAGTTACTTATTCAAATTACGCATAGATTTTCCGCTAGGGGGCGTAAAAATAAATTACATTTTTCCCGATAACTCTTTTTCTAAAACTCCGATTTGAAATTTTTTTTCTTCAGCGGATACATCTCCTGATGGAAAATCTTTTGCATATAATTTCAAATTTTGGTAAAGAATACTTTAGCCACCAGGGGCGTAAGCGTTCATTTTTGCTTCTGATGTATTTGCCATAAAATCTGAGCTTCTAAAATACCGATTGAAAAAAAATTATTCGAGCACTGATGCCACTCACATCGATAAACCTTTTCGGAATATTTTCTTCTGAAAATATTCCACAGTTGCTCCGCCAGGGGGCGTAGATGTATATTATATTTTTGTCAATATCTCTACTTCTAGGAGTCTGATTTGAAAAATTCCTTCTTTGTTGGATAGTGTTTTCAGTGTGACACGTTTTTCATATAATTTCAAAATTTTCTAGTAATTCATAGACTTTCCGCTAGGTGGCGTAAAGGTAAATTGCGTTTCCCCCTATATCTCTGCTTCTAAATCTCCGATTTGAAATATTCTTTCTGCCCCATACAGCTCCTGATAGAAAATCGTTTGCACATAATTTTTAATTTTTGTAAAAAAAAAAAGATTTGTATTTGATGTATTTGCAGCAAAATATGAGCTTTTAAATTCTCGATTGAAAAAAACGTCGTTTGTAGACTGATGGTACTCACGTCGACAAACCTTTTAGAAACATTTTCTTCTTAAAATAATGCATGGTTTCTACTTTGGGGGCGTAGATGTATATCTTATTTTTGTCAATATCTCTACTTCTAGGAGTCCGATTTGAAAAATTTCTTCTTTGTTGGATAGTGTTTCTAGTGTGAAATGTAATATTTTCATATATTTTTAAAATTTTCAAGTAATTCATAGACTTTCCTCTAGGGGGCGTAAAGGTAAATTGCTTTCCCCCTACATCTCTGCTTTTAAATCTCCTATTTGAAAAATTCTTTCTGCACCGGATACAGCTCCTGATGGGAAATCCTTTGCATATAGTTTATAATTTTTGTAGAAAATGGTTTGGCCACCAGGGGGCGTAAGTCTTAATTTCCGCTTCTGATGTATTTGCAGCAAAATATGAGCTTCCAGAATCTCGATTGAAAAAAGTCTTTTGTTGACCGATACTACTGATGTCGAAAAACGTTTTAGGAACATTTTCTTTTTATAATAATGCATGGTTTCTACGCCAGGGGGCGTAGATGTATATCTTATTTTTTTTGTCAATATCTCTACTTCTAGGAGACCGATTTGAAAAATTCCTTCTTTGTTGGATAGTGTTTCCAACGCGAAATGTTTTTCCTATAAATTCAAAATTTTCAAGTAAATCATAGACTTTCCGCTAGGGGGCACAAAGGTAAAATGCGTTTTGTGCGTTATTTCTGCTTCTAAAACTCCGATTTGAAAAATGCTTCCTGTATTGCATACAAGACCTGATGGAAAATATTTTTCACATAATTTCTAATGTTTGGTAAAGAATGGTTTGGCCACCTGGGGGCATAAGCGTTAATTTCTGCTTCTGATGTATTTGTAGCAAAATGTGGGCTCCTGAAAACTCGACTAAGTTTTTTTTTTCTTGGACCGATACCGCTCACATGGAAAATCCTTTTGAGAATACTTTCTTCCTAAAATAATGAATGGTTTTCCCACCAGGGGACGTACAGTTACATCTTATTTTTTGTCGATATCTCTGTTTCTAAGAGTCCGATTTGAAAAAATATTTCTGTGTTGGAGGGCGTTTCCGGTGTAAAATGTGTCTCATATAAGTTCATGTTTTTCTTAATACACAAGTCTGCAGCCAGAGGGCGTAAGCTCACGATTCCGTTTACAGTAATATCTGAGGGATTAAAAACCCGATTGAAAAATCTTCTTTCTTCCGTCAGATATTATTGTTTTGCATACCGGCTCCATTCACTTTGAATAGCTTTTATAAATTTAATTTGCGTCAGAACGGATTCAAAAGACGTGCTTATTACACCCGAAAATTCGGTGTCAGCTTTCTTCTTTAGCAATGGCGTCGGGTAATTATTGACATTTGAGGCGAAGCCCCACATGAAAATGAGGGGAAAAAACCCTATAGGGACGAAGTGGATTCGCCCACTGTGTTTAAACGTAGAACTACGTGCCCTGTCTTGTGTCTATGATAAGATAGTGAATAAAATACACAGTGGGTGCTGTCGAATAACTGCCTGTTATTACTCATTGCTCGGATACAAAACACTCGCAAACCACAACCGATCACAGACGTCGCATACTCGACCAAACTCGTTGTTGATGATTTTTTTCTGGAATTCCGCTGTTGATTTTTCAGAAATATTTTTTATTAGTTGTTGGCTTCGCGTAATCCGGCTCCTTTATTTGACACCGCGCTAGAGCTGCTCGCGATGGGCTCACTTTGACGCGCTCGTTTCGCATCGCGATAGCGTTTTCAACGCTCGGCATTGGTAGTTCGAAGTTTCATGGGTCCACAAATTTCCTGTTCTGCCAGTCTTTTCGGTTTCCGCAGCTCCTTTCTGCGCTCAGCTTCGCATTTTCGTTCCATTTTGATGTTTTTTCCCTCGCTAATTCTACAAATCTGCGAAAAAAATAATAATGAAGTACAGTTACATTACCCTCTACTCTTACTGTTAACAGTTGCAACTGTAATTTTTTTCAATTAACACGACTAGTCCACTATATTAACATTGATTAAATACCAAAATCAATGTTCAGTCACCTTTAGTTCAGAAGTATTGATAACGAAAACAAAATAAATACTCGCGGATCGGCGCACGAAAATGACCATCCACTTCGGCGCGCTGTCACGGACTGCCATTGATCCTACCGCCCCACCAATTAAAATTGTCACCAAATGTCATCTATGCGCCGTCAAATGATACTAGCGCCGTTGCCACGCCTCGATAACCCCGGAGTAATTGCGATTTGAAATCAGTCACACAATTATGTCGCGTCCACAGCTAATCCGTATCGTACCATAAGACGGAGTTCTACGTCACAAAATGTTATTTATTTTTCTTTTAATTGGGAAAGTTCCGAAAGAAAATTCATATTAGTAATCAGCTCCCAGTTTTTATTAATGCAAATGTGAGCCACTACAATAATATTGAGTGTAACTGGGTAACACATTACAGCGTACCGTATCCGTTCACTAAGGCCAATGAATACCGCGTGGTGGTAGAGGCGACATCCGTCAACTTGGCTGCCATGACTAAGCTTCATGAATGAGCAGATACGCGCTGAACTGCGCATGAGCAGAACTGTCTTTCGGGGCTAGTCGCCTTTCTGTTGAACAGTAGCCATTTTGCTTCCGCGTCGTCGGACCGTGAGCGGCAGATTTTCGTTTGTGGAGTTTATCAAGCTGTAAGGTTTGCTCGTGTAAGTAAAATGAACAAAGGGACGTTTTATTAGAACACCTGTAGTGTAAAATCTATTTCTAAGTTTCTGACTAGCTAAACACTACATGTACTAAATGTCAAGTTCACTAATAATGAAATATGCGTTCACTCAAAATAACGTCAATAATTGGCACTTACAAATCCTTTATTTGTATCCAACTTCAATATCGCATGGTATATTCCAACGTCGGTAATCCACAACTGGTAATCAATCGGTAGTATAACACCCACAACGCAGTTATGGAGACGGCAGTAAAAATATAACTTCGCATTAGCTCTTGTACAATCAGTAAGCTCAGCAAAGATTTAACATCTTCACAGCAAACAACTGCGTTGCACAAAGCATATATCCTTTCTCGTTCTTATCAACATGCATACATCACTTACGTACTGACCTCAGGGGTGTTGCCAAACCTGCATTCATGTGAGAGAGAAGATATCACGTTAAGTTGGAAAGTGCAAAAGAGAAAAAAACACAAATTTACATAGGAAAAAGAACTAAAAATGAAAGTTAAATTAGAATATGAGCCACACACCATTTCAGTTTATTACGGGATGATGAAAAAAAAAAAAAACATTTAAGATTTAGGCCCACATCGACCAAATATTTGCTTGGTGCAAAAACATAAGAATTAATCAAGAACTTTTAATGTGGAGTGCTACAGCAAAATATCCTGGTTAACTGGAAGTGAAAGCAAACATACTTTGTTTTGTTTTCACTGTTTACTACTGGTTTGTTTCTAACATAAGAATCAGTCTAGAACTTTTAATGTGGAGTGGTACAGCAAAATATGCTGGTTAACTGGAAGCGAAAACAAACACACTTTTTTTTGTTTCTACTGTTTACTACTGTTCTGTTTCTAATATAAGAATCAGTCTACAACTTTTAATGTGGAGTGATACAGCTAAGCATCCTGGTTAACCGGAAGCGAAAGTAAACATCGTTTTGTTTTCACTGTTTACTACTGTTTTGTTTCTAACATAAGAATTAGTCTAGAACTTTTAATGTGGAGTGGTACAGCAAAATATCCTGGTTAACTGGAAGTGAAAGCAAGCATACTTTGTTTTGTTTTCACTGTTTACTACTGGTTTGTTTCTAATATAAGAATCAGTCAACAACTTTTAATGTGGAGTGGTACAGCAAAATATCCTGGTTAACTGGAAGTGAGAGCAAACATACTTTGTTTTGTTTTCACTGTTTACTACTGTTTTGTTTCTAACATAAGAATCAGTCTAGAACTTTTAATGTTTAGTGGTACAGCAAAATGTCCTGGTTAACTGGAAGCGAAAACAAACATATTTTTTTTTATTTCTACTGTTTACTACTGTTTTGTTTCTAATATAAGAAACAGTCTGCAACTTTTAATGTGGAGTGGTACAGCTAAGCATCCTGGTTAACCGGAATCGAAAATAACATCGTCTTGTTTTCACTGTGTACTACTGTTTTGTTTCGAACATAAGAATCAGTCTAGAACTTTTAATGTGGAGTGGTACAGCAAAATGTCCTGGTTAACTGGAAGCGAAGACAAACATACTTTGTTTTGTTTTTACTGTTTACTACTGTTTTGTTTCTAATATAAGAATCAGTCTACAACTTTTAATGTGGAGTGGTACAGCAAAATATCCTGGTTAACAGGAAGCGAAAGTAACATCGTCTTGTTTTCACTGTTTACTACTGTTTTGTTTCGAACATAAGAATCAGTCTAGAACTTTTAATGTGGAGTGGTACAGGAAAATGCCCTGGTTAACTGGAAGCGAAGACAAACATACTTTGTTTTGTTTCTACTGTTTACTACTGTTTTGTTTCTAATATAAGAATCAGTCTACAACTTTTAAAGTGGAGTGGTACAGCAAAATATCCTGATTAACCGGAAGCGAAAGTAACATCGTCTTGTTTTAACTGTTTACTACTGTTTTGTTTCTAACATAAGAATCAGTCTAGAACTTTTAATGTGGAGTGGTACAGTAAAATGTCCTGGTTAACTGGAAGCGAAAACAAACATACTTTGTTTAGTTTCTACTGTTTCTAATATAAGAATCAGTCTAGAACTTATAATGTGGAGTGGTACAGCAAAATATCCTGGTTAACTAGAAGTGAAAGCAAACATACTCTGTTTTGTTTTGACTCTTTACTACTGTTTTGTTTCTACTGTTTTTTTAAATTGTACAGCACTGCATATACTTAGGTCATTTCAAACATTTTGCACACTGCGCAGGTGCTGCTCGTATGATGATGCAATCAGTGTAATCGTTGCGCCAGTTGTGGGTCATATTTCAGTATACAAATCTGTGCCTATGTTTCCTGGCTAATATGTTCCTGTTCCGAAAAATTCTTCTTAGAAATGGAGGAAGAAAGTGAGACAGGACAGATCTCGCGTAGCTACCAACGATCCTACATTAAAATTGAAACTTTACGAGGAAAACTCCGTCCGAAATTCATAAAGCTTTGTGTGCCCCAGACTATGACTTTTTCCCAAAACTAAAGAAGCAACTCCGCGGGAAACAATTTAGTACGATTCAGAATGTTCCTAATGAGATGACTTGAGTAATTCCACGCCTTAACAATGGAGGTATCCTGACTGGAATACAAGACTTACCCCAAACGTTAGGCCGCTGTTATAAAGAAACACGGAGATTACTTCAAAGGATTGCAAAGGTATGTTGTGAAATAAATTCCTTTTTTAAGAGGTAACCCCCTGCATGCAAAACTTTTTAAATGACCTTCGTATATAAATAAAGTTTTTACTTCATTCTATGTCGTTAAGAATAATTTCAGAACGCCGCATTTGGAAACCACAATCTACTGAAATTACATGTACGGAAGGAGAGCAATTTTAAAAATATTTAACGCCTGATAAATTTTAGGTCACGTACGCCGCTTCTTTTTTCCTTTAAATATCGAAGAGAAATAAATCACTCTGAAAGTTTCGCTAGTATGTCCTACCTTCAGTGATAATCTGTAGTATTTATTTTAAGTGAGAAATTGGACTACTAAGGTCTATTAGAAATATGAAAATATCTGCTCGAAGTTTCAGTTCTTCATTTTTTACGCTTTCTAAACGTAGGTTGAAGAAGCCTATTATGCTCCAGTTTTGTCCGTCTGTCTGTCTGTCCGTCGGCACGATAACTCGCGTAAAAATGGTTCGATTAGATGAAATTTTAGTATGTGGTAGGGGACTACCTGGGAAAAACACCTATTGAAAATGGGCGAAATGGGGTCAAAGGTCAGGACATAGGAGCGGGATCCATCCCATTGCCCTTATGCGTCATAACTTGCGTAAAAATGGTTCGATTTAGATGAAATTTTAGTATGTGGAAGGGGACCACCTTACCTGGGGAAGAACTTTATTAAAAAAGGGCGAAATGGGGTCAAATGTCAGGGCATAGGAGTGGGTTCCACTCCATTGCCCTTATGCGTTTTAACTTACGTAAAAATACTTCGATTGAGACAAAACTTTATCATGTTGTTCCAGAAGTATACTTAACCGGTTCTGTTGAATATAATCGAAATGGGGCCAAAGGTCAGGGCATAGGAGCGAGATTTATTCTACAGCCATTATCCTCATAACTTGAGCAATGATTTCTGGTATGTTGGAAAGCGTATGATAATTAATCAATGCATTGCATGATTTTACTAACTTGTTTAAATTTTGTTGAGAGAATATAAACTTAGTTTTTCGAGAAAAATGAAACAATTCCGTTTGTTTATTCTGACGTTAGAACAACATATGCTAAGACACTAATGCAGATAAAAGCACACCTTTTTAGGGTTTTTAGGTTTTTACAGTTACTGTCGTCAAACGTCGTGTCTTAATTTCTTTGTTATGAGTAAGAGGGAAGATAAGCGCGTGACAAAGCGACAAAATTATCGGCTTTTACTGCTTTCCTCATAAGCAAAATTTATGCAAAAGTTGCTTAAATAATCCAAAGAGCAAAATCGTATCCGTGTAACTCAAATAGGAATTAAACGGAAGACCGTCTAAATGGAATGAGAAAACAAGTTTCTTGGAAATTTCGCGCCTGATTTTTCTCGCTTCTAATTGCTGCAAATGTAGCTCTTCCAGAATTGCAAAGGTTAAAAAAAAAAGTCGGATTCCTTATTCGATTACTGGAAAGCTCACTCGAAGTAAATTGGCATTCGATTGGAATGAAAGGAATCTCGCTGATATCCACTGTTGCACGTGCGGGTTTGGTATTCAAATTGGTCAAAGATTTCGTGACGCACTTTACCTTCAATCTTTTTTTTTTTTTTTTTTTTTACAGATTCCGGTTCACTAAGAGGAAATAACGCTGAGTAGGATTCCGATTTTTGTTTATCCCTCGTGCAGCGAATATTTTCTTCTTCAGTGGAAAACATCTCTTCGAACTGCAGCATACCAACCAAAAAGCAGCGTAATTACGAAAACGTCGTAGTTGATAACAGTTTTATTTGCCGCCTACGAATACTGGCGAGCTTGTGGCAGAAATCTTAGAAAGACAGAAGACATTTTAGCAAGCTATAAGGTAACGTAGTACGTAAAGACAGCGGACTTAATCTCCGCATGACCCAGAATTTTTGCCACTGTAAACAACGTACTATTTATAGCGAGTTTTATGATAGCTCCGCTTCGATCCTTCTCAGAGCTCACTCTCATTCTACCAACTCCTCCTCTTCCTTTTCTTTTTCTATACCAAAGAACCCGCAAGAGAAGCAAATATTTGCAACAAAGGAAAAAAAAAGGCAGCTTAAGGAATCAATCCGGTGATTATGATCTCACTGTGTGTTCAGTTCTCTCGGGAATGGAGACACATAAAACCCCTGTGATTGAAGATAATTGAGGTAGCCAATTTTATTTTTTATCCTCTTCTTATCATCGCCGAAAGGGAAGGAGTGGATTCACTAATTCCCTGGTGTATACATTGTTTTCCCAATATTTCAATCTGAGGTATGGTCCCTTAATAAAAGTAAAAAAAATAAAGCTACAACTTTTTTTGCTTCTCAACGCTTGCTTTCCGTAATTGCTATCCTTTCTTTTGTTTTGATTCGCGGCTATTGCAGATACTTTAATTCTACATTGGAGGCTAAATGAATAAATACTTACACTGCCTATGTACGGTTTGATGGATTTTCTTCAATATGTGATTCTAAGAAATGCGTTTTCGGTATATTCACTAGTATTTTTTTCTAGGTATATTCACAGGCATATTTTTATATTTTTTCCCATAGAGTAAGGGACAAAATAGAAAAATCACGATTAATTTTGTGAAAGAAGAGCCGGGAATGTACGAAACTTGGATGTACGACGCGAAATGAAATACGAGTTCGTATCGTATGCAAAATAAGAAGAGGTGGAATCAGTTTACGCAGCTGAGCCGCAGCATAAAAGGGGCTGAGCTGTGAATCAAATCGTTTACAGAGAGTATTAAGAAAGAATTTTCAGATAGCAGATTTGTTGTAATGGCAGCGAGATATCATTTAATAGACGAACTGACTTGGAGAGCGATAGGATGACTAGAGAGGCTAGCCAAAGTCAGGCGGAAGTTTCAAGAGGTCTGCAAGTCAGTCCTCCTGTGGTCAACAGGCTGTGGAACCAATTTGAAATTACGAAGTAAGCTTTTCGAAGGTACAGCGAAGGAAGGCCTAAGGATACAACATCCATGGATGACCAATACTTCCGAAAAACTTCAAAGAGGAGTAGGACGGCAACTTAAACACAGCTGCTATCTGACCTTACTGTGGCTATCAGGACGGTGGCATCTGCTTCTACTGTGCTCAGAAGGTTTCACAAAGGAGGTCTTGATTGTGAGAGTCCACTGTGAATTCTTGATTGTGAGATTCCACTGTGAATTCTTGATTGTGAGATTCCACGGTGCTCAGAAGGCTTCACAAAGGAGGTCTTGATTGTGAGATTTCACTGTGAATTCTTGATTGTGAGATTCCCCTGTGCACAGAACTCTTCACAAAGGAGATCTTGATTGTGAGATTTCACTGTGCTCAGAATGCTTCACAAAGGAGGTCTTGATTGTGAGATTTTACTGTGAATTCTTGATTGTGAGATTCCACTGTGCTCAGAAGGCTTCACAAAGGAGGTCTTGATTGTGAGATTCCACTGTGAATTCTTGATTGTGAGATTCCACGGTGCTCAGAAGGCTTCACAAAGGAGGTCTTTTTTGTGAGATTTCACTGTGAATTCTTGATTGTGAGATTCCCCTGTGCACAGAAGGCTTCACAAAGGAGATCTTGATTGTGAGATTTCACTGTGAATTCTAGATTGTGAGATTTCACTGTGCTCAGAATGCTTCACAAAGGAGGTCTTGATTGTGAGATTTCACTGTGAATTCTTGATTGTGAGATTCCACTGTGCTCAGAAGGCTTCACAAAGGAGGTCTTGATTGTGAGATTCCACTGTGAATTCTTGATTGCGAGATTACACGGTGCTCAGAAGGCTTCACAAAAGAGGTCTTGATTGTGAAATTCCACTGTGAATTCTTGATTGTGAGATTCCACTGTGCTCAGAAGGCTTCACAAAGGAGGTCTTGATTGTGAGATTCCACAGTGAATTCTTGATTGTGAGATTCCACTGTGAATTCTTGATTGTGAGATTCCACTGTGAATTCTTGATTGTGAGATTCCACTGTGAATTCTTGATTGTGAGATTCCACTGTGAATTCTTGATTGTGAGATTCCACTGTGCTCAGACGGCTTCACAAAGGAAGTCTTGATTGTGAGATTCCACTGTGAATTCTTGATTGTGTAATTTTACTGTGCTTAGAATTCTTCACAAAGGACGTCTTGATTGTGAGATTTCACTGTGAATTCTTGCTTGTGAGATTTCCCCTGTGCACAGAAGTAGCTCTCCACGTGACATTTGTTTTTAAATTTCAGTAGGTCTCCACTTGTGCTCCGTTGGCTGCTCACAGGGTGTCGAAACGATAGTCCACTTCCACCCACGTACGCTGCAGAATGTCAGGTGTAATAAGGAGGAAGGCTGCAGTAATGCGTTCTTTGAGCTCAGTGATAGATGTGACCTTTGTCTTGGGCACAATATCCCTAATAAAGCCCAAAGGAATAAAATCTCATGGGGTAATATCAGGAGAACAAAGTGGACATGGCGTCGGACCCCAACGTCCAATTCAACGCTAGCGTTGAATTGGACGCGGTTAGTAATATCACGTAGTAATATCACGCACATGTTAGTAATATCACGCACATGCTAGTAATATCACGCACAAATTCAATATCTTTGCTTCTAAATGTGCGATGTGAAATTTTTTTAAATACTGAATATCGTTTACCTTGAGAAACAGTTCTGGTTTGTATTTGAAGAGCTTTTTAGTTCACATTTCTGTCGTTAAGTGGCGTTTGTTTACTTCTGTTTGTAGCTGTATCTCCGCTTCTAAAATCCCTATTGAAAAATTTCTGTTTTTACTGTATGCCTTTTGCTATAATAAAAATGGGGAGTATTATCCTCTTTAAATAATGCACAGCTTTCCCGCTAGGAGCCGAAAAAGTATAAACCGTTTTCTCGCTACGCTTCCTTCCGGGAGATCTATTTGAAAAGTTCCCTTTCCTTAGCATAGCTTTTGCCGTGAAGAATACTTTTGACCTATTTTCAACTTTTCCATTATGCAAAATTCTTACGCAACAAACCGTAAAGTTATATCATATTTCCTTCTACATTTCTTCTTATAACTGCTCAATTTGAAACTTTGTTTCTGATACCTTTCTCCTGCTGTGAGAAAGTTTTTGTGTGTCATATGTTAATTTTGCTAACATACGAACGCTTTTCCGGTAGTGGAAGTAAGTAGCTGTTTCTACTTCTGGATGTTTTGTTAATTGTAGAAATCCGGCTGATTTTTTCTAACCGATTCCAATGACTTTGATAAATAGTATTCGCGTCGGAAAGGATGCAAAAGATGTGCTCATTACAACCGAAAATTCGGTGTCATTTTTCTTGTTTAATCAGTTATGCATAGTATAAGTGAATGTATCCACAATGAATTAATGCACAGATAAAAAAAGAAATACAGGAAAACATGGGTTAACCCTGTTTCAAGTCATATTTAAATATTGAAAATATATACAGTGAGCACGCGAAGTGCAATTCAAAATAGGTTTATCAAAACACTCCGGGAAATATAATTCAGCGTATTTATGGTTCCAACGTTGTCCCGTATGTAGCTGCAAAGGAAGTAAAAATAAATGCGTAGCTTAATAGTTTATAAATTGACTAAAAAGCCATTTATGACGTGACAAATACTCATGACGTAACGTTTTCTGGATTTGTTGAAACGCCTTTGATTATGTGACGTAACGTTAGCATGCTTGCGATGAGGTTACGTCACAGAAGCACCTGCAAAAACAGGGGTTTGTTGCTATGGCATCAAAGTGCAACATTTCCGAACCGAATTACAACGAAAGTTATACCGTAGCGTGCGGGGATCACGCTCGTAAAGGAAGCCTGCTTTTTCGGCCTTCAAAACCAGAAATCATTTACGCCGGAAAGCTCACCAGATGGCGCTTTCACCGAGGACAACAACAGCGACTAGCTGCTGCTGGTGGCTGGTGGGTGTGCTGTCATACAAAATTAAATCGCATAAATTTTCTCCATAATCGCCAGAATTGTTTCATTTTTTCTTGCGAAAGCGATGAATAATATTATACTAATAAATAACATTGATGGTATAATTTATGAGTCATCTCCCGTGATCTAACATTCCGATAGATCAACGAAGTTACACATTTCGGGACATATTAAATACATCGATGACCTGCTATATAGAATTTTAATATATGTGTATTTTTCAGTAGTTCATTGCTCCCAAATCATTTTGAAAGGTGATATTAACCTAACAACCTACGTTCTTCTTTATTTGAGCGTTCTCCACCCTTAAAAGGATCGTTATGCTCACGCTTTGCTGCCAGAACGTTAACTCGTTTAAAAATATTTATTTAAGAGGAGCGTAATGCTCTGCCTGAATTGTCCAATTTTCAGTTAAATTAAATCAAGGGAATTGTCCACAATTTGGTTAAACATTTTACATTACAAAATGAGGCAGAAGGGTAATTTTTCATATTAGAATGCATGTTGAAACAAATGAACATGAGGATATGTGTC
Source organism: Macrothele yani (assembly GCA_039090855.1). Taxonomy (NCBI): domain Eukaryota; kingdom Metazoa; phylum Arthropoda; class Arachnida; order Araneae; family Macrothelidae; genus Macrothele; species Macrothele yani. Next base: position 33,556,544 of record CM077024.1, on the reverse strand, counting down.
AGTCAGTTATACCCAAGGAGGTTAGAATGAGATGTCTGGAGGCTGCCGCCATTAAACGTTCGTGAAAGTTAAAAAAAACAAAAAACAAACAGTATATAACGTTAATTATGCAGTACCACTTTGCTTGTAGCCTACTACCGCGAGCGGAAGCAATTAAAGTGTGGGAAAGCTGGTAGTTTCCAAAGCTATTTCAATGCATGTTGTTTTCGCTGAATCGCATTTAGTCTTAGCAAATATTTCTAATAGTTCATCGTAACTTGCCGCCGATGTGTGGGAAAATGCTGCTGAATTTATGTAATTCGTAATTATTTTAAGGCACCTACTCATTTCTATTTCAAATTTGATTCATGAAACGATCGTGCAAGCTCAAAACAAATATAACGTTAAAATTAAAAACTTTACTCTTTTATGAAGTATAATTCATTTCAGTTTGATATTAATTACTGCTGCCAAAAACCACGCAAATCGAAAATGCACACAGCTGAAACTGCATGAGTATCCTGTCAACAAATCAAAATTTCTACAGTTACCTGCTCTAAACTTGCTTGTGAGAATGTTCAAAAGGCACACAGCAATACCTCATTTCTTTTATACACTGGCGGAAAGTGAAAAAAGAACACCATGAAGGAATTGGCGGACGATCATGAAATTTACATATGTTAATGGGGTCGAGTTTACGTATTGGTGATGTTAATTTCGGCACCAACCGGTGAGCGCTTACGCCACAGCACGGCATAATATGCAAATTATCGTCGGTGGTATTTAAGGAGCACGGCGAAGTGAATGTATTCAGTCGTCGGCGTACGGACACCTGCGAAGACCCTGAAGAAGCTGCAATGCCTGGACATGGAAGACGTGTACGATTTCAGCAGTTATCGGACTTTGAGCGAGGTCGTCTAGTCGGACTCCGCGAGGCCGGGTGGTCGTATCGTCGTATTTTTTTTTTTTTTTTTTTTTTTTGATTGGAGGTTTAACGACCACCGTGAGCAACTCAATGGGCTATAAGCAGTCGCCTGTCCCTAATTTAGGGTCACTGGTTCCAGGGAAGGGAGATAACCAGTGCCATAAGACAAACACAACATCCATGCCTGACCGGGATTCGAACCCGGACCCCTTACGGACGAATGATCAGAGGCCAGCGCCTTAGACCACTGCGCCACCGGGGCGGCATATCGTCGTATTGCGGAGCGAATTGGACGGGAAGTATCGGTGGTGGTACGATGGTGGCGTAGATGGTCCGAGGAACATTCCCACACGAGAAGACGTGGAACCGGGAGTCACAGACGGACTGATGAGCGGATCGATCGACGCATAAGAAGAGCGGCGTTGTCAAGCAGAACACCCACTGCGACGCAAATCCGAGCTGCCGTTGCACCTGAGGTGACTGTGCGAACAATCCGCAACCGTCTACTAGATGCAGGACTACGTGCACGTGTGCCTCTGGCATGTGTACCTCTGACTCCAGCCCACCGTCAGGAACGGCTGCTGTTGTGTCGCCAACGTCTGCACTGGAGAAGGCAATGGCGATCTGTCGTGTTCAGCGATTAAAGCAGATTCTGCTTGGGAGCCTCCGATGGCCGTATGCGTGTTCGCAGACGCACAGGGGAGCGTCTCCACCCTTCTTGCATCCGCCAGCGACACACAGGGCTTACACCTGGTTTCCTGATGTGGGGAGCGATCAGCTATCACTCCCGTACACAACTAGTGTCTGTACCGGGTACGTTAAACAGCACCTCCTACATCAACAACATAGTGTGAGACAACTTCCATGGCCTGCATGTTCACCGGATTTGTCCCCCATTGAGCACGTGTGGGATTTTATGGCACAGCGACTTATCCGGTCTCTACGACCAGTCACGACCATCCCCGATTTACGCGTCCAGGTTGAGGATGCTTGGAACTCAATACCCCAAACTTACATCCAACATCTGTACGACAGACTCCATGCCAGAAATGCACAGTGTGACGCACTTCATGGATTTTCAACCTCGTACTAACCATGTTACATGGAAATGTTATTTTTCAGTTTAACAGCAAATACAGCTGTGTTTTGCCATAATGTTTTGATCACGTTAACCTCTGTATTCCGTTATTATGCTGTATAAATTTCGTTGGTATCAGACGTCTCCTTCTTGGTGTTCTTTTTTCACTTTTCGCCAGTGTATAAAAATAATTGTAAAAAACGAGAAGTATGCAATTTCGTAACCTAATAAGGCAGTATTCTAAAAGCATTAACGGTAAGGGGGACGGCTGTCCTCGGTAAAAGCGACCTCTGGTGGCGTTGGAGAAAATCAAAAGTGCTTCCGTTTTTTTCAGGAAATTTGGCCCAAAATAACAGGCTTCTTTAACGATCCTCGTAGGCCACGGTTATACATGTGAGAATCATAAGGTGGTATGTTGGCACGTGGTATATGACAATCCGAAAGCTGTTTTCTATTAGTGGTATGCAAAAGTCTCCGCCGTTTTAAAGGAGAAAAGAGGCAAGACGTGGCTTGGTTAGGGCCGCGGGTGGCCGAGTGGGCAACGTTCGTGACTGCCACGGAAAGGGCCTCAGGTTCGATCCCAGGCAGGTACGAACGCTCGATCCACTAAATATCCGCCGTGCGTCGGATGGGCACGTTAAGCTGTCGGACTCCGGGTACTGGCCCCCCCGGGAATAAATAATGGTGTCTTCCTCCCCCTTTCTACTTCGCTTCCGTGTCACTTTCCTATCGGGCACTCTAGCTCAAATCTCCTAACTTCCTATTTCTAAAAGTTGTATAAGACCTGGGATCAGATACTCTTCCTAAAATCCTCTACACATGATCACATGATCACGTGGCTCGGCTTTCAAGTTTAGATCACCTTTTTTAAACCTGGCAAACCATTCTCGACACGTCCGCTCACCCATAACCGTTTCGCCATATGACTGACATACTGAACCGTATGCTTCACTCGCACTTTTCCCTAAACTAAACAAGAATCACAAATAGTGCCGCAAATGAACTTCATCGACCGCCATGCTTGGCTTCATGTACGAACTGACAGCTCGAGTCATCGGTAAGGTAGTCAGCTACAGCGCCCACTAGCGGGGACTTCGGAAACTTTTGCATACCCCTGATATTTCCATTATTTTGTGTCCCCGAAGACTTTCCACTGAAGGTAATTACATGCGACCTCAGCAATACACTTCTTTAGTAACTATTATTGAACCCAGAGTATTTGCAATTAGAAATCAGCATCAGCTGACCCTGCCTACGGGGAGCGACTTTGGCAATCACTCCGACCAACGCTGATTTTTATTTTTGAAGTAGCAGCAAAAATCGTAACATGTATTTTATCGTTTTCAAATTTTCCAGGAATCACTTTTAAAGTCTTAAAATTTGTTATGAATTTTGAAATGCGTAGGTCATACTGAAAGTAATGTGCAAAGCTGCATTACACGGACAGATTGCACATTGGGAGAACGATAGCTCATGGACATGTAGTGCCATATCTCGTTGTGGCCATGAATGCCAGATGACGTCACTGTTGTCAGTCATGTGACCAAACAGTAGAGAGAAAAGATGGCCGACAGTGATTATCAGCGTGCTGTATTTCAGTTACTTGTGAAAGAAGAAATTCCGGCTGCCAATATTCATCATAGTCTTCATGCGTGTATGAGTGCCAGCAGTGTGAGAAGTACTGAGTGAAATATTTAAAAGACGGTTTCACAAATATTAACGATGAGGCTCGTAGCGGTCGCCATCGAACAGTCTCTACGGAACACGACAAGGCCGCCCCGGTGGCGCAGTGGTGTAAGGCGCTGGCCTCTGATCATTCGTCCGTAAGGGGTCCGGGTTCGAATCCCGGTCGGGCATGGATGTTGTGTTTGTCTTACGGCACTGGCTCTCTCCCTTCCCTGAAACCAGTGACCCTAAATTAGGGACGGGCGACTGCTTATAGCCCATTGAGTTGCTCACGGTGGTCGTTAAACCTCCAATCAAAAAAAAAAAAAAAAAAAAAAAAAAAGAACACGACAAGGAAAAGGTTGATGCCTTAATTCGTGATGAAGATGTGTGAGGGTGAAGAAAATTGCGGAGAACTTCGGAATACGACACAGTGTAGTTCAGGAAGTGATTAGCAGCTTGGGATATCGGAAAATTTCTGTCCGCTGGGTTCCACGTTTACTGACAGAAGACCTCACAGGCCATGCAAAAACATTTCGTCACAACTACTGGAGCGCGACCGAAACGAAGGGGATGATTTTTTTCACAGTATTGTGACAGATGACGAAAGTTAGTTCCACCATTTCGAACCTGAAAGGAAACGTCAGTGCATGGAATGGCATCATCTCCATTCACCAAGCAGGAAGAAGCCTAAGATAGTTCCCTCAGTTGCAAAGGTTATGAGAAGTGTCTTTTGGGACGCAGATGGGTGGATTCTGGTTGATGAGCCTGGACAAACCGAATTGTATTTACAGAGCTATCGTAAATGCAGCTCGTTATGTCTGAACTTTAGAAAAGCTCCGCCGTGCATTGCGTGATAAACCACCGGGGAAAAAAATTTATCTTCCAGCTCGACAACGCCATGCTTCACTCTGCTCGTTTGACCTCGGAAAATTTCAGAAATTTGGATTGGAACTTACAGTCCAGATCTGGCACTTTTCGACCATAATCATTTTGGATTCCTAAATAACCAGATGAGGAGACAACACTACCAGAGCACGGAAGCAATAGATCAAACTGTGCGTCGTTGTCTTCGCGCAGGTGGAACGAAGTTCTTTCGCAAGGGTACCTTTAAACGGCTCCAGGTGAACTCAACGAAAACGAATTCATCGAAAACGAATTCGTCGAAAACAAACCGTCAAACACGAATTCATCGAATACGGTTTCATCGAACGAAGAATTCATCGAAAAGTAAATTTTTCAAAAATTAGAGCTTTAGGTGAATTCATCGAAAACGAATTAATCGAAAGCGAAATCATCGAAAGATACAATATCGTAGGGTAAGCTTTTGTCGAAACCTCTGACTATAATTGAAATATGGCAAAGTAGCCACAAAAGCGTTTGGGGAACGTATGAACATTGTATTTTTTATTTCTTAGATTACATGTTCATGTAAGGTGACCACAAAACCGTTAGGGAATCTAACAAGAATCAGACTTTTGATTTAATAGTGTCTACTTTCCCCGTAGACCGCCTTTAAAGATACGGCCTTGGCAGTGGTTTTTTTCAACAGTTTTTATTCCGCCGTGATCATATTTATAAGGTTTGGACATCCAGATAGGTTAGTAATATGACGCTCTTTCTTTGGCACTAAAAATAAATTTATATGCCTAGGCTTAAACTTAGGCCTTTTCAACAGTTTTTGTGTCATCGTGCTCATATTCGTAAAGTTTAGACACCAAGTCAAGTTAGTATTATTGCACTTTTACTTAGGCTTTAAATATCAATACTTTAGCCTAGGTCTAGGCCTTTTTAACAGTTTTTCTTCCATCATTTTCATATTCGTAAGGTTTAGACACCAAGTCAAGTTAGTATTATTGTGCTTTCACTTAAGCATTAAATATTAATACCTTTGCCTGGGCCTAGGCCTTTTTAACAGTTTTTATTCGATTGTACTCATATTCATAAGGTTTAGACACACGGTCAAGTTAGTATTATTGGACTTTTACTTAGGCTTTAAATATTAATACACAGGCCTAGCCATTTTGAACAGTTTTTTCCATCGTGTTCATACTCACAAGGTTTAGACACCACGTGAAGTTAGTATTATTGCGCTTTTACTTAAGCATTAATAATTAATACCTCGGCCTAGGCCTTCTTAACAGTTTTTGTTCCATCGTGTCATATTGGAGTAGCAGGTCTAGACTTATTGTCAAGTTAGTATTATGACGCTTTTACTTAGGCATTTAATACTAATATCTTGGCCTAGGCCTTTTTAACAGTTTTTACTCCACCGTGATTATATTCATAAAGTTTAGACGCCAAGTCAGGTGAGTATTATTGCGCTTTTACTTAGGCATTAGATATTAATAAATAGGCCCTAGGTTTAGGCCTTTTTAACAGTTTTTATTCCATAGTGCTCATATTCATAAGGTTTAGACACCAAGTCATTTAAGTAATATTGCGCTTTTACTTAGGCAGTAAATGTTAATAAATAGGCCTTTTTAACACTTTTTATTCCCTTGTGCTGGCATTCATAAGGTTTGGATACCAAGTCAAGTTATTGTTATTGCACTTTTACTTAAGCATTAAATATTAATCAATTGGCCTTTGGTCCAGGCATTTCTGACAAATTTTGTTCAAGTGTATGACATATTTATTCCTAAGTAAAAGCGCAATAATACTAACTTGACTTGGTGCCTAAACCTTATGAGTATGAACACGACTGAATAAAAACTGTTAAAAAGGCCTACACCTAGGCCAAGTTATTGGTATTTATTGCCTAAGTAAAAGCGCAATAGTACTAACTTAAGTTGGTACCTAAACCTTATGAGTATGAACACGACGGAATAAAAGCTGTTAAAATGGCCTAGACCTTGGCCAAGGTGTTAACATTTAATGCCCAAGTAAAAGCTCAATAATACTAACTTGACAAGGTACCTAAACCTTATGAGTATGAGCACGACGGAATAAAAACTGATATAAAGGCCTAGGCCTGTTTATTAATATTTGATGCTTAAGTAAAAGCGCATTATTATTAGCATGGTTTATTATGTAAACGTTATGAATATATTGCGTCGTGCTCAGATTCGTAAGGTTTAGACACAAAGACTAGTGTTATTGTCCTTTTACTAAGGTATTAAATATTAATCCCTAGACCTTTGTGCACGTCTGAAACTAAGAAACTGAGTTTTTGTACGGCTCCTAAAGTGGCCGTCTGCACTTGTCCGTGCCCATTTGTCCTGTGGCCATTTCGATGAATTCGTTTAATTTTTTTCGAAAAAGTCGTCTTTCGGTAAATTTTCGTTCCATAAATTTATTTTCGATGAATTTGCGTTCGACGAATTTATTTTCGATGAATTCGTTTTCGATTAATTCGTCTGCTCCCTCTTTAAACTGCGAGAATGATGGGGAAAATGTGTTCAAAGAAACGGGAATTTCGTACAAAAATAGATTAAGGCATGTTGATTAAGGTGTCGTATTTATTTCTTCAAGCTTTAAAACTGGCAATTTTTAAACAATTGTTGCTTGTTAATTTCAGTATAGGCCTCGTAAAATATTGCTCTTAAGTGGTAAAGAACGGAAAAGTGAACTAGTATATCTTTTCCTGAGAATGAAATTTTTTACAGCAAGCTTGAAAATTTGATTGTGAATGACATACGAGGGTATAGAAAAGGCTATTTGAATTAAAGCGACACTGCAAGCAACAGCAGTCGACCATCGTGAACGCATCATAACAGCAGTTAGACAAGGTGGCACCTACATCGCAATACATGCCAGTCTCGCTCCGGCGGTGAGTGGGTAAACATAGAAGTTGCTCAACATGATTGCACCGCTGTTGAATAGCTTGCATTTGTAGGGTTTCTTTGGGAAGATGTCAAACCCGCTGAAATTCATAGAAGAAAATAGCACAGCGTAGTAATAAGTGCATGACCCAGAAAAAAAAGCTTATGAATGTTAGAAAGGGTTAAATCTGGCAGAACAAGTGAGATTGATAAAGTTCGACCCTCAGGAACGCCATGTCGACTGATGTTAATAAAGACATCCTCAAATCTCGCCCGGAAATTCTCACTCCGAGCCATAAAACATATGCCTCTGTCACGGTTGCCACTACTGCTCCGTCCACTTCTTCCTTAAAGAGGATTTGTTCTTCGTAACCTGTTGCAAAGGGTACGAGAACTCAAAAGACTCAAAGTTCTCAGCTTGTAGCTTCTTCCAGCGCTGTGGATAAATCTTCCCCAGTTTCTCATCCTTCAGGGTTAACTAATTCGTTTGCAGAATCTCCCACATCCACAAGATTCTTGAAATACCTTTTACGAGGACTTCCTCCACCCGTCACAGATGCAGAGTGCCTTAACTCCCTTAAGGCAGCAGAAATAGTCTGCATCTTCCAGGATGAGGCATCTCACTAGTCGGGGGTATGACAGTTTCTTTTTGTTATGTATTGTACAACCCGTAGCCCCCACCCCCAAATTTCTGTACTGATCGATTCTTCCATAGTAGTGAACGAATTTGTATAACCCGTGTGGGGGAGAGTAAAGTCGGTTCTCTCCCGCAGCGAGATTTTCACTCAACAGCATAGTACGATAAGATCGCTGTCAGCTGCAGGCTTGTTTTTATACCGTTTGCAGCTGTATCGCGCATTTTAACAACGTAGCGGATCCGTTCATTTCCTTTTGAAGGGGGTGTCCGGGGACTTTTGTCAATATTAGTGTATATATAACCGAACGGTGGCGCAGGTAAAGTTCACAGAGCAGTATATATACAACCCGAGGCCAGGCTTTCGGTTAGTAGAGTGTCCGGAGTCAGAATGCGAAAAGCAGCCGATTTATTGCAGTTTGATAAAGGGCAAATTTTGATAGCGCGGTGCCTCAGAACTACGATCTCGGAAACGGCGCCGCTTGTGGGTTGCTCACGTGCTGTTGTAGCGAGAACGTATCAAAGTGATGCACAGATGGCCAAACGACGAACTGTCGTCTAGCCGAGTGTTGTCCGCAGCTCGCTGATGCTAGAGGGGAGCGGAGACTGTCGCGCGTTGTTCACAGCGACCGCAGGGCCACAGTGCGACAAATCACCCGCAGCTACAACAGTTGTGATCAGAGCAATTTGTCACAGCACACAGTTCATCGCAGCCTTCTGCGCATGGGCCTGTGTAGCCGAAGATCCAGCCGGGTCCCCATGCTCACAGCACGTCATCACCAACAACGTATGAAATGGGCTCAAGATCGTAGAGATTGGACCGTGGATGATTGGAAGAAAGTGGCCTGGTCTGACGAATCAAGATTCCTGGTGCATCACGTAGACGGCCGAGCGCGAATACGCCGATTACCAACGGAGGCAATGGCACCTGGATGCACTGTTGTACGGAAACAGGCCTGTGGCAGCAGTGTTATGCTGTGGGCATTGTTTTCTTGGGACATTTTAGGCCCCATTATCCCAATAGCACAATTCCTGACAGCTATAAGGTATCTGAACGTCGTTGCGGACCAAATTCACCCATTCATGGCAACCGTGGTCTCTGCTATTGATGTCCATTAATAACAGGATAATGCGCCATGCCACACTGCCAGAATCGTCAAGGAGTAGTTCGAGGAATAGGCTAGTGACTTTCTGTTGATGATCTGGCCTCGAAATTCACCTGATATAAACCCAATCGAACATTTGTGGGTTGACTTGGAAAAACGGGTTTCCGCCAAATCACCACCACCCCGAATTACATGTATAAGGGAACTGGAGGACCTGCTGTTGACATTATGGTACCAGAGACCTCAGGATACCTATCGCCACCCCATCGAATCGATGCCTCGCCGAGAGCCCGCTATTTTTAGGGTTAAAGGGGGTCCTACGGCTTATTAGGTAGGTGGTCATAATGAAATGGGTCATCGGTGTATATGTACACATATCTTTTCATGTGAAAAATGAACGACTCCTGTGTTTTTTAATTACGACCTTTCCCGGAGTTTCTTAAAAATCTGTTACTTACTGCGGTGTTAACAAATCCACACTGACAGTTCAAAGAATTAGATGTACCCGTGTTTTGTTACCCGTAGCGCAGACACTTTCAGCTCCGAAGCGATGTGAGAAAACATGATGGTTCTATTTCTCTCAGATTCTGCTTCTGAATTTCTCTGCTATCGGATCGATAACTTCATTTTCCTGTACGAAATGCTCTCGAGAGTAATGAAGTTCCGAAGTTTCTGTTTGTTGAGAAGAGAAAAAGACTTTATCTAATCCTCAGGTTCAATTATATTATACTTGTTCTCAGTGAATAAAATTCCCCAAACAACACCGAATACTTTGTCAGTGACTTTTACAACAAAGAAAGTACCGCTAGTCGGTTTTCTTTCCGTATCCATAGAATGCAGTTTTCTCGAAATCATTTTTATAAGCCTTTATGGGCAACTTTAAAAGTGCAGTTTCAGCTTTAGCACGTCGAAAATAACGTCAGAAATAGTGGCGTAACTTTAGAATTTCGGACCAGAAATGGAATATGGGTAACTAGTGCACAAAAGACGGGAAAGTTAAAACATATAGACTGAGTAATGAACTACTGAGTATTGTGGAATAACTGTTATATACAGGGCGCTGAAAAAATAAAAATCACCCTGCAATTGATGAGTGAGACACGCACACTTTTCATTATGGGGATCATATTCCTAGGTTTTCTGCTTCTTTTTTAATTGGAGGTTTTTTTAATGATTTATTGGACCTGGTAGTACAGAGACATGACAAACAGGCTGACATGACACAGATATTTCATATCAACAAGTACATGTCATACATTTTACAGTATGCCAACTGATCAATTTACACAGAGAGAGACCAGTGTTGATCAAGTAACACATTGTAAACAAGTGCACATCAAACATGGTTTAACAGTATGCTAAGTGTTGGACAAGTAACACGTTGAGAGCCAGTGCCGAAAGACAACACAAACATCCACGCCTCACCGAGATTTGAACCCGGACCCAACTAGGACAAATGGTCATAAGCCAACGCCTTAGACCACTGCGCCACCGTCGTGGCGTTTTCTGTTTCTGATCATGCACTGTATTTTTACTAAGGAGCACCAATATATACACTGTTGTCCAAAATTAAAATCCGGAAGGTATTCGCCGGAATAAAAAGGAAAACACGTAACAGCAGGTAGAGACGTTTGGCACGTTAAGAGATACAACCAAGGTAATAAACATTTTTTTAACAACAGACAAATATGTACACATTTTGCTTACACAGGGTCACGTCCGCAAATATCACCAAGGTGAGACGTAAAAATGAACCCTAAAAATGACTTAATAAGAAACGTGATCACTTCGTAGAGCAGACAACTCTCACTCACAACGACGATACATAGTAATCAACAGGTTGTTGAACTCTGGAGCTAAAGAACTCTATTCCTCAAAGAGGGCCAGGCGTAACAGGCCAAGGGGTCTGGGAGGTAGCTGACGTGCTGCTACGTGTCGTCTCCAAGCACCCTAGGCATGCTCTATAGGGTTTAGATCCATATGTTGTGATATATATGGATATACACGGTCCAGTCACATTATTGTGACCACCAGCTAATATCCAGAGTAACCGCCGTGTGTAGCGCGGACAGCAGCTAGACGGGCTGGGAGTGACTCAATTTCACATACCTGTGAACACCTGGAAGGTGTTCACAGGTATGTGGAGCCATGCTGACTGCAGTGCATCTGATAGCTGCTGGGGGTGGGCGGGGGGAGGGTGTGTGTGTGCGTGGAGGATCCATAGAGCGAACAACACGATCCAGGTGGTCCCATAAATGCTCAATTGGGTTAAGTCCAAGGAATTAGGGAGCCCGTAAAATACTTTGAAGTCTTCATCGTGCTCTTGCAACCACTCTCGGATATTTCCAGCTGTGTGACACGTAGCATTGTCGTTCTGAAAGATCCCATCCGCCCCAGGAAAGACAATCAGCATATATGGGTGTACGTGGTCTGCAAGGATGGATTCATAACGAATTCGGTCCATAGGGCCTTCCACATGTATGAGTGGACCCAGAGAACGCCACGAAAACATTCCCCAGACCATAACGCTGCCCCCACCAGCTTGTGTGCTTCCAGAAATGGTTGAAGAGTGTTTGTTCTCCGATGTTTCTCGCCTTATACGCCAACGTCCTTCCGTTCGATGAAGCAGAAAATGTGACTCATCAGAGAAGGCAATCCTTTGCCAATCAGCGAAGGTACAATTCCGATACTGCCGTGCAAATGTAAGCCATTCCTGCCGATGCACCTTCGTTAGCATAGGTGCAGTGACCATCCGTCTGCATCGGACCTCATACGCAGCAGGGTTCACTGAACTGTCATTTCAGACACACTTCCGGTAGCCCCTGGTTAATTCGACCAGAGGGCTGCTCTGGTCGAATTAACCACTGTAGCGTGTCCATAGGCCCTCACGCACATTCGAAGCCGACGTTCACCTCTCAGTTCAATGACATTATAGGCTCCGCAGTTTCCACGTAGCTTATTCGCTATAGTGCAGTGTCTCCAATCACGATACACTTTAACCACAGCAGCACGCGAACAGTTCACAAACTGCGCTGTTTCAGAAATACTGCCACCCTGGGCCCGAAAGCTGATAATCATCCCTTTTTGCAAGTCTGATAAATCACTCCTTTCATCCATGACAGCAACGAGTGATATGTTTGCAGATTGCCTGCAGCACACCTTATATACAATCCAAGCCAGTTCACGGCACGTGCCTTTTTTCATTGGCTACGCGCTGTTGACGTCAAAAGTAGGAGGTGGTCACAATAATCTGACTCGACTGTGTATAATATAAACGTATACGCTCCTTGTCACGTATGCATATTTTTATATGATGAGATTTTTCAGCTCAAAATTGATTTAGCGAGCGCTCTGACTTAAAGAGGGTTCCGTCGGTCCCGAGCTCCTCGTTATAAGCTGGTCATACTACATTACTCTTTGTGAAAATCGCAACATCAAGAAGAAACAATGCGATTCAAATGAAATTTATACCACACATTACTTATATAACTGTACATAAGTGACTTAATTTTCAGAACAATACAACAAATTTTACCTGCAAAAATCAGTACCTTGTGAAGCCTTCGCGAGCTGCAATACGAGATTTTAGAATGCGACGTGGCCTTAAATTGAAAAGGCGTTGGATGGTGTCCTGGGTAATAGCTTGCCAGGGGACATGTATGCGAGTCAACAGATCGTTGGTACTGACCACTGGATGACTTTGATTGGCTAGTTACCGAGTGACCACATATCCCAGACATGTTCAATAGGCGACAGGTCTGGCGAACGTGCAGGCCAGGAAAGAAGCGGTAGGTCTGCGAAGATGGCTTGAACATTCCTGGGAACATATGGTCGGGCATTGTCTTGCTGGAATATAGAGCCAGTAGTGATCTGAAGGAAGAGTGTGACTTCCGCCTGTACAACTTCCCTGATGTAGCGGTCACTGTTCAGATTGCCTTCGGGTGGTAGCAACCGAGATCGCGAATGGTACCCAATGGCACCCCGCACCATCACAGCTGGCGTTCGGCACGTATGACGCTCGACAATGCATGCTGGAAGAAGGTGCTCACCACAATACCGTCTTACAAAAATTGGCCATCATGGTAGTCCAAGTTAAATCGGGACTCGTCCGAAAACTCGACATGTTGCCAACCAGCACGCCATTGTCTCTATTGAGAACCCCATTCCCGCCTGAGGAATGGGGTTCTCAATAGAGACAATGGTGGTTCAGTATCAAGGGAATCCATCGCGAAGGGATGCTTGCCCAACTAGCCCGCTGTGCAGCAGACGGAGTCTAACTGTGGAGACAGACAATGTCACACCTGTTGCAGTACTCCATTGTTGTGCTAACACTTGCGAAGATGCGGAACGGTTCGTCACTGCCATGCGGACGAGGTGTCAGTCTTCCCGCTGTGTCGTCACATTTCTCGATCCACTGCCGGATTGTCAATGCACCTGGCTCTTCTCGGTCCACTGCCGGATTGTCAATGCACCTGGTTCTTCTCGGTCCACTGCCGGATTGTCAATGCACCTGGCTCTTCTCGGTCCACTGCCTGATTGTCAATGCACCTGGTTCTTCTCGGTCCACTGCCGGATTGTCAATGCACCTGGCTCTTCTCGGTCCACTGCCGGATTGTCAATGCACCTGGCTCTTCTCGGTCCACTGCCGGATTGTCAATGCACCTGGCTCTTCTCGGTCCACTGCCGGATTGTCAATGCACCTGGTTCTTCTCGGTCCACTGCCGGATTGTCAATGCATCTGGCTCTTCTCGGTCCACTGCCAGATTGTCAATGCACCTGGCTCTTCTCGGTCCACTGCCGGATTGCCAATGCACCTGGTTATTCTCGGTCCACTGCCGGATTGTCAATGCATCTGACTCTTCTCGGTCCACTGCCAGATTGTCAATGCACCTGGCTCTTCTCGGTCCACTGCCGGATTGTCAATGCACCTGGTTATTCTCGGTCCACTGCCGGAATTGTCAATGCACCTGGCTCTTCTCGGTCCACTGCTGGATTGTCAATGCACCTGGTTCTTCTCGGTCCACTGCTGGATTGTCAATGCACCTGGTTCTTCTCGGTCCACTGCCGGATTTTCAATGCACCTGGCTCTTCTCGGTCCACTGCCGGATTGTCAATGCACCTGGTTCTTCTCGGTCCACTGCCGGATTGTCAATGCAAGTGGCTCTTCTCAGTCTACTGCCGGATTTTCAATGCACCTGGCTCTTCTCGGTCCACTGCCGCCACACGCACTTAACTGTCGTGGCGTTATGTCCTGTTCGAGCTCCAAGGTCGCGGTACGAAAATGCACCTTCACGCAGACCAATCATTCGTCTCCGTTCAAACTCTATGATATGGTGATATTGCGCCCTTCGTCGTCGCCGAGGCATTATTGAATTGAATCCTAGAGACCCTTTTACAACTCGCTCTCCACGATGCACTACTGGTGTGTATCCTAAACAGCCCTCTCTTTATACCCCACACACTACTGTACAGAGGGCGCTGACGGGGCCAGACATGCGCAGTGACTGCGCTTCTAATAATTTGCACGCCCTACCCCTGATATGCATATCCTATAAGTTTCAAGTGATTACTATCATTCTTAAATCGTGTTGCAATTTTCACAAACAGTAGTTTATATTTCTTTCAAGATTACTAATATTTAAAGTACAAAAATTCATCCGATTGCTTTGTGGTAATGTTTTGTGCTAATTATAGCTGTGAGTGCTGTTGAAACTCATCGCTATCCTAAGTGCAACAATTAAATCTTCAAATAATGAAAGAAGACACTCCGTTTGTGCATAGACTACACAAACGAGAGTGTCTTCTCCTTTCATTATTTGAAGATTATGCACTCCGTTTGTGCATAGACTACGCAATTCGAGAGGTAATTCCCACGTATCTGTTGAGAAAGACTTAGATGAAAACAAAATGTCATCGAGAAAGTTATGAATGTGCCTGGCAGTAGTAGATAACATTTCCTTTCGTAAATTAGAACGCCAATCACGGTGACTGTTTTCTGATTAAAAGCCTTTGCACTTTGTAGACTTGTTGCATTTCTATTCGTTTCAGCAAACTGCATAAATGTCCCAAAGAGTTATCCAAACATTTGTAGAATCAGTTGTTTAGTTTTGTTGAATGACGACTAAGACATCTTCAGTGAATTAGTTTGTAAAATTCTGAGCACTGCTTTTCAGAATAAGTCGTTCTGCGTTGAACAACACGTTACAAAAGACGACGTTTCCGTTCACGTTCAGTTAATTAATTTTGTCTTCATAAAACTTAGCTTGCTGTTGCTTTAAAACATAAGAGCTTATATGCAAACAAAATATTTTTGAGCAGCAACAAAAAGTTTTAACATGAAGAGAACAAAAGAAAATGCGTTTGTAGCATTACAAAAAGAATGAATAATGTAGTAACAAAATACCTTTTACGCAGATGAAAAGGGTAATTTTTTTTTTCTTTCCGGCAACAAGATGAAAAAAAGAGATAAAAATGAAAACTTCCAGTGTGAGCGTGAGTGGCAAAGGGAGTTTATGCGGTGGGCTGACAACGTATACCGTAAAATATATTTTTCACGGAAAAAAGGAAAAAATATATATATATATTTCAGCGTTTCTGGTGATCCAGCTTTAAAGAATTTTTCTTCTGGAAATTGGGAGAAATACTACTGAAACTCAGAGATTTAATTTTCTACTTCCTTGACTTTCTCATGTACAAGATTACTGGCTAAACTTATACTGTATTTCTTTATGCAGCCCAGCTTAGTATTGACTTTAAGGTATTCAAAATGTCAGAAGCTCTCAGTTTTTTTTCCTACATCGTCGCAAGGGAATTCTTTAGTATCAATAATTATGAAACAAGAAAGATGACGCCAAATGATCGGATATAGTGAGCACATACTTTAAATCATTTCTGACGCTAAAATAATATTTCAAACAAGATTTAAAAAATCAGAAAAAATAAGTATGCATTCATTCACGTCTCCAAGAGGAAAAAATAATATACTCAGTGTTTTTTATAGTAAATGGAACCAGTTAAAAAAGACGAATTTTTAGAATGAGTAAAACATTCTCAAATAAAAATGGGTAACTTACGCTTACTAAAGAAAGAAACATCCATTAAGAAAAATAAGCAATTACTATATCGTGCAAATTAATTGGGACAACCTATTTTAATCTCAGAATTGTAATGTGATCGCCAGTTGATGTCGGAAACCCACGTAAACCGGTTTTATCAGCTGTGAGGTGGTGCGACTGTTAGAACTTGATAGTAAGAATGTGGTTTGACCGGTTTTAAACAGGAAATAGGCACTTCAGCTTCAGTTGTGAACTTTCGTGTGTGACAGGCGGGTGTTAGTTTTTGCTCTCTGAGTACGTGTTGCTTTCGTGTATTGAAAAATGATTATTTCCCCAAGGAAGCGTGCAAAAATAATTGCTCTGAAGGATTACACTTCTATGACAGTGAGAGATATCGCTTCTGCAGTTGGTGTAGGCAAATCAAGTGTATCAAGACTGCTTACGCGATACAATGCATCTGGATCATCGTCTCCAAAAAGGAGAGGTAAATGTGGACGAAAAAGAAAAACAACTCCACGAACCGATAAATATCTAATCAGAAATAGTAAAATGAATAAAAAAAAACAAAAAAAAAACAACAAGCACCGACCTTCAAAGAGATTTATTGGCTAGTGGTTATGATGTTAGTGATTCAACTGTACGCCGTAGGCTTCTGGAAGTTGGCCGTAAGGCAAGAAGACCAACGAAAAAACAATATTTGAATGCAAAAATGAAGATAAAACGTTTAGCATGGGCCAAAAAATAAAAATCATGGACTGCTGACGACTGGAAAAAGGTAATTTTCAGTGATGAAACTCATTTATTTGTGCAGGGTTACCAAGCATATGTCGTTAGACGAAGCAATTGTGAGCCCTTAAGACCTGAACATGTCAAACAAACTGCCAAACACCCTCTGAAACAGATGTTTTGGGGATTTTTCACATCAAATGGCACTGGAAGCTTAGTTCCTGTTCAAGGTATGATGAATTCAGCCAAGTACGTAGAAATATTACAAAGTAGGATTCTTCCATTCTTTCAAACGTTTGCCGGGACATTTCAATATGACATGGCCCCATGTCACAATTCGAAATTGGTCAAGAATTTCATGCTGGAAAATAAAATTCATTTGCTTGATTGGCCTGGAAATTCAACAGACTTAAATCCCAGAAAACTTGTGGAATATTTTGAAAAGACGTTTAGGTAAAATGGACTGTACAACCAAAGAACGGATGATATCTTTCCCGGAACCAGTTGCAACAAAGTAGAGAGGGGCAACTGGCCTAATGGTCAACATTCGTGAGTGCCACGGAAAAGACTCAGGCTTGATCTCAGGCAGGCACGAGCGTTCGAACCACTAAATTTTAACCGTCCGTCGGATTGGCACGTTAAGCCGTCGTATCCCGGATAATGCCAATCCGGTTATAAATAAGGGCGTCTTCTTCCCCCCTTTCTATCTCGCTTCCGTGTTGCTTTCCTGTCTGCCGTACTAGCCCAAATCTCCTACATTTCTACTTCTAAAAATTGTTTAGGACCTGGGGTCAGACACTTCCTTCCTAAAATCCTCTTCATAAATCTCTAAAACTCATTGACCATTGAGTACCTCACGGTGGTCTTTAACCTCCAAACGGAAAAAAATAAAATAAAAAGGGGCATAGAGAAACACGTGCTTTACGCTCCCCGGTTGAAAAGCTTTTGCTTTATTTGAAGAAGGAAGTGGGCCGCCCCGGTGGCGCAGTGGTCTAAGCGATGGCCTATGATCATTTGTCCAAAAGGGGCCCGGGTTCGAATCCCGGTGAGGCATGGATGTTGTGTTTGTCTTACGGCACTGGCTCTCACCCTTCTCTGGAACCAGTGACCCTAAATTAGGGACGGACGACTGCCTATAGCCCATTGAGTTGCTCACAGCGGTCGTTAAATCTTTACAAAAAAAAAAAAAAAAAAAAAAGGAAGGAAGTGGACGCAAAGTGTTATTCCTACTAAAAGGTATCTTACCAAAAACAGAATTTTCAAAGACATTTTTAGATTCGCAGATAATTCTAAAAATAGATGTACATGCGCTGACGCTCCCTCGAGGAAGAACTGTGAATTATGAAAAAGAAAATCTGCACAAAATATTTTTTCAGCGAAAGCTATATGACGGAAAAAAAAACATTTTTCAAATGAGAACTCTGGAAGCAGAGATGCTAAAACCGTCTTTATATACGCTCTTATCGGGAAAACTGTGGTATTTAGAAACCACGATGCTCGGAATTTGTGCCATGGTGAATAGTATGCAGTACAAAAGGAATTTTTTCAACACGATTTTTAGTGGCAATTACATGGAATAAAATATATGCTGAATTCAGTATGGATTTCTATTTACGCCTCTAGAGGTGAAACTGTGCATCGGAAAAATACCAAATGGTAAACTAATCGTTCTCGCAGTTTGGGCTTCTCTATGCAAAAATAATTTCTCAGATCGGATAACGGGTGTAGAGACAGGATGTCTTCAGACGTGCTGACGAAGTGATAACTAAGCACGTCGGGTTTGTTTTGTAAAAGTCGTGCTAAAATGCAGGAAAATCCATTATGCCACTTATTCATTTTACGTACCAGTAGAAAACTTAAATTATTCTTAATATTCAAGACATATTCATATTTATTTTTATCGTGCACGGAGCCTTACACTTCCTCATGCTTTAATTACACTCTTTACTGGTCTTTAAGATATAAAAAATACCGCTTCCGCAGCTCTGAAATTGCAAAGCATATGTGACGGGCCTGCACCGCAGGACGCACATCAGATAAAGGCAGATAGCAGCGAGAGCATATGTCCGTGTTGCTCAGTTGGGAGAGCGACTTACTCTGTAGTGAGGGGACATGGAATTGATGCCCGATGTGGACAAACCTGTGTTTTCCCATAGGCGCCCGAACTTCAAGGAAGACCTGGCCGTTAAGTTTGTCGCAATGGTGTGATGTTCTTTCGACCCCGCCAGACAGGAAAAAAGAAATGTGTGTGATGTTCCGTTCCACGCACCAAATTGTCTGGGATTTCTCAAATGCACGCTCTTCATAGGATGACTGCCTACAGCGACACATGGTCTCGTCCCACTGGGGGGGGGGGGGGATGTGAACTGCCTGCACCGCAGCACGCCCATGAGATAAACGCAGATAGCAGCGAGAGCATATGTCCGTGTAGCTCAGTTGGGAGAGCGACTTACACCGGCGTGGACATAGATGATGCAGAAATTTACTTCGTTGTAACCTGCATATTGCTATGTGTAACTTCATTTCGCTTAAACTACGTATTAACGACATGCTGTGCTATGATTCCGCTTGCTCGACTTTCGTACGTTATACTTCAGCATCCTTACAATATTGTAAATACATCGAACACCAGATCCGACTTTCGTACGTTATAATTATTTTTCGTACATCAGATTCAATTTTCGTACGTCATAACCGCTTTCTGTATAAGCGATTCGACATTCGAGCACCCTACTCGTCCTTTGTCCGCCAGCATCGACTTTCGTACAAGGTAATCGCTTTTCGAACGTCAGAATACAGTTTCGTAAATCATAATCGCTTTTCGTACACCAGATACGATTTTTGTACATCAAAATCGCTGCGGCACACCAGAGCCGAATTTTGTACATCATAATCGTTTTTCATACAGGGGATTTTACTTTCTGACACGGTAATCGCCTTTGGTGCTACCAAATCGACTTTCGTACACCATAATCGTTTTTCGTAAATCAAATTCGTCTTTCGTACCCCACAATCGAGTTTCGTACATCATAATTATAGCTTTTCGTACACGAGATTTGACTTTTGCGCATCATAATCCCCTTTCGTACAACAGAGTTTACTTTTGTACATAATAACCCCTTTCGTACACCGCAGTGAACTTTCGTACCCCAGAATCGAGTTTCGTACATCATAATTATAGCTTTTCGTACACGAGATTTGACTTTTGCGCATCATAATCCCATTTCGTACAACAGAGTTTACTTTTGTACATAATAACCCCTTTCGTACACCGCAGTGAACTTTCGTACCCCAGAATCGAGTTTCGTACATCATAATTATAGCTTTTTGTACACGAGATTTGACTTTTGCGCATCATAATCCCCTTTCGTACAACAGAGTTTACTTTTGTACATAATAATCCCTTTCGTACACCGCATTGAACTTTCGTACATGGTTGGGTACCCCCCCCCCCCCAAATAAAAAAAACCCGTAAATGCCGAAGTCCCGCTGTGTTTAAACTTAGAACTACGTATGCCCCCCTGTCTTGTGTCTATGATAAGATCTTGAATAAAATACACACTGGGTGTTGGTAATGTTGTTAATTTATTTTGTCGGTGGTATTACATGTGTAGGTCGGAATCACCGCTAGAATCTCTATACGCAATGCTTATGTTGTTATCAGCAGTTGCTGCTGTTCCTGAAGTCGATGGGCTGCAAGTAATGGCAAACAGTGGTCGATGATACAATAAGTAAAAGACATACACCGATGGCCCCTCATATTATGACCACCCATCTAATAAGCTGTAGGTTTCTCTTTAGCCCCCAAAATAGTGGCCACTCAGCGAGGCATCGATTCGATGAGGTGGCGATAAGTATCCTGAGGTATCTGGTTCCATAATGTCGACAGCAGGCCCTCCAGTTCTCGTACGTTTCGGGTTGGTGGTGATTTAGCTCTAAGCCCGTTTTTCCAAGTCGAACCACAAATGCTCGATTGGGTTTATGTCTGGTAAATTTGGAGGCCAGGGCATTAAGAGAAAGTCACCAGCATGTTCCTCGAATCACTCCTTGGCGATTCATGCAGTGTGGCATGGCGCATTATCCTGTTGGTAATAGCCATCACCAGCAGGGAACACATTTGCCATGAATGGGTGAACTTAGTCCGCAACGATGTTCAGATACCTGACAGCTGTCATGGATTGTGCTATTGGGATAATGGAGCCTTAAGTGTCCCAAGAAAACATCGCCCACTGCGCAGCGCCGCCTCTGCCGCCGGGGTGTTTCTGCCGCACAGCACATCCAGGTGGCATAGCCTCTGTTGGCAATCAGCGTATCCGTGATGCACCAGACCAGGAACCTTGATTCGTCAGACCAGGACGCTTTCATCTAATCATCCACGATCCTATCTCGATGGTCTTGGACCCATTTCATGCGTTGTTGGCGATGACGTGCAGTGAGCATGGGGACCCGGCCGCGTCTTTAACTACACGGGCCCATGCGCCGAAGGCTGTGATGAACTTTGTGCTGCAAGACATTGCTCTGATCGCAACTGTTGAAGCTGCGGGTGATTTGTCGCACTGTGACTCTGCTGTCGCTGCGAACAATGCGCGACAGTCTCCGCTTTCCTCTGCACACAATGAGCTGCGGTTCGTCGTTTGGCTATCTGTGCACCTTTGGCCGCCCCGGTGGCGCAGTGGTCTAAGCGATGGCCTCTGATCCTTCGTCCGAACGGGGTCCGGGTTCGAATCCCAATAAGGCATGGATGTTGTGTTTGTCTTACGGCACTGGCTTTCTCCCTTCCCTGGAACCAGTGACCCTAAATTAGGGACGGGCGACTGCTTATAGCCCACTGAGTTGCTCACGGTGGTCGTTAAACCTCCAATCAAAAAAAAAAAAATCCATCTGTGCACCACTTTTGATACGAACTCCGTACAGTAGCACATGAAGAACCCACAAGCCGCCCCGTTTCCGAGATCGTAGTTCCAAGGCGCAGTGTTATCGTAATTTGTCTTTTATCAAACTCCGATAAATAGGCAGCCTTTTTAAATTCTGACTCCGAACACTCTACTAAACGGAAGTCGGTCCTCGGGTTGTATATATACTGCTCTGTGAACTTCAATCACGCCTCCGTTCGGTCTCCAGGAGCGCTCATTTCTCTAGGCTCGGGGTGGTCATAGTGCAATGGTTCATCGGTGTAGTTGACTGTACGGAACAGGTGTATGCCGCGTGTGAACATCGCATCAATAGTCATGCTGCCCAGCGTTGCGTGTTGAGCCGTATCTGTCCCTAGGTTCATCTGGAACTCTGAGTGCATAAACTCGAGAAACCACTGGTTGTACGATCTGCTGATGTCTATATTGAAATCTCCGGTGAGAATGATCGCTAGGTCCCACATACGTAACTCGTCGAAGTCACTGAACATCTGCGGAAACTTGCGTGGGTAACAAGCCAAGTTTCGCAGCATGAACTGTCGTGATCGCTTAGGTGATATCTGTGGCGATAAGTAGAGATTGTCAATCAAACGTTCCTTGTCCTTGATGCTGGCTCGTATCGCAACGTGCTCACTTTGAAGCGCTCGCTTGGCATCGCGATAGCGTTTGCAGCGCTCGGCATCGGTAGTTTGGGGTCAGCATCTGTAGTTCGGGGTCGGTATCTGTAGTTCGGGGTCGGCATCTGTAGTTCGGGGTCGGCATCTGTAGTTCGGGGTCGGCATCTGTAGTTCGGGGTCAGCATCTGTAGTTCGGGATCGGCATCTGTAGTTCGGCATCGGTAGTTCGGGGTTTCTTGTGTGCAGAAATTTCCTGTTCTGCCAATCTTTTCAGTTTACGCAGCTCCTTTCTGCGCTGAATTTCGCATTTTCGTGGCATTTTGATGTTTTTTTCCGCTAATTCTGAACATCAGAGAAAAAAATAATAATAAAGTACAGTTATATTACCATCTGCTCTTACTGTTAACAGTTGCAACTGTAACTTTTTCAATTCGCACGACTGGTCCACTATGTTAACATTAATTACCGTACATACCAAAATCAATGTTCCATCACCTTTAGTTTAGAAGTATTGAAAACGAAAACAAAAGTACACTCGCGGCGCAGAGCACAAAAATGACCACCAGAGCACAAAAATGACCATCCACTTTGACGCGCTCTCACGAACTGCCATTGATCCTCCGGCCCCACCACTTATAATTGTCACTAAATATCATCTATGCGCTATCAAACGATACTAGCGCCATTATCACGCCCCCAATAACCCAGGAGATATTGCGAGTTGAAATCGGTCGCACAATTATGTCGTGCCCACCTGTATCGCACCATAAGACGTAGTCCTACGTCAAAATATTTCGAACTACTACATGAGTGGAAAAATGGAAGCATATGCAACAAATCTTCAAAGAATACATTATTCATTTAAATATCCTGAACTTATCGGTAGCAGATATATTGAAAGGATATCGATGGCGTTTTGGAATATCTACTACTGCAAAGACAGTTTTTCAATTTGCGAGTGAACTGGACTTTGTGTCAGCATGAAAGATGTGAACGAACTGCCACATCTAATTCAGAATCTGCGTCCAGTGAAGATCTACATTAGGACTAAGAGCAAAGAAAATGGACGAAGCAGTCACGCATATTGATCGCACTTAATCATTATGGAATAATATAATCCAAATACAGCTGCAAGTTCGCAGTACATAAAGCTGTTTACAGAGGTACATCTTGCTATATAGACTCCTTTATTGAAAGAATACCGACAAAATTTTCAAGAAACCTGGTAAGAGAACATTACACGAACGTCTTTTCACCAATAAAATTAGATCTTTTTTGGTTCTACAAAATATCATAAAACGTAAAATGGAACAACTGGAACTTGTGGCAAGAACTAATTTTAGAAACTTAATCTGCATTTTGCTTTTGTTTTGCAACCGAACGAAATCTCCGTTGCTAAATGTGAGTTTTGAGGTTAGTTTCTCTGCTTCCCTGGGCTAGTAAAGCATTAAGTTTGAAAAGTGAAACTAAATCATGAGGTGATTGTAAGCTACGTACGTTAAATGCTACAAATTTTATACTGTGAACAACTACACACCGAAAAATATGTTTTCATATGTTGTTATGCTTGCGAATGCCTTGTGTAATGTAAAATTAGGTCGTCATAGCTTATATAGCCATCGGAAATGTTTAAGGCATTTGCTCGTGTGTTTCAGGAAAAGTAAATAATTCCTTAGTTGAAATCAAGTAGTGTAGGCCCAACTATGCTTCAGCTGTTGCCACGAAATCTCACGTGTTATATATAACATTCAATTTAAGTATTTGTGTTTCTATTCCTTTTTTTAAATGAAGAAAAATTAATATCGGGAATTTAGAATTATTTTCAATAATTAGAGGTAGGCCAGGAGTGAAAAGCAGAGATCCGTTCTTTCGTCCCCGCGCTCTTATCTCTTCGCCGTCATTGTAGAATTTCCTTTCAGCTGCCATCCTCTTAGACATTCTCATTTATTTCCCCAGAACGGTGCGACAGCAGCTCACAAGCACGAAAATTTTCAGAACGTGAGAGTACAATAGAGAACTGGTTAGATCCCAGAGTTCCAAAGCAAATAATGGGCTGAACATAGATCTTAACTTTCACCTTTAGGAAACATTTCATAACAATGCCGTCCAACTTTCCTTCAACGGAAGGATAGTTTTCTCAATTTCACCCACGGAATTTTTGTTCGATCCGACTGAAGATCGCCAGCTGCTAGCACATGAAGGGTATGTAGGAAAGTCTCTTTCCGTTTGTCCGGTGAGAGCCTTTTTAAACTTTACAACACAACGATGACAGATCCCCACCGTGACAGCTAGTATTATAAAGTATCGACGGACCTTTTCTACCCCTATCACGGCCATGATGAAAACCAACCATCGAATCAGAGACGTGATCAAAACCAGCCAGTGAATCAGAGACGTGATCAAAACCAGCCAGTGAATCAGAGACACGGGAAAGACGCAGCAAGTCCAACAAAATTTAAAAGGACTGTCAGCGAAAGAGAGTTTTCCTAATTACATCTACGTAATTTCAGTTCGATCCGGCTGAAGATCGGCAGCTGCTAACACATGAAGAACAAGTGGCCCTCGTTTCCACTTGTTTTTCTGTCCAAGTGACGGTACTTTTAAATCTACAGTAAAGAGCTCAACAACAATGGCATAAATCTGTCGTGACAGCAAAGTATCGATGAACCATTTCTGTCTTCAGACCGTGATCGAAATCAGCCAGCGTATCGCGGACATGGGGAAAACGGTATTAACCAATCACAAAGATCGGAACAAACCAATAAGTAAATGCCTCTCCATTGTAGAGCATATCCTGGGACCCATAATTTTATAACAGAAGGTTTCCAAAATCATGAATAGTTGAATGAGGAGATTTTTTACGTGATGGTTAGATGATGTGTCATTCTTGTTACGTTGTTAAATGGCTAGGTCATTAGATATTTGGCTGTTTGTTGGAGTTTTTTTTTTCTTTTTTTGGTAATCCACCAGGAGTTAAGACCATATGAGCATAAAGTATGGGCTGAGATCTAAGATTAATGAGGAAGACTACTGCTTTTAAGTTGCCATAATGAACATAGGTACAATATAACTTTCACTTTCATTTCCCCAATGGCTACATGTCCTATTTGGGACAGAATGTTCCGTTTTCATCTTCACTCAGAATTTTCTAAATACGTGAACTACGGTAGGAATTTAACGAGATAGTCCCTGGAAAATACTTTGATCGGAATTTAGGTTAAAATCTAAAAATAACCTAAGTTAAATTCTCTCATTTCCACAGAAACCATATACCAGTTTCCAGCAGCATTTATTTAAAATAAATACAAAATTTTAACTTCATCCACTTGTGTCGTAAAAACTAATATCTGGCATCTCCATTTCTTTTGTGCATATTATGTAATGTATAAACTGTGCATTTTAGAGTCGTAATTCCTGTTGACCATAGTTTAACTTTTGAGGCACCTAAATTCAGCGAGAATGCTTCTTACGATTTGAGTGAAACATAAAGCGGAATTTGAACACAACTTTAATCAAGAAATTCCTATAAGCGATGAAAAAAAACCCAACCTGAAAGTTGTTTTAATCCCTAGATTGTTTAATTTAGGCAATATTCGGAAATGTTTTAAAATTGTACAGTGCCTCCCCATGGCGAATCGCAGACACAGTCGTTAACGTCTACAGTTCAGTACGTGGTAATGAAGCATTTTTTCTCCAATAGATAGAGATTTTAACGGATTTTTAAATTTAACAAAAAACTAAATAGCACAGCTCTACAGAATGTTACCTATTAAAAGTTAATTTACTTTAACAGATGTTGGACATTTCAGGTGTTAACTGCAAATAAGATTTTAGTTTTAGTCAATCACCTAAAAGTTTTTCATAAAATGTTGCAGCACTCTGGGTAAAATAGTAGCAGATACGAAAATCCTAGAAAAACATAATTTTAATTATTGGATATACGCCCGTTACAATTAAAACATTTACACTTATCTTCTGTTCTTGCATCTAATGAGTTTCAAACTCATTCTTTCAAAATTTCTGTCTTTTCTTTCCAAAATGGAGCTTCTTACACTTCTGTTCTTGCGTTTCCTCTCGCGCCCCTCTGTGCAACATCCAGCAGTACTCGCCCATGATGTCGACATTCCATTGTTTTGTTGCGTTCTCCCCATCTCCATAATTTTTTGATGAAACCTTTCACCTTGTTTTTCTCCCAAAGTTCCCAGATTTTCCCGAAAGTAGCCCAAACGAGCATCCAAGGAATGTACTTTGCAACTCATACTAAACACACCGGCTACTGAATTAGAAACCTTTATGAAGATGTACGTAAACGTCACGTACGCAGCGTATATGCAAAATGCGTGGTCACGTGCATAACCATGTGATTTAGAAAATTATTTAAGACTGCAATAGTGTTGATCCCAACGGGAAAAAGCAAAGGAACTTTCGGAAATTCAATAAAAAACTTATCGTGGGTGCCTGTCTGGCTGGAGTGACGTGTGACGTGCCTGCCTCGCACGACGCACACGACCTAAAGGCAGATAGCAGCAAGAACGAACGTCTGCGTAACTCAGTTGGTAGAGCGACTTGTTCCGGAATAAGTGGACTCGGGTTGGATTCCCGGCGTGGACCAACAATGACGGAGAAATTTACTTCGTCATAATGGCTCCCGAACTTCCCGGATGACCCGGCCGTTAAAGATCTCGCAATGGTGTGATGTTCTTTCCACACCGCGAGATAGGAAAAATAAGAGAATCCCTTCTCCAGCGCTTCGAAAAATAAATATGTGTGACGTTGCATTCCACACACCAGATTGACTGGAAGTTCTCAAGTGCACGCTCTACAGCGGATGGCTGCCTGCAACGATTCGTGGTCACTGCTGACCCGTTGGCCATGACCCCGGCCCTCTCGCCTGGAGGGGGGAGATGTGGCGTGCCTGCCTCGCAGGACGCACACGACATAGAGGCAGATAGCAGCAAGAACGAACGTCTGCGTAGCTCAGTTAGTAGAGCGACTTGTTCTGGAATAAGTGGACTCGGGTTCGATTCCCGGCGTGGGCCAAATATGACGGGGAAATTCACTTCGTTATTGACGACTTTGAAAACAGCAGATCTGCCTGGGCTCTCAAAACCTGAGATATCCCGAGTCTCTAATCAGTGGAAAAATAACCCACATTGCTTGTCTAAGAGGCGTAACTGACAAACTTTTAGGAACCAGATCGCCGCCATCCGAGAAGGCTTGCACGGTGAAACAAGACTTATGTCCAGCAATTGACTGAAGCATTCAATGAAGGATGTCCCCGATCCATATCCCGGCGAACTACACGCAGGGAATTAAAAAGGCAGCCAATCATTATACGGAAACCATTGATTTTTTTGAAAAACAGGAAACTTCGTCTACCATGACTGGACACTGGAAGACTGGAAAAATGTTACGTGATCCGATGAGTTGCAATACGCATTATTCTGTACCGACGTGAGGCAGAGAGTTTGGCTGGAGCCCCACGAAGCAATTGATCCAGCTTGCTTTGTAAACACAACTCAAGACTCTGGAGATGGTGTCATAGTGTCAGGCATGTTCTTTTGGTACACAACTGGTCCTCTGATATTGCTGGAAGGTTGGATGTCCGCCAAGGATTATCTGGACACTGCTGCTGATTAAATACATCTTGCAGTATATACTTTTTATCCAGCAGGAGGCGACTGTTTCACGGACGGCAGTGCTATTGTCCATACCGCAAGATGTGCTCAGCTGTGGTTCAGCGAGCATGAAAGCTCGGATTCGAACCCCATTGAAAATACATGGGATATTTTAAAAATACAGATACAGAAGCAAATTCTTTTTCCGTCAAACCTGAGCCAGTTAGAGGACTGTCTGGTGAACGCCTGGTATTCTGTAGACATAGATGCACTTCAACACCTTGTGGAATATACGTATACTAATACCAAACCGCATACGTGCTGTGATTGGGGCTAAAGGAGTACCAACCCAGTATTGAATAAAAGTTTCTAATTCAGCGGTCAGTATGTTGTACATCCTACGCGTTGTAACATCGCGATAACGATTTCTTTGTAGTTTGGACCCTTGTAGTTACCTAAGCACTTTTTAATGACATCTTTGAAAGCAATCCCAGCTTTATGTTAAATGCGAAGTAATGAGCTTTCAAACTATGTCTTGTCTTACAAGTACGGGTTTTTTGAACAAGCCATCCGATAATTCTGGAAACGTTTAGCCTCAAAACTTCTGTATCTGCTTTTTGGAGTTGTGTCTTTCTTCAGCGCAGTCACAGAACTCCAACTGGAAGCCTTATGGAGAAGTGAAGATGAACTCAAGTGCAAATTTAGACATGTTGAGCCCACTTCCACATGTGACGTATGTCCTTTTACCCCTGGGCTCCCTCAAAACATCTTCCTACTCTCCCCAGCTGTTACCAGATTCTATGATATAATTGTTTTAATTTGGTTATTGGTTTGAACTTTTACGCTAACGTGTTACTTCACTGCTAAATACTTAGAGCTCATATTTAATGAATTTGTTTTACTGTAAACCCCGTACTACATACTTCTCAGTCGGTTGAATCTGAACGCTTGCTCCATTGAATACGACAACTCATTGAATAGAAAGTTTATTTACAGGTTTCCGCTTTATTTATTTCAGTCAGCACGTCGCTAATTAATCATCTAAAAGTCGTTCGTAACACAACGAGAAACGTTGAACAAAACTTCAGTCACAATATACGTGAATGCTCACTCAGTACAAAAACCCTATCGCTCTACTCTCACGAAACATTGAATGTAACATATAAATCATTCGTGAAAAATTGCACATAGATCATTATAGATTGCCGATGAGTGCCTTCTGTAAGATGTACTTCTGACATTCAACATTGAGCACTTATCTCTATAGTCTTTAACTACATAGCTTGCCCCTTAACGTGCTGTCGAGATCATCAACATCATGTTCATCGGACGGAACTTTGTGGCGGTAAATCAGAAAAACTTAACGAGAAGAAACCGGATTCAGAAAAGCAGACAGGAACTGAAAAGGATGGTTAGATTAGATGTATATTCACAATTCCTGTTCAGACCTATTCGTCCAAGATGGGTTCGAGTACTAGTGAGGTATGGATGTTGTGTTAGTCTTACGACACTAGCTCGCTCCCTTCCTGGAACGAGTGGCCCTAAATCAGAGACCGGCGGCTACTTACAACTGATCGAGTTGCTCACGGTGGTGGTTAAACCTCCAAACCAACAAACATGTTCAGACCTGTTGCACAAGAAGTTTTACATACGCATTTTAAGAAAGCGTTACACACAAAAATAGATGACATGCCCCTTTTTTGAGTTAAAAGTGACCCACTTTTTCAATCTGCACACTGCCTTTTCGAGCGATTAAGAAATTGTTTTACTACCAAAGAAAATATGACGGAACAACTGCTTTGTTGAACAGGTGGTTCTTTATAAAGATTCAGTTTAGTTAGCAGATTTGGCACATACGGTAACATCATCAGGTTAGCACGCTTCGGAACTAATTCTTTGTTGAGTGAGTTTCCTGACTAAGGTGAATTTATTGTGGACGTACCAAGCATTTCGACAAAAAGTCTCAGATTTGCATTATAAGAAGCGAGTTTGCGAAAAAATCGTCAGATTAACTCTCAGTTATCCATATCTCAACAAACTGCGGAACATTACACCATTTTATGCGGTCTGCATTACTCAGTTGAATTACGTGCAATTACCAATTGTAACGTATACTCTAGATTCAGTTTCCTTTTGATTTTACTATCTCTTGTTATTTTATTTTCCTATGCAAATTATCTTCTCACTTAACGAGATGTTATTTCTCCCGCTGAATTATATGTGGCAACGAGTGTAAGTCATGACCTGGTGGTATGCAGTATATATAGGCGCGCTCAACTATACCGAGGAAGCTTCGTTTTATGTGATAGGTTCTTCTTAATTATTGTTATGCGATTCTACGAAAGTTCGGATATTCAGTAGTCGTGTGATTTGTAGAGTGTGTGTTGGATAGTACCAGGAGTCATCCAATAAAAGGTTTAAAGTGAGTACGTTTTCTCAATTCATATTATTGTCAGACCTCTGTCTGGCCGTTAAGTCTATTTCATTAAGTGTCTCCATTAAGTCCAGGGTATATTGTGTTTACCGCTCTAATAAGGAGCCTTCAAGGTACTAATGTACTAAAACCGAAGTTATAGTACTGATAGTCAAGATAATGAGGAACGCTGAGTAAAAAAAGTTCCATATTCAATGAATTTATTGCACGTGCGAGTCTTACCTAAACAAACTCTAGCACTTTGAAGATTAGGTACACTTTAGCTATGTCAAGTAACCTTCCAATAATCCTAACGTGACTTAACGTAAACTTCCCTGCACTACACGTCCAGCGGAGAACTTTATTCATTATACAATCTCTAGTTTTTAATTTCATTTCAATCCCTGTTCTTACGCTTTCCAACCGTAGGCTGAAGAACCGTATATGTTCCAGCTTTGTCCGTCTGTCTGTCCGCCCGATAACTCGCGTAAAAATGGTTCGATTTTGATGAAATTTTAGTTTGTGGTAGGGGACGACTGGGGACGAACCCTATTAAAATGGGAGAAACCGGGTCAAAGGTCAGGACATAGGAGCGGGATCCATTCCATTGCCCTTATGCGTCATAACTTGCGTAAAAATTATTCGATTGGGACAAAACTTTATCATGTTGTTCCGGAAGTATACTTAACAAGCTCTGTTGAATATAATCGAAATGGGGTCAAAGGTCAGGGCTTAGGAGCGAGATTTAATCTACAGCCATTATCTTCATAACTTGAGTAATGATTTCTGGTATGTTGGAAAGCGTATAATAATCAATGCATTGCATGAATTTACTAACGTGTTTCCTAATTTCCAGAGAAAATATATCTGTACCAAGTCTTACGCGTTATTTCTCAGGGAATGGAAATTTTCGGTGGAATAGAGCACAGAGAAAGCACAGAGAACAAAGGAAATAAGAAAACCGGTTGTGCTTTCTCAACTAGCTCGAGGACGTAATTCCGATACAATAGACAGGCATAGCTTTCGTCTACGCGGCTTCAACATAATCGAAATCTTTGCTCGTCTGATTTCCGGTGTCCACCAAGTCAGACTCCGTACTTCCATCGGTCAAGATCATGTCTATAGTGTTGGCTTAAGAAAGCATTACGTGGAAATCAACTAGAGCTTGTGGCTCAAGTTCCACTTCTGCAAGTACCTGAAGTCAGAAATTAATTCAAAAGCAACAGCTACATTTGCTGAACAAATAGTCTGCAATGTTCGCGCTTTTCGCAGAAAGTCTCTCAAATTTGTATTTGAAGTAGAAACCGAAGGACAATTATTCACAGTTCTTCCTACCAGTCACATCACTACATTCGCTTTCAAATCACTAACAGTTTTAAGTGCCGCACAAACTACTTGCCATTTTATCCAATCAAAGGCCTACATTAGTAAACACTTAATGTTTGAATTTTGTTACACAGTCACTGAAAGCAGAATTTCTATTAATTGTATATACGTAAAGCAAAGTGGTAAAATGGGAAAATGCGAGTGTTTTCGTCCGCGAATTGTTCGACCACTTCTAAAAGACTTAGGGATTTGAAAATTGGTATGCTGATACATGATACAGTAGGGCGTAACGTCCGTATACCTGCCAAAGTCCGAAAACCAAAAAAAAAAGAAAAAAAAAAGGAAATTTTGGCTTTGGAACACTGCCTGCTAGAATCTTTTCACGATTTCTGTTTTCTTCAATTTTCTACCATGTCTATACCCTGTACCTAGAAAAGCCCCCCCCCCCCCCCCAAAATGGCTTTAGTACATTGTCTGCTTGAATTTTACGCGATTTGTTCAACTAATCCCTCTTCTGAATGACCTACAGATCTGAAAATTGGCATGCTGATAGGTCTTAAGGTCCGGATACCTAGAAAACTCCGAAAACCAAAAAAAATCAAGATGGCGGCTTTGGAATATTGTCTGCTTGAATTTTTCTACCACTTCTACACATAAAAAAAGTCTGCAAACCAAAAAATTCAAAACGGCGGCATTGGAATATTGTCTGCTTTAATTTTTCTACCTCTTTTACTGAAAATTCTGACTACTACTAGAAAAGTCTGAAAACGGAAAAATTCAAAAGGATTTCTTGCTTAGCTTTGCTGTTAAAAATGCTGATAGGTTTAAAGATAATTATGCTAGAAAAGTTGAAATTTTGTAAAAATTCCATGAAATAGAAATTTTGATTAAAGATAACTATGCTAGAAACTTTGAAATTTTGTGAAAATTCCATGCTACCGTTTTGCATCGAACCATATGCATCTACGTCACGATCCTGTTCTAAATCGTAAAACAGTTACGGATCTTAAATTTCTTTTTTTCCCGTAATTGCTTTTCCCATTCTTTAATTTTATGTTCAAAAATTGATTTTATAGATTCAGCGTTCGGAGAAGGGGCATGACTGCTGATACTATATAAAATGCACTCACCCAAAAACCTGCCCTACTCCGCCACAATAATGAGGCCGGCCATAACTCTCGTGCAGGCCACAAATAGGTCAAGTACCTAACTGATGTATAGAGGCCAAGTACCTACCTGCTGTGTGAGCTGCGGCGACTGTGATGATTGCTGCGACTTGAGTTAGTTCGATCGTGGGCAGATAATAGCTGCGCGGAAGACGAGGGCTCTATCTCCACGACTGTAGAACACATGGGACTTCTTCGTGGGGTCTACGCACGTGTGCACTAGGAATAGATTAAACCGGCAGCCGCCTGATAAAATATGGACTTAAAGAGGGCTACCGATGTTCGAAGCTATCACAGCTTCTCACACACCCAAACGACGAAATGCTGTGCCGAAGTGGAGATGATAATTGTGCAATTCAACGACGGGACACTTGCCAAGATTTATGCAAACGCCCTTGGACGTATAATGGTATGAGTGGGCTGTTTCAGCCGACGCCCACATCGAGTACTTTTGTTAACAACACGTCAATAAAGCTACAATGGAAAAACTAACATAGCTACTGGACCGTAGAAGATTGGAAACGGGTAGTATGGTCTGACAAATGGAGGTTCCGCTATGACATGCCGACAGGATAGTGCCGGTGTGGTTTAGACTAAACCAGGTCATGCACCCGAAATGCTAAGTCAGGGTGTTAAAGGCCGGCAAGGGATGGATTATTCCACAGAGTATGTCTACGTGGAACACGTTGAGTCCCCTTTTCCTAATTAAACCACCATCAATCACTACACAAGGATAAACCGACGTACTTACCGGCCACCTACACCAGGATGCCTTCCTTCAACAAAACAACTCCTCGTCACATCTCTCCCGTTTGGCGTGGGACTCGTTAGAAGAGTTTTTCAGTGAGCTCGGAACTTTCGGAAAACCCTATCATTCTTCGGATCTGAACTCAATCCATTGACTTCAGAACGAACCAGAGCGATGCATTTGATCCCGAAATTCACCACCCGCAGCTCGCGGCGCTTTGCGGACGAGAGTTGCAGGTGGTGAATTTCGGGATGGAATGCATCGCTCCGGTTCATTCTGAAGTCAATAGATTGAGTGCAGATCCGAAGAGTGATAGGGCATACCACCCGAACATTTAAAACTTTGTGAAAACATAAAACTGCTGGTGGCGAGACTAGAAACCTCATTATTTTGCTCCGGAACCGAATGCTTTTCCAATTAAGCTACATCAACAAGTGTTTGTTATTGCTACGCATGTCGTCTAGATATATACATGACCTCTGTAGTAAGCCACAGCTCTTGGTAGTGTCCACAACACGACGTGTTGCTGCTGTTGTGTGAGCAAAAGGTGGGCTCACACGTTAATAGATGGGTGTTATCTGAAAGTATGTGTACACGCACACACACACACACACACACATTCACGATCTATTATTAATCCAGTGGTGAACAAAGAATAAAGGGGTCCAGTTTCTTCTACAACTCTCTGTCTTGAGCCAGTTTTCTTCATGTCATACCAGCATCCCGCACATCTCCCACGTGGTATTTTTCTCGATATTTCCCTGTTCCTTGGAATCCAGTCTGGTATTTCAGTAGTTCACCGTAGAGCAGTTTTTCTAGCAATTTGTCCAGCCAATTGCTGTTCCAGGAATTTTACCGTGATTATAATGTCATTAATTCTTGTCATTTTCCTGATCCATGAGTTTTCTTTCCTAACTTTGTTGGTTACATCATGAGGTCCATCATCTCTCTCTTTCTCACTCATTCTCTCTCTCTCTCTCTCTCTCTCTCTCTCTCTCTCACACACACACACACACACACAAACTGACTGAGATCCGTGCAGATCCCCCGATACTGATGGAGAAAAAACTTTTTCAAAAGGTGTGTGTTTGCAGTAAGGTGGAGAAGAGGCATTTCAGACTGTCTGGGATTCGTATCACCCTCACCCTCGATCGAAAGCAGTTGACGTCTAGAAGTCACCAAAGAGAAAAAAATTGACGGAAGGAAACTCAGTCGGTTACTACTGCCGTCCATCGAAGAAATGAGTCTGTCCTATTGCCTATTGGCTCAGTAATTGTTTTAGCTGTAAAGAGTAGGAAATTGTCTCAGTGATTTCTTCACACCTGTTGGGATTGGTCAACGGAGAGCCTGCAATTCTTTGGAAAGCGGAAAAAATGAGAACATGTGGTCTTAACGGCAAGAAGGAGTATTGAAACGACAGCGAGTCAGCTAGCTGTCGAGCACATCTTTGCTTGATACATGATCGTCCCAAAGACATCTGTATCAAGATAACTCTTTCAGGGGGTGTACATACTAGGAAACCGATATTTTGCTACCCTCTCACTTCATCTCGAAGAACAGCTCAAAGTATTTGGTGAAGGCAGCATCACTCCTGGATCGAGTAGATGGTGGCACACGTGGCCTTCACAGATGAATCCCGTTTCAGCCTGACTAAAAATTCTTACGTGTGCTCATCTGGAGAGTGAAACGCACAACGATACACACAATATCCGCAAAAATGACCATTATGGAGGAGAAGCTTATGTTTTGAGGGAGAAGCGCAATATTAGATGATAGCGAGGCACTCCATGAGCTTGGTAGTGGTACCTGAATATTCAGAGGATCAAAGAGGAATTCCCTGTGTCCCATATAAAGCTTTTTAGGGGTTATGTAGGCTTCGAGTTCATATGTATGGAATATATGCCCGTCCTCATAGGGCGTGGTTGTTCAACGATTACCTGGAGAGGGAGGATACCCCCAAGAAACACTGGACAGCCAGGTCTCTAGATCTTAATCGTACTAAGCATGCCTGGAACACTGTTGAGACTAGTAGCGCTATTCTTTAGTTCCCTCGCAGAGGGCCTTCTAGAGCTGCAAATTACGCTAACGTAGCAATAGAGTTTAGTGCCATCCGACCTCATCCGTCATGCTGTCGCAAGCGTGCGCGATTATTGTGTACCATGCTTGGCAGTCAGGAGGTACGATATTCTCCCTGCTGATCACCTGGATAATTCATTTCTGCTACCAGCAATGAAGTACTCATTTTTATACTCTTTTTGCATTATTTCGCACCATCCATTCCCATGCATCTCATGTTTGCATATGTTCATCCACCTAGTCATGATGCTCCAATCACTTGAATTTCACTCACGTCTATCAAGTCGCTATGTTGCTAAATCAACTTTCGTGTTCGTAACTTAACTTTTATCCACCAGTGAATTTGATATAACAAGCTACGTGTACAAGCTCCATTTGATTCTGTGCTCCTGAAAACTGCCGCGCCTGCATCTGTTATGCATTTTGTTTTCCGTGACGTGCTGGCGTTATTGATGTTGTTTGTCTTCAGCATTTTCCTGTACCATCAGCCTATATGTTCGTATACCTGTGTGCTCCAGCGCACTGCCTCATCTGCACCTGTCCAGCGATGCTCCATCCCCCTGACTTCCTACCTCGTTATAGAAACATGCTCCCCCGGACTGTGTTGTGTTCCCGAAAACGCTTTCGCCGTCTACGTACGCCGGATTCTCCTACCTTACGGACTGTGCCTTCTCCCTGAAGAATTTTTTCTGTTCTGGCAGTGTTACTTCTTTCAGCTACGCCTACTTACGTTTCGCCGTGACAAGCCATGTCTGCTACAGTATTGGACTGTTTCCCCTGCGTTACGTCTAGTACCGCTGATGTTTTTTTTGTTTTTTTTATTTGAGGTTTAACGACCACGTGAGCAACTCAGTGGGCTATAAGCAGTTACTCGTCCCTAATTTAGGGCTACTGGTTCCAGGGAAGAGAGAGAGCCAGCGCCGTAAGACAAACACAACATCCATGCCTCACGGGATTCGAAACCGGACCCATCTCCGACGAATGACCAGAAGCCATCGCTTGGACCACTGCGCCACCGGGACAGCTACCGCTGATGTACTTTCCTTCTTCAGCTCCATGCACAGTGTTCCTGCTCTCGCACGTGTGAATCATTTTTCTCCATATTCCTCAAGGATCCTGCGCGTTGCCTCGTACATCCTTTGAAAGCATCGGTGTTCCTCGAGATGTGACTGTGCCACTGATGTACTATGCCTCGTCAGCTCACTTCTCTGTGTACTTGTTCCTACACCAAAGCGCAAATTGTACATGTTTTCATATCTAGTTGTTGCCGACCCCTTTTCCCTCTATTATTCTATCGTCAATAAAGCGAATATGAACTCTGTTCCATTCTTCCCAAAACTGACATAAGCCCGCGACCACCAACATCCGCTGATGTCATAACGGAGAAAGTTTCAAAATACTAACCGTCCTGATGAAGCAGGATCGATAACTGCAGTTGAAGAGGAAATAAAGGCTATTTTGCCAAAAAACAGTGTTTTCTAACTTAATTCCACATAGTACACTGCTGGCCACCCAAAATGCAACACCAAGAAGGAAGCATGCGATTGGCCTGATATTCGCAGCATGCATCGCCCGCGAGAGGACATGCAAACGATTAGCATTGCAGGGCATATGCAAATCACGTGCGCCCGGCACGCCACCGAGAAGCACTACAAGAAGGGTGCACAGAAAGCGGGGAGTAAGTAGTGGAAGTTTGTTGTGCTGCCGGAACTGTGCGTGGGAAGCTTCCTGATGCCTCGTCGCAGAATACGGCAGCCATTCCAGCACGTTTCAGAGTTCGACAGAGGACGAATAGTGGCTTATTGCGACAGCGGTTTATCGTACCGAGACATCGGTGCCCGTGTGGGACGACATCCAGCCACAGTGAGACGAGTATGGATTCGGTGGGTGCAGGAGGGACGGACGGACCGACGTGAGCGATTGCCGCAGCCGCGGCACACCACCGAACGAGAGGACCGGCATGTTGTGCGGCGGGCATTGACGGCTCGCACCGCCACATCACGAACGTTAGCGCAGGAATTAGGGTGTGTTGCGCAACCACCTGTGCCAGCACGTACCGTTCGACGTCGTCTGCAGGAGCGGGGACTTGTCGCACGGCGCCCATTGCTCCGATTACCATTAACGTTACACTACCGGCGAGTGCGGCGGCAGTGGGGCGTTGAACGCCTCTCCTGGACCACGGAATGGCACGATATTGTCTTCTCGGACAAATCCCGCTTCTGCCTGCAGCACCACGATGGTCGGATCCGCGTGTGGCGGCACCATGGCGAGAGACTGAATAACGCCTGCATTATGAAACGCCATACCGGTCCGTCGTGTATTATCTATATGGCGTTATGGTTTCGGGCGCAATTGGATATGACACCCCAACCCTTCTGGTACGCATCGCCGGTACACTCAACAGCCATTGCTGCATCTCCGACGTTTTGGAGCCTGTAGTCCTCCCTTACCTGCAGGACCTGCCAGCGGCCCCGTTTCAACAGGACAATGCGCGCCCGCACGTGGTACGCATCTTGCAACAATTCTTCACGGCCCACCAGGTGTCACTGCTGCCGTGGCCTGCCTGTTCCCCTGATATGTCGCCCATCGAACACGTCTGGTCGCTGATCGACAACCGAGTGGCCCGGCAAGCACCACCCTCTGCTACGCCTGATGAACTGTGGAAACGTGTGGAAGCATCCTGGAGCAACATACCCCAAGCCCACATCCAAAGCCTCTTTCGTTCGATGCCGCGGCGTGTAGCGGCAGTTATTTTAAGCCATGGGGGCCACACGAACTATTGATGTCTGCGTTTTCCGCAAGTCGCACGGGCCTGTAAGCTCAATCGTTTCATCTTTGTCATCATCATCATCATTGTCAACCATTATCAATCCACTGCTGGACGAAGGTCTCCCCAAGTTTCCTCCACAACGGTCTGTCTTGTGCCAGTCTCCTCCATGTCACTCCCGCATATTTACGAATTTCATCCACCCATCTCCCATGTGGTCTTTTTCTGGGTCTTTTCCTGTCCCTTGGAATCCAATCTAAAATTTCGGCTGTCCATCTATGGTCTGTCCTTCTGGCAGTATGTCCAGCCCATTGCCATTTCAGGGATTTAACTCTGATCATGATGTCTTCCACTCTCGTCATTTTTCGGATCCACGAGTTCCTCTTCTTATCTCTCCTGGTAATACCAAGCATGCACCTCTCCATGCTTCTTTGAGTTGTCTGCAGCCTTTGTATGTCTCTTTTAGTTAAGGTCCACGTCTCTGCACCATACGTAAGCACTGGAAGGATGCATTGATCAAACACTTTTCTTTTAAGACATAATGGCATATTGCTCTTGAAAATTATGCTGTTTCTTCCAAAAGCTCTCCAGGCAAGTTTTGTACGCCGATTAATTTCTTCATCAATGTGACCCTCACTTGATATCTGCTGTCCAAGATAAACGTACGTGTCTGTTATCTCCAGCTTTTCTCCATCAATCGATAAATCTTCATTTCTTGTAAAAGCATTGAACATCACTTTTGTCTTCTGAAAGTTCATTTTTAATCCCACTTCTTTACTCTTGTCAGCAAGTTCCTGGATCATACTCTGCAGCTCTGATGGGGTAGTTGCAAAAATGACTACGTCATCAGCAAAACGAAGGTGGGTTAGATAATCTCCATTAATCTTTATCCCTTTGTTTTCCCAGTTCAGTGATTGAAAGACATTTTCCAATGTGGCATTAAAGAGCTTCGGAGATATGGTGTCACCTTGTCTCACTCCCTTTCCAATTTTTATGTGTGTTGTATTTTCAAACAGCCGAATCTTTGCACTTGCATTTTCATAGATGTTATTAATAATATTAATGTATGCATCTTCAATACCGCAGGATTTCAGAGCCGTGGTAACTGCTGATGGTTTCACCGAATCAAAGGCTTTTTCATAATCGATAAAAGCCATGCACAATGGAAGTTCATATTCCCTCGCTCTTTCAATTAGTTCTCTCAGTACGTGGATATGATCTATTGTGCTGTAGCCACTCTGAATCCAGCTTGTTCTCTCGGTTGAGCCATGTCCAGTGTTACCTTCAAGCGGTGTGAAAGAACTTTAGTGAAGATTTTATAAACCACTGATAGGAGGCTGATAGGTCTGTAGTTCCTGAGATCCTCAATGTCACCTTTTTTATGTAGCAGGATCATTGTAGCATTGTTCCAATCCTCAGGAATCTTCCCTTCATTAAGGCATCGAGTGAAAATTTGGGCGAGTACTGTTTCAATTTCTCCACTTGCTTCTTGTATGATGTCTATAGTAATTCCATCTTCTCCTGGAGCTTTCCCCCGCTTCATGTTCTTGATTGCATGAGCAACTTCTGCTGGGAGGACTGGAAGAACTCTGGTACCTTTCATGATGTCTGGAGTACATGTATCATCCCTTTCATATAGTTTGGAGTAGAAATCTTTCACTCTTGTCAAAATTTCGCCTCTATTTCTTGTTATAGAACCATCTTCTTTTCTCAGAGCCATAATCTGTTTTCTTCCCTTACTGAGATGTCCCTTTGCTATCTTTAGGCTTTGGTTGTTTTCAATTGCTTTCCTCACTAGCTCACAGTTGAATTTCCTTACGTCTTCAGTGATACTTTTTCGTGCTGTCTTGCATAGCTCTATATATTCCACTTTGGAAGTCACATCTTCTTTAGTTGTCCTCATCTCTCTTCTTTTTTGCATCAACATTTTGGTTTTTCCTGATAATTTGTTTACATGCAACTTGTTCTTAGACCCAGCTAATTTTGTTGCTGTTTCCATAAGAGCTTTGGTTACTTTTCTGTTAACTTCAGATATATCCACTTCTTCCGATGTTAGGCCTTCTAAAGCAGAGAATCTGTTCTTCAGTTCCAACTTGAAAGTATTATGGTGTTTTTTAAGGTTGGTTATGTCAATACATTTTGTTTGTCTTATGAGCTTGCCACGTTCCAGTTTAGTGTTGAGGTGCATCTTACATCTCACCAATCTATGGTCACTACCTGTGTTGAACTTGTTTAGCACACTGCAGTCTTCGATGACGAATTTTTTGTTACACATAATAAAATCAATTTCACTTGTCGTCCCAATTGGATGTCTCCATGTCCATTTCCTGTGTGGCTTTTTCTTGAAAAAGGAATTCGAGATGAAAAATCCTTCTGCCTCTGCAAACTCAACGAGAGTATTTCCACGCTGGTTTCTGTTGCCGTGACCGAATTTACCTACTGAAGTTTCATTCTGTTGCCGTTGCCCTATTTTTGCATTGAAATCTCCCATAATTATCTTCAAGTGCTGCTTACCTTTATTATTTAGATGACGAATTTCCTCATAAAATTCTTCAATTTCTTCTTCAGGATGACTTGTGGTGGGTGCATAAGTTTGAATAATCTGAGCCTGGTATCTTCTCGATAGTTGGATAACGAGTCGTGCAGCTCTGTCAGAGGAACTTTCAACTTCTACCACTTTATCCTTCAGTTTCTTGTTTATTATAAATCCAACACCACTAGTTCTGCCAGTATCTGTCCCACGATAATAGAAGAGATGTCCACTTTTCAGTTCAATGAGATCTTCTCCTTTTCTCCTTACCTCACTCAGCCCGACGATGTCCCACTTGATCCTTTGTAGTTCCTCTTCCAATTCAAGAAGCCTTGAATCAGAAGATAGGGAGCGTCCGTTGTAG
Organism: Macrothele yani; assembly: GCA_039090855.1. Lineage (NCBI taxonomy): Eukaryota > Metazoa > Arthropoda > Arachnida > Araneae > Macrothelidae > Macrothele > Macrothele yani. Next base: position 33,515,077 of record CM077024.1, on the reverse strand, counting down.
GTAGCCAAGGTCAGCATCAAATGGCAGCCTAGTCCGGTCCTCCGGGGATTCTTAGCACCCTCTGCCTTCATGTCGCACTGGCCGCTGCCTTGGCCAGGTACATTCCAGCTGCCGGAGACTGAGGGCCAAGATTTAAGTTGTAGAGTCATTTTGGAGGTGTTTGGCCATAACTCACCACGCTGGCCAAGCGGGTTGGTGAGTGTGGGATAGCATTTCCTCTGATCCCGATGGTATAGTTATACCGCTATTTGCGGTCGTCAGAGCCCCTTTAGTGGGAACAGGATGCACCACGAGAAGGCGGGGTTGACATTTGTCAAGGAGAGGCTGTGATGTTACGCATCACCTGACCTTACATCCCTTCATCTTTGTATCTGTTGTTATATGTCCAGTAAATCTGTCTTTGCTATCTCGTGTCCTTCTTGGTGTTGAATTTTGGGTGGCCAGCAGTGTAGTTTAGTTAGTTAACTGGTTTCCTTCTTTCAAATTTCTTTTTTTTTTTTGTTTTTTTTTCAAGAGAAGTGTCATATCTGCGAGATGGCATATGCACCGAAGATCCAAACCATTATAGTCACCCCGATGGCGCAGTGATCTAAGCAATGGCTTCTGATCATCCGTCCGAGATGGGTCCGGGTTCGAAACCCAGTGGGGCATGGATGTTATGTTTATCTTACGGCATTGGCTCTCCCCCTTCCCTGGAGTCAGTGGCCCTAAATTAGGGACGGGCCAGCTACTGCTTATAGCCCATTGAGTTCCTCATGTTGGTCGTTAAAACCTCCAATAAAAAAAAAAAGCAGAAAACATTATAACCAGCACGTCTTTATGCAAATCAAAACAACTGCATATACTGCATTTGAAGGTCATGGAACAGTATAAATAAAACTTGATACTGAGCTCCGTTAAATAGTGTTATTCTCGTTCTTCAGATAGGAAAGGCAGCGAAATTAAGCATGGTTGACAAAGGCCAAACTGTAATGGCCAGATGACTGGGTCAGAACATTTCCAAGACGGTAAGGTTTGTGGGGCGCTCAAGGGCATGCGTAGTTAATACCTTCAAAAAGTGGTTCGAGAAGGAAAAATCTACGAACCGCAGGCAAGGTGAGGGCCAACCACGGTTCATCGATACTAGAGGTTAGTGAGGGCTAACCCGTATGGTACGTTCCAATAGAAAGGATATTGCGGCGTAACTAGTCGGTAGCATGAATGCTGGTAACGGGAGTAATATGTCACAATACACAGTACATCAGTGAAGCTTCATAGTCTCATGCTGCTACGAGTGCCCATACTAACCTCGGTTAACCATCGAAAGCGTCTACAATGGGCACGCGAGCATTAAAACTAGGCATTGAATGATTGCAAGAAGGTCACCTGGTCTGATGAATCTCGCATCCTGTTACTCCATGTGGACGGCGAAATACATGTGCGTCGTTTACCTGGGGAAGTGTGGCACCAGAATGCACCGTGAGAAGAAAATAAGTCGGTGGAGGAAGTGTAGTGCTTTGGGAAATGTTCTGCTGGGAAACACTGGATACAGTCATTCATGTACAGGAAACTATGACGTCTACCGGCTGCCTAAACATCACTGCAGACCAGGTACATCCATTAATGGCAACGGTATTTCCCTCTAGTAGAGCGTTCTTTTAATAGGATAATGTGGCATGCAACACTTCCCGGATTCTTCGAGAATGGTTTGCGGAACATTAGCAGGACTTCCAGGTATAGTCCTGGTCTCCAAATTTTCCAGGCATTAATCCAATCGAGGATCTCCGGTTTGCTTTGGAACAGGAAATCCGATCAGCGGCGGCTCACGAACGTAACTTACAAGAGTTACCTCCGTGAGCGCTGAAAACGTGTTGATACCACCAGATACCACATGATATTTTCTGCTAGTAACATGTTTGTACCAGATACCACATGATATTTTCTGCTATTAACGTGTTGGTACCAGATACCACATGATATTTTCTGCTAGTAACGTGTTGGTACCAGATACCACATGATATTTTCTGCTAGTAACGTGATGGTACCAGATACCACATGATATTTTCTGCTAGTAACGTGATGGTACCAGATACCACATGATATTTTCTGCTAGTAACGTGATGGTACCAGATACCACATGATATTTTTAGAAATCTTGTACTGTCAATGCCTTCCCGGGTAAGAGCTGTTTCTGTGGGACTGTGGGACGTGAAAGATCAACATCATGTTAGGCAGGTGGTCATAATGTTTTGTCTCTTTGGTGTAGTTTACTGAGAGGTTCTTTCCTTTCCTTTCTTTTCTCTTCCCGTTTCTCTGATTTACCGAAATGTTTGTCATTGAGCTGAAAGTTATTTCTGTTTTCGTCTTCTCATCCGTGTGTTTTTCTAAACACTACACGATCTGTCAGTCTAAATAGCAATGCAGATTATTAACTCTAAGATATCATAAAGAGATTTCTCATTGAGGATAAATTCTTTTGTAAAGAAATCTCATGCATAGAGAATATTTTTAAGGATCTCGTTTTTCAATTTAACCGAAGCAATCCAGAGCATATTAAGAGCAGAGTATTTTAGCGCAAACATTTGAAATATCCTGCTGGATTTGTAAATGAACCGTTTTGCCACTGAATCAGGGGAGAGTTGAGCACTGATTGGAAAATCCGCGTTATCAGAAGATTAACAGCTCCCTGTAGTTATGTCAGGTTATTAAAACGTTGACAATTGTCTGCAATAAGGAGCAGCCCACCAGATTACATAGCTCTCAAGGGAAGCATTCGGCATTATCGCAGCGCTCTCCCTGAGTTTCGGCTGTGCGACAAATTGGTGTCGGAACTTCAGCTGGCGCATTGTTCGTTTCCTCTGAAATGAACGCCATTTTCCAAAAAGACACGGACAACGATTATAGGCGTTTTTCGCAGGAGTATCTTTTTGAGAAATTTTGCTGGAAATATAAGGGCTGATTTATAAAAAAAAAAGGCGCCAATGTTAAAATAACGGGGAAAATGCATTTTATTCTAATATTAACCGTCATAATTGTTCAAGTACTTGTCCTACTGTGACAGAAGTCTGATAAAGACATTTTTTTACGGAATAAGCTAAGAATATGTAGGAACCTTGCCGGCATCTGCCGCCAAAGTAGGTTATAGGAAATCACTCACCTTTTCGTTGTAACGAATCTGGCACTGTTGCGACGTCAGTTTGGAATTTTCTACCCCTAAGCGGCTTTTCGGGCACATGACAGCTACCAGGCGACAGCCCAGGACTGAATGTTAGGTACTCTACTGTTTCCAAGCTAAATTGACCAAGCCTTGCCTTCGTCACGTTGGCTGCATTGGGACTCAAGTAACCATTCCGCGTACCATCAGCTTTTCCTGGCATTTGCGTCGAATGCACTTTCGTAAGGTCTTTAGGGAGTCATACTAACGTGCCGCATTTATGGTGTACCCACGTTCAAGGCTGAACTGGATCCTATCAGGCTGTAACATTACCGTTGAAGACAATAGACTTTTGGTGATTGGCCAGTGGGCGTTAGGGACGATTTCAGCCGTTAGGTGGCACTGCGTCCCAAGGCATAAACATCTCAGTTTCTGCGTTGCTTGAATTGCGGGATTGTGTATGTTCGTCGTTTTTTCTTGTTTCTTTTAAAAAAACCTTCTAGTTTTAAAACCAAACTGTTGTTTTCACAACAAAATCCAACCCATTTTCAAAATGGTTTACTGCTGTGTGCCGATGTGCACATCTTCTAAGAAGAAAAACGTGGGATTTTCATTCCATGAATTTCCCTCAAATCAGAACCTAAAACAACTGTTGCTGAAAAAAATATCTCGTCAGGATTTTGCTCCAAATGACAAGTTACCTTCAACTGTTGTTTGGGGTAAGCATTTTCATTCTGATAATTACGTACCCAATTCAATTTTAGAAAAAAACCTCAGCTATATAAACTCACATTAAGTAAAATAGTAGGTAAATGTGCAAATTGGCGTTTTAAATTATTTCGTCGGAAAAATATTAGTACTTCGTAAAAGTGCTACGTACAGGTTTTAGATTGTGAAAATTAATGGCAAATGGTGCAGAAATTTTCTGTTTCAAATGTCTTTTAAATAATTTTTTCGTAACATTTACCTGTACGTTCGATACGTTAGGCCTACGGCAGCGTGTCTTCACAGCATCGAAGTTGCAGGTAAATGATACGATAAAAATCTTTAAAAGACATTTAAAATACGAAATTTCGACACCATTTGCTATTAATTTCCATACTCTAAAATCTGTACGTCGCACTTTTTCCAGGTACTAATATTTTTCCGACGAAATAATTTATGACGCTAATCTGCACATTTACCAAAATCTCGGCCTTAGATCGTTGAAGAATAAAGGAGGAATGAGATTTACACATGAATTACACCAGTTCCTACAGAAAAATTCTCTTGCCCAAGTACTACGAAATCAGAATACAAATATCCATCTGTTAATGTGAAAGTGAATATGAATAAAATCTCAAATGTAAATAATGATACGGAATCAGTTTGTTAATGCGAACAACGTCAATAGATGGCGCTGAGTACCAACTCATCTTTTCTGTCCTCGCTGTTTTTGCTTAATGTTACAGCCTGATAGGATCGAGTTCAGCCTTGCCACGTTTGAACTGAATATCAACAGGCACTTTGTGGTCAAAGAAGACAATCAATATGCTTCCACTGCATGTTGAAACGCTTTGTCTTCAGATCGTAGCGGCAACCCCACGTCTCGTCTCCCGCCACAGTACGATGTAGGAAATGACTCACCTTTGCGTTGTAACGAATCAGGCACTGTAGCGAAGAGCCCATCCGGGTGGCCATCTGCTGTTCTATAAGATCTCTGACCATCTGCGGTGCAAACAATTTCCTAAAGTTCAAATGTTTATGCAAGGCATTATACGCTCTTTCTAAAGTCAAGCTTATGTCTGACGTACTTATCTCAGAGGTGACGCACATTTCAATACGGCAAGTTGCAGCGGCAAACCTTTGCCTCCGTTGCCCAATTGACAGAATGTCAATGATGTGTGTTCGAATCCCATCACCTGCAGAAAAGGGAAAATACGCTATACTAGCGCCCAAAAGTAAAATGAATCGCCTGGCCGTCAGGTTGGAGAAAAATGTGCGATGTTTCTTCCACACATCGTCTAGACCCAGCAAAACTGCTGCTAGAGCAGTAAGAACCGCTTGCCACGCGAAACAGAAATCTTGGTAGGTCAGAAAGAACTGCTTGCCACACAAACCAGAAATCTTTCAAAGGCAGCAAAAACTGCTAGCCACAAGAACCAGAAATCTTGCTAATGTAGAAATAACTGCTTGAGACACACAAACCAGAAATCTTGTTAGGGTAGCAAGAATTTCTTGCCACACAAATCAGAAATCTTGCTAGGGCAGCAAAACCTACTTGGTACACAAACCAGAAATATTGTTAGAGTCTGAAGATCTGCTTGATGCACAGTAATCAGAAATCTTGCTGCAATTGCAAATGTATTAATCCAGTCCAGATAGATTAGCTGGTAGGTGACCACATTCGGAGAAATAGGAAGTCATCATTGTTTTTGAGGGTATGTCTCCCTCATTTCACCTTTATGCATGGAGTCTCATCTGAGAAGCACCACACAAGGATTGTTGCTTAGTTTCGTGCTTGCACATCTACAACGACGTTTCATCTTTTGTTAGGGTTTCTGAAGTACTCTTGGCTTGTCCTTTTTGCACGTTATTCAGCATGACATGCCATCAGTCCACGCTAGTGGGCATTAAAGATGATCCAATAAAAGATGAGACACCCACTTTGAACATCGTTTAGCTGGACGAAGGTGACACCAGAAGATATGACGCCCATCTTGAACATTGTTTGGCTGGACGAAGTTGACACTAGAAGATGAGATATCCACCATGAACATTGTTTAGCTAGACACAGAGACGCAATTAATGCAGGAAACCAATCGTACTGCCCTAACTGATTTTTGAAACGTCCACTATTTGAAGGTGTATAATCTCACTAGTTCCTCTATGGAGGAAAGTTTTCCCTGTGACCGGGATGTTAAACGTCGACCATAACGGTAACCATCCTCAAGATATATTTTTACCCTTTTAAATTCGACAAATCAATTGAAAACTGTTGGTCGGGAAAGTTTTTTGTCGAGGAAAGTGGCCAGCAAGCTTTGAAAGCAGCGTCAAACCTTTTTTGTAATCGTAAAAAAAAAAAAAAAAAAAAAAGGTCATAACACGAAAAGCTCGTCTGTTGAGGTTCGCTGCGGAAGGTCTAATGTCGATGACATTCACCTCCTTGAACTGCGTATGGAGAAACACGAAGTCGGCTGATACTGTGCTGCCATCTAGGATATTTTAATGGAGGTACAATTATGCCTGTAAAGCAAGACTTTTATGTTTCCTAGAAAAGAAAATTGAAGTATCACTTTTTGAATACGGTACGTTCACGAAAATTAGCGTCCTTCTTTGAAGACATTTCTAAAAACCTTGACCTCGAACACACACACACACACACACGTACACACACACTCTGTCTCGCACTAGCACATCTAACAGGACTTTATGACACACAATGTAAAAGTCAACATTAGAACTCGTAAGAGAAACCTTCTTGATTTCTAACCTTTGAGAAAACGAGAGAGACGTCATGTTTGTGGCGATTCTCCCTCCTTTGGCTTTTAAATGGTACGCTAAAATATTTGTGCTTGTCCTTAAAAAGGCGCAGTCGAGTTCTCCTACTCTGTAAAAAATTGCCGTGAATCATCAGTATTTCACCCGGATTAAGACGGTCTACAGATCGTAAGCACGCCACCTGGCGGTCAACCATAAATTTTCGGTAGATAAACTACATGTTCATGGTGTTTAAACTGTTTAAACTGTTACAGTATTTTAACATTGACAATCTGGCAATGTCCTTCTTAAAGTGGTTATATACCTGTTTTTACATGTGCAGTCAGTCGACTGGCAACACCTCTGTGGGCAACACGTCTTTATTTCCTGGTCATTAGACTGTAAATGAACATTACGGCATGGTACTGTAAAATTACGGTTCATTAACTGGCCACTCAGCTGCAGTTGTATCTACCGTAATTTGACCCTGCAAGTTTTTACAGTGTAATGGAGCAAAGAACATGCAAAATATACAGCATGGTTCCGCGTAACAATTATATGCACAATTATTCTGTATACAAGTTCTTGTTAATGGTGTGTATTACATTTGTAAGTAGGGTTCGTAAAACATTTCCTCCTTTATTGATTAGATTTTGAAGAACAGAACACCGTCCCGGTGGCGCACGCTTATGACCATTCGTCCATGATGAATCTGGGTTCGAATCCGGCTGAGGCATGGATTTTCTGTTTGTCTTATGGCACTGTCTCTCTCTACCTTCCCTGGAACCAGTGACTCTAAATTAGGGACGGGCGACTGCTTATAGCCCACCGAGTTGCTCATAGTTATCGTTAAACACCCAAACAAACAATCAAGTAAACTGTACTTGTACTGTATGTATCCACACGTATACACGTATGAGGACTTTCGTAGCTACATTGCATTTCATCGTCGACAGGGTCGTTTGTTACGTTCGTCTGAATCTAAATAATTTACAATTATAAAAATAAATATTGCTTTCGAAAATCTAAAGAGTTGAAATACTTATTACTGTCGCGGCCATACACTGCTCGAGATAGAAATGCCCCACCCAGAAGGAGTGTGGATAGAAGGATGAAATTGAACATGCAAATAGGAATACATAAGGTTTACCTTGATGTTATTTTCTACCACGTACAGTGTTTATCAGATGAGATAATGCAGCACAATCAATACGCCTCAGTAAGCGGTTGCACCGTCACGAACGGCAATACAGACAGCAATACGGCGTGGCAATGAGTCATACAGTCGACGGATATCGTCTGAGGAATGTAACACCAAGCAAGGTTGACTTGCTCCCCATATATGCTCAGGCCGATTCGATCGGAGACGACATCCAATGTGATCCCACATGTTTTCGATTGGGGGTTAATCGGGCTATCTTTCTGGTCATGGCAGTGTTTGAGCATGTTGCAAACATTATCTGGAGACCCGAGCGGTGTGTACACGGGCGTTATTTTGCTGGAAAATGGGGTGCTGTAGGCCATTTAGGAACGGTACTAAAATGGGTCGCAGAACCTCGCTCATGTATCATGCAGCTGTCAGTGTGCCCTTGATGCGGACAAGAGGTGACCTGCTGTCATGCGCAATAGCATTCCATATCATGATGACTGCCTGACGGGTGGCGTGGCGGTCGCAGACGAAACCGGGATCCGTCCGCTCACCAAGGTGTCGGCAGACACGATCCGTCGTTCGTCAGCACCCAGACAGAAACGGGATTCATCACTGAAGACCACAGTGGTCCATTCCTGACTCCAGTTCGCACGCCTTCGACACCAAGCCAGACGAGCGCTGCGATGGCTGGCCGTCAATGGCAGTCAACGTAACGGTTGCCTACTGCGCAGGTTTGCCACATGTAACCTTCGGTTTACAGTTCGAGTCGTTATGTCGACGTTCACGGCCAATGACACAGCACGTCGAATATTGGCTGCAGTGCTTTCAGCTGACGAACGAGCGTGTCGAACAATCCGCCGGTCCAGTCATGCTGACGTCTGTTGGATTTCACCACTGCCGCTCTGACCTACGTACGAACCTTACTTTAGCCATTGGTGCCAACAGCGTCCAACAGTTCGTGCATCCCGCTGCACATGCGCAGCGATACCACGTGTAGACCAGCCTGCTTCACACAGTCCTACAATTCTTCCTCTCTGAAATGCATCCAAATGCAAATGACGGCATGTACCTGGAATTTTTTGGGCTTCGGTGAACAGTTTCCCATCATAAACAACAAATCTGAAACGTCCGCGACCCTTGCACCAGAGACTACACCTTACCATCCCTGTTGCAGCTGATAGCTTTAGCTCACGAACGTGTGCTGCTCCAATTAGACATCATTTGCGTATCTCGGGTGAATACACCCGCCCTGCGATTGCATGTTTGTAGCACACCCCTTTCTGTGTGGAGGCAATTTCCATGTCGAGCAGTTTATGTACTTTTATACGTAACTCACATATCTTATTTCATTGGTTTTACAACAATAGCATTAGTTAATCCCCCTACCTAAGTACCAGGAATTATCATTTGTTGTCATGATTTAATTCCACCTAGTATGTAACTAACTGAGGCTTGGTAGGGTCGTGAGTGACGCAAATAAATGCAATGTGTTTTACGTACGTAAATGTACACTTTCGAATCACTTGTTCTATTTCACACCTAAAAAGATCTTGGTGCGAGGAGGATGCATCGCATAAATTATATATAAAGAGTACCAGGGTACTTCGGTCGATATTTTCGACAGATGCGTGCTTTAACGTGTGCGTCGTGTGCTTTAACGCGTGCGTCGGATTATCTATAAAGAGTATATGGGTATTCGCTTGATTTTTCCGACAGATGCGTGCTTTAACGTGTGCATCGGATTTAGTGCAAGCTGGCTCACCTAGTCTCGAAGGTCTTCGTTTCTCGCTCACTTAATAAATAAAAAGTCTGAAGTTATATAGAATTTCGAAGAACAACAGAAAATTAAATTGTCCTTGTTTTAATCGTTTGCATTATCTTTTTTTTCTCATTTATTAACACATTCAATTTGATCAATTCTAATAATTGGCGTCTCTAAATTTGGTCGGAAGACGCTTTGTTCGACTAGATGTTTAACTGATCATGATTATTATCAAGGTGATTTATTTCAGTATTGATGTGATTTTCTGTGAAAGCTGCATGTAAGTTGTTTTTCCTGTGATGTACGTTTAACAGAACCACATGCTCAATGCATTACAGAGAACCAGTTCTATACCCCTGAAACAGGAAAAATCATTGCATCCGGTAGCTGATAGGTCAGAGCCGTGGCCCTGACCGAGCCCCAGATGAAGCACGAGTTGTGTGTTCTTCTCTTTCTGCTGGTTCTATCAGTGGCCCTAAATTAGGGACGAGTAACTCCTTAGAGTCTCAGATGCTCAAGAGGATATTTGCACCCCGAAATAGAAAATCATAACGCATGATGTATTTATTTTAATAGTTAAAATAGATTAATGATTGTCTGTCGACAATGTTTAGGCTGTTTCTTCATGGCAGTACCAATCGGATACCGAGCCGACTTATTCTTTGGCAGAATCATTTACCAAAGTTGAGGACCTCGCTCATAACCACAACCACTCCTCTCAATAAGTTTCCTATTTAATTATGTTATTGATCAGGCCTGACGAAAGAGGGGGGGGTGCGATTCTGTAGCACCGGGGCCCAGAGCGCGTTTCTAAAGTAATGTTTCTCTAATAATTATCCGAATATATTTCAAGCTATACCGTCACCAGGGTTGGGAAGTTACGCGTGAAAAAAATATTTTCTACGTGATGCGTAAAATACGCGTAAAAATGCGTAATTTATGTCATAAATGTGAAAAATGTATTAAATTCAAAACTTGGTTCAATAAAACAAAACAAGGGGGGATGGGGGATTTTATTGTACTGGGCCCGAGCTCGCTCTCCACGGCCCTGTTATTGACTCCCTTTCAAGTTATCATCCTTCTTGTAGTCAAATCATCTTTGTGAAAATATATTATTCAGATTTCTGGTTTGCTAAAATTAAAACGCACTCTATGATCACACAAAATATTATCCTTATCAGCTGTTGCCTGCGTTGCATTCAGAGAGTTTTTTCTGGGAGGGCATTTACAAATTTCGAGGGGACTGAAACTTGTTGCCTGATTTTATACATATAATCACAATTTTGTTATTTATACAGTATATGCATTAATACATATAAAATTTTTAAATAGGGTATTAAATTTTTCTTATGCTCGTATATCATAAATGCAAATTCCAAGAAATCTACACATACAACTGATTAAAAACGTAAAAATGTTATCAGATTAAAAATGTAAAACTACACCACAGATTGCACTATTGGGTGGTGTAAAATATTAACGATGCTAGTAAGATAACGCTGTGCTGGAGAAATCTCCCAGAAAACATTAGATGTGGTAAAAATGTCCTCGCCTTACTACAAGCGTGTGGCTGATTATTAAGGAATCATTACAGTGTGTGTTACCAGGAAACGTAGGGTGTAAACCATTCCCCTGCCATTTGGTTTCAGCCCCTATAGATTATTTAGATTAATAGCAAACAATATAACCTATGCCAGTTTGAGGTGCCTCGATTTTTGTTGTTGTTGTCACAGCTTTTTATGGGAACAATTTCTAATAATTTGCTGTTGTTAAAAATTAGATAGCAGATATTTTGTCGTATTGCAAGCACTAACGTCACGTTAGCTACACTGAGGCTTAACCGTATACACGGGAAGTCGGCATCCAGAAGACTGGAACTAACATGGGGACCTTACAGCTGACCACAAGCGGATTTCGGTGAATTTTTTTTTAAATGAAAGTAGGGGCAAAATGAGGATATAGGTGTCTCGGCATTTGATCTAATGCCTCTTATTTTCGGAATAAAAAATGTAAATGCTACTTTACTGTAATGTCCCGAAGTACTGCAACAGTGTGTTATAACATACATTTCGTGTTATGGTGGCTAATGCCGAAAAGTAGGGAATGAACAGTGAACTATCAGTAGCAGGAAAGAACGGAATGCCTGCATTTTCCCATCCTTCCTTAAAGCTCTCTCGTTCTCACTTTTCAGAATTCAGTAAGAAGATACAACAACATTGTGTGATATAGGTACGTAGATATTGAATGAAAACATATGTATTTCTGTGCAATATTTACATGAGCTAGTCATCTCGTGAGCTGCAGCCCTCGTAGTGATGCGGACCTTATATTTAACATTGTATTGTGTCAATGTCAATGGCAATTCGATGTAGTTTCACTAACAAATAATAAGGAACTTGTAAAAGAAATCGTTGAATAATGGAATTTAATAATAAATAGCACATATGGGGACAGAAGAATTGTTAGGAGAATCGACGTATCACATTTTAGCTTATAAAGTATAATTACGTACTTTTATTTGAAGACCTAACCTATTTGTTGTTAGGTATCACTATCAAAGATTTCGCTATCGTTTATTGGTACGCAAAGTTGCGGATGATAATTATAAAAACAATGAAAACATAACACTTCTCTATAACGCGAGCATTTGATAAAAGAACTGTTCGAGCACTTACATTTTGTTTGTCGAACGTCGTCCGGAAAACACATTTCGTTCACATTTCCAAACAGCTTTCTTTCATTTATTAATTTCGCAGCAAATCAAAGCAGTACGCTTGATTTGCTGCGGTTAATAAGTGAAAAAAGGTTTTGCGCATTGTCATAGCATTTGCAATGTCTTGCGGCTCATATCAGGCTACGAAATTCGGAATATCTACGTCAGGATTTATTATACTTCGAAGCACTGCTACTTCCCATACTTATTTCACACAATAAATCTGAAAGATTTAGTGATGTGTCTAGATTTTTTTTTTTTTTGCACAGATATTTCCCAAAGTACAACCACGTAGTTGGAAACTAGAAAGATACTGACGCGTTATTCCACAAATATTTACGACTCCTTCAACCTTCGACAACGTACGTTATTGTGTAGCATTCGTTTATTACACTGACATTCGTTGCGGGGGAGCGGAGTTAAAGAGAGCGCTCATAGGGCCAAGTAATGTATGCTATAACACACTGTTGCAGAACCTCGTGACATTACAGTAAAGTATCATTTACAGGAAATTACGAATTTCGTTCATTTTTTCGTCCTCGGATCGTTATGATTTTATTTTTTCCGCCGAAAATAAGGGGCATTATATCAAATGCCGGGACACACATATCCTCATTTTGCCTCTACTTTCATTAATAATAATAATAATAAAAAAAATCACCGAAATCCGCGGGTGGTCAGCTGTAAGGTCCAGTTGTAAGCTGAATGCCAGCTTCTAAAGTGTGATGATGTAATGTAGTGCAAAGATCTCTTCTCTGTGGAATCAGGTTTTTATTGCAGAAGTAGTCCGAGTTGTCAGTCCTGGAAAAATTGCCTCTTCAGCGAGGACTGTTTAATATTTTATTGAAGGATGATAGAAATTTCAGACTAAAGTCCATGCGATCTTTTATTTTATTATTATAATATTTTCACTCGTTTCCTTATTTTTTTTAAATCAATTTCTACAAGTATTCAACTATAAACGAAAACAATTAGACTAAATATACGGGGAGGTCGCCCAAAAACCTACAGGGTGTGTGTGTGTGTGGGGGGGGGGGATTCATGGATTTTCGGAGGGCTAAGTACCCCCAGAGAAGATGCCTAAATACATAACTGGCTGTTACTTCGGAGCAGCGTTGCATTCAGAGAGTTTTTTCGGGGGAGGAGGGGCAATTACAAACAAACTTTGAGGGGCTCAAACTTGTTATTCTTTGTTATTTATATATACTTAATACCCATTATGTTATTTATATATACATTAATACACATTGTATTTTATTTATATGTACATTAATACGTATAACAAGATTTTAAACAGAGTATAAAATTTTCCTTCTGCTCGTATATCGCAAATGCAAGTTCCAAGAAATCTACACATACAAGTGATTAAAAATGTAAAAATGTTATACATTTATTTTAATTCAGCAATGCACCACGGATTTTACCCTGTGGTGGTGTAAAATATTAACGATGCTAGTAAGATAACGATGTGCTGGAGAAAATCTCCTCCCCCTCCTCCCATTAGGAGTAGCAAAAATATCTTCGTTTTATTAGAAGTGTGTTTCTGATTATTCAGGAGTCATTAGAGTGTTTCCTGAAAACGTATGCTATAAACCATTCCCCTGCCACTTGATTTCAGCCACTTTAGATTATTTAGATTAGCACATAATTACAACAAACTCATTAATCGTTTGAAATTCCTGGATTTCCTTTTTATCACAGAGTGTAAACCACATAACGCCAGGAAAAAACAAATTATGGGAATAATTTTTATTAAATTGTTATTGTTAAAAATTAGGTAGCCCAAATATTTTGTTGTATTGGAAGCCCTAACGTCACGTTAGCTACACTGAGGCTTAACCGTATAGTATACATGGGAACTCGTCATCCAGAAGATTGAAATAAAGCTGAATGCCAGCTTCCAAAATATGATATATGTATTGCAGTGCAAACATAATGCCTTTGGTGACTACAAATCCACAGTAAACTTAACTATCAAATAAAAAAGGCTTTAAAAAATTTATAGAATTGTGAAACAACACTTTGGTTTTTTTACCCCTTTTGCATATATGATCAAGATGAACTGGTCTTCTTGTACCCTCCTGTTTTTTATTAAGAGAAAGTTTAAAGTAATTTTGGCAGGACTTAATAATTGATTTTTAACACGGACAATTGTTCCATTTAATAAACAAATTTACAAAAGCATTCTCATCTAGAGCAACAGATTTTTCTCTAGAGTAAATATATTTTGATAACTACTTTGATTTCAGAGCTACATTAAAAAAATGTTATTTAAAGTGTTAACACTTTACGTGAAGTAATTTATGGCTCTAATTAACAACGGAAATTCCGGTTTTTTTTTTTTTTGTCGAGGTACTGTATACATTATTGCTTGCATTGACTCGTTGGATTTAGAAAACGTAAATATAGGTGCCGATGGCAATTTTGGTTTTAGTGTATAAAACAAAGAAATTAATTTACTACTGAAAATAATCTTAATGCTACTGAGATATAAAGTACATGTGGATGCGTTTTTGTGTTATAATATTTTCCCTCATTTTCTTAAGTTTTTTAAATTAATTTCTCCGAATTTTCATCTATAAACAAAAATAATTAGACTAAATATAAGGGATGATTACTCAAAACCAACGGGTGGGAGCATCCATGAATTTTCGGGGGCTAAGCACCCCCGAAAAGATGCCTGAATACATCACTGCTTCGGAACACACTTGGGAGACAAAACATCGAACAGCGTTGTTCCCCTTATTCCCGTAGAAAATCCTTTGTCGATGTTTTCACCCTATTTTGATTTTTAATTGCAAAATTTCTCCAAAACAGCTACTTTGAAATGTTTCATGAATTTCAAATAAAAATGAAAAGGGCTTTGTTTCTCTAATTTATAAAAAAAATAATGATCTCCTCTCACGTATAAAGCTCTATTAAATTTTTTCTGTTTCATTTTACCCAAGAGATGGCAGCACTATCACCTCTCTTGTGCGCAAAAGGTGCTTTTCCTTTAAGCCACACAGAGAAAAAGAAAGAAAGAAAGAAAATGAATAACAATCTAGAAAGAGCAGAGTTCGAAGTCTAGGATTTGTCGAATAAAAAAATAATAATAAGAAAAAAAAACGAGAGCCGTAACGATTCCTTTTCTGGGCTTCTGGATCAACGACAGTCAGAGTTAAAAATAAATAGCTTTTTAATGTATTCCAATATTGGAATAAGTGATCCTTGGGATGAAGATATAAAACGAAACATCTTTCTAATCGTTTCCGAAGATTTCCTTGCTTTCAAAGAGATTTAGTCGACATTCAGCGGAAAGCAGAGAACCTTGCGTGGTTTTTTAGCGCACAAATTCGAAGAATAAAAGTTTTCTAAAATCGAATAAGTCCTCGGTCGCGTTACCTTTTATTGATAACGTCTGTGAACTAAAGCCTTTTACTTTCGCGATAAATAAGCGGCTTATTATAAAATGGAGGTATGCTTATGAACTTACGTAGCGAAAAATCCTCTATTAAGTCATTTTCCTTTCATTCTTTACATTCAGAGGACATATAATGGGATTTTATAATTATGTATGAAATATAGCGTCTATAATTCCCTGCAGTAAAAGAGTAATTTTCAAAATATGACATTATATTCTTTAATATTTTGCTTTATTATCGCTTTAATTATAGGTACACGGCATTTAATCGGATTATTTGATTTTAATTTTTCCAAAGGTATAAACGAGAAAACCTACAACAACACACCAACTGAAAGAAATAAAATAATACACTAGGTCTCCTTTCCAGTAACACTAAAAAAAAAAAAAAAAAAACAACTCAATTAGCGGTTCTAAATTTTATTATATCCATTTCTTGAATCAGAGAGTTTTCCAAGTGATATCCATTTCTGGCATTAACGATAATTCAACATGGGAATTCGCATTTCTTGGCACATAGATAAGTACTTGTTTGAGTGACTGGGAATCAATCATACAACTCTTTTCCTGCAGTGAACAATGTTGCACACAATCTGACGGTTTCAAACGAGCACTAGCAGCGGCGGCGCGTAAGGTGAAGTGAATGAAGTGCCCGTTTACTTAAAATTTTTATTAAAAAGATTCTTCCAATGATTTAGCGGATTCTTAAAATTAGTCACTTTTTCGTTTACATGAATGATTTCTGGAAAATGCTGTGGCTTTGAAGCGGGAATTCTCTCGTTTCTAAAAGCAAACTAGAAGTATGAGCACGCCGTTTCAAATGGCACTACGAATTGATGAGCAGACGACCTTGCAACTGCGCGTAGGCCATGTGACGAGGTAGAGTCGCAGTTCCTAATAACTTCACTCCGGGACCGTGAAGAGCGCCGAAGTATGAACCTGGACTTCTGTTACAGAGATTTTATACTAGGTTTTAGGATTTCATATAAAATCTTAAAATGCAACTTTTATTCCATCTCGTGCTCCCTTTCCTTTGTTTCCACAAAGCGTGAGAGAAATTTCTCAGAGTCAGTTCCCCATTAAATACAGGAAGCATGGTTCATTTTGTACACCAGATTGTAGGAGTTTAGTATTTGCACATTGTATGTTGAATGGAGATTAGCTCTATCGCGCCTCTTTTGATGCTTTACAGGTTTCTATTTCAATGCGGCCGACTAATGGACCTAGCCCTCTCACATTTTACTTTCAGGCTTGAGACTAACTGAGGGCGGGGTATTTGTTTCTCACGCGGAACTTTCGGAAATGCTTAAGGGCATTTTTGGTGACAAGGGAGGAGGAGGCGAGAAGTGAGTTGTCTCTGGTTTTTTTGAAAGCCAGCGGTCGCAAACAGGACGAGGAGGAAATTGCCCCAGGCGAGGCTGGGAGCTTTTAGGCTGACCGGCAGGATAGGGGATTTCTCAACAGCACGGTAAATGATCGCAAAGGCAGGACATAAGAAAAAAGGATTGGAGTTTTAAGCGGGACAGGGAGGAAAATTAATTGAGCAAACGGACAACTTTTTCAGGGGATTAAATGAAGAGAAGAATAAAGATTTCTTAAACTCATTAACGGATCGCAAGAATTATTTGCTTATTACCTATTACTTAGAATTATTATCACTCTCATTACTATTATTTTATCATCTTCAACTACGCGAGGTTCATGAGGTATAAGACGAGCCTCGTAACAATTACAAGTTAATAACAGGCTACAAAGATAGCAACGAGCATGTTAACAATTGGCGCCCAACTCGGTTTACCCCAACCCTTTGGACTAAGTGGCGACTCGGAGACTCTACCGCAGCTTATAGCCAGCCGAAGAACGGGACTTTTACATAGAGGTTTGAGATCCGTGCGTGATAGGAACTTGTACTTGTGCTTCAAAGGACTATGAAAAACTACTTAACTAATCACTCATCGAGGTTTGCTGCAGGGATCTAAATGTAAGTACTTTCAATTCCATTTTTTCTTTTTTCTCAAGTGTTGGCACTTAATTTTGACATGGCAAATGAAACAGATCCAGGAGTTGGACCGAATCCATGTAGTATCCCAGCCCTCATTGCAGGCTCTGCATCTCTAATGCCTAACTACAATCCTACAGGCAAGAATCTTAAAATTATCACCTTTTCCAAACCATCGAATTTTGGCAGTATGGGAAGATATGGAAAAAATAATTATTGTGCGGAATAATTAAGAGGAGCTGCAGCTGATTTTTTCATGTTCAAATCCCATGTTGCGTACGACAAACAACTACGACACATTTAAAGCAACACTAACAGAGCGTTTTGACGATGAAGAGCCTTTAGCTCTGAGTCCAGCGGCACTCTCTAACTGTTTTCAAAGAGAAGATGAAACAGTTAAGGAATATGCAGCAAGACTCAGAGCTCTTGCTGATAGTTACTTAATGGTTACTCCGGATGATCCACCGCGATTGCGGCATTTCAAAGGTCAAACTAAATTAGATCAATTCTTACAAGGTTTGAGACCAGATTTCAGGAGATGGGTATTATCTTCAAATCCCCAGGATTATGAAACAGCAGTGATTAGAGCTATTAGCAAAGAGCTCTAATCACTGATTAGAGCTATTAGCAAAGAGCCAAATCTGCAGCACAACCTATTCCAGTAGCTGAATCTTATTACACTTCACCCCAGCCAGTTTTCAGGAAAGATGTATTGCTCGAAATTTTTTTGAGAAAAATTGAAGAAAGGGACGAAAGCATTAGAATCTTGTCAGAGGAAATAAAGGATTTGCAACTTCGGAAAACAAGGCAAAATATAGGCCAGTATGATAGAATTTCGGAACCGACGGATCGCTACTGGTCAGATAACCGAAGAAACAGATATAAAGTCAACAAAGGATGTTGGACCTGTGGCTCTTTTCGGCACGTCCAACATGACTGCCCAGAGAAATCGTATCCCGATTGTTATGAAACCAGACGTTATGAGCATCATGAAAACAGGCATAATCACATCCAACACTATGAAGTCATCCCTGATCCAATTTCATATGCCCCGCACTCGCAAGAGCAGCGTCTTAGAACAGAGACGCGGCAATCGGAGCGATCAGACAACTTTAGAAGCCAGCAGGATTTAAACTAATACCGACGGCGTTCATGGGCCTGAATTCCATCGTGATGGATACAACTTCTCCATCCCCGTATTTCAGCGCAAATGAAAATGGCCCTCTGCGAAGCCCGCCGTGTGACGAGGCAGAAGCGCGAAGCATATGCCTGGAAGAAGAGAGTAAAGCACATTCTAGTGAAAATTCTGAAACTACAAACACAGGTGCTCTTCCTCTCGTTGATAGTTTACCTGCGTTTGTTACTAATGAACCACTAGCGACAGAAATTGATAGGAAAATTATTTTGCCTGAAACTGTCATTCCTGAAGAAAATCAGCCCACTGTCACTCGTGAAACTCAAAATACTTATGATGATGGGAATAATGATTCTAAGGATTCGAAGGAAAATCACAAAGCTCTTACAAGTATTTCTAGGATAATTAATGTGAACCCTACAGAAATCCTTCCTGATCTCTCTAAGATAGATCAATGCAAAGCTGAAGCTGACTCTATGAAAGATGAATTCTCTAGTGAACAATACCTGACACAAAATTCCAATCTAGTCAAAGTGTTGAAAATGGACAATCAGTTAAACCCAAAACTGTAAATGAAATTCTTCCTAATGTGAAAAACAAAAAATCACTCTTAGGTGAACTGAATTGTGAAACTCATAACAGAAATCGCATATCATCTATGCAATCCTCTTTCTCTACAGCTCAAATGAGCCCAGATTACCGAATTCCGCAAGATGCAACTTTCCTTTAATTCGCGCAGTTCATAATGTGGAACACGAAGAAAGTCAAATACAAACCGCACTAACGCCAAGCCAATCATTCATACAGGTGAAATTTTGCTAACTCGGAACATTACGGTAACGGAAACGGACTGTGAATATAGTATTATCCTATCGTGTGTATGTGTATAATGCAAAAAAAAAAAAAAAAAAAAAAAAAAAAAATCATGCAGGTGAAACGTGATCTTCGATTTCACACAGGTGCTACTAAATTAATTTTTATTGTGAATTCCACGTAAAATATAATGCTCATAAAAGCTGAAAATAAACTGTTGTTTATCAGCAAACAGCAGATAACTTAGGCATTCATGCGAACGTTTTGGTGAACTCTGCCAGACGCACATTTTTACAAAAGGAGATGAGCACATCACCTTATTTCTTCAAATAAGCTGTGCTTAAAAATATGTAAACTATATTTGACTGATCAATACATGAACTCGCGTGCACGATTTTCACAGAAAATTTCTGGTATATTAACTGTGATCTACAATGATACTATTTTGAAACTTTAGTAGCACAAAACTTTTGAAAAATGCAAATACACACTGAACTGATTTCAAAACGATTACTTTTACTCAGCACATATGAACTCTCAATTTTTTTTATGCAAGGACTTTTGCATGCTCGAATTCTTAATATTTCATTTTGATTTTTCGGTTTATTATATGTATATCATGATTCAGGTGATGAGTAAGGCCAACCAGGATATTTAGCAGTCAACGTAATTGAAAATTAGAAATCATTACTTTCGTAAGAGATTTTGTTTTCAGACCGATAGCATGTAAGTGATTGGAATAATTTTGAGCATAGGTTTATCAATAATTTTCACAGTGGAGCGGGAGAAATCATGTTATGGTTAATGTAAGTTGGTTAGCTATAAAGATAATTTTCAGAGAAATATGTAACTTGAAGAAACATGAAAGCGTTATTATTTGTTTTCCCTTCGTAATCTGTGTTTCAGAGGCATTGTGTAGAATAGCAAGTGTATAACAATTTGTGGAAATGTGTTACCTCATATTATTTTAACTGTAACGAATAGTTCAACTTGCATATGTGTAATGCTGGAAATTTTTCCGGAACCCATCAACGGCTAGTACACTTTTCTTATTACTGAAAACGATTTGTTAAACCACTTGTTCATATGATCTATTTCACTTACGTATCACGTAATGTTTAACTCAATCGACATTAATGAAATGGGCTGAAGTATCTCGGCAAAGTAAATATGAAAGACATGAATTTGGAAACTTCGAAAATATCTTGTGTTGTTCAACCTCTGCATGTAGGTAAAATCGAGCTATGTAATGTACATTAATTGAATTTATGTAATTCACAAAACTGTCCTAAGCTCTGCTTTAGCAACGAATCAAATACGGGCAGGAGTTAGACTTTGAGCTAAAACAAGAGTGTAAAATCATGCGATGCATTGATTATTACACGCTTTCCAACATACCAGAAATCATTACTCAAGTTATCACTCAAGTTATGAGGATAATAGCTGTGGAATAAATCTCTGTCCTGTGCCCTGACCTTTGATCCCATTTCGATGATATTCAACAGAACCAGTTCAGTATATCTCCGAAATAACATGATAAAGTTTTGTCGCAATCGAAGCATTTTTACGTAAGTTATGATGCATAAGGGCTATGGAATAGATCCCGCTCCTGTGTCCTAATATTTGACCCCATTTCGCCCATTTTCAACAGGATTCGTCCCCAGGCAGGGCCCTACAACATACGAACATTTCATCCAAATCGAATAATTTTTACGTAAGTTAGGACGCATAATGACGATGAAAGTGATTCAGCTGCTATATCCTGACCTTTGACTCCATTTCGCACATTTTAAATAGGGTTTGTCCCCAGGTGGTTCCCTACCACATACTAAAATTTCATCGAAATCGAACCTTTTTCGCGTTAGTCATGACGCATAAGAGCAGTGGAATGGATCCCGCTCCTATGTCCTGGCCTTTGACCCCATTTCGTTCACTTTCAATAGGGTTCCTTCCCTGGTGTTCCCCTTCCACATACTAATAGTTTATCGAAATCGAACGATTTTTACGCGAGCTACGGTGCGGACGGACATACGCACACAACGCGTGACGTAAAACTTAAATAGGATCCACGCACAACGCGTGACGTAATGGGACAGATGACGTCATAAGATTTCTAAGCATGGGTAATCTTAATGGGACGACGCCATGACACTAAAAACGTGGTAATTCGGGTGGTTATTTAACGCACTGAACGAATTTTTCCAAAGTCGAGATCAAGCTAAATTGATTTCTAGTACCAGAAAACGGTAGGTTCTTCAAAGTCATTAGAGCCGTTTTCAAAATAAAATTTACATACATACAAGAATAGTTCCTTTAATAGTATGGGATAAGGGCAATGAAATGGATACCGATCTTATGTCCTGACCTTTGGCCCCCTACCACATATTAAACTTTAATCGAAATCGAACCATATTTACGCAAGTTATGACGCATAAGGGCAATGGAAAGGATCCCGTTCCTATGCCATGACCATTGACCTCATTTCGTCTATTTCCAATAGGGTTCGTCCCCAGGTAGTCCCCTACCACATACTAAAATTTCATCGAAATCGAAACATTTTTACGCGAGTTATCGTGCCGACAGGCGGACAAAGCTGGAGCATATACGCTTCTTCAACCTACGGTTGGAAAGAGTAAAAATGCAACAAATTTCATTCATTTCATTTCTTTTACAGATATTTTATACTAGGTTTTAGGATTTCATATAAATTCTCAAAATGCAACTTTTATTGCATCTCGTGCTCCCTTTCCTTTGTTTCCACAAAGCGTGAGAGAAATTTCTCAGAGTCAGTTCCCCATTAAATACAGGAAGCATGGTTCATTTTGTACAAAATATTGTAGGAGTTTAGTATTTGCACATTGTATGTTGAATGGAGATTAGCACTATCGTGCCTCTTTTGATGCTTTACAGGTTTCTATTTCAATGCGGCCGACTAATGGACCTAGCCCTCTCACATTTTACTTTCAGGCTTGAGACTAACTGAGGGCGGGGTGCTTGTTTCTCACGGGGAACTTTCGGAAATTCTTAAGGGCATTTTTGGTGACAAGGGAGGAGGAGGGGAGAAGTGAGTTGTCTCTGGTTTTTTGAAAGCCAGCGGTCGCAAACAGGACGAGGAGGAAATTGCCCCAGGCGAGGCTGGGAGGTTTTAGGCTGACCGGCAGGATAGGGGATTTCTCGATAGCACGGGAAATGATCGAAAAGGCAGGACATAAGAAAAAGGATTTGGAGTTTTTAAGCGGGACAGGGAGGAACATTAATTGAGCAAACGGGCAACCTTTTCAGGGGATTAAATGAAGAGAAGAATAAAGATTTCTTAGACCTATTAACGGATCGCAAGAATTATTTGCTTATTACCTATTACTTAGAATTATTATCACCCGCATTACTATTATTTTATCATCTTCAACTACGCGAGGTTCACTAGGTATAAGACGAGCCTCGTAACAGTTACAAGTTAACAAGCTACAAAGATAGCAACGAATACGTTAACACTTCACTAAATAAAGGGTTGCAAGATCAACCAATGACGTTAGATCTAGGTGGCGGTGCGATTTAGAGTTTACACGATTCTCCTAGATCGTCCGCTCTGTTTATATAGTAACTGCGAGTATGAACTTCAGTTTCGGTGCTGTTTCTTCATTGTTCTACTCGTGGTCTAGATCCATGCTTCTGTCCTACCCGGAAAATGATACAATATGCACGCTGTTGCAGACATATAATGCCACTAGCTGTAAAGCCCGTTGAGATGAGAACACAACTGGTTCTAGAAATCACTTATTACCATTCAAGCGTTTATTATTATCTTTTGTGGAGTCATCGTAATACCAGTGAAGCACATCAAAGATATGTGCATTGAAACATACCCTTGATATGCTTCATTGTTGATGCATAGAAATACAAAATACGGAAGCGTTTGCCAGATGATATTCCTTCCTTGGCAAGGGACGTCGGGTCCCTTTCGCGTGCTACTCCATGTTCCTTAGGATTTTTTTTTTTTTTGTGTTTTTTTTACATGCTCCTGCAAATGGATTATTTTCTGTCATGAATGTACCGAGTGTTTGTAACGGACCTTCATGGCACCCATTATTTTCTCGTATTTGCATTCTTTGGGCAGCAGCCTGATCAGGATCCAATATGAACAACTGCGCGTATTTCCGCTGTTCACCATGATCGGGATGCAATGCTCCTGCACGAAGATCGATTGATTCATTTATTCTAAAACAATAAAGCCCATAACCTGGTGAAAGAGCTATTTGTGCTGCCATCGATGCAAGTGCAAGAGAACTATCAATTGACCGTATCTTAACGATAAAGTTTTTAGAATGCTCATGTTGAGAGTTCATAAGTTGTTCAGTTAATGAGGAAGTGCGAATGGTATCAAATTGTACTGCTCCTTTTGAGCAACAATTAGAAAATTTACCATCTGCAGCTCCCTCCGGGAAAATGTTTGGCTTCACAAAATTCACAAATTTGCTAAAGAGTGTCACATGAGTGTCTCGCTACTGTTTTTTCATCGTCTATAATGTTTAAAGCCACATGACGTGTACCATTTCTTTGTTGTTGTCTGTTCGTTAATTTCCCCTGAACCTCTCGAGCGCAGCCTTCTTTTCTTTGTTCGGGGGTCATATTCTGTGCATCTGCAATATTAACATTTCTCTTCAATATGTTGCGGCGTCATATTACTTCGAGGATCACGCAAACGTAGAATATCAGCATTTCTTTCAAATGCACTGCATTTTTATCTCTTTTTTTCAGGCATATTCCGCATTGTGGTGGTTAACTTCTTTTCTTTCGACTGCAGTGCGTTGTTGCCACCTTGCTCGATCGTAATCGGCTTTGCGGCTTCTAGCTTCAATCTCTTCGTCTAATGAAAGAGGTAACTTTATTTTTGAAGCGACATAAGCGAGGTTTAAAACAACAGTCCAATTCACGAAGAACAGAAACGTTCGTCCTTGCCTTACTCGGCGCAAGCAAAGTAAAGCATCTTACAACCTACAACTGTGTTCTTCCACTTCCATCGCACCCGAAAAAACAACAACAAAAAAAAAATGAACAAACTCTGACTTTAAACGAAAGAGAAAAGATGTAAACAAAACATTAAACAGAAACGGTTACGGATAACACGGTGTGAACACCAGAATATAAATGTTCGTCTTCTTCTGTTAAACAGCATACGTAGTTGTTTGTTTATGGTTAAAAGGTGATCCACGTCGTCGCAAGTCCTACCTTTTATATAGTAAGATATCAACCACTGTGCCAGTAGAAAGAAGTTTTTCCTGTCTGAAACGATTAAAAAATGAACACTATTTTACAGCATCGTCATCTAATATCGCGATATAAATAGAATTCTTTCAATATCTAGCTTATCAGCCGTTTTACGATGGCATTATTGATAGACATGCTTCCTTGAAAGACAGAAAAATTGACCTTCTTTATAAGAAATACGTACATTTTTTTTCGTGGATTCTTGTTCTGTATGAAAGCAGGGGAGATGGGAGCTTGAGCTGAAACAGATGTAGACGTCTCGTGGTGGAGATCCGTAGGAGTGGAATGAAAGAAAGAAAAATAATAACTGTGTGCGTGTGACGTTTGTGTTTTGAGAATTAATGCAAAAGGCGTTTGAATTAGGTGAGGTTGTTGATTTACTACCCGTTTGAAGGACACTTCTTGGCTAGATTATTTGTTTTTGTCAGAGCTCAATGATTTGCAAGAATGCACTTCAGACATGATGTTGAAGAATTATTGTTTTCAAGAAATTAAATTTCTGTTTAATGTTAATGTTTTCATACCAGTGTGCCACTCAAGTCGTGTTCGTGTGCCACCCAGTGACACGCGTGTCATAGGTTCGCCATCCCTGCCCTAGTGGCAAAGAATTTTGTAAAGCGTCGTAAAAAATAATTCAGAGTATTAATCGTCCTGATTACTACCTAACGCAAAAATAATTTTTAAAATCTGATCTTTAGAAGCGAACATTTCGAAAAAAATGCAGTATGCATTTACGCTTCCTAGCGATGACAGCGTGCATTATTTCAAATAAAAAATGTACGTAAAATGGAAAGATAAAAATAATATTTACATTTAGATAAAAATAATATTTTACATCGTTTTTTTTCGAAGCAATTGTATTTGGTAAATTGTATTTCGAATATAACAGTATGTGCATTTACACGCCTTCTAACTGCAAGGTTATGCATTGAAGAAGATCAAAATGTATATGTCATCGTTTTCGTCTTTCCGGATATCGTCGGCAAAATTTTTATTTTCGAATCGGAGAAATGGTTGTAGAGATACGGTGTTCACAGGCTGACGGATGTACATAGTGTTACTCTCAACACGTATCTGCTTTCAAAACACGTCTAAACCAGAAAGATGACGCCCAATATTCATTTGTAAAGGGCACGTCTTTTCAATCCTTTCAGACAAGAAGCAAATGTTTAAAGCAAATTTTTACAAAACTTTTAAAATCAGGTGAAAAAAATACGTTTGTAGGCTTATTCACAGTGAATGGAACCGGTTAAAAAAAAGACAACGAAAAAAACCACAACAAGAAAGATGACACTGAATTTTCGGTTGTAATCAGCACGTCTTCTGAATGCTTTCTGACATGAATAAATTATTTCAAAGTTATTCGTAGCCAATGGAACCGTTAAAAAAATTCAACCAGATTGCTGCAATCGATAAAACTTCTAGAAATTGAAACAACTATTTTCTCCCTCTAGTGGCTGAAAAGTAAGTTCGGAAATCAACAAATTGCACGCGAAACGTTATTCGCAGATCAAGGAAGATATCAGAGACAAAGGGATTCCCAAATTGAACAGTTAGCACAAGAGATATTGAGGAAAAAATGATATAATTTTACACCGCCTAACTAAAGAGAAGTAGAGAATATGCGAGAAGAATTCTTCATCACAAAAGCCATGCTAAGAAAAAATATTCTTCATATCAAAAGTTATGCTGAAACTGCATTCTTCATAGCAAAAGCTATGCAAAGAAAGAATAATTTTTCAAATACGTCTCCAGGAAGCCGAGATAGCGAGAAACAGGTTTTGACATTTACGCTCCTAGCGGGAAAATTGTGTGTTATTTAAAGAGGATAACGTGCTCGCCATCTTCAGTGTAGCGAATGGCACACAACAAAAAAATAAAGAAATTTTCAAATAGGGTTTTTACAAGAGGAGATATCGGTGCAAACACAACGACACAAACTCCACCTATTGACAGAACTGTGAGCTACAGAAACACCGCGAGTACAGGCAAAGTGTTCCAATAGGTAAATGGTATCATATGCGCCGACTTCTGAAAATTTGGAGGGGCACTGAAATTCAAAAGACAGGTTCCGTTTCCAGTGTTGAAATTTTAGATGTTGAAATGGATCTTGTTTTCAGTGCAAACGCAAACAAACCGATACATGATTTTGTGATGAAGATATTAAATTTTTTATAGCAACCAAATTTTTGAACCCCGTTTTAATTCATCCGATTTAATTTTTTTTAAGAGCTCCTATAATTTTTTTCTTTGGGACAAAATTTGAGCATTTTGTTGGGGACTACTACCGGAAAACCAAACCTGTTGAAAAAGGCTGAGATTGGCAGTACATATCATTTGTCAAAACAGATAGTAGGCTAATAGCGATATATTTGAGGAGCTCGCTCTAGCAGTAGCAAACAAACTAACGTGTTCAGTGTTGGAATGGAACGCGCTTCATAATCATTGCACTGTATTGTTTTCCTTACTTGTTATTGTTAGCATTTAGCGTATAACGCAGCATATATCACCGTGAAATTTTTGCTTTGATCAGAAAGTGTAACTTGGGAATCTCCACCCCCACCCCGCCATCATTCATCTCGCAGTCCATGTGAACCGGTTGTTATCGATTTGGCATATCACCCCTGCGTGAATTGATTCGTGTTACTATTGGTGATTGCTTATATGTTTTATAAAGCTAGGGAGAAAAAAAGGGCTCAACAATTATGTCAAACAAACAAACAATAACTGCAACAACAGCAAAAACAAACAAGAAAGATGACACCGAATTTTCGGGTGTAATAAGCACGTCTTTTGAATCCGTTCTGATGCAAATTAAATTTATCAAAGCTATTCAAAGTCAATGGAACCGGTGTGGAAAACAATAGTATCTCATGGAAGAAAGAAGTTTTTCAATCGGGTTTTTAATCCCTCAGACATTGTTGTAAACGGAATCGTGAGCTTACGCCCTCTGGTTGCAGACTTGTGTGTTACGAAAAACATGAATTTACATGAGAAACATTTCGCACCGGAAACGCTCTCCAACACAGAAATAATTTTTCAAATCGGACTCTTAAAAACAGAGATATCGACAAAAATAAGATGTGACTTTACGTCCCCTGGTGCGAAAACCATGCATTATTTTAGGAAGAAGGTATTCTCAAAAGGATTTTCCATATGAGCAGTTTAGTCGAGTTTTCAGGAGCCCAGATTTCGCTACAAATATATCAGAAGCAGAAATCAACACTTATGCCCTCTTGTGGCCAAACCACTCTTTACCAAACATTAGAAATTATGTGAAAAATATTTTCCATCAGGTCTTGTATGCGATACAGGAAGAATTTTTCAAATCGGAGTTTTTAAAGCAGAAATAACGCAGAAAACGCAACTTACCTTTGTGCTCCCTAACGGAAAATCTATGATTTACTTGAAATTTTTGAATTTTTAGGAAAAACATTTCGCATCGAAAACACTATCCAACAAAGGACTTTTCCAAATCGTACTCCTAGTAGTAGAGATATTGACAAAAATAAGATACACATCTACGCCCCTGGCGTAGGAACCATGCATTATTTCAAGAAGAAAATGTTCCTCAAAGGTTTGTCGACATGTGTTGTATCGGTCAACAAATGACTTTTTTCAATCGAGATTTCAGAAGCTCATACTTTGCTGCAAATACACCAGAAGAGGAAATTAAGACTTACACCACCTGGTGGCCAAACCATTTTTACCAAAATTTGAAATTATGTGCGAAGGATTCACCATTAGAAGCTGTATCCGGTGCAGAAAGAATTTTTCAAATCGGAGATTTAGATGCAGAGATATAGGGGAGAAAGCAATTTACCCTTACGCCCCCTATCGGAAAGTCTATGAATTACTTGGAAATTTTCAAATTATATGAAAACCATGTCACACTAGAAACACTATCCAAGAAAGAAGGAATTTTTCAAATCGGACGTCTAGAAGTAGAGATATTGACAAAAATAAGATATAGATCTACGCCCCCTGGCGTAGAAACCATGCATTATTTTAAGAAGAAAATGTTTCTAAAAGGTTTGTCGACATGTGTACCGGTCTACAATTGACGTTTTTTTCAATCGAGAATTTAGAAGCTCATATTTTGCTGCAAATACATCAGAAGCGGAAATTAAGATTAATGCCCCCTGGTGGCCAAACAATTTCTTCACAAAAATTTGAAATTATGTGCAAACGATTTTCCATCAGGAGCTGTATTCGGTGCAGAAAGAATGTTTCAAATCGAAGATTTAAAAGCACAGATATAGGGGGAAATGCAATTTACCTCTACGCCCCTTAGCGGAAAGTCCATAAATTACTTGAAAATTTTGAAATTATATGAAAATATAATTTCAAAAAAATTTAGGAAGAAAATATTCCGAAAAAGTTTATTGATGTGAGTGGCATCAGTCCACGAAAGAAAGTTTTCAATAGATATTTTTGAAGCTCAGATTTTATGGAAAATACATCAGAAGCAAAAATTAACACTTACGTCCCCTGGTGGCCAACGTATTCTTTACCGAAAATTCGAAATTATATGCAAAAGATTTTCCATCAGAAGATGTATTCGCTGAAGAAAATTGTTTTCAAATCGGAGTTTTAGAAAAAGAGTTATCGGGAAAAATGTAATTTACTTTTACGCCTCCTAGCGGAAAACCTATACGTAATTTGAAAAAGTAACTATATCTAAAATACTCTTCGACATAAATGGAATCGAAAGATAAAAGATCTTTTTCAATCTGATGTTTAGAAGTAAATATGTGAAATAAAACGTATTTTTGAATTCGACATCATCTGCATTTACGCCCTCCAGCGGCGAAATTGTACATCGTAAGAAAAATAACGAAATGAAGGATCATCATTCGCATATTTCAAGCTTCCGAATGCAAAAAGAATGTTTCAAATTAAACTAATAGTTGCAGAGATGTCGTGGGTTCAGATGGACGGAACGACGGACGGACAAACCGATACATAAGCACGATCTTTTTTTACAAAAGACGTGCTAACAAAGAAGAAATGTTTCAAATCGGACTTCTAAAAATAGAGATATTGACGAAAATATGATATACATCTACGTCCCTTGGCGGAGAAACTGTGTATTATTTTAAGAAGAATATATTCCGAAAAGGTTTATCGATATGAGTGGCATCAGTGCACGAAATAATTTTTTCAATCGATATTTTAGAAGCTCAGATTTTATGGTAAATATATCAGACACAATAATTAACACTTACGCCCCCTGGTGACCAAAGTATTCTTTACCAAAAATTTTAAATTATATGCAAAAGATTTTCGATCAGGAGGTGTATCCGCTGAAGAAAAAAATTTCAAATCGAAGTTTTAGAAGAAGAGTTATCGAGAAAAATGTAATTTGCTTTAACGCCCCCTAGCGGAAAATCTATGCGTACTTTGAAAAAGTAACTATATCTAAAATACTCTTCAACATAAATGGAATCGAAAGATAAAATATTTTTTTCAATCGGATGTTTAGAAGGAAATATGTGGATTAAAACGTATTTTTGAATTCGACAGCATCTGCATTTACGCCCTCTTGCTGCGAAATTGTACATCGTAAAAAAAAAAGAAATAAAGGATCATCATTCGCATATTTCAAGCTTCCTAATGCAAAAATATTTTTTCAAATCGGACTAATAGTTGCAGAGATATCGTGGGTACAGACGGACGGACGGACAAACCGATAACATAAGCACGATCTTTTTTTACAAAAGACGTGCTAAAAACTATACTTCAAAATTATCCTTTGAGCGAGAAAATATCATTCGCAGTCTCGCTGTGTGTCTTCTGCTCTCGGACGGTCATTCTTTACACCCGCTCTGACATTTATGACTTTATGACCCTACCGAAGCTCACTGAGTGCATGGTGAGCTGCTGAGAACTTATTGATGTGCAGGGAACGTGATTGCGAAAAAAAAATCCGTAGCTTTAAACAATTAGGAAGGTAGGGTACAAACCACATCTCACACCCCCAATTTCTCGCTTGCTTGACTGTCTTATTTCTTAAGTGTTTATTCGGTATCGGTAGTTAAAACACAATTTTTTGGAAATTTTTTGTTTTATAGAAACCAAATATTTGTGCTATATTCCGATTATCTTATTTAATTTTATGTTAAGTGAAACTAAATATTTATGTATGAATCCAGTACGCATAAGAAACATTCGGAGGGGTGAGGATCACCCCCTAAATGATTTCAAGGGGTGCTCAAGCCCCGGAGCAACCCAGTAGTTGGCGCCAGTGAATGGTGTCCGGTGTTAAAAGAATGTTTTAAATCGGGCTTTTAGAAGACGACATATCGAGAAAAGCAAATAACCGATTGGTCCAATGCTGATTCGTCCAAAGGGACAATTGGTCCAATGCCGTTTGATCCAATGGTACGATTGGCCCAACGCCATTCGTCCACTGGTATCATCCTACCAACGGTAAACTTTTTATTTTCCAGAGATAATTTCCGTATATTTGGTAATTGTAAACATTTTATATAAACCTGGTAAAAAGCACTCAATGGCGCATTTATTAGCTGTTTGCAAAGCACCTAGCCTCCAGGCTTTTTTAGAAGATATAAACTTACAACCTAGATATTTCGTATTTGTAAACATTTCATAAAACCTTATAAAAGGCACTCGTATCATTTCTCAGGACTTTACAAGGCACCTAGGCCGCGGGCCTTTTTAGAATATTTTAAGTTACAACCTAGACATTTGGTATTTGTAAGCATTATATAAAATATTATAAACGGCACTCAACGGATCATTTCTCAGCTGTTTACCAGGCACCTAGGCCGCGGGCCTTTTTAGATGATTTTAGGATAATGAAAACTGTTAAAAGGCCTAGGCCTAGAGTCTATGAATTAATATTTCATGCTTAAGTAAAAGCGAAATATTATTAACTTGATTTGATGTGTAAACATTAGGAATCTGACATCGGTAGAATAAAAACTGTTTAAAAGGCCTAGTCCTACTAGGCCTTATGAATTAATATTTCGTGCTTAAGTAAAAGCGTAATATTATCAACTTGATTTGATAGGTATACGTTACAAATATGACATCGGTAGAATAAAAATTGTTAAAAAGGCCTACGACTAGGCCTTATGAACTAATATTTCGTTCTTAAGTGCAATATTATTAACTTGAGTTGTTACGTAAACGTTATGAATACGACATCGGTAAAATAAAAACTGTTGTAAAAGCCTCGGTCCGAACCCCGACCAGTTGTCTCCATTGGCCAGTTGATAAAACCCCACTGCATGCTACAAACACAAACAGAAAACTAGTATTTTATATTATTTAATGCAAAAGAGAAACATTGAAGTTGATTGAACTGCTCGTACATCAGTAAATTCATACGGTATCAAGGACAGCATAAAAAGAAAGCACGATTCCGAAAAAGAAAGAAAAAAAAAATCTGTACCCACAATATTAAGCATGAAATGCAACATTATTTTACATTCTTTGGGTCAGATATAAATATCCTCTTTCGGTCAGATACAAATAAGTGCCAACATATTTTGTGTACATGGCAAAAACGATGTACTTTCGTATAACATCGGAGATAGAATAAGAAAAGATGAGATTTTTATAGCACCGGTAGCACATCGTACAAATCGGACGGAATTGGACCAATCGTCCCACTGGACGAATCGGCAATGGACCAAACGTACCATTGGACGAATCGTACCTTCGGACTAAGTGTTCATTGGACGAATCGTACCTTTGGACTAAGTGTCCATTGGACGAATCGGCATTGGACCAATCGGCGTTGGACAAATCGTACCAGGCTCATCCAAAATAGTCTCCGTTATACATGTAAATGCTATCGAAGCGAAGAAATAATTTTTTTCAGTTGGATATTTAGAAGCAATTATACGGGATAAAATGCATTTTGAATTCGATAACATCTGTATTTATGGCCTCTAGCGACGGAGTTCTACATCGGAGAAAAAGCAGAAAGCAAGGATCATTGTTCTCACAGTTTGGGCTTCCTAACGTAAAAAGAAATTTCGAAATGGGACTAATAGTTGCAGAGACATGGTGCCCGCAGACGGACGGACAAAGTGATACTTCAAACTCTTTTGTTTACAAAAAAAAATGTAAGAGAGAAAGAAACAGAAAGTGAAAAAAAGAAAGAAATAGAAAAAGAATTAACCGCATTTTAACTATCGATGAAGCATTCAAAAATAGAAATAACTACTTACTGTCACTAGCAGCTGAAAAGTGTGTTACGAAAATTAATAAATTATGCACAAAAAGTTTCACATAGCAGAAGATATCAGAAGCAAAAATAATTTTCAAATTAGACAATTAGAAGAAGAAACTTGGAGGCTGAAAATTAAGTCACGAAAGTTAACAAGAAAGACGACACCGAATTTTCGGTTGTAATGAGCACGTCTTTTGAGTACTTTCTGATGAGAATTAAATTTATCAAAATCATTAGAAGTCAATGCAGCCAGTTAAAAAAAACAACAACAAAAAAACCGGATTTCTACAATCGGTAAAACACCCAGAAGTAGAAACAGCTACTTACTTCCACAGGTAGCTAAAATGCATATTACGAAAACTAACAAATGGCGCACAAAAATTTTCTGATAGCAGAAATATCGGAGACAAACAGATTTTCAAATCGAACTGTTAAAAGAAGAAATGTAGAAGAAAAAATGATATAATTCTACGTCTCCCAGTGGAAGAATTTTGAACAATGGAAAAGTTGAAAATAGGCGAAAAATATTCTTCACGGAAAAAGCTATGCTAAGGAAAAGGAACTTTTCAAATACGTCTCCCGGAAGCAGTGATAGAGAGAAAAAGGTTTTGACTTTTACGCCCTCTAACGGGATAGCCGTGCATTATATAAAGACAATAATGCTGCCTATCCTATTTATTGCCTGCGTTCGGTTAGGGTCTGTTGCTCTATGCACCAGAGATGCCCATGTCAACTGCCCATCACCCATTCTCTAATATTTTGTTTTTTCACATTTTGCAAACTTTTGTGATGCAAAATGTTGTTAGTAAGGTGGAGGTGGTTTGGTGAAGTTGAAAGAATGAGTAATCAGATGCTTACTAAGAGAATTTATTTAGCCCAAGTGGCAGGACAGAAAGGTAGAGGAAGGCCGAGGAAATCATGGGAGAACCAGAGTCAGGAATGTCTGCATGAGAAAAGATAATGAGTATGATGTATACAAAAGGTCTCGTGCGCGGCGTGTGATGGATGTCAATGAAGCTCGAGTTGTGTGCCGAGATCGCTGTAATTGGAGCCGCCTGATACAGCAACAGTGATTTCTTTCTGTGAGGAGCTAACCTCTGAACATCAGAAAACACCTTAGTGATATGCATGCATGTATGAAAACGTTTTGTAAGTTTTTTTACGTTTATAAGTTTTTTAAGGCCATACCCTAGATAAATATATAATTGAGGTTCCACTGTATTTTAAATTACGGATTTCTTACAACTAGTACACTATTGAAGCTTGGATATCAAGCTATTCTTTGGATTTGTTTAAAACTAAGAAATAGAAATCAATTGTCAGCGAAAATAATTCTATAGCTCCGAGTATCCAAGTGCTAATTAGATCAAGAATAAATACGGAAGCTTCAAAACCTTTTGTTCAGAGCAAATTAGATTTTCTGTCTTTTTCCATGAAGGCACCGTTTCGAAAGTTTCTAAGTTTTAATGTGCATGTCGTATCTCAATACGTGAGTGAAATTCAACAGAAGTAATCAGACAAGATGCATGTGTTTTTAGTTTAGTAACAGCTGCTTTATTCGATGCCCTTCGTAACATGCAATAGTAAGTTTTTTTTCGATTGTTCGGTGCATTTTTATTAACGGATGCTTGCGTTATTTATTCTCAGAGGAAAACACATGATATATCAAAACGAACATTAAAAAAAGTCAAGTAACTTCACTCGCACCTGAAATAATGAACTGGTTCTTATGAAAATGCGATGCGAAAAGTTTAGGCTGATGTTAACATAGATTCTCTTCTTGTGTGTATGCTTCGGAATAACTCCCTGCTTCGAGAACAGAGACAACAGCTCAAGAGAGATCCAGAATTCAGAAGTATGTGTCTGAATGTAAATCGACAATTAAATCCAAAAGGAGTTTTGAGCGTAAAATGAGAGAAACAAAATCTTAACGGACACTCTGCAAGACGAGGGGTATATTATTTTTTGGGTAAAAAAGCTCTCCATACAGGCAAGCTGCTAAAAAGCCAAGAAAAACAGACGAAAGCGCGAGGGCAGTAGTAGGGGGGGGGGGACTTGGGGGGCGGAAGTGACGTCACGGGTGGGCGTGGTCAACTTCCGGAAGTGACGTCACGGATGCGCTTCCCGTAGACATCCACGGGAAAACTTTTCTTCCGGTGGCAACGGTGGGCGTGGTCGTTGGTGTCCGCCATTTTTTTACTGCATGACGTCACCTTGACGTCGACGAAGCCATTTTTAATTCTGGGAAATTTCTCCGCCATTTTTATTTTTTTGGAATTTCCCAATCTTTTACTGCATGACGTCACCTTGACGTCGGCGAAGCCATTTTTAATTCTGGGAAGTTTCTCCGCCATTTTTATTTTTTGGAATTTCCCAATCTGTTTTTTCGGGTGATGGTGGTAAATTTAATTGTAAGTGGACTCGGGAATTTTTTTTTCAACCATGGATTTATTATCGGAAAAAAGCGACGACGAGGTTTGGAACCAGTTAGATTCGAACTCGGGCCGTTTACGTGGAAGTCAAATGCTCTACCAATTCGGCCACCAAATCGTTGGTAGGGTTGGTCGAAAGGATTAAGACATGTGGTAGCGTATGGGAGAAGACTGCCTGAGGGGATTTGCAGTTGGCCGTCTTACGATGAATACAGGAAGGAGGGCGTATGACTCACTCAAACAAGTACGGACAAGATTTTTACAAACACACGTGTTTCACCGCAATGACGGAGGATGATTGCAGCGCCATCTGTTGGTCGTTTTAGGAATGAGCACATGAGGAGGGCGTATGAATCATGCTAACAAATATGTACATGTTTTGCACATGAACGAACTTGCATTTTGAACTTACTGTTTTCTTAGTGGCCATTTTATGACGTGGGAGGAGGAGTCTCTTGTCTTAATGGTTGACGAAAGCACTCGATAGGAACCTGAACTGGATATTCTTCACTTCGTTGTAGGATTCTTAGTGCTTAAGACGTCTCTACCCTCTACTCAGTCTGTTGTGTCTATCCATTATGAAGCGTAGTAACGACAATATTTCTGGAAAGATGAATTCTGTAGAAAGTGTGGCATCCTCTTCAAACAAAAACTCCCTCTAAGGGCTTTACCTTGAGTAACATACCCAGTCATCACTTCCATCTCGGAGCTGATGTGTTTGCTGTTGTTACCGATTTTAAAGACCGTGTCAAAGTGCATCTTCGTGTGTACAAATGCGATAACTTGCATTTTTACCCGACTACACGGGGACTGGTGATGACGCCGTATCTGTGGGAACACTTCGTTGAAACGATGTTGTTCATCAACCCCGCTGACTCAGACTTGACTCACTGCATTGTCAAGCAACTGTTTCTGACAACGTACAAAGAAAACAACGTGAATCATCTGCATATTCAATGCATTGGTGTGAACAACGGATTCCTATCAGCATATCGTAACCGGATACCCCTGACTGAAGACCAATGGGAAAAACTCAATGAATATAGTGATGATATTAGGACAAGCATTCACCAACTAATGTTTGGACCGTCCTTTCAGAAGATCGTTTTCGACGAGGCTGAAAAAACTGGACATAGCAGTGTTGACTCCGTAGATGGGGAATTTGTGTTGAAGAAAACGCTTCGGCATGTGTTAAAAAATAACATTGTTTCAACCATCGATGGACTGATTGACTGCCTTTTGTGCAAAATTGAAGATCGCCATGTATTAGGACATGCCTGTGAATTTTCAACTCGGAAAGGTAAAGTGCGTGCATTGTTTAATAAAGCCGTAGCCAAGTTAGATCTAAAATGGATTGCCCATGAATTTGTGAATGACTCATTTTTCATGTCGAAAAACACTTATTTGATTTTTTTAACGGCTTGAATATTTGTGATGCAATAGAAAGTGCTAAAAATCTGTACATTTTGGAAGACCCTATGTATCAATAAAATCACATGTAAGTACAATTTTGTGTCATTTCAGCTGTCTGTGTTTTAGTGTAAGCATGAGTTTTACTGTTTCCGTTGAAAGTATTCAAATCAGTTGTTGTAATGGAGAATCACGATCTCTTGAAAAAGACTTATCTAAATCCAGATCAGCCGGGAAGTTTCGGTGGAGTAAATGCTTTGTACCGTGCTGTAAACGGAAAAATAAAGAAAAAAAAGATCGAGGAGTGGCTAAGGGGGAGAAAACTTACACGCTTCACAAACCTGCCAGAAGGCATTTTCAGAGAAATAGAGTCATTGTGGGGGGAATCGATGAACAGTGGCAGGCCGATTTAGTCGACTTGACCAGTCTAAAACAATACAATAATGGAA
Source organism: Macrothele yani (assembly GCA_039090855.1). Lineage (NCBI taxonomy): Eukaryota > Metazoa > Arthropoda > Arachnida > Araneae > Macrothelidae > Macrothele > Macrothele yani. The sequence goes on along the minus strand of CM077024.1, from coordinate 33,477,748 downwards.
ATAAATATGTATTAACATGCATTGACGTGTTTTCAAAATATGCATGGTGTGTTCCTATGATACAAAAGACTGGGGCATCGATGATAAAAGTGTTCAAGGGAATATTTAAAGAACGCAAACCGTTAAACTTGCAAACTGACCAAGGTTCTGAATTTAAAAATCGAGAATTTCAGAGATTCTTAAAACAAAACGACGTCCATTTCTTTACTACCAGAAATGAGACAAAAGCGAGTGTAATAGAAAGGTTTAATCGAACTCTAAAAACAAAAATGTGGAAGTATTTTACAAGTCGAAACACGCATACATATATCAATATATTACAGAAATTGGTACGTAGTTATAATGCAACATATCATCGAAGTATTAAGATGGAACCAGTAAATGTCAGTCTAGAAAACCAAAAGATTGTGTGGAATAACTTATATGGCGATATAACTGAAAATCAATCAGTGTATAAATTCGATATAGGTGATACCGTGAGGTTATCTAAAACCAAATTACAGTTCGAAAAGGGGTATAAAAAGAATTGGTCAGAGGAGTTATTTAATGTTTCCCGACGCATCGCTAGATCACCTCCAGTATATCAAGTTAAAGATTTACTGGGAGAAGACATTGATGGCACCTTCTACGCCGAAGAACTGCAAAAAGTTAAAAAAAATGACCACTACCCAATCGAAATGGTTCTGAAGAAGCGCAAACGGAAAAACAAATATGAGTATTTTGTTAAATTTAAAGGCTACCCTGATAAGTTTAATGCATGGATACCATCGAACGATTTAGTTAGCATATAAAAATTCAAGTACTTACCTCCGACGTTCAGTATGCAAGATGAGTTTCTATTTGACGTTACCCAGCGATAGCTCTCTGGGTTACTTTTCTGACAATAAAATATCCCATTTTGTTACTCGTCTTCCTTCACTGATCGAACTGAATGGGGACTGGGAAGTGGGACTCGTCGAACTCATCTACCCTCATTCCTGGTTCAATGTGAATATTAACTCCAATTCCTTTGCTTACGATGTTGGTTCAGGTCAGCTGAAAGCGGGAAAATTCCTGCAGGATATTACGATTCGGTGAGCGAGGTAGTGAAAGCCATGTCCTATCACTGGACGAAAAAAATTACCATGTATTACAATAAAACCACGAGGCGTGTCAAAACAGCTTTAATGAATGGTACTCAGCTGGAGTTATATCCCGGGATTGCTGAAATTCTAGGTTTCCAACCCGGATTATATTCGGCAACAGAAGGGAGTGATCTCACGATTCATGGAAAATTTGTAGCCGACCTCAACTCGTCGCTTTCTCTGTTATACGTATACAGCGATATTGTAGAACCTCAGCCTGTGGGAGACATGTATGCACCTCTCCTTCGCATTGTTAAAGTGACCGGAGAAGATGGAGATATGGAAAACGCTTTGTACGACCGACCTCACTATTTGCCTCTCGCAAGAAAAGGTTTTCAAACCATCGAAATCGTTATAAGGAATCATACAGGTCAGCTAGTGCCATTTGAACGCGGGAGAGCGATCGTGAAACTTCATTTTCGTCTCAAGCATCTGTGATCATGTACGAGCGGTACTACTGTTGTACGAAATCCTTCGAGGATTATTACATAAGTCAAACTGGAAAAGGTTTATCCTATTTCCAAGGTGTACCACTACAGAAAGGTTATGGACTTGGAGGATTGTTTAGGTCGTTATTTAGAGCTGCTGTGCCGTTATTCAAACAAGGCGCTAAAACTCTTGGAAAACAAGTTCTACGAACAGGAATGGATCTCGCCAGTGACGTCATCCAAGGCAAGGACGTGAAGATAGCAGCCAAACAACGAGCCAAAGAAGCAGGACAACTACTCACCGACAAAGCAGCTAACAAAGTCAAGAAAATGCTGGGTGGGGGCGTTAAAAGGAAGAGAAAGACGAAGAAACACATCATTTCTTCAAAGAAAGCCAAGAGGGCAACACATGACATTTTTGATCTCTAAACCATGGCTCTCATTCACAGTCATTCATCCGTATGTTTAAAGTCGGAACTGGATTTATTTGCTTTACCGCCCACGCAAACGAGTATAGAAAAGGACAATGGATTGAATACCATCCTTTAGCCAACATTAGGGATGGTGGCCCTTTGGAATTCAATATTTCTGGGAGTGGTGAAGAATACATGGACTTATCTTCGACTCAGCTATACGCGAAAGTAAAAATCGTGAAATCCGACCGTTCCATCCTGCTTGACAAAGAGCCCGTTGGTCCGATCAACTGCTTTCTTCATTCTCTGTTTTCTCAAGTCGATGTCAGTTTAAACGAAAGAGTGATTTCGTCGTCAAGTAATACATATCCGTACAGAGCTTATATTGAAACTCTATTGAATTATGGAGAAGAGGCAAAGAAAACCTACTTGTCCTGCGAATGTTTTTATAAGGATACGGCTGGGCATCTGAACGAAATCAACCCCACGAGTGCTACAACGAACAAAGGATTATATCAACGCTACGAACTCGTAAAAGACAGCAAGACGTTGGACATGATTGGAACTTTGCACTGTGACTTGTTTTATCAAAACAAACTGTTACTCAATTTAGTGGACGTGAAAATCAAACTGATTCGAAGCAAGCCTGATTTCTGCCTCGTTTCGTCATCCGAGTCACCCGACTATAGCGTCATGATTGAACATGCTTCGATTTTTGTAAGGAAAGTAAAAGTCAGCCCAGGTGTTTCGATCGGTCATGCCAAAGCTCTAGAAAAATCTCCTGCCAAATATCCCGTTGATCGTGTGTTGTGTAAAGTGTATTCCGTGTCTCAAGGAAGCATGTCGTTCGTACAAGACAACGTATTCCTCGGACAAATGCCAAAGAGATTGGTCATCGGCTGTGTGGACAACGATGCCTTTAATGGTACATATAAGTCAAACCCCTTCGAATTCAAGCATTATGACGTCAACTTTATCGCCGTGTACGTCGACGGTCAACCCGTTCCTCATAAACCGCTGGAACCTAACTTCGAAACGGGAAACACAGTTCGTTCTTACCATAGCCTATTTCAAGGAACCGAGAAACTGGGACAAGACAGAGGAATTTTCATCGACCGGGAAGAATTTTCTAAGGGTTACACGCTGTATGCTTTTGATCTTAGTCCCGATTTATGTGATGGCGGACATATGAACTTGATCCATCAAGGAAATTTGAGGATGGAAATCAAATTTAAAAATGCTTTGTCAAAAACCATTTCTGTGTTGATCTACGCCGAGTTCCAGAATATTATCGAAATTTCCAAGTCCAGAAGCATTCTTTGTGATTTTGCTAATTAAAAGAAATGAACAGTGTGCAAATAACTAAGATTCTGAAGCAAGATCATGTGACGTGTCGTTCCTTCGTCGGTGTGTTTGCCTGCAACCGACTACCTAAAAGTATTTCCAAGTTCCCAGCCTGCCTCATTGTGAACACGGATCAGTATGGGAGTCCCGGAAAACACTGGCTGGCCATGTTTATGCCAAACCCATTAACGGTGGAATTTTTCGATTCCTATGGGACATCCCCCAGAATATTTTGAAGGACCTATTTTCCGATTCGTTTCCAAGTTCCCTTATGTGAATTTTAATGACGTACCTCTCCAAAGTTCGTTTACGGCCGTATGTGGCCAATTTTGTATATTTTACTTATATTCTAGATGTCGCGGGAAAAGTTTATATTCCATTGTAAAAAATTTTAATTATAAAAGTGAAACAAACGATGTACGTGTTTATCATTTTGTTCAAAAGAAATTTGGAATTGTACCGAAATTTCGAATATGAATAATAAAAATTGATTTAAAACTATTTCAAGTGTCAAGTCTTTAAATTGTGTTGACTCCTGTTATTTCATTTAGTTGTCAATATGGAAGTGGCTAAGCTGTATCATCCTTTCACAGCTCTGATAGCGGGTCCCACGGGTTGTGGAAAAACTCACTTTGTGCAACGTTTACTTCAACATCAAGTAGAAGTAATCTACCCATCACCGCAACACGTGGTTTGGTTTTATGGGGTTCATCAGACATTATATGATGAAATACCTGATGTTACTTTTGTCGACGGTATCCCCACAAATTTCAAGGATTATTTGAAAGGAAACACGCTTTTTATTATAGATGATTTGATGGCAGAATGTGGAGCAGATAAAAGGCTAACCCATTTATTTACAAGGGGTAGTCATCACTATAATATATCCGTTATTTTTATTACCCAAAACGTTTTCCATAAAGGCAAAGAAATGAGAGAAATTTCCCTAAATGCTCATTATTTGTTTTTGTTTAAATCACGAAGAGATGTGAATCAAATCACTCATTTAGGAAGACAGCTGTACCCCAACAAAGTGAAATTTTTTCAAGAGGTGTATCTGGACGCTACGAAATTTGCGTTCAGTTACTTAATGATAGACCTGAAACCGAACACACCAGAAGAAATGCGCTTGCGCACCAATATACTGCCTGGAGAAACTCAATATGTTTACCAACCACGGCATTAGCACCTCATTTACCATGAAGACAGTCGTCGTCGACGTAAAAGGATTTCTCCTTCAGAACGGAGAATTCATAGTGAAAGAGCTCGCTACATGTTGTTTGCAGACCGGGGAAGTAGCTCATGTTTTTCCTTTGCCACCGTTCCCCTTTTACGAACTGCATCCAAGGGAAAAAGCTCAGTGCCTTTGGACGGCTAGAAATATACATCACATTCCATGGGCTAGCGGAAACGAAGAATACAATTTCTTTTTAGAGTTTTTCCGCTTCTTCTGTACTGAAATTGATATTTTCTGTGCCAAAGGACTAAGTAAATGCAAGTACTTGGAAAATTTAACAGGTATCACCTTTTACGACTTAGATGCTCTGTGTTGTCCCAATGTGGTATACCTCCCTTATGTCCAAGTGCAGTGTCAAGTTCATCATCATCGAACTGATAAAAACCATTGTGCTCTTCATAAAGCAGTCACATACGCGGAGTGGTTAAAAGCTTAAGTGCGTTATAAAGCTCGTTATTCTTCATCATGGCATTATCGGAGCAACACATTCAGCAGCTGCGTCTGATAAAGATTTGTCCTAAAAAACACTTGAAAGATTTTTTAAGAAAACTGTCAAACAGTGGAATCAAAACCATAAGTGAATGTGCTTTGAACACTTTAAAAGGTAATGTACCCCTTTCACCTCATCAGAAGGGAAAATTACGTGGACATAAACACACTCTAAGGAAATTAGCTGATAAAAAAGTCGCCTTGTTCAAGAAAAGAAGAATTTTGGTTCAGAAAGGTGGATTCTTAGGTGTGCTGATACCTGCAGCTCTGAGTGTTTTAACAACTCTGTTAAACAAATAAGATGGAATACGCCAGGAAAATGGTGCTCGTCCCTGAGGAGAGAGTTTCAAGACATGTGCCTACGGACGAAGTTTTGTCTGACCTCGATAAAGAAATGAAGACAATCTTACTGAGTAAAGAATCTGTTGATGTTAAAATTAAATTATATAATCAAGTACTTAATAAAAGAAATTCAAGTTCCCCTTTTAAATCCGCCTATGACAAATTCTTCAACGAAAGATTACTCACCTGAAGAACTCTTGGATGTACCAGCTGATGTAAGGAAACTTCCTGAAAAAGTTAAAACTGATGTTTCATCAACAAAAGATAGTGATGTTGAAGATCATGTGTTAAAGACTGTACCTAAAAATTTAAGAAGATATGCTCATAATATTTTAGACGTTTTCAAAAAGAATTCGAAAATTATTTCATGGACCCCTAATGGAGAATTCGTGTATAAAGACAAAGTACTACCCAACTCAAACATTGTTGATCTCGTGGACAGTTTACTGAGAAACAAAAAATTGCAAAGACCCATTCCAGCAGCTCTTGAATTTAGTCACGCTATTAAAGAAGTCAATTTACCATCGAAATATGTAAAAAATAAATATTTTCTTATTAAAAAAGAAAAATTACAAGTTGGTCAATCTCTGTCAAAACCAAAAAAATGTATTCAGTGGATTTCTTATTAAATAAAAATATCTTAAACCGTAATTTGGTGTCACATGTATTACTTGCAAAAGAAAACACGACACAAAGTATAAACAAAGGTGTTTTATTCTGTTTCTGAAATATTTACAAAGAAAGTATGTTACAATAAATCTGTTTTAATACCCATAAGGATATGTTTTTAAGTTCTCGTGCACGACACGCTTGTCATATACAATTCTGTATAATTTTTGCTCATATTTTGTATATACTTTCCTCTTCTTAGGGTCCCGAACGATTTTCATTGTCTTCGTTCGTAGAGGTTGCTGTTGACCTGAACTTTCGTCACATCTAAAGTCCTCGATCAAGGCTTTCAAAGATTCGAAATTCAGCACTTGGCTGTTTTGGTAGTTCAGGGTAAACCCTCGAATTTTACAACAGGTTTCCCCACCAGCAGTAGTAAAGGCATAATTTTTAGGACCACCTAAGAAAAAAAGAAAACGAAGAGTGAATTTCAGGCCTCAACATATCTTAAACAAAATACATTCCAAAATCGCAATTCATTGACGACTTAAAAACTTAAAAAAAGAAAAAAAAGAAATGGCGAAAGTTAAAAGTAGTAGAAAGAAAAAATAGCCAAACCTTTGAACAAAAGGGGACCAAATATTTAGAAAAAAGTCTTAAGGAAAAAAAAAAATGACAACGTGAAAAGAAGGAAATACATACCAGACACAAAACTTGTGATTATTTCCCCTCCAAGCTCATCCGTAAATTCTCCCAAATAATCACCAGTAGGGGATCATTCTGACCGTCTGTTGCGTATATGATGGAGTCCGTATCGTAGTACAACACGGACTCGCCAAGCTTTTTTGCAGCCAAGAATATAGCTTCAGGCGAGCATGGGCAGTTGTGAAGGCAGCGATGAAAATATTTGCCTGGTTGTCCTCTGGCACAAATTCTGTTTTGTAACACCAATCAATGGCAGCAACATTGTCCGTTGGCAGATATACGTCTTTGACCTATGAGGGAAAAAATAGTCAAAATGAAAAAAATCGGTTTTAGTTTCAGCAGCAAAGAAGTTACCCAATATTTCACAAAACGTTGAATTGAGATTTCCAAATGAATTATTTACATTAAGATTTACAAATGAATTATTTACCTGAAGTGTCTTGTCCAACAGCATCTTGTTAAATTCTGCCAGGTCAGTGACGAAGCTGAGTTGAGTTTTGTTCGGTTGCATACCCCATCGCCCCCAAAAGCTATTTAAACAAAGTTTCCCAACTTGTCTCATCCCTGGATTATGTTTTATGTTCTGGATATCTAGTGTAACCCCTTCGTATTTTTTGTAATCCTCAATGTATCTTTGTTTTTGCTCATCAGAGACACAATGAGCAGGCCATCCTGATGCTTCTTGTTTGATTTTCAGAAACAAATCCACATAGGAACGGAAGAGGGAGTTGGATTTTTCCTCGAAGTGATACACCTCATGAATAGAAATAATCTTGTATCCAACTTCTAGAGCTTTGCCAACCTCTTCCGTTACCCACGTGCCAAGCAGCGAGCGTTCCTGCTCATTATGCTCACACCTGTTCTGTTGCTTATTTTCTGTGCATATTCTGCATAATGGGAATGTTAACTTGCCTCCCGATCTAAAAGGCAAAACAGGGTGGAAGAGGCTTCTAGGAGGTAAAACGGTACACTTTACGATGCCAAAATATTCCACAATTGGTTTAAAATTTTCAGTTATAATTTGGGGGTGGCCTACAGGATAGGGGCAATATTTGTTGACCCATGGGTACAAACTCGTAAAGTCAATGTACTTGGCATCCCCTCGTAATGTAAACGACTAGCGTTTGTACGGCCTCCGTAAAAAGCATCACGAGGGTTCAGCCGTGAAACAACAGTATGTGTTTGTAGGAACGTCTGTAATTCTTTATTGTGTTTCCTCATTCCAGTGAATTCGTGTTCCCAGATTTCGACGTAGCCGAAACCTTGTTCCAGTATTTTTTGTTTGCGTTGTTGTGAACTTTTGTGTAATGACCACATAGGTGTTTTAATTAATGGATTGATGAGATCGGGGTCGTAGCATTGAGGACAACCGTGGTAAAAGCAACCCTGGAATTGATAGACAGTTCGAGTTTCCTCACAATAACCGTCGACATACCCCCTGCAATTTTCTTCTCACCCAAGCCATTCTTAGCATGATGGATGTTCAGACCAGTAGAATGGCTCAAAAAAGATAACCATTCTATACTGGCCTGGCTAAAATTGATACGAGGGATATACCCTCCTGAGGGCACCATGGCTACAGAACGGTCTGGGATGTAAAGTGCCCTGTATACAGACATACAAGCGGAGGCGATGGTGGTATACTGGAAGGGATCCGTACTGCTATTCACCTTCAGGAATTCTTCTCTGAACTGTATGCAACAACGGCGGAGGATATCAACATCAGACCTATTGAAACAATACAGGGTTATGAAATGACATGAATTAAACACCTCATTTAAAGTTCAAATAATCAGTGTGTGCGTGTGTGTATGTTCATGTGTATTAAACGACGAAAAAACTGTATATTTACCTGCAGTACTCTACAATTTCCTTCTTAAAATCAAATGTAGTTTCCTTCCGCTCGTTGTACCACCCCAGGAAGTTATCTCTTCCTTCTGGAGACATCATTTCAGGGGGAATAGTAGCGTTTATCAGGTAAAGAACCAACATAGTCTTGGTTACCCCTGAAAACAATGAATACAACATTTATTAATCTTGCATAAAAATTATTCATATTATAATAAAATCTCAATATGAAAATTGTCGAGGGGAAACTCTGAGCAGAAAATGTCTTTCTTTCTAGGAGTTAGTGTTTGTTATAGAACCGATAGTTGTTTTCCTATAGGACAAAACACATTTTAAAAAAAAATTTCAATAGCAAACATAAATAAGTAAATAAGTACATACCTCGTATTGAATAGATGTGGAAAATACCCCTTCTTCAACTCAGTCAAGCCAAATGTCTTGGGGAACTTCGCCAGAGCCATCGGAAGAAAGTTATATGAATCAATGACCCTGATTTTCAGGTGTGTGACCTCCATCAACATGATCATCGAACCATTGGGAATGACGTGGGGTTTAACACCTTGCGAAATCAGGTAACCCAACACGAACTGGCCGTCATACCCTTTCATATTATGGGCTATGGCAGTATACCCCCGATGTGCGGCAGAGAAGAGGAACGCACAAAAGCGTTCTAATGCATCATACCCTTGAAAGATATGTTCATTCCCTAGGTAATCATGTGCAACGGCCAGGTTCACTATGTGCTCGCCAGTTTCTTGACTGCTCTCAAAATCAAAGAAAATATATTTCTCACTGGCATTTTTGGCAGGCTTGCGCTGCAAATAACAAAGATGTTCACTGGCGATTACGAATTTTTTGCATGAAATACACTGTATCTCACCGCATCGGTGAAGATCGGGAGCCCTCTTTTCTTTCAATAAGTTTATGGCACAACCGGCACTCGTAATGCTGATCGCAAGGCGATTGACGTTGTTTGCCAGTGAGTGACCTGTGCCTTTCAAAACAGTCCGACGATCGACAGTACCGGTTGCAATGCTGACACGTGATACCTACACCAACAGCACAGTTGCTTGAATAGCATACTCCACAATGGCTCTCACAACTATGTTTCACACCGCGTTTGAAACCCTTATCACATAGGTCACAATAGTAATCATACCCTAAGAATCCTGTCATTGATGTTATCAGATCGTAATGTCCATTATGGAGCCATACGTAAATCCTTTGAGGTCGAGGCAAACCCTTATAAATAACCTAACAAATGAAATATATGTATGAATAAATAAAAATTGAAAAATAAAATGAATGCAATCATTCCACTGCAAATATGAACATAATTTCCTGTAATTATGAAAACCACAAAACAATTTTGGCATAGTAGCCATCATCCTACAGCTTATTAATTTTTTCAATGTAGTTTGAAAACTTTAGCGAATGAAAAGAAATTGCACTCACCTTACAAAAGTTGTCCGACGACACCACAAAAACTTGCATATCCAACACTCTTTCAAACAGGGCGATCTCCTCGAATCCGCACGCTGCGTCCAAGGGTACGCCAGCTTCCTCGTGCAGTTTCTCTGCTTTCGCTTTCTGCAGTGCTCTTCTACTATCCCTCAGAGTTTTTAATTGGGGGTCTTTATCCAATATGGCTTTTCCCACTACAATGGCTCTGGCACAACACGTTCCACTTGGAATAGTGATCACACTTCTTTTTTTCAGACGGTCGGCGTCGATATTGATTAATCTCGTTCGGCCATTTCCTCTTGGAAGGCGAATGGCGATTACATCCACCTACGAAGATGTAAAAAGACCAGTGTAAGAATGCAAGTTAAAAAAAAATGGTCAGAATATGTACATACGAGTAGAAAAAATCACTACGAAATATCATTCCACTGCAAATAACAATTCGTGTTGAAAGCAACATACAAGTATATCTCACACTTCGTGTTGAAAGCAACATACATATATATCTCACACTTTTAAAGTTGAAAGCTCGAAATTCAAATGCAGGACATCATACTTACACGGAATGTTTCATCCAGTGGGATATCATCCTTACTCTGCAGGACCTTCATTATAAGAGCTAAGATAACTTCCACAGTGACGTCTCGAATCTTCATTAGGCTTGTGCTGATAGGCTTGTCCAACTTTGCGGAGAATAAGCAAAACCTAATCAGATCGCCACCGTCCATCCCCTCCGTTGTTCGGCGTATTAGTTCCCCAAACATATGGCCTAGTGCATCCATGGCATCGACAACAGGAAGACCTATTAAGGGATGGTTTATGCTATCGTCAATCCTCGCCTCGAAAGTTGATTGCTCAGCATTGAAGCGTCCGGTTGAGTCGCCTGTTCTTTTCGATTAAAATGAATGGCAGGTCTTCATTGTTGTCATCATCGCGATCCCGTTTCTGATAGAAAAATAACAAATAAAATTCATCAAAAGAAAGTCTCACAACGTTAAGTGGTTAAAATGGAATACATGCTTTTGCAATAAAATGTATTAAGTATGGTAAAATATGTTAAAATCAAAACGTTCTGAAAAAATACAGGCAAAAAAGAAAAAAAAAAAACGTTCTTTTTTCTTCTGACTGTACTGGAAAAGATATATTTACCTTATTTGAGGATTGCAAGCCACTCGGACCAGGTCGCGAAAGATCATCATCCCCAAAATACGGTCCACCACCAATTTGTTCTGGCCAAGGATTTTCATCAAAGATCAAATCACATTCGTCCATATAGGGGAACTAAAAATCAACACGAAAAAATAAAACGGAACATGTGTTAGTCACTCATGTATATCAAGAAACTGAAAACCATGTATGTACATCGAATTGGTTATCTTAGAATGAATACAGAAAAAATTCTAACCTGTGAATGATCCGGAAACATGTCTTCATCGATTGGTCTTTGGCTGTTTGCATCCATATTTGTACTCTCCTGTGTAAAAAAATAAAAATATAAATTCGTCATTGGTTACCGTTTACATGTCTTCGTAAATGCAATCAATTCACTTAATGGGGTAATCAAAGTTATACGTTGAAAATATATGAAGCTTAGACATTTAATTAAAAATTACATGCATGGAAGTTGAAAAATATTTCTCACTTTCAAAAATCGTTCTCATAAAAAATAACGTGGCTTGGAAACTTTTTTACTTGTCAATAAACGTTCTTTATGGAAGAACGTAATTAGGTCAAAAAATAAAATGGTAAAAATTGGTAAAAATCTGATGAATATAAAAAATGGTTTAGAATTTTTATTTTGCACGCAGTAAGCAGTTAATTGCTGAAAATATATTACGTTTGAACATTTGTTTAAGAATTAAGCATAAGAAATTAAAAAAATCGCTTTCAAAATTCATTCTGATAAACGACCAAAAGAAAAATCACAGTTTATTTTTTTTTACATGCAGTTCGAAATTATTTGCGGGAAATATAATTGTCCAAAAAATAATGTAAGCTCAAAAAGGACGCAAAAGGAAATAGATAACAAAACAAAATTTTCGCTTTCACAAAAATCATTCTGTAAAATAACTGCATGATTAAAAATCACGGTTTAGAATTTTTTTTTTTTTTGCGTGTAGATCCTGAAATATAATAAAGCTCTAAAATATAATTAGTTAATAAACTTTAGATAAAACATGGTGCATAATTAAGGTGAAAAATAAAAGGAAGTTTTCAGAATTCGTGATCGTTTTAATCTGTTGTAATATACTATAACAAAATTTTAGGATAAATTTTTATTTCATCGCTTATGATTATAGCCTGTCTAAAAATTAATTTCCGAGATAGAAAAGGTTAAAGAAGTATAACAATTATTTAAAGAAAGCTCCAGTACTTTGTAATGAAAACTAAACCTTAACATTTTTAATTATGTTCAATAGCCCAAGAAAGAAGATTTATTTTTGCAGACTATTTTTCGTAAACAAAAAGTCACACGTGTGAGTGAACAAAGAATGAATATTTTTCTTACACTGTGTTTATTTCCTAATACACAAAATAATAAAAACAGAACGATCAGTAATTTACTTCCTAAAATCTTTTAATCGCTGAGGTACAACACGCTTACACATGCAAGATTTCCTGGCAAACAGAACGTTCTAAGTTGGAATTTTTTTACTAAAGAACAAAGAGATGAAAGAACGCTTTCATTCTAAATATTAAAAGAGCTTATCATGCAATTAAAAATTTGAGCCAAAAACGGAATCATGGGGCAAAAATATTAGTTCTGCTCCTTCGAAACGGCATGAATTTCAACAGATAATATTTTGGCAACTTTAGCAAAACAAAATTTAAATCGTTCAGAAAAATAAAAATATATTTCCTTACCTGATTAATTTTTATAACCTTGAAGACTCAGTAGGAAATTTCCAGGCAAGTCACCGATAGTAGGGAGAGAGAGAGACGTCTTAAGCACTAAGAATCCTACAACGAAGTGAAGAATATCCAGTTCAGGTTCCTATCGAGTGCTTTCGTCAACCATTAAGACAAGAGACTCCTCCTCCCACGTCATAAAATGGCCACTAAGAAAACAGTAAGTTCAAAATGCAAGTTCGTTCATGTGCAAAACATGTACATATTTGTTAGCATGATTCATACGCCCTCCTCATGTGCTCATTCCTAAAACGACCAACAGATGGCGCTGCAATCATCCTCCGTCATTGCGGTGAAACACGTGTGTTTGTAAAAATCTTGTCCGTACTTGTTTGAGTGAGTCATACGCCCTCCTTCCTGTATTCATCGTAAGACGGCCAACTGCAAATCCCCTCAGGCAGTCTTCTCCCATACGCTACCACATGTCTTAATCCTTTCGACCAACCCTACCAACGATTTGGTGGCCGAATTGGTAGAGCATTTGACTTCCACATAAACGGCCCGAGTTCGAATCTAACTGGTTCCAAACCTCGTCGTCGCTTTTTCCGATAATAAATCCATGGTTGAAAAAAAATTCCCGAGTCCACTTACAATTAAATTTACCACCATCACCCGAAAAAACAGATTGGGAAATTCCAAAAAAATAAAAATGGCGGAGAAACTTCCCAGAATTAAAAAATGGCTTCGCCGACGTCAAGGTGACGTCATGCAGTAAAAGATTGGGAAATTCCAAAAAATAAAAATGGCGGAGAAATTTCCCAGAATTAAAAATGGCTTCGTCGACGTCAAGGTGACGTCATGCAGTAAAAAAAATGGCGGACACCAACGACCACGCCCACCGTTGCCACCGGAAGAAAAGTTTTCCCGTGGATGTCTACGGGAAGCGCATCCGTGACGTCACTTCCGGAAGTTGACCACGCCCACCCGTGACGTCACTTCCGCCGCCCAAGTCCCCCCCCTACTACTGAGGGCCGTGAAGAAAAATTTAACTATTACCTCAAAAGTGATTCAAAAGAACAGTTGAAATGAACAGTCCTGATACGTCTGTTCATTGTATCCAGATTCTTTGGGATTTCACTGGTCCTAGAAAACTAAAAACTGAAATGAAAAAAAAAATAAAACAAGAAAGATGACAATGAATTTTCGGGTGTAATAAGCACATCTTTTGAATCCGTTCTGACGCAAATTAAATTTCTCAAAGCTATTCAAAGTCAATGGAACCGATATGGAAAACAATAGATCTGACGAAAGAAAGAAGATTTTCAATCGGGTTTTGAATCCCTCAGATCTTGCTGTAAACGGAATCGGGAGCTTACGAACTCTTAGAAACAGAGATATCGACAAAAATAAGATGTGACTTTACGTCCTCTGGTGGGAAAACCATGCGTTTTTTTAGGAAGGAAGTATTCTCAAAAGGTTTATCCATATAAGCGGTATCGGTTAAGAAAAATAATTAGTCGAGTTTTGAGGAGCCCAGATTTTGCAACAAATACTTCAGAAGCAGAAATTAACACTTATGACCCCTGGTGGCTAAAGCATTCTTTCCCGAACATTAGAAATTTTGTGAAAAATATTTTCCATCAGATCTTGTATGCGATAAAGGAAGAATTTTTCAAATCAGATCATTAGGAGCAGAAATAACGCAGAAAACGCAATTTACTCTGTGCCCCCTAGCGGAAAGTCTATGATTTACTTGAAAATTTTGAATTTATAGGAAAAACATTTCGCATCGGAAACACTATCCAACAAAGAAAGAATTTTTCAAATCGTACTATTAGAAGTAGAGATATTGACAAAAACAAGATATACAAGATATACAAGGTGGTCTAACCAGTCACTTTTTCAGGTAACGCCATTTATTTCATAATAAAACCACAGATTTTTCTTTACCGATAAGGAAAGTAGCAAAATATTTTTCGTTCATCTTAAATATCGAATACCTTATTAGTTATTACTACCCTCTTTAAAGTCCGATGGATGACAATTACGTATTCTATCAATTGGCGACGAAACATTAAGTATTAGGTGTACAAATACGTTTCAAAGCATTTTTGTGTTATGTATACCGCTAATTTATATATCCAACATTCCCCCGCGTTGTTGTCACGTGACCGTAACTGGTCCAGAGTATAAAATGTGATACTAAAGTTTTCCCAACAGTCAAACGCACTTGCACATCGACAGGTGAAAGATGGCAAGCGATACTGCATTTATTCGACACTGCATTCGTTACGAATTTCATCAAGGAAGAAGTGCTACGAAAGCATGTGCATCGATCAGTTCTGTTCTGGGGGAAAATATTGTATCAAAGAGCACGTGTGAGGTTTGGTTTAGACGGTTCAAAGCAGGTGATTTTGATGTTAGCGATCGAAAACGTAGCGGAGCCCCGCAGAAAGTTGCACATGAGGAACTGGAAGCATTGCTGGATGAAGATTCGTCTAACCCCCCCCCCCCCCAAAAAAAACCCTACTAGCTGAACAACTGGGGGTAACTCAACAAACCATTCCCAATCGTTTACACGCAATAAGAGAGATTCAGAAGGAAGGAAACTGGGTGCCACATGACTTGAGCCAGAGGAACAAGGATGAACGTGTCATGAAGTGTTTGAATCTGTTAAATAAACAACACAGGAAGTCTCTCATGTCAAAAATCGTTACGGGTGATGAAAAGTGGATATGGTACGACAATCCCAAACGCAAAAATCACTGGGTAGACCCGGTGAAGCAACGACTTCGACACCGAAACGCAATATTCACTCCAAGAAAGTTCTGCTGTGCTTCTGGTGAGATATGAAGGGTGTGCTCTATTATGAACTATTGGAACAGGGTCAAACTGTTACTGCTGATCGCTACAAGCAAAAATTACTGCGATTGAACAAGGAAATCTGTCGGAAATGTCCAATCACATGCAAAGGATTGCGTCCCGTGAAATTACTGCATGACAACGCTAGGCCGCATGTCGCGAAATCGGCCAAGGAAACATTATTGACGTTTGACAGGGAAGTTTTGGAGCACCCGGCGTATAATCCAGACATAGCCCCTTCAGACTATCATTTGTTCTGATCGATGCAACATGGTTTGTCTGCTGTACGGTTCCGGACATATGACGAACTGCAAAAATGTGTTGACGATTTCATTGCGTCACATGGCGAAGTATTCTTCATGGCTGGAATCCGTCAGTTGCCCGACCGATGGCAGAAGGTGATAGATAATGACGACGCATATATTGATTCGTAAAGGTAGTGTTGTTTTCTCTCAAATTACGTGTTGCTTTGTCTTAAAACGCTTGAAAACCTATTTTTGCACCTAATATCATAGTAAAAACACTAGGCAGAAGCATAAAAAGGTACAACTTTGGCAACCAGCCGAACGCGTTGTTAAGAATATTTGTTACACTTTGGGAATACTGCGAGGAGAGGAAGATAACTTTCACTTCAGTGTAACTCTGTGTGTGTGTGTGTGTGTGTGTGTGTGTGTGTGTGTGTGTGTGTGTGTGTGTGTGTGTGTTGAAGTGGAAGACTGGGAAGCGTCAGTTTAAGAAGCATAACCCGGGTTGTTTTTACGTTTGTTAATGATAATCCGTTATATTCAATTCACATGTGTTAAGGCATCCGTTCCGAGGGCCCACCAAAAAAAAAAAAAAAAAAAAAAAACAACCAGAAAGACCTGGGAATACAAAAGTATCCATGATAAAATACAAGTTGTACACTGCTATTTGTTGAAAATGCAGCACCAGAAAAAATGGGAACCATCCAACTGCAACTCGCAAAATAGGTAAGTCACGTGAGGAGAAGCAAATTTTTACTACCGCGGTGCACATGCAAGTGATTTGTGCCTGCCACGTGCTCGTAGCTGTCCTGCAGGAAGTGTAAAGCAGGACAAGTTGCCATAGTCAATTTGTGGGAATTGTGGAAGTAAGGTAGTGATAAAAACTAGGTATAACCCGCCGCAGCACAAGAGACACCCCACTGATGGACTTTGAGCAAGGCTGATGTGTTGAACTGTGGGAAGGCGGAACTTCCTTCCCACGACATAGCCGCTCGTGCTGAACGAAACGCGAAAACAGTGATGATTCCGTCAGTGGAAAGTGGAAGGTCTGACTCACCGGAGTGAGAGGTTCTATAACCTACCTACGGACGAACCCACGGAAACACTGTCATTTCCACCGTACAGCGTTGGCAGACCGAACAGCCACGTCGAAGTATTAGCACAACAATGGAGGTTTGTATCGCATCGAGGGTTCTCTGCAAACGCTGTCCGACGTCTTTTGCTTCAGAGAGGCCTTGTCGCTCGCCGTCTGTTGCTTTGGCTTACCTTAATTTCCAGCAACAGATGTCAGAGGCTGCAATGGGGACAAGAACGCAGACACTGGCGTGAGGAAAGGCAACACATCTTGTTTTCCGCGTGTCGTGGTTCAACTTAAGGACTCATGATGGCCGTATCCTTGTATGGCGACACCATGGTGAGCAGCTGCTTGCATTATGCGGTGTCATACGGGTCCCACACTGAACGTTCTGGTGTGGAGTATTGTTGGGTTCCATTCACGTTCCCGCCTCCTCTACACTGCAAGAACCGTCACCATCCAGCGACATAGCGCGGAAGTTGTGGAAGCTGAAGTGCTACCATATCTTCAGAAGGTCCCCGGTGCCATCTTTCAACAGAAAAATGTCAGACCGCATGTGGCGCAGAATGTCTTACAGTTCCTAGATGACCAACATGTGTCACGTCTTCCTTTGTAAGCGAGTTCGTTTGATTTGTCAGGCATTAAGCAACTGTAGGATATGATCGCTCGACGCCTGGCCCAACAACAATTATCCAAGATAGACTTTGGGCACGATTCAATACAGTATGCAATGTCCTTATGCAGCGCGGGGTTCAGAAACTCTTCCAGTCGATGCCACGCCGTGTACGAGCCGTTATCGTCGCTTGTGGTGGGAACACGGTTACATGTCAAATTAAACCGGAAATAATAACCCGTGTCAAAATCTCCCAGTCAAAATAACCCAGCGTCAAAATAACCCGGCGTCAAAATAACCCGGCGTCAAAATAACCCAACGTAAATAACCCGTTAGCAAAATAAACCGGGGCAAAAATAACCCGACGTCAAAATAACCCATAGTTAAAATCTGGAAAAACTCGTTTTTTTTTATTTTAATAGCAACGAAAAGCAAAATGAATTTATTTTCCACTTGAGACGTTTGTTTTCCACTTTAGTATTGGACTAAATTCCAAATCCTCAGGAAAAAATGTCTTACCAACACAAGAAGAGAATACCGGTTAAACTAATTACTTAAGGAACATGGCAAAGTGAGTGAGGGAAGCATTTCTTTGCATTAAATAAGGTGCCGATTTTTAAAGTTCTCAAAATTTAGCGATTAAAATATGACGAAAAGAAAGGAAAAGAATCTGAAAATATATAATTATAACTTTTCTATTAAGCGATTAATTACAAATAACAACGGAGCATTTAATAGAATTAATTTCCAGCTTTTTAATTAAGCGAGTTCCTTTAATGTTGCTGAAGTTTTGAATTGTTCGGCATAAAGGGATTTCTTTATGAGGTGCTACTAACATAATGCTATGGTGTTTTTTCTTTCTCTCGAATTTATTTGAAGAAGACAATGCTACAGTTGCATCTAATTAAATTTAAAAGTTATGATCGCTATCCTTGCATATTTCCTTAAGCCATCAAATATCTTGTTTAGATTAAATAGATTTGAAAAAAATTATACTTATTTTCTTTAAAATCTTGGTTTACAATAAATAAAATATCCACATGGATGTCAGTTTTTCCTGCGTGTATTGTTGACGCTGTATTTTTTTGTTTTTGTTTTTTTACATTCCATCTTGGCTGTAAGTTTTCAAATTCAAAACGAATTTGAATTTAAAATTGTTCACCATTTCTCCCGCAAGTGCTTCAGTTGTATCGACCAAGTATCGACGGTCTACCCATCCTTTACAGTGACGTCACTACGTAAGGGATTGATACTTCCGCTACGAGGTACGTGGGGTGAGCAAACATTTGTGTCTATTAAATTTGCTTGTGCGGTGGCGGTCATAATGTCGACGGTCACAATGTCGACACGGTCATAATTTCGGCAGCCAAAATGTCGACACGGTCATAATGTCGACATGGTCCTGAAAATGTCCTCATGGTACTCCCATTTAAACCGTAGACGGTTTTTGGAAGGGGTCGGAGACCCACACCCCGCATACACAATTTTCGTAAAATCTACGGTTTTCAATTTAGAACCACAAAATTTGGTATACTATCTCATGAAATTCTAACTTAAACTGCAGAGAGATTTTGGAAGGGGTCGAGGTCAAGTGGCCTCTATACAAAATTTTCGTAAAATCTACGGTTTTCAATTTAGAACCACAAAATTTGGTATACTATGTCATGAAATTCTAACTTAAACTGTAGAGGGATTTTGGAAGGGGGTCGGGGTCAAGTGGCCTCCATACAAAATTTTCGTAAAATCTACAGTTTTCAATTTAGAGCAACCAAATTTGGTGTACTAACTCATTGTACTCTAACTTAGACAGTAGACGGCTATTGGAAGGGGTCGGGGCCCGGGATCAAGCTGTTCCCCACACAATGTTTTCGTAAAATCTACAGTTTTGAATTTAGAACCACCAAATTTGGTACACTATCTCATTGTACTCTAACTTAGAGAGTAGACGGATATTGGAAGGGGTCGGGGCGCAGGGTCAAAGGGCCCCCATACAATATTTTGGTAAAATCTACAGTTTTTTAATTTAGAACTACGAACTTTGGTATACCATCTCATGGAACTGTAACTTAGACCGTATGTGGTTTTTGTAAGGGGTCGGGGCCCGGGGTCAAGGTGCCCCCATACAAAATTTTCGTAAAATCTACAGCTTTGAATTTAGTACCACCAAATTTGGTATACTAGCTCATGGTACACTAACTTATTCCGTAGATGGCTATTGGAAGGGGTAGGCACCCGGGGACAGGAGCCCCCATGCAAAATTTGCGTAAGATCTACAGTTTTTAATTTCGAACCACCGAATTTGATATACTATCGCATGGTACTCTAACTTACACTGTAGATGCTTTTTGGAAGGGGTCGGGGCCCGGGGACAAGTGTCCCCCTTACCAAATTTTTGTAAAATCTAGAGTTTTCAATTTAGAACAACGAAATTCGGTGTATTATCTCATGGTACGATAACTTAGATAGTAGACGGTTTTTGGAAGGGGTCAGAACTCCCACCCCCATCATACAAAATTTTCGTAAAATCTACAGTTTTCAATTTAGAACCACCAACTTTGGTATACTGTCTCGTGAAACTCTAACTTAGACTGTAGAGGGTATTTGGAACAAGGCGGAGCTGGGATCTAAGAGCACCCCCTCCCTCCCTTCACACACACAAAATTTTCGTAAAATCAACT
This sequence comes from Macrothele yani, assembly GCA_039090855.1. Lineage (NCBI taxonomy): Eukaryota > Metazoa > Arthropoda > Arachnida > Araneae > Macrothelidae > Macrothele > Macrothele yani. The sequence goes on along the minus strand of CM077024.1, from coordinate 33,457,422 downwards.
GTTTTGAATTAAGAACTACCAAATTTGGTATACTATCTCATGGTACTCTAACGTAGACAGTAGGAGGCTTTTGGAAGGGGTCGGGGCCCGGGTCATGAGGCTACCACACAAAATTTTTGTAAAAATTACAGTTTTTAATTTAGAACCACTAAATTTAGTATACTATCTCACGGAACTCTAACTTAGACCATATGTGTTTTCTGTAAGGGGTCGGGGCCCGGGGTCAAGATACCCCATACAACATTTTCTTAAAATCTAAAGCTTTCAATTTAGAACCACCAAATTTGGTATGCTATCTCATGGTACTCTGACTTAATCCGTAGAAGGTTTTTGTAAGGTGTCGGGGTCAAGGGGCCCCCACACAAAATTTTCGTAAAATCTAAAGTTTTTAATTTAGAACCACGAAATTTGGTATACTATCTAATGAAACTCTAACTTAGACTGTAGACGGCTTTTGGAAGGGGTCGGTACCCGGGCGGTCAGAGCCCCCCCCGTCCATGCAAATTTTCGTAAAATCTACAGCTTCCAATTTATAACAACCAAATTTGGTATACTATCTCATGAAACCCTAACTTAGACCTTATGCGGTTTTTGGAAGAGGTCGGGGCCCAGGGCGAAAGGGCCCCCACACAAAAGTTTCGTAAAATCTACAGTTTTCAATTTAGAACTACCAAATTTGGTATACTATCTCATGGTACTTTAACTTAGACGGTACACCGTTTTTGGAAGGGGTCGGTGCCCGGGGTCAAGTGGGCCCAATACTAAATTTTCGTGAAAATTCCTTTTTTTACTGTTAAGATCTGCAACACAATTCAGCACTCCAATACCCTTATCTGCGGTCTAAGGCGCTCTTTGGCCTTTTGAGGCCCTTACGACATAAACCACCAACTAACCAAACTACGGTGTAAGTTGGAGACCGTAGATAACAATAATGTGCAAAAATATGTGGTTAATGATGTATTAAAAACACAAATTAAAATAGTTTAGCTTTCACTACCAACGGGAGGCTTTTCAGGCAGAAACTTAATGTAAAGTTAATAGAGAGTTCCAGATATTCAAAATTCAAAACGGTAAGAAAAAGATGATCAATGCCAATGTCAAGTCGTATGCATGCGACATCACATAGGTACATTGCATTTCTGTGGGGAGGGATTCTCAGAAGCACATGCCAGATGTATGGCAATTCTATAGATGTCTCTTCGAAGGTAAGTATTTCCATTCCTTTTCCTTTCTTTTTTGTTTCGTAAAATTAAATTAACTAAATCAAAACATTTAAAATAAGTTTACAGGAAAATTACAGGCATATCTTTTTCATTCATTAACTTTCACCCGCTGAACTTGGTGATTTCACAAATAGTAATATGTACCTGGCGTATACCTGGTATCCTTGCTAGGACAAATTATATTAATGATTTCTTTGTGTCCAGTTCAATCTAATATGTCTCTAAGAGCGTTTGGGGCCGTATGAAGAATGCATTTCAACGTGAGTCGCTACGGTGGCGCAGTGGTCTAAGCGCTGGCTTCTGACCACTCGTCGAGAAGGATCCTGGTTCGAATCCCTGTGAGTCATGAACTTTGTGATTGACTTCTGGCACTGGCTGTCCCCCTTTCCAGGAATCAGTGGCACAAAATTAGGAACGGCCGACTGCTTATAGCCCACTGAATTGATCACGGTGCTCGGTAAACCCTGAACTAAAAAAAAAAGATTGCGACGTGTCCATTGCTATTTGTTATGGAGCCGTATGAAAAGTACGTTTTTGATATCAACGTGTCCACTTCCATGTAGGCTGGCCATAAAATGTTAGGGGACCGTACAAAATTGCACTTTTGTTTTCACCTTGTCAGCGCTTCGGTATATGGTTGAAGTATACGTATACATAGATGGGCCATTTCAGCACGTAGTTTGGTTTATATAGAAAATAAACATAATGTTACACTTTTACACAGTTGCCACACATTATTCCCAAAGGCTATTTCTTGAAATCTTTAATTAGCCGTGCTCATATTGACAAAGTTAACACAACATGTCAAGTTATCAATGTTGCAGTTTTACTCTGTCATAAAACCTTAATTACAAGACCTTAGGCGTAACCTTTTTTTAGGAATTTTTAGTCCGACGTATTCATAAGGTTTCGATAACATGCCAAGGTTATGGTACAGGGTTTTGATCAGTTTTCAATCAACCGTGCTCATATACATAAAATTTTCATAGAAAGTCAAGTTTATTGTGTTGCGCATTTACTCGAGTACAAAACTATAAACAGCCATTAGGCTTAGGCACAAGTCTTTTAAGTAATTGTATGACATGGTCATATTGATTATCTGTGATGACAAGTCAGGTTAATAATGTTGCGCTTATTAAAGATCTTAAAAAAGGGATAGAGGCTAATAATTATTGTTTGAAGCCTAAGTAAAAGCTCATTATTAACTTGACTTGTCATGCAATCCTTATGAATATGACATTTATTTTATTTTTCACATTTTACATAGCGTGTGCATTTCTTTTTTATGATTTGGCATTTTTTAAATTTTGTGTTGTGCTTGTTACATAACGTTTCGCATTTTTGTTATGCTTGTGACTTGTGATTGCATTTTAAATTTTTATTTGTTTCACTTTTTGGATTACTTTTTGACATTTTATCATTTGACATGCTATTTTGAAAATTTTGTCTTTTTAAATTCTGCGTTGTGTTTTACATTCTTGCATCTTCGGCAGAATTACATTTTTCAAAAATTTAAATACAAGTTAGCAAAAGGTATAATTCAATCAGTGAAAAATACCAGCACATTTTAGGAAAGGGTAGAAGTATAAGAAATTCTTCTTAAAAAGCTTAGCACATTAACATTGTCTCTGTGCGCCAAAGAATTTCGAATCCCTTTTTATCTTGCCAGCGTTTCTCTTCTAGGTGGATTTGTTGGAATCTGTGATATCACTCTTTCGATTTTAGCCGTAGCTGTTCTCTGCTGTTTCGCAATTTCAGTGATTATTTTATACAGTCCCAGTTTTTTCTCTCCCAGAATTGTATTCCAGCGTCTGTCTCATCATTCAAGTTTGTTTTGTATTCTTGGAAAGCCAAGTAAATTGTGTTCACTTACTGACCGAATTGTTATTGGGAAAAGCGGAGGGCTTCTGCTCGGATTGTTTCTTCTGCTTCCACAAAATTTTCCAAGAACATAATCTTCCTCAAACCACTGAACTACAGAATCTGCATATTCTAGTAAAATTGATTTCACTTCTTCATAAGCAGCTGGAAATTCATCAGATGAAAGAAATGCGAGTGCTTGCAAATGTCTGACTTTGAGAGCAAACTCACTGTTTTCCTCATATTCCGAGGCTATGCCAGAGGATGGATATTTCTCCGCACATTTTTTCCGAGATGAAACCAACAACATTTTTGTGTCCTTCAAAAATTCCTTTTTGGCAGAATTATAATGATAGCTATTTCAAAATCTATCATTATACGTATTGTGGTGCAAGCTGAATATCATAATCTGATGCACAATCATGTAAATCCTGCAAAAATCTTGTATAATATAATATTCTTCATTCTCGTTGGAAGGTAACCCATAAACTAGTGGGACAAATCTTTGCCTCTCTGGATTCGTTTCAAATATAGCATGAATGGTATATAATTGCCTAAATAGGGTTGGACAAGTTTCAAAAATCCAGAGGGGTGCTTTTTTTAAGCTTTCGTGAATTATTTTCTGTTAAAAATAAAATAATTATTTAATCTCCAAATGCGCTGTCTCTGCCAAGAAATTTTGCACCATCTCTTTCCTTTAAATTTGTTGGGGTATCCATCCCTTCTAAAGTTGTAGGCTCCGCAGGCATGTCTTCTCTTCGTATTCGTTTTACAACTTGCCTTAGTGCATCAATATTAGGCATGTAACCTGCATTTACTGTAGCCATTGACGTTGTCACAGTTGGAATAATTTGTGCAGGGGCTTCGTCCATATTTCTCGCTTGTTCTTTTACTTTCGCTCTTGCAACAGCAACATCACGTTTCTCCGGTCTTGGAGCATGATTATGTGGTTTCTCATTGCGCCTCCTGTGTTACTCTCCAATAAAAATAGTACTAGCAAAGCCAGTAGAGTTTTCATAATTTCTTTCAATACAGTGCCAATACCATAAATCACCCCGCACTCTGTTATGGCAAAATAAATACCCTTTCCATTTCAGTAAATCATTTCCTTGTTGTGAGTTAACTATGTTGCATACTTCACCTACGTAATGCCTTCGGAGAACAATGCTTTCTCTTTCCAAAATATTTAGAATGACATTTCCACTATTATCACTTGACAACGCGCAACAAAGGTTTCAACAAGCACGTTTCCTGTTCGCCAGTTAACTACGAACTGATGAGAAACCATTCAATAAAACACTCAGAATACAGATGATCACGTGAAGCCAGTTCCTCCAGTTAGGGTTTAGGTGAAGTTCAAGATTTTCGTACCTGCGGTCACAAAAAAAAGGTTAAGTTTAGGGATCGGCATCTCATCTTTTGTTTTTCCAAAACGCAGAGGTACATGTATTTTACAGCAGGGACACTCCAAGCGGGGGATCAACGAATGCGAAGCACCCGGGCGTCCGGTTCTGGGGGAGGCAGCAGCCGCGGACTGGGCCGCTGTACTTTGGGCCGGTAGGCGTCAAGCTAATTCTCAAAAATAAATTCAAATTTTTTTCTGTGCTGCACCATACGTATGAAAGAAAACTGTTATACTGAAAAGACAATTTGTTTACCCCTAAAATATTAAATAAAAGGACCTACGTCCCTACGTGGCGAATGGTCTGTAAGCCAAACACAATTTTTCATGCAACACCTTCCCCCAACTTTCTAAGTTCAGATCCGTCTCGTTCGACTTTTTTCCTGTATCGCCCCTCTTTTGCTAATTGTAGTTAATTGGCGTGAAACGGGTGTTTTACCTTAAGGAGTATTCCCTTGTGTCCTGATGACTATACTGAAAGCGGTGAACCCCAGAGGAAAGGTATTCCATCAAAAGCACCAGAAATCCAAAGCCAGAGCAGAACTTTGTTCGTTGGTATTACAATCCAAGCAATTTACGCGAAGTAAGAAGTGGGTTTTTTACTACGACAACAGGAGCTTGTCACAGATTCTCAGGCAATTACGATACAGATGTGTCCTCAGGACTTCTCTTTCAAGACGTCCAAATGCCGGCACTAGGGAATGGGGAGGGATACAGTGCGGTTTTTCTTTTTTGTTGGAGTTAGAAATTCCTAAGCTCATTCTTCCTCAAAACTTTGCCTGGTTACTAGTAAGTACTGTCTGATGCCTCAACCATTGCTCAGATTTGTTGTTTTTGTTTTCATTTTTTCAGTTAACAGCAGAAAAATGTCTGAACTGCGCTGTTTTAGTTGGAAATATTCTTTAACTTCAGCAACAGGGCTTCATATATAATTGCAAAATCCTTCGATACAATAGACATATCTTACATAAAGAATTAACATGAGAAAATAGAGTAATAATAAGGAAAATATTCTAAAACCAAGAAATAAAATTGCGGAGCCGAAAAAGCTAGGCAGAGGAAACAGAAGGCTCTGAGAAAAAGTTAATATTTAAAGAAACCTGGAGTTGCTTAAGGAGTAAGTGATATAAATCAATACAAAAACATGTGGTGTGTTTAAAATAAATGTAAGTAAGTAGGCACGGTGAGTGTTAACAGCTTCCCCTTTTCATCCTGTGGAAATTACAACCACCACAGAAAATAAAATAACCAAAACATAACAAAAATAGCCATACAAAGTAAAATGCCCAAAACATAAAAACAAGTAACCACACAAAATGAAATGCCCAAAACATAAAAACAAGTAACCACACAAAATGAAATGCCCAAAACATTGGTAAGAAATTCTGTTAAAAGCACAATGAAGATAAAAAATAGGTAAAATACATGTTTTCAGAATTTAATCATCATCATCATCATTGTCAACCATTATCAATCCACTGCTGGACGAAGGTCTCCCCAAGTTTCCTCCACAACGGTCTGTCTTGTGCCAGTCTCCTCCATGTCACTCCCGCATATTTACGAATTTCATCCACCCATCTCCCATGTGGTCTTTTTCTGGGTCTTTTCCTGTCCCTTGGAATCCAATCTAAAATTTCGGCTGTCCATCTATGGTCTGTCCTTCTGGCAGTATGTCCAGCCCATTGCCATTTCAGGGATTTAACTCTGATCATGATGTCTTCCACTCTCGTCATTTTTCGGATCCACGAGTTCCTCTTCTTATCTCTCCTGGTTATACCAAGCATGCACCTCTCCATGCTTCTTTGAGTTGTCTGCAGCCTTTGTATGTCTCTTTTAGTTAAGGTCCACGTCTCTGCACCATACGTAAGCACTGGAAGGATGCATTGATCAAACACTTTTCTTTTAAGACATAATGGCATATTGCTCTTGAAAATTATGCTGTTTCTTCCAAAAGCTCTCCAGGCAAGTTTTGTACGCCGATTAATTTCTTCATCAATGTGACCCTCACTTGATATCTGCTGTCCAAGATAAACATACGTATCTGTTATCTCCAGTTTTTCTCCATCAATCGATAAATCTTCATTTCTTGTAAAAGCATTGAACATCACTTTTGTCTTCTGAAAGTTCATTTTTAATCCCACTTCTTTACTCTTGTCAGCAAGTTCCTGGATCATACTCTGCAGCTCTGATGGGGTAGTTGCAAAAATGACTACGTCATCAGCAAAACGAAGGTGGGTTAGATAATCTCCATTAATCTTTATCCCTTTGTTTTCCCAGTTCAGTGATTGAAAGACATTTTCCAATGTGGCATTAAAGAGCTTCGGAGATATGGTGTCACCTTGTCTCACTCCCTTTCAAATTTTTATGTGTGCTGTATTTTCAAACAGCCGAATCTTTGCACTTGCATTTTCATAGATGTTATTAATAATATTAATGTATGCATCTTCAATACCGCAGGATTTCAGAGCCGTGGTAACTGCTGATGGTTTCACCGAATCAAAGGCTTTTTCACAATCGATAAAAGCCATGCACAATGGAAGTTCATATTCCCTCGCTCTTTCAATTAGTTCCCTCAGTACGTGGATATGATCTATTGTGCTGTAGCCACTCCTGAATCCAGCTTGTTCTCTCGGTTGAGCCATGTCCAGTGTTACCTTCAAGCGGTGTGAAAGAACTTTAGTGAAGATTTTATAAACCACTGATAGGAGGCTGATAGGTCTGTAGTTCCTGAGATCCTCAATGTCACCTTTTTTATGTAGCAGGATCATTGTAGCATTGTTCCAATCCTCAGGAATCTTCCCTTCATTAAGGCATCGAGTGAAAATTTGGGCGAGTACTGTTTCAATTTCTCCATTTGCTTCTTGTATGATGTCTATAGTAATTCCATCTTCTCCTGGAGCTTTCCCCTGCTTCATGTTCTTGATTGCATGAGCAACTTCTGCTGGGAGGACTGGAAGAACTCTGGTACCTTTCATGATGTCTGGAGTACATGTATCATCCCTTTCATATAGTTTGGAGTAGAAATCTTTCACTCTTGTCAAAATTTCGCCTCTATTTCTTGTTATAGAACCATCTTCTTTTCTCAGAGCCATAATCTGTTTTCTTCCCTTACTGAGATGTCCCTTTGCTATCTTTAGGCTTTGGTTGTTTTCAATTGCTTTCCTTACTAGTTCACAGTTGAATTTTCTTACGTCTTCAGTGATATTTTTTCTTACTGTCTTGCATAGCTCTATATATTCCACTTTGGAAGTCACATCTTCTTTAGTTGTCCTCATCTCTCTTCTTTTTTGCATCAACATTTTGGTTTTTCCTGATAATTTGTTTACATGCAACTTGTTCTTAGACCCAGCTAATTTTGTTGCTGTTTCCATAAGAGCTTTGGTTACTTTTCTGTTAACTTCAGAAATATCCACTTCTTCCGATGTTAGGCCTTCTAAAGCAGAGAATCTGTTCTTCAGTTCCAACTTGAAAGTATTATGGTGTTTTTTAAGGTTGGTTATGTCAATAGATTTTGTTTGTCTTATGAGCTTGCCACGTTCCAGTTTAGTGTTGAGTGCATCTTACATCTCACCAATCTATGGTCACTACCTGTGTTGAACTTGTTTAGCACACTGCAGTCTTCGATGACGAATTTTTTGTTACACATAATAAAATCAATTTCACTTGTCGTCCCAATTGGATGTCTCCATGTCCATTTCCTGTGTGGCTTTTTCTTGAAAAAGGAATTCAAGATGAAAAATCCTTCTGCCTCTGCAAACTCAACGAGAGTATTTCCACGCTGGTTTCTGTTGCCGTGACCGAATTTACCTACTGAAGTTTCATTCTGTTGCCGGTGCCCTATTTTTGCATTGAAATCTCCCATAATTATCTTCAAGTGCTGCTTACCTTTATTATTTAGATGACGAATTTCCTCATAAAATTCTTCAATTTCTTCTTCAGGATGACTTGTGGTGGGTGCATAAGTTTGAATAATCTGAGCCTGGTATCTTCTCGATAGTTGGATAACGAGTCGTGCAGCTCTGTCAGAGGAACTTTCAACTTCTACCACTTTATCTTTCAGTTTCTTGTTTATTATAAATCCAACACCACTAGTTCTGCCAGTATCTGTCCCACGATAATAGAAGAGATGTCCACTTTTCAGTTCAATGAGATCTTCTCCTTTTCTCCTTACCTCACTCAGCCCGACGATGTCCCACTTGATCCTTTGTAGTTCCTCTTCCAATTCAAGAAGCCTTGAATCAGAAGATAGGGAGCGTCCGTTGTAGGTAGCCAAGGTCAGCATCAAATGGCAGCCTAGTCCGGTCCTCCGGGGATTCTTAGCACCCTCTGCCTTCATGTCGCACTGGCCGCTGCCTTGGCCAGGTACATTCCAGCTGCCGGAGACTGAGGGCCAAGATTTAAGTTGTAGAGTCATTTTGGAGGTGTTTGGCCATAACTCACCACGCTGGCCAAGCGGGTTGGTGAGTGTGGGATAGCATTTCCTCTGATCCCGATGGTATAGTTATACCGCTATTTGCGGTCGTCAGAGCCCCTTTAGTGGGAACAGGATGCACCACGAGAAGGCGGGGTTGACATTTGTCAAGGAGAGGCTGTGATGTTACGCATCACCTGACCTTACATCCCTCAGAATTTAATACAAGTGTCAAAACTGAAATAAAAAGAAAAAAGAAATATTACAAATTTCATTGTTACTTTAGATATTTTGACCTGTCGACATTTCGTAAATTGCACTTGCACTCAGTCAAAAAATATTAGTTACAAGGACTCTTTAGTAACTTTTAATCGCTGTGCTCATATTTATAAGGTTTGCATAACAAATCAAGTTAATAATGTTGCGCTTTCACTTAGGGACAAAATATTAATTATCGACCGCTATGCCTAAGACTTTTAAAATGTCTTAATTAGCGTAACACTCTTAAATTGATTTGTCATGAAGAGCTAATATGATCACGGCATTATAAAATTACTAAAAATGGCCTAGGCCTCGGGCGTATCTATTAATGTCTTGTGCTCGAGTAAAATTTCAACAGAATTAATTTGATTTTCTTTGAAAACTATATAAATATCAGCTCGGAGGACTGAAAGCTATCGAAAAGCCCTAAGCCTAGGGCCTGCTTAATAGTTTCAACCTCAGTAAAGTGCATTGCTAAAATCTTGGAGTTCTATGCAAACCTTATGAAAATTAGCTCGGCGGACTGAAAATTGTTGATAAGGCCCAGGCCTAGGGCTTTATAATTATTGTTTTGTACTTGACTAAAAGTGCAACATTATCTTTAGTTCCTACTAGCAGGAGTACCCGGTATTTCACGGGTAAAAATTTTTATTTGTAGAATCACCAAGTTTAGCGGGTGAAAGTTAATGAATGAAAAAATATTTCCGTAAATTTCCAGTAAACTTATTTAAATTTTTTGATATAGTTAATTTAATTATACGAAACAAAAGAGAATTTACATTATTTACATTACATTGTTTTTCTGCCTGATAAGGTACCCGTTGGTGGTGAAAGCTAACGTTTATTAATTTGTGTTTTTAATACACCATTAACCGGATATTTTTGCACTTTATTGTTATCTACGGAATATAACTTAGACCGTAGGTGGGGTATTGAAGTGCTGAATTGGGTTGCAGTTCTTAAGAATAAGAAATTTAATTTTTGGATTCATTTTCACCCCGGCACCCGACCCTTTCCTTCTGCGCTCTAAGTTAGAATACATTGAGGTAGTATACCAAAATTTGGTCGTTCTAAATTGGAAACTACAGATTTTACGAAAATGTGTATGGGGGCCCATAGACCCCGGGCACCGACCCCTTCAAAAATTATCTACCGTCTAAGTTATAGTACCTTGAGATTGTATACCAAATTTGGTGGTTCTAAATTGAAAACTGTAGCTTTAAAAAAAAATTTGTATGGGGGGCCTCAACTAAAATTTTGTATTGACCCAGGGCCCCAACTTGTTCCAAAATCCATCTACCGTCTAAGTTAGAGTACCATTAGGTACTATACCAAATTTATTGGTTCGAAATTGGAAACTGATGATTTTACGAAAATTTTGTGTGTGTGTGTGTGTGGGAAGGGGGGGTAGGCTCTTGACCCCGACCCGTTCCATAAAACCATCTACCGTATAAGTTTGTGTACCATGAGGTTGTGTACCAAATTTGGTGGTTCTAAATTGAAAACTGTAGATTTTACGAAAATTTTGTATGGGCACCCCCTCCTTGATCCCAGGCCCCTATTTGTTTCAAAGTCCCTCTACAGTCTAAGGAACAGTTTTATGAGAGAGTATACCAAGTTTGGTGGTTCTAAATTGAAAACTGTAGACCTTACGAAAATTTTGTATAGGGGCCCCTTGACCCCGGGCCCCAACCGGTTCCAAAAACCATCTACCGTCTAAGTTAGAGTACCATGAGACGTATACCAAATTTGGAGGTTCTAAATTGAAAGCTGTATATTTAAAGAAAATTTTGTATGGGGTCTACCTGACCCCGGGCCCCTATTTGTTCCAAAATCCATCTACCGTGTAAGTTAGAGTACCATTAGGTAGTATACCAGATTTACTGGTCTAAATTGGAAACTGTAGATTTTACGAAAATTTTGTATGGGGGGGGGGGGGGGTGGGCTTGACCCTGACCCGTTCCAAAAAACCATCTGCCGTCTAAGTTAGAGTACCATGAGATTGTATACCAAATTGGTTGATTCTAAATTGAAAACTGTAGATTTTACAAACATTTCGAATGGGGGGGGGGGGGCTTTACCCCGGACCCCGACCCGTTTTCAAAACCATCTACCGTCTAAGTTCGAGTACCATGAGATTGTATACCAAATTTGTTGATTCTAAATTGAAAACTGTAGACTTTACGAATTTTTTTTATGGGCCCCACTCAACACCGGGCCCCGATTTGGTCCCAAAACCATCTGATGTCTAAGTTAGGGTACCATGAGGTTGTATACCAAATTTGGTGGTTCTAAATTGAAAACTGTAGATTTCACGAAAATTTTCTATGGGGCCCCCTTGACCCCCGGCCCCGACCCGTTCCCCAAACCATCTACCGTCTAAGTTAAAGTACCATGAGATTATATACGAAATTTGTTGATTCTAAATTGAAAACTGTAGATTTTACAAAATTTTTTGTATGGGCCCCCCTTGACACCCGGCCTTGATTCGGTCCCACAACCCTCTAATGTCTAAGTTAGAGTACCATGAGATTGTATACCAGATTTGGTGGTTCTAAATTGAAAACTGTAGATTTCACGAAAATTTTGTATGGGGCCCCCTTGACCCCCGGACCCCGACCCCTTCCCAAAACCATCTACCGTCTAAGTTAGAGTACCATGAGACTGTATACCAAATTTGTTGATTCTAAATTGAAAACTGTAGATTTTAAATTGAAAACTGTAGATTTTACGAAAATGTTGTAGGCTTGAACTCGACCCATTCCAAAAACTATCCAACGTCTAAGTTTGAGTACCATGAGATAGTATATGACGCTGGTTATTAAGTCGTGGGTTATTATGACGCGGGTTATTCTGACGTACAATAATTGTGACCTGGGGTTATTGTGTCGCAGGGTTATTTTGTAACGGGTTATTTTCACGCTGGGTTATTGTGACGTTGGGTTATTTTTGTAACGGGTTATTTTAACGCGGGGTTGTTGTGACGCCGGGTTATTTAGACGCCGGGTTATTTTGACAGGGTTATTACGACGCGGGTTATTTTTTCCGGGTTATTTTGACGGTACACCGGGCACACAAGGTACTGAGTATTGTTTGTTCCATATCACTTTCAGGTGTGTACTTCTGATCCCTTATGGCTTGTATCATAAGTAATATACACTATATTGACAAAAGCCACCGGACACCTAGAAGAGAAACACAACATAGCATTTATTGGCATACATTAGTACGGTGTCGGTCCACCTTTGGCCTTAATGCATGCACTGACCCTTCGAGACATGCTTTCGACAAGGTTTTAGAACACAGCGATAGGTATGCGCTTCCATTCAGTACATAATGCTGCCGCTAACTGTTGCTTAGTAGTAGGCCGTGGTTCCAAACTTCTTATGCGGCGCTTTAATTCATCCCATAGGTGCTCTACGGAATTAAGATCAGGGCTCTATGCTGGCCAGTCCACACATGATACGGAATTATCGTCAAACCACGCATTAACAGTCCTTCCTTTATGGCTCGGTGCATTATCCTGGTGGTACCAACAAGGCTCGTTTTCATAGTATTGCCACAGAGTTGGTAGGGCATAATTGTCCAGAATATCGAGGTAGACGTACTGGTTAACAGGTTTGTCCACGATAACCAATGAAAAACACCCTCACACGAGTACACTGCCAGCTCCAAACGTGACCGTAGGAACAGTGTACTGTGGTAAATAGCGTTCACCCGGCAGTCGCTATACCCACACACGGCCATCAGACTGATGGATCGTGTATCTGGATTCATCAGTCCATAGAGCCCGTTTCCATTGATCTACGGTCCACGATAAATGTTCTTTACACCATGCTAAACGACGAGTAGCATTCCGAATGGAGATGAAAGGCTTATGAGCAGCCGCATGACTACGGTAACTCATGGAATGAAGTTCTCTGCGAATTGTGCGTGTACATACCGAAGTTCCAGCATTTTTACGCACTTGTACACTGTGGTCTTGTGCAGTACTCCGTCGATTAGCTGTAACGACTCTCCTGAAGCTTCGACGTCCTCTACCACTGATTTTCTTTGGTCTGACGGTACGTTTTGCTACTTCAGGCACGCCATGTGTCTTCCACTTATAGAGTACATACAAAACAGTTGACTTGGGTATGTTTAAACGCTTACCCGATTTCCCTTATGGACAACCCACTAATATAACACCCAACAATCTTTCCTTTCTCAAAGTCAGGTTCTCTCCTGCCGCGACATTTTTATTCAACCTCACAGTGCGATATGATCGCGGTCAGCTGGAGGCTTGTTTTTATACCGTTTGCAGCTGTACGGCGCATCTTAACAACGCAGCGGACCCGTTCATTTGCTTTTGAGGGGTGTCCGGTGACTTTTGTCAATATAGTGTACCTTAATAAGTTTTACTTCAGCTTCTTAAGTCCTTCTTTGGTGTTGTATTTTCGATAGACAACAGGATTTCGATCGGCGATCGCGTGCATTCATGGAGCAATGGCTGGAGACATTTGGTTGGCTTCATTACGGTTCTGAAGCAGAAAAAAATGTTTTGTTCATTTCGCAAAAATTATAAACTATCTTTTAAAAAATTTAAACAGTCAGCATTTATTACTGGAACGGTTTATTTCAATATTGATTTCATCAAGGCGCAAGTATCGAGTATAGTCCATTATCGGGTAAGGCATTTCAACAGAGCCGAATGTCAACAAGGTTTAAGAAACACAGGGGAAGTCAAACATACTGGCGAAATAAACAGAAAGCCGAAACTGTTTTTATTTAATGAGGATATTAATATTGGGTCACTATGGGTCCAGTCAGGTGAAAAGACAAATAAAAGAAAAAATATTGCTATTAAAGCTATTCAAAATACTAACTAAAATACGTACTATAAAGGTAAGAATTGTCAAGGCGACACATCTGCAGCAATACATTCCGTCATTGCTGAGTTGGGAGAGCAACTTACTCCAGAGTCAGGGCACGCGGTTTCAATCCTTGTCACGGAAAAGTTTGTATTTTCACATTGGCGTCCAGCGTAAAAATGGATATACCGGCCGTTGGGTTCTTCGACAAATGTGTGATGTTTAGTAAAAGCCAAAAAAGATGCCCAGGAACCAAATTGCATCAAGTAAATACTTTGAAGTTACAGCTCACAGATATAGTAGAAACCAAAAATTCGAGCTGGATGATAACAAAAACAAGTTAGTAAAATCATGCAATGCATTGATTTTATGATACGCTTTCCAACATACCCGAAATTATTACTCAAGTTATGTGGATAATGGCTGTGGAATAAATCTCGCTCCTGTGTCCTTACCTTTGACCCCATTTCGATGATATTCAACAGAACCAGTTCAGTATACCTCAGGAATAACATACTAACGTTTTGTCGTAATAGAAGCAGTTTTACGCAAGTTATGAGAATAATGGCTGTGGATTTGTGCAATGTCCTTTGACCCCATTTCTCTGATATTCAACAGAACCGGTTCACTATACCTCCGGGACAACATGATAACGTTTTGTCGCAATCGAAGCATTTTTAGGTTAGTTATGATGCACAAGGGCAATGGAATGGATTTGACCCCATTTCGCCCATTTTCAATAGGGTTCGTCCCCAGGTAGTTCCTTACCACATTCTAAAATTTCATCGAAATCGAACCAGTTTTACGCAAATTATGACGCATAAGGGCAATGGAATAAATCCGCTCTTATGCCTTGCCTGACCTTTGACCCCATTCCGCCCATTTTCAATAGGGTTGTCCACAGGTGGTTACTTACCACATACTAAAATTTCATCGAAATCGAACCGTTTTTACGCAAGTTATGAAGCATAAATGCAATGGAATGGATCCAGCTCGTATGTCCTGACCTTTGACCCTATTTCACCCATTTTCAATAGGGATCGTCCCCAGGTGGTTCCCTACCACATACTAAAATTTCATCGACATCGAACCATTTTTACGCAAGTTATGACGCATAAGAGCAATGGAATGGATACCGCTCCTATGTCCTGACCTTTGAACCAATTTCACCCATTTTCAATAGGGATCGTCCCCAGGTGGTTCCCTACCACATACTAAAATTTCATTAAAATCAAACCATATTTACGCAAGTTATGACGCATAAGAACAATGGAATGGATCCCGTTCCTATGTCCTGACCTTTGACCCCGTTTCGCCCATTTTCAACAGGATTCGTCCCCAGGTGATCCCCTACAACATACTAAAATTTCGCCGAAATCGAACCATTTTCACGTGAGTTAACGTGCGGACGGGCGGACGGATGGATGGACGGACGGACGGACGGACAGACGGACAGACAGACGGACGGGCAAAGCTGGAGCATATACGCTTCTTCAACCTACGGTTGGAAAGCGTAAATGAGAAACCAGGCTGTCAAAGCACGATGAATATCGCGATAAGCAACACCAAGGTGTCCGTTATTAAAAGATGACATTTATTTACAATTTAAGAGATGTACACCACACCAAGAGGTTTAAAATCTACTTTGCAAAGTTTTATTTCCACTCCTAAGTTTATTGGTGCTACTGATTTTCTTCCTCTTCTTGTAAACATACTTAAGAAGCTACCTTAATTTTGGTGTTCGTACAGTCAATAACTTTAAACTTGTGCGCAGAGATCGTGATCGAATACCTCTGTATAAGAAATGTGGTGTGTACAACGTACCGCTTTCCTCAAATGTACCAGATCTTACAGATTCTTGTTATATCGGTTCTACCCCGCAATTTAGGGGTGAGAATGGCAGAACACCAATGCACTGTACGCCGAGGATTACTGTCAACTGCTTTAAGTAGGATTGTTCTTGAAGGTGAATATAACCCTAATTGGGCACAAACAACAATTATTGCGACAGCTCCAAATAAATATGCCTTATTATTTGCAGAAAGCTTGTGTATCTACAAATTATCCTCAATCTGCTGTAATGATGAGCCCCCTGTGCTCGTCCCCCAACCCTGGCTGAACTTAATGAACGAGTTCGACCACATCAATAATATTGTATAGAACGCTAAAGTTTCACAATGTTCAATTATTATTTTTTCATACCTGATTACAGATTATCCGTTGGCAACACGTTACTACCTCCCTGGCAGGGCATGATGGTCTACTTTCAATTTGTACACTATCTACCAACAAGTAATTGGACACCTCTGCAATCGACGATATCTGCTGTCCTGATACACGTCATGGCCGCCGCCGTTAAATATCGTTTGGGAAACAACAACGCAACCAGTCGCATGCAAGATGCCACGCAGTTCGGAGCTCTTTGATTTCGAGAAAGGTGTAATCGTCGGGTATCACAGAAATGGCCGATCCATACGTGACATATCCAGCGAGTTGAAGTACCCGAAATCGACAGTGGCCTACGTGATTGGCAAGTGGAAGATGAGAGGTGACTGTCGAAATGTGCCCCGACCCGGCACACCCACAAATCTGGGAGTTAGAGATCGACGGGTGCTGGCCAGAGAAATTCGGAAGAACCGCACCAAGTCGATGGGCCACATCCGCGAGGAGTTTCAACAGGTAACCCGGAGTGTTCTTTCGATGAATACTATCCGTAAGGAACCCCATCTACTCGGTTATCATGGACGTGCTGCGCCCACAAGCCGTTGATCACCAAGTCCAATAGCGCTGCTCGGCTAACGTGGTGCAAAGAACGTCGACAGTGGACCGTTGAACAGTGGAAACAGGTTCTCTGGAGTACTAACTATGCAAACTCCGTGTGTGGGTGTTTTCTTCGAAAAACAATGCACAAATTCGCCGCTGGGTGACGCAAAGGATTCATTTGTTTTTCTCAAGATCTTTGCTCCATCATGTGCGATTTAAAATATTTTTTCAACACCACATACCATATATCTTGTAGAACACTTCAGGCTCGTACATAAGGATTTTTATAGCTCACAGTTCTGGCTGTAGGTGGTGCTCGTGTATTTCAGTTTGCAGTTGTATCGCCGCTTCTAAAAACCCTATTGAGAGATTTCTTCTTTACTGCATGCCATTCGTTACAATAGAGATGTGGAGCATTATCCTCTTTAAATAATGCAAAGCGTCCCTGCTAAGCGCGTAAAGGTCGAAACCTTTTCTTCGCTATCATTGCTTGAGACATATTTGAAAAGTTCTTTTTCTTTTGCACAGCTTTTCCATGAAGAATATTTTTACCCTATTTCCAACTTTTGCATTATACAAAATTCTTCCGCTAGAAGGCGAATAATTATATAATTTTTTTCTTCGGTATTTCTTCTTCTAACTATTCAATTTGAATATCACTTTGTCTCTGATACGTTCCTTGTGCTATGCGAAACGTTTTATGCGCCGTTTGTCAATTTTCGTAACATACTCTTTAGGCGCTAGTGGAAGTAAGCAGATGTTTCTATTTCTGGATGTTTTATCGTTTGTTGAAACCGGTTGATTATTTTCTTAACCGATTTCATTGCCTTTGAATAGCTTTGATAAATTTAATTCGCTTCAAAACGGATTCAAAAGACGTGCTCATTACAATCGAAAATTCGGTGTCATATTTCATGTTACAATGTGGTTTCGTAATAAAGGTACAACGAATTGATCCTTAGAATGCCAAACAGAAAATATACACGGCTCAACAACAACAACAACAACAACAACAAAACCACACTATGAAGGAATGTACGAAATGAGACGAAACTTACCCAAAACGTATACAGGAATAGGCAGAAAAGAACTGATTTAATTTCTGAGAGATTATATGGACGCGATGGACAAGGAAACAGTAAAATGTTGCTTGAGTTTGTAGGTCGTATGACTCCATACTGGGCAAATTGGTCAAAATGGCGTGTCATCGAGAGGAAAATTCCCGATGGTGTTCCGAGGCATTGCTGGCAATGCATCGTTGACCTGTGTGAACAATTAATCGATAGTGCGATGGCGTTAAGTCGTCCGCAATTATGTCCAACACATACGTCATTAAGGAGAAGCGTGCGGATCGCGCTGGCAAGGGCAGCACCTGGACATCTTGTACGCACCGTCTGTTGAAGTGTGCGGGCGGGCGCCATCATGCTGGACATCAAGGATACTACGGAGGTGCGAAAACTAAACGAAATGCAGCACTTCATTGACATGTCGTCGTACTGTCATTGTACCCATGTACGTACTAGAGGTGAGCGGCTTATAAAGCTGACAGCGCCCCAAAACATGGTAGAAGGCTGAACAGCAGTATGACACACACCAATGACAACATGATCATTCCGATGAACACGTGACCTCCGGACTCTCAATTGGTGATTAACGGCGCTAAGATACAAGCGAGACTCGTCGCTGAATACGGTACGGCTCCATTCGCCTCGCCACGCATGTCTGGCACGGCACCACTGCAATCTTGCACAATAGTGTGCTGTGTTGAGTGGAAGTCGTCGAAATGGCTGCTAAGATACAAGCGACACTCGTCGCTGAATACGACATGGCTCCATTATCCTCGCCAAGCATGTCTGGTGCGGCCCCACTGCAACCTTGCACGCTGGTGTGCTGTGCTGTGTGGAAGTCGTCGCAATGGCTGGGGAGAGCGCAAACATGGGTCAGTCAATCTTCGATTGACAAGTCGTGTCAATACGGGAATGCCCATAGCTTTTCGTACACCTGGTCGCATGTCGTCCGCTGTAGATTGTGGGGCCGCTAAGGCTTGCCGTTGAATGCGATGATTGAGGCGTTCGGGCGGCTGCTTACGTGCAACAGTTAAATTACGGTGACGCATGTAACCTTCCTCCAACCACTTTTACAACATTCTGCCGACAGTTGTTGCAACCCAATGGATACAGCAACTGTCTCCGGGACCAATCAATGCCTTAAGTAGCTCTATGATGAAACCTGAGGTAAAGGTGTATTCGTGTGATGGTAGGATTCCCTATGAAGTCTCCCAGGCATTCACGTGCTTTCACCACCGAGATCACTCCTATTAAATGGTCCACACGCCGAGATGAGGCCGACTAACCTTAACTGCGCCGAGCAATTTTGTTCTTCTATTTCCCTCACCTCTCACGCGATTGGCTCGCAACAGAAATCATTTGCATAACTGAACTGAGCTGTCGACATATGCCCACCAATTTGCTTGGCACTCCGAAAAATATAATACTCCTTGGGGTGGCATTATACATTTTTTCTTTTGATTGGAAGTTTAACCACCACCGTGAGCAACTCAATGGGCTATAAGCAGTCGTCTGTCCGTAATTTAGGGTCACTGGTTTCAGGGAAGAGAGAGAGAGAGAGCCAGTGCCGTAAGACAAACACAACATCCATGCCTCATCGGGATTCGAACCCGGACTCCTTTCGGACGACTGATCAGAGGCCATCGCTTAAACCACTGCGCCCCCGGGACGGCGGGTGGCATTTTCTATGTCGAACAGTGTTCAGTCTCATGACGTGAAATCTGGGTAAACAAATCATTCACCATGTTAAAGAACTGAAGACAGACCACCAGCATTGGAATCTTGTGTTTGTATATGTGTAAAAATTTCGTAAATGGGGAGGTCGTATTACAAAAAAATGAAATATCATTCATAGTTGGTAATGTTATAAAATTGAGAGATTATGGTTTATGAAACATTTCCGTATAGCTGCTGGATATCACCTGCTTTGTCAGATGATAACATCAAAGTACTCTTCGCGAAGTTGCAGCGTCTTTTTGTTTTTCCTTCTCCGGCAATGACAGTTCTTGCGTCAGCATCAACTTTCTGGGCAACGGATTTATCCATTTCCTGCGAGGATTGACACCTACAAAAATGTTGCTTGATTTCAGGAATGCG
Organism: Macrothele yani; assembly: GCA_039090855.1. Classification (NCBI taxonomy): domain Eukaryota; kingdom Metazoa; phylum Arthropoda; class Arachnida; order Araneae; family Macrothelidae; genus Macrothele; species Macrothele yani. Next base: position 33,437,488 of record CM077024.1, on the reverse strand, counting down.
AGACCATGTCTTACACGAACAATGATGGATACGGGCTTTCGCGTGAAACGTTCGTGAATGGAACGCTGTCAAACGTATTGCCTGTCGTTTCAAATGAAGGATGTCCCCCAGCCTCTCCTAATACTGTTTCTTAGTATGGTGTTTCAAAAGAACTAGTGTTTTCATCCAATGTGAGCACAACGTTCGAGGTGACATGTAATTGAAGCCGAATGAGGATTTCCAGTGATCAGGAACTATGTTGTTTGTTTGAGAAACGCATTAAAATTCTAGGAAGAATATGCTTTGCGTTTAGAAACAATTTCAGAAATCGAAAATATAACGAAGGGCGTTCATATTATTAAATTAATGGACTGAGTGTCTTATTATCACTCGCCGATTGCTACGATTAAATACCACGCAACTGCTCAGTTTCGTGTATGACATCTGGATAAATGCAGAGCTCCCTATTGGATTAGATTTAAATAGAAATCCGACGGTACCGGTTAGATTGAGACTGTGTGTGTGTGTGCAGAAAATCAGATTCCCAAATGCCCCAGAAATGAATATGAGCATATATTTTAGAAAAGGTAGCAAATTTTTCTGCTTATACAACTGCTGAAAAGTTTAAATCTTGAACCGAAAGTGTTCAAGTGTAAGGCAAGAGTAAGGATATAATTTGGTGTTCCACATTTAAAAACATAGGCAAAAATTTCTTATTACAGTCGAGAAGGAAAACAAGTGAATCTGTGAAGAGATATCAGAAACGAAAGATTTCCGTTCAATGCATTTAAATATCAACCCAATAGAATTTAAAAACATTTACGTTATTATTAGATCGTTCGGGAAGCAGGAGAACACCTTTATTGGCGTACAATTTGGAAACGTGTAATGGCAAACAGGCGATGTTTGGCGGCTGCGCAGTACGAACCTTCGTCTCAGTTCGTGTCTACTGATTGGCCAGTGAAACTTGTAATAACAATAGAGCCGCTGATACCATAGAAGAAGAGCGCGTTTTTGAGGCTATGCATCTTTCCCGACTGCAGTAAAGTAAATCTCAAGTAAAAAAATCGATATAACGAAAATGGGTAACGGAAGTAGTCAAAATCATTGCTGAAATCTGATTTTTGAATGCTGTGTTAATTTTGTTACCCAACACTATATTTTACTTAACTATCCCTGAGAATTATTTCATCCAGTTTTACATAAACGAAAAAATATTTCATTGTAATCTACGTAAATTACGAAAACCCGATGCCAAATGTGATAAAAACCATTCCAAAAATGCATTTTTGATGCTATGACAACGGTGCGTCGTAGAGAGATTTGGCTTCCACTCAACCTCCTTCCCACAAGATGGGTTACCTGTAACTCACGAGAGTTTTAAAGTGACATATAACAGGATGGGGTGCAATTTCTAGATAGCCTAAACCAAAAGTTACCAATCCCTCTTACTAATACACTTGCGATTTAGCTTTTCTTTCTATCTTGAGGTCATATTTTAGCTTGCGCATGCGCAGATGGACTTTCGTAGCTGCACCACATTTCATCGGTGACAAGGACGTTTCTTACGTTCGTTTAAATCTGAAAAAATTATAATAATGGTAATAATAAATATTGCTTTTGAGAAACTAAGCAGTCAAAGTACTGTACTTACTATTGCCTCCGCTATAGTATTTATTTTTATGACTCACATATCCACTTTCATTCGTTTTACGACAATAACATTCATTAATCCAGGAATTAGTAAATCTTATGTTTGTTGTTATGATTTATTTCCACTTAATATGTACCGCACTATGGCTCGATGTGGTCGAGAGTGACGCGAATAAATGCACTGTGCTATACATAAATAAATGTATACTATCGATGTTTTTTAAAAAAAAATTTGTTTTATTCCAGTATTCAGAAGGCGCACCACATATTCCTCTGCGGACAGCAGTAGGAAAAAATGTCTTCGAGAAAACGGTGGTGCAAAATTAGATGAAAGGTTATGAAGGCCGGACATCACCCAAGATGCTGTCGCCCGCTTTCGACTACAAGACAAGAAGCCAAGCAGCCAGTCCCAGAGGCCTTACAGAAGTCATGTACGTAGAATAGATGCCAATACCAATTGGATGAAAAGTTATGAAGAAGCCCGGACATCAGCCCGGATGCTGTCTCCCGCTTTCGACTCACAGACAAGAAGCCAAGCAACCAGGTCCAGAGGACTTACAGAAGTCATGTAGAATAGATGTCAATATCAATTGCATGAAAAGTTATGAAGCAGGCCGGACATCACCCAGGATGTTGTCGCCCACTTTCGACTCCCAGACCAGAAGCCAAGCAACGAGTACCAGAGGCCTTACAGAAGTCATGTAGAATATATGTCAATATCAATAGGATGAAAAGTTATGAAGAAGGCCGGACATCACTCAAGATGCTGTCACCCACTTTTGACTCCCAGACACGAAGCCAAGCAACGAGTCCCACAGGTCTTACAGAAGTCATGTAGATTGATGTCTAAGACCTTTCAGCACTACTTGTATCCTCACACTACGGTTTATACACAGGTTAAGTAGCAATAACGAGGAACTTATTCGGTAATGAACTGAAGAATAAGTACATGATTACAGGTGTAGCTTTTTGCTTTTAGACCAATTCAGAAAGTATTAAATCAGTTTTCTAATACCGCTATCAAGCTGCTTTTACTAAATGAACTTCATGCTTTTAATTGGTAAACTATGGTGCGTTTAAGAAAGAATTTAATCACCGAGATATCGGGATATTATATTCTTCACAACCCATCTATAAATAAGGAATATGTGATAAAATTTATATTGCCCTCTTCTTCCTGCTCAGCGACATCCAACTTTTTTGGGGTGCGTTCTTTCGCACTTCCATTTCTATAGTACTCGGCTGTCTTCTTGATTTTTTCCCCTCGAATATAAGTTGGCCTTGCCTGGGTTTTGGCTCCAAGGTGAAATGAAGATCTACCCGCTGATCATCGTGGATAAACACTGTTGATTTAACTGATACGTATACCTAATAATTTTCCGATTTCTTGTTTTATCGTTTTAGCACCACAGGGGTCACTATATTATGAAGCGAGCGCCCGTGGAAAGGGCAGCGTCAAATGCTCCATTGCATATTCTCAACATTCCCACCAGGTTGGGCACAGAATTCTTCGCTCTGTTCCGCATTCAGACTTATAGAAGTACTTCTCGTATTTCTAGCTAAAAATAAGGGCTTTTAAATGTCGTTCAATCCCAGTGTGTAATAGCTTGGGATTGTTAGCTGGTATTTAAAGTTTAACGGGCTATACTACAGGTCTGTGAAGGTTAGTCTTCATTCTAAATCTTTTTGTACAGGCCTGTGAAGTTCAGTTGTTATGCTAGCTCTTCTTTGTCCCGACCTGCTAAGCTCAGTCGCTACTCAAGATCGTTTTGCTCAGGTCAGTGAAGTTCAGTCGCTATGGTAGATCTTTTCGTACAGGCCTGGGAAGTTCAGTCGTTATGGTACTTTTAATTAGATTCCTGTTAGATTGCGTGGAAACTGATTTCATTATTTTTTCCGAAATGAAGAGAAGATGCTTGCGACCACTCAGGGCTTTTTTCAGTCGTCAGAAATACGATGCAGCAAGCAGAGTAATACACTGGTGTGCAAAAATTAAGGACGAAGAGGAGAAATTAGCAGAACGAGCAGGCAGAACGAGCAGGCAGAACGGACCGAAAGACCACTCAGGAGATAGACTAGGTTCCGGTACGGGAGGACATGCGCATATATGCAGCATGACGTAGAGGGAAGGGGGAATTTCGGAAGGGTATAAAAAGCACACGGGCGGTGTACGCTCAACAATTCGGTGAAAGCTATTGCACGGTGTACATCGGTTTGAACGACGTCGAGTTGCTGCCACCGTGTGATATGGCCAACAGGCAATCCAGTAGACGACACCTGGATGACTTTACCCGAGGTCGCGTCGTTGGGAAGTTGGAAGAAGGTCAAAGTGTGACTAGTGTGGCCGAGGAGTTCGGGATCGCTCACAGCATCGTTTCACGAGCTTGGAGAGCATTTCGAAGGACAGGAACAGCTGTCCGAGAGTTTAGCAGTGGTCGTCCACGAGCAACCACGGCGGCGGACGACCGGTATATTGTCCTACAGGTGAGAAGAGACAGACGGCAGACAGCGGGAGAAATCGCAAGGCACATCCAAGAGACAACTGGACGTCCGTTATCGCGTTTTACCGTGGCCAGGAGGCTGAACAAAGATGGTTTATTTGCACGACGACCAGTACGGTGTGTGCCATTAACGCCTGCTCATCGGAGACGGCGGTTTCTGTGGTGCCAGGAACACAAGAACTGGACAAATCAGCAATGGGGTCGAATTCTCTTTACGGATGAGAGCCGATTTAGTCTGACGAGCGATTCTGGACGTATACACATCTGGAGAGAGCAGGGAACACGCAATGACACCTCCAACATCATCGAAAGGGACCGGTTTGGAGGTAGCGGAGTTCTCGTTTGGGGCGGTGTAATGCTTAGTAGCCATACTGACCTCCACATCTTCCAAGGAGGCTCAGTCACTGGTGTCCGCTATTGTACCGAGGTTCTCTTGCCTCACGTGTGTCTGTTTAGAGGTGCTGTGGGTCCTGAGTTCTTCTTCACGGACGACAACGCTACACCTCATTGTACAGTGGCTGTCACAGAGATGTTGGAGAGTGAAGATATTCAAAGCATGGATTGTCCCGCAAGGTCCTCGGACCTAAATCCAATCGAACACGTGTGAAACCTTCTCGGGAGACACTTGGCAGCACGTCACCGGCCGCCAGCAACGATTCCGCAGCTGCGATTGGCGCTACAAGAGGAATGGGTGGCGATGCCTCAACAGCTCCTTGAGAATCTCGTCATAAGCATGGACAGACGTTGTAAATCCTTCAACGCAGTCAGGGTTGACCATATCCTCTAGTAAAGACTGGATTTTTCTTGGCAGCCGCCTGTCACATGGACCTTTCTGTCTTCGGTCCAGTTGTGCTCGAAGCTACCTTTTCAATAAAGTGCCTTTGTATCCTTTGTATTCCTTGTTTGGACGGTTTTGCTCACTTGCCCACTATTCGTACATCTTGGGGATCTTATGGTATGATTTGAGTCGATGTGGATCACTTCTGCACGACGTTACATTCGAAAAACCGTTTCGTCCTTAATTTTTGCACGCCAGTGTATTTGTTTTGGCTCCTTGCTATTTCTCTTTCACGACATTATGCTCAGAGTTTGTGAATTTCGAGAAAGGTTGCGTAAGAACAGGTTGTGGAACATCTGGACTTTGTTTTTTGTATGTGAATTATTGAGGACACACACATTTAGACTTAGGGAAGGGCGACAAAAATAAATGCCAACCACTAATTAACATTTCAGTCTGCTATCTAAATGGGAGCAGGAATTCGCACGTGAGAGAATTTAATTCAAGTTTTTGTTTTAGTTGGAGGTTAAGTGACCACCGTGAACAATTCGATAGTCTACAAGCAACTCGAACTCTTAGCTGACGAGTCGAGGGTCCCTAATTTAGGGCCACTGCTGCAAAAATTGAAGTATGCTTATGCTGCCTTACCGTTCGTACTGAGACACCTGCATGCCTACAAATAATATTCAGGTGCAGCAAATTCAATATTGTGTGATTAAACATTAGGCTGTTATGAGGGACTTTAGTCTTCCTAGAATACTCTCAAAAAAGTTTTGTAAATGTTTGCTGATATGCTCTGCCATTCGGCCTTCAAAGCAGTGAACAGTTTACCTTTGTTTGTTGTGTGGACGATCTCTTCATTCACGCACTAAGCCATTCAAATCATCCGAGAAATTCTCTATGAGGTAAGTTCGAACTCTTAGCTGACGAGTCGAGGTTTTCGGCACCCGTGTCCTGAAATAAGTCAGTAACAATACAATAGCATTTTCTATGTAGATCTCTGGCCGTCTTAACACGATATTATAGGATTCAAAGAATACAATTTACAGTTTGAATAATTTCATGTGATGATGGTTTAATATTAATATACGAAGTCCGATCAAAAAGTTACGAGAGTAGGCCGATATACAATAAATTACTTACGTTACTGAAGTCTGGCTATGATCTCCCTCAAAGTAGTCTCCTTGGGCAGAGATACACCGCTGCCAGAGTTTTTGCCACTGTTGGAATGCTCACTGGATGTCCTGTTCGGGAATCGTGTCAAGCACCGTCTGCGATTCCCGCTGGATCTCGTCGACGGTTTCAAAACAACGGCCCTTGAGCTTCGGGTACAGAAAGAAGTCGCAGGAGGCCAAATACGGCAAGTAAGGCGGGTGAGGAAAGGTAGTGATGCTGTTGCGGCTGCAAAACTGGCGTGTTGCTAACGCTCTGTGACCTGCTCCACTGTCGTGATGGAGCAGGAAATCTCCCCTGCGCCACATTTCAGGTCGAATGCGGCGAATGTCTTCCTTAAGAAGCCGCAGAACTTCGCAGTAAAAAAGGGCTATGACAGTCTGACCCTTGCGGAGGAATTCACGGTGCACAACCCCACGAATCTCGAAGAACACGATGAGCATGCTTTTGGTTGCGCTCCGGACCTGTCGGGCATTCTTCGGTCGTGGAGTTGCCGGGATCTTCCATTGCTACGACTATTGTTTGGTTTCCGGGTCGTAACAGTAGACCCAAGTCTCATGCCCAGTGATGACCCGCGACAGAAACGTTAGTTCATTCACCACCTGCTGACGAAGATCTTGACAGAGTTCGACACGGAGCTCATTTTGTTCGGGGTTCAGAATCTTTGGCACAAATTTTGCAGAAATGTGGTGCATGTTCAAAACCGATGTCAGAATTTCTTGCATCGTTCCGTATGACACATTGACGATGGTAACAATGTCTTGAATGGTTCCCCGACGATCCTCATGCACCAGTTCCCTAATTTTGTCCACATGTTTGGGAGTTTTGCTCGTGGATGGACGCGCTGAGCTCTCGTCGTCTTCCAGTGCCGTTCTGTCGCTTTTGAAGCGCGAGTGCACCCAAAACATCTCGCACGACTCATTGCTTCATTGCCATAAGCCTGCCGCCGCAACATTGGATGCGCCTCCGTTTCCGATATGCCGCGTTTGACGCAGAATTTGATGTTCGCTCGCTGCTCGAATTTGCAGTCCACACCGAAATCGCAGCTATGTTTTGCACATGGTCAACAAATATCCTGTAGCACAGCTTCCGATGTTCACAGAACGACGCCACTCGGTAGAATGACTCATGAACGTCTCTGCCCACTGCTCTCGCATCTGCGTACTGACAACTGTTGGCGCGCTACGTGCCTAGTCTCGGAACGTTTTGATTGCACTACTTATGAATATATATTAATATTATATATGAGCAGTATGACATGTTGCGTTGTAATTCTGAAGCACTGCCAGATATTGGTAGTGCATAGTCCTTTGTCCAGAACGTCTAGATAGAGCTCAAAATTCATAATATTGTTCAAAATGATTAAAGGGCAAAGTCGGACCACGAGAAACAGGGCCAAACCACCATGCTGCCATCAACAAACTTCATTGTTCGGAAGATGGTAGAGTGTAAACGGTTGCCAAGGTGGTAGAGTGTTTACCGTGACTTGTCTGTCGAATTCAAAGCTTTCCTTTGGTTTAGAGTCTAAGCTTGATGTTCCTTACACTACACTAATCGGCTTATAGCATTGGGCAAACTGATTAGCGGCTTCTGAATGACTACTCGACTGTGATAATCCATATCATGTATTATCTTGCGCTGTACAGTGATTCTAACATGAGTACAAATAGTCTGGCATAGATTTTACGATTTGAGGGCCGCGTGTGACCTAGTAGTCAAGTTCGTGACTGCCACGGAGGAGACCTCGGTTTCGATCACAGTGAGGCACGAACGCTCTAACCACTAAATATCCGCCGTGCGTCGGATGGGCTCGTTAAGCCTTCGAGCCGCGGATAACCCCCCCCCCCTACCCGGAAACTAATAAGGGTTTCTTTCTCCCCCTTTCTACCTCGCTTCCGTGTCACTTTTCTATCGGGCACTCTAGCCGAAATCTTCTAGCTTCCTATTTCTAAGGGTTGTTTAAGACCTGGGGTCAGAAACTCCCTTCCTAAAATACTTTACATATGATCTGCAGGATTTGAGACAATGCTAATTTACGTTCTAAGCGGACAGTTTTTTCAGAGATCTCCTGTAAAGTCTAAGCGGACAGTTTTTTCAGAGATCTCCTGTGAAGTCTAAGCGGACAGTTTTTTCAGAGATCTCCTGTGAAGTCTAAGCGGACAGTTTTTTCAGAGATCTTCTGTGAAGTCTAAGCGGACAGTTTTTTCAGAGATCTCCTGTGAAGTCTAAGCTGACAGTTTTTTCAGAGATCTCCTGTGAAGTCTAAGCGGACAGTTTTTTCAGAGATCTCCTGTGAAGTCTAAGCGGACAGTTTTTTCAGAGATCTCCTGTGAAGTTTTGATAGCTCCAAAGGTTTGCCGGGTCGGCTCTTAGCAGATAGAGCAGCAGTCCACTTCAGTTTGCATATAATGGACCATCTGTTGACATAGGGATCTGTAACGCTGTTGAAATGTCACGCACAGCGCTACTGTTTATGTGGCACACTATTATTAACACGCGCTGGAAGTAGTTTAAATCTATCAATCACAGCATCTTGTATTCACAGTCTTGCTACTGTCTCATAGCATATTTATAAATATGAGACATACACTACGAGCATATTTATTAGTTGGGTCTGTGACACGGTTTTTGCGAAGGAACGAATTCATTATTAATGGAAGACAGTTCGGATATTAACTCTAGGACAGTGTTCTAATGAAATAAACATAACTTGCTATTTAAATAGAAATCAATTAATCCGATTAGAATTTCAATATTATTCTCGAAATGCGCCAAGCAGGTCATTCAGCAACCTATGAAGCAAATTTAAATTTAATTTTCTGTAAAGGTTATGTAGATAGGAAAGATATGTGATATAGTTATTTATTAGCTTTACTTTTCAGCAAGAGCATTAAATAGCGCAGGACGCAAATTTTCTGTTGCTACGTAGCTATTCTTCAGTTTTCTCGACAGGATGCACAAGTCCCAGTCCATTTGAAAGAGTGCGGTTTGAAGATTTATTAAGTCTCACATAAAGTCCTGTGCATTGCTTTCTCTCGTATTGGAAGGAAAACCTTCTTTCGCTTTCCTCTGATGTAGTGATTGATGTCGTAATACATTCTCGTTGCTATTTTTCCGCACTCTCTGTTCCTTGCCTTAATCTTGACTAACGCCACTCTGCTTTGCCATAGTTCTTTTTCTTACACGCACTCTGTGTCAGCCCCTTTCGCTTTTAGTCCATCTCTTTCCACACTTCGTGCATTTTCTACGAAGTGTGGCCTTAACCACTATGTTTTCCAGGCTTTGGTGACAGGAAAGAAACAAAAACTTTTGAACTAAGGCAGCGTTTATTAGGCTTAATGAAGCTGTTGCTTAAGCTGTGCCATAATACTTTTTCAGGATTAACAAAAACAGATGTAGTAAATTTCCCATTAATTCTTTTGCAAGAAAAATTATTAAAATAAGAGCATGTAGAGGTTCTCTTTTTATAGCTAAGTTAAAGTGAATACGGAATTAAGGCCAATCGGTCTTTTTTGCGAAACGAATTTAACACACTGCTGTACTTAGAAAGTGCTGTACTTTAGGAGCGCCATTCAAATTGTTGCGCAAATTAATGACTGCAGTTGCGAACTAATCACGTGAGAGGAGAGGGAGATAAAAGGGAAAAACTGCTCGGCGTGGCAAAGTTTTGACATTTTCCACTGGGCATGTGGATTTCTTCATTGGAGTGATCTAAATGGCGAAAGCACGCGTCTTTTTTGGTGATTCCGGTCCGGCTCAAGGCCGTGAGTTTAGGATCTTGCCCGGTCCGTTTCGGGCATTAGACACTCTTCCCTGCTGGTCAATTACATCTATTATTTAGACCTGGGCCGTGATGTGCTGTTTTGCATTATTTTATCTCTCTATTATGTTTTATTAAATTGTGGGAATTAAATAATGTCATTAGGTATTACTAAAATATTTAGTTGAATACAAGCCAAAAAATATTAGCTATACTTTTGCAATTATCAAAGAATATAACCTTTAAAAAGAGAAAAAAAAAAGATTAAGCGTTCAAAATCTGCCTTTCTTTGAACTAGCAAGCGGTATCCCTACAAAAGCAAACCCTATACGGATTACGGTTAGGAGAAATAATTGATGTCGTTGTCCTCCACTCCATGTATCACACACACTCGCTCGGAGTCGGATCTTTCTGTTGTCAATAAGCCCCAAAGTGTTTTCACGATCTTAATACCTACATATGGTAAAAAAACTTTCAGTGCCTCTCTCGTCTGTGTGATCACGCCCGGGGATACGTCATGAAAGTAAGTAAAGCCAGCAAAGCAGTTAAACAGTCCAGGAAATCGGGAAACACGATTTCTTTCGTTCCTTACAATTGCAATAAAAAGACTAGGTCAGCTTGGCTCGGCCCGGCCTGTTGCTTTCTTCTCTAAGCTAAACATTTCTCGACCCGGGCCAGGTTCGGGCTTGGTGGGATGGCTCAGCCCGGCCAGTGGAGATCTCTCGCCTCGGCGACATAATCGGGAATCTTACAATCACACGTACACCTGTAGCAGAGTTGTCATCATAGAGCTACTTACAGCTGGCTGGTCGCAGCAACACATCGTGGCGGAAACCCATGAGGATGCTGTAACTGTCGGCAGAATGTGCACTGATTACAGGAGTCACCGTAGTGCGTCTAGTTCACGTAGGCGGACGTCCGAATGCCTCGGTCGCCTTATCCGGCGGAAAGCCGTAGCAGCCCCACAGTCTACAGCGGACGACATTCGACGAGGTGTGCAGCCAGCTATGCACATTTGCGTGAAGAAGTGGACTGAGAATGGCATATTGGCGCCGCCCGATTTGTGCTCTCTACTGCGACTGAGACAACTGAACATCGTCGCCAAAGGTGCAGTGGTCCTGTACCAAACATGCATGGCGGGACGAATGGAACTATGTCGTATTCACAGACGAGTCTTGCTTCCGTCTCAGCTCCAACGATCACCAGTTGAACTGCAGGGGACGACGTGGTCATTCGGTTCTGACCCTTCTGTTCATTCGTGAAGGTCATAGGGCTCATCAGCCAAGTATCGTGGGGTGGGACCTATCCGTTAATCTCTCTTACGTATAGTGGCTGCAATGATATGACGACGATACATCGATTAGGTTCTGCAGCTGGTTTTGTTGCCAAATCTCCGTGGCATCGCTGATGCTTAGTTTCAACAAGATAATATCCGCCCTCACATTGCCAACGGCAGTAAAGGGTATCTACAAGCTGTATTTGTAGTGCTTTGGGCAGCGCGATTCCAAAAATTATCCCGTTTAGAGAACCTATGAATGGTCATCGGCAGACGATTAAACGCCCCTGTATGACCCGCTTGCGATATCAATTAATTGTTGACACAAGTCAACGCATTGCCAGAGATACCTCAGGGCACCATTCGGGACTTTTCCAATCGATCCGCTTGCGCTTTCGGTGAATTGTGGACACAGGCCAACGCATGGCCAGAAATAGCTTAGGGCACGATCAGGAACTTTTCCATTCGATTCAACGCCGTGTTGGTGAATGTATATATATGGTCCCATGATAGCATGGCAGTAATACGACTTACTGACTCAGCATACATTTCATTGTATCATTGCCCATCTCATTTACACAATCCCTCAGAAATTATATCACTTCTTTTCCAATTTCTTTTCTACACGAGGAGTAAGTTTCGTTTCATTTTCCCTTCATGGTGTGTATTTTCTATTTCACCCAGTATAGAAAATCCTAGATAGAAACTCGTTTTCTTATCTTTTGTGTGTTTCAGGTTTTACTTACCTCACTGAGCATCGAACGCTTATATCAGCCACCTTCTTCTAATTTAGGGTCATCGGTCCCAGAGAAGAAGGTAGATCAGTGTTGCATCACGTCACTCATGTCTCATCTGAGACTTAAACCCAGGCGCAGTTCTAACGATTACGAAAAGCTTCGAGCCTCTGACCATTCGGTGTCTTCGGGCAGCCAAGTACATTCCAGGAATCCACATATCCAAAATTTTCCGCTTTTCAAGCCAGCTTTACTGAAAATATTTGATGGAATTTCATTTGTAATGACCTTCCATTCGATACCACTTTATCCTAAGTTTGTACGCTATGTGGACAAAAGTGATTGGACAACCCACGCAGGGCACATTGGCAGTAGACATGTGTTCGATAAGGTGTAGAAACGATAACGAGAAATTCCCTCAATTCAATCGCTGAGAAAATGTCTAGCAGGAGAGAGCTCTACGAGTTTGAAAAGGGCGTTATAACGAGCTGCTCAATTGGCGGTATGAGCATAAGAAGCTTTGCTGAAGCCAGATATGTCGCTAAATTGAATGTGGCCTTTGTCATCAAGAAATGGAAGAAGACGGGACATAGAAGGCATTCACCAAGCCCTGGAAGACCGGAGGCGGTGGAGTTAGCTGTTTCAGCTGCTACGGTGGGTCAACGTTTTTTTACGGTGACCCACCATAAATCGTAAATATAATTTTATTTTATTTATTTTTAAATTGAAATATATTTTACAATATATTTTTAATTTAATAAAATATATTTTTATATTTTTATCATTTTTAATAAAAAATAAATATATGTAAGTAAATATATTTACATGTTTTATTATTATTATTATTTTATTCTTTTTAATATTATATATTTTAAATTTTAATATAATATATATATATAAATTAATACATATTTAAAAATATAAATATATAATATACTAGCGTGCAAAAATTAAGGACGAGACGGTTTTTCGAATGTAACGTCGTGCAGAAGTGCTCCACATCGACTCAAATCATACCATAAGATCCCCAAGATGTAGGAATATGATACAAGTGAGCAAAACCGTCCAAACAAGGAATTCAAAGAATACAAAGGCACTTTATTAAAAAGGTAGCTTCGAGCACAACTGGACAGAAGACAGAAAGGTCCATGTGATAGGCGGCTGCCAAGAAAAATCCAGTCTTTAGTAGGGAATATGCTCACCCTTGACTGCGCTGCAGGATTTACAACGTCTGTCCAGGCTGAGGACGAGGTTGTCAAGGGGCTGGGCCCATTCCCTTTTGTAGCACCAATCGCAGATGCTGAATCGTTGCTGGCGGCTGGTGACGTGCTTCCAAGCGTCTCCCAAGAAGGTCCCACACGTGCTCGATAGGATTTAGGTCCGGGGACGTGGCCAATCCATGCGTTGAATATCTTCTTTCTCCAACAGCTCTGCGACAGCCACTGTATGATGAGGTGTAGCGTTGTCGTCCATGAAGAGGAACTCAGGACCCACAGCACCGCTAAACAGACGCACGTGAGGCAAGAGAACCTCGGTACAATAGCGGACACCAGTGACTGAACATCCTTGGAAGACGTGGAGGTCAATACGGTTACCAAGCCCCAAACGAGAACTCCGCCTCCTCCAAACCGGTCCCTTCCGATGATGTTGGAGGCGTGATTGCGTGTTCCCTGCTCTCTCCAGATGTGTATACGTCCAGAATCGCTCTTCAGACTAAATTGGCTCTCATCCGTAAAGAGAACTCGACCCCATTGCTGATGTATCCAGTTCTTGTGTTCCTGGTACCACGGAAACCGCCGTATCCGATGAGTAGGAGTTAATGGCACACGTCGTGCAAATAGGCCACCTATGTGCAGCTTCCTGGCCACGGTAAAACGCGAGAAATCGGATGTCACATCTGTTGGATGTGCCTTGCGATTTCTCCCGCTCTCTTCCGTCTGTCTCTTCTCGCCTGTAGGACAATATACCGGTCGTCCGCCGACGTTATTGCTCTTGTATGACCACTGCTAATCTCTCGGACTGCTGTTCCTGTCGTGTGAAATGCTCTTCAAGCTCGTGAAACGATCCTGTGAGCGATCCCGAACTCCTCGGCCACAATAGTCACACTTCGACCTTCTTCCAACTTCCCAATGACGCGACCTCGGGTAAAGTCATCCAGATGTCGTCTACTGGATTGCCTGTTGGCCATATCGCACGGTGGCAGCAACTCGACGTCGTTCAAACCGATGTACACCGTGTAATAGCTTTACCCAAATTGTTGAGCGTACACCGCCCGTGTGCTGTATAACCTTCCGACACCCCCCCCATGTCATGCTGCATATATGCGCATGTCCTACCGTACCGGACCCTTTTCTATCTCCTGAGTGGTATTTCGGTCCGTTCTGCCTGCTCGTTCCGCTGTCATGCTAATTTCTCCTCTTCGTCCTTAATTTTTTCACACCAGTGTATATAATAAATATTAATTAATTAATATATATAAATTAATATATATATTTAATTATATAAATGTATAAAATTTTCACTTATTTTTAATAAAAATAATTATATATACTTATATATATAACTTAGACCTATATTTATTGATTTTTTTTTATTTTAAATATATTTTGTAATTTTATTTATTTTTAATTTTAAATATATTTTATAATTGTATCTTTTTTTTAAATATATTTTACGGTATGGGTCCAGTGGTTGTTATTCATGACAACATGAACTCTGTGCTGCCGCCCCGGTGGCGCAGTGGTCTAAGCGATGGCTTCTGATCATTCGTCCGAACGGGGTCCGGGTTCGAATCCCGGTGAGGCATGGATGTTGTGTTTGTCTTACGGCACTGGCTCTCTCCCTTCCCTGGAACCAGTGACCCTAAATTAGGGACGGGCGACTGCTTATAGCCCATTGAGTTGCTCACGGTGGTCGTTAAACCTCCAATCAAAAAAAAAAAAAAAAAAAAAAAAAAAAGAACTCTGTGCTGTATAGAAATTTCCTGCATAGCTTATTGCTTCCAGCGTTGTGGCTGTTCTACGGACACGACGATTATTTTTTCCAGGACGACAATGCCCCCTGTCATGTATCCAGGGCTACAGTGGAGTGGTATGAGGAAAATCAGGTATCGAGGAATGGAGTGGCTTGCTCAGATCCCGGACCTAAATCTCACTGAACACCCAAGGGATGAACTTGAACTTCAGATGAGGTCCAAACCAACACGTCCTTCTTCCCTGACTGAGTTGGAAGACGTACTGAAGGCGGAAAGGAGGAACATCCAGCTCTCCGTACTCCATGGACTTGTGGACTGTTTACATCTACAAGTGGCTGCTGTAATCCCTATAAATGGCGGACTTGCCAGCTACTGATATATACACTGTATTGACAAAAGTCACCGGACACCCTTCAAAGGCAAACGAACGGATCCGCTGTGTTGTTAAGATGCGCGGTACAGCTGCAAACGGTATACAAAAAAACCTGCGGCTGACCGCGCTCATATCGTACGGTGAGACTGAGTGAAAATGTCGCGGCGGCACAGAACTGACTTTGAGAAAGGAAAGATTGTTGGGTGTTATACACTGAAGAGCAATTGAATTAGAGATAACTGTCTAGTAACGTGTAGCACCACCTTTCGCCCTGATGACGGTGGCGATTCGTCTCGACATGGACTCGAAAAGACACCGGAAGCGTTGGGAAGCCATACGGATCATAGACCCCTGAACAAGATCCCACAGTTCACGAAGATTTGATGGAGGGGTCAGAGTCTCGAACATCTCTCTCGATGGCATCCCAGATGTGCTCGATGGGATTGAGGTCAGGTGACCTAGCTCGCCAAGGAAGCGAGGTCACGTCGGTGGAGTGTTCATCCAACTATTCGTATACAATTCGGGAGCGATAGCACGGTGCATTGTCTTGTTGCAGGATAAGGTCCCCAGTGGGATTTTAAAGACGCACAAACGAGAGCAAATGGTCTTCCAGGCTATCCCGGTAACATTGACCTGTGAGGGACGATGTCACACGTGCCAGGGGTCCTATTTCAGTCTACGTAAACAGTCCCCAGACGAGAATGTCACCCCCACCAATTTGAAGAGTACCCTGCTGGCAAGAAGGATTCATCGCTTCATGTATTTTGCGCCGTACTTGTATCCTGCCATCCGCATGTACCAACGTTAATCTCGACTCATCAGTCCAGGCAACATTTCCCCACATGTCTAGGGTCCAGTGGCAATGTTTCCGCGCCCATGCTAATCTTTGCACCATGTGATGTGCGGTCAGCAGCGGTACCCTCGTGGGACGATGGCTTCTGTACCCCATAGCGAGGAGATGATTCTGGATGGTGTGGCTGCTTACACGTTTTCGTGCACCAGCGTTAAATTGCCGAGTGATTTCTTGCACTGTGGTCGTCTATCCGCTGTTACAATGCGGGCTAGCTGACGATGACCCCGCTCATCCACACGCTGTTGTGCGGAGCATTTGCCCTTGCAGGGAGGGTTTTACCGAATTCGATGTATTCACGGTGCACCCGTGACACAGTGGCTCGCGAAAATCCCAGTGCCTGCACGACTTCCGAGATAGAATGACCCATTCGTCGGGCCCCGACAATTTTCCACGATCAAATGCGCTTAGATCCTTCGTCCTACCCATACTGCGTCCGACACTTACTGATTTCCGTCGCATCACTCCTTTTATTGTCGGATTACGGCATACGTCATGTCGTTTCCGTTTACAGGGCCGCCCACAGCGCCATTTTTGCAAAACCCCAGCTGTCTCTAATTCAATTGCTCTTCGGTGTATATTAGTGGGTTGTGCATAAGCGAAACCGAGAGGCGTTTAAACATAACCAAGTACGACTGTTTTGGATGTACTGAATAAGTGGAAGACACATGGCGTGCCTGAAGCAGCAAAACGTACCGGCAGACCAAAGAAAATCATTGATAGAGAACATCGAAGCCTGATGAGAGTCGTTAAAGCTAATTGTCGGAGAACTGCACAAGACCTCACTGTACATGTGAGCAAAAATGCTGGAACCTCGGTATGTACACGTACCACTCGCGAAGAGCTTCATGCCATGGGTTACCGTAGTCATTCGGCTGCTCATAAGCCTCTCATCTCCACTTGGAATGCTATGCATCGTTTAGCATGGTGTAAATAACATTTATCGTGGACCATAGATAAATGGAAACGGGTCCTATGGACTGATGAATCCAGATACACGATCTATCAGTCTGATCGCCATGTGTTGGTATGGCGGTAGCCGAGGGAACGCTATTTGCCACAGTGTACTGTTCCTACGGTCACGTCTGGAGCTGGCAGTGTACTCGTGTGGCGGTCTTATTCGTGGTATGGTCCCGGCCCATTGTTTATCGTGGACAAACCTGTTAAGCAGCACGTCTACCTCGATATTCTGAACAATTATGCCTTACCAGCTCTGTGGCAATACTATGAAACCGAGCATTGTTCGTAACAGCAGGATAATGCACCAAACGACTGCTACGACGTTGTTTGACGATAATTCTGTATCGTATGTGAACTGGCCAGCACGGAGCCCTGATCTTAATCCCATAGATCACTGAATTAGAGTGCCGCATTAGAAGTTTTGAACCAAGGCCTACTACTAAGCAACAGTTATCGGCAGCATTATGTACTGAATGGAAGCCCATACCTATAGCTGTGTTCCAAAACCTTGTCGAAAGTATGTCTCGAAGGGTCAGTGAATGAATTAAGGCCAAAGGTGGTTTCAGAATCGCTTTAATGTAACAAAACAGAGGAAACGAGCAACATGGAATCGTCTCAAAGAAAAAAAGAACAGGAATGATACAAACTGATAAAAGCGATGATATGTACATTGAATGAGTAATGACAAATTAACAACGTGATGCAAACAGAGCAATGCTTGAGGAACAACAAAATGATCACAGGTGGGGCACCGCAGTGCGAAAGAACATCAAAAGTTAATGCAGAGTCTTAACTCACCGTGTGATTTAACGGACTTGGTGTAACAGTGAATCACGGGGTCACTGGTGACCACGTAGCATAAAAGGAGCTTTCACGGCATGCGGAGATGGCAGACTGATACTCCTGCTGTACCAACGTGCACATAGTAACGAAAAGCATGTTGAAAGGTGAAGTCCCAAGTGTGCCATCTATGAATAAGTGCCGAGGAGTGGCAGTTTGTCTCTTGCGGGAAGAGTAAGTCGGCCCAAGAGGCGAGAGATCTTCCAGAACGAGAGCCTTAGCAAGGGGGTTAGAAAACTCCCTACAATTCAGAGTGGCGACCTTGAATCGATAAGTCTGACGTCGGATGAAGGGCAGCCATGGCAGCTTTCTGGAATGTGTCGAGGCGATTTATGATACCACGACACCACAAGACGTAGTCGGGTTCCTTGGCATTATGCCAGAGGAATTTGAGGATGGAGATTTCTTGGTCGAAGACCTCAGGAAGAACTGTTTCGAACTGATGTAAAAAGATGAGAGAAGCCTCCCGATTTGTTTTATGAGTGAGAAACTCGTAAAGATCTTTAAAGGAGACAGGTTCTGAAGGAAGAGAGGCATTGGTAAGCAGAGTCGAGAAATCTTCAAACGTCGGCAGAGGACCCTGGGACTTTGAAGAGGAAGGGCTAGAACGTGACAGAGGTGACTTGGAGCCTGCTAAACGGGTGGAACGATGTGGTCTGCCAGTCGGACAAGGTGACTTCTTCTTTTTCCCCCGGGCCTCGGTACTGGTAGTAGAGCGACGTTTGCCATTGATCGATGACACACGAGATGTGGAATCAGAGGATAGGTGCACCTCATTGCCGGGAGCAAAGGTGCCGACGGTGAATGAAGCTTGCGGATCAGCCATGATGTCCTCTGATGGAGAGAGAACACGGGAAGGAAAGGAGGAGTCAAGCGGTGGAAAATCCGACAGAGTGGAGAAAGCAACATCGGAAGACGCGTGTTGATCGAAGGCTTTAATCAGATTTTCGGCAGAACTGGGTCCTGGAGGTGCAGATGCAGGTGGAGGCATGGCAGCAGAAACGGAGGAAGAGGTAGAATGTTGCCTTGGAGCTACAGGAGTCAGTGGCTCTGTATGGGGGCAATGAGCCTGCTGATGGCCGTAAGCCTCGCAGCGTGAGCAATGAGCAGAGGTGAGGAGCTCAATCCGGCGGCCCTCGTTACCGCAACGAACATCGAGGAACTGTGGAAACTTTATGAGATGCTCTTTCGACGGGAAGATGATGCGAGCCGTTCTAAGGAAACTACAGATATGTTTATCATCGGGGTCAGAGGAGGAAGAGGAGAGAGTCTTCAATGGGCCGACTACTCTGCCGCATCGACTAAGTGTAGCACACAGCGTATCATCAGAGGTCTCCGGGCGTACCGGATGTAGGGAGACCAGAACAGGACGCTGGGCGATGGATTCGGCTAAGACGTGACGATCGCCAATTGATAGGCCCAAGACAAGACAAGCTCGGCATATTCTTTCTTCGAAAAATAAACAATCACAGTTTCGTGGCTTTCGGGTGAAGTGGGTGATGGCACCAGTAAGAAGCATCTTCTTGAGAGCGGAGCTGTACTGCTTCAAAGGAGTGTTGGGCAACGCATCAAAACAAACCCTCAACTCGAGGGTCAAATGAAGACGTTGACCAGCAGGATAGTTCTCAGGAATGTCTAATAAGATGGTGTCACTGTTGAGAGTAACGTAAGTATCCATAGGGGGCAGACGAGACGAGGAGGAAGCCGGTGGAATACCAGATGCAGACGCAGAATACGTGCGTGCAGAAACGCCTCCTCTGGAAGACATTGACGCAGCATGAAACAATGTACTGGAAGCAGAGGCAGTAGAAACTGTGGAGGGCAGATTAGCGACGCTATCAGATACGCCCATGAATTCATCATCGTCAGCAGAGGCCAGGGACGTCACATCCACATTCTCAATGGCAGAGTTGGAGCCCTGATCAGGAGAAGAAGATGACAGGATGAAAATTAAGAGGCTCTCCACTAGCAAGCGAAGATGATTGATCAGCTGCGTCTGTCGTTGAAGAGGCGACGCGAGGATCTGCAGCGATGAGGGCGAGAACAGCGTTCTCATCGGCAGATGCCATAATCGATGGCATGGGTTAACGAAGAAAAACGACCTATAACGAAGTGAATTTCTCCGTCGTTTTTATCCGCGCCAGGATTCGAACCTGGGTCCCCTCATTCCGGAATAAGTTGCTCTACCAATTAAGCTACGCGGACATTTTATTCTGATTCCTATCTGCCTTTATGTCGTGTGCGTCCTTCTGGCAGGTACGTCACATCTCCTAGTACGTTACATCATCTCCCCCTTATTTTTTTTTTTCGAAGTGCTGCTCTTATTTTTCCTATCTCGCGGTGTGGAAATAACATCACACCATTGCGAGATTGTGAACGGTCGGGTCATCCGGATAGTTCGGGCGCCATTATAACGAAGTGAATTTCTCCGTCGTTTTTATCCGCGCCAGGATTCGAACCTGGGTCCCCTCATTCCGGAATAAGTTGCTCTACCAATTAAGCTACGCGGACATTTTATTCTGATTCCTATCTGCCTTTATGTCGTGTGCGTCCTTCTGGCAGGTACGTCACATCTCCTAGTACGTTACAGACCAGCTCGGTTTGTAAATTGAAACACTGATAATGAAAAAATCAGCACTCACCCACTCGAGAGGGATCTTAAACGAAAGCACAGACCTTTAACTTCGGCATACACACAGAAGAACAAGGATGGGACACGCAAAACACGTACGTGAAGCACTCAAACACGGAGCTCGTGAAGACACGTGTAGGCCAAAGGTGGACCGACACCGTAATAATGTATGTCAATAACTGCTATGTTGTGCTCCTCTTCTAGGTGTCCGGTGACTTTTTTCAATATAGTGTAGGGTTCATACCTCCTTTGTAACGGAAAGTGCATTTTAGGCCGGTCACGTATCCGAATATTTTTTCCTGGTCGAAACGACTCTTATTAAAAATTCTACAATTAAACTCATCCCCAACGGTAACTACATTTCGAAAAAGAAGGAAGTGAGACAAGATCAGGTTAAATATAACATTTTCAATTGCACTAATGTTATAAAACATCTCGTTGGCCAGCTGATCATGTATTGAGGGACGTATGTGACATAAAAGTCTTACAAGCGTCATGATTGCGTTACGAAATGTGATTTTGGTAATGTTTTAAATCGTTTACCCGTTGAAGTGGTCGTGTAAGATCTTTTTAAACTGATTCGATGAATTCTGTTATCATCAAATGATTTCAAGATGTTTATTTCTTCGTGAGGTTGGCACTTCTGTGTTTTAACTAAATATAGGACCACTATCTGAAATCTCTTTTTCCTTCTGATTAACAGACACAGGAGAGGAACATTGTTTTGGAATTATGTAAATTAGAGTCGCTTCTTTACATCTTATTGTAATGACTTTTCTGGTTTCCATAAATTTACCTATAGCTCTGCACTCGGTATCTTGCAATTTATTTTTCTACATGTTTTCAAGTTCGGAAAAATAATAATTACTGTATTCCAAAGCTGATAAATACGCGTATTTGAAGCTTCGGTGGTGTACACAGAAGTATTATACTTTCTCCGACTTCAAATATAAAATCACAGGTGCCATTGCTTTCGATTTGCGGTTTCAATTTGTTTATGGATGTACGTTATTTGTTAGGCATTATTCCATCTCTTCATCATGGGAAATGCCTCTTTAGTGATGCTCTAAGTGCTTTTTCTTTTTTGACGCCATTTCTCCAAGGAAAGAAATCTGTGCCTGTTTCTTATTTGGGTAAAGGCATGCCATTATGTGTTCTAGAATTGTTGCTTTATCTTACTGTATTGTCACATTCTCGGGAATTATTAGAGATGATGTTACCATACAACTTAAAGTATTTATTCCGTATTAAACGGTGTAACAATTTATAAAAACACAAAACGACTAAGTGACGATCTTTCACACTCCGAGCGGGAGGCTTTCTCAATGCCAGTGAACACAATAATATTTTCGAGAATGACGATAATTTGAAATCTTGTAGCGCGTATCTACTGCGTGTCTAGGTGATATTGCGTCTCACGGAAAGTGGTGTCCCTTGACCTACCATTCAAACATTCTCTCTCCTCTTAATGTCCTATCTCATTAGAATGGATGAATATTTCGACGCTTTCTCTAGTCAGCGTACGGAGCGATCCTCTTCATGTTTTTCCACATCGGTACGGCGTCATATTGGGCAACTTCTTTGCATAGCGCTGTTTGTGTTTTGCTTGCTTTAATGTCCCTTATGTGTTCTTTCCCCCTAATTGTAAGGGATCTTTTGGTCATTTCTATATATGATCGAGACAAGCCATCTGGATATTCTAATGTTATCTAATACACCCCAGCTCCAGAACTCGTGTCGGGATCCTTATGCGTATTTGTTGCTGCTGCGGCAATGGACATTAGGGATTTTATTCCAATGCGTAATCCATGGCGCTTCATAGGGTTCTTGAACACAAAAGAAAATTTCGGGATGTATGAGATGGATCCAGCAAACTGTTTAGTCGTTTTGTGTTTTTATAAATTGTTACACCATTTAATACGGAATAAATACTTCAAGTAGTATAATATTAAGGTGTAAATTCCATTACTGATGTTACCATATTTATTTCTTGCCTTCACAAGACGAAGGTGTTTGTTTAGTGAAATAATGTTTACTCGAATTCTCGCAGGACTGAAAGACATTAACGTTTGTCCTACTAAATTCAAGAAGAAATGAGATACCATTTTTTTTAAAATTATTTTTTATGGAATTACTATACCGTGCAAATTAATTGGGACAAGCTATTTTATTCTTAGAATTGTAATGTGATCGCCAGATGATGTCGAAAACCCACGTAAGCCGGTTTTATCAGCGGTGAGGTGGTGTGACTGTTAGAACTTGATAGTAAGAATGTGGTTTGACTGATTTTAAACAGGAAATAGGCACTTCAGCTTCAGTTGTGAGCTGCTTTCGTGTGTGACAGGTGGATGTTAGTTTTTGCTCTCTGTGACTACGTGTTGCTTTCGTGTATTGAAAAATGGATATTTACCCAAGGAAGCGTGCAAAAATAATTGCTCTGAAGGATCAATTTTCTATGACAGTCAGAGATATCGCTTCTGCAGTTGGTGTAGGCAAATCAAGTGTATCAAGATTGCTTACGCGATACAATGCATCTGGATCATCGTCTCCAAAAAGGAGAGGTAAATGTGGAAGAAAACGAAAACAACTCCATATCTAATCAGAAATAGTGAAATGAATCCAAAAAAACAAAACAAGCACCGACCTTCAATAATATTTATTGGCTAGTGGTTGTGATGTTAGCGATTCAACTGTACGCTGTAGGCTTCTGGAAGTTGGACGGAAGGTAAGAAGACCAACGAAAAAATAATATTTGAATACGAAAATGAACATAAAACGTTTAGCATGGGCCAAAAAATATAAATCATGGACTGCTGACGACTGGAAAAAGGTAATTTTAAGTGATGAAACTCATTTATTTGTGCAAGGTTACCAAGAAAATGTCGTTAGACGAAGCAACTGTGAACCCTTAAGACCTGAGCATGTCAAACAAACTGTAAAACACCCTCTGAAACAGATGTTTTGGGGTTTTTATACATCAATTGGCACTGGAAGCTTAGTTCCTGTTCAAGGTATGATGAATTCAGCCAAGTACGTAGAAATATTACAACGTAGGATTGTTTCATTCTTGCAAACTTTTGACGGGACATTTCAAGATGACTTGGCCCCATGTCACAATTCGTCATTGGTCAAGAATTTCATTCTGGAAAATAAAATTCATTTGCTTGATTGGCCTGGAAATTCACCAGATGTAAATCCCATAGAAAACTTGTGGAATATTTTGAAGAGATGTTTAGGTAAAATGGACTGTACAACCAAAGAACGAATGATAACGAATGCTATAAAAGTCTGGTTCCACGATTACGAAGTCAAAAATATGGCACTCAATTAGTGAAGTCAATGCCAAAACGAATTCAAAAGGTCATTTTTGCTAAAAGAGGATATACTTCCTACTAATACAGGTATTTATCAGTGTATATCAAGGAATAGAATGATATAAAGGCATTGTTTTGGAAAAAAGAGTGATTTTTTTACTTTGTCCCAATTAATTTGCACAATATAGTACAGTAGAAGTTACCCGCCACGTGGAAGTGCGCAGTGTCTGGTAACGTAAATGTCTCCCCACACCAATGCGCGCGCAGATGTAATTCCCGAGCGCTTGGTCGACGGAGGTAGACGTGTCGATTGATCACTCGTCTCGGCACAAGGACAATGGTGTTGACGGTTGAACGGAAAACATTTTTAGTGGAACATATCTTTCGACATGACGACAAGTACAAGACGTAGTGCAATAACAGTTCGCTAGGAAATTTCGTGATGCAGATGTCCACCACCGAAATGGGGTGTGTCAGCTCACAGCGAAGATTCGGGAAACTGTCAAGGTTCTGGATGTCCCTCAGAAAAAGGTAGGCCATCCACGGAAGACGAGACCATACAAGATATCCAGGACAGGATACAGAGAAGTTCACACAAGTCTGTGAGGTGGCGGTCACAAGAAGCTAATGGGCCAAAGAGTACAGCGCATGATATTCTGAAGAGGAAGTTGCTTTTACACCCGTACAAAGTGTATGTCGTGCATCAGCTGAAAGAAACAGACCACGTGACCCGTGTTCGGTACTGCAGGTGGTTCCAAGAGTTCCTGTCTGAAGAAGGTGAGGACATTCCGGACGGGACTTTCTTTACAGACGAGGCATTTTTCTGTGGGGAGCACTGAAGAGGAAGGTGTGTCAAGGTAATCCGCATACATTTCAAGACCTACAAGCTGCAGTAACGACCCACATCTAACAAAATCACAACACATACCCTGAGACAGGTCTTCACCAGCATGCAAAAACGTGTACATACATGTCTTGACATCGGTGGGGCCATTTCCAATACCTCCTGTATGAACCACTTCCACATGGTGTTACTTTCAGTGCATATTTACTTTTCTGACACCATGTATATACTATATATATATACACGGTCAAGTAACATTATTGTGACCACCAGCTGACACCCAGAGTAACCGCCGTATGCAGCGCGGACATCAGCTAGACGGGCTGGGAGTGACTCAGTAAGGTGCTGGAAGGTGTTCACAGGTATGTGGAGCCATGCTGACTGCAGTGCATCTGACAGCTGCTGGAGGGTGCGTGGTGGAGGATCCATAGAGAGAACAACACCATCGAGGTGGTCTCACAGATGCTGAATTGGGTTTAAGTCTGAGGAATTAGGAGGCCAGGGAAGTATTTTGAAGTCTTCATCGTGCTCTTCTAACCACTCTCGGACATTTCTGGCCGGGTTACACGTCGCATTTCGGTGCTGGAAGATATCATCCGTCTCAGGGAAGACAATCAGCATGCATGGGTGTATATTGTCTGCAAGGATGGATTCATAACGAATGTGGTCTATAGTGGCTTCCACAGGTATGAGTGGACCAAGGGAATGCCACGAAAACATTCCGCAGACCACAACGCTGTCCCCACCAGCTTGTGTTTTTCCAGAAATGGTTGAAGAGTATCTGTTCTCTGATATTTCTCGCCTTATACGCCAACGTCCATCCGTTTGATGAAGCAGAAAACGTGAGTCATCGTAGAAGGCAATCCTATGCCAATCAGCAGAGGTTCAATTCCGATACTGCCGTGCAAATATAAGCATTTCCTGCCCATGCACCTTCGTTAGCATTGGTATAGTGACCATCCGTCTGCATCGGAGCCCCATAAGCAGCAGGATTCGCTGAACTGTCGTTTTAGAGACACACTTCCGGTAGCCCTTGGTTCATTCAGCCAGTGAGTTGCTTCACTGTAGAGTGTCGATCGGCTCTCACGCACCTTCGCAGCTGACGTTCAGCTCTCACATGAATGGCATGTTGTGCTCCGCAGTTTCCACGTCGCTTATTCGCAATAGTGCCATTTCTTTAACCACAGCATACCTTATTCGAAATAGTGCCATTTCTTTAACCCGACACACTTTAACCACAGAAGCAAGCGAACGGTTCACAAACTGCGCTGTTTCGGAAGTACTGGCACATTTGGCCCGAAACCGATAATCATCCGTTTTTGCAAATCTGATAAATCGTTCCTTTTATCCATGACAGATTATTCAAAATTATGAACCCACCACAAGTCATCCTGAAGAAGAAATTGAAGAATTTTATGAGGAAATTCGTCATGTAAATAATAAAGGTAAGCAGCACTTGAAGATAATTATGGGAAATTTCAAGGCAAAAATAGGGCAACGGCAACAGAATGAAACTTCAGTAGGTAAATTCTGTCACGGAAACAGAAACCAGCGAGGAAATACTCTCGTTGAGTTTGCAGAGGCAGAAGGATTTTTCATCTTGAACTCCTTTTTCAAGAAAAAGCCACACAGGAAATGGACATCGAGACATCCAATTGGGACGACAAGTGAAATTGATTTTATTATGTGTAACAAAAAATTCGTCATCGAAGACTGCAGTGTGCTAAACAAGTTCAACACAGGTAGTGACCATAGATTGGTGAGATGTAAGATGCACCTCAACACTAAACTCGAACGTGGCAAGCTCATAAGACAAACAAAATGTGTTGACATAACCAACCGTAAAAAACACCATAATACTTTCAAGTTGGAACTGAAGAACAGATTCTCTGCTTTAGAAATCCTAACATCAGAAGAAGTGGATATTTCGGAAGTTAACAGAAAAGTAACCAAAGCTCTTATGGAAACAGCAACAAAATTAGCTGGGTCTAAGAACAAGTTGCATGTGAACAAATTATCAGGAAAAACCAAAATGTTGATGCAAAAAAGAAGAGAGATAAGGACAACTAAAGAAGATGTGACTTCTAAAGTGGAATATATAGAGCTATGCAAGACAGTACGAAAAAGTATCACTGAAGAGGTAAGGAAATTCAACTGTGAGCTAGTGAGGAAAGCAATTGAAAACAACCAAAGCCTAAAGATAGCAAAGGGACATCTCAGTAAGGGAAGAAAACAGATAATGGCACTGAGAAAAGAAGTTGGTTCTGTAACAAGAAATAGAGGCGAAATTTTGACAAGAGTGAAAGATTTCTACTCCAAATTATATGAAAGGGATGATACATGTACTCCAGACATCATGAAAGGTACCAGTACCAGAGTTCTTCCAGTCCTTCCAGCAGAAGTTGCACATGCAATCAAGAACATGAAGCGGTAGAAAGCTCCAGGAGAAGATGGAATTACTGTAGACATCATACAAGAAGCCAGTGGAGAAATCGAAACAGTACTCGCCCAAATTTTCACTCGATGCCTTAATGAAGGAAAGATTCCTGAGGATTGGAACACCGCTACAATGATCCTGCTACATAAGAAAGGTGACATTGAGGATCTCGGAAACTACAGACCTATCAGCCTCCTATCAGTAGTTTATAAAATCTTCACTAAAGTTCTTTCACACCGCTTGAAGGTAACACTGGACATGGCTCAACCGAGAGAACAAGCTGGATTCAGGAGTGGCTACAGCACAATAGATCATATCCACGTACTGAGAGAACTAATTGAAAGAGCGAGGGAATATGAACTTCCATTGTGCATGGCTTTTATCGATTATGAAAAAGCCTTTGATTCAGTGAAACCATCAGCAGTTACAATGGCTCTGAAATCCAGCGGTATTGAAGATGCATACATTAATATCATTAATACCATCTATGAAAATGCAAGTGCAAAAATTCGGCTGTTTGAAAGTACAACACAGATAAAAATTGGAAAGGGAGTGAGACAAGGTGACACCATATCTCCGAAGCTCTTCAATGCCACATTGGAAAATGTCTTTCAATCACTGAACTGGGAAAACAAAGGGATAAAGATTAATGGAGATTATCTAACCCACCTTCGTTTTGCTGATGAAGTAGTCATTTTTGCAACTATCCCATCAGAGCTGCAGAGTAGGATCCTGGAACTTGCTGACAAGAGTAAAGAAGTAGGATTAAAAATGAACTTTCAGAAGACAAAAGTGATGTTCAATGCTTTTACAAGAAATGAAGATTTATCGATTGATGGAGAAAAACTGAAGATAACAGACACATACGTTTATCTTGGACAGCAGATATCAAGTGAGGGTCACATTGATGAAGAAATTAATCGGCATACAAAACTTGCCTGGAGAGCTTTTGGAAGAAACAGCATAATTTTCAAGAGCAATATGCAATTATGTCTTAAAAGAAAAGTGTTTGATCAATGCATCCTTCCACTGCTTACGTATGGTGCAGAGACGTGGACCTTAACTAAAAGAGACATACAAAGGCTGCAGACAACTCAAAGCAGCATGGAGAGGTGCATACTTGGTATAACCAGGAGAGATAAGAAGAGGAACTCGTGGATCCGAAAAATGACGAGAGTGGAATACATCATGATCAGAGTTAAATTAGTGAAATGGCAATGGGCTGGACATACTGCCAGAAGGACAGACCATCGATGGACAGCCGAAATTTTAGAATGGATCCAAGGGACAGGAAAAGACCCAGAAGAAGACCACATGGGAAATGAATGGGTGGATGAAATTCGAAAATATGCGGGAGTGACATGGAGGAGACTGGCACAAGACAGACCGTTGTGGAGGAAATTTGGGGAGACCTTCGTCCAGCAGTGAATTGATAATGGTTGACAATGATGATGATGATGATGATCCATGACAGCAACGAGTGATATGTTTTCAAAATGCCTACAGCATGCCTTATATACCCCTCAAGCTTATGAAACTATGAAACTAACACGTTACCTGAATATCTCCAGTGACTGAGCTATTGTTTTAGCCGAGATTCCCCGATTTGACAAAATCAAGTCATGAACACGGTCAACAATTTCGGGCGTTGTCGCTGTTGAAGGATTCCAAGATCTTGTTGCAGTTTTGGTCTCAGTCTCCACGTTGAAAGTTGGCACACCATTTCTTCACAGTGGAATATGAAGGTCACTTGTCACTTAATGTTTGCGTCATGCACTCATAGATTTCCTTTGCAGTTTTCTTCTGCAGGAAGAGAAATTTCACGACAGCCCGGAGTTCCACATTCAAAAATTGAAAGCTTTGCATTGACATTATTCAGTTCACGACGTCAAACATCTGCAAAAATAAAAAGCTATTAGTCTGAAAATTGGCACTTTACAATGCAAAAGAACGCTCTTTTGAGCTGCAGTGACAAAATAATGTTACAATTATAGGAAGTGGGTTAGGCCGAGAACTTTTCAGCATCCTCTAATGTGGTGCGAATAACAGCCTGCACACGCGGGGGCACCCACTCTACCAGATGACCGAGGGCTTCTGGAGGTAATGCCAGCCGTGTTTGTTGTAGCATTGTCCACAACTCCTCCCGAGACGTCAATCCAGGATCCAAGAATCTGATATTACGCTCCCTAGAGTCCCAGAGAGATTCCACAGTGTTTAGATCTGAGGACCTTGGGAGCTATTGGTTGGTTCAAAACTCAGACGAGTGTTCCTTGAGTCATGCCTGGGTGGTTGCTGCCCGGTGGGGCGGTAGCCATCGGTGCTTTGCGGAAACAGACCATTGGTCGCAGGATGCGTTAGTCCACGAAAACTATAAAAGCTAAGGCCAGGAAAACTATAAAAACTAAGTCCACGAAAACTATAAAAGCTAAGGTCAGGAAAATTATAAAAGCTAAGGCCAGGAAAACTATAAAAACTAAGGTCAGGAAAACTATAAAAGTTAAGGCCAGGAAAACTATAAAAGCTTAGGTCAAGAAAAATATAAAAGCCAAGGTCGCGAAAACTATAAAAGCTAAGGTCAAGAAAACTATAAAAGCTAAGGCCAGGAAAACTATAAAAGCTAAGACCAGGAAAACTATAAAAGCTAAGGCCAGGAAAACTATAAAAGCTAAAACCAGGAAAACTATAAAAGCTAAGGCTACGAAAACTATAAAAGCTAAGGCCACGAAAACTATAAAAGCTAAGGTCAAGAAAACTAAGAAAGCTAAGGTCAGGAAAACTATAAAAACTAAGGCGAGGAAAACTATAAAAGCTAAGACCAGGAAAACTATAAAAGCTAAGGCTACGAAAACTATAAAAGCTAAGGCCACGAAAACTATAAAAGCTAAGGTCAGAAAAAATATAAAATGTAAGGTCAGGAAAAATATAACAGCTAAGGTCAGGAAGACTATAAAAGCTAAGGCCAGGAAACTATAAAACCTAAGGTCAGGAAAACTATAAAAGATAAGGTAACGAAAACTATAAACGCTAAGGTTACGAAAACTATAAACGCTAAGGTTACGAAAACTATAAAAAATAACGTCAGGAAAACTATAAAAACTAAGGCCACGAAAACTAAAAAAGCTAAGGTCAGGAAAATTATAAAAGAGAAGGTCAGGAAAACTATAAAAGCTAAGGCCACGAAAACTATAAAAGCTAAGGCCACGAAAACTATAAAAGATAAGGTCAGGAAAACTATACAAGCTAAGGCCACGAAAACTTTAAAAGCTAATGTCAGGAAAACTATAAAAGCTAAGGCCACGAAAACTATAAAAGCTAAGGCCACGAAAAATATGAAAGCTATGGTCAGGAAGACTATAAAAGCTAAGGCCACGAAAACTATAAAAGCTAAGGCCACGAAAACATATAGGGCACCAGCCAGCTCATGCTGTTATCGGCCAGTGGTTCAAGAACACTACAGGTACAATAAGAGACCTAACGTGTCCCACGAGAAGGCTCCTCAAATCATCACAGTGTCACCACAGCCTTGAACAGAGCTGACTTTACACAACAGGGCCATGGCCTCGTGCTGTCGACGCCACACCCGCACCATCCCGTCTGCTCGGTACAGCTGAAAACGGGATTTATCTGATCACACAACGCGGCGCCAAACTGCAGTGGTCCAGTTTTGGTGTTCCCGGCACAAGGCGAGGCCCCCGACGACGAGCAGTCAACAGTGGCACTCGTGTTGGCTGTTGGCTCCCGTAGCCCCAGATATGCAGCGTGCACCGAACCGTTCTCTCAGTGATGCTGGTTGGTCCTGCGACATTTAAGCTGGATGTTATTTGCGCTGCTTTTGTGAAGCGGTCGGTCTGTACGAGCCTGGGTAATAAACGTCAACTGGGTCATCAAGGGCATCAGGGTGACCATCGGTAGCTCTCTGGGCGCTGATAGTCTGATCTGAATAGAAAGATTTTATATGAAAGAGAGTTTTAAAAACCTTCAAGTTGATTTCCTCGAATAGCAAGCAATCGAATGCCTTGAAAAGTAGTGCAGATTTTTCAGTTCTGGTTGTGCTTTAAAAATTTAGAAGAATTATTTTTATGGGAAAATGCGCAAAAGCCCTTGAAATGCCAGGAAGGTGCCGGGATGCAAATTTATGTTGTGTTGGAACCGTGCGCAAAGT
Organism: Macrothele yani; assembly: GCA_039090855.1. Classification (NCBI taxonomy): domain Eukaryota; kingdom Metazoa; phylum Arthropoda; class Arachnida; order Araneae; family Macrothelidae; genus Macrothele; species Macrothele yani. Next base: position 33,406,248 of record CM077024.1, on the reverse strand, counting down.
CTCTCTCTCTCTCTTTTTTCAGACCGGAGCATTTTAAGGTAAGCACCTGGATCCGGCCCCGCATGTTGGCAGAAATGTGGGAAAGAAGAGGTTTAATTTCAATACAGCCTACTAACATACGGCGACATGGCATAACATCGAATGAAAAATCGCCTGATGGCGACCTGAGGTATTGCTGAGCATGCGTCGTTGACCTGTGTCCACAATTCTTTGACACTGAGAAATGGGGGGGGAGGCATGCAGTGGTCTGTCATTAACGTTAAATACGTTCTCTAAGACTGGGCTTGGCAAAGAAGGTCCTGAACACCTTTTAGGCACTTTTTGCTGATATTGCCAATGTGCGAGAGTCCTCTATTTTGCTGAAACTGGTCTGGGATACCACGGTGATTTAGCAAAGAAATTATTTGCAGCACCCCATCGATATATCCTCCTGCTATCATTGCCCACACTATGCGTATGTGTGGTTAACTGCTGTTGTGAAACGGATCTCCAAAAACCTTGCACCAGGCTGAGAAACCGTATGGCCCTCACAGATGGCAGCAAAGTCAGCATATTGACCACTTCGTGTCCACATTATCAGTCGGCGATCATCGGCGCTAAAACTGAAACTAGATTCGTCGATGAATATGACATGGCTCCATTCGTCCCACCAGGCATATCTGGTACGCCAGCATTGTAACCTTAAGTGACAATGTGCTGAGATGAGCGCCAGCCGTTGAAACAGCTGGCAAGAGCACAGATCTGCATCAACCAATCTGCAATTCATAGGCCGTGTTAATACGGGGATGTCCATAGCTACATTAACACCTCGTCGAATGCTGTCCGCAGTGGACTGTGGGTTTGCTACGGTTTAGCATCGAAAGCTGCGATCGAGGCGTTCGAACGTTCGTCTACGTGCAGCAGTCCCACTACTGCGACGTAGGTTATCTTCTTCCAACCAATGTCACTACGTTCGGCCGACGGTTGTTGCATTCCTATGCTAAGCAGGGACCAACCAGATGTACGTAACCGTTGATGAAACGTCTAGTAATGGTGTTCGTGTGATGGTAAGATTCCGAATGACGTCGCCAAAGCATTCTCATTCCTTACACGTGCTTTCGCTACCGAGGTCACTCCGATACCGTGGTCCACACACCCAGGTGGGGACGAATAAACTTACTCATGCCGTGCCGTTTTACCCCTCTTATATCTCTCACGCATCACGTGATTGATTCGCAACTGCTATCATTTCCATAGCCAACTGCCGACACACACATACCCATCAGTTTGCATGGCGCTCCGTTAAATATTTTCTGGTGTAGCAGTTTCTAGTCAAGTAGTTTAGACTATCGGAAAATATAAGTTTTCTAAATTATTGTACGTGATCAGTTCTGATAATTTTTAGCATCTTTTGGCATACACAGGTCGTTTAAAAAATAATGAGACTGACGTCGTAGCGCCAAAACAAACCCACGCAGAAAAACGCAGGTGCCTGTGTCGGAACATCACGTGACAACCAGTCGTTACAGCGCTCTATAAGTTCATTCTTTTCATTCTTCCATTCTTTTAGCAGACGGTGTAGAGTTCAGACGTGTATCTCTAATCCAGTAGCGTTTTGAAACTGGAGCAAAAAAGCAACGATAAATTTTGCGTGCTTTTGAATAAAACCACCAGAGAAACTCACGAAATGAATAAAACAGCCTATAACGAAGATAACCTTTCCCGTGCTTTTTGAGAGGCACAAGAAATTTGTGAATAATGAAGAGAGTCCGGAAAATGCGCCACGCTCCGGTATGCAAGAGTGTTTGTGTGACACAAGAAATTTGTGAATGGTGACGAGTGTCTGGAAGATGCGCCACGCTCCAATATGCAAGAATGTTTGAGCGACACAAAAAATTTGTGAATGGTGAAGTGTATCTGGAAGATGAGCCACGCTCCGGTATGCAAGAGTGTTTGAGTGACACAAGAAATTTGTGAATGGTGATGAGAGTCTGGAAGATGCGCCACGCTCCGGTAGGCCTTTGTCATCGATTACGGACGTTAACGTCAATACCATCAAGGTACTCTTGCGCGAAGACCTCCCGCGTGAAGACCGCCAAGGCGGTTGCCAATGTGATGCAGATAACCGTTGGGTCCGTTGTGCGAAACCGGTTGGGGAATTGAAAAGTCGCTGCAAAGTGGATTCCCCACAGTCCGGAAAATGTGCCACGCTTCGGTATGCAAGAGTGTTTGTGTGACACAAGAAATTTGTGAATGGTAATGAGTGTCTGGAATATGCGCCACGCTGCGATACGCAAGAGTGTTTGTGTGACACAAGAAATTTGTGAATGGTGATGAGTGTCTGGAAGATGAGCCACGCTTCGATATGCAAGAGTGTGTGTGTCACACAGGAAATTTGTGAATGGTGATGAGTGTCTGGAAGATGCACCACGCTCCGGTACACAAGAAATTTGTGAATGGTGATGAGTGTCTGGAAGATGTGCCACGCTCTGGTATGCAAGAGTGTTTGAGTGACACAAGGAATTTGTGAATGGTGATGAGTGTCTGGTAGATGCGCCACGCTCCGGTACTCAAGAGGGTTTGTGTCACACAGGAAATTTGTGAATGGTGATGAGTGTCTGGAAGACGAGCCACGCTTCGGTATGCAAGAGTGTTTAAGTGACACAAGAAATTTGTGAATGGTGAAGAAAGTCTGAAAGATGCGCCACTCTCCGGTAGGCATTCGTCATCGACTACAGATGTTAACCTCAATACCATCAAGGCACTCTTGCGCGAAGACCTCCTGCGTGAAGACCGCCAAGGCGGTTGCCAATGTGATGTAGATAACCGTTGGGTCCGTTGTGAGCAACCGGTTGGGGTACTGAAAAGTCGCTGGAAAGTTGATTCCCCACTTGCTCACGGATGAACACAAGTCTAATCGTGTTATCGTTCGCTGCCAATGGAATTTCCTGTTACGACGTTGGCCACACTTTTTGAATCAAGTCATCACATGTGATGAAACGTTTTTTCACCATTTTGGACCAAAAACAAAACAACTGAGCACCCAATGGAAACACCCACAGCGTCCCCGATCCAAGAAAGCAAAAGTTCAAGCAAGTTCAGGGGAGATCATGCACCTGGTTTTCTTCGATGAAAAGGGAATTGTGTTTGACCATGTTGTTCCACAAGGGAAAACTGCTACCGGTGGTTATTATTCTGAATTTCTCTCAGGTCCTCTAAAGAATTCCCCCCCCCCCCATAACTGCCAGAATATGCAGAAACCGGTCAGGTTTTACATCAAGCTAATGCCCCTGAACATCGTGCTTTGCTTACCTAACCGGATATCCAAGATCTAGGCATCAAAATGATGGTGCACTCTCCGTATACACCAGATCAGGCGCCGTGTGACTTCCACCTATTCTCTGAAGTGAAAAACCGACTTCGTGGGCGTTGGTCTACATCATATACTGAGCTGAACAATATTGTGATGGGTATCCTGAAATACATATCGAGGAAGGGCTTCGAACACACCTTCCTGAAGTGGGTGGGACGGATGCATTCAAGCAGATGGAAAATACTTGGAAAGTATGTAATTGTAAGTATGTTTACTAAATTACACTTCTGCCCCAAATAAAATCAGTCTCGTTGCTTTTTGAACGACTCTCGTACAAAACACATAAGAATTCTTGCTTGAAATATCCGCATATCCGCTAATCTCTTGAGTGGATGTTTCGTGACGTACTAGTAGGGTATGGAAAAAACAGTTCCGTTGAGTAGTAGGAACTCCGAAAACGACAGACGAATGCCTTTTGTTCTTTTTTTTCGATTTACCTTCGTAAACGCGCGTAGCTGCTTATTTCGAACATTTTTTTTTCATCTTTTCTTGCAAAAATCGAATTGAAAAGAATGTTTTCTTCATTGGATACCTATCATGGGGGCCGCGGGTGGCGTAGTGGTCAACGTTCATGACTGCCATGGAGATAACCTCAGGTTCGATCCTGGGGTAGGTACGAACGCTCGAACCACTAAATACCCGCCGTTCGTCGGATGGGCAAGTTAAGCCGTCGGACCCCGGTAATAAATAAGGACGTCTTCCTCCTCCTTTCTACCTCGCTTCCGTGTGACTTTCCTATCGGGCACTCTAGCCCAAATCTCCTAGCTTCCTATCTCTAAGGGTTGTTTAAGATCTGGGGTCAGACAATCGCTTCCTAAAATCCTCTACATCTGATCTGGATACCTATTTTTTATAATTTTATACACGAAAGTTTTGCGTATAAAATTATAAAAAATTCCTTCTTGCGTCAAATAATTCCACTGTGAAGATTATTTTGCGCATGTTTTTGTATTCATTTCAAAATGCTCCAATTTTTTCCCACTGGGGTTAAAATACTGTTAATTCTATTTGATATAATTTTTGAGTCACTGAGGGACTGGATAAAAATTCTTATGTCAGAAGCCATCCTTTACAGCGGAAATTTTGCGTATATCTTGTCCTTAAAGTAAATTCTTTTCTCGATTGCTGTAACTACTACTATGATTTTTCCAGCGGTTTCCAGCTCAGAATGCGTATATTAGATTTCGTTATCAAAAAGCTAATAAAGATATCCTCTATTTGTTCATTACAGCCCAGAAATCGATGTTCTCTCTCTCTCTCCTTTCTTGTTTATCAAGAAAATGCACTGCTAGAGAATGTTGGACCATAACCTATGCCGTCGAGGAACTACTACTATCCTTGGGAAAGCTCAGCTATTATTCAGCTAAAGTTTGGAAGGGTTATAAGGTAATTACTTGGCAACTAAAAGGCCTGTATTTTACGCAGTGTGTGATTTCTATACGTGTTCTCCAAATCTCATGAAACGCAATGAGTGGCATGCTATTACCTGAACTGCTTTGGGCCGGAATTCCACAGAGATAACTAAAGGATAAGTATTGCATTCATGATGATAATCATCTTTGTTTTGGCTATGTTCCTATTGACTTGGACTTTGAACCAAGCTCTATGAAATGACAGTAATGTTCAAATGACTCACTCCTCAGAAGATATTTCTTTTGTAAAACTGCGCAACGTTACTCTGGGTGAGAGATCACTGTGAACTGAAAGTTCTTCCTTCCTAATAGCCCTGCTTGAAGTAGCAAATTTGGCAAATCTACCGAGGCATTACTTTGCAAAATTACTCGGTGTGCCTCTCACCAGTGGCCCTAAATTTTTTTTTTGATTTGAGGTTTAAAAATCATTTATTGGTCCCAGGTAACACATACAACTTGAATGCATAGTCGTATTGAACATATAATGAATAAAGTTTTAGGCCTGGACGTGTAGTGCAGGGAAGTTTACGTTAAGTCACGTTAGGGTTATTGGAAGGTTACTTGACGTAGCTAAAGTGTACCTAATCTTCAAAGTGCTAGAGTTTGTTTAGGTAAGACTCGCACGTGCAATAAATTCATTGAATATGGAACTTCTTTTTACTCAGCGTTCCTCATTATCTTGACTATCAGTACTATAACTTCGGTTTTAGTACATTAGTACCTTGAAGGCTCCTTATTAGAGCGGTAAACACAATATACCCTGGACTTAATGGAGACACTTAATGAAAGAGACTTAACGGCCAGACAGAGGTCTGACAATAATATGAACTGAGAAAACGTACTCACTTTAAACCTTTTATTGGAGAACTCCTGATATTATCAAACACACTCTCAACAAATCACACTACTACTGAATATCCGAACTTTCGTAGAATCGCATAACAATAATTAAGAAGAACCTATCACATAAAACGAAGCTTCCTTGGTATAGTTGAGCGCGCCTATATATACTGCATACCACCACGTCATGACTTACACTCGTTGCCACATATCATTCAGCGGGAGAAATAACATCTCGTTAAGTGAGAAGATAATTTGCATAGGAAAATAAAATAACAAGAAATAGTAAAATCAAAAGGAAACTGAATCTAGAGTATACGTTACAAACACGTACATCTCGAATTCAGACACCTGCGGTATTGTGCGTCATCGGGTAGAAATATTATGCAATACATTAAAATCATCAAAGTATAGATCGAGCATGTGATACATTATGCCAGATTTTGCAAATAACAGAGAGAGCCAGTGCCCAAAGACAAACACAGACATCCATGCCTTATCCGGGATTCGAACCCAGACCCCTCTGTTGGGTGAAGGATTAGAAGCTATCGATTAGACCACTGCGCCACTGGGGCTGTGGCCCAAAATTAGTGACGGACCAGTGCGTATAGCCCATCGAATTGCTCACCGCATAGTCAAACGCCCAAAAAATCGTACGAGTAATTATTCTGATGATAACCAGTTCGGCAATCAAGTAATGAGCTTGAATTAAAAAAAAACGTAGAAAAGTAGCAAAACTTACGTGGATATACACTAATGTTAATAAATTAAGGGGTAGTTATATTTTTAGAGAAATAAATCTGACAGGAGGATGATGATAAATATGTTAATATGACGTACAGACAGACTTAACAGAAATTTATACGCATAAAGCAGACGTCTGTGAATGCACGGGTAATATAGGGTACATGAACAAAACGTACCATTTTTGGTCCTTGGCAAAGCATAAGCAAAATGCCATAACACTTGGAATACTGTCCCCTGTCAAAGTTTAATAGAGGATATGTCCACCCCTCACTGCAATGCACGCATGACATCGGTTGGGCATGATCTGGACAAGATTGTCCAGCAGATCTTGAGGTAAGTTGCGCCACTCCTGTTTCAGAGCCATAACGAGGTCACTTTGTGTACGCAGTGGGGTATGGAGTTCATCCATGCGCCTCTCAAGTGCATCCCATACATGCTCTATGGGATTCAAGCCAGTGGAGTACGGAGGCCACTCTATGCGGTCTATTCTTTCGCTGTTGAGCAGGTCATCAACATAGGCCGAAAGATGACAACGAGTATTGTCATCCATAAAGGTGAAGGAATTTCCAACAGCACCATGAAAATTGCGTACATGAGGAACGATAACATCCTGACAATAACGCTGAGCATTCAGGGTTCCATTTGGCAATACGTAAAGTTCTGTACGTCCATTCGTAATGCTATCGGCCCAGTCCATCACCCCACCACCTCTTTAATGGTAAACTTCCACGATGTTGGTGGAAGAATAGACAGTGCGTGGTTCACGCCAGATGTACTGGCACCTCAAAATAATGGGATGATCAAAAGTATCCGGGCACCCCTTTGGAGTAGTGGATTTTCTCAGGTGCATAACAGCCAAGGCACATACAGGTATAAAAAGAAGCACGTGGACTGGGAAACATCATATACAAGCATTCATAGTAGAATGGGCCGTACAGCAGAGCTCACAGGCTTCCAACGTGCCATGGTCATAGGGTGCCATCTTAGCAACAAGTCAGTTCGGAAAATTTCTGCCCAGTTGCAGCTGACCTGATCAACTGTAACTAACGTTTTGGTGAGATGGAAACTCATAGGAGCAACAAAAGCACAACCGCGACCTGGTATGCCCCGTAAGATGACACAGCCGTACTGCCAAACGCTGAAGCGTTTTGCTTCAAACTTGGGTGTCCTCATTTGCAAAACTCACAACCGAGTTTAAAATGCAGCTTGATGCAACGCCAGCATCATAACGGTTCCATAAAAGCAGAAGAGAATGATTTTCCATGGCCGAGCAGCTGGACACAAGCATAATGTCAGCAAGATGAACGCCATGCGTCGGTTGCAGTGGTGAAAGGCTCGGCACTAGAGGATTTTGGTCAGTGAAGTGATCTGGAGTGATGAATCACGCTTCATTACCAATATGGACGTCGTATGCGTATCACCGTAGTATTTTATATAAAATTCGCATCATTGTTGTGCATCGTATTAAGCACATCGGACTAAAAATTAGTCACCCATAACAGAAATGACAGTAGGCAGTTACCGATCGCACACAGAGGGCCGTGATAGCATCGTTGAGAGGTAAATAACATTGACGTGGTCTAGAGGATTATTTCTGTGTTGCGCAGTGGTGAAGAACGAAGAGCAACGTGTGTATTGAATTTATTCTGCAATATGGGTCGCAAGACAGACGTTACTGAGTGGCAAAAAGGAGCCATCATATTTGGCCGTGCCCACGGACACAAAGTGAATGAAGTCGCCCAATTTGTTGGGGTGTCGAAGCGTGTTATCGAGCGGGTCTACAAACAGTGGTGTAGTTCGCAGTAAACTGCAAATCGGCGGCGTAACTTTGGCCGGAAAACGATTCTCACCAACAGGGACCGCTACCATGTTTCACGCCTAGGAACTGCAAATCGGTTTCAAACCAGGAAACAAGTGTTCCAAACAGTCAATAAAAGTCTACTCCAATCAATGTCCGAAAGGACATTGCGACGACAACTGCATGCGATGGACATCTGAAGCAGAGTACCACGGAAGAGGCCTCTTTTAACAGCAAGTCACAAAGTCCACTCCAACCAATTTCGGAAAGGACATTGCGACGAGAACTGCATGCGATGGACATCTGGAGCAGAGTACGACGGAAGAGGCCTCATTTAACAGCAAGTCACAAAGTCCACTCCAACCAATTTCGGAAAGGACATTGCGACGAGAACTGCATGCGATGGACATCTGAAGCAGAGTACCACGGAAGAGGCCTCTTTTAACAGCAAGTCACAAAGTCCACTCCAACCAATTTCGGAAAGGACATTGCAACGAGAACTGCATGCGATGGACATCTGGAGCAGAGTACCACGGAAGAGGCCCTCTTTTAACAGCAAGTCACAAAGTCCACTCCAACCAATTTCGGAAAGGACATTGCGACGAGAACTGCATGCGATGGACATCTGGAGCAGAGTACCACGGAAGAGGCCCTCTTTTAACAGCAAGTTACAAAGTCCACTCCAACCAATTTCGGAAAGGACATTGCGACGAGAACTGCATGCGATGGACATCTGGAGCAGAGTACCACGGAAGAGGCCCTATTTTAACAGCAAGTCACAAAGTCCACTCCAACCAATTTCGGAAAGGACATTGCTACGAGAACTGCATGCGATGGACATCTGGAGGAGAGTACCACGGAAGAGGAACTCTTTTAACAGCAAGTCACAAAGTCCACTCCAACCAATTTCGGAAAGGTCATTGTGACGAGAACTGCATGCGATGGACATCTGGAGCAGAGTACCACGGAAGAGGCCCTCTTTTAACAGCAAGTCACAAAGTCCACTCCAACCAATTTCGGAAAGGACATTGCGACGAGAACTGCATGCGATGGACATCTGGAGCAGAGTACCACGGAAGAGGCCCTCTTTTAACAGCAAGTCACAAAGTCCACTCCAACCAATTTCGGAAAGGACATTGCGACGAGAACTGCATGCGATGGACATCTGGAGCAGAGTACCACCGAAGAGGCCGCTTTCAAAAGCAAGTCACGAAGTCGCACGTTATCAATGGACTCAGAGGAGCCAAAACTTTACTATAGAGGATTGTAATTTGTTCTGACAAGTCTCGTTTTTGTTTGTACTCCAATGATGGGAAGCGACGAGTGCATCGCAGGCCCAATGAAGCCTTTAATCCTGATTGTGTCGAAGGTGTTGTTCAAGCTGGATGGGGTTCTGTGATGTTTTGGGGATGTTTTTGGTACCACGAAATGGGCCCTCTCTTCGCAGTGATGATTCATTTGAACCAGCATGCATTCCTCCACATTCTGAATGACGAAGTGTTGCCCTTTGCCATACATCTCCAGGAACAGCATCACATTGCCATTCCTGTCTTCCAAGACGACAATTACCCTCAGCACATGGCTAAAACTGTGTCTGAGTGGCACGGCGAACAATCGGCAACACTGTCTCACCTCGACTGGCCCGTCAAATCCCCAGATTTAAATCCTATTGAAAATCTGTGGGATCATTTGGAACAGAAGGTGTAACGCCGTAATAGACACCTATACACACTGGTGGAACTTCAGGACCAATTGATGTACGAGTGGCTGCAAATCGATGTTCAATGTGTCTCTCGCACACGGTATTCATGCTGTTATCAAGGCAAAATTTGCCGTCGCCTGTTATTTGGTAAGTTCTGACAGGAGTAACTTTTTTGCCCGATGTCATTACAAGCTGTGCAATAGCTAGTCGGGGAACTTCCTCGGCATCCGATGAAATGGTTTTCGTACTCGCTTTACGTCGTCTTCCGAAACACTGTGCGGTCCATTGCTTGTTTAACACATTCCCAGTTGTAATAAATTTATATATCGAATGCGTAATTCTTTTAGCATCAGTATTCCTGCCGAAATCTGTACGGAAATTCCTTTACACCTGAATTATTGATTTTTTATTTTTCTTGAACATTCGACATTGTACGAACTTGTACCTATGAACAGCAAGAAAAACTTGAGCCATCTACATATAATAATAGACATACTGCAAATATTTATATGTTTATCTTTCAAACGTTGCAAATCTTGTTTCTGTAAGCGTGTAGTTGTATTTTATTAATTTTCAAAAATAAAGGCAAGACTTTTACACCGCCCTGTATATTGTTGAGTTAATGTCTAATAAAAGTTTATGTTACACTGTATCCCGACTTGAAAAAGGGTGATGAAACTGATGCTGTTTCAACAATAAATGCATTGATATTTGTGTCCTTTTGTGGTAGGTAAAAATATGCACGGACCGCCACCTTCTGATATACACTGGTCCTGCGGACCAGCAAAGTCTTTTTCGAAATTCTACCACTGTCTCAAAGGGTTCACATGTTTCGAGGAAAGCCATGTGGTGTCTCTTCAGGTTCATTATGTATCACTTCTAATAATGCATAGGATCATTAGAATGGTTACAGAAATAATTATTTTTGCTAGAAAAGAATGCAAATGTTTCGAAATACACTACTGTGTATGAGAATTGCAACGCCATTAAGCACTGCTAGTACTAGCTTAAAATTTATAGGATATGTACAACAGGTTGTGTGACGTGCCTGCACCACAGGACGTACACGAGATAAAGGTAGATAGCAGTGAGAGCATACGTAGCTCAGTTGAGAGAGCGACTTTCTCCTGAGTGAGGGGCCCCGGATTCGATGATCGACGTGGACAAAAATGACGGTGAAATTTACTTCTTTACATTGGCGCACGAACTTCAAGAATGACCTGACCGTTAAAGTTCTCGTAATGGTGTGATGTTCTTTCCACACCGCGAGACAAGAGAAATAAAAGAATCCCTTCTTCAGCGCTTCGAAAACTAAATGTGTGTGATGCTACGTTCCACACACCAAATTGACTGGGATTTCTCCAATGTATGTTCTTCAGCGGATGACTGTTTACAGTGACACAGTACGTTCTTCAGCGGATGACTGTCTACAGCGACACATGGTCCCAGGGCTGACCAGTAGGCTATGCCCCCTACCCTCTTTCGGGGAAGGGAGAGATATGACGTGCCTACACCGCAGGACGCACATGAGAAAAAGGCAGATAGCAGCGAGACATGTATCTCAGTTGGGAGAGCGACTTATTCCAAAATTTACTTCGTTATAGTTGGGATATGCTGATGATTAAAATGTCAATAAAAACGTGCATGAGGTTTTGTAGCAGGCCCTTCCGAACTATTTAGTCTTGGGTATAAAGAGCTGGCTCAAACGGGATGTGATCAGTGAAGAGCCGACATTGAGTCGAAAGAGTGTTTCTTGTGTTTCACTATGGGTGTTTCTTGTGTTTCACTATGGGTGTTTTTTGTGTTTCACTATGGGTGTTTTTTGTGTTTCACTATGCCGGTCGCCGAAGAAGTTCGCGCTCTGAATACTCGACGCATTTCGAGTGAGGAGAGATTGTTCGGATGAGAGCAGCTGGATTTTCCTACTGCAAAATTGCCGCTGGTACTGGACAAAAGGCCAACACAGTGATCCGAACTTGGAGTTAGCAGACAGATGAGGCTCGGAAGCACAGCAATCCGGGAAATGGGCCGGAAAATCGCGCGACTCAACGAGATGACAGACATCACTACCGCATGGCAGTCACCGATTTCACAGCAACAGCCACGGTATTAGCACAGCAATGAAGCACTATCACAGGTCAAGCTTTGATCTGCAGCAGAGTTCGACATCGTTTGCTTAAGAGATGACTGGTCGTTAGCAGCACATTGCTGTGCGTTACTTTGACACTCAACTACCGACGCCTCAGGCTACAATGGAGTCTTGTAACCAGAGCATCCATATTTATCAGAAGTGAAGTTCAGTAGCCATTTTAAGGATAGCGAATTGTAATAATTTTCCTTCAATTCCGGCCATTTTGATGAGCAGGCTGACGGTTAAAGTACTCTTTTTCTCAAGCATCTCTTTGAAGGGGACTTGAATTTATGGGTTTTCCATTTTCCTGCGAGGGAGTAAGAAAATGGGACTGAGGAGCCAATTAAGGTACTTCTGTGTCTTCAGAGAGAAAGCATTTTTAAGGAGTGTCTGCGCTTTCTTGGAAAGCGTGAATTTCACTCTTCTGCAGGGAACGCTTTGGTTTCTGAGCAAGAGGACGTTTTACTAGAACGAAGAAGGAGTTTTGACTGAAAGGCGACCGAGAGAGGAGGTGGTGATTTTCTCTCTGCTAGGTGTGAAGGAAGGTAAGGAAAAAGGTAATGAGGCTGATATTTAGGAAGAGGGACTGCTGACCGCGCAAGAGAAGGGGATTCGACGTGTTTATAAGATAATGAAAGAATTGAATTAAGGACAATGCTTTGAGATATTCTCCATGACTTCTGAATAAACATCTTATTTACTGCAAGAGCAAAGCTTAACTTTAGTCGATTTTATTTATATTCTATTTATCTGCTCAAGTCCAGTACAAACGAGTTAAGGTCCAGAAACAAAACTCTCTGGAAGCAAAGCATCAAACGAAACCCTTCGCATAGGGCGCTGTAATATTAGGTGCTTGAATTAATTCCAGCTGTTGCCCAATAGAGAGCAGCAGTGGTGCGCTGTGACCCGGGTCACACGTGACCTCCCTTGCGCACGCACGTACTGTCCGTAGTCTAGGCGAAGCAGTGTGTGACACGCGATCGGAGGGCACAAAACACGAGTTTGTATCGCATTCACGATGTCGAGTTTTTTACCAAAAAAGGAGCATTTGCGGGAAGCATTACTTTTCTGCTTTCATCTCAAGAAATCTGCAGCGGAAAGTCATCGTTTGCTAGTGCAGGCCTATGGGGAATATGCCCTATCGGAAACAACATTCAGACAGTAGTTCCGACGCTTCAAAGTCAACGAATTTGACGTGAAGGACAAAAAAGCGACTGGGCAGCCGAAAAAGTTCGAAGATGGCGCATTGGAGGCCTTATTGGACGAGGATTCATGTTAGACGCTCCACGACTTGTCTGAAACACTACGGGTCGATGAATCAATGGTTAGCAAACATTTAAAGGGAATGATCCAGAAGCTCGGAAACTGGATCCAACATGACAAGGTTATTCTTCTCCACGACAACGCCAGACCTCATATCCCCAAATCCATGAAGGAACTCTTGGAGGCACTTGGCTGGGACTTCTTATCCCACCCGCCTTATTCCCCGGACATTGCTCACTCGGAATTCCATTTGTTCCTGTCGCTACAACATGGCCTGTTAAAACAGCACTTCCTATCTGTCGCGGATATCCAAAAATGGCTCGATGAATGGTTCGCCTCGAAAGAACCTGCATTTTTCGACGGCGGAATCCATTTGTTACTCCAACGGTGGGAAAGGGTCGTAGCTGCCAACGGACACTACTTTGAATAGACTATCCTGTATCGTTCTGTGGCAGCACACAGGTGTTTGTGTGGCACAAAACAGCGGGAATTAATTCAAGCACTTAATATAACTTAGCACGAAGCCCTGCAACATATGCAATTTGGCGTAGGATTGATTGCAGTTCGTTTGCAAAGCATTCAAACGAACTGCAACCGAGTGCCCCATCTTATTTCTGAGAAAATTCCTCAAAAAGTGTCCCCTGCAGAAGAATGAATACCACGCTTTATAAGAAAGCGCGGACATTTCCTTAAAATTCCTTCTCTCTGAAGACGCAGGAGTTCCTTACTTGGCTTTGCTCTGCCTTCTCGCACATCCACGGAACCATAAACCCCCTCAAAGAGATGCGTGAGAAAGAGAGTACTTTAACTATCACCCTGCTCATAAAAATGGCAGGAATTGAAGGAAAATGATCACAATTCACTATCCTTAAAATGGCTACTGAACTTCACTTCTGATAAATATAGATGCCCAGGTTACAATCTCAAACACATCAGTCATCTGCACACTGATTGGCATAAGGTCGTGTTTTCTGACGAATCACGTTTCACCTTGATGCACCATGATGATCACATGCGTGTTCGAGTAACATAGTAATGAACGACAGCTAGTAGCATCATAACGGCCCAACACCAGGCTTCGTGGGTTTGAAGCGATATTAGGTTCAATTAGCGATCTCACCTGGTAGGAATTGAGGGAACCGTCAACAGCCAGAGATACATCAGGGATGTTTCAGAGGCAGAGGTGATACCTTTCCTTCAGAGTTGTCCAGGCGTCATATTCCAGCTGGACAATACTCGGTCGCATGTGACCTGGGATGTCCAATACCTCTTCCATACCCGACAGATATGGCTTCTTGCCTGGCCTGCACGTTCGCCGGATTGTGTCCCCGATGGAATATGGTAGGTAAGCGACTGGCCTGTCAAGCGCATCCGCCAGTCACCACAAATGAAGTCTGATCTCGCATAGAAGCAGCCTGGAAAGCTATTCCCCACGACGATATCAAAAACATCTTCGATTCAATGCCATACGGTGTAGATGCTGGTATTGTTGCTCGAGGTCACTTCACCCAATACTGGGTTTTGAGGCGAAAATTCTTGTATAGCTCTACAAATGTAATCACTTATTTCCTGTAACATGCTGAATCTGTGATATAATTTTCATTGGAATAGCGAGATTCCTTCTTGGTCTGGCAATTTTCACAAAGAGTAATGTATTTGGGCAGCATTTCTTATTCATTCTCGCCACCCAGATGGACGAGCGGTCAGAGACGTTGGTTTCTGACTACTCACTCCTGCTGGGTTCGAGTTTCGAATGAAGAATTTTGGTGTGTTTCTCCTAAGGCAACCGGTTGTTTCCCTTCCTTGGAACCAGTACCTTAGGGGCAAGCGACTGCTTGTAGTCCTCAGAGTGTCTCATGATGGTCATTAGGTCCTCCAATAAAAGAAAATAGGAAACAATTGTGTCTTCTTGATAAATTTCACTGAACTTTTATCGCTTCCTTTAGAGCTCAAACATCGCGATTTCTTGTTTTTATCGACGTGGAGTTTCTTCTCCCTCGTTGCCAAATATCCGTTGCGAGCAATTTACTTTGTTGGTGCATCTTACCTATCCATGGCGGCACTGCAAGAAGCATAATAAATACGAGGCACGAAAATAAGTTGCTTAGTTTTTCTAATGCGTTTCCTCCGAAGAACTGGACTCAACATTCCAACGACTTTCTTTCCTTCCATAATTCCTGTTTCCACTCCCGATGATCCACCTATTTCTGCAATTAATTCCAAATTTTTAAATTTGACCGTTCTGCTTATTTCTCAGTTTTTGGTGTTTGTGATTGTGATGTGAACTGCATTCAAAACATTTGTGTTATTATTATAATAATATTAATAAACGGAAACTCAACCTACACTACCAATCAAAAATTTCGTGAAAAGTTCAACAGTCCCCACAATCATGTCTTGACTGCTTGTTCATTACCAAACAGCATATGGGGTAAATAGAAAGTTTTCTGAATGGGTAAACTCATGGATCCAATTTTTTACAACACTACGAAAACTCTTTTCAGAAAAATTTGAAAACAATCATAAGTCACATTCTAAAACTTTTTGAGAAAAATACGAGATTCGTAACATGAATTTCAAGTCCGTTTGGCAAGAAAATGTCAACAGTTCGATCATTGCTAACCTCGTAACATTCAATTTTTTACTCTCTGACTGTTATACTCATTTATATGAATGTCTAAGTATCTGTTCGTTTGATAAACACAGTACTGCGCGGCGATGTCAATGCTTAACATATACACCAGCGTGCAAAAATTAAGGACGAGACGGGTTTTCGAATGTAACATCGTGCAGAAGTGCACCACATCGACTCAAATCATACCATAAGATCCCCAAGATGTAAGAATATGGGACAAGTGAGCAAAACCATCCAAACAAGGAATCCAAAGGATACAAAGGCACTTTATTGAAAAGGTAGCTTCGAGCACAACTGGACAGAAGACAGAAACGTCCATGTGACAGGCGGCTGCCAGGAAAAATCCAGTCTTTAGCAGGGGATATGATCACCCCT
Organism: Macrothele yani; assembly: GCA_039090855.1. NCBI lineage: Eukaryota > Metazoa > Arthropoda > Arachnida > Araneae > Macrothelidae > Macrothele > Macrothele yani. The sequence continues at coordinate 33,389,993 of CM077024.1, read as the reverse complement.
GACTGCTTTGCAGGATTTACAACGTCTGTCCATGCTGAGGACGAGGTTGTCAAGGTGCTGTTGAGACATCGCGGCCCATTCCTCTTGTAGCGCAAGTCGCAGCTGCGGAATCGTTGCTGGAGGCTGGTGACGTGCTGCCAAGCGTCTCCCGAGATAGTCCCACATGTGTTCGATTGGATTTAGGTCCGGGGATCTTGCGGGCCAATCCATGCGTTGAATATCTTCACTCTCCAACAGCTCTGCGACATCAACTGTACGATGAGGTGTAGCGTTGTCGTTCATGAAGAGGAACTCAGGACCCACAGCACCTCTAAACAGAAGCACGTGATGCAGGAGAACCTCGGTACAATAGCGGACACCCGTGACTCAACTTCCTTGGAATATGTGGAGGTCAGTACGGCTACCAAGTATGATACCGCCCCAAATGAGAACTTCGCCACCTCCAAACCGGTCCCTTTTCGATGATATTAAGGGTTTGATTGCGTGTTCCCTGCTCTCTCCAGATGTGTATACGTCCAGAATCGCTCGTCAGACTAAATCGGCTCTCATCCGTAAAGAGAACTCGAACCCATTGCTGATGTGTCCAGTTCTCGTGTTCCTGGCACCACAGAAACCACCGTCTCCGATGAGCAGGCGTTAATGACACACACCGTACTGGTCGTCGTGCAAATAGACCACCTTTGTGCAGCCTCCTGGCCACGGTTAAACGCGATAACGGACGTCCAGTTGTCTGTTGCATGTGCCTTGCGATTTCCCCTGCTTTCTGCCGTCTGTCTCTACTTGCCTGTAGGACAATATATAGGCCATCCGCCGCCGTGGTTGCTCGTGGACGACCACTTCTAAACTCTCGGACAACGTGTCCTGTCGTTTGAAATGCTCTCCAAGCTCGTGAAACGATGCTGTCAGCGATCCCGAACTCCTCGGCCACACTAGTCACACTTCGACCTTCTTCCAACTTCCCAATGACGCGACCTGGGGTAAAGTCATCCAGGTGTCGTCTACTGGATTGCCTGTTGGCCATATCACACGGTGGCAGCAACTCGACGTCGTTCAAACCGATGTATACCGTGCAATAGCTTTCACCGAATTGTTGAGCGTACACCGTCCGTGTGCTTTATATCCTTCCGACACTCCCCTCCCCCCTACGTCATGCTGCATATATGCGCCTTCCCTACCGTACCGGACCCTAGTCTATCTCCAGAGTGGTCTTTCGGTCCGTTCTGCCTGCTCGTTCCTCTGTTATGCTAATTTCTCCTCTTCGTCCTTAATTTTTGCACACCAGTGTACGACGTATGGTATCGCATACAGAATTTAAATAGAGGAAGAAAACTGTTCGTTGGTTTTGTAAAACAGCTTTGCAGTTCACTAACTTAGAGAAATTTCTGAATACTTTTGGGTTGGATTATATGGGGAAATAGTCCCAAACGAAACATTTCACGTATATTATCAACGGGAAGTATCTCTGAAATGGGGGGTGGGGGTGGGGCGGGGCGGGTGCTATATCCTGTGTGGAAAAAAATTATCCGGACACCATGCAATGCAGTCTGCATTTATGGCAAAATACCATAAATAAAGGGTTGGCCCACATTTGTCCACAATTAAACTGTACACTGTCCTTGGCACATTTTCACTGAGATTATGATTAGTTTCAGGTTTGTTCTCGCATTCCCTCCGCAAAGTAGTAGTCAGTTCAAACACAGAAGTCGTACGTGTCGTTGAGTCTGAATCGACGTTTAGATTCATCCCAAAGGCCTATATAGGATTTAGGTAGGGTCTTTGAGCTGGCCAATCCAAATTCTGTACATCCATAACCCCAAACTATGTCAAAATGAACGTGCTTTGTGGTACGGCGCAAATTCGTCCTGAAACAAGGGTAGCCCGTCTCCGTAAAAACTGGTAACACTGTACCTGCGGCGTTGTCTAGAACTTCTTGGTACTTCGTGCCGTTCATGTTTCCATCCACAACCACCAATGGTCCGAGTCCATACCACGAGAAACATCCCCAGACCATGACACTGGCACCACAAAATTTAACAGTTGGGATGACACGTTCTGGAAGATACCTTTCATCTGGCATATGCCACACCTAGCAACGACCATCGGATTTAAAAACGGTGCAGCCTGATTCGTCACTCCAGAACACTCGTTTCCATTTTTCTAGGGTCCATGGACGATATGCTTTGCACCAAGCAAATCGCTTGTTCACATTCGTACGAGTCATTAACAGCTTGTACCAGAAGCTCGGCCATAGAAATTTAACATGTGTAGTTCCTTACAAACTGTCTTAATGCACAGCCTCTGTTGAATCCTGAAATTTTTGGTGATGATATGTGCAGTAGAATGAGGGTGCCCACGGACGACCGGTTTCGGAATTATCTTGTTCCTTTCCATCAATTTACTTGACCTTCCTGAACGTTTCTTTGCAGTCGTAAGGCCCTCACTTTCTCATTTACTAACAACGTCTTTAAATAGTTGACCGTGGGTGTGGCAGTTGTTCTGCAATTGCATGCACGGACGGTTGCTAATATGGCACCCTACAATAACACCTCGTTGGAAGTCAGTAAGCTCAACTCGCGTGGCCATGTCTCACGAGTAAGCTATTTGAAGACTGTACCTGTACCATCCAAATGCGGACTCCGCAGGAATATGTTGAACTCTTTCAAAAGATTTTTGCGATGGCGATGTGGGAGCAATCTTGCCAGGATCCAGCTGTCCTTCACCCGGACAGGATCGGTCCAGGGACCGGTAAGGGTCTGCTACTCCCAAGGGACCGACACGTCCCACCCCTCAGCCACAGCCCGCATGCGTGACGCGCTAATGGGCAAGGGTGCTTAATTTAGCGTCTGGCTGGGAAATCTATTCGCCAATGCGATGGAGTTTGGGGCCGAGTCCATTTATTGGTGTTTATGTTAAAAATTGTTTACAGGCACATTTATGCCCTGAGGGTCTCATGTAGCGGGAAATTAATCCTTTAATTCATGAATCCTCTCACAGAGATAATCAGCAAACATATTTGCTATTCCGCAGGACTAGGGCCAAAGCTGCGGTGATGACTCTGGTCCTGAGTCATTGTGCTCCTCTTCACTGCTGTCTTATGTCTTCATTAATCTTCAATCACCCTTCTATCATGAGATCTTCCTGCCTCGCAACGAAATCCTTGACCAGCTCGATGAGTTCCTGCCTCGCACGGGGATGCGCGAGCTGGATCGAGAGGTCCTTCGTTTTTCCCAGTTCTGGGGCGAGGGCTCTTCTCCGACCTGCAAGAAAAATGTAATCTGTTATAATGTGTGCGACATCTGCGGTCTGGGTCCCGCATCCGCACATCCGTTCCTTTACCGCAAAACGGTGGAAGTAACTTCGGCGAAACGCCATGGCCGGTGAGTATTTGGTTTAGAAACCCATTAAATTCTACACGTCTGGTAGAGACTCGGGGAAAGATACGCTACGTTCTCCTTATGCCTCAGTTTCATAGAAAATCTGGCGCACGTGATCTATTGGAATGTCCCATTTTTGTTGCGAAAGGTGGTGTGTATGGTGTGTTTTCGTGACTGCGTTGTTTTTTACGATATTAAGAGACCCATAAGGTATTGAGCCACTTGCATCTTTGATGATGAAAGTCAAAGTGTTGCCTTAAGGGTTCTGTCATGGCAAAAATGTGCAAGGCAGCATTTTGAAAGACCCACTAAGCCTCAAATTATTCCTGCTGTTGATAATGAAGACAGTAAGCAGTTATTACAAAAGGATGACAATGAAAACTTATATTAAATCATAGTACATTTAGTGAGCATAATCCCACAGAGGTGTGTGTAAACGCTGTGATAAAGAAACCATAATTTTGGATTGAGCTCTTTAATTTGCCATTTTATCTACACCGAATGTTGCCCAAAATTTCCTGCTCTGCCCAAACAGAAATATTCACATAGACGCTGGGTTTTACGAAGCTTACGGGAAAACAATTCCTTTTCCATATCCGCAGTTCCGACCATAAACCCCTGTAACTGGTGATTAACGCTCTATTGTAGGCCTTTGTTCTCTGCTCCATGACCTTAGGCATGGCAGGAAGCTGTAGTCTTCCCTTCAAGGGCATCATGCCATTGATTAAACTCAAGTCCCCGTCTTACTAGTATCAGTGACAAAATCACTGTTTTGCGACAGGGGTGACGGAGCAGTCACGGAACGACCAGTCGAACTTTTGTAGGAAAGCTTTTGCTTAAAATAATCACACGAAGCAAAATTTTTATCAACGATGGTGAAATAATTCCGCATCTCACTGGTTTTTCTCCGCTTGGTGTCAGACATTCTATTATGGTAAATGCTGAACAGCATTAACGCTTCATTATCGTTCATTCCTAAGGTTCCTCGTGAAGAGACGAGCACGAAAGGGCCACGGGTAGCCTAGTGGTCAGCGTACGTGACTACCACGGAGATAACCTCAGGTTCGATCCTGGGCAGTTCCGAACGCTCGAACCAATAAATACCCGGGGTGTGTCGGATGGGCACGTTAAATAAGGGCGTCTTCCTCCCCCTTTCTACCTCGCTTCTGTGTCACTTTCCTATCAGACACTCTAGCCCAAATCTAATAGCTTCCTATTTCTAACGGTTGTTTAAGACCTGGGGTCAGACACTCCCTTTCTAACATCCTCTACATATGATCTGATGATCTGACGCGTACGAAAATCAGTTCTTTCTGAACCATCACTAGCCACCTCTGTGATGTTTCAGCACAAAGGACATGGTGACCGTGCACCCCAAGCATTGCTCGTACACGGCTAAAGGTGATGCTCTAATCAGTGACTTTGGAATCGTTACTTTTTGTCACTGGTCGTAACTGTGACAAAGTAACAGTCACGTGATTACCGACCCATCTCTAGAACGCACGTGAGCTCAGTGTGCGTAAAAAATCAACCATACCGCCATGTTATTCTGCAGTCAGCTCAGACCACCCGTTTTGCCAGAATGGGCAAAACAGGTGGTCTGAGCAAATTTTGAACGAGTGATGATGGTTGGTGCCAAGCGTGCTGGGTCAAACATCTCGTAAATGGCCGTTCTTGTGCGCTTGTCTCGCACAATCGTAGCAGGGATTCACAGTGAAAGCAAAAATGTTCAATGATCGGCGATCCTGTGGACGAAGAAGTCTAGTGGTTCAGAGAAGTCAGAGGAGAGTGGTGTGAATCGTGGAAATGAAGAGAAGATCCGCTCCCTACAAATCAAGGTCGATTTCAACATTGGTGTGTTGAAGTTCATCTCCGAACGTATGACGTATTAGCACGTGTCGCGAAGCGGATACAACAGCCAACGACCATGTCGACGGTAGCAACTAAACCCTCTGTTCCACTATCTGCTATCGTTTTAAATATTACCAAATTTTTTCAGCACAGAATTGATCACCGCAAATCCGTACTGCGATTGTTTGTAAAAAAAATCAAGAAGGACGGCCGTTTGTGAGATGCTCGAACAAGCACGTGTGGCGCAAACTATGGTGCCACATTCAAAGCCGCTCAGATGACACGTTTTGCCCATTTCTGTATTTAACTGAATGCTAAATGATGATCAACGAGAGTCAGCCTGAGTGATTTATACAGCGTGCCACCTTATTCCGGCGTCAGTTGTTCTCCCAACTAAAGTACACCGATGAGGCTTATCACAACAACGCTGACGTCTCGACATCTGCCTTTTAGGCAGATACGTCATATATACCCCCCCCGAGAAAGTGCTGGGACTGAATCGTAGGTTTCTGGATCATCCGGAAAACCGTATTTGAAGTTGTTCGCTGAACAGGAATGAATTTTCATTCATTCCAGATGATGCGTGGAATACACAACGCACCTTTTTTGAACTTCACTGCCAAGAGATTCAGTTTCACGTTTGGGTGCCAGTGTGGCGAAACAAGCTCATTTTTTTGATGGTGGGATTCGAAACCACGCAACTTCGCTCCGGAGCCAGTTGTTCTACCAGCAAAACTACATCAACGAAGCTTATCGGTGCAACTTTACCGTCTCGACTTGTTTGTCATCTTTGAGGTAAGTACGTTGAGAAAACACAGGTTTGTCCCCGCCGGACGTCGAACGCCGGGTCCCCTCACTCCGGAGTAAGTCGCTCTCCCAACTGAGCTACGCGGACGAGTGCTCTCATTGCTATCTGACTTTATCTCATGAGCGTCGTGCGGGGCAGACACGTCACATCTCCCCCCACCCCTCCCCGAAAGAGGGCCGGGGGCATGGCCCACGGGTTAGCCGGGTCATGTGTCGCTGTAGGCAGTCATCCGATGAAGAACGTGCATTTGAAAACTCACAGACAATTTGGTGTGTGGAACGTAACACCACACTGATTTACTTTTTTCGAAGCACTGAAGAAGGGATTCTAATTTTTCCTGTCACACGGTGAGGAAAGAACATCACACCATTGCGAGAAACTTAACAGCCGGATCATCCTCGAAGTTCGGGATCCAATGTTGAATCACAAGTTTGTCCACTTCGCGCATCTAAACCGGGTCTCCTCACTCCGGAGTAAGTCGCTCTCCCAACTGAGCTACACGGACAGGTGCTTTCACTGCTATCTGCCTTTATCTTATGTGCGTTCTGCGGTGCAGGCTCGTCACAACGTCACACTTGGATTGAGCCATTTACACGACTAGAGCCACCGTACCTAATAAATTAGCGTCTCAGTGTATATTGTAAGTGTTCATCGAAATACACTGCTGGCCATCCAAAATGCAACACCAAGAAGGAAGCATCCGATTGACTTGAAATTCACAGCATGCGTCGCCGGCGAGAGGACATGCAAATGATTAACATTGCAGGGCATATGAAAATCATGTGCGCTCGGCACGCCACCGAGAAGCACTATAAGACGGGTGCACAGAAGGCGGGTGTAAGTAGTGAAAGTGTGTTGTGCTGCCGGACCTGTGCGTGGGAAGCCTCCTGATGCCTCGTCACAGAATACGGCAGTCATTCCAGCATGTTTCGGAGTTCGACAGAGGACGAATAGTGGCTTATCGCGAAAGCGGTTTATCGTACCGAGACATCGACGTCCGTGGGGGACGACATCCAGCCACAGTGAGGCGAGCATGGATTTGGTGTGTGCAGGAGGGACGGAAGGACCGACGTAAGCGATTGCCGCAGCCGCGACACACCACCGAACGAGAGGACCGGCATGTTGTGCGGCGGACATTGACGGCTCGCACCGCTACATCACGAACGTTAGCGCAGGCATTAGGGTGTGTTGCGCAACACACTGCGTCAGCACGTACCGTTCGACGTCGTCTGCAGGAGCCGAGACTTGTCGCACGGCGCCCATTGCTCCGATTACCATTAACGTTACACCACCAGCGAGTGCGGTGGCAGTGGGCCGTTGAACGCCGCACCTGGACTACGGAATGGCACGACATTGTCTTCTCCGAAGAATCCCGCTTCTGCCTGCAATACCACGATGGTTGTATCCGCGTGTGGCGGCACCGCTGCGAGAGACTGCATGACGCCTGCATTATGTATCGATATAACGGTCCGTTGCCTGGCGTTATGGTTTGGGGCGCAAATGTATATGACATTCGCATCCCTCTGGTACGCATCGCCGGTACACTCAGCAGCCACCGCTACATCTCCAACGTTTTGGAACCTGTAGTCCTCCCTTACCTGCAGGATCTGCTAGCGGCCACGTTTCAACAGGACAATGCGCGCCCGTACGTGGCACGCATCGTGCAACAATTCTTCACTGCCCACCAGGTGTCACTGGTGCCGTGGCTCGCCTGTTCTCCCGATATGTCGCGCATCGAACACGTCTGGTCGCTGATCGGCAACCGAGTGGCCCGGCAAGCACCACCCGCGGCTACGCTTGATGAACTGTGCCAACGTTTGAAAGCAGCCTGTGCCGACGTACCCCAAGCCCACATCCAAAGCCTCTTTCGTTCGATGCCGCGGCGTGTAGCGGCCGTTATTGCGAGCCATGGGGGCCACACGAACTATTGATGTCTGCGTGTTCCGCAAGTCGCACGGGCCTGTGAGCTCAATCGTTTCGTCTTTGTATCTGTTGTTATATGTCCAGTAAATCTGGCTTCGCTATCTTGTGTCCTTCTTGGTGTTGCATTTTGGGTGGCCAGCAGTGTACTTCAATTTTGGGCTCTGTTCAAATATTAATAGAAAGTGAACAGACGACTAATAAGCTTTTGGAGCAATGGACAGGAAATTAATTTTTATGAAAATAATGAATCTGTCTTTAAATGTCCTAATCTTTAGACTGCTGTGTTTTAATCGCATTTTTTTATTGTTTCAGAAGAGTACCATAGCTTTTCTTTTCCACGTCCATTTTAATCTTGAAAGGTAGAAGCAAAGCAAATTACCAAATTAATATTGCTTCCTCTTTTGTGAATAGAATCAAATTTAACTCAATCTTCAGGTAATAAGATGTTTCCGCTCGAATAATTTTGAACTTCATTTGCAAGAGTGAAAAATAAAACCAAAGACAGAATCGGGATGAAATAAATGTGTTTGGTCCCATGGAATTCATCGTGGAACATTCTCGAATGTTACTGACTAGTTCACAAACGAAGAGAGAAAAAAGAAGCTCGTCTTCAAATTAACGACAGAATAAGGAATGTAAAAATTACAAGATAATAATGAGGAACTAATCCGCATTACATATGCTCCTCAGGAACCCAAAATTCTTACGGTATGAAAAGTTGGCAAGCCAAATGTAAGTTCTCTGCTGGGAATTCCATTCATTAGCAGCTCAACGAAGTTGTTAAAGTTTGGGAAGAATACAAATTGTTATTCGAGTGTAATAAAATGCACTACGAAGTGAAAATGAAAAAAAAAGAATGTTTACCTGTGGAACCCATTATTTGATTAATCCCATCTTGATGTAAAGTACTGTTTGCACGATGTCACTTCGACTTTAAATGGATTTCATAAAATTACCGAGGAACGGAATTTTGGTGGTTAGGTAATTTTCCCAATTAAAAGCAGGAATAACAAAAAAAAAATGGTATTTTCCATGAAATATGAAGACATTGTGCGTTATTGAATCTTAGATAAATATTGAGAGCCAATACGTAACTGTACAGTAATGGGAATTGTAGCTGAGAAATATCGGCACAAAATTGCGCTGCTTCCCTAATCGCGGCATTGTTGTTCGAATAGCGTTTATACTTCAGATAAACCAAAAAGACTTTCTCTTTGAAATGTTTGGGACACTACTGTTCATAACTTAAGGGACAACATGAAATCTGGCGGTTGCAAATGGGACGAGCGAGACTGGAGCGAGTGAACCTGCACATCAAAAAGGGTTGCACCCTTAGCTTTATTATTCAAAGTGGTCATTTAGGGGGATGATTGACACTAATTCTTTCTGACTGATTACCTGCTAAAAAATGGTTTGTGACAATGCCTGTCAAAGAGCCTACTAGTGCTTGTTAACATATGCACGCGAGTGTGGTGTCCCATATGAAGACATTCCATGGTGCGCATCCAGTTTTCAAATTTACTGTGAAAATGTGATAGATGCCGAGGGAGTGTATATACACTGAAGAGCAATTGAATTAGAGACAGCTGGCGTTACGCAAATGTGGCGCTGTGGGCGGCTCTGTAAACGGAAACGACATGACGTATGCGGCGATCCGACAATATAAGGAGTGATGCGACGGGAGTCAGTAAGAGTCGGGCGTCGTGGGCAAATTGTCGGGGGCCCGACGAATGGGTCACTCCATCTCGGAAGTCGTGCAGACATTGGGATTTTCACGAGCCACTGTGTCACGGGTGCACCGTGAGTACATCGAATCCGGTAAAACCATCCCTCCAAGGCCCAACTGCCTTGGACAACAGCGTGTGGATGAGTGGGATCATCGTCGGCTAACTCCCATTATAACAGCGGATAGACGGGCCACAGTGCTAGAAACCACGCGGCAATTTAACGCTGGTGCACAAAAACGTGTAAGCAGCCACACCATCCAGAACCATCTCCTTGCTATGGGGTACAGAAGCCATCGTCCCACGAGAGTACCGCTGCTGACCGCACATCACAGGGTCCACGGGAACATCGCCACTGGACCCCAGACATGTGAGAAAGTGTTGCCTGGACTGATGAGTCAAGATTCACGTTGGTACATGCGGATGGCAGGATACGAGTACGGCGCAAACCACATGAAGCAATGGATGCTTCTTGCCAGCAGGGTACTCTTCAAGCTGGGGGTGGTGGCATTCTCTTCTGGGGACTGTTTACGTGGACTGAAATGAGACCCCTGGTACGTGTGACATTGTCCCTCACAGGTCAACGTTACCGGGATATCCTGGACGACCATTTGCTCTCGTTTGTGCGTCTTCAACATCCCACTGAGGACCTTATCCTGCAACAAGACAATGCACCGTGACATCGCTCCCGAATTGTATCCGAATGGTTGGATGAACACTCCATCAACGTGACCTCGCTTCCTTGGCCAGCTAGGTCACCTGACTCAATCCCATTGAGCACATCTGGGATGCCACCGAGAGAGATGTTCGAGGCTCTGACCCCCTCCATCAAATCTTAGTGAATTGTGGGAGCTTGTTCAGGGGTCTTGGATCTGTATGGCTTCTCAATGCTTCCGGTGTCTTGTAGACTTCATGCCGAGACGAATCGCCGCCATCATCAGGCCGAAAGGTGGTGCTACACTTTACTAGACAGGTATCTCTAATTCAATTGCTCCTCAGTGTATAAACACACTGGACAAAAATTACGGAATTATCATTTGCACATGTACGCAAGTATAAAGTTGATGAAAATAACAAGTTGTATAAATATGGAGAGTAAAACTGTTGGATTATGATTGCGGATGCCTGAGGTGTGTGTGTGTTTAAAACACGTGTAACATTCTGTATTTCTTTTAACAGATACCCTATGGTTCGTAAAGGTGACGTTACTGAGTGGCAAAAGAGGGCAATTGTTTTTCGCCGAAAACATGGTCAAGAGGTGGCAAAGTTTGTTGGACTGTCCAAGTGAACAGTCCGTCATGTCCATTTCCAGTGGAAGACGTATGGAAGTTATAACTGTAAGCGGAGCAACTGTGGTACAAGCTCTATGATGACAAATCGGGATCGCAGTCGTTTGGGACGATTTGCAACTGCTGCACGTTTCCACCCTCCTCAAGAACTACTTCAGCAGCCCAATTCTAGACCCAGTAAACCCGTCTCAGAACGAACGTTACGGAGAGAACTGCATGGCTTGGAAATTTTCAATCGTGTTCCCCGTATACATCCGAACTATCCAGAAAAGAAATCACCTTGCTCAGGCAAAGCAGCATCGTCACTGGACTATTGAAACTAATATAATATGGATATTTGAAAGTAATATTATACAGTGTGAGTCTAAAGTCTTTCCCTGATTACGATAAATCGTATAAAATGAACCGAGGTAGTTACGCGGTTTGTTGCATCTTAAGTTTTTTCTTCCTTGTACTTTTGGAACAATAGGTGGCGCTGCACGTCTGCAGCGTAGCTCGTTGTTGAAAGCGTCAGTCGGCAAAATGGCGTCTATGCAGGAGAAGGCGAATTGTGTTCTATGGTTTCATGAAACCAAATCGGCAATTTCAGTGCAGTGGAAGTTTAGGCGTGAATATGATACAGCTCCTCTTGATGTCAAGAGCATTTGGAACTGGTAACAAAAGTTTAAACAGGCGGGAAGTGTCGGTGACCGTGGAAGACCTTCCATTAGTGAGGAAGCTGTCGACGCCCTGCCTGATGCATTCGTACGAAGTCTGAGGAAATCAATTTGTCGTGCCTCTGGTGAACTGGGAATGCACCGCATTTTAAGAAAGAGACTTCGTTTTTCTGCATACAAATTGTTCAAGCGTTGGAACCTAATGATGTGGCCGTGGCGCAGGGGTAAAAGCGATGGCCTCTGATCATTCGTCCAAAAGGGGTCCGAGTTCAAATCCCGGTAAAGCATGGATGTTGTATTTGTCTTACGGCACTTTATCTCTCCCTTCTCTGGAACCAGTGACCCTAACGTAAGGACGGGCGACTGCTTATAGCCCATTGAGTTGCTCACGGTGGTCGTTAAACCTCCAATTAAAAAAAGAACCTCATGATAGGCCCAGACGTGTGACATTTGCTCTGGGTATGCTTGAACGAATAGACGAAGATAATGATTACCTGAAGCGTATTTTTGTTTCAGAAGAATCAAATTTTCATACCTCAGGTAAAGTGAACACGCATAATGCCTGTATCTCGGGTTCAGAAATGTGGTTTTGGAGAAACAGACTGATAGCCCTAAAATCAATGTTTGGTGCAGACTAATGCACAGCAAAAGTAATTGGACCGTTCTTTTTTATTGAGCACACCATTCCATCGAGTATTTACCTCGAGATGACGCAGCTGTATGTTACACCTCAACTGGAAGAGCTGCAACCAGGGGTAATGTTCCAGTAGGACGGTGCGACCTAGCACTAGAGTGTACCTGTCCGTCAATTCTTACGTGACAGATTCCCTAACAGATGGATAGGCAGAGATGGTCCCCTACCCTGGCTACCAAGATCCCCAGACATTACACCGCTTGACTTCTTTTTATAAGGCTACATTAAAGATCAAGTTTATGCAACACCAGTTGCAGATATTAACACTTTAAAGGAAAGAATAACTGAAGCGTTTGGGTTCATCCCAGATGACATGTTGTAGTAGACATGGGAAGAGATAGAGTACCGACTGGATGTTCTCCGTGTAATAAGGCATACTGATGACCCGGAAAAGAACTCTGGATTTCAGGTAAGCTATAGTGGAAAACCGTATGTGTCTAGCGAGCGTGGTTCATTTTATACGACTTATTGTAATCAGGGAAAGATTTAAGACACACCCTGTATACAATATGGTCTTCTGCCTGTATTCCAATCATGGATCGCTCCAGGGTCATGTGGAAGGCTGGTTAAACATTTAACCCAGAACGTGTCCAAAGAGCTGGGCAAAAAGGATGTGGGAATATCATGTTTTGGGGCAGTATTTCAAGTATCGGAGTTGGACCATTCGTCGAGGTGTCCGATCGAATGGAATGTGTTGTTTGTGTGTCACTTTTAAATAATGTATTAGTGCTTTTTGTCCAGTTATTGGCACGAGAAGTACACATAGTGAATCCTACGTTTCGAGATAGTAACTTTCGTGTGCATTGAGCTAGAATTATGCTGGATTGATTGAAGAATATGAGAGTGACGTTCCAAATCTCAATCGGCCTGCGAATTCCCCCGATCTAAATGTCGTTGAAAAAATCTGGGACATGTAAGAAACTGCCAAGGAGAAGAAAAAACAACACCCTGAAAATCTGGAGGAATGAAGGGGTCTTTTGAGTATGGAGTGGAATAAACTTCATACAAATGTGATACTGAGTCATACTGATAGCATGCCAAACAAAATTAAAGCTGTAATTAAAAGAGGTCTTGATATAACTCAGTATTAAAGAATAAAGTTTGCATTTCGTAATTTCTTACCCTGTGTGTTTAGATAGGAGGATTGTCTCATATGATTTGATTCTGATTTTCATGTGTTTCAGCAACGGAGTGAGAAACTGCATGTTTGAGGTAACAAAAGGATGTCTTGCAGACATCATATAGACGATTTCACCCTAGGCGGAATTATTGTCCGGCTGTGAGAAGAAAGGACTGTGACCAATGTCGCCAAGAAATTTGGATTGGCACACAGCATAGTGTCGCAGCGCTTGGGCAGATATCTGGAGGCACAGAACCGTTGCGAGATATCTTTTCAGGGGTTGTCCCAGCTGTACGAGTCAGTGGAATGGCCGCTACTTGGCCATATGGCAAAACCAAGTCAGCAGAGTACAATGGACCGGTTGGTATTCATCTTCAAGCAAGCAGAGGTGTTCGAGTTTCGCGCCAAACTGTGTCAAGGCGTCAAAATGCAGCAGGGTTACATCACTAGAAATCCGTACACTGCCTACCATTATCTAGAGTGCATCGTGCCGAAAACTCCTCAGAATGTTTTGTATGTTTCACATCGATTGGTATTCAGACCAATGGGCCAAGGTACTGTTCACAGATGAGACCCGCTTTAGACTGTGCATGATGCCAGGAATTTTAAACGCGAGAAATATGGCGATCACGGCAATATGGTGTAGGCTGGTATAATTGCCAATAGAAGCACCGAACTGCAGGTGATGGATCAAGAGACAATCACCTGGCAGCAGTATTCCAATGATAGGATTCTTTGGCACGTTCTTCTGTTCCATCAATCTGTGGGCTCAGATTTATTTTTATAGATGATAACGCCTGTCCTAACCCACAAGAAGCCACGAAAGAAGTATTGGCGTACGTGGATATCCATAGAATAGCGTGTCCAGCAGGCACCCGTGATCTCAAACCAATCTGACATGCATGGTAGGCTCTGGGGAGACGTGTTGCATGAAGGAATCCCCCTGCCCCCCATACCACCACCAGAAGCCATTCCAGCACTTGTCAGGACTCTCGAGCAGAAGTCGGACAATTTACCACAACAGCTCCTAAACTACTTGGGGCTAAGCATGCGACACTTGTGCCAAAAATGCATTGCGCTGCGGGGTCGACAAATCCCCTGCTCAAGACTTCAGCCAGTTATCTGTTTATTCAGTGCTGATGGAAAAGTGTCAATAGGCTAAACCCGAGTCTTTCTTCTTCGTAATATGGTGTTCTGTTTCGATCTCCATTACATATGACTTACGTTTTTCGATGTCGTGCTTTTCGATTTGCTGTTGCTAATTACCACGGACATGATTTACAACTGTAAAACCACTTTTTCTGATTTTGACTGCTCAAAATGTACCTCGTCCTTTAGTTTCGAACAGCAAGTATAAAAAAAAACTGTTTAACTTGCACTTTGCAATCAATGCTTATGTTTAGTAACTGTGGAGAAGCTAGGAAAGTCGCTATTATTTTGCAAAAATGTACCACGAAAAAGGGAGAGAATGAGTTCGAAACCCTCGGATGGCTCTCGCACTCTCCGAATTTGAACCGAACTGAGCCTATGTCGTACCAAGTGGGGAAATACGTTTCATCCCGAAACCTCACTCCCGATAATTGTACCACCAGAACATTTCCAGCACCAGCTATAGAGTCCATACCATGAAGTGTTACTGCCGTTATGAGGGGGAAAGATTGGCTCCAGGTAAGCATGTGGGTGAATAATGAATTCTCGTTTCAATGTATTTCGTCCTTATATCAGAATCAGCTGAAGAAGTCAAAATGTTTTATAGAGTAGCCGCTGGCTTTTTAAAAGACTGGTTTAAAGATAAACGTAGAAGAAAAGTACGTATGTTGTTCAGTTCAGTACGGAAACAAGATATGTCCATTTAAGGTGTAAAATGTAAACGAAATATACACAAAATTGAAGAGCTGAAATATCTGGTTTCGATTTTACAGGACTGAAGGTACGAGAAGCGAGAGAGAGAGAGAGAGAGAGAGAGAGAGTGGGGGAGGAGAGGGGGAGAGGAGAGAGAGAGAGAGAGAGAGAGAGAATCCTGGAGTAAATGGAAAGAGCTGTCACGTGTAATCCGACCTATAACACAGATACTTTGTGCAGGGTGTCTGTGCGCGCGCACGCACGCACGCACACATTGGCATCTTAACGCAATCCAGGACCCCTGGGTCCGATCATTTTTGGGGGAACCTTTTCATACTAACTTTTAAATTTCCAAATTAACTTCCAATAAAATTAATTAGGTCTAAATATGTTCCAAAATTAAATGATTCAGAAGTAAATGATACCTTAATTATAAAATAGGAATATTGTATTAGTAATCCGATTTACTGGTGTAAAAATAGAAATAAACGTTTCCAAGCTTTAGCAGATCAACCACATTGCTTTTTCAAGGAAGGTAGACAAAAAAAGTAAACAGTCTGAATAACAGAACGCTTTAACAATTTGAACACGGTGACTTGACGGAACAATAAACGAATATATGCTGATATAATTTTCTATTCAAAGACTCGATGGAAGAAAAAAGGCGGCATCGTGGAAGAAAAAAGGCGTTATTTTGGTAACTGGTTCCAAATTCATCGCAAATCTAGAGAGACGCTATAATTGCAAGCCTCACTTTTGGCAATGATCTCCAAAGTTTTTCGAATGGCTGTAGATTTAGGGGTGGCATAGGAAGCTAATTCTTTTTTATCATCCCACATAAGAGCAGCGGACTTGAAGTATTGTCCAGATAGAGCTGTGGAAATGTTTATTTCTATTTTTACACCAATAAACAGGATCACTAATATAGTAGTACTATTTTATGTATAGTTGTTGGTGTACAGTTGCTCGGTATTAATTAGATACCTTAATTGCCAATTCCGTTAATCTTGCGAAACTATTGTTGATACTCAAAGATGAAATCTAATGGTAACCAGCAATATCTGATTTATTCCTCACCATTAAAGTTAATGAAGCGAAATTATGGGAGGTTGGTCATGTCGACCGACGTCAGTGAAGAATATTCGACACGAATGCTCTTGCAATGAGTATGAGAACCAACTAACTGAAGCGAAATGTTAACAAGTGACATTGTTGTCAAATTCCGTGTTGCTCTATTTGATAAAATACGCCATTTTGTCAGTCAAGACTATTTCGATGCCAAGGAGGAAGCAATGGATCTCTCACTGGATGTCACATCAATTACTGCACATAGGCACAGTTTATCTAGAAGTCCAATGGGTGCTCGAGCTTTGCGCATGAAGTCCAATATATACCCCAGTGCCACACATTTGCAAATGAAGTCCAATGGGTGTTCGAAATTTGCAGATGAAATTCAATGAGTGCTCGAGCTTTGCACGTGAAGTCCAATAGGTGCTCGAGCTTTGCACGTGAAGTCCAATAGGTGCTCGAGCTTTGCGCGTGAAATCCAATGGGTGCTCGATCTTTGCACATGGAGTCCAATTGGGGCTCGAGTTTGCCCATGAAATCCAATGGGTTCTCGAGCTTTGCACATTAAGTAATTAGTGGTCGAGCTTTGGACATGAAGTCTAATGGGGGCTCAAGTTCTGAACGGGTAGTCCAATGCATGCCTAGGCTCTTTAATGTCGACTATACGCCAGTTAGTCATGCCATTTAATCTTTGATCGATTCTTAAAATTCAACTGAATATATGCAGTATTTATATGCGATCTTAATTTTTTTATGCACATTTTAGAGTTTGGCCCTTTTGCAATTCGGTTTTTCTTTTTGTGTGTTATGGAACTTTTATTGTTATTAAAAACTTAATGTGTGTCTGATATGCGGAGCATCCACGTAGTCTGTGCCTATGAAAAAATGGTTCGCAGCGTTTTTAACACCTCTGTTGTAGAAAAAGTAAATGCTTACAGTATAACTTTGTCAGTCCGTCTGTCCATCCATTAGACTCTAGACACCATATCTCTGCAACTATTAGTCCGATCTCAAAACTTCTTCTGCCATTGGTCTGCTTGAAATATAAGAACGATGATCCTGACTTTCCGTGTTTTTTACGCTCCACAGCACCGCCGTTAGAGGGCGTAAATGCAGATACTAGAGGATTCAAAATACATTTTATTCTATTTATTCGCTTTTAAATACCCGATAAACAAATCTTTTCCACCTTTCGACGCCCTTTATATAATGAAAATATATCTGGTGCAATTTCGTTTTCAAGAAATGCATAGCTTTTCCGCTAGGCATAAAGGTAAAACGCGATTTCCCAGATACGTATACTCATAAAAGTCCCATTTGAGAAATTCTTTCTGCATCGGATAGAGCTTCAGGTGGGAAATTTTCTGCATATAATTTATAATTTTTGTTAAATAATGTCTTGACAACCGGGGGCGTTAGTAAATTTTCCCCGTTTCTGGTGTATTTTCAGCAAAATCTGCTCTTCTGGAACTCTATTTAGAAAATTCTTTTCTTGGACTGATACCCCGCGAAAAACCTTTTGAGAATGCATTTTGCTTAAAATAGAGCACAGTTATTCCTCCAGGGGGAGTAGATGTACGTCATATTTTTGTCGATATCTCTGCTTCTAAGAGATCGATTTGAAGAATTATTTCTTAATCGGAAAATGTTTCTAGTACGAAATGTTTTGCATATAATTTGAGTTTTTTTCTCATACAGGTGTCCCGCTATTTTATGTTTCAATTTACGGCATATTTGCAGCAATATCTGCGGGACTAAAAACCCGACTGAAAAATTCCTTTCGTGTTCAAATACTACGAACAATGAAAACGTTTTTCGTGTATTTCCTTCCCAAAGTAAAACACAATTTTCCCGCTAAAGGGCGCAAATATTCTATATGTTTTTTCTCGACATATCTGTTTCTAAATTTCCTATTTAAAAATCTTCTCAACACCAGATACTATTCATCTTGTGGAAATATTTGCTTGTACTTGGAAAGTTTTTTGTAGTTCACAGTTCTGTTGCTAAGTATTGTTTTTGTAGTTTGCAGCTGTATCTCCGCTTCTAAAAACCCTGTTGAATTTTTTTTATTTTTTTTTACTGTACGTCGTTCGTTAAATAAAGGTGGAGAGCATTATCCACCTTAAATAATGCACAGTTGTAGGAGCGAAGAATTAATCGCTTGCATAAACTATGTAATGGACATTAATTTGCATAGTTTATAGAGACTGAAATATTACGGAATTATGTGATGGACATTAAGTTATGTAATTTCATGGAAATGTAAATATTCCCGCCAAGTTCATGTATGTTTGAAGATCACTTGTGAGAAACTATTAACGATCGTCATTATGGATGAAGCTACACACGAAAACGATGATGAAATAACAAGGCGCCAGACGTCTGAAAAATGCAGTATTTCGACGGCATTGCGATACACTTGTTATTCTTTGTATTCACAGAGGCCATAGCTATTGTTCCTAGCCGGGGAGATCTCAGGTTGGCAGGGGATGCAGAAGCAGGTGCGGCTCAAAGCATCACGCAAGAGAAGGTCAAAGGTCAGGTTAGAAGTCGGAGGTCTCGGAATGGTAGGGGGAGGGGGCGGCTTAGAGAGGTGAGATAGCCATCTTTGAGTGCGCTCCCCACCAGGAAAGCACGTGACCGCCGCAAAGTCGGAGGGAAGCAGGAGTCAATGGGCAGCGAGGAAGTTGTATCCTCGGAAATTTTACGTCGGAGAAGACAGGAGTTGGCGTTGAGTGCTCGTAGGAGCAGGAAGTATTTCTCGTGAGGTGTAGGGTCCGGGTTATTTACTCTGTCAGGTCCACGTGCGCTGAGATGTTGGAGAGAAGAGAAGACTGCGACGTGTAAGAAACAATGCAGGCCGGTAAGGGCTCTCATTTACAAGTGAGGATCACGTGCGCGTGAATGAAGCATTAAGGCTTTCTTTTATTGTTAGAGAGAGAAAAGAGTGTAACGTGTGCGAAACGATACAGGCTGGCAGTGGTTCTCGTTTACGTGATAGGATAAGCATTATAAAACGAACTGACTTTTGAGTAAGGCTCTGAGAAGGAAGATGAATTTTTTGAAGTACTGAGTAGGTAGGAACTGAAGTAGCCCATGTTAGAGAACAATGGCGGCCGAACCCTAAAACAATAAAATTGTTAAGTTTAGTACTTGGGCCTAATGAATATTTTATGTCTCAATGTTTGTCTACCGTTCTACCCTCCCCTCTCTTGAATAGCAAATATATTGATAAAAAGCTGAGAGAGGAAGAACGCCGGGCTATCATTAGCATTTGCTGATAAGTAGTTTTATTTGTAAAAGAACCTTATTTTATTTCGCATGCTGGGGGACAATCTTCTCAAGCACGTGGGAGCAAGGTTGGCATATGCTAATTAAGATAAGAGCTCCGTCCCTACATACAGCTTTCCCGCTACGGGGCGTAATTACCAAACATTTCCCCCTCTAGCGCTACTTCCGGGAGTTGTATTTGAAAAGTTATTTCTTCTTAGCGTAGCTTTTACTATGAAGAATACGTTTCGTCTATTTTCAACTTTTCCTTGATGCAAAATTCTTCCGCTAGGAGGCGTAGAGTTATATCATGTTTCCTTCTATATTTCTTCTCTTACTGTTCGATTTGAAATTCTCTTTGTGTTTGATACTTTTTGCTATGAGAAACGTTTTGAACATAATTTGTTGATTTTCGTAAATTAACAATTATGTTCAAAACGTATTTTTACGGAAAATTCTGTGTCATCTTTCTTATTTTCTTGTTTTATAATGGATGAGGTGCTTCCGGAAAAAGTCTAATATCGGGAAATTTCCTGCTAATCTTAAAAAAAATACAAAATTGGTGAATAAAAAGATATTTTTTTAAATATTTTACTTCTAAAATTTCATTAAAAAAATTTGCTTGAGCCCATTGGGTGTGAGCATAAGTTCTATCCGTTTTTGTAGGCTACAAAGAAAGGAGGAGAAGACAGCAAATAACGTATCTATGATTTTACATAATTGTCATCATTCTGTATGACCTCTTGCCTATCAGTAGGTGAATCCCACTCCAGAAACCTGTGTTTTAGAGTTAAAAATGGCATGTAATGCCATTTTCACATCGTCCACATCATCAAAGGTTTGGAGAGCGAAGGCGTTCTGTAACAATCCAAAAAGCTGGTAGTCCTTAGGTGCCAGATCAGGGGAATACGCCGTGTGAGGTAACACTTCCCAACCAAAGTCCAGTAATTTTTGCGGGGTGATTAAAGCAGCATGAGGTCTGGCGTTATCATGATAAAGGATCACGCCTTTGCGATTGACGAGTGCTGGTCGCTTCGATGTCAGTTGTTCTCGCAATATGTCCAATTGTTGGCAGTGGAGGTCAGCATTTATCGTTCGGTTAGCTGGCAACACTTCCCAGTGGATTATTCCTTGGACATACCACCAAACACTCAACAAAAACCTTTTTGGGATGTAGTGCTATGTAGCAGGCTTGGCACACATTCCGTCGGCACTTTACATTACGGTACAGTACCCATTTCTCATCACCCGTTACGATTTGTCCCAAAAACGGATTGTTTTTGTGACGAGAAAGCAAAGAAACACATGTAGGGATTTTCTCTTCTCGCTGCTTTGCAGAAAGCTGGTGCGGAACCCAGTTATCGAACTTGGTGATAAACCTAAGCGCATGCATCCGTCTTTCGACTGTTGTTCTGTGTACCGACAATCTTTCCACTAATTCCTGAACGGTTGGATGTGGGTCATTTGTTGTGGCTTGGGCCACATCTCCGTCAGAAACCCCGGATGGACTTCCAAGACGTGATTGATCTTTACAGCTTCTGTCTACGTCCCGGAATTTTCGAAACCAACGGCAACATGTGCTATCATCTACTTGACAGATGTTGCGGCATGCCGCAGCTTCAGTACTGCCTTTATCGAACTCGCACAGTAAACAATGTCCAACGTGCTCCTTATCGCATGCCATGTTACACCGTCCGTGATTTCCGTTACGAATGACTTACTCGAACAAACCTAGTGCTGCCTCTATATGCTCTGCTGCTCCACGCTTTATTGACCGAAAATTCGGCATCGCAGTGACGTAACTACTCCGATCGCAATTTGCATCTATCACATAAACGGTTACACGACAAAAGGGCGCACGACAAAAGGGCGAACGACGAAAGAGCGCACGACAAAAGAGCGACGCGACGAAAGAGCGCACGACTACCAGAATAACGATTCACTAAACTAGGAGAACTATTTAACCAATCTGCAAGAAACGTTAAGAAGATATAAATTTCCAAATTGCTTATTTCATTGTATATTCAAATCCCAACTGAAAGCAAATGTTAATTTTTCCGTACTTCAAAAACCTCTAGAGAGTGCTTTCAAAAAAATATTATTTTCAATATGGCAAATGGCCCATGAGGACTTCAAGGAAATTATTTCTTTCTTTGGGTATTCAAATCCCAATTGAGGGCAGATGTGACATTGTTTGTACTGAAATGCAACCTATGCAGATGATGTTATTTTAAAAAAAGACCCTAAAGGCCCTTTGAGTAAATTGCTTATTTCTTTGTATACTCAAATCTTAACTGAAATCAGAAATTACATTTTTTGTACTCCAAATGCATCCTAAGATCCTATAGAAAAGTTTATAGTTGAAGCACAAAAATGTGTATGTAAGTGTCTCGTGGGCAAATGTGCTGGTGGTAAGCGTCCCGTAGGCTTTAGTCCGGACCCCACGCAAAACACGTAACGTCCTTGAAGCGGTGTTTAATGATCTTTTCCGATTTTTACGAAAATACAGAACATAAGTAAACAAATAAAAAGTAACAATTAAGAATTGTGGCAGAAAAAGAGTAAGATTACTTAAATTGTTTACTCTTGATTCTTGAATATGCAAAACACACTTAAGCAAAATGTCACAATGTTTTGCCCATTGTAAGAGCCATTTCTTTTGACTCTGTTATGAAAAAAAATAACACAGGTCTCTGTTTTATAGTTCCTGCTAAGAAATTATTTTAGCTTATTGTATTCTGAAGGATGCGTAGTTATGTGCAAACAAGTGTAATATATAACGCCTTATATTGACTGGCACAAGACAGACCGTTGTGGAAGAAACTTGGGGAGACCTTCGTCCAGTAGTGGATTGATAATGGTTGACAATGATGATGATGATTCACTGATGTAAAAATTTCATTTATTCAACTGATATTTAATTCACATTCTCTTACTAATAGACATGTATAGGAAATATTGCTATCTCTGTGAAAAGGGGCCTCAAGTCCTCTGGAATAGCTGATGCATTCCCGTCATCCAGTTTTTATAAACTAAAGCAAAAATAATTCGTTGAAAATTTTACTTATTTACTGGAAGAAAAAAACAACAACCAAAAATTGGTTTTCTGTTTAATATTTCATTCAAAGCTGCTGTTAAAAATTCCTGGTAATTTCTTTAACCAGTTTTATATGAAGTTTCCACAAAATTTTTCAAAAATCCATCTGCTGAGGCCGTTTTAGACATGAGGCAACCCCGCACTGCGGGAGCTATCAGTACGCCAATAACGAATGCCCGTTTTTCAGAATTCAAGACGAAAACAGCAGAAGACGGTCTTACTAGAAGGGGACGGGGGGGGGGGGTGTACCTGACCATCAAGCTCTTCACTGTGTGAAACTTTGAAATCCCCTTCCTGACAAAGGAAATTCACGGATGATATCCCATACCGACCACAGAAGGGGAGGTAGGATGAAAGTCCTGGCTGGAAGGAATTGTTGTATTATAGAAAAAAATGACGATCAGTTATAAACAACCTGATATCTATACTGTCCGTCTTAAATGCTGCGATTTAAGAATACATTAAGTGCACTCCTCATTCTCTCTGGGGTTGGAAGGAGAAAGCAGGAAAGTTCTTTTGCTCGAAGGACATCAGCGACTCTCACAGCTGATCTATTCCGACCCTTCAAGGTCTCACCGGACAGCCAAGTACAAATGTTCAAACAATGTGAACAATATAGGTAAAATGAATTAAACAATTGCGAAATATTTCGTCTAGAATTCAGGTTTGGTTAAGTAACTAACTCTAGGTCAAAATGGTATCCTAACAAAACAAAAAGTCTAATAGTCGGGGCCTAGTACAATTATTATTATTTTTATTTCATTTTCCCCCTCGACAATCCTAAGTAGTTCAAACCGTGCCATGGGAAAGGTTGAACTACTAAGAAATTCTTGCTCTCAAGAAAATCTTTTTCTTCAAAACAAGAAATGAAACAAAATAAAGTTTCCGGGGCCCTTTTGCAAACATCTCTCCGGCCATTTCTGGAGGCTGCAGTTGAAGCACGAAAAATTTCATGCATGCGTAAAATTTCGCTCTAAATGTACAAAGAAGGCAATTTGAGAAGAGGGCTCCATAGCCTTTTCCGAAAAAACATCTTTTAGAAAGCCTTCTATATATATTTCACTTCTACATAGATTTCAGAGTACAAAAGATGACGCGCCTCATTTCAGTTCGGATTATTTGAATACACAAAGAAATACTGAATTTGATGAAAGGGCCCCGGGGCCTTTTTTGAAAAAAAAACATCGTTTAGAAAGCCTTCTGTATAGATTTCACTTAGAGTACAAAAGATGACACGTCTGATTTCAATTTGGATTATTTGAATACACAAAGAAATACTGAATTTACTGAAAGGGCCCTGGGACCTTTTTGGAAAAAACATCGTTTAGAAAGCCTTCTGTATAGATTTCACTTAGAGTACAAAAGATGACACGTCTGATTTCAGTTGGAAATATTTGAATACACAAAGAAATACTGAATTTACTGAAAGAGCTCCGGGGCTTTTTGGAAATAACATCGTTTAGAAAGCCTTCTGTATAGGATGAGACATCTGATTTCAGTTGGGATTTGAATACAGAAAGAAATATGTAGTTTTCTCAAAGGGACCCCGGTGCCGATTTTGGAAATAACATCTTTTAGAAATCTTGCAGTTGAAGTAGAAAAATATCAAGACCGTGGATACGCCCTTTTGTCGTGGTGCCTTTTGTCGCTTCGCTCTTTTGTCGTGTCGCCCTTTTGTCGTGTCACCCTTTTGTCGTGCGCCCTTTTGTCGCTTCGCTCTTTTGTCGTGCGCCCTTCTGTTGTATCGCCCTCTTGTCCTGCTCCCTTTTGTCGTGGCGCCTTTTTTCGCTTCGCTCTTTTGTCGTGGCGCGTTTTTTTCGCTTCACTCTTTTGTCGTGCGCCCTTCTGTCGTATCGCCCTTTTGTCGTGCGCCCTTCTGTTGTATGGTCCTCTTGTCGTGCGCCCTTTTGTCGTGGCGCGTTTTTTCGTTTCGCTCTTTTGTCGTGCGCCCTTCTGTCGTGCGCCCTTTTGTCGTGCGCCCTTTTGTCGTGGCGCCTTTTTTCGCTTCGCCCGTTCGTCGTGTCGCTCTTTTGTCATTCGCCCTTTTGTCGTGCGCCTTTTTGTAGTGCGCCTTTTTGTCGTGATGCGCACAAAACCGGTTAGTACTTTTGCACACACCCAATACACAGTCGTATGAAATTGTCTGGATTTCTATAGCGCCACCATTGGCTAGAAATTATAGTTTCCATAAAGTTACTTAGCTGAGGTTACAGGTAGCTTATTTCGCTATTATTATTTTCAGTCTAATCCAGACACGGAAACAAAATTACGTTTTTCTTTATAGTTGTTTCATCAATACATCCTTGTCTGTACATTCTGTAGATCCTCTTTTTTTTGCCTACAGCAGTTACGCTGGCAAAATATTCCTCAATAAACCATCTGCAGTGTGTAAACGTCGCATGGTAAATATTCCTTTATATGCTCATTGTTTGCCTGATACTGCTATTTTAGTAAAATGTCCTATGCAAAAAGAAGCATCTGCAAATATGCAAAAGTGGAGTTCAAAGAAAACGAAAGATGGAAAAATCAGCAATGCAGACAAAAGAAACATTTCCGAGTTTACGGTGCAAACATGCACGAGTGCTTCACGATTTCAAGTAAACCGTGGTTATCCCGCTGTTTGCATCTTTACCAAAAATTAGTTTATAGGTTCTGCAATATTTGAATAGCATCTTAGCAGACTGCCAGTTTGGTTAACGTCTGCAAAAAATACAAAACATAATAAGAAAGGTAACTTCGTCCTTTCGGATATGATGTGTAATAGTTTCTTAAATAAGTGGCATTACTTTTTGAGAATTCCCTACAGGCCTTTACAAAAAGTCAGACGCGAAATATTTTTGCTGTGTTAAACAAATGATGAAAGCAACGCTGGGAATTAAAACAGCGAGAAATCTTAGTACAAATGCCAGCATGCAGAAGAAATGAGCTTTCAGTGTGAAACTCTCACTTTTCATCGCTGTCTTTGGAAGATACACTTTGGTGTTTGCTTTCCTTTTCTTTTCTAAAAAATTCGATTCGTGAAAGGTTTCGTCGCAGTAGTATTTATCTCTCAGTGATGACGAAGAAATGTTACTTGGAAGACTTCTTTTATCTGTGCAGCACGAAGACTTTTGCATGCTTTGGAAGTGTCGGTAATGCGGCAAGACTAAACTATAGAACTTAAAAGCTTCGAGAAGTTTGTCCCGAATAATCTTGTTACTGATTTTTATACTCGAATAAATAACTAGGACTCTATCTTAATTTAAAAGATTTTATTGGTGCTATTCCATTATACACAGTAGATTCCACTTGAAATGAAGAGCTTTGGGTGAAAATTCTCAGTATGTAAAAATACCCATACGTGATAATATGCATATGCTTTTACATTATACAGCGAATAAGTTGTGCATTAGGAACACCTACCTAATAACGCGTTGGTTCACCTTTCTGTGCAATCACGGATCGCAGACGTCTGGGAACAGATTCTACAATGTGTCGAACATCCTCCATGCGCAACTTCACCCATGTCCGCTGCAGCAGCTCCACCAGTTCACACTAACTTAGTGGACGAGGATCGGCATTTCTCACACCCCCATTCTAGCATATCCCACAAATGTTCGATTGGGTTACAGTCAGGGAGTGTGGGGGCCAAAGCAATGTGTCGAAGTCGTTATGGGTTTCCTCCTCCCACTCAGTATTTAAACGACACGGTGCGTTTTCCTGTTGAGAGATGGTAATTTGTAAACCTACTGCAGGTATGGACGGAGATGGTCAGCTAATAGGTCCCTGTAGCGTCCATCATTCAGTGTTTATGGTATGATAACGAACGAATCTAGGGCTTGACAGAAAAAAGCTCCCGCATAGATATGAGACGGACAGATGGACGACGATTCATCGTTTCTAGAGAACTAAGAGGCAGATGGCCAAAGATGTATCATGTTCATAGACGTAAGGAGCTGATGGACGAAGATGCTCAACCTCAAGTGAAGTGAGGGGAAGACAGATAAAGGTATAAGCCTTTCGACACGCAAGGAATATATGGACGAAGATATACCGTTTCCAGATATTTAATTGGCAGATGAATGCAGATAAACCGCATTCAAAAATCTAACGGGAAGATGAACGAAAATATACCGTGTTTAGAAACGTAAGGGACAGACTGAGCAAGTTATACCGCATTCATATGTACGTATAAGGAGCAGATAGACAAATATATACCTCTTTCTAGAGACGTAAGGAATAGAGGGTTGGAAATATACCTTGTCTACAGACTTAAAGGGAAGATGGACGAAGATGCATCGCCTTCACAGACTTAAGGAGAAGATGGACGAAGATACACTAAGTATAGAGCCACAATGGACAGATGGACAAAATTATACTGCGTTCAGAGACATGAAAGAGACATGAATAGAAATATAGCTTTTCTATGAGACGGAAAAAGGCGATGGATGAAGATTTCTCGCATTCACAGGGGTAAGGGGCACGAAAATAAAGTCATACCTTGTCTAGAGGCATAAGGGGTAGATGGAGCAAGACGTACCACGTTGACGGACCTAAGCGATAGATTGACTACAATATACATACTACGTATATAGACGTAAGGGGAAAATGGCGAAGTTACACCACGTTTGGAGCAGGGAGGGACACATGGACGAAGATATACCGCGACTAGAAAAGTAAGGGGCAAAAGGATGGAGATATACCGTTTCTACAGATGCAATGGGCTGATGGACGAAGATATACCGCTTCCAGAGGCAAAAGGGGCAGATGGACAAAGATATGCCGCGTCTATAGACGTAAGAGGTAGATCAAGCAAGATTTACCTCCTCTACAAACCTGAGAGGTAGGTAGACGAAAAGATACAGTGTTTAGAGACGTAAGAGGAAGATGGAGAATAATGCACTTAAATGCCGGAAAAAAATGAGTTACCTCTCTAATACCGCGTTCGTACTCTTTACGATCGGATAACGACAGCAACGCAAAAGGACATTAACTCCACAAGATCTCTATAGTACTGTGGAGACAGTACATACCGTGCTTCATGAAGAGCGTCCCACAATTCCATAATTCGCCAGGGAGGATTCCTAGCATTGACGGCACATTGAGCAGCATCTCAAATGTGCTCGATGGTTTAAATAAGGCGAACGAGGGGGCCAAGTCAGCATCCAAGTCAGGATGCCGAACTCCATGGAATGTTCTTCCATCCATAATCGGGCGACTGTGGATGTGTGTGGTGGCGTATTGTCGTATTGAAAGAGGTCGCACACGTCGGAGTGATTGCATGACATGAACGAGTGCAAATGATCACCAAGAATGGTTAAATAGACTCCACCGGTCAGAGCGGACTGAAGACGTATGAGAGGTCTTAAGGCGTGCCAGCTGAAAACGCCCTACACCATAACAGAGCCACTACCGGTCTGCACTGTCACTTGTAGGCATGCGGGATCCATTGCTTGGTGGGGTTGTCGCCACATCCGGAGTCACCATATCTGCCCGAAACAATTGGTGCCGCGATTCGTTGGACCGGCCTCCCCGTTTCCAGTCATTTTGCGTCCAATGGCGGTGTTTCCGAACACAGACCAAGCACACAGCCTTGTGATGTGGGGTGATAAGTAGCACCCGGGTGGGCCGTCGGCTGCGGAGCCCCACAGAACACGGGAGAAATTGCCCTGTCCGAACGCTGATGCTACTACTGGCCACAGCATTGAACTGCGCTGCGATTTCCGGCAATGCGGAACGCCGAGCGGATGTTACGATGCGTGCCAGACGCCATTGCTTTCCTACGGCCACATCTGTTTCGCACTCTGGAAGTTTTCCCCGAGTTTCATGTAGTCCAGGTACACCCTTGAAATTGTCAATATTGTAAATCCAAATTTCGTGGCAATTTTCGAGGCGGAGTGATCAGTCTCCCCGGTCGCCGATTATCATACCACGATCGAAATTGCTTAAATAATCATGATAAGCTGCCATCTGAACTGCGAATGCTATTACTTGAGCTCGCAGAGATATCTGTCTCTCTATATACGTCGTTTGCGGATGATATCATTTTCCGCATGGGTGTGGTGACATGCAATGTAAATGGTAACGCCATTCCCAGTTTTTGAGGCACCTCAGTATAGCGCTTCTACAGACGTAAGGGGAAGATAGACAAAGTTTTACTGTGTCTCTACAGACGTAAGGGGAAGATAGACAAAGTTTTACTGTGTCTCTACAGACGTAAGGGGAAGATAAATGAAATTTTACTGTGTCTCTAAAGACGTAAAGGGAAGATATAGATAACGTTTTACTGTGTCTCTACAGACGTAAGGGGAAGATAGATGACATTTTACTGTGTCTCTACAGACGTAAGGGGAAGACAGATAAAATGTTACTGTCTCTACATACGTAAAGGAAAGATAGATGAAGTTCTACTGTGTCTCTAGAGACGTAAAGGGAAGATAGATGACGTTTTACTGTGTACTAGATATATAGATAACGTTTTACTGTGTACTAGATGAAATTTTACTGTGTATCTACAGACGTAAGGGGAAGATAGATGAAGTTTTACTGAATCTGTACAGACGTATGGGGAATATAGATGACGTTTTGCTGTCTCTACAGACGTAAGGGGAAGATAGATGAAGTTTTACTGTGTCTCTACAGACGTAAGGGGAAGATAGATGACGTTTTACTGTGTCTCTACAGACGCAAGGGGAAGATAGATGACGTTTTACTGTGTCTCTACAGACGTAAGGGGAAGATAGAGGAAATTTTACTGTCTCTACATACGTAAAGGAAAGATAGATGAAGTTCTACTGTGTCTCTAAAGACGTAAAGGGAAGATAGATAACGTTTTACTGTATCTCTACAGATGTAAGGGGAAGATAGATGAAATTTTACTGTGTATCTACAGACGTAAGGGGAAGATAGATGAAATTTTACTGTGTCCCTACACACGTAAAGCGAAGATAGATAAAGTTTTACTGTGTCTCTACAGACGTAAGGGGAAGATAGATGAAGTTTTACTGAATCTGTTCAGACGTATAGGGAATATAGATGACGTTTTGCTGTCTCTACAGACGTAAGGGGAAGATAGATGAAATTTTACTGTGTCTCTACATACGTAAAGGGAAGATAGATGAAGTTCTACTGTGTCTCTACAGACGTAAGTCTCTACAGACATAAGGGGATGCTAAATGGAATTTTACCGTGTTTCTACAGACGTATGGGGAAAATAGATGAAGTTTTACTGTCTCTACAGACGTAAGGGAAAGTTAGATGAAGTTTTACTGTGTCTCTACAGACGTAAGGAGAAGATAGATGAAGTTTTACTGTGTTCACAACCGTAAGGGACAGATGGACGTTGTTTATATCTTGTCTAAAGACTTATGGATCACAGGAATGAAGATAAAATCTGTATCGATTAAGAAAAATATCTGAAAATCTTTATCGATTATTGAAACATTACGGTCAGATGGACGAAGTTATACCATGTTCACAGACCTAAGAGGAAGATGTACGAAACGAAGTTATATTGCATTTAGAGACGTAAATGGTAAATGGACAAAGTTATACAGTGTTTGCAGACTAAGGGGCAGATTTACGAAGATATACTGCATCTAAAGACGTGATTCGCAGATGGAGCATGATATACAGGGTGTCCATAAAGTCTTTCCCACATTACAAAAATTATTGTAAAAAAATCTATGTAAGTTAAAATAAAATAGTTGGCAACATAATATAACAGCACTCATAAAGTCTTTTTTTTGTTCTTTAGATGAGCGCTACTGCTGAATAAGAGAAGCATTTCATCGATAATGGATTCCATGCAAGAAAAGCGGCGCGCGTGTTGTGGTTCCATGAGACAAAATTGACGATGGCTGTCCAGCGTCATTTCAGAAAAAAGTACAGATGATCACCATCGGACCAAAAAAGCATGAAAGCTTGGTATGAAAAGTTTAAAGCGACGGGTAGTGTCGGCGATCTCCCCCGAGCGAGCAAACAACCGGTTACATAAGAGACAGCTGTAGCTATTCAGGAGACATTTCTGCGAATCCCCAGGAAATCCATTCGTCGTGCTTCACTGGAAACTGGGATTCTTCGTGCCGCGGTTCACAATATTTTACACAAACGTCTTCATCTGTATGCTTATAAGCTACAGATCGTTCAAGCTCTTCAGCATGATGACTAGCTTCGCCGTGTTGCATTTGCGACGGATATGTTGCAGCGCACAACTCATGATGGTGATTATGTGCATCGCGTCTGTTTCTCAGTCATATTCCACGTTTCTGGCAGAGTAAATAGGCACAATGTGCAAATTTGGAGATTAGAAAATCCCCATTATATCAGCGAACAACGGAGGGCTAGACCGAAATTGAACGTATGGTGCTGCCTAGTGCACGATAATCATCGGACACTTCTTTTTTACAGAGCCCACGGTAACACGTAACATGTACCCAGACATGTTGGGACTTTTTATAGCACCTCAGTTGCATGCACTCAAACCTTCGGTTATTTTCCAACAGGACGGTGCTCCACCACATTGATCAATAATGGTTCGTGAGTTCCTGAATGCCACATTTGCGGACAGATGGATTGGCCGCGACGGTCCCATGACATGGCCACCTCGATCCCCCACCCGACATAATTCCTCTAGACTTTTTCCTGTGGGGTTATGTGAAAGATAAAGTTTCCTCTACCAGGTGTTCCGGATGTCGACACGTTGAATAACAGAATGTAACCGACGTCATTGGTTCTGTCTCTGCTGAGATGTTAAACAAAACATGGCGTCAAATCGAATATCGCTTAGATGTCTTCCGGGCCACAAATGGCGCCCATGTGTACTGACACCGGAAAAAGAAACTTTACTTGTGCTCCATCATTGACGTGTAATCCCTATCTTGTACCTGTAATACATTTTTTATATTAATTTTTGTAATGTGAGATAGTCTTTATGGACATCCTGCACTACTTTCGTAAACGTAATGGGCCGATAGACGAAAGTATTTCGCGTCTAAAGACACAGAGGGATGATGGAAGAAGATACATAACGTCTATAGACGTAGGAGGACAGATAGATAAAGGGAACAGACAAAGTTATATTATTCGCTAGGATTTTTTTTTCGTAGTATTTTTTTTCACCACGAAGTTTTTAGTACTCAGCTAATTGTTTTGCCGCATCCAGACAAGTCAGATCATTCGCGGTAGGTAAACGTAATTTAAAGTTCACATTTTCGCTGCTCAAAAGTATCATTTTGCAAACTGAGAGCAGAAAAATGTTCTTATGTTGTGAAGTAACATCTCTAATGTACTAACATTTATTTATAATTAAAACACCGAGCTGCGTGCTGCAAGTTGATCCAAAAATGAGATAATTTTCTTTAAGTAACCTGAAGTTGAGTTATACAAGAGTATGTACTTCAAACTACCTCCCCGAAGGGTTTATTTATTCTTTCGGAAAGAAGAACACGCAAGATAAAGGCAGTCTTTTATTTGGCAAGTTCTTTTTGTAAGAAGACACGTTATAATGAATAATGCCTTAAGCTCTCGGCTAAATTCTATTTTTTATCTCTCTTAATTTCCGAAACGACCACCTGATTGCAGAGCTTCATAAAAACAGGAAAACATTTGGGAATCACGTCAAGAAAACGCTGCCAACAGTTTTGTTTTTAAAGAACCATGTAAAAAAAAATATTCTCTTCATCCGTGGAGCCTCTGGAAGCCTTTAAATTACTCCTTCTTATTTGTAAGGTTTTCTCCCATATCATGGTCTAGTGTGTTGTCAATGAGTCCATGAATCATCGTTAAAGACTGGTAGACTTTTTTTCAAACTCTTAAATGCGCACAGGAATAGCAAAAGGATTGAAAAAGCCAGTAACACGAACAACACGTGTTTATCAATATGGTGTTGTGCCGTCCTTTGCACGAAGTGCAACCTGTATTCTGTGCAGAATGGATGCAATTAAATCGTTGGGAAATTAAAAAATTCTAAAACGATCTCTGAGAACAGGCGCCTGGGGAATATTGGAGCCATCTTCATGAAAGAAATTGCAAAATTCCGTGAAAGTAGAAAAAAAGATGACACCGAATTTCCGGGGTGTCATAAGCACGTCTTTTGAATCCGTTCTGACGCAAATTAAATTTATCAAAGCTATTCAAAGTCAATGGGACCGGTATGGAAAACAATAGTATCTGACGGAAGAAAGAAGTTTTTCAATCGGGTTTTAAATCCCTCAGATATTGCTGTAAACGGAATCGTGAGCTTACGTCTTCTGGTTGCCGACTTGTACTTTAAGAAAAACATGAATTTATATAAGAAACATTTCGCACCGGAAACGTTCTCCGACACAGGAAAATGTTTTCAAATTGGACTCTTAGAAACAGAGATATCGACAAAAATAAGATGTGACTTTACGTCCCCTGGTGGGAAAACCATGCATTATTTTAGGAAGAAAGTGTTCTCAAAAGGTTTTTCCATATGAGCGGTATCGGTCCAAGAAAAAAATAAAAAAATTAGTCGAGTTTTCGCCAGCCCAGATTTTGCTACAAATACATCAGAAGCAGAAATTAACACTTATGCCCCCTGGTGGCCAAACCATTCTTTACCAGACATTAGAAATTATGTGAAAAATATTTTTCATCAGATCTTGTATACGATGCAGGTAGAATTTTTCAAATCGGAGTTTTGTAAGCAGAAATAACGCACAAAACGCAATTTACCTTTGTGCCCCCTAGCGGAAAGTCTATGATTTACTTGAAAATTTTGAATTTATAGGGAAAACATTTCGCATCGGAAATACTATCCAACAAAGAAAGAATTTTTCAAATCGGATTCCTAGAAGTAGAGATATTGAC
This sequence comes from Macrothele yani, assembly GCA_039090855.1. Classification (NCBI taxonomy): domain Eukaryota; kingdom Metazoa; phylum Arthropoda; class Arachnida; order Araneae; family Macrothelidae; genus Macrothele; species Macrothele yani. The sequence goes on along the minus strand of CM077024.1, from coordinate 33,356,465 downwards.
AAAAATAAGACATACATCAACGCCCCCTGGCGTAGAAACCCTGTATTATTTAAAAAAGAAAATGTTCCTAATAGGTTTGTCGTTATCAGTAGTGTCGGTCATCAAACGACTTTTTTTCCAATCGAGTTTTTAGAAGCTCATATTTTGCTGCAAATACATCAGAAGCGGAAATGAAGACTTACGCCACATGGTGGCGTAAGTCTTCATTTCCGCTTTTTTACAAAAATTTGAAATTATTTAAACACACAATTTTTTACAAAAATTTGAAATTAGTTGCAAAGGATTTCCCATCAGGAGCTGTGTCCTGTGCAGAAAGAATGTTTCAAATCGGAGATTTACAGGCAGAGATATAGGGGAGAAAGCAATTTACCATTACGCCCCCTAGCGGAAAGTGTATGAATTACTTGAAAATTTTGAAATTATATGAAAAACATGTCACACTGAAAAAACTCTCCATAAAGAAGAAATTTTTTAAATCGGACTCCTAGGAGTAGAGATATTGACGAAAATAAGATATACATCTACGCCCCCTGGCGGAGAAACTGTGGAATATCTTAAAAAGAAAATATTCCAAAAAAGTTTATCGATGTAAGGGGCATCAGTCCATGAAATAATTTTTTCAATCGATATTTTAGAAGCTCAGATTTTATGGCAAATACATCAGAAGCAAAAATTAACACTTACGCCCTCTGGTGGCCAGAAGTATTCATTACCAAAAATTTGAAATTATATGTATAAGATGTTCCATCAGGAGGTGTATCCGGTGAAGCAAAAAATTTTCAAATCGGAATTTTAGAAGAAGAGTTATCGGGAAAAATGTAATGTACTTTTACGCCCCCTAGCGGAAACTCTATGCGTAATTTGAAAAAGTAACTATATCTAAAATACTCTTCGATATAAAGGGAATCGAAAGATAAAATAGTTTTTTCAATTGGATGTTTACTAAGCAAATATGTGTAATAAAACGTATTTTGGAATTCGACATCATCTGAGTTTACGCCCTCTAGCGGCGAAATTGTACATCGTAAAAAAAAAAAAATGAAGGACCATTATTCGCATATTTCTGGCTTCCCAATGCAAAAATAATATTTCATATCAAACTAACAGTTGCAGAGCTATTGTGGGTACAGACGGACGGACGGGCAAACCGGTAACATAAGCACGATCTTTTTTACGCTTTCCACCCGTAGGTTGAAGAAGCGTATATGATCCAACTTTTTCCGTCCGTCTGTCCGTACGAAAACTGGCGTAGAAAGGGCTGGATTTCAATGAAATTTTAGTATGTGGTAGGGGACCAACTGGGGACGAACCCAATTGAAAATGGGACAAATGGGGTCAAAGGTCACGACGTAGGAGCGGAATCTATTCCGTTGCCCTTATGCGTCATAACGTGCCTAAAAAAGGTTCAATTTCGATGAAGTTTCCGTATGTGGTAGGGAACCAGCTGGGGACGAACCCTATTGAAAACAGACGAAATGGGTTAAAGGTCAGGACATAGGATTGGGATCCATTCCATCGCCCTTATCCCATATTATTAAGGTGGACGTCAAGTAATTTTGTTTCCTATACTTCCAATGGAAAAATTTTGTACCCATTTTCTTCACAATTAATGTGTTCCCAAAGATGGAAATTTGAACATCGATTAAAATAACTTCATATTAAAACTTGGAATACTTAATATCTTCTAAAACATAACCATAATTATATTAAAAATCAATAACTTTTACTTTGGTGGTGTTGAAACCAGAAAAAGGATAGAGTGACCTGTACTTTGATGACGTCAGTAGACAAACAAATGTTGGATTGCATAATTATGGTTATGTTTTAGAAAATATTAAGTATTCCAAGTTATAAAATGAAGTTATTTTAATCGATTTTCAAATTTTCATCCTTGGGAACGCATTAATTGGGAAGAAATTGTGTACAGAAATTTTTCCATTCGAAGTACAGAAAGCAAAATTACTTGACGATTACCTTAAAGGAGCAATTCTTGTATGTATGTAAATTTTATTTTGAAAACGGCTCTAAGGATTTTGATGAAAGTCGTTAACCTACCGTTTTCTGGTACTAGAAATCGATTTAGCTTATTCGAGACTTTAGGAAAATTCGTTTAGTGGGTTAAATAGCCACCCCGAATTACCACGTTTTTAGTGTAGTGTCATGGCGTCGAGCCTTTAGATGTCGACGCGCGGTCACGCCATCTGTTACATTACGTAACGCGTCGTGTGTGAATCCAATCGATAACTCGCGTAAAAATCGTTCGATTTCGATGAAATTTTAGTATGTGGTAGAGACCAGGGAAGAAACACTATTGAAAGTGAACAAAATGAGCTCAAAGGTCAGGACATAGGAGCGGGATCCATTCCACTGCTCTTATGCGTTATAACTGACGTAAAAGAGGTTCGATTTCGATTAAACTTTAGTATGTGGTAGGAAGCCCACCTGGGGAAAAGCCCTATTAAAAATTGGCGAAATGGGGTCAAAGGTCAGGACATAGGAGCGGAATCACTTCTATCGGCATTATGCGTCATAACCTATGTAAAAATGTTTCGATTTGGATGAAATGTTAGTATGTTGTAGGGACCTGCTTGGGGACGAATTCTGTTGAAAATAGGCGAAATGGGGTGAAATGTTAGGACACAGGAGTATGATCTATTCCATAGACCTTATGCATCATAACTTACGTAAAATTGCTTCGATTGCGACAAAACGTTATCATGTTATTTCGGAGGTACACTGAACCAGTTCTGTTGAATATCATCGAAACGGGATCAAAGGTCAAGGCACAGGAGTGAGATTTATTCCACAGCCATTTTCCTCATAACTTGAGTAATAACTTGAGTAATGATTTCTAGTATGTTGGAAAGCGTATTATAATCATTGCACTGCATGATTTTACTAACTTGTTTTTCAAAAGACGTGCTAATAAAGAAGGAGGTGAGATATGCACCTTACTCTGTTTTAAAGATCACACCACAATAGCTCGATCGTATGTACACTGAATCGAAAAGGTATTATTAATACCTACTTGAGATGTCGCTCAACCTTTTGCTCTCAAAACAGCCGCTACACGTCTTTGTAAGGACTTAATCAGACGTTGAAAACACCGAAGTGGTATATTCTATTTTAATTTTCCTTTTGAGTTTCTTTTTCTATGTAAACTTGAGTTCGTTCTCTTAGACATTTTCAACACTTAACGTTATGCCTTTTCCCTCAAACGAGAATGATATTGGCAACACACTGAGTTCAAAACAAGTGACGTATGTATGGCCGGATAAGAACGATAAATAAAAAGACAATGCAGCGGTTGTTTAAGGGGATGGTCCGCGGGTGGCCTAGGGATCAACGTTTGTGACTGCCACGGAGAAGACCCCGGGTTCGATTCAAGGCCGGTAAGAAAGCTCGAACCACTAAATACTCGCCATACGTCGGATGGGCACGTTAAGCCGTCGGGCCCCGGGTGCTGGCCTCCGGTAATAAATAAGGGCGTCTTCCTCCTCCTTTCTACCTTGCTTCTGTATCACTTTCCTATCTAGCACTCTAGCCCAAATCTCCTACCTTCCTATTTCTAAGGGTTTTTTAAAACCTGGGGTCAGACACTCCTTTCCTAAAATAATCTACATATGATATGATCTGATCTGTTTAAGGGGATTGATGTTATTGATGATAGAAGTGCTGTTATGCTGCGATTGGATGCTAAATCAGTGATACTGTATTGAGTGCGCCAATATACCTGATGTGAGTGTGAAGTACAAATCATGCAAGCAAAATAAACGTATTTGTAAGTACTACAGTTTACCTTTTTCTTGTAATGCGTAAGAGTACCTTCTAATATTACATTGACTTTAGCACACATAACGTAATTACTGACGTAAGGACTAAGTTACACCGGAAATGCAAATTACGTTATATGCCAATGAAGCGAGGATCGCATGTCGTAGAGAATCTACAGCTATCGGTGGAGGTTGGCAGGCTCGAGCAGATCTTTTCTCAATGGGTTTGAGATCCGGTGATCTAGGGGGTTTTGCAGAGTGATAAGCTCTCTTGAATGATTGTAAAACCACCTGGTCACCTCTCGGGAAAAAATGCGGTGTGGCGTTGTCCTGTTGAAAGATGACATCAAGGTGCGGAAAGAGAATCCTACTAGCGGGTGTCGATGGCCGGTGGGAATGTTGACATACCTTGTGCCGGTGGTAGTAGCCTCTACGGGTAACAAGGGCACCAAGGGTGCCCATGTAAACGCAACCCAAAGTGTTGCACTGCCACCACCTGTTTGTATGACACCAGCTTGGCAAGCTAGATAAATGACATCGTGTGGTTTAGGCTACACATGCACCCTCCCATTGGTGTGATAGATTTGAAACCGCGATTCGTCAAACCATATAAGGTCTTCCCAGTACTCCTCATTCCAGTTGTGATAGGCCTTTACAAACAGCAGCCTAATCTTTCTGTGCTTTGCAATCTACACTTTTGGCCACCCAAAATGCAACACCAAGAAGGAAGCATCCGATTGGCCTGAAATTCGCAGCATGCGTCTCCCGCAAGAGTACATGCAGCCGATTAGCATTGCAGGGCGCATGCAAGTCATTTGCGCCCAGCATGCCACCGAGAAGCACTATAAGAAGAGTGCACAGAAGACGGGGTTTTAAGTAATGGAAGTGTGTTGTGCTAACGGACCTGTACGTGGAAAGCTTCCTGATGACTCGTCGCAGAATACGGCAGTCATTCCAGCACGTTACGGAGTTCGACAGAGGACGAATAGTGGCTTATCGCGACAGAGGTTTATCGTACCGAGATATCGGCGCCAGTGTGGGATGACATCCAGCCACAGTGAGGCGAGTATGGATTCGGTGGGTGCAGGAGGGACGGACGGACCGACGTGAGCGATCACCGCGACCGCGGCACACCACCGAACGAGAGGACCGGCGTGATGTGGGAGTGGCATTAACAGATCGCGCCGCCACATCACGAACTTTCATCATCACGAACGTTTGCGTAGGAATTAGGGTGTGCTGCGTAACAACCTGTGTCAGCACGTACCGTTCGACGTCGTCTGCAGGAGCGGGGATTTGTCGCATGGCGCCCATTGCTCCGATTACTATTGACGTTACACCGCCGGCGAGTGAGGCGGCAGTGGGCCCTTGAACGCCGCCCCTGGACTACGGAATGGCACGACATTGTGTTCTCCGACGAATCCCGCTTCTGCCTGCAACACCACGATGGTCGTATCCACGTGTAGCGGCACCGCGGCGAGAGGCTGTATGACACCTGCATTATGCATCGCCATACCGGTCCGTCTCCTGGCGATATGGTTTGGGGCGCAATTGGATATGACACGCATCGCCGGTACACTCAACAGCGACCGCACCATCTCCGTCGTTTTGGAGCCTGTAGTCCTCCCTTACCTGCAGGACCTACCAGCGACCACGTTTCAACAGGATAATGCGCGCCCGCACGTGGCACGCACAGTGCAGCAATTATTCACGGCCCACCAGGTGTCACTGCTGCCGTGGCCCGCCTGTTCTCCCTATATGTCGCCCATCGAACACGTCTGGTCGCTGATCGGCAACCGAGTGGCCCGGCAAGCACCACCCGCGGCTAGGCCTGATGAACTGTGGCAACGTGTGGAAGCAGCCTGGACCGACATACCCCAAGCCTACATCCAAAGCCTCTTTCGTTCGATGCCGCGGTGTGTAGAGGCCGTTATTTCCAGCCATGGGGGCAACACGAACTATTGATGTCTGCGTGTTCCGCCAGTCGCACGGGCCTGTAAGCTCAATCGTTTCTTGTTTGTATCTGTTGTTATGTGTCCAGTAAATCTGGCTTTACTATCTCGTGTCCTTCTTGGTGTTGCATTTTGGGTGGCCAGCAGTGTATAAGGGTAAACGCTGTGAACTTCCCTAGCCCTTTCCCTACATGATATAGAGTGATCCGTTTGGGTAGGGATACTTTCAAAATGCTGTGGTATGGCTTGTAACAGATATAATAAGTCAGTAATTGACAGAAATTACTTTAATGGATGGAAGTTTGTCTAGGAATCTGCATGAAGCCATTTGCGGACTCAGCAGAAGTTATACAGCTCGTTGAAGAGCCGTAAAACTCTCAAACTTTGAATACCACAGGACACACTTTGCGCATTGTTGAAGGTTCGCTGCCATTTTCACTTTTGCCACAATGCTGCGTAGGCGCGTGAGCACTGACTACAGTGCGTCAAACTCCCCAATTTTCTGGCCGTTCTGGCGCGTGCGCATCGACTACAGCGCATGAAACTCTCATCTTTCCTGGCCATTTGGTTAGAATTTGCCCCCGTAGTGCAGCGCTCACACAAATCACTCCGCAGATGTTCAAAAACACGTGGCAAGAATTGAGCTCTCGGAATGAACTCTGCCGAGGGGGTCATTTAGAGACTTAGAACTCCCATCCATAAAAGTAAGACAAATATATATATATATATATATATTTTGATTGGTGGTTTAACGACCACCGTGAGCAACTCAATGGGCTATAAGCAGTCGCCCGTCCCTAAATTAGGCTTACTGGTTCCAGGGAAGGGAGAGTGCCAGTGCAGTAAGACAAACGCATTTTCCATTCCTCACCGGGATTCGAACCCGGAACCCTTTCGGACGAATGATTAGACGCCATCGCTCAGACCACTGCGCCACCAGGGCGGCCTGCCAAATATTGACTTACTAACAGCATTTTCAAATTATTCCTACCCAAACGGATCACCCAATATGACAAATAACCTTTGCGCATGAACTTGTGAATGTGGCGCAGCGATCTAAGCAATGGCTTCTGATCACTGGTCCGAGATGGGCCCGGGTTCGAATCCCGGTGAGGCATGAATGTTGTGTGTTTGTCTTACGGCATTGGCTCTCTCCCTGCCCTGGAACCAGTGTCCCTAAATTAGGAACACTATTGCAGTGTATACATAATGGGTTGCTCATGGTGGTCGTTAAACCCTCAATAAAAGAAAAGTACTTGTGGATGCGCCTTCATTAAGTTCCGACGTTATCTGCTTCGCGGTAAACTTACGATTCCTTGTAGCGATGCACAACAGTCTGCGCTCATCTTGAGAGTCAGTTGCACGTTTACAGCCGTACTTCTCCCGTTTGTTGGAAGCTTTGCCGCACTTCACATCATTTTAGTACACAAGTGCAACGGTCTGAAGTTAAAATCCCAACGGTTCAGCAAATGGGAAAATTGAACAACTTCGCTTCTCTGAGCCCACTATTTGGCCACGATTACTTTCCCGTGACTGATTTCCAGAGATCTGATGTACTCGTATTTGTGGGTATTACCGGTTTCACCTTCCACATGACTGGACGCGACACATCAACTCTGCATATTTTTATTAGAGTGTACATAATAGAGTGTACATACACTGGTGTGCAAAAATTAAGGACGAAGAGGAGAAATTAAGCATAACAGCGGAACGAGCAGGCAGAACGGACCTAAAAACCACTCAAGAGATAGACTGGAGTCCGGTACGGTAGGGTATGGGCATATATGCAGAATGACGTGGGGGAGGGGGTGCCGTAAGGGTATAAAACACACGGGAGGTGTACGCTCAGCAATTCGGTGAAAGCTATTGCACGGTGTACATCGGTTTGAACGACGTCGAGTTGCTGACACCGTGTGATATGGCCAACAGGCAATCCAGTAGACGGCATCTGGATGACTTTACCCGAGGTCGCGTCGTTGGGAAGTTGGAAGAAGGTGGAAGTGTGACTAGTGTGGCCGAGGCGTTCGGGATTGCTCAGAGCATCGCTTCACGAGTTTGGAGAGCATTTCACACGACAGGAACAGCTGTCCGAGAGTTTAGCAGTGGTTTTCCATGAGCAACAACATCGGCGGACAACCGGTATATTATCCTACAGGCGACAAGAGACGACAGACGGCAGACAGCGGGAGAAATCCCAAGGCACATGCAACAGACAACTGGACATCCGTTATCGCGTTTTACCGTGGCCAGGAAGCTGCACAAAGGTGGTCTATTTGCATGACGACCAGTACAGTGTGTGCCATTAACGCCTGCTCATCGGAGACGGTGGTTTCTGTGGTGCCAGGAACAAAAGAACTGGACAAATCAGCAATGCGGTCGAGTTCTCTTTACGGATGAGAGCTGATTTAGTCTGACGAGCAATTCTGGACGTATACAAAACTGGAGAGAGCAGGAAACAGGGACCGGTTTGGAGGTGACGGAGTTATCGTTTGGGGTGGTATCATGCTTGGTAGCAGTACTTACCTCCACTTCTTCCAAGCAGGTTCAATCACTGGTGTCCGCTATTGTACCGAGGTTCTCCTGCCTCACGTGCGTCTGTTTAGAGGTGCTGTGGGTCCTGAGTTCCTCGTCATGGAGGACAACGCTACACCTCATCGTAGAGCGGCTGTCTCAGAGCTGTTGGAGAGTGAAGATATTCAACGCATGGATTGGCCCGCAAGGTCCTCGGACCTAAATCCAATCGAACACGTGTGGGACCTTCTCGGGAGACGCTTGGCAGTACGTCACCAGCCGCCAGTAACGATTCTGCTGCTGCGATTGGCGCTACAAGAGGAATGGGCCGTGATGCCTCAACAGCTGCTTGACAACCTCGTCCTCAGCATGGACAGACCTTTTAAATCCTGCAACGCAGTCAGGGGTGATCATATCCCCTACTAAAGATTGGATTTTTCTTGGCAGCCGCCTGTCACATGGACGTTTGGCACACTTCTGCACGTCGTTACATTAGAAAAACCGTCTCCTCCTTAATTTTTGCACGCCAGTATATATACATTTTTTTTGTTTCGATGTTTTACGACAACCCTGAGCAGCTCAATAGGCTATGAGCAGTCACCCATCCCTAATTTAGGCCGACTGGTTCCAGGAAGGGGGAAGAGAGACAATGCCGAAAGACACACACAACGTTCATGCCTCACCGGGATTCGCACCCGGATCCATCTCGGACGAATGGTCATAAGTATGGTAGTAATTTTATAGCAAAAAAAAAACCCGGCAAAATTCGTGGGCCGGTCGTGGGAAAAATCTTGAAATTACGGGATTGTCTAGGATAAATCCCGAAATTTCGGGTTTTCGTATGATGAATCCTGAAATTTCGCGAAATATTGTATTTCCTCAAATATAATCTGCTTTCAGGCTCCTTTCCCACGCTTTGGATATGTAAGATGCGTTGTCTTTAACAGAAGCGGTATATTTGCAGAAGGTATGTCATACTTATTGGCACACTGAAGTATTGCCTTGCTGGCTGCTTTAAAATTTACGAATTCCAAAGTAAGGCACTCGAGGAAGATTGCATTCAAAGAGGTTTCAGCATTACAGCTTTCAACATTCTTTTCGGCTGTTGGATCAGCAAGGATATTCAAAATGTACCTATCTCCTGAATCCGTTGTTTCGTCTGCTACGATGCTTGCACCAGGTACTGATTAAAAAAACCAAAAAAAACCCCTTTCACTTGTTTCTTGTGAATATGATATATTTTCGGCAAATAACATTACCGTATCCAATTTACATTTGGAATAACACCAATATCTCAATATCCTTCCATGAATTTTCCAAGTAATTTTTTAACATAGGGTTATCTAATTTAGAAAGTGGGATTTTAGTTGCACAAAAGGCACTAGTTAATTTCGAAAGTTCAATTGGGGGATGCTCTTTTTGTATAGTTATTTTTCCAGTTAATTCATCAACACATTTTTGATTTACTTTCGGTTGACTATTCGGACATACCTTTGTTTTTAATGCAGCTTGTTCGGTAAATGCTTTACCAACTGTCCTTTCTTGAAAAATCCACTGGTATGTTGCAACACTAACAGAACAACAAATTTTTGTTCACATGAAACGTTTCCTTGCTGTACTGCTTGCATCGTTCAGATGCACTCATTTTACTGACGTAGCTCATTAATAAAATGTAACAAACAATATCTAGAATCTAGAAACTTTATAAACTACGTACTCACACGAAAGCACAAACATTTTCTAAGCTAAGCGTGTGCGAAACTCAAACAGCCTTTTCTGTGAGCTGCTTTTCCAAGTTACAACTACTAAAACAATTGACGAAATCCGGTTTGCCGCCCCGGTGGCGCAGTGGTCTAAGGCGCTGGCCTCTGATCATTCGTCCGTAAGGGGTCCGGGTTCGAATCCCGGTCAGGCATGGATGTTGTGTTTGTCTTACGGCACTGGCTCTCTCCCTTCCCTGGAACCAGTGACCCTAAATTAGGGATGGGCGACTGCTTATAGCCCATTGAGTTGCTCACGGTGGTCGTTAAACCTCCAATCAAAAAAAAAAAAAAAAAAAAAAAAAAAAAGAAATCCGGTTTACGATTTACTAGTGCGGCAAGTCGCTAAGGTCATTCCACAGTAGTGGATGACCCATAACATAAACCTTTGATATCACAAATACCCTAAAACTATCATTCCTCACAATGTTTTTTATGTTCTAAAACATATCTTGTGCTTCACTGACACAAAATTAAAGTAAGCAATAAACTACAATATCAAGAAAGACAAATGACTAGTTATGAAACAGGAAGACATTAAAACAATTCAATGGACGAGGCCCACACCATAAATGTAATAAATTTTTTATTGCAGTTCGTGGATTTGCTTCTTAAACTTATTATGGCTTACAATGAAGAGCAATTGAATTGGAGATACCTGTCTAGTAACGTGTAGCAACACTTTTCGCCCTGATGACGACGGCGATTCGTCTCGGCATGGACTCGACAAGACACCGGAAGCGTTGGGAAGCCATACGGATCCACGACCCCTGAACAAGCTCCCACAGTTCACGAAAATTTGATGGAGGGGGTCAGAGCCTCGAACATATCTCTCGATGGCATCCTAGATGTGCTCGATGGGATTGAGGTCAGGTAATAGCTGGCCAAGGAAGCGAGGTCACGTCGGTGGAGTGTTCATCCAACCATTCGGATACAATTCGGGAGCGATGGCACGGTGCATTGTCTTGTTGCAGGATGAGGGATGTTGAAGACGCACAAACGTGAGCAAATGGTCGTCCTGGATATCCCAGTAACGTTGACTTGTGAGGAACGATGTCCCACGTACCCGGGGTCCCATTTCATTCCACGTAAACAGTCCCCAGACGAGAATGCCACCCTCACCAGCTTGAAGAGTACCCTGCTGGCAAGAAAGATCCATCGCTTCATGTGGTTTGCGCCGTACTCGTATCCTGCCATCCGCATGTACCAACGTGAATCTCGACTCATCAGTCCAGGCAACATTTTCCCCACATGTCTAGGGTCCAGTGAGGATGTTCCCGCGCCCATGCCAATCTTTGCACCGTGTGATGTGCGGTCAGCAGCGGTACCCTCGTGGGACGATGGCTTCTGTACCCCATAGTGAGGAGACTGTTCGGGATGGTGTGGCTGCTTACACGTTTTTGAGCACCAGCGCTAAATTGCCGAGTGATTTCCTGCACTGTGGCCCGTCTATCCTCTGTTACATCGAAAACGTCTATCCTCTGGTTTTACCGTTTTCGATGTCCTCACGGTGCACCCGTGACACCGTGGCTCGTGAAAATATCAGTGCCTGCACGAATTCCGAGATGGAGTGACCCATTCCTCGGGCCCCTACAATTTGCCCACGATCAAATGCGCTTAGATCCTTCGTCTTACCCATACTGCGCCCAACTCTTACTGATTCCCGTCGCATCACTCCATATATTGTCAGATCGCTGCATACGCCATGTCATTTCCGTTTACAGGGCCGCCCACAGCACCACATTTACAGAACGCCAGCTGTCTCTAATTTAATTGCTCTTCAGTGTATAATATAATTAATAAAATAAAATAATAGTAACAAATACAAATGCTTGGCCCTTAAAAGATAATTTTATTCTAACCTCCAAATCCATGGCAATTCAATGTAATCAATGAACATGAACCTCAGGTTATTAAAATAACAAAATATATTAATTGAACTCCCCTTCTTATAGATAGTAAAATTCTAGTACAATAGAGCATGACGCATTATTCGATAAAGAATAGATACCTGCTATTTATTTATTAATTATTAAAATTACTAACGCTGCTCCTGATAAATAAATAATTTAACTACATAAAATACACCAGACCCTGACAAAAAAAAAAAGCAAAATGATAACGCTCCTGTCCAGAAAAATTAATATTAATTAACTGAACACCTAACTATAACAAATATAATCTATTAAAATTAGTTTTTCAGTGTGAAATGTACCTTTTCACCGGCTTAGCATTCAGCCAATGGCAATGCATATATGCTAACTCTAATTTTTCATTACTTTTCTTTAAAGCTTGTCTATCTGAACACCTGTTCATTCTTCATTTCAAGATTGCTGTACCTATGACGTAACGTCTTTTCCTGTCATCCAGGGCTCCGAACAGCTAGCATACTGGCGACTGAATCTTTTGAGAAACGCAGTAATCAGGAGTTCTTCAAAATTATTGAAGTGTGTGTTTCAAAAAATTTTGAATCTTCGGTTCTTGTCTTGACTCGACTCGATTGTGGTATATATCATCTGCGATGAGCTGGCGTTACAACAGAAAAAGGTTTGATGTACCCTTTGGCTCTGAGTTTTCCAAATTCTGTCTTAAGGACTTCAGCATCAAGGCAAAGGAAAGAAGTGTTCGTCTGCCGTTCTAATATACCAGTATTTTTTCTTTTTTTTGATTGGAGGTTTAACGACCACCGTGAGCAACTCAATGGGCTATAAGCAGTCGCCCGTCCCTAATTTAGGGTCACTGGTTCCAGGGAATGGAGAGAACCAGTGCCGTAAGACAAACACAACATCCATGTCTCACCGGGATTCGAAACCGGACCCCGTTCGGACGAATAATCAGAGGCCATCGCTTAGACCACTGCGCCACCGGGGTGACCCAGTATTTGGTACAGTGTTCATGTTAAAACCACTAATACTATTTTTCATCAGTTTTAACCCTGTTTTCAGGAACAATACTAAATGTACAGATTTGCTGAAGATTATGCCGTGAGAGAAACGTGGTATTACCGATATAAATTCCTGTTCTTTTCGTTTTCCTTTTAATAGGGGGGGGGGGGGTGTTAACGACCACTGTAATTATTTATCAGTTTTCTCTTAAGAAGCTAAATTTATGTTTACCTGTTGAAGTACAGCTGACTATGAATGAGAGAAGTGTCCACGAGCTCCATTATGAATGGTAGTCGCTGTTCTTGACTTTAACCTCCCACCTAAGAAAGGGACGAAAATAAGAATCACTGGAGGTGTACTAGCGTCGTGTGTTAGTGGGCAGTGAGAGAGAAGGTACCAATAGAAACCGAGAGAAAATAATTCAGCCTTCCACTTCACCTGAGAAAAAGTGGGCAAAAGAGAAGGCAAAGACGTGAACTATAGCAGGCCATGGATGACCTAGAGGCCAAAGTTCTTGACTGAAACTGAAAAGTCTCAGGATCGATCCCAGGCAGGTACGAAAGCTCGAACCATCAAATATCCTCCGCGAGTCTAATGGTCACGTCAATAGTCGGATCCCAGGTACTGTCCTTCTGGCCATAAATATGGGCGTCTTTTTCCTCCTTTCTACTTCGCTTCCGTGTGACTTTCCTGTCTGGTACTAAAGCCCAAATTTCCTAGCTTTCTATTTCTAGTGGTTGTTTGGAAATGGGGTCAGACACCAGAATTGAGTTCGGGCTCAATTTTAAGAGCCCAAGCCAGAGCCCGAAGTATGTCAACCGGAGCCCACCCAAGCCCAAATTTTATATTTTAAGGTAGAGCACGGACCAGAACGAGCATGAAAACTATGATTAACCTGATTAAAAAAAATTCTCTTCTAGACTTCCACTCATTACTCTCGGTGCAATTAACCAATGTCTTTCTTAACTGCGGAGAGGGGAAGGGATGAATTTCTATTGACCATTCATTTCTTCCTGAAGTGTTTCAGAGGGCTGGACATCAGGAAAAATCGAGAGGCACAACAATCTACGTCGTACGTTGCTCAATAGAATTAGCAGGGAGTTGAGGTAGGGAGAAAAATTTCGTAAGCTTGCTGTCTACTACCTATAGTTCTTAAAGGTGCTTTTCCATCTCAGAAATTCAGTGATTTATGGTCTATGGTATTTGTTACCCAATCCCGGAATGAATAGCCTTGCCGAGTTCCCACTTCCCATCTAGACCCAGTTGCCGAAGAATTCTCTTTAACAACTCGAAAGTGTAAAAAAGTCTCGTGTGGTAAATCATGTAAAATCACGTTAAAAGAAAAAGGAAGAAAATTCTCTCCCTCTCTCAGAGCCCGAGCCGGAACTTCTGTAAGTATAATGCAGCCCGAGCCCGCTTCGGGCTTTCGGGCTCGGGATCGGCCCGTCTCAGCACTGTCAGACACTCCCTTTCTAAAAATCATCTCTGTAAATCTCTAAATGAACCATAGCGTACAAATGGAAGACATGCTGCGACACAGTTCAGTCCCGGGAGTCTATTCGAGAGGATCTGAATTTCTGCGAGCTGCTAAACGTTAAATAGAAATGCTTATATTACTTTAAATTAAATACTTTTGTAGACAATAATTAAAGTGCGTTGGGGAATTGAGAAAGTTTTAATGCGTTCCAGATCTGATAATCCATTCCTTTTTGATTATTATTAAAGTTAACCACATAAGAAAGTTGAATTTCGGTATTTTGACAGATTTCGATGGATTCTATAATTTTTCTTCATCTCAGTTGCGTCAGAATAAAGCGGGAAAAATAAGTTAAGGGGAGAAATAGCGATTATGGATCTCTTTCTCGTTCTCAATAACCTTATACGGATAAACGTATGGTTTAAAAAAGGGAAAATCCACGGATATTTGCTGTGAGAGAGTTATATCGCACATAAACTTTCACTTGAGGAGTTGTTTAGAAAAAAACAAGCCTAAAGCATTTGCGGTGAGCTCGTAATTCACAAAAGAGCCGAGCCGCAGGGCGGCAAAATATACATTTTTTCAATAAAAACCTCGTCTCTTTGCCCGAAAATTGAGGTAATCATCTCCTTATATATGTTATGAAATTCACAAGCTTTCCCGGTGACGGGTGTAAGGACTCCTGTTGTTTTATTATTATTTCTTTTTTAGTGTTTATTTAACTCACGCTGTTAAAAATAGATACTTAAAAAAAAAGCAAAATGTACTCGTTCTTCAGTACATTCTGGGCTTACAATTGCTACAAATACTTGTGTTTCATTTTCGAAAAATAAACTCGTAATCATTTTTGAGTACATACAGGGAATCAACAGTGAGTATATCTGGTATTTCTAATTTGAAATATATGTACTCATTTTTGAGTACATATATTTCAAATATATGTACTCAAAAATAAAAAAAATCCCCGTATTCCAAATGTATGTGCTCAGAGAGAATCTAACAGGACAGTTTGTAAGTGAGAGAGAGAGCACACTACATGGCGCCAGCGTAAGAGCGTTCGATTTCGCACATAAAAGGCAGATAGATAAGGGGGGTTTAGGATATTTAACCGGGGAATCCTGCACGGGGGGGGGGGGCACTTAACGGGCTCGTAAAGGGCCGCGGGTGGCCTAATGGGCAACGCTCATGACTGCCGCGGAAATGACCTCAGGTTCGAACCCAGGCAGGTACAAACGCTCGATCCACTAGATATCCGCCGTGCGTCGGATGGGCACGTTAAGCCGTCGGACCCTGGGTACTGGCCCTTCGGTAATAAATAAGGGCGTCTTCCTCCCCCTTTCTACTTCGCTTCCGTGTCACTTTCCTATTGGGCACTCTAGCCCAAATCTCCTAGCTTCCTATTTCTAAGGGTTGCTTAAGGACCTGGGGTCAGACAATCCCTTCCTAAAATCCTCTACATATGATCATTTGATTATTAACGGGCTCGTCCGATACCAAAACCCTCTGGAGAGCAAGCCCCAGCGAGCGAGCTACGAACGGGTTTGACGTCACGGTCAGAGGGCCATCACAATCCTTCCCTCGAGAGAGGTCAAAGGGCAAACGTAAGGGAAATGCCGATATTAGCTGGGCGTTCATGCGGCATTGGTCAGTATTGATCTTTCGGTAGTCATGCACGTGAGTTAGCGTTTTTATACAGCACCCCTGGAAAATATTGAGTGCCTTTATGTAGATCTAATTACAAAGCACATCCAAAAGCCACTGTTTTCAGCTTTCCTGAAGGTGCAAGCCTTCGAAGATGATGGATTTCTTCCGTACGAATAAGGAATTATGAACCCACCGTGAATTCAAAGGTTAGTTCAGCCTAATTGTTCTCATGAAAGCATGTTCTGCTTTCGTTGTAAATATAACTATAATTTAGTGAATTGTTAGTCGTTATTTTGATTGACGGAATAAAATTTAAGGGCTAGCCTTCCGATTATCAGCTCATTATTTGTTGTGGTTTAAAAAATGATATTACTTACCATTCAAAATTTCATTTCTATAAAATAAATGTTATTTTTCTTTACAAAATTCGTAGTTAGTAGTGTCCAAATTGAAAAAAAAACAAAAAAAAAAAACAAAAAAAAACGGAGGAGATGTTCATATATATTAGAGATGTTCATCTGGCAAAAAATAATTACGTTATTTATTAATCAAAATTTTATTTCCGTAAAATAAATGTCATTTTTCTTCACAAAATTGCTGTGTATCAGGGTTCTAATTAAAACAAGAATTCGCAAGAAATGTACAGAACTACTTGATGCGCTGATGATCTGAAGGCTAGCCCAAAGAAAAGTTTGTTGGAATGTCCAACAAATGTATCCGAAAGTTTAGAATGTGTCCGAAAAAATTCACTTATATCGTTATACAATACTTCAGCAAGATCCCTGAAGTTTACTGGCTGATAAGTTAAAATGTATGTATGTACATATATTCATGGGCTTACAATTTTTTTAAGTTAGTGAATGCACCATTTAGTTTAAATTAAGTTGTGGTAGAGATTGAGGTTCGGATTAGAGAACTATGAACTTGAATTGTCTACATTGAACTCTTTTGCAAAGCAGAATTTTAATTCCTAGTTACATTCATAATCACATGTATAAGGATAGTTTCAGAAATATCGGCAGTGAAACGTTCCTTCCTGCAAGAAGAACATCGTGCAAAAAAGAAAGTACTTATGCATAATGAAAAAACACATTTATTAATGCATGTGTTTTCCGCTTTTTAGGGGTCTGTTAATGTGTCAATTGATATCTTCAATATCGTTACAGATATTGCAAAATGAAAAAAAAAACGTGACTTTCAGATTTTCCAGCATAAAATTTGCAGTGTTATGTGCATAAATTCGAAGATATCCAAATTAATACATTCATGTAATTGTTCATTTGACAAAAAACTTTTTGTAAATGATTCAAATTTATATATAAATATTTTTTTACCTTCTAGAAGTATTTGCAACATTGGCGCACACATCTTACCGTATTTTCAGTAAATACACTCACTAAATCGGAAATTTTGCTTTCGCGTTCGTTACGTAATTAAGGGAAATTTTCTTTTTTTCTTTCATTTTAGTGAATCGAACGCGAAAAGAATTTCTAAAAGTTTTAAGTGAAATGATTATGTTCATACAGTTCTACCAGTTTGCCATTAACACACTTAAAAAATTCGTAGTTGCAAATATGCTTAACGTAAAATGCTGGGCTTTTCACGTTATGCGTGAAAAAACTTATGTTCGTGCTCCTTTAGCCAAATTGCAAACAAAAGGAAAAAATTCCTGAAATATTTAGTTTTAAGACCCGTACATGAAATCATTTCCCAGCACAAGACCTAAACTTTGGAATTCCCCGATTTACAGGTATAATTGCTGTAAATAAAGAAAACAGAAATGAAAGCAAAAGATATAATCTTTGGATGTTATGGATGGATAAAAATTACAGAAATAAAAACATGGTCAATTTATTGCTGTGTGCGCAAATTGTCTAGTTTCGCACTCGAGAAATTATTTCTCTGCGTAAACACCGTGGTACTTCGTTGGCGTTTTCTGGAGCGGAGAGCTCGAGGTTGGAGTCGGTCGGCCCACTAGCTCTGACTTCACAGACCAGTTTGGAGGCTTTCTTAATCTTTAGGGCGTTTTGCCGATACTCGGAGATTGTTAGAATTCCACACCAGGTTTGAATCTGGTGTCCCGTCACCAGCAGTCTGGATCTCTAACCACTAATCCATCCGCGGCTCGATTTCTCTTTTCAAATCAGATCAGATCAGATCATATGTAGAGGATATTAGGAACGGAGTATCTGACCCCAAGTCTTATAAACCCTTAGAAATGGGAAGCTAGGAGATTTGGGCTAGAGTGCCCGATAGGAAAGTCACATGGAAGCGAGGTAGAAAGGGGGAGGAAGACGCCCTCATTTATTACCGGGAGACCAGTAGCCTGGGTCCGACTGCTTAACGTGCCCATCCGACGAACGGCGAATATTTAGTGGTTTGAGCGTTCATACTTGCCGGGATCGAACCTGAGGTTAATCCGTGGCAGTCACGAACGTTGACCACTGGGCTATCCGCGGGCCTGACTTCACTTTTGGAATACGTGTACTCCATAGATATTCATTTATTCATAGAATCAACTGGAAGTATATTATTTGATGGCACATCTGGGATAAGAGATATACTCGTCACATGCCGGGCAAATGGCCCGCACAATTTTATGACAAATATAGTGATGAAGCGACTATACATTATTTACGAGATGGACACAAACACAGTTAATATCAAAACATACACAAAGATACTTTATGCATAATTAAGTTACTTGTGATCAATGACTTTGTTGTACTAATTACTTATGCGTGTCAGTTTACACATTTATTAAACAATTTCTCTTGAAATCTATAATATCTAACATGAAGTAATACGAGATTATGTTTATACACTGGCGGAAAGTGAATAAAGAACACCAAGAAGGAATTGGCGGACGATCATGAAATTTACATATGTTAATGGAGTCGAGTTTACGTAGGTGTGATGTTAATTTCGGGACCAACCGGTGAGCGCTTACGCCACAGCACGGCATAATATGCGAATTATCGTCAGTGGTATTTAAGGAGTACGGCGAAGTGAATGTAATCAGTCGTCGGCGTACGGACACGTGCGAAGACCCTGAAGAAGCTGCAATTCCTGGACATGGAAGACGTGTTCGATTTCAGCAGTTATCGGACTTTGAGCGAAGTCGACTAGTCGGACTCCGTGAGGCCGAGTGGTCGTATCGTCGTATTGTGGAGTGAATTGGACGGAAAGTATCGGTGGTGGTACGATAGTGGTGTAGATGGTCCGAGGAACATTCCCACACGAGAAGACGTGGAACCGGGAGTCACAGCGGACCGATGAGCGGACCGATCGACGCATAAGAAGAGCGGCGTTGTCAAGCAGAACATCCACTGCGACGCAAATCCGAGCTGCCGTTGAACTTGAGGTGACTGTGCGAACAATCCGCAACCGTCTACTGGACGCAGGACTACGTGCACGTTTGCCTCTGGCGTGTGTACCTCTGACTCCAGCCCACCGTCAGGAACGGCTGCAATGGTGTCGCCAACGTCTGCACCGGAGAACGTAATGGCGATCTGTCGTTTTCAGCGATGAAAGCAGATTCTGCTTGGGAGCCTCGGATGGCCGTATGCGTGTTCGCAGACGCACAGGGGAGCGTCTCCACCCTTCTTGCATCCGCCAGCGACACACAGGGCCTACACCTGGTCTCATGGTGTGGGGAGCGATCAGCTATCACTCCCGTACACAACTGGTGTTTGTACAGGGTACGTTAAACAGCACCCCCTACATCAACAACATCATTCAGCCCGTTGTTGTGCCATTTGTAAGGTCGGTCCATCGTGGTGTTTTCCAGCAAGATAACGCACACCCACACACGGCACGTGCAACGCAACATGCACTTCAGGGTGTGAGACAACTTCCATGGCCTGCACGTTCACCGGATTTGTCCCCCATTGAGCACGTGTGGGATTCTATGGGACAACGACTTATCCGGTCTCCACGGCCAGCCACGACCATCCCCGATTTACGCGTCCAGGTTGAAGATGCTTGGAACTCAATACCCCAAACTAACATCCAACATCTGTTCGACAGACTCCATGCTAGAATTATACAGTGTGACGCAGTTCATGGCCGTTCAACCTCGTACTAACCATGTTACATGGAAATGTTATTTTTCAGTTTACCAGCAAATACAGCTGTATTTTGCCATAATGTTTTGATCACGTTATCCCCTGTATTCCGTTATTATGCTGTATAAATTTCGTTGGTATCAGACGTCTCCTTCTTGGTGCTCTTTTTTCACTTTCCGCCAGTGTATGTATTGACGCAGTTATTTGTAAGTACGTATGGTTACTTATATTTGAGCATGTCATGTACTCGTTTGGGATAAGATTGTACTTAAAAAAACCCGAGTAGGTTCAGGTGTTCGTTTTTAAGTAGATTTTTTAAATAGTGCAACTGCACATCGCAATAGCGTTAAGTTGTAAGACGATGTCAACGCAGGAGGACCGCTGAGTCGAACGTTCCTGTCCGCCTGAGAGCACCCGACGCTCCCTAGGTGAGAAAAAGCGAATTGGCCTTAGAGAGGCAGAATAATGTTCGTTGAGTTATAAATAAATGCGTGTGCTCATGCTAGAGAATGACTGTTTCTAACTGTTTATAGTTGACCTATGCCGTTTGATAAAAACCAACTTAATGATTGCGGGGAAGCCACGATAGAGTGGACCACACAGACCGCCTAGAAACACATAGGTCTACTACAACGAAAACCAGCATCTTTGTGCTCCGGAGCCGAATGCTTTCCCAATTAAGCTACACCGACGGAATTTATCGCTGCAACTTTGCCCTCGCTTCACTACTGTAGTACATCATAACGTAGCTCAAAGACTTTCATCGCAAAATGTTGCTATACACAAATAACGAAATCGATCGAAAGAGTATCAAATTATCTGAAAATGTTCGCATTATTGGGGAATTACGTTCTGATAATAACTGACATTTTTGTCTAAATTTATTTTTATGCCCTTCACTTTAAGCCAGTTCTGGATTTAAATCAGTCAGACAAAGCAAAAGCTCACTTTCGCAGCAATAATTCTATGCATGTAGCACGAAATATGTTACGTAAACTGAAGAAAAATGCAAGCTTGCTCTCAGGTTGTGACAGCATCCAGCTGTAAAACAAGGAACGACCTCGTGAAATTTAAAATATTCTGCTTGCCCTTCAAGCGTTTGCAGAGACACATAAATGCCGTTAGCAATGTTTACTAAAATTTTTGATGAGATATTTAAATTCAAACATTGTTGCTCGAGACAAAAACTAAAGCGAGAGAAAGACGATCGATGAAAGACGCGTCTGGGAAGCGATCTTGAATTAAATGAACTTTCGAAGTTAGCTTTCGCGAACTGTTTGCCGAAAATGTAAGTGCACTATGTAAAACTTGCAAAGGTACAGAGTGTTCGTTTAACGCAGACGGCAAATATTTCTTTCACGGAACGTCACATGGTATGGGTAACTCCCAAGGGACTTCAGAATTCGGTTGAAAATCCCAAGGTGCTTTTTTTTATGCAGTTTCATATACATAAATACAAATACACCAAAAGGAATGCGATTTTGCTTTATCTAAACCAAAAAGCAAAATTTAAGAGAGTGAAATTTCAGAGCGAAAGCTGACTTTCGCAGAGAATTGGAAACGTACTGCCTAACTTTTCCACTGATTATCGAGGCATGTGCAGAGAAAGAAAATACTCACATATGTTGTAATTATTAAAATAACAGATGAAGGGAAGAATTGTTAAACCAGATAAAATATGCATAAGATAACTTTGATTAATTTTAACTTATTTATCATGTTGTTGGAATCGCAATTTAAAATATTAAAACAGTTAGTTCTCTGCTCTGCTTCATCCGTTACCTTTGCAAAAAATTAACTACGCTATTTTTTGTCGTATAAGTCCGTATAAAGTATACGTTGAATGGGTTAAATTTTTCAGATTACTAATCGTCACTCATACATACACCGATGACCCGTTACACTATGACCACCCCCAGTCTAGAGAAATGAGCGCGCCTGGAGACCGAACAGTGGCGCAGGTGAAGTTCACAAAGCAGTATATATATATATATATATATATATATATATATATATATATAACCCGAGGACCGGCTTTCTGTTAGTAGAGTGTTCGGAGTCAGAATGGAAAAAGCTGCCGATTCATCAGAGTTTGATGAAGGACAAATTGTGATGGCACGGCGCATCGGAACTACAATCTCGGAAACATAATCGAGATTGGACCGTGGATGATTGGAAGAAGGTGGCCTGGTCTGATGAATCAAGATTACTGGTGCATCATGTAGACGGTCGAGCGTGGATACGCCGATTACCAACGGAGACCATGGCACCTGGATGCACTGTTGGGCAGAAACAGGCCAACAGTATGTTATGCTGTGGGCGAAGTTTTTTTGGTACACTATAGGCCCCATTATCCCAATAGCGCAATCCCTGAGAGTTGCCTGGTATCTGATCATCGTTGCGGAACAAGTTCATTCATGCGAATTGTGTCCCTTGCTGGTGATGGCCATTACCAACAAAATAATGCGCCGTGCCACACTGACAGAATCGTCAAGGAGTGGTTACAGGAACATGCTGGTGACTTTCTGTTATTGTCCTGGCCTCCAAATTCATCTGACATAAGCGCAATCGAACATTTGGGGTTCGACTTGGAAAAGCAGGTATGTGCTAAATCACCACCACGCTGAATAGTACTGGAACTGGAAGACTTGTTGTTGACACTATGGTAATAGATACCCCAGGATACCTATCGCCACCTCATCGAATCGAGGCCTCCCCAAGTGACAGCT
Source organism: Macrothele yani (assembly GCA_039090855.1). NCBI lineage: Eukaryota > Metazoa > Arthropoda > Arachnida > Araneae > Macrothelidae > Macrothele > Macrothele yani. Next base: position 33,333,667 of record CM077024.1, on the reverse strand, counting down.
GTTTTTCGGGCTAAATGGTGTCCTGCAGCTTATTATGTGGGTGGTCATAATGTAATGAGTCATCAGTGTGTGTCGATCCTGTGTGTAAGATGAGGTTAGAACAAATAACAAATGCAGTTACTGTTCCGTAATTCTCTAATTATATTTTTAATGTTTCAGTAAATATTAAAACAAGTTAGTAAAATCATGCAATGCATTGATTATGATACGCTTTCCCACATACTAGAAATCATTACTCAAGTTATGAGGAAAATGGCTATGGAATAAATCTCACTCCTCTGCCCTGACTTTGATCCCATTTCGATAATACTCAACAGAACTGATTCAGTATACCTCCGAAATAACATGATAAAGTTCTGTCGCAATCGAAGCAATTTTACATAAGTATGATGCATAAGGGCTATGGTCGCCCAGGTCGCGCAGTGGTCTAAGGCGCTGGCCTCTGATCATTCGTCCGAACGGGGTCCGGGTTCGAATCCCGGTGAGGCATGGATGTTGTGTTTGTCTTACGGCACTGGCTCTCTCCCTTCCCTGGAACCAGTGACCTTAAATTAGGGACGGGCGACTGATTATAGCCCATTGAGTTGCTCACGTTGGTCGTTAAACCTCCAATCAAAAAAAAAAAAAAAAAAAAAAAAGGTCTATGGAATAGATCTCGCTTCTGTATACAAACCTTTGACCCCATTTCGCCTATTTTCAATAGGATTCGTCCCCAGGCAGGTCCCTACGACATACTAACATTTCATCCAAATCGAAACATTTTTACGCAAGTTATGATGCATAATGGCGATGGAAAGATTCCGCTCCTATATCCTGACCTTTCACCCACATTTCGCCAATTTTCAATAGGGTTTGTCCCCAGGTGGTCCCCTACCACATACTGAAATTTAATCGAAATGGAACCTTTTCTACGTTAGTAATGACGCATAAGAGCAGTGGAATGTATCCCGCTCCTATGTCCTGACCTTTGACCCCATTTCGTTCACTTTCAACAGGGTTCTTTCCCAGGTGTTCCCCTACCACATACTAAAATTTCATCGAAATCGAACGAATTTTACGCGAGTTATCGGGCGGACGAACATACGCATAAAACGCGTGACGTAATGAGGCAGATGGGAATCGCGACCATCTGCTCGCAAGTGTGTGATGTCATAAAACTTTAATAGGATCCACACACAACGCGTGACGTAATGAGATAGATCGCGTGACCGCGCGCCAACATCTAATGGCTCGACGCCATGACACTACACTAAAAACGTGGTAATTTGGGGTGGTTATTTAACCACTAAACGAATTTTCCTAAAGTCGAGGTCAAGCTAAATCGATTTCTAGTACCAGAAATCGGTAGGTTAACGACTTTCATCAAAATCCTTAGATCCGTTTTCAAAATAAAATTTACATACATACGAGAATTGCTCCTTTAAGGTGAACGTCAAGTAATTTTGCTTCCTCTACTTTGAATGGAAAAATTTCTGTACACATTTTCTTCCCAATTAATGCATTCCCAGGGATGAAAATTTGAACATCGATTAAATCAAAATTATGCATTTTTATTTAATCGATGCCAATCAAAATCAGGCACTTTCGTTTTATTAATGTTAATGAATGTTCACTGAAAGTCTCCATAGTCCATACTTTCTCTCTCTCTCTCTCTCTGCCGTCTCCTTCTTTCCGTGTTGCATTTGTTGATCGTTTGCCATAGAATTCTGGGGGCTGGGGAGTGTACACTGCCATGTTGGGGGTTTGCCCGTTAAATTTAGGGGGAAAATTTTGCAACGCTGTGACGCCCTAAAAATTCCCACGATCCCAGTGACTGGAAGAATCAACGCAGGTAGCGCCCGTGATGTCATCTTCAGAAATTCCAAGGCCTTTACACGTGTTAAACACGAAGAACCTTTAAAATTAAAAAAAATAACATATTAGTTGTTGTTTTTCTGAAAAGCTCCGGCGACCCATCTCGGAAGCCCTGGCACCCCAAGTTTGAGTAGCACCCATAGGTTAAGAACCCCTGTACAAAAGGATTACGTAGAAAACTCTGCTTTCTGAAGATGTGTCGACTGGAATAACCTACCAAGGACCAATAACAGTTTGAAATCGTAAGTGGACTTGAATTTCCTGGCCGTAAATACTATTCAATGCTTACTTCTATGTTACATACACTATATTGAGAAAAATCACTGGACACCTAGAAGAGAAACACAACACATCATTTATTGACATACATTAGTGTGGTGTCGGTCAACCTTTGGCCTTAATGCATGCACTGACCCTTTGAGACATGCTTTCGACACGGTTTTAGGACACAGCAATAGGTATGCGCTTCCATTCAGTACATAATCCTGCCGCTAACTGTCGCTTACTAGTAGGTCTTGGTTCTAAACTTCCTATGCGGCGCTCTAATTCATTCCATAGGTGCTCTATGGGATTAAGATTAGGGGTCTGTGCTGGCCAGTCCACACACGATACGGAATCATTGTCGAACCACTCCGTAACAGGCCTTGCTTTACGGCTCGGTGCATTATCCTTCTGGTACCAATAAGGCTCGGTTCCATAGTATTGCTACCGAGTTGGTAGGGCATAACTGTCCAGAATATCGAGGTAGGCGTGCTGGTTATCACGTTTGTCCAAACCAGTGTGCCGGGACCATACCACAAAAACACCTCCACACGAGTACACTGCCAGCTCCAAACTTTACCGTAGGTACAGTACACTGTGGTTAATAGCGTTTCCCCGGCTGCCGCCATACCCACACACGCCCACCAGACTGATAGATCGTGTATCTGGATTCATCAGTCCATAGGACCCGCTTCTACGATTCATGATAAATGTTCTTCACACCATGCTAAACGAAGAGTAGCATTCCCAGTGGAGAAGAAAGGCTTATGAGAAGCCGCACGACCACGGTAACCCATGGAATGAAGTTTTCTGAGATTGGTATATGCACATACCGATGTTCCAGCATTTGTACTCACCTGTACACTGAGGTCTTGTGCAGTATTCCGTCAATTAGCTCTAACGACTCTCCTGAGGCTTCGGCGTCTTCTATCACTGATTTTCTTTCGTCTGCCGGTATGTTTTGCTGCTTCAAGCACGCCATGTGTCTTCCACTTATTCAGTACATCTAAAACAGTTAACTTGGGTATGTTTTAACGTCTCTCGATTTCTCTTATGGACAACCCACTGATATAACACCCAACAATCTTTCCTTTCTCAAAGTCAGTTCTCTCTAGCCGCGACATTTTCACTCAACTACACAGTGCAATATGATCGCGGTCAGATGCAGGCCTGTTTTCATACCGTTTGCAGCTGTACCGCGCATTTTAACAACGCAGAAGATATGTTCATTTGCTTTTGAAGGCTTGTCCGGTGACTTTTGTCATTACAGTGTATTTTAAGCTATTCGGAGTACGATTTGAACTTTACGGAAGATTTTAATAAGAAGAATGTTTACATTGAAGAATGCTAGTGTTTTAGTGCAGCATAGACAATTAACCGATATCTTCACCCAGTGATACTAAAACATTACAGATATTGCACAGAAAATGGACGTCTGTAATATGAAAATGTCTTTCAGACTCACGTTCTTAATTGTCTTTTAGCAATTCGATTTTTCTAACTGAAAAATCGCAGCTCTGGTAGCCGAGTGGTACGAAACGTTTGTTTCAAATTATTCATCCGAGATGGGTCCGGGTGCGATCCCCGAGTGAGGTATGTATAATGTGTTTGTTACACATCACTGGCTCCCTCCCCACCCAGAAATAACTCTCCTTAAATTAGGGACGTGCAGCTGTTAACCGGCCACTCAACTGGTTATGGTGGCCGTTATCAGCCACCTCTAAAATGGGAATAGATATTAAGAACTGATATCGAATGATCTGGAATTAATATGCTGTAAAGGTTGTGGCGTACTATAGAGATGTGGCACATTCCCTCGGTGTATTTTAGTCGGTTTAAACAACTGGCTCCGGAGCGAGGAGGCGAGCGTTCGATCCGTGTCAACGACAAATTTGGAATTTCACAATGGCGCCCTAATGGGTGAAACGGATCTACTACTGGCCATTGAGTTCATCGAAAAATATGTGTTGTTTGTCCCACACATCGTCAGGAATTAATGAAAAAAAATTCTTCTTCGCTTAAGCAAAAAAGGAAAAAAAAAAAAAAAGAAAGAAAATCCCACGTCAAGGAGACGAATTTAGAATTTCACAAAGTACGAGTATACACTGGCGGAAAGTGAAAAAAGAACACCAAGAAGGAGACGTCTGATACCAAAGAAATTTAAACAGCATAATAGCGGAATACAGAGGTTAACGTGATCAAAACATTATGGCAAAATACAACTGTATTTGCTGGTAAACTGAAAAAATTACATTTCCATGTAACATGGTTAGTACGAGGTTGAAGCGCCATGAACTGCGTCACACTGTGCAATTCTGGGATGGAGTCTGTCGTACAGATGTTGGATGTAATTTTGGGGTATTGAGTTCCAAGCATCCTCAACCTGGACGCGTAAATCGGGGATGGTCGTGGCTGGCCGTGGAGACCGGATAAGTCGTTGTCCCATAAAATCCCACTCGTGCTCAATGGGGGACAAATCCCGTGAACGTGCAGGCCATGGAAGTTGTCTTACATGCTAAAGTACTTGTTGTGTTGCACGTGCAGTGTGTGGGCGTGCGTTATCTTGCTGGAAAACACCACGATTGACCGACCTTACAAATGACACAACAACGGGCTAAATGATGTTGTTGATGTAGGAGGTGCTGTTTAACGTACCCTGTACAAACACTAGTTGTGTACGGGAGTGATAGCTGATCGCTCCCCACACCATGAGACCAGGTGTAGGCCTCGTGTGTCGCTGGTGGATGTAAGAAGGGTGAAGACGCTCCCCTGTGCGTCTGCGAACACGCATACGGCCATCGGAGGCTCCCAAGCAGAATCTGCTTTAATCGCTGAACACGACAGATCGCCATTGCGTTCTCCAGTGCAGACGTTGGCGACACCACTGCAGCCGTTCCTGACGGTGGGCTGGAGTCAGAGGTATACATGCCAGAGGCACACGTGCACGTAGTCCTGCATCCAGTAGACGGTTGCGGATTGTTCGCACAGTCACCTCAGGTGCAACGGCAGCTCGGATTTGCATCGCAGTGGATGTTCTGCTTGACCGCTCTTCTTATGTCGATCTGTCCGCTCATCAGTCCGTCTGTGACTCCCGGTTCCACGTCTTTTCGCGTCGGAATGTTCCTCGGACCATCTACGCCACCATTGTACCACCACCAATACTTCCCGTCCAATTCGCTCCGCAATACGACGATACGACCACCCGGCCTCGCGGAGTCCGACTAGACGACCTCGCTCAAAGTCCGATTACTGCTGAAATCGTACACGTCTTTCATGTCCAGGCATTGCAGCTTCTTCAGGGTCTTCGCACGTGTCCGTACGCTGACGACTGATTACATTCACTTCGCCGTACTCCTTAAATACCACCGACGATAATTCGCATATTATGCCGTGCTGCGGCGTAGGCGCACACCGGTTGGTCCCGAATTTAACATCACACCTACGTAAACTCGACCCCATTAACATATGTAAATTTCATGATTGTTCGCCAATTCTTTCTTGGTGTTCTTTTTTCACTTTCCGCCAGTGTAGGATGTTGTTAGTAAATTTAAAAAATTGACTCCTCACTACATTTTCTGTGACTGATGCCTTTCCTTTCCTTTCTTTCTTTCTTTCTTTCCTTTATTGCTTCTGTACTAAATACGCACATATTTATCCAAAACAAAATTTTCCTAAGAAAAAAAACATTACATTGTTCTTTTCTACAATAGCTGCATTTTTATTAGCACGTCTTTTGTAAAAAAAGATCGTGCTTGTCTGACCGGTTTGTCCGTCCGTCCGCCCGTCTGTACCCACGATATCTCTGTAACTATTAGTCCGATTTGAAAAATTCTTTTTGCATTGGGAAGCTTGAAATATGCGAATGATGATCCTTCATTTCGTTTTTTTTTACGGTGTGCAGTTTCGCCGCTAGAGGGAGTAAATGCAGATGATGTCGAATTCAAAAATACCTTTTATTTCACATATTTGCTTCTAAACATCAAATTGAAAAAATTATTTTATATTTCGATTCCATTTATGTTGAAAAGTATTTTAGATATTGTTACTTTTTCAAATTACGCATAGATATTCAGCTAGGGGGCATAAAAATAAATTACATTTTTCCTGGTAACTCTTCTTCTAAAACTCCGGTTTGAAAAACAAATTTCTTCACCGGATACACCTCTTAATCGAAAACCTTTTGCATATAATTTAAAATTTTTGGTAAAGAATACTTTAGCCACCAGGGGGCGTAAGGGTTAATTTTTGCTTGTGATGTGTTTGCCATAAAATCTGAGCTTTTAAAATACCGATTGAAAGAATTCTTTTGTGAACTGATGCCACTCACATCGATAAACCTTTTTGGAATAATTTCTTCTTAAAATATTCCACAGTTTCTCCGCCAGGGTGGCGTAGACGTATATCATCTTTTTGTCAATATCTCTACTTCTAGGAGTCCGATTTGAAAAATTCTTTCTTTGTTATATAGTGTTTTCAGTGTGACATGTTTTTCATATAATTTCAAAAATTTCAAGCAGTTCATAGACTTTCCGCTAGGGGGCGTAAAGGTAAATGCCCCCCTCCTCTAATCTCTGCTTCTAAATCTCTGATTTGAAAAATTCTTTCTGCACGGGATACAGCTCCTGATAGGAAATATTTTGCACATAATTTCTAAATTTTGCAAAAAATGGTTTGGCCACCATGTGGCGTAAGTCTTCATTTCCGCTTCTGATGTATTTGCAGCAAAATATGTGCTTCTAAAATCTCGATTGAAAAAAAAAGTCGTTTGTTGACCGATTCTACTCATGTCGACAAACCTTTTAGGAACATTTTCTTCTTGAAATAAGGTATGGTTTCTACTCCAGGGGGCGTAGATGTATATCTTATTTTTGACAATATCTCTTCTTCTAGGAGTCCGATTTGAAAAATTCTTTTTTTGTTGGATATTGTTTCCGATGCAAAACGTGTTTCCTATAAATTCAAAATTTTCGAGTAAATCATAGACTTTCCGCAAAAGAACGCACAGATAAATTGCGTTTTTTGCGTTATTTCTGTCTCAAAAACTCCGATTTGAAAAATTCTTCCTGTATCGCATACAAAACCTGATGGAAAATATTTTTCACATGATTTCTAATGTTTGGTAAAGAATGTTTTGGCCACCAGGGGGCATAAGTGTTAATTTCTGCTTCTGATGTATTTGTAGCAAAATCTGGGCTCCTGAAAACTCGACAAAATTTTTTTTTCTGGAACCGATAGTGCTCATATGGAAAAACCTTCTGAGAATACTTTCTTCCTAAAATATTGCATGGTTTTACCCACCAGGGGACGTAAAGTCACATCTTATTTTTATCGATATCTCTATTTCTAATAGTCCGATTTGGAAAATTCTTTCTGTGTTGGAGAGCGTTTCCGGTGCGAAATTTTTGTCATATAAATTCATGTTTTTCGTAACGCAAGTCTGCAACCAGAGGGCGTAAGCTCACGATTCCGATTACAGTAATATCTGAGGGATTAAAAACTCGACTGAAAAACTTCTTTCTTCCGTCAGATACTATTGTTTTCCATACCAGTTCCTTTGACTTTGAATATCTTTAATAAATTTGATTTGCGTCAGAACGGATTTAAAAGGCGTGCCTATTACACCCGAAAATTTGGTGCCATCTTTCTTTTTTAAATTTAATCCTGTTTGCCACTGAGCACACTTTCTAGGGTTATTTCTTCAGCGTTAAAAACAAAATTAGGGAAACTGTAGTTATTAAGAGTAATGGGGTTATTAGAAATTCGGAGAAGTCACACTGCATCAGCTAATACAAGTGTAACCAAACCCTCTTGTAGAAAATAACTTGCAATAACCGTTAACATTTTAACAATTTTACTTTTCGCAAATAAACTTTTTTCACCCCTAAAGCACTTTTAATTTTGGTCTCATAACTAAACATGTTTTGATAGTAAATCTGCTTGTCTCGATTGTTTCGCTTTCTATACAAAAACACTAATACCGTGAGAGATATAAAGAATAATAAACATTGCATGAAACTGCTTATTTTTCTTTCCGCAGCCTTACTTAAGATCTATTATTAGCTTAAAAGCGCAACAAAACATTATTGTTCTTTCGGCAAAATCCCGTTTCAAAAAGAATAAGATAAAAAAAATGGCAAAAACAGATGCTCTTCTTAGGTATTTGCTTGTCTATTCCATTTCCGCGATTTCTTCTTTTTCCTCATTTTATCTTCCTTTTTAAGTCTCATATCTCTTTTCATATTTTTTCTCGAATCCATTAAAGATTTTTTGTCTGACCGGTTTCATCATTTCTTTGTTGACTTTCACTCTCTGAGAAACCAAAGAACAGGTTCACTTAGGATATTTTTTTTTCCACTGCAGTAAAGAACTCTAACGGGCTCTTTGATATGTTTGTTAAATTTGTTTTCTTCAGTGTGAATCCTACCCGACTCAAATGTCACAAGAGAAAATGGATATAATTTTTTATCACATAGTGGTATGTAAGACAGAAATTCTTAAACTGTATTTTGTGCGTCCTGGAGTCTTTTAACCAACCATGCACGGAGAAGAAAAAATAAAGAATATGATGAAATGCTGATATTCAGCATGCGAAAATTGTTGATAAAGATACGCGCTTTTACTTCAGCGCTTACTTTCGAACTGTGCTCAAAGAAAGAGAGTGAAAAAATTACAACTACTACGTTCATCATGAAACAACTACGGGATTACACCATGTAATACACATTTTGAAGATGAGAATCCGATTTTTGGTGTAGATGTGACAAGAATGGTAATTCAGATAATATTCGAATATTATCTGACTTACCATCGTTGTCACATTTACACCAAAAATCGGATTGTCATCTTCAAAATTTGTACTACTTTCATTTTATCAGTGATAATGACGCCTGTCCTCGTTGCATAAACGACTCACTTCAGCGCGTAACGTGGTACGTTAACATAGTGAGCAGAATAAATCACGTAGACCAGGTCCACAAGCACCAGTTAGCTTTACGCTGCAGGTCAGAATGGGCAAATCGAATGATCTGAGTGACTTTGAACGTGGTATGTCAGTTGGCACCAAGCCTGTCGGTTCGAATATTTTCCAAACTTCCATTCTCCTGGGGTTTCCAAGCACAAATGTAGCAAAGGCCTACAGTGAATGGTGTAGCAAAGGTAAAAATAAATGGTGTAGCACAAGGTACAGTGAATGGTGTAGCAGAGGCCTACAGTGAATAGTGTAGCACAAGGTACAGTGAATGGTGTAGCTGATGCCTAAGGTGAAAAGTTAGCAAAGGCTACATCGAATGGTGTAGCAAAGGCACACAGTGAATAGTGTAGCAAAGACCTACAGTGAATGGTGTAGCAATGGCATACAATGAATGGTGTACCAAATGGTGTGACTCGTAAAAATCTTCTAACAGTCGGCGATCCTGCGGACGAAAGTAGCTGGTGGATTTTTTTAGTAGGGTGACACATTAACACAGTGAGTGGCAAACAGTGAGTTAGCTTTGAATTAAAAACACCCCCTTTTTACATACTTGGAATGATACCACGTGGTGTCAACGTCACGTGCGGTTACTATATACATACATATCCTCCATATGAAATCAGTAAACGTTGGCCAGGAATGGAGAAAAGTAAAATTGACCGCGGCCAGCTGGATGGGGCATGGAGGATAGGTGCCAGTATTTTGGAAACAGCCGCACTTGTTGCTGCTCAGTCCTGAACACCCTTGGTACAGTAGCTCCCGTGCTAGTGTATCAAGGGTTTACCAGAACTGGACTAACTATATACAGACATTCAGCAGAACGGCTCACATTGGACAGCAACGAACGTTTATCCCAGAGGTGAGGATCGGGTACCATAGCTGGTATTTCAGCAACGAACACAGCCCACCCATCAGTACAACAGGGGTGCAGTTCGTTCTATTTCCACATGTACCATGCGCAGTAAATATCATCGCTTGGGGTTCTACCAACGGGAGTACCCATGATGACGTCCAGTCATTTGAAACAACTCCTCGCATGGGCCAAGTCGGCAATGTACCCTCTAAAGATGGAAGAAGGTTGTATGGAGCGACGAGTCCCGTTTTCTGCTGGAATATGCTGATTGCCGGGTTCGCGTATAGAGTAAACAGCATGAAGCCCTGTCCTTCGTTGCACAGTTGTGGTTCAACAGGCCGATGGTCGGAGGGTGTTCTGGTTTGGGGAGATTTTTCCTGGCCTGCCCTAGGTCCGCTCGTTAGCATCCCACAAACACTGAATGGTGGACACTAGAGAGACCTGTTAGCCAATCATCTGCCTCCATATCTGCAGGAGGTTTAACCGGACCACCGTGCCATATTTCAACAGGAAAACGCACCATGTCATCGGGCTCATATAACTACTGTGTGGTTGTAGGAGCTCGGCACAGAATTCTCCACATTACCTTGGGTTCCAAACTCCCCTGACTGTAACCCAATTGAACATTTGTGGCATGTGCTAAAACAGAGTGTGGGAACTGCTGATTCTCCATCACGGAATGAGAGTGAACAGACGAAGCTGGGTCAAGTTATGCATGAAGTGATGGTTAAGTTATTCTTGATGGGTCAGTCCTTGCTTTATGGCTCGGTTATACAAGAAGTGATGGTCAAGTTATAAATGATGGGTCAAGTTATACATGAAATATTACTTTACCCATCCTTCATGAAGGATGGGTCAAGTTATACATGAAGAATGAGTCAAGTTATACATGAAGTGATGGTCAAGTTATACATGAAGGATGGGTCAAGTTATGCATGAAGGATGGGTCAAGTTATACATGAAGTGATGGTCAAGTTATGCATGAAGGATGGGTCAAGTTATACAAAAAGTGATGGTCAAGTTATAAATGATTGGTCAAGTTATACATGAAATATTACTTGACCCACTCTTCATGAAGAATGGGTCAAGTTATACATGAAATATTGCTTGACCAATCTTTCATGAAGAATGGGTCAAGTTATACATGAAGAATGGGTCAAGTTATACATGAAGAATGTGTCAAGTTATACATGAAGTGATGGTCAAGTTATACATGAAGTGATGGTCAAGTTATACATGAAGTGATGGTCAAGTTATTCTTGATGGGTCAGTCCTTGCTTTATGGCTCGGTTATACATGAAGTGATGGTCAAGTTATAAATGATGGGTCAAGTTATACATGAAATATTACTTGACCCACCCTTCATGAAGAATGGGTCAAGTTATACATGAAATATTACTTGACCCACTCTTCATGAAGAATGGGTCAAGTTATACATGAAATATTGCTTGACCCATCTTTCATGAAGAATGGGTCAAGTTATACATGAAGAATGGGTCAAGTTATACATGAAGAATGTGTCAAGTTATACATGAAGTGATGGTCAAGTTATACATGAAGTGATGGTCAAGTTATACATGAAGTGATGGTTAAGTTATTCTTGATGGGTCAGTCCTTGCTTTATGGCTCGGTTATACAAGAAGTGATGGTCAAGTTATAAATGATGGGTCAAGTTATACATGAAATATTACTTTACCCATCCTTCATGAAGGATGGGTCAAGTTATACATGAAGAATGAGTCAAGTTATACATGAAGTGATGGTCAAGTTATACATGAAGGATGGGTCAAGTTATGCATGAAGGATGGGTCAAGTTATACATGAAGTGATGGTCAAGTTATGCATGAAGGATGGGTCAAGTTATACAAAAAGTGATGGTCAAGTTATAAATGATTGGTCAAGTTATACATGAAATATTACTTGACCCACTCTTCATGAAGAATGGGTCAAGTTATACATGAAATATTGCTTGACCCATCTTTCATGAAGAATGGGTCAAGTTATACATGAAGAATGGGTCAAGTTATACATGAAGAATGTGTCAAGTTATACATGAAGTGATGGTCAAGTTATACATGAAGTGATGGTCAAGTTATACATGAAGTGATGGTCAAGTTATACATGAAGTGATGGTCAAGTTATTCTTGATGGGTCAGTCCTTGCTTTATGGCTCGGTTATACATGAAGTGATGGTCAAGTTATAAATGATGGGTCAAGTTATACATGAAATATTACTTGACCCACCCTTCATGAAGAATGGGTCAAGTTATACATGAAATATTACTTGACCCACTCTTCATGAAGAATGGGTCAAGTTATACATGAAATATTACTTGACCCACTCTTCATGAAGAATGGGTCAAGTTATACATGAAATATTGCTTGACCCATCTTTCATGAAGAATGGGTCAAGTTATACATGAAGAATGGGTCAAGTTATACATGAAGAATGTGTCAAGTTATACATGAAGTGATGGTCAAGTTATACATGAAGTGATGGTCAAGTTATACATGAAGTGATGGTCAAGTTATACATGAAGTGATGGTCAAGTTATTCTTGATGGGTCAGTCCTTGCTTTATGGCTCGGTTATACATGAAGTGATGGTCAAGTTATAAATGATGGGTCAAGTTATACATGAAATATTACTTGACCCACCCTTCATGAAGAATGGGTCAAGTTATACATGAAATATTACTTGACCCATCCTTCATGAAGAATGGGTCAAGTTATACATGAAGAATGTGTCAAGTTATACATGAAGTGATGGTCAAGTTATACATGAAGTGATGGTCAAGTTATACATGATGGGTCAGTCCTTGCTTTATGGCTCGGTTATACATGAAGGATGGGTCAAGTTATAAATGATGGGTCAAGTTATACATGAAATATTACTTGACCCACCCTTCATGAAGAATGGGTCAAGTTATACATGAAATATTACTTGACCCATCCTTCATGAGGAATGGGTCAAGTTATACATGAAGAATGTGTCAAGTTATACATGAAGTGATGGTCAAGTTATACATGAAGTGATGGTCAAGTTATACATGATGGGTCAGTCCTTGCTTTATGGCTCGGTTATACATGAAGGATGGGTCAAGTTATACATGAAGGATGGGTCAAGTTATACATGAAGTGATGGTCAAGTTATGCATGAAGGATGGGTCAAGTTATACATGAAAGATATGGGTCAAGTTATACATGAAAGATACGGGTCAAGCTATACATGAAAGATATGTGTCATGTTATACATGAAGGATGTTCGATGCCTTGTAGAATCTCTTCCTAGGCGTCTACGAGTCGTCACTGCGCAGAAAGGTGGACAAACGTGTAATTAGGTAAGTGCTTCCAATGCAAAACGAATTCAGTGTACAGCGCTCACAGAAATCATGAGCTACCTACGTAGTAACGGGCAGGGCAACCTTTTGCCTGGACAAGGGCAGTAGCACAGCGAGGCACCGAGTACACTTGGTCACATAAGCGTTCTACAAATATTTCCACCTGTGCTGGCCCCAACGCTGTTCATAATTCCGTCGCATACCTTAGCGGAGGAACCAAAACACGAGCTGACCTCTTCACAGCGTCCTAAAGATTTTCCACCGGGTTCATGTCCGGTGAACGGGGAAGCTATTACAGGTTAGGAACTTCAGCGAAATGCACTTCTAACCATAGTCTAGTCACCACGACTCCCTCCGTGGGGAGGTGCATTGTCCTTCTGAAGAGTTCATTGCCCCTGTGGGTGCATGTTGACCATAAATGGATGCATATGATCGAGAATGGTGAACACGCAGCATGAACGTCCAGAGATGCATTTAGACATATCATAAGTTCCAACGTGTGGCAGTTGAACGCTCGCCAGATCATAACCAACCTTAACAGTAATTTTTTGACATGCCGGATCCATCGCTTCATGGTGTTTACGCCACATTCGAACCCTCACGTCTGCGCAAAATAAGCGCAAACAGGACTCTTATTTCGCGCAATAAGAGTCTCTTTTCTACGTATTTCAAATCGCACGGGCTGAGATAAGGACTGTAGACAGGCTATGGCATGATTTTAATACTGCGTTTCGTAAGAAACTGTTGAACATAAGCAGCCACATGTGGGCGGGAGTAATCATGGTATAGGATCCACTTACCCACCAGTTCCGATCACTTAATCGATATGTGGCGTCGCAGACGTTTAAAGACTGAAATGTAATACTCAGCATTGACAGTAATTTGTGGAGGAAGGGCATGCTGGTAGACTACACCTTCATGATCAAAGAAAATTATCATCATCACTTTACCAGCTGATTTGGTTTGGCGGACCTTTTCTCGACGCAGCAGAGCCTGTGTTTTTCCAGACACTTTTCGCGCGCTTCGTGAGGGGCTCGAAATAGTGGACCCGTGTTTCATCGGCAGTTATTACTGTGTTAAAGAGTTTGGATCCTTTGAAAGCATTTGTTTCCACTCATGACACACCTAAACTCTGGCTAAAAATTGTTCTCTCGTCAGGTGATGACGTACTCATCTGGAACACACACGATGCTGTAGTAATTTGTCGCGTGGAATACGGAATACCGACGTTTTTGAAATATTAGTTGACGCCGTTATGTCCTCACGCGCCATTGGTCGATCGTCGTGCAGGATTGCCCAAGCAGTATTAACAACACCCTCTGTAACAATACTTTCTGATCGAAGAGGCCTAGGAGCGACTTCTGCCGACAAACGCCCTTTTTGAAATCATGGTGCCATCTAAAAATTGTTCACTCACCCAAATGTTTATCTTTGTAAGCTTTTTACATTAAATCAACTGTTGCCAGAGTCATTTTACCCAAACGATAGCAAAGTTATATCGCACAACGCATTTTACTTCTTAACTCTGAGTCACTCATCTCCATAGGTGTATGGTGAAATGCAGACGTACCTAAAACAACTGCGCGATAGCAAAAACAGAATCCTTTGCCACCGCAAATATCTGTTGCCATACATACACCGAAGAACAATTAAATTAGAGATACCTGTCGAGTAACGTTTAGCACCACCTTTCGCCCTGATGAAGACGGCGATTCGTCTCGGCATGGACTCGACAAGACACCGGAAGCGTTGGGAAGCCATACGGATCCACGACCCCTGAACAAGCTCTCACAATTCCCGAAGATTTGACGGAAGAGAGTCAGAGCCTCGAACATCTCTCTCGATGGTATCTCAGATGTGCTCGACGGGATTGAGGTCAGGGGACCTAGCTGGCCAAGGAAGCGAGGTCACGTCGGTGGAGTGTTCATCCAACCATTCGGATACAATACGGGAGTGATGGCACGGTGCATTGTCTTGTTGCAGGATGAGGTCCCCAGTGGGATGTTGAAGACGCACAAACGTGAGCAAATGGTCGTCCAGGATATCCCGGTAACGTTGACCTGTGAGGGACGATGTCGTACCAGGGGTCCCATTTCAGTCCACGTAAACAGTCCCCAGACGAGAATGCTACCCTCGCCAGCTTGAAGAGCACCCTACTGACCAGAAGGATCCATCGCTTCATGCGGTTTGCTCCGCACTCGTATCCTACTATCCGCATGTACCAACGTGAATCTCGAATCATCAGTCCAGACAAAAATTTTCCACATGTCTAGAGTCCAGTGGCGATATTCCCGCGCCCATACTCATCTTTGCACTCTCTGATGTGCTGCCAGCAGCGGTACCCTCGTGGGGCGATGACTTCTGTACCCCATAGCGAGGAGATGGTTCTGAATGGTGTGGCTGCTTACACGTTTTTGTGCACCGGCGTTAAATTGCCGAGTGATCTCTTGCGCTGTGGCCCGTCTATCCGCTGCTACAATTCAAGCTAGCGGACGATGACTGCGCTCATCCACACGCTGTTGTCCACGGCAGTTCGCCATTGCAGGTATGGTTTTACCTGATTCGATTTACTCACGGTGCACCCGTGACACAGTGGCTCGTGAAAATTCCAGTGCCTGCACGACTTCCGAGATGGAGTGACCCATTCGTCGGGCCCCGACAATTTGGCCACGATGAAATGCGCTTAGATCCTTCGTCTTACCCCCTACTGCGTCCTACTCTGATTGATTCCCGTCGCTCCACTCCTTATATTGTCGGATCGCTGCATACGTGATGTCGTTTTTCCGTTTACAGGGCCGCCCACAGCACCTCATTTGCATAACGCCAGCTGTCTCTAATTCAATTGCTCTTCAGTGTACTTCCTTAATTTAGTTAGTCGTCTACATGGTTATTTTCCCCCGTCGCTCTGGTATTTTTTATTGGAGGTTTAACGACCACCGTGAGCAACTCATTGAGCTATAAGCAGTCGCAAGTCCTTAATTTAGGGCCAATGGTTCCAGGGATGGGAAAGAGCTGGTGCCGTAAGACGAAACACAACATCCATACTTCACCGGGATTCGAACCCGGACCCCTTTCGGACGAATGGTCAGAAGCCGTCGCTTAGACCACTGCACCACCGGGACGGCATCGCTCTGTTGCCAACTCAAAAAAGATACTCTCAATTTTTATAGAACGGCCTTTTTATATACCATCCAGGCGATGGGTTCTTTTCTTTTTTTTTTTTTTTTTTTTCGATTGGAGGTTTAACGACCCCCGTGAGCAACTCAGTGGGCTATAAGTAGTCGCCCGTCCCTAATTTAGGGCCACTGGTTCCAGGGAAGGGAGAGAGCCAGTGCCGTAAGACAAACACAACATCCATGCCTCACCGGGATTCGAACACGGACCCCTTTCGGACGAATGATCAGAGGCCATCGCTTAGACCACTGCGCCACCGGGGCGGCGGCGATGGGTTCTCCCATTTATGAGAGGGGTGGACGTGACGTATTGCCCAGGAACCAGGCATTCTTTGATTTGTGTCCTATCAGTGTAAATCAAGAAGGCCGCCCCGGTGGCGCAGTGGTCTAAGGCGTTGGCCTCTGATCATTCGTCCCTAAGGGGTCCGGGTTCGAATCCCGGTCAGGCATGGATGTTGTGTTTGTCTTACGGCACTGGCTCTCTCCCTTCCCTGGAGCCAGTGACCCTAAATTAGGGACGGGCGACTGCTTATAACCCATTTGAGTTGCTCACGGTGGTCGTTAAACCTCCAATCAAAAAAAAAAAAAAAAAAATCAAGAAGAGCAGGAATGAGAGCATCAGTATGCGATCGACAGAGGTTTGGAATGTGCAGAACGAGTGATCTGAGCCACTCTGGACGTGGTACAATAATAGTCAGCAAGAGTGTCGGTTTGAGCATCTCCAGAACGGCTGTGCGTTTGAGCTTTTCAAACACAACTGTTGCAAAAAATACGCATAAAAAATTTCAAGGATCAGCGATCCTGTGGACGAAAAGAAATGGTGGACTTTCTTTAGTGTTATAAGACATTTTGTTTTAATGAAGAGGACAAAAGTTCAGCTTAAAAAGATGTAGTTTTAGAACAGTATCTCAGATTAAAAAAAGAAATGCGGCGTAATTTTAAATAGAAGGTTTTTACCTGAACGTACAGAAAAAAACCAGCTTAAAATAAGTAGAAAACATTCCCCAGGGCTTTCAGAACTATAGTTTGCTCTTGTTTAATTATATAAGAGTGTGTTCGATCTGAAGTGTTTGTCGAAGCTGTTCCGGAATTAGCTGGCAGATCCCCAGTAATCCTAGTTCTAGAACTCCGCCGTTAATAGGAGTTAATTACTAGATAATCAACATTTGCATAAAAGATAAAGCCAAATTTTTTTTATTATGTTGCATTAACTGTCAGGAGATATGCTGCTAAATTTAGAAATTTAAGGGGACTAGCTGAATTATCTATACTGCATCTTTTTCTTCACTGTAGGGGAAAAGCGATGACGCACATTCGAATACTTGTGCATCACGAAAAATAAGCACTCTAATCATTTCACAGTATCAGCGGGGGTTTTCCTTGAGCGGCTGCAAATATTCACAAGGTATATACGTAAATAAACGTTCTTTGCTTTTAGAAGCTGAAGGATTCAGATAAGAAATGAAATAAGGATAAAATCATAGTTTTAGAAGGTCTCTCTCAGCAAACCCTATAAAATATTTCGAATTACAATCCTTTAAAAGCATGTGTTTTGAAAAAGAAACACAAGTAAGATGACACCGAATTTTCTGGTGTAATAAGCCCTTTTTTTGAATCCGTTCTGACGCAAATTAAATTTATCAAAGCTATTCAAAGGCAATGGAACCGGTATGGAAAACAATAGTATCTGACGGAAGAAAGAAGTTTTTCAATCGGGTCTTTTTTCCCTCAGATATTGGTGCAAACGGAATCTTGAGCTTACGAACTCTTAGAAACAGAGTTATCGACAAAAATAAGATGTGACTTTACGTCCCCTGGTGGCAAAACCATGCATTATTTTAGGAAGAAAATATTCTCAAAAGGATTATCCATAGAGCGGTATCGGTCCAAGAAAAAAAAATTTAGTCGAGTTTCCAGGAGCCCAGATTTTGCTACAAATACATCAGAAGCAGAAATTAACACTTATGACCATAAATGGGCAAACCATTCTTAACAAAACATAAGAAATTATGTGAAAAATATTTTCCACCAGGTCTTGTATGCGATACAGGAAGAATTTTTCAAATCGGAGTTTTAGAAGCAGAAAACGCAATTTACGTTTATGCGCCCTAGCGGAAAGCCTTAAATGATTTACGTGAAAATTTTGAAATTTATAGGAAAAACATTTCGCATCAGAAAAACTATCCAACAACGATGGAATTTTTCAAATTGGTCTTTTAGAAGTAGAGATATTGACAAAAATAAGATATACATCTCCGCCCCCTGGCGTAGAAACCATGCATTATTTCAAGAAGTGTTCCTAAAATGTTTGTCGACATGAGTAGCATCGGTCAACAAAAGACTTTTTTTTCAATCGAGATTTTAGAAGCTCATATTTTGCTGCAAATACATCAGAAGCGGAAATTAAGACTTACGCCACCTGGTGGCCATACCAATTTTTTACAAAAATTAGAAAATATGTGCAAACGATTTCCTATCAGGAGCTGTATCCGGTGCAGAAGGAATTTTTCAAATCGGAAGTTTAGAAGCAGAGAAATAGTGGAAAACGCAATTTACCTTTACGCCCCCTAGCGGAAAGTCTGTGAATTACTTGAAAATTTTGAATTTATAGGAAAAACATGTCACACTGGTAACACTATCCAACAAAGAAGGAATTTTTCAAATCGAACCCCTAGAAATAGAGATATTAACAAAAATAAGATATAAATATACGCCCCCTGGCGTAAAAACCATGCACTACTTTAAGAAGAAAAAATTTTCCTAAAAGGTTTGTCGACATGAGTAATATCGGTGTACGAACCACGTTATTTTTAATCGAGAATTTAGAACCTCATATTTTGCTGAAAATACATCAGTAGCGGAAGTTAAGGTTTACGCCCCCTGGTGGCCAAGTCATTTATTTTACAAAAATTAGTAATTATGTGCAAACGATTTCCCATCAGGAGCTGTATCCGGTGCAGAAAGAATTTTTCAAATAGCAGTTTTAGAAGCAAAGATATAGGGCGAAACGCAATTTACCGCTACGCCCCCTAGCGGAAAGTCTATGAATTACTTGAAAATTTTGAAATTATACGAAAAACATGTCACACCGAAAACACTATCCAACAAAGAAGGAAGTTTTCAAATCGGACTCCTAGAAGTAGAGATATTGACAAAAATAAGATATACATCTATGCCCTCTGGCGGATAAACTGTGGGAAATTTTAGGAAGAAAATATTCCGAAAAGGTTTATAGATGTGAGTGGCATCAGTCCACGAAATAATTTTTTAATTGATATTTTAGAAGCTGAGATTTAAAGACAAATACATCAGAAGCAGAAATTAACACTTACGCCGTCAACTGGTGGTCAAAGTATTTTTAACCAAAACTACGAAATTATCTGCAAAAGATTTTACATTAGGAGATGTATCCGATGAAAAAAGGATTTTCCAAATCGGAGTTTTAGGAGAAGAGTTATCGGAAAAAATGTAATTTAATTTTACGCCCCTAGCGGAAAATCTATGCGTAATTTGAAAAGGAAACTATATCTAAAACACTCTTCGACATAAATGGAATCGAAAGATAAAATAATTTTTTCAATCGGATGTTTAGAAGCAAATATGTGGATTAAAACGTATTTTTGAATTCGACATCATCTGCATTTACGCCCCTAGCGGCCAAATTGTACATCGTAAAAAAAACGAAATAAAGGATCATCATTCGCATATTTCAAGTTTCCGAACGCAAAAATAATTTTTCAAATCGGACAAATAGTTGCAGTGATACCGTGGGTACAGACGGACGGACAGACTGACGAACAAACCGATAACAGAAGCACGACCTTTTTTTACAAAATACGTGCTAAAAAGGCATTCTTTTTTACGCTTTCCAACCGTGGGGTGAAGCAGCGTTTAAGCTTCAGTTTTGAATGTCTGACTGTCTGTCCGCACGATAACTCGCGTACAAAGTGTCCGATTTCGATGAAATTTTAGTATGTGGTAGAGGACAACCTGGGAAGAAACCCTATTGAAAATGGGCGAAATGGGATCAAAGGTCAGGACATTTGAGTGGATCCATTTCATCGGCCTTATGCGTCATAACGTACGTAAAAATGCTTCGATTGTGACAAAAGTTCATCATGTTGCTTCGGAGATGTACGGAAACGGTTCTGTTTAATAGTGTATAATCCCAATGGGGTTAAAGGTCAGGGCACAGGAGCGAGATTTATTCCACAGGCATTAGTCTCATAACTTGACTAAAAATGCTTCTATTGCGACAAAACTTTAGTATATTGTTCCGGAGGTATACTGAACCGGTTCTGTTGAATAACATCGAGATGGGGTCAAAGGACAGGGCACAGGAGCTAGATTCACTCCACAGCCATTGTCTTCATAGCTTGACTAAAAATGCTTCTGCTGCGACAAATCTTTAGTATGTTGTTCCAGAGGTATACTGAACCGGTTCGGTTGAATATAATCGAAATGGGGTCGAAGGTCAGGGCAGAGGAGCGAGATTTATTTCACAGCCATTATCCTCATAACTTTATAAAAAATGCTTCTTTTGCGACAAATCTTTAGTATATTGTTCCGGAGGTATACTGAACCGGTTCTATTGAATATCATCGAAATGGGGTCATGGTCAGGGTAGAGGAGCTAGATTTACTCCACAGCCATTATCCTCATAACTTGACTAAAAATGTTTCTTTTGCGACAAATCTTTAGTATATTGTTCCGGAGGTATACTGAACCGGTTCTGTTGAATATCATCGATGGGGTCATGGTCAGGGTAGAGAAGCTAGATTTACTGCACAGCCATTATCCTCATAACTTGACTAAAAATGCTTCTATTGCGACACATATTTAGTATATTGTTCCGGAGGTATACTGAACCGGTTCGGTTGAATATCATCGAAATGGGGTCAAAGGTCAGGCAGAGGAGCGAGATTTTTTCCACAGCCGTTATCCTCATAACTTGACAAAAAATGCTTCTATTGCGACAAATCTTTAGTATATTGTTCCGGAGGTATACTGAACCGGTTCTAAGGAATATCATCGAAATGGGGTCATGGTCAGTGCACAGGAGCTAGATTTATTCCACAGCCATTATTCTCATAACTTGAGTAATAATTTGAGTAATGATTTTTGGTATGTTGGAAAGCGTATAATAATCAATGCATTGCATGATTTTACTAACTTGTTTGTTTATGTGTCTATATACGCCGAAGAGCCGAAACATTGTTAGCAGCGAGTCTTTATGCAAATCGAAGCAACTGTAGGTCATTGACGGCGTGTATGAAGGTCATGAAACAGAGTAAATAACACGTGATATTGAGTTCTGTTAATGAGTGTTGTTCTTGTTTTTCAGATAGGAAAGGCAGTGACCATGAGAGACTTGGACAAAGGCCACATTCTAATGGCCGGACGACTGGGTCAGAACATTTTCGATACAGTAAGGCTTGTTGGAAGCTCGGGGTCAGCCGTGGTTAGTACCTTCAAAAAGTGACCCGAGGAGTGGGAAATCACGGACTACGGGCAAAGTGTGAGCGGACTGCGGCTCATGGATGCTAGACGTAAGTGAAGGTTATCCTGTATGGTACGAGCCAACTGATGGAATACTGTGTCCCCTTTCGCCTGTAATTTTAATTCTGGCGACGGGAATCATGTGTCACAACAAAGAGTACATCCAACCTTGTTGAAAATGGAGGCTGCGTAGCTGCAGTCTGCTCCGATGTCTCATGATAAACTCTGTCCATAGTCGAAAGTGGCTGCAATGGGCACTCTATAATCAAAGCGAGACCTTGAATGATGGGAAAAGTTTGTCAAATCCGACGAATATCGTGTACTGTTGCACCATGTGGACGGCTGGGTACGTGTGTGTCGTTTACTAGGGGAAGGTTTTACACCACGATGCACCGCGGGACGGAAATAAAGCGGTGGAGGAAGTTCAGTGCTTTGGGAAATGTTCTTCTGGGAAACCCGGGGTCCAGCTCTTTTCTTGTGCAGGGAACTATGACGTTTAACATCTACCTAAACATCATTGCAGAACAGGTACATCCTTTCCTGGCAACAGTATTCCTCTCTAGCAATACCTTCTTGCAGCAGTATTATGTGAGATGCCACACTGCCCGGATTAATCGAGAATGATTCTTGGGGAACCGAGGAAGACTTCCATGAACTGCCCTCGTCTCCTCCTAATTTTCCAGACATTAATCCAATTAGCGGTGGCTCAACCACCTAACTTACAAAAATCCATGAGTAACTTGAATTTGTCAGACAGAATTTCTTTGGAGAAAACCTTTGAATCTCAAACATTTTCATCTGTGATTTGTGTTGGAACAACAAATCCAATCTGTGGGGGCTCAATCACGTAAATTACAAGAGTTAAAGCATCTGCTGGTAACGTGTTGCCACCATCGATGAGTTCGGGCTGAGTTTTCAGAGCCCGACCCCATCCGATAGCGAAGCATATCAGCTCGAGCCCTCCTCAGCCCGAATTTTGTATTGCAAGACAGAGCCCGAGTCCGAACGAGCCCGAAAACTGCGACTAATCCAATTAGGCATTAAAAAGGAAGTCCCCGTCTTCCAGACTTCTCCTCATCTTCCCCGTGTAACGAAACGATGCTTTTCTCAACTGCAGAGTTGGGACGGGATATCTATCTGTTTCTACAGTATAGTCGCACATTATCTTTGAACAGTTCGTTTCCTCCTGAAATACACTATATTGAAAAAAGTCACAGGACACCCCTTCAAAAGCAAATGAACGGATCCGATGAGTTGTTTAGATTCGCGGTAGAGCTGCAAACGATATAAAAATAAGCATGGATCTGACCGCGATCATATCGCACTATGAGGTTGAGTGAAAATGTCGCAGAGGCAGAGAATTGACTTTGAGAAAAGTAAGATTGCTGAGTGTCATATTGTTGGGTTGTTTATAAGAGAAACTGAGTGGAATTTAAACATACCCAAGTCAACTGTTTTGGATGTACTGAATAAGTGGAAGACACATGGCGTGCCTGAAGCAACAGAACGTACCAACAGACCAAAGACAATCAGTGATAGAGAACGTCGAAGCCTCAGGAGAGTCGTTACAGCTAATCGACGGAGTACTGCACAAGACCTCAGTGTACAGGTGAGTAAAAATGCTGGAACCTCGGTATGTACACTTACCATTCTCTGAGAACTTGATTCCATATGTTACCGTGGTCGTACAACTGCTCATAAGCCTTTCATATCCACTCAGAATGCTACTCGTCGTTTAGCATGGTGTAAAGAACATTTATCATTGACCGTAGATCAATGTCCTATGAACTGATGAATCCAGATAAACGATCCATCAGTCTGATGGCCGTGTGTGTGTATGGCGGCATCCCGAGGTACGCTATTTACAACAGTGTGCTGTTCATATGGTCAGGTTTGGAGCTGACAGTGTAATCGTGTGGCAGGTGTTTTTCGTGGTATGGTCCCGGCCCATTGGTTATCGTGGACAAACCTGTTAACCAGCACATCTACCTCCATATTCTGAACAGTTATGCCCTACCAACTCCATGGCAATACTGTGGAACCGAGCCTTGTTGGTACCAGAAGGATAACGCACCGGGCCATAACACAAAGACTGTTACGGTGTGGTTTGACGATAGCTCCGTATCGTGTGTGGACTGGCCAGCACAGAGCCCGGATCGTTATCCCATAAAGCACCTATGGGATGAATTAGAGTGCCGCATAAAGAAGTTTGGAACTAAGGCGCACTACTAAGCAACAGTTAGCGGCGACATTATGTACTGAATGAAATCGCATACCTATCGCTGTGTTCCAAAAACCTTGTCGAAAGCATGTCTCGAAAGGTCAGTGCATGCATTAAGACCAAAGTATGAACCGATATCGTGCTAATGTATGTCAATAAATGCTGTGTTGTGTTTCTCTCTTAGGTGTCCGGTGACGTTTGTTAATATAGTGTACGTCGGGCGGCCTGGCATTCAAGAAACTCAGGGAAGATCAGAAGCGCTGTCTTATGACCATTTGTCCGAGAAAGATCCGGGTTCTAATCCCGCTGAGGTAAGGATGTTGTGTTTGTCTTACGGCACTGGCT
Source organism: Macrothele yani (assembly GCA_039090855.1). Classification (NCBI taxonomy): domain Eukaryota; kingdom Metazoa; phylum Arthropoda; class Arachnida; order Araneae; family Macrothelidae; genus Macrothele; species Macrothele yani. Next base: position 33,309,151 of record CM077024.1, on the reverse strand, counting down.
CTCTCCCTTCCCTGGAGTCAGTGGCCTTAAATTACGTGCGGGCGATTGCTTTATAGCCCATTGAATTGTTCACGGTGGTCGTTAAACCTCTAATAATAAAAAAACTCAGGAAAGATCAGGTGGGTATGGAATCTACGCAGATTGCTTAATAGAATTAGCAGAGAGCTGCTGCGTAAGCAGAGCGAAATTTTTTGTCGGGGTACTATCTATTTTCCGGTGTCTATAATTCATGAAGAAGATTTTCCTACGCAGCGGAAATCCACTGTTGCGTGTCCTATAGCATTTACTATTCATTCAAACACAGAATTAATAGAATTTCCGTGTTCCACTCCTTACCCAGATCCAGTAGCCAAATAATTCTCTTTACTAACTTGAAAGTGTAAGAACACGCAAAATCATTCGAAATCCCATTTAAAAAGAAAAGAAGAAAATTCTCTCTCCCGTTGAGCCAGATCCCACGCGAGTTCGAACTGCAGTAAATAGCCTGAGCGCGGTTCGGGTCCAGGCTGAACTTCGAGCTCGGGCTCGGTCCGTCTCGGCACTGGTTGGTACCAGATACCACAAGACACGTTTAGAAATCTTATACCGTCCTTGCCTTGCTGGGTAAGAGCTGTTTTGGCGGTACGCAGAGTACGACCATTGTACACTGCTGTTAACAGAAATTGCTACACCAAGAAAGAAACATGCAATCACAATGAACTTTATGGTAGAACTTGAACTTAGTTATGGTAGAAGCTGAAAACGATCACCGTTACATATTGGTTCGTGATGAGGAAGGCTAAAAAATTAGTAATGAGTAAATCCACCATGGGCGGTGATAACCGAACCCTACACGATGTGGTACCAAATGAAATTGAGTTTGGATGGTCGTCTGCGGTATTGCATTCCATTCTGCTTCTACACGCATTCACAATTCGTTGTTTGTGACAGGCAGCGAGGCCATGCGAGCTAGTCGTTGAGCAATGACAGCCAGATGTTCTCTATTGGGGACAAATCTCGCGAGCGAGCAGGCCAGGAAAGACGAGCGACTTGATGCGCCAAGAGTACGTCTTGGACAGTACGAACAACATGGGGTCTAGCATTGTCTTGTTTTAAGACGGCTCGCGGGAACGTCTGAAGGAAAGGCAGAAATTCAGCTTCCAACACTTCCCTGACGTAGCGTTGGCTTTTCAGTGTGCCTGTGATGCGTAATAGGCGAGTGCGTGAATGTAACCCAATAGCGCCCCAGACCATCACGCCCTGCGTGGAACCGGTATGTCGGTGCACAATGCAGCCTTCCAGATGCCGTTCACCACGGTATCTGCGAACAAGGATTTTCCCGTCGTGATGCATTAGATTAAATCTAGACTCGTCCGAAAACAGGGTATGCTCCCATTCAGCACTCCAGTTTCGACGTTCGCGGCACCACTGCAATCGCTGGCGCCTATGGATAACAGTTAATGGAAGTCGCAGCAACGGACGGCGAGCAACAAGGCCTCTCTGCAGCAATCGATAAGGAAGAGTGCTTGCTGACATCGGGCAATGTGTGACCACCCTCCATTGCTGCGCAAGTGTCGGGGACGGTGTTGTGCATTACGTCGCTGCCATATGATGCAAGTGCCTGTCTTCCCGCTCGGTCGTACGATTTCGAGCTCCAGACCTTGCATGACGATGCGTAGAATCTTCTACTGTCCATTGGCACCTCATGTACGCATAACGGTAGTTGCGTTACTCCTAACGTGTGCAGAATTATCACGGTATGATAAGCCATCTTCAGCAAGTCCAACGATTCTACCACATTCAAACTCCAATTGTTCGCATGGTTGTCTCGTCCTCCTACACGGCATGTCTACATGTTAACAACTGCGTACGGCCGAGTTTAGCGATAGCAAGTTTTAAAACCGGCTCTCTGTAAGACTTCTTTTTACCACCTGGTGTGACGTTTCCGAGGGCGTTGCGCGCGCCTTACATTTGCATGTGCGCTGCAATTGTAATCATTTGCATCTGCAATGGTTCCCTATCCACCCTGCAAATTTCGTGCAAATCCGATCATTTCTTCATGATGTTACAATTTCTATTAAAAGCAGTTTATTACGCAGGTGGTCATAACATTATTAGGTGTGCAAATAAGTTTTAAAGTGTTTTTTTTGTGTGTGATGTATACCGCTAATTTACATATTCGACATTCCCCCGCGTTGTTGTCATGTGACCGTAACTTGTCCAGAGTATAAAATGTGACACAGAAGTTAGCCCAACAGTCAAACGCACTTGCACATCGGTAGGTGAAATATGGAAAGCGATACTGCATTTATTTGACACGGCATTCATTACGAATTTCATCAAGGAAAATGTGCATCGATCTGTTCTGTTCTGGGGGAGATTATTGTATCAAAAAGCAAGTGTGGGGTTTTGTTTAGACGGTTTAAAGCAGGTGATTTTGATGTAAGCGATAGAGAACGTAGCGGCGCCCCGCAGAAGGTTGCACATGGAGGAACTGCAAGCACTGCTGGATCTAGATTCGTCTCAAACGCAAAACAAACTAGCTGGACAACTGGGGGTAACTCAACAAACCATTTCAAATCGTTTACGCGCAATGGGAAAGATTCAGAAGGAAGGAAAATGGGTGCCACATGACCTGAGCCAGAGGAACAAGGATGAGCGTGTCATGAAGTGTTTGAATCTGTTGAATAAACAACACAGAAAGTCTTTCCTATGGAAAATCGTTACGGGGGATAAAAATAGGATACGGTACGACAATTCCAATGGCAGAAAGTACTGGGTAGACCACGGTGAAGCCACGACTTCGATACCGAAACGCGATATTCAGTCCAAGAAAGTTCTGCTGTGCATCTGGTGGGATATGAAGGGTGTGCTCTATTATGAACTATTGGTACAGGGTCAAACTGTTATTGCTGATCGCTACAAGCAACAATTGCTGCGATTGAACCATGAAATCTGTGGGAAACGTCCATTCACAGGCAAAGGATTGCGTCCCGTGAAATTACTGCATGACAACGCTGTCGCGAAATCGGCCAAGGAAACGTTATTGACGCTTCGCCAGGACGTTTTGGAGCACCCGGGGTATAGTCCCGACATAGCCCCGTCAGACTATCATTTGCTCCAACGATGCAGCATGGTTTATCTGCTATCCGGTTCCGTACATGTGACGAAGTGCAAAAATGGGTTGACGACTTCATCGCGTCACACGACGAAGTATTCTTCATGGCTGGAATCCGTCAGCTGCCCGACCGATGGCGGAAGGTGATAGATAATGACGGTGCATATTTTGATTTGTAAAGGTATTGTTGTTTTTCTCTCAAATCACATGTTGCGTTGTCTTAAAATGCTTTAAAACTCTCTTGTACACCTAATACAGTAACCTAAGTAGCACTTACCTGTTGCCTTGCATTTGCAGACATTACTTTCTTTCCAACCCCGCATATCTGGATATTATTACATTGAATTTAATCTATAATAAAATTGGCAGAAAATAATAAAGCCATTCACGGTGATTTGCACTGTATGAATGAGTCATTGTGCATCAAAAGTTTTTGTTCTAAATGCATTTATCAAAGACATTCATTATTTTGCAAAATAATGACTATGAACATTAAAGTTCCTGCGTTGTAAGCAAGTAAAACATTCTTTAAAAATAAAGTGCTTTAAAGTCAGCAACTACTCGAGGTGCTTTCATATCCATTAGTAGCCAATTAAAATATTCGAAGGCCAGTTAAAGTTAAGTAAATCATTTTGAATGATTTCGTTTTATCTTTGTGCTCTATATGGTTGCCATGTCAACAGCACCCGCTGTATTACCGTGACACTCTAAAGCATATTATTAAGGAAAATTAGCGACAACGCTACAAAAACTTGAAACATCTTGTGCCCATCAAGCAGAGACAGTGATTTTATTCGCAAACTTAAAATACAGTACTGCTTGCAAACTTTGCAACGGTAAGAAACAATCGCGCTGTTCAAGTGAAATCTACACAGTCCTATCAGAATAATATGACCACCTCCGGGATCGCAGTGTACCCGCCCCGGCGCATCACAGAGTGGCCGGCGAGGACAGATGAGCCATAGTGAGTTACGTGAGCACAATGGGTAGATGTAGTGATTTGATGGACGTTAAAAAAGGAATGGTTATCGGCTACCACGCCAAGGGTGGAAGCATTTCAGAAACAGCAAACTTCGTGGTCTGTTCGCCAGGTGCTGTAGTAAGGGTGTATACCAAGAATGTAGCGCTTGCACACTGAGTACCTGATGACGTCATAACTATGGAGCCCCAAAGACCATCGACCCCAGAGGAGAACGTCGCCTCCATCGACTGGTAAAGGACAATTGACGCGCAACAGTGCAGCAATTAACAGCTCAAATGAAAGCTCCGGCACTCAGGTACGAGTCCCCGATAACAGTAGAGAGAACCCTGTTACGCATGGGCTTCCGGAGTCGACTCTGCGCTAAGGCGCCCATGCTAACCCAAGTCCATCGGTAACAACACCTGCAGTTCGCATGGGACTACCGTCATTGGACAGTGCAAGAGTGGAAAAGGGTTGCCTTCTCCGACTAATCGAGGTTTCTACTCTACGGAAGTGACGAGTGGTGGCGGATACTGCGTCAGACACGCTTGTCGGTCAAGTACAAGCCGGCGATGAAAGTGTGCATGTCTCGGGAATGTTTTCCTGTTAAGACCTGACACCGCTGGTACCACTGGAGGAGACCCTGAAGGCCAATGGTTACCTGTCCATCTCTTCTGACCACATGGATCCCTTTATGTTGAACGTTTACCCCGGCGGTACTGCTGTCTACAAAGAAAACAATACGCCCTGCCACTTCGCTAAGGGGTACATGACTGGTTCCAGGAACACGCCAGCGATCTCCCTTGGCTCGTGAAATGACCTGACCTCAATCCCATAGAGCACTTTTGAGACTACTTGGATCGACAGGTTCGGCGTGATGACCCACACAACCACGTCGTCTTCGGGACCTCCGTGATCTGCTGCATTCCAAATGGGTACGTGTGTCTCGAGCAATCTTCCAGGGGCTAATTGCGTCCATGCTATGCCGTCTCACCGGTGATAACCGGGCCACCAGTGGTTATTCCCATTATTAGGTAGGTGGTCATATTATTCTGATAGTACCGTGTATATAAGGTATTACTCCTATTACAGGAGATAACTGATTAAATTTGTAGAACTACACAAGATTGTTTCGCGTCAAAACTCAGTATCGTGTGAAGCGACCTCGAGCAACAATAACAGCCTCTGGCATTGAATGGAAGAAGTTTTTGATATCGTCCTTGGGAATAGTCTGCCAGGCTGCTTTTCTGCGAGACCAGAGTTCATTTGTGGTGACTAGCAGAGGCGCTTGACAGGCCAGGCGCTTAGCTGCCATGTCCTTGACATGTTCGATCGGGGAGAAAATACCATGCAAGCGTGTAGGCCAGGAAGAAGCGGTTTCTTGACCGGCCAGGCATTTAGCTGCCATGTCCTTGACATGTTCGATCGGGGAGAAAATACCATGCAAGCGTGTAGGCCAGGAAGAAGCGGTTTCTTGACCGGCCAGTCATTTAGCTGCCATGTCCTTGACATGTTCGATCGGGGAGAAAATACCATGCAAGCGTGTAGGCCAGGAAGAAGCGGTTTCTTGACCGGCCAGGCATTTAGCTGCCATGTCCTTGACATGTTCGATTGGGGAGAAAATACCATGCAAGCGTGTAGGCCAGGAAGAAGCGGTTTCTTGACCGGCCAGGCATTTAGCTGCCATGTCCTTGACATGTTCGATCTGGGAGAAAATACCATGCAAGCGTGTAGGCCAGGAAGAAGCGGTTTCTTGACCGGCCAGGCATTTAGCCGCCATGTCCTTGACATGTTCGATCGGGGAGAAAATACCATGCAAGCGTGTAGGCCAGGAAGAAGCGGTTTCTTGACCGGCCAGGCATTTAGCTGCCATGTCCTTGACATGTTCGATCGGGGAGAAAATACCATGGAAGCATGTAGGCCAGGAAGAAGCGGTTTCTTGACCGGCCAGGCATTTAGCTGCCATGTCCTTGACACGTTCGATCGGGGAGAAAATACCATGCAAGCGTGTAGGCCAGGAAGAAGCAGTTTCTTGACCGGCCAGGCATTTAGCTGCCATGTCCTTGACATGTTCGATCGGGGAGAAAATACCATGCAAGCGTGTAGGCCAGGAAGAAGCGGTTTCTTGACGGCCAGGCATTTAGCTGCCATGTCCTTGACATGTTCGATCGGGGAGAAAATACCATGCAAGCGTGTAGGCTAGGAAGAAGCGGTTTCTTGACAGGCCAGGCGCTTAGCTGCCATGTCCTTGACATGTTCGATCGGTGAGATACCTTGCAAGCGTGTAGGCCAGGGAAGAAGCGGTTTCTTGACAGGCCAGGCATTTAGCTGCCATGTCCTTGACATGTTCGATCGGGGAGAAAATACCATGCAAGCGTGTAGGCCAGGAAGAAGCGGTTTCTTGACCGGCCAGGCATTTAGCTGCCATGTCCTTGACATGTTCGATCGGGGAGAAAGTACCATGCAAGCGTGATGGCCTAGGAAGAAGCGGTTTCTTGACAGGCCAGGCGCTTAGCTGCCATGTCCTTGACATGTTCGATCGGAGAGATACCTTGCAAGCGTGCAGGCCAGGGAAGAAGCGGTTTCTGCCGCACATGGAAGAGGTCTTGGAGATTCCGGACCAGATGTGGCAGAACATTGTCCTGCTGATATATAACGCCAGAACGATTCAGAAGGATAGGAACCACCTCTTCTGAAACATTCGTGATGCATCCATGACTGCTTTGGGTTACCTCAATTTGTATTAGGCGAGATCGCGAATGGAACCCACAAACCATAACTCTTGGCGTTGGGTCAGAATGGCGCCACAAACTGCTCTCATCGAGGTTCTGTTCACCACGATGTCTTCGAACACATATGGAACCATCATGATGCATCAAGTTGAATCGTGACTCGCCAGAAAGCACGACCTGCTGCAAATCAGCGCGCCAATGCCTGTGTTCGAGACCCCATTGCAGCCTGAGTCGTCTCTAGCAGAGGGTCAAAGAAATGCACAAAAATGGGCTGCCACCGATCAGTCCTTTGTTAAGCAGAGGGCGTCGAACTGTGCTGGACGAAAGAGTCTTACTTGTGACAGCGCTCCACTGTTGCGCTAACGCTGTGGATGTCGCTGTGCGAACGTTCACTGCCATACGGTAGAGGTATCTGTCATCCCGTGAAGCCGTGTAATTTTGCGGTCCATTTCCCGGATTTCTGTACCACCGAGCCTCATCTGTTCACTTACGCCATGCTGCCATTATTGTACTGGCATTTTACCTCGGGCGAGCGGCAGTTTCGTGGTAAGAATATCCAGCTACTCTCATCCCAACAATCATTCCTCGCTCATAGTTCGTCAAGTGTTCTGTGATGTGCCTGCACCGCCGGACGCACATGAGATAAAGGCAAACAGCAGTGAGAGCACATGTCCGCGTAGCTCAGTTGGAAGAGCAACTTACTCCGGAGTGAGGGGACCTGATTTCGATGCCCGGCGCAGACAGACTTGTACGTTATACACTGAAGAGCACTTGAATTAGAGAGTAAGAGTCGGACGCAGTATGGGTAAGACGAAAGATCTAAGCGCATTTGGTCGTGGGCAAATTGTCGGGGCACGACGAATGGGTCACTCCATCTCGGAAGTCGTGCAGGCAATGGGATTTTTACGAGCCACTGTGTCACGGATGCGCCGTGAGTACATCGAATCCGGTAAAACCATCCCTGCAAGGGCCAACTGCCGTTGACAACAGCGTGTGGATAAGCGGGGTCATCGTCGGCTAGCTCGCATTGTAACAGCGGATAGACGGACCACAGTGCAGGAAATCACTCTGCAATTTAACGCTTGTGCACAAAAACGTGCAAGCAGCCACACCATCCAGAACCATCTCCTCGCTATGGGGTACAGAAGCCTTCGTCCCACGAGAGTACCGCTGCTGACCGCACACCACAAGGTGCAAAGATTAGCATGGGCGCGGGAACATCGCCACTGGACCCTAGACTTGTGGGAAAATGTTGCCTGGACTTATGAGTCGAGATTCATGTTGGTACATGAGGATGACAGGATACGAGTACGGCGCAAACCACATAAAGCGATGGATTCTTCTTGCCGGTAGGGTACTCTTCAAGCTGGTGGGGGTGGCATTCTCGTCTGGGGACTGTTTACGTGGACTGAAATGGGACCCCTGGTACGTGTGACATCGTCTCTCCCAATTCAACGTTACCGGGATATCCTGGACGACCATTTGCTCCCGTTTGGGCGTCTTCAACATTCCACCGGGGACCTCATCCTGCAACAAGACAATGCACCGTGCCATCACTCCCGAATTGTATTCGAATTGTTGGATGAACACTCCACCGACGTGACCTAGCTTCCTTAGCCAGCTAGGTCACCTGACCTCAATTCCATCGAGCACATCTGTGATGCCATCGAGAGAGATGTTCGAGGCTCCGACTCTCTTCCGTCAAATTTTCGGGAACTGTGGGAGCTTGTTCAGGGGTCGTGAATCCGTATGGCTTGCCAACGCTTCCGGTGTCTTGTCGAGTCCATGCCGAGACGAATCGCCGCTGTTATCAGGGCGAAAGGTGGTGTTACATGTTACTAGACAGGTATCTCTAATTCAATTGCTCTTCAGTGTAGTTCATAATGTGACCTTCTTCGGCAATGGGACATAGTGTAACACAATAAACACCCCCTTTCCACTCATTGTCGGCTCTTACGGATCGCATCACCTCATTTCAGCAAGCTCTTTATAACCAAGATCGGACAGGTTCAGAGGGCGCTACTCCCAAACCGCATGCAGATTTTCACTGACATTTTAATGATTTGCATGACCCAACGTGTTGTACATATTCTGTAAGTTTCAAGGTAATGTAATATCAGCAGTCCTTCTTGATGCTGCAATTTTCACAGACAGTAGTGTTGTTTCAAATGATTATGTTTGTCTTCGCCATGCATTGAAAGGAAGCTGGCAAAGTGCGTGAGTGGTTAAAGGCGTTGGTTTCTGGCTATCTATTTTTTTCCCAAGCTGCTCATGGGTTCGAGTCCTGATTAATCGTGGGTGTTGCGTTTGTATTGTGGCTTCTCCATGACCAGTGGCCTAAATTACGATGGCCGACTGCTCATATCAATTATAGATCCACTCATTGTGGTCGTAAACAAGGAAACGTAAAAAGAGAGAACCTCTTTTACATTTACATAAGATCTTGTTCAAAATATGGTTCACCTATGTGGTGTCCGCGGTAGACGGTGCTATCGAAAGGAATTTAAATTTTAGAACAATTTTCTGAGAAATCTGTGCTTCAAGAGATATAGGGTAAATACATAAGAAACGTTTCTACTCCCATTTAAGAGAAGATTTTGATATCAGCAACCTTAACACGAGACGAGAACTTATGAATACAAATTCATTAATAATAATGTTGGCTCAGTTTTATTCTCATCGCTTGGACTCAGGGGGTGTTCTCTGTTAATCTGAGATCCCACAATGCATTGAACGTACCTACATGCATATCTGAATGTTCACCAACCATCTTCCGTTAGATTTTGCCGGGTACTAAACCATTTAATCTGCTGGAACGAATTAACTCGGTAACTTGATACTTTGTCGTTCTGGGTGGTGCACTGGTTAGCATACTCCGGCGCAAACCGGGAGACGCGGGTTCTATTTCCGCTCCACAACAAAGAAATTTTCAAGCTTTCGGGTATTGTATAATTTACCACTCTTGTCATAATTTACACCAATAGACAGAATTTGTATTCCATCAAATTTGTATTTTACACTGGTGTAATCCCGTATTCATGGTATTTCTTACTTATTGATCGGGAAATACAGGGGTTGGACAGAATTATGTGAACATTACGCTCAGAGACGTGACTCTTAATGCAGCTGCGTACGTCGCAATACGCAAAGGTATCCACCACTTTTTGGTTGTAATAGCTTTGTTTAGAACCTCAAGGCCCTGTTTAAGTGTATTTAAAGTGCCTTTTTGCAAATTTTCTTTCAGGGTAACGACGAAATCAGCGACCTAACAGACTTCGAAACAGGGCTAATTGTTTTTTGGCCGGCTAGTTGGTGCCTCCGTGACAACAGTCACCAGGGTAGTTGGGCAGCGTCATGACCGCATACCGAGTTCGTGGCAAAACCTCGTCAGCGAATCACAAGAGCGGCCGGGACACGATCCCGACTAACAGAGACAGGAGAGCATTAAAGAGGGTTATTAACCGTAATAAGAAGACCACGGAGCCGCAAACTAGTGAGGAGCTCAACCTGCATCTCCAAACCCCAGTATCAACAAAAACAATGCGCAGGAAACTGCAAAAACAAGATATTCATGGTAGAGCTGCTATTACAAAACTTATGGTGACCCAGTTGAATGCACAATTGAATGCACAAGCTTACAACGTGGACTGCCGATGTATAGCAGCGTGTAATGTGGTCAGATGAATATATATTCTCTCTATTCCCCACAGTAAGACGTGTTTACGAGTGGAGAGCACCGTCAAAAGCGTACAGCCCAGACTGTCTTCTCCCAACCGTGCAGATTGGTAGTTGTTCTGTCATGCTCTGAGTGGTCATATCGTGGTTTTCAGCAGGTCTCCTGATCACCTTAAAAGGACGTATGACTGGCAAAGCGTATAAAACCATTTCCGCCGACCAAGTTCATCCAATAGCTCAGGCATTGTTTCCTGCAGGGGATGCCATCTATCAAGATGATAACTATCCAATCCAAAGAGCTCGGAATGTCCAATCATGGTTTAAGGGACATGAGGACAAACTTTTACATCTCCCTTGGTCTTCCTAATCGTCAGACGTAAACATCCTCGAGCCATTGTTGTCTGTGTTGGAAAACAGAGTAAGATTCCGTTATCCTCCTCCTGCATCTCTCAAGGACCTGGAGCAATTTCTGCATGAAGAATAGTGTAACATCCCAATAACCACCATCCAGGATCTGTATGCTTCCATTCCGAGGAGGATTCAGGCGGTTTTGAAGGCCAAAAGTGGTCCCACACCCATTTAGGTACGTAAAATATTATTTTCCTTGGTGTTTACATTATTCTGTCCAAGCGCTGTAGAAATTAACTGAAAAAGACCTGCAAAGGCTACGGACAACATACAAAACCATGGAGAGAAGCATACTTGTTGTGACAAAAAACGACAGCTTAAAGCATAGGAAAAAAGTCATGAGTGGGGGACATCGTGGTCAAGGTATAGACAATCAAGTGGTAATGGGCTGGTTATTTCGTACTAAAAGTACTGAATGCCGGTGAACAACTAAAACAATGGACTTAATTGCAAGCGACAGGAGAAAAGCAAAAGAAGACCACGTGATAGATGGCAGGATGAACTTCTGATGCATGTTGGATTGCCGTGGAAGAAAATGGTTGAAGGCAGAGCGTTGTGGAAGAGGCTTCATCCACATTGAACTGCGAATGGTTGATGTTGTTGATGATGGTTATGATGATAATATGGTATTGATGATGTCACTACGAGGTCAACTGTTATTTGTAAAAGTTTTATTTAAAAAAGTCATATACTGTTGTAACGTATACTCAATGTTCACTTTCCTTTTGATTTTTACTATCTCTGGTTATTTTATTTTCCTATGTAAATTATCTTCTTACTGAACGAGATGTTATTTCACCCGCTGAATGAGATCTGGCAATGAGTGTAAGTCATGACGTGGTGGTAGCCAGTATAAATAGGCGCGTTCAACGATACCAAGGGAGAGCGTTTGTTGTTGTATAGAGAGAGCGTTGGTTTATGTGAAAGAGAGCGTTTCTTGTTGTATAGAGAGAGCGTTTGTTGTTGTACGAAGTGAGCTGTGGTTTATGTGTCAGAAAGCTGGTGCTGTATAAAGAGAGTTCGTTTATGTGAGAGCGAGAAGTCTCACTAATAAAGAATTTGTTGTAAGTACGTTTTTCTCAGTTCATAGTTACTGTCAGACCTCTGTCTGGCTGTTAGGTTTATTTCATTTAGTGTTATTAGTAACAACCAGCATAAGACTTTATTCATCTTAATTACTACTACAACATTACTACCAGTTATAAGCTTGATTATTATTACTACACTACTAGCAGGAAAGTTTATTCATAATTAATAACACAACAAATATTAGAAGGAGCTGAATTCATTACATTATAATTGAAGGAAGCTATATTCACGATAATTAGCTTAGCAATTCAGTAGTTAAAAGCTATATTCATTATACTGTAACTACTAAAGGAAAACCTTCTTTGTAATTAAGTGAATATCGCTTACTCCAGATTTAGCTTGTACATAGTACACATTTTACACAGAACTTTACTTTTGATAACGAGTAAAACTACATAATATCTATTCATTTTCTTTTGAATGAATCCAAGTGAAAATCGAGACAATGAAAATGCTTTAAACGCTGTTGTCAGCTTTTATCATATTCTGTTACACTTGAATTTCCTGTAAAGAGGGAATGCTTTAATATTCGGCTCCAAATTATCTAAAAAAACTCACGTGTTACACTTTATGTAAAACTTTCATGAGCTTTACTTTGCAGAAGAACAAAGAAAATAACATCAGCTTGTTCTCCCACCTCTGGAAGAAAAACAAGACCAAATTATGTTCTCGTTAAGGTTTTAATGACGTCGTTGTCGACAAGCCCTGTGAGTAAATTCAGACAAGCAAGCCAGCAAAGTTATTTCTTTTAAACAGGACGCTAATAATGCAATACCAGGCAAGTAGATTGTTGGGCTCTATTAGTAACTTCTTTCAAAGAAATAACTTCTTTAAAAGGTCATACAGTTAATTCCACTGGATGTTACAGAATAATTAATGTAAGCAATGTCTGCGCATTAAGGCGCTCATTTACTGAAGAATGAATGAATTGAAGAAAATATTCTTTCTAACAGAGTAAAGTTGTCGAAAGAAGTTAACACTCAACCAGATTTTTATATTTCTTTCAGCCTCATTTCGCTATATTCTCCTTGTATTTACGTTGAGTATTAAATTTCAGAACGCCACAGGCATTAGCAAAAGAATTTTCGTTTTAACAAACATTTGGTCTAACTATTTCCACGTTTCATTACATATCCTCAGTCTTTTAAATTGAAGTGCGCACGTGTTAACAACTCCTCACATTCCTTTGAAAAATGCGTACCACTTTCAAAAATGAATATGGGTGATCAAATGTGTGTTGCTAAGTAAAGATATGTTCAAACTTTCGAATAACACTAGTCGCATTTCCTCCATTTCCCCAATCGATTTCTGGACCAGAAACCAACTTGTGTGAAGAAGCGTGCGTTTACAAGTAAAGGCATGTCCAAAGCCCTCGTTAAGCCGACTTCACACTCCCAGTAAATTGTAATTAAGATGTTGGACTGAAAAGTACCTAACTGTGTTGCACAGCGCATAGTTATCAAATTTCTCACGAAATAATGTGTCACTGTTTCTGAAATGTACCCAACCAAATAGTCCAGTTAGGGGAAGGTTGTTTATCACAGACCGTGGTCTAAGTTTCGGCCAAATCATTTAGAGGAGGACAAGGCCATATACAAAATGAACACCCAGCTCGGAGACAAGATCTTCAGTCGCTCCCGAAAGTGTTGTCCAAAATGAGGAAGACATTCTAGACAATCGTTGGACAATAACTCTTGAACTCTCACAGGAAACTGGAATTAGCGTACAGAGTGTTGAACAAATTTCGCATAATGAGCTGAAATTTAATAAGGTAAGCACAAGATGGACCTGCTAGACTTCTGCCATACAAGCATAAGGAAAGATGTTTATTGGCAGTTACTCGAATTTTGCAGCGATACGAAAGAAGAGATTATTTTTTACATTCTGTTGTGACATGGGAGGAGGTTTAAGTCCACTACTTTACTCCTTAATAAAAAAACTGGGCATGCAGGAATATTTAGGGTGGGGGAGGTTCTGAGATAATGATGAAATCTTTGAAGCCATGTAAAATTGGATTAACAAGCAACTGAAATCTTTGCACTTGGGCAAAGTTTGACTGACAAGATACCGAAATCATTGCAGTTTTGCAAAGCTGGATTGAGAAGCAAACAAAGTAATTTCAGCTGCTAAAATTTAGATTGACCAGCAACCTAAACCATTACAGCTCTGAAAAGTTTAACTGACAAGCAACTGAAATCATTGCAGCTGGGAAAACTGGATTGACAAGGAAACAAAATCATTGCAGCTATTAAAAATTGCGTAAAGAAGCAACCTAGATTGCTGCAGCAGTGAAAATTTGGATTGACCAGCAATCCAAACCATTGCAGCTGTGAAAAGTTAGATTGACAAGCAACTGAAATCATTGAATCTGTGAAAAGTTGGATTGAGAAGCAAGTAAATCATTTCAGCTGTTCAAAATTTGATTGAAAAGCAACCCAAACTATTGCAGCTTTGTAAAGCTGGGTTGAAAAGCAGCCGAAGACGTTTCAAATTGGAATTAAGAAGCTTCCTGAAAGCTAGAACAAGTGTAATAGAGACTAAGTTGAAAAAATAGCACTCCCAATTTTTTCTACTTCGTTCTGAGGAAATTCCTAGAATCAAATGCACTTTTACATTTGAGTGCCCGTGGTACCTAGCTTACAAAAATTCATATTCAAAATTAGGGGACGGCACCCAAAAAAGATTATTGCCTACTACAAACTTACATTATACACTGGTCTTCAGGCATTCATTAATATATACATCATGCATTGCAATCTATGCCAGCATGAGATCAATTAATATTTTCGAAAAATTAATTTCTTCAGTTACATTTTTCACGTACAAGGTGTGTTAGTAAAGTTCAGTAAATGCTACAGTAACGCTTAAAGCGAAAAGTTCTAAAAGGTTCAGAAACTTTCGAACAGTCAAGTATGTGTGAGAACATGTCCGTAACCGCCACGGAGCTGTGAGATAGAGGGCTGCACAGAGAGTGAGTGCCGCCCTGGTGGCGCAGTGGTCTAAGCGCTGGCTTCTGACCATTAGTCTGAGATGGATCCGGGATCGAATACCAGTGTGTCATGGATGTTGTTCTCGTATTTTTCTTAGTGCATTGGCTCTCTCCTTTCCTTGAAGCCAGTGGCACTAAATCGGGGATAAGCGACTACTTATTGCCCATTTGCTTTATTTGCTTACGGCGGTCGTTAAACGCCAAAACAAAATAACTGAGAGTGTGTCGTGCCAGCCGATGTAGATACACGTTGTTAACGGATGCAAGTGGAACGCAGAACAAATATAAAATTCTCCAAATTGGAAACATCCTAATCGGAGATGCATGCAATGCTGAAAGACCTTTAGCTGGATGAAGCAATAACCTTGAAGTGTGATTTGGATTGGTTCAAGCGTGTCGTGAAATGTAGAAAATTCGTTGTAAACGCCTTCCTTAGTATAAGGCTCCCGACCTCCAAAAATCCTGATAATCATTGAAAACTTGCGTGAACTCATAGCGAATGATCAACTGACTGCTTGCTGAGGAAATGAGTATTGATCATGAAACAGTCGGCACAATTTTAGAAGATTTCATTCAGCGCTGTAGGTCCTCAAGATTTGTCCCACACCTTCTAACTACGAGCCGTTGCTGCTTTTAGCCATCTACCGCGTTCACCTGATCTGGCACCGGCTGAGTACTTTCTGTTTCCCGACAAAAATTAACTATGAAAACACAGAGATTTTCGAACGCTTCGGCCATTCCAGCGGACATGATGACCAATGGCAGAAGATAACAAAGAAGGAATTTCCTCATGGTTTCTAGCAGTTGCACGAACGATCCTTAAAGCACAAAGTGAGTCAAAAATTGCAGGACAGCCTTGTTTTTCAGAAACGGGAGGGAAAATGAAATATATGAATACCCCAGCAAAGAATCGGTGAGCAAGCCTATCGTTTAGGCTATTTCCCGATCATGGGCGCAAACTTGAAATCCGCAATATTGGATCAAGATCAAATTTTTCAAATGGGAATGGGGTCATGTTGAAAATCAAACAAGACCAGAATTTTCTCAAAAATTGATTACCGTAATCAGATTTGACATATGTGCTGTGGTTCACAAGTTATCAACACAGAAATTTGAAATAACAACCTCTAAAGTAACCTGTGACGCGCAGCTATTTGATGTGTTCAATGTGTTGCTGAACACAGAGCTAAAGGCGCTTGATCCAGTTGTTATGTACCTGCATGACAATATCGGGAGAATAGCGGCTAAAGGCCTCCAGGACGCGTTGCTGAAGGTGTTGTTTGTCGCGGGTTTCCTCAGCATACCCCATATTTCAGATGACCCCACAGATAAAAATCGAGTGGTGTGAGGTCGGGGTATCTGGGTGGCCATTACAGAGAACCACCCTGGCCAATCCAATGACCAGGAAATTAAACATCTAGCCATTGACAAGCAGTTGCTCCGCAGTGTGGTGGAGCCCCATGGTGTTGGAAATAACAGGGGAACACTGTTTCCTGTTGTATTTCCAGGTAGCACTGAGCATTTAGGTTATTGTCGATGAAAATGGGTCCGATTACATGGGTGCCCATATTTCACACACACTATAATCTTTACATTACCAACAACGTTGGATTGTTCCGTTCAGTGCGGGTTCCTGTCACTCCAGTACCTGTGGTTCTGACAGTTAACCTCACCAATTATAAAAAAATTGGCAACTGAACAAAATGCCCTATGCGAATGAGGGAACCGTTGATGTTGTTCTAAAGCGCAGGTGCAGAGCTCGACACGTCTATTAGGGCCATGCTCTGATAGTTGCTGCCGTACCTGGATCTTGAACGGAGTCCACTGAGCGCTATGGAGAATCCATACAATGGTTGACTGGCTGATACCACATTCTGCTGCGAGATGTCGTGCGCTACATTCTGGACTCTTTGTAAAGGATGCCAAGACCATCGTTGAAGTTTCCTCGTCGGTAGCAGTTTTAGGCCGACCACTCCGTGGCTTGTCGTCCACAGTACCAGTTTCTCGGAATTTGGATATCAGGTACGCGACAGTGCTGCGTGAAATTGGTGGTCTTTCTGGGTGTCAGTTGTTGAAGTCTGCGGTTATGATACTGCAGCTGCGTTCCTCAAACATTAGGATCACTTCAATCCTCTCCTCTTTGGTCAATGCCATCTTCAGTTACTTGCAACAAACAATGGTTAACTAAATGCAGAAAAACATTCGTGCACATGAGCCAATTAGATGAATACCGTCTTCACACGATTTCAATGATATTAAAATATGAAATATATGTACAATTAAAATACTCTAAAACACACTAGCACTTTCAGAGCGACAGTCGCCCCATCATCAGGTGTGATCGGATCTCCTAAACCGTTCAGTATAAATATCTGTAGTGCGCCATAAGTGCAATCAACGTAACAGAATTTTGCGACGTACGCGCCATCTGTCCCGGCGGTTGAACCACGATCAGAGCGACACCACATCACGAATCGTAAACATGATTTATAATTGCAGCATTAAGTATTAAAGTCTAAAAAAGGAAGATAGTTCTGTGGATTGTGCAACACTTTTAGACAATAGACGTCTCCAAATATCAGGTAGATCCCAAGGGCAATTATCATTACAGCAACTTCCTTTGAACGCGGAAAGGCACAAACTCTCAGTCACCAGTAGCATGTGTGTAGAGGCTGGGGTTATTAAAATTTTAGCATTGTTCCAATCAGGGATTAAATCTTCTGAATCAATGCACTTGGTAAGGGCTGTACAGATATGACTTGCTTTTAAACTATATTTATGTTCCTGCAGCCTGAGGCACAGTTTCCGACGAGTGGAACCTATATAATAATTAATACTCTCATGCGAGCTATTGTCCAATAGTGGGATGCAATAAACACCCCACCTCTGTGAATCATCAATTCCTTGGGGGTCTTCCCTCAAAACAGATGATAGGTTGTTAACACCCACGCCAAAATGTAGCCGGTTTCTAGAGCAAATTTTAGACCTTAAAGTAGTAAAACCAGGTAGGAAAACCATTTTTCCAACAAACCTTTTAACAACAGGTGGATCACCGGCCAAAGTTGACAGAGGTCGACGGGATGCAAAAATGAAACAATGGTTATTTCATATTTCTGTCATGAAAACAAAAATACGGTATTACACCCTATAATACAAATTTTGAAGACGACAATCCGATTTTTGGTGTAAATGTGACAAGGATGGTAAGTCAGATAATATTCGAAAACTTGAAAATGTCATCATCCTGGAGCGGGACCCGAACCCGCGTCTCCCAGATAGCGCCCGGATATGCTAACCACTACACCACCAAAAACGACCAAGTCTCAAGTTTCCGATCAATTTGAATGTAACCATCACAGGATTCGCTAGCCGAAGTCGCGCTCCACGAGGATGAAATTTTCAAGTTTTTCGGATATTATCTGTCTTACCATCCTTGTCACATTTACAGCAAAAATCGGATTGTCGTCTTCAAAATTTGTATTATATGGTGTAATACCGTATTTCTTTCATGATTTATCTTCTCCGGGCAATCACGGGATAGGATTCTTAACTTCCAGATTCGCTAAACATGAATGCCGGTTGCTTCGACTAGCGAATCCTGTGATCAAATTGACCGGAAACTTGAGACTTGGTCGTTTTCGGTAATGTAGTGGTTAGCACACCCTGGCACTATCTGGGAGACGCGGGTTCGGGTCCTGCTCCAGGACGATGCAATTTTCAAGTTTTCGCATATTATCTGACTCACCATCCTTGTCACATTTACACCAAAAATCGGATTGTCGTCTTTAAAAATTGTATCATATTTCTGTGTTGATATCTTATGAACCGCAACACATGTCAAATCTGATTACGGCAATCACTTTCTAAGAAAATTCTGGTCGTGTTTGATATTCAACGTGACCTCTTGAAAATCTGAAAAATTTGACCTTGATCCAATAAGGCGGATTTCAAGATGGCTGCCATGTTTCGGAAATAGGTTAAAAGATAGGCCCCCTCACCGATTCTTTGCTGGAGTTCAGATATTTCATTGTCCCTCCCGTTTCTGAAATACGAGGGTGTCCAGCGACTTTAGACTCACCCTGTATATTGTATGAGGGGGATTAAGTACGTTTTCTTAAATAGTACCTGCTGACCCCTGAACTTTACTGATACACCTTGTATATGCACTCAAAACCAGATACTCGACAGAAAACCGAAAGTCTTGCATTTGTTTTCAAAGAAATAAGCAAAACGTTCACATAGGAATAAAAATGTTTCTTTCGTTCTTTTATATTCATACAAACAATGAGAATGACTGAAATGGAGCGAAAACAAAAATATCTTTCTCGGTAATAAGACAAGATGCGAGAGAATTCTCTTGAGCAATGGAAACGTCTTTTGACAAAAGTGACAAAAACTACTATTGGTACAGCGTGTTCTCAGCAGTTTCAAACAAACTGAAAATCCTCTAGACAATATGGAGTTCAATTTGCTCGTGTTCCCTCGTACCTCATACTAAAATAATGCTTTCAACGTGATATGCAGCAACAGCGAAATGCAGATACATTGTTCTCAGAAAAATGTTATATTACTTAGTATGGTGTATGTGGCCCATAAATGTAGATGTCTCGTTTGTTTCAGTTTGTCAAGGTTCCGAAGAATGTTTTGGCAGTTCACATATAAGAGTGACATACTGAGCTCAACAAGTAAAGTGGGTAATCGTGTTCTTGATCTTTCCTGTTAAAGAATACGCTCAGCATCATCGGTCTCCGAGTGTGTTGGAGTTTTGGAAAAGAACAAAAAAATCCTGTTCTCCGAGATCCTCATATACCCACGCGACCTAGCACAATGCTATTTCCGTTTCCATCCCACAAACATTCAGCTGACGACGACAGTTTCCAATATTGAAAGGTTAATTTCAACAGTTGTTTCCAACAGTGGAAAAATTGGTGCGCCTACGTAAGGGGATAACACACTTTCAGAGCGACGAGGGTAATATTTGGGCATCATATTTTCTATAAATTGTAGACTACAAACATTTTGCATGAATATAATAATAAAAAAACGACGTTATATCACAATATTATGTTTTTCGTGTCCAGCAAGATTTCAGTGGGCTTCCACAGCGCATGAGAACCGCGCATCGAGGAGGGTATATCAAGAGCAAAACGCACACGCAGGGACAATTATGACAGCGGATTACGGTTGAATTAACTTCCAGGGACCGTGAGGATGCCTCGACATCGGATCCATGCACAATACGAGCAGTTGAGCGAGTGTGAGAGAGGACGTATTATTGGGCTGAGAAAAGCCGGTTGGTCAAGTCTCCGTATCGCCAGGCATTTGGGTCGGAGTAACGTGCCAATCGGACGATGTTGACGCTAGTGTATCCAGTACGCAACAACGCATTGCTCGCGGGCAGTGGAGGGCATATGGCTACAACAGAACGCAAGGATCGAGCGACTGTGAGAGCCACACGAACAGAACCACATTCGTAGCTCTTAACCATCCAATGCTTGTTCCGTCGTTTACAGGTACGTAAGTGGCCATCTGAAACGTTGCGGTATGGGGACTACATTTGAGGAGGCCACTCCACCGCCTACCACTGATTGGCGAGCATCGCCGGCAGCAGTTGCAGTGGTGTTGGACGGTATCGACGTGGTTAGTGTACAGCGGCACTCTACATAGAGGCCACTCTACCGCCTACCACTGACTGACGAGCATCGCCGGCAGCAGTTGCAGTGGTGTTGGACGGTATCGACGTGGTTAGTGTACAGCGGCACTCTACATAGAGGCCACTCTACCGCCTACCACTGATTGCCAAGTATCGCCGACAGCAGCTGCAGTGGTGTTGGACGGTATCGACGTGGATAGAGTACAGTGGCACTCTACATAGAGGCCACTCTACCGCCTACCACTGACTGGCGAGCATCGCCGGCAGCAGTTGCAGTGGTGTTGGACGGTATCGACGTGGTTAGTGTACAGTGGCACTCTACATAGAGGCCACTCTACCGCCTACCACTGACTGGCGAGCATCGCTGGCAGCAGTTGCAGTGGTCTTGGACGGTATCGACGTGGTTAGTGTACAGTGGCACTCTACATAGAGGCCACTATACCGCCTACCACTGACTGGCGAGCATCGCCGGCAACAGGTGCAGTGGTGTTGGACGGTATTGACGTGGTTAGTGTACAGTGGCACTCTACATTGAGGCTACTCTACCGCCTACCACTGACTGGCGAGCATCGCCGGCAGCAGTTGCAGTGGCGTTGGACGGTATCGACGTGGATAGTGTACAGTGGCACTCTACACAGAGGCCACTCTACCGCCTACCACTGACTGGCGAGCATCGCCGGCAGCAGTTGCAGTGGTGTTGGACGGTATTGACGTGGATAGTGTACAGCTCTACCGCCCACCACTGACTGACGAGCATCGCCGGCAGCAATTGCAATGGTGTTGGACGGTATCGAGGTGGATAGTGTACAGTGGCACTCTACACAGAGGCCACTCTACCGCCTACCACTGACTGGCGAGCATCGCCGGCAGCAGTTGCAGTGGTGTTGGACGGTATCGACGTGGTTAATGTACAGTGGCACTCTACACAGAGGGCACTCTACCGCCTACCACTTATTGACGAGCATCGCTGGCAGCAGTTGCAGTGGTATTGGACGGTATCGACGTGGATAGTGTACAGTAGCACTCTACACAGAGATCACTCTACCGCCTACCACTGACTGGCAAGCATCGCCGGCAGCAGTTGCAATGGTGTTGGACGGTATCGACGTGGTTAGTGTACAGTGGCACTCTACATAGAGGCCACTCTACCGCCTACCACTGATTGCCAAGTATTGCCGGCAGCAGTTGCAGTGGTGTTGGACGGTATCAACGTGGATAGTGTACAGTGGCACTCTTCATAGAGGCCACTCTACAGCCTACCACTGATTGGCGAGCATCGCGGGCAGCAGTTGCCGTTGTGTTGGATGGTATCGACGTGGAGAGTGTACAGTGGCATCGGGTTGTCTTTAGTGATGAGCTGAGGTTTGCACTTGTACGTGTCTGGAGACGAAGCGGAGAGCGCACGGTTGGTACTCCGGGATCGACTATCAGGGGAGCAATTCTGTAGGATACCCGGATACCCTTGGAAGTCCTCCGTACTACATTCACGGCTCAACGGTACGTTGACAACATTCTATGACCTATTGTGTTGCCATTCCAGTAGCAGCATCACCGAGCAATTTTCCAACACGATTATGCCAGGTCACACCCAGCACGGCTCTCCCAGGCCTTCCTCCGTAATGTTGACACCATCTTATAGACATCCCAATCGCTCGTCCTTTCACCGATGTATATGTGCTGTGTTCAACAGTAAAGCTAACTTAACAATAACCAAGTGTTGAAGTTAAAGTTTATATAAGCGCTCAAGACAGTAGCGTGAAATTCAAACTAAATAAAATACATATATAGAGATTATCGTAGCAATAGCATGAACCCAAAATTTAGAAAAAAAATTACTTCTATGACTTAACAACTCAAAAATAAACTTCACAATTTTTTTAAAAAAAGTAATGAAGTCGGGATGGATGCCGGGGGGGGGATAGCCCAGGTCTCAGACCCAAGATACGCCACTCGGAGTTGAACTAACTGGTGCAAGACTCCCAATGACAGCTGTATTATGTGGGTCATTATTGTCTTCCAATCGGGAATCAACTCTGACAGTCAAAGGGATTAAGTGTGAAGCTGGAGTCAATAATGGAGATGGTGAACTTCTATCTGTCAGTTCTTGAAATTTGGATGAATGTTTGGGTTTCAAATGTTTCCACTTTGCTGAAGTACACTATCTACCAAAAAGTAATTGGACACCTGTGACAGCAAAGGAAAACGAAGTTTAGTCACCTTCAATAGTTGGTAGAGCCTCCACGAGCGGCGATTACAGCTGCGACCCTCCGGGGCATACTCTAGACCAGGCGTTGTACGACGGCTAGCGGTATTTTCTTCCACTCGGCTTGGAGAAGACAGGTCAGTTCCTTCACCGATTTCGGACGGTGGGGGCACCCTTTAAGTCGAGCTACACAGTGTGCACAATACATTCCGGCAGGAGGCGTTCTCCAGGCAGACGCCAAACCCAGACCCTGCCATCCGAACGGTAGAGGGTGAACCTTGATTCGTCACTCCAGAGAACATGTTTTTACTGTTCAACGGTCCATTGTCGACGTTCTTTGCACCACGTTAGCCGAGCAGCGCTATTGGACTTGGTGATCAAAGGCTTGTGGGTGGCAGCACGTCCATGATAAGCGAGCAGATGGGCTTCCTGACGGATGGTATTCATCGAAAGAACACTCCCGGATGCCTGTTGAAACTCCTCGCGGATGTGGCCCATCGATTTGGTGCAATTCTTCCGAATTTCTCTGGCCAGCACCCGTCGGTCTCTAACTCCCAGTTTTGTGGGTCTGCCGGGTCGGGGCACATTCCGACCGTCATCTCTCATCTTCCACTTGCCAATCACGTAGGCCACTGTCGATTTTGGGTACTTCAACTCGCTGGATATGTCACGTATGGATCGTCCATTTCTGTGATACCCGACGATTACACCTTTCTCGAAATCAGTGAGCTCCGAACTGCGTGGCATCTTGCATGCGACTGGTTGCGTTGTTGTTTCCCACACGATATTTAACGGCGGCGGCCGTGACGTGTATTAGGAAAGCAGATATCGTCGATTGCAGAGGTGTCCGATTACTTGTTGGTAGATAGTGTAGCATGTGACCCTTTTCCTCTGGATATTTTTGCAGAACACATACTGCAATTCGCATAATTTTCATTATCCAAAATTTGGAAATAGTTCCAGATATTAAATGTTTGAGATGATGTCATCGCATGGGTTGACATTCGTTGCAGGTTTTAGGAGATGCGATGGTTGTGTGACAGGCACAAGATAAATCGCTCCTAAGAATGCGTAAATTCTAAGGTTAGCGATAGAAACTACGAAGAAGAAAAAACAATAAAGCGTGATAAATGCTGAGATTGAGACAAAAATTGCAGAGCGAATAACGCCGAGCGTATACCGATAGCGTGTGCAAGTGAGACGCTGCGGAGAGTTGAGTAGAACTAAAAATATGTGCCACTCGGCTCAAGGACTTGAGTCATATGCGCGACGCGGCTCAAGGTCACATCCTCCCCCCCCTTCTCACGCTAGTTACCACGGTAACGGCTGCCGGGAAAGAGATAAAATATGGCTAAGTCACTTTTCCCACTGTACTTGAGGTATGGTTGCTAAGACACTGTCCGATGGGAAGACGCCAGTCGCTTCGGCGGTTGCTCTTTGTGTTTGGCTGAACAATATCTTCACCATTGCATCCGGCTTGGAAGTAACGAGCTGTTTCAAATAGCTGTGTACACACTGAAGACGATCTTCTTCGATTGTTTTTTTTAATGTCAGAACTCGTCATGCTGACAAAAATTCGAACAAATATAGCTCTAGAGCAAGCACCAAACGCCAAGTTTTTTAGGTTGAGATTCGAATGACGAAATAAGCACGATGATTAGAGTTTCAAATCTCGAATCTTTTTCAGGATTCGCGGGTGAGAATTCAAGGATTCGTATGTCCCATCCCAAGGCATAAGCCATCGCTCAGACCACTGAGCCTCCGGACGGTCAACAAAAGTGTCCGAACGCCTTTAACCTTTTAAAGACCATGACCCTAAAATTTTGTATCACTCTAAAATACCATAACGCCCAAAACAGTCTGTTGGTTCGCTTCTTTGTTTAGTAACAATAATGATGACTGAATGTGACCCCTGATGATCCCTCATAGGTCATGCAAATTCAAAGACAAGGTAAAGATAGGAAATCTGACTCACTCTAGAGAGGCGTTTCAGGCGGCTATGGTCGTTTGCCTGTACGGGAGTTTTGGACGTTAAAAGGGTTTAAGTATGTGGTACATCGTTGGCGTGATTAATTAAATAATCACGAGTAAATTTAGATTTTAAGAGAAGAGAATAATATAAGGTTCCAAAATGGCTTTAAAGGTTTTTGCTTGTTTTCCACAGCCGCCCGCCAGGCAACAATCTTGGTTGCGTTGCATCATTCTTTGCGGAAAAGAGATTACCAGTAAGCCTACAAAGAACTCGAGCTGTCTGAGAGTCAGCGTGGGGAAATTTGCATAACACAGATATGCTGAGGGATTCAGTGGAAACGGTGTTTGACAGAGGCCAACACTATTTTGACCGAGGCACTACTGCTTAATGTCCTTGGCGAACGCCTGGTTCGACCAGGCGGTGAAACGTTACTCTGAATGTTACCTGCTAGAAGTAACTTTGCGCGATATTTGTTTTCTTTTCCTATCATGAGGTGTTTCACCTTTCAAAGTACGCTCAGGCAAACCCTTTAAAACAGCTCCGTTTCTTTTTTTTTTTTTTTTTTTTTTTTTTTGATTGGAGGTTTAACGACCACCGTGAGCAACTCAATGGGCTATAAGCAGTCGCCCGTCCCTAATTTAGGGTCACTGATTCCAGGGAAGGGAGAGAGCCAGTGCCGTAAGACAAACACAACATCCATGCCTGACCGGGATTCGAACCCGGACCCCTTACGGACGAATGATTAGAGGCCAGCGCCTTAGACCACTGCGCCACAGGGGCGGCCAGTTCCGTTTCGATACCATTGAAAACGACATCTGGTTTGTAATCTTTTAAAATGGTTTGCAATTATTTTCTTCATTGAGAACAGGTCTCTTCATCCACGGTTGCACTTTCTCCGATATAGTTGATGATATCTGATATCGTGTTTGCGTTTTTTTTTGTTTTTTTTTTGAAATTTTAAAACCAGCCTTTGCTTGGCTTAAAATCATTATGACCTAACTGCTCACTAGAAACTTTAGATCTCTCTCTTGCGAGGGTTCGTCCCACCAGAATCGTGCCAAGCTTTTCTTGTCTGGGAGGGCGAGGCTTCAAATTACGAGCCTTCGATTTCCACTCAAATAATACGAGCCTTTTACTTTCTCACACACCGCCGTTATACGTGGAAAGTATTATGATCGCTCAAAAATCGCACTTCAGGTTTACCGCAGAATGAAGGAGTATCGTTCAAAAAGAGCACTTCAGGTTTTTGACATAATTTACTTAAAAATGTGAGATCTAGGTAAAACCCAAGAACCAAAGGTTGTAAATACCAAGTAGTCCGCAAACGTTATGTGAACGGCGACAACACAATACTCCACAGAAATACAGAACGAAAAACAAACCATCGCTGTAAGAAGGAGTATCGTTCAAAAATAGTACTTCAGGTTTTTGACATAATTTCATTAAAAATGTGAGATCTAGGTAAATACTCAACAACCAGAGGTTGTAAATACCAAGTAGTCCGTAAATGTCGACAACACAACGCTCCATAGAAATGCAGAGCGAAAGATTATCGGGTACTGTATAACGAAGTAAATTTCTCCATCATTTTTATGTCAGGGGTGTGGTTCGAACCCACATCTCTTGGCTCCGGAGCTTCGTGCTATCCACTATACAACACTGGCATGTGCTCTTACTGCTATGTGCCTTTATTTCATGTGCGTCAAGCGGGGCAGGAACGTCACAAGGGAACGCAACAATAGGAAGCAGCTAAAGAAGTAGGGCTTGGAAAACTACGTTTCAAGGTTTAACGCTCGGAGAACTTTCTGCTGCAGAGAACAAATGATTAATTATCTCTAACAGCATTTATGGAAAGATCATGGAGACTAGGTACAACAGCATATTGTTTTCTATGCCTCCATTCACTGTTTCGGAAGATCCCTTTCATGGATATGAAATATTCGCACCTCGTAGCGTATGCTACTCTACCCTGACAAACTTCATGTAATACTGTATGTGAATAAATAAAACCTTTAAAAGGAAAATACTGAAGGGTGTAGCTTTCTTTTTTAGATTTTCTATTTTTTCACATCCCTTAAAGCATGGAATGACAATTCTGAGAGGGTAACTTTCCTCTCTGCCCTACCGGTAGCTGCGGTCCTGCGTACCACGGACGCACTTTTCTTTCTACACTGAATAATCACTTCATTAGTCCTTTTTTGCTATCCGGATAATCTACACATTTTAGTTTATTCAGTTATCCCGGGTTTCCTCCGATTATTTTTCGATCGCCTCTTTATTCTTTAGAATTGTAGACAGTGTACTACACGGTGTTCAAAGATCCTTTGGAATTCAAATTTTCTGTTATTATCTTAACTTTATGAGCTATCGAAAATGTACTGAACTTACACGTTGAAGCCATATGTTCAGAAAGGAAACAAATCATAAAACAATTCTTGAGTTTGTTTAGAACAACAGCACACAACACAAATTTACCAAGAAAAAGAAATGTTATTAAACACTATCTATCCATCAGATCAAATGAGAACCACTTCTGATATTTCTTTCGGGCAGCTGAAGATGACATTTAACCCTTTAAGCGGACCATGAAATTAAAACAAATTCTGCTGAAAGTTTTCTGCTCCTCGCCCCACAAAAATATTCAAATAGCAACCGGGTTTTACAAAATCTACGCAAAACAGTTCCTTTACCTTTCTCATCTCATCAGTATCGACCATAAATATATCACTGTGATAAGCGCGCTTTTCCAGTCTTTAATTCTCTTTTTCATGACCCAATGCATGAGGGAAGCGCTACTCACCCTGACACGGACATCATGCCACTAGGTAAGAACATGTGACTTCTGTGACTAGGTAAAACATGTAACTTAACATGTGACTTATGTTTAATATGTAACTTAACATGTGACTAACTACATGTGACTTATGTTTAATATGTAACTTAACATGTGACTAACTACATGTGACTTATGTTTAATATGTAACTTAACATGTGACTAACTACATGTGACTTATGTTTAATATGTAACTTAACATGTGACTTATGTTTAATATGTAACTTAACATGTGACTAACTACATGTGACTTATGTTTAATATGTAACTTAACATGTGACTAACTACATGTGACTTATGTTTAATATGTAACTTAACATGTGACTAAGTACATGGGACTTATGTGACTAGATAAAACATGTAACTTATCACTCACTGCATGTAACTTAACATGTGACTAACTACATGGGGCTTATGTGACTAGGTAAAACATGTAACTTTTCACTTACTGCATGTGACTTAACATGTGACTAGGTAGAACATAGTGAACACTATCTATCCATCAGATTGAATGAGAACCACTTCTGAAATTTCTTTCGGGCAGCTGAAGATGACATTTAACCCTTTAAGCGGACCATGTAATTAAGCCAAATTCTGCTGAAAGTTTTCTGCTCCTCTCCCCACAAAAATGTTCAAATAGTAACCGGGTGTTACAAAAGCTACGCAAAACAATTCCTTTACCTTTCTCATCCCATCAGTATCGACCATAAATATGTCACTGTGATAAGCGCGCTTTTCCAGTATTTAATTCTCTTTTTCATGACCGAATGCATGAGGCGAAGCGCTACTCACCCTGACACGGACATCATGCCACTAGGTAGGAACATGTGACTTCTGTGACTACGTAAAACATGTAACTTAACATGTGACTTATTTTTAATATGTAACTTAACATGTGACTAACTACATGTGACTTATGTGACTAGGTAAAACATTTAACTTATCACTCACTGCATGTAACTTAACATGTGACTAACTACATGTGACTTATGTGACTAGGTAAAACATGTAACTTATCACTTACTGCATGTGACTTAACATGTGAGTAGGTAGAACATAGTGAACACTATCTATCCATCAGATCGAATAAGAACCACTTCTGATATTTCTT
Source organism: Macrothele yani (assembly GCA_039090855.1). NCBI lineage: Eukaryota > Metazoa > Arthropoda > Arachnida > Araneae > Macrothelidae > Macrothele > Macrothele yani. The sequence goes on along the minus strand of CM077024.1, from coordinate 33,280,428 downwards.
TCGGGCAGCTGAAGATGACATTGAACCCTTTAAGCGCACCATGTAATTAAGACAAATTCTGCTGAAAGTTTTCTGCTCCTCCCCCTACAAAAATGTTTAAATAGCAACCGGGTTTTACAAAAGCTACGCGAAACAATTCCTTTACCTTTCTCATCTCATCAGTATTGACCATAAATCTATCACTGTGATAAACGCGCTTTTATAGTATTTCATTCTCTTTTTCATGACCCAATGCATGAGGGGAAGCGTTACTCACCCTGACACGGACATCATGCCACTAGGTAGGAACATGTGACTTCTGTGACTAGGTAAAACATGTGACTAACAACATGTGACTTCTGTGACTAGGTAAAACATGTAACTTAACATGTGACTTATTTTTAATATGTAACTTAACATGTGACTTATTTTTAATATGTAACTTAACATGTGACTAACTACATGTGACTTATGTGACTAGGTAAAACATGTAACTTATCACTCACTGCATGTAACTTAACATGTGACTAACTACATGTGACTTATGTGACTAGGTAAAACATGTAACTTATCACTTACTGCATGTGACTTAACATGTGACTAGGTAGAACATAGTGAACACTATCTATCCATCAGATCGAATGAGAACCACTTCTGATATTTCTTTCGGGCAGCTGAAGATGACATTGAACCCTTTAAGCGCACCATGTAATTAAGACAAATTCTGCTGAAAGTTTTCTGCTCCTCCCCTACAAAAATGTTTAAATAGCAACCGGGTTTTACAAAAGCTACGCGAAACAATTCCTTTACCTTTCTCATCTCATCAGTATTGAGCATAAATCTATCACTGTGATAAACGCGCTTTTATAGTATTTCATTCTCTTTTTCATGACCCAATGCATGAGGGGAAGCGTTACTCACCCTGACACGGACATCATGCCACTAGGTAGGAACATGTAACTTCTGTGACTATGTAAAACATGTGACTTATGTGACTAGGTAAAGCATGTAACTTATCACTTACTGCACGTGACTTAACATGTGACTAGGTAGGAACACGTGACTTAACATGGTAGGAACATGTGAAATATGACTTATCGACATGTGACTAGGGCCTTGGGTAAACATCTTCTCTATTCTTCCTTACGTTCGTTACCATTATCATAGCCCTTTTAGAAGGCAAACAGTCAGAAAGGATTGCTGTCAATAATCCTCCTAAATGACTCATTTGAATAGCAAAGCTAAGTACAGATGTACGCTTTCTGATGTGCAAGTTCACTCGTTCCAGCCGCTGTCGGTCCTCTTCTTAGACAGTGAATATCTCCGTTCGAGCTGATTTCAGCCCATTTTACTAACCCAAGTTAATTCGTGCCAACCAGTAAAAAGGTTAAACATTTAAAAGGTGCAAATTGAAGATGCACAGCATGGAATCGCAGCCTTTCCTTCAGATTAAAATCCGAAAGCTTAGTTTTGTCCCACCTTCCCCTCTTTTCACGGAAGAAGAGGTCAGCGTGGAATGATTTCCTCTGTTGCCTATTGTTATCAACTAGTGGTACATCAAATCCTTATCTCGGTTGTCGTTTGGGGGAAATTTTGCGGTTGTTTTTTATTTCGGGACGAGAACATTTTCTTTCGTAATATCGAGATGACGAGCGGGAAAATTTCGACTTATCGCGATGAGTATTTGACGATGCGCATAGGACACTTGCAGGGAATTTTACTCCTTTTGGAGTTGTCGAGAAATTCGTGTTGTCCAAATTCGAATAATTAAAAGTCGGCTGCATTTGATAAGAAATTTTCAGAGCTGCTAGATCGGCGTATATTATACCCTTTTTCAGAAAGAAGAATTTAAATTTAAATTTGTTTTAAATAACAGAGTTTTTTTCTTGGTTTCTATTAATTTAATAAATTGCATATTGCTTGTTGGTTACTTCAAAGGTTGATTTATTTCATGAAACGCAAAAGGTTAGAAGTTCACCTTTCCAAACTTGTTAGATTGAAGAACATATTTGTAGACTAGACATTATAAAAGGCGTCTGTTATTCGCTCATGTTCAGAGCTGAATGAAAGGGACAGAGTTACCCTTTAAAAGCGCAGTGCAAACTTGGCAATATAATAAAGTGTTTTATGTTCTCTCTCTTCTTTTAAGGACCTTTCGTATTTAGGCTTAATGGCAGGAGATGCCGTATATGTGAAATCAAAGATGCGACCTTGAATAGTTAAAACGTATGAATTCTAATTATCGTGAGCGTACGCCGGAAAGAATTATTGTCTGATTGTGTAAATGCAATAACTATAAAGAATTTAAGATGATTTCGCAACAATTGTGCCCATAGTTGCATGAAGTATCTAGAATTCGCAGAAAAACTATTTGCTTCTCTGTATTGATTCGATCGACATTCATACGGACTTCAAAGGCAACGAAGCAAAATAACGCGCAATGTTTTCAATATTTTGAAGGATAAGTGCATACGTTATAACTCTCATTATTAAGAGAAACTACGCTGTTACATTATTCTAGCAGAAAAGTAAATGTTATTTTACGTGAGAGAAGTTCACGTTCTGTTTCGGCATTAATAAGTGAATGAGGTCTTTTGAAGCATAGATCGCACTTATTAACTTCCTTCTGACTTTGCTACGATTTCCCAAAGCCGACATGCCTACTTACGAAAGTAAAAGGGTTGTCTTGAAAGGAATGACATTTTGTGACTCTTAATGGATGTTTGATTCAATGGGTATCTTCATAGACAACAGAACTTGTTTCGTAGTGCGCACAGAACTCCAAGCGTGTTTGAAGATATCTATGTAACCGCAAGCTCCTTTCCGTTTTGTTTGGCAGTTGGACCTCCATCGTGAGGATCTAATTCGACACAGGTGTCCAAATTTAAAATCCAGAAGGCATTTGCTGGGGTAAAAAGAAAAACACGCGAAGCAGTGTTTTTCTATATTTTTTATAAGGGTAATAGCATTTTATGACAACAGAATAACATGTACACATTTTGTTTGTACAGCGACACATCCGCAAATGTCACCAAGGTGAGATGTAACAATGTAACCTAAAATATCTTAATAAGGAATGTGATCATCTCGCACGGACAAACAACTATTACAACGACGATGCGTACTTATCACAAGCTTGTTGATGAACTCTGGAGCCAAAGAATTCCATTCCCCAGTGAGAATGATAAGTAGCTCGGGAACGGGTTCGGAAACGGAACTGACGAGCAGATACCTGCGATTCCACAGCATCCGAGGCGTGCTCTATAGGGTTCAAACCCCGAGACGCTGCAATATAGTTGTCTTCTTCCAGCACTTTTCATGCACAACCGTAGCAAGATTTCCGTGAATAATGCCACAGGCAAAAAGAAAAAAATCGGCAGTTGGCGATTCTGACGGCACAAACATCTGGTGGATAAGAAGGATCAAAGGACACTTGCAAGATGGTTGTCGTTGTGGCCCGTTCGCGATATGGACCGATACGTGGGGAGGTTAGAGATGACCGTTCGCACACCAAAGTTTAATTCTACAGGGAACCTGCGTGCTGTAACCCAAGACCGTTATTAGCACGATTCCCACCAATCCTCTTTCCCCCCTTTGATCACTCGCTGTTTTTGTTCTCAGCATTACCCCTTGCTGGAAGTGTTTTGCCTGTTACACCAAACATGGTAAACTCTGGCTCTGTTTGTGCATGGAAAGTCCAAAGGACTTATTATTAATGCTCGAACAAGCATTCCTGTTGTAAACTATACATACCTACCACAGATGTTGGAGTGCATCAACACCTACAGGGTACCAGGAGTTCACCGGATAGTCCATTAACTGGAACAGATTCAACCGAAGAGTACTTCGCTCCCGGATCTGTTTTTATCATATGTACCATACACTCTCAGTGAGGTTAAGATCCGGGATTTGTGGTAGTCAGGGAAGATGGTGGAAGTCGCTGTCATGAAGCATACCAGGAGTGCACCAGAAAGTCTTTTAACTAGTTCAGATTTGACGGAAGATTACTTCGTTTTCGGATCTGCTTTTTCTAACATGTCCCATACACTCTCAATGAGGTTCACATCTGGGCTTTGTGGTAACCAGAGAAGATGGTGGAAGTCCCTCTAATGCTCGCTGAGCCACTGCTGAATACATTTTGCTCGATGGACAGTAGCCTTTTTGTCCATGAAACATTCATCACTTACAGGATAAAAAGTCAACATTGCAGGATGAGCTAGATCGTCAACAATATTCAAATACCGTATTTACTCAAATCTAACGCGCCGTCGAATCTAACAAGCACCTTACTTCTCAGCTACAAAATCCGTCTTTTTTCTTAGTACTCGTCTACCAAAAAACGTGAAGAAATACAAACTCATGAAACTTACAAAATATGACAATTCTTGATTTTATTTGAATTCCACATTATTCCAAATTATGCATTGCTCACAGATATCTCTCCATCTACATCTTCAGATATTTCACTACACGAATCTTCGTTGCTTCCGTTGGCTGTGGTTTCACTCCTGGATTGTTCGAAGATAGCGTCGTCCGCAGTGCCATTTATCGCATTGGAAATGCCACACTTCAGAAAAGACCGCTTAACTAAGTCATTAGGAATGAACTCCCAGGCATCTGCAATCCACTGTGCTACAACAATAGTGAAGGCTTTTTATCACATCCAGTTTTTGTCAGTTCTGTGTCTCCAGATGTAAGCCACGCATTTAAGCGTGATCGAATTGCTGCTTTAAAAGGATTATTTATGCAAACGTCAAGGGGCTGATGTTGGGAAGTCATTCCTCCAGGCACAACTAAATCAGTTCTGTTTTAAACACTCCTGGTTTTCACCGAGTTGGTTACATGAATGAATCCAATACAAGCTTGGACCGCAGTCGCCCCCGCACTTGTTTGTCGAAATCACACTTTTTGAAGCCAGTCCTCTACCAGTTATTCTGTCATCCAGGCATTTTCTTGAATTATGACATGAATTTTCTGAGGAAAAGTCTCTTTATTCGGAAATGTTTTTCTCTTGAAAATAACATACAGTGGTAGCTTGTTCCCATCAGCTGTAATGGAAAGCATGACCGTCATTCAGAGCTTCTCGTTTCCTGTTGTTCGCAATTTCCCTTGCTTTGCACCAATACTTTCTACAGTGTAATTTGCTGGCATATCAAATTACAATAGTGTTTGGTCAGCATTCTTAATCTGGCTTAAAACATGGTGCCCTTGTTTTCTTACCGATATGACGTACTTGAGAAAAATGTCTAGCCTTTTCTTCAAAATCAGATGGCATTCCTTGACATATTGAAGTACGCCCCCTCAGAGAAAATCCTTTTCTTTTCATAAAACGGCAAATCCATCATCTTTAAGCAGTGAACCTTACACTGAATGCAAGTTCACGATAAATTTCTCGTGCTTTTGCCTGAAGAATTTCTACACTAACAGGAAAACATGATGCAAGCTGCTGCCTCACGAAATCATCTAGACGATCGTCAATCTCGGGAAATCTACCCGTCTTAGGTCCCGAGAATGTCCTTCTTGTTTTGGAGTACTGATTCAGCTTTTGCTTCCTCCAAAGCCTTACATTCACTTCTGTAACTCCATGCTCCATAAAACAAACAAGCGCGATTGCCATTTTTCTCTGCATAGGCTACCACCTGCAGTTAAAACTTTGTTGGATAATGCTGCCGTTTAGAACCCATTTCTGGACAGTATACTCCACGTTCAAGTAACAAAATGCAGTGTTTCTTTCAGAGAACAATAGTATGAGGCAAGCGACTGTCCGTATTTTATATCTTTCGTCGAAGCTTCTCAACGAATGTAGAAGAATGGGGAAAGTTGGAGATTGTCGGTGGCCATAGCAGCAATCAGACGCTCAGAAGAAATTCCATCCGCTGGCGCGCCGCAACGACGACGTCCTAGACAGTCAGGCATTTGCGAGACTCCCGATGTAGGTATTTGTCACCAATTCTAACGCCCACCTGGATAAACAGGTTCGAATTTGGAGGGAAAAGATGTGCCTTAGATTCGAGTAAATATGGTAATCCTTTTAGTACACCCGACCTCTCACCAATACCAGGGGACCCGTTCCGCACCAATAGAAAGTGCCCCACAACATAACACCACCTCCAGATCCTTAAGTTGTGTCTACAAGGCAAACCAGGTCTATTGCTTTACATGGTTCCTGCTAAACTCTCTGCCTGCCGATGACACAGAACAAGGTTTATCGCGGCTTGTTGGACCACATGAATTTTCTCCAGTCATCCAGTGTCCAGTCACCTTGTATCCGAAATCAGTATAAAAAAGTGTCCAGTCACCTTGTATCCGAAATCAGTATAAAAAAGTGTCCAGTCACCTTGTATCAGTGTCCAGTCACCTTGTATCAGAACAAAACTGTTACGGTCAATTTGTATCCGAACAAAACTTTTACGACTTGTTGGATCACATGACTTTTCCCCAGTCTTCCAGTGTCTTAAGTCGCAAGTTTTGTTCGGATACAGTAAAGCATAAAAAGTTCCGTAGGGAACGAGGTATTTTCCGATCCTAGAACTGGAACAAAGAGAAAATCTATCTATCTTTATATATATTTGCAGTCTTATAAAAGGAAAAAGGAAGGCCGTCACCCCTCAATTGTCCAAAAATATCCACCAATCATCATTGGATGCATGAGGCTCCAAAACATCGTTAAAATACAATGATATTTCTCAAAATTTAATATGAACAACCGCTAAAAGGTCCTTATACAACATGAGACACATGGAACTTTGGAAGAATTAAAACAAGTACAATAGAATATAAAAATGATTTTCACTAACAGGTGCTAACACGATTTCCTCTAACAGGTGCTAACACGATTTCCACTAACAGGTGCTAACACGATTTCCACTAACAGGTGCTAACACGATTTCCACTAACAATTGCTAACACGGATGGTAGCCAATATCCACCAATCATCATCAGAAATATCCACCAATCATCATCAGAAGCACACATCAGAAGCATGTTTCATATTTGGCATCATGTATTGATCAGGTTGCACGAATAGGTCCTGTGAAATTTTGTTACTGTTGTGCAACAGATCCATTTATTTATGCATATTTGATCAGGTTGCGCGAATAGGTCCTCTGAAATGGGGTGGATTTTACAAGTCGCAAGTTTTATTCGGATACGGTCACCTTGTATCCGAACAAAACTTTGCGACTTGTTGGACCACATGACTTTTCTCCAGTCATCCAGTGTCCAGTCACCTTGTATCGGAAATCATTATAAAAGAAGTGTCCAGTCACCTTGTATCAGTGTCCAGTCACCTTGTGTCCGAAACCACTATAAAGGAACTGTCCAGTTCCTTGCAGAAAGCTCCGCATAGGCATGTCCTTTTAAATGACTTTTCTCCAGTCATCCAGTGTCCAGTCACCTTGTATCGGAAATCATTATAAAAGAAGTGTCCAGTCACCTTGTATCAGTGTCCAGTCACCTTGTGTCCGAAACCACTATAAAGGAACTGTACAGTTCCTTGCAGAAAGCTCCGCATAGGCATGTCCTTTTAAATTCTCTGCGCATGGCTTGTTGAGATATAGGCTGAGAACAGCCTTCATTGAATGCTTCGGAAGTTATGTTTTTCCGTGGAAGCGTACTCAGACGAGAGTGATCTCGTTCTTGACAGATTGTCGTCGCACCACAGTTATGCCTCCTAGACGATCAACGTGGGCTATTATTCCAAAGCCCCGGGATATCTCGCCTTCTGAGAAGCCAGTCAGTTTTCAAAATTGTCGCTCCAGCAAGACGGAAATCCACAATAAGCCCTTTATCAAACTCCAAAAAATTCCTTTTTTTTCCAATTGTGATCAACACTGCTGAAGATTACTGAAGAGCAGCCGTCTAAAATAATTGCTAAGATTACGTAGAGATTTACGTGCCCACGTATTCTGCATGTACTCTGCGTAAGTGACTTTTACGTACATCTGCATGGTGGTTTGTTATTCAGTGGCCAGTGTGTGTGTGTGTGGTGCCATCTTCAAATTCGATCAAATCACTCGTTTTGAGTATTTCGACCGCTAATTGTTGTTGGTAGATCTGATCTGCCTGATTTATAACGAAAACACTCTTACGTGCTCTCGGAGTGACGAAGGGTACGTAAGAGTTGTTTTAATTAACTGACACTTCAGTGCATATTTTCTCGAATGACTGAACTGAAAATTTAAATTGCTAGTTTTATACTCTGTAAAAACACAAGTTTGTCCGTGGCCACTCGCTCCAGAGTAAGTCGCTCTCCCAAGTGAGCTATGCGGGCAGAATGACTCGCTGCAGATTTGTCATCTTGATACGTGTTTTCACCTATGTAGTACGGCACGTCTTCTTCCTGTTCTTTATTTTTCCATTTGAAGCGAAATAGGAATGTTTCATTAATTCCAAACAATATGTAGAACAAACATCGCGCATTTTTCGAAGAACTCAACGGCCAGTGGATCAACTTTCCACAATAGGGCGCCAATGTGAAAACACAAATTTGACCCACGACGGGTACCGAATCCATTTCCCCCTCACTCCGGAATAAGTCGCTCTCCCAACTGAGCTACGTGGACAGAATGTCTCGCTGCAGATTTGTCGTTTTGGCACATGTTTTCACCTTTGTGCTACGTCACAAGTCAGCTTCCAAGAAGTAGCACCTGCAATCTTCTAATGATCATACCATGACCAATAGGGAATCTCATGCCATCACAAAACGGGCTACGGAATCATCGATTGCTGCAATTCGATCGCTTCTTCCCGAACGGATTAAAGTCTCCAATATCTGTTCGACTAAATTCTTGCGTTACATCTTGGGATTTAATTTCCGGGTTTATGGTTTTAATACAGCAAGTATAAATTCCACACGTTTGTAACTGCTGCCTTTGATTTCTAGCTAGAATGGTGCTGCCTAACATTATGCATCTGCCTCCTTACTTAGCGTTCTGGCGCAGGAAATAAAACACTTGAAGCTCATTATTTTACGTAAAACAGTTTTAGAAATCCCTTTAACCGCACAAAGAGCGAACAAGTTTAATTTATCCATCTTCTTGTTTAAATGTACAATACCTATCTGATATGGTATTCATTGCCAAACCGTAGAGCATAAATATAAAGCACAGAGGCTTTGAGTTTCTCTCATGAGCAGCGTTCTAAAGCCATTATTCGGTAAATGTTATTACTGCATGTATTCCCTGAACAATGGACCTCGCACCGTGCCATTAAAAGCGAACGCCGTTTACACCTGGCATTTTATTTCGTGCCGAGTTCCCGATGCAATTTTTCCCACCGCTGGTTTCTCTGACTAAATTCTCTCCGGTTCCTGTGGCACATAACAGTTTCTCCCTTCTTCCGTTAATAGGTTTTTGAAGGTAATTCTCTGAAAACAAAGGGCCTCCACGTGAATGTGGTGCTAATTTCCTTGCTTTCCTAACTCCACACGCTTGTGCATGTGTTGTAGCCGGTGTTCTGCTGCGCTCGGAAGAGCGTGGAATTAACGGGTCATGTTTAGATCAGATAACGTTGTTTGTATCTGCTTTGTTTGAGAAAGCAAGCGCGTGAACACGATTACCTTGTTTCACACAGTGATTATTGCGTTGTCATTAAATCAAAGAACGTTTGGCTTCACGCTGTGAAAAACTGATAGTGAAGGAAACTAACCGATGGAAACAAAAACATGAAATTTATGACATAGTTATGAAAAGCTTTTGAAAGATCTAACATTTACGCGGTTTTGTAGCTCAGTCGCTGTGTGAAATTTGCTGCCGTTAACTGTCTACATTATAAACATCGGTATATCTGAGAAAGTGTTTATTGGAGAAAATTACACATCCGCTCATTTTGTTTTAATTGTATCGGCATAGTACCGTGTTTTTATAACTCCAAGATCGATTCACTTCATTCATATCTTCTTGAGATCTAATGTTTTGGGAACTTGATGATTGCTTCCTGTTCATTGAATAATAGATATCCGTACTGGAAGCTGGAAGTTCTCAATTCGAACCGTTGAATTATTAAATCATAAAAAATTTTGCGCGGATATTTAGTGCTCTTATTCAAACCTCTTCTCTTTCTTTTTAGGGCAACACTTTGCAGTGGTAAACGTATTACGCACACGGAAGCAAATAATCGCAACACATGAAATATTATATAAAGTTCACGTGAAAATATCAGGAGATATTGCGATAGACATTGTGCACGGACAGGTATATATGATGGATTGGTATCTAAAACGGAATGTAATACAATCCGAACAGGTAGCATGACAAAGCACACAATACATTCTTAAAACCTTTAATTTTAAAGTAATTTTTAAACCCATAAACAAAATGAACTAAAGAACCACGTTGAAGACAAGAACATGTGGGGAGTTTACCAAATTCCCATGTGAATGTGGCTCTTCCTATATAGAACAGACCCGTTATGTTTTGCGTTTTCGATTGAAGGAGCACAAGACCTACTGGAAATGTGACCTAAAGAAGTCATCGATGGCTAAACACTGTTACGAAAAGGACCCTAACTTTCATTTTGAAGAAGCAAAACTGATTGACAAGCCAGATCCAACCACCAAACTTGATATTTTGGAAGCTTTCCACATATATCAAAAGCTTTCCCAACTTGTTAATGACATGGCATCCAATCAATTTCTATCAAGCGCGTGGAAGCAATTAACCATAAAGCGTGACTGTAAACACCGTTTATGATATCATACACAATTTGAATATTTACGTGCCATTCGTCCTGATGAAGCTAGTCAATACCCAGTGAAACCATGGTCGATTTGAAAAAAATATATAAATATTTGTGACAAATCACGTTGCATTCTCTTAAGATGGACGTCAAGTAATTTTGCTTCCTATACTTCCAATGGAAAAACTTCTATACACATTTTCTTCGCAATTAATGCGTTCCCAAGGATGAAAATGTGAACAACGATTAAAATAGCTTCATTTTATAACTTAGAATACTTAATATTTTCTAAAACATAACCATAATTATGCAATCCAACATTTATTTGTCCACTGACGTCATCAAAGTACAGGTCGGGCCATCTTTTTCCTGGTTTCAACACCACCAAAGGAAAATTGATTAATTTTTAGTATAATTATGGCAATGGTTTAGAAAATATTAAGTATTCCAAGTTATAATAAGAAGTTATTTTAATCGATGTTCAAATTTTCATCCTTAGGAACACACTAATTGTGAAGAAAATGTGTACAAAAGTTTTTCCATTGGAAGTATAGGAAGCAAAATTACTTGATTTCCACCTTAATACACAATACGTTAGTTATCGGATCAAACTGACGACTACATTGTAGCAACACACACGTGGTAGTGAAGTACACAAGAGCAAATGGTGAAAAGCGGTGTTTGCGAGCCATTAGTAAAGCCTATGGTTATAAGAATATTCTAACGCACTGGCACGTCGATGAGGAATTGAAAGGAATGAGATTATCTACACTACTGTTAGTGAAAACTGTAACACAATAAAAGAATCGCGCTATTCAAATGAAATTTATGTCACATATTCCTCATTTCAAAGAATATTATTATCGTGCTGAAGTATATGAATATTAACATCGAACCGTCTTTGCACGATTTAAGCTTGCGTTACATATCCTAAAGTTAAGCAAAAATAACAACAAGTTAGAAGTAAATAAGTAAACTTTTTTTATCTTTCGGATACACAATGAATCCATCTTCAGAAAACATTAACCGTTACAATTTAAAACTATAAACATAAACATCACAACTGACAATGACATACATCGCGCAATGCATGTGTTCACGTTCTCATAATGTAAATTACAGCTTCTATGTTGAGTGAAAAGTTTCAGGAACAATAAATAGTGAAGTGGATTTGGATTTATACAGATTAGTCATTATTTTTTTTAGGAAAGCCTTCTCAGCACGATAAAGTATTTATTAACACTGTCTGTACTTAAAATAGACATTTTGACTGTCTTAGTGGTAACAAATATTTTCATCATCCCATTGTCCACAGCATTTGCTATAGCTTGAGCCAGCTCTTGATCACTTGACATGACAATGAAGTCTCCTTCACTATCTTTCCATCCCAGCTGGAAACGTCTTCAATCTAAATCTGGGAAGAGTTTAATTATCTTTTCCGACAACAAACTGCATCGATTACAGACATCGTCATGAACAGTCAATCGGTGAATTTTACTGTCGCCACTGTCAGAAATCCAAACCACCTTCAGCGTGAGCACCATTTTTGCAAATGCTCAACAACTGCAACTAAGAACCGATAGTGTTCGAACTACCTAGACGTGAATCTTTGTAAACACAACTGGAAGACGGTACACGTTATAAAATCGTTCCAACAAACTAACGACCACAAATGGAATGTTTAGGAAACTGTACACAAGCTGCCTTTTATATAAGTTCTACTTCGATTCTAGATATTTCACGAGCTTTCTTTGAGGCACCTTCACTCTATCGGATTTCACAAGCAGATGAAATTACATGACGCAGCAGACTGCTGCCTAAACCTGTATCTTGTAAGTTGCTGTAACTTTTTTTTTTTTTTTTTTTGATTGGAGGTTTAACGACCACTGTGAGCAACTCAATGGGCTATAAGCAGTCGCCCGTCCCTAATTTAGGGTCACTGGTTCCAGGGAAGGGAGAGAGCCAGTGCCGTAAGACAAACACAACATCCATGCCTCACCGGGATTCGAACCCGGACCCCTTTCGGACGAATGATCAGAGGCCATCGCTTAGACCACTGCGCCACCGGGGCGGCTTGCTGTAACTTAAAAATGTCTATTTTAAGTTCAGACAGTATGATAAATACTTTATCGTGCTAAGAAAGCTTTTCTAATTAAAATAACGTTTAGCGCACGAAGAATCCTTATTACAAATTAGTCATTATTAAGTAATATCTTCCAAGGTTGAGGAATGCTTAATGTGCTAACTTCATTACAGCATCTATTTGAAAATTTGTGGATAAAAAACTGATTGCATCTATGGACGATTTTTTTTGCTTCAAAACCCAGTATCGTCTGAAGCCACCTCGAGCAAACGTAACGGCCTCTGCACGTGATGGTTCCTGCCAGGCTGCTTCTATACGAGACCACAGATCATCTGTGGTGACGGCAGAGGCGCTTGACGGACCAGACGCTTAGCTACCACGTCTCAGACATGTTCGATCGGGGACATATCCGGCGAACGTGCAGGCCAGGGAAGAAGAAGTCTCTGCCATGTATGGAAGTGGTCTTCAACATTCCGGACCACATGTCGCAGAGTATTGTACTGCTGGAATATATCGCCAGGAAAACTCTGAAGTAAGGGTATCACCCCTGTCTCTAAAACATCCCTGATGTATTGCTGGCTGTTGAGGGTTCCCTCACTTCGTATCAGGCAAGATCGCGAACTGAACCAAATGGCACCCCAAACCATGACGCTTGACGTTGGGTCGGTATGACGCTGCAAGGTGCTGTTCACGACGATGTCTTCGAATACATATGCGACCATCATGGTACACCAAGTTGAATCGTGACTCGTCAGAAAACACATATTCCCGCTCCAAGCCCCGTTTGGAAACTTGAGGGCATAAATTTTGTTAATGAATTTCGATCGAATAAGTGGCAACAATGACATTGGGTTTCCTAGTATAGGCGCGCCAGTCTCATTGTTCGGACTGGGGCGCCTATACTAGGAAACCCATATGTGCGCAGATATGTGTTTAATCATTCTGATCATCGTGTAAAAAGACGGCTTCTTTATCTACATACGCTAATTACACGATGCACGATAATTCTATCCAGATATCAGGGACCTGAAAGCGTTGTGTTTCATACGAGCTTGTACGAGGTTGTCGCAAGAACTCGTATGTCGCAAAGAAATTAAGTTTAAAAACTAACATTTCTGTACCATGCTTGAAATCGTGGTATCTTTAAAGAAAGAAACACCGTTTACTTTAAATTAAACCAAAACCCGACACCTGTACTCATTTGCAGAACAGCGATAAGAAAAACACGTTGTTTAAAGAAACAAATATAGAATTAATTTTAGCATATTTCTGAATTTATGTAGTACAAATTAATGGTTGGACCACATTAAGTTATATTAAGATATCGCAACAGAAAAGTTACGGTTTAGCCTGAGATTTACGGAAATAGAAACGTTCCTAGCAATCCAACTAGTACGAGGTGAGCAATTAGATTTCATTTTTAAATTACAATTATTACTCAGCATGCAAGGGATTGAAATATTTGGATGACGTCTTAACTTAAAATCATCTACTGTTCATCCCCGATCCGAAGGTTGATGATGGAGCTCTTTCTATCATGAGCTGATCTTTTTGCGTCCGCGAATCTTGGTGCTGGTATCCTTCGTGGATAGAACGCAGCCCGGGAACCATCGATCTAGTCTCTACTTTGCATTTCCTCCACTACCTTCCTTGGGTACCTAACATCCTACCGGATTTGGATCCGAAATCCTTACCCACGTACAGCAAGGTATTTCTCGCCAACTAACGATAGCAACAAATCTCCAACAACCACAGTTCGACAACGACAGCAACCGACCGTTGGACAACTACCGACCGACCGTTCGACAACTACCGACCCACCTTGATTTCTCAAAGTTTTCGCATTTTATTTTCGTTTGGCTTTTGCTTTCAGGCATGCTGCTAGGCGTGTCCCTCCCTCATGGAGGCGTACCTCGCATCTTCATTGGTTTCTGCCCCCCTCTTTCGTCAGTGGCCTGCCGTCCGGTGGATGTTGACCAGTGGCTATTTCGAGCAGATGTTCTCCTGGCCATCTGACCATCTGCTGAGCTAAGCCCTTTAAACATTTATTTGGCCCTAATTATCACCCTGTTTCGGAGTTCTATTATCGGGCCATCCGAGAAAACCCTTTTTAAATCTTCAAGCATGCTCGGAGGGACGTATGCTCGACTGAATTATGTTCCCCGACACAAAGCCTGGGTTGACAGTTATTACATAAGCTTTACCTTCTTACCAGATTTAGGATTCTTTCTTGGACTTCCGCCGTATAGTTACCACTGACCTATTGTTAGATAGGGCTGCATTATGTAATCTGTAGGGCTGTTGCTTCGTAAATGCCGGGCAATGAAAAATACCCTTCACTTAGTTTGCGGAATTTTGCACCTGGCTTAGCATTTGCGTTTCGATTTCCTTCCCAAGCGACGGAAAAGCAAGAAAAGAAAAGAAACCAGCGAATCTTTATGTGGTTTGAGTCGGGATAATATTTCCTGCACCCAATTGGGAATTACGCTAATTAAAGAAATAATTAATTAATTTAATTAATTAGGTAATTAAATCCCGAATTTGGGTGTTTCTTTACCAGAAGCAATGTTCCCGAAAGTAGAAGATTTTTCGCGGCAACACGCTAGTTGTTGCCACTCAGCTCGCCAATGCCTGTGTTCAAGATCCTATTGCAACCTGAGGCGCCTGTGATTGAGGGTGAAAGGAAAGCGAACCAATGGGCTGCCAGTGAATAGTCCTCTGTTTAGAAGAGGCCGTCGAACTGTAATAAAGGACAAAGCCTGACTTCTGACAATGCTCCACTGCTGCGCTAATAGCGTGGATGTTGCTGTGCGACCGGTCACTGCCATGCGGTAGAGGTGTTTGTTATCCCGTGCAGTCGAGCGATTTTGCGATTCATTTCCCAGATTTCTGTGAGTAGGAGCCCCATCTGCAAGTCGACGCCACATCCGCATCACAATACCTGCGTTCCGTCTCCTACGAGTGGCAATTTCACGGTAAGAATGTCCAGCTTCTCTCATGCCAACAATTCTCCCTTGCTCAAAGTCTATCAGGTGTTCAAAAGGCGACGTCGTTCGAGCATAGTGAGGCACAAGAAACACTGTTTCGACTCAATGTCGGCTCGTCACTGATTGCAACATTTCGTTTGAATCAGCTTTCAAAACCATTTAAAGCCTCTCTAAAATAAATATTTTAGAGAGGTTTTGTATTCTAAAACTTAACTTCCGGACACAGAAACGATACAGTCAACATTATATAATCTATGTTATAATACAAAGAATTCCGATATAGGTACCTTATAGGCCTACATTTATCAGTAATCTTTAAAAATTTCAATTATATTGTTAACAGGGGATCATAGATTTAACAGGAATAAACTTAAAAGACGATTTTCAATATGGTGAGTTTAAATCATCTCCCAATTTCTTAGCGCTTATTTGGACGCAGCCCCTTTCTCCCCATTGTCCTCCAGCTCCGTTAATGGGCAGGACACTTCGCTTGTTAGCTGTCCCATACGAGGAAATAACCAAGTTCGGTTTCATGACTTCACTTTGCTGTAAGGGGGTGTATAACGAAGTAAATTTCTCCGTCATTTTTGGTCTACGCCGGGGGATTCGAACCCGAGGCCGCTTATTCCGGAACAAGTCGCTCTACCAACTGAGCTACGCAGACGTTTTATTCTGATTCCTATCTGCCTTTATGTCGTGTGCGTCCTGCTGGCAGGTACGTCACATCTCCCCCCCCGAAAGAGGGCCGGGGGCATGGCCCACGGGTCTGCCGTGACCATGAATCGTTGCAGACAGCCCTCCACTGTAGAATGTGCACCTGAGAACTCCCAGTAAATCTGGTGTGTGGAATGCAACGTCACACACATTTAATTTTCGAAGCGCTGGAGAAGGAATTCTCTGATTTTTCCTGTCTCGCGGTGTGGAAATAACATCACACCAATGCGAGATTTTGAACGGCCGGGTCATCCGGATAGTTCGGGAGCCATTGTAACGAAGTAAATTTCTCCGTCATTTTTCATCTACGCCGGGATTCGAACCCGAGGCCGCTTATTCCGGAACAAGTCGCTCTACCAACTGAGCTACGCAGACGTTTTATTCTGATTCCTATCTGCCTTTATGTCGTGTGCGTCCTGCTGGCAGGTACGTCACAGGTGTTGGAGAATAATCTTCGTGGGAGGCATCAAGAAATTCTCGCATCTGATAAACAGTGTTTTCACGGTGGGTCGAAGAGCTGCTGGTAGTTCGAGGGAGGTGCGGCAGGAAGAAAGCAATTAAAAGTTAACTCCTTGGCCTTCTGCGGGGAGCGACCAAGGTCAGAATAAACTGCGAGAAGGATTCAGATCCAGTCTGTCTGTGTGTGTGGGAAAGCGAGAGAGAGAGAGAGAGAGAGAGAGAGAGAGAGAGAGAGAGAGAGAGAGAGAGAGAGAGAGAGAGAGAGAGAGAGAGAGAGAGAGAGAGAGAGAGCAGATACGGAGATTTCCCTCCAAGTCGAAAAGATGGCCGGAGAAGGAATAAATGCTGTCCTCACTGTCCTCAAAACAGAATCAAAATGCAAGGTCGGAAAATATAATCTAGCAGCGAGATTACTGAATAAAAGCCATTTAATGGAGAAACCTATCAACGTGTTAATAAATTAGTGAAACGCAAAGTAATCAGGACTAAACTTGAAAGATCTTCCCCATAACTTCACAGAATGTATAAACATATTCTTCACTGCAAAGAAAGACTTATAATCTCAGTGGATATTTTATGCATCTGTTGCATCATCGAGAAAAATATAGGAAGAAACTTAATTTTAGCTGGTATTTTGTTTTATCCGTTTCATCAATCGGGGAAAATGCAGGTAAAAACCAACAACTTCTAAAGCCATTTATTTACAAGTGAAGGTCAAACGAACCCTTCACACATGGAACTGAAACGTAATTCAGTGAACAACCCTGCAACAATATACCCATGTACACAGACCTTCAATTTAATGTAGGCCCAACACTGAGCCATCGTTTTCAGGAATAGAAGACAGTGGCTCGGTGTTGAATGCCATCTGTTTCTTCTCACGATATTTTCTGCAGTTGGATTTCGGATATATTTGACTAGCTACAGTAGCTGTCGCTTTACATACTGACCTTGGTCTGGAGTTTTGCACAGACAAAAATGGTTTCCGGAGTTGGAAAACGAGCAATTTCTACATAGAACTCATTATGGCCTTAGACCGAACGAGGGTCAAAACAAATTTACTGCTTTTCATTTATTGGGTTGTCGGAAAAGTCATTACGTATTTTGGCACCCGATGGCGGTTGGGCGGTTTTGGAAGTACTAGAGGCATGCGCAGCTTTGTTATCGCTATAGCATTCAACAGGTGCCAGTTCTAGCTGCAATTTAAAAGGGATAGTGAGCGATTTGGTTGAATTGCGGAGATTTGACATCAAGTTGAAGATGGAAGACCAAACTTTGCATTTTCGCCATATTTTACTGTTTTACTTCCGTAAAGAGAAGAACGTGCGTCAAGTTTGTGAAAAGTTGCGTAAAGTGTACGGTGATAATGCTCTACAAGACCGTCAGTGCCAGCGGTGGTTCGCAAAATTCCGTGCTGGTGATTTTGACCTCAACGATGCTCCTCGGTCCGGGAGGCTAACCGAGGTTCATGACGAATAAATCAAGGCATTGATTGAGTCAAACCCACGTTACACGACACGAGAGATTGCAGACACATTTCACATCCATCATTCAAGCGTTCACGACCACCTGAAGAAGCTGGGATACGTAAGCAAGCTCGATGTGTGGGTTCCTCATGAACTCAGAGAAGCTCAATTGAAGGCGCGTATACACATCTGCGATATGCTCATTAAACGTGAGTAAAACGATGTTTTTCTGAAGCGACTTATAACTAGTGACGAAAAGTGGATTGTGTACAACAATGTGCTGCGCAAACGGTCTTGGTCCCGATGTGCTGCTTTGCCTCAAACGACAACCAAAGCAGACATTCATCAGCGGAAGATTCTGGTCTCAGTGTGGTGGGATTTTAAAGGTGTTGTGTTTTTCGAGCTCCTACCACGGAACCAAACAATCAATTCGAAAGTGTACTGTCGGCAATTGGACAGTTTGAACGAATCCATTATCCAGAAACGTCCAGAGCTCATTCATCGTGCAGGTGTTGTGCTCCATCACGACAACGCGAGACTGCACACAAGTTTGATTACCCGCCAAAATTTGATGGAGCTTGGGTGGGATGTGTTGCCACACCCAGCATACTCGCCTGACCTTGCGCCGTCAGACTTCCACTTGTTTCGCTCTCTTAAACAGTTCTTGCGTGGTATAACGTTCAATTCAGATGAGGCTGGAAAGCAGCACCTTGTAAAGTTTTTCGCAACGAAATACAGGTCCTTCTATGAACGAGGCATTCTGCAGCTCACTGAAAGATGGCAAAAGGTTATCGAACAAAACGGGCATTATATCATTGATTAATCTTTGTTCTTTATATCAATAAATGACCTTTGCAAAACATGGCTAAAATACGTCATGACTTTTCCGACAACCCAATAGCTTTCGTTGTTCTTCCTGTTGGAAGAGCCAATTTGGAAATAAGGCTTTCAAGGCACCTTATTCTTTTTCAGAAATTTGTCTATTTTCTCTGGTAATTTTAATCCCTAACGCCTTTTGCCTATAATTAAATGCCGACGGTAGCAATATAATAATGTATTCCACGAGTCAACAGCCTTTAGAAAGAGCAAAAGTTCACCCTTATCGTTAGTTGGCAGTTTAAGAATTGCTTCTGACCGATTATGAAAGATGCATCGGATTTTGTGTCGCTTTCAACAAATTATTGCTAAATGTATTGGCAGTTTGTAATTCATTTAGTTTGCAGATGGTACATGGTTTCATTTAAAAGGCTATACGAAATATCAGAACATACATGCATCTGCAGCAGAAAGTCAACAAGCAACAAATATTTACCTATGCAACGTTAAGATGAAATGCAGATCCGTTTCAAAAGTGGAATAGAAATGCTCTTGTAGCAGAGACTGAAAAGACAAAAGTAATGCAAAGGACAGATGCTTTTAAACAGAACACTAAGTTTGATATTTGCGTATCTTGCTTTAAGATATCGTTGCTTACATTCTGTTGCAGGAAGGCGAAATTCCAGAAGTTAAATTCAGTGATGTCTCCCTTCTATTATTCGACACACCAAGATATCTTTATGCAAATTATTCGGGTGTAGAAAGCAATGTAAGGTACGTCGTAGCTTGTGGCAAAATATGGATGAAGCACAGCAGTTAGAACACACGTTTT
This sequence comes from Macrothele yani, assembly GCA_039090855.1. Classification (NCBI taxonomy): domain Eukaryota; kingdom Metazoa; phylum Arthropoda; class Arachnida; order Araneae; family Macrothelidae; genus Macrothele; species Macrothele yani. The sequence continues at coordinate 33,260,415 of CM077024.1, read as the reverse complement.
CTTTCAAAGATCTTTGACACTGACAGAGAAGTCTGAGCAACATAGCATGCTGCAATTATACTACTCGTACTAGAAATGACACATCTCTGCTGCTAATCGATATGCAGAACTTCACTCGTGTAAAATGAAATGTTTCTTGAAACAACTGCTATAAAACAGTTCAAGGTATATTGAAACATAAACGCTAAAATATAACTGTTAAATTTATCCAACTATGAAAAAAATGGTTTGTAAATGTTGTTGCAGTTTTCAGAGTAAGCACTTATATAACTTGATTTGTAAATGCTGTTGCAGATGCACGTTCTGAGAGCAACTGAGGTTATAGGTGATTTTCAGAATTCCAGCAGCTAGAGTTAATTCGGTACCTTGATATTTCGTTGCGGAGATTTTTCTTAGTTTGTCAAAAGGAGTACTTTTCCCGCCTGGAAATATTCCCGGTTTAGTGTTGCATGAAAAAAAAAATTGATCTCGACACTCAGGAAAATTAACAAAATCTGCATTGCAGGGTCAGTTGTCACCCGAAAAACCAAAATAGAAATAAAAGGAAACCTTTGCTATCCAGAAGAAATTTAAACATGGATATACATGTATATCACTCAGAAAAAAAAACCGAACTCCAAACGTCTTTACAGACTAGACCAACAGACAGCACCGCAGCATGTTAATTGCTAATCCAAAAAATAATCGCCAGATTTAATTCATTAACAGCTTTTCCAAATTCAAACTATTGTGAGTGTGAGGATTTCCATAGAGAAACGAAACGAATCAAGCGAAATGTTTGCCAAGTAAATTGGATACTTTTCAACTCTTCAAAATGCATGCAGCTGAGTACCTGAAGCGCAAAGTATTAAACGGGCATCGTTCACTTGACCGAAGGTTCGCTTCACCGAATATCAGTTGGCCGAAAATCACCAGATCGAAAGGTTACGCTACACCGAAGAGTCACTTGATAGAAACGTTCATTTCAGCGAAGAGTCGCTTGATAGAAACGTTCATTTCAGCGAAGAGTCACTTGATAGAAACGTTCATTTCAGCGAAGAGTCACTTGATAGAAACGTTCATTTCAGCGAAGAGTCACTTGATAGAAACTTTCATTTCAGCGAAGAGTCACTTGATAAAAACGTTCATTTCATAATCGAAAGGTTTGTTTCGCCAAAATTTCTCTTCACTTAAAGTTAAATTCCTAGGAATTTTATTTCACCGAAGGATAACGTGCTCGAAACGTTCGCTTCACCGAAAGGTTGCTTCACATAAAACTTCATTTCATAGGAAGGTCATTTCACCGAAGGATCAGTTAATCGAAAGTTTTGGATATTATTATAAGATCTGTCCAGTTCGAAAGAGAGACCACAACACCGCTAGATGATTGTTTCCAAATTGCACCTTTAATTTTTCGTTTCCATTTTGTCGTAGCCTGGTCTTTTGAAACCTAAAATCAATATAAAGCCGGATGCCTGGGCTTCTTTTACGATGTCATCACACAAGGTTTTCATAACAAGTAATAGGCTAAAACATTATTAACACGATATGTTATGTAAACTGAATGAATATTATCACGGAGGAATATGAAAACGTTTGACTAAAATATGCTAAAAAGGCCCCTAAGCCCATGCCCAATATCGTAAGTTTAAATCTTTGTGTTCTTTGTTACACGGAGAAATCAAAAGTGGAATTTGAGTTTTGCACCGACCCCCTAACGTTTTGGTGGTCTGTCTTCCCTACTGGCACCATACATCAACAGATCATATAATGAAATCCAGAGTATTCGATAAAATAACACCGGTGAAGTATACTTTCGATGAAGTGAACTGTTAGGTGAACAGATCCTTCGGTGAATTGAAACTTTAGATCAAATGAACCTTTGGCGAAATCAAACTTTCAATCAAGTGATCCTTCGGTGAAATGAACCTTTCGATGAAACGAACTGTTAGGTGAACAGTTCTTACAGTGAAATGAACCTTTCAATCAAGTGACACATCGGTGAAATGACCTTTCGATGAAATGAAATGTTAGGTGAACAGACTATTCGGTGAAATGAATCTTTTGATCAAGTGACACTTCGTTGAAACAAACTTTTCGGTGAAGTGATTTTCGTTCAAGTAGCCCTTGCTGAAGTAATCATCAGGCAAGTGAACTAGACCCATACCAAACAAAACATTAGGTTCTAAAGGAAGAGCTTTAGATTCTGCAAAAAAAACCCAACTTGCAAGCAGAACATCGATATATAGGAAATGAAAATATGAATGCTGCCCAATGGCGAAGAAGTCAGAGATACTGGCTTCTGGGAAATCACCCAGGTCGGTTGGACGATTGGCCATCAACATTCGTCTTCTGGACGAAGACGAATGTTGAATTTGCTCTACGGCACTGGTTTTATCAATTCCCGAAAACGTGTTGCTCTAAATTAGGGACAGGGGCTAGTCCCAGCTTAAGACACTGATCTAGAACGTTGAAACTCATATTGAGAAGATGATTGCCTTTTTGAAAATCTCCTGTAAACTTCTAGTCATGAAAGAAGCATTGACGTTATGCACGACCTGTTGCATCGATTGTACCGCTTGCTGGTGACCAATGGCCCAAATTTTGGAATGGTAATTCTTCCAGCATGGTACCTCTTATGCGCAACTGGAATGTTACACACCCTTCCGAGAAAATGAGTGCCTTTGGAAAATCTGTAAATTGCTAGTCGCGGAAGAGGCAGGATCATTGTGCATGACCTACGGCATTGGATGTTTCCTCTTTCTAGGACCAATGACAAATATTTAGGTATATCAGACCGCTTCCAGCCTCACATACTCATCGGCAACTTTAAGCACTCTTCCAAATTTCTTCCAAAAGTATAAGCGCCTTTTGAAAATCTCGTGTGCACTTTTAGTCATGAAAGAAGAAAGAGCATTCTGAATGACCTACGGCATAGGGTTTGTCCTTCTGCCAGGACTAATGACCCAAATTTATGGATCGTGTACTCCTTCCAGACTCACATGCGCATCATGAACGTTAAAGATACTTTTGAAAAGATAAGTGCCTTTTGGGAATCTCCTGTACGCTTCCAGTCGTGAAGGAAGCAACAGCATTGTGCTTATGGCATTGGGGTTTGGTCTCTTTCTTGGGACCAGCTGCCCAAAATTAGGGGTGCCAGATTCCTTCTAGTCTTAGATGCTAACAGGATACTTAGACTTACTTCCCCTCGAAAAAAAAATAGGTAACTGCTTTTTGTTATTAGATATGTGACGTACTACAGAGGTAAATCACGTGTTAAGACGACAAATTTGCAGCTATACATTCAGTCCGTGTAGCTTAGCTGGAAGAGCAACTTACCCCGGAGTGAGGGGGCGCGATTTCTATTCATGTCACGGACAAATTTGGATTTTCATATTGTCGCCCGAACGTAAAAACAGACATACTGGCCGTTGGGGTCTTCGAAAGATGTGTGATGTTTGTTCCACGTATCGTCTAGTGTTAATGAAAATTCGGTGTTCGCTTCAAAAAAAAAAACAATTAAGAGGGAGATGATGTGAGGTACTACATAGGTAAGGCACGTATTAAGGTGACAAATATGCAGCGATACATTATGTATGTGTAGCTTAGTTGGGAGAGCAACTTACTCCGGTGACTCTCGAGTGTGAGTCTGTGAAAACATTCTGGATCAACTTAGGAATAATTTTGAAATGAAAAATGACAGAAATAAGTTTTATATGAAGTTTGTCCATTAAATTACTCTAGTAAAAAACGTTTCCTTGAGGTTTAAACAAATTAATCAAAGAAATGTTTTAAGAGAAAAAACACTTTATGTCAACAACAAATCGTACCGGAATTTTGTAACACTGTCTTTCCCAAACCGGTACTTGTGCTTGTCGTTTAGACACCTAACAGAACCAAAGATTTATTTATCACACAGTTACACTGCGTAATCGAGAAAATAAAATTTGAAACAGCACTACTTATAATTCTAAAAGGAAATTCTTTCTTACAGGAGCTTCAGTTTTTGAAACAAAATATTTCTGGAAAAATGCTTATTGATGAAAACTGAATGTTAAGGAATGTGAAAGAAATGCATCAAATGTTTGTAAAAATTTTAAACATTGAAGCTCTATTCTTGATTTTACGAAAGCGATTTCGTATATTATGCTTAAGCGGAAAAGGAAAAGAAAACGCTGTAGTTTAAATCGCTTGACATTCGAACTTCGTTTAAAATTAAAAGGAAAAAAAAAACTCTTCCGTCAAAATTAATTCTGAATTTTAAAGCTTTATTAATCTGATAAATAATAATCACTTTTAAATTTAGGTAGAGCAGACTGAATTTCTGAAAACACTTCTGTAAAATATAAGTATTTGTTTCTTTTAGAACCCACTTTTACGTGTTGTAAGAACAATTTATTATGATGTGCAACTCCAAACATATATTTAATTTGCTCATATTTTTTAGAGGCGTCTGAAGAACTAAACTTCCTTCATTCGTTACTGTCACTACAGCTAATCCCATTGAATTTCGCTCCGAATTATAAACAAATATTTGCAATTAATTTTTCGTTCAGAACTATTTGATGCTCACAGGTTTTTAAAAGTTGTGACTTTTATTTGACCTGTATCATTAGATTTTAACAAAAAGTAATGTCTTTACCAATTAAATGCCAATGCATTTCGTGTTATAATATGCAGTATAATCTATCCTTCAAGTGCATTTATTAACCAGTTTATTTTATCCACCCCTGTCTTTACGAATAGATACGTCATAATAAACGCTATGGGTAGGGCGCGGTCAGCTCCCCAGTAAGGAGCCTTTGCAGTGCAGAAAGGGAAATACTTCTCGAGGTTTGAACAGGAGTGATTATCCGGTAGAATGGCGCGTCCCAGCATTTTTGCAACATCAGACATTCTTTGATGTTCACGAAACATAGTAGTTGAGGTATGAACTTACGCTATATTGACAAAAGTCACCGGACACCTCTTCAAAAGCAAATAAACGGATCCATTACGTTGTGAAGATGCGCGGTACAGCTGCAAACGGTATAAAAACAAGCCTCCAGCTGACAGCGATCATATCGCACTGTGTGCTTGAGTGAAAATATCGCTGCTGGAGAGAACCGATTTTGAGAAATGAAAGATTGTTGGGTGTTATGTGAGTGGGTTGTCCATAAGTGAAACCGACAGGCGTTTGTACATACCCATGTCAACTGTTTGGGATGTACTGAATAAGTGGAAGACACATGGCATGCCAGAAGCAGCAAAATGCACCTGCAGACCGAAGAAAATGAGTGATAGAGGATCTCGATGCCTCAGGAGAGTCGTTACAGCTATTCGACGGAGTACTTACTGCACAAAACCTCAGTGTACAGGTGAGTGAACATTCTGGAACCTTGGTATGTACACGTACCATTCACAGAGAACTTCATTCCATGGGTTACCGTGGTAGTGAGGCTGCTCATAAGCCTTTCATCTCCACTCGGAATGCCACTCGTCGTTTAGCGTGGTGTAAAGAACATTTATCGTGGACCGTAGATCAATGGAAACGGGTCCTATGGACTGATGAATTCAGATACACGATCAATCAGTATGATGGTCGTGTGTGGGTATGGCGGCAGCCGGGGGAATGCTATTTACCACAGTGTACTGTTCCTACGGTCAAGTTTGGAACTGGCAGTGTACTCGTGTGGGGGTGTTTTTCGTGGTATGGTCCCGGCCGATGGTTATCATGGACAAACCTTTTAACCAGTACGTCTACCTCGATATTCTGGACAATTATGGCCTACCAACTGTGTGGCAATACTATGGAACAGAACCTTGTTGGTATCATCAAAATAATGCACTAAGCCATAAACCAAGGACTGTTACGGCGTGGTTTCACGATAATTCCGTATCGTGTGTGGACTGGCCAGCACAGAGCCCTGATGTTAATCCCATAGAGCACCTATAGGATGAATTAGAACGCCGCATAAGAAGTTTGGTTCCAAGGTCTGCAACTAGGCAACAGTTAGCGGCAGCATTATGTACTGAATGGAAGCGCACTGTGCTTCAAAACCTTGTCGAAAGCATGTCTCGAAGGATCAGCACATGCATTAAGGCCAAAGATGGAACGACACTGCAATAATGTATGTCAATAAATGCTATGCTGTGTTTCTGTTCTAGGTGTCCGGTGACCTTTGTCAATATAGTGTATATTGCTGTGTGCGTTAGAGCACTGTGATCTTAAATATGGCATCTTTTGCGGGAAACAATGTTTGCACCATAGATCAGCCTAGTCATTCAGAAAAACAAGGTTTAAGGTGTCTGTAAAACGCTTATTCCAGGTGATGAGACCTAAAATCATTATTGATTTCCCTCACAAGGTTTGACAATTGGCAAAAGACATTCGGAGTTGTACGCATTCTTTAGCATTTTATAGATACATTGAAGTGTCAAAAATAAACTTGGATACCTCTCTGATATCGCGTTCGTCCTCCCCGCCAACGGATAATGGCAACAACGCGATGGGCATGGACTCCACGAGCTCTCTGTGGTAGTGTGAAGACAGTGCACACCTTGCTTCCTGAAGATCGTCCTACAAATCCGTAATATTGACCAGAGGAGGATTCCTTGAATTGACGGCACGTTGAACATCATTCGGAAGGCGTTCGATATTGTTTAAATCCAGCGAACGAGGGTGCCAAATCAGGATGCCAAACTCCATGGAATGTTCCTCCAGCCATAATCGGACGACTGAGGCGTGCTGTTGTGTTGCAAGAGGTCGTACCCTTCGGAGGGTTTGCATGACATGAACGGGTGCAAATGATCACCAAGGATGGTTACGTAGCCACCACCAGTCAGAGCGGTCTGCAGAAGTATGAAGGATCCTAATGCGTGTCCGCTGAAAACACCCCACAACATAACAGAGCCACCACCAGCCTGCACTGTCCTTTGTACGCATGCGAGATTGATTGCCATCAGGGGTTCTCGCCACACCCGGAGTCGACCATCTGCCCGAAACCGTCGGTACCGCTAGAGCCAGGATACACGTTTCCTGTCATCTTGCACCCAGTGGCGGGGTTCCCAAGCCCAGGCTTGTGTAGTCGGGGGATCAATGGCATACAGGTGTGCCGTCGTCTCCGGAACCCCATGGAACACAGGGAACGTTACACTTCCAAAGCTGATGCTACCACTGGTCCGAACACTGAATTGCACTGTGATTTGCGGCGATGTTGCACATTGAGGTGATGTTACAATGCGTGCCAGACGCTGCTGTCCACGATGATCCAAGGCTTTTCTAGCTCCACATAGGTTTCACACCCTGGATTTCCCCCTTGAATTTGTGTAGACCAGGTACATCCTTGAAAATGCTGACCATGTAAATCGAATTTCCATGATGGGGTGACTCATCCGCCGGGCGCTGACTATCATACCACGTTCGAAATCGCTTATATCCTGATAAGCTGCCACGGGGGGCCGCGGGTGGCCTAATGGTCAACGTTCGTGACTGCCACAGAGAACACCTCTGGTTCGATCCCAGGCAGGTACGAACGCTCGAACCACTAAATATCTGCCGTGCGTCGGATGGGCACGTTAAGCCGTCGGGCCCCGGGTACTGGCCCCCAGTATTAAATAAGGGCGTCTTCCTCCCCCTTTCTACCTCACTTCCGTGTCACTTTCATATGGGGCACTCTAGCCCAAATCTCCTAGCTTCCTATTTCTAAGAGTAGTTTAAGACCTGGGGTCGGACACTCCCTTCCTAAAATCCCCTACATATGATCTGATCTGATCTCTGAACTACGAATGTGACTACTTGAGCCTGCGGAGATATCCACCTCTGTACACTGAAGAGCAATTGAATTAGAGATACCTGTCTAGTAACGTGTAACACCACCTTTCGCCCTGATGACTGCGGCGATTCGTCTCGGCATGGACTCGACAAGACACCGGAAGCGTTGGGAAGCCATACGGATCCACGACCCCTGAACAAGCTCCCACAGTTCACGAAGATTTGATGGAGGAGGGGGGGGGCAGAGCCTAGAACCTCTCTCTCGATGGCATTCCAGATGTGCTCGATGGGATTGAGGTCAGGTGACCTAGCTGGCCAATGAAACGAAGTCACATCGGTGTAGTGTTCATCCAAACATTCGGATACGGGAGCGATGGCTCGGTGCATTGTCTTGTTGTAAGATAAGGTCCCCAGTAGGATGTTGAAGAACCACAAACGGGAGCAAATGATCGTCCAGGATATCCCGGTAGCGTTGACTTGTAAGGGACGAAGTCATACGTACCAGTGTTCCCATTTCAGTCCACGCAAACAGTCCCCAGACGAGAATACGACCCTCACCAGCTTGAAGAGTACCCCGCTGGCAAGAAGGATCAATCTCTTCATGTGGTTTGCGCCGTACTCGTATCCTGTCATCCGCATGTACCAACGTGAATCTCCACTTATCAGTCCAGGTGACATTTATCTACATGTCTAGGGTCCAGTGGCGATGTTCCCGTGCCCATGCTAATCTTTGCACCCTGCGATGTTCGGTCAGCAGCGGTACCCTCGTGGGACGATAGCTTCTGTAGAATTCCGCCATCTCCAAACCGATTCCTTTCATGATGTTGGAGGTGTGATTGCGTGTCCCGTGCTCTCTCTAGATGTGTATACGTCCAGAATCGCTGGTCAGATTAACTCGGCTCTCTTCCGTAAAGAGAACTCGACCACATTGCTGATGTGTCCAGTTCTTGTGTTCCTGGAACCACAGAAACCGCCGTCTCCGATGAGCTGGCGTTAATGGCACACACCGTACTGGTCGTCGTGCAAATAGACCCCCTTTATGCAGCCTCCTGGTCAAGGTAAAACGCGATAACAGACGTCCAGTTGTCTGTTGTATGTGCCTTGCGATTTCTCCCGCTGTCTGACGTCTGTCTCTTATCGCCTGTAGGACAATATACCGGTCGTCCGCCGCCGTGGTTGCTCGTAGACGACCACTGCTAAACTCTCGTACAGCTGCTCCTATCATTTGAAATGCTCTCCAAGCTCGTGAAACAATGCTGTGAGCGATCCCGAATTCTTCGGCCACAATAGTCACACTTCGACATTCTTCAAACTTACCAATGCCGCGACCTTGGGTAAAGTCATCCAGATGTCGTTTACTGGACTGCCTGTTGGCCAATTTTACGCGGTGGCAGAAACTCGAGGTCATTCAAACCGATGTACACCGTGCAATAGCTTTCACCGAATTGCTGTGTGTACACCGCCCGGGTGCTTTATACCGTTCCGACACTCCCCCCCCTATGTCATACTGCATACATATATGAACATGCCCGACCGTACCGGACCATAATCTATCTCTTGAGTGGTCTTTCGGTCCGTTCTGCCTGCTTGTTTCGCTGTTATGCTAATTTCTCCATTTCGCCCTTAAATTTTTGCACACCAGTGTAATTTGTTCTGTATTGCCTAATGAACATATACAGCAGGTGATACAAGCCAGAGGTAGCCACACCGATTATTAGCTACATCCACGCACCCGGTACGTATGACACCGAGATGCTAATCATTCGATCTGTATTGCCTAATGAGCAGATACATCAGGTGATACAAGCCAGAGGTGGCCACACCGATTATAAGCTACATCGACGCATCTGGTATGTATGACACCAAGATGCTAAACATTTGTTCTGTATTGCCTAGTGAACATATTCAGCCGGTGATACAAGCCAGAGGTAGCCACACCGATTATTAGCAACGTCAACGCACCTGGTACGTATGACACCGAGATGCTAATTATTTGTTCTGTATTGCCTAATGAACATATTCAGCCGGTGATACAAGCCAGAGGTAGCCACACCGATTATTAGCTACGTCAACGCACCTGGTACGTATGACACCGAGATGCTAATCATTTGTTCTGTATTGCCTAATGAACATATGCAGCAGGTGATACAACCCAGAGGTGGCCACACCGATTATAAGCTACATCCACGCACCAGGTACGTATGACACCGAGATGCTCATCATTTATTCTGTATTACCTAATGAACATATACATCAGGTGATATAAGCCAGAGGTGGCCACACCGATTATAAGCTACATCGACGTACCTGGTACGTATGACACCGAGATGTTAATCATTTGTTCTGTATTGCCTATTGAACTTATACAGCAGGTGATACCAGCCAAAGGTAGCCACACAGCTACATCGACGCACCCGGTACGTATGACACCGAGATGCTATTCATTCGTTCTGTACTGCCTAATGAACATATACAGCAGGGGATACAAGCCAGAGGTGTCCACACCGATTATTATCTACATCAAAGCACCTGGTACGTATGACACCGAGATGCTAATCATTTGTTCTGTATTGCCTAATGAACATATTCAGCCGGTGGTACAAGCCAGAGGTAGCCACACCGATTATTAGCTACGTCAACGCACCTGGTACGTATGACACCGAGATGCTAATCTTTTGTTCTGTATTGCCTAATGAACATATACAACAGGTGATACAAGCCAGAGGTGGCCACACCGATTGTAAGCTACATCGATGCATCTGGTACGTATGACACCGAGATGCTAATCATTTGTTCTGTAATGCCTAATGAACATATTCAGCCGGTGATACAAGCCAGAGGTAGCCACACCGATTATTATCTACATCAAAGCACCTGGTACGTATGACACCGAGATGCTAATCATTTGTTCTGTATTGCCTAATGAACATATTCAGCCGGTGATACAAGCCAGAGGTAGCCACACCGATTATTATCTACATCAAAGCACCTGGTACGTATGACACCGAGATGCTAATCATTTGTTCTGTATTGCCTAATGAACATATTCAGCCGGTGATACAAGCCAGAGGTAGCCACACCGATTATTATCTACATCAAAGCACCTGGTACGTATGACACCGAGATGCTAATCATTTGTTCTGTATTGCCTAATGAACATATTCAGCCGGTGATACAAGCCAGAGATAGCCACACCGATTATTATCTACATCAAAGCACCTGGTACGTATGACACCGAGATGCTAATCATTTGTTCTGTATTGCCTAATGAACATATTCAGCCGGTGATACAAGCCAGATGTAGCCACACCGATTATTATCTACATCAAAGCACCTGGTACGTATGACACCGAGATGCTAATCATTTCTTCTGTATTGCCTAATGAACATAATCAGCCGGTGGTACAAGCCAGAGGTAGCCACACCGATTATTAGCTACGTCAACCAACCTGGTACGTATGACACCGAGATGCTAATCTTTTGTTCTGTATTGCCTAATGAACATATACAACAGGTGATACAAGCCAGAGGTGGCCACACCGATTGTAAGCTACATCGATGCATCTGGTACGTATGACACCGAGATGCTAATCATTTGTTCTGTATTGCCTAATGAACATATTCAGCCGGTGATACAACCCAGAGGTGGCCACACCGATTATTAGCTACATCGATGCATCTGGTACGTATGACACCGAGATGCTAATCATTTGTTCTGTATTGCCTAATGAACATATTCAGCCGGTGATACAAGCCAGAGGTGGCCACACCGATTATTAGCTACATCGACGCACCTGGTATGTATGACACCGAGATGCTAATCATTTGTTCTGTATTGCCTAATGAACAAATACAGCAGGTGATACAACCCAGAGGTGGCCACACCGATTATTAGCTACATCGACGCACCTGGTATGTATTACACCGAGATGCTAATCATTCGTTCTGTATTGCCTAATGAACATATACAGCAGGTGATACAACCCAGAGGTGGCTACACCGATTATTAGCTACATCGACGCACCGGGTACGTATGACACCGAGATGCTAATCATTTGTTCTGTATTGCCCAATGAACATATACAGCAGGTGATACAAGCCAGAGGTGGCCACATCGATTTTAAGCTACATCGATGCGTCTCTTACGTATGACATCGATATGCCAATCATTTATTCTGTATTACCTAATGAACAAATACAGCAGGTGATACAAACCAGAGGTGGCCATACCGATTATTAGCTACATCGACGTACCTGGTACGTATGACACCGAGATGCTAATCATTTGTTCTGTATTGCCTAATGAACATATACAGCAGGTGATACAACCCAGAGGTGGCCACACCGATTATAAGCTACATCGATGCATCTGGTACGTATGACACCGAGATGATAATCATTTGTTCTGTATTGCCTAGTTAACATATTCAGCCGGTGATACAAGCCAGAGGTAGCCACACCGATTTTTAGCAGCGTCAACGCACCTGGTACGTATGACACCGAGATGCTAATTATTTGTTCTGTATTGCCTAATGAACATATACAGCAGGTGATAGAAGTCAGAGGTGGCCACACCGATTATAAGCTACATCGACGCACCAGGTACGTATGACACCGAGATGCTAATCATTTATTCTGTATTACCTAATGAACATATACATCAGGTGATACAAGCCAGAGGTGGCCACACCGATTATTAGCTACATCGATGCATCTGGTACGTATGACACCGAGATGTTAATCATTTGTTCTGTATTGCCTATTGAACCTATCAGCAGGTGATACAAGCCAGAGGTGGCCCCACCGATTATAACCTACATCGACGTACCTGGTACGTATGACACCGAAATGCTAATCATTTAATCTGTATTGCCTAATGAAAATATACAGCAGGTGATACAAGCCACAGGTGGCCACACCCATTATAAGCTACATCGACGCATCTGGTACGTATGACCCCGAGATGATAATCATTTATTCTGTATTGCCCAATGAACATATACAGCAGGTGATACCAGCCAAAGGTAGCCACACAGCTACATCGACGTACCCGGTACGTATGACACCGAGATGCTAATCATTTGTTCTGTATTGCCTAATGAACATATGCAGCAGGGGATACCAGCCAGAGGTAGCCACACCGAATATTATCTACATCGACGCACCTGGTACGTATGACACCGAGATGCTATTCATTCGTTCTGTACTGCCTAATGAACATATACCATAGGTGATACAAGCCAGAGGTGGCCACACCGATTATTATCTACATCAAAGCACCTGGTACGTATGACACCGAGATGCTAATAATTCGTTCTGTATTGCCTAATGAACTTATACAGCAGGTGATACAAACCAGAGGTGGCCACACCGATTATTAGCTACATCGATGCATCTCGTACGTCAGACACCAAGATGTTAATCATTTGTTCTGTATTGCCTAATGAACATATTCAGCCGGTGGTACAAGCCAGAGGTAGCCACACCGATTAGTAGCTACGTCAACGCACCTAGTACGTATGACACCGAGATGCTAATCTTTTGTTCTGTATTGCCTAATGAACATATACAACAGGTGATACAAGCCAGAGGCCACACCGATTGTAAGCTACATCGATGCATCTGGTACGTATGACACCGAGATGCTAATCATTTATTCTGTATTGCCTAATGAACATATTCAGCCGGTGATACAAGCCAGAGGTAGCCACACCGATTATTATCTACATCAAAGCACCTGGTACGTATGACACCGAGATGCTAATCATTTGTTCTGTATTGCCTAATGAACATATTCAGCCGGTGATACAAGCCAGAGGTAGCCACACCGATTATTATCTACATCAAAGCACCTGGTACGTATGACACCGAGATGCTAATCATTTGTTCCGTATTGCCTAATGAACATATTCAGCCGGTGGTACAAGCCAGAGGTAGCCACACCGATTATTAGCTACGTCAACGCACCTAGTACGTATGACACCGAGATGCTAATCTTTTGTTCTGTATTGCCTAATGAACATATACAACAGGTGATACAAGCCAGAGGTGGCCACACCGATTGTAAGCTACATCGATGCATCTGGTACGTATGACACTGAGATGCTAATCATTTATTCTGTATTGCCTAATGAACATATTCAGCCGGTGATACAAGCTAGAGGTAGCCACACCGATTATTAGCTACGTCAACGCACCTGGTACGTATGACACCGAGATGCTAATCATTTGTTCTGTATTGCCTAATGAACATATACAGCAGGTGATACAAGTCAGAGGTGGCCACACCGATTATTAGCTACATCGACGCACCTGGTACGTTAGACACCGAGATGCTAATCATTCGTTATGTATTGCCTCATGAACATATACAGCAGGTGATACAACCCAGAGATGGCCACACCGATTATAAGCTACATCGATGCATCTGGTAGGTATGACAACGAGATGCTAAACATTTGTTCTGTATCGCCTAATGAACATATTCAGCCGGTGATACAAGCGAGAGGTAGCCACACCGATTATTTGCTACGTCAACGCATCTGGTACGTATGACACCGAGATGCTAATCATTTGTTCTGTATTGCCTAATGAACAAATACAGCAGGTGATACAACCCAGAGGTGGCCACACCGATTATAAGCTACATCGATGCATCTGGTAAGTATGACACCGAGATGATAATCATTTGTTCTGTATTGCCTAGTGAACATATTCAGCTGGTGATACAAGCCAGAACTAGCCACACCGATTATTAGCAACGTCAACGCACCTGGTACCTATGACACCGAGATGCTAATCATTTGTTCTGTATTGCCAAATGAACATTTACAGCAGGTGATAGAAGCCAGAGGTGGCCACACCGATTATAAGCTACATCGACGCACCTGGTACGTATGACACCGAGATGCTAATCATTTGTTATGTATTGCCTCATGAACATATACAGCAGGTGATAAAACCCAGAGGTGGCCACACCGATTATAAGCTACATCGATGCATCTGGTAGGTATGACAACGAGATGCTAAACATTTGTTCTGTATCGCCTAATGAACATATTCAGCCAGTGATACAAGCGAGAGGTAGCCACACCGATTATTTGCTACGTCAACGCACCTGGTACGTATGACACCGAGATGCTAATCATTTGTTATGTATTGCCTAATGAACATATTCAGCCGGTGATACAAGCCAGAGGTGGCCACACCGATTATTAGCTACATCGACGCACCTGGTATGTATGACACCGAGATGCTAATCATTTGTTCTGTATTGCCTAATGAACATATACAGCAGGTTTTACAAGCCAGAGGTGGCCACACCGATTATAAGCTACACCGACGCACCTGGTAGGTATGAAAACGAGATGCTAAACATTTGTTCTGTATCGCCTAATGAACATATTCAGCCAGTGATACAAGCGAGAGGTAGCCACACCGATTATTTGCTACGTCAACGCACCTGGTACGTATGACACCGAGATGCTAATAATTTGTTAGGTATTGACTAATGAACACATACAGCAGGTGCTACAAGCCACAGGTGGTCACACCGTTTATTAGCTACATCAACGTACCTGGTACGTATTACACCGAGATGCTAATCATTTGTTCTGTATTGCCTAACGAACATATACAGCAGGTGCTACAAGCCAGAGGTGGTCAGACCGATTATTAGCTACATCGACGTACCTAGTACGTATGACACCGAGATGCTAATCATTTGTTCTGTTTTGCCTAATGAACACATACAGCAGGTGCTACAAGCCACAGGTGGTCACACCGTTTATTAGCTACATCAACGTACCTGGTACGTATTACACCGAGATGTTAATCATTTGTTCTGTATTGCCTAATGAACATATTCAGCCGGTGGTACAAGCCAGAGGTAGCCACACCGATTATTAGCTACGTCAACGCACCTAGTACGTATGACACCGAGATGCTAATCTTTTGTTCTGTATTGCCTAATGAACATATACAACAGGTGATACAAGCCAGAGGTGGCCACACCGATTGTAAGCTACATCGATGCATCTGGTACGTATGACACCGAGATGCTAATCATTTATTCTGTATTGCCTAATGAACATATTCAGCCGGTGATACAAGCCAGAGGTAGCCACACCGATTATTATCTACATCAAAGCACCTGGTACGTATGACACCGAGATGCTAATCATTTGTTCTGTATTGCCTAATGAACATATTCAGCCGGTGATACAAGCCAGAGGTAGCCACACCGATTATTATCTACATCAAAGCACCTGGTACGTATGACACCGAGATGCTAATCATTTGTTCCGTATTGCCTAATGAACATATTCAGCCGGTGGTACAAGCCAGAGGTAGCCACACCGATTATTAGCTACGTCAACGCACCTAGTACGTATGACACCGAGATGCTAATCTTTTGTTCTGTATTGCCTAATGAACATATACAACAGGTGATACAAGCCAGAGGTGGCCACACCGATTGTAAGCTACATCGATGCATCTGGTACGTATGACACTGAGATGCTAATCATTTATTCTGTATTACCTAATGAACATATTCAGCCGGTGATACAAGCTAGAGGTAGCCACACCGATTATTAGCTACGTCAACGCACCTGGTACGTATGACACCGAGATGCTAATCATTTGTTCTGTATTGCCTAATGAACATATACAGCAGGTGATACAAGTAAGAGGTGGCCTCACCGATTATTAGCTACATCGACGCACCTGGTACGTTAGACACCGAGATGCTAATCATTCGTTATGTATTGCCTCATGTACATATACAGCAGGTGATACAACCCAGAGGTGGCCACACCGATTATAAGCTACATCGATGCATCTGGTAGGTATGACAACGAGATGCTAAACATTTGTTCTGTATCGCCTAATGAACATATTCAGCCGGTGATACAAGCGAGAAGGTAGCCACACCGATTATTTGCTACGTCAACGCATCTGGTACGTATGACACCGAGATGCTAATCATTTGTTCTGTATTGCCTAATGAACAAATACAGCAGGTGATACAACCCAGAGGTGGCCACACCGATTATAAGCTACATCGATGCATCTGGTAAGTATGACACCGAGATGATAATCATTTGTTCTGTATTGCCTAGTGAACATATTCAGCTGGTGATACAAGCCAGAAGTAGCCACACCGATTATTAGCAACGTCAACGCACCTGGTACCTATGACACCGAGATGCTAATCATTTGTTCTGTATTGCCAAATGAACATTTACAGCAGGTGATAGAAGCCAGAGGTGGCCACACCGATTATTAGCTACATCGACGCACCTGGTATGTATGACACCGAGATGCTAATCATTTGTTCTGTATTGCCTAATGAACATATACAGCAGGTTTTACAAGCCAGAGGTGGCCACACCGATTATAAGCTACACCGACGCACCTGGTAGGTATGACAACGAGATGCTAAACATTTGTTCTGTATCGCCTAATGAACATATTCAGCCAGTGATACAAGCGAGAGGTAGCCACACCGATTATTTGCTACGTCAACGCACCTGGTACGTATGACACCGAGATGCTAATAATTTGTTAGGTATTGACTAATGAACACATACAGCAGGTGCTACAAGCCACAGGTGGTCACACCGTTTATTAGCTACATCAACGTACCTGGTACGTATTACACCGAGATGCTAATCATTTTTTCTGTATTGCCTAACGAACATATACAGCAGGTGCTACAAGCCAGAGGTGGTCAGACCGATTATTAGCTACATCGACGTACCTAGTACGTATGACACCGAGATGCTAATAATTCGTTCTGTATTGCCTAATGAACTTATACAGCAGGTGATACAAACCAGAGGTGGCCACACCGATTATTAGCTACATCGATGCATCTCGTACGTCAGACACCAAGATGTTAATCATTTGTTCTGTATTGCCTAATGAACATATTCAGCCGGTGGTACAAGCCAGAGGTAGCCACACCGATTAATAGCTACGTCAACGCACCTAGTACGTATGACACCGAGATGCTAATCTTTTGTTCTGTATTGCCTAATGAACATATACAACAGGTGATACAAGCCAGAGGTGGCCACACCGATTGTAAGCTACATCGATGCATCTGGTACGTATGACACCGAGATGCTAATCATTTATTCTGTATTGCCTAATGAACATATTCAGCCGGTGATACAAGCCAGAGGTAGCCACACCGATTATTATCTACATCAAAGCACCTGGTACGTATGACACCGAGATGCTAATCATTTGTTCTGTATTGCCTAATGAACATATTCAGCCGGTGATACAAGCCAGAGGTAGCCACACCGATTATTATCTACATCAAAGCACCTGGTACGTATGACACCGAGATGCTAATCATTTGTTCCGTATTGCCTAATGAACATATTCAGCCGGTGGTACAAGCCAGAGGTAGCCACACCGATTATTAGCTACGTCAACGCACCTAGTACGTATGACACCGAGATGCTAATCTTTTGTTCTGTATTGCCTAATGAACATATACAACAGGTGATACAAGCCAGAGGTGGCCACACCGATTGTAAGCTACATCGATGCATCTGGTACGTATGACACTGAGATGCTAATCATTTATTCTGTATTGCCTAATGAACATATTCAGCCGGTGATACAAGCTAGAGGTAGCCACACCGATTATTAGCTACGTCAACGCACCTGGTACGTATGACACCGAGATGCTAATCATTTGTTCTGTATTGCCTAATGAACATATACAGCAGGTGATACAAGTCAGAGGTGGCCACACCGATTATTAGCTACATCGACGCACCTGGTACGTTAGACACCGAGATGCTAATCATTCGTTATGTATTGCCTCATGAACATATACAGCAGGTGATACAACCCAGAGATGGCCACACCGATTATAAGCTACATCGATGCATCTGGTAGGTATGACAACGAGATGCTAAACATTTGTTCTGTATCGCCTAATGAACATATTCAGCCGGTGATACAAGCGAGAGGTAGCCACACCGATTATTTGCTACGTCAACGCATCTGGTACGTATGACACCGAGATGCTAATCATTTGTTCTGTATTGCCTAATGAACAAATACAGCAGGTGATACAACCCAGAGGTGGCCACACCGATTATAAGCTACATCGATGCATCTGGTAAGTATGACACCGAGATGATAATCATTTGTTCTGTATTGCCTAGTGAACATATTCAGCTGGTGATACAAGCCAGAACTAGCCACACCGATTATTAGCAACGTCAACGCACCTGGTACCTATGACACCGAGATGCTAATCATTTGTTCTGTATTGCCAAATGAACATTTACAGCAGGTGATAGAAGCCAGAGGTGGCCACACCGATTATAAGCTACATCGACGCACCTGGTACGTATGACACCGAGATGCTAATCATTTGTTATGTATTGCCTCATGAACATATACAGCAGGTGATAAAACCCAGAGGTGGCCACACCGATTATAAGCTACATCGATGCATCTGGTAGGTATGACAACGAGATGCTAAACATTTGTTCTGTATCGCCTAATGAACATATTCAGCCAGTGATACAAGCGAGAGGTAGCCACACCGATTATTTGCTACGTCAACGCACCTGGTACGTATGACACCGAGATGCTAATCATTTGTTATGTATTGCCTAATGAACATATTCAGCCGGTGATACAAGCCAGAGGTGGCCACACCGATTATTAGCTACATCGACGCACCTGGTATGTATGACACCGAGATGCTAATCATTTGTTCTGTATTGCCTAATGAACATATACAGCAGGTTTTACAAGCCAGAGGTGGCCACACCGATTATAAGCTACACCGACGCACCTGGTAGGTATGACAACGAGATGCTAAACATTTGTTCTGTATCGCCTAATGAACATATTCAGCCAGTGATACAAGCGAGAGGTTGCCACACCGATTATTTGCTACGTCAACGCACCTGGTACGTATGACACCGAGATGCTAATAATTTGTTAGGTATTGACTAATGAACACATACAGCAGGTGCTACAAGCCACAGGTGGTCACACCGTTTATTAGCTACATCAACGTACCTGGTACGTATTACACCGAGATGCTAATCATTTGTTCTGTATTGCCTAACGAACATATACCGCAGGTGCTACAAGCCAGAGGTGGTCAGACCGATTATTAGCTACATCGACGTACCTAGTACGTATGACACCGAGATGCTAATCATTTGTTCTGTTTTGCCTAATGAACACATACAGCAGGTGCTACAAGCCACAGGTGGTCACACCGTTTATTAGCTACATCAACGTACCTGGTACGTATTACACCGAGATGTTAATCATTTGTTCTGTATTGCCTAATGAACATATTCAGCCGGTGGTACAAGCCAGAGGTAGCCACACCGATTATTAGCTACGTCAACGCACCTAGTACGTATGACACCGAGATGCTAATCTTTTGTTCTGTATTGCCTAATGAACATATACAACAGGTGATACAAGCCAGAGGTGGCCACACCGATTGTAAGCTACATCGATGCATCTGGTACGTTTGACACCGAGATGCTAATCATTTATTCTGTATTGCCTAATGAACATATTCAGCCGGTGATACAAGCCAGAGGTAGCCACACCGATTATTATCTACATCAAAGCACCTGGTACGTATGACACCGAGATGCTAATCATTTGTTCTGTATTGCCTAATGAACATATTCAGCCGGTGATACAAGCCAGAGGTAGCCACACCGATTATTATCTACATCAAAGCACCTGGTACGTATGACACCGAGATGCTAATCATTTGTTCCGTATTGCCTAATGAACATATTCAGCCGGTGGTACAAGCCAGAGGTAGCCACACCGATTATTAGCTACGTCAACGCACCTAGTACGTATGACACCGAGATGCTAATCTTTTTGTTCTGTATTGCCTAATGAACATATACAACAGGTGATACAAGCCAGAGGTGGCCACACCGATTGTAAGCTACATCGATGCATCTGGTACGTATGACACTGAGATGCTAATCATTTATTCTGTATTGCCTAATGAACATTTTCAGCCGGTGATACAAGCTAGAGGTAGCCACACCGATTATTAGCTACGTCAACGCACCTGGTACGTATGAAACCGAGATGCTAATCATTTGTTCTGTATTGCCTAATGAACATATACAGCAGGTGATACAAGTAAGAGGTGGCCACACCGATTATTAGCTACATCGACGCACCTGGTACGTTAGACACCGAGATGCTAATCATTCGTTATGTATTGCCTCATGTACATATACAGCAGGTGATACAACCCAGAGGTGGCCACACCGATTATAAGCTACATCGATGCATCTGGTAGGTATGACAACGAGATGCTAAACATTTGTTCTGTATCGCCTAATGAACATATTCAGCCGGTGATACAAGCGAGAGGTAGCCACACCGATTATTTGCTACGTCAACGCATCTGGTACGTATGACACCGAGATGCTAATCATTTGTTCTGTATTGCCTAATGAACAAATACAGCAGGTGATACAACCCAGAGGTGGCCACACCGATTATAAGCTACATCGATGCATCTGGTAAGTATGACACCGAGATGATAATCATTTGTTCTGTATTGCCTAGTGAACATATTCAGCTGGTGATACAAGCCAGAAGTAGCCACACCGATTATTAGCAACGTCAACGCACCTGGTACCTATGACACCGAGATGCTAATCATTTGTTCTGTATTGCCAAATGAACATTTACAGCAGGTGATAGAAGCCAGAGGTGGCCACACCGATTATTAGCTACATCGACGCACCTGGTATGTATGACACCGAGATGCTAATCATTTGTTCTGTATTGCCTAATGAACATATACAGCAGGTTTTACAAGCCAGAGGTGGCCACACCGATTATAAGCTACACCGACGCACCTGGTAGGTATGACAACGAGATGCTAAACATTTGTTCTGTATCGCCTAATGAACATATTCAGCCAGTGATACAAGCGAGAGGTAGCCACACCGATTATTTGCTACGTCAACGCACCTGGTACGTATGACACCGAGATGCTAATAATTTGTTAGGTATTGACTAATGAACACATACAGCAGGTGCTACAAGCCACAGGTGGTCACACCGTTTATTAGCTACTTCAACGTACCTGGTACGTATTACACCGAGATGCTAATCATTTGTTCTGTATTGCCTAACGAACATATACAGCAGGTGCTACAAGCCAGAGGTGGTCAGACCGATTATTAGCTACATCGACGTACCTAGTACGTATGACACCGAGATGCTAATCATTTGTTCTGTTTTGCCTAATGAACACATGCAGCAGGTGCTACAAGCCACAGGTGGTCACACCGTTTATTAGCTACATCAACGTACCTGGTACGTATTACACCGAGATGTTAATCATTTGTTCTGTATTGCCTAATGAACATATTCAGCCGGTGGTACAAGCCAGAGGTAGCCACACCGATTATTAGCTACGTCAACGCACCTAGTACGTATGACACCGAGATGCTAATCTTTTGTTCTGTATTGCCTAATGAACATATACAACAGGTGATAGAAGCCAGAGGTGGCCACACCGATTGTAAGCTACATCGATGCATCTGGTACGTATGACACCGAGATGCTAATCATTT
Source organism: Macrothele yani (assembly GCA_039090855.1). Lineage (NCBI taxonomy): Eukaryota > Metazoa > Arthropoda > Arachnida > Araneae > Macrothelidae > Macrothele > Macrothele yani. Next base: position 33,238,056 of record CM077024.1, on the reverse strand, counting down.
ATTCTGTATTGCCTAATGATCATATTCAGCCGGTGATACAAGCCAGAGGTAGCCACACCGATTATTATCTACATCAAAGCACCTGGTACGTATGACACCGAGATGCTAATCATTTGTTCTGTATTGCCTAATGAACATATTCAGCCTGTGATACAAGCCAGAGGTAGCCACACCGATTATTATCTACATCAAAGCACCTGGTACGTATGACACCGAGATGCTAATCATTTGTTCCGTATTGCCTAATGAACATATTCAGCCGGTGGTACAAGCCAGAGGTAGCCACACCGATTATTAGCTACGTCAACGCACCTAGTACGTATGACACCGAGATGCTAATCTTTTGTTCTGTATTGCCTAATGAACATATACAACAGGTGATACAAGCCAGAGGTGGCCACACCGATTGTAAGCTACATCGATGCATCTGGTACGTATGACACTGAGATGCTAATCATTTATTCTGTATTGCCTAATGAACATATTCAGCCGGTGATACAAGCTAGAGGTAGCCACACCGATTATTAGCTACGTCAACGCACCTGGTACGTATGACACCGAGATGCTAATCATTTGTTCTGTATTGCCTAATGAACATATACAGCAGGTGATACAAGTCAGAGGTGGCCACACCGATTATTAGCTACATCGACGCACCTGGTACGTTAGACACCGAGATGCTAATCATTCGTTATGTATTGCCTCATGAACATATACAGCAGGTGATACAACCCAGAGGTGGCCACACCGATTATAAGCTACATCGATGCATCTGGTAGGTATGGCAACGAGATGCTAAACATTTGTTCTGTATCGCCTAATGAACATACTCAGCCGGTGATACAAGCGAGAGGTAGCCACACCGATTATTTGCTAAGTCAACGCATCTGGTACGTATGACACCGAGATGCTAATCATTTGTTCTGTATTGCCTAATGAACAAATACAGCAGGTGATACAACCCTGAGGTGGCCACACCGATTATAAGCTACATCGATGCATCTGGTAAGTATGACACCGAGATGATAATCATTTGTTCTGTATTGCCTAGTGAACATATTCAGCTGGTGATACAAGCGAGAGGTAGCCACACCGATTATTAGCAACGTCAACGCACCTGGTACCTATGACACCGAGATGCTAATCATTTGTTCTGTATTGCCAAATGAACATTTACAGCAGGTGATAGAAGCCAGAGGTGGCCACACCGATTATAAGCTACTTCGACGCAACTTTTACGTATGACACCGAGATGTTAATCATTTGTTATGTATTGCCTCATGAACATATACAGCAGGTGATACAACCCAGAGGTGGCCACACCGATTATAAGCTACATCGATGCATCTGGTAGGTATGACAACGAGATGCTAAACATTTGTTCTGTATCGCCTAATGAACATATTCAGCCAGTGATACAAGCGAGAGGTAGCCACACCGATTATTTGCTACGTCAACGCACCTGGTACGTGTGACACCGAGATGCTAATCATTTGATATGTATTGCCTATTGAACTTATGCAGCAGGTGATACAAGCCAGAGGTGGCCCCACCGATTATAACCTACATCGACGTACCTGGTACGTATGACACCGAAATGCTAATCATTTGTTCTGTATTGCCTAATGAAAATATACAGCAGGTGATACAACCCAGAGGTGGCCACACCGATTATAAGCTACATCGATGCATCTGGTACGTATGACACCGAGATGATAATCATTTGTTCTGTATTACCTAGTTAACATATTCAGCCGGTGATACAAGCCAGAGGTAGCCACACCGATTATTAGCAGCGTCAACGCACCTGGTACGTATGACACCGAGATGATAATTATTTGTTCTGTATTGCCTAATGAACATATACAGCAGGTGATAGAAGCCAGAGGTGGCCACACCGATTATAAGCTACATCGACGCACCAGGTACGTATGACACCGAGATGCTAATCATTTATTCTGTATTACCTAATGAACATATACATCAGGTGATACAAGCCAGAGGTGGCCACACCGATTATTAGCTACATCGATGTATCTGGTACGTATGACACCGAGATGTTAATCATTTGTTCTGTATTGCCTATTGAACTTATACAGCAGGTGATACAAGCCAGAGGTGGCCCCACCGATTATAAGCTGCATCGACGTACCTGGTACGTATGACACCGAGATGTTAATCATTTGTTCTGTATTGCCTATTGAACTTATACAGCAGGTGATACAAGCCAGAGGTGGCCCCACCGATTATAACCTACATCGACGTACCTGGTACGTATGACACCGAAATGCTAATCATTTGTTCTCTATTGCCTAATGAAAATATACAGCAGGTGATACAAGCCACAGGTGGCCACACCCATTATAAGCTACATCGACGCATCTGGTACGTATGACCCCGAGATGATAATCATTTATTCTGTATTGCCTAATGAACATATACAGCAGGTGATACCAGCCAAAGGTAGCCACACAGCTACATCGACGCACCCGGTACGTATGACACCGAGATGCTAATCATTTGTTCAGTATTGCCTAATGAACAAATACAGCAGGTGATACAACCCAGAGGTGGCCACACCGATTATAAGCTACATCGATGCATCTGGTAAGTATGACACCGAGATGATAATCATTTGTTCTGTATTGCCTAGTGAACATATTCAGCTGGTGATACAAGCGAGAGGTAGCCACACCGATTATTAGCAACGTCAACGCACCTGGTACCTATGACACCGAGATGCTAATCATTTGTTCTGTATTGCCAAATGAACATTTACAGCAGGTGATAGAAGCCAGAGGTGGCCACACCGATTATAAGCTACATCGAAGCACCAGGTACGTATGACACCGAGATGCTAATCATTTATTCTGTATTACCTAAGGAACATATACATCAGGTGATACAAGCCAGAGGTGGCCACACCGATTATTAGCTACATCGATGTATCTGGTACGTATGACACCGAGATGTTAATCATTTGTTCTGTATTGCCTATTGAACTTATACAGCAGGTGATACAAGCCAGAGGTGGCCCCACCAATTATAAGCTGCATCGACGTACCTGGTACGTATGACACCGAGATGTTAATCATTTGTTCTGTATTGCCTATTGAACTTATACAGCAGGTGATACAAGCCAGAGGTGGCCCCACCGATTATAACCTACATCGACGTACCTGGTACGTATGACACCGAAATGCTAATCATTTGTTCTGTATTGCCTAATGAAAATATACAGCAGGTGATACAAGCCACAGGTGGCCACACCCATTATAAGCTACATCGACGCATCTGGTACGTATGACCCCGAGATGATAATCATTTATTCTGTATTGCCTAATGAACATATACAGCAGGTGATACCAGCCAAAGGTAGCCACACAGCTACATCGACGCACCCGGTACGTATGACACCGAGATGCTAATCATTTGTTCAGTATTGCCTCATGAACAAATACAGCAGGTGATACAACCCAGAGGTGGCCACACCGATTATAAGCTACATCGATGCATCTGGTAGGTATGACACCGAGATGATAATCATTTGTTCTGTATAGCCTAGTGAACATATTCAGCTGGTGATACAAGCGAGAGGTAGCCACACCGATTATTAGCAACGTCAACGCACCTGGTACCTATGACACCGAGATGCTAATCATTTGTTCTGTATTGCCAAATGAACATTTACAGCAGGTGATAGAAGCCAGAGGTGGACACACCGATTATAAGCTACTTCGACGCACCTTTCACGTATGACACCGAGATGCTGATCATTTGTTATGTATTGCCTCATGAACATATACAGCAGGTGATACAAGCCAGAGGTAGCCACACCGATTATTATCTACATCAAAGCACCTGGTACGTATGACACCGAGATGCTAATCATTTGTTCTGTATTGCCTAATGAACATATTCAGCCGGTGATACAAGCCAGAGGTAGCCACACCGATTATTATCTACATCAAAGCACCTGGTACGTATGACACCGATATGCTAATCATTTGTTCCGTATTGCCTAATGAACATATTCAGCCGGTGGTACAAGCCAGAGGTAGCCACACCGATTATTAGCTACGTCAACGCACCTAGTACGTATGACACCGAGATGCTAATCTTTTGTTCTGTATTGCCTAATGAACATATACAACAGGTGATACAAGCCAGAGGTGGCCACACCGATTGTAAGCTACATCGATGCATCTGGTACGTATGACACTGAGATGCTAATCATTTATTCTGTATTGCCTAATGAACATATTCAGCCGGTGATACAAGCTAGAGGTAGCCACACCGATTATTAGCTACGTCAACGCACCTGGTACGTATGACACCGAGATGCTAATCATTTGTTCTGTATCGCCTAATGAACATATTCAGCCGGTGATACAAGCGAGAGGTAGCCACACCGATTATTTGCTACTTCAACGCATCTGGTACGTATGACACCGAGATGCTAATCATTTGTTCTGTATTGCCTAATGAACAAATACAGCAGGTGATACAACCCAGAGGTGGCCACACCGATTATAAGCTACATCGATGCATCTGGTAAGTATGACACCGAGATGATAATCATTTGTTCTGTATTGCCTAGTGAACATATTCAGCTGGTGATACAAGCCAGAAGTAGCCACACCGATTATTAGCAACGTCAACGCACCTGGTACCTATGACACCGAGATGCTAATCATTTGTTCTGTATTGCCAAATGAACATTTACAGCAGGTGATAGAAGCCAGAGGTGGCCACACCGATTATAAGCTACATCGACGCACCTGGTACGTATGACACCGAGATGCTAATCATTTGTTATGTATTGCCTCATGAACATATACAGCAGGTGATACAACCCAGAGGTGGCCACACCGATTATAAGCTACATCGATGCATCTGGTAGGTATGACAACGAGATGCTAAACATTTGTTCTGTATCGCCTAATGAACATATTCAGCCAGTGATACAAGCGAGAGGTAGCCACACCGATTATTTGCTACGTCAACGCACCTGGTACGTATGACACCGAGATGCTAATCATTTGTTATGTATTGCCTAATGAACATATTCAGCCGGTGATACAAGCCAGAGGTGGCCACACCGATTATTAGCTACATCGACGCACCTGGTACGTATTACACCGAGATGCTAATCATTTGTTCTGTATTGCCTAACGAACATATACAGCAGGTGCTACAAGCCAGAGGTGGTCAGACCGATTATTAGCTACATCGACGTACCTAGTACGCATGACACCGAGATGCTAATCATTTGTTCTGTTTTGCCTAATGAACACATACAGCAGGTGCTACAAGCCACAGGTGGTCACACCGTTTATTAGCTACATCAACGTACCTGGTACGTATTACACCGAGATGTTAATCATTTGTTCTGTATTGCCTAATGAACATATTCAGCCGGTGGTACAAGCCAGAGGTAGCCACACCGATTATTAGCTACGTCAACGCACCTAGTACGTATGACACCGAGATGCTAATCTTTTGTTCTGTATTGCCTAATGAACATATACAACAGGTGATACAAGCCAGAGGTGGCCACACCGATTGTAAGCTACATCGAAGCAGCTGGTACGTATGACACCGAGATGCTAATCATTTATTCTGTATTGCCTAATGAACATATTCAGCCGGTGATACAAGCCAGAGGTAGCCACACCGATTATTATCTACATCAAAGCACCTGGTACGTATGACACCGAGATGCTAATCATTTGTTCTGTATTGCCTAATGAACATATTCAGCCTGTGATACAAGCCAGAGGTAGCCACACCGATTATTATCTACATCAAAGCACCTGGTACGTATGACACCGAGATGCTAATCATTTGTTCCGTATTGCCTAATGAACATATTCAGCCGGTGGTACAAGCCAGAGGTAGCCACACCGATTATTAGCTACGTCAACGCACCTAGTACGTATGACACCGAGATGCTAATCTTTTGTTCTGTATTGCCAAATGAACATTTACAGCAGGTGATAGAAGCCAGAGGTGGCCACACCGATTATAAGCTACATCGACGCACCTGGTACGTATGACACCGAGATGCTAATCATTTGTTATGTATTGCCTCATGAACATATACAGCAGGTGATACAACCCAGAGGTGGCCACACCGATTATAAGCTACATCGATGCATCTGGTAGGTATGACAACGAGATGCTAAACATTTGTTCTGTATCGCCTAATGAACATATTCAGCCAGTGATACAAGCGAGAGGTAGCCACACCGATTATTTGCTACGTCAACGCACCTGGTACGTATGACACCGAGATGCTAATCATTTGTTATGTATTGCCTAATGAACATATTCAGCCGGTGATACAAGCCAGAGGTGGCCACACCGATTATTAGCTACATCGACGCACCTGGTACGTATTACACCGAGATGCTAATCATTTGTTCTGTATTGCCTAACGAACATATACAGCAGGTGCTACAAGCCAGAGGTGGTCAGACCGATTATTAGCTACATCGACGTACCTAGTACGCATGACACCGAGATGCTAATCATTTGTTCTGTTTTGCCTAATGAACACATACAGCAGGTGCTACAAGCCACAGGTGGTCACACCGTTTATTAGCTACATCAACGTACCTGGTACGTATTACACCGAGATGTTAATCATTTGTTCTGTATTGCCTAATGAACATATTCAGCCGGTGGTACAAGCCAGAGGTAGCCACACCGATTATTAGCTACGTCAACGCACCTAGTACGTATGACACCGAGATGCTAATCTTTTGTTCTGTATTGCCTAATGAACATATACAACAGGTGATACAAGCCAGAGGTGGCCACACCGATTGTAAGCTACATCGAAGCAGCTGGTACGTATGACACCGAGATGCTAATCATTTATTCTGTATTGCCTAATGAACATATTCAGCCGGTGATACAAGCCAGAGGTAGCCACACCGATTATTATCTACATCAAAGCACCTGGTACGTATGACACCGAGATGCTAATCATTTGTTCTGTATTGCCTAATGAACATATTCAGCCTGTGATACAAGCCAGAGGTAGCCACACCGATTATTATCTACATCAAAGCACCTGGTACGTATGACACCGAGATGCTAATCATTTGTTCCGTATTGCCTAATGAACATATTCAGCCGGTGGTACAAGCCAGAGGTAGCCACACCGATTATTAGCTACGTCAACGCACCTAGTACGTATGACACCGAGATGCTAATCTTTTGTTCTGTATTGCCTAATGAACATATACAACAGGTGATACAAGCCAGAGGTGGCCACACCGATTGTAAGCTACATCGATGCATCTGGTACGTATGACACTGAGATGCTAATCATTTATTCTGTATTGCCTAATGAACATATTCAGCCGGTGATACAAGCTAGAGGTAGCCACACCGATTATTAGCTACGTCAACGCACCTGGTACGTATGACACCGAGATGCTAATCATTTGTTCTGTATTGCCTAATGAACATATACAGCAGGTGATACAAGTCAGAGGTGGCCACACCGATTATTAGCTACATCGACGCACCTGGTACGTTAGACACCGAGATGCTAATCATTCGTTATGTATTGCCTCATGAACATATACAGCAGGTGATACAACCCAGAGGTGGCCACACCGATTATAAGCTACATCGATGCATCTGGTAGGTATGACAACGAGATGCTAAACATTTGTTCTGTATCGCCTAATGAACATATTCAGCCGGTGATACAAGCGAGAGGTAGCCATACCGATTATTTGCTACGTCAACGCATCTGGTACGTATGACACCGAGATGCTAATCATTTGTTATGTATTGCCTAATGAACAAATACAGCAGGTGATACAACCCAGAAGTGGCCACACCGATTATAAGCTACATCGATGCATCTGGTAAGTATGACACCGAGATGATAATCATTTGTTCTGTATTGCCTAGTGAACATATTCAGCTGGTGATACAAGCGAGAGGTAGCCACACCGATTATTAGCAACGTCAACGCACCTGGTACCTATGACACCGAGATGCTAATCATTTGTTCTGTATTGCCAAATGAACATTTACAGCAGGTGATAGAAGCCAGAGGTGGCCACACCGATTATAAGCTACTTCGACGCACCTTTTACGTATGACACCGAGATGTTAATCATTTGTTATGTATTGCCTCATGAACATATACAGCAGGTGATACAACCCAGAGGTGGCCACACCGATTATAAGCTACATCGATGCATCTGGTAGGTATGACAACGAGATGCTAAACATTTGTTCTGTATCGCCTAATGAACATATTCAGCCAGTGATACAAGCGAGAGGTAGCCACACCGATTATTTGCTACGTCAACGCACCTGGTACGTGTGACACCGAGATGCTAATCATTTGTTATGTATTGCCTATTGAACTTATACAGCAGGTGATACAAGCCAGAGGTGGCCCCACCGATTATAACCTACATCGACGTACCTGGTACGTATGACACCGAAATGCTAATCATTTGTTCTGTATTGCCTAATGAAAATATACAGCAGGTGATACAACCCAGAGGTGGCCACACCGATTATAAGCTACATCGATGCATCTGGTACGTATGACACCGAGATGATAATCATTTGTTCTGTATTACCTAGTTAACATATTCAGCCGGTGATACAAGCCAGAGGTAGCCACACCGATTATTAGCAGCGTCAACGCACCTGGTACGTATGACACCGAGATGCTAATTATTTGTTCTGTATTGCCTAATGAACATATACAGCAGGTGATAGAAGCCAGAGGTGGCCACACCGATTATAAGCTGCATCGACGCACCAGGTACGTATGACACCGAGATGTTAATCATTTGTTCTGTATTGCCTATTGAACTTATACAGCAGGTGATACAAGCCAGAGGTGGCCCCACCGATTATAACCTACATCGACGTACCTGGTACGTATGACACCGAAATGCTAATCATTTGTTCTCTATTGCCTAATGAAAATATACAGCAGGTGATACAAGCCACAGGTGGCCACACCCATTATAAGCTACATCGACGCATCTGGTACGTATGACCCCGAGATGATAATCATTTATTCTGTATTGCCTAATGAACATATACAGCAGGTGATACCAGCCAAAGGTAGCCACACAGCTACATCGACGCACCCGGTACGTATGACACCGAGATGCTAATCATTTGTTCAGTATTGCCTAATGAACAAATACAGCAGGTGATACAACCCAGAGGTGGCCACACCGATTATAAGCTACATCGATGCATCTGGTAAGTATGACACCGAGATGATAATCATTTGTTCTGTATTGCCTAGTGAACATATTCAGCTGGTGATACAAGCGAGAGGTAGCCACACCGATTATTAGCAACGTCAACGCACCTGGTACCTATGACACCGAGATGCTAATCATTTGTTCTGTATTGCCAAATGAACATTTACAGCAGGTGATAGAAGCCAGAGGTGGCCACACCGATTATAAGCTACATCGACGCACCAGGTACGTATGACACCGAGATGCTAATCATTTATTCTGTATTACCTAATGAACATATACATCAGGTGATACAAGCCAGAGGTGGCCACACCGATTATTAGCTACATCGATGTATCTGGTACGTATGACACCGAGATGTTAATCATTTGTTCTGTATTGCCTATTGAACTTATACAGCAGGTGATACAAGCCAGAGGTGGCCCCACCGATTATAAGCTGCATCGACGTACCTGGTACGTATGACACCGAGATGTTAATCATTTGTTCTGTATTGCCTATTGAACTTATACAGCAGGTGATACAAGCCAGAGGTGGCCCCACCGATTATAACCTACATCGACGTACCTGGTACGTATGACACCGAAATGCTAATCATTTGTTCTGTATTGCCTAATGAAAATATACAGCAGGTGATACAAGCCACAGGTGGCCACACCCATTATAAGCTACATCGACGCATCTGGTACGTATGACCCCGAGATGATAATCATTTATTCTGTATTGCCTAATGAACATATACAGCAGGTGATACCAGCCAAAGGTAGCCACACAGCTACATCGACGCACCCGGTACGTATGACACCGAGATGCTAATCATTTGTTCAGTATTGCCTAATGAACAAATACAGCAGGTGATACAACCCAGAGGTGGCCACACCGATTATAAGCTACATCGATGCATCTGGTAAGTATGACACCGAGATGATAATCATTTGTTCTGTATAGCCTAGTGAACATATTCAGCTGGTGATACAAGCGAGAGGTAGCCACACCGATTATTAGCAACGTCAACGCACCTGGTACCTATGACACCGAGATGCTAATCATTTGTTCTGTATTGCCAAATGAACATTTACAGCAGGTGATAGATGCCAGAGGTGGCCACACCGATTATAAGCTACTTCGACGCACCTTTTACGTATGACACCGAGATGCTGATCATTTGTTATGTATTGCCTCATGAACATATACAGCAGGTGATACAACCCAGAGGTGGCCACACCGATTATAAGCTACATCGATGCATCTGGTAGGTATGACAACGAGATGCTAAACATTTGTTCTGTATCGCCTAATGAACATATTCAGCCAGTGATACAAGCGAGAGGTAGCCACACCGATTATTAGCAGCGTCAACGCACCTGGTACGTATGACACCGAGATGCTAATTATTTGTTCTGTATTGCCTAATGAACATATACAGCAGGTGATAGAAGCCAGAGGTGGCCACACCGATTATAAGCTACATCGACGCACCAGGTACGTATGACACCGAGATGCTAATCATTTATTCTGTATTACCTAATGAACATATACATCAGGTGATACAAGCCAGAGGTGGCCACACCGATTATTAGCTACATCGATGTATCTGGTACGTATGACACCGAGATGTTAATCATTTGTTCTGTATTGCCTATTGAACTTATACAGCAGGTGATACAAGCCAGAGGTGGCCCCACCGATTATAAGCTGCATCGACGTACCTGGTACGTATGACACCGAGATGTTAATCATTTGTTCTGTATTGCCTATTGAACTTATACAGCAGGTGATACAAGCCAGAAGTGGCCCCACCGATTATAACCTACATCGACGTACCTGGTACGTATGACACCGAAATGCTAATCATTTGTTCTGTATTGCCTAATGAAAATATACAGCAGGTGATACAAGCCACAGGTGGCCACACCCATTATAAGCTACATCGACGCATCTGGTACGTATGACCCCGAGATGATAATCATTTATTCTGTATTGCCTAATGAACATATACAGCAGGTGATACCAGCCAAAGGTAGCCACACAGCTACATCGACGCACCCGGTACGTATGACACCGAGATGCTAATCATTTGTTCAGTATTGCCTAATGAACAAATACAGCAGGTGATACAACCCAGAGGTGGCCACACCGATTATAAGCTACATCGATGCATCTGGTAAGTATGACACCGAGATGATAAACATTTGTTCTGTATTGCCTAGTGAACATATTCAGCTGGTGATACAAGCGAGAGGTAGCCACACCGATTATTAGCAACGTCAACGCACCTGGTACCTATGACACCGAGATGCTAATCATTTGTTCTGTATTGCCAAATGAACATTTACAGCAGGTGATAGAAGCCAGAGGTGGCCACACCGATTATAAGCTACTTCGACGCACCTTTTACGTATGACACCGAGATGCTGATCATTTGTTATGTATTGCCTCATGAACATATACAGCAGGTGATACAACCCAGAGGTGGCCACACCGATTATAAGCTACATCGATGCATCTGGTAGGTATGACAACGAGATGCTAAACATTTGTTCTGTATCGCCTAATGAACATATTCAGCCAGTGATACAAGCGAGAGGTAGCCACACCGATTATTTGCTACGTCAACGCACCTGGTACGTGTGACACCGAGATGCTAATCATTTGTTATGTATTGCCTAATGAACATATTCAGCCGGTGATACAAGCCAGAGGTGGCCACACCGATTATTAACTGCATCGACGCACCTGGTATGTATGACACCGAGATGCTAATCATTTGTTCTGTATTGCCTAATGAACATATACAGCAGGTTTTACAAGCCAGAGGTGGCCACACCGATTATAAGCTACACCGACGCACCTGGTATGTATGACACCGAGATGCTAATCATTCGTTCTGTATTGCCTAATGAACACATACAGCAGGTGATACAACCCAGAGGTGGCCACACCGATTATTAGCTACATCGACGCACCTGGTATGTATGACACCGAGATGCTAATCATTTGTTCTGTATTGCCCAATGAACATATACAGCAGGTGATACAAGCCAGAGGTGGCCACATCGAGTTTAAGCTACATCGACGTACCTGGTACGTATGATACCGAGATGCTAATAATTTGTTCCGTATTGACTAATGAACACATACAGCAGGTGCTACAAGCCACAGGTGGTCACACCGTTTATTAGCTACATCAACGTACCTGGTACGTGTTACACCGAGATGCTAATCATTTGTTCTGTATTGCCTAACGAACATATACAGCTGGTGCTACAAGCCAGAGGTGGTCAGACCGATTATTAGCTACATCGACGTACCTAGTACGTATGACACCGAGATGCTAATCATTTGTTCTGTTTTGCCTAATGAACATATACAGCAGGTGCTACAAGCCACAGGTGGTCACACCGATTATTAGCTACATCGACGTACCTGGTACGTATGACACCGAGATGCTAATCACTTGCACTGTATTGCCTAATGAACATATACAGCAGGTGATACAATCCAGAGGTGGCCACATCGATTTTAAGCTACATCGATGCGTCTGTTACGTATGACATCGATATGCCAATCATTTATTCTGTATTACGTAATGAACAAATACAGCAGGTGATACAAACCAGAGGTGGCCATACCGATTATTAGCTACATCGACGTACCTGGTACGTATGACACCGAGATGCTAATCTTTTGTTCTGTTTTGCCTAATGAACATATACAGCAGGTGATACAACCCAGAGGTGGCCACACCGATTATAAGCTACATCGATGCATCTGGTACGTATGACACCGAGATGATAATCATTTGTTCTGTATTGCCTAGTTAACATATTCAGCCGGTGATACAAGCCAGAGGTGGCCACACCGATTATAAGCTACATCGACGCACCAGGTACGTATGACACCGAGATGCTAATCATTTATTCTGTATTACCTAATGAACATATACATCAGGTGATACAAGCCAGAGGTGGCCACACCGATTATTAGCTACATCGATGCATCTGGTACGTATGACACCGAGATGTTAATCATTTGTTCTGTATTGCCTATTGAACTTATACAGCAGTTGATACAAGCCAGAGGTGGCCCCACCGATTATAAGCTACATCGACGTTCCTGGTACGTATGACACCGAGATGTTAATCATTTGTTCTGTATTGCCTATTGAACTTATACAGCAGGTGATACAAGCCAGAGGTGGCCCCACCGATTATAACCTACATCGACGTACCTGGTACGTATGACACCGAAATGCTAATCATTTGTTCTGTATTGCCTAATGAAAATATACAGCAAGTGATACAAGCCACAGGTGGCCACACCCATTATAAGCTACATCGACGCATCTGGTACGTATGACCCCGAGATGATAATCATTTATTCTGTATTGCCTAATGAACATATACAGCAGGTGATACCAGCCAAAGGTAGCCACACAGCTACATCGACGCACCCGGTACGTATGACACCGAGATGCTAATCATTTGTTCAGTATTGCCTAATGAACATATACAGCAGGTGATACAAGCTAGAGGTAGCCACACCGATTATTAGCAACGTCAACGCACCTGGTACCTATGACACCGAGATGCTAATCATTTGTTCTGTATTGCCAAATGAACATTTACAGCAGGTGATAGAAGCCAGAGGTGGCCACACCGATTATTAGCTACATCGACGCACCTGGTACGTTAGACACCGAGATGCTAATCATTCGTTATGTATTGCCTCATGTACATATACAGCAGGTGATAAAACCCAGAGGTGGCCACACCGATTATAAGCTACATCGATGCATCTGGTAGGTATGACAACGAGATGCTAAACATTTGTTCTGTATCGCCTAATGAACATATTCAGCCGGTGATACAAGCGAGAGGTAGCCACACCGATTATTTGCTACGTCAACGCATCTGGTACGTATGACACCGAGATGCTAATCATTTGTTCTGTATTGCCTAATGAACAAATACAGCAGGTGATACAACCCAGAGGTGGCCACACCGATTATAAGCTACATCGATGCATCTGGTAAGTATGACACCGAGATGATAATCATTTGTTCTGTATTGCCTAGTGAACATATTCAGCTGGTGATACAAGCCAGAAGTAGCCACACCGATTATTAGCAACGTCAACGCACCTGGTACCTATGACACCGAGATGCTAATCATTTGTTCTGTATTGCCAAATGAACATTTACAGCAGGTGATAGAAGCCAGAGGTGGCCACACCGATTATTAGCTACATCGACGCACCTGGTATGTATGACACCGAGATGCTAATCATTTGTTCTGTATTGCCTAATGAACATATACAGCAGGTTTTACAAGCCAGAGGTGGCCACACCGATTATAAGCTACACCGACGCACCTGGTAGGTAAGACAACGAGATGCTAAACATTTGTTCTGTATCGCCTAATGAACATATTCAGCCAGTGATACAAGCGAGAGGTAGCCACACCGATTATTTGCTACGTCAACGCACCTGGTACGTATGACACCGAGATGCTAATAATTTGTTAGGTATTGACTAATGAACACATACAGCAGGTGCTACAAGCCACAGGTGGTCACACCGTTTATTAGCTACATCAACGTACCTGGTACGTATTACACCGAGATGCTAATCATTTGTTCTGTATTGCCTAACGAACATATACAGCAGGTGCTACAAGCCAGAGGTGGTCAGACCGATTATTAGCTACATCGACGTACCTAGTACGTATGACACCGAGATGCTAATAATTCGTTCTGTATTGCCTAATGAACTTATACAGCAGGTGATACAAACCAGAGGTGGCCACACCGATTATTAGCTACATCGATGCATCTCGTACGTCAGACACCAAGATGTTAATCATTTGTTCTGTATTGCCTAATGAACATATTCAGCCGGTGGTACAAGCCAGAGGTAGCCACACCGATTAATAGCTACGTCAACGCACCTAGTACGTATGACACCGAGATGCTAATCTTTTGTTCTGTATTGCCTAATGAACATATACAACAGGTGATACAAGCCAGAGGTGGCCACACCGATTGTAAGCTACATCGATGCATCTGGTACGTATGACACCGAGATGCTAATCATTTATTCTGTATTGCCTAATGAACATATTCAGCCGGTGATACAAGCCAGAGGTAGCCACACCGATTATTATCTACATCAAAGCACCTGGTACGTATGACACCGAGATGCTAATCATTTGTTCTGTATTGCCTAATGAACATATTCAGCCGGTGATACAAGCCAGAGGTAGCCACACCGATTATTATCTACATCAAAGCACCTGGTACGTATGACACCGAGATGCTAATCATTTGTTCCGTATTGCCTAATGAACATATTCAGCCGGTGGTACAAGCCAGAGGTAGCCACACCGATTATTAGCTACGTCAACGCACCTAGTACGTATGACACCGAGATGCTAATCTTTTGTTCTGTATTGCCTAATGAACATATACAACAGGTGATACAAGCCAGAGGTGGCCACACCGATTGTAAGCTACATCGATGCATCTGGTACGTATGACACTGAGATGCTAATCATTTATTCTGTATTGCCTAATGAACATATTCAGCCGGTGATACAAGCTAGAGGTAGCCACACCGATTATTAGCTACGTCAACGCACCTGGTACGTATGACACCGAGATGCTAATCATTTGTTCTGTATTGCCTAATGAACATATACAGCAGGTGATACAAGTCAGAGGTGGCCACACCGATTATTAGCTACATCGACGCACCTGGTACGTTAGACACCGAGATGCTAATCATTCGTTATGTATTGCCTCATGAACATATACAGCAGGTGATACAACCCAGAGATGGCCACACCGATTATAAGCTACATCGATGCATCTGGTAGGTATGACAACGAGATGCTAAACATTTGTTCTGTATCGCCTAATGAACATATTCAGCCGGTGATACAAGCGAGAGGTAGCCACACCGATTATTTGCTACGTCAACGCATCTGGTACGTATGACACCGAGATGCTAATCATTTGTTCTGTATTGCCTAATGAACAAATACAGCAGGTGATACAACCCAGAGGTGGCCACACCGATTATAAGCTACATCGATGCATCTGGTAAGTATGACACCGAGATGATAATCATTTGTTCTGTATTGCCTAGTGAACATATTCAGCTGGTGATACAAGCCAGAACTAGCCACACCGATTATTAGCAACGTCAACGCACCTGGTACCTATGACACCGAGATGCTAATCATTTGTTCTGTATTGCCAAATGAACATTTACAGCAGGTGATAGAAGCCAGAGGTGGCCACACCGATTATAAGCTACATCGACGCACCTGGTACGTATGACACCGAGATGCTAATCATTTGTTATGTATTGCCTCATGAACATATACAGCAGGTGATAAAACCCAGAGGTGGCCACACCGATTATAAGCTACATCGATGCATCTGGTAGGTATGACAACGAGATGCTAAACATTTGTTCTGTATCGCCTAATGAACATATTCAGCCAGTGATACAAGCGAGAGGTAGCCACACCGATTATTTGCTACGTCAACGCACCTGGTACGTATGACACCGAGATGCTAATCATTTGTTATGTATTGCCTAATGAACATATTCAGCCGGTGATACAAGCCAGAGGTGGCCACACCGATTATTAGCTACATCGACGCACCTGGTATGTATGACACCGAGATGCTAATCATTTGTTCTGTATTGCCTAATGAACATATACAGCAGGTTTTACAAGCCAGAGGTGGCCACACCGATTATAAGCTACACCGACGCACCTGGTAGGTATGACAACGAGATGCTAAACATTTGTTCTGTATCGCCTAATGAACATATTCAGCCAGTGATACAAGCGAGAGGTTGCCACACCGATTATTTGCTACGTCAACGCACCTGGTACGTATGACACCGAGATGCTAATAATTTGTTAGGTATTGACTAATGAACACATACAGCAGGTGCTACAAGCCACAGGTGGTCACACCGTTTATTAGCTACATCAACGTACCTGGTACGTATTACACCGAGATGCTAATCATTTGTTCTGTATTGCCTAACGAACATATACCGCAGGTGCTACAAGCCAGAGGTGGTCAGACCGATTATTAGCTACATCGACGTACCTAGTACGTATGACACCGAGATGCTAATCATTTGTTCTGTTTTGCCTAATGAACACATACAGCAGGTGCTACAAGCCACAGGTGGTCACACCGTTTATTAGCTACATCAACGTACCTGGTACGTATTACACCGAGATGTTAATCATTTGTTCTGTATTGCCTAATGAACATATTCAGCCGGTGGTACAAGCCAGAGGTAGCCACACCGATTATTAGCTACGTCAACGCACCTAGTACGTATGACACCGAGATGCTAATCTTTTGTTCTGTATTGCCTAATGAACATATACAACAGGTGATACAAGCCAGAGGTGGCCACACCGATTGTAAGCTACATCGATGCATCTGGTACGTATGACACCGAGATGCTAATCATTTATTCTGTATTGCCTAATGAACATATTCAGCCGGTGATACAAGCCAGAGGTAGCCACACCGATTATTATCTACATCAAAGCACCTGGTACGTATGACACCGAGATGCTAATCATTTGTTCTGTATTGCCTAATGAACATATTCAGCCGGTGATACAAGCCAGAGGTAGCCACACCGATTATTATCTACATCAAAGCACCTGGTACGTATGACACCGAGATGCTAATCATTTGTTCCGTATTGCCTAATGAACATATTCAGCCGGTGGTACAAGCCAGAGGTAGCCACACCGATTATTAGCTACGTCAACGCACCTAGTACGTATGACACCGAGATGCTAATCTTTTGTTCTGTATTGCCTAATGAACATATACAACAGGTGATACAAGCCAGAGGTGGCCACACCGATTGTAAGCTACATCGATGCATCTGGTACGTATGACACTGAGATGCTAATCATTTATTCTGTATTGCCTAATGAACATATTCAGCCGGTGATACAAGCTAGAGGTAGCCACACCGATTATTAGCTACGTCAACGCACCTGGTACGTATGAAACCGAGATGCTAATCATTTGTTCTGTATTGCCTAATGAACATATACAGCAGGTGATACAAGTAAGAGGTGGCCACACCGATTATTAGCTACATCGACGCACCTGGTACGTTAGACACCGAGATGCTAATCATTCGTTATGTATTGCCTCATGTACATATACAGCAGGTGATACAACCCAGAGGTGGCCACACCGATTATAAGCTACATCGATGCATCTGGTAGGTATGACAACGAGATGCTAAACATTTGTTCTGTATCGCCTAATGAACATATTCAGCCGGTGATACAAGCGAGAGGTAGCCACACCGATTATTTGCTACGTCAACGCATCTGGTACGTATGACACCGAGATGCTAATCATTTGTTCTGTATTGCCTAATGAACAAATACAGCAGGTGATACAACCCAGAGGTGGCCACACCGATTATAAGCTACATCGATGCATCTGGTAAGTATGACACCGAGATGATAATCATTTGTTCTGTATTGCCTAGTGAACATATTCAGCTGGTGATACAAGCCAGAAGTAGCCACACCGATTATTAGCAACGTCAACGCACCTGGTACCTATGACACCGAGATGCTAATCATTTGTTCTGTATTGCCAAATGAACATTTACAGCAGGTGATAGAAGCCAGAGGTGGCCACACCGATTATTAGCTACATCGACGCACCTGGTATGTATGACACCGAGATGCTAATCATTTGTTCTGTATTGCCTAATGAACATATACAGCAGGTTTTACAAGCCAGAGGTGGCCACACCGATTATAAGCTACACCGACGCACCTGGTAGGTATGACAACGAGATGCTAAACATTTGTTCTGTATCGCCTAATGAACATATTCAGCCAGTGATACAAGCGAGAGGTAGCCACACCGATTATTTGCTACGTCAACGCACCTGGTACGTATGACACCGAGATGCTAATAATTTGTTAGGTATTGACTAATGAACACATACAGCAGGTGCTACAAGCCACAGGTGGTCACACCGTTTATTAGCTACATCAACGTACCTGGTACGTATTACACCGAGATGCTAATCATTTGTTCTGTATTGCCTAACGAACATATACAGCAGGTGCTACAAGCCAGAGGTGGTCAGACCGATTATTAGCTACATCGACGTACCTAGTACGTATGACACCGAGATGCTAATCATTTGTTCTGTTTTGCCTAATGAACACATACAGCAGGTGCTACAAGCCACAGGTGGTCACACCGTTTATTAGCTACATCAACGTACCTGGTACGTATTACACCGAGATGTTAATCATTTGTTCTGTATTGCCTAATGAACATATTCAGCCGGTGGTACAAGCCAGAGGTAGCCACACCGATTATTAGCTACGTCAACGCACCTAGTACGTATGACACCGAGATGCTAATCTTTTGTTCTGTATTGCCTAATGAACATATACAACAGGTGATACAAGCCAGAGGTGGCCACACCGATTGTAAGCTACATCGATGCATCTGGTACGTATGACACCGAGATGCTAATCATTTATTCTGTATTGCCTAATGAACATATTCAGCCGGTGATACAAGCCAGAGGTAGCCACACCGATTATTATCTACATCAAAGCACCTGGTACGTATGACACCGAGATGCTAATCATTTGTTCTGTATTGCCTAATGAACATATTCAGCCTGTGATACAAGCCAGAGGTAGCCACACCGATTATTATCTACATCAAAGCACCTGGTACGTATGACACCGAGATGCTAATCATTTGTTCCGTATTGCCTAATGAACATATTCAGCCGGTGGTACAAGCCAGAGGTAGCCACACCGATTATTAGCTACGTCAACGCACCTAGTACGTATGACACCGAGATGCTAATCTTTTGTTCTGTATTGCCTAATGAACATATACAACAGGTGATACAAGCCAGAGGTGGCCACACCGATTGTAAGCTACATCGATGCATCTGGTACGTATGACACTGAGATGCTAATCATTTATTCTGTATTGCCTAATGAACATATTCAGCCGGTGATACAAGCTAGAGGTAGCCACACCGATTATTAGCTACGTCAACGCACCTGGTACGTATGACACCGAGATGCTAATCATTTGTTCTGTATTGCCTAATGAACATATACAGCAGGTGATACAAGTCAGAGGTGGCCACACCGATTATTAGCTACATCGACGCACCTGGTACGTTAGACACCGAGATGCTAATCATTCGTTATGTATTGCCTCATGAACATATACAGCAGGTGATACAACCCAGAGGTGGCCACACCGATTATAAGCTACATCGATGCATCTGGTAGGTATGGCAACGAGATGCTAAACATTTGTTCTGTATCGCCTAATGAACATACTCAGCCGGTGATACAAGCGAGAGGTAGCCACACCGATTATTTGCTAACGTCAACGCATCTGGTACGTATGACACCGAGATGCTAATCATTTGTTCTGTATTGCCTAATGAACAAATACAGCAGGTGATACAACCCTGAGGTGGC
Organism: Macrothele yani; assembly: GCA_039090855.1. Taxonomy (NCBI): domain Eukaryota; kingdom Metazoa; phylum Arthropoda; class Arachnida; order Araneae; family Macrothelidae; genus Macrothele; species Macrothele yani. Next base: position 33,217,235 of record CM077024.1, on the reverse strand, counting down.
CACACCGATTATAAGCTACATCGATGCATCTGGTAAGTATGACACCGAGATGATAATCATTTGTTCTGTATTGCCTAGTGAACATATTCAGCTGGTGATACAAGCGAGAGGTAGCCACACCGATTATTAGCAACGTCAACGCACCTGGTACCTATGACACCGAGATGCTAATCATTTGTTCTGTATTGCCAAATGAACATTTACAGCAGGTGATAGAAGCCAGAGGTGGCCACACCGATTATAAGCTACTTCGACGCAACTTTTACGTATGACACCGAGATGTTAATCATTTGTTATGTATTGCCTCATGAACATATACAGCAGGTGATACAACCCAGAGGTGGCCACACCGATTATAAGCTACATCGATGCATCTGGTAGGTATGACAACGAGATGCTAAACATTTGTTCTGTATCGCCTAATGAACATATTCAGCCAGTGATACAAGCCAGAGGTAGCCACACCGATTATTTGCTACGTCAACGCACCTGGTACGTGTGACACCGAGATGCTAATCATTTGATATGTATTGCCTATTGAACTTATGCAGCAGGTGATACAAGCCAGAGGTGGCCCCACCGATTATAACCTACATCGACGTACCTGGTACGTATGACACCGAAATGCTAATCATTTGTTCTGTATTGCCTAATGAAAATATACAGCAGGTGATACAACCCAGAGGTGGCCACACCGATTATAAGCTACATCGATGCATCTGGTACGTATGACACCGAGATGATAATCATTTGTTCTGTATTACCTAGTTAACATATTCAGCCGGTGATACAAGCCAGAGGTAGCCACACCGATTATTAGCAGCGTCAACGCACCTGGTACGTATGACACCGAGATGATAATTATTTGTTCTGTATTGCCTAATGAACATATACAGCAGGTGATAGAAGCCAGAGGTGGCCACACCGATTATAAGCTACATCGACGCACCAGGTACGTATGACACCGAGATGCTAATCATTTATTCTGTATTACCTAATGAACATATACATCAGGTGATACAAGCCAGAGGTGGCCACACCGATTATTAGCTACATCGATGTATCTGGTACGTATGACACCGAGATGTTAATCATTTGTTCTGTATTGCCTATTGAACTTATACAGCAGGTGATACAAGCCAGAGGTGGCCCCACCGATTATAAGCTGCATCGACGTACCTGGTACGTATGACACCGAGATGTTAATCATTTGTTCTGTATTGCCTATTGAACTTATACAGCAGGTGATACAAGCCAGAGGTGGCCCCACCGATTATAACCTACATCGACGTACCTGGTACGTATGACACCGAAATGCTAATCATTTGTTCTCTATTGCCTAATGAAAATATACAGCAGGTGATACAAGCCACAGGTGGCCACACCCATTATAAGCTACATCGACGCATCTGGTACGTATGACCCCGAGATGATAATCATTTATTCTGTATTGCCTAATGAACATATACAGCAGGTGATACCAGCCAAAGGTAGCCACACAGCTACATCGACGCACCCGGTACGTATGACACCGAGATGCTAATCATTTGTTCAGTATTGCCTAATGAACAAATACAGCAGGTGATACAACCCAGAGGTGGCCACACCGATTATAAGCTACATCGATGCATCTGGTAAGTATGACACCGAGATGATAATCATTTGTTCTGTATTGCCTAGTGAACATATTCAGCTGGTGATACAAGCGAGAGGTAGCCACACCGATTATTAGCAACGTCAACGCACCTGGTACCTATGACACCGAGATGCTAATCATTTGTTCTGTATTGCCAAATGAACATTTACAGCAGGTGATAGAAGCCAGAGGTGGCCACACCGATTATAAGCTACATCGACGCACCAGGTACGTATGACACCGAGATGCTAATCATTTATTCTGTATTACCTAAGGAACATATACATCAGGTGATACAAGCCAGAGGTAGCCACACCGATTATTATCTACATCAAAGCACCTGGTACGTATGACACCGAGATGCTAATCATTTGTTCTGTATTGCCTAATGAACATATTCAGCCGGTGATACAAGCCAGAGGTAGCCACACCGATTATTATCTACATCAAAGCACCTGGTACGTATGACACCGATATGCTAATCATTTGTTCCGTATTGCCTAATGAACATATTCAGCCGGTGGTACAAGCCAGAGGTGGCCACACCGATTATAAGCTACATCGATGCATCTGGTAAGTATGACACCGAGATGATAATCATTTGTTCTGTATTGCCTAGTGAACATATTCAGCTGGTGATACAAGCGAGAGGTAGCCACACCGATTATTAGCAACGTCAACGCACCTGGTACCTATGACACCGAGATGCTAATCATTTGTTCTGTATTGCCAAATGAACATTTACAGCAGGTGATAGAAGCCAGAGGTGGACACACCGATTATAAGCTACTTCGACGCACCTTTCACGTATGACACCGAGATGCTGATCATTTGTTATGTATTGCCTCATGAACATGTACAGCAGGTGATACAAGCCAGAGGTAGCCACACCGATTATTATCTACATCAAAGCACCTGGTACGTATGACACCGAGATGCTAATCATTTGTTCTGTATTGCCTAATGAACATATTCAGCCGGTGATACAAGCCAGAGGTAGCCACACCGATTATTATCTACATCAAAGCACCTGGTACGTATGACACCGATATGCTAATCATTTGTTCCGTATTGCCTAATGAACATATTCAGCCGGTGGTACAAGCCAGAGGTAGCCACACCGATTATTAGCTACGTCAACGCACCTAGTACGTATGACACCGAGATGCTAATCTTTTGTTCTGTATTGCCTAATGAACATATACAACAGGTGATACAAGCCAGAGGTGGCCACACCGATTGTAAGCTACATCGATGCATCTGGTACGTATGACACTGAGATGCTAATCATTTATTCTGTATTGCCTAATGAACATATTCAGCCGGTGATACAAGCTAGAGGTAGCCACACCGATTATTAGCTACGTCAACGCACCTGGTACGTATGACACCGAGATGCTAATCATTTGTTCTGTATTGCCTAATGAACATATACAGCAGGTGATACAAATCAGAGGTGGCCACACCGATTATTAGCTACATCGACGCACCTGGTACGTTAGACACCGAGATGCTAATCATTCGTTATGTATTGCCTCATGAACATATACAGCAGGTGATACAACCCAGAGGTGGCCACACCGATTATAAGCTACATCGATGCATCTGGTAGGTATGACAACGAGATGCTAAACATTTGTTCTGTATCGCCTAATGAACATATTCAGCCGGTGATACAAGCGAGAGGTAGCCACACCGATTATTTGCTACTTCAACGCATCTGGTACGTATGACACCGAGATGCTAATCATTTGTTCTGTATTGCCTAATGAACAAATACAGCAGGTGATACAACCCAGAGGTGGCCACACCGATTATAAGCTACATCGATGCATCTGGTAAGTATGACACCGAGATGATAATCATTTGTTCTGTATTGCCTAGTGAACATATTCAGCTGGTGATACAAGCCAGAAGTAGCCACACCGATTATTAGCAACGTCAACGCACCTGGTACCTATGACACCGAGATGCTAATCATTTGTTCTGTATTGCCAAATGAACATTTACAGCAGGTGATAGAAGCCAGAGGTGGCCACACCGATTATAAGCTACATCGACGCACCTGGTACGTATGACACCGAGATGCTAATCATTTGTTATGTATTGCCTCATGAACATATACAGCAGGTGATACAACCCAGAGGTGGCCACACCGATTATAAGCTACATCGATGCATCTGGTAGGTATGACAACGAGATGCTAAACATTTGTTCTGTATCGCCTAATGAACATATTCAGCCAGTGATACAAGCGAGAGGTAGCCACACCGATTATTTGCTACGTCAACGCACCTGGTACGTATGACACCGAGATGCTAATCATTTGTTATGTATTGCCTAATGAACATATTCAGCCGGTGATACAAGCCAGAGGTGGCCACACCGATTATTAGCTACATCGACGCACCTGGTATGTATGACACCGAGATGCTAATCATTTGTTCTGTATTGCCTAATGAACATATACAGCAGGTTTTACAAGCCAGAGGTGGCCACACCGATTATGAGCTACACCGACGCACCTGGTAGGTATGACAACGAGATGCTAAACATTTGTTCTGTATCGCCTAATGAACATATTCAGCCAGTGATACAAGCGAGAGGTAGCCACACCGATTATTTGCTACGTCAACGCACCTGGTACGTATGACACCGAGATGCTAATAATTTGTTAGGTATTGACTAATGAACACATACAGCAGGTGCTACAAGCCACAGGTGGTCACACCGTTTATTAGCTACATCAACGTACCTGGTACGTATTACACCGAGATGCTAATCATTTGTTCTGTATTGCCTAACGAACATATACAGCAGGTGCTACAAGCCAGAGGTGGTCAGACCGATTATTAGCTACATCGACGTACCTAGTACGCATGACACCGAGATGCTAATCATTTGTTCTGTTTTGCCTAATGAACACATACAGCAGGTGCTACAAGCCACAGGTGGTCACACCGTTTATTAGCTACATCAACGTACCTGGTACGTATTACACCGAGATGTTAATCATTTGTTCTGTATTGCCTAATGAACATATTCAGCCGGTGGTACAAGCCAGAGGTAGCCACACCGATTATTAGCTACGTCAACGCACCTAGTACGTATGACACCGAGATGCTAATCTTTTGTTCTGTATTGCCTAATGAACATATACAACAGGTGATACAAGCCAGAGGTGGCCACACCGATTGTAAGCTACATCGAAGCAGCTGGTACGTATGACACCGAGATGCTAATCATTTATTCTGTATTGCCTAATGAACATATTCAGCCGGTGATACAAGCCAGAGGTAGCCACACCGATTATTATCTACATCAAAGCACCTGGTACGTATGACACCGAGATGCTAATCATTTGTTCTGTATTGCCTAATGAACATATTCAGCCTGTGATACAAGCCAGAGGTAGCCACACCGATTATTATCTACATCAAAGCACCTGGTACGTATGACACCGAGATGCTAATCATTTGTTCCGTATTGCCTAATGAACATATTCAGCCGGTGGTACAAGCCAGAGGTAGCCACACCGATTATTAGCTACGTCAACGCACCTAGTACGTATGACACCGAGATGCTAATCTTTTGTTCTGTATTGCCTAATGAACATATACAACAGGTGATACAAGCCAGAGGTGGCCACACCGATTGTAAGCTACATCGATGCATCTGGTACGTATGACACTGAGATGCTAATCATTTATTCTGTATTGCCTAATGAACATATTCAGCCGGTGATACAAGCTAGAGGTAGCCACACCGATTATTAGCTACGTCAACGCACCTGGTACGTATGACACCGAGATGCTAATCATTTGTTCTGTATTGCCTAATGAACATATACAGCAGGTGATACAAGTCAGAGGTGGCCACACCGATTATTAGCTACATCGACGCACCTGGTACGTTAGACACCGAGATGCTAATCATTCGTTATGTATTGCCTCATGAACATATACAGCAGGTGATACAACCCAGAGGTGGCCACACCGATTATAAGCTACATCGATGCATCTGGTAGGTATGACAACGAGATGCTAAACATTTGTTCTGTATCGCCTAATGAACATATTCAGCCGGTGATACAAGCGAGAGGTAGCCATACCGATTATTTGCTACGTCAACGCATCTGGTACGTATGACACCGAGATGCTAATCATTTGTTATGTATTGCCTAATGAACAAATACAGCAGGTGATACAACCCAGAAGTGGCCACACCGATTATAAGCTACATCGATGCATCTGGTAAGTATGACACCGAGATGATAATCATTTGTTCTGTATTGCCTAGTGAACATATTCAGCTGGTGATACAAGCGAGAGGTAGCCACACCGATTATTAGCAACGTCAACGCACCTGGTACCTATGACACCGAGATGCTAATCATTTGTTCTGTATTGCCAAATGAACATTTACAGCAGGTGATAGAAGCCAGAGGTGGCCACACCGATTATAAGCTACTTCGACGCACCTTTTACGTATGACACCGAGATGTTAATCATTTGTTATGTATTGCCTCATGAACATATACAGCAGGTGATACAACCCAGAGGTGGCCACACCGATTATAAGCTACATCGATGCATCTGGTAGGTATGACAACGAGATGCTAAACATTTGTTCTGTATCGCCTAATGAACATATTCAGCCAGTGATACAAGCGAGAGGTAGCCACACCGATTATTTGCTACGTCAACGCACCTGGTACGTGTGACACCGAGATGCTAATCATTTGTTATGTATTGCCTATTGAACTTATACAGCAGGTGATACAAGCCAGAGGTGGCCCCACCGATTATAACCTACATCGACGTACCTGGTACGTATGACACCGAAATGCTAATCATTTGTTCTGTATTGCCTAATGAAAATATACAGCAGGTGATACAACCCAGAGGTGGCCACACCGATTATAAGCTACATCGATGCATCTGGTACGTATGACACCGAGATGATAATCATTTGTTCTGTATTACCTAGTTAACATATTCAGCCGGTGATACAAGCCAGAGGTAGCCACACCGATTATTAGCAGCGTCAACGCACCTGGTACGTATGACACCGAGATGCTAATTATTTGTTCTGTATTGCCTAATGAACATATACAGCAGGTGATAGAAGCCAGAGGTGGCCACACCGATTATAAGCTGCATCGACGCACCAGGTACGTATGACACCGAGATGTTAATCATTTGTTCTGTATTGCCTATTGAACTTATACAGCAGGTGATACAAGCCAGAGGTGGCCCCACCGATTATAACCTACATCGACGTACCTGGTACGTATGACACCGAAATGCTAATCATTTGTTCTCTATTGCCTAATGAAAATATACAGCAGGTGATACAAGCCACAGGTGGCCACACCCATTATAAGCTACATCGACGCATCTGGTACGTATGACCCCGAGATGATAATCATTTATTCTGTATTGCCTAATGAACATATACAGCAGGTGATACCAGCCAAAGGTAGCCACACAGCTACATCGACGCACCCGGTACGTATGACACCGAGATGCTAATCATTTGTTCAGTATTGCCTAATGAACAAATACAGCAGGTGATACAACCCAGAGGTGGCCACACCGATTATAAGCTACATCGATGCATCTGGTAAGTATGACACCGAGATGATAATCATTTGTTCTGTATTGCCTAGTGAACATATTCAGCTGGTGATACAAGCGAGAGGTAGCCACACCGATTATTAGCAACGTCAACGCACCTGGTACCTATGACACCGAGATGCTAATCATTTGTTCTGTATTGCCAAATGAACATTTACAGCAGGTGATAGAAGCCAGAGGTGGCCACACCGATTATAAGCTACATCGACGCACCAGGTACGTATGACACCGAGATGCTAATCATTTATTCTGTATTACCTAATGAACATATACATCAGGTGATACAAGCCAGAGGTGGCCACACCGATTATTAGCTACATCGATGTATCTGGTACGTATGACACCGAGATGTTAATCATTTGTTCTGTATTGCCTATTGAACTTATACAGCAGGTGATACAAGCCAGAGGTGGCCCCACCGATTATAAGCTGCATCGACGTACCTGGTACGTATGACACCGAGATGTTAATCATTTGTTCTGTATTGCCTATTGAACTTATACAGCAGGTGATACAAGCCAGAGGTGGCCCCACCGATTATAACCTACATCGACGTACCTGGTACGTATGACACCGAAATGCTAATCATTTGTTCTGTATTGCCTAATGAAAATATACAGCAGGTGATACAAGCCACAGGTGGCCACACCCATTATAAGCTACATCGACGCATCTGGTACGTATGACCCCGAGATGATAATCATTTATTCTGTATTGCCTAATGAACATATACAGCAGGTGATACCAGCCAAAGGTAGCCACACAGCTACATCGACGCACCCGGTACGTATGACACCGAGATGCTAATCATTTGTTCAGTATTGCCTAATGAACAAATACAGCAGGTGATACAACCCAGAGGTGGCCACACCGATTATAAGCTACATCGATGCATCTGGTAAGTATGACACCGAGATGATAATCATTTGTTCTGTATAGCCTAGTGAACATATTCAGCTGGTGATACAAGCGAGAGGTAGCCACACCGATTATTAGCAACGTCAACGCACCTGGTACCTATGACACCGAGATGCTAATCATTTGTTCTGTATTGCCAAATGAACATTTACAGCAGGTGATAGATGCCAGAGGTGGCCACACCGATTATAAGCTACTTCGACGCACCTTTTACGTATGACACCGAGATGCTGATCATTTGTTATGTATTGCCTCATGAACATATACAGCAGGTGATACAACCCAGAGGTGGCCACACCGATTATAAGCTACATCGATGCATCTGGTAGGTATGACAACGAGATGCTAAACATTTGTTCTGTATCGCCTAATGAACATATTCAGCCAGTGATACAAGCGAGAGGTAGCCACACCGATTATTAGCAGCGTCAACGCACCTGGTACGTATGACACCGAGATGCTAATTATTTGTTCTGTATTGCCTAATGAACATATACAGCAGGTGATAGAAGCCAGAGGTGGCCACACCGATTATAAGCTACATCGACGCACCAGGTACGTATGACACCGAGATGCTAATCATTTATTCTGTATTACCTAATGAACATATACATCAGGTGATACAAGCCAGAGGTGGCCACACCGATTATTAGCTACATCGATGTATCTGGTACGTATGACACCGAGATGTTAATCATTTGTTCTGTATTGCCTATTGAACTTATACAGCAGGTGATACAAGCCAGAGGTGGCCCCACCGATTATAAGCTGCATCGACGTACCTGGTACGTATGACACCGAGATGTTAATCATTTGTTCTGTATTGCCTATTGAACTTATACAGCAGGTGATACAAGCCAGAAGTGGCCCCACCGATTATAACCTACATCGACGTACCTGGTACGTATGACACCGAAATGCTAATCATTTGTTCTGTATTGCCTAATGAAAATATACAGCAGGTGATACAAGCCACAGGTGGCCACACCCATTATAAGCTACATCGACGCATCTGGTACGTATGACCCCGAGATGATAATCATTTATTCTGTATTGCCTAATGAACATATACAGCAGGTGATACCAGCCAAAGGTAGCCACACAGCTACATCGACGCACCCGGTACGTATGACACCGAGATGCTAATCATTTGTTCAGTATTGCCTAATGAACAAATACAGCAGGTGATACAACCCAGAGGTGGCCACACCGATTATAAGCTACATCGATGCATCTGGTAAGTATGACACCGAGATGATAAACATTTGTTCTGTATTGCCTAGTGAACATATTCAGCTGGTGATACAAGCGAGAGGTAGCCACACCGATTATTAGCAACGTCAACGCACCTGGTACCTATGACACCGAGATGCTAATCATTTGTTCTGTATTGCCAAATGAACATTTACAGCAGGTGATAGAAGCCAGAGGTGGCCACACCGATTATAAGCTACTTCGACGCACCTTTTACGTATGACACCGAGATGCTGATCATTTGTTATGTATTGCCTCATGAACATATACAGCAGGTGATACAACCCAGAGGTGGCCACACCGATTATAAGCTACATCGATGCATCTGGTAGGTATGACAACGAGATGCTAAACATTTGTTCTGTATCGCCTAATGAACATATTCAGCCAGTGATACAAGCGAGAGGTAGCCACACCGATTATTTGCTACGTCAACGCACCTGGTACGTGTGACACCGAGATGCTAATCATTTGTTATGTATTGCCTAATGAACATATTCAGCCGGTGATACAAGCCAGAGGTGGCCACACCGATTATTAACTGCATCGACGCACCTGGTATGTATGACACCGAGATGCTAATCATTTGTTCTGTATTGCCTAATGAACATATACAGCAGGTTTTACAAGCCAGAGGTGGCCACACCGATTATAAGCTACACCGACGCACCTGGTATGTATGACACCGAGATGCTAATCATTCGTTCTGTATTGCCTAATGAACACATACAGCAGGTGATACAACCCAGAGGTGGCCACACCGATTATTAGCTACATCGACGCACCTGGTATGTATGACACCGAGATGCTAATCATTTGTTCTGTATTGCCCAATGAACATATACAGCAGGTGATACAAGCCAGAGGTGGCCACATCGAGTTTAAGCTACATCGACGTACCTGGTACGTATGATACCGAGATGCTAATAATTTGTTCCGTATTGACTAATGAACACATACAGCAGGTGCTACAAGCCACAGGTGGTCACACCGTTTATTAGCTACATCAACGTACCTGGTACGTGTTACACCGAGATGCTAATCATTTGTTCTGTATTGCCTAACGAACATATACAGCTGGTGCTACAAGCCAGAGGTGGTCAGACCGATTATTAGCTACATCGACGTACCTAGTACGTATGACACCGAGATGCTAATCATTTGTTCTGTTTTGCCTAATGAACATATACAGCAGGTGCTACAAGCCACAGGTGGTCACACCGATTATTAGCTACATCGACGTACCTGGTACGTATGACACCGAGATGCTAATCACTTGCACTGTATTGCCTAATGAACATATACAGCAGGTGATACAATCCAGAGGTGGCCACATCGATTTTAAGCTACATCGATGCGTCTGTTACGTATGACATCGATATGCCAATCATTTATTCTGTATTACGTAATGAACAAATACAGCAGGTGATACAAACCAGAGGTGGCCATACCGATTATTAGCTACATCGACGTACCTGGTACGTATGACACCGAGATGCTAATCTTTTGTTCTGTTTTGCCTAATGAACATATACAGCAGGTGATACAACCCAGAGGTGGCCACACCGATTATAAGCTACATCGATGCATCTGGTACGTATGACACCGAGATGATAATCATTTGTTCTGTATTGCCTAGTTAACATATTCAGCCGGTGATACAAGCCAGAGGTGGCCACACCGATTATAAGCTACATCGACGCACCAGGTACGTATGACACCGAGATGCTAATCATTTATTCTGTATTACCTAATGAACATATACATCAGGTGATACAAGCCAGAGGTGGCCACACCGATTATTAGCTACATCGATGCATCTGGTACGTATGACACCGAGATGTTAATCATTTGTTCTGTATTGCCTATTGAACTTATACAGCAGTTGATACAAGCCAGAGGTGGCCCCACCGATTATAAGCTACATCGACGTTCCTGGTACGTATGACACCGAGATGTTAATCATTTGTTCTGTATTGCCTATTGAACTTATACAGCAGGTGATACAAGCCAGAGGTGGCCCCACCGATTATAACCTACATCGACGTACCTGGTACGTATGACACCGAAATGCTAATCATTTGTTCTGTATTGCCTAATGAAAATATACAGCAAGTGATACAAGCCACAGGTGGCCACACCCATTATAAGCTACATCGACGCATCTGGTACGTATGACCCCGAGATGATAATCATTTATTCTGTATTGCCTAATGAACATATACAGCAGGTGATACCAGCCAAAGGTAGCCACACAGCTACATCGACGCACCCGGTACGTATGACACCGAGATGCTAATCATTTGTTCAGTATTGCCTAATGAACATATACAGCAGGTGATACAACCCAGAGGTGGCCACACCGATTATAAGCTACATCGATGCATCTGGTAAGTATGACACCGAGATGATAATCATTTGTTCTGTATTGCCTAGTGAACATATTCAGCTGGTGATACAAGCGAGAGGTAGCCACACCGATTATTAGCAACGTCAACGCACCTGGTACCTATGACACCGAGATGCTAATCATTTGTTCTGTATTGCCAAATGAACATTTACAGCAGGTGATAGAAGCCAGAGGTGGCCACACCGATTATAAGCTACATCGACGCACCTGGTACGTATGACACCGAGATGGTAATCATTTGTTATGTATTGCGTCATGAACATATACAGCAGGTGATACAACCCAGAGGTGGCCACACCGATTATAAGCTACATCGATGCATCTGGTAGGTATGACAACGAGATGCTAAACATTTGTTCTGTATCGCCTAATGAACGTATTCAGCCAGTGATACAAGCGAGAGGTAGCCACACCGATTATTTGCTACGTCAACGCACCTGGTACGTGTGACACCGAGATGCTAATCATTTGTTATGTATTGCCTAATGAACATATTCAGCCGGTGATACAAGCCAGAGGTGGCCACACCGATTATTAACTACATCGACGCACCTGGTATGTATGACATCGAGATGCTAATCATTTGTTCTGTATTGCCTAATGAACATATACAGCAGGTTTTACAAGCCAGAGGTGGCCACACCGATTATAAGCTACACCGACGCACCTGGTATGTATGACACCGGGATGCTAATCATTCGTTCTGTATTGCCTAATGAACACATACAGCAGGTGATACAACCCAGAGGTGGCCACACCGATTATTACCTACATCGACGCACCTGGTACGTATGACACCGAGATGCTAATCATTTGTTCTGTATTGCCCAATGAACATATACAGCAGGTGATACAAGCCAGAGGTGGCCACATCGAGTTTAAGCTACATCGACGTACCTGGTACGTATGATACCGAGATGCTAATAATTTGTTCCGTATTGACTAATGAACACATACAGCAGGTGCTACAAGCCACAGGTGGTCACACCGTTTATTAGCTACATCAACGTACCTGGTACGTATTACACCGAGATGCTAATCATTTGTTCTGTATTGCCTAACGAACATATACAGCAGGTGCTACAAGCCAGAGGTGGTCAGAACGATTATTAACTACATCGACGTACCTAGTACGTATGACACCGAGATGCTAATCATTTGTTCTGTTTTGCCTAATGAACATATACAGCAGGTGATACAAGCTAGAGGTGGTTACATCGATTTTAAGCTACATCGATGCGTCTGTTACGTATGATATCGAGATGCTAATCATTTATCCTGTATTACCTAATGAACATATACAGCAGGTGATACAGACCAGAAGGTGGTCACACCGATTATTAGCTACATCGACGTACCTGGTACGTATGACAACGAGATGCTAATCATTTGTTCTGTATCATCTAATGAACATATACAACAGGTGCTACCAGCCAGAGGTGGTCACACCGATTATTAGCTACATCGACGTACCTGGTACGTATGACACCGAGATGCTAATAATTTGTTCCGTATTGCCTAATGAACATATACAGCAGGTGCTACAAGCCACAGGTGGTCACACCGATTATTAGCTACATCGACGTACCTGGTACGTATGACACCGAGATGCTAATCACTTGTTCTGTATTGCCTATTGAACTTATACAGCAGGTGATACAAGCCAGAGGTGGCCCCACCGATTATAACCTACATCGACGTACCTGGTACCTATGACACCGAAATGCTAATCATTTGTTCTGTATTGCCTAGTTAACATATTCAGCCGGTGATACAAGCCAGAGGTAGCCACACCGATTATTAGCAGCGTCAACGCACTTGGTACGTATGACACCGAGATGCTAATTAGTTGTTCTGTATTGCCTAATGAACATCTACAGCAGGTGATAGAAGCCAGAGGTGGCCACACCGATTATAAGCTACATCGACGCACCAGGTACGTATGACACCGAGATGCTAATCATTTATTCTGTATTACCTAATGAACATATACATAAGGTGATACAAGCCAGAGGTGGCCACACCGATTATTAGCTACATCGATGCATCTGGTACGTATGACACCGAGATGTTAATCATTTGTTCTGTATTGCCTATTGAACTTATACAGCAGGTGATACAAGCCAGAGGTGGCCCCACCATTTTAAGCTACATCGAAGTACCTGGTACGTATGACACCGAGATGTTAATCATTTGTTCTGTATTGCCTATTGAACTTATACAGCAGGTGATACAAGCCAGAGGTGGCCCCACCGATTATAACCTACATCGACGTACCTGGTACCTATGACACCGAAATGCTAATCATTTGTTCTGTATTGCCTAATGAACATATACAGCAGGTGATACCAGCCAAAGGTAGCCACACAGCTACATCGACGCACCCGGTACGTATGACACCGAGATGCTAATCATTTGTTCTGTATTGCCTAATGAACATATGCAGCAGGGGATACCAGCCAGAGGTAGCCACACCGAATATTATCTACATCGACGCACCTGGTACGTATGACACCGAGATGCTATTCATTCGTTCTGTACTGCCTAATGAACATATACCGCAGGTGATACAAGCCAGAGGTGGCCACACCGATTATTATCTACATCAAAGCACCTGGGACGTATGACACCGAGATGCTAATAATTCGTTCTGTATTGCCTAATGAACTTATACAGCAAGTGATACAAACCAGAGGTGGCCACACCGATTATTAGCTACATCGATGCATCTCGTACGTCAGACACCAAGATGGTAATCATTTGTTCGGTATTGCCTAATGAACATATTCAGCCGGTGGTACAAGCCAGAGGTAGCCACACCGATTATTAGCTAGGTCAACGCACCTGGTACGTATGACACCGAGATGCTAATCATTTGTTCTGTATTGCCTAATGAACATATACAACAGGTGATACAAGCCAGAGGTAGCCACACCGATTGTAAGCTACATCGATGCATCTGGTACGTATGACACCGAGATGCTAATCATTTATTCTGTACTGCCTAATGAACATATTCAGCCGGTAATACAAGCCAGAGGTAGCCACACCGATTATTATCTACATCAAAGCACTTGGTACGTATGACACCGAGATGCTAATCATTCGTTATGTATTGCCTCATGAACATATACAGCAGGTGATACAACCCAGAGGTGGCCACACCGATTATAAGCTACATCGATGCATCTGGTAGGTATGACAACGAGATGCTAAACATTTGTTCGGTATCGCCTAATGAACATATTCAGCCAGTGATACAAGCGAGAGGTAGCCACACCGATTATTTGCTACGTCAACGCACCTGGTACGTATGACACCGAGATGCTAATCATTTGTTATGTATTGCCTAATGAACATATTCAGCCGGTGATACAAGCCAGAGGTCGCCACACCGATTATTAACTACATCGACGCACCTGGTATGTATGACACCGAGATGCTAATCATTTGTTCTGTATTGCCTAATGAACATATACAGCAGGTTTTACAAGCCAGAGGTGGCCACACCGATTATAAGCTACACCGACGCACCTGGTATGTATGACACCGAGATGCTAATCATTCGTTCTGTATTGCCTAATGAACGTATACAGCAGGTGATACAACCCAGAGGTGGCCACACCGATTATTAGCTACATCGACGCACCTGGTACGTATGACACCGAGATGCTAATCATTTGTTCTGTATTGCCCAATGAACATATACAGCAGGTGATACAAGCCAGAGGTGGCCACATCGATTTTAAGCTACATCTACGTACCTGGTACGTATGACACCGAGATGCTAATAATTTGTTCCGTATTGACTAATGAACACATACAGCAGGTGCTACAAGCCACAGGTGGTCACACCGTTTATTAGCTATATCAACGTACCTGGTACGTATTACACCGAGATGCTAATCATTTGTTCTGTATTGCCTAACGAACATATACAGCAGGTGCTACAAGCCAGAGGTGGTCAGACCGATTATTAGCTACATCGACGTACCTAGTACGTATGACACCGAGATGCTAATCATTTGTTCTGTTTTGCCTAATGAACATATACAGCAGGTGATACAAGCTAGAGGTGGCCACATCGATTTTAAGCTACATCGATGCGTCTGTTACGTATGATATCGAGATGCCTATCATTTATCCTGTATTACCTAATGAACATATACAGCAGGTGCTACAAGCCAGAGGTGGTCAGACCGATTATTAGCTACATCGACGCACCTGGTACGTATGACACAGAGATGCAAATCATTTGTTCTGTATCGTCTAATGAACATATACAGCAGGTGATACAGGCCAGAGATGGTCACACCGATTATTAGCTACATCGACGTACCTGGTACGTATGACACCGAGATGCTAATCATTTGTTCTGTATTCTCTAATGAACATATACAGCAGGTACTACAAGCCAGAGGTGGTCACACCGATTATTAGCTACATCGACGTACCTGGTACGTATGACACCGAGATGCTAATAATTTGTTCCGTATTGCCTAATGAACATATACAGCAGGTGCTACAAGCCACAGGTGGTTACACCGATTATTAGCTACATCGACGTACCTAGTACGTATGATACCGAGATGCTAATCATCTGTTCTGTATTGCCTAATGAACATATACAGCAGGTGATACAAGCCAGAGGTGGCCACATCGATTTTAAGCTACATCGATGTGTCTGTTACGTATGATATCGAGATGCCAATCATTTATCCTGTATTACCTAATGAACATATACAGCAGGTGCTACAAGCCAGAGGTGGCCACACCGATTATAAGCTACACCGACGCACCTGGTATGTATGACACCGAGATGCTAATCATTCGTTCTGTATTGCCTAATGAACACATACAGCAGGTGATACAACCCAGAGGTGGCCACACCGATTATTAGCTACATCGACGCACCTGGTACGTATGACACAGAGATGCCAATCATTTGTTCTGTATTGCCTAATGAACATATACAGCATGTGATACAGACCAGAGGTGGTCACACCGATTATTAGCTACATCGACGTACCTGGTACGTATGACACCGAGATGCTAATAATTTGTTCTGTATTATCTAATGAACATATACAGCAGGTGCTACCAGCCAGAGGTGGTCACACCGATTATTAGCTACATCGACGTACCTGGTACGTATGACACCGAGATGCTAATAATTTGTTCCGTATTGCCTAATGAACATATTCAGCCGGTGATACCAGACAGAGGTAGCCGCACCGATTATTATCTACATCAAAGCACCTGGTACGTATGACACCGAGATGCTAATCATTTGTTCCGTATTGCCTAATGAACATATTCAGCCGGTGGTACAAGCCAGACGTAGCCACACCGATTATTAGCTACGTCAACGCACCTAGTACGTATGACACCGAGATGCTAATCTTTTGTTCTGTATTGCCTAATGAACATATACAACAGGTGATACAAGCCAGAGGTGGCCACGCCGATTGTAAGCTACATCGATGCATCTGGTACGTATGACACCGAGATGCTAATCATTTATTCTGTATTGCCTAATGAACATATTCAGCCGGTGATACAAGCTAGAGGTAGCCACACCGATTATTAGCTACGTCAACGCGCCTGGTACGTATGACACCGAGATGCTAATCATTTGTTCTGTATTGCCTAATGAACATATACAGCAGGTGATACAAGTCAGAGGTGGCCACACCGATTATTAGCTACATCGACGCACCTGGTACGTTAGACACCGAGATGCTAATCATTTGTTATGTATTGCCTCATGAACAAATACAGCAGGTGATACAACCCAGAGGTGGCCACACCGATTATAAGCTACATCGATGCATCTGGTAGGTATGACAACGAGATGCTAAACATTTGTTCTGTATCGCCTAATGAACATATTCAGCCGGTGATACAAGCGAGAGGTAGCCACACCGATTATTTGCTACGTCAACGCACCTGGTACGTATGACACCGAGATGCTAATCATTTGTTCTGTATTGCCCAATGAACATATACAGCAGTTGATACAAGCCAGAGGTGGCCACATCGAGATTAAGCTACATCGACGTACCTGGTACGTATGATACCGAGATGCTAATAATTTGTTCCGTATTGCCTAATGAACATATACAGCAGGTGATAGAAGCCAGAGGTGGCCACACCGATTATAAACTACATCGACGCACCAGGTACGTATGACACCGAGATGCTAGTCATTTATACTGTATTACCTAATGAACATATACATCAGATGATACAAGCCAGAGGTGGCCACACCGATTATTAGCTACATCGATGCATCTGGTACGTATGACACCGAGATGTTAATCATTTGTTCTGTATTCCCTATTGAACGTATACAGCAGGTGATACAAGCCAGAGGTGGCCCCACCATTTTAAGCTACATCGACGTACCTGGTACGTATGACACCGAGATGTTAATCATTTGTTCTGTATTGCCTATTGAACTTATACAGCAGGTGATACAAGCCAGAGGTGGCCCCACCGATTATAACCTACATCGACGTACCTGGTACCTATGACACCGAAATGCTAATCATTTGTTCTGTATTGCCTAATGAAAATATACAGCAGGTGATACAAGCCACAGGTGGCCACACCCATTATAAGCTACATCGACGCATCTGGTACGTATGACCCCGAGATGATAATCATTTATTCTGTATTGCCTAATGAACATATACAGCAGGTGATACCAGCCAAAGGTAGCCACACAGCTACATCGACGCACCCGGTACGTATGACACCGAGATGCTAATCATTTGTTCTGTATTGCCTAATGAACATATGCAGCAGGGGATACCAGCCAGAGGTAGCCACACCGAATATTATCTACATCAACGCACCTGGTACGTATGACACCGAGATGCTATTCATTCGTTCTGTACTGCCTAATGAACATATACCATAGGTGATACAAGCCAGAGGTGGCCACACCGATTATTATCTACATCAAAGCACCTGGTACGTATGACACCGAGATGCTAATAATTCGTTCTGTATTGCCTAATGAACTTATACAGCAGGTGATACAAACCAGAGGTGGCCACACCGATTATTAGCTACATCGATGCATCTCGTACGTCAGACACCAAGATGTTAATCATTTGTTCTGTATTGCCTAATGAACATATTCAGCCGGTGGTACAAGCCAGAGGTAGCCACACCGATTATTAGCTACGTCAACGCACCTAGTACGTATGACACCGAGATGCTAATCTTTTGTTCTGTATTGCCTAATGAACATATACAACAGGTGATACAAGCCAGAGGTGGCCACACCGATTGTAAGCTACATCGATGCATCTGGTACGTATGACACCGAGATGCTAATCATTTATTCTGTATTGCCTAATGAACATATTCAGCCGGTGATACAAGCCAGAGGTAGCCACACCGATTATTATCTACATCAAAGCACCTGGTACGTATGACACCGAGATGCTAATCATTTGTTCTGTATTGCCTAATGAACATATTCAGCCGGTGATACAAGCCAGAGGTAGCCACACCGATTATTATCTACATCAAAGCACCTGGTACGTATGACACCGAGATGCTAATAATTTGTTCCGTATTGCCTAATGAACATATTCAGCCGGTGGTACAAGCCAGAGGTAGCCACACCGATTATTAGCTACGTCAACGCACCTAGTACGTATGACACCGAGATGCTAATCTTTTGTTCTGTATTGCCTAATGAACATATACAACAGGTGATACAAGCCAGAGGTGGCCACACCGATTGTAAGCTACATCGATGCATCTGGTAAGTATGACACCGAGATGATAATCATTTGTTCTGTATTGCCTAGTGAACATATTCAGCTGGTGATACAAGCCAGAAGTAGCCACACCGATTATTAGCAACGTCAACGCACCTGGTACCTATGACACCGAGATGCTAATCATTTGTTCTGTATTGCCAAATGAACATTTACAGCAGGTGATAGAAGCCAGAGGTGGCCACACCGATTATAAGCTACATCGACGCACCTGGTACGTATGACACCGAGATGCTAATCATTTGTTATGTATTGCCTCATGAACATATACAGCAGGTGATACAACCCAGAGGTGGCCACACCGATTATAAGCTACATCGATGCATCTGGTAGGTATGACAACGAGATGCTAAACATTTGTTCTGTATCGCCTAATGAACATATTCAGCCAGTGATACAAGCGAGAGGTAGCCACACCGATTATTTGCTACGTCAACGCACCTGGTACGTATGACAATCATTTGTTATGTATTGCCTAATGAACATATACAGCAGGTTTTACAAGCCAGAGGTGGCCACACCGATTATAAGCTACACCGACGCACCTGGTAGGTATGACAACGAGATGCTAAACATTTGTTCTGTATCGCCTAATGAACATATTCAGCCAGTGATACAAGCGAGAGGTAGCCACACCGATTATTTGCTACGTCAACGCACCTCGTACGTATGACACCGAGATGCTAATAATTTGTTAGGTATTGACTAATGAACACATACAGCAGGTGCTACAAGCCACAGGTGGTCACACCGTTTATTAGCTACATCAACGTACCTGGTACGTATTACACCGAGATGCTAATCATTTGTTCTGTATTGCCTAACGAACATATACAGCAGGTGCTACAAGCCAGAGGTGGTCAGAACGATTATTAGCTACATCGACGTACCTAGTACGTATGACACCGAGATGCTAATCATTTGTTCTGTTTTGCCTAATGAACATATACAGCAAGTGCTACAAGCCACAGGTGGTCACACCGATTATTAGCTACATCGACGTACCTGGTACGTATGACACCGAAGATGCTAATCACTTGTTCTGTATTGCCTAATGAACATATACAGCAGGTGATACAATCCAGAGGTGGCCACATCGATTTTAAACTACATCGATGCGTCTGTTACGTATGACATCGATATGCCAATCATTTATTCTGTATTACGTAATGAACAAATACAGCAGGTGATACAAACCAGAGGTGGCCATACCGATTATTAGCTACATCGACGTACCTGGTACGTATGACACCGAGATGCTAATCTTTTGTTCTGTATTGCCTAATGAACATATACAGCAGGTGATACAATCCAGAGGTGGCCACATCGATTTTAAGCTACATCGATGCGTCTGTTACGTATGACATCGATATGCCAATCATTTATTCTGTATTACCTAATGAACAAATACAGCAGGTGATACAAACCAGAGGTGGCCATACCGATTATTAGCTACATCGACGTACCTGGTACGTATGACACCGAGATGCTAATCTTTTGTTCTGTATTGCCTAATGAACATATACAGCAGGTGTTACAACCCAGAGGTGGCCACACCGATTATAAGCTACATCGATGCATCTGGTACGTATGACACCGAGATGATAATCATTTGTTCTGTATTACCTAGTTAACATATTCAGCCGGTGATACAAGCCAGAGGTAGCCACACCGATTATTAGCAGCGTTAACGCACCTGGTACGTATGACACCGAGATGCTAATTATTTGTTCTGTATTGCCTAATGAACATATACAGCAGGTGATAGAAGCCAGAGGTGGCCACACCGATTATAAGCTACATCGACGCACCAGGTACGTATGACACCGAGATGCTAATAATTTATTCTGTATTACCTAATGAACATATACATCAGGTGATACAAGCCAGAGGTGACCACACCGATTATTAGCTCCATCGATGTATCTGGTACGTATGACACCGAGATGTTAATCATTTGTTCTGTATTGCCTATTGAACTTATACAGCAGGTGATACAAGCCAGAGGTGGCCCCACCGATTATAAGCTGCATCGACGTACCTGGTACGTATGACACCGAGATGTTAATCATTTGTTCTGTATTGCCTATTGAACTTATACAGCAGGTGATACAAGCCTGAGGTGGCCCCACCGATTATAACCTACATCGACGTACCTGGTACGTATGACACCGAAATGCGAATCATTTGTTCTGTATTGCCTAATGAAAATATACAGCAGGTGATACAAGCCACAGGTGGCCACACCCATTATAAGCTACATCGACGCATCTGGTACGTATGACCCCGAGATGATAATCATTTATTCTGTATTGCCTAATGAACATATACAGCAGGTGATACCAGCCAAAGGTAGCCACACAGCTACATCGACGCACCCGGTACGTATGACACCGAGATGCTAATCATTTGTTCAGTATTGCCTAATGAACAAATACAGCAGGTGATACAACCCAGAGGTGGCCACACCGATTATAAGCTACATCGATGCATCTGGTAAGTATGACACCGAGATGATAATCATTTGTTCTGTATTGCCTAGTGAACATATTCAGCTGGTGATACTAGCGAGAGGTAGCCACACCGATTATTAGCAACGTCAACGCACCTGGTACCTATGACACCGAGATGCTAATCATTTGTTCTGTATTGCCAAATGAACATTTACAGCAGGTGATAGAAGCCAGAGGTGGCCACACCGATTATAAGCTACTTCGACGCACCTTTTACGTATGACACCGAGATGCTGATCATTTGTTATGTATTGCCTCATGAACATATACAGCAGGTGATACAACCCAGAGGTGGCCACACCGATTATAAGCTACATCGATGCATCTGGTAGGTATGACAACGAGATGCTAAACATTTGTTCTGTATCGCCTAATGAACATATTCAGCCAGTGATACAAGCGAGAGGTAGCCACACCGATTATTTGCTACGTCAACGCACCTGGTACGTGTGACACCGAGATGCTAATCATTTGTTATGTATTGCCTAATGAACATATTCAGCCGGTGATACAAGCCAGAGGTGGCCACACCGATTATTAACTGCATCGAGGCACCTGGTATGTATGACACCGAGATGCTAATCATTTGTTCTGTATTGCCTAATGAACATATACAGCAGGTTTTACAAGCCAGAGGTGGCCACACCGATTATAAGCTACACCGACGCACCTGGTATGTATGACACCGAGATGCTAATCATTCGTTCTGTATTGCCTAATGAACACATACAGCAGGTGATACAACCAGAGGTGGCCACACCGATTATTAGCTACATCGACGCACCTGGTACGTATGACACCGAGATGCTAATCATTTGTTCTGTATTGCCCAATGAACATATACAGCAGGTGATACAAGCCAGAGGTGGCCACATCGAGTTTAAGCTACATCGACGTACCTGGTACATATGATACCGAGATGCTAATAATTTGTTCCGTATTGACTAATGAACACATACAGCAGGTGCTACAAGCCACAGGTGGTCACACCGTTTATTAGCTACATCAACGTACCTGGTACGTATTACACCGAGATGCTAATCATTTGTTCTGTATTGCCTAACGAACATATACAGCAGGTGCTACAAGCCAGAGGTGGTCAGACCGATTATTAGCTACATCGACGTACCTAGTACGTATGACACCGAGATGCTAATCATTTGTTCTGTTTTGCCTAATGAACATATACAGCAGGTGCTACAAGCCACAGGTGGTCACACCGATTATTAGCTACATCGACGTACCTGGTACGTATGACACCGAGATGCTAATCACTTGCAATGTATTGCCTAATGAACATATACAGCAGGTGATACAATCCAGAGGTGGCCACATCGATTTTAAGCTACATCGATGCGTCTGTTACGTATGACATCGATATGCCAATCATTTATTCTGTATTACGTAATGAACAAATACAGCAGGTGATACAAACCAGAAGGTGGCCATACCGATTATTAGCTACATCGACGTACCTGGTACGTATGACACCGAGATGCTAATCTTTTGTTCTGTATTGCCTAATGAACATATACAGCAGGTGATACAACCCAGAGGTGGCCACACCGATTATAAGCTACATCGATGCATCTGGTACGTATGACACCGAGATGATAATCATTTGTTCTGTATTGCCTAGTTAACATATTCAGCCGGTGATACAAGCCAGAGGTGGCCACACCGATTATAAGCTACATCGACGCACCAGGTACGTATGACACCGAGATGCTAATCATTTATTCTGTATTACCTAATGAACATATACATCAGGTGATACAAGCCAGAGGTGGCCACACCGATTATTAGCTACATCGATGCATCTGGTACGTATGACACCGAGATGTTAATCATTTGTTCTGTATTGCCTATTGAACTTATACAGCAGGTGATACAAGCCAGAGGTGGCCCCACCGATTATAAGCTACATCGACATACCTGGTACGTATGACACCGAGATGTTAATCATTTGTTCTGTATTGACTATTGAACTTATACAGCAGGTGATACAAGCCAGAGGTGGCCCCACCGATTATAACCTACATCGACGTACCTGGTACGTATGACACCGAAAATGCTAATCATTTGTTCTGTATTGCCTAATGAAAATATACAGCAGGTGATACAAGCCACAGGTGGCCACACCCATTATAAGCTACATCGACGCATCTGGTACGTATGACCCCGAGATGATAATCATTTATTCTGTATTGCCTAATGAACATATACAGCAGGTGATACCAGCCAAAGGTAGCCACACAGCTACATCGACGCACCCGGTACGTATGACACCGAGATGCTAATCATTTGTTCAGTATTGCCTAATGAACAAATACAGCAGGTGATACAACCCAGAGGTGGCCACACCGATTATAAGCTACATCGATGCATCTGGTAAGTATGACACCGAGATGATAATCATTTGTTCTGTATTGCCTAGTGAACATATTCAGCTGGTGATACAAGCGAGAAGGTAGCCACACCGATTATTAGCAACGTCAACGCACTTGGTACCTATGACACCGAGATGCTAATCATTTGTTCTGTATTGCCAAATGAACATTTACAGCAGGTGATAGAAGCCAGAGGTGGCCACACCGATTATAAGCTACATCGACGCACCTGGTACGTATGACACCGAGATGGTAATCATTTGTTATGTATTGCGTCATGAACATATACAGCAGGTGATACAACCCAGAGGTGGCCACACCGATTATAAGCTACATCGATGCATCTGGTAGGTATGACAACGAGATGCTAAACATTTGTTCTGTATCGCCTAATGAACATATTCAGCCAGTGATACAAGCGAGAGGTAGCCACACCGATTATTTGCTACGTCAACGCACCTGGTACGTGTGACATCGAGATGCTAATCATTTGTTATGTATTGCCTAATGAACATATTCAGCCGGTGATACAAGCCAGAGGTGGCCACACCGATTATTAACTACATCGACGCACCTGGTATGTGTGACACCGAGATGCTAATCATTTGTTCTGTATTGCCTAATGAACATATACAGCAGGTTTTACAAGCCAGAGGTGGCCACACCGATTATAAGCTACACCGACGCACCTGGTATGTATGACACCGAGATGCTAATCATTCGTTCTGTATTGCCTAATGAACACATACAGCAGGTGATACAACCCAGAGGTGGCCACACCGATTATTACCTACATCGACGCACCTGGTACGTATGACACCGAGATGCTAATCATTTGTTCTGTATTGCCCAATGAACATATACAGCAGGTGATACAAGCCAGAGGTGGCCACATCGAGTTTAAGCTACATCGACGTACCTGGTACGTATGACACCGAGATGCTAATCATTTGTTCTGTTTTGCCTAATGAACATATACAGCAGGTGATACAAGCTAGAGGTGGCCACATCGATTTTAAGCTACATCGATGCGTCTGTTACGTATGATATCGAGATGCTAATCATTTATCCTGTATTACCTAATGAACATATACAGCAGGTGATACAGACCAGAGGTGGTCACACCGATTATTAGCTACATCGACGTACCTGGTACGTATGACAACGAGATGCTAATAATTTGTTCCGTATTGCCTAATGAACATATACAACAGGTGCTACAAGCCACAGGTGGTCACACCGATTATTAGCTACATCGACGCACCTGGTACGTATGACCCCGAGATGCTAATAATTTGTTCCGTATTGCCTAATGAACATATACAGCAGGTGCTACAAACCAGAGGTGGCCATACCGATTATTAGCTACATCGACGTACCTGGTACGTATGACACCGAGATGCTAATCTTTTGTTCTGTATTGCCTAATGAACATATACAGCAGGTGATACAACCCAGAGGTGGCCACACCGATTATAAGCTACATCGATGCATCTGGTACGTATGACACCGAGATGATAATCATTTGTTCTTTATTGCCTAGTTAACATATTTAGCCGGTGATACAAGCCAGAGGTAGCCACACCGATTATTAGCAGCGTCAACGCACCTGGTACGTATGACACCGAGATGCTAATTATTTGTTCTGTATTGCCTAATGAACATATACAGCAGGTGATACAAGCCAGAGGTGGCCACACCGATTATAAGCTACATCGACGCACCAGGTACGTATGACACCGGGATGCTAATCATTTATTCTGTATTACCTAATGAACATATACATCAGGTGATACAAGCCAGAGAGTGGCCACACCGATTATTAGCTACATCGATTCATCTGGTACGTATGACACCGAGATGTTAATCATTTGTTCTGTATTGCCTATTGAACTTATACAGCAGGTGATACAAGCCAGAGGTGGCCCCACCATTTTAAGCTACATCGACGTACCTGGTACGTATGACACCGAGATGTTAATCATTTGTTCTGTATTGCCTATTGAACTTATACAGCAGGTGATACAAGCCAGAGGTGGCCCCACCGATTATAACCTACATCGACGTACCTGGTACCTATGACACCGAAATGCTAATCATTTGTTCTGTATTGCCTAATGAAAATATACAGCAGGTGATACAAGCCACAGGTGGCCACACCCATTATAAGCTACATCGGCGCATCTGGTACGTATGACCCCGAGATGATAATCATTTATTCTGTATTGCCTAATGAACATATACAGCAGGTGATACCAGCCAAAAGGTAGCCACACAGCTACATCGACGCACCCGGTACGTATGACACCGAGATGCTAATCATTTGTTCTGTATTGCCTAATGAACATATGCAGCAGGGGATACCAGCCAGAGGTAGCCACACCGAATATTATCTACATCGACGCACCTGGTACGTATGACACCGAGATGCTATTCATTCGTTCTGTACTGCCTAATGAACATATACCGCAGGTGATACAAGCCAGAGGTGGCCACACCGATTATTATCTACATCAAAGCACCTGGTACGTATGACACCGAGATGCTAATAATTCGTTCTGTATTGCCTAATGAACTTATACAGCAGGTGATACAATCCAGAGGTGGCCACACCGATTATTAGCTACATCGATGCATCTCGTACGTCAGACACCAAGATGGTAATCATTTGTTCGGTATTGCCTAATGAACATATTCAGCCGGTGGTACAAGCCAGAGGTAGCCACACCGATTATTAGCTAGGTCAACGCACCTGGTACGTATGACACCGAGATGCTAATCTTTTGTTCTGTATTGACTAATGAACATATACAACAGGTGATACAAGCCAGAGGTGGCCACACCGATTGTAAGCTACATCGATGCATCTGGTACGTATGACACCGAGATGCTAATCATTTATTCTGTACTTCCTAATGAACATATTCAGCCGGTGATACAAGCCAGAGGTAGCCACACCGATTATTATCTACATCAAAGCACTTGGTACGTATGACACCGAGATGCTAATCATTCGTTATGTATTGCCTCATGAACATATACAGCAGGTGATACAACCCAGAGGTGGCCACACCGATTATAAGCTACATCGATGCATCTGGTAAGTATGACACCGAGATGATAATCATTTGTTCTGTATTGCCTAGTGAACATATTCAGCTGGTGATACAAGCCAGAGGTAGCCACACCGATTATTAGCAACGTAAACGCACCTGGTACCTATGACACCGAGATGCTAATAATTTGTTCTGTATTGCCAAATGAACATTTACAGCAGGTGATAGAAGCCAGAGGTGGCCACACCGATTATAAGCTACATCGACGCACCTTTTACGTATGACACCGAGATGCTAATCATTTGTTATGTATTGCCTCATGAACATATACAGCAGGTGATACAACCCAGAGGTGGCCACACCGATTATAAGCTACATCGATGCATCTGGTAGGTATGACAACGAGATGCTAAACATTTGTTCGGTATCGCCTAATGAACATATTCAGCCAGTGATACAAGCGAGAGGTAGCCACACCGATTATTTGCTACGTCAACGCACCTGGTACGTATGACACCGAGATGCTAATCATTTGTTATGTATTGCCTAATGAACATATTCAGCCGGTGATACAAGCCAGAGGTCGCCACACCGATTATTAACTACATCGACGCACCTAGTATGTATGACACCGAGATGCTAATCATTTGTTCTGTATTGCCTAATGAACATATACAGGAGGTTTTACAAGCCAGAGGTGGCCACACCGATTATAAGCTACACCGACGCACCTGGTATGTATGACACCGAGATGCTAATCATTCGTTCTGTATTGCCTAATGAACGTATACAGCAGGTGATACAACCCAGAGGTGGTCACACCGATTATTAGCTACATCGACGGACCTGGTACGTATGACACCGAGATGCTAATCATTTGTTCTGTATTGCCCAATGAACATATACAGCAGGTGATACAAGCCAGAGGTGGCCACATCGATTTTAAGCTACATCTACGTACCTGGTACGTATGACACCGAGATGCTAATAATTTGTTCCGTATTGACTAATGAACACATACAGCAGGTGCTACAAGCCACAGGTGGTCACACCGATTATTAGCTACATCGACGTACCTGGTACGTATGACACCGAGAATCTAATCATTTGTTCTGTATTGCCTAATGAACATATACAGCAGGTGGTACAAGCCAGAGGTGGTCACACCGATTATTAGCTACATCGACGTACCTAGTACGTATGATACCGAGATGCTAATCATCTGTTCTGTATTGCCTAATGAACATATACAGCAGGTGATACAAGCCAGAGGTGGCCACATCGATTTTAAGCTACATCGATGTGTCTGTTACGTATGATATCGAGATGCCAATCATTTATCCTGTATTACCTAATGAACATATACAGCAGGTGCTACAAGCCAGAGGTGGCCACACTGATTATAAGCTACACCGACGCACCTGGTACGTATGACACAGAGATGCCAATCATTCGTTCTGTATTGCCTAATGAACACATACAGCAGGTGATACAACCCAGAGGTGGCCACACCGATTATTAGCTACATCGACGCACCTGGTACGTATGACACAGAGATGCCAATTATTTGTTCTGTATTGCCTAATGGACATATACAGCAGGTGATACAGACTAGAGGTGGTCACACCGATTATTAGCTACATCGACGTACCTGGTACGTATGACACCGAGATGCTAATCATTTGTTCTGTATTATCTAATGAACATATACAGCAGGTGCTACCAGCCAGAGGTGGTCACACCGATTATTAGCTACATCGACGTACCTGGTACGTATGACACCGAGATGCTAATAATTTGTTCCGTATTGCCTAATGAACATATTCAGCCGGTGGTACAAGCCAGAGGTAGCCACACCGATTATTAGCTACGTCAACGCACCTAGTACGTATGACACCGAGATGCTAATCTTTTGTTCTGTATTGCCTAATGAACATACACAACAGGTGATACAAGCCAGAGGTGGCCACGCCGATTGTAAGCTACATCGATGCATCTGGTACGTATGACACCGAGATGCTAAACATTTATTCTGTATTGCCTAATGAACATATTCAGCCGGTGATACAAGCTAGAGGTAGCCACACCGATTATTAGCTACGTCAACGCACCTGGTACGTATGACACCGAGATGCTAATCATTTGTTCTGTATTGCCTAATGAACATATACAGCAGGTGATACAAGTCAGAGGTGGCCACACCGATTATTAGCTACATCGACGCACCTGGTACGTTAGACACCGAGATGCTAATCATTCGTTATGTATTGCCTCATGAACAAATACAGCAGGTGATACAACCCAGAGGTGGCCACACCGATTATAAGCTACATCGATGCATCTGGTAGGTATGACAACGAGATGCTAAACATTTGTTCTGTATCGCCTAATGAACATATTCAGCCGGTGATACAAGCGAGAGGTAGCCACACCGATTATTTGCTACGTCAACGCACCTGGTACGTATGACACCGAGATGCTAATCATTTGTTCTGTATTGCCCAATGAACATATACAGCAGGTGATACAAGCCAGAGGTGGCCACATCGAGTTTAAGCTACATCGACGTACCTGGTACGTATGATACCGAGATGCTAATAATTTGTTCCGTATTGACTAATGAACACATACAGCAGGTGCTACAAGCCACAGGTGGTCACACCGTTTATTAGCTACATCAACGTACCTGGTACGTATTACACCGAGATGCTAATCATTTGTTCTGTATTGCCTAACGAACATATACAGCAGGTGCTACAAGCCAGAGGTGGTCAGAACGATTATTAACTACATCGACGTACCTAGTACGTATGACACCGAGATGCTAATCATTTGTTCTGTTTTGCCTAATGAACATATACAGCAGGTGATACAAGCTAGAGGTGGCCACATCGATTTTAAGCTACATCGATGCGTCTGTTACGTATGATATCGAGATGCTAATCATTTATCCTGTATTACCTAATGAACATATACAGCAGGTGATACAGACCAGAGGTGGTCACACCGATTATTAGCTACATCGACGTACCTGGTACGTATGACAACGAGATGCTAATCATTTGTTCTGTATCATCTAATGAACATATACAGCAGGTGCTACCAGCCAGAGGTGGTCACACCGATTATTAGCTACATCGACGTACCTGGTACGTATGACACCGAGATGCTAATCACTTGTTCTGTTTTGCCTAATGAACATATACAGCAGGTGATACAATCCAGAGGTGGCCACATCGATTTTAAGCTACATCGATGCGTCTGTTACGTATGACATCGATATGCCAATCATTTATTCTGTATTACCTAATGAACAAATACAGCAGGTGATACAAACCAGAGGTGGCCATACCGATTATTAGCTACATCGACGTACCTGGTACGTATGACACCGAGATGCTAATCTTTTGTTCTGTATTGCCTAATGAACATATACAGCAGGTGATACAACCCAGAGGTGGCCACACCGATTATAAGCTACATCGATGCATCTGGTACGTATGACACCGAGATGATAATCATTTGTTTTGTATTGCCTAGTTAACATATTCAGCCGGTGATACAAGCCAGAGGTAGCCACACCGATTATTAGCAGCGTCAACGCACCTGGTACGTATGACACCGAGATGCTAATTATTTGTTCTGTATTGCCTAATGAACATATACAGCAGGTGATAGAAGCCAGAGGTGGCCACACCGATTATAAGCTACATCGACGCACCAGGTACGTATGACACCGAGATGCTAATCATTTATTCTGTATTACCTAATGAACATATACATCAGGTGATACAAGCCAGAAGGTGGCCACACCGATTATTAGCTACATCGATGCATCTGGTACGTATGACACCGAGATGTTAATCATTTGTTCTGTATTGCCTATTGAACTTATACAGCAGGTGATACAAGCCAGAGGTGGCCCCACCATTTTAAGCTACATCGACGTACCTGGTACGTATGACACCGAGATGTTAATCATTTGTTCTGTATTGCCTATTGAACTTATACAGCAGGTGATACAAGCCAGAGGTGGCCCCACCGATTATAACCTACATCGACGTACCTGGTACGTATGACACCGAAATGCTAATCATTTGTTCTGTATTGCCTAATGAAAATATACAGCAGGTGATACAAGCCACAGGTGGCCACACCCATTATAAGCTACATCGACGCATCTGGTACGTATGACCCCGAGATGATAATCATTTATTCTGTATTGCCTAATGAACATATGCAGCAGGGGATACCAGCCAGAGGTAGCCACACCGAATATTATCTACATCGACGCACCTGGTACGTATGACACCGAGATGCTATTAATTCGTTCTGTACTGCCTAATGAACATATACCGCAGGTGATACAAGCCACAGGTGGCCACACCGATTATTATCTACATCAAAGCACCTGGTACGTATGACACCGAGATGCTAATAATTCGTTCTGTATTGCCTAATGAACTTATACAGCAGGTGATACAAACCAGAGGTGGCCACACCGATTATTAGCTACATCGATGCATCTCGTACGTCAGACACCAAGATGTTAATCATTTGTTCGGTATTGCCTAATGAACATATTCAGCCGGTGGTACAAGCCAGAGGTAGCCACACCGATTATTAGCTAGGTCAACGCACCTGGTACGTATGACACCGAGATGCTAATCTTTTGTTCTGTATTGCCTAATGAACATATACAACAGGTGATACAAGCCAGAGGTGGCCACACCGATTGTAAGCTACATCGATGCATCTGGTACGTATGACACCGAGATGCTAATCATTTATTCTGTACTGCCTAATGAACATATTCAGCCGGTGATACAAGCCAGAGGTAGCCACACCGATTATTATCTACATCAAAGCACTTGGTACGTATGACACCGAGATGCTAATCATTCGTTATGTATTGCCTCATGGACATATACAGCAGGTGATACAACCCAGAGGTGGCCACACCGATTATAAGCTACATCGATGCATCTGGTAAGTATGACACCGAGATGATAATCATTTGTTCTGTATTGCCTAGTGAACATATTCAGCCGGTGATACACGCCAGAGGTAGCCACACCGATTATTAGCAACGTCAACGCACCTGGTACGTATGACACCGAGATGCTAATCATTTGTTATGTATTGCCTAATGAACATATTCAGCCGGTGATACAAGCCAGAGGTCGCCACACCGATTATTAACTTCATCGACGCACCTGGTATGTATGACACCGAGATGCTAATCATTTGTTCTGTATTGCCTAATGAACATATACAGCAGGTTTTACAAGCCAGAGGTGGCCACACCGATTATAAGCTACACCGACGCACCTGGTATGTATGACACCGAGATGCTAATCATTCGTTCTGTATTGCATAATGAACGTATACAGCAGGTGATACAACCCAGAGGTGGCCACACCGATTATTAGCTACATCGACGCACCTGGTACGTATGACACCGAGATGCTAATAATTTGTTCTGTATTGCCCAATGAACATATACAGCAGGTGATACAAGCCAGAGGTGGCCACATCGATTTTAAGCTACATCTACGTACCTGGTACGTATGACACCGAGATGCTAATAATTTGTTCCGTATTGACTAATGAACACATACAGCAGGTGCTACAAGCCACAGGTGGTCACACCGTTTATTAGCTATATCAACGTACCTGGTACGTATTACACCGAGATGCTAATCATTTGTTCTGTATTGCCTAACGAACATATACAGCAGGTGCTACAAGCCAGAGGTGGTCAGACCGATTATTAGCTACATCGACGTACCTAGTACGTATGACACCGAGATTCTAATCATTTGTTCTGTTTTGCCTAATGAACATATACAGCAGGTGATACAAGCTAGAGGTGGCCACATCGATTTTAAGCTACATCGATGCGTCTGTTACGTATGATATCGAGATGCCTATCATTTATCCTGTATTACCTAATGAACATATACAGCAGGTGCTACAAGCCAGAGGTGGTCACACCGATTATTAGCTACATCGACGCACCTGGTACGTATGACACAGAGATGCTAATCATTTGTTCTGTATTGTCTAATGAACATATACAGCAGGTGATACAGGCCAGAGGTGGTCACACCGATTATTAGCTACATCGACGTACCTGGTACGTATGACACAGAGATGCTAATCATTTGTTCTGTATTCTCTAATGAACATATACAGCAGGTGCTACAAGCCAGAGGTGGTCACACCGATTATTAGCTACATCGACGTACCTGGTACGTATGACACCGAGATGCTAATAATTTGTTCCGTATTGCCTAATGAACATATACAGCAGGTGCTACAAGCCACAGGTGGTCACACCGATTATTAGCTACATCGACGTACCTGGTACGTATGACACCGAGAATCTAATCATTTGTTCTGTATTGCCTAATGAACATATACAGCAGGTGGTACAATCCAGAGGTGGTCACACCGATTATTAGCTACATCGACGTACCTAGTACGTATGATACCGAGATGCTAATCATCTGTTCTGTATTGCCTAATGAACATATACAGCAGGTGATACAAGCCAGAGGTGGCCACATCGATTTTAAACTACATCGATGTGTCTGTTACGTATGATATCGAGATGCCAATCATTTATCCTGTATTACCTAATGAACATATACAGCAGGTGCTACAAGCCAGAGGTGGCCACACCGATTATAAGCTACACCGACGCACCTGGTATGTATGACACCGAGATGCTAATCATTCGTTCTGTATTGCCTAATGAACACATACAGCAGGTGATACAACCCAGAGGTGGCCACACCGATTATTAGCTACATCGACGCACCTGGTACGTATGACACAGAGATGCCAATCATTTGTTCTGTATTGCCTAATGAACATATACAGCAGGTGATACAGACCAGAGGTGGTCACACCGATTATTAGCTACATCGACGTACCTGGTACGTATGACACCGAGATGCTAATCATTTGTTCTGTATTATCTAATGAACATATACAGCAGGTGCTACCAGCCAGAGGTGGTCACACCGATTATTAGCTACATCGACGTACCTGGTACGTATGACACCGAGATGCTAATAATTTGTTCCGTATTGCCTAATGAACATATTCAGCAGGTGGTACAAGCCAGAGGTAGCCACAGCGATTATTAGCTACGTCAACGCACCTAGTACGTATGACACCGAGATGCTAATCTTTTGTTCTGTATTGCCTAATGAACATATACAGCAGGTGATACAAGCCAGAGGTGGCCACGCCGATTGTAAGCTACATCGATGCATCTGGTACGTATGACACCGAGATGCTAATCATTTATTTTGTATTGCCTAATGAATATATTCAGCCGGTGATACAAGCTAGAGGTAGCCACACCGATTATTAGCTACGTCAACGCACCTGGTACGTATGACACCGAGATGCTAATCATTTGTTCTGTATTGCCTAATGAACATATACAGCAGGTGATACAAGTCAGAGGTGGCCACACCGATTATTAGCTACATCGACGCACCTGGTACGTTAGACACCGAGATGCTAATCATTCGTTATGTATTGCCTCATGAACAAATACAGCAGGTGATACAACCCAGAGGTGGCCACACCGATTATAAGCTACATCGATGCATCTGGTAGGTATGACAACGAGATGCTAAACATTTGTTCTGTATCGCCTAATGAACATATTCAGCTGGTGATACAAGCGAGAGGTAGCCACACCGATTATTTGCTACGTCAACGCACCTGGTACGTATGACACCGAGATGCTAATCATTTGTTCTGTATTGCCTAATGAACAAATACAGCAGGTGATACAACCCAGAGGTGGCCACACTGATTGTAAGCTACATCGATGCATCTGGTAAGTATGACACCGAGATGATAATCATTTGTTCTGTATTGCCTAGTGAACATATTCAGCCTGTGATACAAGCCAGAGGTAGCCACACCGATTATTAGCAACGTCAACGCACCTGGTACCTATGACACCGAGATGCTAATCATTTGTTCTGTATTGCCAAATGATCATTTACAGCAGGTGATAGAAGCCAGAGGTGGCAACACCGATTATAAGCTACATCGACGCACCTTTTACGTATGACACCGAGATGCTAATCATTTGTTATGTATTGCCTCATGAACATATACAGCAGGTGATACAACCCAGAGGTGGCCGCACCGATTATAAGCTACATCGATGCATCTGGTAGGTATGACAACGAGATGCTAAACATTTGTTCTGTATCGCCTAATGAACATATTCAGCCAGTGATACAAGCGAGAGGTAGCCACACCGATTATTTGCTACGTCAACGCACCTGGTACGTATGACACCGAGATGCTAATCATTTGTTATGTATTGCCTAATGAACATATTCAGCCGGTGATACAAGCCAGAGGTCGCCACACCGATTATTAACTACATCGACGCACCTGGTATGTATGACACCGAGATGCTAATCATTTGTTCTGTATTGCCTAATGAACATATACAGCAGGTTTTACAAGCCAGAGGTGGCCACACCGATTATAAGCTACACCGACGCACCTGGTATGTATGATACCGAGATGCTAATCATTCGTTCTGTATTGCCTAATGAACGTATACAGCAGGTGATACAACCCAGAGGTGGCCACACCGATTATTAGCTACATCGACGCACCTGGTACGTATGACACCGAGATGCTAATCATTTGTTCTGTATTGCCCAATGAACATATACAGCAGGTGATACAAGCCAGAGGTGGCCACATCGATTTTAAGCTACATCAACGTACCTAATACGTATGACACCGAGATGCTAATAATTTGTTCCGTATGGACTAATGAACACATACAGCAGGTGCTACAAGCCACAGGTGGTCACACCTTTTATTAGCTACATCAACGTACCTGGTACGTATTACACCGAGATGCTAATCATTTGTTCTGTATTGCCTAACGAACATATACAGCAGGTGCTACAAGCCAGAGGTGGTCAGAGCGATTATTAGCTACATCGACGTACCTAGTACGTATGACACCGAGATGCTAATCATTTGTTCTGTTTTGCCTAATGAACATATACAGCAGGTGATACAAGCTAGAGGTGGCCACATCGATTTTAAGCTACATCGATGCGTCTGTTACGTATGATATCGAGATGCTAATCATTTATCCTGTATTACCTAATGAACATATACAGCAGGTGCTACAAGCCAGAGGTGGTCACACCGATTATTAGCTACATCGACGCACCTGGTACGTATGACACAGAGATGCTAATCATTTGTTCTGTATTGTCTAATGAACATATACAGCAGGTGATACAGGCCAGAGGTGGTCACACCGATTATTAGCTACATCGACGTACCTGGTACGTATGACACCGAGATGCTAATCATTTGTTCTGTATTCTCTAATGAACATATACAGCAGGTGCTACAAGCCAGAGGTGGTCACACCGATTATTAGCTACATCGACGTACCTGGTACGTATGACACCGAGATGCTAATAATTTGTTCCGTATTGCCTAATGAACATATACAGCAGGTGCGACAAGCCACAGGTGGTCACACCGATTATTAGCTACATCGACGTACCTGGTACGTATGACACCGAGATGCTAATCATTTGTTCTGTATTGCCTTATGAACATATACAGCAGGTGGTACAAGCCAGAGGTGGTCACACCGATTATTAGCTACATCGACGCACCTAGTACGTATGATACCGAGATGCTAATCATCTGTTCTGTATTGCCTAATGAACATATACAACAGGTGATACAAGCCAGAGGTGGCCACATCGAATTTAAGCTACATCGATGTGTCTGTTACGTATGATATCGAGATGCCAATCATTTATCCTGTATTACCTAATGAACATATACAGCAGGTGCTACAAGCCAGAGGTGGTCACACCGATTATTAGCTACATCGACGCACCTGGTACGTATGACACAGAGATGCCAATCATTTGTTCTGTATTGCCTAATGAACATATACAGCAGGTGATACAGACCAGAGGTGGTCACACCGATTATTAGCTACATCGACGTACCTGGTACGTATGACACCGAGATGCTAATCATTTGTTCTGTATTATCTAATGAACATATACAGCAGGTGCTATCAGCCAGAGGTGGTCACACCGATTATTAGCTACATCGACGTACCTGGTACGTATGACACCGAGATGCTAATAATTTGTTCCGTATTGCCTAATGAACATATACAGCAGGTGCTACAAGCCACAGGTGGTCACACCGATTATTAGCTACATCGACGCACCTGGTACGTATGACCCCGAGATGCTAATAATTTGTTCCGTATTGCCAAATGAACATATACAGCAGGTGCTACAAGCCACAGGTGGTCACACCGATTATTAGCTACATCGACGTACCTGGTACGTATGACACCGAGATGCTAATCATTTGTTCTGTATTGCCTAATGAACATATACAGCAGGTTTTACAAG
This sequence comes from Macrothele yani, assembly GCA_039090855.1. Classification (NCBI taxonomy): domain Eukaryota; kingdom Metazoa; phylum Arthropoda; class Arachnida; order Araneae; family Macrothelidae; genus Macrothele; species Macrothele yani. The sequence continues at coordinate 33,179,154 of CM077024.1, read as the reverse complement.
CCAGAGGTGGCCACACCGATTATAAGCTACACCGACGCACCTGGTATGTATGACACCGAGATGCTAATCATTCGTTCTGTATTGCCTAATGAACACATACAGCAGGTGATACAACCCAGAGGTGGCCACACCGATTATTAGCTACATCGACGCACCTGGTACGTATGACACCGAGATGCTAATCATTTGTTCTGTATTGCCCAATGAACATATACAGCAGGTGATACAAGCCAGAGGTGGCCACATCGAGTTTAAGCTACATCGACGTACCTAGTACGTATGACACCGAGATGCTAATAATTTGTTCCGTATTGACTAATGAACACATACAGCAGGTGCTACAAGCCACAGGTGGTCACACCGTTTATTAGCTACATCAACGTACCTGGTACGTATTACACCGAGATGCTAATCATTTGTTCTGTATTGCCTAAAGAACATATACAGCAGGTGCTACAAGCCTGAGGTGGTCAGACCGATTATTAGCTACATCGACGTACCTAGTACGTATGACACCGAGATGCTAATCATTTGTTCTGTTTTGCCTAATGAACATATACAACAGGTGATACAAGCTAGAGGTGGCCACATCGATTTTAAGCTACATCGATGCGTCTGTTACGTATGATATCGAGATGCTAATCATTTATCCTGTATTACCTAATGAACATATACAGCAGGTGCTACAAGCCAGAGGTGGTCACACCGATTATTAGCTACATCGACGCACCTGGTACGTATGACACAGAGATGCCAATCATTTGTTCTGTATTGCCTAATGAACATATACAGCAGGTGATACAGACCAGAGGTGGTCACACCGATTATTAGCTACATCGACGTACCTGGTACGTATGACACCGAGATGCTAATAATTTGTTCCGTATTGCCTAATGAACATATTCAGCCGGTGATACAAGCCAGAGGTAGCCACACCGATTATTAGCAACGTCAACGCACCTGGTACCTATGACACCGAGATGCTAATCATTTGTTCTGTATTGCCAAATGAACATTTACAGCAGGTGATAGAAGCCAGAGGTGGCCACACCGATTATAAGCTACATCGACGCACCTGGTACGTATGACACCGAGATGCTAATCATTTGTTATGTATTGCCTCATGAACATATACAGCAGGTGATACAACCCAGAGGTGGCCACACCGATTATAAGCTACATCGATGCATCTGGTAGGTATGACAACGAGATGCTAAACATTTGTTCTGTATCGCCTAATGAACATATTCAGCCAGTGATACAAGCGAGAGGTAGCCACACCGATTATTTGCTACGTCAACGCACCTGGTACGTATGACACCGAGATGCTAATCATTTGTTATGTATTGCCTAATGAACATATTCAGCCGGTGATACAAGCCAGAGGTCGCCACACCGATTATTAACTACATCGACGCACCTGGTATGTATGACACCGAGATGCTAATCATTTGTTCTGTATTGCCTAATGAACATATACAGCAGGTTGTACAAGCCAGAGGTGGCCACACCGATTATAAGCTACACCGACGCACCTGGTATGTATGACACCGAGATGCTAATCATTCGTTCTGTATTGCCTAATGAACGTATACAGCAGGTGATACAACCCAGAGGTGGCCACACCGATTATTAGCTACATCGACGCACCTGGTACGTATGACACCGAGATGCTAATCATTTGTTCTGTATTGCCCAATGAACATATACAGCAGGTGATACAAGCCAGAGGTGGCCACATCGATTTTAAGCTACATCAACGTACCTGGTACGTATGACACCGAGATGCTAATAATTTGTTCCGTATTGACTAATGAACTCATACAGCAGGTGCTACAAGCCACAGGTGGTCACACCGTTTATTAGCTACATCAACGTACCTGGTACGTATTACACCGAGATGCTAATCATTTGTTCTGTATTGCCTAACGAACATATACAGCAGGTGCGACAAGCCAGAGGTGGTCAGACCGATTATTAGCTACATCGACGTACCTAGTACGTATGACACCGAGATGCTAATCATTTGTTCTGTTTTGCCTAATGAACATATACAGCAGGTGATACAAGCTAGAGGTGGCCACATCGATTTTAAGCTACATCGATGCGTCTGTTACGTATGATATCGAGATGCTAATCATTTATCCTGTATTACCTAATGAACATATACAGCAGGTGCTACAAGCCAGAGGTGGTCACACCGATTATTAGCTACATCGACGCACCAGGTAGGTATGACACAGAGATGCTAATCATTTGTTCTGTATTGTCTAATGAACATATACAGCAGGTGATACAGGCCAGAGGTGGTCACACCGATTATTAGCTACATCGACGTACCTGGTACGTATGACACCGAGATGCTAATCATTTGTTCTGTATTCTCTAATGAACATATACAGCAGGTGCTACAAGCCAGAGGTGGTCACACCGATTATTAGCTACATCGACGTACCTGGTACGTATGACACCGAGATGCTATTAATTTGTTCCGTATTGCCTAATGAACATATACAGCAGGTGCTACAAGCCACAGGTGGTCACACCGATTATTAGCTACATCGACGCACCTGGTACGTATGACCCCGAGATGCTAATAATTTGTTCCGTATTGCCAAATGAACATATACAGCAGGTGCTACAAGCCACAGGTGGTCACACCGATTATTAGCTAAATCGACGTACCTGGTACGTATGACACCGAGATGCTAATCATTTGTTCTGTATTGCCTAATGAACACATACAGCAGGTTTTACAAGCCAGAGGTGGCCACACCGATTATAAGCTACACCGACGCACCTGGTATGTATGACACCGAGATGCTAATCATTCGTTCTGTATTGCCTAATGAACACATACAGCAGGTGATACAACCCAGAGGTGGCCACACCGATTATTAGCTACATCGACGCACCTGGTACGTATGACACCGAGATGCTAATCATTTGTTCTGTATTGCCCAATGAACATATACAGCAGGTGATACAAGCCAGAGGTGGCCACATCGAGTTTAAGCTACATCGACGTACCTGGTACGTATGACACCGAGATGCTAATAATTTGTTCCGTATTGACTAATGAACACATACAGCAGGTGCTACAAGCCACAGGTGGTCACACCGTTTATTAGCTACATCAACGTACCTGGTACGTATTACACCGAGATGCTAATCATTTGTTCTGTATTGCCTAAAGAACATATACAGCAGGTGCTACAAGCCTGAGGTGGTCAGACCGATTATTAGCTACATCGACGTACCTGGTACGTATGACACCGAGATGCTAATCATTTGTTCTGTTTTGCCTAATGAACATATACAACAGGTGATACAAGCTAGAGGTGGCCACATCGATTTTAAGCTACATCGATGCGTCTGTTACGTATGATATCGAGATGCTAATCATTTATCCTGTATTACCTAATGAACATATACAGCAGGTGCTACAAGCCAGAGGTGGTCACACCGATTATTAGCTACATCGACGCACCTGGTACGTATGACACAGAGATGCCAATCATTTGTACTGTATTGCCTAATGAACATATACAGCAGGTGATACAGACCAGAGGTGGTCACACCGATTATTAGCTACATCGACGTACCTGGTACGTATGACACCGAGATGCTAATAATTTGTTCCGTATTGCCTAATGAACATATTCAGCCGGTGATACAAGCCAGAGGTAGCCACACCGATTATTAGCAACGTCAACGCACCTGGTACCTATGACACCGAGATGCTAATCATTTGTTCTGTATTGCCAAATGAACATTTACATGAGGTGATAGAAGCCAGAGGTGGCCACACCGATTATAAGCTACATCGACGCACCTGGTACGTATGACACCGAGATGCTAATCATTTGTTATGTATTGCCTCATGAACATATACAGCAGGTGATACAACCCAGAGGTGGCCACACCGATTATAAGCTACATCGATGCATCTGGTAGGTATGACAACGAGATGCTAAACATTTGTTCTGTATCGCCTAATGAACATATTCAGCCAGTGATACAAGCGAGAGGTAGCCACACCGATTATTTGCTACGTCAACGCACCTGGTACGTATGACACCGAGATGCTAATCATTTGTTATGTATTGCCTAATGAACATATTCAGCCGGTGATACAAGCCAGAGGTCGCCACACCGATTATTAACTACATCGACGCACCTGGTATGTATGACACCGAGATGCTAATCATTTGTTCTGTATTGCCTAATGAACATATACAGCAGGTTGTACAAGCCAGAGGTGGCCACACCGATTATAAGCTACACCGACGCACCTGGTATGTATGACACCGAGATGCTAATCATTCGTTCTGTATTGCCTAATGAACGTATACAGCAGGTGATACAACCCAGAGGTGGCCACACCGATTATTAGCTACATCGACGCACCTGGTACGTATGACACCGAGATGCTAATCATTTGTTCTGTATTGCCCAATGAACATATACAGCAGGTGATACAAGCCAGAGGTGGCCACATCGATTTTAAGCTACATCAACGTACCTGGTACGTATGACACCGAGATGCTAATAATTTGTTCCGTATTGACTAATGAACTCATACAGCAGGTGCTACAAGCCACAGGTGGTCACACCGTTTATTAGCTACATCAACGTACCTGGTACGTATTACACCGAAGATGCTAATCATTTGTTCTGTATTGCCTAACGAACATATACAGCAGGTGCGACAAGCCAGAGGTGGTCAGACCGATTATTAGCTACATCGACGTACCTTGTACGTATGACACCGAGATGCTAATCATTTGTTCTGTTTTGCCTAATGAACATATACAGCAGGTGATACAAGCTAGAGGTGGCCACATCGATTTTAAGCTACATCGATGCGTCTGTTACGTATGATATCGAGATGCTAATCATTTATCCTGTATTACCTAATGAACATATACAGCAGGTGCTACAAGCCAGAGGTGGTCACACCGATTATTAGCTACATCGACACACCAGGTAGGTATGACACAGAGATGCTAATCATTTGTTCTGTATTGTCTAATGAACATATACAGCAGGTGATACAGGCCAGAGGTGGTCACACCGATTATTAGCTACATCGACGTACCTGGTACGTATGACACCGAGATGCTAATCATTTGTTCTGTATTCTCTAATGAACATATACAGCAGGTGCTACAAGCCAGAGGTGGTCACACCGATTATTAGCTACATCGACGTACCTGGTACGTATGACACCGAGATGCTATTAATTTGTTCCGTATTGCCTAATGAACATATACAGCAGGTGCTACAAGCCACAGGTGGTCACACCGATTATTAGCTACATCGACGCACCTGGTACGTATGACCCCGAGATGCTAATAATTTGTTCCGTATTGCCAAATGAACATATACAGCAGGTGCTACAAGCCACAGGTGGTCACACCGATTATTAGCTACATCGACGTACCTGGTACGTATGACACCGAGATGCTAATCATTTGTTCTGTATTGCCTAATGAACACATACAGCAGGTTTTACAAGCCAGAGGTGGCCACACCGATTATAAGCTACACCGACGCACCTGGTATGTATGACACCGAGATGCTAATCATTCGTTCTGTATTGCCTAATGAACACATACAGCAGGTGATACAAGCCAGAGGTGGCCACACCGATTATTAGCTACATCGACGCACCTGGTACGTATGACACCGAGATGCTAATCATTTGTTCTGTATTGCCCAATGAACATATACAGCAGGTGATACAAGCCAGAGGTGGCCACATCGAGTTTAAGCTACATCGACGTACCTGGTACGTATGACACCGAGATGCTAATAATTTGTTCCGTATTGACTAATGAACACATACAGCAGGTGCTACAAGCCACAGGTGGTCACACCGTTTATTAGCTACATCAACGTACCTGGTACGTATTACACCGAGATGCTAATCATTTGTTCTGTATTGCCTAAAGAACATATACAGCAGGTGCTACAAGCCTGAGGTGGTCAGACCGATTATTAGCTACATCGACGTACCTAGTACGTATGACACCGAGATGCTAATCATTTGTTCTGTTTTGCCTAATGAACATATACAACAGGTGATACAAGCTAGAGGTGGCCACATCGATTTTAAGCTACATCGATGCGTCTGTTACGTATGATATCGAGATGCTAATCATTTATCCTGTATTACCTAATGAACATATACAGCAGGTGCTACAAGCCAGAGGTGGTCACACCGATTATTAGCTACATCGACGTACCTGGTACGTATGACACCGAGATGCTAATAATTTGTTCCGTATTGCCTAATGAACATATTCAGCCGGTGATACAAGCCAGAGGTAGCCACACCGATTATTAGCAACGTCAACGCACCTGGTACCTATGACACCGAGATGCTAATCATTTGTTCTGTATTGCCAAATGAACATTTACAGCAGGTGATAGAAGCCAGAGGTGGCCACACCGATTATAAGCTACATTGACGCACCTGGTACGTATGACACCGAGATGCTAATCATTTGTTATGTATTGCCTCATGAACATATTCAGCCGGTGATACAAGCCAGAGGTAGCCACACCGATTATTAGCAACGTCAACGCACCTGGTACCTATGACACCGAGATGCTAATCATTTGTTCTGTATTGCCAAATGAACATTTACAGCAGGTGATAGAAGCCAGAGGTGGCCACACCGATTATAAGCTACATTGACGCACCTGGTACGTATGACACCGAGATGCTAATCATTTGTTATGTATTGCCTCATGAACATATACAGCAGGTGATACAACCCAGAGGTGGCCACACCGATTATAAGCTACATCGATGCATCTGGTAGGTATGGCAACGAGATGCTAAACATTTGTTCTGTATCGCCTAATGAACATATTCAGCCAGTGATACAAGTGAGAGGTAGCCACACCGATTATTTGCTACGTCAACGCACCTGGTACGTATGACACCGAGATGCTAATCATTTGTTATGTATTGCCTAATGAACATATTCAGCCGGTGATACAAGCCAGAGGTCGCCACACCGATTATTAACTACATCGACGCACCTGGTATGTATGACACCGAGATGCTAATCATTTGTTCTGTATTGCCTAATGAACATATACAGCAGGTTGTACAAGCCACAGGTGGCCACACCGATTATAAGCTACACCGACGCACCTGGTATGTATGACACCGAGATGCTAATCATTCGTTCTGTATTGCCTAATGAACGTATACAGCAGGTGATACAACCCAGAGGTGGCCACACCGATTATTAGCTACATCGACGCACCTGGTACGTATGACACCGAGATGCTAATCATTTGTTCTGTATTGCCCAATGAACATATACAGCAGGTGATACAAGCCAGAGGTGGCCACATCGATTTTAAGCTACATCAACGTACCTGGTACGTATGACACCGAGATGCTAATAATTTGTTCCGTATTGACTAATGAACACATACAGCAGGTGCTACAAGCCACAGGTGGTCACACCGTTTATTAGCTACATCAACGTACCTGGTACGTATTACACCAAAATGCTAATCATTTGTTCTGTATTGCCTAACGAACATATACAGCAGGTGCGACAAGCCAGAGGTGGTCAGACCGATTATTAACTACATCGACGTACCTAGTACGTATGACACCGAGATGCTAATCATTTGTTCTGTTTTGCCTAATGAACATATACAGCAGGTGATACAAGCTAGAGGTGGCCACATCGATTTTAAGCTACATCGATGCGTCTGTTACGTATGATATCGAGATGCTAATCATTTATCCTGTATTACCTAATGAACATATACAGCAGGTGCTACAAGCCAGAGGTGGTCACACCGATTATTAGGTACATCGACGCACCAGGTAGGTATGACACAGAGATGCTAATCATTTGTTCTGTATTGTCTAATGAACATATACAGCAGGTGATACAGGCCAGAGGTGGTCACACCGATTATTAGCTACATCGACGTACCTGGTACGTATGACACCGAGATGCTAATCATTTGTTCTGTATTCTCTAATGAACATATACAGCAGGTGCTACAAGCCAGAGGTGGTCACACCGATTATTAGCTACATCGACGTACCTGGTACGTATGACACCGAGATGCTAATAATTTGTTCCGTATTGCCTAATGAACATATACAGCAGGTGCTACAAGCCACAGGTGGTCACACCGATTATTAGCTACATCGACGTACCTGGAACGTATGACACCGAGATGCTAATCATTTGTTCTGTATTGCCTAATGAACATATACAGCAGGTGGTACAAGCCAGAGGTGGTCACACCGATTATTAGCTACATCGACGTACCTAGTACGTATGATACCGAGATGCTAATCATTTGTTCTGTATTGCCCAATGAACATATACAGCAGGTGATACAAGCCAGAGGTGGCCACATCGAGTTTAAGCTACATCGACGTACCTGGTACGTATGACACCGAGATGCTAATAATTTGTTCCGTATTGACTAATGAACACATACAGCAGGTGCTACAAGCCACAGGTGGTCACACCGTTTATTAGCTACATCAACGTACCTGGTACGTATTACACCGAGATGCTAATCATTTGTTCTGTATTGCCTAAAGAACATATACAGCAGGTGCTACAAGCCTGAGGTGTTCAGACCGATTATTAGCTACATCGACGTACCTAGTACGTATGACACCGAGATGCTAATCATTTGTTCTGTTTTGCCTAATGAACATATACAACAGGTGATACCAGCTAGAGGTGGCCACATCGATTTTAAGCTACATCGATGCGTCTGTTACGTATGATATCGAGATGCTAATCATTTATCCTGTATTACCTAATGAACATATACAGCAGGTGCTACAAGCCAGAGGTGGTCACACCGATTATTAGCTACATCGACGCACCTGGTACGTATGACACAGAGATGCCAATCATTTGTTCTGTATTGCCTAATGAACATATACAGCAGGTTATACAGACCAGAGGTGGTCACACCGATTATTAGCTACATCGACGTACCTGGTACGTATGACACCGAGATGCTAATAATTTGTTCCGTATTGCCTAATGAACATATTCAGCCAGTGATACAAGCCAGAGGTAGCCACACCGATTATTAGCAACGTCAACGCACCTGGTACCTATGACACCGAGATGCTAATCATTTGTTCTGTATTGCCAAATGAACATTTACAGCAGGTGATAGAAGCCAGAGGTGGCCACACCGATTATAAGCTACATCGACGCACCTGGTACGTATGACACCGAGATGCTAATCATTTGTTATGTATTGCCTCATGAACATATACAGCAGGTGATACAACCCAGAGGTGGCCACACCGATTATAAGCTACATCGATGCATCTGGTAGGTATGACAACGAGATGCTAAACATTTGTTCTGTATCGCCTAATGAACATATTCAGCCAGTGATACAAGCGAGAGGTAGCCACACCGATTATTTGCTACGTCAACGCACCTGGTACGTATGACACCGAGATGCTAATCATTTGTTATGTATTGCCTAATGAACATATTCAGCCGGTGATACAAGCCAGAGGTCGCCACACCGATTATTAACTACATCGACGCACCTGGTATGTATGACACCGAGATGCTAATCATTTGTTCTGTATTGCCTAATGAACATATACAGCAGGTTGTACAAGCCAGAGGTGGCCACACCGATTATAAGCTACACCGACGCACCTGGTATGTATGACACCGAGATGCTAATCATTCGTTCTGTATTGCCTAATGAACGTATACAGCAGGTGATACAACCCAGAGGTGGCCACACCGATTATTAGCTACATCGACGCACCTGGTACGTATGACACCGAGATGCTAATCATTTGTTCTGTATTGCCCAATGAACATATACAGCAGGTGATACAAGCCAGAGGTGGCCACATCGATTTTAAGCTACATCAACGTACCTGGTACGTATGACACCGAGATGCTAATAATTTGTTATGTATTGACTAATGAACTCATACAGCAGGTGCTACAAGCCACAGGTGGTCACACCGTTTATTAGCTACATCAACGTACCTGGTACGTATTACACCGAGATGCTAATCATTTGTTCTGTATTGCCTAACGAACATATACAGCAGGTGCGACAAGCCAGAGGTGGTCAGACCGATTATTAGCTACATCGACGTACCTTGTACGTATGACACCGAGATGCTAATCATTTGTTCTGTTTTGCCTAATGAACATATACAGCAGGTGATACAAGCTAGAGGTGGCCACATCGATTTTAAGCTACATCGATGCGTCTGTTACGTATGATATCGAGATGCTAATCATTTATCCTGTATTACCTAATGAACATATACAGCAGGTGCTACAAGCCAGAGGTGGTCACACCGATTATTAGCTACATCGACACACCAGGTAGGTATGACACAGAGATGCTAATCATTTGTTCTGTATTGTCTAATGAACATATACAGCAGGTGATACAGGCCAGAGGTGGTCACACCGATTATTAGCTACATCGACGTACCTGGTACGTATGACACCGAGATGCTAATCATTTGTTCTGTATTCTCTAATGAACATATACAGCAGGTGCTACAAGCCAGAGGTGGTCACACCGATTATTAGCTACATCGACGTACCTGGTACGTATGACACCGAGATGCTATTAATTTGTTCCGTATTGCCTAATGAACATATACAGCAGGTGCTACAAGCCACAGGTGGTCACACCGATTATTAGCTACATCGACGCACCTGGTACGTATGACCCCGAGATGCTAATAATTTGTTCCGTATTGCCAAATGAACATATACAGCAGGTGCTACAAGCCACAGGTGGTCACACCGATTATTAGCTACATCGACGTACCTGGTACGTATGACACCGAGATGCTAATCATTTGTTCTGTTTTGCCTAATGAACATATACAGCAGGTGATACAAGCTAGAGGTGGCCACATCGATTTTAAGCTACATCGATGCGTCTGTTACGTATGATATCGAGATGCTAATCATTTATCCTGTATTACCTAATGAACATATACAGCAGGTGCTACAAGCCAGAGGTGGTCACACCGATTATTAGCTACATCGACGCACCAGGTAGGTATGACACAGAGATGCTAATCATTTGTTCTGTATTGTCTAATGAACATATACAGCAGGTGATACAGGCCAGAGGTGGTCACACCGATTATTAGCTACATCGACGTACCTGGTACGTATGACACCGAGATGCTAATCATTTGTTCTGTATTCTCTAATGAACATATACAGCAGGTGCTACAAGCCAGAGGTGGTCACACCGATTATTAGCTACATCGACGTACCTGGTACGTATGACACCGAGATGCTATTAATTTGTTCCGTATTGCCTAATGAACATATACAGCAGGTGCTACAAGCCACAGGTGGTCACACCGATTATTAGCTACATCGACGCACCTGGTACGTATGACCCCGAGATGCTAATAATTTGTTCCGTATTGCCAAATGAACATATACAGCAGGTGCTACAAGCCACAGGTGGTCACACCGATTATTAGCTAAATCGACGTACCTGGTACGTATGACACCGAGATGCTAATCATTTGTTCTGTATTGCCTAATGAACACATACAGCAGGTTTTACAAGCCAGAGGTGGCCACACCGATTATAAGCTACACCGACGCACCTGGTATGTATGACACCGAGATGCTAATCATTCGTTCTGTATTGCCTAATGAACACATACAGCAGGTGATACAACCCAGAGGTGGCCACACCGATTATTAGCTACATCGACGCACCTGGTACGTATGACACCGAGATGCTAATCATTTGTTCTGTATTGCCCAATGAACATATACAGCAGGTGATACAAGCCAGAGGTGGCCACATCGAGTTTAAGCTACATCGACGTACCTGGTACGTATGACACCGAGATGCTAATAATTTGTTCCGTATTGACTAATGAACACATACAGCAGGTGCTACAAGCCACAGGTGGTCACACCGTTTATTAGCTACATCAACGTACCTGGTACGTATTACACCGAGATGCTAATCATTTGTTCTGTATTGCCTAAAGAACATATACAGCAGGTGCTACAAGCCTGAGGTGGTCAGACCGATTATTAGCTACATCGACGTACCTAGTACGTATGACACCGAGATGCTAATCATTTGTTCTGTTTTGCCTAATGAACATATACAACAGGTGATACAAGCTAGAGGTGGCCACATCGATTTTAAGCTACATCGATGCGTCTGTTACGTATGATATCGAGATGCTAATCATTTATCCTGTATTACCTAATGAACATATACAGCAGGTGCTACAAGCCAGAGGTGGTCACACCGATTATTAGCTACATCGACGCACCTGGTACGTATGACACAGAGATGCCAATCATTTGTACTGTATTGCCTAATGAACATATACAGCAGGTGATACAGACCAGAGGTGGTCACACCGATTATTAGCTACATCGACGTACCTGGTACGTATGACACCGAGATGCTAATAATTTGTTCCGTATTGCCTAATGAACATATTCAGCCGGTGATACAAGCCAGAGGTAGCCACACCGATTATTAGCAACGTCAACGCACCTGGTACCTATGACACCGAGATGCTAATCATTTGTTCTGTATTGCCAAATGAACATTTACATGAGGTGATAGAAGCCAGAGGTGGCCACACCGATTATAAGCTACATCGACGCACCTGGTACGTATGACACCGAGATGCTAATCATTTGTTATGTATTGCCTCATGAACATATACAGCAGGTGATACAACCCAGAGGTGGCCACACCGATTATAAGCTACATCGATGCATCTGGTAGGTATGACAACGAGATGCTAAACATTTGTTCTGTATCGCCTAATGAACATATTCAGCCAGTGATACAAGCGAGAGGTAGCCACACCGATTATTTGCTACGTCAACGCACCTGGTACGTATGACACCGAGATGCTAATCATTTGTTATGTATTGCCTAATGAACATATTCAGCCGGTGATACAAGCCAGAGGTCGCCACACCGATTATTAACTACATCGACGCACCTGGTATGTATGACACCGAGATGCTAATCATTTGTTCTGTATTGCCTAATGAACATATACAGCAGGTTGTACAAGCCAGAGGTGGCCACACCGATTATAAGCTACACCGACGCACCTGGTATGTATGACACCGAGATGCTAATCATTCGTTCTGTATTGCCTAATGAACGTATACAGCAGGTGATACAACCCAGAGGTGGCCACACCGATTATTAGCTACATCGACGCACCTGGTACGTATGACACCGAGATGCTAATCATTTGTTCTGTATTGCCCAATGAACATATACAGCAGGTGATACAAGCCAGAGGTGGCCACATCGATTTTAAGCTACATCAACGTACCTGGTACGTATGACACCGAGATGCTAATAATTTGTTCCGTATTGACTAATGAACTCATACAGCAGGTGCTACAAGCCACAGGTGGTCACACCGTTTATTAGCTACATCAACGTACCTGGTACGTATTACACCGAGATGCTAATCATTTGTTCTGTATTGCCTAACGAACATATACAGCAGGTGCGACAAGCCAGAGGTGGTCAGACCGATTATTAGCTACATCGACGTACCTTGTACGTATGACACCGAGATGCTAATCATTTGTTCTGTTTTGCCTAATGAACATATACAGCAGGTGATACAAGCTAGAGGTGGCCACATCGATTTTAAGCTACATCGATGCGTCTGTTACGTATGATATCGAGATGCTAATCATTTATCCTGTATTACCTAATGAACATATACAGCAGGTGCTACAAGCCAGAGGTGGTCACACCGATTATTAGCTACATCGACACACCAGGTAGGTATGACACAGAGATGCTAATCATTTGTTCTGTATTGTCTAATGAACATATACAGCAGGTGATACAGGCCAGAGGTGGTCACACCGATTATTAGCTACATCGACGTACCTGGTACGTATGACACCGAGATGCTAATCATTTGTTCTGTATTCTCTAATGAACATATACAGCAGGTGCTACAAGCCAGAGGTGGTCACACCGATTATTAGCTACATCGACGTACCTGGTACGTATGACACCGAGATGCTATTAATTTGTTCCGTATTGCCTAATGAACATATACAGCAGGTGCTACAAGCCACAGGTGGTCACACCGATTATTAGCTACATCGACGCACCTGGTACGTATGACCCCGAGATGCTAATAATTTGTTCCGTATTGCCAAATGAACATATACAGCAGGTGCTACAAGCCACAGGTGGTCACACCGATTATTAGCTACATCGACGTACCTGGTACGTATGACACCGAGATGCTAATCATTTGTTCTGTATTGCCTAATGAACACATACAGCAGGTTTTACAAGCCAGAGGTGGCCACACCGATTATAAGCTACACCGACGCACCTGGTATGTATGACACCGAGATGCTAATCATTCGTTCTGTATTGCCTAATGAACACATACAGCAGGTGATACAACCCAGAGGTGGCCACACCGATTATTAGCTACATCGACGCACCTGGTACGTATGACACCGAGATGCTAATCATTTGTTCTGTATTGCCCAATGAACATATACAGCAGGTGATACAAGCCAGAGGTGGCCACATCGAGTTTAAGCTACATCGACGTACCTGGTACGTATGACACCGAGATGCTAATAATTTGTTCCGTATTGACTAATGAACACATACAGCAGGTGCTACAAGCCACAGGTGGTCACACCGTTTATTAGCTACATCAACGTACCTGGTACGTATTACACCGAGATGCTAATCATTTGTTCTGTATTGCCTAAAGAACATATACAGCAGGTGCTACAAGCCTGAGGTGGTCAGACCGATTATTAGCTACATCGACGTACCTAGTACGTATGACACCGAGATGCTAATCATTTGTTCTGTTTTGCCTAATGAACATATACAACAGGTGATACAAGCTAGAGGTGGCCACATCGATTTTAAGCTACATCGATGCGTCTGTTACGTATGATATCGAGATGCTAATCATTTATCCTGTATTACCTAATGAACATATACAGCAGGTGCTACAAGCCAGAGGTGGTCACACCGATTATTAGCTACATCGACGTACCTGGTACGTATGACACCGAGATGCTAATAATTTGTTCCGTATTGCCTAATGAACATATTCAGCCGGTGATACAAGCCAGAGGTAGCCACACCGATTATTAGCAACGTCAACGCACCTGGTACCTATGACACCGAGATGCTAATCATTTGTTCTGTATTGCCAAATGAACATTTACAGCAGGTGATAGAAGCCAGAGGTGGCCACACCGATTATAAGCTACATTGACGCACCTGGTACGTATGACACCGAGATGCTAATCATTTGTTATGTATTGCCTCATGAACATATTCAGCCGGTGATACAAGCCAGAGGTAGCCACACCGATTATTAGCAACGTCAACGCACCTGGTACCTATGACACCGAGATGCTAATCATTTGTTCTGTATTGCCAAATGAACATTTACAGCAGGTGATAGAAGCCAGAGGTGGCCACACCGATTATAAGCTACATTGACGCACCTGGTACGTATGACACCGAGATGCTAATCATTTGTTATGTATTGCCTCATGAACATATACAGCAGGTGATACAACCCAGAGGTGGCCACACCGATTATAAGCTACATCGATGCATCTGGTAGGTATGGCAACGAGATGCTAAACATTTGTTCTGTATCGCCTAATGAACATATTCAGCCAGTGATACAAGTGAGAGGTAGCCACACCGATTATTTGCTACGTCAACGCACCTGGTACGTATGACACCGAGATGCTAATCATTTGTTATGTATTGCCTAATGAACATATTCAGCCGGTGATACAAGCCAGAGGTCGCCACACCGATTATTAACTACATCGACGCACCTGGTATGTATGACACCGAGATGCTAATCATTTGTTCTGTATTGCCTAATGAACATATACAGCAGGTTGTACAAGCCACAGGTGGCCACACCGATTATAAGCTACACCGACGCACCTGGTATGTATGACACCGAGATGCTAATCATTCGTTCTGTATTGCCTAATGAACGTATACAGCAGGTGATACAACCCAGAGGTGGCCACACCGATTATTAGCTACATCGACGCACCTGGTACGTATGACACCGAGATGCTAATCATTTGTTCTGTATTGCCCAATGAACATATACAGCAGGTGATACAAGCCAGAGGTGGCCACATCGATTTTAAGCTACATCAACGTACCTGGTACGTATGACACCGAGATGCTAATAATTTGTTCCGTATTGACTAATGAACACATACAGCAGGTGCTACAAGCCACAGGTGGTCACACCGTTTATTAGCTACATCAACGTACCTGGTACGTATTACACCAAAATGCTAATCATTTGTTCTGTATTGCCTAACGAACATATACAGCAGGTGCGACAAGCCAGAGGTGGTCAGACCGATTATTAACTACATCGACGTACCTAGTACGTATGACACCGAGATGCTAATCATTTGTTCTGTTTTGCCTAATGAACATATACAGCAGGTGATACAAGCTAGAGGTGGCCACATCGATTTTAAGCTACATCGATGCGTCTGTTACGTATGATATCGAGATGCTAATCATTTATCCTGTATTACCTAATGAACATATACAGCAGGTGCTACAAGCCAGAGGTGGTCACACCGATTATTAGCTACATCGACGCACCAGGTAGGTATGACACAGAGATGCTAATCATTTGTTCTGTATTGTCTAATGAACATATACAGCAGGTGATACAGGCCAGAGGTGGTCACACCGATTATTAGCTACATCGACGTACCTGGTACGTATGACACCGAGATGCTAATCATTTGTTCTGTATTCTCTAATGAACATATACAGCAGGTGCTACAAGCCAGAGGTGGTCACACCGATTATTAGCTACATCGACGTACCTGGTACGTATGACACCGAGATGCTAATAATTTGTTCCGTATTGCCTAATGAACATATACAGCAGGTGCTACAAGCCACAGGTGGTCACACCGATTATTAGCTACATCGACGTACCTGGAACGTATGACACCGAGATGCTAATCATTTGTTCTGTATTGCCTAATGAACATATACAGCAGGTGGTACAAGCCAGAGGTGGTCACACCGATTATTAGCTACATCGACGTACCTAGTACGTATGATACCGAGATGCTAATCATTTGTTCTGTATTGCCCAATGAACATATACAGCAGGTGATACAAGCCAGAGGTGGCCACATCGAGTTTAAGCTACATCGACGTACCTGGTACGTATGACACCGAGATGCTAATAATTTGTTCCGTATTGACTAATGAACACATACAGCAGGTGCTACAAGCCACAGGTGGTCACACCGTTTATTAGCTACATCAACGTACCTGGTACGTATTACACCGAGATGCTAATCATTTGTTCTGTATTGCCTAAAGAACATATACAGCAGGTGCTACAAGCCTGAGGTGTTCAGACCGATTATTAGCTACATCGACGTACCTAGTACGTATGACACCGAGATGCTAATCATTTGTTCTGTTTTGCCTAATGAACATATACAACAGGTGATACCAGCTAGAGGTGGCCACATCGATTTTAAGCTACATCGATGCGTCTGTTACGTATGATATCGAGATGCTAATCATTTATCCTGTATTACCTAATGAACATATACAGCAGGTGCTACAAGCCAGAGGTGGTCACACCGATTATTAGCTACATCGACGCACCTGGTACGTATGACACAGAGATGCCAATCATTTGTTCTGTATTGCCTAATGAACATATACAGCAGGTTATACAGACCAGAGGTGGTCACACCGATTATTAGCTACATCGACGTACCTGGTACGTATGACACCGAGATGCTAATAATTTGTTCCGTATTGCCTAATGAACATATTCAGCCAGTGATACAAGCCAGAGGTAGCCACACCGATTATTAGCAACGTCAACGCACCTGGTACCTATGACACCGAGATGCTAATCATTTGTTCTGTATTGCCAAATGAACATTTACAGCAGGTGATAGAAGCCAGAGGTGGCCACACCGATTATAAGCTACATCGACGCACCTGGTACGTATGACACCGAGATGCTAATCATTTGTTATGTATTGCCTCATGAACATATACAGCAGGTGATACAACCCAGAGGTGGCCACACCGATTATAAGCTACATCGATGCATCTGGTAGGTATGACAACGAGATGCTAAACATTTGTTCTGTATCGCCTAATGAACATATTCAGCCAGTGATACAAGCGAGAGGTAGCCACACCGATTATTTGCTACGTCAACGCACCTGGTACGTATGACACCGAGATGCTAATCATTTGTTATGTATTGCCTAATGAACATATTCAGCCGGTGATACAAGCCAGAGGTCGCCACACCGATTATTAACTACATCGACGCACCTGGTATGTATGACACCGAGATGCTAATCATTTGTTCTGTATTGCCAAATGAACATTTACAGCAGGTGATAGAAGCCAGAGGTGGCCACACCGATTATAAGCTACATTGACGCACCTGGTACGTATGACACCGAGATGCTAATCATTTGTTATGTATTGCCTCATGAACATATTCAGCCGGTGATACAAGCCAGAGGTAGCCACACCGATTATTAGCAACGTCAACGCACCTGGTACCTATGACACCGAGATGCTAATCATTTGTTCTGTATTGCCAAATGAACATTTACAGCAGGTGATAGAAGCCAGAGGTGGCCACACCGATTATAAGCTACATTGACGCACCTGGTACGTATGACACCGAGATGCTAATCATTTGTTATGTATTGCCTCATGAACATATACAGCAGGTGATACAACCCAGAGGTGGCCACACCGATTATAAGCTACATCGATGCATCTGGTAGGTATGGCAACGAGATGCTAAACATTTGTTCTGTATCGCCTAATGAACATATTCAGCCAGTGATACAAGTGAGAGGTAGCCACACCGATTATTTGCTACGTCAACGCACCTGGTACGTATGACACCGAGATGCTAATCATTTGTTATGTATTGCCTAATGAACATATTCAGCCGGTGATACAAGCCAGAGGTCGCCACACCGATTATTAACTACATCGACGCACCTGGTATGTATGACACCGAGATGCTAATCATTTGTTCTGTATTGCCTAATGAACATATACAGCAGGTTGTACAAGCCACAGGTGGCCACACCGATTATAAGCTACACCGACGCACCTGGTATGTATGACACCGAGATGCTAATCATTCGTTCTGTATTGCCTAATGAACGTATACAGCAGGTGATACAACCCAGAGGTGGCCACACCGATTATTAGCTACATCGACGCACCTGGTACGTATGACACCGAGATGCTAATCATTTGTTCTGTATTGCCCAATGAACATATACAGCAGGTGATACAAGCCAGAGGTGGCCACATCGATTTTAAGCTACATCAACGTACCTGGTACGTATGACACCGAGATGCTAATAATTTGTTCCGTATTGACTAATGAACACATACAGCAGGTGCTACAAGCCACAGGTGGTCACACCGTTTATTAGCTACATCAACGTACCTGGTACGTATTACACCAAAATGCTAATCATTTGTTCTGTATTGCCTAACGAACATATACAGCAGGTGCGACAAGCCAGAGGTGGTCAGACCGATTATTAACTACATCGACGTACCTAGTACGTATGACACCGAGATGCTAATCATTTGTTCTGTTTTGCCTAATGAACATATACAGCAGGTGATACAAGCTAGAGGTGGCCACATCGATTTTAAGCTACATCGATGCGTCTGTTACGTATGATATCGAGATGCTAATCATTTATCCTGTATTACCTAATGAACATATACAGCAGGTGCTACAAGCCAGAGGTGGTCACACCGATTATTAGGTACATCGACGCACCAGGTAGGTATGACACAGAGATGCTAATCATTTGTTCTGTATTGTCTAATGAACATATACAGCAGGTGATACAGGCCAGAGGTGGTCACACCGATTATTAGCTACATCGACGTACCTGGTACGTATGACACCGAGATGCTAATCATTTGTTCTGTATTCTCTAATGAACATATACAGCAGGTGCTACAAGCCAGAGGTGGTCACACCGATTATTAGCTACATCGACGTACCTGGTACGTATGACACCGAGATGCTAATAATTTGTTCCGTATTGCCTAATGAACATATACAGCAGGTGCTACAAGCCACAGGTGGTCACACCGATTATTAGCTACATCGACGTACCTGGAACGTATGACACCGAGATGCTAATCATTTGTTCTGTATTGCCTAATGAACATATACAGCAGGTGGTACAAGCCAGAGGTGGTCACACCGATTATTAGCTACATCGACGTACCTAGTACGTATGATACCGAGATGCTAATCATTTGTTCTGTATTGCCCAATGAACATATACAGCAGGTGATACAAGCCAGAGGTGGCCACATCGAGTTTAAGCTACATCGACGTACCTGGTACGTATGACACCGAGATGCTAATAATTTGTTCCGTATTGACTAATGAACACATACAGCAGGTGCTACAAGCCACAGGTGGTCACACCGTTTATTAGCTACATCAACGTACCTGGTACGTATTACACCGAGATGCTAATCATTTGTTCTGTATTGCCTAAAGAACATATACAGCAGGTGCTACAAGCCTGAGGTGTTCAGACCGATTATTAGCTACATCGACGTACCTAGTACGTATGACACCGAGATGCTAATCATTTGTTCTGTTTTGCCTAATGAACATATACAACAGGTGATACCAGCTAGAGGTGGCCACATCGATTTTAAGCTACATCGATGCGTCTGTTACGTATGATATCGAGATGCTAATCATTTATCCTGTATTACCTAATGAACATATACAGCAGGTGCTACAAGCCAGAGGTGGTCACACCGATTATTAGCTACATCGACGCACCTGGTACGTATGACACAGAGATGCCAATCATTTGTTCTGTATTGCCTAATGAACATATACAGCAGGTTATACAGACCAGAGGTGGTCACACCGATTATTAGCTACATCGACGTACCTGGTACGTATGACACCGAGATGCTAATAATTTGTTCCGTATTGCCTAATGAACATATTCAGCCAGTGATACAAGCCAGAGGTAGCCACACCGATTATTAGCAACGTCAACGCACCTGGTACCTATGACACCGAGATGCTAATCATTTGTTCTGTATTGCCAAATGAACATTTACAGCAGGTGATAGAAGCCAGAGGTGGCCACACCGATTATAAGCTACATCGACGCACCTGGTACGTATGACACCGAGATGCTAATCATTTGTTATGTATTGCCTCATGAACATATACAGCAGGTGATACAACCCAGAGGTGGCCACACCGATTATAAGCTACATCGATGCATCTGGTAGGTATGACAACGAGATGCTAAACATTTGTTCTGTATCGCCTAATGAACATATTCAGCCAGTGATACAAGCGAGAGGTAGCCACACCGATTATTTGCTACGTCAACGCACCTGGTACGTATGACACCGAGATGCTAATCATTTGTTATGTATTGCCTAATGAACATATTCAGCCGGTGATACAAGCCAGAGGTCGCCACACCGATTATTAACTACATCGACGCACCTGGTATGTATGACACCGAGATGCTAATCATTTGTTCTGTATTGCCTAATGAACATATACAGCAGGTTGTACAAGCCAGAGGTGGCCACACCGATTATAAGCTACACCGACGCACCTGGTATGTATGACACCGAGATGCTAATCATTCGTTCTGTATTGCCTAATGAACGTATACAGCAGGTGATACAACCCAGAGGTGGCCACACCGATTATTAGCTACATCGACGCACCTGGTACGTATGACACCGAGATGCTAATCATTTGTTCTGTATTGCCCAATGAACATATACAGCAGGTGATACAAGCCAAAGGTGGCCACATCGATTTTAAGCTACATCAACGTACCTGGTACGTATGACACCGAGATGCTAATAATTTGTTCCGTATTGACTAATGAACACATACAGCAGGTGCTACAAGCCACAGGTGGTCACACCGTTTATTAGCTACATCAACGTACCTGGTACGTATTACACCGAGATGCTAATCATTTGTTCCGTATTGCCTAACGAACATATACAGCAGGTGCGACAAGCCAGAGGTGGTCAGACCGATTATTAGCTACATCGACGTACCTAGTACGTATGACACCGAGATGCTAATCATTTGTTCTGTTTTGCCTAATGAACATATACAGCAGGTGATACAAGCTAGAGGTGGCCACATCGATTTTAAGCTACATCGATGCGTCTGTTACGTATGATATCGAGATGCTAATCATTTATCCTATATTACCTAATGAACATATACAGCAGGTGCTACAAGCCAGAGGTTGTCACACCGATTATTAGCTACATCGACGCACCAGGTAGGTATGACACAGAGATGCTAATCATTTGTTCTGTATTGCCTAATGAACATATACAGCAGGTGATACAGGCCAGAGGTGGTCACACCGATTATTAGCTACATCGACGTACCTGGTACGTATGACACCGAGATGCTAATCATTTGTTCTGTATTCTCTAATGAACATATACAGCAGGTGCTACAAGCCAGAGGTGGTCACACCGATTATTAGCTACATCGACGTACCTGGTACGTATGACACCGAGATGCTAATAATTTGTTCCGTATTGCCTAATGAACATATACAGCAGGTGCTACAAGCCACAGGTGGTCACACCGATTATTAGCTACATCGACGTACCTGGAACGTATGACACCGAGATGCTAATCATTTGTTCTGTATTGCCTAATGAACATATACAGCAGGTGGTACAAGCCAGAGGTGGTCACACCGATTATTAGCTACATCGACGTACCTAGTACGTATGATACCGAGATGCTAATCATCTGTACTGTATTGCCTAATGAACATATACAGCAGGTGAT
Organism: Macrothele yani; assembly: GCA_039090855.1. Classification (NCBI taxonomy): domain Eukaryota; kingdom Metazoa; phylum Arthropoda; class Arachnida; order Araneae; family Macrothelidae; genus Macrothele; species Macrothele yani. Next base: position 33,156,158 of record CM077024.1, on the reverse strand, counting down.
ACAAGCCAGAGGTGGCCACATCGATTTTAAGCTACATCGATGTGTCTGTTACGTATGATATCGAGATGCCAATCATTTCTCCTGTATTACCTAATGAACATATACAGCAGGTGCTACAAGCCAGAGGTGGTCACACCGATTATTAGCTACATCGACGCACCTGGTACGTATGACACAGAGATGCCAATCATTTGTTTTGTATTGCCTAATGAACATATACAGCAGGTGATACAGACCAGAGGTGGTCACACCGATTATTAGCTACATCAACGTACCTGGTACGTATTACACCGAGATGCTAATCATTTGTTCTGTATTGCCTAAAGAACATATACAGCAGGTGCTACAAGCCACAGGTGGTCACACCGATTATTAGCTACATCGACGCACCTGGTACGTATGACACCGAGATGCTAATAATTTGTTCCGTATTGCCTAATGAACATATACAGCAGGTGCTACAAGCCACAGGTGGTCACACCGATTATTAGCTACATCGACGCACCTGGTACGTATGACCCCGAGATGCGAATAATTTGTTCCGTATTGCCTAATGAACATATACAGCAGGTGCTACAAGCCACAGGTGGTCACACCGATTATTAGCTACATCGACGCACCAGGTAGGTATGACACAGAGATGCTAATCATTTGTTCTGTATTGTCTAATGAACATATACAGCAGGTGATACAGGCCAGAGGTGGTCACACCGATTATTAGCTACATCGACGTACCTGGTACGTATGACACCGAGATGCTAATCATTTGTTCTGTATTCTCTAATGAACATATACAGCAGGTGCTACAAGCCAGAGGTGGTCACACCGATTATTAGCTACATCGACGTACCTGGTACGTATGACACCGAGATGCTATTAATTTGTTCCGTATTGCCTAATGAACATATACAGTGGGTGCTACAAGCCACAGGTGGTCACACCGATTATTAGCTACATCGACGCACCTGGTACGTATGACCACGAGATGCTAATAATTTGTTCCGTATTGCCAAATGAACATATACAGCAGGTGCTACAAGCCACAGGTGGTCACACCGATTATTAGCTACATCGACGTACCTGGTACGTATGACACCGAGATGCTAATCATTTGTTCTGTATTGCCTAATGAACACATACAGCAGGTTTTACAAGCCAGAGGTGGCCACACCGATTATAAGCTACACCGACGCACCTGGTATGTATGACACCGAGATGCTAATCATTCGTTCTGTATTGCCTAATGAACACATACAGCAGGTGATACAACCCAGAGGTGGCCACACCGATTATTAGCTACATCGACGCACCTGGTACGTATGACACCGAGATGCTAATCATTTGTTCTGTATTGCCCAATGAACATATACAGCAGGTGATACAAGCCAGAGGTGGCCACATCGAGTTTAAGCTACATCGACGTACCTGGTACGTATGACACCGAAGATGCTAATAATTTGTTCCGTATTGACTAATGAACACATACAGCAGGTGCTACAAGCCACAGGTGGTCACACCGTTTATTAGCTACATCAACGTACCTGGTACGTATTACACCGAGATGCTAATCATTTGTTCTGTATTGCCTAAAGAACATATACAGCAGGTGCTACAAGCCTGAGGTGGTCAGACCGATTATTAGCTACGTCGACGTACCTAGTACGTATGACACCGAGATGCTAATCATTTGTTCTGTTTTGCCTAATGAACATATACAACAGGTGATACAAGCTAGAGGTGGCCACATCGATTTTAAGCTACATCGATGCGTCTGTTACGTATGATATCGAGATGCTAATCATTTATCCTGTATTACCTAATGAACATATACAGCAGGTGCTACAAGCCAGAGGTGGTCACACCGATTATTAGCTACATCGACGCACCTGATACGTATGACACAGAGATGCCAATCATTTGTTCTGTATTGCCTAATGAACATATACAGCAGGTGATACAGACCAGAGGTGGTCACACCGATTATTAGCTACATCGACGTACCTGGTACGTATGACACCGAGATGCTAATAATTTGTTCCGTATTGCCTAATGAACATATTCAGCCGGTGATACAAGCCAGAGGTAGCCACACCGATTATTAGCAACGTCAACGCAAATGGTACCTATGACACCGAGATGCTAATCATTTGTTCTGTATTGCCAAATGAACATTTACAGCAGGTGATAGAAGCCAGAGGTGGCCACACCGATTATAAGCTACATCGACGCACCTGGTACGTATGACACCGAGATGCTAATCATTTGTTATGTATTGCCTCATGAACATATACAGCAGGTGATACAACCCAGAGGTGGCCACACCGATTATAAGCTACATCGATGCATTTGGTAGGTATGACAACGAGATGCTAAACATTTGTTCTGTATCGCCTAATGAACATATTCAGCCAGTGATACAAGTGAGAGGTAGCCACACCGATTATTTGCTACGTCAACGCACCTGGTACGTATGACACCGAGATGCTAATCATTTGTTATGTATTGCCTAATGAACATATTCAGCCGGTGATACAAGCCAGAGGTCGCCACACCGATTATTAACTACATCGACGCACCTGGTATGTATGACACCGAGATGCTAATCATTTGTTCTGTATTGCCTAATGAACATATACAGCAGGTTGTACAAGCCACAGGTGGCCACACCGATTATAAGCTACACCGACGCACCTGGTATGTATGACACCGAGATGCTAATCATTCGTTCTGTATTGCCTAATGAACGTATACAGCAGGTGATACAACCCAGAGGTGGCCACACCGATTATTAGCTACATCGACGCACCTGGTACGTATGACACCGAGATGCTAATCATTTGTTCTGTATTGCCCAATGAACATATACAGCAGGTGATACAAGCCAGAGGTGGCCACATCGATTTTAAGCTACATCAACGTACCTGGTACGTATGACACCGAGATGCTAATAACTTGTTCCGTATTGACTAATGAACACATACAGCAGGTGCTACAAGCCACAGGTGGTCACACGTTTATTAGCTACATCAACGTACCTGGTACGTATTACACCAAAATGCTAATCATTTGTTCTGTATTGCCTAACGAACATATACAGCAGGTGCGACAAGCCAGAGGTGGTCAGACCGATTATTAGCTACATCGACGTACCTAGTACGTATGACACCGAGATGCTAATCATTTGTTCTGTTTTGCCTAATGAACATATACAGCAGGTGATACAAGCTAGATGTGGCCACATCGATTTTAAGCTACATCGATGCGTCTGTTACGTATGATATCGAGATGCTAATCATTTATCCTGTATTACCTAATGAACATATACAGCAGGTGCTACAAGCCAGAGGTGGTCACACCGATTATTAGGTACATCGACGCACCAGGTAGGTATGACACAGAGATGCTAATCATTTGTTCTGTATTGTCTAATGAACATATACAGCAGGTGATACAGGCCAGAGGTGGTCACACCGATTATTAGCTACATCGACGTACCTGGTACGTATGACACCGAGATGCTAATCATTTGTTCTGTATTCTCTAATGAACATATACAGCAGGTGCTACAAGCCAGAGGTGGTCACACCGATTATTAGCTACATCGACGTACCTGGTACGTATGACACCGAGATGCTAATAATTTGTTCCGTATTGCCTAATGAACATATACAGCAGGTGCTACAAGCCACAGGTGGTCACACCGATTATTAGCTACATCGACGTACCTGGAACGTATGACACCGAGATGCTAATCATTTGTTCTGTATTGCCTAATGAACATATACAGCAGGTGATACAAGCCAGAGGTGGCCACATCGATTTTAAGCTACATCGATGTGTCTGTTATGTATGATATCTAGATGCCAATCATTTATCCTGTATTACCTAATGAACATATACAGCAGGTGCTACAAGCCAGAGGTGGTCACACCGATTATTAGCTACATCGACGCACCTGGTACGTATGACACAGAGATGCCAATCATTTGTTCTGTATTGCCTAATGAACATATACAGCAGGTGATACAGACCAGAGGTGGTCACACCGATTATTAGCTACATCGACGTACCTGGTACGTATGACACCGAGATGCTAATCATTTGTTCTGTATTATCTAATGAACATATACAGCAGGTGCTATCAGCCAGAGGTGGTCACACCGATTATTAGCTACATCGACGTACCTGGTACGTATGACACCGAGATGCTATTAATTTGTTCCGTATTGCCTAATGAACATATACAGCAGGTGCTACAAGCCACAGGTGGTCACACCGATTATTAGCTACATCGACGCACCTGGTACGTATGACCCCGAGATGCTAATAATTTGTTCCGTATTGCCTAATGAACATATACAGCAGGTGATACAGACCAGAGGTGGTCACACCGATTATTAGCTACATCGACGTACCTGGTACGTATGACACCGAGATGCTAATAATTTGTTCCGTATTGCCTAATGAACATATTCAGCCGGTGATACAAGCCAGAGGTAGCCACACCGATTATTAGCAACGTCAACGCACCTGGTACCTATGACACCGAGATGCTAATCATTTGTTCTGTATTGCCAAATGAACATTTACAGCAGGTGATAGAAGCCAGAGGTGGCCACACCGATTATAAGCTACATCGACGCACCTGGTACGTATGACACCGAGATGCTAATCATTTGTTATGTATTGCCTCATGAACATATACAGCAGGTGATACAACCCAGAGGTGGCCACACCGATTATAAGCTACATCGATGCATCTGGTAGGTATGACAACGAGATGCTAAACATTTGTTCTGTATCGCCTAATGAACATATTCAGCCAGTGATACAAGCGAGAGGTAGCCACACCGATTATTTGCTACGTCAACGCCCCTGGTACGTATGACACCGAGATGCTAATCATTTGTTATGTATTGCCTAATGAACATATTCAGCAGGTTGTACAAGCCAGAGGTGGCCACACCGATTATAAGCTACACCGACGAACCTGGTATGTATAACACCGAGATGCTAATCATTCGTTCTGTATTGCCTAATGAACGTATACAGCAGGTGATACAACCCAGAGGTGGCCACACCGATTATTAGCTACATCGACGCACCTGGTACGTATGACACCGAGATGCTAATCATTTGTTCTGTATTGCCCAATGAACATATACAGCAGGTGATACAAGCCAAAGGTGGCCACATCGATTTTAAGCTACATCAACGTACCTGGTACGTATGACACCGAGATGCTAATAATTTGTTCCGTATTGACTAATGAACACATACAGCAGGTGCTACAAGCCACAGGTGGTCACACCGTTTATTAGCTACATCAACGTACCTGGTACGTATTACACCGAGATGCTAATCATTTGTTCTGTATTGCCTAACGAACATATACAGCAGGTGCGACAAGCCAGAGGTGGTCAGACCGATTATTAGCTACATCGACGTACCTAGTACGTATGACACCGAGATGCTAATCATTTGTTCTGTTTTGCCTAATGAACATATACAGCAGGTGATACAAGCTAGAGGTGGCCACATCGATTTTAAGCTACATCGATGCGTCTGTTACGTATGATATCGAGATGCTAATCATTTATCCTGTATTACCTAATGAACATATACAGCAGGTGCTACAAGCCAGAGGTGGTCACACCGATTATTAGCTACATCGACGCACCAGGTAGGTATGACACAGAGATGCTAATCATTTGTTCTGTATTGTCTAATGAACATATACAGCAGGTGATACAGGCCAGAGGTGGTCACACCGATTATTAGCTACATCGACGTACCTGGTACGTATGACACCGAGATGCTAATCATTTGTTCTGTATTCTCTAATGAACATATACAGCAGGTGCTACAAGCCAGAGGTGGTCACACCGATTATTAGCTACATCGACGTACCTGGTACGTATGACACCGAGATGCTAATAATTTGTTCCGTATTGCCTAATGAACATATACAGCAGGTGCTACAAGCCACAGGTGGTCACACCGATTATTAGCTACATCGACGTACCTGGAACGTATGACACCGAGATGCTAATCATTTGTTCTGTATTGCCTAATGAACATATACAGCAGGTGGTACAAGCCAGAGGTGGTCACACCGATTATTAGCTACATCGACGTACCTAGTACGTATGATACCGAGATGCTAATCATCTGTACTGTATTGCCTAATGAACATATACAGCAGGTGATACAAGCCAGAGGTGGCCACATCGATTTTAAGCTACATCGATGTGTCTGTTACGTATGATATCGAGATGCCAATCATTTCTCCTGTATTACCTAATGAACATATACAGCAGGTGCTACAAGCCAGAGGTGGTCACACCGATTATTAGCTACATCGACGCACCTGGTACGTATGACACAGAGATGCCAATCATTTGTTCTGTATTGCCTAATGAACATATACAGCAGGTGATACAGACCAGAGGTGGTCACACCGATTATTAGCTACATCAACGTACCTGGTACGTATTACACCGAGATGCTAATCATTTGTTCTGTATTGCCTAAAGAACATATACAGCAGGTGCTACAAGCCACAGGTGGTCACACCGATTATTAGCTACATCGACGCACCTGGTACGTATGACACCGAGATGCTAATAATTTGTTCCGTATTGCCTAATGAACATATACAGCAGGTGCTACAAGCCACAGGTGGTCACACCGATTATTAGCTACATCGACGCACCTGGTACGTATGACCCCGAGATGCGAATAATTTGTTCCGTATTGCCTAATGAACATATACAGCAGGTGCTACAAGCCACAGGTGGTCACACCGATTATTAGCTACATCGACGTACCTGGTACGTATGACACCGAGATGCTAATCACTTGTTCTGTATTGCCTAATGAACATATACAGCAGGTGATACAATCCAGAGGTGGCCACATCGATTTTAAGCTACATCAATGCGTCTGTTACGTATGACATCGATATGCCAATCATTTATTCTGTATTACCTAATGAACAAATACAGCAGGTGATACAAACCAGAGGTGGCCATACCGATTATTAGCTACATCGACGTACCTGGTACGTATGACGCCGAGATGCTAATCTTTTGTTCTGTATTGCCTAATGAACATATACAGCAGGTGATACAACCCAGAGGTGGCCACACCGATTATAAGCTACATCGATGCATCTGGTACGTATGACACCGAGATGATAATCATTTGTTCTTTATTGCCTAGTTAACATATTCAGCCGGTGATACAAGCCAGAGGTAGCCACACCGATTATTAGCAGCGTCAACGCACCTGGTACGTATGACACCGAGATGCTAATTATTTGTTCTGTATTGCCTAATGAACATATACAGCAGGTGATAGAAGCCAGAGGTGGCCACACCGATTATAAGCTACATCGACGCACCAGGTACGTATGACACCGAGATGCTAATCATTTATTCTGTATTACCTAATGAACATATACATCAGGTGATACAAGCCAGAGGTGACCACACCGATTATTAGCTACATCGATGCATCTGGTACGTATGACACCGAGATGTTAATCATTTGTTCTGTATTGCCTATTGAACTTATACAGCAGGTGATACAAGCCAGAGGTGGCCCCACCGATTATAAGCTACATCGACGTACCTGGTACGTATGACACCGAGATGTTAATCATTTGTTCTGTATTGCCTATTGAACTTATACAGCAGGTGATACAAGCCAGAGGTGGCCCCACCGATTATAACCTACATCGACGTACCTGGTACGTATGACACCGAAATGCTAATCATTTGTTCTGTATTGCCTAATGAAAATATACAGCAGGTGAAACAAGCCACAGGTGGCCACACCCATTATAAGCTACATCGACGCATCTGGTACGTATGACCCCGAGATGATAATCATTTATTCTGTATTGCCTAATGAACATATACAGCAGGTGATACCAGCCAAAGGTAGCCACACAGCTACATCGACGCACCCGGTACGTATAACACCGAGATGCTAATCATTTGTTCTGTATTGCCTAATGAACATATGCAGCAGGGGATACCAGCCAGAGGTAGCCACACCGAATATTATCTACATCGACGCACCTGGTACGTATGACACCGAGATGCTATTCATTCGTTCTGTACTGCCTAATGAACATATACCGCAGGTGATACAAGCCAGAGGTGGCCACACCGATTATTATCTACATCAAAGCACCTGGTACGTATGACACCGAGATGCTAATAATTCGTTCTGTATTGCCTAATGAACTTATACAGCAGGTGATACAAACCAGAGGTGGCCACACCGATTATTAGCTACATCGATGCATCTCGTACGTCAGACACCAAGATGTTAATCATTTGTTCGGTATTGCCTAATGAACATATTCAGCCGGTGGTACAAGCCAGAGGTAGCCACACCGATTATTAGCTACGTCAACGCACCTAGTACGTATGACACCGAGATGCTAATCTTTTGTTCTGTGTTGCCTAATGAACATATACAACAGGTGATACAAGCCAGAGGTGGCCACACCGATTGTAAGCTACATCGATGCATCTGGTACGTATGACACCGAGATGCTAATCATTTATTCTGTATTGCCTAATGAACATATTCAGCCGGTGATACAAGCCAGATGTAGCCACACCGATTATTATCTACATTAAAGCACCTGGTACGTATGACACCGAGATGCTAATCATTTGTTCTGTATTGCCTAATGAACATATTCAGCCGGTGATACAAGCCAGAGGTAGCCACACCGATTATTATCTACATCAAAGCACCTGGTACGTATGACACCGAGATGCTAATCATTTGTTCCGTATTGCCTAATGAACATATTCAGCCGGTGGTACAAGCCAGAGGTAGCCACACCGATTATTAGCTACGTCAACGCACCTAGTACGTGTGACACCGAGATGCTAATCTTTTGTTCTGTATTGCCTAATGAACATATACAACAGGTGATACAAGCCAGAGGTGGCCACACCGATTGTAAGCTACATCGATGCATCTGGTACGTATGACACCGAGATGCTAATCATTTATTCTGTATTGCCTAATGAACATATTCAGCCGGTGATACAAGCTAGAGGTAGCCACACCGATTATTAGCTATGTCAACGCACCTGGTACGTATGACACCGAGATGCTAATCATTTGTTCTGTATTGCCTAATGAACATATACAGCAGGTGATACAAGCCTGAGGTGGCCACACCGATTATTAGCTACATCGACGCACCTGGTACGTTAGACACCGAGATGCTAATAATTCGTTATGTATTGCCTCATGAACATATACAGCAGGTGATACAACCCAGAGGTGGCCACACCGATTATAAGCTACATCGATGCATCTGGTAGGTATGACAACGAGATGCTAAACATTTGTTCTGTATCGCCTAATGAACATATTCAGCCGGTGATACAAGCCAGAGGTAGCCACACCGATTATTTGCTACGTCAACGCACCTGGTACGTATGACACCGAGATGCTAATCATTTGTTCTGTATTGCCAAATGAACATTTACAGCAGATGATAGAAGCCAGAGGTGGCCACACCGATTATAAGCTACATCGACGCACCTGGTACGTATGACACCGAGATGCTAATCATTTGTTATGTATTGCCTCATGAACATATACAGCAGGTGATACAACCCAGAGGTGGCTACACCGATTATAAGCTACATCGATGCATCTGGTAAGTATGACACCGAGATGATAATCGTTTGTTCTGTATTGCCTAGTGAACATATTCAGCCGGTGATACAAGCCAGAGGTAGCCACACCGATTATTAGCAACGTCAACGCACCTGGTACCTATGACACCGAGATGCTAATCATTTGTTCTGTATTGCCTAATGAACATTTACAGCAGGTGATAGAAGCCAGAGGTGGCCACACCGATTATAAGCTACATCGACGCACCTGGTACGTATGACACCGAGATGCTAATCATTTGTTATGTATTGCCTAATGAACATATACAGCAGGTGATACAACCCAGAGGTGGCTACACCGATTATAAGCTACATCGATGCATCTGGTAGGTATGACAACGAGATGCTAAACATTTGTTCTGTATCGCCTAATGAACATATTCAGCCAGTGATACAAGCGAGAGGTAGCCACACCGATTATTTGCTACGTCAACGCACCTGGTACGTATGACACCGAGATGCTAATCATTTGTTATGTATTGCCTAATGAACATATTCAGCCGGTGATACAAGCCAGAGGTGGCCACACCGATTATTAGCTACATCGACGCACCTGGTATGTATGACACCGAGATGCTAATCATTTGTTCTGTATTGCCTAATGAACATATACAGCAGGTTTTACAAGCCAGAGGTGGCCACACCGATTATAAGCTACATCGACGCACCTGGTATGTATGACACCGAGATGCTAATCATTTGTTCTGTATTGCCTAATGAACATATACAGAAGGTGATACAAGCCAGAGGTGGCCACACCGATTATTAGCTACATCGACGCACCTGGTACGTATGAGACCGAGATGCTAATCATTTGTTCTGTATTGCCTAATGAACATATACAGCAGGTGATACAAGCCAGAGGTGGCCACATCGATTTTAAGCTACATCGACGTACCTGGTACGTATGACACCGAGATGCTAATCATTTGTTCTGTTTTGCCTAATGAACATATACAGCAGGTGATACAAGCTAGAGGTGGCCACATCGATTTTAAGCTACATCGATGCGTCTGTTACGTATGATATCGAGATGCTGAATCATTTATCCTGTATTACCTAATGAACATATACAGCAGGTGCTACAAGCCAGAGGTGGTCACACCGATTATTAGCTACATCGACGCACCTGGTACGTATGACACAGAGATGCTAATCATTTGTTCTGTATTGTCTAATGAACATATACAGCAGGTGATACAGGCCAGAGGTGGTCACACCGATTATTAGCTACATCGACGTACCTGGTACGTATGACACCGAGATGCTAATCATTTGTTTTGTATTCTCTAATGAACATATACAGCATGTGCTACAAGCCAGAGGTGGTCACACCGATTATTAGCTACATCGACGTACCTGGTACGTATGACACCGAGATGCTAATAATTTGTTCCGTATTGCCTAATGAACATATACAGCAGGTGATACAGACCAGAGGTGGTTACACCGATTATTAGCTACATCGACGCACCTGGTACGTATGACACCGAGATGCTAATCATTTGTTCTGTATTGCCTAATGAACATATACAGCAGGTGATACAATCCAGAGAAGGCCACATCGATTTTAAGCTACATCGATGCGTACCTGGTACGTATGATATCGAGATGCCAATCATTTATCCTGTATTATCTAATGAACATATACAGCAGGTGCTACAAGCCAGAGGTGGTCACACCGATTATTAGCTACATCGACGCACCTGGTACGTATGACACAGAGATGCTAATCATTTGTTCTGTATTGTCTAATGAACATATACAGCAGGTGATACAGGCCAGAGGTGGTCACACCGATTATTAGCTACATCGACGTACCTGGTACGTATGACACCGAGATGCTAATCATTTGTTTTGTATTCTCTAATGAACATATACAGCATGTGCTACAAGCCAGAGGTGGTCACACCGATTATTAGCTACATCGACGTACCTGGTACGTATGACACCGAGATGCTAATAATTTGTTCTGTATTGCCTAATGAACATATACAGCAGGTGATACAGACCAGAGGTGGTTACACCGATTATTAGCTACATCGACGTACCTGGTACGTATGACACCGAGATGCTAATCATTTGTTCTGTATTGCCTAATGAACATATACAGCAGGTGATACAATCCAGAGAAGGCCACATCGATTATTAGCAACATCGATGCGTCTGTTACGTATGATATCGAGATGCCAATCATTTATCCTGTATTATCTAATGAACATATACAGCAGGTGCTACAAGCCAGAGGTGGTCACACCGATTATTAGCTATATCGACGTACCTGGTATGTATGACACCGAGATGCTAATCATTTGTTCTGTATTATCTAATGAACATGTACAGCAGGTGCTACCAGCCAGAGGTGGTCACACCGATTATTAGCTACATCGACGTACCTGGTACGTATGACACCGAGATGCTAATAATTTGTTCTGTATTGCCTAATGAACATATACAGCAGGTGCTACAAGCCACAGGTGGTCACACCGATTATTAGCTACATCGAAGCACCTGGTACGTATGACACCGAGATGCTAATAATTTGTTCCGTATTGCCTAATGAACATATACAGCAGGTGCTACAAGCCACAGGTGGTCACACCGATTATTAGCTACATCGATGTACCTGGTACGTATGACACCGAGATGCTAATCATTTGTTCTGTATTGCCTAATGAACATATACAGCAGGTGATACAATCCAGAGAGGTGGCCACATTGATTTTAAGCAACATCGATGCGTCTGTTACGTATGATATCGAGATGCCAATCATTTATCCTGTATTATCTAATGAACATATACAGCAGGTGCTACAAGCCAGAGGTGGTCACACCGATTATTAGCCACATCGACGTACCTGGTACGTATGACACCGAGCTATATAGCTACGTCGACGCACCTGGTACGTATGACACCGAGATGCTAATCATTTGTTCTGTATTGCCTAATGAACATATCCTGTAAGAAACAAAGTTGTAACTCGACTCCTTTCAGGCGTTTGGTCCTTTCAGGCATGGCTACGTCTAATCCGCGGATATCATCGTGCGACTTACGCCAAATCGCCTGTGCTAAAAACAGGTTCCAATTGGTATCATTTTACCGTTAAAAATGCGTGCTGCACACTAATCGTGTTAGCATATTCGTAAACAGCATGGAGTCCAATTCGCGTACTGCGCAACACATCGTGCACGCGACGCTCTCCTCGCTACCTGTGCGCGGGGAAGGGAATGTAATATATCCGGATGCGCAGTCGCGTTTGACTAACCCTATTTCGGCAAACGTGAGCGCAACACGACTGTGCGTGGCATTGTTTGAAAGCTCTTGACGAGATTTATTCAAATATACAAAAGACATTTCTCTGTGGTTTGAACTGAACATTTAAAAAAATGGTTTCTTGTGAACCTGTGAACACTTTTTAAAATATTGCGGTTCATCGATCTAGACAACCATGAGTCCAAAACGACTGTTCGTGGTATCGTTTTAAAACTCTCGACGAGATCTATTGAAATATATAAAGAGCATACCGCAGTGGTTTACACTAATTTTTTTAAAAATTGTTTTCGTGCGAACGGGTAAACATTTTTGAGGATGCCGCGAAATTCGCAGAACGAACGCAAGCAAAAGTGGAAAAAATCAAAACGGGAGGCAAGAGCCAGTGATGAGGAATGAAAGAAGCCCAAGAAGACTGCATTATAACGAACTAGAGAGTATCGAGAACGCTTTAAAGCAGCCGCCAACAAACAAGAATCCAACACACCGATTGAACCCGTACCCGGCCCATCTCGAACTCTGATTTGTGTTCGTAATGTATCCAGCATTATTTGTAAAAATTATGTAAGCTATTTGTCATTTCATAGACCTGTGTTGGCTATAACAAAGTAAATAAATGCTTTGAAACCATACTCGACTAGCATTTCAACTTTCCGGTCTGCAAGTCGTAGTCCTGCGTTTCCAAAGTGACGGTTCAATCAGAACTAAGCCGACTTGTATTTTGTTTTATAAACGTGAGTATAGTAGCACGAAAAATAATTAATAGCCATCCATCCACGGTGAAGATAACTTCCAATTGTTTCTTTCTGTTTATAAGGAAATTCAATAAAAAATGCAAAAGGATAAATAGACACCATTCTACTGTGAAGATATAGTTTCCCCTTCTTTCTTTTCAGTTTTAATGAATACTAGTATCTCGTAAAAAAGGAAATAGTCATCAATCCACGATGAAGACAGATTACTCTTCTTTTTTTTTAGTCTTAAGGTAAACATAATGTACTACATGTTTACACCACCAGTACTGAATCACTGCGTGGTAAGTGCTGTGAGACAGCCAACATTTACAGCAATATAAGTCGTAACGTTTAAGTAAACGCATCATTCATTTCCTGTGGTTATTACTCTGAAATTGTTATGTTATGCAAATTTTGAGTACAAAACACACTCAACTGAGAAAAAGTCTTCAGAATCATTAACGACTTAACTGAGAGCAGACGTGCCTCATCCATTGTTTATTTCAGCCAGAAATTTTCCTGTTAATATAAGAATTCCTGCTTTCGTGTCAGTTGAAATCTGGATATACATCACGCAAGCTTTTATTGCAAAATATCTTTTGTCTGGTTAGGTCTTGCGATTATTCGGTGCAGTTTATCTGAGTAAATCAAGCGGTTTCTAAGCAGAGAAAACTTGTTGGGTTCTGAAATCAGCAGAAAGGATTAATCACGCTTTCGCAATTGTAAGAAGTCCAATTTCTCACCACGCATCTTCAGTAGAAAGTGACTTAGGTAATAAATAACCTGTTGGCTCTGCCATTCTTCAACGGAAACAAGTTTACTCGCGAATTTAGTCAGTGGAAAATAACTTTGGGAATAAATAACCACCAAGATTAATTCCACTTCAAGCATCTCAGTCTCAGGCAATATGTCATTAAAGAAACAGTTCGGAGTATGCGAAGCTTAGTTCGTGCATGTTACACAAATATTGTTTTGTTCTTGAAAATTCCAAAAGAGCGGAATACGAATATTTTTTCGCCTTGAGTTTTTAAAATCCGCAATAATTCCTACAACATGATTCCTTCGGATATCGAAGGTTAACAATGCTCATTACTATAAAGATACTTTTCGGTATCTTTTAAGTTTTAGAAAAACATATGGAAACAGATACTTCTGAGTGTTCAGTTATGCTTGTATTCAATGAGTTCCAGATTGAAGCTTTTACGAAAATTTGTCATTATGAAAAATTGAAGGAAAAAGTATGAATAAAGGTAAATAAAATTTAGTGAAAATCATTTTGCTTTTAAGTAGAAAAGTATTCATAAACTCAAATTCACTCGGATAAGAAAGAGTTTTCCTACAGACTGGAGAAACATCATAGGCAGACATTAAGTGACATTTAAAACGAAATTCTCTCTCTCTTTAAAGGAAGATTTGAATTAATACATTTCATCAGTTTCCACCTTAGTTGAAGAGGCATGAAAACATGCAAAAAAGCCTGAACAATGCAGCTCTGCACAAAGAAAGTTGGAAACAAAGAAAAAATAATTGTGCATATAAACTTTATGATAGCAAAACAGCAAGCTGCTTTTTTAAGCAGCAAACTTCAACAGAATAATGCACGTTAACCTGATGAAATGGAAATGAGAAGGCCATCCAGCCTGAGGGAAAGATGGGAGATGTTTTAGTAGAAAGCCTATATGGAACCTAGAAATGGTACACATTAGGAAAAAAGAGACCCAGACAGATGCAGTTGGATGAGCTGAAAAGAATTGCACGAAAAAAGTGTCCATCAAAAACAAATGACAAAGTGAACTGGTGAGAAACAAGGAATGACCTCGTCAAACAGTGGGTGAATTCAAGCTGAAAAGAAGAGACACAGAGAAATTTTCACGAAAACAATTTTATTTGTGTAAAGAACAACAATACTAAATAATGCAAGTTAATCCCGTTGAAATAATTTCTTTTATAAAATTAGAAAATTTAACATGAGAACATGCGAAAAATGCACTTTTATGATATCTTGTGGATCACGTTTTTGTAAGTAAAAGGTGCCCGAAATGCAGAAAATGGACCATAATCATCACATGTTTTTAGGTTTTTGATTCGGGGTTTAGCGACTATCAATTGCAACTCTAAGAGCTAAGTGGCTCCCCTTCCCAAATTTGGACCCATTCTTTCTGGAGAAAGAGTTTCCAGCGCTATTCTGAAGGCCCCATTCATCTCTCAGGGATGAGGTCCGAGCCCTGTTGCGACGATGGACCACACGGTCACCGCTGTAGCTTCATACTCAAAGCATCAATTTCAGACAAGCATTCATAATAATACTTATCCTTCTGCGTCAATTATAATGATGGCGGCACTTTGGCTCTCGTGAATCAATTCTTTCATAACTCCGTTAGCGACACTGGTTTGGGCAGCTAGTGATCAAAGGCGCAGGTTTTCTTAATAGCCATCGGATCTGCCCTTAATTTGAACCGCTAATAAGGCATGTGTGGTGTGTTTGTCCCTAGACGTTGGCCACGTGCATTCCCTAGAAACAATGGCCCTATATTAAGGACAAGAGACAAGTAGCTTTATATTAGGAACAGGATTCCAATGGCTCTATATTAGGAACAGGATTCCAGTGGCCCTATATTAGGGACAGTAGACCAGTAGCGTTATATTAAGAACAGGATTGCAGTGGCCCTATATTAAGGACAGAAGACCAGTAGCTTTATATTAGGAACAGAATTCCTGTGGCCCTATATTAGGGACAAGAAACCAGTGGCTCTGTATTAAGAACAGGAGGCCAGTTGTATCATCGTTAACTCAGAGTTGCGCATGGTGGTCGTCTAGCTCCGGAAAGTCGTACAACAAAATTTGTTTCTATTGTGAACACACTGGTAGCAATATTAGGAATTGCGACCACTAAGATTCTGTTGAGAATCAAGCATTATTAATTGAACGAAACACTATACATCATTTTTTTTTATTTCAGTTTTCTAGAAGGTTAAGAAGCTATTTGCCAAAAGCAAGGGAAATACACAATTATGTATAGAACATTTTTGTCTGTGTTTTAGATTGGTTAAGAAGATCCTTAAGGTGTGATACAACCTGAAATAAGTCCTGAAATACTTAGGGAGTACTCAGAACATCTGGCTGCTGTATGTGCAAGAGAGTATTTTAATTTGTTTGGGAGTTTAAAGACCATCGTGAGCAACTCGGTGCGCTATTAGCGGTCGCCTCTCCCTGCTTTTAGGTTACCGGTTCCAGGAAAGGAAGAAAACAAGTGTCGTAAGTCAGACAAATAACATCCATGCCTCACTTACATTCGACCCCGGGCCCATCTCCAGGGTCGTACTTGTCCACCTTTACACCGGGAGATTTACCGGTGGACAATTTGAGAAATGGCCCATTTTCTCCTATCCTCTTTGTCTAGTAACAGTTTTCATGATACATTATCCCCACGCCCTTATCCACGTACAGATATAGAGCACAAAACCTCCGACGGATACGTTCCGAAATCCGTGTCTTACCGACATTTATCTTAAAGGAACAACGCCGCCCCGGTGGCGCAGTGGTATAAACGCTGGCTTCTGAACATTTGTCCGAGATGGGTGAATCCCAGTGAGGCATGGGTGTTGCGTCTGTCTTAGGTACCAGTTTCCTCCCTTCTCTGTAACCAGTGACCCTAAGCTAGAGACGGGTGATTGTTTACAGCCCATTGAGTTGCTTTATCGCTATTGGTTCATGGATCAAAATGGTAGTTCATAAATCAAAATAATGCGTGGACAAAAAAGGAGTCTATTCAAGGAGGTGGTATGAATACTATTGCACAGTAGACGATCAGTGACCTATTAAATATAATTATCTAGTACACCACCTTGTTTTTAGAATGGTTTGGTATGCAACATCAATTATGAGTGGATTTTTAAAATTCCTTGACACTTAACTTGCTGTTAAAATTTGTTCTCCACTGAATAATCTTACAATGCATAATTCAATAGTTCTTTCATCCAGAAGCTAAAATTATTTTCATGAGGGAATTCATGAGGTGTTTCCCTGTAAATCTCGAGACTGAAATTCCCGACCTGATTTTGTCGACCCAATCCACCCGTGCCCATAATTCGGAGGGAACTGCTATGTCATGTTTTTAGTTTGAGTGTTCGGAACAATGGTTTTCGTGGTGCTTCGCGTGGTATAATAATTTTTTAAGTCTAAATTTACTGCACGATTGAATTTTCCGTTTTACTTAGATAAGCAATCATGTTGCAAGAGTTGTTTACTGTTTGATTAAGCATAAGTTTAGAGCATTCAGCTGTAGGAGAAGAGTGAGGTGAACTTTTACGTCAATTTGTAATGGATAGCAAAAACTGCAAATGTATGACATCGAACAGTGTAAGAAATAGTAACACTGTACTAGTGATTCGATTTATTGGCGCACGAAATAGACAGAGAAGTGTTTCCAAGCTTTCGCACATCAACCAGATGGCTTTTTCACGGAAGTTAGACAGAAATTGTCAAGTATCTGTCGAACTTCCTTGAAAAAGTCATCTGGTTGATGTGCGAAGGCTTGGAAATGCTTATGGGTCTATTTTCTATGCCAATAAATTGAATTACTGGTACAGTGTTACTATTTCCTACATAATTGGTGTACTGTTTCTCGTTATCAATTCATCGAACAATGATTGAATTTTTCCCAAAAGAAGGACCTGCAAAATGGTTAAACATACAACGGGTGGAGAACAAAACTGAAACACATGGGTTTAGGACACAACAATTTGTCAGTACGGTGTAGGACTTTCTTTGGAGCCAATACAGCTGCAATTCGTCTTGAGAAATAGAGATACAAATCCTGTACAGTAGACAGAGGAATTTGAAGTCATTCCTCTTGCAGAAAAGTGGTTAGTTCAACACGTAATAATGGTGAAGGAAAACGTTTCCTGACTTGTTCCTCCAGAACACCCCAGAGTGGCTCAATGATGTCCAAGTCGGGTGACTGTGCAGGCCACGACAAATGTTCAACCTCCCTTTCATGCTCAGTAAACCACTCTTCCACCATTTTGGCACTGTGTATCGGCGTGTTATCATCATGATACATGACCCCACCGTTAGGGTACAATGTTTGAACCATTGGGTGCACCAGGTCTCCGATAGACCTTAGCAGTCATGTGCCCTTCAAGAGCAATCAGCGGACCGACAGACTGCCACAATATGGCAGCTCAAACTATCACCGATCCAACCCGTGCTTCACTGTGGGAAGTAAACAGTCCGGGTGGTTAGACTGCGAGGGATGTTTCCACACGTTAACTATCCCGGTTGTGGGAAACACAGTGAATGACGATTCATCGGAGAACAACAAAAATTTCACGTTGTCCAACGTCCATGATGTGCGCTGCTGGCACCATTGCAACCCGATTTTTAACATTCACACTGGTGATCCAGGTTTTGGCGATAACAACACGGCCGTGCATGTTGACCCGCTGAAGCTCCCCACGAACAGTTTTGATTGAAACAGGTGCGTATTCAACTCTGCGGTGAGTTTAGGGAGCTGTGGTTCTATGGTATTTGGCTGTCATTCGTGTTTGCACCCAGACGTCCCTGTCAGACAGCTTCCTCTTACCTCGACAGTTACTCCTACTGTATGTGGCTCTTCTATCTTGCTGGTATGCCTACATGACCCTGGATACCGCGGCTCGCGATACACCATAAAGACTTGCTGTCTTGGACATAGATGCACCGGCGAGACGCGCACCAACAATCTGTCCTCTTTGAAATTAGGGTATGTCTCCCATTGTGTTGTGTGGATAGCACTTTTTGACGCCCAGCTGTGCTACTGCTCTACCTTCAAACTCCGCTCTCATTCATCGAATGCAAAATAGATGCAGACTGGTCATCAGGTACCGCGTACAGTGGCGTGACACGTGGGGTGCAATTTGCACAGGTGCTTCGGTTTCGTAGCCCACCTCTTGTAAAACGCTTTTTAGTTTCGCTAAGGTGCGTTTTACATGGCAAACTGAAATTTCCTTTACCTAGGGTTAAACCATATTCAAAGATGTTCCTAGCGCATTGAAGTGACTGAGGATTGCATAGAAAAGTAATGCTTCAATACCGCCAGAATAGGTCTGGTACCTTTCGTCCAATGACAAGTGGTCAAAGCCGATTATTCGAGTGTAGATGGGTCCTATGCAAATATATCCACAGCACAATAGGCCTGAAGACAGGACTCATTTTCTCAACTGTGCGATTCGTGCATTTCCTGTTCGTCCAACGGTGTTATCCGTTCAGTATCCATGCGCCCATTGTCAGCTCGCACAACAACACGATTTATTCAATAATCATTCGTTCAATCTTCATTCCATATAATTTGTGTAATACCTTGAAGGAAAAACTTAGCAAACGCACCGCATCCATCACAAAACCTGCCATACTGCGCTACAATAATGCAGCCAGCCGAAACCCCCTACTGGCTACAAATATGTCAGATTTCTTCCTATTGTATTGCACATATACAGCTCTCTCTATTGCGTTCTTGAATGTGCTCAAGAGCACCGGGTTGTATTGTGGGTCTTGGATGGGCCGCACCGATGGCCCATGGGGTGCGGTGTGGTCCTCCTCGACCCAGAAAATTCTTGGCGCACAGTTTGGACATCCATTCACTTCTGGAATTATTACCTGGAATGGACTCCTTCTTCGATTACAACGCTCAGCTGCGATTTGGCGATTCACGCATTCTTTCGCATCGTACATTCAGAGAGCGCAAATTGTCCAGCGATACCTTCTATCCCAATGCTTGTTTTCTTGGAACTCATCGGTGTTTTCCTCGGCTCGTCACTCTATTATCAACAGCCTCTTTACTTCCGTGATTTGGTCAGCAAAGCATTGGGTTGCTGCTACGACTATCACTCTTCCAGCTTCTTTGGGAGGAATTCTCCTACCGGATGTACGCCTTTACTACCGAGCCTTTCGCTTCGTTTCATTCCTTCGCCTTCTTCTCAATCCTTCTCCATCACTCTGCTCTACTTTTGATATTCTTATCCTCTCCGAGATCCATCCTTTTCTTTTCTCTTATATCTTCTGATGGACTCTTATCCTTCTTATTTTAATCAATTTCCACCCCTCATTACTCAAGTTCTAGCGTTCTTGCGCTCACTTCCACTTCTTCGCGCAACTCCCTCTACTACTCCGGATCTTCTTGCCGAACCACTTTTCTTTTCGACTCTGATTCACCCTCCTGATCAACCCTAATTCATCTTCCCTCCTTGGGTCCACTCCGGAATCTTAACTGTTCAAACTTTAGTTACTGCTGACCTTTCCTGGAAGCCCCTTTCCTCTCTCTTCCCCGCTTCTACTCCCCTACTGGAGGAAGATTATGATCTCCTTCGTTCTACTCTCTGTTCTCTCTTTCCTTCCCTGGTTTTTGATTCTGGTCTCATCTCTGTTTCTGGTCCTAGCCTCTCTATTCCTTTCTTCCTTCCTCTTCGTGCCTCTGTTGCCCCCATTTCTTCTTTTTCCACCGGTTCGATCTATACAGTTCTTAGCGCACCCCTCGCTATTCCTCACCCACTCCCGAATGTTTCTTCTTCTTCTCTTTCTTTGACAATCTGGTCTGCATCTTCTTCGCCGCTCTCCTCCCAGCTGGAGCTTAACCTTCAATGGCGGTTTCTACACCGTCGCCTTCCCGTTCCTTCCTCTCTCTTTCCGTATGTCTATTTCTTCTATTTCACTCTGTATTTTTTGGGGTTCTGAAGGCGATGTTCCACACGTTTATTGTCACTGTTCCATTCTGCTACCGCTGCTTCATACTGCTTTTCGTCTTGCTGGCATTATTTGTTCCAGGGATCTTCCTTTCCTTTCCAATCATATCCATGACTACTTCTCACTGAGCATCCTCCAACTAAACTTCCGGATGCTTCTGCCTACCTATTCGTCCTTGTGAAGCATGTTATTAATCTTTACCGCCTTTCTATACGATCACGTTCTGCCACACCTAGCATACTTTCTGCAGGTGCAGCTCTGCGGAAGATTTTTCGGAATCGCATCTTGGCTCGTCTCCGGCTGGAGTATTTTGCAGCGTCCACCCCCCAATCTCTGGCTTCCTTCCGGTCTGCCTGGGCGCAGGAAACCGGGTGGTTCCGAGTTGACAGGTCGACGCTGTATCTTTCGTGTTAATTGCGTTGTGGTTTCTCCTCTTACTTTTCCATGTGCCTTTTGGGACACAGTGTACATTTGTAATTATATTTTGTTATTTTGTTGGATCTGCATTTCATAGTGTCTGTTCTCTCTTATGGCGGAGTATGATGTTGTCCACCGTGGTGTGCCTTCCTTGGCACAGGTTTTGCGAATTGCTAACTAATGTGACTCGTTTTCTTTTGTTTGGGTACAGGTTTGTACCCGAGTCTACCACTTTTTTTCATTTTCTTCCTGGTGTTTTATGATATATATGCACCATATATTATGGTCACCTTATTGCTGTCAACAGGCGTGTTATTGTTGGTTGCCTGTAATTGTATGCTATTGTAACCTATCTTCATTGTACATAATTTCTGACTTTGTCACTTTTTTTCGCACCTTGGATTGCCATGTACCCTGTTTATTGTAAATTGTTCGTCCATTGCTTCTTTTTCCCTACTGTTATATGAGACAGCGAAGTTCTGTTCTCTATGCTTGTAATTTATATATAGCATGCACATTGTGTATACTGAAGTTTTACATCGTTCCTGTTCACTGGACCATTGTACTGTGTATTATGTAGTGTTATGCAACGAGGAACAGCGTTTGCTGGTTCGTACCTCTCACTCGAATGTTCTGTTTCCCTGTGTACGCAGTGTACTTATTCCTTGTTTTTCTTTTCAGTCATGTATTGTTTGGCTTATCACAGGGTTTATGTTCGAGTCCGAAGTTCCCGGACTCTCGTTCCCCTGTTGTATTTGTGCTATGTGAACGTGACCTCGCTGCACACTTTTCACGCTCTTCGTTCTGTTTGAGTTGGTGAAAGATCATTGACCTGTAAATACTGTATCATTTTATACGATTTTGTTTTTCATGCTTTTGCCGGTTAACGCGAGCGTTGTGCTTCTTTTTCGCACTCGCTTGCGGTGTTCATCACGGATAAGCTGATAATGTGTACCGTGTTGTTCATGCCTTGTTCTTGTTATTGTGTTTCTTGAATTTGTACAATTTTTCCAGTTTTCTTGTATGTATACAGTGTACTTTTTTCGGGGCATTTCTGTTGGTACTAGTTCCTTTGTGATCCTTTGATCCTTGGTCGAGTCCAGTGTCACTATAAATTTTGTGTCAATGTTGATTTTTGTGAATTGAGCTTACCATCAAGTGTGAGTTGTAATTTTTGTTTAGTTGGTGCTTGCCATTCACCTGTAGTGCGAATTATGTAAATTACCGTAATCTGCATTATTTCTCTGGTACTGTGCTTGCTGTCATTATAAACTATCTCTCACGCGTATTTTTCCTGTTCACAGTGCACCGAGCTATTTGTAGTTCTTGTTTGTTTTGTATCCTCGATGAGCCCCGGGGTTTCGCACTTGCGTTTTTGGCGTTTTGTATTGTATCTTCAAACCTCGTGCGATTTCTGTTCGAGTCGGTGTCATTGGGCTCACATTTATTTGTACCGTTTTTCGAATTGTGCATGATGCTATGTTGTTCCTTTTTGTTTTCCCCTCTATGTTCTTGAGTGGTGATGCCCGTTCACTTGTAGATCTGTTTTCTCATTGTTTAGCGTCGCTCAGTGTGGCAGGCCTTAATCTTGTCTTCAGAATCACTCACTTTAGGCGTATTCGTGTGAATTTTAACGGGTTTGTTGCTCACTGTTGGTGTGCAGTGCTTACTGTATTTATTGTTTCTATTTCCGGTTTTCCTGATTGTTAGTAGAGTGCCGTGTTGGATGTCCTTTTCTGTTGTTAGGCGTTCCTCGATTACATCCTGGCTATTGCCAGCGCCAATTGTAATTGCTTTCGTGTACTTTGCTGTCTCTGTGTATCGTGTATTTTACCACCTTGGTTTTAGCATTTTTCATATTATCTTGACCGGCGTATCCGCATTCATCTGTTGATAATGTCATTACTTTCATTCATTGTTTAATTATTGTTTTTCCCACTTTGTGGTGAGCCTGTATTATTTTATGCCTAAGAGTTCAATAAAATTTTTTAATACTCAGGAGAGTCGTTACAGCTAATCGACGGAGTACTGCACAAGACCTCAGTGTACAGGTAAGTAAAAATGCTGGAAACTCGGTATGTACACATACCATTCCCAGAGAACTTCATTCCATGGTGTTACTGTGGTCGTGCGGCTGCTCATAAGCCTTTCATCTCCACTCGGAATGCTACTCGTTGTTTAGCATGGTGTAAAGAACATTTATCGTGGACCGTAGATCAGTGGAAACGGGTCCTATCGACTGATGAATCCAGATACACAATACATCAGTCTGATGGCCGAGTGTGGGTATGGCAGCAGCCGGGGGAACGCTATTTTCCACAGTGTACTGTTCCTACTGTCAAGTTTGGAGCTGGCAGTGTACTGTTCCTACCGTCAATTTAGCTCTCTATTCATTATTAGGGAAATAAGTAACTCATTTAATTCTTTTTTGTGTGCTTCACCCTTGACCTGACTTAGAAACTTTAGTTTTAAGGAAAAAACTTAAATTGTTATCTTTAGACGGCGATATAAAAAAAAGTGAAAATAAACGCGGATTATCGATTAAGAGCTGGCAGTGTGCTGTTCCTACCGTCAAGTTTGGAGCTGGCAGTGTACTCGTGTGGGTGTGTTTTTCGTGGTATGGTCCATGCTTATTGGTTATCCTGGACAAACCTGTTAATCAGCACGTCTGCCTCGATATTCTGGTCAATTATGCCCTACTAACTCTGTGGCAATACTATGGAACCGAGCCTTGTTGGTACCAGCAGCATAATGCACCAAGCCATAAAGCAAGGACTGTTAGGGCGTCGTTTGACGATAATTCCGTATCGTGTGTGGAATGACCAGCACAGAGCCCTGATTTTAATCCCATAGAGCACCTATGAAATGAATTAGAGCGCCGCATAAGAAGTTTGGAACCAAGGCCTACTACTAAGCAACAGTTAGCGGCAGCATTATGTACTGAATGGAAGCGTATACCTATCGCTGTGTTCCAAAACCTTGTCGAAAGCATGTCTCGAAGGGTCAGTGCATGCATTAAAGCCAAAGGTGGGCAGACACCTTACTAATGTATGTCAATAAATGCTATTTGTGTTTCTCTTGTAGGTGTCTGGTGATTTTTGTCAATGTAGTGTATATATGCTTTTACAAGAAAGGAAGATTGATCAATTGATCGGGAATAGCTGGAGATAACCGATACCTACATTTACCTTGGACAGCAGATATCGAGCGAGGGTCACATTGATGAGGAAATTGATTGGCGTGTAAAACATAGCTGGAGAGCTTTTGTAAGGTACAGTTCAATTTTCAAGAGCAATATACCTTTATCTCTCTATTCTAAAAAAAAGTAACTGCCGCCGCTGCTGCTGCCGCTGTTTCAGAAATTTCGCGACACTCTTGCTTTCCTAGCTCGCAGCGCAAAACATATTGAACACAAAAATATGTAATTTATATCTTTTGTTGAGAATTGTTTTAAAAAACACGCTGAAATAAACCGTTTCTCGATTCTAGCGATACTTCAAGAGCTATTGTATTTCAAAGTTAAGGTAAGCAAAAAAGTGCTATCAGGTTGCGTTCCGGACACACTAATAGCGACACAACCACGAAACTTGGTAGGCATGTAGTGCCATGACCGAAATTTTGCACCCCGTCGCCCTTTTGTGGAATTTCGATTTACTTTATGAGAAATTAAATTTCTAAATTTCACAAAATTCTCTATTTCGCGAGGGGATCCATTTAAAAAAAAGTATATATGGCAAACTAAAAATCATAACGCATTGCAATTTTTACAGCATAAACCTACAACTATCGTCCCTCTTTTACAAACAAAAATTAAAGAAAAAGTAATTTTCTGATTTTTAAGCATTTTTTAAAGACGCAAAGGGAAGAAACGAACGGCTTGTCTTCATAAGGTCTTTATTGCTCAAAATGTTGGGAAAAAAACCTTGAACAAAATATATACAAGTACAAAATAAATATGGTAACAAGAAATGGGAGAGAACAAGGTGATCGCCGGCATTTAAAAAAACAAATAAATACAATGTAAAAGGTGTGAAAAAGCGGGCGCTCGCAGGCTCCCCAGTTTAACAGTAGTAAAAAATATAAGTCCATGAGTCCTTTTATGACAATAGTAATAAAATGTGTCTGTGAGTTCATCGAAAACGAAAAAAAAAAAAAAACCAGACGGTAAAGCAGTAAGAGTTCAAAGGTATACAATTTCAAAACAAAACGCGAATTCAGTAGTAAAAGTAAGTCTCGCACTTGGGCAGAAAAATAGACACAGAACACTAATGAAGAACACTTATGATGGAATAAAACACTGTAGTGGAGAGCCGAAGGTTAAGCCAGCAGTTCCACGACATTTTCGACGACTTGGAACCAAGGCTGTTGTGGTAACCAAATAGACATGAAGATTGGAACAGTGTCATTGGCTTGTGCAATGTCAAATTCGAGTTGTAGTCTGGCTGTAACGGAGTGACGATATCTGTGGCAGAGGAAAAGACAAGCTGTGTGATAACGGCGGAGGGAAGGTTGGTCGACGCTGCGATGATAGTACAGATAGATTGTATACTATCTGTACTATAGACTTAGGAAGGAGCATACATGATTATGCGCGGGAGCCGACGGAAAGTGGTGACGTAACACAAGATAATGTGACATGGTGTGAAGGTGAGCACAAACCTTTTGAAGGAGATAAAACATCAGTGAGAACAAGGGATGTAACATCAGACACAAGAAGTATGCATGATGAACGTCTCCGAGGGTTGAACAAAAAAACAAAAAAACAAAACAAAGAGGTGAAGTCAGATGACGGAAACGGTGAAGAGTTCGAGGAGTGAGTAGGAGGCGATGAAGATGTAACCAATGAATGTCACGAGCTTTTGGAGAGGCGAGAGTAGTATGAGAGTCTGTCCAGGTGGCTGGCAAATCTGAAGATGGCACATTGGGAATAGGCATTGGTTCAAGAAAATGTGTTAAGAAATGCTGATAAAGAAGCTTGACAGTAACCTAAGGAGGAAGGAAAGGATTATCATTGAGATACACAAGAAAAGGAAGGCCATGAGGCGCTGAAGGTTCCGAGATAAGTCCATGTTGATCTGCGAGGAGAGGGTAGAGTCGACGAATACTGACTTCAAGTAATCGCAGCTGAGAACGATGAATGGACGAATCCGAAAGAGGAGGAGTGATATGGGAGAGCAATTTCCAGCGAAGGTTGGAATCCACGAGTTGAGAGACTCGCACCACGCCACTGGTGAACCAGGTGGAGAAGTGCAAATGTGAAGAAGCAGAGGAGTGGATAGCAGAAGAAAAGAAGAGAAGTTCCGCAAGGAGATCGTTATTAGAGGCAGGGGGAAGGCGAATAGGATATAAGGAACGCCAGAGGGTAAGAGCGGATCTGTAAAACTCAGGGAAGTGGCTCGGAACGAGAGGAAAGAGGTCCATGCGGAGAAAAGTTGAGACAGTGAGGTGGGGACTTCGGGGAAAGAGAAGCGTGTCGACAATGGTTTGAGAAGAAGAAGGTTGGAGAGAGAAATTCCGAAGGAAATTTTGAAGGTGGAAAGCTTTGAACTTCAGAGAGATATCGGATAGAGAGAGACCACCAAAAGAAATAGGAAGAACGAGAGTGGAGTGCTGCACCCAATGAATGACATTCCAGACGAAATTAGTGAAGGTACGTTGAAGTTCGCGAAGCAAAAACGGTGGAGGAAGGTGCGCAATCCAGCATGAAAAAAAGACGGCTGGAGAAAGTTGTTGAGGAGGTAGGCAAGTCTGAGGAACGTCAGAAAAGGCTTGAGACGGTGAAAGGTGCTAGGCGGCGATTGACCTGCTGAACCAGGGGAGTCCATGTAGCAGCGGCGACCGCAGAGGGGCTTCCAATGTAGACTCCGAGAAGTTTGGCAACGCTTGAAGACCAGCGGCCACCCCATGGGCGGTCAGCACGGATCGTCCACGACCCAGCCCATAATTCAAAGCATTTACCCATGTTGAGTGAAGAACCAGAAATCGCAGCATATTCAAGATAGATATTTCGAAGAGTTTCGAATGCTCGCTCAGAACGGCTGAAGATTGTTTATTCATCTGCGTATGCCGAATGAACCGTGTGGTGGTGACGGGTGTACGCAACTCCACGCGGAACTGAGGAAAACAAACGAGAACGGAGACAAATCAAAAAGCGATTCAAAAGAGAGAGCAAAGAGTTGACCCGACAGGAGGCAGCCCTGACGGATCCCACTAGCGAAAGGAATAGCCGAGGTGAGAAATGCTGAAGTACGAACACGAAAGAAGGAGTGAGAGTAAAGATTGGGAAGCGCCGAACGGAAGGAGGAAGGAAAACCAAACTGGCGAAGAACAGTGAAGAGATATGAGTAGTTAATTGAATCAAAAGCTTGACGCTGGTCGATATTGAAAATTGCGAGATGTTCAGAGAGTCGAGGAGGAGCAAGAGAGTATAAGTTGCGAATGACAGTGATGTTAGAAGCGATTGAGCGAGAACGAACAGTGTAGGTCTGATCAGGATGGATGATGTGTGAAAGAAGTGGATTAAGGCGAAGAGCAAGAACTTTGGCAAAGATTTTGTAATCGGTATTTAGAATGGAAATAGGCCGCCAGTTTGTCAAGAGTCCAAGGTTGCCAGATTTTGGAATAAAGCGAATTAGAGCAAAGGAAAATGCTGATGAAGAAAAGGAAGACGAAGAAATAAGGAAGTTAAAACAGGCAACAAGAAGAGGAACAAGAGTTGGAAGAAAAGCCTTATAAAAGGAAAGAGGAAGACCGTCTTCACCTGGTGAGGAACAATCATTAAGACTGAAAACAGAAGAACGAATTTCGGCTGGTGAGATTGGAACACTGAGCGAAGAAAAGAGACATTGAGGGACTTGAGAAAGACCGTGAAGAAGTGGAGAGGAATCAGCTGGAGGCATCTGAGAAGGTTGAAAACGACCAGAAAAGTATGAATGAGTATGTTGGCAGATAAGGGAGGGATCTGCCTTGGTAGATCCATCCGGTAAGGAAAGATAAGCGATGGTATTGTATTTAGTTCGATGTTCTTCAAGATGACGAAGACTCTGAAGGGGATCATCATGAAAGTGAAAAAGGGTGAACTTCAAGCAAGTCAGAGCAGATTTAGCCGATGATTGGAGGCGAAGGTGAAGCCGGGCTTGCAGGATTTCAAAGTTAGGATCGGTGTGCTAGGTAGACTGAAGAGAACGGCGGATTGAATCTATGTCCATTAGACGATTAGTGCGAACAGAAAAAACAAAAGCGTTTAGCAAACGCAGCAATAGAATGCTTGGTGGAGAGCCACAGAGCTGCCGGGTCAACTGTGGAGGGAAGTTGACTGACTGATTGCGCAATAATGGAGTTGACATGGGAAATAAAAGTTGGATCTTGCAGGCAGAAATCATCAAGGGTCCAAACCATTGGGTGAGGGACACCAGTGGAGGGAAGATGAAATTGTAGAACGATTGGACGATGGTCGGAGGAAACAGCTGGAGCATGTGAAAGAGAAACAAAGAAGAACGCAAAAAACTGGAAACATAAAATCGGTCCAAACGTGCAGCAGCGTTGGAGGATCCTGCAGGAGGAAACCAGGTGAAATCACGGGTCACAGGATGGAGAAGGCGAAATGCATCTTGGAGATCAAAATTAGACCAGTTGAGTGAGTTGCGAAACCAGAGAAGAGCGGAAATCTTGAGATCCATCACGATCGTAAAGAGGTTGCAGCGTGCTGTTAAAGTCGCCGGCCATGATCACAACTTCAGAAGACGGAATCGCAGCGAGAACTGCAGTTACACGAAGAATGAGGGATGTAGCTTCTGAATCACTACGAGGAACGTGCAAATTTAACAAATGAAAACGGGTAGAAAGGAAGCGAAAAGAAAAGTATTGAAAAACCCCGAGCAGGCTCTGTGACTCAACAACGTCAGACAGAAACGGAAGAAAACGATTATGAATGCCAATTGCGGTGCCGGACCTCAAATGGGCACGGAAATTGTGAAAAAAAACAAAAGGACAGCGGGAAATGTCTGTCAAAGGAGAACAGTTTGTTTCCTGCAGGAGAATGATGTTAGCTTTAAGATAACGAGTATCTTCGGAGACAAGAGCATTAGTTGCCGACGCAGCAAAGCTTCGGCAGTTGAAACTAACACAAATCAGTTGGGATATCATGAACAGGCTGTAGATGGTTTTTGAATTCAGCTGAGAGCTTCTTCAACAGGTATGAAAGACCACGCTGAAACTGGGCAGCATCAGGAGGAAGAGTCGTATTGCTCAAAAATTCATCAAGTAATTGAAGTTGTTGAAGCATTTCAGGTAATCTATTTAACTTGGATTGAATACACGGGATTGTTGGCAATTTGCGTTTTTTAGGTTGTTGAATTAGTTCAAGAAGTTCGGTGTATGTGAGCGATTGCTTTGGAACAGAACAGTCTTTGAAAAGAGTTGAAAGTTTGGTTATGGGGGAAAAAGAAGAATCTTCTTCAACATCCGAAGCAATCGAAGCTGATTCACTTAAATTAGCAGCAACATCCATATCATCTTCATTAGGGAGGCATGCGAATCTGTTTGTTGTACTAAGTGGAGAAGAAAAAGTCTCCACGACAGGTGAGGTTCCAGACAAAGTGGCAGAAGATTTGGTCCGAGAACGCCTTAAGCGACGCGAACGCTTTGGAGATGACTCCGCAGAATTTGGGCGTTTCCCGGATGTTTTGGGTCCAGAGAGCCCACAGAAGAAGGAAGAGGTGGAAATGAGATGTCATCATTGAGAGCAGATTTGAACAGTTCAGAAGCAGATGTTTGAACTTGCGAAACAGGCTGTGAAACGGGTGCCAATTTGTTGCAAGGTGGTGGCGCTTGAGTGCTGGGCAATGAAGACGCAGAGGTTTCGAAAGAAAGCGGCTGTTTGGAATTGAATGGAAATGACAGTTCAGTGTTTGGCAATAACTGCGTAGTTGTTTTGAAAGATAGCGCCTTCTCGGAGTTGTATGGTAATGGCAGTTCTGAAACAGGTGAAGACAACGAAATATCTGCAGTCATGGAAGAAGCAATCAGCAGAGATGCTGACGTCGATGACATAGGAGCAACAGTTTGTTCAGTATTAAGGGAGGAAGAAGTCGAAGATGGAGGTGCATCGGGAACCTTCATCGAAGGGACAGCGCCAGTTCCAGGTGTGCGGTGAGGACACTCAGAAGCCAGGTGTCCCTCAGCTCGGCACCGGAAGCACTGGACACCAGCAAATAAGTTGAAAACGTATGTTCGTGTGTCCGTAACAAGTTGCAGAGTTGTGGGGCGGTAAGAAATGGCTTGGTCTGTGGAGAATATAACACGATATTGGCGACGACCCCCTTGCACAAAGTTGAAAGGAGAGTCTCTGGCAGCAGCTGGAAGAAATTTTGTCTCTCCCACTACTCGACCAAGAGTGCCAAGTGTAGCAACAAGTAAGTTGTCAGGAATAGCAGTAGGCACAGGAGATAATGTCCCTGTGACCGGGCGTTGTGCAAAAGCAACAGGTTGCAAGTGAAAGGAGCCAATAACAGTGCCTGTAGCAAGAATGGTGTCGGTGGCTTTTTGGTGAACAAAATGAACGACAACACCCCCTCCAATGCGAATAATGGAAACAATGCTCTCCTTGGGAATAACTTTAACCAAGGCCTCGAAATAGAGGAGGAGGGGGTGTCACGAAGAGATGGAAAATACACACTTAATAACAAAGCTATGGAAAGTTCTTTACCTGCTGGTGAGTCGTCAGAAATCCGAATCTTGAGAAATTTATCTTCTCTAGAAAATTCTGGTTGCATTGAAAGAGGTGCATGACAAGATTGGTTTGGACGAGCAGTCGCAGCATACGAGCGTGGAGGAGTAGCAGCCATGGCAGCAGAACGTGACTCGGCACCCAGGATATGCAAATTAGGACGTAGAACATTCGATGCAGAAACATTAGGACGAAGCACATTAGAAGCAGAAACACACTTAGAAGTAGACAAATTCACACTTGAAGAGGTCAAAGTTATCTCAGAAGCGTTCGATGTAGCCAAAGAAAATCCAGCGGAGATAAAATCAGCAGTCGGAACTTGTATTTGTACTTGGGAAGCAGCCATCATGGCCGCGAAGCCTAAAAACACAACACAGTCTGCTGCAACTGCGTCACACAGAAGAAACACAAAATAACGTAACAGGAGGCACACACACTCACTTCAAGTGAGGCAAAACGATGAAAACACAGCACAGTCAACACGAACCACTAAAGAAGACGAAAAATCCACAGGAAAAAAACATTTTTTTACAGACGCAAAGGAAAGAAACGAACGGCTTGTCTTCATAAGGTATTTATTGCTCAAAATGTTAGGAATAAAAAACGCCTCTACAAAATATGAACAAGTACAGAATACAAAACAGAAACAAGATGTGGGTGAGAACAAGGTATACGCAAGCATTTAAAAAAACAATAACAACAATGTAAAGGGTGTGAAAAAAGAGCGCTCGCAGGCTGCCCATTTGAACAGCAGTAAAAATAAAAGTCTATGAGTCCGTTGATAACAATAGTATTAAACTGTGTCTAAGAGTTCGCTGAAAACTGAACAAAAACAGACGGTAAAGCAGTACAAGTTCAAAGGTAAACAATTTCAAAACAAAACGTTTATTCAGAAGAAAAAAACTCAGTCAGTTGAAAAATCATGAACAGGCTGTTGATTGTTTTCGAGTTCAGCTGTGAGCAACTTCAGCATGTATAACAGACGATGCTGAAGCTGGGCATCTTCAGGGGGAACGAAAACGTTAATCAAAAATTTATCAAGCAATTGTAGTTGTTGAAGCATTTCAGGTAACCATGTTAACTTAGATTGAATACACGGGATTGTTAGAAATTTGTCAATCCTAGGGCGTTGAATTAGTTCAAGAAGTTCAGTAAATATGAGTGGTTGCATTGGAACAGAACAGTCTTTGAACAGAGCGGGAAGTTTGGGAATGGTGGGAAGAGAAGAATCATCTCCAACAACATCCGAAGCAATCGATGCTGATTCACTTAAAGTAGCAGCAACATCCATATCATCATCAGTAGGGAGGCAAGCGAATCTGTTTGTTGTACGAAGTTGAGAAGAAAAATTTTCTACGCCAGGTGAGGTTCCATAGGAAGTGGCAGAAGATTTGGTTCGAAAAAGCCTAGTGCGACGCGAACGCCTAGGAGAAGACTGGGCAGAATTTGGGCGTTTCCCGGCAGTTTTGGGTCCAGAGGAGCCCACCGTAGTAGGAAGAGGTGGAAATGACATGTCAACAATGAGAGCAGATTTGAACAGTTCAGAAGCAGGTATTTTCACTTTCGAAACAGGCTGTGAAACAGGAGGCAATTTGTTGATTGGTGGTGGCGCTTGAGAGCTGGGCAATGATGACGCAGTAGTTTCGGAAGAAAGCGGCTGCTCGGATTCGAATGGAGATGGCAGTTCAGTGCTTGGCAATAACTGCGTAGTTGTTTTGAAAGAAAGCGCCTGCTCGGAGTTGTATGGTAATGGCTGTTTAGTGCTTGGCAATAACTGCGTATGAGTTTTGAAGGACAGCGGCTGCTCGGAGTTGAATGGCAGTGGCGGAACTGAAACAGGTGAAGATAACGAAATATCTTCAGTCATTGAAGAAGCAAGTAGCGGAGATGGTGACGTGGTTAACATTGGGGCAACAGTTTGCTCTGTCAGGAACCTTCAACGAAGGGACAGCACCATGCGCAAGTCTGCGCTTAGGGCACTCAAAAGCCAGGTGTCCCTCAGCTCTACATCGGAAACACTGGACACCGGCAAATAAGTTGAAAACGTATGTTCGTGTGTCCGTAACAAGTTGCAGAGATGTGGGGCGGTTAGAAATGGCTTGGTCAGTGAAGAAAATAACACGACATTGGCGACGTTCTCCTTGCACAAATTTGAATGGAGAGTCTCTGGCAGCAGCTGGGAGAAATTTTGTCACTCCCACTACTCGACCAAGAGTGCCGAGTGCAGCAACAAGTAAGTTGTCAGGAATAGCAGTAGGCACAAGAGATAATGTCACTGCGACCGGGCGCTGTGCAGAAGCAACAGGTTGCAAGTGAAAGGAGCCAATATCAATGCCTGTAGCAAGAACGGTGTCGGTGGCTTTTTGGTGAACAAAATGAACGACAACACCCCCTCCAATGCGAATAATTGAAACGATGCTTACCTTGGGAACAACTTTAACCAAGGCCTCCAAATAGAGGGGGAGGCAGGTGTCACGAAGAGACGGAAAATACACACTTAATAACAAAGCTATGGAAAGTTCTTTACCTGCTGGTGAGTCAACAGAAATGCGAATCTTGAGAACTTTATTTTCTCTAGAAAATTCTGGTTGCATTGAAAAAGGAGCATGAGATTGGTTTGGACGAGCAGTCGTAGCATACGAGCGTGGAGGAGTAGCAGCCATGGCAGCAGAGCGTGACTCGACACCCAGGATATGCAAGTTAGGACGAAGAACATTCGATGCAGAAACATTAGGATGAAGCACATTAGAAGCAGAAACACAATTAGGAGTAGACAAATCCACACTTGAAGAGGTCATAGTTTTCTCACAAGCGGTCGATGTAGCCAAAGAAAATCCAGCGGAGATAAGATCACCAGACGGAACTTGCATTTGTACTTGGGAAGCAGCCATCATGGCCGCTAAGCCGAACAACACAACACTGTGTGCTGCAATTGCGTCACACAGAAGAAACACAAAATAACGTAACAGGAGGCACATACACTCACTTCAAGTGAGGCAAAACGGTGAAAACACAGCACAGTCAACACGAACCACTAAAGAAGACGATAAATTCACAGGAAAAAACATTTTTTTTACAGACGCAAAGGAAAGAAACGAACGGTTTGTCTTCATAAGGTATTTATTGCTCAAAATGTTAGGTATAAAAAACGCCTCTACAAAATATGAACAAGTACAGAATACAAAACAGTAACAAGATGTGGGTGAGAACAAGGTATACGCCAGCATTTAAAAAAACAATAACAACAATGTAAAGGGTGTGAAAAAGAGGGCGCTCACATTCTGCCCAGTTGAACAGTAGTAAAAATGAAAGTCTATGAGTCCGTTGATAACAATAGAATTAAACTGTGTCTAAGAGTTCGCCGAAAACGAAACAAAAACAGACGGTAAAGCAGTACAAGTTCAAAGGTAAACAATTTCAAAACAAAACGTTTATTCAGAAGAAAAAAAACTCAGTCAGTTGGGAAATCATGAACAGGCTGTTGATTGTTTTCGAGTTCAGCTGTGAGCAACTTCATCATGTACCACAGACGATGCTGAAGCTGGGCATCTACAGGGGGAACGAAAACGTTAATCAAAAATTTATCAAGCAATTGTAGTTGTTGAAGCATTTCAGGTAACCATGTTAACTTAGATTGAATACACGGGATTGTTAGAAATTTGTCAATCCTAGGGCGTTGAATTAGTTCAAGAAGTTCAGTAAATATGAGTGGTTGCATTGGAACAGAACAGTCTTTGAACAGAGCGGGAAGTTTGGGAATGGTGGGAAGAGAAGAATCATCTCCAACAACATCCGAAGCAATCGATCCTGATTCACTTAAAGTAGCAGCAACATCCATATCATCATCAGTAGGGAGGCAAGCGAATCTGTTTGTTGTACGAAGTTGAGAAGAAAAATTTTCTACGCCAGGTGAGGTGCCATAGGAAGTGGCAGAAGATTTGGTTCGAAAAAGCCTAGTGCGACGCGAACGCCTAGGAGAAGACTGGGCAGAATTTGGGCGTTTCCCGGCAGGTTTGGGTCCAGAGGAGCCCACCGTAGTAGGAAGAGGTGGAAATGACATGTCAACAATGAGAGCAGATTTGAACAGTTCAGAAGCAGGTGTTTTCACTTTCGAAACAGGCTGTGAAACGGGAGGCAATTTGTTGATTGGTGGTGGCGCTTGAGAGCTGGACAATGATGACGCAGTAGTTTCGGAAGAAAGCGGCTGCTCGGATTCGAATGGAGATGGCAGTTCAGTGCTTGGCAATAACTGCGTAGTTGTTTTGAAAAAAAGCGCCTGCTCGGAGTTGTATGGTAATGGCTGTTTAGTGCTTGGCAATAACTGCGTATGAGTTTTGAAGGACAGCGGCTGCTCGGAGTTGAATGGCAGTGGCGGAACTGAAACAGGTGAAGATAACGAAATATCTTCAGTCATTGAAGAAGCAAGTAGCGGAGATGGTGACGTGGTTAACATTGGGGCAACAGTTTGCTCAGTAGTAAGGGAGGAGGAATTGTATGATGGAGGTCTGTCAGGAACCTTCAACGAAGGGACAGCACCTTGCGCAAGTCTGCGCTTAGGGCACTCAAAAGCCAGGTGTCCCTCAGCTCTACACCGGAAACACTGGACACCAGCAAATAAGTTGAAAACGTATGTTCGTGTGTCCGTAACAAGTTGCAGAGATGTGGGGCGGTTAGAAATGGCTTGGTCAGTGAGGAAAATAACACGATATTGGCGACGTTCTCCTTGCACAAATTTGAATGGAGAGTCTCTGGCAGCAGCTGGGAGAAATTTTGTCACTCCCACTACTCGACCAAGAGTGCCGAGTGCAGCAACAAGTAAGTTGTCAGGAATAGCAGTAGGCACAAGAGACAATGTCACTGCGACCGGGCGCTGTGCAGAAGCAACAGGTTGCAAGTGAAAGGAGCCAATATCAATGCCTGTAGCAAGAACGGTGTCGGTGGCTTTTTGGTGAACAAAATGAACGACAACATCCCTCCAATGCGAATAATTGAAACGATGCTTACCTTGGGAACAACTTTAACCAAGGCCTCCAAATAGAGGGGGAGGCAGGTGTCACGAAGAGACGGAAAATACACACTTAATAACAAAGCTATGGAAAGTTCTTTACCTGCTGGTGAGTCAACAGAAATGCGAATCTTGAGAACTTTATTTTCTCTAGAAAATTCTGGTTGCATTGAAAAAGGAGCATGAGATTGGTTTGGACGAGCAGTCGTAGCATACGAGCGTGGAGGAGTAGCAGCCATGGCAGCAGAACGTGACTCGGCACCCAGGATATGCAAGTTAGGACGAAGAACATTCGATGCAGAAACATTAGGATGAAGCACATTAGAAGCAGAAACACAATTAGGAGTAGACAAATCCACACTTGAAGAGGTCATAGTTTTCTCACAAGCGGTCGATGTAGCCAAAGAAAATCCAGCGGAGATAAGATCACCAGACGGAACTTGCATTTGTACTTGGGAAGCAGCCATCATGGCCGCTAAGCCGAACAACACAACACTGCGTGCTGCAATTGCGTCACACAGAAGAAACACAAAATAACGTAACAGGAGGCACATACACTCACTTCAAGTGAGGCAAAACGGTGAAAACACAGCACAGTCAACACGAACCACTAAAGAAGACGATAAATTCACAGGAAAAACATTTTTTTTACAGACGCAAAGGAAAGAAACGAACGGTTTGTCTTCATAAGGTATTTATTGCTCAAAATGTTAGGTATAAAAAACGCCTCTACAAAATATGAACAAGTACAGAATACAAAACAGTAACAAGATGTGGGTGAGAACAAGGTATACGCCAGCATTTAAAAAAACAATAACAACAATGTAAAAGGTGTGAAAAAGAGGGCGCTCACATGCTGCCCAGTTGAACAGTAGTAAAAATAAAAGTCTATGAGTCCGTTGATAACAATAGAATTAAACTGTGTCTAAGAGTTCGCCGAAAACGAAACAAAATCAGACGGTAAAGCAGTACAAGTTCAAAGGTAAACAATTTCAAAACAAAACGTTTATTCAGAAGAAAAAAAACTCAGTCAGTTGGGAAATCATGAACAGGCTGTTGATTGTTTTCGAGTTCAGCTGTGAGCAACTTCAGCATGTACCACAGACGATGCTGAAGCTGGGCATCTTCAGGGGGAACGGAAACGTTAATCAAAAATTCATCAAGCAATTGCAGTTGTTGAAGCATTTCAGGTAACCAATTTAACTTAGATTGAATACACGGGATTGTTAGAAATTTGTCAATCCTAGAGCGTTGAATTAGTTCAAGAAGTTCAGTAAATGTGAGCGGTTGCATTGGGACAGAACAGTCTTTGAACAGAGCGGAAAGTTTGGGAATGGTGGGAAGAGAAGAATCATCTCCAACAACATCCGAAGCAATCGATGCTGAATCACTTAAATTAGCAGCAACATCCATATCATCATCAGTAGGGAGGCAAGCGAATCTGTTTGTTGTACGAAGTTGAGAAGAAAAATTTTCTACGCCCGGTGAAGTTCCAGAGGAAGTGGCAGAAGATTTGGTCCGAAAACGCCTAGTGCGACGCGAACGCCTAGAGGAAGACTCGGCAGAATTTGGGCGTTTCCCGGTGATTTTGGGTCCAGGTGAGCCCACGGAAGTAGGAAGAGGTGGAAATGACATGTCAACAATGAGAGCAGATTTGAACAGTTCAGAAGCAGGTGTTTTCACTTTCGAAACAGGCTGTGAAACGGGAGGCAATTTGTTGCTTGTTGGTGGCGCTTGAGAGCTGTGCAATGATGACGCAGTAGTTTCAGAAGAAAGCGGCAGCTCGGAGTTGAATGGAAATGGCAGTTCAGTGTTTGGCAATAACTGCGTAGTTGTTTTGAAAGAAAGCGCCTGCTCGGAGTTGTATGGTAATGGCTGCTTAGTGCTTGGCAATAACTGCGTAGGAGTTTTGAAAGACAGCGGCTGCTTGGAGTTGAATGGCAGTGGAGGAACTGAAACAGGTGAAGACAACGAAATATCTGCAGTCATTGAAGGAGCAAGTAGCAGAGATGGTGACGTGGTTGACATTGGGGCAACAGTTTGTTCAGTAGTAAGGGAGGAGGAAATGAATGATTCAGGTGTGTCAGTAACCTTCAACGAAGGGACAGCACCTTGCGCAAGTGTGCGCTGAGGGCACTCAAAAGCCAGGTGTCCCTCAGCTCTACACCGGAAACACTGGACACCAGCAAATAAGTTGAAAACGTATGTTCGTGTGTCCGTAACAAGTTGCAGAGATGTGGGGCGGTTAGAAATGGCTTGGTCAGTGAGGAAAATAACACGATATTGGCGACGTCCTCCTTACACAAATTTGAATGGAGAGTCTTTGGCAGCAGCTGGGAGAAATTTAGTCTCCCCACTACTCGACCAAGAGTGCCGAGTGCAGCAACAAGTAAGTTGTCAGGAATAGCAGTAGGCACAGGAGATAATGGCAGTGTCACAGGGCGCTGTGCAGAAGCAACAGGTTGCAAGTGAAAGGAGCCAATATCAATGCCTGTAGCAAGAACGGTGTCGGTGGCTTTTTGGTGAACAAAATGAACGATAACACCCCTCCAATGCGAATAATTGAAACAATGCTTTCCTTGGGAACAACTTTAACCAAGGCCTCCAAATAGAGGGGGAGGGTGTGTCACGAAGAGACGGAAAATACACACTTAATAACAAAGCTGAGGAAAGTTCTTTACCTGCTGGTGAGTCGTCAGAAATCCGAATCTTGAGAACTTTATCTTCTCTAGAAAATTCTGGTTGCATTGAAAGAGGTGCATGAGATTGGTTTGGACGAGCAGTCGCAGCATACGAGCGTGGAGGAGTAGCAGCCATGGCTGCAGAACGTGACTCGGCACCCAGGATATGCAAGTTAGGACGAAGAAAATTCGATGCAGAAACATTAGGATGAAGCACATTAGAAGCAGAAACACAATTAGGAGTAGACAAATCCACACTTGAAGAGGTCATAGTTTTCTCACAAACGGTCGATGTAGCCAAAGAAAATCCAGCGGAGATAAAATCACCAGACGGAACTTGCATTTGTACTTGGGAAGCAGCCATCATGGCCGCTAAGCCGAACAACACAACACTCTGTGCTGCAACTGCGTCACACAGAAGAAACACAAAATAACGAAACAGGAGGCACATACACTCACTTCAAGTGAGGCAAAACGGTGAAAACACAACACAGTCAACACGAACCACTAACGCAGACGATAAATTCACAGGAAAAAAACATTTTTTTTACAGACGCAAAGGAAAGAAACGAACGGCTTGTCGGTCTTCACGATAACCACAGAGGATCAATCTGGTCCCGTGACCTGCTGCCATGGTAACACAGAGAATTTGTTATGCATATGTTTTGTTGGTGTAGGTATCTCAGTTGTTTGAGGTGAACTTCAAGTATTTTTGATTCTTATACTTCCAAAGGATAAACGTCTGTACACATTTCCTTCACAATTAATGTGTTCCCAAGCATGAAAATTTGAACATCGATTAAAATAGCTTCATTTTATAACTTGGAATACTTAATATTTTCTAAAACATAACCATAAGTATGCAATCCAACATTTGTTTGTCTACTGACTTCATCAAAGTACAGGTCGCGCCATCTTTTTTCTGGACAATTAGTGCGTTCCCAAGGATGAAAATTTGAACATCGATTAAAATAGCTTCATTTTATAACTTGGAATACTTAATATTTTCTAAAACATAACCATAATTATGTAATCCAACATTTGTTTGTCTGCTGGCGTCATCAAAGTACAGATCGCACCATCTTTCTTCTGGTTCCAACACCACCAAAGGAAAAGTTATTGATTTTTTATATAATTATGGTTATGCTTTAGAAAATATTAACTGTTCAAAGTTATAATCATCATCATCATCATTGTCAACCATTATCAATCCACTGCTGGACGAAGGTCTCCCCAAGTTTCCTCCACAACGGTCTGTCTTGTGCCAGTCTCCTCCATGTCACCCCTGCATACTTTCGAATTTCATCCACCCATCTCCCATGTGGTCTTCTTCTGGGTCTTTTCCTGTCCCTTGGAATCCAATCTAAAATTTCGGCTGTCCATCGATGATCTGTCCTTCTGGCAGTATGTCCAGCCCATTGCCATTTCAGGGATTTAACTCTGATCATGATGTCTTCCACTCTTGTCGCTTTTCGGATCCACGAGTTCCTCTTCTTATCTCTCCTGGTTACACCAAGTATGCACCTCTCCATGCTACTTTGAGTTGTCTGCAGCCTTTGTATGTCTCTTTTAGTTAAGGTCCACGTCTCTGCACCATACGTAAGCACTGGAAGGATGCATTGATCAAACACTTTTCTTTTAAGACATAATGGCATATTGCTCTTGAAAATTATGCTGTTTCTTCCAAAAGCTCTCCAGGCAAGTTTTGTACGCCGATTAATTTCTTCATCAATGTGACCCTCACTTGATATCTGCTGTCCAAGATAAACGTACGTGTCTGTTATCTCCAACTTTTCTCCATCAATCGATAAATCTTCATTTCTTGTAAAAGCATTGAACATCACTTTTGTCTTCTAAAAGTTCATTTTTAATCCCACTTCTTTACTCTTGTCAGCAAGTTCCTGGATCATACTCTGTAGCTCTGATGGGCTAGTTGCAAAAATGACTACGTCATCAGCAAAACGAAGGTGGGTTAGATAATCTCCATTAATCTTTATCGCCTTGTTTTCCCAGCTCAGTGACTGAAAAACACCCTCCAATGTGGCATTAAAGAGCTTCGGAGATATGGTGTCACCTTGTCTCACTCCCTTTCCAATTTTTATGTGTGTTGTATTTTCAAACAGCCGAATCTTTGCACTTGCATTTTCATAGATGTTATTAATAATATTAATGTATGCATCTTCAATACCGCAGGTTTTCAGAGCCATTGTAACTGCTGATGGTTTCACCGAATCAAAGGCTTTTTCATAATCGATAAAAGCCATGCACAATCGAAGTTCATATTCCGTCGCTCTTTCAATTAGTTCTCTTAGCACATGGATATTATCTATTGTGCTGTAGCCACTCCTGAATCCAGCTTGTTCTCTCGGTTGAGCCATGTCCAGTGTTACCTTCAAGCGGTGTGAAAGAACTTTAGTGAAGATTTTATAAACTACTGATAGGAGGCTGATAGGTCTGTACTTTCCGAGATCCTCAATGTCACCTTTCTTATGTAGCAGGATCATTGTAGCGGTGTTCCAATCCTCAGGAATCTTTCCTCCATTAAGGCATCGAGTGAAAATTTGGGCGAGTACTGTTTCGATTTCTCCACTTGCTTCTTGTATGATGTCTACAGTAATTCCATCTTCTCCTGGAGCTTTTCCCCGCTTCATGTTCTTGATTGCATGTGCAACTTCTGCTGGAAGGACTGGAGGAACTCTGGTACTGGTATCTTTCATGATGTCTGGAGTGCATGTATCATCCCTTTCATATAATTTGGAGTAGAAATCTTTCACTCTTGTCAAAATTTCGCCTCTATTTCTTGTTACAGAACCATCTTCTTTTCTCAGTGCCATAATCTGTTTTCTTCCCTTACTGAGATGTCCCTTTGCTATCTTTAAGCTTTGGTTGTTTTCAATTGCTTTCCTCACTAGTTCACAGTTGAATTTTCTTACGTCTTCAGTGATACTTTTTCGTACTGTCTTGTATAGCTCTACATATTCCACTTTGGAAGTCACATCTTCTTTAGTTGTCCTCATCTCTCTTCTTTTTTGCATCAACATTTTCGTTTTTCCTGATAATTTATTTACATGCAACTTGTTCTTAGACCCAGCTAATTTTGTTGCTGTTTCCATAAGAGCTTTGGTTACTTTTCTGTTAACTTCAGAGATGTCCACTTCAAAAGTTATAATATGAAGTTATATTTTAATCTATGTTCAAATTTTCATCGTTAGGAAAGCAATAATTGTGAAGGAAATGTGTACAAAAGTTTTTCCATTGGAAGTATAAGAAGCATAATTACTTGACGTCCACCTTAACGGTTTAGCACAATGGTTTACGGTTTACGGAAATTCTTTTTGGATCGCTTTTGTTTTCCTTAGTGGTAAATTTAGTAAGTGCTATAAGTTCAAGCGACAAAAGTCCGAACTTCCAAAAATTAACGACAGTAAAAAAACTCTGAAATTTCGGAATAACAATCCTTATTTGCTTAGACATGCAATAAAAATTGAAATTTGTATGAATTTTCCAATTTTTATTTCATGTGATGTACTTGGAGATCGGGCTGCATGGCCCGAGCGCTACTCTAGAAACGAGCGTAGCGAGCCTAGAGGCGCAGCTCCTAGTGTTTTAAAAGAAAAATGTTTAATCAGTGCATCCTTCCCGTTCTTACCTATGAAGCAGAGACATGGAACTTAACTAAAAAAGACATACAAAGGCATCGTACAGTTGCGTACTTGGTGTAACCAGGAAGGATAAGAAGAGGAACTCGTGGATAAGGAAAATGACAAGAGTGGAAGACATCATGATGAGAGTAAAATCCCTGAAATGGCAATGGGCTGGACATGTTGCCAGAAGAATGGACCACCGATAGGCAAGTGTAATTTTAGACTGCATTCCAAGGGACAGAAAAAGAACCCAGAAGAAGACCACACGGTATATGGATGGATGAACTTCGAAAGCATGCCGGAGTAACATGGAGGAGATTGGCTCATGACAGACATTGGGGAGACCTTCATCTGGAGTGGATTGATAATGTCTGACAATGATGATGTTATGAACACCGAAATGCCAAAGGTCATGGAAAGCAGCATGCAAAATTTTAACTGGCACTCCCGCAGAATAAAAGCTTCGACGCACGTCATGATTTTGAACAGTTTTGAGGTGTAATCTCGTGAGTCAAGTTGAACAAACTGTAGTAGGATTATGGCAAGCCGACGTGAATTATCGGAGTTTGAACGAGTCGTGGTAGTGGAAGCCAGGCGGATGGGACGTTAAACTTCCGAAGCTGTGGGAACAGTTCTTGATCCACGGTAATTCTTTTATTGCTCTGCCGGGTGACCATTTGCAGCCCTTCACGGACTTCATGTAGCCCAACAACGATGTGATTTTCAAGGCAGACAATTCATCATGTAATCAGGCCCAAGTTGTCAAAAACTGGTTCGAGGAGCATTCTGGATAGATCCGATGGATGATAAGGCCACCACGGTTCGCTCGACATGAACCCAATAAAGCACTTATGGGACGTGGTGTAAAGGTCCATTCCCACCCAAGATCCTGCACCTAAAAACACCAGGAAACTGTGGGTGGCGGTTCGACGGCATGCCTGAACATCTCAACAGATCGGGCCACTTATGGAATCGATGCCACGTCGAGGTGCTGCACTTCGCCACGCTAGAGGAAGTCCTACAAGTACGGAGTACAGTTTAGTACGTATCCGGTGGGAGAGCAAATGAGTATTTCTATGTTGTCTTAACCGTCTTTCTGCTTTTAAAGTACTGACTTCAAAAGTTCATTTTGCATCAGCCGCATTATTAGCTGTCTTGAACCCATAGTTTTAAAATTTCATAGGCTCATAATAATTTGCGTAATATTACATTTACATTATCACACATCGTTTGGTTTCAAAGGCATACTCAAGGCACAAGATGATTACTGTCAGATTTCTTATGCTTTCGTTTCGGTAAAAGCTTAACGCTGCCCATGAACATTTGGGTTGTAGCGTGTTCGTTGATTTAGAGACACTCAGTTTTTAATCGATATACAAAGAATTGAAAATACTTCGTATATCGATTAAAAACCATATATTGATTGAAATGAGATAATTGAAAATAAATCATTACTTCGTCTGTATATTTATCATGAATGTTAAAATAAATCTGCACTTGAAAGTACAAAGCTACTTACTGTTGTTCTGAAAGCATTATTTTATTAAAAATGGTGCTGTTAATTTGGTTGCTGTTCCGAAGAAAACAATGAGATGCCAAAATGAAATATGTAATGAAAAATTAAAAATTCATCTTCCTTAAAATCATGTCTTGTTCCGAGGAAAGACGGAAAACAGAAATATTCTGCAAAGAATCGTCTCCAGACGTGCAATAAGCTCACGGAATGCAAATTAAATGCCAAGGAAACGTCACGGTTAATTACAATATTAACATATTCTGCCGAAGAATGGTTGTTATGTTATATTATCGCAAGGGTAACTAAAAATGTTTCTACCTTCTAATGAAACTGCGAGGTTCTTCAAATATTTA
This sequence comes from Macrothele yani, assembly GCA_039090855.1. Classification (NCBI taxonomy): domain Eukaryota; kingdom Metazoa; phylum Arthropoda; class Arachnida; order Araneae; family Macrothelidae; genus Macrothele; species Macrothele yani. The sequence goes on along the minus strand of CM077024.1, from coordinate 33,111,372 downwards.
CTGAAAGAAAATTACAAATCATGATTATAACTATCGGAGAAAACACTTTTTTTCTCGAACGTGAAGTTAACTCACACCATTGTTTTAAGCACCTAATCATAATATGCGAAATTTTCTGAAGAAATTCCTTTGCATTATAAAACACAATTTTAAGAATTAGCTGCTTTGAAATAACGTTTCTTTTTAATTTCATTTATTAAGTCTGTCTTTAGCCGTCATTTGTAGGCGCTTATGAAATAAATTTCGATGTGCACGAAGACTTCACCAGGTAATCTAGTATCTGGAACTTTAGACAGAGTGAACACCAAATTATGAAAAATGCCGGATAAATGAAAACTTTTCTTCTTACCGTATTTCTAACATCATACTTCTATTACGTACGTATTGGTCCTCAGTTTTTCAAATTTGTTCAATATGTGAATATGGTTTAAAAAAGTTTGCCAAAAAGAAATGTTGAAATATGTGCTACCATAAAATAACGGTTTGTAATAGTGTGTTGTTGCACGGAAATGAAGATGTTTAGTTGGGGTTTGAATTTGACAATTTCCCTTCGGATAGATGTCAGTGATACGAAAGAGAAACGGTTATTATTGGAACTTCCAGTGCAGGCTATAATCAGTACACCGAAATTGAACTAAACTTGTAACGGAGAAAAACGCACATAGAGGACGAATGTAGGCTTGATATTCCATATTTCTCAAAAAGCTTCCACAGCCCATCAGAAGAATTGTGTTCTGTAGATCTGACACAGTTCTTCTGGTGAACTGTGAAGCTGTGTTCTGTAGAACTGACACATTTCTTCTGATAAACTGTGAGGCTGTGTTCTGTAGATCTGACACAGTTCTTCTGGTGAACTGTGAAGCTGCGTTCTGTAAAACTGACACAATTCTTTTGATGAGCTGTTAGGCTGTGTTCTGTAGATCTGACACAGTTATTCTGTTGAACTGTGAAGCTGCGTTCTGTAAAACTGACACAATTCTTTTGATGAGCTGTTAGGCTGTGTTCTGTAGAACTGACACAATTCTTCTGATAAACTGTGAGGCTGTGTTCTGTAGAACTGACACAATTTTTCTGGTAAACTCTGAAGCTGTGTTCTGTAGAACTGACACAATTTTTCTGGTGAGCTCTGAAGCTGTGTTCTGTAGAACTGACACAATTATTCTGATAAACGGTGAGACTGTGTTCTGTAGAGATGACACAGTTCTTCTGATAAACGGTGAGGCTGTGTTCTGTAGAGCTGACACAGTTCTTCTGATAAACTGTGAGGCTGTGTTCTGTTCTGTAGAACTGACACAATTCTTCTGGTGAGCTTTGATGATGTTGTTTGTAGAACTGACTCAATTCTTCTGATGAGCTGTAAAGATGTGTTCTGTAGAACTGACACAATTCTTCTGATGATGTGGAGCTATGTTCTGCAGAACTGGCACAATTCTTCGGATGAGCTGTGAAGTTTCGCAGAGAGCTTCCATAGTTTATTAGAAGAATTGTGTTCATCATCAAAGAATGAATGTGCTTTGTGTTTTTGAAGTTTTAGAAGACTTATGACTATGTAAGAATATGAAGAATCTTCCACCCTTAATTTGGAGTGACTAGTTCCAGGGAAGAGTTAGAATCGTGATATTGGACAAAAGTAGGATTAATGTGAGCTCAAACCTCATCCGATTATCGACCCCGCACGCATCTTGAATTACGAGCCAATGACGAATTCCGAACTACAGTTCCGGGCCAATGATACCTGACCATCAGAGAGGCATGTGTGAGTGTTAGTTCGTGATCAAGGTTTAAATTTTCCAAATTGAAAGAAACTTATAATCTCTATACCGGGGGATCCAAAAGTCTTGCACACTTTGAAAACGTGATAACTCGCCGGGATTTGAGAGTAGGGCAACGCGGTTTGCGTAGAAATGATCAGAATGACATCGAGATTTTTATGAAATCACATAATTTTTTATTCATTTTACTTACATTTTTCATCGCCTGATGGTGCAGCAACCACACGTTGGAAGTGTCGAGAAAAACATACACCTCATTGTACCAGGTGTTCAATGTGCTGGCCGTCCTGTTCCAGCACTGTCTGCAGACGAGAGAAAACAGCATGGACGGCATTGAAGAGCATGTCCGGTGGTATAGCTGCTACATGCTGTCGAATGGTATCTTTCAGCATGGCCAATGAAGTGAGGCGACATCTGTACACTTGTGATTTCAGGTAACCCCAGAGAAAGAAATCGCAGGGTGTCAGGTATGGTGACCGAGAAGGCCAGGCCTTTGGAAAGTGTCGGCTCAATACACGATTTGCGCCAAACGTCTCTTGCAGCAGTTGCTTATTGGAACGGGCGATTTGGGGTGGTGCTCCATCCTGCATAACTGCATAGATTCACTGCATCCCGCTCTTGCAAGCTAGAGATAACGTACTTTCGTAACATGTTCGCATAACGTGCACCTGTCACTGAAACGGTTTCGAAGGAGGTGCCGCGTACCTCTTCAAATAAAATAGGACCGATAATGAACGAAGCCGTTAAATCCACATCACACTCTCACTTTCGGCTGATGAAGTGGCGCTTCAACGACTGCTCGGGGATGTTCAGTGGCCCAGATGCGGCAGTTGTGCTTGTTTACCGCTCCGTTTAGGGAAAAGTGTGCCTCATAAGTCCACAAAACGTTCATCAGCCAGTTCTCGTCGACATCCATTTGTGAAAAAAACTGCGAACTCCTGACGCTGCACGTAATCGCCAGCTTGCAGTTCGTGATGCATTTGCAGTTTGCACGGGTATCTGTGTAGAATCCGTCGTAGTGTTCGCCATACAGTCCCGTATGGAATGCCTGTTTGCTGAGAAACATGGCGAGCACTGGAGTCGCCATGTCCGGATGACATTGCAATCACATCCATTTCCTGCGTAATCGTCTCTGCTACAGCAGCACATGTTCGTGGTCTACCGCGTCGTGGGTGTGCTGCCAAACATTCCGTTTCCTTGATGTTTTTTCACCATTCGCCGCAACGCAGCACTTTCCATCGGTCATTTCCCACTGTGATCACCTTTCAGTAACCGGTAGGCTCTCAACGCAGCACTCGTACGTTCAGCGTTGCAATAGAACAATTTCACAAAAAGCGCTTTGTCCGGTAATGACAGCATACTGATACGGACCGCTGTGATTTGTGGTTGCTTCCCAGCTGCTGCTTTTATACCCACTATACCAGACCTGTTCGCCTATGGCGCCATCGAGCGATGAAAAATGTAAGTACGATGAGTAAAAATTTATGTGATTTCATAAAAAACCCGATGTCATTCTGATCATTTCTATGCAAATCGCGTTGCTCTACTCTCAAAACTGCGCGAGTTATTACGTTTTCAAAATGTGCAAAACTTTTAGATCATCCGGTATATAAAATATCCAAATTAGCGGCACAAATTCGAACGAATAAGGGCTGGAAACAGTAAAGAAGATTATATGATTACATCAAACTCATGCAAGAGAAAGTTTTTAAATCGGACTTTTGGAATGGCAGGCATTGGTTAGTAACACCAAATATAGCATGGCGCCGCCTAGCGAGGAAGTACTGCATCCGAATTGTGTTTTTTCTGAACAAAGCATGTGGATTATGAAAATATTGCAACAATCAGAAAAGGGGTACCATAGAATTTACTCTGTAAATTTAGACCAGCTGGAGAAAGTGTTTTCATCGCAAAAGGTTCGGAAATGCCAAAAGCATTGTTTTATGCATATGAAATCGGAATTCCAGTGCACTTTCTTTTAACTGCTCAAAAGTATGTATTTTCACATACTAGCAGTAAAAAAGGGGGAGAAGTGGCATGGGCAGATCTGTACATGGAGTAGAACCCCATTTGTACGTTTCCCACTTCTATGTTTTTCTCATTTATACGAATACTGTATCAGATCCAAAATTGTGAATTGTCGTTAATGTTAAATTTTATCAATTATACGTTAATCTAGTTAATCTTCTGATTTATGCGTTAAATTCTGGAATTGTGATAGCGTGAATTAGAAATTCAAACCACGCTGATTCACGTTTGCCAAAATCTCTTCCCACCCTCCCATTTCCCCGCGATGTTCATTTTGCAATTTCTCTTCACCATTCCTCCGACTTTCGCTCTCTCCATTTATAGCCTTCCATCACCTCAGCTCTATGTCTCACTCTGCAAAACTCGACCGCTCTACTTGAGCTATCGGTGGTTAGCACCTGCAGTAGACATTTGCGTTTACTTGATGTTGTCATATCGGACTGTTTCCTTGAGACCTTCCATTGTATTCTCTTTCTTGTATTGGAATCATGGATTCACGATCTTGTAAAGATTTGTCTTTTAAAGACAAAATGAAGATTTTGAAAAAAAAACTAATAAAAATCACACGCTGAGAAAACGGCTTTAGCTACAAAGTCAGAATTTCCAGTTTCGACTTTTGCAACGATAATTTATAAGCGTCAAAAGATCGGGGATAATCCAACGTCTTCAAGTTCAACTACACTGAGACTCAAAGTACACATTCTAACTAGAAAGTTGAGGAGGTCGAAGTTGTTCAATTATTCAAACACTTACGGGAATGTGGGTGACCAATGCCGTTCAGCTAACATTCCCATTAGCTGTCCCATGTTCATTTAAAAGGCGAAGGAAGTCGATATAATTTCTAAGTATGTGCATCAGAAACCAAATTTAGCGATGCACTTAAATCGTCCGGCGTCGTTTGGGACTTCTTTTCAGAGCAAAAAAAAAAAAAAGTGTAGGAAAACTGCTGGCTGCCAGTTAGCAGTGATGGGTCACTGCTGGCTGAAATTTGCCGCTAGCGATCCGTTGTTGGCAGAGCCATGAGTTGGCATCCTCTAGGATACCGTTGATACCCATGCACGTCGCTGTGAACTATGAGCCTCCGCGCTCGCTCCACGAGTGGTCCGAAACTGGCAACCGAAGCAACCCAACACGAAGTGGAAGCAGCGGGATTTCACTTTGATGCCATCACTATCATGAAATCTTAGTGGATGTTTAGAAAAAAAGTGCCACAGAGGGACGAAATAATTTCCTTATGAAATGTCTCGTTGACAAAGATTAACGCCGGAGGAAAGTTACATAGTAAATAATTAATGAACTGTAAGAAATAATCAATTACTCACTTGTATTTAGAGAACTAATTTCATAACAAAATCTCTTCACTAACACACGAACAAACGAGAATACAAAGAGCACGAAATACATCCACTTCATTCCCATAAACAACAAGATATAATTTCTGAAACTCAGTAAAAGCATCGAATAATCCATGGTTGATATACAGTACACCGCTTCACACAAAAGTCCCCCAAAGACATGAAAAAAATGTGAATTATATAAAATGGGTATTTCTGAAAAAAAGGACAAATTCATTACAAAATGATCAAATATTTAAAAAATAAAACTAACCATCTCTATTTAAATATAATGCATTCATCCTTAGGCTGAACACTCTAGGCTGGAGAAATTCGCAGCCGAAAATAACCAGAAATAAAAGAAAATATTTTTGATTGAGAACAAATGCACTTGCGGACTGTGGAAAAAAAATACAATGTTGAAAATGTAACCGAATTTGACGTGAACACATAAATATATTAAATAAACAATCGCCTTTCAAGACCACGAGGTCAGCACAAAATTTTGAAAAACGTCTTTAAGTTTTTGCACCTGTTGAAAATGAGTGAAGTTCCCTCAACGTAAATAAAAAAAATCGTTAAGTTGAAAAAATAAATTTGTGAGTTATATAAATTGGACATTTATGAAAAATATCTCGCAATATTATAAAATTAAATTAAAAAGGGAACTATTCTTTTTACATCGCGTAGGAAAGAGGTTAAGTTGAAGAAAACACCCAACTGATAACGCGGTCTTGTGGTTACAGAACCTCATAGTCGTCAGTTCGATGCTAACCTAACAAATGCGGATTTTTTCAGATCGGTGGAGAAAATTTCCTCAGTGCTGTGATGTCATATAGTAAAATTTCTTGAGACGAAAAACAGCACCAGTCGAGTCGTGACATCGACCACGAGGAAGAAGAAAACATGACGCTAACCGGGAAGCGTCGAGGAGTTGTGTTGTCGTTATCAACGGAGCAGTGTAATCCAACATGACGAAGCACTCAACACGTGGTGTACAAAAAATGAAGCTGTCCGTGAAACGTTGAGGAGTATAGTGAAACTTCGAGCATCAGTCATCCTTTGATATTTTAAATATTTTTCCTCCAATGTAATCCTGTAGATTTATAACTGATGGTTTTGTTGTGGCATATGACCGCTGATAGGTGAGCCAAATGTTAGTATTTGCTGGCCATCAATTTCTACTCCAGGTGTTAGCCGCCGGGGCATTTTATTGACCTTTGGGCACAGGCACCGTTGTGCTGGGTCGCTGCTGGATGCCAGCGCTGGATTGACTGCTGGCCCAGCAAGATTGCTTTTGTTAGGTTATATCCAAAATACTGATGAGAAAACAATGCAAGCCTTCAAAAGCCTTGAAAATACAATGTTTCAACTTTAAAGAAAACAACAGTAAAAAATTAATGAGTTTTTATAATATACTGCATCATATCTCTTTGTGTGAAAATATCCATCATAAATGCATTAGTAGTAATTTTTTGTATACTCTATGCATACAGTATATGTGCTACACCCTGTATTTACAAGTGCTATAATTCTGTGCTGTGCGACTGAAATTAATAAAGTAAAAAACAAAAACGAAGGTGGAGAAAAGAATGAGCAGCTAAAAATACAAGTACACTGGAACATAAGAAAATACCACATACTACGTTGTACCTAGTATAATGTTATATAATAACCACACGTTATAACACAATACTGTGCTGCCCTCTAGGGACAGAATCGTACCCTCTTTCGTTTATATGTTAATTTTATTTTGTCCCTTTAAAAACATATAAACCGGGTTCCCCTGTATTTCTAATTAACCCTCCAGGTGGCCGGAGCGTTAGAAGAGTACAATGCGAATTTTTTTTCACATATATAACAGAAGACTCCTCTTTCTGTAGTATTCGTCGTCGTTTAGAAGCGCAAATATGCCTTCTCGCCACTATTAGTCTGAAAATTGTTTCGACGCAATATTGCGTTCTCGCGGCATTTGGACAGGTTTTCGATGATCGTATTATTGCGTAGTCGCTGCTTCGAGCACAGAAACCTCCGAACGTATATATGCGTGCTAGCCACCCTGAGGGTTAACGAGTTTAAAGATAGTTTCCACACGTTGGCATCTTAAATTGTAAACGTTGTTCCGAATATAAAAATGTGTTTACGCCTTCTGGGAAAAAGAGGCATAACATAATTTGTTTCTTTTTTATATTAATGGTTTAACGACCACCGTGAGCAACTGAATGGGCTATAAGCAGTCACACGTCCCGAATTTAGTGACACGTCAGTCCGTCCGTCCCTCCCGCACCCACCGAATCCATACTCGCCTCACTGTGGCTGGATGTCGTTCCACACTGGCGCCGATGTCTCGGTACGATAAACCGCTGTCGCGATAAGGCACTGTTTGTCCTCTGTTGAACTCCGAAAAGTGCTGGCATCAAAAAGCTTCCCACGCACAGGTTAGGCAGCACAACACACTTCCACTACTTACACCCCGTCTTCTGTGCACCCTTCTTATAATGCTTCTCGGTGGCGTGCCGGGCGCACGAGATTTGCATATGCCCTGCAATGCCAATCGTTTGCATGTCATCTCGCGGGCGACGCAGGCTGCGAATTTCAGGCCAATCGGATGCTTCCTACTTGGTGTTGCATTTTGGGTGGTCAGCAGTGTATATAAAGAACATATCGCAGTGGTTTAAACTAAAATGTTTAGAAATTGTTTTCGTGCGAGCTGGTTAACATTTTCGACAATGCAGTGCAATTCGCAGAATGAACGCAATCAAATGTGGAGAAATTCAAAACGAGAGGCAACAGCAAGTGATGAGGAATGTAAGAGACCCCAGAAGACAGAGCACCACGTTGGGTAATTCTTGTATCGATCTGCTTTGTGTTCGCAATGTATCCAGCATTATTTGTTAAAAAATTATGTAAGTTACTTTTCGTATCATAGTCATGTGTCAGCTATAACAAATTATATAAACGCTTTGAAACCATACTGTACAGCTCATTTCAATTATCTGACGGCTCAATCAGAACGGAGCCTACCTGTATTTTCGTTTTTGTTTTTCTTTTATTTGGGTGTTCTTTTTTTTTTATTTATTTTTTTGATTAGAGGTTTAACGACCACCGTGAGCAACTCAGTAGGCTATAAGTAGTCTCCCGTCCCTAATTTGGGGTCACTGGTTCCAGAAAAGAGAGAGAGAAAGCCAGTGCCGTAATACAAACACAACATCCATGCCTCACGGGATTCGAACGCGGACCCATCTCGGACGAGTGTTCAGAAACCATCGCTTAGACCACTTCGCCACCGGGTTGGCTATTTGAGTGTTTAACGACCATCCTGAGCAACTCAACGGGCATAGGTGTTGGCCGCCCAAATTTATGGCCACTGGCTCCAGGGAAGGAAGAGTGCCAGTGCTGTGAAACAAACAAAGCATCGATACCTCACCGGGATTCGAACCAGGATCCAATTTGAAACAAATGGTCAGAAGCCAGCGCTTCGACCACTGCGCGACGGATGCGGCCAGCTGTGGCACAGTGGTCAAAGCGCTGGCTGTAACCGTTAGTTCAAGATGGGTCTGGGTATGAATTCCCTGGGACATGGATGTTGTGTTTGTTTTACGGCACTGGCTCTCTCCCTTCCCTGGAACCACTGGCCCTAAATTAGGGACGAGCGACTGCTCATAGCCCATTGAGTTGCTCATGGTAGTCGTTAAACCAATAACAAAGCAGTAGGCCTACTGTAATATGTATCACTTCGATTTGGTAATTATTCTTGTGGCCCATAGAACATTTTAGAACCTCTTTTGAAACAAAAAAGAAAAAAGTATAGTCCATTCATTAATTGCCGGCAGTTGGGAAGAATGGAGTTGACCAATTTCATGGAAGGTCCAAATTTCAAATGAGAAACATGTAGTTTTCCTAGCTTAACACAAATTCTTCACCTCTTGGGGAACGACACGTTTCTCTCTTAAACTGCGAACCTCTCCTAAAACTGGTCAATTCCGTTCTTCACAACATCCAGCAAATAATGAACGGATTATACGTGCTTGCAGCATCAGAGTGTTCGTCCTTACGCAATTTTTAAAAGAAAGGAAAAAAACGTGTCTGTGGTGTAGATGAATGAATTGTTTTTTGTTGCGGGTTTAACGACCACCATGGTGAACTCCAAGCAGTCGCCCATCCCTAATTTAGAGCCACTAGTTCCAGGAAAGTGGGAGAGATAGTGTCGTAAGAGAAACCCAATATCCAGCCAGCGCTTAGACCACTGCGCCACGGGGCGGCTAAATGGAATTACATAATTAATTTTATGCAAAGGGTGAGTCAGAAATATTGATGCACCCCAGAGTGTCTGTGATTTTTTTCAGCCCTTCTAAATTCCCCAAACCTATACAGTATACAGAGATATCTGTATGCGTTGAGTTACAGCTATATCTGCCATGTAAGAAAAGCAGTCCTCCACTTCTATTAATTTTTCAAAAGTTGCTGAAATGGAAAAACAAAATCGTCTGATTCGTGAACTTCTGTTGTATGAGCTTCATCTGGGCCACAACGCATCGCAGGCTTCCCGAAACATCTATCGTGAAAAAGGGAAGCACGCAGTGAATCACATAATCGTAAGAAGTTGTTTCCCCAAATTCAAACCTGGCAACCTGGAATTCGAAAATCAGACTCGCCCAGGGAGACCAACTGCCGTGGATTCTGAAGCCCTACGTGAGACAGTGGTGATCAATCCTTCAGTCAGTACACCAAGATTGTCCGGACAACTTGGTACTTCACAGTCCAGTGTCGTTCGCCATCCTCACCAGCTCGGGAGGACCAACAGTAGTAGCCGAGTGGTCCCGCTTCTCATAAATTGACACCTACCGAAGCTCACAGACGAGTGGAGATCTGTCGTCAATTGCTTGAAAACCCTATCGATGAGCGTTTCATCAGAGGTATCGGGACGTCTTATGAAAACCGCCATCCAGATATAAAGGACCAATGGCTAGACAACCGTCAGATACCATAACCCTGGTCGTCAAACAGTGAAGAATGGATACTGTTTCATTCATCTGAGGGTGGCCTTAGTAGAAGCCCGAAAGATCTTATGTTTTAATGTTTTAATTTTAAACAGTCAAATAAAATCCTTTTGGACTTGTGAGGGTTTTAAGTCTTTAAAGGTTTTAAGGTGTCGTGCAACGAAGGAAGCTACCTGAAATACACTATATTGACAAAAGTCACCGGACACCTAGAAGAGAAACACAACATAGCATCTACTGACATACAGCACATTAGAACGGTGTCGGTCCACCTTTGTCCTTAATGCATGCACTGACCCTTCGAGACATGCTTTCGATAAGCTTTTGGCGCTTCCATTCAGTACATAATGCTGCCGTAAACTGTTGCTTAGTGGTAGGCCTAGGTTCCAAACTTCTTATGCGGCGCTCTAATTCATCCCATAGGTGCTCTATGGGATTAAGATCAGGGTTCGGTGTTGGCCAGTCTACACACGATACGGAATTATCGTCAAACCACGCTGCAACAGTCCTTGCTTTATGTCTCAGAGCATTATCCTCCTGGTACCAGCAAAGCTCGGTTCCATAGTATTGCCACAGATTTCATAAGGCATAATTGTCCAGAATATCGAGGTAGACGTGCTGAATAACAGGTTTGTCCACGATAACCAATGGGCTGGGACCACCCCACGAAAAACACCACTACACGAGTACACTGCCAGCCACAAACTTGACAGTTGGAACAGTACACTGTGGCAAATAGCGTTCTCCCGGCTGCCACCATACTCACACACGGCCATCAGAGTGGTGGACAGTGTATCTGTATTAATCAGTCCATAGGACCCGTTTCCGTTTATCTACAGTCCACGGTAAAAGTTCTTTACACCATGCTAAACGACGAGTAGCATTCCGAGTGGAGATGAAAGGCTTATGAGCAGCCGCTCGACCACGGTAGCTTAAGAAATGAAGCTATCTGAGAATAATATGCGTAAATATCGAAGTTCCAGCATTTTTACTCACCTGTAAACTGAGGTCTTGAGCAAGTAGTCTGTCCATTAGCTGTAACGACTCTCCTGAGGCTTTGACGTCGTCTATCACTGATTTTCTTTGGTCTGCCGGTACGTTTTGCTTCTTCAGGCACGACATGTGTCTTCCAATTATTCAGTCCATCCAAAACAGTTAACTGGGTATATTTAAACGCCACTCGGTTTCTCTTATGGACAACACACTAATATAACACCCAACAATATTTCCTTTCTCAAAGTCTGTTCTATCCCACCGCGGCATTTTCACTCAGTCTCGAAAAGCGATACGATCGCGTTTAGCTGCAGACTTGTTTTTATACCGTTTGAAGCTGTACCGCGTATCTTAACAACACAGGGAATCCGTTCATTTTCTTTTGAAGGGGTGTCCGGTGAATTTTGTCAATATAGTGCATATACTTTATGTCACGCACGAAAACATAAGGTCTTCATGGACTAGCGTGGAAGGTTCGATTACAAGGTGATGTTGCGTGTATAGTGGAACAGTTGTGGCCTCGTGCGCCACGAATTTGTCCCAAATGGTCGTGGTATCACTGCTGATCTTTACTCAGCCCAAATGTACGCTGTTCTGGCACAAAAGTACCTCGCCCTGGTCCAGTGCAGGGGATTTTACTCCAGCAGAATAACACACCTCAACCAAAGAAAATACTTTAGGAGCTTAGAGGGAATCGAGCTGTTGCCACACTCAACCTCAGCTCGGACCTTGCACTAACTGACTACTATCTGCTTCACTCCTTGGCTCACTTCCCACGCCGCAGTAACTTCCATAACCAAGCTGAAGTAGAAACAAAGGTCCAGGAATTATTTGCCTCAAAAGACAAGACATGTTGTTATGCGAAATCACAAGTTTGGCACAAGTTAGCTGCAGACCATCGAACATAATGGCCTTTATTTCGAGGATTTTTAATCATTGTATTTTGTGTTAGCATTGATCCAAATACATGTATCCCACTGTATAAATATTTATGAGTGACCGTCTGAACATCACCATATGACATGTACATCATTATTTCCTGTCAAGCCGGAATGAAGGAATATTTGTAACGTACCGGGAGATGTGACGTACCTGCCAGAAGGACGCACACGACATAGAGGCAGATAAGAATCAGAATGAAATGTCTGCGTAGCTCAGTTGGTAGAGCGACTTGTTCCGAAATAAGCGGCCTCGGGTTCGAATCTCGGCGTAGACCAAAAGTGACGGAGAAATTTACTTCGTTATAATGGCGCCCGAAATATCCGGATGACCCGACCGTTCAAAATCTCGCAATGGTGTGATGTTATTTCCACACAGCGAGATAGGAAAAATAAGAGAATCCCTTCTCCAGCACTTCGACAAAAAAAAAAAAATAAGGGGGAGATGATGTGACGTACCTGCCAGAAGGACGCACACGACATAGAGGCAGATAAGAATCAGAATGAAATGTCTGCGTAGCTCAGTTGGTAGAGCGACTTGTTCCGGAATAAGCGGCCTCGAGTTCGAATCCCGGCGTAGACTAAAAATGACGGAGAAATTTACTTCGTTATTTATTGACTGAAAATCTCTGGAATTGTAATGAAGGGTAAAACATTTACTGAAAAATCTCTGGAATTGAAATAAAAAAAGTGAATCTTCTTTTATCACATAATCAAGGGGTACTCTTAGGTCTTAATACGAGAAAAAGAATAGGTGAAAAAGTTAACTATGGCTTAGATAAATGGCATTATATATTTAAATTTATGCATAACTGTATGAATGCTCAGACCTTTCATGTCTTGAAGAAATATCAACTGAAAAGTCTCCGAAACTGAATTTTTATTTCCTCACATAACCAAGTGGCACTATGGCATCTTTACATGCTTGTTGAAACTCATTAACAGTGTCACAAAGAACTGCTTTGATTTCAGTATTTGTGGGTAAATTAAAGGCTGGGAATTGCCTCTGTTTCGAACAATATTTGCACAAAGACGGAGTGCGTATTTTTACGGGGCATCTTGCACTCAGTCGAGACTGCGTGGCTCTTGTTTACCAACCATTAGCGAACTTAGAGAGAAGAAGCAAAGAGGTTCCCGGCAATTAAAGCAAAGCCCACGGTTTGCCGAAATCTTGTGGTCTTTGTTTTATCTTTCCTTTTCGCGAGAATCTCCAAAGCGACGTCTCGGAAGAAAGCTCAAGTACAAAACTTCTTGTGTCCCCGTTCATCCTTATCCGTGTTAATGCAAATTACTTCACTCTTTGAATTTCTTTCACAGCCGTGTCAGTGTTGAATTCTTTCAGAAAACAGCTAAATCAGATATACTTTTCGAGACAGTTTATAATTCACAGTACTGCAAGGAAAGTATATCTGTGTCTAAAAGTTCAAATAAAATTCCTCACGTGATTTAGGATGGAAACGCACAGGCAGTATTTGCATTGATTAAGCGGAAGTTCACTAAAGCCATCACTTAAGGAAAAAGTGTTTGGCAAGAATTTAGAAAGTCGATAAATTGCGACGATGTATTAACATCAGTTGTCAGCTAGCATGTTTTCCTAAATAAGCGTTCGGGGAGAAACATTAGCGCTTAATGGAAACTAAAAGATAAATATTCTTTAAGGAACAGCTAAATTAACAACAAGTACGGAAAATGGAAATATGCCATGAAGAATTGCCCCTAGATAGCAGTAAACATTTCAAAGGGCAAATCAGACATCAAATAGGTGCCAGAGATAATTAGTATAGTAACGTATCTATCCCAAGAAGCGAATAAATTGTGTTTGAATTGCTCGGCAACAAAGTTCCTTACTAAACTAAGGGCGAAGATTTTGAGCAAAATTCTGCAGTGCGTCGGAATATGTAATTCATTCTAATGTTCGTCAACATTACTTCCTGTTTTCAGTCTTACAATTCGTGGATTCTGTAAGGTCTTGCTTAAAGTACAGAATAAGGAGTAGCTTAGATAAGAGTGCTTGTTCACCCCGGTGGCCGAGTGGTCTGAGGCGCTGGCTCCTGATTATTCACCTGAGATGGACATAGATGATCAATTTGCCGTGTGGCGCTGGGTCTTAAATTGAGGACGGGAGACAACCTAAAGCACTACGAGTTTGTCACGGTAGTTGTCAAACTCAGAAAATAAAAAATCGAGGAAAAATCGAAAGAGTATCCTGGTACTCTATGTAGTTATTTATGCTATGCATCTGTCGAATGGCAATATCTTTGTGGGTATGAAATAAAACAGGTTCTTCGAGGGTATACATTTATTTACATACAATACATTCCATTTATTCACATCACTCACACGACCACACCGAGCCACAGTCTGCTGTATACTAAGTGGAATTAAATCATCACAAACAATAAGATTTGCAAATTCCTGATATTGAGCAGTACAGGTAGGTGGATTAATGAATGATATTTTCAAAAAACCAATGCAAGACGATATGTGAGTCGTAAAAATAAATATCTACTAAATTATGGCGACAGCAATAATAAGTATTTCGACTGTTTAGTTTTTCAAAAACCATATTATTGTTATTATTATTATTACTGTAAATATTATTCATATTTTGACGAACGTAAGAAACGACCCTGACACCGATGAAATGTGCTGTAGCTACGGAAGTCCATCTGCGCATGCGCAAGCTACTGTATGACTCATTTGCCTTTCCATTCGTTTTCAAATTCTCATTTTTCTTATCGGGTCCGAAAGCATTGTTTGAAATTGATGCATCAACAGAGAAAGATAACGATTTCTATCATTTACGAAGAGCTCGTGAATAATTAGAAAATTATACACGCATTCTTTCGGATCACTGGTTTTGTTACACACCCACAAATGTCTAGGCAAGCGAAAGATACATAGCATAAATTACCTACAAAGAGGGAATATTTGAAAACAAAAACACATATACATGTATATATATATATATATGTGTGTGTGTATTTTTGGGGCACCTAAATCAAAGTAATGTGATGAATTATGATGCACCTAAATGAAAGCAATATGATGAATTTACATACACATATATATATCATCATCATCATCATTGTCAACCATTATCAATCCACTGCTGGACGAAGGTCTCCCCAAGTTTCTTCCACAACGGTCTGTCTTGTGCCAGTCTCCTCCATGTCACCCCTGCATACTTTCGAATTTCATCCACCCATCTCCCATGTGGTCTTCTTCTGGGTCTTTTCCTGTCCCTTGGAATCCAATCTAACATTTCGGCTGTCCATCGATGATCTGTCCTTCTGGCAGTATGTCCAGCCCATTGCCATTTCAGGGATTTAACTCTGATCATGATGTCTTCCACTCTTGTCATTTTTCGGATCCACGAGTTCCTCTTCTTATCTCTCCTGGTTACACCAAGTATGCACCTCTCCATGCTGCTTTGAGTTGTCTGCAGCCTTTGTACGTCTCTTTTAGTTAAGGTCCACGTCTCTGCACCATACGTAAGCACTGGAAGGATGCATTGATCAAACACTTTTCTTTTAAGGCATAATGGCATATTGCTCTTGAAAATTATGCTGTTTCTTCCAAAAGCTCTCCAGGCAAGTTTTGTACGCCGATTAATTTCTTCATCAATGTGACCCTCACTTGATATCTGCTGTCCAAGATAAACGTACGTGTCTGTTATCTCCAGCTTTTCTCCATCAATCGATAAATCTTCATTTCTTGTAAAAGCATTGAACATCACTTTTGTCTTCTGAAAGTTCATTTTTAATCCCACTTCTTTACTCTTGTCAGCAAGTTCCTGGATCATACTCTGCAGCTCTGACGGGGTAGTTGCAAAAATGACTACGTCATCAGCAAAACGAAGGTGGGTTAGATAATCTCCATTAATCTTTATCCCCTTGTTTTCCCAGCTCAGCGACTGAAAAACACCCTCCAATGTGGCATTAAAGAGCTTCGGAGATATGGTGTCACCTTGTCTCACTCCCTTTCCAATTTTTATGTGTGTTGTATTTTCAAACAGCCAAATCTTTGCACTTGCATTTTCATAGATGTTATTAATAATATTAATGTATGCATCTTCAATACCGCGGGTTTTCAGAGCCATTGTAACTGCTGATGGTTTCACCGAATCAAAGGCTTTTTTATAATCGATAAAAGCCATGCACAATGGAAGTTCATATTCCCTCGCTCTTTCAATTAGTTCTCTCAGTACGTGGATATGAACTATTGTGCTGTAGCCACTCCTGAATCCAGCTTGTTCTCTCGGTTGAGCCATGTCCAGTGTTACCTTCAAGCGGTGTGAAAGAACTTCAGTGAAGATTTTATAAACCACTGATAGGAGGCTGATATGTTTGTAGTTTCCGAGATCCTCAATGTCACCTTTCTTATGTAGCAGGATCATTGTAGCGGTGTTCCAATCCTCAGGAATCTTTCCTTCATTAAGGCATCGAGTGAAATATGGGAGAGTACTGTTTCGATTTCTCCACTTGCTTCTTGTATGATGCCTACAGTAATTCCATCTTCTCCTGGAGCTTTTCCCCGCTTCATGTTCTTGATTGCATGTGCAACTTCTGCTGGAAGGACTGGAAGAACTCTGGTACTGGTATCTGTGAAAGACACACACATATATATATATATATATATTACCTGGGATGTAAGGTCAGGTGATGCGTAACATCACAGCCTCTCCTTGACAAATGTCAGACCCGCCTTCTCGTGGTGCATCCTGTTCCCACTAAAGGGGCTCTGACGAACGCTGATAGCGGTATAGCTATACCATCGGTATTAGAGGAAATGCTATCCCACACTCACCAACCCGCTTGGCCAGCGTGGTGAGTTATGGCCAAACCCCTCCAAAATGAATCCACAACTTAAATCTTGGTCCTCAGTCTCCGCCATCTGGAATGTACCTGGCCAAGGCAGCGGCCAGTGCCACATGAAAGCAGAGAGTGCTAAGGATCCCCGGAGGACCGGACTAGGCTGCCATCTGATGCTGACCTTGGCTACGTATAATGGACGCTCAATATCTTCTGATTCAAGGGTTCTTGAATTGGAAGAGGAACTACAAAAGATCAAGTGGGACACCGTCGGGCTAAGTGAGGTAAGGAGAAAAGAAGAAGTTCTTATTGAACTAAAAAGTGGACATCTCTTCTACTATCGTGGGACAGATACTGGCAGAACTAGTGGTGTTGGATTTATAATAAACAAGAAACTGAAGGATAAAGTTGTAGAAGTTGAAAGTTCCTCTGACAGAGTTGCACGACTCGTTATCAAACTCTCGAGAAGATACAAGGCTCAGATTATTCAAACTTATGCACCCACCACAAGTCATCCTGAAGAAGAAATTGAAGAATTTTATGAGGAAATTCGTCATCTAAATAATAAAGGTAAGCAGCATTTCAAGATAATTATGGGAGATTTCAATGCAAAAATAGGGCGATGGCAACAGAATAAAACTTCAGTAGGCAAATTCGGTCACGGCAACAGAGACCAGCGTGGAAATACTCTCGTTGAGTTTGCAGAGGCAGAAGGGTTTTTCATCTTGAACTCCTATTTCAAGAAAAAGCCACACAGGAAATGGACATGGAGACATCCAAATGGAACGACAAGTGAAATTGATTTTATTATGTGTAACAAAAAATTCGTCATAGAAGACTGCAGTGCGCTAAATAAGTTCAACACAGGTAATGACCATAGATTGGTGAGATGTAAGATGCACCTGAACACTAAACTCGAACGTGGCAAGCTCATAAGACAAACAAAATGTATTGACCTAACCAATCTTAAAAAACACTTTAATACCTTCAAGTTGGAATTGAAGAACATATTCTCTGCTTTAGAAGGCCTAACATCGGAAGAAGGGGATATTTCTGAAGTTAATAGAAAAGTAACCAAAGCTCTTATGGAAACAGCAACAAAATTAGTTGGATCTAAGAACAAGTTGCATGTGAACAAATTATCAGGAAAAGAGAGATGAGGACAACTAAAGAAGATGTGACTTCCAAAGTGGAATATATAGAGCTATGCAAGACAGTACGAAAATGCATCACTGAAGACGTAAGGAAATTCAACTGTGAACTAGTGAGGAAAGCAATTGAAAACAACCAAAGCCTAAAGTTGGCAAAGGGACATCTCACTAAGGGAAGAAAACAGATTATGGCACTGAGAAAAGAAGATGGTTCTGTAACAAAAAATAGAGGCGAAATTTTGACAAGAGTGAAAGATTTCTACTCCAAATTATATGAAAGGGATGATACATGTACTCCAGACATCATGAAAGGTACCAGAGTTCTTCTAGTCCTCCCAGCAGAAGTTGCACATGCAATCAAGAACATGAAGCGGGGGAAAGCTCCAGGAGAAGATGGAATTACTGTAGACATCATACAAGAAGCAAGTGGAGAAATCGAAACAGTACTCGCCCAAATTTTCACTCGATGCCTTAATGAAGGGAAGATTCTTGAGGATTGGAACAACGCTATAATGATCCTGCTACATAAAAAAGGTGACATTGAGGATCTCAGGAACTACAGACCTATCAGCCTCCTCTCAGTAGTTTATAAAATCTTCACTAAAGTTCTTTCACACTGCTTGAAGGTAACACTGGACAAGGCTCAACCGAGAGAACAAGCTGGTTTCAGGAGTGGCTACAGCACAATAGATCATATCCACGTACTGAGAGAACTAATTGAAAGAGCGAGGGAATATGAACTTCTATTGTGCATGGCTTTTATCGATTATGAAAAAGCCTTTGATTCGGTGAAACCATCAGCAGTTACAATGGCTCTGAAATCCTGTGGTATTGAAGATGCATACCTTAATATTATTAATAACATCTATGAAAATGCAAATGCAAAGATTCGGCTGTTTGAGAATACAGCACACATAAAAGTAGGAAAGGTAGTGAGACAAGATGACACCATATCTCCGAAGCTCTTTAATGCTACATTGGAGGGTGTCTTTCAGTCGCTGAGCTGGGAAAACAAGGGGATAAAGGTTAATGGAGATTATCTAACTCACCTTCGTTTTGCTGATGACGTAGTCATTTTTGCAACAACCCCATCAGAGCTGCAGAGTATGATCCAGAAACTTGCTGACAAGAGTAAAGAAGTGGGATTAAAAATCAACTTTCAGAAGACAAAAGTGATGTTCAATGCTTTTTCAAGAAATGAAGATTTGTCGATTGATGGAGAAAAGCTGGAGATACCAGACACGTGCGTTTATCTTGGACAGCAGATATCAAGTGAGGGTCACATTGATGAAGAAATTAATCGGCGTACAAAACTTGCCTGGAGAGCGTTTGGAAGAAACAGCATAATTTTCAGGAGCAATATGCCATTATGTCTTAAAAGAGAAGTGTTCGATCAGTGCATCCTTCCAGTGCTTACGTATGGTGCAGAGACGTGGACCTTAACTAAAAGAGACATGCAAAGGCTGCAGACAACTCCAACAGCCATGGAGAGGTGCATGCTTGGTGTAACCAGGAGAGATAAGAAGAGGAACTCGTGGATCCGAAAAGCGACAAGAGTGGAAGGCATCATGATCAGAGTTAAATCCCTGAAATGGCAATGGGCTGGACATACTGCCAGAAGGATAGACCATCGATGGACAGCCGAAATTTTAGATTGGATTCCAAGGGACAGGAAAAGACCCAGAAGAAGACCACATGGGAGATGGGTGGATGAAATTCGAAAGTTTGTAGGAGTCACATGGAGGAGACTGGCGCAAGACAGACCGTTGTGGAGGAAACTTGGGGAGACCTTCGTCCAGCAGTGGATTGATAATGATTGACAATGATGATGATGATGATATATTGCCTACAAAAGAGAATATTTGAAAATATACATATATATATATCAAAGAGAATTGATATATGTACCAAAGTACTATCTCCATATTTTTTCGTCGGATTTACTTCACTACTGTCAGGAAAAATTCATAGCGTCAAAAATTCGTCGTAAATCCACTGGGAAGTTTCTAAGCAGCTTTCAGAGATAGTTAACAACCAACCGGAAGTCTGCCACGTTGGCCGCCATCTTGTTCCGTTGCGTGACTAAGCGGAAAGTTGAAAATGGTGCACACTGCTTCACTGACGCACTCTCGTTAACACATCTCAAAAACGGCAATTTAACACATCTCTAAAATGGTAATTTTTTTCAATAGCAATATGAGTCGTTAATTCGAGAAAGAAATGTCGGAAAGTGGCTCTTGAATTTTAGATTTTTATTTGTACATTGTAAGTGCATAAAGTAAATGCACATTAAAGATAAAACATTTCTGCATTACTGGTTTTTACTGCACAACACTGCTAGATTTTTGTACGTTTTAAAAACAATGCTCTTCGTTTTTATTAGCATTTAGGTGGTTCCAACGAAACTCTGCTTTATGTTTGCAATTGTAAAATTTCTTTACATTATTTCTTCGCAATTAATGTTTGAAATTTGCGCATCGATAAAACTAACTTTAAGTTATAGCATGGAATACTTGATACTTTATAAAACATAACCATAATTATATTAAAATCAATCATTTTTCTTTGAGTAATGTTCAAACCTGTTAACAGATGGCGCGACCTGTACATTGATGAAGTCCGTCGTCAAACAAACGTTCGATCGCTTGATTATGGTTATGTTTTAGCAAGTATTAAGTATCTCATACTATAATTCAAAGTTTGATTTATCGATGTGCAATTTTTTTCCCTTGGAAATAC
This sequence comes from Macrothele yani, assembly GCA_039090855.1. NCBI lineage: Eukaryota > Metazoa > Arthropoda > Arachnida > Araneae > Macrothelidae > Macrothele > Macrothele yani. The sequence goes on along the minus strand of CM077024.1, from coordinate 33,090,603 downwards.
ATTAAATATGTAAAGAAGTTTTACCATTGAAATCGCAAGGCAGAGCTTTTAGGTGGAATCACCTTAAATTAAAAATTGTTTAGATGTTAACTATATGACAAAAAAATGTGGTACTTTTGAGTTTATCATCGGTATGGGAAAGAATAATTAGTAGAATTTCTGATAATTTTGTAGATAAACTTACGAAGCTTCTCATGTTCCGGGGCATGTATGTAGTGACCGATGCTACAGATGTTGTCTTATTTCGTTTACACTTTGTTCATGGCGACTTGACAGATGACACTCCCCGTTGACATTGCAACTGAGGCACCCTTAGCGATTCATAATTTTTCTTTGCTGATATTTCTTACTAGCAATGAAAAGTACGGTAAAAATGTTCAGAAGTTATTATACGTTGTTCACGGGTTCAAGCCTTACGCCACCCTTATGTTATGATGCGTATAAAATACCATTTTCTTTATTCAAGAATGAAAAATGTTAGCATCTTTTCGTCGTTCAGTAGTGTGCTTTCTTCACTTAATCAATGAGACAGCAAAGAGCCCAAAATAGAAAATACTTTTACAAATACGCATGAACAGTGCTCTTCCCCGAGTTTCTAATTTCTTGGAAACTTTTTATTACATATGTATCTTCTTCGGAAAATATTTTACTTTGCTGCTCTTATTTCTGTAGATTATACTTCGAGCATTTCATATTCTTTATTTCCGCTTTGATTTCACATGTCGAATTAATATTTTCTTGGTGCTCAGTTTGTTGAGGTAATGTTCGGATTTTCTTAAAGTCGTGACATTATTTTTAGACTTTTACATGAGCAAAATATTTTTCACTCTCTAAGAACTATTTTATTGCTTAAAAGGCTAAATAAGGTCTTGTTCCTTTAATTCAAACATTTCGTCTTTCGATATTTTATATAACTACTACATCGTGCTGTCATTTCCAATAATTAAAACCCTATAAATTATGCCGCAATGCTTTCCAGATCGTGCGGCAACTTATTGAAATTATGCAGACTAGGAAAAGTACTGTACTGGTATACATACATGCTAAAAAATCCACTTTGAATATAGTATCCATTTAACAAACTCTTTATTTGCTTCCTTATTATGGTTACAAAAACAAAGACTAAAATAATATAATATTTCCGTAACCATAGTAATCATTACCACAGCGATGATTACAGTTTGTTAAAATAAAAAAAAAAATGTTAGTCCAGTAGCCGAAAATTCCTGTAAACTCTGTTTTTGTTTACCAAACTTTGGGCGTAACATGACACCGCTCTTTCGCAATCTACGGAATTAGACCACTTGCCTTGCTTTTCGTGTTAGTTTTGGAAATCTCTTTTAAACTGCATCTGAATTCCAGAATTTTATTTCATCAGGAGCCGTGCATTTTTTTGAATGCTCCTTGTATGCCGCAAACTCAAGTCTTACTGACGGTTCATCAATTCCTGGAATATTTCTGAACATTACGTCGTCATCAATATCCTGTGACGCAGTTCATACGCCATGAACTGCGTCACACTGTGCAATTCTGGCATGGAGTCTGTCATACAGATGTTAATGTCAGTTTGGGGTATTGTGTTCCAAGCATCCTCAACCTGGACGCGAAAATCAGGGATGGTCGTGGCTGGCCGTGGAGACTGGATAAGTCGTTGTCCCTTAAAATCCCACACGTGTTCAATCGGGGACAAATCCGGTGAACGTGCAGGCCATGGAAGTTATCTCACACCCTGAAGTGAATGTTGCGTTGCACGTGCCATGTGTGGGCGTGCGTTATCTTGCTGGAAAACACCACGATGGACCGACATTACAAATGGCACAACAACGGGCTGAATGATGTTGTTGATGTAGGAGGTGCTGTTTAACGTACCCGGTACAAACACTAGTTGTGTACGGGAGTGATAGCTGATCGCTCCCTACACCAGGAGACCAGGTGTAGGCCCTGTGCGTCGCTGGCGGATGCAAGAAGGGTGGAGATGCTCCCCTGTGCGTCTGCGAATTTGCATACGGCCATCGGAGGCCCCCAAGCAGAATCTGCTTTCATCGCTGAACACGACATATCGTCATTGCGTTCTCCAGTGCAGACGGTGGCGACACCACTGCAGCCGTTCCTGACGGTGGGCTATAGTCAGAGGTACACATGCCAGAGGCACACGTGCACGTAGTCCTGCATCCACTAGACGGTTGCGGATTGTTCACACAGCCCCCTGAGGTGCAACGGCAGCTCGGATTTGCGTCGCAGTGGATGTTCTGCTTGACAACACCGCTCTTCTTATGCGTCGATCTGTTCGCTCATTAGTCCATCTGTGACTCCCGGTTCCACGCCTTTTCGTGTGGGAATGTTCCTCGGACCATCTACGCCACCATCGTACCACCACTGATACTTCCCGTCCAATTTGCTTCGCAATACGACTATACGACCACCCGGCCTAGCGGAGTCCGACTAGACGACCTCGCTTAAAGTCCGATAACTGCTGAAATCGTACACGTATTCCATGTCCAGGCATTGCAGCTTCTTCGTGGTCTTCGCACGTGTCCGTACGCCGACGACTGATTACATTCACTTCGCCGTACTCCTTAAATACCACCGACGATAATTTGCATATTATGCCGTGCTGTGGCGTAAGCTCTCACCGGTTGGTCCCGAAATTAACATCACACCTACGTAAACTCGACCCCATTAACATATGTAAATTTCATGATCGTCCGCCAATTCCTTTTTGATGTTCTTTTTTCACTTTCAGGCTGTGTATAAGCACAAAGGACAAAAAATTAGTCATTCCTGGCCAAACTTATTTAATAACGGGCGAAGGTTACTGAGTTGTTTTGATAACACCATGAATCCAGTGTGGCAGAGACTCCGCGTGGTTGTGGATGTATTGAACATCGATTTGCAGCCACTCGTGTATCAATTGGTCCCAAAGTTCTGCGGGAGCAGGTGGGTGTCTATTCCGGAGTTATACCTTCTGTTCCGAATGATCCTCCAGACTTTCAGTAGGATTTAAATCTGGGGATTTGGTGGGCCAGTCGAAGCGAGACAGTCTTTATGATTGTCTGTCGTGCCACCCAGACACAGTTTTAGCCTGTGCACACGACAATTAACGTTTTGGAAGACAGGAGTGGCAATGTGATGCTGCTCCTGGAGATATAGGGCCAAGGCTAACACTTCGTCATTCAAAATGCGGGGTCGCGCATGTTGGTTCAAATTCATCGTCATTGCAACGAGAGGGCCCATTTCGTGGTAGGAAAAACATCCCCCAAACATCACAGAACCCCCTTCAGCATGAACAACACCTTCGACACAATCAGGGTCAAAGGCTTCATTGGGTTCACGACGCCCTCGTTGCCTCCCATCATTTGAGTACAAACCAAAAGGAGACTCGTCAGACCAAATTACTCGTTTCCAATCCTCCACAGTAAAGTTTTGGTGCCTCTGAGCCCATTGATAACGTGCGACTTTGTCACTTGCTGTTAAAAGAGGCATCTTCCGTAGGAATCTGCAACAGATGTCAATCGCATGCGGTTCTCGTCGCAATGTCCTTTCAGAAATTAATTAGAGTGGACTTTCATTGACTGTTTGGAGCATTGTTGCCTGATTTGAAACCGATTTGCAGTTACTAGTAGTGAAACATGGCGGCGGTCCATGTTGTTGGCAATCGTCTTCCGGCCAAAGTTACGCCGCCGATTTGTAGTTGACTGCAAACTACACCACTGTTTGTAGACCCGCTGGGCAGTGCTCTTCGACACACCGAAAAATTGGGCGACTTCATTCATTTTTTGTCCGTGGGCACGGCCAAACACGATGGCTTCTTTTTGCCAATCAGTAATGTTTGTATTACGACCCATATTGCAGACTAAATTCAATACACACGCTGCTATTCACCACTGCAAAAGACAGAAATGATCCTGCAGAATCTCCCTCCAATGCTATCACGGTGCCCTCTGTGCAACTGGTACCTTCCTACTGTGATTTATGTTAGGGGTGACAAATGTTTTGTCCGGTGTGCTTATATATATTAGGGTGGTCCACCAACGAATGGTAAAAATAAAATTTATAAATTACAATCCCCTACCCACTCAATTTGCAGTTTTTATAAAAACATCTGTTCACAAAAAATTTGAGTAAAGTTTGTTAATATTAAGAGGTCGCTCAAGAACGACAATTTTGACAAACATAACAAAAATCATGATGTAATTTGGAACATTAATGCTTACAAGGTATCTTTGGTGAAAATTCTTTAAAATGAGAAACCATTGACCCCAGTACATATTAATTACATATTAGAATACAGTATTATGCAGTTTGATAGATTGGAGTTTGTAACAAGGTTCCCTTTTTGAGATTTGGGAAGCATTTTCTGTTATTTCCATCAACTTGTAACGCAAACTGCCTCTGCTCTTCCGTTACGGCTACTGCACCACTAAATTCCTGTATAAGTGCCACTCCCCTTTCAGCGAAGTTATGTGTTACTTGGAGTCTGTACAATCTTTAATTCTTCTAGAAAGTCGGGGTCTTCAGTCCAGTTTCTGGGATCTTTGTCTAGAAATGCAGAAGAGAGGTTAACAATACTGGAAAATTGGTTAAGGTGTGAAGTTATAAAATCTTTTAGTATTATTGTAATAACAAACATCTTTAAATCCAATCGAATCCTTTTTGGACAATCGTCTGGCTCTTATTCGCCTCTGAGAGTTTCAGTCATCGTAATTCTTTTCTCTGCTGGAAGAGATAGCTAGTCCATCAAGTTCTTCGGTGAAATACCAAAGATGATTTGATAATGCCCGGTTTGTTAAATTGTAGACATCGCCATCCATTTCCTTCAAAGCATTTATTTTCTTTATTGGATAAAGATGATTCAGAAGAGCTTTAATAACATCTGCTTCTGTAAACCAGGCACGAATGTAGATAATAATGCCAAACAGAACAAAACGGCGTAAGTCTCTTTCTTCAGACGTTTTCAACTTTATTTTGTGCGATGCATGAAACTCTTAAATGCCTATATTAAACGGGCCATACAGCAAACTCTGTGAATAGCATCAGGCTGAAAAATTCGTATGACTCTTGGTGGAACCTCTGCTATAGCTATAATCGATAGCTATAGCAATTCTCTACAGTCAACTAGCGGATGTTCATTCTGGATGTGGTTTAAACAAAAATATTTATTATCACTTGCTCGTAGGGAGTGATTTATAACTTTAATTCCTCATCAACATTAAGTGTTTTGTAATCCAGAATCTGAAGAGATTTGAACTGCTCCTGGAATTGCTTGAAACGGAAGATATTCGGCCCTGAAGATTTTGGTATCATGCATTCTGAAAAGACATTCTCCAGCATTATTTCAAAAATGTGACGTCTGCATGCAAAATAAAGCAAAGCACGCCCAAGCTTTTGCTGCAGAAGAATACAAGCACAGCGCAAATTGCCAGTGTTACTAGCAGTTGTGTCAAAAGACATCCCTATCACATTACCGGCAACATTCCAGTCTTGAAGACACGAATAGCATTGACTTGGTTTTCTCCAGTGGATGATGTGAGTTGTGGTAGTGCGAGCATCTTAGTTATTCCAAGTCCTGACACTAACCTGGATAAGCAATTAGTTTGTTTCCTTCCAGGAAAATCAGAAACTAGCTTACTATCCAAGTGTGAGACCTAAGTCACATTAGGACGAAGTTCGCGTTCAATTTCTTCAGCAATATGTTGACTTATTTTCCCTCGTTGTCTACGAATATAGATGAACGAATTTGTTCTTCACTATTTTGTCCCACATCTATTACGAAATCACCAAATATGTACCTGGCATTACGGTCGGATGTTTTCGTTCTGTCAAGAGCAGCAGCTATGTGTTCATAAATAAGAGGTCTTGAGAGTAATTTTATTTCGCTGTTTAGAAGTAGGAGATTCAACAACTTATTCATCGCCACTTTCGGTCATTTCACCAGAAGACGCACTAGTAACTTCAAGAGTGGAAATCTTAGAGGTTGATGCTCTTATCTCCTCAGAAGACTTTTTCAGTCGCTCAATCGTTTTATGGACAGTTCTTGTCTCTCTTGTTTCCGCTTTTGTATCCCTGTTTGTACATATATTAAGTCAATTCTTGCAAGCTAATTCTGCCAAGCTTCCCTCATTGCCCCGTTTGTCTTTGCGCTTTGTGAAATTCTTTATCCTCATCTATGATCATAATATCAAGTACATTAGTATGTGCTGTCCTCCAGGAAAGACTGAACAAGGCTGCAAACAAACGCGCTTTGCCTGGAAGAATGCTCAAGTTACTCAAGTCAGTCACGCAACGTTCTTCGTATGCCAAACCCCCGAAGCAACACTACACAGAATGAGGGGGAACCTATAGGTTCCCCTTTGTCACTTGTTCTTGCCGAAATACTGCTTCAAGATTTTGAGGACAACTACCTAAAACCTTGCTCCGTTCAACCAACGTTATACCTGAGATATGTTGATGATGTCTTCTTTGTTTGGTCTCATTCTGAAACCGAATTATTTAATATGGCTTCGAATCTATCCTCCATCATACCCGGTATTAAGTTTACTGTTGAGATCGGGGAGTCTAGGTTACTTCCTTATCTTGATATTCTATTTCCCACACCTCGGACCACTCACATTTCGACTTTTCAGTTTACCGAAAACCAACCTGAACTCCGGTTATTATTCCCTTCAATTCCTGTACTCCAACCCTCTACGAATTTTCAGCACTCAGATTTCTTGTACACCGGGCATTTTCACACTCTTCAACTTCTGATAGTCGAAATTAGGAACTGAGAAAAATAACGGAGATTCCTGACGTGCATGGATACCCCACGGGTTGTGTTCAAAAACTTGTTCAACAGCATGAAAGAAAAACTTTTACAACCATGACTAGAAATGGACCCACGACTAAATATGTGGGGAGCATGGACTACCATAAATCTGTAGTCACTTTATTAAAAAACACCTGTAAAAATACTCTATTGGATTCGGTGTAAAAACCCAAAACCTTTTTTCAGTAATTAGACGTGACAGAGACATAATTCCACCTACTTCTCGCTTTGCGGTGTATGTTATCCCTCTAATGGACAAAAATGGACAATCGGTAGATCTTTGTTATGTGGGCTCGACATTTCGAAGCCTGGGTATTCGTTGGGCTGAACGCAGATATGCCATCCGTAAGAAATCTGCCACTTCGACATTGTCAAAAACTGTTATTGAAAAAGACTTGAGACCTGACTGGGACAATGCCAACTTACTATCGACAGCTTCTAATAAACGCTCTATGCTCTTTACTGAGAGTCTATATATCATAAAATTTGGACCAAAATGCTGTAATGACGACGTGCCTGTATACATTCTCACCGCCTGGAGAAACCTGGGTTTACAGTATTCACGGGAGGAAGAAACTAAATAATTACAAAGACTTGTAATGATTTGTAGTGAATGGCAATGACTAATGTGTTTCATTTACATAAGGTGCATTACTTTTGCTCCTATCTGTCACTATTTAATCTTGTGCCGTTCTAATTCTGGTTTCACTCATCGGCCTGAAGATGCGGCCATAGTGGTCGCGAAAGTGCTTGCCATAGCATTCATCTACCATGTTTTTAAAATGTAAATAAAGACGTTTTTTTTAAAATCCTACGTTTCTAAAAGATAATTTGGGGATATGGTGTGTGTGTGCTTTGGTTCCAAAATATTGCCGTGCTTTGACAGCGTTTCCAACCTTTTACCTACAAACCCGTCACCACCAAATTTGTTTGCTTCCAAGATGGAAAATGCGTAAATGGCATCATATGATATTTTACATACACAGTTCTTACTGTCAATATGATGCAGCTAAAACGAAACGCGACAGAGCAATAAGCTTTCCTTCCATTTCTCAATTGTCGATTTTAGAAGTTCCTAGAATGTTCGAGAATATTGTGTTTCGGGGTTTAACGACTACCGTAAGTGTATAAAGCGTTACTTTAGAGTCACTTTTTCCAGGGTTAGAACCTAATGCCGTTGCACAACCATACAACGTATATTCCTTTCGTGTCTTTAACTCGCACCATTATCCAGAAGTCAGCGCTTATTCTTTCTAGACCACCGGGGCGGAGTTCCAGGGACCACGCAATCTACAGTTGCTTTAGTTGTATGTCAGGATACGGCATGAGCATACGTAGAAACTGCTATGATGTAGTACACTACTTTCTGTAGTTGCCAGTAACAGGTTCTGTCAGAAAATTTTAGTTTCAAGTGACCGGGTTCTGCCAGGAACCTAGCACGTTTATTAGTTATGCCAATGAAATCAAAAGCCCATGCTGTAAGTGAAAGTTTGAAACGGGAGCGAACCGTGCCTTGAGCGTTCGAGATTAAGGGCTGGCAGCGCACCGTACCTTGAAAATTCTAGCTCAGACCTGGAGGAAGCATACACTGCTACGAACGTTCGAGCTTAGCCCTAGCCTGAGAAGCAACGCACCTTGAACGTTCGAGCTCAGACAGGGCTGGGAGTACACGCCGCCTTTAACATTCTAGTCTAGACTTGTGCTGGGAGGAGCGTGGCGCGCTTGAACGCTCCAGCTTAGACCGGGCAGGAAGAGTGCCCCGCCTTTAACGTTCGAGATTAGACCTGGACTGGAATCGCACCACACCTGGAAAGTTCTAGATTGGACCCGGATGGGAGCGTACCGAGACCTGAACGTTGAGCTTAGATGGGTAACGTGCTACGCCATGAACGTTCCAGCTTAGACGGCGCTGAAAGCATACCGCACCTTGAACTTCCGGTTTTAGATCATGCAAGACCATAAGTTGAAATGCGTGAAAGAGACCGACAAAAAACCGCAACTTCAACGTTCCAGTATGGCCTGACTGGCCTCGTGCAGACCTCTACACTGCTTCCACTATTTTATGGCAGTCAGTTTGACTTATCTGTATAATTCCAGTTGATGCAGACTTTTACCACGTCAATCCAAGAGCACATCACCATATAATATATTCCCGAAAGATATATTCACATTCTCCTTTTTCTCAGAAATGATTCACCTTCAGATATGCGATATATATTATTACCCATATTCTCACTGCATCTGTCTTCAGTCATGTCGGTGAATATGAACCAACCAATCATTACTACTGTTCTGTAACAGAATTTTCATTTCGTTGGCCCACCTGCAAAACTGATCATAAATCCCTCACAGCCAGTTGATTAGGTTTAGGCATGCCTTTCCTGTCCTCCTTCTAGAGGGCTGTAAAAGTGATGCTGTTTAAGTGATGCTGTTTACTGAGAACACATAAATTTAGTTGAGCAAGGACATTTCGACAGACAAGTTGAATATTCGTCACTGTCTGTTGTTCATATTTAACCTCGAAAGTGGATTTTCTTCCCATGCGGCGAGAACGTTATAAGTGCAATTGCGTTTTCTGAATGATTTGCGAAGTTCAGAAGTGGTGGTTGCAGCGTGGAGGACGAGTAACGTAGCGAATGACAGAGGGAGATGCAGAGTGCATATCTGCAAGCTCTTCTGTAGGAAAATGCAGATCAGTCGACCAAATGACTGGTAATATAGTTGGACGTGAATTATTTGACCGTGTTTTCATGGTTGAATGATCGACAGTGATTAAGTGCACCCTACTATTGTAAGTACAACATGTATTCGACCATAAAGTTCCGGAAACTCGTACATAGGCCATAGCTGCCAGACTTCCTTCGTCCTGTAATTTTGCTTGCGTAGCTTCTTCTGGATCAATAGTAGTGGTTGCCATCGATCATTAACAATTGATTCAATTTGTCGTTACTACCTATTTCCTGCAGTTCCAGTTGGCTAAAATCTTTTCTACGAACAGCAACGGCGATCGCGCATTTGTCATTCTTCCGTTTTTCTCTGCCCCTCATGAACTACAGATGCTTTCGCTGTTGAATCGGTTTTTAAGAAATGAAAGATTCAGAAATGTCATTTACTTTTTTTATGCTTTCTGTTCCTTTTCTTCGCAGTTCCATGTGACTCCAGTACAGGCTATTTTAGCCATTAACAATTTTCTCTTGTTACTTTCCGAGTGTTTTGTATTGATTTCAATGCCGCCTTCGTAATTTCCTAGAACAGGAAGAGCTGGTTACCATTATTCTCTTTGTTCGCCCTTTCTTCTCATTCTCATTTTTTAGTTTAATATTTCCCTTCCCGTAGTATTTTTCTCGATAGTGGACTCCATTCTCCGCTCCTTTTAAATTATGTAAGCCTTATTCCTCCGCTGCATCTAAGAGAAAAAATTATCTTTCAGCTTTCTTTAATCGCTTTTCATTTTTTCTAGATTTCATGCAAGACATTCTGAGGAATCTGCGGCAGCAGCACAATTAAAATGCTTAGTTCTCTTTGAGTTCCCTTCATCCACTAACACTCGCTTTGGAATAATTAAGGAATCAGTGGAGTTTATTCAGTTTCGAGTTCTTTTTTCTAACTTTGTGCGGAATGTTAGCTAAGATCTTAGATTTTCGTGACTTTATTTATGTTTCATACGGCCAGTGTGTAGCTTTGCTGATGTCGTTACACTCCGGCTGGGGCTAAACCTATGCGTAATACGGCCATATAAAATGATAGGGAGCGTGTCACTTATAGGTCAGCAGCTGATAGGTAAACACTAGAATTTATAACATCTACTATAACGAAGGAAATTTGCCGCCCCGGTGGCGCAGTGGTCTCAGGCGTTGGCCTCTGATCATTCGTCCGAAGGGGTCCGGGTTCGAATCCCGGTGAGGCATGGATGTTGTGTTTGTCTTACGGCACTGGCTCTCTCCCTTCCCTGGAACCAGTGACCCAAAATTAGGGACGGGCGACTGCTTATAGCCCATTGAGTTGCTCACGGTGGTCGTTAAACCTCCAATCAAAAAAAAAAAAACGAAGGAAATTTCTCCGTCATTTTTGGTCCACGCCGGGGATCGAACCCGAGTCCACTTATTCCGGAACAAGTCGCTCTACCAACTGAGCTACGCAGACGTTTGTTCTTGCTGCTATCTGCCTTTATGTCGTGTGCGTCCTGTGGGGCAAGCACGTCACATCTCCCCCCCCGAAAGAGCGGGTCAGCCGTGACCATGAATTGTTGCAGGCAGCCGTCCGCCGTAGAGCGTGCACTTCAGAACTCCCAGTCACTCTAGTGTGTGGAATACAACATCACACACTTTTTATTTTTCGAAGCCCTGAAGAAGGGATTCCCTTATTTTTCCTATTTTGCGGTGTGGAAAGAACATCACACCATTGCGAGATCTTGAACGGCCGGGTCATCCGGGAGCTCGGGCGCCATTATAAGGAAGTAAATTTCTCCGTCTTTTTTGGTCCACGCCGGGGATCGAACCCGAGTCCACTTATTTCGGAACAAGTAGCTCTACCAACTGGGCTACGCACAGACGTTCGTAGCCCAGTTGGTAGAGCTACTTGACATAATCTGCCTTTATGTCATGTGCGTCCTGCGGGGCAGGCACGTCAAATGATATTGCACAGCCGAAACCTTTTTGAGTGACTGAGAGAGCTGGCCCTGCTAATTTGTCCAATAAAAGTAAATGTACCTGACACTCACAAATGCCTGGTCCTACCTACATCAAGACTGACACAAGACAACAGATATTCAATTGACACACCATCAGTAGACAAAACATTAGAGATAGGGGCAGTTAACATGGGCATCCCCCGTGCACAGTTGAACAGACCCAAACTGGATGCAGGCAATAAATAAACGGGCAGCAGGGCTTAGGACTTCCCAAAAGTGTATCGCCTTCGACGAACACGGGTAAATGTGGTGATCTGAGCAACTTTGATCGTGGACGTATTGTCTGCGCAAGATAGATGGGCCATTCTATCGTCCACGAGGTAAGAATCCTAGTATTCCCGAGGGCAACCGTAATACGGGTGCACCGCGAGTATGCCACATACGGACGTACTAGCACCCAGAGAGTAAGCGGTGGCCTACCGCACGCCATTGATGACCGGGGTCGACGTTGACTATCCAGGCCTATACAGTTCGACTGCTTGGCAACGGTGGCATAAATCACATCCGGGTTAAATGTCGAAGGCACAATCAGCGTCAGCGACCTTACAGTACGGTACACGCTACATACCCTGGGCTACGGGATCCGATGCCCTATTCGTGTGCCATTGTTGACTGCTCGTCATTGGGCATTACGCCTCATCTGGTGCAAGAAACTTCAAAACGTGACCTTTACAGTGTGGGTCCGAGTTCTGTGGTCAGATGAATTCTGGTTTTAGCTGTTACTAAGCTGACGGGATGGTGCATTGTGGAGTCGAGAAGAACAAATCCAGACCGGCTTTGTTCAAACCGGTGGTAGCTCTGTGATGGAACGCAGACTTCTCATGGAACACATGGACTTCTCATGAGACACATGGACTTCTCATCGGACACATGGACTTCTCATGAGACACGTGGACTTCTCATAGGAAACATGGACTTCTCATGGGAAACATGGACTTCTCATGGGACGCATGGACTTCTCATGAGACACATGAACTTCTCATGGGGCACATGGACTTCCCATGAGACACATGGATTTTTCATGAGACATGTGGACTTCTCATGGGACACATGGACTTCTCATGGGACACATGGACTTCTCATGAGACACATGGACTTCTCATGAGACACATGGACTTCTCATGGGACGCATGGACTTCTCATAAGACACATGGACTTCTCATGGGACGCATGGACTTCTCAAGAGACACATGGACTTCTCATGGGACACATGGACTTCTCATATGACACATGGACTTCTCATGAGACATGTGGACATCTCATGGGACACATGGACTTCTCATGAGACACATGGACTTCTCATGAGACACGTGGACTTCTCATGGGACACATGGACTTCTCATGGGACGCATGGACTTCTCATGAGACACATGGACTTCTCATAGGACACATTAGATCCCTTAGTGCGTCTGGAGAGGTCCTTAACCGCTGCACGTTACCAGCATGAGATGGTTGATCACCTACACCTTTTTACCTGGAACAGATCATCGCGCATCCTGCAGCCGATGGTCACCACCGGCCGCAAGCAGTCAGTCTGCCTTGAGGAACACTGATCTGAGTTTGAAACTATCCTAATTAAAACATGTGGAAGCTCCCTGGGATGCCGTGAAGCAGAACATCAGATCCATGGATCCTGGACCGACATCTCGGGCGGTGTTGTGAACAATGCTGCAACAGGCATGGCTGGTATTACCTACAGAAAACATCCGGCATCTGGTACAAGTTGTTTTTTGCACTAGAGCGAGAGCCCAACACGCCATTAGGTAGGTATCTCTAATGTTTTGTCGTTTGAATGTGCGATGGTGATGATGACGTTCATTTAGGATGCGTCAAATGACCTTGTTAATTTAGTGGCGTCAAATGAACTCGCCCTTTAAGTTAGTGCTAAGAAATGTATAAGTGAAGGTCATTATAATTTCACAGGCTTATAGTTTTTGGCTATTTACAGTTTTTAGCCGATCCTGTTTCATACAGCAAAAACGAATCCTACCCGAACATGATCTAATGCATAGAAACTTGAAATTGGCTACATAGAGTGAAACTGCCTGTTTTGTTTTAACGATAGCCTGTTAACACATGCTGCACGAAAAGAACAGTAGCTGCGTTTATTTACAGTTCGGTGTATTTCAACTGTATGATGGGGCGCTTGTTTAAAGTGGGCGTTGTTTCAATATCATACATGGAGTGGGTCTACCCCTTCCGCGCTTCCAAGAACTTCTTTGAGAAGCTGCGAAAGTTTCAGCTCTTCGTATTCGTCCCTCTCTGGTTGCTCTTCGTGTGGTGCCAGTGGAGTGGGGTCAAAAGAGCTCTCTCTGTTAAAAAGATAGGGTGATGTCGCTGATCCTCCGACGAACTCTAATGATCACTGAAGGGCAGCTCTCGGAACTCACCGTTTCCTGTCTATTTCCACATTTATGGAATCCACCATTCTTCTCGCAAGAAAACAACTTGTTCGCTGTAGCTACGTACTGACAGAGTTACTTCAAGGAATAGGACGTTCTTCTATCATGCCTTTGCTAATGGCATGTCATCATTCGTCGTGAATACCTTGGTGAACAGCTGCACTGTCGGTCGGATCGGCTATCTCCATGGACACGATATAATTCCTTCTATATATTTTCTTGTAGACTCAAGTCAATTACTTCTCTGGATATTAGAAGGTAATGGCATTAGAAATTGGCGTTTTCCATCCACTCTCTTACCTCCTTTCGTTCTGAGGGTGTTGTAGTTTATACGTAATTTTCTATGATATCGCGTGTAATAATACGTCATGTAGCTCATGACATTGCCGCGTGCTTTGAAGGCTACGTCAGAGCGCAGAGAATTTGAAGTAGCCTTCAAAACTACGTCAGAGCGCAGAGAGTTTGGGCGCAACGGACACGACAGACGTACCATGTAGTTAAGCTTATGTTTATGTCATAAAGGAAGGATATATAGAGAAGACACTAGCTGTATTAAGCTGAAACTCATGACGTCATGAAGTCGACTGCAGCGCACTAGCGACCTAAAACAGAACTACAGTTGATTGACAACTGGTTTCCCAGGTAACACCCACGAATCACGTGATTTTTGTCCGTTCATGTCATGTTTTTTACTTTAACTGTTGACTTTGGCTTGCTATCCGGCAGTGTTGAAGATTCTTTTAGGTTTCATTTACTCTAGCGTTCTAATAAGTGGTATTATTTTGCTTATTACTTACTGATCGTATACTTTTTCCTTACAGAATTCATAACTTTTGGGTTTTTACGTGTCTGTTGTTCATTTGATTGTTTCTTCCATACCCACTCTGCTTCACTTTCAATTCTAATTTGTATTCAATTGTCATCTGCTTCGACATCTACGTTATTGGCTTCGTTAGTTTTTTGGCTTATTTTTTTTACTCGGCATTTGTGTAGCCTGTATTTCCATAATTGGCCAATATTTGTGAAAATTGTTTTTCATCTTCGTAATTTTTTTGTTATTTCTGAAGTAAAGGCATGTCTTCCAAGATGGTGCGGTGGCGCTGCTGTCGCCTGCGCTGGGTTGCCGTAGCAACTATTGCCGACGTCATGGGGTTACGTCACATTTTGCTTCTGTTTTAGGTCCGTGGGGGCGCCACTTTCTATGGGAGGAGTTTCCATGGGCTCCTATGTCTGTTTCCACTCTAAAGATCCTTCCTTTATGAGTTAAGCTTATGTTTATGTGATATGCTGTTTATTACAATTAGGCTAACAAGCTATTTCCTTAAATGTATAGTAATGTTCGATTAGGAACTATTAAAATGTTGTATCTTTATAAGTAGTGCTTAGCTTGAGTATTAATAAATATAAAAGAGAAGCAGAAGGCTACAACATTATTGGCGACGAGGACGATGGAATTCTTAGCCTGGAAGTAATTTGAAATCACGAACCTGCTCATGTGCAGAGGATGGCCACATTTGGAATTGTAGGTGAGTATGTTTCCAATAACGAACAGTTTAGCCAATATGTGGAACACCTCGAACAGTTTTTCATAGAAAATGATATAACTGATGATCTCCGGAAGGGAGCTATATTTCTGACTGTAGTAGGTCCATCCACATTCGGTCTATTAAAAGACATAGCTCCTGACATTCCAATGTCAAAATCGCTGGTAGAACTCCTGTCTGTTTTAAAGGCGCATTTCAAATCCGTTCCCTCAGAAATTGTGGAACGATATAAGTTTAACTGTAGAGTGCGAAGACCTGGTGAGTCTATTGCTGATTTTATTGCGGAACTGCGTCGAATGACAAAGTTGTGTGCCTTTGGAGCAACACTGGACACTATGTTAAGAGAGAGAATGATGTGTGGAATCGCTGATGATGCCATTCAAAAGAAACTTCTGTCGCAACCAAGATTAACATTGGCGAGTGCCACAGAAATTGCACTTTCAATGGAAGCCGCCGTTCAAAACTCGGCGGAACTGAAGCCAGCTTCTTCGTCTGCTACCGATGTGTTCTACGTTCGAGGTCTCAGGCAAAATAAATTTCGAAAACCTGTTAAACCAGTGAAAGCGCCAGATTTGTTTACGAAGCCTCAGCCGGGCGATATCGTTAAGCCTAATTATTCTGTTTTGCATCAAGCGTTGTGCTACCGTTGCGGTGGAGCATAGCAGCAGCAGATTTACCGTTTCATAAATGCTGCGTGTCACTCTTGTGAAAAGCTTGGTCATATCGTCCATGGGGGCGCCATTTCAATGTGATGTTGCAGTCTCCGTTTTCTCGGATTTGCGCATGACGTCACACCGGGAGCAAATGCCGCGAAAACACGACACCAGATGACCACGCCTCACGGCATATTTGGCTTGGGAGTGCAAACTGATGGTGTAAGTTAAAAAAACTAAGAAATGATTTGTAACGGTAACTATGTTCATAATCGATAGACTCCTGATTTAAGTTTTTCGTTATTTATTCTTGACTAAACACACAACTAAGGCACTAATGATGGTTCACGGATATATAATAAACATAGAACGAATGCGTTATTGTTAACAATGAACTTTGCTTTCTATTTAGTCTGTTTTAAACAGTCTTACCATGATTAATATTCCTTTTAGGAGTTTCACACAACACGCAGCTTATTCCGACGAGAATCCTTTTAGACGATGATAATACATGTACTCTTCTAGAGCACTTTTGTAAGAACAACAAATATCGTGTTCACACACAGCGAAGCGACGACGCCATCTTGTCTCCCCTCTCTTCACTCTGTCAATTGTCCAGGGTCGTGATCCCATAATTCTTTGCAACACACCGCTTGCTGGCTGCTCGGCATCAACGCAATCGTAAACACACTTTCAGCAGGTGTTCGATACTGCCCGCCATTGCAATAGAATTATATATGTAATTTTTGACAGATTTTTGTGCCACCTATTAAAATAAATTGAAAAACGAACATTTCGTGCGAATTTTTGTTTGTATTTGAAGGCTACTAAGTGGAATTCTGTAAACAACAAAATTTATTTTGCAAAAATGAAATGAATAACAAATTTACTTTTTGTTTGTTTAGCCCGTTAACGGGACTACTTGATGCGCTGATAATCGAAAGGCTAGACATTAAAAAGTTCGGATTTTTAAGAATTTACTTTCGCACTGACAATAACTTTTTTGTAAATATAACTTCCTGTGAACTACGGAACTACGAAGTTCAGCAATATGTTTGCTTACAACAATGCCCTCATATTTCTTTATACAAAAGCTGTCAATTTATTTTGTTTTCAAAATTAATTAATTCATGAAAGAGGAAATAGCAGATCACTGATAAATATGTAAATCTTTGAAGTTTGAAATTATTAGTATTTAAAAACATTTTCCATCGCGTTTATATATATTCCTTGGTAAAGTGTAGCCCGTAGCAGCAGGCTACACTTTAAAAGTGAGGCACTTCCAAAAGTGCCTCACTTTTGGAAGTGAGTGTATATTGACCATGCAGGACTGCTCGAAGGTTAAACTTTACTGGTTATAATGGATGCCGGGTCAAAGTAGTTGGAAATTGCGCCCGTTTCATCAACATCATCTTCAGCTACTATTGCAGTTCTCAGAACTCTATTTTCACGTTTTGGCCTACCTAAAAGTATGGTAAGTGAAAATAGCACATCATTTACTAGTGGTGAATTCCGTACTTTCATGGTGCATAATGGTATCAAGCATATAAGAACTGCACCATTTCATCCGAAATCAAATGGTCTGGCCGAGAGAGCTGTGCGAACAGTGAAAACAGCTCTAAAGAAGATTTCGGGAGCTACCTTGAAGGAACGCCTGAAACGTTTCCTGTTCAATTACCGCCGTGTACCTCTGGCCAGTACTGGCATTTCATCAGCTGTGGCTATTTTAGGACGTCCTCTGAGGAGCCGACGTGATTTAGTTTGCCCGGGGGAAAGTCGCACCGAATTGCTACCAACTTATAGTCCTGCGGACGCTTGTAAACCAAGTGATAGAGTCTGGGTAAGGAATTTTGGACATGGACCTGTCTGGAATATGGATTCCGTGATCGGACCAGTGGGAAATGTCATGGTGGAGGTAAGTACGTCAAATGGAAATTGTTCCGCCACCTGGCCCAAGTGCGAACTGCAACGACGCCGTACGGAATATTTATGGATCCACTGAAGACCTAACAGAATGAACCTGAGACACTTCAATAGTATCCTTCCGCATTTGCTCTGCTAGAATAGGAGCCTGACCAACAAGGCAAAGAAGTGCTTTCGGGTCAAGGACAATCCACAGAACGTGCGTTATCATCAACTCCGACATTACGTCTCTCGAGCAGGGTTCGTATACGTCAGGATCGTTTAGTATTGTAATCAAAGACTATTATCGCAGACACTGTTTGATTGTTTACATGTATTGTTTTTCTTTTTAAGGATAAAAGGAAATGTCGTAATTTATACTACGTAATTGTCTATGATGTCGCGTGTAATAATACGTCATGTAGTGTACGAGATTGCCGCGTGCTTTGAAGGAACGTGCTGTTTCAAAACTACGTCAGAGCGCAGAGAGTTTGGGTGCAGCAAACACGACAGACGTACAATGTAGTTAAGTTTATGTGATATGTTGTTTATTGCAGTTAGGCTAACAAGCTATTTTCTTTAGTGGTATAGTAATGTTGGATTAGGAACTATTAAAATGTTGTGTCTTCAGAAGTAGTACTTATCCTGGGTAATAATAAATGGACAACAGAAGCAGAAGGATACAACAAAGGGTAAAACTTCAGAGCTCGTAGTTCTTTCCGACAGACTTTCTTCTCACGTTCAGAGCTTCATACGACTGCCCTCTTTTCTTCTTCTTCTTCTCTCTCTCTCTCTCTCTCTCTCTCTCACGCTCTCCACTTTCCCCGTTTCTTTTGCTATGGGTCTATTTTCCACAAAGTGTAATTTCCTTGGTTTTCTCCTTCGACTCTTTTACAAGCGCGCGGAATCCCGCGGTGGCGACCCTTTCCAGTAACCCTTGCTTACATCATGGCTTTCCATTCTTTTAACTGTCATTTTTCTATCAAAATTCTCTATAAAGTATCCTACAAATATTTGCCTTTGACAAATTTAATAGCTTTCCAGACCTAGAAGAGTAAGGATCTCTACTACAATGGTAGCCAGCAAACGGTTTTTCTCACCGAAATGCGAGGTTCATTTCTTAACCCGTGTATCAACCCCCTGGCGTTCTCACCCAGCATAGCAATGGCTATTCATAAATTCATTCCCCTTCCTCCGTTAACGTCCCAGAACGCTTCCTATTGTTAACTCTCTTAACACTGTCCCCGCTTCCTACTAATGTAATTAGCTACATCTCACGAAAAATATGTTTCTTTGTTAATGTTATATCACTGCTGATTGCCAACATAGGAAAGGCTAAGCTACCCATAATTTCGTAGGGCGAGTTTCTACTCACATGGATCAGATCTAAACTTGCTGTTGCTTTGAGATCCATTTTGGGACTCTTGTTTCATAGAGTCTTCTTTAAACCATCAACGTAACAATTTAGTGGAAACATCATAATTATACAGGATCTTCATAAAGCCTTTGTGCAAAAATTTAGATGAAATTAATCCAAAAACTACAACTGAAAGCAACATTTTTAACCCTTTTAACCACCTGGAACGAACTAACTCGTAATCAACTAATTGGTTCAACTAATTACATTCCGAAATGGGTTTAAATCAGTTGAACCCATATATTCGCTATTGCAGTGATGGACCGAACACGGGTGGAATGAGTGAACGTGCGCATCAGAGAGCAATTGCTTCTCCTTAGATTTGTTATTCAAAGCAACTATTTAGAAGAACGACTGGCACTCATTCTTTCTGACTGATTACCTGCTCAAAGGGCAAAAGTAATTGGGACGAACCTAAGAAAGGAGAGTGATAAAATAGTTGAGTCACTAGTTTCTGTCCAGTGACATGATGTCTCTGTCAGGAGGACCAGTCCTTCGCCATCGTGCCCTGGGTCATGAAGCAGACAAGAAAGGACTAGAAGGGAGCGCTTACCCCCACACTGATAATTTTATTGTCAGTACTGCTAAGATGAGAGCGGATAAAACATTATTTTACCGTGACTTTCGTAAAAAACTGGGCCGTCATGGAAGTATTTCTGTGCCATTTTGTAATGATTTACCTCAAATATTTCTACGCCATTTAGTTCAGGTACATCTGCCGCTTAAGGCGTCTTTGAATGAGAGTTAGGGTTTATCTTCTACCTTATATCTGCAATGTAAATTCTTTTGTACACATTTTCAGGAAGACTGTTACTTTGTAGTGTTTGCAATTTTGAGCACAAATAAAAACTACCCATATCTAATATATGCCACAGATATTATTCCGAAAAATTTGTTAGAAGTTTTGTAAATTCAATTTATATGACTCGAAAGCACTCACATTTGGCGCTAGACGGCGTGATAAGTTTGCATAGCAATGTTTCTGTCTGGAAGCAACAAAAATCTCTTATTTCTGCCTGATTTTTCTAATTATCTGAGCGAAATAGAAATCAACGAGTAAGAGCCAAAGTGAGATTGGAATCTTGTCTTCTGTAGATCAACCTAAATCCTACTGTACGTTCATTTTTGAAGAGAAAATGTGTACATTAGCAGAGAACCTCTGAATTTGAACAACAGAGACCGCCCTTCTAATTGAGTTCCATCCCCAAATAACGCCGTTTGTTAAAAGGTAACAGCGCGTATTTTGCCTTTTCATTGTGGAGCCAAGGAGAGGCCGCTTCCATTCTGAATATGTTGAGGTCTGCAGTCATTCGTTGTCGCCAACTGAGGGGACAGCCACTCAAGACGTAAAGCCACGCCCAAGGAGTGATTTTTGCTTCATCTATCGCAGAAGATGAACACTAAAACTCATTAAAAGACAGCTTTAAAAAATTTAGTGAATAAAATATTTATGGTTGTACTTTGTGAATCAGTACAGTAACTTTCTTTAACTCAGATTTCTAGCCCTGTTAAATGGCTTCAGCTCGTGAAAAAGAAGACAATGTGATTTGGACGGAGAACTTAAAGTACAAATAAGCAGTTTGAAGAAGATTCACTGTAGATTACATAGAGCGAAGGCCTTCGAAGAATTCATGTTCAAACTTCATAGAACTACACTGCTTAATATGGAAACCACAACACCGAGGAAGAGTTGAAGTACAGTCGAGAAAATTGCAGGGCCAAACAGCTGGAAAAACAAGTAAACGACAAAAAGGAATATGAAAGCTGAGACGGTAGTACACCTGCATTTATTCAGGATTGCTCGGTTGAGAGTTGGTTAACCTCGGACATTTATGCAAGCCTACAGACGACGAGGCATGCCCTCAATAAGATCATCAATGCTGCGCTGGAGTGGAGACCAAATGGGGAAGCAGCTGTTGTCGCTCTGCTACCAGAGGCGCCGGAGGAGGTGGTGGCCCATAAAAGTACCACGCATGTTCGGTAAGGCAAAAGTACAGTGAATTGAGCTGCCTTTACAAAAAGGTCCACGACATGGACACTGTCCGTTCTAACATGAGTAGTGTGCCGACAGACGGTGTCCTTCTGCAAGACCTTCAGGAATATGGACAAGAAATATCCCAATGATGCAAGAGATTCCACTCCACACCGGTGTGGAATATGTGGCATTGAATGTCTGCTAATTGCAAACGCCTCGTAATGTCATTAATAATGATGACAGCTTTCAGATGTGCAGCGATCTAGAAAGCCGAAACAGTACCCAAACACGGCGTTGTGTCTTTCTGCATCAGCCCCGACGATGGTCCCTATGTTGTAGCAATAACTAAGTTCGGGCTGGGTGTCTCCTCTGTAATTCCATATTATACCACTGTTACCGGATCGAATAGGTACCTGCGGCTGCTAATAAGAACCTCTGTACCTGAAGCTGATAATAGGATACTCTTCAACTCAGATTTAAACGTGGATGTGTAGCAAACAGCTCCTCTACGGAGTAGAGGACCCTAAATTGCCGTGGTCCGACTTCTTGATCAACTTTCTTTCGGCGTAGTGTTCTGAACGCTGGCTTCTGACCATTCGTTAACACTGAGTTTCGTTCACCAGTTTAATGAAAAGATTCAGGTCAACACTGAGTATCTTGATAATTTAATTTTAAGTGATGAAGTAATGTTTCGCCTAAATGGCGAAATCAGTCGTTTATGAAGGCGACACACATACTACAGGTTATATGAAAGCAGGAGAAAATCGTTTTCCCTGAAAAACAATACCAGTCGTCGGAATGGAAGACAAAAAAACTCCTCGGCCCAAAAAGAGCACGGTAAGTGAAATCAAACGGGAAGGTGATGTTTGCTCTTTTGTTTTATGGTAAAGATGACGTGCGTTTTGAATTTACTCCAAATGAGAAGTTTGTGAACCAAACTTATTAGGAAATGTTGCAAAGCCCAAGGAAAAAAGTCTGCACAAACGACCACAACAATTGGAGTCTCAATCCTCACGCATCTTTTAGTGCTTAGTGCACTTTTCGATAAACAGCAGTTAAAATTTTTGAAGTCGCACTTTTTTATCTAAATTAAAACAGTTGACTTCGGTGCAATACTTTCTTCTTGCAAAACGGAGAACCATGCCGCTTTTTCTAGTAGAGTGCTAAAATGATTCTCTCATACAGACATGCATCCATAAAGGCGCAAAAATTGTTATCCAGGTCTCTTGAATGATGTTTCTATTAAACATATCTTGAGGGCAAATTCTTTTGTTTTTGAGACGGGTTGCAGTTCTCATTGGTGAAAATCATTATTAACAGCTAAAGAAAGGTTTTGAACAATGGTGTTAGATTTCTGATTGTAAGCTGCAAGTGAACAAGTGGGAATGTTAATCTTTAACAATTTGAAAGTTTTCTCTGCGGAATTTAAATAAATCATCTTTATAAACTTTCAAACTAACCTTACGAATTATTTCCATCTGATTCAGAACTACGTTAATTAAACTTTTAAAGTAAATTAAAACAGTTGACTTCGAGCTTGATGAAGGTGAAGCAAAATGAAATAACGTAAGATTTTACGTGTCGTTTGAGAAATCGAGATCCATTAAAGTAATTACGCCGAGAACCCTTAGGCAAGAAGAACTATTATTATTCTAAAAGTATCACAACCCGGATGATTCTTCGGCACGAAAACTTTAAAACACGGACGGAGTACATCTTTGAACTTCCTCGTGTAAGTATGAAGTACCTAATTTTATACCGAAGATGTCGAGAAAAGCCATATCTTAAGTTCATCAAATCCGAAATCCACCGTTGTTTCAGTGTAGGGTGTTTCCAAAGATTTTACGCCTCAGTCATATTATTAAACGCACTAACTTCGCACTTTTCCACCTCTAAAGAGACAAATCTCCGCAGTTTTTGTTGGAGTGAAATCCGTTATCTAAATATCAAAAATATTTAAATGAAAACGTAAAAAATATTTGCACACAAAGGATAGTACAAAGAACAGATAATCATTGCAGGTGATGATTGTAACCCTATAAACATTGCAGGTGATGATTGTAACCCTATAAACATTGCAGGTGATGATTGTAACCCTATAAACATTGCAGGTGATGATTGTAACCCTATAAACTCACATAGCGGCCGGATTTTGCGAAAGGAACGGCAAAACAATTCCTTTTCTCTTCACATCATAACATTACCGGCTATAAACCCATCACTGGTGATAAAAGAAAGATTGTCTTTTATCGTTCTCTTATCAAAATAAATTCCAGTCTATAGAATGTAATAGGACCTTTCTAGTCCACCGTTCTCTGCTCCATCACCCAAGGCATGATGGGAAAATGCTAGTTCCCCTGCCACGGGCATCATGACAACGGCTAGGAACAAGTGCCTCATACTTCTCTTACATTTCTTAGGTTGATAGGCATTGTTATAGCATTTTAGGAGGAAATCAGTCTAAAAGGATTAATGTTAATCATTAATCTAACTGACCGCTGGCAATAAAAGAGCTGAAGAGAAGCAACGCGCTCGGATTCGCGGCTTCTTTTGTACCAAATGAATCCGCGCATGACTCATGCATCAAGTGACTCGTACCTTTCTTTCCTTTCTTAACTTCACAGCCATTGTTATGGCCTTGTTTAGGAGGAAATCAATCGGAAAGGACTATTAATGTCAACCATTGCTCTAAATGACCGATGGGAATAACAGAGCTGAAGAGAATGCAACGCGTTCTGCTTCGCGGATTCATTTGTTCCAGCCACATTCAAGCTAATTTCAGCTCATTTTATTAACTCGTTCCATCCCGTAAAAGGGTTGAGGAAAAAGGTAAATCTTGGTGGATCCATGACAATTCTTTCACTGATGAATGGTTCAATTTCAGTTCGTTCAATGTCGAAATCTCACCAAAACGTATAGTTCGGCCAATCTGGATTGCTCTGATGGACGTTTCGTACGACATCCAGTTAGTGCCACAATTTGTACAGCAACATAATCAGTTGAATATACACTAAGTACTCACTAAATTACGACCATGTACCTTCCTGGGCCTTCCCTTCGTCCGACGGAGCATCAGCTCCACGTGGTTTCTGTATAATTTTGTGGGAATCTGTAACTGAGCTGTTAGTGTTGCGATACACAGTTCTGGTATGGATCATGGTAGTGTGTACAACTTTCTCTCCTGGCCTTCCGCAATATCACACTGGTATTCAATATGACTGAGTTCGATAGAGTTTGGTGGCTATTAAGAATGTCCCACATCAGCTCTCTTGTCGTCCAACCATTCCTGCTCGACTCGGATCAGATAACATGGGGTGATCCCCCTCTGGGTGGAGATGGTCCAGAATTGCAAGGGACAGAGGAAGCTGGAGGAAGAGAACTTGCTGAATTACCGTTGGACCTGTCAAGAGACAGACCACTAATTATGATGAACATGATGATAATGGTGATGATAGTCCGCAGGAAGATCCTGGTAGTAGCAGAGGTCCTGGTAGAAGCAGTAGTCCTGGTAGTACCAGAGGTTCTGGTAAGAGCATATATTTTGGTAGCAGCAGAGGTCCTTGTCGTGGCACACACACCAGAGGTCCCAAGTCATGCCCGCAAAACTCGGGTTAGGTCATACAACCCTACTTGCGTGGAGAATCGATGTTATGCTTGAGAAATCAATAGCCTCATGCGGTTGAGGTCAAATAGAGACTTGACCATCAGCATAATGCATCCCACGAGTAACCCACAAGTGTCGCCGTTTCCGAAATAGACACACAAACCTTTCGTGGTCAGCTTTTCGTTAGCTCTGATAAATCCTTGATTTTACCTATCACGTCTGGCAATTTACTCTCAACTGAACTACCAATGTCTTATACAGAATGAATATAAACTCCTTCCGCAAAACAAGAGGGTGATAGTACACATCAAGAATAACAATATTTGCAATGGAACCTAGGGCCACATTTTACTTCTAGCGTCAGAAAAGGGCACGTTCGAAAAACGTCCTGCAGGCACACGGAGTTCCAACCAGTGCATGTGAAGCACAAGATGCAAATCAGGTGCGCTGAACACGTGCGTAGACGATGAGTACCAAACATGTAAAAACGCAGCCGAACCCGTTCAGCGATATTACCGTGCGAACATCACATGATAATTGCCGAATATGTCTGACCGACGCAGCGTACCGTGTGTTCCTGGAACAAGTGCTTCCCGGTCTGTTGCAGGATGTTCCACTTCACAAAAGGAGAGACATTTGGTTTATGCATGATGGGGCCTCAGCACACTTTGCCACCGAGGTCAGATACTTCCTAAATGCGACATATCCCGGGCGGTGGATTGGGCGCAGTGGATCTGTGGCTTGGCCTCCACGCTCCCCGGACCTTATTCCACTGGGCTCCTTCTTCTGGGGGCATATGAAAACATTGGTGTACGAGACACCCGTGGACTTCCTGGAAGATCTTTTCGCGCGAATCGCTGTTGCTGAGGACAAGATCAACACCACACCGGGAGCCTACGAGAGGGTGCGACAGTCCTTCATTCGTCGGTGTGGGCTGTACAACGACGCCCTTGGATGCCAGTTTGAACAGCTCCTTTGAGTCTTTCTCTGATGCGATTGGAATTGTGCAAATCATAAATCACGTTGTCTTTTTGTTCTTACTGTTAAAATCTCAACGTGGATATCTAACTTTACTCTTTACTTGGCACTAGGAGTGGAATGAGGCTCTAGGTTCCATTGCAAATATTGTTCATCTTGATGTGTACTATCACCGCTCTTGTTTTGTTGAAGGAGTTTATACTGTAATAACCCTGTATACACTTCCTTAGCCTACAGAACTCGACCTCCTCTCTAGTGCCGGGTGTAAATCACTTCGCCCGAGGGCAGTCGCACGTCATTGAACACTCAGTGTACATTTGTCCAATGTAGGACACGTTCAGCATATATAAATACTTTATGAACAAAACTGCAGAACTCTAGGTAGAATACTCCATGAACAATAGCTGCAATATATGGAAAATCCATTTATTTGTTTAAATATATATAATTACACAAACGCAAGCTTTTACAACCAGACGGATGGCTTCATCAGGCAGCAGCTCAATCTGAAGTAAATGAGGGATTCTAATTAAAAATTCAAAACTTAAACAATACAAAACATGATAAATTCTTACATTTCATATTGAACCTCGCGCAGGCTATATCAGTTTTAGAGTTAAAAGCACAGAACAGCCAGAATTGCGAGCCAAATAGCAGGAAGGTCAGTGGAAATGTCATCGTTGCAAACACTCGCGATTGGTAAGAATCTCCATCGTTTTCCTATATGCCATGGATCTTGCGTTTGTATACGGAGCGATCTTTTTGATTTCATTCTGTTTAGGAATAGCAGCGTGAATTTCACAAGTGAAACTACCCAGATCCGAAGTAATCACAAAAAGCACAAGTTAAAATCCACGCTGCTATCCCTAAATAGGATAACATCAAGAAGATAGCTTCATATACATATATAGAGTAGTATCAGAAAAATATCACCACCTACCGAATAATGGGAATAACCACTCTTGGCCAGCATAACAACGGCGAGACGGCGTGGCGTGGACTCATCGGGGCCTCTGGAAGTTTGCCCGGGGCACATGTGCCCATTCACGCTGCAGCAGAGCAGCAGGGAGGTCTCCGAGATGACGTGGTTGTGGGTCGGCATGTCGAACCTGTCTATCCAAACAATCCCACAAGTGCTCTATAGGTCAGGCGATTTTGCCAGCCACGGGAGAACAGAGACATGGCTGTTGTTCCTGAAACCAGTCACGCACCCACTTAGCGACGGCGCATTGCCCTATTGGTATACACCATCATCACCAGGGTAAACGTCCAACATGAAGGGGTGCATATACATGTGGTCAGCGATGATGGATATGTAGCCATTAGCGTTCAGCGACCCATTTAGTGGTACCAGCGGTCCCAGAATATACCATACCAGGACAATGTTCCCCATACATGCACACGGCCATCGCCGTCCTGTACTTGACAGACAACTGTGTCCGTGTGTTGGTTCTCGTGTCTGTGACACAGTATCCGCCACCGCCCGTCACTTCTGTGGCGTAGAAACCTCGATTCGTCGGTTTACCTTTTCCCACTCTTCCACTGTCCAATGACGGTATTCCAATGGCAACTGCGGGCGTCGTTGCCGATTGACCTGGGTTAACATGGGTGCCTTGACTCAGCGTTGAATCCGGAGACCCATGCGAAACAAGGTTTGCTGTACTCTTATCAGGGACACGTACCTGGGTGTCCCGGCGTTCATTTCCGTGATCAATTCCTGTACTGGAGCGCATCGATTGCCCTTTACCAGTCGACGGAGGCGACGATCTCTTCTGGGGTCGATGGTCTTTGGGCTCTTCAGTTATGAGGTCGGGAGGTACTCGGTGTGCCAGCGATTCATTCTTGGCACAGACTTACTACAGCACCTTGCGAATAGCCCACGAAGTCTGCTGTTGCTGAGATGCTTCCACCCTTGGCGCGGTAACCGATGATAATTTCTTTTTTTAACATCCGTGAAATCACTACCTCTGCCCATTATGTTCACGTTACGCCCTATGGCTCATCTGTCCTGGCCGTCCGCTTATATCTCCGTGTGGTCGACCTTTTCACGTGCACTCTGTGTCGCTCCTGGGTGGGTACACTGTGAATCCGGGGATGGTTATATTATTTTGATGCGGCCGTGTAATGTCGAGAGCAATTGCATATAGGGAAATGATGGAGATTCTTTCCAACCCAAATGTTTGCAACAAGGGCTTTTCCATCAAACGTTCTACTATTCGGAGTGCGCTTCTTGGTGTTTGACACTCTTAAATCTAGAATTGATGTAGCATGCGCAAAGTTTAATCTAAGCATTTATAATGTTTTGTATTGTTTAGGTTTCGAAATTTCAATTAGAACCTCTCATCCACTTCACACTGAGCTACTGCCTGATGAAGCCTCCCTTCTGGTGGTGAAAGCTTGCGTTTCTGCTCTTATAAACAAATATACCGATGGTGAGTCGAACGTTTTGCAACATTTGGATCACAATATGTCTTTATACGTACTTTTACGACGAAAGCTGACTAGCATTCAAAGTATAGGCCATCGTGTTGCACTGTGTTTAGGCACCTGTCTGCCAGTTCTTTGATTCCGCGGCGGTAGCAGTTTTTGCCCTTCTAGGCGAAGAACTTCTTCACCCCAGCTGCCTCCTCCTCCTGGTTGTTGAAGTGCCCTCCGCGAAGGAAGTGGGCCATGGACCGGAACAAGTAATAATCCGACGGGGCAAGTTTTGGACTATATGCTGGGTGTGTCATCAGTTCGATGCACTCAAGTTCCTGAGCGTTGTCCTGCTGTAGGAGCGCGCACTTTTTGTTCACCATTACCGGGTACTTCTCCTTCAATTCCAGGTACTTCTCCTTCAATGCCGGGTACTTTTCCTCTACTCCAGCTGCTCAGAGTAGAGATTGGCATTGATGGCCCGACCGTCTGAAACAAATTCCTAATGAATTATCCTCTCCAAATTCCACCAGACGCAGAGCATAACTTTATGTTCGAAGCGCCCACGTTTGACAACAGGTTCAGGAAGCTGGTTCAGGCTCAACCACTGCTGTTGTGCATGAGGATTACGGAAATAGACCCACTTTTCATCGCACGTAACAATTCTCTTGATGAAACGTACATCGCGCGGGTTTTCAAGGAGTTTCGTGCACACTTCTCCTCGGCGGTTTGCTTCAGCTGGCGTCTATTTGTGAGGGATAAAACGGCAGCTCTTGCAGACCTTGCTGAGGTCCTGAAGGTGACGAACCACGGTGGTCTGTGATAATCCCAGCTGGCCTGATAATCTCCGAGTGCTGGTTGTCGAATTTACCTCTGCGGCCTGGTGTACGACCTCCGAATCCACGGTTCGCGGTCTTCCTGACTTTGGCTGATCATCAAGGTTTCTGTCACTTGAGCGAAATTTCTTGAGCCAACTGGCTGAGGTGCTGTAGTCCACATAAGCTTTCCCTTGCGCATGACAAATGCTTCGTGTTACTTGAGCAATATCATGGCCGAGTTCAAACTTGTAAAGCAAAAGTTCCCAAATTAGCCGGTTGTGGCTGTTCATCTAGTAAGCAAAAGTTTCCAAATTAGCCGGTTGTGGCTGTTCATATAAGTGGTAGTGGTTGCTGTGAACAGCAACTACTACCACTTTATATCCCTTTCGACTGATTGCAGTGCGTGAATTTTTTTTAAATACGTGACATACCCGCCGCAGCACTTGCGTTTATGCAAATATTGCAAAACTTTCGACTCAGCTTCTGCATTTACACCAATAAACAGATCTTTTATACATTACACCTGTTAACTTCTTTGTGTGTGTGTGTGTGTGTAAAAACAGAGAGGGAGCAAGAGAAAGGAGTTAGGTGAGAATGCAAAGAGAATCAGAGATCGCAACAGGTAAAAACAAAGATACAGGGACACAAAAATAGGATTGTGGTAGAGCAGTAGAGCGAGCTGCAAAGGGTGTACAACAGAGAAGGAGGGGAGGGAAAGAAGGTCCCAAAGTAATACAAAGAGCGCGACTAAGACAGAGTGATACAAAGATAGTCACAGGGAGACAGCCAGAGACGGACAGAGTGCTAGACAGAGAGGAGAGAGAGAGAGAGAGAGAGAGAGGGAAATAGAGTGCTAGACAGAGAGACAGAGATAGATAGATAGATAGATAGATAGATAGATAGATATCGAGAGATAATAGAAATAAATTCAGAGAAAGTAAGAGAGAGAGAGAGAGAGAGAGAGACACACACACACAGAGAAAGAGATATAATAGAAATAAATTCAGAGAAAGTAAGAGAGAGAGAAAGAGAGAGAGAGAGAGAGACAGACACAGAGAAAGAGATATAATAGAAATAAATTCAGAGAAAGTAAGAGAGTGGGAGACACATAGAGAGAAAGAGATATAATAGAAATAAATTCAGAGTAAGTAAGAGCGAGAAAGCGATATAATAGAAATAAATGCAGAGGAAGTAAGAGAGAGAGAGAGAGAGAGAGAGAGAGAAAGAGATAACAGCAATAAATTCAGAGAAAGTCAGAGAGAGAAAGATATAACAGAAATAAATTCAGAGAAAGTAAGAGAGAGAGAGAGAGACAAAAAGATAACAGAAATAAATACAGAGACAGTAAGGGAAGAGAGAGAGAGAGAGTCAGAGAAAAGCAGCGAAGCAGAAAGCGACAGAGAAAGACAGCACGGTACAGGGAAAGCAAAGAGATGGTGAAAGTGAGAAAGGAAGAAAGAGTGACATACCAACACATAAAGTTTGAGGGGTAGATAGTTAAAACGAGATGGCAAAGAGTCAGGCATCAAAAGGGAGAGAGACGGAAATAAAACTTGTGAGCCTGAATTCAACAATACTAATTAGTAAGACGAATTTTTTATCTCAAGAAAAGTACATCATTTCGTATTCAGTTTCAAATGCATAAAATCTGCATCTGCTGCTCAGTGACTTCCGTGCCAGATGTCATTTCCCTAATTTTGTTTACAGTTAAGCAAGAATCAGGATAATTCCCTCAGTCCTTTGTTAAAGCCAACTGCTCTTCTGTGTTCCTGAAACATAATATCTTTTTCCCCTGCGATAAACACGCTCCCATTGTAATTGACTTTGACACATACTTGACGTTGCATTTACGCAGTGACAAGTTTACAGCTGTCTGGGGGCGATCCTTCATGGCATCTTCATGTTTTTCCATTTCTGCACTTAATTCTGCTCTTCCTTAAAGGAGATTTATTTTCACTTTTCATTAAAAGTTAATGCTTCGTTCATAACTTACATTTTGAAACGCAAGCGAAATAAACGATGGTGTTAATGCATCATGTGATTATAATGCGCCCCTTGCATACTGTTTTAATTTCTGAACGTGGAAGGCTGTTTTAAATGTTTTGTCTTGGGCAAAGACAACATAATCATAATTCATGTTTTGAACGGCCCGACTCCACTAAGGATCCGAAAGCTGCATCCGGTCATAATGGCGACGATAGTTTTAACATCGTGTCATATTATCTTCGACTCTAGTCACGTAAATAGATGGAGTGCCAACGAGATTCCATTTAAGTAATGAGACTTAAGCGACACAGCTCTCTGTTGGCCATCAAATGAATTGCAACCTTATCATATGTGCTGCTAGTGTCATTTGCCTGCGAATGCATGTCATATTAGCACTGTTTTATTTACGTTGCAAGATTTCAGGTGCAATGTTCTCACTCTCTAACAAAGAAGCAGTGAATTTAAAGAAATATTTCTGCAAACGAACGGCTTTTTTGAACAATCACCATTTCAACTGCAGCCATTTCTGACATCAACGAAAAATTAGGAAACGTGTGACATACTAAGAGATGAAGCACATGTCAAGACGGCAAAGTTGCAGCGATAAATGTCGTCGGTGTAACTTAACTTAACTGGGAAAGCATTCGGTTCCGGAGCGGAAGGTTGAAGGTTCGAACCGCCAACGGATACTTTGGTTGTGTTTTTCCATTGGCGCCCGATTGTGGAAATGGATCTACTGGCCGTTGGCAGATTTGGGAACGGGTCAAAAATTTGGACGCGAACCCTACCCGGACCCGGCGGTCACATGATTGGACTCGACCCGGCGGTCACATGATTGGACTCGACCCGGCTAAATCTGCTTTGAACTATAAATTTGAATATGTCATCATCATCATAATCATCAATGCACTGCTGGATGAAAGTGTTCCCAAGTTTCTACAAAGCCGGCCTACCTTGGGCCAGTCTCCTCCATCCACCCATCTCCTACGTGGTCTTCTTCTGGGTCTTTTCCTGTCTTTTGCAATCCAGTCCAGAATTTCGGTTGTTCATCGACGGTCCGTTCACTTGGCAATATGACCAGCCCATTGCCATTTCACGGATTTATATCTGATCATGATGTCTTCCACTCTTGTTATTTTCGTAATCCACGAGTTCCTCTACATAACTTTCCTGGTTACACCTAGCATGCATCTCCACATGCTTCTTTCAGTTGTTTGCAGTCTTTATATGCTTTTTTTAGTTAAGGTCCACGTCTATACTCCGTACGTAAGCACTGGATGCTTTGAGTAAACACTTTTCTTTTAAAATCTAATGGCATATTGCCCCTAAAAATTGAACTGTTTCTTTCAAGGCAAGTTTTATACGTCGATTAATTTACTCACCAATGTGACCTTTGCTTGATATCTGTTGTTCAAGGTAAATGTAAATATCGGTTATCCCCAGCTTTTACACATCAATCGATAAATCTTCATTTCTTGTAAAAACATTGTACATTAGTTTTGCCTTATGAAAATTCATTTTTAACCCCATTTCTTTACTCTTTTCAGAAAGTTCCTGGATCATACTCTGCAGCATTATTTCAAAGACCTCAGAAGAGTTCTTTGAAATATTTGTTTTCTATTGAAAAATAAAACGGAAATATAACCGGGTTGAAATCGGGCCAGGAACACCTTGACCCGAGCCGTTGGCTCGTTGTCCAGTGACCCGTGTTAATCTCTGGCCGTTTGGTTCTTTAAAAATGTGTGATATTCTTTCCACACAACGTCTGGAATGAATAATAATTCTTTCTTCGCTTCGGAAAATATGTGATGCTTCTTCAGCATCTAGTCTGGAATGACTAAAAATTCGTTATAGAATTACCTCAAGCATGATTTGCCGAGGACCCTTGACGAAGACTGGGGCACGCCTTTGTCCGCCTTTCTTAAGGGCGGATATATGTAACGCACTACATAGGTGAAGCACATGTCTGCGTGGAAAAATTGCAGCCACAAATTGCGTTGGAGTAGCTTAATTGGAAAAGCATTCGGCTCCGGAGCAAGAAGGATGCGGGTTCGAGTACAGCCGCTGGCAAAATTGAGTTTTACAAACATCGAAGAAAACTTTTGCAGACGAACAGTTTTGTTTACTTACTGTGACTGTTAACTTCTAGCATAAAATACTATAAAGTGCTGCTTAAAAGTACAATGAAGTAAGAAATTATTAGAAACGCCCAATGGAAATCAGACAAGTGCCATCTTCACTTACGTAGGTAACTATGGCGTTGAGACCACTTTATAAGCAGATCACTGCAAAGGATTCAGATATGCAGAAAGCGTAGATAGCGGCAATATAGGAAAAACTCGTGACTTAAGCGACTTCGAAAGAGGGATTATGCTGGATCCTTGGCGGGCAGGTGGGAGCACATCACAAACGGTAAACCCTCTCTGCTATACAAGAACAATTGCATCGAGGATGTACAGTGAGTGGTGGACAAACAAAAAACAAGCAGTAAGCGGTCTTACTGTGGCCGGAAACGACTGGTTGTTGCTCGAAGGCAACGGTTTCTGTTGAAGATTGTACCAGGTAACAGACGAGCATCATTGGCTGAAGTGGTCGCACAGTACAACAGCGGCATCCAGAGGAGAATTTGAACATAAAAGCTGATCGCACGTTTGGACGAATGGCCTATAACACCAGACGTTCCCATTGTGTACCACTCGCTTCTACTGAAAATCGAAAATTTCTTCTGTCTCAGATCATGGGAGCACACCAAAACTGGAATCTTGGGGAGTGGAAAATAGTTGTCTAGCCCTATGAATCACATTTTCAGTTAATACACGGCGATGAACTGGCGATAATATGTCTCCGATGGATCCCAAGTAAAATTGTAGACGCAACAGCTGTCAGAAGCACGATTCACAAATACTTTAGCCGAGTTAAACTGCAGAGATAAAAAGATTTTATTTACAATTTAAAATCAACTAAGAAACACGGGCAAGATCTTTCACAGCCACAACGGCTGCATCTTCAGGTCTAATCAGCAACACTGGTGTGCAGGTACAGTATTATATAGTTATCTGCCCACAATTCCCACAATGCACAGCGAAGCAAGTTCAGGTTGCCAGATAAGAGTATGATTAACTAGAGGTTTTTACAAAGGTAGTACATAATCATTAAACGTTTTTAACCGTGTCAATAGTTCTTGCGAAATAGAGTTCGTATTGCTCAGCATTTCCTCTATTGCAGCGCCCTTCAGAAAAAATCGTAATGTATAATGCCTCTGTAAATAGTAGTGTCTGTTTATTATTAGCAGATGTAAGAATCCTAACCCCATCCCAGTCCGGGTAAAATGTTCCGTTCGCGAGAGTCCTGGTTAATGATGTTGAAATAGTATTGGTGCGAAGCGAGTATTCATGTTCCGCCATTTGTAATCCAACATTCCTTAAAGTGGATCCTATGTAGCTAATGTTCTTGTTTTCCGGGGAAGTAGAACGAAGTGGGATTAAATAAACCCCACAGCGTTTCTTTAATTGCACAGAGTCCCTGTCTTTCTGCATCACGTCAAAAACATTAGTTGTTTTGATGCCGATACCCATCGCTTCCCTCCTGCAGAATCTCTTCAGAATGTTCACAATTGGCTGGTAGAAGTTCATTGAACCCACTAGCGAACGTTACGTACATCTCGTTCAAAAGTTGTAGTCATGCTTCTTAATTTCTGAAGCACTACACTGCTGGCCACCCAAAATGCAGCACCAAGAAGGACACGAGATAGCAAAGCCAGATTTACTGGACCCATAACAACAGATGCAAAGATGAAACGATTGAGCTTACAGGCCCGTGCGACTTGCAGAACACGCAGACATCAATAGTTCGTGTGGCCCCCATGGCTGGCAATAACGGCAGCTACACGCCGCGGCATCGAACAAAAAGGCTTTGGATGTGGGCTTGGGGTATGTCGGTCCAGGCTGCTTCCACACGTAACCACAGTTCATCAGGCGTAGCCGCGGGTGGTGCTTGCCGGGCCACTCGGTTGCCCATCAACGACCAGACGTGTTCGATGGGAGACATATCGGAAGAACAGGCAGGCCACTGCAGCAGTGGCACGTGGTGGGTCGTAAAGAACTGTTGCACGATGCGTTCCACGTGCGGGCGTGCATTGCCCTGTTGAAAAGTGGCTGCTGGCAGGTCAGGTCCTGCAGGTACGGGAGGACTACAGGCTCCAAAACGTCGGAGATGGTACGGTGGCTGTTGAGTGTACCGGCGATGCGTACCAGAGGGTGCGGGTGTCATATCCAATTGCGTCCTAAACTATAACGCCAAGCGACGGACCGGTATGGCAATGCATGATGCAGGCGTCATACAGTCTCTCACCACGATACCGTCACACGCGGATCCGACTATCGTGGGGTTGCAGGCAGAAGCGGGATTCGTCGGAGAAGACAATGTCGTGTCATTCCGTAGTCCAGGTGCGGCGTTGAACGGCCCACTGCCGCCGCACTCGCCGGTGGTGTAACGTCAATGGTAATTGGAGCAATGGGCGCCGTGCGACAAGTTCCCGCTCCTACAGACGACGTCGAACCGTACGTGTTGACACAGATTGTTGCGCAACACACCCTAATTCCTGCGCTAACGTTCGTGATGTGGCGGTGCGAACTGTCAATGCCCGCCGCAGAACATGCCGGTCCTCTCGTTCGGTGGTGTGCCCCGGATGCGGCAATCACTCACTTCGGTCCGTCCGTCCCTCCTGCACCCGCCGAATCCATACTCGCCTCACTGTGGCTGGATACAGTCCCACACGGGTGCCGATGTCTCGGTACGATAAACCGCTGTCGCGATAAGCCACTATTCGTTCTCTGTCGAACTCCGAAACGTGCTGGAATGACTGCCGTATTCTGCGACGAGGCATCGGGAAGCTTCCCACGCACAGGTCCGGCCGCACAACACACTTCCACTACTTACACCCCGCCTTCTGCCCACCCTTCTTATAGTGCTTATCGGTGGCGTATGCCCTGTAATGCTAATCGTTTGCATGTCCTCTCGCAGGCGACGCATGCTGCGAATTTCAGGCCCATCGGATGCTTCCTTCTTGGTGTTGCATTTTGGGTGGCCAGCAGTGTACGTTGGAGACCTTATGCCAAGTGAAGCCGTTCTATGGTCTGTTTTCGTGGCGGTCATGGATCCTAGATGTCTATAGTTAACTGTACAAGCTGGTGAAGGAAGTGTAACGTTTTACGACACGTTTTCATGGCGATCATTGGATTCCTCAATACGGTCTGAACAACATCTGGGTAACATGATAACATGAGGTATACTAGCATCACTGCGGATCAGGCACACGTGTACATGTGCATAGTGTTTCTTGATGGAGAGGACAACTTCCAGAGCAGGAAAATGTGCCATGTCGCAAGGCTGAGATGTGAATACACCGGAAAATGAAGGGGATTTCAAAGTGTTAAAATGATCTAAACAGTCCTTAGCATTTTACCTAATTAAATATACATGGGATAATATTGAGAGGGCCGTTCTTAACAGCGATTCTGCTCCAGCGAGCCTTCGATAGTTGACGGACACCATCGCATTTGCTTGGCTGAACGTACCCGTAGAACGATATCAGCATCTCTTTGAATCCATGCCACACCGAATCGAGGCTTTTTTGAAGGCAAAGACGTAATTTAGTTGGTGTTCTAATATTTTGCTACTTCAGTTTATCTCTATGCTGTTACATTGTAGGTGACTGCTTATATCCCATGCAATGCAGAATGGGTGAAAAACGAATTGCTTTACTGAAAGGATTCCAGTTGATTGAAATATAAGTGAACTGTGTTGCGCATATTCTGCAACAAATGTCAAATACAGGTAGGCTTCGGTTTACGCCGAGGTTACGTTTCTGTGATTTACGGTGTAAAATGATACTGCGAAAATTGAAGCAAAACACTGATGTGCCAGAAAAACTGGTAGACCAGTCTAATACTTGGTAGGTTCCCCACGGGAGCGCGGGACTGTAGAAATACGACTGAGCATGGACTCCACTAGCTTCTGGAAATATGCTGTAGGCAATGCACAACATACTTCCTGCAGAGCGTTCCACAATTCGGGTGTATTCCGTGGTTTCAGATTCCTGTGTTCGATAGCGCGTTGCATGGCATCCCAAATGTGTTTTGTTACGTTCAGATCTGGGGACTTGGGTGAGATGGCAACACCCAAAACTCAGATGAATGCTCCTCTAACCATAATGGGGCGTCCCGACACTTGTGTGGAGATGCATTGTCCTGTTGGAACAGGCCCAACCCATCAGCATGAATGCAGGACATGAACGGGTGTACCTCGTCAGAAAGGATGCACACATAGCGTTGGCCAGTCACAGAGTTTGTAGACGTACCAGGGGTTTCCTAGAGAAGTCCAGCTGTACGCACCCCACACCATTACGGACCCCCACCAGCCGGTACAGTTCCATGTTGACAGGAGGGATCCATGTCTTCATGGGGTTTGCGCCACACAGGAATCCTTCCATCTGCCCGATACAGTTGGAAATGCGACTCGTCAGACCGGGCTACTTGTTTTCAGTCATCAAGTGTCCAGTGGTGGCGGTGTTGCCTTGCTCAAGCGAGGCGCATAGATCTGTGTCGTGCACCCATCAAGGGGACTCGAGTTTGGCTTCGGCTCCTGAAGCCCATCTCGTGCAGGGTATGTTGCACATTCCGGACGCTGATGCTTGTTGAGGCTCCAGCATTGTATTCCGATGGTACCTGCGAGAGTGCTGCATGCCTATCGCGTGAAACGATTCTTGACTGCCGACGATGGTCACGTTCACCCAATGTCTTTTTACGGCCACACTGGTATCGTAGGTTGGAGGTTTTGCCGGAATTCTTGTAGTCACGGTATACCCTTGCAATGGTCGTCTGCGAAAATCCGAACTTCGTTTCTGCCCCATCTCACGAGCGCCAACTATGACAACGCGTTGATAATCGCTTAAATCGTTATTACTTGTCATTCTCATGCCAAAAACATCTCTGACAGCTGGCAAGGATGTCTATCGCTTTATATACGCACTGGCAGACGCAACCGAGTACACGCACATGTGACGTTGCTATGTATTTTGCATAAGCTCGTCTGTACCAGTTTTTCTGGAACTTCAGGGTAAATAGATGCATTAGATTTCGTTCTAAGATTTTCATTAATCAACGCAAAATACTTGAAGGATATTCTGTATTATGAAGTTTACGTATTGAAAATTGTATAATGTTTACGATAAGGATATTTAAGGAAAGAAAGAAAAGTTACTGTTTTATAAACATTCCCCCTTTGGTTTTCGTCTTTTCTGGTAATAGCTTATAGTATGGCTGTAGAAATGTCTCGTTCCTCTCTTGAATGAACTCCGCTCCCAGTGGGAGTCGTTGATAAAAAAGATCTCACATTCCTTATTAATACGAGCAATAGCCTATTATTGCATTGATTACACTGTAAATACCGTGACCCGCATTGCAGAGCCATCTTCGCTCTTTTCTGTATCTACTATGGATTGTTGTTCAGTTAACTCATCTAAATCTTTCTTTGAAAGCTCTTCTGCATGATTCTCGAGGAGTGCCTTTAAGTCACCAACTTCTACATAATCTAATCTTACTTCATGTGCTACAATCTGTCACTTTCTCTGTTGTTGACGCAAGAGTAGTGACATGTTCTTGCAAATTCGGAATGCAGCCATACCAGAGCTTACGCCAGATGCCATTCACACATGATTTTGGCACTTCACTCCATACCACTGAAATCTTGGACATCCCTTTCATGATATCGTATGACTCCTAGTATTTTCTCAACGTGCCATTATCGGAGACTTGAATACCCTAATAAATTTCCTCGGTGTTTTCCTTAAGTAATAAGTCTTGAAGGTGGATATTGCTCCTTGATGCATGGGTTGTAAAAGTGAGGTGGTGTTTGGTGGAAGCAAGACATTCTTGACCTCCACAACATTGGTTTTTAAACCACTCAAATATTAACTTTTCGGAGAGTAGGAGTAAACGTAAGCGTCCTGTTATTTTGAAACCAGTAGTGTCTAGACAACAGGACGCTGAAGGTTATTTCTAACCTTTAGGTATACTGTTGTCTAGACACCGCTGCATGTTTATCAGTTTGGCAGCAGTGATATCTAGACAACAGGACGCTCATAGTCACTCCTAACCTTTAGGCATCCTGTTTTCTAGACACCACTGCATCTTTGTCAGTTTGACACCAGTGGGGTCTAGAAAACCACTCCTAGTCTTTAGGCATCCTGTTGTCTAGACACCACTGCATGCTTGTCAGTTCTTTTGTAGGTTTTGGTCCGTGGTTACTGCATTTTTGTTTTCGTCGCGTTTTGTATTCCGTTTTTTGTTTAATTATTTAAATGTTAGGCAATAGTTTAATCATTTACCATTTTAGTTTTCTTACAACGTAAGTTCTATTACAATGTCGGAACCATCTGTGCCTAGGAAGTCCGGTGGAGTCATGATTCATAACCCCCTCCAATGGTGATATATGAGAGACGCAAAACTGAAGCAAGGCCTAAATTGAAGCGCCATAGGCCGAGTCTTACCTGTAGACAAATGGAGCTTACAATATTAGCTAAAATATGAACATAGTGAAAGCGTGTCTGCCGAACGTCCGAGAAATGAGAATACCATCACCAGCATATTCAACGATTAGCAGATCACACTGTCTTAAAGCAGCTCGTTCTACATTTCTACCTAACCGTCAGAACAAAATAGAACCTTATTCCATTGGTTCATCGACGAATATTCCAACGTAACCGTAATTTCTCTGCAAACATTTGTCGGCCTGAAAATACCAGTTGCTCTAGCGGATTACAACACAGTTCTTTTTTTTATTATTCTGTAATTAAAGATTATCTACAGATATTTGAGAGTAACTAATGGTTGCTTTGTTTTTTTGTTTGTTAGTGATAAAGGCTTGTCACTAACGCACGAAGGATACTCGAAAAAATTTGCTGGAGATTAATTACTATATTTTATAATTTTTTGACATTGAAAAAACGTTTTCAAAATTAATAGTGGAAATAAACATAAAATTGCTTTGTATAATATTTAAGAATGAATTTAGCGACGTCACTGTAAGTAAACGTTTGCTTTGATAGCTGACAGGAATTGTCAATGTGAATGATTTGATACAGAAATGGCGGAGCCAGAACTAGAAGTTACTCGAACATCTTCTCTCCAAAAGAAGTTACTCCAACATCTTCTCTCCCTTTTTTAGATTCAGCTCTCCGCCATTTTGGAGCGACGAATCTAAGAAAGGGGAGAGAAGATGTTAGAGTAACTTCTTTCTGCCCAGTGGCATGATGAACATGGCAGGAGGACTTACTTTTCCCCGTCATGGTCAGGGAACAAGGAATAAAAGACTAGAAGAGAGAGCTTATCACCCGTGACAGGCTTACGGTCGGTGCTGCGGATATTGAATGGGAGGGAACTGCTTTGTCGTAGTTTAGTAAAACTCTGTCATTATGTGAATATTTCTGTTCAGTGAGCGCACAAAATCTAGGCGCCGTTTAGTTGCATTACATTGGTTGTTTCAAGGGTTAAAGTACTTGGCTTTTTAACTGGTTCTACATCGTATAGGTTAAATTAATATATAAAGCTGCTCTGGTTTAAACTGCGTGCCTCATAATAAATAATATCTCAGCAATTTAATGAATTGAGTAGGGACATCAAAGCCAAGGATTATGTAAATTCAATGACATATTTTGGGGTGCGGTTTGAAAAGTGTATGGTTATTTTTATTGTATAAAGGGTTACTGGAACTTAATTCCGAGGACTCGGGTTTTCTAAAACATAGTGCTGACTCGTCAGAAAAATTTAATTTTATTTCTCTAATCTAAAAAAAAGTAACTGCCGCCGCTGCTGCCGCTGTTTTAGATATTTCGCGACTCTTTTGCTTTCCTAGCTCGCAGCACAAAACGTATTGAACACAGAAATA
This sequence comes from Macrothele yani, assembly GCA_039090855.1. Classification (NCBI taxonomy): domain Eukaryota; kingdom Metazoa; phylum Arthropoda; class Arachnida; order Araneae; family Macrothelidae; genus Macrothele; species Macrothele yani. The sequence goes on along the minus strand of CM077024.1, from coordinate 33,049,469 downwards.
TGAAATTTACATCGTTTGTAGAGAATTGTTTGGGAAACAAGCTGAAATAAACCGGTTTTCGATTCTGGCGAAACTTCAAGAGCTATTGTATTTCAGAGTTAAGGAAAGCAAAAAGTGCTATCAGGTCGCGTTCCGGACACACTAACAGCAACAGAACCACCAAACTTTGTAAGCATGTTGTGCCATGACCGAATTTTTTCACCTCGTCGCCGGTTTTTTTTTAATTTCAATTTAATTTACGAGAAATAAAATTTTTAAATTTCACAAAATTCTTTATTTCGCGATGGGATCCATTTAAAAAAATGGATATATCGCAAACTATAAATCATAACGCATTGCAGTTTTAACAGCATAAACTTACAACTATCAGCCCTTTTTAAAAAAAAATTAAGTAAAAAACATTTTCTGTTTTTAAAGCAGTTTTTAAAGACGCAAAGGAAAGAAACGAACGGCTTGTCTGTCTTCACGGTAACCTCAGAGGAACGTTCTGGTCCCGTGACCTGCTACCATGCTGACGCAGAGAAGTTTTTATGCATATGTTTTGTTGGTAAAGCCATCTCAGTTGTTTAACGGTTTAGCATAGCGGTTTACGGAAATGCTTTTTGGACCGCTTTTGTTCTCCTTAGTCGTTAATTTAGTAAGTGCTATAAGTTCAAACGACAAAAGTCCGCTCTTCCAAAACATAACGACAGTAAAAAAGTTCGGAAACTTCGGAATGGCGGCGGTGCAAAATCCTTCAATAATAAAAACAGAAGGAAATTGAAAAAAAGTTCCGCAAAAATCCAACAGGAAGTTCACCAGGAGCAAAACAAAACTGTAAACAAATCGCAATCTTGGTATCGATACAACGCAAAAAAGTAATGAACAATGGGGAGAACATTTTCATTTCGTCAGATGGCATCACCGGAAAGAGACAGTCGAACGCATTTGTCGACAACAAATACTTTCAATAAAAATAGAACCGAGCGCTACTCTGGCGTAGCCCCTAGTTTTTAGAAAACACATGAGTAACATATTATTATTATCATTATTGTTGGCCCTAGTTGAAAGAAATAGTACCATCAAAAGATGAAAGGGAGTTTGAGGGTGCTCGACGAAAAATTAGGGGAAGTAGTGTCTCCTGACTTCAAAGTCATCGATCTTAAGAAACTCATAAACCGAAGGAAAGATTATCAGAAGGAGTTTGTCAAAGAAATGTTGGCGACTATAGCGGATGCATGGAAGGGAAAAGAAGAAAGGGAAGAAGTGGTAAAAAAAGATAAAGTCACAAGAATGGGAATTCGGAACACATAAAATTAGAATGGAAATAGAAGAAGCTAAATGCTGGGTAAATTAGAAGAAGCTAAATGTATGGTACAAACTAATGGCATAGAGCAATCCCACACGAGTACCAGTCAAAACCATTGAGTTCTACTTCGTCATACGTCCGAAATTTCGGTGCTAGAGATAGAGACATTAGTCCCTACTTGGTGCTCTCTGAAAATAACGCTCAATTTAAAAATTGACAAATCTGAATGGGTTTTGCAGTTGTTACGATTGTTTCCGTATGGTAACGTTTAGTTGAAAGCAAAAGAACCATCAGAGAGTGCTGAAGTTTATGATCACATAAAAACTCTCCCACTTAACTAAGATTAAGGTAGGACTTAATAAGAGATTCAAATCTTTTAACAGATAAAAATACAAAAGTGAAAAAGTTTGTCAGACGTTTGTAAAAAATCGAAATAATTCAGCTCAGTTGTGGAGAGATTTCGCTTATGAAATCCGGTACTCGTCCTTTGCGCAGTGGACTGAGCACTGGCATCTGATTATTCTTACAACCGGCCCTGGAGTGCAGTTCCTGAGGAGGCGTGCTTTTGTCTTAAGGGACTGTCTCACTCCCTTCCCTGGAAACTGTGGTTTTAATGAGAGATCAGAGACATTTATGTAAAAGATTTACGGGAGGACTGTCTGACCTCACGTTTTAAACAAGCCTTAGAAGCCAGGAGATTTGGGCTAAAGTGCCAGACAAGAAAGTCACTCCGTAAAGAGGAAGAAAAGGGGTGGGAAGACGCTCTTATTCATAACCGGTGGGGAGGGGTTGTGCCCGGGGTTCGACGGCTTAACGTGCCCATTCGACACATCGCAGATATATTTAGTTGTTCGAGTGTCCGTACCTGTCTGGGATATCCTGATAATTTCCCACGGCTGTCACGAATATTGAGCACTACGCTATCCGCGCACACAGGCCGAAATGAGGGACGGGAGACTTTTTATAGCTCTTACAGCACTGTTAAAACTTTTGTGGTAGGTTTCACCAAAAAGTGGTGCTACTCCAGCTGCACCACTTTCCGAGAAAAGATACACTATTGTGTGGTGCAAACAAAACCCAACAACATGGTGAAACCTTGCACCATAATGTGGTGCAACATCGTACTATAATGTAGTATAAAGTTGTATTCAGCCTTTGGATTTTATTTGCACGATTCAATGGTGTATATTTTCTCATCAAGGGATGCAGCTGGTGTAGCACCACGTTTTGGTGCAACCTACCACAAACGTTTTCACAGTGTTCTCATGGTAGTTGTTAATCACCCAAACGCCGCCCCGGTGGCGCAGTGGTCTAAGGCGTTGGCCTCTGATCATTCGTCCGTAAGGGGTCCGGGTTCGAATCCCGGTGAGGCATGGATGTTGTGTTTGTCTTACGGCACTGGCTCTCTCCCTTCCCTGGAACCAGTGACCCTAAATTAGGGACGGGCGACTGCTTATAGCCCATTGAGTTGCTCACGGTGGTCGTTAAACCTCCAATCAAAAAAAAAAAAAAAAAAAAAAAAAAATCACCCAAACAAAAAAAGTAGAGTTTTATTGGAGAATGGATATGAAAATTTGGGAGTTCATGCCTTCGAGCATTTGACAGATTTAATAGTGATGAACCAATTAAAACTTCGTGCGTAAGAATTTTATGGATGAATGGGCTTAAATTTGTCATCTTTTGAACTGGCTGAGAAATCGGTTAATCATTATTCTGTTCGGTAATATGCACGATGCTTCTAAAATGTTGAACAAATTTTGAGAATTTGACCTACTGCCGATTCTGACAAAAAGGAAGTCATGTAAGCATAAGTATGCTTTTCTACAGAGGTTTAGCACATGGTGGAAGAACAAAATGCTGCACGAGGATAACTGCCTTCTTTCTGAAAGCAAGATTGTGCAGTAGGCATGGTGCTATGAAAACAAACATCATTTACAAGTCATTCAGCGTTTGGCACAAATGCAAACATGGACACAATTTCCGAAGGGGGAAGAGATGCAGAACGAGGAGAAATTACCTCTTTCTGTAAAGACGACTGTACAGTACGCACAGTGCTATGGCAATAAACATAATCTTCGAGTAGTCCGGGACACCTGGGTGACACAGTTGCCCAAGTCCTGGCGTTTGGCTAGCTGTTTGTCGGGCTGTTTCAGCAACTTTAAACCCTTGCTGCCAGTAACAGCGGGACAGTCCAGTAGCGCCCTGGCTTCTGGCTGCTTCTCGAGCTGTTTCATCCACTTTAAACCCTTGCTGCCAGTAACAGCGGGACAGTCCAGTAGCGCCCTGGCTTCTGGCTGCTTCTCGAGCTGTTTCATCCACTTTAAACCATTGCCGCCAATAATGGCGGGATACTCCAGTAGCGCCCTGGCTTCTGGCTGCTTCTCGAGCTGTTTCATCCACTTTAAACCCTTGCCGCCAATAATGGCGGGGCACTCCAGTAGCGCACCGGCTTCTGGCTGCTTCTCGAGCTGTTTCATCCACTTTAAAACCTTGCCGCCAATAATGGCGGGACACTCCAGTAGCGTCCTGGCTTCTGGCTGCTTCTCGAGCTGTTTCATTCACTTTAAACCCTTGCCGCCAATAATGGCGGGCCACTGCAGTAGCGCCCTGGCTTCTGGATGCTTCTCGAGCTGTTTCATCTACTTTAAGCGCTTGCCACCAATAATGGCGGGACACTCCAGTAGCGCAGTGATCTAACTGTCGGCTTGTGATCATTTGTCCAAGATGAGCCCGGGTTCAAATCCACCCCCACCCCCCACGTCTCCTACAGCATTGACTATCTCCCTATCCTGGAACCAGTTACCTTAAATGTGGGACTAGAGACTGTTAATAGCCCATTCAGTTGCTCCCGGTTGTCGTTATACCCCAAAACTAAACTAATAATAGCGCAACAGAACAAAAATTTCAAACTTCAAGGGCCGCCCCAGTGACGCAGTGGTCTAAACGATGGTCTCTGATCATTCGTCTGAACGGGGTCCGGGTTCGGATACCGGTGAGGCATGGATGTTGTGTTTTGTCTTACGGCACTGGCTCTCTCCCTTCCCTGGAACCAGTGACCCTAAATTACAGACGGGCGACTGCTTGTAGCCCATTGAGTTGCTCACGGTGGTCGTTAAACCTCCAATAAAAAAAACAAACAAACAAACTTCAAGGCTATTTTGTACAACGGGATAAACGCTCAATGAACGTTTTGAAGCACGTTTACCATATATGAACCGGTTCTACACGCAACGAACTTTTAGGCGGTCTGCAACATCGCCTAAAAGTTCCTTTGAAACTATGTAAATTAGTGAAACAAAATAACACCCTTTTTTCACTTCGGATATTACGATATACACTTAATGGACAAAACATTACAGATACGTACGTAATTGCGTGTTGATCGTCTTCTAGCTTGAGCAAAAGCGTGTACACGCTGCGGCGCCGACTCCAGCAGATGCAGGAGGGTTTTCAGATGTAATGCCGACTATGTGTTTTGCAGCATCGTCCACTACTCCGACAGAGACGTCGGTCCAGGATCTATGGATGTGATGATCCCTGCCACGGTATCTCAGAGAGCTTCCACAGGGTTTAAATCCCGGGACCTTGGAGGCAAAGTTAGGGTTCCAAACTCGGAAGAGTATTCCTCGAGGCATGCCAGAGAGGTCGCATCCCAGTGGGGCTGCGCCTTATTCTTCTGGAACAGACCGTCGGCTGCAGAATTCGTGAAGACCGCGAAAGCGTGCTGGTAGCGCGCAGCGGTTAAGGAGCTCTCGGTCACACTAAGGAACTTAATCCCACACCGCACAGAATATTTCGTACACGTTACAAGTATGTAGCTCTTCAGATACGTTGCGCAATGCAACAGTAATGTTTCAGGAAACATACGGTTACGTCAGAATGTCCTCAAACGTTACATAACTTTGAAACATAACCAACACGTTACAGTGAAAAGTCTTTGTAACTTCAACATACCAACTTCATGTTACTGTTACGTATTTGAAATATATTTGTGACATCATCATATTACTGTTACGTGTTTGAAAGATATTTGTAACATCATCATACGTATTTACTACGTTGAACATTATAGTCTTTATAAACTTTGTAAAATCACAATAAAAAATATTACACTCGACAGCTGTTTCAAAAACAGTCATACTACGAGTTGTTTACGTTTTTACAGGTTCAATGCAGTCCGCTGTCCATTGAATGGGAACAGAAGTGGCGTTTATATATTGATAACAAAAGAAATAAAAATCGGTCCCAAATGAGGGTGTCGATTTCTATTATACATTTGGAATAGACTATATTTCATCGAAAAAAAAAAAGAAAAAATCAAATTCGTCATTTCTCTAAATACCTACTAATATGGAATTTCTCAGCTTCAAGTAAAGAAAACCCTGGCTGGTATGGTACACTAATACAACAACACAGCCATCTACTTAGATTTTATAAAATGCTTTTTAGAATTTAAAAATTATGATAATCAAAACAATTACTTACTTTCAGATGACCTTGAATCACAAAAAACAGGATAAAATATTAAATCAACTAATCTAGCTAACTCGAGTACAACAGTACCACCAAAGAATATCCCGGTACCACATGGAACTACGACTAAGAGAGTGCTTCGGTGAAATGGCATAAATGCGATGCGCATGCACGCTGTTGCCAAACCAAAAATCTTAAGTATCGCCGGAATGTAACATCAAGGTAGCAACTATGTACAATGGAAGCTATAAAACAGTACTGAATTCTATTTATAACGTAACCGTAATGTACAAAGAGTTATGTTCCAAAATAGATGTTGCTGAAACGTAATTGTAAGATGTCTCTGAAAGTGTAACGAAAATGAGAGATTGAAATATTATTGATACATATCCGAAACGTTTTGTGCTGTATGGGATGTGTCCCATGAAAAGGCTCTCCAAACCATCACAGAGCCACCACCGACTTCAACAGAGCCGACCTGGCATGATGGAAGGATCATGCCAGGTAGATCCTGTTCAACCTGCACCCTCCCGTCAGCTCTATTGAGCTAAAAACGGCATTCATCTGACCACACGACGCGGTCAGATGAATCCCGGCCACCGCTTGGTTTCTGAGAGGCGTAATGACCGATGGCGAGCAATCAACAGCGGCATACGAGTAGGACTTCGGCTCCCGTAGCCTAGGATATGGTGTGTGTGCCATACCGTTAGCTCACTGCCGCTACTTGCGCCTCCGACATTTAACCCGGATGGGATTTGCGTCGCCGTTGTGTAGCGGTCGGTTTTTACGAGCCTGGATAGTCTACGTTGACTCCGGTAATCAATGGCGTGTGGTTGGCCACCACTTGTTCTCCGAGCGGTGGTACAGCCGTCGTTGGTATACTCGAGCATATGGATGGTTGCCCTCAGGATTGACCCATCTGTCTTCCGCCGACAATGCGTCCACGATCAGACGGGGATTCGGTGAATGACCAGATGATGGGGAACCTTTGACAATGGTGATTTAGTATGAGAGGACAACTCATATGTCTTATTACCTTAACGTTTTATTTGCCTTAATATACTATCTATTGAATATAACACTAGATATCTATTTTGGATACCATGTTGTATTTTAGATCTGTCACACTTTTCTTTTTATTTTATTTCTCTCCTGATCTTGCTGCTGTTGTTACGTGAATGCTCTTGGCTTGACTTATACATAGGGAGATTGAGGCTAAGTCAGGTCTCTGCGAGGCCTTTTCCTTGATCTTCCCTGCTGTTATTTTTACGTTTATATGCAACTGTTTAGAATTATTGCCTTATTGTGTAACATCAAGAACAATAAATGAATTTAAGTGAAAGTCGGTCAGATCACCACGTTTACCCATGTTCCTGGATTGCGATACACTTTGGGAAAGTCCTGCTATGCGCCTATTTATCGCCTTTGTTCGATTTAGGTCTGCAATACTCTGCGCGGTAGATGCTCTTGTCTGTTGTGATTTTTAGAGAGGTGGAAATGTTAAATTAAATATAACACTAACTCCCCAATTGCACAGTACGCAGTAGAAAAAATACTTTTTGCTTTTTGCTATTCTTCATTTGTGGTAAAGGAATGTATGCTTAACAGTGAAAATAGAACAGATGACTTCATGCAAGCAATAATAAACTCTTATACAGACCTGAGTTGTGGCAGTAAAAAAATGATGATATTTAATAATAATATAAAAGATGACAAGAAGATTATTTATTAGATGAAAGTACATCAGCAAGTTGATGCACTATTACTAGAACTGAAGATGCTTCGAACATACGCCATTTTTACTCGCCATAAAATCACTTCAGTCGATCACACACAGTCTCTTCTTTGCAGGTGGACAGAAACCACGTTCATATTCATAACATCATGGATCGTACTACTATTTACAGATTAGAAACATCTTGCATAAATAGTTTGCTTCCTAATAAAAAAGAGCAGTTCTATTTTATAGAACATTTAGACGGAACGTCATAGACACTCTACCTCACACAAGAAAGGGCAACAGCAGACTGTTTTTCAGAAGGCTCTAGTCTCGACTTCACTACGTCACAGATCACGTGGGAGTAAGGTGCACGCGTCGTGAAGTTTCAAGATAATCTGCGTGTAGTTACGTCACAGATTTGCGTCTGGTACGTAGCAATTCATTTTGGAGCGTTTTTAAGATTCCCGTCTGACGATTGTTTTTAATCGGCTAGAGTCTGTGATTTCAACATTGTCAACTACCCTATCTCTAATAGTTTGCCTTCTGAGTGTAACAGATGACTATTCAATTAGCATTTAATTAACTTTTTAAGCGCCCGATGTACCTGAACTAAATGGTGCCTAAAATTTCCTGAGCTCCTGAAGTAGTAATGTTCACATAGCGAAGGTGTTTATCTTTAATGCTCACATAGCGAAGGGGTTTATCTCTAACATTTTGCCTACTGAGTGTAACAGATGACTATTCAATTAACATTTAATTAACTCTTTAAGCGCCCGATGTACCTGAACCTAATGGTGCCTGACATTTTCTGAGCTACTGAAGCAGTAATGTTCACATAGTGGAGGGGTTTATCTCTAATGTTTACATAGCGGATAGGGTTTATCTCCAATGTTCACATAGCGGAGGGGTTTATCTCTGATGTTCACATAGCGGATGGGTTTATCTCTAATGTTCACATAGCGGAGGCGTTTATCTCTAATGTCCACATAGCGGAGGGGTTTATATATAATGTTTCACCTACTGAGTGTGACAGATGGCTATTTAATTAGCATTTAATTAACCCTTTAAATGCCCGATGTACCTAAACCAAATGCTGCCCAAAATTACCTGGCCGCCCCGGTGGCGAAGTGGTCTAAGGCGCTGGCCTCTGATCATTCGTCCATGAGGAGTCCGGGTTCGAATCCCGGTGAGGCATGGATGTTGTGTTTGTCTTACGGCACTGGCTCTCTCCCTTCCCTGGAACCAGTGACCCTAAATTAGGGACGGGCGACTGCTTATAGCCCATTGAGTTGCTCACGGTGGTCGTTAAACCTCCAATCAAAAAAAAAAAAAATTACCTGAGCTCCTGAAGCAGAAATGTTCACATAGCGAAGGGGTTTATCTCTAATGTTCACATAGCGGAGGGGTTTGCTTTATGTTCTGCCAACTGAGGGTAACAGATGACTATTCAATTAGCATTTAATTAAAAAATTGAAGTTGAGCGGTTTATTATATTAAACATTTTAAAATTATATTAGTCCGAGTATATTATCTGAGGGAATGCAACCATAAGTTAAAATAGGCGCGAGATAATAGGCATTTTGTATCAGAATTTAGTAAACAAAACTTCTATGTATAGGCTGCAAAGGCAATGCCAATGGCATTCCTGAACGCCACAGAAGCAAGGTAGCGGCGTTTCATCGGAATTCTTTTCTTTCTTTTATTTTTCTTTTCGCCGTGCCTCCTTTTTTTTTTTTTTTTTTTCAGCATTAGAAACTTTCACGAAGCATAAAACTTTGTAGGAGGAGAAGAGAGAAATACGCCGTTAAGAAAACGAAATAGCTCCGACGCCTTAGTCATTGAATTTTTGTTGTTGCTGAAAATTCCTTCCCTTGGTTAAAGATTTTAATGAATAAAATGGAAGATGACTCTCCCTTCTTTGGCCATCCTTGATTTCTTTCTGCGTCTCCAGTTCAGAGTAAGAGTTTTATATATGTTTTTTTTAAGGCTTTGGACTAACGATCATCGATAAAAGCAGTCGTATAAATTACCTAAAGTTATGGCCATTAGATATTGAATTCTACGTTGTGCACGAAAGATTTAGGATCCTCATAAAAGGAACATTGGTTTTACTCGTGTCATTCTAAATGCACCAAATTGCGACCAGTAAGAAAATAAACGCAACTGGATGAGAATCGGTCTTATCTGACGCAAATGCTGAACGGTTCAGAGAAGATAATAAAAGAAATTTAAATGCAGAACTCCTTTGATACTCCGTCGTGTGTTATTTCCCTTTCATTTCTTTTTCCTTCTATTCAGAAGGAGCAGATGAAAATGTCGAATGAACTCTCTAAATTAAATATACTCCCTCTCAAAGGTCAGTTGGATGTACTTTCCGTGTCTATTTCTTCTCTGCTTCCAAAAAGACATTTTTATTTCGAGAGAGCGTTCCGAACATTCCATATGGAATAATGCTGAAACACAGATACCCTTAAAAACTACAGTGTGATCCGTTTCGGTAGGGATACTTTCAAAGTGCTGTGGTATGACTTGTAACAGACATAATAAGTCAATATTTGGCAGAAATTACCTTTATGGATTGGAGTTTGCCTAAGCCTCTACATGACCACTTTGCGAACTCGGTAGAGTTCATACCGGGTGCTCAATTCCTACAGCGTGTTTTGTAACGTCTGCGGAGTGATTTTTGCGAAAGCCGAATTCTGCCCAAAATGCAAGAATTATGGGAGTTTCACACGCTGTAGTAAGAGCACACGCGCCAAAACATCGAGGAAAGATGGGAATCATTTCGATGTGATTTTACAACAAGGCGGGGCCACACCCCACTGATCAATGGAAATCAGGAACTTCGTCAACAACACATTCAATGAGAACTGGTGTGGCCGCTATGCTCCCATTCCTTGGCCTGTAGCTCCCGGGATCTTACTCCCTCCGATTTCTTCGTGTTGGGGTTTGTGAAGAATATTGTTTACGAACAATGATCTTACTGCTTGGATGACTTGAAGGTGGACATTTCTGCAGCGTTCGCAGAAATCACTGCGCAGATGTTGAAAAACACGTGGCAAGAATAAATCATTCGGCATGTACTCTGCTGAGTCGTTAAAGGGGGTCATGTAGAGACTTAAGCAAACACCCGCCCATAAAGGTAATTTCAGCCAAATATTGATTCATTATATCTGTCACAAGCCATACTGTAGCATTTTTAAGTTATCCCTATCCAAATGGATTACCATCTATATTTTCAAATATTTTTCATGTAACTGTTACTTCTATACTTAAGAGCTGTGAAAACACAAAATTCCCGGTGGCGTGGTTGGGACCTTCATCCTTCTGCTCCGGAGCTGAATGTTTTTCCAATTAAGTTACACAGACACGTGCTTATATCTGGTGCTTGCCACCTTGACATGTGCGTCACCTCCGTAGTAAGTCACATATATCTCCCACCTTCAGAAATCGCTGGGACGGAATTGCAGGCTCCCGGGTCAGATGTCAAACCCTGCTTGAAGTAATTCTCTATAGAAGGAATTCTGATGAATTCCAGACGATGTGTGGAAAGAACATCACACATTTTTGGAAGACCCCAACGGCCAGTCGATCAATTTATACGTTCGGGCGCTAAAGGGAAAAACTAAATTTGCCGGTGGAGGGACTTGAAATCGCATCCTTCTACTCCTGAGCCGAATGTTTTCCCAATTAAACTACACCGTCAAGTGCTCTTCACTACAACTCACGGTCTTGACATGTGCGTCATATCTGTAGAACGTCACAGAGTAAACTAATTCAGTGTTTCCAATAACATTCATTTTTTTTTACTCTAAATATACTCGAAGTATATCCTACGCTACTATGGGGTGCATTATACCCCATAAATTAGGGAAGGAACCTTTCTGAAAATAGTACTGTAAGTATTTGTTATGCTAAGTAAAGTTACTGCGTTTTTTTAGTAAATGATTAGAAAGATAACCGACTGCTGGATTAAATGTTTCTCAAAGTTTTATATGAGATGGAGAGAAACAAGGGAAATGTAAGATGCTCAGGCTCCGTTCATGGCTGAATATGTAGATGTGCTTTAATGTTCACATCGGATCGGAAATTTTCTTTGTTTGCTCCATTTTCAGCAGCGTTCACGATGCGGGAAATATCGCAGACTGGAAAGACGCATGGCAACTGCGCGCGCCCTAAGTGTGTGCTATTTTCAGAAGCCTCCGTTCGATGAAAAGCATCCCAGACGGAAATGGTTCCAGGAAGAAAAGGATTGTACATCCTTGTAAACAAATGGACAATTAATAACGAGGAACTGTACACCAACCGTGCTTAGAATAGTGTAGATATACTAGTAATCCGAATTTGTTGGCGTAGAATAGAAATAAAAGTTTTCAATCTTTCGCACATCAACCAGATGGCTTTTTGAAGGAAGGTAGGCATCAAACTGTAAACTGAATAATAGAACACTTCAACAATATGGACGCGACGACTTGACTAGACAATAAATAAATAGATGCGAATGCAATTATTCAGTCAAAGAAACGAGGCTTCATATTGGTTGCGCACAGGGTACTGAAAAGAAAAACAACATTATTTGAAGAACTGATTCGAAATTCGTGGCAATTCTAGAGAGATGCTATCATAGCAAGCCTCGCTGTTGGTAATGATCTCTAAGGTTTCGCGAATGGCAGTAGATGTAGCATGGAATAGGAAGCTAATTTCTTTGTACAATCTGATATAGGATCAGGACTTGAACTTGACTTCTCTGGATAAGGCAATGGCTACTTTTCCATCCCTTGTGTATCTTTCATGTTCGTCAATTCTAATTCTAAACGAACGTTTGATCATTCCGATAAAATATTGGTTCAAGCTGTCCGAATATTGTTGCATGCATTCCTGCCTCTGTGACAAGAGGAGGATTGTCCATATTCCTTTTAAACATGGTGTATGAATATTTCGGAGACCTTACGCAGGCACAGAAGTTCATCCTCTTGAACGTCAGACAAAAATTAGGCTTAGTATCACGATAAAAATGGCGGTGTACGATAGTGGGCATTTCCTTATGTGTTGCGCTGATGTTGTCGGCGTGTATTTATCGCTTTGTGTCAGTGAACGATGAACCACTAAAGATAAGGATTTCATAGTCGGCTAAGTTAAGAGATGAACTTCTTGGGCTTCAGGGAGATATAAAAACATTGTTTGGCGGTTCTCTTCTGGTTCGGTCGGTGTTCGAGGTTAAACGTACATGCGTAGTCCCGATGTCTGAGACGGGACGATTTGAGGATTACTGGCTAGATGTAGGCTGATGGTGTTTTATGACATTCTGCAGAGGAGCACGAAAAAATGATTACGGTTGCCCTAAAAAGTGGCCGTTTATTTAAGAGCTAATTCGACCGCTGTAAAGGGATGAGATGAAGTTTTTCCATTCGATCATGGAAGCCAAAATAATTGTATTTCGAGCGACCATTCAACTACTTCATTGGGTTTTTAAATGGGAAATCTTGACCCTTACTAACGTATTTCGCTAAGAGTAACATATACAATGTTTCTTGATATAAATTAGTTTCTCAGATATATTTAAAAAAAGAAGAACTAACGGCATCTTATTGCAGAAGGAACGAACCAATACAAAATGTAAAGGTTCTTCCTGGTTTCAATTCTAATCTGGTCTTACGTGAGGTGGTACGAAGTTGCGAGGGCCGTAGTGGAAGCCTATAATACAAGTGCGTACACTTATGCAAAAACATTGAGAGCAGTGTTGCCAATTCATTTATTCTGCAAGTCTAAAGTCCGCAGAAGTGAAAAAGAGACCCTAAAAATAATATTTAAATTATGTTGAGTGGTTTACTTACCGGACTGCCATTTAGATGTAATTATGCATTATTTTTATTACTTATTTGTGATACCTTGAATTAATGATGTAGATAGACGCTAATGCGATACCATTGTTTCCAGTCCTATCACTGCAGTAGGTGGCATAGCTTCAACAGTATAATTAGAGGGAGGGGGGAGCGTACAGTAAAGCAATTTCTAAACGGCTGAAAAAACTTGATAAACATACTTATTATGAAAACTTCAGGGGGAACTAAGAGCAATAATGTGGTGTTGCAGATGAAATTATTTCTTGCAACAAAGATTGTAAGAAATATTTTTTCCCAGCTGTGTGTTACTAATATTATGATTTAGATGAATTGCGATTTCAGTTTTATGGAAACCCTGAAGGAAATCCAAGGAAAATGCACTCTGCAAATGGAAACACTGAAATCAGTGCCACCACCATCGCACACAGGCTTGCAGGCTAAAGGTCACAGATTTTTTTTTTCTCCTAAACCAAGTTGCATGCACGGGAAAGCTTTCTGCACTTGATATTAAAAGAAGATTTTTTTATTAATGCCTAAACAGGTTAGTCACAGTTTTCTGGTTCGTTCGCTCTCAGGCTAAATTTTATTATATGAAACTCGATATCGGGAGGACTTCTGGTTCTTAAAATTGAACGCTAAATCTGCACTGACACACACACACATAGACAAAGCGATACACCATGTTTCTAGCAGTTTTTCATGTGCTGCTAGGTAACCAGCTGCTTCAAAGATAACTTAAGCACGATCACACTGTATCGTTTGGCCAATCTATCATTCAGGGATAATAGCTTCACTTTTTGTAAGTGCATACACCTGTGCCAAAGATTTCCATTAATGGAGACAATGTTATTGCATCTGTGCAAAGCAACATTAAAAACATGTGATGAAATAATGATTCATTCCCTTTACGCTTTCAGGACAAATGAGTTTTTCAAACGGATGTTGAAATTGCCAAGGTTGCTTTCTGTCTTCCACCGTGTTTCAAGTGCAATTATGTTTTTACAGCTGTTTCGTTGTCAGTAGCTGAGAACAATATTTTAGTGTTCGTTTCATATGATTTCCTTTCATATACATTTTTCTTTTTTAATCTTGAAGCTGTAATTCCAGCTTGCAGCCTCGGTTGCGCATTGGTCTAAGCAATGGCTTCTGATCATTCGTCCGAGATTGGTCCAGGCTCGAATACTGGTTAGGCATGGATGTTGTGTTTGTCTTATGGTACTGGCTGTCTCCCTTCCATGAGTTCTGTGGCTCTAAATTAGGGACGGGCGACTGCTTATCGCCGATTGAGTTGCCCACGGTGGTCGTTAAATCTGTGATAATAATAATAGTAATTCATTATTATTATTATTATTAATGAAAAAATAATAAAACATCATTAATAATAATAATAAAAATCATTATTGTAATAATAATAATAATAATAATAATAAAAATAATAATAATAAAAATTCATTAAAAATAAATATAAGTGTATACAGGGTGTCCAAGAATTATTAGACACATTACAAAATTATATAAAACAAAACATTAAACAGATAGAAAGAAACTGACTGTACTAACTTACAATGTAACTACACAAGTTAATAAATTTCAATGTGAGATCCCTTGGTTGCTTGTAGTACGTCCAAGCGATACTCGATTTCATGCCATGTATTGGCAATTATCTGAGGAGTTATAGAATGAATAGCAGCTATTTGAATTTTATAAGCATGAAACTTTATTTCTTGTGCAAGATATCGTGAACTGTCGATTTCCGAATGCACAGTTCTCTGCTTGCTTTACGAACGGATTTCCTGGGGCTTCGTCGGAAACTTTCGTTAAATTGGTCAATCGTCTCACAGCTGATGCTTGGCCTACCGGCTCCTCCACGATATTCCATATTGGCAGTTTCTTTAAACTGTTTCATCCACTGCTTAACTGAATTCGTTGACAGAGGATTACAACCATACTCTAAACGGTACCGTCTTTTAACTTTAATGACAGACTTTAATTCCGCAAGCCATAACACACACACATCGCTTTCTGCTGTATGGATGACATGACTACTGATTGCGCATTCCTCATACAGTCCTCATCAGGCCACACCTAGCGCCATCTATCGGATTCTGGGAATAACATTTCTGCAAACCAAAAATATAGAAACCGTGTTAGTAATACGTGATATAGAAAAACAGGCAATGCTCACAGTTTTTTTTGTACTTAATTTTGTAATGTGTCCAATATTTCTCGGACACCCTGTATATAATAAATAGTATAAAAAAAAAAAATATATATATATTCATAATATATATTATAAGTATAAAATTATATTTTTATAATAATAATAATAATAATAATAATAATAATAATAATAATAATAATAATAATAATAATAATAATAATAATGAATTCATTAACAGCAATAAAAATTAATTATTATTATTTAATAATTATAATTCATTTTTATTATTATTATTGTTATTATTATTATTATTATTATTTAATAATAATAATAATAAATTCTAGCTCAACCATCCCGCAACTCCGTTGGTCTGAGAGGCTTGTTTCCAGTCATTCTTCCGAGGTGGGTCAATGGATGTGGTATGGTGTTTTTTTATTTTTTCTGGCCAGTACTGGCTCTGTCCCTTCCCTTGAACAAGTTGCCCCAAATTAGGAAAAGGCGATTGCTTCGGACCCTACGAGTTACTCTTGGTGGTCGAAAAAAACCCCTTTCCCCCGGAAAAAGAAGTTCCTATCCATTGGTCTGACTCTATTCTGCGTAATACATTGTAAACAGATATCTGAAGTGCACAAGTAGTAGCCCCGGTGGCGCAGTGGTCTGAGCGCTGTCTTCCGATAGTTCTTCTCAAATGGGTTCGGATTCAGGTGCGGCATGGACTGGCTCTCCTTCTCTTCCCCGAAACTAAGGACCCTAAGTTAGGAACAGCGCGTGCTTATAGCCCATTGAGTTGCTTACTGTGCTCGTTAAACCTTCAATGAATAAGAAAAATTCAGAAGTCATTCTGTATTACTCCTTTCCTGGATTTTTCGTACGCCAGGAAAATTCTGAATTTTCAGAAAACGTACCCTCAGTTCTGTTCATACAGTGACGATAAATTGCTGTTTTTAAGAAATGTTAACGGAAACTTCTGAATTTTCAGAAACCTCTCCGCAATTCCTTTCGTATATTAGCGGAAAAATTTCGTTCCCACTTTTTCCGTATCCATATGACGGAACATTTCCGGTAATTAAAGCGATTCCAGGGAATATATTTGAGGTTTGTCTGTCAGAGGATCTGATTTTGAAGTTCTGCAGCGAGATCGGATATTATGGATAGCATATCGCACGAAATTTCAGTTATTGGGGCGTAGGATATTTATGGCCCTCAACTCCATTTCGTGCACCAGCTTTGTATTATATATTGTGTTACCGTATGATATCGGGTACTTAAATAATTGTACAGGTCATTGTATGTTGTGTGTGATGTGTATGATGTGAAATTCTTAAGCCAAAATCTATTGAAGCTATCAAGAGTAAGTTTCATATTGAGGATTTTCGTGAAATATTACTATAATTCAGTGCACTTAACCTTTTCTTAAAAATAATTAAAAGTAATTGTTAGTTTAATAAGGCCTCAAGTTCCAAAGCATCGTTGCATCTAAAATGAAGATGAAAAAATACGTAATTTGCAATAAGTTTTCCTAAGAAATAAAATTTATAAACCTATTTTTTACTATGCTGTTCAGAAAAATGATAAGCTCCAACAGACAATAAAACAAGTTAGTAAAATCATGCAATGCATTGATTATGATATGCTTTCCAACATTCCAGAAATCATTTCTCAAGTTACGAGGATGATGGCTGTGGAATAAATCTCGCTCCTGTGTCCTGACTTTTGACCTAATTTCGATTATATTTAACGGAACCGGTTTAATACATCCCCGGAACAACATGATAACGTTTTGTCGCAATCGAAGCATTTTTACGTAAGTTATGACTAATAAAAGCAATGGAGTGGATCCTGCTCCTCTGTCTTGACCTTTGATCTCATTTTGCCCATTTTCAAAAGGGTTCGTCTTCAGGTGGTCCCCTACCACATACTAAAATTTCATGGAAATTGAACCGTGTTTACGCGAGTTATCGTGCGGACGGCCGACGGACAGAGAGACGGACGAAGCTGGAGCATATGCGCTTCAACCTACGGTTGGAAAGCGTAAATGATTAATTAACTAAAAACATTCCACAATCGCGCGCTTGCAGTTCAACCTTATACGCAACTTTGCGTAATGGGGCTTTCTGCCTCCACAGTAGCACGCGAGGCTTCCGTAGGAACTGTTCCGGATTTGAAGTCTTCCAAGAGGAAAGGATTCCTGAGAGAGCTGAAGAGGTCAAAATCTCGAAGGTTTTGCGAAATATCTGTATAAATACAGGAAAATCCTGAAACGGATGTTACAAAAATAAACAAAATTACTTACTACGGAAACTCTGGCAAGATACTGAAGTTAGAAGAAACAAAAGTTGGAAAAAAAACCCCCGGAAATTTCGTTAAAAGACGGACACCTACCTGCAATTATGCTGCAATTTATTTTTAGGAAATTTCTGTGAATTTAAACCTGTTATTGTTTACAGTGTATGACACACTATCTTAAAAAATTAAGTTAGATTAGGATTTCTGTTGTGAAATATTCTTCGAAATCCAATCACTCCAACCCAACTTTCTCTTGAAGATTTTATTATAAGAATTCGACACAAATATCGTTACAGCATACTAATGAGTAACTCTAATTAATAATCATATTTTTGGCGAAATTTTCTGAGAAGACTGTTTCAGTTTCGAAAGATCGGCCTACACTGCCATACGTAAAGCCATTGAAAGGATTATTTCATTTTTTTCGTTGTGTACTTACGGCCTCTTGCATATGTGAGTCGAAGGAAAGGATTTAACAAAACGGGAAGCAATTGCAAGAGAACCTTGATTTATCTAATGTCATATCTTCTTTTAGCTCCAATGCAGTTCATTTCGCCATTCTTTCGAATAAAATTTTGAAACCAGGTCTTCAAATAAAATAAGCACCTACTCCAGTTTTCAAATTAATGTTTAATTATTTGAACTTCACTTCTAGGAATAACGAGCTTTGTTTTATTTTCGAATGTGCTCTCTCTATTAATAATTAAAATGCCCTTTCATAAGATGTGATGCTGTTAATGCAAATAATTTCGTTAAAATTAAGGATTACTGGGAGAAAACTTCACTCATTTCTGCGCACAGGCAATTGGAGTCTAAACGCACATGAATAATAAAATATACCCCACCATACTGATTACATTTTCTCGAAAATGTAATGCGTTTCTCTTTTCGCATTGATAAGCTTGAATTTTTCGAACGAAGTTCCATAGGCTTTGGCAGTTTTTGCATGACTTTGCCACTAGAAGGCGTAAATGCAGATCCTATTGCATTCGTAAATGATATTGAATCGAAAATAAATTGTGTTTCATATCATTTTTCTAAAAACACAATTGAAAAAAAATTTTTTCCTCCATGCCTTTTTCCACAAAGATCATTTTGAAAGTATTCTTTTTCGTTTTACTATGAAGAACATTTTGAAAAAAAAATGTTTTTACCTTTCACCATGGACATCATTATGCTTACGCTTTAATGATGCCCATGGTGAAAGATAAAAATATTTTTTTTTTCAAAAATCATTTTTTTATTTAAAGAAAAAATTCAATAGGTTTTCTCGCTATTAAAATAAAAAAAAAAAATAGGTTTTCGCGCTATTTTAATTCATTACGGGGCTTGGAAAATTCCTTTTTGATCTAATAGGATGATGGCGAGAAATATTTAACGTATTAGATTTAGTTTTCCGTAGCGACCACTTTGGCCACTAGATGTCGTAAGCGCATATTTATCTTTACAGTGTATATTTCCCGGTATAAACGCATCTAAGAACCCAGTAGAGGGATTTTTTTCTTAAGGGGTGGGTGGAGCAAATTTTTTTTATCGGTGAGGCATTCATTTCTTTTGATGATTGAATGGACACTAAAATTTGTTAGTATACAATTCAAAAAGCTATACCAACCCTTCCCTCCCTCACCCATTTTTGGAATTAGTAATTGTAAAATTTTCCTCATAAATTTGCGTTACTTGTAAAATTTCCGCTTATAAATTTACAATAAACATCGATCAAACACAACGAGAGGTTAATTCCTTTAGATAACTGTTTTATAGTGATTTAAAAATTATGTTAAACCAATGTTTTGATACAAGCAATAACAGTTACAGTAAGTATGGATAAAAAGTTTTAAATTTTAAGGCGAACATTAAAACATTTAACATAGGTATAATACAATTTGTACAAGTCAGCAAATTCAAGAAATATTTACATTAAGAAGAACAAATAAGGTTTACATGTTCACTCAATTTATAAAAAATTAGAGCGCCTTGAAGAATTAATAAACCGATTTAAAATTTCGTCCGGTTGCACTTCAGTGTTGCAATGGGTTGCTAAAGGTACTAATACACTCAGTCTGTTTCCTCCCGTTGAGTTTCTTAAATATGTCTTCAACCGTCTAAATGTTGAAATGTCCTTTCTGGTGTAGCTGTGGAAATCGGAATTATAGCAAGAATCTGTAACAACGTGTGTGAGTTGGGGAAAAGATTTGAGTCGCATTGTAAAAGGGCCTCCATTGTGTTAAAAGGGCTTGAATTAACATCTACACTGAAGTGGCAAAAAACTGGTACAGACGAGCTTATGCAAAATACATGGCAAAATCACCTATACGCGTACTCGGTTGCGTCCGTCAGGGCGTATATAAAGAACTAGACATCCTTGCTAGCTGTCACAGCTGTTTTCGGCATGAGAATCTCAAGTAATAACGATTGAAGCGATTTTCAACGCGGTGTCATAGTTGGTGCTCGTGAGATGGGCCATAATATTTCGGAGGTAGAAACGAAATTCGGATTTTCACGGACGACCATTGCAAGGGTGTATCGTGACTACAAGAATTCCGGCAAAACCTGAAACCTACGATAACAGTGTGGCCGTAAAAAGACAATGGGTGAACGTGACCATCGTCGGCTGTCAAAAATCGTTTCACGCGAAACGTGTGCAACACTCTCGCAGGTATAACCGGAATTCAATGCTGGAGCCTGAACAAGCATCAGCGTCCGGACTGTGCAACGTACCCTGCACGATATGAGCTTTGGGAGCCGACGCCCAACTCGAGTCCCCTTGTTGGTTGCACGACACTGAGCTATGCGCCTCGCTTGGGCACAGCAACACTGCCACTGGACACTTCATAACTGGAAACAAAAAGCCTGGTCTTACGAGTCGCATTTCCAACTGTATCGGGCAGATGGAAGGATTCGTGTGTGGCGCAAACCCCATGACACCATGGATCCCGCCTGTCCGCAGGGAACTGTACCAGCTGGTGGGGGATGCGAAATGGTATGGGTTGTGTTTAGCTGGACTTCACTGGGACCCCTGGTACATCTACAAACGTCAGTGTCCATCCAACTCTATGTGCGCATCCTTTCTGACGACGTACACCCGTTCATGTCCTGCATTCATGCTGATGGGTTGGGCCAGTTCCAACAGGACAATGCACCTCCCCACAAGTGTCGGGACTCCACATTATGGTCAGAGGAGCCTTCATCTGCGCTTGGGGTGTTGCCATTCTAACCCAAATTTCCAGATCTGAACGTGATAGAACTCATTTGCGATGCCATTCAACGAGCTATCGAACACAGGAATCCGAGACCTCGGAATACCCCCGAATTGTGGAACGTTCTGCAAGAAGTATGGTGTGCATTACCTACAGCATATTTCCAGAAGCTAGTGGAGTCCATGCCCCGTCGTATTTCTGCAGGCCTGAGCTCCCGTGGGGGATCTACCAAGAATTAGGCTGGTGTACCCGTTTTTCTGGCACTTCAGTGTATGTTGATCTCTATGAGAGTACTGCTCTCTGGAAGAATGTTTTCATAAAATCCTTTGCAAGTCGTCAGCTCTTTTTTGCAGTTTAACGTAACATGACGAGGTAAAAATATTTGAAGCGCTACGACTAATGTCTTGTGAGTCGCGAATCGATCATTCATTTGTGTTCGCACGTGGTCAACAAATGGCACGGAAATATTCTTCTGGAGTTTCTGATGAAATATTCCCTCTTTGAATCATCGTGGATGTAATCTTGGCATTGTGAAAACTCCATCAATTTATGTAATCAATTTTGACGCTGCATTACAAATGACACTGAATTTATCGATGGCGCTACTTCTTAGATATTCGAGGGAAGTTACCAAGAGTTCCAGTTTTATTGTCAAATCGCAGTCAACGTTTTGAAGAGTTTTCGACAGCGGTAATGTTCACGAAATTACAAGGTCAAGTGTGCACAGTGTGATTGCAAACTGGCCTTGGGTAATAGAACATAAGACATACCGGATGAGCGGTTTGGGAGTATTTGCGATTTTTTATATCTTGCAAATTTTGTAACGATAGAACTATTTATTACAACGTAGATTTCTCGGAATCTCAAAAAAGCTTCATGTTTGTAAACCCAATGTGTTCCGCACATTGATATTAACATCGTGTTATTTTCTTGATTGGAGGTTTAACGACCACCGTAAGCAACTCCGGGGGCTATAAGCAGTCGCCCGTCCCTAATTTAGGGTCACTGGTTCTAGGGAAGGGAGAGAGCCAGTGCCGTAAGACAAACACAACATCCATGCCTCACCGGGATTCGAACCCGAACCCCGTTCGGACGAATGATCAGAGGCCATCGCTTAGACTACTGCGCCACCGGGGAGGGGGGGGGGCTAACGTCGTGTGCTTGGATGCTGGTAATGCTTGACGACACCTTTGAGAACTTCGTTATTTTTCGTAGATGAGCTGAAAAAAGTTACAACACACTGAATTGTGCCTATACAGTTTCATCTACAGGAAATTATACAAGGATCCACTAGTGCCAAATGTATACGATGTTCTCCACAACTGACTTATAAGGCCAAATAAAAAAAACATCTTTTGTTGAAGTTCAATTGCAAAAATTTGCTTGGGATTTCAGGGGGGGGGGGCGCTAAGATCTCCGCCTTGACTACAGCCATGGCGATTAGTTTTTTCATTAAATATTTGAATGCGTGGCGAATTTGTAATATCAAAATAGAAATAATTCTCATCCCGGAAAAAAAAAACTGAGGCAAACCTCTTTAGTTTAAGACTCTTGAATTCAGAAAATTACATGAGACATTACAATGAACGTGGTGGTGACATTTTGAGTGCCGAGCTTAATTAATTGGCGACAAAAGAAATTGTGATTTGCTTAATCACAGGAAAACTATCCCTTATGCCCAGATTACATGCAGGAGAGGGTAAAAAGTGTCTGCCGTTGATCAACGATTAGGACCACATCGCTATAGAAGTCTAACTTAACTCCAAGGAAAGCAGCCGCTAACGTGAGCCCAGATGCCTGTCGCCGTTGTCCCTGGACGGGGATGTCCAGATGGTGGGTAAGGGAACGGCTTACATATCTGAAAGCCGTTCCCTTACCCACAATTTGGACACCCCCGAGTAGCAAGCAGTCAGCTCTTCGCTTAATGTTCACTGATAGCAACAAAATCTACCTAGACGCAGCACTAATCCTACTGATCCCCGTTGTCTTCTGGCAAGCTTTAATGTTAATCTAGAGAAGACCTATAACTATAACTATCCATCATCCATCATTTAGTGGTCAACAATCGAGACTGCCACGGAAACGGCTCAGGATTGATTACATGCAGGTACAAACGCTCGTATAACTGAATATCCACTGTGCGCGTGATGGTCAAGTTAAGCCATATGACAGTACCCTCCCTGTTACAAATACAGGGTGAGTCATAAGTTCGTACTGTTTTGGCGTACAATGTTCAGTCCAGTACCATATATGGCTATTCTCCAAAATACAGTCCATCAGAGTCTATGGTCCTTCGTCAACATTCAGCCAAAGATACAATGCCGTTGCGATACCAGGCGGTTGGCTTGAATGCAAAACACTCACTGATGCCATATTTCACAGCCTCCAAGGAATGGAACTGTCTTCTGGCGAAGAAGTCCGCCATGGAACGAAACAGGTAAAAATCCGAAGGGGCAAGATCCGGGCTATAGGCTGGGTGTGGTAGGATTTAGATTACATCCAAATCCTGAATATTCTGGCTGACCGTCCGTGCCCTATGACACGGGGTGTTGTCGAAATGCAGAAGGACCTTCTTTCGGTTCACCATTGCGGAATAGCTCTTGTGTAGAACGTCGTATACGTGTTACAGCTGCTCGGCATACACTTCCCAATCGATGACCAGACCAGTGGCACAAGCTCCCAGTAGACAGGATCCTCGAAATTCCACAATACACAAAACATTGTCTTTACTTTAAAACGGCCTCTTTGAACCACTGCCTGAGCCTCATCCACTGGCCGTAACTGTTGGCTTCCGGTATTTGGATAGCGTAGGAACACCCACTTCTCATCATTCGTTACGATTCTCAGCCAAAACCGGTCGTTACGAGGATTTTGCAGCAATTCTCGAAACACAGTGACACGCTTCTCAGCTTGCTTTGGGATCAACTTATGGGAAACCATTTGCGGACGTCTGGACTGAAAACCAAGCTGGCGTAGATGACAAACGGTGGTGATTTTTTGATGCAAGGACCTTTTCTGCTAATCGTCGGGGTTCTGGTTCCTGAGTGCTATTCAACTGCTAGACGCAGGGCTTCGTTGTTGGTGGCAACTGGTCTCCTACACCTAGATTTTTCAACTAACTCTGTGTCTCCGGACCGGAAGCGTTGGGACCATTTTCTTGCTGTCGCAGGGTGAACTGTCTCCTCACCTTCTATACTAAAAATTTCCTTCCCGGCAGCTGTCGCACTCAATCCTTTTTTTCAAATAAGAGCGTAGAAGCACACGAACAAGTTTCTCCTCCGACATTCTCGTCTCGTATGAGCGGCACACACGTGTTGGGCCTGGCGCATGCGTACCTGTCTGATAAGCAGAGTGCGTCAGCCAATGAGGCGTGGGACATATCCCACTCTACTGCGCATGTCCCACCTGTTCGGCAGAGCTTCCCCATCTGTACCGCAAAACGCTACGAACTTATGACTTCCTCCTCCTTTTTACCTCGGATTGGTGTGACTTTACTGTCGGGGACTGTAGCTTCCTACTTCTAGAAGTTGTTTAAGACTTGGGGTCAGACACGTCCTTCATAAAATCTTCTACGTATGATCTAAAAGATGTAACAATTAAAGGTAGTCTTCATGAATCTTTTTAAATGCACTGAAATGGGCATACGTCAACCAGAACTACCTAAATGTGAATTGCCAAGACAAAGTGAGGCGGTCATGAAACTCTTTAGGGCCAAACGGTAAATCGGCATTGCATCCGGTTTTCCTGAAACCATTTCTTGGCATTGTGTCCGGTTTTCCTGAAACCATTTCTTGCCATTGCTTCCGATTTTCCTTAAATCACTTTTTGACTCTCCAGACACAGAACTGAACCTCGTCATAAAATGCCTAAACTTTGAAATTGTATTGCGACAGAGATCAAGTTGAATTTAGAATAAAAAAGATGTGCTGAAGGCTAGCTTAAGGAAAAGATGAATACTAGCGTGATGAGAGCAAAAAAGTCTTTAAAAATTCTTTCACAATTCCAGCGCATTAGATGTAATTTCTGAGTGAAACTTTTACATTTTCAGATTTACAATGGTACTATTTGCGAAAGAGTTATAAACTTAAGGGCAAACAAACTCTCACTAAAGGGCCAGCGCCTCTTTATTCTGTTTTAGTCTTTTGATAAGGAAAGCTCAAACTTAATAGGTTCCTAAATATTTCTGAATCATGTTGAATGTTCTAAATAATTCCAAGAGAACTAGGATGTTCATTGACATGCAATATCGGCTGTTTCTTACAAGCGTGTTATGTACCGTAATACCACGAATAAGAAAAATTCGTCTTTGAAAGAGGCGATATTTTGAGACACGGGGACGTGTATCTACTTATGTTTGCTGACGGTAGATGGCATCACATCCGTTCCCACTCTCTTCTATTTCTTCGTACACTAGCAGCTGCTTTACATCAGTTCTTTCTCTCTTCGCGTGTTGATGCGTCGCTGGTTGCTCCGACAACGAATTTGTCTGTTAAGGGAATTCGAGTTTCAAAATTGTTACTCGGGAGTTCAAAGCTGTCGGCCAGGTTTGCAAGAGCATGCTTCCAGAAGTCTTTTCCATCGATACGGCGATAAATCTTACATTTCTTTTTATGAAAACCTCGCACATCAACCTCCAGGGCATTACACTAGGTCGTATTCACAGTTTGTGAATTGATTGAGCTCTGCAGATAATTAATCGCAGACTACATAGTGTAGTCACAAATAACTGACGGACTAATAAAAGCACCTCACCATTTCTTATTCGGCACTTTCATTATGCTTGCGAGAAACGAACTGTTGCTTATCTTTCTGAACAAGTGCTTCAAACAACAACCCAAAATACTGTATATACGAGGTTTGGAATTTCAATAGCGGCAACACATCTGTACAATTGAAGCGGAACGCCGCAAGTTTATAGTGCTTACGCCACCCGTTGGTTGGATACCTAACACACCTCATTGGGAAGTGGACTCGCCCTCCCAACTGCATGCGCTTGCGCAGTAACGAGAAGAACATGAGGTTTCGCTACCCGTTGGTCTAGTTATTATTATTTCGTAATTGGAGCAGCGGTGTTGGATAACAAATCAAAGTGCCAGAGGTCGTACTGCACGACAGTGCCATCAAGGACTTCTAGAGGCTTGTGGGGAATTTGCATTACCGTTTTTACTGGACAGTTGCAAGATGAGTAAAAGCCTTCATGGTGGACGCCAAAAGGTGAGCCTCGGCCAGGTCTCCTAGCTCAAGTGAAGAACAAGTGAATGCTGTTTCCGCGTTACTAGAGACAGATCGGCGCTTTACGATTCGTTAGTTAGCCAATCAGATAGGAGTGTCGCATACAACTGTGCTACACATTGTGAAGGAATGCCTGGGAATGAGAAAAATTGCTTCGCGATGCGTTCCGCACGCTCTGACTGAGATCCAAAGATGGCAGCGATACGAGGCTGCTCGTATTCCCTTGAAAGCTTCTGCGCGAAGCTTTCGTTCGGCATACCATCATGCTGGGTGAGACATGGGCTACATCATATGAGCCAGAAATGAAACGCCAGTTTAACGTGTAGCGTCGTTACAGGTCACCGCGCAAATCCAAATTTCGTTGGAACTTCAGCAATGTGAACGCTATGGTTATTCTCATGTGCGACTGTGATGGTGTTATCCTAAGGCATGCCGTACCCCAACGCCAGACCGCCACTGCGCAGGTATCACTCTACATTTTTGGAACAATAACTGCAACCAGCTTTGAGGAAGAAGCGGATACACTTTATACAGAACCCACCCATCATTTTACATGGCAATGCTCGAGCGCATGTTGCATATTCTGTGAATCAGTTGTTCACTCGATGGGACTGGAAAGTGCTCTACTACCAGCCGAACTCTCCTGACGTAAGCCCCTGGGATCAGTTGTTCACTCGATGGGACTGGGAAGTGCTTTTAAGCCCCTGGGATCAGTTGTTCACTCGATGGGACTGGGAAGTCCTTTTAAGCCCCTGGGATCAGTTATTCACTCGATGGGACTGGGAAGTGCTTTTAAGCTCCTGGGATCAGTTGTTCACTCGATGGGACTGGGAAGTGCTTTTAAGCCCCTGGGATCAGTTGTTCACTCGATGGGACTAGGAAGTGCTTTTAAGCCCCTGGGATCAGTTGTTCACTCGATGGGACTGGGAAGTGCTTTTAACCCCCTGGGAGGGATCAGTTGTTCACTCGATGGAACTGGGAAGTGCTCATTCTGTGGATCAGTTAAGCCCCTGGGATCAGTTGTTCACTCGATGGGACTGGGAAGTGCTCATTCTGTGGATCAGTTATTCACTCGATGGGACTGGGAAGTGCTCTACTACCCGCCGTACTCTCCTGACTTAAGCCCCTGGGACTTCGACTTGATCCCTAAAATGATGGAACCACTTTGCAGCATTCGATTCAGAACTATTGCAGACATTCTTCACGCAGCAGACCGCTCTATAGGAACGATCAACCGAACAGCGGTTGCCAAACGCATCGCGCAACCTAATGGAAAACAATGGAAGAATATGCATAAAAAAATCGAAAGTACATGAAGAATCTTGAAAATCATTAGAGCTATCGAATACGAAAGAATTTGTTTCACGCTAACTTCTAGAAGTGAGAATATCTAATGGCAATTGTGTGTTTACAAACGGAAGACTTTGTTTAAAGAGCACTTCGATTTTGTCACAAATTCGGCCTGAGTTCTTAAATATACTAAATTATTTTTCCGTTTCACAGCGTAGGTTCTTTAATTTATATAAATGGGAACAATTGAATAGTGAACGTAAAACTGATTTGATGCCATTTAACAGAGCTTTGCTCAAAAGCTGGGGAAAACACTACAGTTTAGGCTCTCATCCTCTTGAACCTTAGCAAGTAATATATACAACATATATACAACGGCCGTTCCATAAAAACTGAGAATAAAATCATACAAAATGAAGAAATACAAATACAGCAAAATACATAATGCTATTCTTTCTGAAAACATCTTCCCTTTGATGATATGCAACGGTCGCATTGTTCAGTCCACTTTTCAAAACATGTGGCGAAAGCATTTTGTGGAAGCTGCTTTAGCGACCCCTGTACAGCATGAATAATATCAGAATTCGTGTTGAATGTTGCTCCAAGTAACTTCTCCTTCATTGTTTGAAACAACCAGAAATCGCAAGGGGCGGGATTGGGACTGTAGGGAGTCTGTGGCATGATTTCAATACCGCATTTCGTAAGAAACAAGTGAACACAAGCAACCATGTGTGGGAGGGCGTTATCGTGGTGTTGGGTCTACTTACCCACCAGTTCCGGGTGCTTATTCGATATGTGTCGTCGCAGACGCTTCAAGACTGAAATGTAATAATCATCATTGATAGTAATTTGTGGAGGAACGGCATGCTGGTAGACTACACCTTTATGATCAAAGAAAATTATCATCATTATCTTCCAAGCTGAATTGGTTTGGCGGACTTTTTCGGAGGAAGTGAGCCTGTGAGTTTCCAGACACTCGTTGCGCGCTTCGTGGGGGTGGAAATAGTGGGCCCATGTTCATCGGCAGTTATTACTGTGTTTAGAAAGTTTAGATCCTTTGCAATCATTTGTTTCCACTCATGGCACACTTGAACTCTAGCTAACAATTGTTCTCTCGTCAGGTAATGAGGTACCCATCTGGAACACAGAGGATGCAGCAGTAACTTGTCGCATAGAATACGGAATGCCGACGTTTTTGAAGTATTAGTTGACGCCGCTATGTCTTCACACGCCATTCATCTATCTACTTGCAGGATTGCCCAAACATTGTGTGACGTACCTGCCAGCAGGACGCACACGACATAAAGGCAGACAGCAGTCAGAACGAACGTCCGCGTAGCTCAGCTGGTAGAGTGACTTATTCCGGAATGAGGGGACCCGGGTTCGAGCCCCGGCGTGGACAAAAATGACGGAGAAATTTACTTCGTTATAATTGTTAACAATTCGCTTCGTAACAACATAATCAGGTCGAACAGGCCTAGGTGCGAGTTCTGGCGACAAACGTCCTATCTTGAAATCATGGTGCCATCTAAAAGTCGTTGACTCACTCAAAGATTTATCTTTGTAAGCTTTGTTTCATTAAAACAACTGTTTATAGAGCCATTTTACCCAGACGATAGCAAAATATTATCGCTCAACGCATTTCACTTCTTAACTCTGAATGAATCACTCACGTCCATATCTGTATGGCGAAGTGTACCTTAAACAATTGTGCAATAACAAAACTAGAATCGTCCGCCACGGCTAATAACTGTTGCCATAGATACTTCCTTAATTCAGTTAATCGCCTGCGTGGTTATTTTCCCCCTTCGCACTGTTGCCAACTCAAAAAAAAAATATTCCCAGTTTCTATGGAATGGTCTTTGTATTATATTTAGGTTCAATAGATAAACTATGTGAAGTTGAAATTTATGCATTCTTTGACAAAAAAACTTTACTTAGATCCATGCTCAGGTGAGACCATCAACAACTACATAGAATCTACAAAACAGCAAGTAGGTTTGCGCTTGCAAGAGCATAATTACAGTATAAAAGTTAAACCTACACAGCACAGCCATGGCAAGGAATGTTAACTCCGGCGCCATGTACCCAGACTAGCAAAACACCAAATTACTAGCAACCCCATCCTCTGCCCACTCACTACTATGCATGGAAAGCATGTATGTTACCGCTTTTGGTGACCAATGTTGTAACAATTACATCCCTTTTGAATTGTCTGGAACTTGGGAGTACCTCATTCATACATTTCGTGACAAATTACTGTTTCAAGTAGCATAACGTGTTTAATTCTGGAATAATTTCGTCCTCACTACTTGCCTTCACCATGATTTGCATATATTGTTTACAAATAACCCTGTCTTGTTACGTGACTATGCAGTAACGTACCCATGGTGCACATGTGTGTGAAAATCCTCCAAATACGTGGCGTTAGTAAATAAATAAATACATCGCTCTTTTCACATTCCAGAAACACATAGCAACCGAAAAATTGTTTTCAGCCGCCGCCGGGGAAATGAACCACGGATCTCCCGATATCTAGCCGAGTGCGTTAGCTTTACACCACGGTGGCCAATAATCCACGGTGCTATGTGCATTTTTTAAGTCATATTCTGACATCGTAAATCCGTAAGATGGGCTCAGCTACTGAGACGTCTCCATCTGGTGGGCATTAACGGTACTGACTATATACAGGGTGTCCCGGAACTTCGTGTACAAACTTGGAGGGGAGGTAGAGAACAACGTTAGGAACCAGAATTAAATAGGAAAGCATGGGCGGAAACGTCACCCTCACGTGACAAAAAGACACCAAGACACAGTAAGGCCACAATACAGAAAGCAGTGTAAAACGCTTTATTACGCAGCAAAGAAGTACAATGTAGGACTTACAAGCATCACAGGAAGTGTTCGAAATTGCGCCCATTGGCCTGGATGCACGCATGTTACTTACGCGACATGGATTGGCGAACATTGTCGAAGATACCTGGTGCTTCGCGGATCATAGCAGCAGCGATGGAGATTCGTGCCACCAGGTTCGTTTAAGAATTCACTGGCGTGTCATACACAATGCTCTTCATGGCACCCCAGATATAATAATCAAGAGGAGATAAATCAGGTGATCTTTTTGGCCATTCGACGGGACCGCCACGCCCAATCCACTTGGTTCCAAATGTCCGGTCCAAATGGTCACGTCCGCACCTTGCGTAATGAGATGGCGCCCCATCATGTTGCAACCACATTCCGCGTCGAACATGTGCGGGGACATCGTGCAACATTTCCGGAAGAACCTCCTGAAAAAAGACGAGATACTTGCGAGCGTCCAGTCGAGGTGGTAAGATGTATGGCCCCACTAAACTGTCCGCCACGATACCCGCCCACACATTAACAGTGAAGCGTTGTTGTGCGGCTCGTGGTCGGCCCACATGTGCGCGTTGTGCGTATTGAACACCCCGTCACGTGAAAAGATTGCTTCATCACTGCTTTCTGTATTGTGGCCTTACTGTGTCTTTGTATCTCTTTCTCCCGTGAGGGTGACGTTTCCGCCCATGCTTTCCTATCTAATTCTGGTTCCTAATGCTGTTCTCTACCTCCCCTCCAAGTTTGTACACGAAGTTCCCGGACACCCTGTGTATATTTTAGCAGTTAAATCCAAAGGGCGAGATCCAAGTTCAAAATCCTCCAAATACGTGGCGTCGGTTTCTATGTGTTTCGGGAACGTGGAAAGAGCGATGTATTTATTTATGCACATGTTGGCGTGTTTTTTGGTACATCTGAAGATGAGGTGAACGTCACCTCGAAAGTGCTAAATGTGTGTGTGTTTTTAACCTGTACATAAATTTTCATCTTTTAATAAATCGTGCTAAGACGGTATTGCTAGTATCCAGATTGAACTTTACTTAAGATATCACTAAAAGTTCAGTTGCTCTCCCTGGAATAATATGAGGGTGCACCTAATCCTGTGGCCACTCAGTGTACATGATGTATAATGCTCGTACATATACAATCGTAGATTACCTCCCAAATATTGACAAATACTAATAGGTGGAGCGCCGCCCCGGTGGCGCAGTGGTCTAAGGCGCTGGGCTCTGATCATTCGTCCGAACGGGGTCCGGGTTCGAATCCCGGTCAGGCATGGATGTTGTGTTTGTCTTACGGCACTGGTTCTCTCCCTTCCCTGGAACCAGTGACCCTAAATTAGGGACGGGCGACTGCTTATAGCCCATTGAGTTGCTCACGGTGGTCGTTAAAACTCCAATCAAAAAAAAAAAAAAAATAGGTGGAGCAACTTAAACATATGGAAACATTTTTCTTAAATAAACTGCAACACAAAAATACAGAATTTTTATTGAATGTTATTGGAGAAAAGTAGAATAAATTATCCGGTTCTCTGTGTGCAGACTTTTAGCAATATTAAGTGCTATTCAGTCTCTCAGAACGGAATTTCTTTCTGGAAGAAATGAAATTTAAAGCCAAATGGCCAGAAATCCGTTTGGGAATACTCTCAACACACGCACATACACATTACTATTTAACTGCGCTTAGGATTTGCATATTGAATTAATTTCGGTTTGTCTTCCTCTGAAACATAACAGAAATTAAATAAAAAGACACGGAAAAGTCTTCAGCAAACGCATTTCGCTTTCTTACCGATTGTCTGGGGTCTCCAGACTGGAAAGAAAGCCTTTGGGTGATTTCGGTTGCCTAACTATGTTGATTTGATTCATTTCACATATTTGTTTCTTCGAAACACGTCGTAAGACGAACTTTCTTAGTGCCCGAATGGAACTTCGCCATCAGAGGTTCTTCAAGGCTGTTGCCTTGCGAAAACTCGCGGAAGAAAACTTACGCAACTTCTACACACAAACAAAAGATTTCCGGGAACTGTCTACTTATAAAAACATCATTTCGCGAGGATTCCATAAATGCTGGCGAGACGATGCATTTGTCAATTTACTGTAAACAAATGATATGGGATTGCCGAAGTATATCCATTAAAAAGATTAAAGTGGGTAGAAAATAAAATATCGGGGATGTTTGAATGCCATTAGACTTACCTAAGAAGCAATGTGATTGCTTCCTTGCAACAATAAACGACAGAGCTTAACTAGCTCATAGCCCGTGCCATGTAAGGGTGAAAAAGCTGTGACTGAAAGTTTCATAACACGAATCGTAAAATACATATACATAACTACACTGGCGGAAAGTGAAAAAGAACACCAAGAAGGAGACGTCTGATACCAACGAAATTTATACAGCATAATACCGGAATACAGAGGATGGCGTGATCAAAACATTATGGCAAAACACAGCTGTATTTGCTGGTAAACTGAAAAATAACATTTCCATGTAAAATGGTTAGTACGAGGTGGAACCGCCATGAACTGCGTCCCACTGTGCAATTCTGGCATGGAGTCTGTCGTACAGATGTTGGATGTAAGTTTGGGGTATTGAGTTCCAAGCATCCTCAACCTGGACGCATAAATCGGGGATGGTCGTAGCTGGCCGTGGTGACCGGATAAGTTGTTGTCCCATAAAATCCCACGCGTGCTCAATGGGGGACAAATCCGGTGAACGTGCAGGCCATGGAAGTTGTCTCACACCCTGAAGTGCATGTTGGGTTGCACGTGCCGTGTGTGGGCGTGCGTTATCTTGCTGGAAAACACCACGATGGACCGACCTTACAAATGGCACAACAACGGGCTGAATGATGTTGTTGATGTAGGAGGTGCTGTTTCACGTACCCGGTACAAACACTAGTTGCGTACGGGAGTGATAGATGACCGCTCCCCACACCAAGAGACCAGGTGTAGGCCCTGTGTGTCGCTGGCCGATGCAAGATGGGTGGAGACGCTCCCCTGTGCGTCTGCGAACGCGCATACGGCCATCGGAGGCTCCCAAGCAGAATCTGCTTTCATCGCTGAACACGACAGATCGCCATTGCGTTATCCAGTGCATACGTTGGCGACACCACTGCAGCCGTTCTTGACGGTGGGCTGGAGTCAGAGGTACACGTGCCAGAGGAACACGTGAACGTAGTCCTGCATCCAGTAGACGGTTGCGGATTGTTCGCACAGTCACCGCAGGCACAACGGCAGCTTGGATTTGCGTCGCAGTGGATGCTCTGCTTGACAACGCCGCTCTTCTTATGCGTCGATCGGTCCGCTCATCAGTCCGTCTGTGACTCCCGGTTTCACGTCTTCTCCTGTGGGAATGTTCCTAGGACAACTTACGCCACCGTCGTACCACCACCGATAATTCTCGTCCAATTTGCTCCGCAATACGACGATACGACCACCCCGGCGTCGCGGAGTCCGGCTAGACGACCCGCTCAAAGTCCGGTAAGTGCTGAAATCGTACACGTCTTTCATGTCCAGGCATTGCAGCTTCTTAAGGATCTTCGCACGTGTCCGTACACCGACGACTGATTACATTGCCTTCGCCGTACTCCTTAAATACCACCGACGATAATTTGCATATTATGCCGTGCAGTGGCGTAAGCGCTCACCGGTTGGTCACGAAATTAACATCACACCTACGTACACCTGACCCCATTAACATATGTAAATTTCATGATCGTCCGCTAATTCCTTCTAGGTGTTCTTTTTCACTTTCCACCAGTGTATAATAAACTGTTGAATTATTAATTGGTAGTCTACAGGGTGATTCAGCTAAGCGTGTACAAACTTCTGGGACGGGTAGGTTGTAGAAAGACAAATCGGAATCACATAGCAATGCAGGGTTGGAAACGTCATTTTAATGCTGTAGATGGCGTTGTTCGGCCGCGAAACTGCTTAAACGTTCATTCAGGATACCATCATGTGTATACCGCCCGCAGAGGTTATAGGAAGGCTGAGTTCACAAACGCGGAAATGGTTGATATGCACCTCAGTCCTCTGCTCCGTAGAGGACTGCAACGAACGAGCCGCCGTGCGACTGTACCAGGAACAGTACCCGATGAGACAAGTGCCAAGAGTTTGCAGTACTGCATGAGAGCTTATGCGACAGTAGTTCGTTTTAGGGGCCTGCCAGGTGTCGCGAACAATGGGTACGCACTCCTGCCATCGAAGAGAATGTGTTAAGTCATGCAGAAAACACTCCAAGTTCCAGTACACGAGGAATTGCCCATAGTCTCGGTCTGTCCTAATCCACCGTATGGAGGGATCTGCACGAAGAACAATTGCATCCATATCATGTGCAGCGCGTTCAGACACTAAGCTCTGAAGGTTACCCGCAGCGCATTGTATTTGCGCAATGGTGCCTGCAGAAGAGTGCTGCAGAAACCAATTTCCTGCACTATGCTGTTCACAGACGAAGCGTGCTTTACACGGAAAGGTTGCTTCAATGCATATAACGCGCATGTATGGGCGGCGGAGAACCCCATGCTGTACGACCACGTGCAGCACAAAACCGTTTTGCTGTTAATGTTTGGGCCGGAACCATTGAATTGGCCTGTACCTCATGCCCCCTCGTGTGGACGGAAGGAGTTACCGCATATTTCTGGAGGACGTCTTGCCAGAGCTATTGTACGAACAATAGGTCCCTCAGGCTCTGCGCCGTGCAATGTGGTTCCAGCACGATGGGACTCCCGCCCATTTCAGCAATGATGTTTGTCATCAATTAAACATGATATTTGGACATGAGTGGATCGGGCGTGGTGGTCCCGTTCAATCGCCTGCAAGATGGCCAGACTTAACATGCCTTGATTACTTCTTATGGGGTCACATCAAAGGACTGGTGTAAGACACCCCCGTTGAAAGTGATGAGAACCTCGTAGCACGTATCTCTGTAGCTACTTCGGAAGTCCGAGACACGCCAGGGATTTTCCAAAATATACGTGATTTCATGCGCCGACGATGTCGAGCGTGTGTTACAACTCATGGTCGCAATTTGAACACTTTCTGTAACCTCAATGCATTTCGCAAATGTCTTGGGAGTTATAAAAAGCATTTTGTTCTCTGACGTGCTGCTCTTTCATTTCTCGGCCTCTCTGAACACTAGCACATGAAAACCGCGTTTCCGACCCTGCATTGCTATGCGATTTCGATTTGTCTTTGTGCCATCTATCCCTCCCAGAAATGTGTACACGCTTAGCTGAATCACCCTGTATAAGATAAATGTTTAGTGGGCCACAGCTATGCACATCCACTTGAGCATCAAATTCTCGAATAACTAGACCAAAATATTCTTACTCAACTGCCTCTCGCTGGAATTTGCTTGTGAGTGAGCATTGGCAGCTTATCGAGCCTGAAGTTCTTCTGGAGTTTCTTGCTGCCGATGAATTGTGTCCGGGAGAGCAGCTGCATTACGTCAAGCTTGTAGTTGTTCAGGAGTTTCTTGCTGTCGGCGATTAGCTTGCACAAGAGCATTAGTAATATGTCTACCTTGTGTTTCTTCAAAAGTTTAATTTCCTCTCCGATTAGTTCTACCCTCGTTCAAGTTATGCAAAGTATTAGAAGATCGGTTTGCACGCTATCACCGTTGTGGTTCTCTATTTAAGCGACGTTTTCTTCCATCTTGTACTACAAAGAAAAAACCCCACGGAACTAATGATGTTTTAAATTTCCGTCACAGTGTATCGAAACTGCGCCTGAGTTACTTTCTTGCAATTTTACTTGTTCCTTTTTTATGAAATAAAATAACGCTGATTCCTTTTTATGAAACTACTCTGCAATTTTATTTCTTTTCATGAAATCACCCTGCAAGGCGAATAAAATGAAACAGAACACGACAAAACACCTACGTAACGGAACAAAAGTCGCAGACAGTTGGTCGAGCACGTGCCTGTTGCCTCAGATGAAGCCGCTTTTCTTACTAACTTTATTTTCTTTTCCGGTATTTTTCCTTGATTTTACGTATCATGCGATAGCGGTCAGCTTAGTTTCGATTTCGGCCACCGGATAAAAGCAGATGACGCTGCAAGTACTGATGACGTCAGAGCGTTAGGAACCGCAGCCATCGAGATAGAACAGTGGTTTCAAACTCAGACGCTTGGAAGGGCCACTTTCCTGTTTTGAAGTAATTTATTGGGCCGCGTGACTATTATTAAACAATTTCTTATGAATACATATTAACTTTACAAAACTACACCAATAGCTTGGCACTAGAGTGAAATAGTATTTCTAATTATATCGGTAAATAGTAAAAACAAATGCTTCATCAATCACTGAAAACAGTCACTTTTATGTAATAATTATTTTCACTTAAATCTTAAAACAATCACATTTTACCAACTGAACATGATAGCTTGGTTCATTCTTTAAAACAACTGTTCAGATTAGTATGTTGTTCCGAACATAGACAAAACCTGAGCAACCAGGCTATGAATGTTTACGTACTTGTCCTTTGAAACTTACTGGTAAAATTGTGTTAAGTTGCAGCTGTTGATTTTTTCTTTTAGGAAAGAATCACACTGAAGGTCTATTAATTCAAGTTGAAGTTCTTCATGTGCGTTGTCAGCATTATAGGAAAATGGAGACTTGAATATACCGAAAATAATTTGCTTAATACAGTTATGTTCTTCGTAAATGAACTTGTTACTTGTAAAGAGGATGGCTTTGCTAAGCATTACTATGTTTACATTATATTTAATATATTATAATATACTTGAAAAAAGGGTGAAATATTCATATTATCTAATTACTCATGCGTGCCGCAAAACGGTTGGTACAGGGCCGCATGTGGCACGCAGGCAACGAGTTTGAAATCACTGAGATAGAACAAGCCCTGGCACTCGAAAGTCACGTGACTTAGCAGTCCTACACGCCGAGCTCAGAGCTGAATGTAGTTGGTCTGATCCTCGCAGTACGTGTTTGTGACTGTCGAAAGGGCTTCATTTCTCAAAGATTATAATTTTTCTTTATTTCATTTTTCGAATATAATCCATTTTTTCTTATAAATAGCGTGTTTAAGTTTGCATGCACCTACTGGTACATATGTTTCATTTTTGCTTGCATCATTCATGTGTATATAAACATTAAATTCGTAATGTCCAACCCTTTGACGCCTTGAAGGCTTAGGAATCCTGAATAGGTTCAGTGTTGTTTATCAGTGATAGTATGCTAAGATATTCAAGATAAACCAAAGAGGACAATTCATTACTTAAACAAGAACGAACGATTTTATTAGGCATTTCTCGTTCCCACATGGAGCTTTGAAAACAGTTGTCGAAGCTTTATTCATAAGCTAATCTTATGTCGAAAGTTCATCTGCATGTGAAACATAAGTTTCTCAGCTGAAGCACTAGCGTCAGACGATAGCAACATTAAACGTCCCTTTGATAGAAAGCATTTATGTATCAGTATTTTCACATATGTTTGCCAACATATTTATTTATGTTGTGTAACTTGTACACATTATTTCTGCTGATGAAGACGGAATTTTATATATC
The DNA here is from genome assembly GCA_039090855.1 of Macrothele yani. Classification (NCBI taxonomy): domain Eukaryota; kingdom Metazoa; phylum Arthropoda; class Arachnida; order Araneae; family Macrothelidae; genus Macrothele; species Macrothele yani. The sequence continues at coordinate 33,011,595 of CM077024.1, read as the reverse complement.
TAAAGCTTCAGTGTTTTCATGGTAGTGTTATTAATATAAATTGAATATATTTATTATAAATTAAATTTTAACATTTATGTTCATTAAATATATATTTTTTTGTTTTTCTGTTTTCAGTTTAAAACATAGTTATCACTATTTCACACTGTGTCAGTCTAGTATATTTAGTTTCACTTTATGGATGTAATTTACTGTAGCCAAATTATTTCATTGTGGAGAATGAGCCAACCTAGTTTCAGCTGAGACCGTTCAAGAATTGTTTTGTATTACTGACACAACTTACGCAGAAATTTTATTGCATTTACACAACAGCTCAGTAAAACTATAGCACAAAATGACACTGGTATAGCATGTATCTCCTTTGTCTCCATGGGCCAGTGTTGAATAAAAAACCAGCTTGCTTAAATTTAGTCAGAAAGATCCCTAAAGTTTCCAAAATGATTTAGTAACTATGCACAATTCTAAGCTAGCAGACAAATATTTGATGTATAAAATCAGTCAAAACGTGCACCTAATGCTTATTCCTAAGAATTTTAAATACCTTGAAAAAGTTCTGTAGTATGGCAGTTAGGATTCTTTTTTACCTTGTGATCTGCGAAGCTCTTAAACAGTTTTGATTTTGCCCTGATGTTGTCATATTAGGATTTTATTTACTAGAACTCCTCCCTCCAAAATTGTACTCGAGATTGACCCCTTATGATTGTGCATGTCTGTATTAACAAAATTAATAATTGAACCATAGTGTGGAAGTATGTTTTCATAGAAAACACTTTCTTGGAGCAAGGCAAGTTTTTGTTACTTTTTAACACATGCTGATATTAGTTACATTTGCAAAAACACAAATATAAGAAATTCCTCATTATTCCTGTTTGAATGATAATCAGGTTCCATATTCAAAAATAAAAGGCGATAAAAATTCCTAATAGACAACACATCTTGGGTATCCGCAGTTGGCTACCAGAGGCGGGTTTAAACAATACGGAGCCCTGGGCTAAGAAAAACGAGACGCCCCCAATTAAACATATTTCAACAAAAAATACCCTTTCTTTCAATTTGAATTTCAAATTTAAATTATGTATAGATTTTTTTAACGCAAAAAGAATCAGCATATTCTCAAGAACAGCTTTGAGGAATATTTAGCACATACCACTTAAAACTTGGCATTAAAAACTTTTAAATATCGTTTTCTCGCAAATTTAATTGTCAAATTTTGGAATTTCCATTTCACCCTCAATTTTTACATTTGTGTAAATGAAATTGCTTGATTTTAACACACTTATAAAACATTTGCCTGCAAAATTTGCATTTAAATCTTTAACCTAAGCAATACCATTTTAAAGATACTTTTAATTATAGTGCTGCTACCAAATGTCTATTGTAAATTGGTTGAATGACTGAGAGAAATAGAAAGTGAGCGGAATGTACCTGGTTCGCTGGGCTTGCAGTCACAACTCAAAGCAAGAGTTCTATTTACCCCATCCAATATTTGTATTATTTATACAAGCAAAAATGAATCAAATGTGTATGCATGCAAAAGTTTAACACCATATTTATCAGCAAAAAAAAAGTCTTTTGACTTACCTTTGAAGAATTAAGTTGCAATCCTTGGGAAATGAAGAACTTTCTACAGCCATCATTTTGTGAAAGAAAAATAGTGTTCATTTCTCCAATGTACAACTGCCAAAGTTTAACCTTGTAAGTGGAAAAAAAAAAGTTGCAATTTTTGGCAAAAAAAAAAAAAAAAAAAAAAAAAGGTGCTGGGAGTGTAATTCTAAAGACCAGGATTTTTTTTATTTTCACCAAAAAAAGGCACCCCTCCTCGACACACACACACACACACGCGCACCTTGGGAAAGTTACAATAAACTGAGTAGGTAACAAGGAAAATAAGACTTTTGTAAGTAATAAACATTTGTGCATTCCATGCATATCATTTAGACAACTGCCCACAGCCAACGAGATAGATATCTCTCGTTGGCTGCAATAACAGCCAAATAGTTCACATATAGGCTTGCATTCATAATACATGTATATCGCGCAAATTCAGCTGGTATCCTCCGTGGCACCCTCTTGGTGTTATGGTTGATACCAACTTTACATCTTATGATAAATCCTCAACCCCTGCGTCAGTGTACCAGCAGTTTTTCACTGACAACCGTTACATCAATGTAGACTATGTTCCTATTTTAACCGATGGCTCAAGATGGCTGGTGTTGTACGATCTGCCGCCGTCTGTATTGATGAAATTTCTGTTGGTCGCATTCCTGCCGAGGCCATGGTGTTTCCAGCGGTGATGCATGCTATGTATCTTGCAGTTCTTCATGTTTAGTCGGTCTCTCATCAACGTTCTATGGTGTACACTGATACTTTAAGTGTTGTACAGTATGTGTCATCGTTGGACTGTAATGACCACCCTTTCCTTTTTAACGTACGATGGCTTCTTCGTTCTTTGCTCGAGGCAGGTGCCCAGATACAATTACGCTGGATTACTGGGAATGTTGGAATTCCAGGTAACTAGTGTGCTGATGCGGCTGCTAGATGAGCTTCCTCTTTGGTCGTCACACCTTTGCCACTGTTTCATCGTCATTTACGCTTTACTGTTCACGATCATATCACGCAAACGTGGCAAGGTCTGTGGGAACAACAGGGGAAAAATAAACGTCATTATATCAAACCAATTCTTGGGGTCTAGAGATCATCATGTCTTCGGAACCGTAGAAAGGAAGTCGTCTCCGCATTGGGCATTGTCGTTTCACCCACCGCATCTTGGTGTGTGGCGACACTACCTCGATGTGTGAGGCGTGCAATTGCCGATTCACTGTCACTCATCTTCTCTGTAGTTCTGTTTGTTTTCGTGCTGTTCGTTTTCACTTCTTTCATTCTCATTTGTTGAATGAGGAAGCAGCTATGCTACAGCGGCTCTAGATGACCACTGCAATACATTCGCTATCTTCTCATTTTTGACACAAATTGAATTTTTATATTGTATCTATTTTTTACACGTTTTATCATTCTCATTTTTCACTTTTACCGAATGAGCCTGATTTTAGGCATTCTACCACATTTTTAATACTTTTTGTTTGATTGTCTTGTGTCTGGCGCTCTTTGGCCAAACATAGCATTTGCGCCATAAAAATACACGCACCAACAAACCAAATTCATGCAACTGTTATACTTATATTTTTCCTTACACGCGAAAGCAATTCTGATTGCACAGCGTATAAGCAAAATGAAAACATTGCTTCAATCTTTGATAAAAACAAAGCAAGGATTCGAGTTTGAAATGATGAAGTTACATAATGCAGGGTGCTTTACAATATATAAATGTTATACGTTTGATCTGAAATAAGGATAAATATTACCAGGAAATGGAAATTGTTCATATTCCCTCGCTCTTTCAATTATGAAAAGGCTTTTGATTCAGTAAAACCATCAGCAGTACAATGGCTTTGAAATCCTGCGGTGTTGAAGATGCATACATTAATATTATTAATAACATCTATGAAAATGCAAGTGCAAAGATTCGGCTGTTTGAGAATACAGCACACATAAAAATTGGAAAGGGAGTGAGACAATATGACACCATATCTCCCAAGCTCTTTAATGCCAGATTGGAAAATGTCTTTCAATCACTGAACTGGGAAAACAAAGGGATAAAGATTAATGCAGATTATCTAACTCACCTCCGTTTGGCTGATGACGTAGTCATTTTTGCAACTACAACATCAGAGCTGCAGAGTATGATCCAGGAACTTGCTGACAAGAGTAAAGAAGTGGGAATAAAAATGAACTTTCAGAAGTCAAAAGTGATGTACAATGCTTTTACAAGAAATGAAGATTTATCGATTGATGGAGAAAACCTGGAGATAACAGATGCGTACGTGTATCTCGGACAGCTGATATCAAGTGAGGGTCACATTGATGAAGAACTTAATCGGCGTATAAAACTTGCCTGGAAGGCTTTTTGGAAGAAACAGCATAATTTTCAAGAGCGATATACCATTATGTCTTAAAAGAAAAGTGTTTGATCAATGCATCCTTCCAGTGCTTACGTATGGTGCAGAGACGGAGACTTTAACTAAAAGAAACATAAAAAAGGCTGCAGACAACTAAAAGGAGCATGGAGAGGTGCATGCTTGGTGTAACCAGGGGAGATAAGAAGAGAAACTCAAGGATCAGGAAAATGACAAGAGTGAAAGACATCATGATCAGAGTAAAATCCATGAAATGGCAATGGGCTGGACATACTGCCAGAAGGACAGACCATCGATGGACAGCCGAAATTTTAGATTGGATTCCAAGGGACAGTAAAACACCCAGAAGAAGACCACATGGATGATGGGTGGATGATATTCGAAAGTATGCGGGAGTAACATGGAGGAGACTGAAACAAGACAGACCATTGTGGAAGAGACTTGGAGAGACCTTCGTCCAGCAGTGGATTGATAATGGCAAAAATAAAAAACAGTTGCAATAGAAGGCGAAAAGCTGCTTTACTAGCAGAGGGAAGGGAACCAGCTTTCTCAATCAAAGCTAACAATTTCTTCATCGGTGTTAATAAACATTTTATATGAGTTTTTATTGAATTTTCTGTTTAACTGAAAGATGTATTTAATCCTCTTATCACAAGTGTAAGCAAGCATGACATAGTTACTTTCGATTCCGTTCCTGGACACAGGGTGTTCTTGCTTACATGTTAAGTTGCCCGCCTCCCTGGAAGGGTTAAAGTACGTTTTCATGTAATTCAACAAATAGAAATTCCCGTTTTATGTATTACAGGAAAATGAATTTTGACACTTCCAGAGCAGGGGGTCAGAAGAGTGTGAAATTCTCAAATGTATATACATAACATTACTTTCTGCTATTGATTTTAGATTGCAAGGTATGGGCTTTTAAGAGAGAGATATCAAACAAACATACAGAGAAGAAACACTTTCTGCAGTATTAAAGAAAAATATTTGCATACTAAGTTCTAAATATTCAATGTCACTGGGAGGAAACAATTTTTTTAAGTAACAGTGTGAAATATTGTTAATGGATTCACTTGTAATTTTTGGTGGCACATATTTGCTTCTCAATTATGGAGGGCTATATGAATGGCGAAATATCGTAGGGTTTTTGCATAAACCAAATGGAAATACACAGCCGAGTCACATTATTGTGCCCACCTCCTACCTTTTACGTCAACAGCGCGTAGCCAATGAAAGAAGGCACGTGTCGTGAGTTCACTTGGAGGGTATATATAAGGTGTGCTGTAGGCATTCTGAAAACATATCTTTTGTTGCTGTCATGCATAAAAGCAGCGATTTATTTGATTTGCAAAAAGAGATGACTACTGGCTTTCGGGCCAACTGTGGCAGTATTTCTGAAACATCGCAGTTGGAGAACTGTTCGCGTGCTGCTTTGGTTAAAGTGTATCGTGATTGGAGAAACAGAACCATTAAGAATAAGCTATGTAAAAACTGCGGAGCACCGCGTGCCATTGATGTGAGAGGTGAACGTTGGCAGCGAAGGTACGTGAGGGCCGATCGACACGCTAGAATGGAGCAACTCACGGGCCGAATGAACCAGGGGGCTACCGGAAGTGTGTCTAAAACGACAGTTCAGCAAACTCTGCTGCGTATGGGGCTCAGATGCAGACGGATGGTCACTGCACCTTTGCTAACCGGCCAAAAAAGGCTTAAGTTTGCGTGGCAGTATCAGAATTGTACCTCCGTTGATTGGCAAAGGATCACCTTCTCCGATGAGTCACGTTTTCTGCTTCATCGAACGGATGGACGTTGGCGTATAAGGCGAGAAACATCGGAGAACAAACACTGTTCAACAGTTGCTGGAAGAAGACTAGGTGGTGGGGGCAGCGTTATGGTTTGGGCAATGTTTTCGTGGCATTATATGGGTCCACTCATACCTGTCGAAGGCACTATGGACCGCATTCGTTATTAATCCGTCCTTGCAGACCACGTACACCCGTACATGCTGATTGTCTTCCCTGGGGCTTCCAGCAAGGAATGCGACGTGTCACACAGCTAGAAATGTCCGAGAGTGGTTGGAAGAGCACGATGAAGATTTCAAAGTACTGCCCGGGCCCCTTAATTCCCCAGATGTAAACCCAATTGAGCATCTGTAAGACCACCTCCATCGTATTGTTCGCTCTATGGATCCTCTACCACGAACCCTCCACTTGCTGCCAGATTCACTGCAGTCAGCATGGCTCCACATACCTGCGAACACCTTCCAGTACCTTGTTGTGCTATTCCCAGCCCGTCCAGCTGCTCTTCGCGTTGCAGACGGCGGTTACTCTGGATATTAGCTGGTGGTCACAATAATGTGACTCGACCGTTTATAAAGTAAGCCGCCCAGGTGATTCAGTGGTCTAAGCACTGGCGTCTGACCATTCGTCCGAGATGCGACTTGGTTCGAATCTCAGTGAGGCATGGATGCTGTGTTTGTCTTGCCGCACTGGCTCTCTCCCTTCCTTGGAACCAGTGACCCTAAATTAGGGACGGGCCACACTTTATGGCCCATTGAGTTGCGCAAGGTGGTCATTATACCTTAAAAAAGTAAAGAAAGTACTAATTTTAAAAACATACTTTCTAACTTTCTATGATAAATACTTAAAATACTTTGAAACCTCCAAAACATAAACTCCCATGCTTATTTAGAACATTAAAAAGTTCACCTATGCCATCGCTAAATTTATCTGCTTTGATATTTATTCCAAATATACTATATTTGCCAATAAATGCAAAACAATTTGGTATTTTAGATAGTTTCATTGAAATATTCTATGTACACTAGCGGAAAGTGAAAAAAGAGCACCAAGAAGGAGACGTCTAATACCAACGAAATTTATAAAGCATAATAACGGAATACAGAGGATAACGTGATCAAAACATTATGCCAAAATACAGCTGTACTTGCTGGTAAACTGAAAAATAACATTACTATGTAACATGGTTAGTACGAGGTTGAACCGCCATGAACTGCGTCACACTGTGCAATTCTGGCATGGTGTCTGTCGTACAGATGTTGGATGTAGGTTTGGGGTATTGAGTTCCAAGATTCCTCAGCCTGGACGCGTAAATCGGGGATGGTCGTGGCTGGCCGTGGAGACCGGATAAGTCGTTGTCCCATAAAATCCCACACGTGCTCAATGGAGGACAAATCCGGTGAACGTGCTGGCCATGGAAGTTGTCTCACACCCTGAAGTGCACGTTGCGTTGCACGTGCCGTGTGTGGGCGTGCGTTATCTTGCTGGGAAACACCACGATGGACCGACCTTACAAATGGCACAACAACGGGCTGAATGATGTTGTTAATGTAGGAGGTGCTGTTGAACGTACCCGGTACAAACGCTAGTTGTGTACGGGAGTGATAGCTGATCGCTCCCCACACAAGGAGACCAGGTGTAGGCCCTGTGTGTCGCTGGCGGAAGCAAGAAGGGTGGAGACGCTCCCCTGTGCGTCTGCAAACACGCATACGGCCATCGGAGGCTCCCAAGCAGGATCTGATTTCATCGCTGAACACGACAGATCACCATTGTATTCTCCAGGACAGACGTTGGCGACACAACTGCAGCCGTTCATGACGGTGGGCTGGAGTGAGAGGTACACATGCCAGAGGCGCACGTGCACGTAATCCTGCATCCAGTAGACGGTTGCGGATTGTTCGCACAGTCATCTCAGGTGCAATAGCAGCTCGGATTTGCGTCGCAGTGGATGTTCTGCTTGACAACGTCGCTCTTCTTATGCGTCGATCAGTCCGCTCATCAGTCCGTCTGTGACTCCCGGTTCCACGTCTTCTCGTGTGGGAATTTTTCTCGGACCATCTACGCCACCATCGTACCAACACCGATACTTCCAGTCCAATTCGCTTCGCAATACGACAATACGACCACCCGGCCTCGCAGAGTCCGACTAGACGACCTCGCTCAAAGTCCGATAACTGCTGAAATCGTACACGTCTTCCATGTCCAGGCATTGTAGCTTCTTCAGGGTCTTCGCACGTGTCCGTACGCCGACGACTGATTACATTCCCTTCGCCGTACTCCTTAAATACCACCGACGATAATTTGCATATTATGCCGTGCTGTGTCGTGAGCGGTCACCGGTTGGTCCCGAAATTAACAACATACCTACGTAAACTCGACCCCATTAACATATGTAAATTTCATGATTGTCCGCCAATTCCTTCTTGGTGTTCTTTTTTCACTTTCCACCAGTGTAGAAAACAATGATGAGCTGTCTTGTCTGTGTTTTATTCAATACATCTTTACATTCACTTGGTACTTTTAAATAGCATTATTTCTAATGTCATTGTTCTAACTTTTTTTCAAAATTACTGGTTTTTTTTATGAGGGGGAGGCTTTTTTTAACATAAGAAACGATCTTTTCATTGTATGTTACTTTATAATAAAACAGTAATACACAATTATGAAAAGTAAACCAAAATTTTTTCACGTAACTGAGTATTTTATTGAAAATCTCTAAGTAAAACTCATGCTTTACAGTAAGTAACGCACGAACAGGCAAATGATTTTACATTATCAAATAATTTTAATTGCAGTAGATGCTTGACGAAATCAAAAATTCTTGACTTCTCATCTCAGAATATTTAAACAGAAGTGTGTCACCTTTATCAGAAGTATATAATATACACTATATTGACAAAAGTCACCGGACACCCCTTCAAAAGCAAATGAACGGATCCGCTACGTTGTGAAGATGCGCGGTATAGCTGCAAATGGTATAAATCAAGCCTGCAGCTGACCGCGATCATATCGCACTGTGAGGTTGAGTGAAAATGTCGCGGCGGGACAGAACTGACTTTGAGAAAGGAAAGATTGTTAGGTGTTATATTAGAGGGTTGTCCATAAGAGAAACCGAGAGGCGTTTAAACATACCCAAGTCAACTGTTTCGGTTGTATTGAATAAGTGGAAGACACATGGCGTGCCTGAAGCAGCAAAATGTGATGGCAGACCAAAGAAAATCAGTGATAGGGGACATCGAAGCCTCAGGAAAGTCGTTACAGCTAATCGACGGAGTACTGCACAAGGCCTCAGTTTACAGGTGAGTAACAAAGCTGGAATCTTGGTGTGTACACGTACTATTCGCAGAGAACTTCATTCCTTGGGTTACCTTGGTCGTGCGGCTGCTCAAAAGCCTTTCATCTCCAGTCGGAATGCTACTCTTCGTTTGGTATGGTGTAAAGAACATTTATCGTGGACCGTAGATCACAGAAAACGGGTGCTATGAATTGATGAATCCAGCCAAATACACGATCCATAAGTCTGATGTTCGTGTGTAGGTATGGCAACAGCTGGGGTTACGCTATTTACCACAGTGTACTCTTCCTACGGTCAAGTTTGGAGCTGGCAGTGTAATCGTGTGTGGGTGTTTTTAGGATATGGTCCCGGCCCATTGGTTATCGTGGACAAAGCTGTTAACTAGCACGTCTACCTCGATATTCTGGACAATTATTCCGAACCAACTCTGTGGCAATACTATGGAACTGAGCCTTGTTGGTACCAGCAGGATAATGCACCGAGCCATAAAGGATGCACCGAGCCATAAAGGATGGTTTGACGATAATTCCGTATCATGTGTGGACTGGCCAGCACAGAGCCCTGCTCTTAATTCCATAGAGCACCTATGGGTTGAATTAGAGAGCCGCATAAGAAGTTTGGAACCAAGGCCTTCTGCTAAGCAACAGTTAGAGGCAGCATTATGTACTGAATGGAAGCGCATACCTATCGCTGTATTCCAAAACCTTGTCGAAAACATGTCTCGCAGAGTCAGTGCATGTATTAAGGTTAAACGTGGACCGACACGGTACTAATGTATGCCAATTAATGCTATGTTGTGTTTTTCTTCTAGGTGTCCGGTTACTTTTCTCAGTATAGTGTATGTATGGAAAGGAATAGTGTATATATGTGGTCTCGTGCTAAAAGAATGTAATCACCCCAACACACACACAAAAAAAATTAAGTAAAAATAAAAAACGGGGTAGGTTAAAGCGCAATGAAAATTGTTAACCTTTTGTTCTGGCAGTGGAGACGGGTCTCTTCGAAGAGCAGCTAGAACCGCTACTGTCACATGACCTTCGCGGAGTAGCGTGGCAGCCGAGGCCTATCTGTCTCGTAGCCTACGGTTAGCGACAGACTTAGCCTGTGATATAGGTTTTATATTTATCGTGACATTTCGTTTCTTGAAGCTTTCGGTTCGACCTTTGTCTCAGCAGTATAATTTAGCGGAATCAATGGCGTGAAGAGCTATTGACAGGCTGGACGCAGGTTATACACAGCAGGTAGTAGCAGAAACCATTGGAGTGTCATTTCCCGACTGTAAACAGTATTCCAGGATACGGGAAGTGCTGGAAGAATACAAGGCCAAAGCCGTCCGCTAGAAAACTACAGCAAGGGACGATTAGTTTATATTGTTAACAGCTTGTCGACAGAGGAGGCAAGATGGTATGAACACCAAGAGAGCTTCTCGTGTCAACGTGAAGTGGGTTGTCAACTCGTTTACACTAAGGTGACTGTGACGTATATTCTAAATTAACTTTCCTTTTTAGTTTCTTTCCGTATGTAAATCTTGAGTTTATCCTGTTATTCTTCACTCTTAACGTGATATCTTTCTCTCAAACGAATACGTTTGACAACACAATTGAGGTTGAATGCACGTGACGTACGCATGAGTTTTGATAAGAACAAGAGATAAAAACGACGACTAATCTATTGCTTGAGAGTGTTGGGTTGTAAACTGATTATTGATAGGAGTGTTGTGATAATGTGTGGTGTGTGGAGAGTTTAGTGCAATATGCTACGCTACGATGTGTTTGCTACACCCTGAATAAAGCATATTTTCCGTAAGTTTGACTTCTGTTGTTTACATGTTTCGTCTGGCCGTTAAGGTTTCTTTCAGTTAGGAACTATTTCTTAGTATGTTGATGTTTTAAATTAACGTAGAAGTAAGACAAGACTTCTTCATACATTATACACTGACCGAAAAAAATCCCAACACCACGAAAAAACAGTTGTAGAGGAATGAAATGGCGGCAATACATTTGTATAGGTAACATATTTAATCGATTAAGGTTTCAAGATCACAGCTTAATGTAAGCGCGAGGAGAGCCATTTTAAATTTGAAATGCTGGTACATTAATAACCGGTGTAACCGACAGAATGTTGAATGCAAGCACGCAAACGTTCATGCATTGTGTCGTACAGGTGCTGGATGTCAGTTTGTGGGATGGGGTTCCATGCCGGTTGCACTTGGTCGGTCAATACAGGGACGGTTAATGCTGGTTGGGGGTGACGCTGGAGTTGTCGTCCAATGATGTCCCATACGTGCTCGATTGGTGAAAGACCTGGTGATCTAGCAGGCCACGGCAACATGTCGACACTCTGTAGAGCATGTTGGGTTAAACAGCGGTATGCGGGCGAGCGTTATCCTGTTGGAAAACACCCCTGGAATGCTGTTCATGAATGGCAGCACAACAGGTTGAATCACCACACCGACGTACAACTGTGCCATCAGGGTGCGTGTGATAACCACGAGAGTGCTCCTGCTGTCATAGGAAATTGCTCCTCAGACCATAACTCCAGGTGTAGTCTAGGTCTAGTGTGTCTCGGTCGTATACAGGTTGGTTGCAGGCGCTCACCTGGCCTCCTTCTAACTAACACACAGCCATCACTGGCACCCAGGCAGAACCGGCTTTCATCAGAACACACAACAGATCTCCACTCTGTCCTCCAATGAGCTATAGCTTGACACCACTGACGTCGCAAACGTCAGTTGTTTGGAGTAAGTGGAATACACGCTACAGGGCGTCTGACTCGGAGCTGTCCTTCAAGTAACCGATTTGTAACAGTTTGTTGTGTCACTGTGGTGGCAACTGCAGCTCGAATTGCTGCCGCAGACGCGGTACGATGCGCCACGGCCATACGCCGTACACGGCGGTCTTTCCTCTCAGGAATGCCACGTAGCCGGCCGGAACCCGGTCTTATTCAGGCAGTACCTTCCGTTGATCACCGCTGCCAACAATCATGCACAGTGGCTACATTCCTGCCAAGTCGTTCTGCAATATTGCGGAACGAAAATCCACCTTCTCGTAGCCCTATTACACGACCTCGTTCAAACTCCGTGAGCTGTTGATAATGGCTTCTTCGTCTTCTGAAAGGCATTCTTGACTAACATGAACACACTACATCGAATCTCAATGATAACTAACGCTCACGAACGTTACAGCGCGTATTTACAGCAATCCTCATTTGTATGTTCCGAGGGGCGCTGCTAGCGTCACACGTATGCGCCGAGCGCGAAATTTGCATAGACGTCATCTTACTGATGTACTCTCACCGCCTACCAGCTGTCGTTTAGCTAACACAACCCTATCTTGGTGTTGGGATTTTTTTTCCGTCAGTGTATGACCTTTATGCACCTAAACCAATGGCGTGTGTCCCTTTAACCGCACTACTCCTTATGGCCCTGTAGAAACTGGGTGAGGAACATAGTTGTTGGGAACACGACTAGTGGAGTCAAGGTTTCTCCTCTGACGAGGAGGGACGTCTCTAGACTTCGAAATCAAGATGGACGACGGGTGGGGAACCATTAATTTTGATGGGGCAAACTTGATAGCAACTTTTGTTTTACGAAATAGTGACCTTCCCCTCCATGGTCCCAACGGAAGATATCCAGGTGCACCCCATGGATGAGCAAACATACGTGCAGAACCTAAACCCCTCTAATCAATACAGTTTTCCCAGTATGATCCCGCACAGACTTTATCTGACGGACAGCATGCGTATGTGTTGGGGCAGCATTCTGCCTTTTTGTATCGACAACAGCCGAAATGGCAGCACGTTTCGTACGTATTGCAGTAACCTTGATCCCGGTCGTAACGACATGGAAATGTATCTGGTGGGCGGTATTGAACCATTCTCACAGCCCTCTGAAGTCTTCTAGCTGGTAGATTCCCACCTACGTTGGATGATCCGAGCGTCGAACATAATTTGGTTGACTTAACGCACTTGAGACCACAGCACACGGAGTACGATGGTGCAGGACAACAGAAATATGATCCAGTTATTATTGGGCAACAGGTGTCACCTGAAAGATAAAGACAGTCATTGGAGTTTTCATATTTTAAAATGAAGGCTAGAAATGCTTATTAAAATTCAGGATGAAATAACAATCTGAAATTGAATGAAAGATCGTGTCAAGAATTTATTTCTTCACTATATTTTCAAAATTTTATTTATTTGCACGTATAGTTTTGGAGCAAATTCGGGTTGCTTCATACCGTGAACTATAGGGAAACAAGCCCTTCGCCGGGGGAGAACATTTTATCAGGATCCATCTTCTCCGGAACTGAATACTTTACCAATTAAGCTACACCGACGAAGTTTATCGCGGGAACTTTGCCTTCTTGACATGAGCATCACTTCTAAAGGGCGAGATCCAAAGTGAAAATTCTCCTACTGCGTGGCGTCAGTGAATAAACAAAGACATCGATCTTTCCACGTCTTAGCAACACATAGCAACAGAAAAATTGTTATTCGGTTAGAGCTGAAGAATCGAACCCCAGATCTGACGCCACCCATGGTTCGCCAACAGTAATGTAAGGCTAACGCGCTCGGATAGCTATCGAGAGATCTGGGATTCGATTCCCAAGCGGTGACCGAATAAAAAAATTTTGGTTGCTTTTGGTTGTTAAAACGTGAAAAGAGCGATGTCTTTGTTTATTCACTGACACCACGTATTTGGAGAATTTTCACTTTGGATCTCGCCCTTTGGATTTAACTGCTATAATTAATATATAGCCAGTGCCGTTAATATCCCCCAGATCGAGAAGTCTCAGTAGCTGAGCACATCTTACGTATTTATGATGGCAAAAGCTCACAGAAAAACACACATAGCACCGCGGATTGTTGGCCACCGTGGGGTAAGGCTAACGCGCTCGGCTAGATATCGAGAGATCTGGGATCTGGTTCCCAAGCGGTGACCGAATAACAGTTTTTCGGTGGCTATGTGCTGCTGAAACGTGGAAAAAGCGATGACGTGTATCAGGACCGCAGATATCGTCGATTGCAGGGGTGGCCAATTACTTCTTGGTAGATAGTGTATGTAGTATAATAAATTGCTCACCAGATCACTTATTAATCATGACTAGCTCATAGCCCATTCCATGCACGTGTGAAAAAGCTGTGACTGAAACTTTTATAACACGAATCATAAAATACATATACATACGTATAATGAACGGTTGACTTTATTAATAAGCAGTCTATAAATTAGACACCAACAACAAACATTTCCTAATATTTCCATTCAATATTCTCATGACAGAAGCCTATTATACACTATCTACTAAAAAGTAATTGGACACACCTGCAATCGATGATATCTGCGGTCCTGATCCATGTACAGGCCGACGCCGCCGTTAAATATCGTGTGGGGAACAACAACGCAACCAGTCGCATGCAAGATGCCACGCAGTTCGGAGCTCTCTGATCACCTGCAATCAATGATATCTGCGGTCCTGATACATGTACTGGCCACCGCCGTTAAATATCTTGTGGGAAACAACAACGCAACCAGTCGCATTCAAGGTGCCACACAGTTCGGAGCTCTGAAAGGTGTAATCGTCGGGTATCACAGAAATGGCCGATCCATACGTGACATATCCAGCGAGTTGAAGTACTCAAAATCGACAGTGGCCTACGAGATTGGCAAGTGGAAGATGAGAGGTGACTGTCGGAATGTGCCGTGAACCGGTAGACCCACAAAACTGGGAGTCAGAGACCGACGGGTGCTGGCCAGAGAAATTCGAAAGAACCGCACAAAATCCAAGGGTCACATCCGCGAATGGTTTCAACAGGCATACGGGAGTGTTCTTTCTATGAATACCATCCGTAAGGAAGCCCATCTGCTTGGTTATCATGGACGTGCTGCCGGCCACAAGCCTTTGATCACCAAGCCCATTAGCGCTGCTCGGCTAACGTGGTGCAAAGAACGTCGACAGTGGACCGTTGAACAGTAAAAACAGGTTCTCTGGAGTGACGAATCAAGGTTCACTCTCTACCGTTCGGATAGCAGGGTCCGGGTTTGGCGTCTGGCTGGAGAATGCCTCTTGCCGGAATGTATTGTGCCAACTGTGAAGTTTGGCGGCGGTGAAATTATTCTATGGGGTTGTTTCTCCTGGTATGGCACGGGACCCATGGTCGCAATTCCTGGTAGACTCAACGCCGAGACATATTGCACCATTTTGGATGACCATGCGCTTCCTACGTTGTGGCAGTTTTACGGGGTGGACCCATGTTACTTTCAGGATGACAATGCCACCTGTCATGTTGCGAGGTCCACCATGGCTTGGTATGGTGACAATGGGGTCAGTCGAATGGACTGGCCTGCGCAGAGCCCGGACCTTAACTCTATCGAGGATTTCTGGGACGAGTTGGAGCGTCGATTTAAGGGGTGCCCCCACCGTCCGAAATCGGTGAAGGAACTGACCTGTCTTCTCCAAGTCGAATGCAAGAAAATACCGCTAGCCGTCGTACAACGCCTGGTTGAGAGTATGCCCCGGAGGGTCGCAGCTGTAATTGCCGCTCGTGGAGGCTCCACCAACTATTGAAGGTGAATAAACTTCGTTTTCCTTTGCTATCACAGGTGTCCAATTACTTGTTGGTAGATAGTGTATATGTTAATAGATTTTATTCATTTTTATGAAATTAGTCTGCAATGCGAAGAAAATAAAATAAATCAGAGCGTGACACCTACGTAACGAAACAAACGTCGCAGACAGTTGTTCGAGCACGTGAGTGTTGTCACAAATGCAGTCGTTTGTCTTACTAACTTTATTTTCCGGTATTTCTCCTCGATTTTACGTATCGTATGACAGCAGTGAGCTTCGTTCCGATTTCGGCCAGCGGATATAAGCAGATGGCGCTGTAAGCATTGAATGACGTCCGAACGTTAGGGACAGATGTAGCGTATTATATAGGTTTTATTTCAAATTACTTTAATTGTACACGAATTCGTATTGTAAGATATAAAATGATATCATGATGTGAAATACATCAAAACACTCTTTCAGGTTCTTAAAATGATCTGTCAATTTCGATAAAAACGGACTACAACTTTGAGAATTTGACTTTCGTGACAGGTGTCGTATTTAGCACATCTTTTGTAAAAAAAGATCGTACTTATGTAACCGGTTTGTCCGTCCGTCCGTCCGTCCGTCTGTACCCACGATATCTCTGCAACTATTAGTCCGATTTGAAAAATTCTTTTGCATTGGGCAGCTTGAAATATGCGAATGATGATCCTTTATTTCGTTTTTTTTACGATGTACAATTTCACCGCCAGAAGGCGTAAATGTAGATGATGTCGAATTTAAAAATACGTTTTATTCCACATATTTGCTTCCAAACATCCGATTGAATAAAAGTCTTTTTCCTTTCGATTCCATTTATGTCGAAGAGTATTTTAGATATAGTTACTTTTTCAAATTACGCATAGAGTTTCCGCTAGGGGCGAAAAAGTAAATTACATTTTCCCCGATAACTCTTGTTCTAAACCTCCGCTTTGAAAAAAATTCTTCAGAGGATACACCTCTTGAGGGAAAATCTTTTGCATATAATTTACAATTTTTGGTAAAGAATACTTTAGCCACCTGGGGGCGTAAGCGTAATTTTTTTCTTCTGATGTGTTTGCCATAAAATCTGAGCTTGTACTATATCGATTGAAAAAGTCTTTCGTGGACTGATGCCACTTACATCGATAAACCTTTTCGGAATATTTTCATCTTGAAATATTCCACAGTTTCTCCGCCAGGGGGCGTAGATGTATATCGTATTTTTGCCAATATCTCTACTTCTAGGAGTCCGATTTGAAAAATTCCTTCTTTGTTGGATGGTGTTTTCAGTGCGACACGTTTTTCATATAATTTTAAAATTTCCAAATAATTCATAGACTTTCCGCTGGGGTGCGTAGGGTTAAATTGCGTTTCCCCTATGTCTCTGCTTCTAAATCACCAATTTGAAAAATTCTTTCTGCACCGAATACAGCTCCTGATGGGAAATTGTTTGCACATAATTTCTATTTTTTGAAAAGAAAAATGGTTTCGCCACCAGGTGGCTTAAGTCTTAATTTCCGCTTCTCGTGTATTTGTAGCAAAATATGAGCTTCTAAAATCTCGATTGAAGAAAAAGTCGTTTGTTGACCGATACTACTCATGTAGACAAACCGTTTAGGAACATTTTCTTCTTAAAATAACGCATGGTTTCTACGCCAGGAGGCGTTGGTATATATATATATTATTTTTCTCAATATCTGTTCTTCTAGGAGTCCAATTTGAAAAATTCTTTCTTTGTTGAACAGTGTTTCCGACGCGAAATGTTTTTCCCTATAAATTCAAAATTTTCAAGTAAATCATAGACTTTCCGCTAGGGGACACGAAGGTAAATTGCGTTTTCTGCGTTATTTCTGCTTCTAAAAATCTGATTAGAAAAATTCTTCCTGTATCGCATCCAAGACTTGATCGAAAATATTTTTCACAAAATTTCTAATGTTTGGTATAGAATGGTTTGGCCACCAGGGGGTATAAGTGTTAATTTCCGCTTCTGATGTATTTGTAGCAAAATCTGGGCTCCTGAAAACTCAAATAAATTTTTTTTTGTTGGACCGATACCGCTCATATGAAAAAACCTTTTGGAATACTTTCTTCCTAAAATAACGCATGGTTTTCCCACCAGGAGACGTAAAGTCACATCTTATTTTTGGCGATATCTTTGTTTCTAAGAGTTCGATTTGAAAAAGTCTTTCTCTGTTGGAGAGCGTTTCCAGTGCGAAATGTTTCTCATATAAATTCATGTTTTTCTTAACGCACAAGTCTGCAACCAGAGGGCGTAAGCTCACGATTCCGTTTACAGCAATATCCGAGGGATTAAAAACTCGATTGAAAAACTTCTTTCTTCCGTCAGATACTATTGTTTTTCATAACGGTCCCATTGAGTTTGAATAGCTTTGATAAATTTAATTTGAATCTGAACGGATTTAAAAGACGTGCTTATTACACCCGAAATTCGGTGTCATCTTTCTAGTTTACGTTTCCCAACAGTATGTTGAGGAAGCGTATATGGTCCAGCTTTGTCATTCTGTCCGTCGGTCCGTCCACCCGCCCGCCCGATAACTCACGTAAAATGTTTTCGATTTCGATGAAATTTCAGTATGCGGTGCAGCACCACCTGGGGACGAACCCCAGTTAAAATGGGTGAAATGGGGTCAAAGGTCAGGACATAGTAGCGGGATCTATTCCATTGCCCTTATGCGTCATAACTTGCGTAAAAATAGTTCGATTTCGATGAAAGTTTAGTATATGGACTGGAACAACCTGGAGACGAGCCCTATTGAAAATCGGGTCAAAGGTCAGGATATAAGAACGGGATCCATTCCATCGCCCTTATGCGTCATAACGTATCTAAAAAATGCTTCAATTACAACAAAACGTTAGTATAATGCTCCCAAGGTACACTGAGCCAATTCTGTTTAATATTATCGAAATGTGGTCAAAGGTCAGGACACAGGAACCTTATTTATTCCACAGCCATTATCCTCATAACTTAAATAATGGTTTCTGGTATTGTCGGAAAGCGTATCATAATCAAAGCATTGCATGATTTTACTTACTCGTTTTCACTCAATTGAATTATCATTGATTTGATTTTGATTAACCTAAATAGGATTTGGGTTGAACTGTCTTCATATCACGTATGAATATCATATGGGAGAAATTGAGCATGAGATGTGAATTAAGGCATTATCACAGCGAACAAAAAATAAAACAAAATAGGTGTAATAATGTGAGAATAAGGATGAAGTTGTAATTGTTTACATTTTCCGGCAACCTTACGAAACATTAAAGCAAACTAGCTTCTGGCGTTGTGTTTTTGACCTACAGAGTTGCTGTTTTTCGTCTTTCAATGTCTGAAAATTTACTTTGTATAATTTTGTTAGGTTCGGGAAAATACCAACGTTTGCCACAATAAAAGGTTTATTGTACATCTACTATACATGTAGTTTCGCTGAGCTTCTGGCTTGGCATCATCAGGAGGAATGAAGCGTAAGCATTCAAATAATTGTGACGTCATTCGAGTTCTGACGGTCACAGTTTTTGTGAGTTGTTTCAACGCGCTTGAAAGAAATGCAGTCGACGTCATATCGTTGACAATGACGTCGACTCCATTTTGATATATAGGACATACTCGCAGGGCTTTAAGTTTCCGTGTGAAGGAACACAAGGCTTACGTACGGAACTGTGAACTGAAGAAGTCGTCTGTAGCCCAACATTGTTACGAAAATAACCATACATTTTTGTTTGGAAACGCTACTTATTTATAAACCTGATTCGACCATCACGCTTAATGTATTAGATGCTTTCCACATATACTGGAATTCTTCACGGCTTGTCAACGACATGACGTCGACTCCATTTCTTTTAAGCGCGTGGAAGCAACTCGCGAAAAACCGTGACCGTCAGAACTCTAATGACGTCACAATTATTTGAATGTTTATGCACCATTCGTACTGATAATGCGGAGCCAGAAGCTCTGCGAAACTATAGTAGATGTATAATAAACCTTTTTATTGTGTTAAACGTTAGTATTTTCATTCTATCTCAACACTACAAGTCTGTAGTTATAAATTATATATAATGAAGATGCACTAAAAGAAGTATGCAATGCTAAATCATTCGAAAAACCATGACAAAGTCTAGGAATCTGAAGATTTCAACACATGTCCTTGTGAGAATAATTAAAAACGCAGTTACTTTGTAACGTATACTCTATATTCACTTTCCTTTTGATTTTACTATCTCTGGTTATTTTATTTTACTATGTAAATTATCTTCTTACTGAACGAAATATTATTTCACCCGCTGAATGAGATCTGGCAATTAGTGTAAGTCATGACGTGGTGGTAGCTAGTATATAGGCGCGTTCATCGAGACTTAGGGAGAGCTTTTGTGTTGTGTGACGTACCTGCCAGCAGGACGCACACGACATAAAGGCAGATAGGAATCAGAATACATGTCTGCGTAGCTCAGTTGGTAGAGCTGCTTGTTCCGGAATAAGCGTACTCGGGTTCGAATCCCGGCGTAGACCGAAAATGACGGAGAAATTTACTTCGTTATAATGGCGCCCGAACTACCCGGATGACCCGACCGTTCAAAATCTCGCATTGGTGTGATGTTATTTCCACACCGCGAGATAGGAAAAATCAGAGAATCCCTTCTCCAGTGCTTCGAAAAATAAATGTGTGTGACGTTGCATTCCACACACCAGATTGACTGGGAGTTCTCAAGTGCACGTTCTACAGTGGTTGTCTGCCTGCAACGATTCATGGTCACGGCTGACCCGTAGGCCATGCCCCCGGCCCTCTTTCGGGGGGGGGGAGATGTGACGTACCTGCCAGCACATAAAGGCAGATAGGAATCAGAATGCATGTCTGCGTAGCTCAGTTGGTAGAGCGACTTGTTCCGGAATAAGCGGCCTAGGGTTCGAATCCCGGCGTAGACCAAAAATGACGGAGAAATTTACTTCGTTATAGTTGTTATGAGGAGAGCTTTTGTTGTTGTTATGAGAGAGCGTTGTTGTTTACGGAGAGCGTTTATAATACGAGGAGAGATTCTTCATTATTGTAAAACAAGTTGTG
The DNA here is from genome assembly GCA_039090855.1 of Macrothele yani. Lineage (NCBI taxonomy): Eukaryota > Metazoa > Arthropoda > Arachnida > Araneae > Macrothelidae > Macrothele > Macrothele yani. Next base: position 32,990,880 of record CM077024.1, on the reverse strand, counting down.
TGTGTGCTTTAGTTGACCAAGAGTCTTATAATAAAGAAGTTACCGTAAGTTAGTCTTTCTCAATTCATAGTTTTTGTCAGACCTCTGTCTGGCTGTTAGGTTTATAACATTTATTTATTACCATAAATAACCAGCGTTAAGACTTTGTTTACGTTCGTAATTAACTAGTAACAACACTTTTTTGAATTCACTATTTTGAAGCTTAGTACAAGTATATCATTAGCTAGCTGGTAGGAAGAGAATCATTCATATTAATTAGCTTAGCGGAGAGAAAATAAAGCTAATTCATTATAACTTATTATGAAAACTCTGCAGATAATTTTGTAGTTACAGTTTCGTGTTTTAACGGACATCATTATAATTCCCCGTCATAAGTTTTTCGCCCGTCCACTCAGATGTCTCAACCTTAGAGCTCATTGAAATATCTTAGCTTAGCGGCCCACTAAGGTCTTAATCCGGCCGTGCTGCTGGTCTCTTGATAGTCGTCCAACCTGGAGCTCTGGCTGTTGCCAAATTCAGTATATGGCATGAACGGTGCTTATCTGCATAAGTGAACCTCTCCGCTCGTTGCAACCATTGGGCGAAGATTAAAGACAGACGACTGCAAACAGGCCTCAGTAAAAGTCAGAAAAATGAAATTCGCATTAATTTTTTCAATTGAGAAGAAAAGTAAATTACCGGTTCATTTACAGTAATTATTTTACAAGGAATACATTTATGGAGTGTTTTCGCATATACATGCTCCGTTTGGTGTTTAGTAGTTTAATCATCCTGGGGAAAACTAGAAAATTTCTAAGACGTTTTTGTGCGTATGATTCCAAGTTACCTCGCCCGCTATTCACGGCGAGGAAATGTTTCAAGAATTATTTCTTCCATCTCCGTGGAGACGGCATGTTCATTAATTGCGAAATTCTACGAAAGATTAGACGACCTCCCAAATGAGTTGTCTGACAATGATTATTTCATATGATTTACCCCTAAAAACAGAGCTACAAGCGATTTCGTCTTTCTAAGCTGGATTATTAGTCGGAGGAAAACATTTTTCATGACACTAAAAATAATTTTCATTGTTAGCATGTCTATTTTTTAAAAAAAGATCGTGCTTATGTTATCAGTTTGTCCGTCCGTTGGTCCTCCTGTCCGTCTGCCTGTTGACACCATATCTCAGCAACTATTTATCCGATTTAAAACATTCTTTCTGCATTGAAGTGCATGAAAAATGCGAAAGATGATCCTTCATTTTGTTATTTTTTCTACGATATACAATTTCGCCGCTAGATGGCGTAAATGCAGATGATATCGAATTCAAAATATATTTTATTCCATACATTTTGCTTCTAAACATGCGGTTGAAAAAATTATCTTTCCTTTCGATTCCATTTATGTCGAACAGTATTTCAGGATTAGTCACTTTTTCAAGGTACGCATAGATTTTCCGCTAGGAGGCGTAAAGTCAAATTGCCTTTCCCCTAATATATCTGCTTCTAAAACTCTGATTTGAAAAATTCTTTCTACAGCGGACACAGCTGCTGATGAGAAATCTTTTGCATATAATTTCTGATTTTTGGTAGCGAATGGTTTGGCCACCAGGGGCCGTAAGTTTAATTTTTGCTTTTGATGAGTTTGCCACAAAGTCTGTGCTTCTAAAACCTTGATCGAAAATATTCGTTTGTGGATAGATGCCGCTCCCGTCGATAGACCTTTTCGGAATATTTTGTTTCCTAAAATATTGCATGATTTCTCCTTTAGGAGGCGAAGATGTACATCTTATGTTTGTCAATATATCTGCTTCTAACGGTCCGATTTGAATAAATTCCTCCTTTATTGAATAGAGTTTCCGATTCGACATGTTTCTCATATAATTTCAAAATTTTCAAGTAAATCATAGACTTTCCGCTAAATTGCCTTTCCACTGATATATCTGTTTCTAGAACTCCGATTTGAAAATTTTTTTCTGCATCGGATACAGTTCCTGATGGGGTATTTTTTGCATATAATTTCTGATATTTGGTAACAAAAATCTTTTGGCCACCAGGGGGCATATGTGTTAATTTCCCCCTTCTGATGTACATATTTGGAGCAAAATCTGAGCTTCTAAAATCTCGATTGAAAAACTTCTTCGGTCAGACTGTTTTCCATACCGGTTCCATTGACTTTGAATAGATTTGATAAATTTAATTCGCATTAGAACGGATTGAAAAGACGTGATCATTGCACCCGAAAATTCGGTGTCATCTTCCTTATTTTTAATTTTGTAACAAGGCGACATTTATTTCATTCTAATATAAGAGGGACGAAGTATGTAATATTGGAGTCTCCTGGCCAAGGGCAAAGCTATTTCGTCACTTTTGCTCAGTGATCCTTGGCTGTTGCTGTTATATGCCCCTGCAGGATCGGTCAACTGATGGATAAAACATTGTTGATTCTTTATTTTAATCATTTTGTATGAGGTTCTTTTTACCGTTGCATATTGGCATTTTTACCATCCATCCACCGAACATTGCAGTTGCTGTGATATATTAAAATTTACGCCAGAGTATCGTTTTGAATCCATGTTCCTTTTCAATTTACTTAAGTCGCACATCTCTCCTCTTAATTTTGTCTTTTTTACCAGTGAAGGGTATTTTAATTCTGTGTCACACAACTTCTAGTTCATCATATTTGCTGCCGCTCAAATGGTCAAGTTGAGCGAGGTACTCGTCTCCAACTATTCCACCGAGATGAAACCGTGTTCGAATCCCGAATGGGGCATGGGTGATATATTTTTGTGATGGTACTGGATCTAGAATCAATGGTCCAAATTAGGGACCGAGAACTGCTTACAACTCTTAGAGTTGCTCAAGGCGGTGTGAAACCCTGAAAGGAACAACATCTTTACAGTACAGAACAACTCGTTCAATTGGGACATATCGGAAACAGAATACTTTAACCTAAATAAGAGGTGGCCCCAATTATGTGAAGCTGTATCCCAAAGAGCTAATTTGGAATGTTCCTCAAGAATTGTCCCAAATAAACGGCTGCTTCGATTAACTGGTGGCCCAATTAGCCGTAATCTGCTATAGCATCTACACATATAACGAAGTAAATTTCTCCGTCAGTTTTATCCGCGCCGGGGTTCGAACCCGAGGCCGCTTATTCCGGAACAAGTCGCTCTACACCCTGAGCTACGCAGACGTTTATTCTGATTCCTATCTGCCTTTATGTCGTGTGCGTCCTGCTGGCAGGTACGTCACATATCCTGGTACGTTACATCATCTACCCCTTATTTTTTTTTTTTTTTTTTTTTTAATTCGAAATGCTGGAGAAGGGATTCTCCTATTTTTCCTATCTCGCGGTGTGGAAATAACATCATACCATTGCGGGATTTTTGAACGGTCGGGTCATCCGGATAGTTCGGACGCCATTATAACGAAGTAAATTTCTCCGTCATTTTTATCCGCGCCGGGGTTCGAACCCGAGGCCGCTTATTCCGGAACAAATCGCTCTACCAACTGAGCTACGCAGATGTTTATTCTGATTCCTATCTGCCTTTATGTCATGTGCGTCCTGCTGGCAGGTACGTTACACACACAGTAATCTACTGTAGCATCTACACACAGTAATCTACTGTAGCATCTACACACAGTAATCTACTGTAGCATGCCTACCAACTCTGTGGCAATACTATAGAACCGAGCCTTGTGGGCACCAGCAGGATAATGCACCGAGCCGTAAAGCAAGGTTTCAAAATCGCTTTATTATTATTCATCATAAAAAGAACATAAGAGGGAGACGTATAGCGTTGGGCGTCTGACTGGGAAATAATACAAACTGTTAAAAGATGATGGTATATACACTGCAATGACAATGGGGATGAATAACAAATGCTGCAAGCAAATCTTATTGCAAAAAAAATTGCAGGAGAAGTGACAGAGAAACACATCGTGTCACACAACATTGGCTGGGCATGATTTACAGGATAACACAGGCGAAACAATAGTACAAAATGAGAAAAAGAGCAGCACAAACACCGCCGTGAAGGTAAAACATTACATACATGAGATAAAACACAGCGTGCACAATTACGCAAATTATTTAACGAGGGCACCAAAGCAACATAATACAGGCGGGGAGAAAGTGATTAATTTACACGAGTAAGCATGAAAAGACACTGAGATGACATTAGTATTCACAATTTAACGGTAGCGCGGATTGCGCGAAAAAAATGCAGAAGGGACAGTAAGATCACAGAGCAAAACTAGGAATGCACACTGGGATGACAAAAGGATTAACGTAAAATGGAAGCACGGTACGACGCAATAGATTTAACTGGTATATTAACAAGACATGATGAACCATATTGTACACAGGGATGACCAAAGAAAGTACACAATGTGAAGGCACGATACAGTGCAAGAAAAGTTACAAGTACAGTAAAAATCACACGATAAACCATGAGTGCACTCTGGGATGTTAAGAGTATATGCATAAAGTGAAAGCACAGGAAAAGCAATGGGTTCTGACAGATGACAGCATTTACCATTAATTTGCACGTGCACGATCAAAGCATTAACACAATGTGAAACCACGGTACAGCACAAGAAATGCAAGAGGTACAAAGGATGCACAAAAAAACCCCATTAAAGTACACTGGGATGACAGTAGTATGTACACAATGTGGAAGCATAGTACCGGACAAAAAACAAACAGGTGCAATGAAAATGGCTAAACACTAAGAAGGTGTGTGAGTGCGGCAAATATAACATATGGGAGATAGAGACGTACACCACATGACATTTCAAAGTAAAACACACTACAAGAACACGGTGTACTACACTTGGTGCATAGAAAGAAAACACTTACGGTGACCAGGGTACAACCCCAAGTACATAAAAGTGACGGGAGGTCACGGAATCACAGGGCACACTGATAACAATGTAAATATGGTAAAGCATAGTATGACACGAAGAAGAACAATACAAATGACAAAATCACAATGATATGCACGCTGAAAGCGAGAAAAAACTGGGGTTTTACAGCACAGGCTGTAGCACGATCACATGATATACATGGAGACGAGTCGTAGAGTGGAGGACGGCACCATGATGCCACGAAACTCAGCAAAGGACGTGTAGAGATACTAATAGGTGTAGCATTCCAGAATCAACCGCAAACCATGGAGCGACCGGCGCCCAGGTAACATAGAAGGTGGCTTCTCAATGACCGAAAGAAGCCGACTGGTACTGCAGGCGTAGTCGAGATAGCAAGCGATCTCGGAAATGGCACAAAAAGTGCTGCGCTGGCCTGGTGTAAAGAGACAGGCGAGGAGACGCTGCGGAGTTGTTGAAGGTACACGTAAATAACGTGTTTAACCAGCACGAAAAGATAGGCACATACTGATGGAAGAGGCGTAGGTGGATGAGCCCGCAGAAGAAGATGTCTGTAGGCAGTGAACGGAAGATCTGTAGAAGAAGAGCGACTGGCAATCCGGAAAACCTGGTGGAGGAGAGGCATCAGGATGGGACAGTAAAAGTAGACCTGAGAAAATCTGCCTCCTGTGCGCAGAAGGAGCAGAGAGGGGAGGAGAGAAGGGACACGCGAAAGAGAAAATACGGAACAGGGAGGCGATTATGCAAAAAATGCCAGTGGGTATTAATTTCAAGAGGGGCGGATAAGGGTGAGCGGGCAGCGGCCCAGACAAGGGGAAGAGAAGCAGGGGGAACCTCGAGAATAGAAAGCGGTGAAGGGGTGGCAAATTGCACTAGAAAACGATAAAGAGATTTAGAGGAGAGAGAGGAGAGAGGAAAAACCGGGTCAGAGAGTCGGAGGGAAAACGGCAGCGGAAGAGCGGCAGAAAAGACAGAGACGAGACCGGAGGGGGAGACAAGATCAGGGAAAAGCGAAAGAAGTGCAGTAAGCAGAGATTCACAGCCCAAACGGGCGGAGGGGGACGAGAAAATAGCAGGGGAAGGCCAGAGAAAGGACGCCAGGATAGATCCGAGTTAGTGAGGTCTTGTGCGGTTACTACACCTGCTCAGAGCCAGGAGGGGAATGAAAAGCAGGGGAGGTGGGGTAATGAACAAGAGAGTTGAAGAAGAGGGGTTCAGAAAGAAGCTCTAGAGTTGAAGATGGAGCGGAGCGAATGAGGGGGAGAGAGCGAAGGTGAATGAGGGCTTCAGAATATGTAGGTGGGAGTTTGAAGGGGGAGGGGGAGGAAGGACAGCAATCCATGAGATCCAAAGAAAGAAAGGAAAAATGTGGGTTACGCAAGGAGGCAAGAACGTCACGTACCTGAACTGCGGAAGCCATTGGAGCCGTGAAAAGGTGAATGAAGTTGATCACACGGCTTGCTTTGTAGCACAGAGGGACATCAGGTAGGCCAGCACCGCCATAGGAGGGAGGAGCACAGCGCTTCTTGACGTTAATCCAGTGCTGACACGCCCACATTACTCGAGTAAGGCAGCGTGTAACCTCCTGGAGACAGAAAAGCGGGGTCGTAGATGCAAACCAAGAATGCTTGCAGATGGACAGAAGGTATGTCCTGGTGAGATTTGCACGCTGGTAGTAGGACGAACAGAACTGCGCACGGCACCAGTACGCAGCTGTGCGGAGGAGGCGAGGATGGAGTTCCGTGCGAGTTGCACTGGATGTAGCTTGTGGTGAGCCTAAGTGCCCACCCAGGAAGCGTTGGGTAGTTGATGAACATGTGGCCCCCCATGGAGCATCCGTGTGATTGGACCACGACCCGCAGCACAATCCGGTGCTCTTAGACGTATTCAGTTCAGCTGCAAAACATGAAGCATATGCGGAGAACAAACGACGAAGCAGTTGGAATTGTGAGTCGCTACGAATGCAGACGGTAATGTCATCTGCATAGGCAAAGTAAATGACTGAGTGATGCCGTGTGCTGGCAACTGGTGGTGGAAGTTGTGCCAGGAGAGATGTTTGCAGAGAGCGTAGAAAGGGCTCGACGGCAATCGCAAACAGTTGACCAGAAAACGGGCAGCCCTGACGAACTCCCCGCTTGAAGGGAACAGGTGCTGTGAGAAAAGATGCCGTCTTGACATGAAAAACGGCGTCCCGGTAGAGGGAGAGAAGAACAGAGACAAAATGTGAAGGAAAGCCAAAGTGTAGCAGGGTTTGTGTTAAGTAGGCGTGTGAGATATTATCGAAAGCGGAACGGAGGTCTAAGGAAAGGAGAGCAAGAGGTTCAGAATGAGTCTTGGCAAGATGAATGAGATCGAGAAGAAGTTGAACATTGGAGGAAAGAGAACGGCAAGGAACAGTATAGGGTTGAGAATCAGCAAGGATGAGAGGAAGGACAGAGTTTAATCGACGGGAAAGAAGCTTAGTATAGAGTTTATAATCTTGATTGAGAAGAGAAATGGGGCGCCAATTTCCCAAGTCAAAAGGGTCACCATTCTTGGAAAATAAGACCACATGTGCTTCCGTGAAACTCCTCGGGAGGGGGGGCAGTTAAATGCAGCAGAAAAAGCGGAGAGGAAGAAAAGGCAACAGAAGAGGCAAGAACGCACGATAGAAAAGAAAGGAGAGGCCGTCCGGACCCGGTGCGGCATGGTGGTTAAGGGAAGAGAAGGTGTCGGACACCTCCCTGGATGTGGGTGAGAGAGACAGGGTGTGAGCAAGATGAGACGGAACTTGAGGCAGGTTATTGAGAAGATGGGAGAGAATAGAGAGAGAAGGGGAGGAGTTTCACTGAACTTGGTGGTATAGAACTGACGAACGTGAGAGCAAATCGCTGCTGAATCGGATGTGACTTCGTTAGAGGGGAGGCGAAGATGACGAAGCGAGGTAGAAGACTTGCGTGCAGATTCCATTGATGTTAGAAAATCATAGGTGCATTCCTCCATATTGAGATGTTTAATACACAGACTTAAAAGTGCTTGCTACGCTAGAGGTTTCAGCAAAGCCTGGAGCTCCGCCTGATATGCTGGAAACAGCGGACCTAACAACGCAATCAGTGCGAGCATTTGCCTGGCGTGATCGAGGCGCATCTGACTGGAAGTCGTCATGGTGAAGGAAAGTTGCTTGATATGTAAGATGAGCTGATGCTTGACACGAAGCCAATATGTCAAGGTTCAGTGTGCTGAATATAACCCTGCGCGACGAGCAGCAAGGAAAGAACGGACAGAGGCACAAATGTCAGGATCGGTGAGGAGATTGAAATCAAACGTCCACGGACGTACAGTCCGAGGGAGTGACGCCGCAGCAAACACTGTGAGGGTGACCGTGCAGTGGTCTCAGGAAGCAGTACGTTGATGTCGCAACTCGGTAATAGATGCAAGAAGCGGTGTGGAAACGCCGTGTGCTGGCAAGTCTCTGACAACCCAGTCAGTGCGAGCATCTGCCTGATGTGATCGAGGCGCATCTGACTGGAAGTCGTCATGGTGAAGGAATCTGGATCCGATCTAGGCGTGCAGTCGATGGAACTGACTCCCAAACGAGCGCCACGTGTGTGAGGTCTCTTGTGGATGTAGGCGCCTATAAGCATTGGTGAAGGAGAAATCAGCAACAAGGTCATGGAGTAGTGCGACGAGATCCGTACGACGCTCTTGTGACGGAGAACGATCCAGGGCCGGGTCAAGGGTGCAATTGAAGTCTCCAGCCAAGAGCACATCGAGCTCCTCCAACTGTGAAAGAGACTTGCTGGAGTAAATCCCGGCATACGTTCTGCACTGAGAGAGCAGTGAGGGTGGATCGGAACTTGCGATGTATTCCGATAGCAAGCCCACCATGAGATGAATAACAAAATGCATGATGGAACACATAATCGCTAGCACGCCAGCGAGTAAACAGAGTGGGGGAATGGCAGTTTGTTTCTTGCAATAGCAACAGATCGGCCCCGAGAGGTGAGAGGTCTTCCATTACAAGAGCATTCGCTAGAGGGCTAGCGAAAGCTCTGCAAGTAAGGGTCATGACCTTGATTGGACTGGTCAGTCGTTGATTGGAGGAGTCGCGGAGCAACCTTTAGGAGTTGTTGTAATCGGTTTACGCAGCCAAGGGTCCATGAGTGGTGCAGGGGGTCATGTACAAACACACGATAGTACTTAGCAATGCATCCGGCTTACAGGAGCAGCACGAGAAGGATGTCTTCACGCTCTCGGAGGTAGTCATACTTCAACTCCAAGTTCGTGGTGTGGGTGCAAAACTGAGAGTAATCTCGAAGATTGAGAGATTCTGAAGATTCTGAAGGAGCACCCCATTTGGAGAGTACTCTGGGAAGGACCTCAAACGAAGGTGGAGACCCATCAGTGTCCCTTTCAATGTCTTTTGGTGGAGGAGAGGGAGAAAGATCTCCTGAAGATTGGGTAGCACGGAACGGTCGCCCATCCGCAGGGGGATATTTCTTCTTCTTCGTTTTACGTCGGGTATCTGTACGAGTGCCAGAAATGCGTTTTCCAGGGAGCGACAATGCTCGGGAAGCAGACGCAGAGTCATAGGACGGATCGGCGCCGCCGTCACACTCGGAGACTCCAACAGTAAAAACTGGTGGGAAACCAGCTGCGAGGTCTCCTGGTGTTGCCACGTGATGAGGAGTAATAGGTGAGGCGAGCGCTGGAAGATGAAGGTGGGAGGTGAGGTCAGCATCAAAAGACGCTCGTTGACGAGAGGCTTTAGATATACTATTTGTGTAACTCGGCCCAGGGGCAGTTGGCACACTAGAAGATGGTGAAGGTCGAGTGCGAGATGTAGCAGGAGGCTACTTAGAGGAGGAAGGCGCTGTATAAGCCGTGGGAGCTGGATACTCGTTGTTGGGGCAGCGAGTACGCTGATGCCCAAGTTCTTTGCAATTAGTACAGTGTTCTGATGTTAGCATGTCAATCCTGTAGGCGAGCTGCCCACATCGGACTGTTAGGATCCGTGGGAACTTACGGAGATTCTCCTCTGATGGAAAGATGAGTCGAACACTCTGGCGAAAACTACGAACATTCTTATTGGCAGGATCCTTGGGCGTAGCTGAATGTGTGATAACAGGATCAACAATCCACACTTACTAAGTGCAGTACATATAATCGCATCCAAGATTTCGGGGGGCACGGGATACAAGGAGACCTGAACAGGGCGGCTGGCGATCGGTTCAGCTTCGAGGTGGTGATCTACCAGGTCAAGACCAAACTTTAGAAGCGTGTCTGCATGCTCTTTGGATGTGAAATAAACAATCACCGTCCGCGGCCGGCGGATTAGGTGAGTAATGGCTCCGGCTGGAAGAAAAGCAAGGAGCGTATCACAATAGACCTTTAACGGTGTATTCGGAAGAGCATATGGGCACACTACCAACTCGCGGGTGGAGTGAAGTTCCTGCGCAGCCGGTGAGAAGTGCGGAACGTTCAACTGAAGTGAGTCACCATGTATCTGGACATGGGCTTCGGCAAGGGGAAGGCGAGTCACTTGTGTCAGTAGGGACGCACCTGAGGTAACGCTAGAATAAGAGCGGGAAGCAATCCTCCACTGTAAAGCAAAGTTGCAGAGCTGGATGAAGGAGCTGACACAACGCTGGGCAAGGCAACCCACGACAGTGAAGCAACGACCTCAGAGATATCCATTAGGTCAGCGGCAGCATCACCTCCAGGAAGGGTGGAGTTAGAGAGTCGAAGAGTAGAAGAAGGAGAGCCAGAGGCATCAGGAGGAGGACGAGATTTCTCACCATTAAGGGCGGACGCTGATTGGCTTGCTCCGTTAGAGATAAGGATCGACGTAGTAGGAGAAGCTGTGACAAGAGCGGAACTACTCTCTTATCAGCAGTCGCCATCGCCGATGGCGAGGCCTAATTTAAGTAAAAACAACCAACTGGTCGAGAACATAAAATGCTGATAGCTAAATGAAAAGAGTACTCACCGACTCGGGAAATGTCTTAAATCAAAGACACAACCTTCGTCTTGGAGGCATGCACAAAATTATAAAAACAGAACACACAAAACACACTCAGTAGACGGCTAAACACGGAGCTCAAAACTGACACGTCTTACGCCCTATAAAGCAAGGACTGTTACGGCGTGGTTTGAGGTTAATATCGTATCGTGTGTGGACTGGCCATCACGGAGCTCTGATATTAACCCCATAGATCACCTATGGGATGAATTAGAGTGCCGCATAAGAAGTTTGGAACCAAGGCCTACTACTAAGGAACAATTAGCGGCAGCATTATATACTGAATGGGAGCGCATACCTATCGCTGTGTTCCAAAACCTTGTCGAAAGCATGTCTCGAAGGGTCAGTGAATGAATTAAGGCCAAAGGTGGTTTCAGAATCGCTTTAATGTAACAAAACAGAGGAGACGAGCAACATGGAATCGTCTCAAAGAAAAAAAAAGAACAGGAATGATACAAACTAATAAATGCAATGATATGTACATTGAATGAGTAATGACAAATTTACAACGTGATGTAAACAGAGCAATGCTTAAGGAAGAACAAAATGATCACAGGCGTGGGACCGCAGTGAAGAAGAACATCATAAAGTTAATGCAGAGTCTTAACTCACAGTGAGATGTAACGGACTTGGTGTAACAGAGAACCACGGGGTTACTGGCGATCACGTAGCAAAGAAAGAGATTTCGCGGCATGGGGAGATGGCAGACTGATACTCCTGCTGTACCGCCGTGCACAGAGTAACAGAAAGCATGGTGAAAGCTGAAGTCCCAAGTGAAAGGTTAAGTCCCATCTATGAAAAAGTGTCGAGGAGTAGCCACCCATCTCTTGCAGAAGGAGTAAGTCCCCAAAGGAGTGAGAGATCTTCCACAACGAGAGCGTTAGCGACGGGGTTAGCAAACCCCTACAATTCACAGTAGTGACCTTGAATGGGTAAGTCCGACGTAGGATAAAGGGCAACTATGGCAGCTTTCTGGAATGTGTCATGACGATTTATGATACCACGACACCACAAGACGTAGTCGGGTAGCTTGGCAGTATGCCGGAGGAATTTGAGGATGGAGGCTGCTTGGTTGAAGACCTCGGGAAGAACTGCTTCAAACTGCAGTAAAAAGATGAGAGAAGCCTCCCGATTTGTTTTATGAGTGAGAAACTCGTAAGGATTTTCAATGGAGACAGGTTCTGAAGGAAGAGAGACATTGGTAAGCAGTCGAGAAATCTTCAAACGTCAGCAGAGGACCATTGGACTTTCAAGAGGAAGAGCTAGAACGTGACAGGGGAGACTTGGAGCCTACTAGACGGGGGGACGATGTGGGTGGCCAGTCGGAGAAGGTGACTTCCTCTTTTTACTCCGGGGCTCGGTACTTGTAGTAGAGCGACGTTTGCCGTGGATCGATGACACACGAGATGTGGAATCAAAGGAAAGGTGCACCTCATCGCCGGGAGCAAAAGTGCCGACTGTGAATGAAGCTTGAGGATCAGCCGTGATGTACTCTGATGCAGATAGAGTACGGGAAGGCAAGGAGGATACAAGCGGTGGAAAATCCGACAGAGTGGAGAAAGCAACATCGGAAGACGCGTGTTGATCGAAAGCTTTAATCAGATTTTCGGCAGAACTGGGTTCAGGATGTGCAGACGCAGAAGGAGGCATGGCAGCAGAAACGGAGGAAGAGGTAGAATGTTGCCTTGGAGATACAGGAGTCAGTGGCTCTGTATGGGGGCAATGAGCTTGCTGATGGCCGTAAGCCTTGCAGCGTGAGCAATGAGCAGAGGTGAGGAGCTCAATCCGGCGGCGCTCGTTACTGCAACGAACATCGAGGAGCCGTGGAAACTTTATGAGTTGCTCTTCCGACGGGAAGATGATGAGAGCAGTTCTACGGAATTCACAGATCCACGTACTGAGAGAACTAATTGAAAGAGCGAGGGAATATGAACTTCCATTGTGCATGGCTTTTATCGATTATGAAAAAGCCTTTGATTCGGTCAAACCATCAGCAGTTACCACGGCTCTGAAATCCTGCGGTATTGAAGATGCATACATTAATATTATTAATAACATCTATGAAAATGCAAGTGCAAAGATTCGGCTGTTTGAAAATACAACACACATAAAAATTGGAAAGGGAGTGAGACAAGGTGACACCATATCTCCGAAGCTCTTTAATGCCACATTGGAAAATGTCTTTCAATCACTGAACTGGGAAAACAAAGGGATAAAGATTAATGGAGATTATCTAACCCACCTTCGTTTTGCTGATGACGTAGTCATTTTTGCAACTACCCCATCAGAGCTGCAGAGTATGATCCAGGAACTTGCTGACAAGAGTAAAGAAGTAGGATTAAAAATGAACTTTCAGAAGACAAAAGTGATGTTCAATGCTTTTACAAGAAATGAAGATTTATCGATTGATGGAGAAAAACTGGAGATAACAGATACGTATGTTTATCTTGGACAGCAGATATCAAGTGAGGGTCACATTGATGAAGAAATTAATCGGCGTACAAAACTTGCCTGGAGAGCTTTTGGAAGAAACAGCATAATTTTCAAGAGCAATATGCCATTATGTCTTAAAAGAAAAGTGTTTGATCAATGCATCCTTCCAGTGCTTACGTATGGTGCAGAGACGTGGACCTTAACTAAAAGAGACATACAAAGGCTGCAGACAACTCAAAGAAGCATGGAGAGGTGCATGCTTGGTATAACCAGGAGAGATAAGAAGAGGAACTCGTGGATCCGAAAAATGACGAGAGTGGAAGACATCATGATCAGAGTTAAATCCCTGAAATGGCAATGGGCTGGACATACTGCCAGAAGGACAGACCATAGATGGACAGCCGAAATTTTAGATTGGATTCCAAGGGACAGGAAAAGACCCAGAAAAAGACCACATGGGAGATGGGTGGATGAAATTCGTAAATATGCGGGAGTGACATGGAGGAGACTGGCACAAGACAGACCGTTGTGGAGGAAACTTGGGGAGACCTTCGTCCAGCAGTGGATTGATAATGGTTGACAATGATGATGATGATGATGATATATCAAATACGTGGAGGTAATGTAAATGGACGATGTCATCGCTCTTTCCACGTTATTTTTTAAACAACGCATAGCGACTGAAAAATTGTATTCCGGCACCGCTGGGATCGAACCCCAGAACTCTCGATAACTAGTCGAGAGCGTTTGAATTTACGCTACGGCGCCAACAATTCTCAGGGCCATGCGCGGTTTATCAGTCAGCATCTGACTACACGAATACGTATTGATGGTCTCAGCAACTGAGATGGCGTCATCTGGTGACATTTAACGCAACAGCTATTTAATTGTAGCTGATAAATTCAAAGGGCGATAGAAATGGTTAATATATATCAAATACGTGGAGATAATATAATTGGAGTATGTCATCGCTCTTTCCACGTTATTTTTTAAACAACGCATAGCGACTGAAAAATTGTATTCATCTCAGTTGCTGAGACCATCAATACGTATTCGTGTAGTCAGATGCTGACTGATAAACCACGCATGGCCCTGAGAATTGTTGGCGCCGTAGCGTAAATTCGAACGCACTCGACTAATTATCGAGAGTTCTGGGGTTCAATACCAGCGGTGCCGGATTACAATTTTTCAGTCGCTATGCGTTGTTTAAAAAATAACGTGGAAAGAGCGATGCCATCGTCCATTTACAGATATGTTTATCATCGGGGTCAGAGGGGAAGAGGAGATAGTCTTTACTGGGCCGACTACTCTGCCGCATGGACTAAGTGCAGCACACAGCATATCAGCATATATCTCCGGGGATACCGGATGTAGAGAAACCAGAACAGGACGCTGGGCGATGGATTCGGCCAAGAGGTGACGATCGCCAATTGAAAGGCCCGAAACAAAACAAGCTTGGCATATTCTTTCTTCGAAAAATAAACAATCACACTTCGTGGCTTTCGGGTGAGGTGGGTGATGACACCAGAAGGAAGCATCTTCTTGAGAACGAAGCTGTACTGCTTCAAAGGAGTGTTGGGAAGCGCATTAAAACAAACCCCTAACTCGAAAGTCGAATGAAGACTTTGACCAGCAGGAGAGTTCTCGGAAATGTCTAATAAGATGGTGTCACCGTTAGGAGTAACGTAAGAATCCATAGGGGGCAAACGAGGCGAGGAGGAAGCCGGTGGAATACCAGAGGCAGCCTCAGAATACGTGCGTGCAGAAGCGCCTCCTCTGGAAGGCATTGACGCAGCATGAGACAATGTACTGGAAGCAGAGGCAGTAGAAACTGTAGAGAGCAGATTAGCGACACCATCAGAGACGTCCATGAATTCCTCATCGTCAGCAGAGGCCAGGGACGTCACATCCACGTTCTCAATGACTGAGTCGGAGAACTGAGCAGGAGAAGACGTGCAAATGACATGAGGACAATTAAGAGGCTCTCCACTAGCATGCGAAGATGATTGATCGGCTGCGTCTGTCGTTGAAGAGGCAACGCGAGGAGCTGCAGCGATGCGGGCGGGAACAGCACCCTAATCGGCAGATGCCATAATAAATGGCAAGGGTTAACGAAGAAAAACGACCAGCTCGGTGTGTAAATTAAAACACTGATAATAAAAGAAAATGAGCACTCATCCACTCGTGAGGGATCTTAAACGAAGGCACAAACCTTTAACTTTGGCACACACACAGAAGAATAATGATGGGACACACAAAACACGTACGTGAAGTACTCAAACACGGAGCTCGTGAAGACATGTGTAGGCCAAAGGTGGACCGACACCGTACTAATGTGTGTCAATATATGCTATGTTGTGTTTCGCTTCTAGGTGTTCGCTGATTTTTGTCAATATAGTGTATATTCAGTAGATCTAAAGAAATTTTCAAAAAATTGCATTCAGTTACAACTCAGTTTATCAAGCATCTTCTACTCCCGTGATCTGATTCATCCTACCTCTAGGTGCGATAGGCTCAACTGTCTTCAGTAAAATACTTCCCTCAACACTTCATAAACAGAGCGAAATTCAGAGTAGCGGATATGCACATCCAGTGCTTTAACAAGTGTGTTATGTTTAGAACCAAATGGCGTAGGAGCTCTTGACGGAAATATTCCGACTCCTGCTGGAGAGCCCTGATAAGTGCTGAAATCGCTTCAGGTTAGGGATCCTATTGCTTAATATGTCTCCTCAGAACGTTCTATGTATGTTATGTTGAATTGAGATCAGGGAATGGCGATTGTCACTCATTCCAACGGATATTCTCACTATCCAACACTTCATCAACAGCTATTGTGAGGTGAGGATGGTCGTTATCGTCCATAAAAATGAAATCTTCGCTCAAAATACAACGGAACAGACGAGCATGCCGAAGAATCTCTTCCCTGAAGTAGCACTGCCTAGTTACTGATTCTAGATCCCTCATCTGCGGTTCGATACGTCCATTGATTAAGATACTTGGTCCCCCCATGACGTCATGTCTGTTCCCTTCAATGATGTTCCTGGCATCTCACGCAGCACCATGCACGCTCCTTATCAATTGTCCCTTGGAATCCGACGACAGGATAAAACGACTTTTGTCTATGAACATTGCCTGTCCCTTTGATCTGGAGACCTGTCAACGTAAGACATGCATCACTGATGGAAGGCTATGTAATACGCCCTGGATAATTTTAGACAATGAAAGGGTTGTAGGACATATAATCCTGTTGCATTTAGACGTCTTCACACTGTTGGACTCAAATTTCGCACACCTATGCGAGCTTGAAAACGTCAGGTAAACTGGCCCGCAGAAGTTTTTCTCCGTCTCATCGTTATGACGATGTAACGATCATTCAGCTGGCTCTTACATCGGGTGCGACGTCCGGCAGAAAAAAACCTGACAGCGTTTTTGTGTCTCGAGAACGCTGACGAAATCTGTGATACTATGATATGTGCTACTTCAAACTCATTGGAGGTATCAGTCGCAGTCCAACTTTCTTCAGCTTGCTTACAATTTGGCATCGGATAAAATCACCCATATACCATCTGCGAGACAATCTTTTGTTACCTCACAGTTTCTCAGTCCGTTCCAGAAACTGAAATGGAAACGGGTCAAACATTTTGGACCCGGCCCCGTGCCGGATGTGCAACTGACCTGGATCCAGCCCGGACAAATCAGCTTTGAACTATAATACGAATATATACCTACACTGGCGTGCAAAAATTTAAAGACGAGACGGTTTTTCGAATGTAACGTCGTGCGGAAGTGATTCACATCGACTCAAATCATAATATAAGATCCCCAAGATGTACGACTATGGGACAAGTTGGCAAAACCGTCCAAACAAGGAATCCAAAGGATACAAAGGCACTTTATTGAAAAGTAGCTTCGAGCACAACTGGAAAGGAGACAGAAAGGTCCATGTTACAGGCGGCTGCCAAGAAAAATACAGTCTTTAGTAGGGGATATGATCACCGCTGACTGCGTTGCAGGATTTACAACGTCTGTCCATGCTGAGGACGAATTTATCAAGGAGCTGTTGAGGCATCACAGCCCATTCCTCTTATAGCGCCAATCGCAGCTGCGGAATCGTTGCTGGCGGCTGGTGACGTGCTGCCAAGCGTCTCCCGAGAAGGTTCCACACGTGTTCGATTCAATTTAGGTCCGGTGACTTTGCGGGCCAATCCATGCGTTGAATATCTTCACTCTCCAACAGCTCTGCGTCAGTCACTGTACGATGAGGTGTAGCATTGTCGTCCATGAAGAGGAACTCAGGACACACAGCACCTCTAAATAGACGCACGTGAGGCAGGAGAACCTCGGTACAATAGCGGACACAAGTGACTGAACCTCCTTGGAAAATCTGGAGGTCAGTACGGTTACCAAGCATGATACCGCCTTTAAAGAGAACTCCACCACCTCCAAACCGGTCCCTTTCGATGATGTAGGAGGTGTGATTGCGTGTTCCTTGCTCTCTCCAGATGTGTATACGCCCAGAATTGCTCGTCAGACTAAACCGGCTCTCATCCATAAAGAGAACTCTACCCCATTGCTGATGTGTCCAGTACTTATGTTCCTGGATTTCTTCCGTGCCTTGCGATTTCTCGCGCTGTGTGCTGTCTGCCTCTTCTCGCTTGTAGGACAATATACCGGTCGTCCGCCGCCGTGGTTGCTCGTGGACGACCACTGCTAAACTCTCGGATAGCTGTTCCTGTCGTTTGAAATGCTTTGCCAGCTCGTGAAACGATGCTGTGAGCGATCCCGAACTCCTCGGCCACACTAGTCACACTTCGACCTTCTTCCAACTTCCCAATGACCCGACGACAAATAAAGTCATCCAGATTCCGTCTACTGGATTGCCTGTTGGTCATATCACACGGTGGCAGCAACTCGACGTCGTTCAAACCGATGTACACCGTGCAATAGCTTTCACCGAATTGCTGAACGCACACCGCCCGTGTGCTGTATGCCCTTCCGACACTCCCCCTCTACGTCATACTGCATATATGCTCATGCTCTACCGTACCGGACCCTACTCTTTCTCCTGAGTGGTCATTCGGTCCGTTCTGCTTGTTCATTCCACTGTTATGCTAATTTCTCCTCTTCGTACTTAATGTTTGCACACCAGTGTATATAGGGCTTAGAGAAAGTCTCTCAGCAGTGGGTATCATAGGTAATACGGAAATCAAAAAATGCATTATACGAACTTATAATTTACTCACTTACAGTAAGTATTGAAACTAACCGTTTTACACGTGTTTTCAAACACACCTGCGAGAGTCAAAAAGTCCCTCGACAGTAATATTAAGGTTGTTTCACCTAATTTTGATGGCGCTACAGTCAAACCTTTTGAATTAAGCAGCTCGTTTATTTAATTTCAGTTTCTGCTGTTTTCTTGATAATATATCAAGCTTCAGAATATGTTTCACAACAACACCAATTTTCACAAGTTTACGATGAGTTGAAAGTTTCCAAAATGTGGATGTTGTTTTCATCATTGCCCTTCAGAAGGAAGGGACACTTTCCCTTCATATTGCATAACAAATTATTTTTCACTTACGGGCATTAGTATCGAGCACAGAATCCCAGAGTACGCATTTTGCGTTTAAAATTCTTTTTTTTCTTTTTAAAAATAAAACGGAAATAAAACCGAGTCAAAATCGGGTGAAGAACACCTTGACCCGACCCGTTTGGCTCGCTAGAAATTGTCGACCCGTCGACCCGCTGACCGGTAACCCGTTTCCATCTCTGCATAGAACCAGATATAAGACATTGATGTTATTCAGACGACTGCGAGTAAGTGAAGGGTGCTATACGCATAGTTCACCAAAAAAGTTATCGCAATTTGCTGAATAATGATGCTATGGTTCAGAGAACTTTCGCTCCTCGCGTTACCGTTGCACCAATCTCTACGTTCTTGATCTCATTTTACGCGGAATTACTACTATATTCTTGGTGTTAGAAAATATATTGTGCAAAATTTGCGTAAGAGCAAGTGGAGCGTTAGAAAATGTAAAAAAATAAAAAAAATGTGAAAAATATTGATTTTTCGTTTATCCTGTTTTTTGAAAGCAGTCACTCCTGGTGTTACTAATTAACAAACCTTAACACTCATGATATCATTTCATGATGCCAAGAACGTTAGGAGGACGAAGAGCACCATGAATATACAGTGTAACTTGGATAATTCGAAGCTGAAGGGACCACAAAAATAATTCGAATTATCGACAAATTCGAATTAGGCAAGTTTGAATATGGGCACATTCAAGTACTATAAAAAACAACATATTTATTCATACAATACAAAAAAAGTACAGTACGGTAAATTTGAAAATTTTTTGTAAAAAAAAAAACGTCAAATTTTGACCTGCTTCTTAGAATTTATGTTATGTATAAGTGCAAATTCCTCAAGTTTATTGAGTGAATGAAACAGAGTCACTTACATTTTGCCGTCCCTCAACAAACTTCCTTAACCGTTGGAAGTGAACCAAGGTAACTACTGAATTTGGAAGGCGCTCTTCAGGAAATTCTGGCCGTTTTAGTTCTTCATCTGAAGATACACATCAGGTCTTCTTATTCATAACATCAGCCAAGATATCATCATCTCTGAGCTCACCACAAGCAGCTAAATTGTCATCAACTCTCACAAGGGCCTCATACGGTACATCACGGCCTACGTCTTCCCAGTACTCAACAGTGGGTATGATCTGCTCGCCATCATAACCTTGATGTAGTTAAGACTCATCATCGGGGTGCTGTAGAAGCCTGCTTTTACGAAGCAGATGGCTATAGTTTCAGGTTTAACTTGTTGCTTCATCCAGAACAGTTCGTACCCATTTTAAAAGGTAATTGTTGAAAATACGGGAATACGAAAACGGGGTTTTCTTCGAATTAAGCAAAAAAACGTTCGAATTAAAGGGGTTTTTAAACATTATTTATATAGAAAATTCAAGGGATCAAATGAAAAATTCGAATTAACAAATAATTCGAACTAAAAACGTTCGAATTAGACAAGTTAAATTCCGTTTTACGTAGAATGTCTGCTATATTAATCATGTTTGTAAAGGTCGCGGGCAAAATTTGCATAGGAGGAACGGGAGCCGATTAAAATTCAAAACATGAAAGGTGACACCGAATTTCCGGTTGTAATCAGCACGTCTTTTGAATCCTCTTCGACGCAAATAATTTTTTTTTATTAAAGTTATTCAAAGTCAGTACAGAGAACCCGTTAGGAAAAACATTAAACTATATTTC
Source organism: Macrothele yani (assembly GCA_039090855.1). Taxonomy (NCBI): domain Eukaryota; kingdom Metazoa; phylum Arthropoda; class Arachnida; order Araneae; family Macrothelidae; genus Macrothele; species Macrothele yani. The sequence goes on along the minus strand of CM077024.1, from coordinate 32,970,303 downwards.
TACAATCGATAGAACATATAGAAATTGAAACAACTACTTACTTCCATAAGCGGTTAAAACGTACATTACGAAAAATAAGAAGTGGAGCACAAAACGTTTCTCATAGCCGAAGAAAGTATAAGGAAAAAAAAGAGATTTTCAAATCGAACTGTTGAAAGAAAAAACATAGAAGGAAACATGATGTAAATCTGTACCGTACCTTCCTAGCGTAAGAATTTTGCATAATGGAAAAGTTAAAAAGACGTGAAAAGTATTTATTCCTCATGGCAATAGCTATCTTAAGAAAAAAGAACTTGGAGATAAGGAAAGAGAACAGAGATAGCGAGAAAAAGTTTTTACTTTTATTTACCTTTACGCTTCCTAGTGGGAAATCTGTACATTATTTAAAGTGAGTAATGCTCCGTATCTTTGTCGTAGGGAATGGTATACAGTAAAATAAAAGACATTTCTCATTAGTATTTTTTGAGCTGAGATACAGCTGAAATCAGAGCACGGAAACTACACCCAGCGACAGAACTGTAAACAAAAACTCCTCAAATACACACCTAAAAGTGTTCACAAGCTAAATGGTATCCGGTGTTAGAAGAATTTTTAAATCGCACATTTAGCAGGAGAGTTTTGGAGAAAAACATATTAAAGATTTGCGCCACCTAGAGGAGAAATCCTACATTACTTTGGGAAGCAAATATACCCAAAAAGGTTTCATAGTTAGTAGTATCTGACCGAAAAAAAAATGTTTTCAGTCGGGTATTTAATACCGCAGATATTGCTGTAAAGGGAAACGTGAACTTACGCACTCAGATCATTTTGTGTTAAAAAAAAATCGCAATTATGTGAGAAACCGTTTGCACCGGAAACGTTCTCTAACAGCGAAATACACTATCTACCAACAAGTAATTGGACACCTGTGATGGCAAAAGAAAACGAAGTTTATTCACCTTCAATAGTTGGTGGAGCCTCCACGAGCGGCGATTACAGCTGCGACCCTCCGGAACATACTCTCAACCAGGCGTTGTACGACGGCTAGCGGTATTTTCTTCCACTCGGCTTGGAGAAGACAGGTCAGTTCCTTCACCGATTTCGGACGGTGGGGGCACCCCTTAAATCGACGCTCCAACTCGTCCTAGAGGTGCTTGATAGGGTTAACGTCCGGGATCTGCGCAGGCCAGTCCATTCGATTAACCCCATTGTCACCATACCAAGCCATGGTGGACCTCGCAACATGACAGGTGGCATTGTCATCCTGAAAGTAACATGGGTCCATCCCGTAAACTGCCACAACGTAGGAAGCGCATGGTCATCCAAAATGGTGCAGTAGGTCTCGGCGTTGAGTCTACCAGGAATTGCGGCCAAGAGCCCCTTGCCATACCAGGAGAAACACCCCCATAGCATAATTCCACCGCCGCCGAACTTCACAGTTGGCACAATACATTCCGGCAGGAGGCGTTCTCCAGGCAGACGCCAAACCCAGACCCTGCCATCCGAACGGTAGAGGGTGAACCTTGATTTGTCGCTCCAGAGAACCTGTTTCCACTGTTTAACGGTCCATTGTCGACGTTCTTTGCACCACGTCAGCCGAGCAGCGCTATTGGACTTGGTGATCAAAGGCTTATGGGCGGCAGCACGTTCATGAAAACCGAGCAGATGGGCTTCCTTACGGATGGTAATCATCAAAAGAAAACTCCCGGATGCCTGTTGAAACTCCTGGCGGATGTGGCTCATCGATTTGGTGCGGTTCTTCCGAATTTCTCTGGCCAGCACCCGTCGGTCTCTAGCTCCCAGTTTTGTGGGTCTGCCGGGTGGGGGCACATTCCGAGAGTCACCTCTCATCTTCCCCTTGCCAATCACGTAGGCCACTGTCGATTTTGGGTACTTCAACTCGCTGGATATGTCACGTATGGATCGGCCATTTCTGTGATACCCGACGATTACACCTTTCTCGAAATCAGAGAGTCCGAACTGCGTGGCATCTTGCATGCGATTGGTTGCGTTGTTGTCTCCCACACGATTTTTAACAGCGGCGGCCGTGACGTGTATCAGGACCGCAGATATCGTCTATTGCAGGGCTGTCCAATTACTTGTTGTTAGATAGTGTAATTTGCGAAATCATACTCTTAAAAGCAGTAATATCGAAAAAAAAATATATACATCCACGCTCCTTGTGAAAAATCTATGCCATATTTAGAGCAGGAGGTATTGTCAAAAGGTTCTTCCAAGGTGGGCGATATCGGTCCACGACAGAACTTTTCCAGTCGTATTTCCACAAAATCAGATTTTGCTGCAAATACATCAGAAGCAGAAATGAACAACTAAATGGCTTGGCCACCTGGTGACCAAGCCATTCTTTGAAAAAATAAGAAGTTATATGCAAAACATTTGCTATCAGAAGTGTATCCGATGCAGAAATATTTTTTTTTTTAAATCGGAGTGTCAGAATCAGAAATATCGAGGGAAACGCAATTTACATTTACGCCACCTTTACGGAAAATCAAGAAAATGAATTGAAAAAGAGACTGTACCTGAAATGGCCTTCGATATAAATAGTATCAAGAGGAAGGCGAATTTTTTCAATCGGATATTTAGAAGCAAGTATATGGAATAACTGAGATGTAAGGTCAGGTGATGCGTAACATCACAGCCTCTCCTTGACAAATGTCAACCCCGCCTTCTCGTGGCGCATCCTGTTCCCACTGAAGTGGCTCTGACGACCGCCCATAGCGGTATAACTATACCATCGGGATTAGAGGAAATTCTATCCCACACTCACCAACCCGCTTGGCCAGCGTGGTGAGTTATGGCCAAACCCCTCCAAAATGACTCCACAACTTAAATCTTGGCCTTCAGTCTCCGGCAGCTGGAATGTACCTGGCCAAGGCAGCGGCCAGTGCGACATGAAGGCAGAGGGTGCTAAGAATCCCCGGAGGACCGGACTAGGCTGCCATCTGATGCTGACCTTGGCAACGTACAATGGACGCTCCCTATCTTCTGATTCAAGGCTTCTTGAATTGGAAGAGGAACTACAGAGGATCAAGTGGGACATCGTGGGGCTAAGTGAGGTAAGGAGAAAAGGAGAAGATCTCATCGAACTGAAAAGTGGACATCTCTTCTACTATCGTGGGACAGATACTGGCAGAACTAGTGGTGTTGGATTTATAATAAACAAGAAACTGAAGGATAAAGTGGTAGAAGTTGAAAGTTCCTCTGACAGAGCTGCACGACTCGTTATCCAACTCTCGAGAAGATACCAGGCTCAGATTATTCAAACTTATGCACCCACCACAAGTCATCCTGAAGAAGAAATTGAAGAATTTTATGAGGAAATTTGTCATCTAAATAATAAAGGTAAGCAGCACTTGAAAATAATTATGGGAGATTTCAATGCAAAAATAGGGCAACGGCAACAGAATGAAACTTCAGTAGGTAAATTCGGTCACGGCAACAGAAACCAGCGTGGAAATACTCTCGTTGAGTTTGCAGAGGCAGAAGGGTTTTTCATCTTGAACTCCTTCTTCAAGAAAAAGCCATACAGGAAATGGACATGGAGACATCCAAATGGGACGACAAGTGAAATTGATTTTATTATGTGTAACAAAAAATTCGTCATAGAAGACTGCAGTGTGCTAAACAAGTTCAACACAGGTAGTGACCATAGATTGGTGAGATGTAAGATGCACCTCAGCACTAAACTTGAACGTGGCAAGCTCATAAGACAAACAAAATCTATTGACATAACCAACCTTAAAAAACACCATAATACCTTCAAGTTGGAACTGAAGAACAGGTTCTCTGCTTTAGAAGGCCTAACATCGGAAGAAGTGGACATCTCTGAAGTTAACAGAAAAGTAACCAAAGCTCTAATGGAAACAGCAACAAAATTAGCTGGGTCTAAGAACAAGTTGCATGTAAATAAATTATCAGAAAAAACGAAAATGTTGATGCAAAAAAGAAGAGAGATGAGGACAACTAAAGAAGATGTGACTTCCAAAGTGGAACATATAGAGCTATGCAAGACAGTACGAAAAAGTATCACTGAAGACGTAAGAAAATTCAACTGTGAACTAGTGAGGAAAGCAATTGAAAACAACCAAAGCCTAAAGATAGCAAAGGGACATCTCAGTAAGGGAAGAAAACAGATTATGGCACTGAGAAAAGAAGATGGTTCTGTAACAAGAAATAGAGGCGAAATTTTAACAAGAGTAAAAGATTTCTACTCCAAATTATATGAAAGGGATGATACATGCACTCCAGACATCAAGAAAGATACCAGTACCAGAGTTCCTCCAGTCCTTCCAGCAGAAGTTGCACATGCAATCAAGAACATGAAGCGGGGAAAAGCTCCAGGAGAAGATGGAATTACTGTAGACATCATACAAGAAGCAAGTGGAGAAATCGAAACAGTACTCGCCCAAATTTTCACTCGATGCCTTAATGAAGGAAAGATTCCTGAGGATTGGAACACCGCTACAATGATCCTGCTACATAAGAAAGGTGACATTGAGGATCTCGGAAACTACAGACCTATCAGCCTCCTTTCAGTAGTTTATAAAATCTTCACTAAAGTTCTTTCACACCGCTTGAAGGTAACACTGGACATGGCTCAACCGAGAGAACAAGCTGGATTCAGGAGTGGCTACAGCACAATAGATCATATCCATGTGCTGAGAGAACTAATTGAAAGAGCGAGGGAATATGAACTTCCATTGTGCATGGCTTTTATCGATTATGAAAAAGCCTTTGATTCGGTGAAACCATCAGCAGTTACAATGGCTCTGAAAACCTGCGGTATTGAAGATGCATACAGAAATATTATTAATAACATCTATGAAAATGCAAGTGCAAAGATTAGGCTGTTTGAAAATACAACACACATAAAAATTGGAAAGGGAGTGAGACAAGGTGACACCATATCTCCGAAGCTCTTTAATGCCACATTGGAGGGTGTTTTTCAGTCACTGAGCTGGGAAAACAAGGGGATAAAGATTAATGGAGATTATCTAACCCACCTTCGTTTTGCTGATGACGTAGTCATTTTTGCAACTAGCCCATCAGAGCTGCAGAGTATGATCCAGGAACTTGCTGACAAGAGTAAAGAAGTGGGATTAAAAATGAACTTTCAGAAGACAAAAGTTATGTTCAATGCTTTTACAAGAAATGAAGATTGATCGATTGATGGAGAAAAGCTGGAGATAACAGACACGTACGTTTATCTTGGACAGCAGATATCAAGTGAGGGTCACATTGATGAAGAAATTAATCGGCGTACAAAACGTGCCTGGATAGCTTTTGGAAGAAACAGCATAATTTTCAAGAGCAATATGCCATTATGTCTTAAAAGAAAAGTGTTTGATCAATGCATCCTTCCAGTGCTTACGTATGGTGCAGCGACGTGGACCTTAACTAAAAAAGACATACAAAGGCTGCAGACAACTCAAAGAAGCATGGAGAGCTGCATACTTGGTGTAACCAGGAGAGATAAGAAGAGGAACTCGTGGATCCGAAAAATGACAAGAGTGGAAGACATCATGATCAGAGTTAAATCCCTGAAATGGCAATGGGCTGGACATACTGCCAGAAGGACAGATCATCGATGGACAGCCGAAATTTTAGATTGGATTCCAAGGGACAGGAAAAGACCCAGAAGAAGACCACATGGGAGATGGGTGGATGAAATTCGAAAGTATGCAGGGGTGACATGGAGGAAACTGGCACAAGACAGACCGTTGTGGAGGACACTTGGGGAGACCTTCGTCCAGCAGTGGATTGATAATGGTTGACAATGATGATGATGATGATATGGAATAACTGACAAAAGTAAAGAAGTGATATTAAAAATGAACTTTCAGAAGATGTAACGTACCAGGAGGTGTGACGTACCTGCCAGAAGGACGCACACGACATAAAGGCAGATAGGAATCAGAATACATGTCCGCGTAGCTCAACTGGTAGAGCAACTTATTCCGGAATGAGTGGGCCCGGGTTCGAATCCTGGCGCGGATAGAAATGACGGAGAAATTCACTTCGTTATAATGGCGCCCGAACTATCCGGATGACCCGACAGTTCAAAATCTCGCATTGGTGTGATGTTATTTCCACACCGCGAGATAGGAAAAATATGAGCAGCACTTCGAAAAAAAAAAAGAAAAATAAGGGGGAGATGATGTAACGTACCAGGAGGTGTGACGTACCTGCCAGAAGGACGCACACGACATAAAGGCAGATAGGAATCAGAATACATGTCCGCGTAGCTCAACTGGTAGAGCAACTTATTCCGGAATGAGTGGGCCCGGGTTCGAATCCTGGCGCGGATAGAAATGACGGAGAAATTCACTTCGTTATAATGGCGCCCGAACTATCCGGATGACCCGACAGTTCAAAATCTCGCATTGGTGTGATGTTATTTCCACACCGCGAGATAGGAAAAATATGAGCAGCACTTCGAAAGACAAAAAAAAAAAAAAAGAAAAAGAAGGGGGAGATGATGTAACGTACCAGGAGATGTGACGTACCTGCCAGAAGGACGCACACGACATAAAGGCAGATAGCAATTAGAATCAATGTCCGCGTAACTTAATTGGTAGAGCAACTTATTCCGGAATGAGTGGACCCGGGTTCGAACCCCGCGTAGACCAAAAATGACGGAGAAATTGACTTCGTTATAAAGACAAAAGTGATGTACAATGCTTTTACAAGAAATGAAGAATTATCGATTGCTGGGGAAAAGCTGTATCTGATACGTACGATTATCTTGGACAGCAGATATCAAGTGAGTGTCACATTGATGAAGAAATTAATCGGCGTATAAAACTTGCCTGGAGAGCTTTTAGAAGAAACAGTATCATTTTGAAGAGCAATATGCCATTATGTCTTAAAAGAAAAGTGTTTGATCAATGCATCCTTCCAGTGCTTACGTATGGTGCAGAGACGTGGACTTTAACTAAAGAGACATACAAAGGCTGCAGACAACTCAAAGAAGCATGGAGTGGTGCATGCTTGTGTAACCAGAAGAGATAAGAAGAGGAACTCAAGGATCAGGAAAATGACAAGAGTGGAAGACATCATGATCAGAGTAAAATTCCTGAAATGGCAATGGGCTGGACATATTGTTAGAAGGACAGACCATTGATGGACAACCGAAATTTTAGACTGGATTCCAAGTGACAGGAAAATACCTAGAAGAAGACCACATGGGTGATGGGTGGATGAAATTCGAAAGTATGCGGGAGTAACCTAGAGGAGACTGTAACAAGACAGACCATTGTGGAAGAAACTTGGGGAGACCTTCGTCCAGCAGTGGATTGATAATGGTTGTTGATGATGATGATATGGAACAAAAATGTACTGTAATGCAAGGAACATCATTTTTATATGTTAAGCTTCCTAATGCAAAAGAATGTTTCAAATCGGACTAATAGTTGAAGACATATGGTGTCCACAGACGGACGGACGGACAAAGTGATAACATGAGCGCGAGCTTTTTTCTTTTTTCTTTGGGAAAGACGGGTTAAAATGTGAAAAGTACCGATTCTTCGTTTATCCTGTTTCTGGAAAACCGCCCATCCACGTGTTACTAATAAATCAACTTTTGGTGTCATTTTGGTGTCATGTTATGCTCTACAAAAAAAGTCTATTTTACCATGTGCGTAGAACGAACATTTATAGCACGCGTTTTGTGAAAAAAGAGCGTGCTTATATTATTGGTCCGTCAGTCCGTCCGTCTGTGGACACCATGTCTCTGCAACTCAATCTGATTTGAAAAATTCGTTTTGCCTTGACAAGCTGGTAATGTTAGAATGATGATCCTTCCATTCGGTTCTTTTTCCCGATGCACAACTTCGCCTCCAGAGGAAGTAAGTGCAGATGATATTGAATTCAAGATGCATTTTATTGCATATATTTACTTCTAAATATCCGGTCAAAAAGGTATTTTTACCATTCGATGCCATTTATAACGAAGACTACATTCGGCACAGTTCTTTTTTTCAAGTAATACATAGATTTTCCGCTAGGGGATGTAAAACTAAATTGAGATTTCTCCTAAATCTCGGATCCTAAAACTCTGATTTAAAAAATACTCTCTGCACCGGATACAGCTCTTAATGGGAAATTTTCTGTATGTAATTTCTAATTTTTGACGAAGAATGGTTTGGCCACCAGCGGGCGAAAGATTTCATTTCTACTTCTGATGTATTTGCAGCAAATTCTAAGCTTGTAAAAGATCGATGGAAAAAATTCTTTCGTGGACCGATACCACACACCTCGGGAAACCTTTTGAAAATACATCCTGCCTGAAATAGCGTATACTTTTCCCTCCAGGGGGCGTCGACTTATATCTTATTTTTGTCGATATCTCGGCTTCTAAGAGTTCGATTTGAAAACTTCTTTCTTTGTAAGAGAGCGTCTATGGTGCGAATTGTTTCTCATATACACTGCTGGACAATTGCTAAGGACGGATCATAAACGGCTATATAGCGCATAAAAAAGTAAGTGTGGTTGGATGCCAAGTGAAATGAAATCATGTCAGAATGCCAGGACATTACAAGAAAGACAATTTATTGTGCTCTGAAATCCAGAAGGCTTTGGAACGTGTTCAAGGGACAAACAGGCCATTTTGTGCAGAATACGTAAACGTGAAAAAAATGCAATTACCGTCCGCAGGCTTTCTGGCGTAAGATGTCCATACGGGATATGGCCACCATGGAGGGCGATGCAAGATTCCACACGTCGTATCATGCTTTGCACAACATTATCAAGCAGCTGTTGGGGTAATTTATCCCATTCCTCTTTCAGTGCACGGATGAGGGCATCCTTGTTTATCGGAGGGCATTGGCGACCAGCAAGACTCCTCCCCAAAGCATCCCACACATTTTTAATGGGATTCAGATCTGGAGAACGTGCTGGCCGTACGAGGCGTTGAATATCCTCGCTCTCAAGACACTCCTGGACAGCGACTGTTTGATGACATGTTGCGTTGTCGTCCATGAAAATGAATCTATCACCGACAGCACCACGGAACATGCGAACATGAGGTAACAGAACATCATTAATGTATCGTTGTCCAGTCATAGTCCCAGTTGGAAGCACATAGAAGGACGTACGGCCATTGATCATGATGCCAGCCCATACCATGACACTACATGTCGGATATCGGTCCCTTTCCTGTATGTTTGCTGGACAATATGCAGTACCACTATCACGTCAGATCAGTTGTCGTCGACAATCAGACGATAGACTGTAACTACTCTCATCTGAGAAAAGGACAGCAGACCAGTCGTTATCAGTCCAATTGCGATGTTGATGGCACCATTGCAAACGGGCGGTACGGTGACGTCTGGACAATGGGATGCACACAACAGGATGGCGGGCGTATAGTCCTCCTTCATGCAAACGTCTGGCGACAGTTTTTCGGGAGATCCGCTTGCCAGTAGCAGCCATAAACTGACTTGTTATCTCACTAGCTGTGCTGCGCCGGTGTCTTTTGGTTGATAGCACTATGTACCGATCTTCTGCAGGTGTCGTACTGCGATCACGACCTCCCCCGTGATGTTTGCTACACTCTCCATTTGTTTGAAGTGATTTCCAAAGCCTTGAAACAAAACTGTGGCTGACGTCGAACTCTTTGGCAACATCTGTTATTTTTCGCCCTTCTTCAATCTTGCCAATAATACAGCCACGCGTAAAATCATCTAAGTGATGTCGGGAAGACATACTGCAAATTTTAAGTTCGTCAATTGATTCTTTCCCTTTCAACTTTGTGTTTGAACAACAACGGTCAATGCGCGTCAAATCCTTTATATCTCTTATCAGCGCTATGACGTCACGAACAAGTTCGGCAATCCAAAATTTGCATACGCACAACACGTCTTACTGTATCCCGCACTTATGCTAATTTCCACATTTTCCTGCCTTCCATTTTATGGTTGCTAGCGTTGCTATTGTCACCCGTCCTTAGCAATTGTCCGACAGTGTAGTTTCAAAATTTTCAAGTAATGGGTAAATTTCTCCATACGGCCGTAAAAATAAATTGCATTTTCTCTGATATCTTTGCTTCTAGAACTCCGATTTGATAAATACTTCTGCATCTGATACAGCTCTTGATGGGAAAGGTTCTGATTGTAATTTTTGATAAAAAATGGTTTGGCCACAAGGGGACGTAACTATTTATTTATTCTTATGATGTATTTGCTGTGAAATCTAAGCTTCTGAAAACTTGATTGAAAAAATTCTTTCGTTGACCGATACCGCTCACCTCGGAAAATCTTTTCAGAATAATTTCTTCTTGAAATTTTGCATAGCTTTTCCGCCAGAGGGCGTACATAAATATTTTGTTTTTGTCGATATCTCTGCTTATAAGACTCCGATTTGAAAAACACTTTTTTTCTTAGAGAGCGTTTCCGCTGCAAAATGATTTTAATAAAATTTAAAATTTTTCTTAACGCACATGTTTGCCGTACGTTCACGTTTCGGTTTTCAGCAATATCTTTGGGACTAAAAATCGGATTGAAAAGATTATTTTCTCCTCAGATACTACTAACTATGAAAATTCTCTGTGTGTATTTTCTTCTCAAAATAATGCACAATTTCGCAGGTAGGAGCGCCAATGCGTAATCTGTTTTTCTTAATGTCTCTGCTTCTAAATGTGTGATTTAAAAAATTCTTTCAACGCCGAATGCCATTTACCTTGTGGCACACTTTAGGTTAGTATTTGAAGAATTTTATAGTTCACAGTTTTGTCGCTAGGTGGGGTTTTTCTATTTCTGTTTGCAGCTGTACCTCCTCTTCTGAGAAATTCCTTTTTTTTTACTGCATATCATTCGCTACAATAGAAATGTGGAACATTATCCTCTTTAATCAATGCACAGATTTCCCACTAGGGAAAGTAAAGTTCAATACCTTTTTTCTCGTCATCTCTGCTTCCGGGGGACATACTTGTACTTGAAAAGTGTTTTTTTCTTAGCATAGCATTTTCCATGAAGAATATTTTTCGGCTATTTATAACTTTCCGGTTAATCAAAAATCATCACCTTGAAAGCATAGAGTTATATCATGCTTCGTTGTACCTTTCTTCTTTTAACTTTTTGATTTGAAAATCTGTATGTCTCCTTTACCTTGCTTCTGCTATAAGAAAATTTTTGTGCGCCATGTTTTAATCTCCGTAACATACTTTTTAGCCGCTGGTGTAAGTAAGTAACTGTTGATATTTCTGGATGTCTTATCGATTGTAGAAATGCGGTTGATTTTTTTGTAAACAATTGCATTGACTTTGAGTAAATTTGATAAATTCAATTCGCGTCAGAAATTGATTCAAAAAACGTACTCATTGGAACCGAAATTTCGGTGTCATTTTTCTTGTTTATTTATTACAGAATAGGAATATTTCTCTTCGTAAAGAGCAAAAACATAACGTTCTATTAGCAGCTTGTTTACGTGCGCCATTTTCTTAGCTGACGAAATTTAACTGCAGCAGATATTTCTTTGGTTTTAATTAAACACGTTGTTACCTTATTGCTAAAATTTCTCCCTCGCTGAATGTTTTGTGGCAACCTGACTTGCCGTCAAAATTTGAATAACGTACGCTAACGAGATTGATAACAGTGATGTTTTCGATGAGTTAGAGCTTTCATTAGAAGTCGGCTAGATTGTGAAATCGATGTAATTGCTTTGGAGGGAGATTGAATAGAGAGATTGATTTGCGTATATATCGTATGACTAGAGTTTCACGTTGAATATTAAGATTCATTGGTATTGGTGCCTTAAACTGTTAAGTTAATAAGAAGTTGCGGCATGCCAGTATTGAGGAGACAGTCCATAGATTACGAAGTGAAGTTACATGCAACGTATCTTGTCATGTGCTAATGACCTGTGGATTATAAGGGACGTATTGCAATGATAAATAAAGTCAAAATCTACAAGTAAACCTTATTTTTACTGAATCTCTAGATATATTCTCGAAGTGACATTTCCGTGCTTAGTTAAGGGTACCTAAGTTTTAAGCTACTAGGGGTTTCGATTAAGACAAATCAGTTACGATAATTCAGCAAGATTCAACTGGTGTTAAGGTTTTCTCTGTATGCAGATAGATTCACAGTAAGCTGATGTTGGAGTAATATTTAGAACCTAGAGACAATTGCTACAATCAACTAAAAAATTACAAACCATTTAACTGAATGCCGTTTCATTTATTTTTCAGATGGTGGAGAACATGGTAAATCTTAGAAAACATCGTATTCCTTTTTACAATATCTGAAAATTCGCTCAGGTACTTTGATACTAGGGGCATACATCCATGCATGTCGTGGTTAGGCACTGTCCTTTTTCGTGAGACTTCCTTGCTCTAAAGTACGAACAGAAGCCCATTCTGCAGTATTTCTTGAGATCAGGAAATAGGCAACTTTCATAGAATGGGAGGAAAACTGCGGAATGCGAAGTCGAACCAATTGGAATACAGAAGGGTCTATTCTTTTGTAGTTTTCTTCTTTCGAATGGAGTTTTATATCCGGAATAGAAATCCATTCGACCGAATATCACCTAAAAGAAAATCATTCATCTGAAAGTTCATTTTGGTGGAATTTCTCCTTACAGACGAACTTCTCCAACTGAAGAGTGGCTTTTTCGTAAAAAATAGCTGCATTTTGGGGTTCTGTACTCAAACAGTGCAAATCTATGTAAAGAAATATAATATTTCCCATGGATTTTTGTCATTGTGATATTAATTCCTTGGATTTTGGAAATCTTTGCTGCGAAAGTTTCATTATGTAAAAAAAGGCAACCGTTATATTTAAACAATGAAGGATATTCTCATTCCCGGCTTATAAATTAGAAGGTTTGAAGGCTTCAAAAGTTGTTTAGGAAACCATGAAATACAGGATAACACCAGTATACAATGCAAATTTGAAGTTGTGATTCCGTCTATTGGAATAAGTCAAATAATATCCGAAAAATTGAAAAGTTCATCGTCCTGGAGCGAGAATCGAACCCACATTTCCCGGTTTGCGCCCGAGTATGCTAACCACTACACCATCCAAAACGATCAAGGCCCAAATTTCCGAGTAATTTGTTTCAAATTTGTTTTGTTTAGGAAATTAACCTTAATTTTTGGAGTTTCGAGGAAAACGATTTTTGAGCTATCAACTATTTAAGCGATTTTAATGACAATTAATATGTAAGCAAATATTTTTATCACATTCGAGAAACTAGGATTTGAAAGTGGACAGCGCTGTTTTACTCTAGCTTCTGCTTTTCATAAGGAATGAATCAGTAGAAGTCTGTGCATCCCGGAAGAAGAAATGCCTTTGAAGAGACAGTATATGAAGTATATAGCAAGAAAAATAAGAACGTAATGGCAGCCTTGTAAGATTTTTATGAAAAAATGGACAAGAAAAGAAAAACAAACTAATTTAAGCTACGAGAGAGAAAGAAACGTGAGGCTAAAATTTTTGTTGAATTTGCAGTTGCTAAAAAGGTTCTTATCACTTACATTCTTTTTCCAACAACTAACTTATTAGGAAACGGACGTGGGGGTAAACTAATACCGAAACAAGTGAGATCGATTATATTACGTTTCGGGAAAAATTTTTCTTTGAACGCCACAGTAAATTTAACAGGCTTAACTCAGAAGTTACCAGCAAAAGTAAGAAGCACAAAATGAGAACGAAGCATGAAGAAGCTTTGTCGAGGAAAATTATAAAGAACGACGTAAAAATCGACTTTCTATATTGGAAGGTCTCAGAGTAGGAGGCGATGACGCATTAATTAACTAAGAGATTGGATGATAATTATGGAAAGACCGGCAACAATGCAAAAATCGCAGCTCTAAACAATAAAAAACTGATGTGGATACAAAATATCGAGAAAACAAAAATGTTGGTACGAAAAATGAAAGAAAGATTAAAATATTCTAAACGCGAAGTTGAATATACACTGAGTGGCCACTTTATTATGACCACCCCTCAGTACTTCGTTGGGGCAGCTTTTGCTTTTAATACTGCGTCGATTCTTCGTGGCATGGACTCCACGAGATGCTGATAGGTGGCTTGTGAAATCTGAGACCATGCTTGATGAATAGCACTTTCCAGGAGCGTGAGATTGCAGGGGTGTGAATCCAGCTGTCACATGGCTCGTTTAACTTCATCCCACAAATTCTCAATGGGGTTGAGATCTGGAGATTGTGGGGGCCACTTAAGCAAAGTAAACTCACCGGCGTGTTCCTGAAACCAATCCTGTACAATACGAGCACTATGACAGGACGCTTTATCCTGTTGAAAGTAGACGTCGCTATTGGAATAAACCATCTACATGACAGGGTGCACTTGGTCCGCAACTATGTTTAGATTTGATGTGCCAGTCAGACGTTGTTCAACACGAATTAAAGTACCCAAAGCATGCCAGGAAAACATTCCTCAAACCATAACGTTGCCTCCACGAGCTTGAAGGGTTGTAGCGATGCATTTGGGGTCCATGGTTTCGTGCTGTTTCCGCCAAATTCTCACTCGGCCATCGGCATGGTGCAATGAAAACGTGATTCATCGGACCACATAATTTGTTTCCAATTATCTACTGTCCATAATTTGTTTCCAATTATCTACTGTCCGTAATTTGTTTCCAATTATCTACTGCCCAATCCTTGGAGACGTTTTCTCTTGTTAAGAACAGACAGCAAAGGTGGTCGAACAGGTCTTCGGCTGCCATATCCCTTCCGATGCAGTGTACGGCGAACAGTGCGTGCAGCGATCATTTGAGGGGATCCTTGATTAAGATGGTCTATGATTTGATGCACTGTTGCCGTTCTGTTGTCTGTTACCAGCCTGGACACTCTTCGTTCCGCCCGAGCAGTCACTAGTCGATGGCGACCACACGTTGAACGTAGAGACCCAGTTTTTTGGCTGACAGTCTAGTCTTTAAACACTTTAACAACAGCTTCTCTGGAACATTTCACGAATGCGGCGGTTTCGGTGATACTCGCTCCATGGCTCCGAGCTCCTACAATCATCCCAAGTTGGAAGTTCGTCTAATCTCATTTTTTACCCATCTCGTCACCCAAAAATCACTGCTACTGCTTTCACAAGCACTAAGCTTTCCCTTTTTATACTGGCCGCGCCATCTAGCCGCAACAGCGTGCAGCCATAGCTCATTTGTTTAAAACTGTCAGCTGGTCATAATAAAGTGGCCACTCAGTGTATAAGTCTGTGAGACGAGAAAGGTGCATCCATCACCACTTTCATGTATTTATGCAAGAAAGTGGTCATAGCTATACTATCATGCCCTCAAAAATATAGACTATCACATAAATAATGTATGAAAGGTTATTATGGTGCCAAAGCTCGAAATGAGATCATTCTGAAAAACAAGAGTTTCTTTTTTTTTATTGGAGGTTTAACGACCACCGTGAGCAGCTCAATGGGCTATAAGCAGTCGCCCGTCCCTAATTTAAGGCCACTGGTTCCAGAGAAGGGAAAGAGCCAGCGCCTTAAGACAAACACAACATCCATGCCTTATGGGGATTCGAACCCGGACCCATCACGAACGAATGATCAGAAGCCATCGCTTAGACCTGGCGGCACCAAAGAGGAATCAGGTGGCCTACCAATCTTTGGTTAGAACAAAGCGTGCAACGAGGAAAGAGAGAGAGAGAGGGTGAGCGCAGTGAGAGGAGGGAGAGAGCGCAAGGAGAGGAGAAGGAGAAGGAGGACGAGAGAGAGAGAAAAAACTAGAGGAGGAGAAGGAGAGAGAGAGAGAGAGAGCAAAAGGAGAGGAGGAGAAGGAGAGAGAAAGAGAGAGAGAGAGAGGAATTTCCACAGATAGAAACAAATGTTCATCTTTCGTTCGAAACACCTCAACTGCAGATTTTTATTACGATATTGTGACGTATTCCCCTATTTTGCTTTGCTTTTGAGTTTCGGCTTTCTCACTGCACTACCCATTATTTACCAGAACAGCATTTACAACAATTTGACAATACTAACAGTGAGTCGGAGCTAGACAAGAACATCAACAACACTGAATTGAGGGAGAGTTGTGGAGAGAGTTGCAGCGTAGTAGTTGATGTGGAACTGTAGAGAGATTTATGTACGATAGAGATAGAGCGATTTGCACTGAGTTAGCTTCGGACCGCAGGGACACCACCCGTTTTACATATTCGGAGCGATAACGAAGTGCCACGTGATATCAACGTCACGTGCGGAAGCTATAAATTGTTCACACCAATGCTCTGTACGTAATCAGTAAACGTTTGCCAGTAATAAGGTAACGTGGCGACTTAAGCTAATTCGACCGAGGCCAAATTGTTCGGGCCAGAAGAGCATATGCCAGTATTTCGGAAACAGGCGTACTGCTGTATGAAAGGCATACCAGAACTGGATTAGCCGTTCACAGACATCCAGCAGATGGGCTCACGCTCGGTTTAACCTAGAGGTGAGCGACGGGTGCCAAGACTGGTATCTCAACAACGATGTGAAACAGTCACCCCAGCTCATCTAGCAGTACAACAACTGTGCAGTTCGACTAATTTGCACATGCACCTTGCGCCTTATCTTGCTTCACCTGGAGTTCCACAGCCGGAGACCAACAACCAACAAGGTAGTCATGATAATGTCGGTCGTCACTGACCCTCGGCAGATGGAAGAAGGTCGTGTGGAGCGATAAGTTACATTTCCTTGATGCACAATTCTGATGGCCTGGTTCACAAATAGGGTAAACAGCATTCAGTCCTATATCCTGGTTATACAGTTGCGGTTCGACAGTGCGGTGGAGGTGGTGTTCTGGTCAGCTAAGCGTTTCCATGGACAGCACTGAGTCCATTGGTTATCATCTCACAAACACTGAATGGTGGACTCAACAGGGAACTATTATCCCACCATCTCCTTCCATATCTGCAGGAGGTTTATTCGGACTACAGTGCCATCTTACATTAGGACAACGCACTGTGTCATCGGGATCGTATAACTACTAAGTGGTTGGAGGAACACGACAAAAAATTCGCCACATTGCCTCTGTCCCTGAAACTCCCCTGACTGTAACCCAGTTGAACATTTGCTGGTTATGTTCGAACGGGTTGTGAGAACTGCTGATCAGCCTCCACGGAATGAGCGTGAACTAACCGAGCTGCAGTAGCGGGTATGGGTCGAGTTACGCATGAAGAATGTTCGACACCTTGTAGAATCTCTTACTAGGCATCTGCGAGGCGTGATTGCGTAGAAAGGTGGACCAAAACGTTATTAGGTAAGTGTTCTTAAAGCAGAACTAGCTCAGTCTATATGTGACGAGATTTATGTATGGAAACTATTGTTGAAGAGCTAAATTTTACGTGTGAAACTGAAATTGTTGGTACGCTGTTTCGAGAGAAGAGAGACAGAGAGAGAGAGAGAGAGAGAGAGAGAGAGAGAAAGCAATTACTCTCAATGTATCGAATTTTACATGAAGAGCTGGGAGTCAAAATGTATAAGCGGATGTTACCTTTTTGCGAATGAAGGAATAAAGTGTTGGAACAAAGTTAAGTGCCATTTTCTAATACCGGCTATTCTCCTGTCGTTAATAGCTTATTTATTATGTACTCAAAGAGGCGAATATATCAGCGAAGCTGTTTCAGAATATTAATTAAAGTAAGCTTAAAACTAGTTAAATCTAAATCTTCATAATATACACTATATTGACAAAAGTCACCGGACTCCTAGAAGAGAAACACAACATAGCATTTATTGACATACATTAGTACAGTGTCCGTCCACCTTTGGCCTTAATGCATACACTGACCCTTCCAAACATGCTTTCGACAAGGGTTTTGAACACAGCGATAGGTATGCGCTTCCATTCAGCTAACTGTTGCTTAGTAGTAGGCCTTGGTTCCAAACTGCTTATGCGGCGCTGTAATTCATTCCATACGTGCTCTATGAGATTAAGATCAGGGCTCTGGCTCGCCAGTACACACACGATACGGAATTATCGTCAAACCATGCCGTAACAGTCCTTGCTTTATGGCCGTGTCTGTTTGAGCTCCGTGATTGTGTGCGTTTTGAGTGTGTATTGTGCTTCCCGACGTTATAATTTTGTGTGTGCCTTGAAGTCGGAGGTTGTTTCTTTCTTTTTAGACGCCTTCTAAGCTGGTGAGTACTCATTTACGTCTGATATCACCTCTTTATTTCCTCGACCGAGTTGGTCGTTTTGCAAAGTTAGGCCTCGCCAACGGCGATTGCAACTGCTGATAAGGGCGGCGTCCCCACCCACGTTGTAGCTTCTCCTACTACGTCGATCCCTATCTCTGTTGAGGCTGACCTATCAGATTCCGTTGCCACTGACAACGTGTATCGACCTCCTCCTGACGCCAGTACGTCATCTTCTTTTACTCTTCAGCTTTCTGACTCCACCCTCCCTGGTGGCGATACTATGTCGCTCGTTTCCGATGCTGCTGATTGGGTAACGGATATCTCTAAGGGCGTCGCTTCACTACCCTCGGGAGAATCGTCCAGTGCTGTTCCAGTTCCTTCGCCCAGCGCTACACCTCTGCCTTCCAGTAAAGGATTGTCTTCCCGTTCATTATCTGGCATCACATCTGTTGTGTCCCTGCCGACACGAGCGACCTGTGTCCCCCTTGTGGATGGCCACGTCAAGGTTCATGGTGACTCACTCCAGTTGGCTATTCCGCAATCCTTACCTGCTGCTCAGGAACTTCAGTCTACACGCGAGTTGGGAGTGTGCCTGGATGCTCTTCCTAATACCCCCTTAAAGGTGTATTGCGATACACTCCTTGAATTTCTTCCCGCTGGTGCCATCACTCACCTCATCCGCCGGCCGCGGACATTGATTGTTTATTTCGTACGGAAGGAGTTTGCAGATACACTTCTGAACCTTGGCCTCGACCTGGGTGATCATCATCTCGACGCTGAGCCGACCGCCAGACGCGGTGTTCAGGTCTCTTTGCATCCGGTACCGTCGGAGATCTCGGATACGATGTTATGCACAGCGCTCAGTAAGTGTGGAAAGATAGTCGGCCCTATTATCACACATTCTGCTGCACCCAGGGATCCTGCGAATTAAAACGTACGAAGTTTCCGACTGACTGTTCGATTTATTTTTTAATCAAAGGAACATCTCCGTAAGTTTCCCAGGAATCTAACCATCCGCTGTGGGCAGCTCTCCTCCTATACACATGCTTACATCAGAACACTGTGCTATTTGCAAAGAACTCGGCCATCAGCGGGCTCACTGCCCTTATTTCGAGTCTCCAGCTCCCACTGCTCCCAAAACGCTTCCTGCCTCATTTCGCACTCGACCTGCACCGTCTTCTTCTGTGTGGACGGACTCTGGGCCTGGCTCTTCACAAAGTATTTCTAAAGCCTCTCTTCAACGCGCGTCTTCTGATGCTGCCTTCGCCTCCCATCTGACTTTCCAGCGCTTCCCTCATCTTCTTCTCTTGATCGCATGACGGCGTCGAGCGACCTCACTGCTATTCTCCAACCTGTATTCACTGTAGGTTCTCTGAGTTTGAGTGCGGGGCTGACCCCTCCTCTGACTCTCCTTCTGCATTCCGGGCGTCGTCGCGTCCTGGAAAACGCACTTCCGGCACTCGTACTGGAGCTCATCGAAAGAAGAAGAAGAAGCCTCCCCGTGTTTCTGGGCGACCGTTCCGCTCCTCCCGCACTGCTGGTCATCCGTCTCCTTCTCTTTCGCCGTCGGACTCCGAACGGAATACTGATGATGAGCCTCAGCCTTCGTTCGAGGTCTTTTCATGTGTGCTATCCAAATCTTCCGCTCCGGCGGAACCTCTCAGTCTTCGGGACTACATCAGTCCTGCACCCACCCCACGACGCTAGAGTCAGTGTATGACTACCTTCGAGAGCGAGAGGCCATGGTTCCGGCGCTGCTCCGTCAAGCTCAGTGCCTGGAAACGTACCTTCGTGGTCTCAGACATGAACGCCTACATAGTTTGTGGGTCCTTGGCTGCGCCAACCGATTTCAGACCCTACGTTGAGCTGCTCCGCGGCTCTTCCGATCAGCGGATGACTTTCCCATTCAAAGTCACGACGCTTAATTGTAGAGGGTACGCTAGCCCGCTAGGGAACGCTCGCGTAATGGAAAATCTCTCGCCCCTCGGGGCTGATCTGTTGCTTTTTCAAGAAAAAAACTGCCATACTTCCGCTCTGTTTCATCTCTGGAGAGCGAGCGATTATGTTTTCCATCATGCATTTCGCTATTCATCTCATGGTCGGCTTGCTATTGGAGTACATCAAAGGTTCCGATCCACCCTCACCGCACTAACAGTACGGAACTTATGCCGGTACTTAATACAGCGTGTCTCCTTCACCGTTGACGGGGCTCGCTTTCACATCTTTGATGTGTATACCAAGTGCACTTCTCTTCAGTTATCAATCTTGTTCACCCGTCTCCGTCGGGCTCTCTCTCTGAGGTCTCGTCTTCGAATCGTGTGGTATTGAACGGATACTTCAATTGTACCCTCAACCCGACACTGGATCACTCTTCTTCGTCACGAGATCGTCGTACGGATCTCGTCGCACTGCTCCACGACCTTGTTGCCGATTATCCCCTCACCGATGCATCCTCAAGATACCTCACACACGTGGCGATCGTCTGGGAGTCAGCTTATATCGACCGCACGCTTCGATCGCATTTACGTTTCAACACCACTTCTTGCGTCTATTACTGAGTTGCAACATCACCCTACGGCTTCCTCTGACGATTCTACGGTGACTCTCACAATGTTCGCCTCGGCGTCACTCCCTCGGACTGTGAGTCCGTGGACATTCGATTCTATTCTCCTAAGCGATCCAGACTTGTGTGCCTCTATCCGTCCTTTCCTTGCAGCTCGTCGTGCAGGGTTGCGATCAGATACCTGTGCTCTGACATATTGGCTTCAGGTCAAACATCAGCTCCTTTTATACCCCAAGCAGCTTGCATTCACCGTGAACACTTCCCACCAGGTGCACCTCGATTACGCCCGACGGATGCTCACTCCGATTAGGTTGTCGGATCCGCTGTTTCCAACTTATCAGGTGGAGCTAAAAACTTTGCTGGAACCTCTGGCGCAGCAGGCTTTACTACGCCTGCGCATCAAACATCTCCATCCCGATTAATGCACCTGTGATTTCGTAACATCGATGGAATCCGGTTGCAAGTCTTCTGTTTTGCTTCGTCACTTACGCTTCCCCACTGGCGTTAGCACATCTGATCCAGCAGCGGTTTACTCTCAGGTTCGTCAGTTCTATACCGCTAAGTTCGGCGAAACTCCTCCTCCTTGTTCCTCTGCTCTACCACACCTTCTCTCTAACCTGCCGCAGGTTCCCCCACATCTCTCTACCGCTCTAACTCTTCCTCCAACACCCTCTGAGTTGTCCGACACCTTCTCTTCTCTCAACCCCCAAGCCGCTCCGTGTTCGGATGACCCCTCCTTTTCTTTTATCGTGCTTTCCTGCATCTTCTATTGTCTTTTCTCCTCTCCACGCTTTCTGCAGCTTTTAACTGCTCTACTATCCTGAGGAGTTTTACCGACGCGTATGTGGTCATATTTCCCAAGAAGGGTGATCCTCTTGACTGGGGAAAATGGCGCCCCATTTCTCTTCTAAATCAAGATTACAAACGTTTTACTAAGCTTCTTTCCCGTCGACTAAACTCTTTCCTCCCTCACATCCTAGCTGACGCTCAAACCTGGCCGCTCTCTTTCCTCAAACGTTCAACTTCTCCGTGATATAATCCATCTCGCTAAGAATCATTCTGAACCTCTTGCTCTCCATTCCTTGGACCTACGCTTCGCTTTCGATAATGTTTCACACGCTTATTTAACACAAACTCTTCTTCACTTTGGTTTTCCTCCACACTTCGTCTGTATTCTTCTCTCCCTCTACCGGGACGCCGTTTTTCATGTCAAGATGGCATCTTTCCTCACAGCTTCTGTCCCCTTCAAGCGGGGAGTTCGTCAAAGATTCCCACTTTCCAACCAACTGCTTGCCCTTCTGCGCTCTCTGCAAACATCCTTTCTGCGCTCTCTGCAAACATCCTTTTCGGCAAAACTTCCATCGCCGGTTGCCAGCTCACGGCATCACTCATTGATTTACTCCGCCTATGCTGATGACATTAGAGTCTGCATTCTTCGCGAATCCCAGTTCCAACTGCTTCGTCGTTTGTTCACCACCTACGCTTCATGTTCTGCTGCTGAGTTTAATACGGCCAGGAGCACCAGTTTGTGGTGTGGGATGTGGATAAGCAGCACAGGATGCTCCGTAGGGTGCCATATGGTCATTCACTGCTCAATGCTTCCTTGGGGGTGACCCTTGGTTCACCACATGCCGCCTCCAGAGCTACTCGCCCGGTACTCCGTCCTCGCCTGCTCCAAACAGCTGCGTTCTGGAGTCGGGTGCAGTTCGACACATCATACTACCAGCGTGCGAATCTCACCCGTACATACCTTCTGTCCTTGTGTCGGCTTTCTTGGATCGCTTCTACTAACCTACTATTTTGTCTTCAGGAGGTTACACGCTGCCTTACTAGAGCAATGTGAGCTTGTTATCACTGGGTTAGCGTTGCAAGCTCTGTGCCCCTACCTCCTTCGGCGATGCCTGCTTACCTGATGTCCCACTATACTACAAGGCTAGCCGGGTGATCAACTTCATACGCCTGTTTACAGCTCCAGTGCCATCCGCAGTTCAGAAACGTGATGTTCTTGCCTCCTTGCGTAACCCTCACTTCTCCGTTTCCTCTCTGGTTCTCATGGATTGCTGTCCCTTTCCTCTCTCTACGCTCCCACCTGCATATTATGAGGCCCTCACTCACCTTCGTTCTCTCCCCCTCATTCGCCCCCCTCCTTCCTCAACTCCAGAATTTCTTTCTAAACCACTTTTCTTCAATTCTCTTCTTCATCCTTCCCCCTCTTCTGCTTTGCTTTCTCCTCCTGGCTTCGTGCCGGTGTCGTAACCGTACAAGGCCTTACTAACCCAGACCTCTCCTGGCGCTCTTTCTCTGTCTTCCCTACAGTTATTTTCTCTTCCCCTTCTGCCCGTTTCGTCTTCGACTCTTTGCACGCTGACATTATGTCTCTATTCCCTGATCTTGCGTCCCCCTCTGGTCTTGTCTATGTGCTTTCTGCCCCTCTTCCTTTGCCGTTCTTCTTACGGGTCTCTGACTCGTCCCGGCCTCTTTCTCCTTTCTCGCAAAAATCTTTCTATTGTTTTCTTGTGCACTCTACCACCTCTTTTCCTCTTCCTATCCTGGTAGTTCCCACTACTTCTCTTTCTGCTGTCTGTGCCGCTGCCCGCTCACCCCTCTCCGCTCCTCTCGGAATTAATACTCACCTGGCTCTTCCAGCGTAACCGTCTCCCTGTTCCGTATTTTTTCCATCGCACTTCCCTTCTCTCTTCCTCTCTCTGTTCCTTTTGCGCACAGGAGGCAGACGTTTCTCACGTCTAACTTTACTGTACCATCCTGATACCTCTGCTCCACCAGGCATTCACTATTGACAGCCGTTCGTGTTACCAAGTTCTTCCGTTTATAGCCTACAGATATCTCCTTCTGCGTGATCTTCCAGCTACGCCTCTTCCGGCAGTATGTTCCTATATTTTTGTGCTGGTCAAACACGTTGTTTACGTGTACTCCCAACAACTCCGTGGTGTCTCTTCGCCTGTATCTTTACAAGAGGCTAGTGCGGTACTTGTGTTCCATTTCCGAGACCGCTTGATATCCGGTCTTGGGCTGGAGTACCAGTCGACATTCTCAAGTCAACGAGAAGCAGCCTTCTTTGCCACGTGGGCGCCTTCCGTTCCGTGGTTTGCGGTCGATACAGGAAAGATACACCTCACGGTCCACTAGGACATTTGTACACCTCTTTGCTGACATCCATGGCAAAATGGTGCCTCTACTCTATGTACTATCCACATGTGTATAGTATGCTCTCTCTGCAGCCTGTGCTGTAATATCTTAGTCTTCGCTTCTGTGTACAAACCATTGTGTTCTTGCAATTTGTTTTGTTCATCATTGTGTCGCACCGTGCGTTGCCTCTTTTTACCACGTCTTTTGTTAAAAAAGATCGTGCTTATGTTATCAGTTTGTCCGTCCGTCTGTACCCACGGTATCTCTGCAACTATTTGTCCGATTTGAAATTTTTTTTTTTTGCATTCCAAAGCTTGAAATATGCGAATGATGATCCTTCATTTCGTTTTTTCTTAAGATGTACAATTTCGCCGCTAGAGGGCGTAAATGCAGATGATGTCGAATTCAAAAATATATTTTATTCCACATATTTGCTTCTAAACATCCGATTGAAATTTTTTTTTATCTTTCTATTCCATTTATGTCGAAGAGTATTTTGGATATAGTTTCTTTTTAAAATCACGCATAGATTTACCGCTAGGGCGCGTAAAAGTAAATTACATTTTCCCCGATAACTCTTCTTCTAATACTCCGATTTGAAAAATGTTTTCTTCAGCGGATACATCTTCTGATGGAAAATCTTTTGCTTATAATTTCAAATTTTTGGTAAAGAATACTTTGGTCACCAGGGGGCGTAAGTTTTAATTTTTGCTTCTGATGTATTTGCCATAAAATCGAAGCTTCTAAAATATCGATTGAAAAAATTCTTTCGTGGACTGATGCCACTCACATCGATAAACCTTTTCGGAATATTTTCTTCTTAAAATATTCCAGAGTTTCTCTGCCAGGGGGCGTAGATGTACATCTTATTTTTGTCAATATATCTACTTCTAGGAGCCCGATTTGAAAAATTCCTTCCTTGTTGGATAGTGTTTTCGGTGAGACATGTTTTTCATATAATTTCACAATTTTCAAGTAGTTCATAGACTTTCCGCTAGGGGGCGTATTGGTAAATTGCGTTTCCCCCTATATCTCTGCTTCTAAATCTCCGATTTGACAAATTCTTTCTGCACCGAATACAGCTTCTCATGAGAAATTGTTTGCACATAATTTCTAATTTTTGTAAAAAATAGTTTGGCCACCAGGGGGCGCAAATCTTAATTTCCGCTTCTGTTGTATTTGCAGCTAAATATAAGCTTCTAAATTCTCGATTGATAAAAACGTCGTTTGTTGACCGATACTACTCATGTCGACAAACCTTTTAGAAACAGTTTCTTCTTAAAGTAATGCATGGTTTCTACGCCAGCGGGCGTAGATGTATATCTTATTTTTTTCAATATCTCTACTGCTAGGAGTCCGATTTGAAAAATTCCTTCTTTGTTGGATAGTGTTTCTAGTGTGACATGTGGTTCATATAATTTCAAAATTTTCAAGTAATTCATAGACTTTCCTTAGGGGGCACAAAGGTAAATTGCGTTTTCTGCGTTATTTCTGCTCCTAAAGCTCCGATTTAAAAATTTCTTCCTGTATCGCATACAAGACCTGATCGAAAATAGTTTTCACATAATTTCGAATGTTTGGTAAAGAATGGTTTAGCCACCAGGGGTTATAAGTGTTAATTTCTGCTTCTGAAGTATTTGTTGCTAAATCTGGGCTCCTGAAAACTCAACTAATTTTTTTTCTTCGACTGATTCCGCTTATGTGGATAAACCTTTTGAGAATACTTTCTTCCTAAGATAATGCATGGTTTTCCCACTAAGGGACGTAAAGTCACATCTTATTTTTGTCTATATCACTGTTTCTAAGATTTCGTAAGCTCACGACTCCGTTTACAGCGATATCTGAGGGATTAAATACCCGATTGAAAAACGTCTTTCTTCCGTCAGATACTATTGTTTTCCATACCGGTTCCATTGACTTTGATGAATAGCTTTGATAAATTTGCGTCAGAACGGATTCAAAAGACGTGCTTATTACACCCGAAAATTCGGTGTCATCTTTCTTGTTTCATATTGTTATCAGTACACCCTGTGATTAAGTGACCTTCCGTCACTTTCATGTATTTTAGGTTATACTCTGTTCGACGCATGTGCTTTTGTTATCTGAACCTCAGTGTATAATTCCCCGTGTTTTTGTAGTGTGTTTTGCTTTGAGCCGTCATGTGGTATATTCTTCTGTCTCCAGTGATATGTATGTACATTGTATATACGATGCTCTTGCACCTTCTTGTGACTCTCATGTCATTATTTCCATTTTATTGTACCTGTTGCATTCCGTACAGTACCGTGCTTCCACTTTGTGTAAATACTATTGTCATCCCAGTGTCCATTCATGGTTCCCGTGTAATTTCCTAACCTTCACACTGCCTGTAATTTGTTGTATGTCGGTGTTCTCTCTATATTTCTCGCGCAATTGTGCGCATTCTGCTTCATCTGATGCATTCACGGTAATTATTTATTTCCACGTTCACGGCAGTGTGTGTGTGATGTTGTCTTTCACAGTTTGCAATGTTGTATCTCTTATGCTATCCTGTACATAATGCTCTGTCTGTGTCATGTGACACTTTGGTACTACTAATGTCACTTCTCATACATTTCTTGCAATCTGCTCTGTTTGCAGCATATATGGTTCGTAGCCATCTCTCACCGCAGTGTGTATATCATCGCTTTTAACAGTATTTATTATTTTTCCGAGCGACGCTCTTTTGCGAAACATCTCCTTTTCTGTTGTTAAAAACAATAAAGCGATTTTGAAACCTTGCTTTATGACGCGGTGCATTATCCTGCTGGTACCAACAAGGCTCGGTTCCATACTATTGCCATAGAGTTGGTACGGCATAATTGTCTAAAGTATTGAGGTAGACGTGCTGGTTAACCGATTTGACCACGATAACAAATGGGCCGGAATAATACCACGAAAAACACCACCACACGAGTACACTGCCAACTCCAAACTTGACCGTAGGAAGAGTACACTGTGGTAAATTGCGTTCCCCCGGCTGCCGCCATACCCACACACGGCCATCAGATGGAAGGATCGTGTATCTGGATTCATCGGTCCATAGAACACGTTTCCATTGACCTACGGTCCACGATAAATGTTCTTTACACCATGCTAAACGACGAGTATCATTCCGAGTGGAGATGGAAGGTATATGAGCAGCTTCACGAGCACAGTAACCCATTAAATGAAGTTTTCTTCGAATGGTACATGTACATACTGAGGTTCCAGTATTTTTACTTACCTGTACACTGAGGTATTGTGCTGTACTTTGTCAATTATTTGTAACGACTCTCCTGAGGCTTCGACGTCCTCTATCACTGATTTTCTTTAGTCTGCCGTAAGTTTTGCTGCTTCATGCACGCCATGTGCCTTCGACTTATTAAGTACATTCAAAACAGTTGACTTGGGTATTTTTAAACGCCTCTGGGTTTCTCTTATGGACAACCCACTAATATAACACCCAACAGTCTTTACTTTCTCAAAGACAGTTCTCCCCCACCACGAAATTTTTCCTCAGCGTCACAGTGCGATATGATCACGGTCAGCTGTAGGCTTGTTTTAATACCGTTTGCAGCTGTACCGCGGAACTTAACAACGCAGCGGATCCGGTCGTTTGCTTTTGAAGGGGTGTCCGGTTACTTGAGTAAATATAGTGTATATAGAGACGAAATTTTGCGGAAAGTTAAGGAATTCCAGCTAAAACTATATGAAATGTATTATAACGTAGAAGTCTTGTCTTACATCTACGTTAATTTAAAACATCAACATACTAAGAAATTGTTCCTAAATGAAAGAAACCTTAAAGGCCAGACGAAACATGTAAACAATAGAAGTCAAACTTACGGAAAATATGCTTTATTCACGGTTGTAGCACGTCCATAACAGAACGATATCAATATTTAAACACACCACACAGCTTCACAGCTCTTAACACAACGATCGCTTTACAACGCACTCTTTCAACGCTCTTCCAAGCAAACGTTTAGTCCTCGTTTTTATCTCTTGTTATTATCTTATATCAGGCATACGTCACGTGCATTCAACCTCAATTGTGTTGCCAAACGTATTCGTTTGAGAGAAAACATATTACGTTAAGAGTTAAATATAACTGAGAATAAACTCAAGATTTACATAGGGAAAGGAACTAAAAAGGAAAGTTAATTTAGAATATACGTCACAGTATGTAGAACATTTTACTGTGTGACGTACCTGCCAGCAGGACGCACACGACATAAAGGCAGATAGGAGTCAGAATGAACGTCTGCGTAGCTCAGTTGGTAGAGCGACTTATTCCGGAATAAGCGGACTCAGGTTCGATTCCCGGTGTGGACCAAAAATGACGGAGAAATTTACTTCGTTATAACTGACATAAAGAACTGAAATGAGACAAAAGTTAGTCCTGTCCTCACGATGGAAGTGTCCCATGCAATTTAGAACCGGAGGGAATAAGTATAGATGGTGGTGGAATTACTGTGGACAATGCACAGGAAGCCAATGAAGAAATAGAAACCACTATCGACCAAGGTTTCACTCGATGCCTCAATAATGGGAAGATAAATGAGCTTTTATACGTGATTGTGTAAGAAAATCATAAAGGTCGTTCAGAGGAAACGTAACTTTGGGTGATGGTGCAGTTGCAGCAAACATGCCTCCGGCTGTGGTGGCATCAATATACACAGAATAAAAATGAGGAACAGCAGGTGGTCATTTGTGTTAACAGAGAAGGAAAATGCAACGAGCCGCTACTTCACGCTCATTATGACATGGATACTTTACTTCCAAGCAAGCGCACTGTGCCGTATTCTAGTTTATGGTCAAGGAAGATGCTAAGCCAACCGAGAGTTTTCAGCGCATGCAAGCAGTATACGGAGGAGACTGCCGAGCGAGCAATACGTTGTTCAATGGTGGAAAGAATTTCGAGGACATCAAAGGGTAGTGAGCCATCCCACAACCTGTGCAATGTCTCTACACCTTCTCTCGGGAAACAATTGCAGTGGTGGGCATTGCGGTGAAGGGAAATTGAAGAGTGACCTTTCGACAGCCAGCGCAAGACAAACACATCAGCGTGAGATTCATCAGCAGTATCGTACACGATCACCTCGGGGATCGAAATGTGTGTTCACAATAAACTCCGAAGCAGCTATCGGCTGAAAACAATGTAGAGAGAATAAGTTTGGTGTCAGAAAACTTTACAGTTTTCCAGGAAGGGGGAAAAGTCACAATCACGAATTACAGGAAAGGGGAAAAGAGTCTCCATCGCGAATTACAGGAAAGGGGAAAATAGTCCCCGTCTCTCCATCACGAATTACATATTTCAATGGCACAATAAAATTTAAGTCACTGAAAATTGTTTGCAAGCTTTTAGTTAATTCTAAAGGCATTTGGAGTGCTGATTTCAAAAATGATTATGATTTTTCTCTAACATGTAAGCACAACTAGATGTGAAATTCGGGAAAACTGTCAGTTTATTTCATTACAAAAAGTTGAAAAAAATATTCTTCTGTGCAAAAACTTTACAAAAAGCATCTTAAAATGTCATTTATATTTACGAGTTGTTCTATTGCCTTTTCCTTTTGCCTCCAAAGCTTCGTTTAGTAATTTTGGTCTTCTATGCATAGCTGCTGGGTCTTCTCCGTGCAGCATCCAGCAGCTGTTTGCCATCATGTTGATGTTCCATCTTCCCTAGTATCGTCGTTACATCTAATTTATGTCTTAATGGAATCTTTTTCTTGATCCTCACTAACGACTCCTAGTATTTTAGGAAAGTACAAGTGAGCGTTCAGAAAGACATTCAAGCTCTTGAAACGACTTCATGCTTTGAGTTTTTCAACCATGTTTCCTACTATTTTATTGTTGTTGTGATATTTGTAGTTTCCCAAGAGCCTCTTCACGATTTCGTCATTTTTTGGGAGTTTTCGAATGTCTGTTTCGTCAAAAATACATTTCTTCAATTTGTCATCTGACAACTCAGGAAACGTTTTATACAGATACTCTCCTTTTCTTGACAAAGCTCTTCCAAACTGCTAAGTTTGATAAAAAGAAGAGGAAGTAGTGTTGGATGACACATTTTTGGGGAGCAACCAAACTTTCATAGATAACATTTTTGTTTTCTGGTTTTAAAACAGCCGTCTTTGGCCATTGTTTTTTTTTTTTTTTTTTTTTTTTGATTGGAGGTTTAACGACCACCGTGAGCAACTCAATGGGCTATATGTAGTCGCCCGTCCCTAATTTAGGGTCACTGGTTCCAGGGAAGGGAGAGAGCCAGTGCCGTAAGACAAACACAACATCCATGCCTGACCGGGATTCGAAACCGGACCCCTTACGGACGAATGATCAGAGGCCAGCGTCTTAGACCACTGCGCCACCGGGGCGGCCTGTGGCCATTGTTCTTTGATATAGTGTTGGCTCTTCGCTCGGCTGTTCCAGTTGTACAAAAAGTACGGGTATTTTATGTATCCTCCTTGCTGTCCAATTAGCATGGACAGCCTTGTAAGGTCACCGTGATCGTTGTAGTTGAGCTTTGTCTGAACTAAGGCTACATTTTAATAAATTTTTTGCTCAACCTAGTTTACTTTTCGCAGTGAGAACAAGGTTTTACCTGCTCTAATGTCTTCTTTTTGTTGAGGTTTTACGTACCCGATGTTTTCTTTTTTGTTGAAGATTTACCTACCCTATATCTTGTTTTGTTGAGGCTTTTCCCAGCCTGATGTTAAGGTTTTACCTATCATAACGTCTTCCCTTTATTAAGGTTTTATCCATATCAATATCGTTTGTTGAGGTTTACCTATCCTAATGACTTTTGCAGAGGTTTTACCTACACTAATGTCTTCTAGCTCAACTTGTCTTTTTGTTGAGGTTTTACCTGTACTAATGTCTTCTACCTCAACTTGTGTTTTTGTTGAGATTTTACCTACACTAATATCTTCTTTTTGTTGGGGTTTTACATATCCTAATGCCTTCTTTTTTGAGTTTCTACCAAGGAGGTTAGAAGTAAGAGGAGGTGGCAACAGCCCCTCTCCCTGTGCTCCTGGCGTGACGCCACTTGTAATCAGCTGACTACGCCAATGCGCCCAACCTAAGAATCTCCTGTATATCTCTATGAGGAAATCGCGATTTTGAACGGGTTTTTCGGACCCTTACTCTACCCATACAGGCATGAAAAAAATTGAGGCTGAAATATTCATTCCCATAGTAAAGAATGTCCAGAAAAAACCGGAAAATATATGTTGGTATTTCTTTAAAAAATTGAACAAAATAATGATTTTTTGAGCGGAAGTGCATAGTGCGCATGGTTACTTACTGCCCATGTGCAAGTAACCATGCATACTGCCCATGTACAAGTAACCATGTTTAAAATATAACCAAAAGCCTAATGTTAAGAAATAAGAAGACCGAAATATTCCTTCTTTCCATCCTTGGTTTGCATGCGCTAAGCAAAACTGCTTTAGCCACAGGAAATGACGTCACGTTCCCGAACTCTCGCAGCGCAGACTCCCACCACTTCAGAGAGAGGACAGAAACAGCTGATCTGTGTTGGCCTCACTCAAAACGGGTCCCTTCACCTCCTCTTCTTCTAACCACCTTGGTTTCTACCTACCCTAATATCTTCTTTTTGTTGAGGCTTTACCTACCCTAATGTCTTTTGTAGCAAACATAATGCTTTTAGAGCAGATTTACCAAATGTTAGTAAATTTAGTAAGCAAAAGAGCTAAAATTAAAATAAGTGTTTTAGGCATAAGAACAGACCAATTAATGGATAACGAAATTGCATTCGTACTTTGTGCATAAACGGTATGTGATAGAAGTGTTTTATTACTTTTCCCCAAACCAGCACCCTAAAATCTATGAAGAATATGAACATTTTTCAGACAATGTTTCCGTTGCAGATCTGAGCTATCACAGACTACAAAACTTGGGGTAACCGTTTCTAGTTAGTGACTAAATTCATGAGCATGTAGTCGAAGTACAATGCATCACAGAAACCAAGAGTCCCGCGTCTCCGCTAATGCATGACGTCAACTTTTCCTTGGATCAGGAGGGTCCAATGATGGTTACCACGTGGCGCGACGGTTAACGTATTGCGACACTGTGCACACACTGTCCTGCATTATCAAAAGCAAGTGTTCAGGAATGCCGATATGTTTTATCTTGATTTCGCAAGACAATGACCAGCCTTGTGTCATTTTCCGAAGGAAAAATATAGCGCAGCGGCATCTCTCAGAAGTCTTTACCCATCTTCTCTGCAGCCTCAACCTGTTCCAATGGGATTTTCTCATCTTCGAAACTACGAAATCTTTCTTCAAGAGCCAAAGATGCGCGTTAGAATAGTGCATCCGAGAATCCGTAGAGGACTATTTCATCCATAAGCCTCATGCCGTCTATAATTAGGTTACCAAAACACTTGCCTCCATGGGGCATATACACTGTGTAACGTACCAGGAGATGTGACGTACCTGCCCGAAGGACGCACACGACATAAAGGCAGATAGGAATCAGAATGAAACGCCCGCGTAGCTCAATTGGTAGAGTGAATTATTCCGGAATGAGGGGATCCGGGTTCGAATCCTGGCGCGGATAGAAATGACGGAGAAATTTACTTCGTTATAATGGCGCCCGAACTATCCGGATGACCCGACCGTTCAAAATCTCGCATTGGTGTGATGTTATTTCCACACCGCGAGATAGGAAAAATAAGAGAATCCTTTCTCCAGCACTTCGAAAAAAACATAAAATAAGGGGGAGATGATGTAACGTACCAGGAGATGTGACGTACCTGCCCGAAGGACGCACACGACATAAAGGCAGATAGGAATCAGAATGAAACGTCCGCGTAGCTCAATTGGTAGAGTGACTTATTCCGGAATGAGGGGATCCGGGTTCGAATCCTGGCGTGGACAGAAATGACAGAGATATTTACTTCGTTATAACTGAGTGATCACTGAATTAGGACCACGTACCTAATACTTCGTAAGTCATCAATTCGCCCTCAGTAGAGCAGCTATCCGACGTGGCATCGATTCCATAACATGCATTTGGGAGGTATGACCAGCCGTGCTGTACGTAATGCGGCTTCCAATGCAGGCATGGAGTTAATTGGTGTATCCAGACGTCTGATATGCCGTTCCATAGTGTCCTATAAGAGCTGTATTGGATTGATATCGGAGGAGTTTGGATGCTACAATATGTTGCAAGTCTGAACAGTGTTCTTCAAACCACTCCTGCCCAGCATTGGGCCTGTGGCTCGGCGGACACCGTCGCCATTTGGGAAAACCTGCAACATTGTTGAGTGTACAGAGTCAGCGTTGTTCCACATTTACCAGGAGTCGAAGTTCCCGGCTGGTAAACATGCCCCATACCACACAATCGCTTCCACCAGCTTGCACTATGGAGATCATGCAGGATGGATCGAGTGCCTCATGTCGTTTGTGCCAAATATGTAAATGACCATGCAAGAAGTTGAGTAAAAAGCTTGACTCGTCAGACCAGCACATTTTTTCCCAGTCATACGACGTCAACGTGTATGATCTTTGCATGAGGCCAGTCTTTAGCGCCGATTAACCGTGGTTAGGAGAGGATGTCGTCCCGGTCTTCTGATGTTATAGTGCATCCGTACGAGGGTGGGACACATGGGCATGAGCGATACTGTTTAAGTTGATTTTTGTTGTGTTGGATAGTCAACTGTTTAATAGTTTTGCGTCTGTTGGCCTGTACAAGTCATCGAACCCAGCACTAACCTCTCAAATCAACCTTTCACTGTCCTGTGTAGTCTTGTTTCGGGTCGTTGCTTGACCATTTTCATACCAGTCCTGATACACTTTAACTACGGGAGTTTGCGTTCAGCCGTCTGTAAAATCGAGACACCTACTCTCCCAGCTCCCACAATCTGTCCTTTCTCAAAGTCTGATAATCCCTTCCGTTTACCCATCACTCTCCGAATTTTACCACTTTCTGCTCCACTCGCACCTTATAAATGCTAAGTCGATCGTGTCCTTTGAGAAACTACGTGGGCCGCATGCACGTTTGATAGGGTTGTTCATAATTCAGTGACCACTCGGTGTATGTCTCAACGCGGGATTTTAGTACATGTACATAGTACAGACCGGTTCATCGTACTTGCGAAATCAAAGATACTGATGGTTTTCTGCTCTTTGGTCACACATGGCCCTTGCGCCATAAAAATTCAACAAAAACTGATGGCTTTAGATTTTCTCACTGATGACGTATCGAACTTCTCCATTTACAGCAACCATGGCACACATTTTGAGCTTTAGTAACATCCATCACAAATCTTACACGAGACCTCTTGTACTTCACACTTACTAGAATTCCAAAAACATCTCATTGTTCTTGCAGAGATTTGGAATTCTGGTCCTCCCATGATTTCTTCAGTTTCCTCTAGCTTTCTCTCATTCAACTTGGGGCTAATACATTCTTTCAGTTGGTGTACAATCATTTGTTTTTTCAACATGGCCAAACCACCAGAAAATATTTATCTCCTGCCTACTGGCATCATTTTGCTTCATATTGTACATCTGCAACATATCTTCGTTTTGCTCCCATGATTAAACCGCGTCCTGCAAATCCCCCAACCTGACGGAAGTGTCGTTTTTATTCTTAAAGATGTGTTATTTAGTAACACATCTTTTAAGAATAAAATCGACACTTCCGTCTCTTGTGCATTATCATGGTTTTCCTCTCATATGTCATAATGTAACTGCACTCTCACGCGCAGCCATCTTTTGTTTTACTTTAGGGGTTTAACGACCTTCGTGAATAAAGAAAGCGCGCCAGTATAGTAAAACGAACACATCATCCAGGCCACAGCTGGGATCAGAACCCGGTCCCATCTCAGACAAAGATACGTAACCATTCGTGATCATTAAATAAAGAGTTATTTCTGTAAAATCCTCCAAACGAAGCTATAGCTCTTAAATTCCGCCCCAGTGGCGCAGTGGTCTAAGCGATGGCTCCTGATCCTTCGTCCTAGGTGGGTCCGGGATCGAATCCCGGTGAGGCATGGATGCTATGTTTGTCTTACGGCACTGACTCTCTCCCTTTCCTCGAGCCAGTGGCCCTAAATTAGGGACCGGCGACTGCTTATAGCCGATTGAGTTGCTCACGCTGGTCGTTAAACCTCCAATCCAAAACGAAAAAAAGTTAGCTCTTAAAGTTCAATTTACTCGTCTGATAAAATCTCAATCAAATTAATTTTTTCTATCGAACGTATTTCCAAATTAGCCTAACTCATTCACCCGGTTAAACTCCGTGTCGTTTAGATTGATCTTGTATTCAGTACTAACATTCCCTCACTCAAACGACACGACTTTACTTTCTCCAGTTAAATTTTCATTCATACATTGGTTACCCCGGAAAACATCTCATTTCTAATTGTTTCGTTTTCAAACCTAATGGCTTTTCTAAGGAAAGGTGTATTTACATCAACCTTCCTTCCGCGGTGTAATTGTGAAACAGAACTGATTTTAGAAATCGCATGGGATACTCTGTATGGAAAGCTTTCCCAGCTAAATGTTTCAAAATGCACTCAGATCAATGCTTTCCGTATAAAAGATAGCTGATTTGTTCATTCGAAGCGTACGATATGATGACTGACAGATTTGTTTAGTAAATCGATTGTAATCATATCGTACCATTGTATCGTATCGCGTGCTGAAATGAACAGAAGAGCATTGCTGTTCGACGAGTGACATCATTCCATCATTCTGTCGTTATCAATCAAACAGAAAGCGTTATATTTACAGCAGAAGCAATGAGTGATGGATCTACAGTTCAACAATGAGATTCTGATTGTTCATTGCAGGCACTGTAATTCATTACTCAGTAGAATCGAAAGTGTTTTAATAAGATCGTCATGGATTTATAAAAAAAAACGATTTTTCTCTTCAAAGGTTTTAGCACAACCAATAACTCACCAATGTTTTAATTAACATTCTACAAGGGCTAAAAATTTAATATTAAAGCAATCGTGAAAATAAAATAAGTTGTTCTATAGCAGAGACGCAATATTCGGAAAACACAAATTCCGTCAAATTGAAAAACTATCACCTTACATAAACCAATTGCCCACGCGTTTTTAAAATATTCCACGTTATTTTCATTTCTTTCAAGGATATTTTTTTGTTTCACATTCAAATTTAATTTCAGGATCGAAAATTTAGGAAAAGTAGGATTTTTGTTTCAATGAATGACGTTGGAAATAGGATATTCTACTTACTCTGACAATCTTTCAATAATTTTTCAGGTGCATGACCTTTCGAGGAATATTTGAAAATGTCTGCGACATGTTTTTGAAATACAGTTCAACTTTATACAGAAAGAAATTTGTATTTTCCTAGTAAACTTTATAGGCGGTGATTTCCTAAGTGATTATGAAAAAATCTTGCAAAATAATTAATAATCAAAACCAAAATGAGTATCTGTATTTATATGTTTCATTCCCGTTTCTTTGAGGAAAATATATCTTTTCGTTCCGTTCCTTCTTCCAGTTTTTTTAATTTAACAGGGCTTATGTGCATCGAACGTCAGGAGGAATAAGTATTTCATAATTTGTGTCTCTTTTCTTCAAGGCTATAAGGAATGGAGCATGTTGGGTAGTCTTTGTTTGCGATAACCTCCTCCACTCTGCATGACATTAGCTCTACTAGCTTGCGAAAGGTGTCCTCAGGTATTCTGTACTAGACGAATAGTGTGAAACCCCGGTATTTTTCAAAAGTGAATTTTGCAATGTAGCCCCGGAATTTTGTAAAGGAAGTCCTGGATTTTTGCACTGTATCCAACAAACGTCCGAGTGGATTCCATTCGTGGGAATTTTTTGGTCAGGGAAGCAAACAAAATGCTTAGATGTGATCCCCAAAATGTACTTGATCAATATGGGAATTGTGACACAGGGTGTCGTCTTGCTGGAAGAGTTGAGTGCGAAACATTGCCTAGGTTGAATCTAGTGGTGAGGCTGTGTTCAGAGGGAATAATGTTGCCTAGTAATTTCCATGATAACAATCCTAATAAGATGATACCGCCACTTAAGGTCTGGTTCCGTACAATTATGCGATACGGTTTAAGCTTTTAATCAAAGCGGCGTAGACGGAACCGCCCGTCGGTCAGTTGAAGCTGGAACCTGAACTCATTAGAAAGGAACGAATTTTCTTCTAGTTCAATGTCCAGTCACTGAGCTACAGTGGACACTTCAGGTGGAAATATTGATGGTAGGAAAGCCCATTCGCTCGACTGTGTCCTCGGAAAGGTCTCCTTGTGTATTCTGGCTGCAGTCTGCTATTAACTTTGATGTCATAAGACTTCTGTTCTTGCGGACAGCACATTTCATCTGGCGCTCACCATGATTGTAGCCAATTTTGGTCTGCCCTTCATGATTAGGGATGTGTTTCTCGGTAGTTCCCGCCAGCTCTCCGCTACGGCAGCCTCCGCACGTTAGATGCATATGGGCCCTGTTAAACTTAAAAAAACGGAAGAGAGAACGAAACGAAAACGCATCTTTCCTTCAACGAGACGAAATGAAGCACATAAATATAGATGCTCGATTTGGCCAGATTGTTCATTCTTTTGCTAAACTTTTTCACAATCTCTGATGAAAACTTCCGCCCTCCCCTTTCTTAGGGCCTATAATCATTTCCGGTTTAATATCCGAACAAGTCTTTCCTTTTCCCTATTGTGATAGCTGTACACTGGCCAATTAACACACCTTTTGCAAGCCTTCTATATGTATTCCGCGCCAGTCAGTGACGTCATTGCTAAGTATTGTAGGACCAGTCCACTCGAGAAATCAAGGATGGTGGTAATGATTTAACCCATCAATAGATAGGGAAAAAACGCAAAATTTAATAGCTATTTCAACCCTGGAAATAAATATACACGGTGTGTCTTAAGTCTTTCCTTGATTACGATAAATCGTATAAAATGAACCGAGCTAGTTAGACGTACGCGGCTTGTTGCTTTGATTGGGTCATATTGTCAAGTTTGTTTTCGTTGTACCTTTGGAACAATAGATGACACTGCACGTCTGCAGCTTAGTTTGTTGTTAAAAACGTCAGTCGACGGAGAAGACTAATTGCGTTCTCTGGTTTCATGAAGCCAAATCTGCAATTTCAGTGCAGCGGAAGTTTAGACGTGAGTATTATAGAGCTCCGCCTGATGTGAAGAGCGTTAGGAACTGGTATCTTAAACAGACGGGCAGTGTCGGTGAGAGTGCAAGAAGTGGAAGGCCTTCCATTAGTGAGGAAATTGTCGACGCCGTGCGTGATGCATTCGTTCGAAGCTCGAGGAAATCAATTCGTCATGCCTCTAGTAAACTGAGAAAACCCATGAAGACAAAGCACCGCCGCTATTTAAGAAAGCGGCTTCGTTTTTTTTCATAAAAATTGCAAATTGTTCAAGCCTTCGTACCTAATGTGACATTCGCTATGGATATTTTTGAACGAATAGACGAAACTAATGATTATCTGAAGCGGATTTGTTTTTCAGACGAATCAACTTTTCATACCTCAGGTAAAGTGAACACGCATAATTCCCGTATCTGGGGTTCAGAGAACCCCATGTGGCTTTGGAGAAACAGAGGGATAGCCCTAATATCCGTGTTTGGTGCGGACTAATGCACAGCAAAGTAATTGAACCGTTCTTTTTACCTAGCCCACCATTACATCGGCTATTTACCTCGACATGATGCTGCTGTATGGTGCACCTTAATTGAAGGAGCTGCAGCCATGGGTAATGTTCGAGCAGAATTGACGGACAGGTACACCCCAGTATGCCCCCGCACTGGGGTGTACCTGTCCGTGAATTCTTAGATGACAAATTCCCTAAGAGATGGATAGGCAGAGATACTCTCATATCCTGGCCACCAAGATCATCAGACATTACGCCCCTTGACTTCTTTTTATGGGGCTACATTAAGGATCAGGTTTATGCAGCATATATTAAAACTTTGAAGGGAAGAATAACTGAAGCGTTTGCGACCATCACAAATGATGTGTTGCAGCAGACATGGAAAGAGATAGAGCCACGACTGGATGTCCTGAGTATAACATAAGGAGCCCCCATTGAGGTATGTTGATGAGCCGGAAAAAACTCTGGATTTCAGTTAAGCTATATTGGAAAACCGTACGTGTCTAACTAGCGTGGTTCATTTTATACGATTTATCGTAAGCAGGGAAATACTTTAGACACACGCTGTATTTTTATTAATATTATCACACTTTTCAAATTACGAGCAAAGTTCTTGAATGCGGAAATGCGTGGTCACAGTCAAAGACTTCCAAATGTTTGAAGGAAATTACAAGCAATGCAGGAAGTGTTAAGAAAAATTTATTTTTGGATATATGCTGCTGATGCTTTTTTTAATTTAATTTAATCATGCTGTGAGTGTTTATAGTTTATTCTTGTACTTAAGATAATGATCGGGTCTTCACTGAATAACATATTCATGAGAAAAGAAAGACCAAAATAATAATAATAATAATAATAATAATAATAATAATAATAATAATAATAATAATAATAATAATAATAATAATAATAATAATAATATTTATATAGAAATTCCCGGAGATGTGAAAAAATGACGAACGGAAAAAATGACTAAATATAGAGACCTGGCCATAGAAGTCGCCCGATTATGGACTAAACACACAACGGAGTCCCTATTGTCATCGGGGCACTTGGAACACTATCAAATTTGTTTATGAATCATTTTTAAAAAATGCAGCTTTCTGATATACCACCTACAGAACTGCAGAAGACAGCTTTATTTGGGACATCATACACTGCTGGTCACCCAAAATGCAACACCAAGAAGGACACGAGATAGCAAAGCCAGATTTACTGGACACATAACGACAGATACAAACATGAAACGATTGAGCCTAAAGGCCCGTGCGACTTGCGGAACACGCATACATCAATAGTTCGTGTGGCTCAACAGCAACTGGCAATAACGGCCGCTGCACGCCACGGCATCGAACGAAAGAGGCTTTGGATGTGGGCTTGGAGTATGTCGGTCCAGGCTGCTTCCACACGTTGCCACAGTTTATCAGGCATAGCTGCGGGTGGTGCTTGCCGGGCCACTCGGTTGCCGATTAGCGACCAGACGTGTTCGATGGACGACATATCGAGAGAACAGGCGGGCCACGGCAGCAGTGACACCTGGTGGGCCGTGAAGAATTGTTGCACGATGCGTGCCACGTGCGGGCGCGCATTGTCCTGTTGAAACGTGGCCGCTGGCAGGTGCTGCAGGTAAGGGAGGACTACAGGCCGTACCAGAGGAGTGCGGTTGTCATATCCAATTGCGCTCCAAACCATAACGCCAGGCGACGGACCTGTATGGCGATGCATAATGCAGGCGCCATACAGTCTCTCGCCACGGTGCCATCAAACGCGGATCCGACTATCGTGGTGTTGCAGGCAGAAGCGGGATTTGTCGGATAAGACAATGTCGTGCCATTCCGTAGTCCAGGTGCGGCGTTCAACGGCCCACTGCCGCCGCACTCGCCGGTGGTGTAACACCAGTGGTAAACGGAGCAATGGGCGCCGTGCAAAA
The DNA here is from genome assembly GCA_039090855.1 of Macrothele yani. Taxonomy (NCBI): domain Eukaryota; kingdom Metazoa; phylum Arthropoda; class Arachnida; order Araneae; family Macrothelidae; genus Macrothele; species Macrothele yani. The sequence continues at coordinate 32,929,931 of CM077024.1, read as the reverse complement.
AGTCTCCGCTCCTGCAGATGACTCCGAACGGCACGTGATGACACAGGTTGTTGCGCAACACACCCTAATTCTTGCGCTAACGTTCGTGATGTGGCGGTGCAAGCCGTCAATGCCCGCCGCACAACATGCCGGTCCTTTCGTTCAGTAGGTGTGCCGCGGCTGCGGCAATCGCTCACGTCGGTCCGTCCGATCCTCCTACACCCACCGAATCCATACTCGCCTCACTGTGGGTGGGTGTCGTCCCACACGGGCGCCGATGTCTCGGTACGATAAACCGCTGTCGCGATAAGCCACTATTCGTCCTCTGTCGAACTCCGAAATGTGCTGGAATGACTGCCGTATTCTGCGACGAGGCATCAAGAAGCTTCCCACGCACAGGTCCGGCAGCACAACACACTTCCACTACTTACACATCGCCTTCTGTGCACATTTCTTAAAGTGCTTCTCGGTAGCGTGCCGGGAGCACATGATTTGCATATGCCCTGCAATGCTAATCGTTTGCATGTCCTCTCGCGGGCGACGCATGCTGCGAATTTCAGGCCAATCGGATGCTTCCTTCTTGGTGTTGCATTTTGGGTGGCCAGCAGTGTATATTTTACGCCGATTCTTTACTGATACCTAGGTCACCGGTGGAAACACGCATCAGCTCAACAACAACAGTCAATCATAATTTTGTTTTTCATGTTTGATTGTCGTAGGCTGTGTTTCGTATATTTCGAATAAAGAAGATTAAAAAAATAAATAATAACTGGACTTTAAGTTAATATTCATATTATTTATATCATGAAGCACATGCAATGTATATGAATTTTACATGCCTTTCTAACTTAATATTCAATTGTTTATTCAAACTTAATTTTAAGTTAATATTCAGTCGTTTATTCAAACTTAATTTTAACTTTATATTCAGTTGTTTATTTTGTAAAATGAAATAAACAACTGAATATTAAGTTCTTACCGACTTAGTGGAGAATATCATGATATACCTACTCGGTATCGGGTAGGCCTACCTTTCTTCCCGATGAGGGCAGCCACAGAGCAAGACATCTAGGTCACGAAAGCGTTCCACAAGTATGTCCATTTGTAGTGCTACACCTCTACCCTTCCATATCTCTGTCGCATTCCTGGGTGGATGGTTCAAAGCTTAAACGGATCTTTTCACAGCACACCAAAGATTTCCCGCAATGTTCATGTCAGGTGAATGGCGACATGGGACATTCCAGTTTGGGAACTTATGTGAAATGCTGCTCTAATCATGTTCTAATTACCATAGCTCCGTGGGATGGCATATTGTTCGGCTGGAAGAGTCTATTGCACTGTGGGTGGATGATGATCATGAATAGCTGTAGATCAGTGCTGAGTTCGCGCTCAGTTTTAAGATCCGGAGCCCGTCCGAGCCCGAAATATGACGACCGATCGAAGTACGACGACAGAACCCGAACCCAAATTTTACGTCGCAAGATAGAGCCCGGGCCAGAACGAGCCCGAAAACTATGACTAACTTTTTTAGTTATTAAGAAAAAAATATTCTTTTCCAGACTTGCAGTCTATCCTCTCCCTGCAATTAACTACTCAAAAGAGTAGTCAGGTTCTTCTCAAAAGATAGTCAGGACCTCTACCTGTTTCTATAGTATAGTCGTGCGATTTTTTTACCATTGCTTCTTCCTGAAATGTTTTGGGAAGTTAGGCATCCGGAAAGATCGGGACGCGCTGACATTTATGTACTTTGTTCAATACAATAGAAAGGAAGCTGCTGAGTGAAGAAAGGGACCAAAATCTCGGCGACGTGCTATCTACTATGTGGAATTTATAATTTCTGAAAAAAAACACTTTCCTTCGCAGAAATCCACTTATACGTGTCCTATTGCATTTCTGCACAAGCCTAATATAAATAGCCCTCTCGGGTGCCTATTTCCCTCCCAGGCCTATTTGCGGAAGAATTCTTGTCGTCAACTAAAAGTTTAAGATAAGTTTCGTTGACTCGAGCGGGCTCGAGATCTCTCTCCGTCAGATCGCGAGCCCGCCCAAGCCGCAACCATAGTAAATGCTATGCATCCCGAGCCAGCTTCAGGCCCGGGCTCGTTATCCGGCCCAGCACTGAAGCAGATGATCTGCGAGGTTGGACACGTGAGCCTATACTTTACAGAGATGCATCCATACGTATCACAGGTTCCAAAGTGTGCCAGTTGAACACTTCGTCCACCAGCCTCTACAGTTTCTTGTTGACATGAAGGATCCATCATTTTGTCCGACTTCCGCAAGTTACTCTTCTTGTCGTCTGTACGAAATAACCGGACTTGGGACATATGACCAGAAATCCCGTCTCCAATCATCCAAGGTCCACTGTTGATGTCTTTTCGCCAAGTTGAGGCGTGAAGTCTAGTGATGGCGCGTTTCCGATTTGACTCTGGTGGGACGGTGGCTTCCACAACGTATTGCGAATAACGATTGCTGACGGTCTTGATGAAAACGTTTCTGGCACCTTATTCACTGAAGTGCGCCACTATCGCTCTGTGGTTGGTTGCAAGTATACCTAACGTGTCGACGGCTACGTTCATCCACCACCTTTCTCCGCCCACAGCGCTGTCCACGATGCGATGTTACTCCGGAAGTGACGTACTCCAAATAGACTATAGATACTGTCGAACAGTGATATTTCAATTCCTGTACCACCTGCGCGATAGAGTGACACATGATTCAAGCATCCACAATCTTCGTTTTTGTAAACTCTGTTAGTTCACGACATTTATCCATACTGACATACATTTACCGTCTACGTGAATGCAGTGATGTCCTCCTACCTACACAGGGTGATTCAGAACTCATAGGACAAACTTTAATGGGTGGTAGAGGACACTGCAACAAACATTTTTTGTATAAGAATGTATGGGCGCTAGAGACGCGTTGAGGCACAAACACAGGAAATAGACATGAAAGGAAACAAAAATTGTTTACTTACAGCATCGTTGACAAGTGCTTCTTTACAGCAATGTTTACAATAATTGTTCAAAGTTACGTCCACCAACAGTAATATATGCCTGGCAGCGTCGACGGAGTGATTGGCGTACAGTTTCAAAGATGCCAGGTATTTCCCGCACACGTGCAGCCGCAACGGATATTCGAGCGACGAGGTCCTCAACAGAGTCAACTGGAGTCTCGTAAACGAGGTCCACAACAGAGTCAACTGGAGTCTCGTAAACGAGGTCCAGAACAGAGTCAACTGGAGTCTCGTAAACGAGGTCCACAACAGAGTCAACTGAAGTCTCCTAAACGAGGTCCTCAACAGAGTCAACTGGAGTCTCGTAAACGAGGTCCACAACAGAGTCAACTGTAGTCTCGCAAACGAGGTCCACAACAAAGTCAACTGTAGTCTCGTAAACGAGGTCCACAAGGTCCACTAGAGTCTCGTAAACGAGGTCCACAACAGAGTCCACTGGAGTCTCGTAAACTAGGTCCACAACAGAGTCCACTGGAGTCTCGTAAACGAGGTCCACAACAAAGTCAACTGGAATCTCGTAAACGAGGTTGTAACGTATACTCTAGATTCACTTTCCTTTTGATTTTTACTTTATCTGGTTATTTTATTTTACTATGTAAATTATCTTCTTACTGAACGAGATGTTATTTCTCCCGCTGAATGAGATCTGGCAATGAGTGTAAGTCATGACGTAGTGGTAGCCAGTATAAATAGGCGCGTTCAACGATACCTAAGAGAGAGCGTTTGTTTATGTGGAGGAGAGCTGTTGTTTATGTGCGAGAGAGCTTTTTCTTGATGTGCGTAGGGAGAGCTTCGTTTATGTGAGTAGAGCTACGTTATTTTGTGCCAAGAGCTTCGTTCTATGTGATTAAGGTTTTTCTTCATTATTGTGATACGATTAATGCGACTAGTGTGTGTGTGTTGGATGATTACAAAAGTTTTCCTAATAAAAGCTTTTTAAGTAAGTACGTTTTTCTCAGTTCATAGTACTGTCAGACCTCTGTCTGGCTGTTAGGTTTATTTCATTAGTTGTTATTATTAACAACCAGCATAAGACTTTATTCATCTTAATTACTACTACAACATTACTAGCAGGAAAGTTTATTCATGATATAATTAACAAACAACAAGCATTAGAAGAAGTTTAGTAGAAGAAGCCGAATTCATTATAATTGGCGCCCGAACTTTTCTCGAACACGAGATCTTGACAATTATTACCCATGTCTTCCTTACCTGAGACAACTTCAATTTTTCACCCTAAATCAAGTTTCGATGGTGATGGGATTAATTTCGACCATCTGCAAGAAGCCTGTGGGGCTCACTTTGATATAAGTGATCTACACGTACCCAGGCATTCTTCACAATTTCGTAATTCACCAGCTTCCTATCACTCTGAGTCGCGGGTCGTACCTGAGGGAGTTCAATCCTCTCAGCGAAGCAGAATGCTTGCCCATTTCATGCCGCATGCAAGAACAATTCTTTTCAATGGTTTGGAGGGATCCTTAAAGTTTCTCGAAGATTTGGAAGATCATTTTGATCTATACAACATTCCTCAAGATTGCAAAGTGCAAATAGCAGGCACTTGCTTGAAAGATACCGCTAAGACCTGGTATCGGCAGTGGAGAGTGTCGAACCCGGATTCTCATTATGAGAATTTCCGTGCAGAATTTTTGGAAGTCTTTCCTTTCGGCCTCAGTCGAGCTAGCCTTGCACAACAACTTTTTCTCGTCAGCAAGGACCCAACGATAGCCCTGTTGCATTTGCTTTAGAAACAACACGCTTGTATAACTTATGGGATCCACATGCCAGTCATGTCGACATGTTGGACACCCTATTACAGCAGCTCGATCCATTTCTACAGGATTTTCTTGAGGTTCGACACCCGGCTACAATTCATGAATGCCTTCGCCTCATACGAACGTATAAAGAGCGACACGGCAAACATGGTTCAACTCACCATGCTCGGGCACCCCACGAGGCTTATTATGAAAATCCTCAGCGGCATAATAGACCTAATAACTTTCAACGCGAGCGTACACAGGTGCACGTCCAAGCTTCATACGTCCCACGACACAGAAGAGTGGCACACCAACCGCTTGTTTCTGAACAATCTTCTGGGTACCGTACAAATGCACAGTATGCTCGACCCCGTTCCAATCCGCAGCATTAGGAACGTTTTCATGCTCAGGGCAATGATGATTTTTCTGCCCGTGCTGAGGGAAGTAATAGAAATGGAAATTTCAACAGATATGCGGAGTTCCCGCAGCAGTTTTTACGCAGTTTTCCTCATCGTGAAAATTTTCCCGATACCCGGCAGGGCCGATGTTTCAGACCGCATGATAATCCAACCAGGAATCCTTTAAACTTCCAAAGGAAGTAGACCAAGGGTCGGTCTTGCTTCCTGATACCAAGCATTCTGACCCTGAAACAGTATTAGTGACTGTCCAAACTCCTCAGTTGCCTGATGTGTTCTTGACAATTGAAGATATTATTGTCGAGACAAAGTTCGACACTGGTTCTGAAATATCAGCCATAAATACGAAGTTTTGCACTGACAATTTTCCTGCAATACACGTTCAGCCTGCGACGCAGTATTTGCGAGGTGCAAATAAATAACGAAATCTGCAGTATCACAGGAACTGTCACATTATCTCTAGGGCTGGGAAAGACTCGTTTTACGCATTCTTTCCTGCTTATAGACGAACTACCTGTTAAATGTCTAATGGGAATGGACTTTATCAATACTTTTCAAGTTACTCTGAATTTCGTACAACATGTGATTTCCCTTCCGGAACCTATCGAAGTGATTCCTACGGTTCCTATAGATATAACGAGTTTGTTATTGAGTAAACAATTGAATGAGAGGCAACGAAACCTGCTTTCACTACTTTTGCAGGAAAGCCCTGGTTTATTTTCTGATCAACCTGGTTTCACACAGGTGGTTTATCATGTCATTGACACTGAGGGTTCGAAACCGATAGCGACGAAGCCTTACCCTTGTGCTCCCCATAAGAAACAGGAAATGCAACGTCAAATTTCTGAGATGATTAAACAGGGCATAATAAGGGAATCAACAAGCGCCTGGGCTGCTCCTGCCTTTTTGGTTCCAAAGAAACAACCCAATGAGTTTCGCTTCGTGACAGATTTCCGCAAGCTCAACCAAGTCACGAGAACGATCAATTATCCACTACCTGTCATGTCACATATTTTGCATGACCTGTCATCAACTAAATGGATGTCAACTTTGGATTTGGCGAGTGGATATTGGCAGGTGGCGGTACATCCGGGACTCCGTCGATAAAACAGGCTTTGTGACTCCTTTTGGGGCTTATGAATACCTGCGTATGCCCTTTGGACTAGCTTCTGCACCTGCTACTTTCCAAAAGCTTATGGATACGGTTCTCAGACCTGTTCTGGGTACCCATGCGCATGTATATTTGGATGACATTATTATTACATCCGAGACTTTTGACGAGCACCTTTCTCTGCTCAAACAGGTGTTCCAACTCATATACATTGCTGGCTTGGCGTTAAAACCTAGTAAATGCCAGATAGCGAGGGACGAGATTGTATATCTGGGGTTGAAAATCACTCGCCATGGCTTAATTACGGATAATGAAAAAATTAGGCCTATTGTTGACTTTCCTCGGCCTAAAACAGCAAAAGAACTATCACGCTTTCTGGGAATGACCGGATGGTATCAGCAGTTCGTCCCCGCTTATGCTACAATCTGTGAGCCATTGTATGCTTTGAAACGTAAATACAAGAAGTTTGTTTGGACACCTGAGGCTAACGCTGCATTTGAAACACTGAAGTCTGCGTTGACTCAGCCTCCTGTGTTGGCTTTCCCGGATCATACTAAGGAATTTGATATTTATACTGACGCATCCGGAGTTGGTCTTGGTTGCGTTTTGTCACAAGCTGGGCATCCAATAGCTTTTGCGTCTCGTACTTTAGCCAAAGCTTAACGCAATTATTCAGCTACGGAACGTGAATGTCTTGCTGTAGTGTATGCTCTTGACAAATTTCAATGTTATCTTAACGAATTGACAGTTAACATAATTACGGATCATTCTGCCCTTCAGTATTTGAATTCTGCTAAGCACCTATCTCAAAGACTTATGAAGTGGGCTCTGAAGTTACAAGAGAGCAATATCAAAATTTCGTATCAGCCAGGTCATAAGAATCAATTACCGGACGCATTGTCTCGCGTTCCGATTAGTGGGGTCCCCACAGAAACTACTCCTGGATGTCAGCCTTTACTTCTAATAGCTGATATAACATCCAGAGAGCAGATAATGGCAGAATTATTAAATGATCCTGATTTTGGGGATATCTATAATTTTTTGCTTGCGGGTTCGCCCCTACACAGTGACCCTTCTCTGGCTGGGAGGTCACAGCATTTTGAAGTCATAGAGGGTCTTCTTTACTATACGAAATCTAGGACTACTAGGGCAGAGTTTCGCACATGTATTCCGCGAACCCTTAGAATGGCCCTTTTAAACGAATTTCATGACAAACCTCTTGCAGGCCATTTATGTATTCGCAAGACCCGTTGTAAATTGCGGGATGTTGCCTATTGGCCTGGCATGTACCAAAGTGTGCTCGCATACGTTCAATCATGTCACTTGTGTCAGATTAATTATTACCGTAATGTAAGACCGGCCGGTCACTTGAAATCTAGTTCAAGTTCTCATGTTTTTGATATTATTTCAATAGATATATTGGGACCTTATCCTTTATCTGTTAAAAACAAAGCTCGTTACGTGTTAGTATTCACTGATAATTTTTCGAAATGGGTTGAAGTTTTTCCCATTAAAGCCGCTACGGCAGAAGTTATTTGTAATGTATTAATTAATGAAGTATTCTCTAGATATCGTGCACCTAATAAAGTAGTTTCGGATAATGGTCCTCAATTTATTTCTGACATTTTTGAAAGAATGTGTGCGAGACTACACATTAAGCATAAATTCATTTCCCCACATCATCCCCAGAGTAATCCTGCGGAACGAGTAAACCGCACGCTAGTGAAAATGATTGCTACATTTGTCATGGATCATCACGAGCGATGGGATGAACATCTTGAGGTTTTTACGTTCGCCCTCCGCTCGTCTGTTCACGAATCTACTAAAATTACTCCTGCAGAACTTTTTCTGGGTCGCAAAATTAAGACCCCTTTTGAAAATTTAACGGGGATTATTGTCGAACTAAACCAGCGACAAACTCCGCAATCAGTACGAATCATGGCAGAAAAAACTCGTGTTGCAATGCTAGGAGCAGATATTATAATACTAGGCGTAGGGAACCAGATCTTGTCGTTGGAGATCTCACTCTCGTGGAAACGCACTTCCAGTCTTCTGTTTCTCATACTTTAGTGAAGAAATTTGCACCCAGCTACGAAGGTCCATATCGGGTGGCAAATGTGTTTGAAAATAACATTGTTCTTGAAATACCTGACAATCAATTTCAATACGTACACGTTGCTCAGTGTCGCAAGTATCATGAACGAAATATCGATTTTATAATCAACCCTACTCAACCTTCTGTTCCACAGACTCAAGAGTCTATATCTCACGATCAACCTCCAGAAATTTTAGACGAACCGACAAACATTTTTGAAGAATCTCCAGTGATTTTTTCTTCACCCTCCCCTCCTCAAGACGGGCTTCCAAACACGCAACCTGATTCTCTCAAGAGACGAAGGCTCGAATCAAGTTCTTCAAATACTAGTATCGTTCCTTTCCTCCCACCATTGCCAAGACTATTGCTGCACCGTTTCCTGATAACTCTGCACCAACACAAGCTCCTACTTCTTTGAATACCTCGTCAGAGAGTATTCCTATAGGCAGAAATAAACATCGCCCTGCACGACCACTAACTTACAGCAGCGACTCAGAGTCTTCAGATATTTCTGATTTATCAGTTATGGACAATAGTTTGACGATTCCTAAACGTCAAACACCAATTACCAACCGTCCAGCAACACCAAAAGCTGGTCGAAAACGTAACTTGTCTCCCCAATCTGCTTCGCCGCAACAGCGACGAAGGCAGAGATCCTTGCATCCGCCCGGGTTTCGCCCCTGGAACCTACGCTCAGGGCAAACAGGGCCGATGCCTGCTGCTGCTCTCATGCCACGAGGGAGAAAACGAAAGCAAACGATGTGGCCGGAGACACGTCCGTCCAAAAGAATACTGGAAGGACAACACGGGCCCCAGCACAAAGGGACTACATATCAAAAGCCTGGGGGAGCTCGTTCCTGTCAGCCGCAGGGATTTCCGGACCGACGGACTTCAGCCGTTCCTGACCGTTCCTGTCAGCCGCAAGGATTTCCTGACCAACAGACTTCAGCCGTTCCTGACCGACGGATTTCAGCCATTCCTGACCGTTCCTGTCAGCCGCAGGGATTTCCTGACCGACGGATTTCAGCCGTTCCTGACCGTTCCTGTCAGCCGCAGGGATTTCCTGACCGACAGACTTCAGCCGTTCCTGACCGACGGATTTCAGCCGTTCCTGACCGTTCCTGTCAGCCGCCGGGATTTCTTGACCGACAGAATACAGATGTTCCAGATCCATTCAAATCCTTGAAACGCTCAACGCCACCTGAATTTACCAGTCCGATTAGGCCTGGAAAACGTTATCGCACTAGAGTTTTTTATGCGTCCTCGAGATAAGTAAGTTCTCCTGGACAGGTTCTTTTCTCCGTTTGTTGTTTTTCCTGCACGACCAGTTGGCGTGTCAGAATTTCTTTTTTTCGTGTGGGCCTATGCATTCTTTTTGTGTATATGTGTTTTTTTTTATATTTCTTCTATGTCCATCTACTAATCCAAATTTTTTTATATATATATCTATGTGCTTAGTGGTAAAATAATAAAAATTGTTACTGTTAGGCAGCTACAGGCAATCTTCGCTGCTGATACAATTGGTTTGTATTCAACGATAATATGAGAACGTAATTTGAAATTAAAAAAGTGATTCCTGCTAGGCTGAATAAAAGGAAGGTATGCCGATGCAGGTTTGTTTTGTTCAAGTGTACAAAGTGTTTCACAGACGAATACAGATTTCTTGATTTTGTCATGCCAAGTTTGATATTGTACATACTGCTGCCACCAAAACAACAACAAAAAAGAAGTCGATAAACGTCAATCAACGAAGTGTAAGACTTACACTCCAAAATTGATAGGTTTTTCGAAAAAAAAAAAAATTAAGGGGAAGATGATGTAACGTATACTCTAGATTCACTTTCCTTTTGATTTTTACTATCTCCGGTTATTTTATTTTACTATGTAAATTATTTTCTTACTGAACGAGATGTTATTTCTTCCACTCAATGAGATCTGGCAATGAGTGTAAGTCATGACGTGGTGGTAGCCAGCATAAATAGGCGCGTTCAACGATACCTAAGAGAGAGCGTTTGTTTATGTGGAGGAGAGCTGTTGTTTATGTGCGAGAGAGCATTTTGTTGATGTGCGTAGGGAGAGCTTCGTTTATGTGAGTAGAGCTACGTTATTTTGTGCCAAGAGCTTCGTTCTATGTGATTAGGTTTTTTCTTCATTATTGTGATACGATTAATGCGACTAGTGTGTGTGTGTGTTGGATGATTACAGAAGTTTTCCTAATAAAAGCTTTTTAAGTAAGTACGTTTTTCTCAGTTCATAGTACTGTCAGACATCTGTCTGGCTGTTAGGTTTATTTCATTAGTTGTTATTATTAACAACCAGCATAAGACTTTATTTATCTTAATTACTACTACAACATTACTAGCAGTTAAAAGCTTGTTTATTATTATTATTACTACACTACTAGTAGAAGAAGTTGAATTCATTATAATTTAGAAGAAGCTATATTCATTATAAGGTCCACAACAGAGTCCACTGGAGTCTCGTAAACGAGGTACACAACAGTCAACTGGAGTCTCGTAAACGAGGTCCACAACAGAGTCAACTGGAGTCTCGTAAACGAGGTCCACAACAGAGTCAGCTGGAGTCTCGAAAACGAGGTCCACAACAGAGTCAACTGGAGTCTCGTAAACGAGGTCCACAACAGAGTCAACTGGAGTCTCGTAAACGAGGTCCACAACAGAGTCAACTGGAGTCTCGTAAACGAGGTCCACAACAGAGTCAACTGGAGTCTCGTAAACCAGGTCCACAACAGAGTCCACTGGAGTCTCGTAAACGAGGTCCACAACAGATTCCACTGGAGTCTCGTAAACGGGGTCCACAACAAAGTCCACTGGAGTCTCGTAAACGAGGTCCACAACAGAGTCCACTGGAGTCTTGTAAACGAGGTCCACAACAGAGTCCACTGGAGTCTCGTAAACGAGGTCCACAACAGAGTCCACTGGAGTCTCGTAAACGAGGTCCACAACAGAGTCCACTGGAGTCTCGTAAACGAGGTCCACAACAGAGTCAACTGGAGTCTCGTAAACGAAGTCCACAACAGAGTCAACTGAAGTCTCGTAAACGAGGTCCACAACAGAGTCAACTGGAGTCTCGTAAACGAAGGCCTTCAGATGTCCCCATAAGAAATAATCGAGGTTCGATAAATCGGGCGATCAGGGTGGCCAACGGACTGGTGCACCACGGCCAAACCATCGCGCCCCAAAAGTGGCATCCAGGTAATTGCGCACATTAATGCTGAAATGACTTGATACTAAAACCACAGACCTTGTCGGTCGGCCAGTGGCACATCTTGAAGCAATTCTGGTAAAACCACTTCCAGAAAAATACGATAACGTTTGCCATCGAGTCGCGTTGGTAGTAGATATGGACCAAGCAGGAAGTCTTTCACAATACCCACCCACACATTCACAGATAATCGTTCTTGGTACGTCGAATCTGCCACGCATGTATTACTGTTGGAGGACGCAATTTTGAGCAATTATTGTAAACATTGCTGTAAAGAAGCACTTGTCAACGATGCTGTAAGTACACAATTTATGTTTCCCTTCATGTCTATTTCTTGTGTTTGTGCCTCAACGCGTCACCTGCGCCCATACATTCCTATACAAAAATGTTTGTTGCAGTGTGCTCTATCACCCCTTAAAGTTTTTCCCATGAGTTCTGAATCACCCTGTGTACCTGTCAAACGATAGGTGCGTCCACTAACGACAGAAATTATAAAGTTAAATTACCCAGGAACCATGTATCCCATGATTTCTGTTCTGTCAGTCTACCTATTAAGCCGTTAAATGGTATGCATCATGCATAGCATTTAACGGCTATGTACACAGTCACAGTCGTATCAGAATAATACGACCATACACACTCTCGTATCAGAATATAATGACCACCTACCTATTAAGGGAAATAACTCTTATTGGTCGGGAAGCCAGTGGCGAGACGGCGTGGCATAGACGCAATGAGACCCTGGGAGGTTACCCGAGTCACACGTGCCAATTCGGACTGCAGTAGAGCACGGAGGTCCCGGAGACGACGTGGTTGTGGGTCAGTACGTCGAACTTGTCGATCCAAACAGTCCCACAAGTGGTCTATGGGATTGAGGTCAAGAGATTTCTTTGGCCAAGGGAGAACGAAGACATCGCTCTCGTGTTCCTGGAACCAGTGACGCATCCCCTTAGTGACGTTGCAAGGCGTATTGTCCTCTTGGTAAACACCATCACCTCCAGGGTAAACGTCTAACATGAAGGGATGCATGTGGTCAGCGAGGATGGACAGGTAGCCATTGGCGTTCAGAAACCCATCCAGTGGTACCAGCGGTGGTAGCTCATACCAGGAAAACATCCCCCAGACATGCACACCGCCGTCCTGTACGTGACCGACAAGCGTGTCCGGGTTTTGGTTCTCGTGTGTCTGACGCCGTATCCGTAATAACTTCTGTGGAGTAGAAACCTCGATTCGTCGGAGAAAGTAATCTTTTCCCACTCTTCCACAGTCAAATGACGGTATTCCCATGCGAACTGCGAACTGCAGGTGTCGTTGCCACATGGACCTGACGCAGGGTCGATTTCGTAGACCCATGCTTAACTGGGTTCGCTATATTGTTATCGGGTACACGTACCTGGGTGCCCTAGCGTTCATTTGCGTGGTCAATTGCTGAACAGTTGCGCATCGATTGCCCTTTACCAGTCGACGGAGGCGACGTTCTCATCTTTAGTCTATGGCCTTTGGGGCTCCACAGTTATGACGTCGGGAGGAACTCGGTGCGTCAGCGGACCATTCTTGGTACACCCTTACTACAGCATCTGACGAACAGCCCACAAAGTCTGCTGTTTGTGAAATGCTTCCACCCTTGGAGCGGTAGCCGATGACCATTCCTTTTCGAACGTCCGTCAAATCACTACATCTGCCCACTGTGCTCACGTAACGCACTATGGCTGATCTGTCCTGGACGGCCTCTTATATCTCCGTGTGGTTGACCTTGTTACCTGCATTCTGTGACGCGCGTGGGTGCGTACCTTGTGATTCCGGGGGTGGTCATATTATACTGACAGGACAGTGTATATGAACTTTACCGATTTTTTCTTGTAAAAATTAAAAAAAAAAAGATATAAGGAGCTGAATTTTAGGGAAGTATACATATTTCACCGTAAAAGGAAGTTATGTAATCTGAATTATTCCCTTCTTATGAAAATAAAAAAGTGACACGAGAAACTGTACTTTATTCGTTTACCTAAAACGCAGAACCAAACTGCCGCGGAATCTGTATATGTCCAAAGAGTGTGCCAAAACATATGAGAAAAGCAATATACTAAAGCCAGTTATGCCAGTGGAAACGCCAATCCCTAATCAACTTGATCAATCAGCTGAGAGTGCAAGGTTGAACTGAATTTTAAATTAGTACACTCGATCTTCTGTTTGAGAAATGCCATTCTATATGGTAAATGCTAAAAGTCTATCGTTCGAAAGGTCACTAAAGTAATTCACCGATGCTGTCACACGGACGGTCATTCACAAACATAATTTTCAAATTGTAGGTCAAGATTAAAAACACTTTTTTTACAATTAAAAATTAATATTTACACGCGAGATCTTTCGGGGCTGAACATAGCACCCATCATCAGGCTCAAGCGCTACGAAACACAAGAGCATACATTATATACTGTCAAACACGACCCACAATTCACTCGGTTTTCTCAATCACCGGTGATGCCATCAACAAATCGTTAAAGTCCAAAAATCAAGTCTTAATATCTTATCCTATAAAATCCTCTTCTTCAGAGTTGTGTGAGGAGGGGGCAACCATCTTTCTCCACTGTCTTAGAACAAATGTCGGGAGTTCAATGTTACAGCATGTTTCCCCATATGCAAGAATGAAGAGGCTTTCCGTAAGGAAGACAGTACGTTTATTAACACTTGAGTTAAGTACCCTAACATTTGTCCAATCTGGGGAGTAACCTCTCTGGTTAACAGTTTGAGTGAAAGCTGTGGAAACCGTTCCAGAACGAAGAGCGTATTTATGTTCACCCATTCTGACATTAATGGTTCTTAGGGTAGAACCTATATAGTATTTAACTGCAGTATCTGAATCCTCGTGAATTAATGGTATGCAGTAGACGCCTGGTTTGTTAAGTGCTGGGACTCTATCATTTCTTATCGTGGAAAAAAGGTTTTTGGTGGATACTCCAAACGTTAGATTGTGTTTGTAACAGGCTTTTCTTAAGATACACACAAGAGGTGGAATGAAATCAACTTTGCCGATGTACTTAGTAGGTTTTCTCTGTGGACAAAGTCGTGAATCTCAGTCTTTGAAATTGTTGTAATAGTCCTTGGAAGAGGTTGACAGAGAAGCCAAACAATAAGGCCAAATTTTGAATTCTAGAAAGTTCATCACGTCGAGTTTTACTTGTCGAAGAATGGGTGAAGGCACGTCTTATTAAGAAGCGTAAAGCTGAAGCTTTATGTTCGGGAGGGTGAGAAGAAGTGAATGGGATCATACAAGGTATGAACGTCGGTTTACGGAAAACACAATGCTTGATTTTATTGGAAATTGAATCTCGAGACAGTAAAATGTACAGGAGTGGCAATTTTCCCTCTTTCTCAAGGTCTTTGGTAAACTTTATAGTTGGAAAATGAATAGAAAGACAATCTACAAATTCGTCCAGTAAAGGTAAAGCATGGGACCAAAAAACCAACATGTCATCAACGTACCTAATCAACAGTGACGGTTGATAAGGGAAGTCCAACATGACCTTGTTTTCAAGATGCTGCATGAGGATCTCGGCTAAAACGGGGGAGAGGGGGAACCCATTGGTGCCCCTTCCTTTTTGTTGATAGAACTTACCATCAAATTTAAAGTAAATTCTCTTAGCTACGAGTTTGAGACCAGAAATTATTGCATTAGCTTCAAGTGGAGAGATGGAATTGTCTTCTTGTAATTTGTCCTCAATAATTGAGTGAACGGTGTTGAGTGGTATACTTGGAAATAGTGATACTACATCCAGCGAAGCCATTATGAACTCAGTTCCCCCAGAGTCAAAGTTTTGATACGAGATATAGCCTGCATAGAACTTTTAATGGATACAGAGGAATTTGACGTGAGAGGTTTTAAAAATGAAGCCAACGCTGTCTCGAGTGTGCGAGTAGGGTTAGCATATCCTGAAACAAGCAACCTAAGAGGTTGGTCCGGTTTATGAATTTTCATTTTTCCAAAGACCTCAGGAACCCTAGGTCCTACTGAAGGTCTCATTTTTGTAGAAATAGATTTAGGTAGGAAACCTTGGTTTCTTAGTTTACTTAATTCTGCAATAGTAGTTGAAGTTGGGTTAGACCTGAGAACACGGTTTGGAACTAAATTGATGGCCTGTTTCATCCTAGCGTAATAGTCGTCACGGTCCAGAATAATGATTTGTTGTGTTTTGTCTGCACACATGATTGACAAGTTTGGATTTTTTGCTAGCTGTAGTAACTGTTCTCGTTCGTATTTCAGAGCTGGTGATGTTCTATTAGGCCCTGCAAGAGTCTTGGCCAAAGTATAACGAGTAGAATCACGTACTTCTTCGGGAAGTGCACTGATAATGTTTTCAACCTGTGGGATGGTATTTAGACGTCGAAAAGAAGACACTGGAAAGCTAGATTTAAATCCTCGACTTAGGGCAGAACGTTGGCTGTCCGAGAGTTCTACAGAACTGTAGTTAAGGAATGGTTCTTGTATCGAACATTCATCAGCATGTTGAACATTTTGACTTCGCAGATGAATTTGTAAGGGTCAGTTTGATACCAGAACCAGGTCACAGAATTTCCGAATATGTAGTTGATTAACCACATTCACCTCTTTTTGTAAATTAGAAAAGAAAATCATTAAACGTTTACCAAGATAATTTGGTGAGCATGTCTCGTCAGGTAGGCATATGCATTATATGACTTACGGTTGAGCATGTCCACATAGCTTCGTTTCCTCCTTATTTTTGTTTTTTTGGACTTTAACGATTGTTGATGGCATCACCGGTGATTGAGAAAACCGAGTGAATTGTGGGTCGTGTTTGACAGTATATAATGTCTGCTCCTGTGTTTCGTGGCGCTTGAGCCTGATGATGGGTGCTATGTTCAGCCCCGAAAGATCTCGCGTGTAAATATTAGTTTTTAATTGTAAATAAAGTGTTTTTAATCTTGACCTACAATTTGAAAATTATGTTTGTGAATGACCGTACGTGTGACAGCATCGGTGAATTACTTTAGTGCCATTCCATATGAATTTTACTGTTCTTTTTATTTTTAGATAAAGCCGAAGTTCATTCTAAAAATCTTGTTGCACTGCCAACTGCTGTCTCAAATCTTAATATTTCAAGCAGCAGTATGCATTAATTCAATTTATTGGTTAAAACATCGAAAACAGGTGCAATTATTGTGTTCACTTCGTAGCCTTCTTTAACTCCCATTAAAGTTTAATGCCGCAGCTTTGAATGAGTGATATGTCAAAGCCATTGGCGATGGGATTTATTGCTGCTGAAACTAACTTCCCTGCCTCCGATACTGTGGATTTTCCATTACACATTCTTAAAGTTTCGAAATAACGATTGGTTTTCAACGAAGAATTTCCACAAGTTTCTGGAAATTATGGGCGTTAAATGTTGAAAGCTGTGTTGCGCATGAACTGCTAGGGTTGCTCGTAAAATGGAACATTGATTTTTCTAGTGTCGTTCTGTGCTCTTTTAAACACAAGCTCGGAGATACACCCGAAGAAGCACAGCGTATGAAATTCGAACGACACAAACTGCGAAAGTTAAGTTGCTTTTTTTTTTAATACGTTACATCGAAGAGATTTTATATGAAAAATAGGGCATATATTTCTCCATTTATTGGGTTTGCAGCGGCAACATTTGTAGCACTTTTTTTTTATTTTGCTTTGCAATATTTCGAACTTCGTTGATATGTTGCTGAACAAATTGTTTCTGTGATTCTAAGTTTCAAATGGCTCTTTTGGGAAGTAATAGTAAAAAATAATTCGAAAATGCACCAATGCATAACTACAGTTCTAAAGCTTCAAGTTATATATGAAATATTTTCTTGGCATTACCTATTTCATGTTGTTTCTCAGAACTGTTTATGAGAATGCTGTGATGCTTTGATTGACTTCATGAGTGTAACTCAAGAAAAAATATCATTGTACTTGTATTAGTATCGACTTTTATAGTCACAATGTTGCTTTGGACCAATCTTTTAATGTACTTTCTTTTTCAGGTTCAGTTTGCGCTATACTGAAACTTTTTTCTTGTACTGCGAAGCTATACACTGAAGAGCAATTGAATTAGAAATACCTGTCTAGTAACGTGTAGCACCACCTTTCGTTCTGATGACGGCGGCGATTCGTCTCAGCATGGACTCGACAAGACACCGGAAGCGTTGGGAAGCCATACGGATCCACGACCCCTGAACAAGCTCCTATAGTTCACGAAGATTTGATGGAGGGGAGAATAGTTCACGAAGATTTGATGGAAGGGAGACAGAGCCTCGAATATCTCTCTCGATGGCATCCCAGATATGCTCGATGGAATTAAGGTCAGGTGACTTAGCTGGCCAAGGAAGCGAGGTCACGTTGGTGAAGTGTTCATCCAACCATTCGGATACAATTCGGAAGCTATGGAACCGTGCATTGTCTTCTTGCAGGATGAGGTCCCCAGTGGGATGTCGAAGACGCACAAAGGGAACCAAATGGTCGTCCAAGATATCCCGGTAACGTTGGTCTGTGAGAGACGATGTCACACCTGCCCGGGGTCCCATTTCAGTCCACGCAAACAGTCCCCAGAGGAGAACGCCACCCCCACCAGCTTGAAGAGTACCCTGCTGGCAAGAAGAATCAATCGCTTCATGTGGTTTACGCCGTACTCGTATCCTGCCATCCGCATGTACCAACGTGAATCTCGACTCATCAGTCCAGGCAGCATTTTTCCACATGTCTAGGGTCCAGCGGTGATGATCCCGCGTTCATGCTAATCTTTGCACCCTGTATTGTGCGGTCAGCAGCGGTACCCTCGTGGGTCGATGGCTTCTGTACCCCATAGCGAGGAGATGGTTCTGGATGGTGTGGCTGCTTACACGTTTTTGTGCACCAGCGTTAAATTCCCGAGTGATTTCTTGCACTGTGGTCCGTCTATCCGCTGTTACAATGCGAACTAGCCGACGATGACCCCGCTCAACCACACGCTGTTGTCCACGGCAGTTGGCCCTTGCAGGGATGGTTTTACCGGAGTCTATGTACTCACGGTGCACCCGTGACACAGTGGCTCGTGATAATCCCAGTGCCTGCACGACTTTCGAGATGGAGTGACCCATTCGTCGGGCCCCGACAATTTGCCCACGATCAAATGCGCTTAGATTCATCGTCTTACCCGTAGTGCGTCCGACTCTTACTGATTCCCGTCGCAGCACTCCTTATATTGTCGGATCGCTGCATACGTCATGTCGTTTCCGTTTACACTGCCGCCCATAGCGCCACATTTGCATAACGCCAGCTGACTCTAATTCAATTGCTTTTCAGTGTAGTTTCCAGTCCTTTGTCGAATTCCTAAAAGCAACTGCCGTCTGCCGCACAGATAGCAAGTAACAGCTCTTGTCACTTTATGTGCACATATTTAATAATATACGCATAAGCTAACCAGAGCCTGTTACTGTGGTGAGCGATATGTATAGCCGAAGTGCAACATAAATACGGCACTACATCAATGGTTGTCATCACGCAACTGTCGTTATACCGGATGCGCCATATAAAAGAAGCCCCGTGGCCAGACGTTGTTAGGCGGGTTAAAGTTATTTGGCGGGTTTTCAGTTAAAACCGCTTTGTTCCACTTCTAACCGGTTCCTGCCAGTACAGCTGCAAAGGAATTCTCCGGAGTGGTTTGTCACAGCCAGAACAGTGTAGGTACGCGCTAATAAGTGTAAGTGAAGAGAGAAAAAAAGGCAACGGAAATGGTTTTAAGTACGGAACAGCGGATTTCTATTGTGGAACTGTATTTCAGAAATAACTCATATTCAAGGTTTTAAATGAGTTCTTTACAGAAAAATTTCCACATTGTGCAGCACCGGCAAAATCAGTGGTTCAGAAGTTAGTGGGGAAATTTCGTGAAACCGGCACGGTGTGCAACAGGAAAGGAAAAAAAAGGCAATTTGTTCTGAAGAAAATATCAAGAATGTGTGCACAATGATGTTATTAAGTCCTGGGAAGTCGATTCGCCGACTTCCCAGGACTTAATAACATCATTGTAAGTGGCTTCAGGAGACCATTGTAAGTGGCTTCAGGAGACCATTGTAAGTGGCTTTAGGAGATCATTGTAAGTGGCTTCAGGAGACCATTGTAAGTGGCTTCAGGAGACCATTGTAAGTGGCTTCAGGAGATCATTGTAAGTGGCTTCAGGAGACCATTGTAAGTGGCTTCAGGAGACCATTGTAAGTGGCTTCAGGAGACCATTGTAAGTGGCTTCAGGAGATCATTGTAAGTGGCTTCAGGAGATCATTGTAAGTGGCTTCAGGAGACCATTGTAAGTGGCTTCAGGAGACCATTGTCAGCGGTGAAATGAACCCATCTGTGACTTTTATCTGTGGGGAGCATTGAAAGGAAAAGTGTACGCAACTTATCCGCACACCCGTGATAAATTAAAAGTGAACATTACGGATGCCAAAGCCCAGATTACTGCCGATGAGTTGTGGCGCGTTACGAACATGTTCCGCGGTGTGCAGCTGTGTCTTGATGTCGGAGGACAGAACTTTCAGCAATTGTTGTAAACGCAGATAAATTGCTCCTGTTTTCTCTCATTTCAACTATTCTTTACCATGTATAGTAACATTGCCTAACTGTTGTGGTTCATAGAGATTTCCTATCTGAGGTTGAGAGACCCGAACCCTCAGCGCTCAGTGCCTTTTGTCAGGTGAAAAAGAAGAAGATATAGTATTTGGGAACAGATTTCCCTGATAGAACAGCATTAAAGAAAAGTACAGAAGTATTAGAGCAAAAGCAGTATACGGTTTCCCGTTAAGTATTGAAGTTGTAAGCTACCTTACATACTTACCTGAAACAAATTATTCAAAGCAAGTCATCTCGCAGACAACGCTAGGCCGCAGGGAATCAGGGAAAGGACAGGGAAAAGGGGCGCCTAAAAAAGATAAGAACCACACAAGAAAAATCCTACAGATAAACACCCAGTTTTCTCACAAAACCATGTGTAGTAAGGCTCCTTAAACCACACAGTTATCGTTTTCTCAGTTCCCGTGTAGGAGTCGGCTTTTCACCTCGCTTCTCAGATAATTTTTCTTTTTTTTTCCACTGGCTGGAGGGATTTTGGTACTTTTTTTTTAAACCATAGTACCTTGTTTCTGGGCCAGTCTCATAAATGTGGACTGTAATATTTCTTTTTGCAAAACAAGTTCGGTCCCCAAAAGAGCCTTTTTTTTTCTTTTTTTTTAACAAGATTTCTTCACATGTGTGAAATATTTTTGCAAAACAGAGTACGGCCCTTAAAAGAGCCCTTTTTTTTAAACAAAAATTCTTATGTGAAGTATACCCTCTGAACACTAATCCCAATTATTGTTATTTTTTTTTGCTAGGGTAGCTGGGAATTGGGTTCATTTCTGGAACTTTATTCAAGATAGCTGTTGGCTTTTTATAACTGTCAGTTTCATTGACAGTATAGTTAATGGCCTCTCTGACTAGAGGATAAGGATGAATCTTAGCTTTTTCATAGTATCTTTTAGCTAAGTCATACATCGTGTAATGGATAGAATTAATATTTAGCATGCTTCGGATAGCATGGTTTGAAGTTCTTCCATCAAGTCCAACCATATAACGAAGGGTTTTATTTTGAAATGAGGTAATCTTATTTTTCTGCTGTTTGTTGCAGTTACTCCAGATAGGACAGGCATAAGTAATAATAGGGCTGATACAGGCTTTCCATATCAAAGTTTTGTTTTTCCTGCTAAGCCTTTTGTTTTTTTATTATTGGCTGGAGACTTCTTATGATCTTAAGAGATTTGGTCAGAGTTTCTTTAATATGCTTGTTCCAGTTTAGGTTGTGGTCCATAAAAAGTCCTAAATATTTAACATCATTTACCAAAGGTATTTTTTTTATACATTTCTATTTCAAAGTCTGGATTGTGATTGCATTTAATCCTAGAAAATAGAATTGCTTGAGTTTTTTCAGTATTGATTTTGATTTTCCAATCTAAGAAATACTTCTCAAGTTGTTCAACATAATGTTGCAACATGAAAATTGCTTGATTTTTATTTTTGGAAGTGTAAGCGAGTGCAGTGTCATCAGCATAGAGAGCTGTAGTCAGATTCCTGTTATTATAGTTGGGAAAGTCAGACGTAAAGATAGAGTACATCGTTGGCGCGAGTACACTGCCTTGCGGTACACCAGCTTCGATTATTTTTTTAACGATTATTTCCCATTGATTTTTCCACAGAATGTTCTGTTAGTGAGGTATGATTTGATTATATGTTGTAATCCAGGGTGGGAAATCATGTGCTATTAGCTTGCAGATAATTGCCTCATGTGAGCATTTATCGAATGCTTTTGCCACATCCAGAAATATGGCTGCTGTGCGTTCTTTTTTTATTATTCCTTCAGCACATTTTTCAGTTATTCTAGAGAGTTGGTGCCCCTTGGAGTGTATATCTCTAAAACCTCCTGGAATAAATGGAATTACTGGGAATTCCTCACAGAGTTGTTGCATTCTAATAAGAATTATTTTTTCAAAGTGTTGTCGTTCATTATACTCGGATCTCTTTTATATGGCACACCCTGCACAACCGACTTTGAAAATGACACTAACGAACTTTGAACATGAGAGTACGGGCTAAACTGAATAGTGACGAGATCTAAAGAACTTGGAATATGGTACGTTAATCAAGGTTTGCCGCCCCGGTGGCGCAGTGGTCTAAGGCGCTGGCCTCCGATCATTCGTCCGTAAGGGGTCTGGGTTCGAATCCCGGTCAGGCATGGATGTTGTGTTTGTCTTACGGCACTGGCTCTCTCCCTTCCCTGGAACCAGTGACTCTAAATTAGGGACGGGCGACTGCTTATAGCCCATTGAGTTGCTCACGGTGGTCGTTAAACCTCCAATCAAAAAAAAAAAAAAAAAAAAAAAAAAATCGAGGTTTAATGGAAAATCGACGTGAATGAAAGTTTAATTGAAAAGCGACGTGATCTGAAGGACTTCGAAAGTGGAGCGGTAGTGCCGATCTAATGGGAAAGCTATGTGATATGAGAAATAAAAGTGGAATGACATTGTAACCGGAAAACGCGTGATCTAAAGGACTTTGAATGTGGGACGATAATGAGGGTCTATTGGGAAAGCGAAACAATCTAATGGACCTTAAATGTGGGATGATAGAGAGGGTGTAATAAGAAAGGGCGGAATCTAATGGATTTCGAATACGGAAAGACAGTGGGGATCAAATAAAAAAGGAAGTGTTCTAATTGACTTTGGGTGTGGGACGATAGTGAAAGCCAAATAGGAAAGCGGGATGATTTATACACTTTGAATGTGGCATGATTGCGAGAGTCTCGTGAAAAACTGACGCTGCCTAAAGGAATTTGAATGTGGGACGATAGTGAGGATCTAATAGTAAAGCGGCATGATCTAATGGACTTTCAATATGGAATGGTAGTGAAGATCAAATAGGAAAGCGACGTGATTAAACTGATTTTGAAAGTGCGATGACAGTAAGGAATTGAGGGGAAGCAACAAAATATAAAGGATTATAAATGTGGGATGACGATCAGGGTCGCATTGAAAAGTTACGTCATCTAAAAGATTGTAAATGTGGGACGATTGTGGGGTCGGCCAGATGTGAATGTGGAATGATAGTGAGGGTCTAGTAGAAAAGCTTCGTAATCTAATGAACTTTGAATGTGGGATGATATTCAATGTCTGATGACAAAACGGTTTGATCTGATGAACGTTGAATGCTGAATGATAACGAGGATCTAATTTGAAAGCGGCAGGATCTAATAGAACATGAATGTGAGATGATAATGAGGGTCTGATGGGAAAGCAGAGGAATCTAATGGACTCTGAATGTGAAATGATAATGAGGGTCTGATGGGAAAGCGATGAGATCTAAAGGACTTTGAATGTGGGATCATATGTGGGTTTCATTGGAAAGTAGCGTGATCTAGTGAATTTTGAATGTGGGATGATAATCAGGTTCTGATGCGAAAACTAAGTGACCTAGTGGACTCTGAATGCGATATGGTAACAAGGATTTGATAGGAAGACGACGTGATTCAATAGACTTTGAAAGTGAAATGATAATGGAGGTATTACGGGAAAGAGTCATGATCTAAACAACTTTGAATGTGGGATGATAATGAGATTCTAATGGGAAAACGAAATGACTGAGTGGACTTTAAATGTGAGACTATAGTGAGGGTCTAACGGGAAAAGAAAGTGATCTGCTGGAGTTTGAATGTGATATAATAAAGAAGGAAAGGATGGCTTCAAATGAAATTCGAAAGCTAAAAGATAGCAAGGATCTAACAAGAAAGGAAGTGTTCTAATTGACTTTGGATGTGGGACGATAGTAAGGGTCAAATAGGAAAGCTGAGTGAGTTAAGCCCTTTGAATGTGGCATGATTGCTAGGGTCTCGTGAAAAAGTGACGTGGTCTCAAGGGATTTGAATGAGTCACGATAGTGAGAATCTAATGAGAGACCGGCGTAATCTAATGGACTTTCATTGTGGAATCATAGAAAAGATCTAATGCAAAAGTTGCGCGATCGAATGGACTCTGATTGTTGAATGACGGTAAGTGAAAGCGACATGATCAAAGAGACTTTGAGCGTGAGATGATGGTATGGGACTAAAGGGAAAACAAAGCAGTCTAAACGACTCTATATGTGGGATGAAGGTGGAATGATAGTGAACGTTTGATGGGAACGCGACGTGGTCTAATGGATTTTGCACGTGGGACGTTATTGGGTGTTTGGAGGAGTGGTGCTTCTGTCAGCAGAATTGCTAAAGCTGTGGAATATTGAATAACAGAAGTAGTAAAATACTACAGAGAGCAGAAGCCGTAGGAAAACTTCGCGATGAGGTTAATGGCTTATATTAGTGTAACCGAGTGAGCGAAAGATATTCTGAATGCCATGGGCCGAAACGGACTCAAAAGCGAGGCATATAACTGCTAATTTGAGTTAGTGTAATAGTAAACCTAATCAAATTCCATTGAATATCTACACAGAATTATCGTATAATTCTGAACACTAGCGCAAAATGCACGGTCAAGTCACATCATTGTGACCACCAGCTAATATCTAGAGCTAGAAGGGCAGGGAGTTACTAAGTAAGGTGCTGGAAGGTGTTCACTGGTATGTGGAGCCATGCTGACTGCAGTGCATCTGACAGCTTCTGGAGGGTGCGTGGTGGAGGATCCGTAGAGGGAACAATGCGATTGAGGTGGTCCCACAGATGCTCAAATGGGTTTAAGTCTTGGAAATTAGTGGCCAGCAATGTACTTTGAAGTATTCATCGAGCTTTTCCAACCACTCGCCAATATTTTTAGCTGTGTGACACGTCGCATTGTCGTGATGGAAGATCCCATCCGGCCCAGGGAAGGTTATCAGCATGTATCGGTGTACCTGGTCTGCATTAATGGATTCATAACGAATTCGGTCCATAGTGCCTTCCATAGGTATGAGTGGACCCAGAGAATTCCACGAAAGCATTCCCCTGACCATAATGCTGCCCCCACCAGCTTGCGTTCTTCCAGAAATGGTTAAAGAGTGTTTGTTCTCCGATGTTTCTTGCCTTATTCGCCGACGTCCATCCGTTCGATGAAGCAGAAAACCTGACTCGTCTGAGAAGGCAAACCTTTGCCAATCAGCGGAGGTCCGATACTGCCGTGCAAATGTAAAGCCTTTTCTGCCGATGCACCTTCGTGCAGTGACTATCCGTCTGCATCGGAGGCTCATGCGCAGCAGGGTTCGTTGAACTGTCGTTTTAGACACACTTCCGGTAGCCCCCTGGTTCATTCAGTCAGTAAGTTGTTCCACTGTAGCGTGTCGATTGGCCCTCACGCACCTTCGCAGCCCAAATTCACCTCTCACATAATTGGTACATGGTGCTCCGCAATTTCCACGTCGCGTATTTGCAATGGTGCCACTTCTCCAATCATGATACACTTTATCCACAGCAGCACGCGAATAGTTCACAAAGTGCGCTGTTTCAGAAATACTGCCACCCTTGGCCCGAAAGCTGATAGTCATCCCTTTTTGCAAATCTGATAAATTTCTCCTATCCATGACAGCAACGAGTGATATGTTTTTAGATTGCCCACAGCACACCTTACATAGCCTGCAAGCCAGCTCACGAAACGTACCTTCGTTCATTGGCTCATCGCAGAAGGCAACGTCAAAAGTAGGAGGTGGTTACAATAATATGACTTGACTGTGTATAAAGCCGTTTGAACTTTTCCGTATAAAATCCTCTTGTTTTAGCTTTCGGATATAAAAATAATAATGTGTGATCTTTCGTATATAAAACATTAAACTCATGATAGAAATTCCTTAAATGTAAGCAATGTCTATTAAAATTTTACTAGCGACAGGCACGATATAGTTTCATGCCGGACGTAAAGTGAACATGTAGTTCTGTGTGCTGATACATAGTAATCGCAAACCATTACAACATTACACATTGTACGACTTGCTGCGCTCTGAGCTTTAGTAAATTCTATTTCGGCTCCACATATCTTCCCTCTAACGAGGTATACCCTAATTTCATTTGCGTTCACCCCGGAGATTGCATAAAGACAATTATTTTAATGTATGAGTTACCCCGCAACATTACTTAACCACAACTCTGTAATAAACTCGCAGACAAACCGGACGATCCTTAGAAATCTTCTACTCTCACTGTCAGCTAAATTATTATTACCATAATTTGAAACTTTTATCGTAAACTTTCGTCTTCAGTGAATGCATGTGTGTGTCTTGCCCGCAGTTTTTATGTAATTTCATTGCATTCAAATATGCTTAGCATTTTAGGAATGGTGTAAATCTGTTTTAATGGTCTCTCCGTGAGCAGAAGGTTCACTGCACTCTGCAAGTATGTAGTTCTTCTGTCCGTATGTACCATAATGTTTTTTAATGTCTCGTGTACTACTCATGACAGTTAATTTGTTTCGCGCTAGGAAATTGGGCAACAGCTAGCAGCATACACTTGTATTTTCTTGCGCTCGTAAGGATTGAAAGCTCTGACGACATGACAGGTTTTATACCTCAACTGGAGTTTCTACGCCATTTCGCAACTTTAAAAATTCCAAAGAACAGAGCTGCTGGTCACCCAAAAATTAATGTGTTCAAACCTGATCGACTTAGGTTAAACAAAGATGTACTATCATGGTCTGTGAATATCAGGTGCTATTAAAAATACACTGTATTGACAAAAGTCAGCGGACACCATTTATAAAGCAAATGAACGGATCCTCTACGCTGCCATGATGCGCGGTACAGTTGCAAAAGGTATAAAAGCAAACCTGCAGTTAACCGTGATCATATCGCACTGTGAGTTTGAGTGAAAACTCCCGGCGGAAGAGAACTGCCTTTGAGAAATGATAGACTGTTGGGTGTTACATTAGTGGGTTGTCCATAAGAGAAACTGAGAGGCGTTTAAACATACCCAAGTCAACTGTTTTGGATGCACTGAATACGTGGAAGACACATGGCGAGCCTGAAGCACCAAAACGTACCGGCAGACCAAATAAAATCAGTGATAGAGGACGTCGAAGCCTCCGGAGAGTCGTTACACCTAATTGACGGAGTACTGCACAAGACCTCAGTGTGCAGGTGAGTAAAAATTCTGGAACCTCGGTATGTACACGTACCATTCGCAGAGAACTTCATTTAATGGGTTACCGTGCTCGGGAGGTTGCTCATAAACCTTCCATCTCCACTCGGAATGCTACTCGTCGTTTAGCTTGGTGTAAAGGTTGAGTGAAAACTCAGGGCGGGAGAGAACTAACTTTGAGAAAGGAAAGACTGCTGGGTGCTACATTAGTGGGTTGTCCATAAGAGAAACCGAGGGGCGTTTAAACATACCCAAGTCAACTAATTTGGATGCACTAAATAAATGGAAGACACATGGCGTGCCTGAAGCAACAAAACGTACCGGCAGACCAAAGAAAATCAGTGATAGAGAACGTCGAAGCCTCAGGAAAGTCGTTACAGCTAATCGACGGAGTACTGCACAAGACCTCAGTGTACATGTGAGTAAAAATGCTGGAACCTTAGTATGTGCACGTACCATTCGCAGAAAACTTCATTCCATGGGTTACCGTGATTTTGCGGCTATTCAAAAGCCTTTCATCTCCACTCGGAATACTACTCGTCGTTTAGCTTGGTGTAAAGAACATTTATCGTGGACCGTAGGTCAATGGAAACTTGTCCTATGGACTGATGAATCCAGATTCACGATCCATCAGTTTGATGGCCGTATGTGGGAATGGTGGCAGCCGGGGGAACGCAATTTACGACATTGTACTGTTTCTACGGCGTAGTTTGGAGATGGCATTGTTCTCGTGTGGGGGTGTTTTTCGTGGAGTGGTTCTAGGTCATTGGTTATCGTGGAAAAACCTGTTAACCAATTATGCCGTACCAACTCTATGGCAATAGTATGGAACCGAGCTCTGTTGGTACCAGCAGGATAATGCACCGAGCAATAAAGAAAGGACTGTTACGGCGTGGTTTGACGACAATTCCGTATCGTGTGTGGACTGATCAGCACAGAGCCCTGATATTAACCCTTTGACCGGCCGGTCTGCGGGAACAAATTGTCGCCAAAATCAACCGAAGCTTGAACGCGTATTGTCTCCAAATTCCCTTCTTCTTCCGAAAAAACTGGTCCCATTTCGGCGGGATTTCAGCTTTTCCAACATAGCGATTGCTGTCCCCCTTCTCACCTCAGCGGGTGGAACGCAACCCTGTGACAGGGATTAACGATGCCATCAAGTGTCCTTTATGCTCCGTTCTATGACCCAAGGCGAGAACAGGAAGGCCAGTCTCCTCCAACACAATTCTTGCTGAGTCGGTAGGAAGAAAAAAAAATTAAAGGAAAGAATTAACATGTAAAGACAGTGATGCCCACTACATTGAAAAAAAAAAAAAAAAGAAAACAATTTTACATCCGCATACATTGGATTTAACCATAGGGGTTGAATCGTATGTAGACGGGAACACACGTTCCCCTCAATTTCCGTTATCGAGAACACCCCCTGAATTTTTGAATAAAGTTTTTCACATAACATATTACTCTTTCCTAATTTTTTTAATTTCAAAACTTTGTATTTATAAAATTTCAATATTAATTCCAAATAATTGTGTTCTATATTTTTCTAAAACCAAATATATCGATATGAAGTTACTTTTGTTTTCATACCACTGTGTGTTATCAGTGGCGCATACCCGGGCAAAACCCATAAGGTCCGTCCCCTTTCCCCACCCTTCCAAAAATTCTTGTCCATTGCTCAGATGAAGAAACAAAAATTACCTTATTCCAACAGATCTAGGAAAACTCGTACACTTTCTCATGCCGCTGAGAAAAGTGCAAACGGCGGAAAACTCGTACACCCTTTCAAGTAAGGGGATATACACAAATTGCGTTTCGGTCCGAGATCTTGTCAAAGTGTGCGAGTTTTCCTAGCTGAACAAAACGGAATGTACCAGTTTTCCTAGGGATCTCAATGGGTATGTAAGATCAAAATGGCTCAAGGTTTATGTAGAACGTTTCTGACTCCTTTAATCTTGAGTTATGATTTTAATATCTCCCATGATATAACAAGCAATAAAGGCTAATTAACAGGGCTCAACGAATCGATATTCAGGTGCTGATCCTTTTAGAAGATTTTAAATTACAACCTTGATATTCCGTATTTCTAAACATTTTATAAAACCTAATAAAAGGCACTCAATGGATCACAAGCCACCTAGGCCGCGGGCCCTTTCAGAAGATTTTAAGTTACAACCTAGAAATTTCGTATTTGTAAACATTTTATTGAACCTAATGAAAGACCCACAACGGATTATTTCTCACCTATTTACAGGCCACCTAGTCCGCGGGCCTTTTGAATAGATTTTAAGTTGCAACCTGGATATTCCGCATTTGTAAATTAAACAGTGACAAACGGTATTGATTTGGACATGTCTGCTGTAGTATAAATTCCACAAGAGCCGTAGCTCTTAGATTATGCAAACGATGTACGTGTAAAAATATCTCATTCCCTTCGTCACCTTCCCCTTTAATTTTTTTCTTTAGTGAAGGAATGATGTTATTGTACCTTAATGAAAAAGAAACAGTTCCAACCCTTCTTACAAAAATACAATATACATTTCAGGGAAACTTTTTTTTCTTTTTTCTTGTAGGGGGGATTAATCTCTAGTGGGACTCCGAAGTGTAAGGGGTACCCAGGATTCCCTACCACTCATTACCTATGCTCTTTTTCGGGAAACGATCACACCATATCATATCGGTAAACGGTAAAAATACCCCCGGGGAAAATAGCCCCCCTGAAAATACCCATGAAAATTTAAAAGCGGTAAAGGCAATGTTCCGGTGAGGCGATTTACCGGCAACCCTGCCACACCTCTTTCAGCAACTTGGAAAATTTCTACAGAAGAAAATTGCCACGTTTTTCATTAAAGGGTCGGGTACAAATTGCTGTTCCTCCGAAGAACACTTTGAATGTGTGACAATTTTTCCAGTGGGGTAGTTTTCTAAATTCCCGAGTTATGTGTGGCAGTTTTCCAAGGTGCCTAAAGAGGGAAGGAACTCTTTTGTTTGTCTGAATTTTTATGCGGGTTCATACGAGTTTAGGGCAACTGGCCACAAGAGTTCAAGGGGGGAGGGCTATAAAGATTGCCGTTTCTGAACCTATATTGATAACTTAATTGGGAACTCCAAACGAATTTCGAGAAAACGTTCCATGTAAGCCGAGCGAGAATTGTACTTTAATTTGAAGAAATAAATTGCCGAGGATTCGAGGTACACTTGGTTTGGGAGGGGCTCTACCCCCAACTTCCGTAATATTACATTCTTGGCCGCTGGAGATTGTCAGTGTATCCAGGATGTTCCTCTTGAAAGCGTCCGCAAGGTCCGTGGGCTGGGAGGGGGGGGGGGGTTACCACAAAATGTTAGAATGGACGTAGAGCTGTAAACATCAGTACCATGTTTTATATAATGATATTGTACACGACCACGAATTTTCAGGAGGGTGGGGTGAATTCAGCCCCCCCCCTCCCGTGTCTAAGAGCTCTTCATGGATAACATCGAGGATACACTGGCCGACTCTAGAGGTCCAGAATATAAAATTACGGAAGTTGGGGCAGAGCCCTCCAAACCAAACACCTCGTATCCCTTTTACAGACTTCACCAACTGACCGGGGCAGCGGGGAAAGGCATACATAGTCTGCCACTAAACACAACATGAAGTATAGAAATTGCGAGCAAATCCCTTACCTTGAACACCTGTCTGCACTCTAAACGGCCCAGAATATAATATTACGGAAGTTGGGGACCCCCTCCCAAACTAAGTGTACCTCGGATCCTCGGCAATTTATTTCTTCAAATTAAAGTACAATTCTCGCTTGGCTGGCATGGAACGTATTCTCGAAATTCGTTTGGAGTTCCCAATTCAGTTCTCAAAATAGGCCCAGAAACGGCAATCTTTATAGCCCTCCCCCCCCCCTTGAACTTTTGTGGCCAGTTGCCTTAAACTCGTAAGAACCTGCATGGAAATTCAGACAAATAAAAGAGCTTCTTCCCCTCGTTAGGCACCTTGGAAATCTGCCACATATAATTCGGATTTCTTTTACTGTCACGTATAAATCGGAATATATTTGGAATTTGGAAAACTACCCCATTAGAAATATTGTCACACATTCAAAGTGCTCTTCGGAGGAACAACTATTTGTGCCCGGCCCCTTAATGAAAAACAGGGCAATTTTCCAAGTTGCTGAAAGATGTGTGGCAGGGTTGCCGGTAAATTGCCACACCGGAACACTGCCACGCATCAGTGTTCCTGTGTGGCAGTTTACAGTGAACAGTTTGTTCTGGGGGTATTTGATTCGGGGTAATTTTTACCGCTTTTAAGTTTTGAGGGGTATTTTCCCCGGGAATATTTTTTCGAGGGGGTATTTTTACGCACATCCTATCATATTATATGCAGAGGTTTTTAGGAAAGGAGTGCCTGACCCCAGTTCTTAAACAACCGTTAGAAATAGGAAGCTAGGAGATTTGGGCTAGAGTGTCCGATAGGAAAGTTACACGGAAGCGAGGTAGAAAGGGGAGGAAGACGCCCTTATTTATTACCGGGGGTCCAGTACCCGGAGTCTGATGGCTTAACGTGCACATTGACGCGTCCGTAAAGGGCTCGGGTTTAAATCCCGCCCGGTGAGGTATGAACGTTGCGTTTGTCTTACAGCACTAGGCCACATTCTGATTTCTTATCTATTCAACACTGGCATGAGATCATTCTGATTTCATGCCACTGTTCCCTTCCCTGGAATCAGTGGCCTTAAATTTGGAACGGGAGA
This sequence comes from Macrothele yani, assembly GCA_039090855.1. NCBI lineage: Eukaryota > Metazoa > Arthropoda > Arachnida > Araneae > Macrothelidae > Macrothele > Macrothele yani. Next base: position 32,897,976 of record CM077024.1, on the reverse strand, counting down.
CAGCTTGTAGCCCATCGAGTTGCTCACGGTGGTCGTTAAACCTTCAATCAAAGAAAGAAAGAAAAGAAAGATCAGAATTATCGTTCTTTTGTTTTCGTTGTAATTTACACTTTTAGGACAAACGGCATAGTAATAACACAGGAAAAAGAACTGAGGAAGAGTCTCACATCTCTATAATACACTAAATATCTCAATTAAAAGGAACACAAAATTATGAGGGTCGTTATGAGTCACAACTGGGAATGTTTACATGGAGCAGTCAAATGGACGATTATTATACGGTCCCTTTATATATTTGTGTTCAGTTCTCTGGGTGGCTAATCTCCGGTGGCCACTTCTCTTGCACCTATATCATCATTGTCGACTGTTATCATCCACTGTTGGAAGAATGTCTCCCTAACTTTCCTCCATAACGATCTGCCTCAAGTCAGTCTTCTCCATGTCCCTCCCGCATGCTTTCGAATTTCATCTATCCATCTCCCATGCGGTCTCCTTCTGGGTCTTTTCTAGTCCTGTGGAGTCCAGTCTAAAATTTCAGTTCAGCGTCGGTGGTCCGTTCCTCTGGCAATGTATCCAGCCCATTGCCATTTCAGGGATTTTGCACTGATCAAGCTGTCTTCCACTCATGTCATTTTCTTCATTCTCGAGATCCTCTTCTTTTCTTTTTCCTGGTTATATTAAGCTTCTTTTCAGTTGTCCGTATTTTTGTAAGCCTTTATTCGTTAAGGTTCACGTCTCCACTCCATATGTAAGCACTGAAAGGATGCATTAATTAGGCACTTTTCTTTTAAAACATAATAGCATATTGCTCTTTAAAAATCACTGTTTCTTCCAAAAGCACGCCGATCAAGTTTTATACGCAGATTAATTTATTCATCAAAGGGACCATCGCTTGATATCTACTATCGAAGGTGAATGTAGGTATCCGTTATCTCCAGCTTCTCCCTATCAATCAGTAATCCTTTATTTCTTGAAAAATCATTGTACATCATGAATGGAATACAGGATTACACCATACAATACAAATCTGGAAAATGTGAATCCGTTTTTAGTGTAAATATGGCATGGATGATAAGTCAGATAGTATCCGAAAACTTGAAAATGTCGTCGTCCTGGAGCGGGAATCAAATCCGCGTCTCCCGGATAGACTCGGGCGCTATTAGGGTGACGCGGGTTCGATTCATCATGAAACGCGGGTTCGATTCCCGCAGCAGGACGACGAATTTTTCAAGTTTTCGGATATTATCTGATTTACCACCCACTTCGTATTTACACCAAAAAAAAAAAAGAAAAAAAAAGATTCATATCTTCAAAATTTGCTTTGTACATCATTTTTTTCTTCTGCAAGTTCATTTTTAATTGCACTTCTTCACTCTTGTCAGCAAGTTATTGGAACATACTCTGCAGTTTTGAAGTGCCAGTTCCAAAAATGACAACGTCTTCAGCAAAACGAAGGTGAATTAAATAATCTCCGTTGATCTTTATCTCTTTGTTTTCCCAGTTCAGTGACTGCATGACATTTGCAATGTGGCATTAAAGAGTTTGGGAGATACAAACACCTGATGACTGATATATTGTTTCAAACATCCGATGACTGATATGTTGATATCCATTTACCACTTTTTCTTATTTATTTAAACATATCAAACATTATGATTGTAACAAAAATTCTGCTGAAAAAGCCTAGGGAGCTTTGCACGAGATTCATGTGTAGCACAATTTTTTATTGGTAATTTTCATTCGTATACAAAAATGAAATATCAAGCATTTAACGGAAAACGTCGTAAAAAGAGCTTAGATCTTTTTGTTCATGCAGGTATCTAAGGATTGATGTACTACTTCTCCTATCCCAATTTTAGAATGTATATTTGAATACACCTCACCTTAAAACTCCAATGTAAAAGCTAAATTTTGTTGAAAAGTCCAAGGGCATAGGAATTTTTTGTAAGCGTTTTAGGTTCAGTCCGTTCTTGCTTCTTAATAACATTTGACTGCAAGTTCACACTTACGAGATATTAAAATTGCTGAGTTTCTTCGAACAAGACTGTTGTGAAATTTTCAGAACTGTTCAATTTCCTTGTAACGCTAGGTAAAGTTCTGCCGCTCAGCAGAGGAAATGATCTGACTAGTTTTGTCAATTGCTTAGTTAAAATCAAGATATTTCTTAGTGAAATTAAAAATGACCTCTTGTTTCTAACAGACGTAAGAAAACAACACACATCTGAGTATTATCTTATTTTCAAGACGTGGGCATTTTTTCTTATTTTCGAGGAGTGCGATTTTTTCTGTGAGCAATATTTCTGTGTGCATTCGTTATTCACATCGGATTAAACATAACAGACACGAGATTGTGCATTAGGAGGCGTAGGCTGTTTTAAAATAAATGCAAGCGTTTACATGACTGTATTTATGAAAAATTAATCCTGTCTGATCTCGGGTACGAAGAACTGGCCACCGGAGAACTGGCCACCGAAGAACTGGCCACCGGAGAACTGGACACATTGCAATTTCAGTGCCATAAAATTGTTCTGCATAAACAAATTTCGTGTGGCTATATTCCCCACTACTTGAGCAACTTCTGTTCATATTTTTTTTTAATATTTCATTTTCAGTAAGAAATTTAGACATTTCCAAGATTTTCGGAGCTAAGACTAAGCGGAGAACTGGCCACTCGGAGAACTGACCCCGGACAAGTGGTCACCGGAGAACTGGCCACAAAATTTTTCCGTTGCCACGTCTCCCCGAGATTGGTTATCTGACACACATAAAATGTCCGTAATTTCGTATTTTCTTATTCACGATATTTTTCTATAAACTACTACTAAGCAAATTCTCTGCGAGTATGAGCAAACCCAGGAAACTTGTCGGGTGGGGGTGGGGGGACTTAAAACCTAAAATATGAAATATGAAGAATTTCTGGTTCGATCGGGAGATTTCCAGCCATTACAAGCTACAAAGTAATCGAATTGTCTGAGGGCATCTGCTGCCTCAGGAAACTAGGGGGATGGGGGGGGGCAATACCAAAAGCGTAAAATATCAAGAATTTCTCATTTCTTTTCCGATCGGGAGATCTTCAGCATTTACAAGCTGCAACACGACAAATTTTCTCAGCGCATGTGCACTCTCTGGAAACCTGTCGGCGAGATGGGGTTAATACCGAACGTGTAAAATATGAAAATTTCCTCGTCCGATCAGGAGATTTTTGGCATTTACAAGATACAACTCGACACATTATTTGAAGGCATGTGCCTACTCCTGTGTATGTGGAGGGGGTAGAAACCGAAAGTGTAGAATATGAAGAATTTCTCGTCCGATCGGCAGATATTAACTATTTACAAGCTTCAACTCGACTAATTTTCTGTTCTGAGCGCATGTGCCTACGCAGCAAACCCGTCGGGGGGGGGGGGGGGATTTCAAAAGTGTAAAATATGAAGCATTTCTCGTCCGATCGGCAGATTTTTGGCAATTTACAACTCGACACATTATTTGAGGGTATGTGCCTACTCAGCAAACCTGTGTGGGGAGGGGGTAACAAAGTGTAAAATATGAAGAATTTCTCGTCCGAACGGAGATTTTCAGCATTTAGCAGCTACAACTTGAGACATTATCTGAAGGCTTGTGCCTACTCAGTAGACCTGCCGGGGGGGGGGGGGGGGTAGCTTGTAAATGCTGAAAATCTTCGGATCACACGAGAAATTCTTCATATTTTACAGTTTTTGTATTCCACCCCCCCCCCCCGATAGGTTTCCAGAGTAGGCACATACTCTCAGATAAGATAATACATCGAGTTGTAACGTGTAAATGCTGAAAATCTCCCGATCGGACGAAAAATTCGTCATATCTTACACTTTTGGTATCAATCCCCCCCGAAGGGTTTGAAGAGTAGGCACATGTCCTCAGATAATGTGTCGAGTTGTACGTAGCTTGTAAATGCTGAAAATCTCCAGACCGGACGAGAAAGTTTTTCATATTTTACAGTTTTGGTATTACCCCCCCCCCCCCCGACAGTATGCTGAGTAGGCACATGCCGTCAAAAAATTTGCAGAGTTGTAGCTTATAAATGCTAAAAATCTTCCGATCGGACGAGAAATTTTTCATATGTTGCACTTTTGGTATTCACCCCCCCACCCGGACATGTTTCCAGAGTAGGCACATACGCTCAGATAATGTGTCGAGTTGTAGCTTGTAAATGCTGAAAATCTTCGGATGGGTCGAGAAATGCTTTATATTTTACACTTTTGGACCCCCCCCCGACAAGTTTCCTGAGTCAGCACATGCGCTCAGATAATTTGCAGACTTGTAGTTTGAAAACCCTGAAATCTTCTGTTGAAATGTAGATCATAAACATTTTTTATAAAAGAATTACATTAATTATCGCAATTAAGAAAGGACGAAATTACGGAAACTTTATATGACTCAGATAACCAACCTCTGGGGGTCGTGGGCATAAAGCGGTCAAAAACGCAATTTTTATACGACCCCTTAAAAATTTTGTGGCCAGTTCTCCTGGTGGTCAGTTCTCCGGTGGCCACTTCTCCGGGTGGCCACTTCTCTTACACCCGTCTGATCTCGCTCCTCAAAATATGTAGGTTCAAAAAATCCAACTATGGGCAACTCGATATTAAGCTTTCTGATAAGCATAGCTTGTAATATTATTGAATTCTAAATAACATACAATGAATGATAGTCTGACTGGACTTCTGCAAGGATAGCGCGATTTTTTCTAGCAAACCGTTTTCCATCTCTGTGAATCCGAAATCATATGTGTTCAAAAGAATTAGATCAACTTTCTTCGTACAAAGCATGCTGATTGACAACCGACCAACTATTTCCTCCTGTTAAATTAAAGAAAATCGCTTTTGTGTCTTGTGTGTTTTATGTACTTTTTATTGCTCACACTTATATCTAACTATCTGTTCTCACTAATAGTTCAAATCGTTGCTGTTTTCATTTAACATAGCAAAGCACTTTTGAAAAATCCTAAAATAAAGTAATTTTTGAAATTTAAATATTGTTTTCATTACCACCTAATCAGAAATTTCACGTAAAAAAAATCATGTCATATTATTTCAATTATTTTTAGGTTGCTGTTGCAAACCGAAAATCAGTTTCACAGTGGATTTCCTATTTCTTTAAATAAAATTGTGTTAATTAAGTATTTTAAAATTAAAAGATTGTGTTCCCGAAAGTAACATTTTTTCTTGCCAAGTTGATTACAGAGAATTACTGAAATACTCTAAAGTTTTCCTTTAGTTTTAATTGTCGCATAACTACAGTTCAAGCTTCGTGAATTTATCTTTCCAAGACAAATGTAGAAACTGCAGTGACATCCAAACGTCTCTCCTTTTAGATTCAGTGCGATTGTCCGAACCCTTTTAACAGGTAATCAATCAGAAAGGATTAGTGTCAACAGTCCCCGTAAACGAGCAGTTTGAATAACAAAGCAAAGGGGGAATGCAATGTTCACTGTTAACCGGAGTTCGAGGTCACTCGGGTGAGCTGGGCAGTGGGCAGATTGCGTACCCCGAGTTATTTCGTGCCAGCCGCTATGGGCCACTGAAACGTACCCCGAGTTATTTCGTGCCAGCCGTTATGGGCCACAGAAACGTACCCCGAGTTATTTCGTTCGAGCCGCTTAAAGGGTTAATTCCATAGAGCACCAATGGAATGAATTAGAGCGCCGCATAAGAAGTTTTGAACCAAGGCCTACTACTAAACAGCAATTAGCAGCAGCATTATGTACTGAATGGAATATATACCTATCGCTGTGTTCCAAAACCTTGTCGAAAGCATGTCTCGAAGGGTCAGTGCATGCCTTAAGGCCAAAGGCGGTCAGACACCGTACTAATGTATGTCAATAAATGCTATGTTGTGTTTCTCTTCTAGGCGCCCGGTGACTTTTGTCAATATAGTGTACATAATAGAGAAATTAACGTGGACGATTTTTCCAAGTTGCTCATTCTTTTCCGTGGAGGAAGGAAGAAGGGAGAAACGATTCGTTCGTGGATGGCAATCTGTTAAAGGTGATTATTTGGAAATTAAAACAAATGAAAATTTTTATAAATCGCAGAAAATTAATAGGAAATGTTTAAAACTGAAAATAACTGTAATTAATGTTTTAATACAAACTAAAAGAAAAAGTGGTTTTGAAATAGTATTACGAAACGAAAGAAAATCATAAAGAAATTTCAACTATAAAGTAAACAGAATTAAAAAAAGTACCTCTTTAATCCTTTGCGTATCCTCCTGATCATTTAACGCTGCAGTGACCTGAAAAAATTGCGGTTTTGTATTCTGTCTTTCTGTACCACCAATTGGCATAGTTTCAGCAGAATAGATCGCCGATGTTGTAGATCGCATAAAAATTCGTTGCTGGTAAACCGGACTGTATACACGTGTTTCGGAACGTTCATTACACATCTAGTGTTCTTGAAAACGTCATGATATTAGAAATCTTCGTTTTCTTGCGTCATTACTAGGATCAGTCCAAAAAATTAACGAAGTCGAACGCAAAGATATAGGGAAACTATCGGCGACAAGAACTTGGAGAGGAAGAACAGTTCCGGAAGGCCCTCTGTAGGTCTCTGTCGCATTTTAATAACTACATCTGTAGAAAACACAAATTACCAATTCTACAAGGAATTTCCAGTTCTACCATCGCTGACTACCTGCATAAGCCCGGCAAGGTCTACAAACGAGATTCAAGGTGCCGCATGCAATGCCTCCAGGCCAACCCGGTGTCTCAGCCGTGGTCTAAGCGCTGATGTCTGAGCATTCGTCCGAGATAAGTCCTGGTTCGAGTCCTGGTGGGGCATGGGTGTTGTGTTAGTCTTATGGCACTAGATCCTTCACTTCTCTGGAATCAGTGGATCTAAATTAGAGGCAGGGGACTGCTTATGGCCCATCTAGATACTTACTGTGGTTGTTAAACCCTCCCTCCAATGGACTGCAGATCACATCCAGGTCTGTGAAGAACTGCTCAAGGATTCGCGGGACAAAAGCTAACACGATTTCAGCTCATTCACATGCTGATAGGCCTCGTAGGAAGAACGAGTTGAGCTCGTCAACCCTGGAGGCTTGTTCTCGTTCATAAACGAGGAGCTGGGCTCGCAGCATCTACTACCAATGTTACGGGCAATGCCGAGACCAGATCGCATGTGAATTTTAAAGAAAACGCTGTTTCATTAAGTGAAATCCTCACAATTAAGAATCTGAGACCAGTTTTTTGATGCGCAAAATTAACAGCTTTCGTTTTTTTGCAGATCCTCAATGAATCCAATGTTGAATGATTATGATGCACCTAGGATTCTATTCTACTTAGCCACGAAATGGTGAATCCACAGTTACTTCCAAGAGATCTATCTCCTTTTAAATAGTGCACGTGTGTATATGTGTCGTAAAATGGGAAACCAATTTTTATTCCAAACTGAAAGCAAACGATATATCCTTCTCTGATGGGATCAAGGTTCAACATTTTCTGCACCAAGAAGGAGCACAACAACGCTGTCTCGATTCTCTCGAAGTAAAAAACATACACTTCTCTCATGGGATGGAGGTTCTACTTTGGCTGCACCAAGAAAGAACACAATAACGCTGTCTCGATTTTTTCAAAATAATCAACATACCCTTCTCTGATGGGATCAAGGTTCAATTTTGGCTGCACCAAGAAGGAGCACAACAACGCTGTCTCTATTCTCTCAAAGTAAAAAACATTCACTTCTCTCATGGGATGGAGGTTCTACTTTGGCTGCACCAAGAAAGAACACAATAACGCTGTCTCGATTTTTTCAAAATAATCAACATACCCTTCTCTGATGGGACCAAGGTTCAACTTTGGCTGCACCAAGAAGGAACACAACAAGGCTGTCTCGATTCTCTCAAAGTAAAAAACATACACTTCTTTAATGGAACGGAGGTTCTACTTTGGCTGCACCAAGAAGAAACACAATAACGCTGTCTCGATTTTTTCAAAATAATCAACATACCCTTCTCTGATGGGACCAAGGTTCAACTTTGGCTGCACCAAGAAGGAACACAACAAGGCTGTCTCGATTCTCTCAAAGTAAAAAACATACACTTCTCTCATGGAATGGAGGTTCTACTTTGGCTGCACCAAGAAAGAACACAATAACGCTGTCTCGATTTTTTCAAAATAATCAACATATCCTTCTCTGATGGGATCAAGGTTCAACTTTGGCTGCACCAAGAAGGAACACAACAAGGCTGCCTCGATTCTCTCAAAGTAAAAAACATACACTTCTCTCATGGGATGGAGGTTCTACTTTGGCTGCACCAAGAAAGAACACAATAACGCTGTCTCGATTTTTTCAAAATAATCAACATACCCTTCTCTGATGGGACCAAGGTTCAACTTTGGCTGCACCAAGAAGGAACACAACAAGGCTGTCTCGATTCTCTCAAAGTAAAAAACATACACTTCTCTCATGGAATGGAGGTTCTACTTTGGCTGTATCAAGAAAGAACACAATAACGCTGTCTCGATTTTTTCAAAATAATCAACATACCCTTCTCTGATGGGACCAAGGTTCAACTTTGGCTGCACCAAGAAGGAACACAACAAGGCTGTCTCGATTCTCTCAAAGTAAAAAACATACACTTCTCTCATGGAGTGGAGGTTCTACTTTGGCTGCACCAAGAAAGAACACAATAACGCTGTCTCGATTTTTTCAAAATAATCAACATACCCTTCTCTCATGGGACCAAGGTTCAACTTTGGCTGCACCAAGAAGGAACACAACAAGGCTGTCTCGATTCTCTCAAAGTAAAAAACATACACTTCTTTAATGGAATGGAGGTTCTACTTTGGCTGCACCAAGAAAGAACACAATAACGCTGTCTCGATTTTTTCAAAATAATCAACATACCCTTCTCTGATGGGACCAAGGTTCAACTTTGGCTGCACCAAGAAGGAACACAACAAGGCTGTCTCGATTCTCTCAAAGTAAAAAACATACACTTCTCTCATGGGATGGAGGTTCTACTTTGGCTGCACCAAGAAAGAACACAATAACGCTGTCTCGATTTTTTCAAAATAATCAACATATCCTTCTCTGATGGGATCAAGGTTCAACTTTGGCTGCACCAAGAAGGAGCACAACAACGCTGTCTCTATTCTCTCAAAGTAAAAAACATTCACTTCTCTCATGGGATGGAGGTTCTACTTTGGCTGCACCAAGAAATAACACAATAACGCTGTCTCGATTTTTTCAAAATAATCAACATACCCTTCTCTGATGGGACCAAGGTTCAACTTTGGCTGCACCAAGAAGGAACACAACAAGGCTGTCTCGATTCTCTCAAAGTAAAAAACATACACTTCTCTGATGGGATCGAGGTTCAAGTTTGGCTGCACCAATAAGGAACACAAGAATGCTGTCTTAATTCTCTGAAAGTAATCAACATAGACTTGCCTGATGGTATCAAAGTTCAACTTTGGCTGCACCAAGAAGGAACACAACAACGCTATCTCAATTCTCTCAAAGTAAACAACATACCCTTCTCTGATGGGATCAAGGTTCAACTTTGGCTGCTCCAAGAAGGAACACAACATCACTGTCTCAGTTCTCTCAAAGCAATCAACATATCTTTGTCTGATGGGATCAAGGTTCAAATTTGGCTGCACCAAGAACAGACACAGCAACACTGCCTGGATTCTTAGAAAGTTGCGACTTACCAGGTTACGTTTAAAAATCAAAGAAACGTGCAGTTTTGCGAATCTGAAATTCAAACTTTAACGTATAATCTTAAAAAACGTATTAATTTAGCCGGTCCCGGACGATTCGTCCAACGAGGATTGGTTCAATGCCGATTCGTCCAAAGGGACGATTGGTCCAATGCCGGTTGGTCCAATGTCCAATTTGTCCAATGTCCGATTCGTCCAATTCCGATTCGTCCAATGGTACGATTGGTCCAATGCCGATTCGTCCAATGGTACGATTGGTCCAACGCCGATTCGTGCAATGGCGATTCGTCCAATCTTTCCAACGGTAAACTTTTTTATTTTCCAGAAAGGAATAATAATTAAAATTATTCTCCTCTTTATATCCTTTAGAAAGATAATTTCCGTATATTTGGTAATTGCAAACATTTTACATAAACCTGGTAAAAGGCACTCAATGGAACATTTCTCAGCTGTTTGCAAAGCACCTAGGCCGCGGGCATTTTTTGAAGATTTTAATTTACAATTTAGATATTTGGTTTTTGTAAATATGTTATAAAACCTAATAAAAGGCGCTCATCCTATCATTTCTCAGGTCTTTACGAAGCACCTATAATAGGCCCCGGGCCTTTTTAGAAGATTTTGAGTTACAACCTAGATATTTGGTATTTGTAAACAATTCATAAAACCTAATAAAAGGCACTCATCGTATCATTTCTCAGGTCTTCACAAGGCACCTAGGCCGAAGGCCTTTTTCAAAGATTTTAAGCCACAACCCAGATATTTGGTATTTGTAAACATCTTATAAAACTTTATAAAAGGCATTCATCGTATCATTTCTGAGGTCTTTGCAAGGCACCTAGGCCGCAGGCCTATGAATTAATATTTCGTGCTTAAGTGAAAGCGCAACATTATTAACTTGATTTGATATGTCGTTATGAATCTGACATCGGTAGAATATAAACTGTTAAAAAGGCCTAGGTTTATGGCCTATGAATTAATATTTCGTGTTTAAGTAAAAGCGCAATATTATTAACTTGATTTAATGTGTAAACGTCATGAATATGACATCGCTGGAATAAAAACTGTTGAAAAGGCCTCTGTTCAAACCCCGACCAGTTGTATCCATTGGGCAGTTGGCGGAAAACCCCACTGCATTCTACAAACAGAAACGGAACACTAGTATTTTATATTATTTCATGCAAAAGAGAAACATTAAAGTTGATAGAACGGCTCGTACATCAGTAACTTCATACGGCAGCAAGGACAGTCTAAAAAGAAAAAGCGATTAAAAAAATCTGTAACCACAATATCACGCATGAAATGTAACATTATTTTACATTCTTTGGACTACTGGTACTTTCGTATAACGTCGGAGATAGAATCAGAACAGATGAGACTTTTATAGCACGAGTAGCACTTCGGACAGATAGGACGGAATTGGACCAATCGTCCATTGGACGAATCGGCATTGGACCAATCGTACCATTACACGAATCGTACCTTTGGACCAATTGTCCATTGTTTCCTGATGGAAGTGTCCCTGACGTCCAGCAGGGTAGTTCCCATACCACAAGCCTCGGGCTATAGGAGCTGAACGGTGACTTACAGTGCTAAAATATTCGCCACATTTGTCTCCCGATCTGTCCCCAATTCATCGCCTGTGGGATGAGATCGAAAAATCTGTTCGACACGGAGATCTTTTTTCAGCCGACATTCCGCAATTGACTGACGCATTAATAACTGATCAGGCACATGATGTTTCCTGATGGAAGTGTCCCTCACTTTCAGCAGGATAGTTCTCCCACACCACAAGCTTCGGGCACTAGGAGTTCAACGGTGACTCAACAAGTGCTAAAATGGTCGCCACCGTTGTCCTCTGATCTGAACCTAATTGAACGCCTGTCGGATGAGATCGACAAATCTGTTCGAAACGGAGATCCTTCTTCAGCCGACATTCCGCAATTGACTGACGCATTAATAACTGATCAGGCACATGCACATGATGTTTCCTGATGGAGGTGTGCCTCACTTTCAGCAGGATAGTTCTCCCACACCACAAGCTTCGGGCACTAGGAGTTCAACGGTGACTCAACAAGTGCTAAAATGGTCGCCACCGTTGTCCTCTGATCTGAACCTAATTGAACGCCTGTCGGATGAGATCGACAAATCTATTCGAAACGGAGTTCCTCCTTCAGCCGACATTCGGCAATTGACTGACGCATTCACAACCGCTTGGGAGAACGTACCTGTTGAACGTCATTAGCACCTTATTAAATCTATGCCACATCGAATCGAGGTTGTTTCGAAGCCCAAGAGCAGAACAACATTTTATTAGGTAGGTGTTCCTAATAGTTTGCTATTTTGGTCTCTATTCGCCAGATTCAGACAAGTATCAAATTCCTAAAGGAAGGATTATAGCGCATTTTAACGATTCTGAGCAGAATCTGAAACTTTTGTTATTACAAATGCAAGAACTGGTTACAAATAGAATAACTGAAGTCTTGTTGTTACAACCCTTCCAGCACCTACCAACAAGAGTGCAGCAAATCCTTTCAGTAAGTGGCGGTAACTTGTCATATATAGCCCTGATGGCTGACAAAATCTGCGAGATTAGTAATTTCGCTACTCCAGTTTGTTCCATTGAGTCTCCTGCCTGGAGAAATACTGTGCTAGAAGAATAGATAGCCCAGCTTTCATCGAAGGTAGATGAAATTTCCACCAAAGTGGTCAGCCGTCGCCGATCTCCAGGACGTACAAATTCACCTGGAAAATCGTCGTTCATCATCCACCACCCGCAGTAGGAAGCCAAGCGAAACGCAACGCCAATGCGAGGTGTGTTTGTATAATCGATCCTTCGGCGATAAGGCAAGAAATTGTAACCGACTTGAATTGTTCCTGTAGCGCTACAGAAATGTTGTCTTATTAACATTCGTTGCTAAGCACGGGAGAGATTCTAGATAGAAATACTGGAGTAAAGACGTCAGCTGAAAAATTCTCGTAATAATTTTTTTGTAAACAATGTTAGGTATTCATAATGAGTATTTAATAAGGATTATATAAAAAACAAATATTAATATTTTTTTCAATTTCATCTTTCAAATGATCTTTCGTCCGCCAATCACAACAGAGTCAAAGGGAAACTGAAAATATAATTTTCATGTATGTCATTTACGCTTTCGAACTGTAGGTTGAAGAAGCGTATTGCTCCCGCTTTGTCCGTCTGTCTGGGTGTCTGTCGGTCTATCCGTCCGTCCGCACGATAACTCGCGTAAAAAATGGTTCAATTTCGATAAATTTTAGTATGAGGTAGGGGACAATTTGGGGAGAAAAACTTTTGAAAATGGGCTCAAAGGTCAGGACATAGGAGCGGGATCCATTCCATCGCCTTTATACGTCATAACTTACGTAAAAATGCTTCGATTGTGACAAAACTTCATCATGTTGTTCCGGAGATGTACTGAAACGATTCTGTTGAATATCATCGAAATAGGGTCAAAGGTCAGGGCAAGGAGGGAGTTTTATTCCACAGCCATTATCCTCATAACTTGACTAAAAATGATTCTATTGCGACCAAACTTTAGTATGTTGTTCCGGAGGTACACTGAATCAATTATTTTCAATATAATCGAAATGGGGACAAAAGTCAGGGCACAGGAGCTAGATTTATTTGGCAGTCATTATCCTCATAACCTGAGTAATAAGTTGAGTAATGATTCCTGGTATGTTGGAAAGCGTATAATAATCAATGCATTGCATGATTTTACAAATTTGTTGCATATCTTTTTAGAACGTCTTTTGTAAAAAAAGATCGTACTCATTATGTTACCGGTTTCTCCGTCCGTCCGTCAATCTGTACCCATTAAATCTCTACAACTATTAGTCCGATTTGAAAAATTCGTTTTGCATTGGGAAGCTTGAAATATGCGAATGATGATCCTTCATTTCGTTTTTTTTACGATGTACAATTTCGCCGCTAGAGGACGTAAATGCAGATGATGTTGAATTCAAAAATACGTTTTATTTCACATATTTGCTTCTAAACATCATAGATTTTCCGCTAGGGGCCGTAAAAGTAAATAAAATTTTTCCCGATAACTCTTCCTCTAAAACTCCGATTTGAATTTTTTTCTTCTTCAGCGGATACACCTCGTGATGGAAAATCTTTTGCATATAATTTCAAATTTTTGGTAAAGAATACTTTCGCCATCAGGGGGCGTAATTGTTAATTTTTGCTTCTGATGTATTTGCCATAAAATCTGAGCTTCTAAGGTATCGATTGAAAAAATTCTTTTTTAGAATTATGCCACTCACATCAGTAAACCTTTTCGGAATATTTTCTTTTTAAAATATTGCTTGCTTTTCCCGCTAGGCAGCGTAAATGCATATCTTTTTTGTGTGAATATATCTACTTCTAGGAGTCTGATTTAAAAAATTCCTTTTTGTTGGATAGTGTTTCAGGTGTGACATGTTTTTCATATAATTTCAAAATTTTCAAGTTATTCATAGACTTTCCGCTAGGGGGCGTAGAGGTAAATTGCGTTTCCGCCTATATCTCTGCTCCTGAATTTCCGATTTGAAAAATTCCTTCTGCACCAGACACAGCTCCTGATGGTAAATCGTTTGCACATAATTTCTAATTTTTGTAAAAAAAAATGGTTTGGCTACCAGGGGGCGTAAACCTTGATGTCCGCTTCTGATGTATTTGCATCAAAATATGAGCTTCTGAATTCTCGATTGAAAAAAACGTCGTTTGTAGACCGATAGTACTCATATCGACAAACATTTTAGAAACATTTTCTTCGTAAAATAATGCATGGTTTCTACGCCAGAAGGCGTAGTTGTATATTTTATTTTTGTCAAGATCTCTACTTCTAAGAGTCCGATTTGAAAAATTCCTTATTTGTTGGACAGTGTTTCTAGTGTGACATGTTTTTCATATAATTTATAAAATTTTCAAGTAATTCATTGACTTTCCGCTAGGAGGCGTAAAGCTAAATTGCTTTCTCCCCTATATCTCTGCTTCTAAATCTCCGATTTAAAAAAATCTTTCTGCACCGGAAACAGTTCCAGATGGGAAATCCTTTGCACATAATTTCAAATTTTTGTAAAAAATGATTTGGCCACCAGGTGGCGTAAGTCTTAATTTCCGCTTCTGAAGTATTTGCAGAAATATATGAGCTTTTAACATCTCGATTACAAAAAAGTCTTTTGTTGACCAATAATACTCATGTTGACACACCCTTTAGGAACATTTTCTTCTTGAAATAACGCATGGTTTCCACGCCAGGTGGTGTAGATGTATGTCTTATTTTTGTCAATATCTCTACTTCTAGGAGTCCGATTTGAAATATTCCTTCTTTGTTGGATAGTGTTTCCAATGCGAAATGTTTTTCCTAAAAATTAAAAATTTTGAAATAAATCGTAGACTTTCCGCTAGGGAGCACAAAGATAAATTGCGTTTTCTGCGTTATTTCTGCTTCTAAAACTCCGATTTGAAAAATTCTTCCTGTATCGCATACAAGACCTGATGGAAAATATTTTTCACATAATTTCTAATGTTTGGTAAAGAATGGTTTCGCCACCAGGATTAATAAGCGATAATGTCAGCTTCTGATGTATTTGTAGCAAAATCTGGGCTCCTTAAAACTCGACTAATTTTTCTTTCTTAGATAGACCGATACCGCTCATATGGAAAAACCTTTTAAGAATACTTTCTTCCTAAGATAATGCATGGTTTTCCCACCAGGAGACGTAAAGTCACATCTTATTTTTCGCGATATCTTTGTTTCTAAGAGTTCGATTTGAAAAAGTCTTTCTGTGTTGGAGAGCGTTTCCAGTGCGAAATGCATTAAGAAAAACATGAATTTATATTCTCATATAAATTCATGTTTTTCTTAATGCAAAAGTCTGCAACCAGAGGGCGTAAGCTTACGATTCTGTTTACAGCAATATCTGAGGGACTTCTTTCTTCTGTCAGATACTATTGTTTTCCATACCGGTTCCATTGATTGAATAGCTTTGATAAAATTATTTTGCGTCAAAACGGATTCAAAAGACGTGCTTATTACACCCGAAAATTCGGTGTCATCTTTCTTGTTTGCTATTCTGGTCAAGTAAGAACAGATGGCCGTGGCGCAGTGGTCTGAGCAATGACCTCTGATCATTCGTCCGAAAGGGTCAAGGTTAGAACCCCGGTGAGGGATGGATGTTGTGTTTGTCTCACGGTACTGGCTCTCTCTCTCTCTTCCCTGGAACCGGTGATTCTAAATTAGGGATGGGAGGCTGCTTAGAGACCATTGAAGTGCTTACGGTGGTCGCTAAAAAAAGAAAAAACAGATGCTGGTTATCATGAGTGTTATTTTACATTCATAAATTTAAAAATTTTCTACATTCACATTAATGGTGTTCTATTTATTCACACATATAACGGAGAAAATGAAAGTATTAGTCTCTTCCTGTGTTACGTTAGCTAACGTTTTCAGTCAGAATTTACGTCAAACGAATTTCCGCATTTTACTAGTATTCTCAGGAGCACCTACGGCGAGTTATAAGGAGTCTCCCATCTGTAATTTAGAGATATCCGTTCTGAAGAACGGAGGGAGATCCGTAAAAACGTTAAATAACATCCATATCTGGTCTCCCGATTCAAACCCAATACCAGGAATAATAGTAATCAGAAGCCCGTTCAAGAATTTCCTCATTTGAATGCTGAGTATTTCAGTTCGTATATGATGTTACGTGCTTTAGTATGAAAGCGTTTTAAGGGTTTGTTTTGTAAAATACTCCTACTATATAGCTTGTCCCAAAACAAATGCGAATGTGTTTTGAAAAAATTGTGCAGTACTGCTTTCGACCTTGCCACAAGTCTCGAAAGAAGGTAGTTGTTATAGCAGCCAAAGAAACTAGCCACACCTGTTTATCACGCATGCGTTGTTGGTAGTGCGCAGTTTAAGAAGCGTTGTTTAGTGAACCCCCTAACAAGTGTTTTCGCGCTCCGATTTTTCGCAAAAATGGATGTGAAAGAGGAACAAATATGCGCCATTAAATTTTGATTTTGACTTAAGAAGTCTTTCGGAGAGACTCTCCGTCTTATACAAGAGGTTTATAAAGATTAATGTGTAGGAAAATCAACAATTTACAGAAAGCATAAAGAATGTATGGATGGTTGTGAGTCTGCGGCTTGAATCGCGCATGGAGGAAGACCTTCAACAAGTGTTACAGAGGTAAACATCAATACAATAGGTGTTATCATACAGGAAGACAGACGCCAATCAAATAGAGATATCGAAGATATGGTTCACATTTCAAAATCATGAATTCACAGAATTTTATCCGAGCACTTAGGCACGCCACGAGTTTGTTCAACTTTAGGTTCCTCATTTCTTTTCATGTGTGGCCCAGTGTAAGGCCGCACATTTCCAGTTCTGTCGTTTCTTATTTGGAGAAAATGAATATTAAGTTGATGCCCCAATCTGCTTATAGTTCAAAGTTGTCACCACGTGACTTCAGGTTGTTCCCCATTTAAAAATATCAAGTTAGTAAAATCATGCAATGCATTGATTATGATACGCTTTCCAACATCCCAGAAATTATTACTCAAGTTATGAGGATAATGGCTGTGGAATAAATCTCGCTCCTGTGTCCTTACCTTTGATCCCATTTCGATGATATTCAACAGAACCGATTCAGTACACCTCAAGAATAACATACTAAAGTTTTGTCGTAATAGAAGCAGTTTTACGCAAGTTATGAGAATAATGGCTGTGGAATAAATCTTGATTTTGTGCAATGACCTTTGACCCCATTTCGTTGATATTCTACAGAACCGGTTAACCATACCTCCGGAACAACATAATAAACGTTTTCTCGTAATCGAAACATTTTTTGGTAAGTTATGATGCACAAGGGCAATGGAATGGATCTCACTCCAGTGTTCTGACCTTTGACATCATTTCGCCCATTTTCAATAGGGTTCGTCCCCAGTGTCTCCCTACCACATACTAAAATTTCATCGAAATCTAACCATTTTTACGCAAGTTATGACGCATAAGGGCAATGGAACAAATCCCGCTCTTATGTCCTGCCTGACCTTTGACCCCATTTCGCCCATTTTCAATAGGGTTCGTGCCCAGGTGGTTCCCTACCACATACTAAAATTTCATCGAAATCCAACCATATTTACGCATGTTATGACGCATAAAGGCAATGGAATGGATTCCACCTTTATGCCCTGACCTTTGAACCCATTTCGCCCATTTTCAATAAGGTTTGTCCCCAGGTGGTTCCTTACCAAATACTAAAATTTCATCGATATCGAACTATATATACGCATGTTATGACGCATAACGGCAATGAAATGGATCCCGCTCTTATGGCGTGACTTTTGACCCCACTTCACCCATTTTCAATAGGGTTCGTCCCTTGGTGGTGCCCTACCACATACTAAAATTTCATCGAAATCGAACCATTTTTACGTGAATAATTGTGCCGACAGACAGACGGACGGACAGACGGACTGAAAAAGCTGGAGCATATACGCTTCTTCAACCTACGGTTGGAAAGCGTAAAAAAGCATTACGGGGACGATAATTTGAAACTGATAAAAAATTTATTATACTTGCACAGGGGTGCTTGAAACGCATTTCAGAAGAATTCCATAACACATTCAAAATGTAGGAGGCATGTTGGGATATATGTATTCGATGCGATAAACAGTATTTCGAAAAAGATGACAACTTTCTTTATAAATAAAGTACGCATATGTTTTCTTAAAAAAAACAAAACATTCTCAGCTCTTTTGGGGCAACCTTTGTACGTTTTCACTACAATAAGTCACTTTAGTCGTTCTACATTTTTCCTTTCTACTATTAGGCATGTAACTACACTGTTGGCCACCCAAAATGCAACACCAAGAAGGACACGAGATAGCAAAGCCAGATTTACTGGACACATCAAAACAGATACAAAGATGAAACGATAGAGCTTACAGGCCCGTGCGACTTGCGTAACACGCAGACATCAATAGTTCGTGTGGCCCGCATGGCTGGCAATAACGGCCGCTACACGCCGCGGTATCGAACGAAAGAGGCATTAGATGTGGGTTTGGGGTATGTCGGTCCAGGCTGCTTCCAAACTTTGCTACAGCTTATCAGGCGTAGCAACGGGTGGTGCTTGCCGGGCCACTCGGTTGCCGATCAACGACCAGACTTGTTCGATGGGTGACATATCGGGAGAACAGGCGGTTCACGGCAGCAGTAACACCTGGTGAGCCGTGAAGAGGTGTTACACGATGCGAGCCACGTGCGGGCGAGCATTGTCCTGTTGAAACGTGGCCGCTGGCAGGTCCTGCAGGTAAGGGAAGACTACAGGTTTCAAAACGTCGGAGATGTAGCAGTGACTGTTGACTGTACCGGCGATGCGTACCACAGGAGTGCGGGTGTCATTTCCAATTGCGCTCCAAACCATGACGCCAGGCGACGGACCGGTATGGCAATGCATAATGCAGGCGTCATACAGTCTCTCGCCGCGGTGCCGCCACACGCGGATCCGACCATCGTGGTGTTGCAGGCAGAAGCGGGATTTGACGGATAAGAAAATGTCGTGCCATTCCGTAGTCCAGGTGTGGCGTTCAACGCGCCACTGCCGCTGCACTCGCCGGTGGTGTAACGTCAATGGTAATCGGAGCAATGGGCGCCGTGCGACAAGTCTCCGCTCCTGCAGACGACATCGAACGGTACGTGCTGACACAGGTTGTTGCGCAACACACCCTAATTCTTGCGCTAACGTTCGTGATCTGGCGGTGCAAGCCGTCAATGGCCGCAGCGCAACATGCCGGTCCTCTCGCTTGGTGGTGTACCGCGGCTGCGGCAATCGCTCACGTCGGTCCGTCCGTCCCTCCTGCACCCACCGAATCCATACTCGCCTCACTGTGGCTGGATGTCGTCCCACACGGGTGCCGATGTCTCGATACGATAAACCGCTGTCGCGATAAGCCACTATTCGTCCTCTGTCGAACTCCGAAACGTGCTGGAATGATTGCTGTATTCCGCGACGAGGCATCAGGAAGGTTTCCATGCACAGGTCCGGCAGCTCAGCACACTTTCACTACTTACATCCTGCCTTCTGTGCACCCTTCTTATAGTGCTTCTCGGCGGCGTGCCGGGAGCACATGATTTGCATTTGCCCTGCAATGCAAATCGTTTGCATGTCCTCTCTCGGGCGACGCATGCTACGAATTTCAAGCCAATCGGATGCTTCTTTCTTGGTGTTGCATTTTGGGTGGCCAGCAGTGTACTATCAAATGATGATATTCACTAAATGAAAGGAATTTTTTTAGCTGTTCAAGAAGATTTTAGGATTTGATTTTGCCGACGATACTGCAATTTCTCCATTTCTGTCCCTCTACAGTTTGATATTTATTTAAACATATTTACCACACGTACTTCTTAAACTCTTGATTGTCACCTAGCACATAAATCACTGCAACACCGGATCTAAAACATTTTCGTCCCTTCAAGCGGCAACATGTGGGCAAAAAGCGAAACAGATGATGTCGCTAAGAAAGGCGCTAGTAATAAATGACACGGAAAATAATTTATCTTAAGAAGAAATGAGTCCCCCTGTTTTTTCTATGCATGCATGGTATAACAATGTTGCAAGAATGAACGCATGAATTTATGGTGTGTTTTAAATATACCACGAAATGAAATATGATACGTGGTGCCTTCTGCGGTTGGGAAAGTAGTAAAAAATAGAGTAAATGGACTTATTACATGGGTGAGTAAAATCAAATCGGAATTGATGAACTTCAAAAGAGCTGGTGAATAAGGTGATTGGATTTTAAATTCATTGTTTATTTAACCACTTTAACACACTGGAACGAATTAACTTAGCAAAATGTGGTAAAACCAGCTGGAAAGAATATATTCGCTGTCTAAGAAGGGAGCTGAACGCGTCTGACACGAGTAGACCTGCGCACCAGGAAGCTCTACATTACCTTTAGCTTCCTTATTTAAAGTAGTCGTTTAGGGGGATGATTGATACAAATCCTTCCTGGCTGATTTCTTTGCTAAAACAGCTTCAACAAAGGCGACGAACCTAAGAAAAGAAAGAGATGATCTTTGAATGAATAATTGTTTCCATCCAGTGGACTGATGTCCGTATGAGGAAGACTAACTCTTTCCCTTTATGTCTTGTGTCATGGAGCAGGGAATAGAAGGCCGGAAGTGAGCTTTCATCACCAGTGAGGTTTATGGTCGTTACTGTTGAGATGCTACAGGAAAACGAATTGTTTTACGTAAAACCGGGCGCCATGCAATCATTTGTGTTCGGGGAGCACAGAAAATATATGGCACCATTTTGTTCGGATACATCGGCTACTTTCCTCATCACATAATGTGGCTAACTAATAATAAAAACGTGTATGACGTAAATCTCTACCTTAATCTTTCTCTTCAATCCCCTTATCTAATGTTAGTTAAGTTAGTACTCAGTTATACACCAAGTACACAAAATATTAGAAATAGGGGTAATGGGCAGTTGACATGAGAATCCCCCGCGCAGAGTGAAACGGACCCAAACCGAACACAGGTGATAAATAGGCTGATAGCAGCGCTTTCCAACAGCATTGGGCACGTTAGGTCATCGGGCCCTGAGTAACAAATAAGGGCGACTTTCTACCCAATTCTACCTCGCTTCCGTGTCACTTCCTATCGGGCACTCAACCCCAAATCCCCTAGTTTCTATTTCTAAGGATTGTTTAAGACCTGGGGTCAGACACTACTTTCCTAAAATTCTCTACATGAGATCTGATATGAATCTTTCTAGCAGTGTATGACAATCGACGAAGATGAGTAAGCGTGCTGATCCGAGCAGCTTTGATCGTGGACGCGTTGTTGGTGTAATGCAGATGGGCCATTCTGTCTCCTAAGTGGTAAGAATCCCAGGATTGCCTAGGACAACTGCATGAAGGGTGTAAGAATATCATCGAGGGGCGTAGCAGCGCCCAGAGAGCAAGCGGGGACCGACCACACGCAATTTATGAACGGGGTAGGCGTAGAATATCCAGGATTGTACAGATCAACAACTTGGCAACGGCGGTGCAAATCAAATCGAAGTTAAATATCACAGGCCCAAGCAGCGTCACCGAGGGAATTGTACGGCCTATGCTGCAAATACTGGGCTACGGGAACCGACGCTCTACTCGTGTGCTCTGTAGACATTTAGTAAGCGAAATTTACTCCTACCCTGGTGCAGGGAGCATCAAAACAGAACACAGAGTGGCGCCGCGTCGTATGCATGATGAATCCCAGTTTCAGCTGTACAGAGCTTACGGAAATGTGTAGGTATGGCGTCGATAGCATGAGCCCATGACCCCGTCATGCCAGGTCTTCTCTGTTCAAGACAATGGTGGTTCTGCGATGATTTGAGGAGCGCTCTCGTGGGACACATTAAGTCCCTTTGTGCATCTGGAGAGGTTTTTAACTGCTGCGTGCTACCAGCATGTGCTGGCTGATCACTTACACGCTTTCATAGTCTTCAGGCATCCTGCGGCCTATGGTCTCGTAGTGTGTCTGGAAAGGTCCTTAACCGCTGCGCGCTACCAGCATGTGCTTGTTGTTCACGTACATGCTTTCATGGCCTTCGGGCATTATGCGGCCTATGGTCCTTTAGTTTTTCTGGAGATGTTCTTAACTGCTGCGGGCTACCAGCATGTGCTGGCTGATCACGAACACGCTTTCATAGCTTTCGGGAATTCTGCGGTCTATGGTCCCTTAGTATGTCTGGAGAGGTCTTTAACTGCTGCGCGCTACCAGTATATGCTGGTTGATCACGTACACGCTTTCATGGCCTTCGGGCATTATGCGGCCTATGGTCCTTTAGTTTGTGTGGAGATGTTCTTAACTGCTGCTGGCTACCAGCATGTGCTGTCTGATCACCCACACGCTTTCATAGCTTTCGGGAATTCTCCGGTCTATGGTCCCTTAGTGTGTCTGGAAAGGTCCTCAACCGCTGCGCGCTACACGCATGTGCTGGTTGATCACCTACACGCTTTCATGGCCTTCGGGCAGTATGCGGCCTATGGTGCTTTAGTGTGTATGGAGACGTTCTTAACTGCTGCGTGCTGCCAGCATGTGCTGGCTGGTCACCTACACGCTTTCATAGCTTTCGGGAGTTCTGCGGTCTATGGTCCCTTAGTATGTCTGGAGAGGTCCTTAACCGCTTCGTGCTACTAGCATATGCTGGCTGATCACTTACACGCTTTCATAGCCTTCGGGCATCCTGCGGCCTATGGTCCCTAAGTGTGTCTGGAGAGGTCCTTAACTGCTGCGTGCTACCAGCATGTGCTGGCTGATCATCTACACGCTTTCTTTGCCTTCGGGAATTCTGCTGCCTATGATCCCTTTGTGTATCTGGAGAGGTCCTTAACTGATGTCTCTCGTGGGACACATTAAGTCTCTTTGTGCGTCTGGAGAGGTTCTTAACTGCTGCGGGCTACCAGCATGTGCTGGCTGATCACCCACACGCTTTCATAGCTTTCGGGAATTCTGCGGTCTATGGTCCCTTAGTATGTCTAGAGAAGTCTTTAACCGCTGCGCGCTACCAGCATATGCTGGTTGATCACGTACACGCTTTCATGGCCTTCGGGCATTATGCGGCCTATGGTCGTTTAGTTTTTCTGGAGATGTTCTTAACTGCTGCGGGCTACCAGCATGTGCTGGCTGATCACCCACACGCTTTCATAGCTTTCGGGAGTTCTGCGGTCTATGGTCCGTTAGTATGTCTGGAGAGGTCCTTAACCGCTGCGTGCTACTAGCATATGCTGGCTGATCACTTCCACGCTTTCATAGCCTTCGGGCATCCTGCGGCCTATGGTCCCTAAGTGTGTCTGGAGAGGTCCTTAACCGCTGCGTGCTACCAGCATGTGCTGGCTGATCATCTACACGCTTTCTTTGCCTTCGGGAATTCTGCGGCCTGTGATCCCTTTGTGTATCTGGAGAGGTCCCTAACTGCTGCGCGCTACCAGCATGTGCTGGGTGATCACCTACACACTTTCATGGCTTTTGCGTATCTTGTGGCCGATGATCTGCTTAAGTTGGCCAATGCGCCACCCCACTGTCCGCAACAACCCAGACATTGCTCGAGGAACATTCACTTGAGTTGCAAACCATCCAGTGGCTCCCCAATGTCCCCAGAACTCTGGGAATCTCTGTGGGTTCCGTGAAGTGTAGTAACATCGGATTCATGTATTATGGAGCGACGTTTCGGGTGGAGTTGTGGACAATGCTTCAATTTACGAAAACCCTCCGGGAACTGCTGGAGTCAATATCTCGGCGTTATACAGGCAGTTATTCTCGCTAGAGAAGGACCAACCAGCTGTTAGGTAGTTATCTCTAATGTTTTATTCATTGAGCGTATTTACAAAAAATGGTTCGCGTCTAAACACTAAGTTTCTCCGCATGTCTTGGTAACAGCTGGATGCTTGTCAGAATTTAAAGAAAAGGTGATTCTTTCAATTCGGAGGCTAAACAACGATATAGTTCTTAAAAGAGGTGAGGAAATAATTTTAATTGGGATTCAGTGATACGAGAAAGCTTATTGCTTAGCCGCCCCATTGGCGCAGTGGTCTTAGCGATGGCCTCTGATCATTCGTCCGAAAGGGGGTTCGAGTTCGAATCCCGTGAGGCATGGATGTTATGTTTGTCTTACGGCACTGGCTCTCTTCTTTTCATGGAACCAATGCCTCTAAATTAGGAACGGGCGACTGCTTACAACCCATTGAGTTGATCACGGTGGTTGTTAAACCTCCAATAAAAAAAAACATTTATTGGTTATGCGACGAATTATTTTAATATGAAGTGTTTGACGAAATTGTGGTTCATTGAGCTTTCCATCAGCATTTGGCTACTAATAAAGAAAGTTGGAAAGTTTAACTCTGTGGCCGTTTTCTCAGATTCACGAACTCTGTCCGTTACTGTTATTGAGTGGTGCAACCAGAATAATTTTTAAGGGTTGACACCCTCCTGTGTCCAAAGTTTTTTGTTTCTTTTTTTGGAATTCGCATTATGAGTGTTACTTTGCTATCTCCTATGTCTTTGTCTCAGTTTGATTCCATTTCCCCGTCCACAAAGCCCTCTGAAGGCAAAATGCCAAATTTTTTTTCATAGCCAGACTTCCTACCTGTTTCCTGACCCTAAAGCTAAGACGACAAAATTATCTGATATTTTTCACTTCTCATACATCCCATTCAGACAAAACTGGGGTGAACTTGTACTTATGAAGATTTTGAACCATGGTCGGGGCTACTATTACTCCCTAGATCATTACTAGTTGTTCTAACCTACTAGGGTCTAATCCCCAAGGTTATGACCCCTTACTCTAGATGTGATAACCAATAAGGGTCTAACTCCCAAAGTTACGACTCTTTTCCCTAGCTGTGAAATTCACTAGGATGTAACACCCAAGGTTATGACCCCCTACACTACTGGGATAACTCACTATGGTCTAAGTTCCAAGGTTATGACTCCCTACACTACTGGGAAAACTCTGTATGGTCTAAGTTCCAAGGTTATGACCCCCTACACTACTGGGAAAACTCACTATGGTCTAAGTTCCAAGGTTATGACACTACCCCAGTTGTGATAAACCACAGGGGTCTAACTCTCAAGGTTATCAGATCACATGTAGAGGATTTCAGGAAGGAAGTGTCTGACCCCAGGTCTTAAACAACCCTTAAAAATAGGAAGCTAGGAGATTTGGGCTAGATTGTCCGATAGGAAAGTGACACGAAAGCGAGGTAGAAAAGGGGGTGGAAGACGCCCTTATTTATTACCGGGACCCCGGTACCCTGGGCCCGACGGCTTAACGTGCCCACTCGAAGCACGGCGGATATTTAGTGGTTCGAGCGTTCGTACCTGCTTGGATCGGAACCCGTGGTCATCTCTGTGGCAGTCACGAATGTTGACTACTAGGCCACCCACGGCTCTCTCTAGGTAATGATCAACCCTAGCTGTGATAAATCACAGGGGTCTAACTCCCAAGGTTATGACGCCTATTCTAGCAGTGAGCAGTCACTAGGTTCTAACTCCAAAGGTTATAACTGCCTACCCTAGCTATGATAAATCACTAGGGACTAACTGCCAAGTTTCTGACCCCTACCCAATCTGTGATTAGCCACTATGGTCTAACACCCAATATTATGACCCCTTACCCTAGCTGTGATAAACCACTAGGGACTACCTCACAGGATTATGACCCCTTACCTAGCTGTATTTACTTACTAGGGTCTAAAACCCAAGGTTATGAACCGTACCCTCGCTGTGATAACCGCCTGTGGTACAACTGGAACTTTTTGTGACTATGTGCTGCAGTGAAAGACAGTCGTCGCAATGCCTGGGGAGAGCTCAAACCAGCGCAAGCCAATCTGCGATTCAGAGTTCGTATCAATACGGGGATGTCCATAGCTACCTGTGTACCTTGTTGAATGTATTGTGGAGCTAAGCGGCTTGCCGTCGAATGCGGCAGTCGAGGGAGTTTGGAGGGCCTCCTACATGCGCCGGTACAACTACAGCGATGGACATTACCTTTCTCCAATTCCTGTCTCTTCATTCACCTGATAATTGTGTTATCCCAATTAGTTTTATATCTTCAAAATCATCAACCATTGTCATCACACTGCTGGATGAAGGTCTTCCCAAGTCTTCACCAAATCTCTCTCTCTCTCTCTCTCTCTCTGTCTCTTGATCAAATCTCATACACGTCAGTCAGGCATGCTTCGAAATGTCTTCTTCCCATTTCCCTCCTGGTTCTCTGGGGTTTTTCCCTGTGGCTTACTATCCAGTCTAGTTTTTCAATTGTCCAACGCTGGTCAGATGTAGCAATATGAGTGTCTTTACTCTGATCGTGAATTCATCCACTCTTGTCATATTCCTGATCAGCCTGGTTTTTTTGTTGTTGTTGTTTAACGGCCGTTACATAAAAACTGAGAGTAAAATCACACAAAATGAAGAAATATAGGAACAGAAAAATATATGTTATTCTTCCTTAAAGTATCTTCCCTCGGATGATATGCAACCGTGCCATCGTTCAGTCCACTTTTCAAATCATATGGCGAAGGCATTTTGTGGAAGTTGCTTCACCGACCCCTGTAGAGCTTGAATAAAGTCAGCATCTGTGTTGAATGTTGCGCCACGGAACTTCTCCTTCATTCTTGAAAACATCCAGAAACCTCACGGGGAGAGTTCAGGACTGTAGGCAGGCTGTAGCATGATTTCAATCCTGTATTGCGTAAGAAACAGTTGAACACAGGCAGCCACATGTGGGCGGGCGTTATCATGGTATAGGGTCCTCTTGCCCACCAGTTCCGGTCGCTTCATCGATATGTGTCGTTGCAGAAGCTTCAAGACTGAAATATAATACTCAGCATTGACAGTAATTTGTGTAGGAACAGCATGCTGGTAGACTACATCTTCACGCAAAAAAAAATTATCATCATCGCCTTCTCAGCTAATTTGGTTTGGCGGACTGTTTTCGGAGGAAGCGAGCCTGTGTGTTTCCAGACACTCGTTACGCGCTTCGTCGAAATAGTGGACCCATGTTTCATCGGCAGTTATTACTGCGTTTAGAAAGTTTGTATCCTTTGCAATCATTTGTGTCCACTCATGACACATCTGAACTCTATCTAGGAATAGTTCTCTCGTCAGGTTGTGAGGTGCCCATCTGGAACACACACGATGCAGCAGTAATTTGTCACGAAGAATGCGGAATGCCGATGTTTTTGAAATATTAGTTGACACCGCTATATCTTCACAAGTAATTCGTCGATCTTCCTGCAGGATTGCCCAAACAGTGTTAACAATACGCTCCGTAACAACACTTTCAGGTCGACCAGGCCTAGGAGCGAATTCTACCGACAAACGCCATTTTCGAAATCATGATGCCATCTAAAAATCTTTGACTCCTCCTAAAATTTATCTTTGAAAGCTTTTTCATAATATCAACTGTTTCTGGAGCCGTTTAACCAAACGATAGCAAAATTTTATCGTATAAGGCATTTCATTTCTTAAGTCGGAATCAATCACATCCATAGTTGTATAGCGAAATGTGGACGTACCCCAAACAACTGCGCAATAAATAAATCAGAATCGTCTACCACGGCTAATAACTGTTGTCATAGATACTTCCTTAATTAAGTTAGTCGTCTACGCGGTTATTTTTAGCACGACTTTTCTAAAAAGATCGTGCTTCTGTTATCGGTTTGTCCGTCCGTCCGTCTGTACCCACGATATCTCAGCAACTATTAGCCCGATAAGAAAAATTCGTTTTGCATTGGGAAGCTTGAAATATGCGAAAGATGATCCTTCATTTCGTTTTGTTAACGATGTACAATTTCGCCGATAGAGGGCGTAAATGCAGATGATGTCGAATTCAAAAATACGTTTTATTCCACATATTTGCTTATAAACATCCGATTGAAAAAAAATGTATATCTTTCGATTACATTTATGTCGAAAAGTATTTTAGACATAGCTACTTTTTCAAATTAATCTTTTAAAACTCCGATTTGAAAAATGTTTTCTTCAGCGGATGCATCTCCTGATGGAAAATCTTTTGCATATAATTTCAAATTTTTAGTAAAGAATACTTTGGCCACCAGGGAGCGCAAGTGTTAATTTATTCTTCTGATGTATTTGCCATAAAATCGTAGCTTCTAAAATATCGATTAAAAAATTCTTTCGTGGACTGATGCCACTCTCATCGATAAATCTTTTCGAAGCATTTTCTTCTTAAAATGTTCCACAGTTTCTCCGCCAGGGGGCATAGATGTACACCTTATTTTTGTCAATATCTCTACTTCTAGGAGTCCGATTTGAAACATTCCTTCTTTGTTGGATAGTGTTTTCTGTGTGACATGTTTTTCATATAATTTCAAGATTTTAAGTAATTCATAGACTTTCCACTAGGGGGCGTAGCGGTAAATTGTGTTTCCCCCTATATCTCTGCTTCTAAATCTCCGATTTGAAAACATTCTTTCTGCGCCGGATACAGCTCTTGATGGGAAATCGTTTGCACATAATTTCTAATTTTTGTAAAAAAATAGCTTGGCCACCAGGTGGCGTAAATCTTAATTTCCGCTTCTGTTGTATTTGCAGCAAAATATGAGCTTCTAAATTCTCGATTGAAAAAAACGTCGTTTGTTGACCGATACTACTCATGTCGACAAACCTTTTAGGAAAACGTTCTTCTTGAAAAAATGCATGGTTTCCATGCCAGGGGGCGTAGATATATATCTTAGTTTTGTCAATATCTCTACTTCTGAGAGTACGATTTGAAAAATTCCTTCTTTGTTGGATAGTGTTTCCGATGCGAAATGTTTTCCTATACATTCAAAATTTTCAAATAAATCATACACTGTCCGCTAGGGGGCACAAAGGTAAATTGCGTTTTCTGCGTTATTTCTGCCCCTAAAGCTCTGATTTGAAAAATTCTTCCTGTATCGCATACAAGACCTGATGGAAAATATTTTTCACATAATTTCTAATGTTTGGTAAAGAATGGTTTAGCCACCAGGGGTCATATGTGTTAATTTCTGTTTCTGAAGTATTTGTTGCAAAATCTGGGCTCCTGAAAACTCGACTAATTTTTTTTTCTTCGACCGATACCTCTTAAACGGAAAAACCTTTTGAAAATACTTTCTTCCTAAAATAATGCATCATTTTCCCACCAGGGGACTTAAAGTCGCATCTTAGTTTTGTCGATATCTCTGATTCTAAGAGTTCGTAAGCTCACGATTCTATTTACAGCAATATCTGAGAGATTAAAAACCCGATTGAAAATCTTCTTTCTTTGGTCAGATCTATTGTTTTCCATACCGGTTTCATTGACTTTGAATAGCTTTGATAAATTTAATTTGCGTCAAAAGGGAATCAAAAGTCGTGCTTATTACACCCGAAAATCCGATGTCAACTTTCTTGTTTCCCTTCGCACTGTTGCCAGCTCAAAGAAACTACTCTCAGTTGTTATAGAACGGCCTTTGTATTAATCTTTTGCCGAAGTAAGGTCCAACGGCCTTTGTATTAATCTTTTGCCGAAGTAAGGTCCATATCTCTGAGTCATAAAAAAACAGTAGAAGGATACTTTAATTAAGCACTTTGATTTTACGACATAATGGTAAATTTCTATCTAAGAGTTTATTGTTTCTTCCAAATGCAGTCCAGCAAAGCTGTTCATATTTATTAATTTCTTCTTTGTTGTGGCCTTCGCTTTTTTACGCTTTCCAACTGTAGGTTGAAGAAGCCTACATGCTCCAGCTTTGTCCGTTCGTCTGTCTGTCTGTCCGCCCGCACGCTAACTCGCGTAAAAATGGTTCGATTTCGATGAAATTTTAGTATGTGGTAAGGGACCACATGGGGACGAACCCTATTGAAAATGTACAAAATCGGGCCAAAGGTCAGGACATAGGAGCAGTACAATTCCATTGCCTTATGCGTCATAACTCGCGTAAAAATGGTTCGATTTCGATGAAATTTTAGCATGTGGTAGGGGACCACCTGGGGACGAACCCTATTGAAAATGAGACAAATCGGGTCAAAGGTCACGACATAGGAGCGGGATCCATTCCATTGCTTTTATGCGTCATAACTTGCGTAAATATGGTTCGATTTCGATGAAATTTTAGTATGTCGTAGAGGACCAACTGGGGACGAACCCTATTGAAAATGGGTTAAATGGGGTCAAAGGTCAAGGCATACGAGCGGGATCCATTGCATTGCCCTTATGCGTCATACTTTGCGTACAAATGGTTCGATTTCGATGAAAGTTTAGTATGTGGTAAGGGACCACATGGGGACAAACCCTATTGAAAATTAACGAAATCCGGTCAAAGGTCAGGACATAGGAGCAGAATCCATTCCATTGGCTTATGCGTCATAACTTGCGTAAAAATAGTTCGATTTCGATGAAATTTCAGTATGTAGTAGGGGACCAACTGGGGACGAATCCTATTGAAATTGGGCGAAATGGGGTCAAAAGTCAGGACATAGGAGCAATATTTATTCTACAGCCATTATCCTCATAACTGGAGTAATAGCTTAAGTAATGATTTCTGGTATGTTGGAAAGCGTATCATAATCAATGCCTTGCATGATTTTACTAACTTGTTCTCTCTTATGCAATTTACATTTATTCATCAGTTACTTCTAATTTTGTTCCATGAATCACAAAATCTTGAGTTACTGTAAAATGAGTATATCAGTTTGTGAAAACACAAATTTGTCCGGAACGGAGATCGAACCCACGCGCCCCGTCAATTCGGAGTAAGTTCCTCTCCCAACTAAGCTACATGGACAGAATGTACTGCTGTAAATGTGTCGTCAGGACACATGATTTACCTCTTTATTACGTCAGATCATCTCCGTCTTAACTTTTCATTTTTTTCAAAACGAAATACGATTTTTTGTTCTTTAATTCCAGACGATGTGTAAAACAAACATCGCACATTTTTCGAAAAACCCAACTGGCAGTTGATCAATTTTTACGTACGGGCACCAATGTGAAAACACAAGTCTGTCCGCGCCCCTCAAACCGGAGCAAATTGCTTCCCAAACTAAGCTACACGGACCGAATGCACTGCTGCAGATTTGTCGCCATGACACGTGCGTTACTTCTGTAATACGTCACAAGTTGTTTCATACACTGAAGAGCAATTGGATTAGAGAAAGCTGGCGTTATGCAAATGTGGCGCTGTGGGCGGCCCTGTAAACGGAAACGACATGACGTATGCAGCGATCTGACAATATAAGGAGTGATGCGACGGGAATCAGTAAGAGTCGGACGCAGTATGGGTAAGACTAAGGGTCTAAGCGCATTTCATCGTGGGCAAATTGTCGGGGCCCGACGAATGGGTCACTCCATTTGGGAAATCGTGCAGGCACTGGGATTATCACGAGCGACTGTGTCACGGGTGCACCGTGAGTACATCGAATCCGGTAAAGCCATCCCTGCAAGGGCCGACTGCCGTGGACAACAGCGTGTGGTTGAGCGGGGTCATCGTCGGCTAGCTCGCATTGTAACAGCGGATAGACGGGCCACAGTGTAAGAAATCACTTGGCATTTTAACGCTGGTGCACAAAAAGGTGTAAGAAGCCACGCCATTCAGAACCATCTCCTCGCGATAGGGTACAGAAGCCATCGTCCCACAAGGGTACCGCTGCTGATCGCACATCACAGGGTGCAAAGATTAGCATGGGCGCGGGAACATCGCCACTGGGCCTTAGACATGTGGAAAAATGTTACCTGGGCTGATGAGTCGAGATTCACGTTGGTACATGCGGATGGCAGGATACGAGTACGGCGCAAACCATATGAAGCGATGGATCCTTCTTGCCAGCAGGGTACTCTTCAAACTGGTGGGGGTGGCATTCTCGTCCGGGGACTGTTTATGTGAACTGAAATGGGACCCCTGGTACGTGTGACATCGTCCCTCACAGGTCAACGTTACCGGGATATCCTGGACGACCATTTGCTCCCGTTTGTGCGTCTTCAGCATCCCACTGGGGACCTCATCCTGCAAAAAGACAATGCACCGTGCCATCGCTCGCGAATTGTATCCGAGTGGTTGGATGAACACTCCACCGACGTGACCTCGCTTCCTTGGCCCGCTAGGTCACCTGACCTGCGTCCCATCGAGCACATCTGGGATGCCATCGAGAGAGATGTTCGAGGCCTTGAACCCCCCCCAACCCTTCCCCTACATCAAATCTTCGTGAACTATGAGAGCTCGTTCAGGGGTCGTGGATCCGTATGGCTTCCCAATGCTTCCGGTGTCTTGTCGAGTCCATGCCGAGACGAATCGCCGCCTTCATCAGGGCGAAAGGTGGTGCTACACGTTACTAGTCAGGTATCTCTAATTCAATTGCTCTTTAGTGTATATACTTTAAGGTAAATTTATACTTTTGTACATTTCCTAGAGTTCAATTTTGTCTGATTTTTTATTTTTTTTTCTAA
Source organism: Macrothele yani (assembly GCA_039090855.1). Classification (NCBI taxonomy): domain Eukaryota; kingdom Metazoa; phylum Arthropoda; class Arachnida; order Araneae; family Macrothelidae; genus Macrothele; species Macrothele yani. The sequence goes on along the minus strand of CM077024.1, from coordinate 32,865,290 downwards.
TAAAATAACTCTTTCAAAAATATCTCGTAACACCGAACTATCTTAAAATAATGGCCAGGAGAGATTGTCGTTAATTCCTCAGGAAGAAGCATGAAGAAATTTGTCCAGAGATACGATTATCCAATCAAGAAACATAGTAAAAGGTATTCTTGATCAAAACAGAATACATGCATAAATGTGAAGTTTGCATTAATTCTGGTCGTGTATCGTGTCTTCTGTTCTCGAGTAGAATTGCAGGATTTCCATTGAAAGAGCGAACCAATTGCTTTATTGCTTCTGTTTTCTAGGAATGTCACAATCACGAATTTCTCTCAGTCCTTAGTCATTGTGCTTGGAATGCAACTATGAGCATTGTTAATAGGATTGATTACAGTAGGGTACCTAAGCAATCGATTAGATTAACTGAGCCGCAGTTTGACATTGCAATTCCCGTTAATAGGATAACGTGCATCATTCAGAGTTGATTTTGTCTGTGTGAGCGAACAGGAAATGCTGAGTTCAAAATCCATTGATTTCCTTGAGAAATATACATTTCCATAGAAATGTCGCAATAAGAAAACAGGTGCATGTTTTCTTTGTTAAGGACATGCTGCAGGAATAGAATAAGAAAGAATACCAAAGTAGGCCCTCGGAAAAGTAAAGAGAACGAAACACGCAATGCGTCACTAATATTAGCAATTATTTCACGTTTGTAGTTCTTTCGGGACTGGACAGCCATTATGTCACACGCCAACTGATAAACTCCTACAAGAGAACCGAACCTGGGTTAATATAATCTGGAAATGATGATACGAGTTCAGCAAAGTAATACGGGTACATGCAATTCAGAACGAGTTGAAAAAAACAAACGAAATTTGATAATTGTTTTTCTTTTTACCATAGGGAATCCATTAGTGATTAGTTTCTGGATTTTATGTCTATATTCCAAGAAGTCGCGCTATTACTATAACAATCCTCCCATAAGCACTAAAAGTCCTCCACAAACTAATTACACCCATGAGCTATTACATTATGATCACCCCCAACCTAGATAAATAAGCGCGCCTGGAGACCAAACGGTGGTGCAGGTGAAGTTCACTGAGCAGTATATATACAACCCAAAGGACCGGCTTTCTTTTAGTAGCGTGTTCGGAGTCAGATAGGAAAAGCGGCAGATATATCGGAGTTTGATAAAGGACAAATTGTGATAGCACGGCGCCTCGGAACTACGATCTCGGAAACGGAGCGGCTTCTGTGTGTTTTTCACGTACCGCTGTAGTGAGTAGGTATCGAAAGTGGTGCACAGATGGCGGCCAAACGACAAACCGTGGTCCAGCCGTGTGTCCTCCGCAGCTCATTGATGCCAGAGCGGAGCGGAGACTGTTGCGCATTGTTCACAGCGACCGCAGGGCCACTTGGCAAGACATGGATTCCGTGAGGTGGCGATAGGTATCCTAGTGTATCTGGTACCACAATGTCAGCAACAAGGTCCTCCAGTTCGCGTACATTTCGGGGTGATGGTGATTTAGGGGAAACCCGCTTTTCCAAGTCGAAACGCAAATGTCCGATTGGGTTCATGTCAGGGGTATTCCGAGGCCTGGGCATTAACAGAAAGTCGCCAGCATTCTCCTCGAACACTCCTTGACGATTCTGGCACAGTGGCATGGCGCATTGTCCTATTCGTAATGGCCACCACTAGCAGGGAACACAGTTGCCATGAATGGGTGAACTTGATCCGCAAGGATGTTCAGATACCTGACGGCTGTCACGGATTGTGCTATTGGGATAATGGGGCCTAAAGTGTCTCCATTATCCAATAGCACGTTGACGCTAGTCCGTCAACGTGATGCACCAGGAATCTTGATTAGCCAGACTTGGCCGCTTTCTTCCAATCATCCAGCGTCCAATCTCGATAAACTTGAGCCCATTTCATGCGTTGTTTACTATGACGTGCAGTGAGCAGTGAGGATTCGGCTGGGTCTTCGGCTGGAGCTACAACATTGGCGAACAGGGTAATGTATCACAACACCTCATTTCATCGCAACTTTCTGCTCAGGCTTATGAGCAGAAAGTTGCGATGAAATGAGGTGTTGTGATACATTACCCTGTTTACCAATGTTGTAGCTGCAGGCCATATATGAGCGCTTATAAAAAGTTTATACTGAACTGGGAAAACAAAGGGATAAAGATTAATGGAGATTATCTAACCCACCTTCGTTTTGCTGATGACGTAGTCATTTTTGCAACTACCCCATCAGAGCTGCAGAGTATGATCCAGGAACTTGCTGACAAGAGTAAAGAAGTGGGATTAAAAATGAACTTTCAGAAGACAAAAGTGATGTTCAATGCTTTTACAAGAAATGAAGATTTATCGATTGATGGAGAAAAACTGGAGATAACAGATACGTATGTTTATCTTGGACAGCAGATATCAAGTGAGGGTCACATTGATGAAGAAATTAATCGGCGTACAAAACTTGCCTGGAGAGCTTTTGGAAGAAACAGCATAATTTTCAAGAGCAATATGCCATTATGTCTTAAAAGAAAAGTGTTTGATCAATGCATCCTTCCAGTGCTTACGTATGGTGCAGAGACGTTGACCTTAACTAAAAGAGACATACAAAGGCTGCAGACAACTCAAAGTAGCATGGAGAGGTGCATGCTTGGTATAACCAGGAGAGATAAGAAGAGGAACTCGTGGATCCGAAAAATGACGAGAGTGGAAGACATCATGATCAGAGTTAAATCCCTGAAATGGCAATGGGCTGGACATACTGCCAGAAGGACAGACCATAGATGGACAGCCGAAATTTTAGATTGGATTCCAAGGGACAGGAAAAGACCCAGAAAAAGACCACATGGGAGATGGGTGGATGAAATTCGTAAATATGCGGGAGTGACATGGAGGAGACTGGCACAAGACAGACCGTTGTGGAGGAAACTTGGGGAGACCTTCGTCCAGCAGTGGATTGATAATGGTTGACAATGATGATGATGATGATAAAAAGTTTAAAAGTCATTTATTTGTCAATTACTCCATTTTGCATCAAAAAACAACTACTAAAACATGTTTCAGGGTAAAAAACTATACGAATTCATTTTAGAGGGAGCCTTATTATTTTTTACATAAACATATTTGTTACGCAGGTACTTTTTATCAGTTTGCTATCAAATGTTTATAAGAATCACGATTCCTCAGCCCTATCTCCCTGAAAAGAACATCGTAGATAAACAATTCTTTTTATCCCTTTCTATCTGAAGTTTCAATCCATATTATGGTCTTTTTTGTAAGCTTAAACAAATACATTTTTTGGTTGGAGGTTTAAAGACCACCATGAACAAATCAATGTTCTATTAGCAGTCGCCCGTCCCTAATTTAGAACCACTTTCGCCAGGGAAGGGATAGAGCCAGTGCAGTAAGTCAAACACAACATCCATGTCTCACCGGGATTCGAATCTAGATCCAGTTCGAGCGAATAGTTACAAGCAGCACTCTGACCATTGCGTCACCGGAGCCCATGTACTTCTTTGAGATAACCATTTTGTCTTTATGATAGCTTTCGAGTGTTTTCTCTACGGAGTCAAGTCTCGTCCTCTTACCCATTGCAACTATTGTTTCCGCTCAGACTGATACTTCATGCGCCACAGATAGCACTGCACATGCCCTTGACCTTCACACTGTGCACCGCTACACCAGAACCGATTCAAACGTCAGGTAAGAGGGCGTCATACTGTGTCCAAATCTCGTCTTTTTCCCCATTACAATCATAGTTTCAGCTCAGACTGATACTGAACGCGTCACACGGTTAGCACTGCATTTACATTGACCTTCACACCTGTGCATCGCCGCATCGGAAAGGGTTCAAAGGTCAAATTAGAAGGGGTCATACTGTGTCCAAAGGTGTCAAATCTCACCCCTTTCCTATTATAACCACAGCTTCAGCTCCTAATGATATTAAACGTGTCACACTGATAACGCTGTTTAAGCCGTGACCTCAACACTTGTGCACCGCCCCATCATAAACAGTTCAGACGTCAAACTCGAGGGGTCATGTGGAGTCCAAAGGAATCAGATTTCCTCTTTCACCCATTACAACCATTGTTTCATCTCAGACTGATACTACACGTGTCAGGCAGCGCAGCATACTCTGTTGGCCTTCACACTAATCAGAAACACCTACTGTGTAAATCAGTTTCACAGGTTGTCAAAACAGAAACGTGTTGTGATAAACTCCAGACGTCAGATCGATAGCAGAAATGAGGTAATTGAATCATCATCTTATCAATAAGCGGTTCTCTGAGATTCAGGGCTTAGCTTCACAAAGAAATACAAACTACCAGATATATTTTTAACTGATTATTTACTTACTGTTGTCGTATCAAACTTCTCCATTTACAGCTATCTTGACATACAACCCGGACATCACTGACATCCATCATTCGACGTACACAAGACCTTCCATACTTCATACCCATAATCTTTTTCTCATGCAGACACTTCTGAATCTGGTCCTCCCACGACTTCCTTGGCTTTCCTCTTTCTTTCCTTCCTGCCACTTTGGCTAAAAAAAATTCTTAGTAAGCATCTCATCACTCATTCTTTCAACATGGCCAAACCACCGAAGCATATTAGTCTCCACCTTGCTAACAACATTTTGCTTCACATTACACAACTGCAACACATCTTCATGTAGATGAAGGTAAGAGTGAAAGGGAGACAAATAGAAGGGTACGTACAAATAGTTTGGAAGACGAAAGTACGAGAAAGGATAATAGAAAGATGAAACATAGGCATTGGGGCGCAAGAGAATGAGAGAAGACGGAGAGAGAAAGTAAACCAAAATTAGTGACGTCATCATATGCTTTACCCAGGGCACCACATTCCGCAAAAAAAAAAAATTAGTCATTATGGTGTTTAGATATATCGTGTGTTTCCTGGGATACAGAAGCGAAGTGTGATACTTCGACTTTTATAAATCTCTGCCCTTCGTTTCTCAGAGGATGATTGCACAGAATTCGTAGCTTTTCCCACTCACAAGTAATCTAAATTGGTTAAATTCCTGGTCTGAACAGAATCAAGCGGTGGGTTTTACTTTTATTTGTTTTCGTTTTTCCTTTTATTTTTCGAGTATTAGCGGCTCCTATCTAGCATGAAAACTTAGAAAAGGTAGCAAGAGAAATGCACCGAAAGAAGAAAAATAAACAACAACGGCGTTGTCGGAGATGTTATTGGATTTTGTGCTTTTCAAGTTTTCTTTTTCAGTGTTTTAATAAACAAAATACAAAATGCCGATGCAGATATCATAGTTTCACTTCTCCTTCGCTTTGACGACGACCCTCATGCGCGTAATAAATTATGATGTGGAATAAAGTAGTCAGTTGTTGATACCTAAATTGCGAAACACAACTCTTTTGTTTCTCTTTAAACAAGAAAATATGATCATCCCCCCTTAAAAACGGACAAACGTATTTTCCTCTTTCGTCGTGTTTACCTCACTTAAACTGTCTAGATGTAATTCATGAAGTATGATTAAAAAGGAGCTGCATGCAGTGTAATGCTCCAAATACCACCAGAAATAATATTATATCGTTTCCCCTCTTTTTACAGGAGACAGCATAAATTTGTCATAACAGATTGGATCGGGAAAAATCTTAGCTATGAGCAACTTTGCAGTCTGTTGTACATATGTAATGAATGTCAACGGAAGACCCTAGAACTCTGTGAATCTGATTTCAACTCTTTGAAAAGGTTTTTTTGAATGTATGGTGACAAAATATTATACTTAGCATCACTACAGTGTAACACCTTATTAATCCTAGTAATATTACAGTATAACACTTGATTATTCCTAGTAACAATACAATATAGCACTTATTTCTCCGAGTCACGCTACAGTGTAACACTTGGTTATTCCTAGTAACACTACAGTGCAACACTTAGTAATCCCTAATAATACTACAGTGCAACACTTTATTATTCCTACTAACATTACAGTGTAACACTTGATTATTCCTAGTAACACTACAATATAGCACTTATTTTTCCCAGTCACGCTACAGTGTAACACTTGGTTATTCCTAGTAACACTACAGTGCAACACTTAGTAATCCCTAATAATACTACAGTGCAATACTTTATTATTCCTACTAACATTCCAGTGTAACACTTGATTATTCCTAGTAACATTACAATATAGCACTTATTTTTCCCAGTCACGCTACAGTGTAACACTTGGTTATTCCTAGTAACACTACAGTGCAACACTTAGTAATCCCTAATAATACTACAGTGCAACACTTTATTATTCCTACTAACACTACAGTGTAACCATTGATTATTCCTAGTAGCATTACAATGTAACACTTATTATTCCCAGTAACGTTACAGTGCAACACTTGGTTATTCCTAGTAACACTACAGTGTAACACTTGATTATTCCTGTAAATACTACAGTGTAACATTTGATCATTCCTAGCTACACTACAGGGTAATATTTAATTATTCCTAGTAACACTAGAGTGTAACACTGTATTATTCCTAGTAACACTACAGTGTAACACTTTATTATTACTAGGTAAACTATAGAGTAACACTTGATTATTCCTAGTAACACAACAGTGTAACACCCTCGCGAAACCAAAGAATTGCAGTGCATCGCTAAATGTGGGTGCTGTCTTACTTGGGAATCATCATCACTTTTGTCTCTGGAGACGTGATTAATGAACTTTTTGTGCTCAATCACTTCATCTAAAACTATAAGTGATGATGTTGCCAAATCTGTGTAGCAACTGACGTTACCTTGGAAGCTAAACGCATCTTCCTTTTCAACTATAGCATTCCAATAAGATCACACAAAAAAAAAAAAAAAAAAAACATCTTCTTGAGGTGTAGAATATTCTGGAAATTGAAAGCGGAAGAAGTCTCAAGGAAAGAGTCCGATATAACAACGCCAAGCAAGAGCAGTTGTTTACTGCACGGGCCAACTGAGCTGAACAACAGTCACTCAGCAGGAGCTCGCGCATTCTGGATAATGAGTCATAAAGGAAGTGCATGATAGGAAATAGGGAGAGCAGAGGGATCGGGAAGATTGGAAAATGGAAAATGGAATTCGCGGGGAAGGGGATATGTTTCTAAGAGAGTTAGGTAAACGGAATTCCCGCGATTTGAATTTCTCATTTGCGACACCACAATTTAACGTATGAATGAGAAAACGTCTAAATCGATTAAGGCTTAATTGATAAAATTTAACATTAAGGGCAATTCAAAATTTTTGGACTGGGAACATTTTACGTATAAATGAGAAAATCGTATAAGCGAGAACCACATGAATGGGAAAATCGTATAAGTGAGAAACATATAAACGGGGTTATACTGTATTTATATGGAGGATTAATTTTCTAGGTAGGTTTGCGGGTTTCCAGCCATTGTATGCTGAGAGATTGTGGAAAATCATCTCATGCATTTTCAGCGAAAGCAACTTGGATAAAGGATTATTTTTTATTTGCTTTCAGTTCAGATATTAATATTAAGCTGAAAGGCATTTATTAATGCTTTAGCGGTCCTCTTGAGAAATCCGTAACTACAGAAAGTCATTATTTTTTTATATGAATCTCATTTTTCTCTTCGACATTTCTTTTTATTTCCATAAATCTTCTTGCCTGTCTCATACTAAATAAGACATTCGCATTTGACTTGGCGCCCCAAAGACAATCCTGAAATATTTAATGGAGAAACATAAAAATAAATGGAAGAAGAAAACCTGATGAAGATAAAAAAATCTTTGATGCTTCCTATTGTCTGCAATATGAATGAAGCGCCAGCGTGATTTCTCTTGTTTCAATGAAACAATGACCAAATATTTTTTAAAGAGCGTTTGGCATTACTTATCGAAAAATTCCTCGTTGTTCTTAACATTTCCAGCAATAGCCTATTCGTATTAGGTTTGTTTCAACAATGCATTTGAAAAGCATTTCATTTACGAAAAAAAGTTGAAAATAAAATAAAATAATTTGATGAGTGAAAAGATGTGTTGAAAACGCATTTATGTCTCTTTTACGCAGCTTTATTTATCCGATCTATGTATCATTTTACAGCATTAAATACGTTTACTAAAAACTCCATTATACATTTTGAAATATGTTTACTCCCTACAAACGATGAACTGTAGTCGATTTTGTTCCGTAAGTAACCGAATATATCCACTAGTGATTTCTGAATTCCTAATCTGTTTTTCAGGATAGAATATTGCTTTAAAATACAATGCTAGGCGAAATTGAGATAACCGCAAGAAAATATGGCATAATTTCTTTAGTAATTATTCAATGAAACTAGAAAGGCCTTTAGCTAGCACAGTGTGATCCACACGCTGTGCAAGTGAGCCTTTGTAATATTATTGTGTAGTGTGTGAGAGAGGCAAAACTGCACAGTGAATATGATGCATGAAAAGTAAACCTCATTAACCCTTAAACGACGATAACGCCTAAAACGCCCATACATAAAACAACCATAGCCGCCCGAAACGTCTGTCTAAAGGGAGTCAGATTTCCTACCTTTACCTGCTCTTTAAATTTGCGCACAACCTACGAGGGATCATCAGATGTCACACAGAGTCATCATTATTGTTACTAAACAAAGAAGTGAACCGACAGACAGTTTTAGGCGATATGGTATTTAGAGTAATACAAAATTTTAGAGTCATGGCCGTTAAAGGGTTAAAGTGTTGGATAACTGCAACCTGAGGAGAGTAAATAAGTGCTCATTGAATAACAACCAAAAGTGATTACGGAAAATTAAATTAGTCATAATTCCGGAAAAGCAAATGCACAGGCGAGAGTGAAAAACACTTTTGGTTCCCTTTCTAACTGTGATGGACGTGAGGGTTAGAGCTGCTATTGGAGGATGATTATATTTTAAATGTGTATGCACGAATCTTCAGGTGGGTATAATCACACAGTGGCGATTGTTTACAACAAGCTACGTTTATGTTTTTTTGTTTTTCTTTCAAAATTGGATATACATTGAAGAGCAATTGAATTAGAGATACCTGTCTAGTAACGGGAAGCACCCCTTTTTGCCCTGATGATGGCGGCGATTCGTCTCGGCATGGACTCGACAAGACACCGGAAGCGTTGGGAAGCCATACGGATCCACGACCCCTGAACAAGCTCCCACAGTTCACGAAGATTTGATGGAAGGGGGTCAGAGCCTCGAACATATCTCTCTCTCGATGGCATCCCAGATGTGCTCGATGGGATTGAAGTCAGGTGACCTAGCTGGACAAGGAAACGAGGTCACTTCGGGGGAGTATTCATCCAACCATTCGGATACAATTCGGGAGCGATGTCACGGTGCATTGTCTTGTTGCAGGATGAGGTGTCCAGTGGAATGTTGAAGACACACAAACGGGAGCAAATGGTTGTCCAGGATCTCCCGGTAACGTTGACCTGTGAGGGACGATGTCACACGTACCAGGGGTTCCATTTCAGTCCACGTAAACAGTCCTCAGGCGAGAATGCCACCCCCACCAGCTTGAAGAGTACCCTGCTGGCAAGAAGGATCCATCGCTTCATGTGGTTTGCGCCGTACTCGTATCCTGCCATCAGCATGTACCAACGTTTATCTCGACTCATCAGTCCAGGCAACATTTTTCTCAATTTATTTGCATTAATGCATACAGGCAGAACATGAGATGCGCAAAAGAAGCAGCAGTAATAAAGGAAACAAATCACATGTATGAGTGTCCACATGATAGAACAATGACCGTACTCACGTGGGGCTCGTTAAATGAAGAATAAAGGGTGTGAGCAATATAAAGTGACAAACTAACATGCATAGGGAAAAGAACAATTACAGATGCATAAGTGTGAACAGCATGAGGAATACACAGGGTCACGATATTGACAAAATGTGAAATTAGAGAAATTATCTGTGAAACATTAAAATGCAGGGTACAACATAAAAGAACAACAAACGAGCAGTAGAGAGTGACACATGAAAACGACATCAGATATACAGGCACATAACAAAATAAAATCACACAGGATGTAGCGGGAGGCTATCTCACCCAGAACTGCATAGAAAAGAACAGCTCTAGAGTCAGGAGTTACTCGCCATCGGCGATCACCAATAGGCGCAAGATTTGCGAACACCAAGGAGGCGGTGAGCGAATTCGCAAACCCCCCGGTATTCAGGGAACTAAGAATCAGCAGCCTCAGGTGGAAGAGTATCGCACAGAGACGACTCAGAGATTTCTTCCAGACGTCTCAAGCTTGGAAAAAAGGTGCGGACGAGGGCAGAATGTCGTTGATCAGAGAAGTCGGTGAAATTGAAAATGACGGATATATATTTTTCGAACTGACAAGCAGCAGCTTGAATGTCCAAGTCAAAAAACCAGAGAAACATCGTTGAAAAAACCTGGGCTTTCGGGTTTGGAGAAAGAAGGTGAAGGAGTTGTTTACGGGACAACTGTCTGGAAATCAGATGGATTGAGTCCGCCGTAAATGCAATATCGGTAGCAATGATGACGGTACACACACAGCACAGAATATTTCGTATATGTTACAGGTACATAATACTGAAACATTGAGACTTTTCAGATACGTTGCGCAATGTAACAGTAATATTTCAGAAACGTTACGGTTACGTCAAAATGTCCGCAAACATTACATAACTGATACTAGGGGTGTTCAAATGAAAAGGTACGAAACGTCATAAGAACGTAACCGTTAACATATTTGCCTATGCCGCTATGGGAGAACGTAGCGACACATCTAGGGATGCGATTGGAGTCGCCGGCGTGGATCGAAGCATGCGCGGGCGCCCGCATGCGCAGGAGAGAGCAGAGGGTCTTATAAAGAGCGCCGTCCAATTGACGCGGCAGTGCGTGTGAGGACAGGATGGTGTTCACATTGCAAAATTCGACGATTGAGGAGCAGCGAGGCGTTATCCGATTTCTGACAGCGGAAGGTGTTAAACTGGCCGCTATTAATCGCGGAGGGTGTGGTTCTGCTCCATGATAACGCGCGTTCACACGTCTCCAGGGTCACACACGCGGAACTGGCCAAGTTCCAGTGGGAGCAGCTTGACCATCCGCCCTACAGCCCGGACATGTCGCCCTGCGATTTCCATGTGTTTGGTCCCCTGAAAAAAACATCTGAAAGGGAAGCGCTTCCACTTGGACGCCGAACTCAAGGACGCTGTGCAGGACTAGGTCTCGTCACGGCCACAGGAATTCTGGGAAAAAGGAATCCTTCGGCTCGTTAATCAATGGGATCGTTGTGCTACGGCCTATGGTGTATACTTTGAATAAAGTCTTCATTTATACCCACAGTGTCGTTTCGTACCTTTTCATTTGAACACTCCTTGTACGTTACACTGAAAGATTTATGCAACTTCATGTTACCGTTACGTGTTTGAAAGATATTTGTATCTTCGTTACATTACTGTTACGTGATGATATAGGGTGTTTATGTAAAAAGGAACCCGTTTATGTGCTGCCTCAAGGACGCATGTGGTTGATCATGACGTCAGTCGCAGGCATTGTGTTTCCATGTGGTCTTCCCGACCATCTTCGCTTTGTGTTCAACCATGACATTTTGTGTGCCACGTGGTTCTACCGAACATGTTTTTGCTCGCCAATTTTTTTTTTACTTCCCCACATAGTCTCACCGATATCTTTTGTACGATTTTTTTGTTTTTCCCCATCAGGAAATTTTACGGTGTGACGTCACGACGCTAGGGAAACTTTCTTTCCAAGGAAATACAAATCCTCGAAGTCACGCCAGGTTCGAACCCCTGTCCAGCGGGTTTCTAGGCAGACGTATTATTCCACTCGACCATGGGACGCCTCGCGATCACAGCGTTCTGTAGGAACTAACGAGAAGGCCGTTGCTTTGCAAATACGTTGTTTAATAGAAATGCATTATTTTTTTCACGAATCATTTTATTTTTCTGTAGGATGACTTAAATTTCTTCATGATTAATCAACGAAATGTACCTTTTAATGCATATCTTAATCCAGTTTTTCTAAATGCTTTGCGATACAGTATTTAATAGAAACACATTATATCTTTTTCTATAGAACATTTTATTTTTCTGTAGGATGACTTAAATTTCTTCATGATTAATCAACGAAATGTACCTTTTAATGGATACCTCACTTTTTTTTTCAAAACTTGCGTAGTCGTTATACTTTTCAATATATCAACATTATTTTTTTTCTACCTTTGCAAACTAAAAACTACTTTTATTGATACTTTTTTTTACAAGCGTACTAAGATATTATACACTGTAGTGCAAAACTTAAGGAGCTAGCTAGTGTACACTAGCTAGCTAACTCCGGGTACGGAGAAGTGGCCACCGGAGAACTAGACACATTGGAATTTCAGTGCCATTAAATTGTTCTGCATAAAAGCATTTCGTGTGGCTATATTCCCCGCTAGTTGAGCAAATATTGTTCATAAAATATTTTTTTCTAATATTTCATTTTCAGTAAGAAATTTAGACATTTCCATGATTTTCGGGCCAAAGACAAAGCGGAGAACTTGCCAACAAAGAACTGACCACCGGAGAACTGCCCACAAAAATTTTAAAGGGCCTTATAAAAATTGCGTTCTGGACTGCTCCGTGGCTACGTCTCCCGAGATTGATTAACTGACGCACATATTTTCGTAATTTCGTATTTTCTTATTTACGATATTTTTCAAGGTTTATAAAGTACAGCTAAACAAATTCTCTGCGAGTATGTGCAGACCCAGAAAACTTATGGGGGGAGGGGGGTGCTTAAATGTAACAAGGCAACAATTATGTACAATGGAAACTATAAAGCAGTAGTATCGGTGAATGCTATTTTTAACGTAACTGTAATGTACAAAGAGTTATCTTCCAAAAAAAATGTTGCTGAAACGGAATTGTAAGATATTTCTGAAAGTGTAACGAAAATGAGAGATTGTAACATTACTGATACATATCTGGGATGTTTTGTGCTGTATGGGTAATTTTGGAAGCTGTGCTGGAGGGAGAGCGCAGCGACATGGAACGTTGTTCGCCTATGACCAAAGAGGTATCAGGAAGGGTCGAACTCGCGGAGGTGTCAGTTAGAGGAGAGCGAGAGAGTTGACGCAACTTTTTCTGTTTGGTAGATTTCTTTGAAGAAACAGACCTTTTAGAAGAGGAAGCGGCAGCCGACACGTCCATCTGGTGATCAGAGACGGTCTCAGGTTCGGATGGAGGGAGAACAGATTGCACAAATGAGTGATCAGCGTGACAGTCGAATATGCCTGAAAAGGCACGACAAGATGCGGCGACGGCTGTGTGATACTAGAGAAAGGAGACTGGTGGTTTTCCGTCCGGAGGCTAGCACTCATGATTCTCCAATGGGAAGTACGGGAGGAACACTTGGTACATCAGAGTCGGAAAGTGTAGTCGTGGAGATGTCAGTTGTCGAGACAGTCTCCAAGACGCGTGGAGAAAGATGCAATACCTTCCGCGGGGGCAACGGTGAAAAATGGATAACATTTCAGATGTATCGGAGGAAGTGCAGAAGACGGTGGATCAACACCAGTTGATGTACTTGTGGAAACGTCAGATGGAAAGGAAGTTCCAGATTTCGTGGACGGACAATCACCAGAAGGGTCACGTTGTTGGTTCGGACACGCTGCCGTTGTATGACCTTGCGTTAGACACTGTGTGTAATAATGAGAGGTAAAGGTATTGAAAGTATCTGAATGATTACAGATTTTAAGAGTCGCATCTGTGGGGCAACCACGCAAAGCTTGGTAGGTCGGTAAGAAAACCAACAACTTCCTTCGAAGACCAGAGACGTGGGTGAAACGGGTGCCTCGAGGGCATCCGAAAGGCGGCAGACGTTTCCGACGAAATCACTGACTTTGTCAACCAGGTAAGAAAGTAAATAATCAGGATTCGCCTGAAGGATGGCGTTGAAAAAGATTGCAACAGGCCGTTTCGAAAGTGGAGATGGAAAGAGGTGCCGTGCACCAATGTTCAAGCCGTTGGCCAAGAAGTCAGCATAAGTTTTGCATTCAAACTGCGTAAAGTTTTGGCGATTCCTGGAATGGCAGTTGGAGGAATATGGATAGAAAGAGCCACCCCGTAACGAGGTAGAGGAATGTTGGCTAGGGCATGAAAGAGTATTCCTCGATCTAATAAGAAGGCAAACTCTGCTTACTTTTGACTGATCATGAATTGTAGCAGTAACAGTTTCGTTGGCGATCTGTACAATCGGTAAATCAAATGATGGAGGTACTGAAGAGGCTGGAGCAAGTAATGGAGCTCAACCACTTTGAACAGCAATCATGAATGATGACTTCTCCGACGGCTTGGGAAGTGGAGAAGGCAGCACTGAATGCCAATTTGACAGCGGCCAGGTAGTTAAGGTCCGGAGGTTTGGTTCCAGTGGGCAGCTGTGCAACGGCACACAGAAGGGGAAGGCACAGCAGCCTCAGAGAGAGGCAGCACGTCTGAACCAAGTTCAGAGACAGGAGACACCCTGGTAGACGAGATGACGTGATCAATGCTAGAGGCATCTGGGCGCGAGGATTCATCTGCTTTCATGGAGTTGGAGAGTAGGTGTGATCAGCTTCCTCCCGTGCTATTGCTAAGACGGCTTCACCGGAAGCAGCCATTTTGGAGACTTCTTTTTTTTTTTTTTTTTTTTTTGATTGGAGGTTTAACGACCACCGTGAGCAACTCAATGGGCTATTAGCAGTCGCCCGTCCCTAATTTAGGGTCACTGGTTCCAGGGAAGGGAGAGAACCAGTGCCGTAAGACAAACACAACATCCATGCCTGACCGGGATTCGAACCCGGACCCCTTACGGACGAATGATCAGAGGCCAGCGCCTTAGACCACTGTGCCACCGGGGCGGCTTTGGCGACTTCCAAATGTAGACAAACGGAGTTTGAAGGTGAAAAAATGAGCAGAAGTTAATAATCAGAGCAAACTATGATTTAAGAATAAGTGAAAACGTAGTTCGGACCTTTACGATGAAAAAAAAACGTAGATAGAAGAGACGACAGGAAGAAAAGCTCACTCAAAAGCTCAAAATATCTGGATACAGGATACACACAGCCACTTCAGTCAGAGTTAGCTTTGCATTAGGAACACATTCCCCTCTTTTACATATTCGGATCGATAATGATGTGCTACGTGATATAAAGGTCACGTGAGACTACCATAAGTTGTGCATACCTATCCTACATACGTAATCAGTATACGTTTGCCAGTAATGGGGAAAAGTGGTGACTTAAGCCATTTTGACTGCTGCCAGATAGTTGGAGTCCGGGGGCCAGGTGCCAGTAATTCGGAAACAGCCGCACTTTTTGGCTGCTCCCGTACTGCTGTATCAAGGGTATACCTAGACTGGATTAACCATGCACATATATCGAGCAGAAGGGGATACATTGGTCAGCAACGCCGGACTGGTACTAGAAGAGAGCCCAGTGTGTCAGGCTTGGTATCTCAGCAACGACGCACATGAGCCACGCAGCTCACCCACCAGCACAACAGCGGTGCAGTTCGACTTATTTCAACATGTACCAAGCACCGTATTTTGGTTCGCCTGGGATTCCACAGCTGGAGACCAACGAGGGTACCCATGATGACACCCAGTCATTGCAAACAACGCCTCGCATGGGCCAAGGAACTTCGGCAATGGACTCTCGAACAGATGGAAGAAGTTCGTTTGGAGTGATGAGCCACGTGTCCTTCTGCATCATGCTGACGGCCGTGTTCGTATACGGCGTAAACAGCATGCATACCTATCCCCTGGTTGTACAGTTGGTGTTCAACAAGTCGGTGGAGGAGGTGCTCTAGTCTGGGGATCTTTTCTTGAAAAGCCCTAGATCCGATGGTTATCATTCCACAAACACTGAATGTTGGAAACTACAGAGACTTGTTAGGCGACCATCTCCATCCATAATTACAGGAGGTTTACCAGCACCATAGCGCCATCTTTGAACAGGAAAACGCACCGTGCCATCGGGCTAGTATAGCTACTGAGTGGTTGGAGAAACACGACATCGAATTCACCACATTGCCTTGGCCTCCAAGCTTATCAATATGTAATCCAATTCAACATTAGTGGAATATGCAAGAACGGAGTGTGAAATCTGCTGATCCTGCTCCGCAGAATGAACATGAAGTGACGGATCTGCTGCAGCGTACTTTGGTTGATATGCGCATGGAGTATGGAGTATAGAATCCATTCTTAGGCGTCGAGGCATGATTGCACAGAAAGTTGGACCAACGCGTCATTTGGTAGGTGTTCCTAATGCAAAGCTAACTTAGTGTGTATTGTTAAAAGGATCTTAGAAACTTAAAAAACAGTATCAGCTTTAAAATTGTATGAAATCTAAAATTGAAATATAAGATGTTGTAATGTTCGTGTACGTACAGATGACTGAACACTACATAAATCACGTCTCCAAAACTTCACCAACTTTCCAAAACTTTCCAAACTTCAAACAGGAGTCATTCAAGAAAACGTCGAGAAGAAGTAACTTACGTTTCGTCTTTATTCAACCACTAATCCTTTGCCACTTTAACAAGGCATAAATACAACTCTTTTTTTAATATTACTATCTTAATTAAACGAACGTGAGTTCATAATAATAACTCTTGGTTCAAAAAACAACAATACTAGAATATAACACGCAGCCTTCAAATACACTCATGGGCAATGAAATTTTCGCACCAAGAAGAACTGATATTTTATGGACGTAATGATACAGATGAATGATACACATAATGCCAAAAGCAGAGCTGCAGGACAATTACAGAGGAATATGTGGCACGCAATCCGGTCATCTTCAACAGCGCGTCCCACCGCCTCGTGCGGAGATACATGCTGCAATACGGTCCGGCATGGAGGCGAACAGATGCCTGATGTTGTCCTGCGGCAGAATGGCTCACACGTGTTGGACGGTGTGCTTCAAATCCCGGGGAGTGTGGCACGGATGCAATCGGCGTTCCAACTGGTCCCACACATGCTCGATAGGGGACATGTCTGGGGAGCGGGCAGCCCATGTGAGCCCACGGCACGGGTTGCCCAGGACATGACGCAGGCAGTCCTGGGCAACCCGTGCCGTGTGTGGGAGAGCATTATACTGTTCGTATAGCGTACCTAGAATCCCGGCGAGCAATGGGAGCTGGGAGCATATGGAGCTGTAGGATCTCATCCACATATCGCTGGCCTGTCAATGATCCACGTAACACTACTGCAGTTGATCGGCTATCATAAGCAATGGCTCCCCAGACTATAATACCTGCAGTGAGGGAGGTGTGGCGCTCGATAGCGAGGTTGGGATTGTGCCGTTGACACGGGGAACTCCACACCCGGACACGATGATCATCTGTCCCCAAAACGAAGCGGTACTCGTCGCTAAACACCACACGCCGCCAGTCTGTGGTGTTCCACGTCGCTCTGGCTTGGCACCACTGCACACGGAACCGGCGATGTTCCGGTGTTAATGGCAGCACACGTAAGGGGCGCTGGGATCGCAGATTCGCTTCCGCGAGGCGTCGGGAAATGGTAATGGTTCGCGGGCACACAGGAGCCGCTACATCTGCCTGTACAGTGGACCTGGTCCATGTGGGATCCGTTCGTGCCTAGCACACGATCCGTCGATCCTCTCTACCGGTGGTCTTCCTGGTCCGTCCGACAGCCGCTCCGCCGTGTGGCAGTGCCGTCACGTGACCACTGCTCCCAACACAGTCGCTCGGTATAGTCAGAACAATCCACGTGGCGGGCTATACGGCGCACCGACCACACTGCGGTTTTCAGCCCGATGATCATGCCTCTCTCAAAGTCCGTACGTTGCGTAAATTGACGTCTCTGGCGTCTACCCGGCATTCTTGTCACTCTGTACTCTTGCATGCGTTTCATGGGGTATCGACTACACGTCGGTTTATAAGGCTGCCGGTTCTTGCTTGAAGCGCCACCACAGGGTGTGAGGTCATGCGCAATCGTACCAAACGTGGATCATTTGCTTACCAGCACGCACTCTACCTATTTGTAAAGTTTCGCTGTTGTAGCATGTTTTCTTCTAAGTGCGTAAATTTCATTGTCCGTGAGTGTAGTTCAAACTTCAATTATACAAAGTCTCTTCCACAATCATCGCTATATATTTCATCATATTCCTCACACTGCTGCTGCTCAAACATTATATGAAGTTCAGTTCTCATCGGACACATACACACGTCATATGTTCCGACCCCCAGGTGTTGCCAACCATACTGTTGCGTGAGAGAAGATATCACGTTAAGTTTGAAAAACGCTATGGGAGAATGAACTCAAATTTACATAGGAAATGTAACTAAAAATGAAAGTTAAATCACAGTATACGTCACATCTTCTCCCTCTTAATTTTTGTTTTCGTTTTTTTTGAAGGGAAGTAGGGATTTTTTTTATTAATTCCAGACGATGTATGGAGCAAACAGCTCACATGCTTGGGAGAACCCAACGGCCAGTAAATCCCTTTTTAGACTCGGCCACCAATGTTTACCTATATAATATGTTACAATCTCTGTAGTACGTCACGTCATCTCCCTTTTGCTTTTTTTTAAAGCGAAGAACGGAATTTTTTACGCTTTCCAACCGTATGTTGAAGAAGCGTATATGCTCCAGCTTTGTCCGTCCGTCCGCACGATAACTCACGTAAAAATGGTTCGATATCGACAAATTTTAGTATGTGGTAGGGGACCACCTGGGGACGAACCATATTGAAAATGGGCGAAGCAATGTCAAATGTCAGGACATAGGGCGGGATCCATTCCATTGCTCTTATGCGTCAAAAATGGTACGATTTCGATGAAATTCTAGTATGTGATAGGGAACCAACTGGGGAAAAACCCAATTGAAAATGAGTGAAATAGGGTCAAAGGTCAGGACATAGGAGCTGGATCCATTCCATTGCCTTTATGCATCATAACTTGCGTAAACATGGTTCGATTTCGATGAAATTTTTGTATGTGTTAGGGAGCCACTGGGAACGAAGCCTATTGAAAATAGGCGAAATGGGGTCAAAGGTCAGGACACTGGAGTGGGATCCATTCCATTGCCCTTGTGCATCATAACTTACCTAAAATGCTTGGATTGCGACAAAACTTTATCATGTTGTTCCGGAGATATGGTGAACCGTCTCTGTTGAATATCAACGGAATGGGGTCAATGGTCATTGCACAAAAGCAAGATTTATTCCACAGCCATTATTCTTATAATTTGCGTAAAACTGCTTCTATTGCGACAAAACTTTATCATGTTGTTCCGGAGGTATAGTGAACCGGTTCTGTTGAATATCATCGAAATGGGGGCAAAGGTCAGGACACAGGAGCGAGATTTATTCCACAGCCATTATCCTCATAACTTGAGTGATAATTTCTGGTATGTTGGAGAGCGTATTATAATCAATGCATGGCATGACTTTACTAACTTGTTATTGATTCTAGACGATGTGTTCAACAAACATCACACACTTTTCGAAGAACCCAATGTGAAAACACAAATTTGTCCCTGACAAAGTTTGAAACCGCTCCCCTTCACCCCGGAGTAAATTGCTCTCCCAATTAAGCTACACGGACGAAATATATTGCTGCAGATTTGTCATCTTGACATGTACTTTACCTCTGTAGTGCGTCACAATGTTGCCTTACTATTTGAAACATCAGTTCTGGAGTCTTTTCCAACAATCTGAACGCTGTACTGGGCTAACCAACAGCGTCTCGGTTTTGATCTTCCAAAATTGCTAATCGTCTTTGGTGTTCTTTTCTCTACTTTGTAGTATTTCTCATTACGTTAAGTGAAAAACTCATTTATCAAAAAACACGAATCATAGAGGATGATTTAAGTGTGATTACTGTACTTTTATTTCTTTTCTAACTTTCAAAGTAGACGTTCTTTGTTTTTATTCCACAACGTACTACAAGAAAGCTGACAAAAAAAGATGAACGAGCGAGCATGTGGGACTTGACTCAGGAACCGTAGCTCCGCTACAGTCCTTCATCCACAACACATAATCTCATAATAGATTTACAACACATCATGTTACCTCGGTGTCGACTTAATTCTTACCCTTCATCTCCCAGCGGTGTACTGAATAATAGTTATGATAAAATAAATAGCAGTAATTTATTCCTATTTCCCATCTGGGACTTCATCTTCACAAGGCAACGAGAATAAATGCAAGCAGATATCTCGAGAGCCTGGAATCGTTATTTAATTTCCGGTGTTTTTAGCTCAGGGTAAAAAAAAATGGCGTAAGAGAAGAAGGAAAAAACAATTTACACAACTATTTTATTTTTATTTACTTTTACACTCTTTAAACAGCAGATTTGCTGAAGCCATGTTTATTGTGCATATAATAAGGATATAAAACCAGTTCTTTTGAAAAGCAATAATGAAATACCAGGGAAACCTAAAAGTCTATGTTTTTCATTCCATATTTCGAAAACTATTATTTCAATATAAATAAACCTTACCCAATAATTCACGGTCTTCGCAATTCGGTCAAATACTTTTCAGAGATCTCTCATGGAGCAAAAAGCAAATATCCAGTTTATTTTGGAAATCGCTAAAACTGCATCTGAGGCATTTGAATTGTTTCGAGATGTGTATGAGGCTGATTTCCTAGCTCGTGCACAAACATTCCGATGGTATGGGTTTTTTAAGGATGGGCGGGAAGATTTGGAAAATGACGAAACGCTCAGATACCCGATTTCAGCGCCCACGCCTGAGCTCGTTGAGAAAGTTCGCGGAAGTTAGTAAAACCATGCAATGCATTGATTATGATACGCTTTCCAACATACCAGAAATCATTACTCAAGTTATGAGGATAATGACTGTTGAATGAATCGTGCTCCTGTGTCCTGACCTTTGACCCCATTTCGATTATATTAAACAGAACCGACTGAGAATATCTCCGGAACAACATGATAAAGCTTTGTCGTAATCAAAGCAGTTTTAGGTAAGTCATGACGCATAAGGCCAATGGTACGGATTCCGCTCCTATGTCCTGACCTTTGACCCCATTTCACCCATTTTCAACAGGGTTTGTCCCTAGGTAGTCCCATACAACATCCTAAAATTCCGTCGAAATCGAACCGTTTCTACGCACGTGACGACGCATAAGGGCAAAGGAATGGATCCCGCTCCTATGTCATAACCTTTGACTCCATTTCACCCATGTTCAAAAGGGTTGGTCCCCAGGTGTTCCCCTATCACATCCTAAAAGTTCATCGAAATCGAATCAGACAGACAGACAGATGGACAAAGCTGGAGCATATACGCGTCTTCAACCTATGGTTGGAAAGCGATCTTGAAATTGCTCGAATGTGAACTCTGTGTTAATAAGGGTACTATTCATCAAATTTTAATGAAAGATTTAGATCGAAAAAGTTTGCACTCGTTTTTTTTCCGTATGCTTTTCAGGTTCCATAAACATAAACGAGTGGAGTATACAAAAGACAGCAAAAACAACGCAACATTTTCTTCAAAGCATTGTGGTACGTGACAAGTCTGTGATGATCTCGTTATGATCTTGAAACGAAGTGTCAGTGTGCTCAGTGGAAGTCGCCACAGTCATCCAAGGTAAGAAGATCAGGTTATAGAATTCCAAAATCAGCACGATGCTTGTGTGCTTTTACGACAGCAAGGGAATTCTGCATCAGGAGTTAGTTCCTGTTGGTACAACTGTCACTGGCAATGCTCACCCATTTCGGAATGCTTGTGAAAGAGGATTGTTCGTAAGAGGCCTAAGCACAAAAACGGGCAAATGCTTCCTTCTTCATGATAACGGACCCGAACACAGAGAAGTCAGAATACAGCAATATCCGGAGCGAAAACAAGTGTGAGTACTCAACCATCCCCTGTTCTCCAGATTTGTCACCGTGTGAGTACTCAACCATCCC
Source organism: Macrothele yani (assembly GCA_039090855.1). Classification (NCBI taxonomy): domain Eukaryota; kingdom Metazoa; phylum Arthropoda; class Arachnida; order Araneae; family Macrothelidae; genus Macrothele; species Macrothele yani. Next base: position 32,843,389 of record CM077024.1, on the reverse strand, counting down.
CTGTTCTCCAGATTTGTCACCGTGTGACTACTTTCTGTTCCCTAAAGTAAAGCTGCTTTTGAAGAGAAGAGATTTTCGTGAAACTGAAGACATAAAAAGGACTGTGATATCAGCTCTTCACTCCATACCAAAAGATGACCTTTGCAAGTCCTTCCTTTCTTTGGCTGAATGATCAAATGTTTAGATTTCTTATTATTTCTCCCGAGCTGAGTCAGGCTTCGATTCCCGATAAGGTATGAATAATGTGTTTGTGGATTTAAATTAGGAACGGGTGAGTACTTATGGACCTTAGAGTTCCTAATGGTGGCAACTAATCCCTTCTCTCGCAGGAAAAAACAAACAAACAAAAACGTTTCGACTTTCTCAAATTTTTAAACCATGCACTTCAAAAAAAAACATAAACAAAAAAAAAAAAAAAACAATTTCATTGGAGCGAAAGAGGTGGTGCATGTAAAGAGGAGGCCTCTTGCAATATGCAGGTTGCGAAAGCAGTTCAAATGCTTGTTCTACACTTTTCCTTTTTCTCATCCGGCGACTGAGTAGTCATAGGTAGCTTTATGAATAGTCACCCGAGCAGGCCCCTTGCCAGAATTTTGGTTGAGGTATGAATGACGTTTTTGTCTTACGACACATCGGTAAAAATAAGAGAAAGCCAACTAAAAATTAAATTACAGTATCCGTCACAAGGTGTAGAGTTGAACGAATGTCGTCACTTAACTCATTCACTGTATAACCAAGAAACTAAGCTGTGTTCCTTTTTGTGGAAAAAGAAAACGAGCCCATTGATCATCCCCGAAAATATGGAGTCACCAGTCCCAAATTTAAGACTATTGTTTCCAAAGAGGAAATACACTGAAGAGCAATTGAATTAGAGACAGCTGACGTTATGCAAATGTGGCGCTGTGGGTGGCCCTGTAAACGGAAACGACATGACGTATGCAGCGATCTGACAATAAAAGGAGTGTTACGACGGGAATCAGTAACAGTCGGACGTAGTATGGGTAAGACGAAAAATCTAAGCGCATTTAATCGTGGGAAAATTGTCGGGGCCCGACGAATGGGTCACTCCATCTCGGAAGTCGTGCAAGCACTGGGATTTTCACGAGCCACTGTGTCACGGGTGCACCGTGAGTACATCGAATCCGGTAAAACCATCCCTGCAAGGGCCAACTGCCCTGGACAACAGTGTGTGGATGATCGGGGTCATCGTTGGCTAGCTCGCATTGTAACAGCGGATAGAAGGGCCACAGTGCAATAAATTACTCGGCAATTTAACGCTAGTGCACAAAAACGTGTAAGCAGCCACACCAGCCAGAACCATCTCTTTGCTATGGGGTACAGAAGCCATCGTCCCACGAGGGTACCACTGCTGACCGCACATCACAGGGTGAAAAGATTAGCATGGGCGTGGGAACATCGCCACTGGATCTTAGACATATGGAAAAGTTTTGCCTGGACTAATGAGTCCAGATTCACGTTGGTACATACGGATGGCAGCATACGAGTACGGCGCAAGCCACATGAAGCGATGGATCCTTCTTGCCAGCAGGGTACTCTTCAAGCTAGTGGGGTTGGCATTCTCGTCTGAGGCCTGTTTACGTTTAGAGAAATGGGACCCCTGGTACGTGTGACATCGTCCCTCAGAGGTCAACGTTACCGGGATATCCTGTACGACCATTTGCTCCCGTTTGTGCGTCTTCAACATCCCACTGGGGACTTCATCCTGCAACAAGACAATGCACCGTGTCATAGCTACCGAATTGTGTCCGAATGGTTGGATGAACACTCCACCGACGTGACCTCGCATCCTTCGCCTGCTAGGTCACATGACCTCAATACCATCGAGCACATCTGTGATGCCATCGAGAGAGATGTTTGAGGCTCTGACACTCCTTCATCAAATCTTCGTGAACTGTGGGAGCTTTTTCAGAAGTCGTGGATCCGTATGGCTTCCCAACGCTTCCGGTGTCTTGTCGAGTCCATGCCGAAACGAATCGCCGCCGTCATCAGGGCGAAAGGTGGTGCTACACGTTACTAGACAGGTATCTCTAATTCAAGTGCTCTTCCGTGTATAATCAGCGCTATAAGACAAAGACTTGCCCATATCGCATCTGGAACTCGAACCTTGTTCGATTGGCAAAGAACCTGTGCCATTGACCACTTAGCTACCGGTGGAACCATCGAATTGTTTAATGTCTGGAACGGTTGTAAAACGAACTCATTGCTTTGAACATTAGATAACAGCAACTAGCAAAACTTTCGAAAACTGGGTAACACACATCAGATACCTCCAGTAAATAGGCAAGGACGTACTGCGAAATTTCAATATTTCTCTCGGTCTTAGTTCAGAAGTGTGTAAATTGAATACAGTACCATGACAAAGTACAACCTTTATACATGGGGGGAATGGGCGAACGTTTGAGTCACTCAGCAAAGCTCCTATTTCTCTGAATTAAATGCAGAATTCGAAAGCGGAAAAATGCAGAATTAAATATCATCATTACCAGCAACAATCATTCTCGACTCACTGCTAGATGAAGGTCCTCTCACTCTCCGTCTTGAGCAATTCTCTCCCATTTTTCACTCAGACATGATTTCGAATTATTTGGGTCTTATCAATTCTTGTCACCTGATGTTCCACTTAAGTGACAAAAACAAAGTGGACATCAAAGACAGGAAAAACTGGCAATGTCCACTTTTTCCTGTCACTTGATGCCCAATCTAGTATTTTAGCTTTCCAATAGTTGTCAGTTCTTCCAGAAATATGTCCAGGGCATTTTCATTCTTGCGGGTCTTTGATCTGATGATTACGATGTCATCCACTCTTTTCATTTTCCTGAAACATAAGTTCGTTTTCTTATATTTCTTGTTTACAGCAAGCAAACATCTCTCCATGTTTGCTTGAGTTTCCTGAGGCCTCTATAATATTTCTTTTAGTCAAAATCCAAGTCTGTGATTCATAAATAGGAACTGGAAGGATGCATTTTCCGCGCAAGTGTACAGTATTTGTCATTTTTTTTGTAGAACTTCCGTCCACAGTGAGTGCAGTTTAGGTCCCAGCCACCTACAGCGAGATCGTCTTTTGGGCAGGAGACAGAAACGGAAGGAATGAGAGTAAGTCTAGCGACTTTGACAGAACAGTTTTTAGGGAGATTAGAGTACAGTAGATGGCGCCACCGTACAAGTACGATATTGCACATAGAATGATGAGAGAATTTCAGAGGGGGGGGGTATAGTAAAGGATACCCGTTTAACCAGTGTGTCCAGCCTGGAGGCCGTCACTTAACGTGCTCGTCCGATGCACGGCGGATATTCAGCGATTGTTAGCAAATCACACCATCTGTGAAAGATGGCCTGGTGTACTTTTCGGCGTTATCCGACCGATGCTAATCTTGTTAAATTTAAAAGAGCAAAATCTTACGCTCGGTTGGTGCGTCGACGAAGCAAGAGGGAGTCTTGGATGAAGTACGTTTCATCTATCAATTCACGTGCCAGTTCAAAAACTGTTTGGGAAAAAATTCGTAAGATCCGGGGAAACTATAGTTCCCGCCAAATTTCAATTCTTGAGAATAACGGCTGCACGTATGCTGAAGTTGGGGAGATTGTGGATTGCTTGGGCGAAGCGTTTGCCTCAGTTTCTAGTTCTCAGGCGTATCTCCCGTCCTTTCAGAGGATTAAAACAACCGCGGAACGCCAGAAAATCTCCTTTGCGCCTTTTTATAACACTGAGTATAACTCCCCCTTCAGCATGGTTGAACTACGGGTGGCTCTGCATCGGTCCGGCGCAACATCTGTCGGTCCTGACGGCATCCACTATGACATGATTCGTCATCTCTCGCAGTCGTCTCTCGAGAATCTGTTAGTGCTTTTCAACCGTATTTGGTTGGAGCACGGTTTCCCGGACTCTTGGCGAAGAGCTTTTGTTTTACCTTTTCCCAAGCCTGGCAAAGACCCCAAGTCTCCCTCTAGTTATCGGCCAATTGCCCTCACTAGCTGTCTGTGCAAAATCCTTGAACGAATGGTTAATTCCCGGCTAATTTATTTTCTTGAAGAACATCGAATACTCTCTCCATCACAAAGCGGCTTCCGTCGTCATCGTTCAGCTCCTGACCATCTCCTGCTCCTTGAGACGTCTGTTCGTGAGGCGTTCGTACGTAGGCAGCACCTGGTGTCTGTATTTTTTGACATCGAAAAAGCTTACGATAGAGCGTGGCGTCACGGTATCCTCCGTGACCTCCACGAGAGTGGGTTGCGGGGAAACCTGCCAACCTTCATTGCCAACTTTCTTCGTAACCGTGTGTTCCAGGTGCGCCTGGATACAACGCTCTCTGCCTTTTTCCATCAAGAACAAGGCGTTCCTCAAGGCAGCATTCTTTCGGTGACTCTGTTCATCCTCCGCATTAATTGTTTACTCAAAAATCTTCCTCCTACGGTTTCGGCTACCATTTATGTTGACGACCTTCACATCTTCTGTTCGTCATCCAGCATGCATTTCGTTGAAAGGCAGCTGCAGTCTGCAATTACCCAGATTGTTAAAGCGGCTAACAATAATGGGTTTGTTCTTTCTCCCGACAAGACAGCCTGTGTCCATTTCTGCCGGAGGCGTGGCCTCCATCCTGATCCAGAGCTCTATTTGGACCGTGCAGCCATTCCAGTTTTGCCGGAAACCAAGTTCCTTGGTTTGACCGTTGACCGTGCTCTCACCTTTCGCTCGCACGTTCGACGGCTAAGGACTTCCTGTCTGAGAGCCTTGTCAATCCTTAAGATCCTTGCCTCAGTCTCCTGGGGTGCAGACAGGACTTCTTTGTTCCGTATTTACCATTCTCTCATTCGGTCTAAGCTGGATTATGGCTGTATGGTGTATGGCTCTGCGCGTCCTACCGTTCTCCGGCCGTTGGATACCATCCACCATCAAGCGCTGCGTCTTTGTACGGGAGCCTTTCGTACGTCACCCATTCCCAGCCTTTTTGCCGACGCGAACGAACCGTCGCTTCATTTACGCCGTCTGCAGCTGTCTCTTCAGTTTTACCTGAAACTTAAATCACTCACAGACCATCCTTTATACGATGCAGTTTTTCATCCCCAGCATGCTCGTTTGTTCGAGATCCGTCCCTCGTGCATTCGAACCTTCGGTCTTCGTATGGCGGCCGTAGCGCGTGATGCAGGGCTCGACTTTTCACTCGTTGGAGAGACCAGGGGCTTTGAGGATCCCCCATGGCATCCTCTTGGTGTCATGGTTGATACCAGCTTTACATCTTTTGACAAGTCCTCAACCCCTGCGTCAGTGTACCAGCAGCTCTTCGCTGAACACCGTTACGTCAATGCAGACTTTATTCCTGTTTTCACCGATGGATCTAAGGCGGCTGGTGTTGTTGGATCCGCCGCCGTCTGCGTTGACGAAGTTTCTGTTGCCCGCATTCCTCCTGAGGCCACGGTGTTTTCGGCGGAGATGCATGCTGTGTATCTTGCACTTGTTCACGTGCAGTCGAGCTCTCATCAGCGTGCTATTGTGTACACTGATTCGTTGAGTGTTGTGCAATCATTGTCATCTTTGGATTTCACTGGCCACCCTTCTTTTTACCGTACGGAGACTTCTTCGTTCTTTGTTCGAGGCTGATGTCCAGATTCGGTTCTGCTGGATTCCTGGGCATGTTGGGATCCCAGGGAACGAGTCTGCTGATGCTGCTGCTAGATCTGCCTCCTCTTTGGTTGTCACACCGTTGCCACTGTTCCACCGTGATTTTCGCTTTCTTGTTCACGATCATATCAGACGAACGTGGCGGGGTCTGTGGGACCAACAGGGGGAGAATAAACTGCACTGTGTTAAACCCATCCATGGAGTCTGGAAATCATCGTGTCGCCATAACCGTAGGGAAGAAGTTGTTCTTGCGCGTCTCCGCATTGGGCATTGTCGCTTCACGCATAGCTATTTGCTGTGTGGCGACGCTGCCCCAATGTGTGAGGCGTGCGACTGTTTACTCACCATCTCTCATGTTTTATGTAGTTGTGTTCGGTTTTGTAATAATCGGTTTCACTATTTTCAGTCTCATCTGCTGGACGAGGACGCAGCTACGCTTCAAAAACTTTTGGGCGACCACTGCGACACTTTCGCAGTATTTTCCTTTTTAAAACAGATTAACTTTTTAAAACTTATTTAAAAAAAAAAAAAAAAAAAAGTTATATAATAAATATAATAGTAAACTAATAAAGTTATATATAAACCTGGTTGACTAACTAGTCTTCACATCTTTCATCATCCTCTTTTCTAACTTTTACTAAGCCCGTCTGCTCTTAATCATTCTTCACGCTTTTAAAAAATCTTTAGCTGATAGTTCTGTGTCTGGCGCTCTTTGGCCAAACCTGGCCCTTGCGCCACTAAAATCAACTAACTAACTAACTAACCAAAGATGTTTAGCGAAAAACGGGCAAAAAAGCGTCATTAAGTGTTACTCAGAGGGCACAAACAATAACTTTATATCATGAAGGATACTCCGAACGTGACATAAGCAGAAAGGTGAATGTGAGCAAGACTGCTATTTATAATACGCTCATGAAATATGGAGATACAAGTGAATTTAGAGACCGAAAGAGAAAAGGACGTCCAAGGAAAACAACCCGACGTGATGACAATATCATAAGGCGAATCGTTATGCGTTCTCCGAGAAAAACCTTGATTTTCTTTTTCGTGTAAGAAAATCAAGGTTTTTCTACATTCAGGAGGGTCTGATATTAGTATTAGCACTCTTTCCCTACATCTTAGCGAAGCTTTTGGATTAAAGTCTTATAAACCTGCACATAAGCCTAGACTAACCTCTGTCATGAAAAGGAAGAGACTCCAGTTTGCAAAGCGTCATCAAACGTGAACTGCTGAAAATTGGAGCCAAGTTCTTTTTCCGACAAATCAACTGTGCGCCAATTTGAATCACGTGAAGCACATGTTCGAGGACCAAAAGGAAAAAAGGTTGATGAAAAATACACCATTAGCACCGGCAGACAACCGCCTAGTCAGATGATATGGTGTGCTTTGTCAGCATCCGGTACTGCTTCATTATCCGTTTCGCAAACAGGAACTGCCATGACAGGTTCTTTTTATGTGGAAATGTTACGTGAGAAACTGTTAACTCATATGCAAGTGCACAGATGCACAATCTTTATGCATGATGGTGCTCCATGCCACAGATCAAAGACAGTCAACGTTTACCTGCAGAGGAAAAACATAACTCTGCTTGGTAATAGTCCCGACTTTAACCCCATCGAAAATTTGTGGACCATTTTAAAATACAAGGTAGCAGAAAATCAGCTATAAAATTCCCAAGCCTTGATTGCGCGTTGAAGTACGTGTGGTGCAAAGACATTTCAAGTGACTACTGCAAATCCCTCATTGAGAGTATGCCACACCGTATTATGTCCGTTATAAAAAGAAAAGGTGGCCACACAAAGTACTGACTTTTTGTGTCCTAAAGAACGTAAGTATTCATCTGTGGTGTCGTTTTTAGCACGTCTTTTGTAAAAAAGATCGTGCTTATGTTACCGGTTTGTCCGTCCGTCCGTCTGTACCCAAGCTATCTCTGCAACTATTAGTCCGATTTGAAAAATTCCTTTTGCATTGGGAAGCTTGAAATACGCGAATGATGATCCTTTATTTCGTTTTTTTTTACGATGTACAATTTCTCTGCTAGAGGGCGTAACTACAAATGATGTCGAATTCCAAAATACGTTTTATTCCACATATTTGCTTCTAAACATCCGATTGAAACAATTCTTTTATCTTTCGATTCCATTTATGTCGAAGAGTATTTTAGATATAGTTACTTTTTCAAATTAAACATAGATTTTCCGCTAGGGGGCGTAAAAGTAAACCACATTTTCCCCGATAACTCTTCTTCTAAAATTTTGATTTGAAAAACATTTAACCATTTTTTTCAGCGGACACAGCTCCTGGTTGAAAATCTTTTGCATAATTTCTAATTTTTCGTAAAGAATACTTTATCCCCCAGGGGGCGTAAGTGTTAAGGTTTGCTTTTGATGTATTTACCATAAAATCTGAGCTTCTAAAATATCGATTGAAAAAATTATTTCATAAACTGATGCCACTCACATCGATAAACATTTTCGGAATATTTTCTTCTTAAAATATTCTACATTTGTCCCGCCAGGGGGCGTATATGTATATTTTATTTTTGTCGATATCTCTACTTCTTGGAATCAGATTTGAAAAATTCCTTCGTTGTTGGATAGTATTTTTGGTGTGACACGTTTTTCATATAATTTCAAAATTTTCAAGTAATTCATAGACTTTCCGCTATGGGGCTTAGAGGTAAATTGGGCTTCGGCCCTATATCACTGCTTCTAAATCTCCGATTTGAAAAAATCTTTCTGCACCGGATACAGCTCCTGATGGGAAATCGTTTGCGCATAATTTCTAATTTTTGTAAAAAAAATTGTTTGGCCCCCAGGGGGCGTAAACCTTAATTTCCGCTTCTGATGTATTTGCAGCAAAATATAAGCTTTTAAATTCTCAATTGAAAAAAATCACGTTTGTAGACCGATGGTACTCATGTCGATAAACCTTTTAGAAACATTTTCTTCTTAAAATAATGCATGGTTTCTCCGCCAGGGGCGTAGATGTGTATCTTATTTTTGTCAATATCTCTACTTCTAGGAGTCCGTTTTGAAAAATTCCTTCTTTGTTGGATAGTGTTTCCAGTGTGACGTGTGTTTCATATATTTTCGAAATTTTCAAGTCGTTCTTAGACTTTCCGCTAGGAGGCGTAAATGTAAAATGCTTATTCCCTACATCTCTGCTTCGAAATCTCCTATTTGAAAAATCTTTCTGCACCGGATACAGCTCCTGATGGGAAATCTTTTGCACATAGTTTGGCCGCTAGGGGGCGTAAACCCTAATTTCCGCTTCTGATATATTTGCAGCAAAATATGAGCTTCCAAAATCTCGCCTGAAAAAGAGTCGTTTGTTGACCGTTACTAATCATGTTGACAAACGTTTTAGGAACATTTTCTTCTTGAAATAATGCATGGTTTCTACGTCAGGGGGCTTAGATGTGTATCTTATTTTTGTCAATATCTCTACTTCTAGGAGACCGATTTGGAATATTCCTTCTTTGTTGGATGGTGTTTCCAATGCGAAATGTTTTTCCTACAAATTCAAAATTTTCAAGTAAATCATAGACTTTCCGCTAGGGGGCACAAAGCTAAATTGCGTTTTCTGCGTTATTTCTGCTTTCAAAACTCCGATTTGAAAAATTCTTTCTGTATCGCATAGAAGACCTGATGGAACATAGTTTTCACATAATTTCTAATGTTTGATAAATAATTGTTTGGCCACTAGGGGCATAAGTGTTAATTTCTGCTTGTGGTATATTTGTAGCAAAATCTGGGCTCCTGAAACTCAACTAATTTTTTATTTCTTGGACCGATACCGTTCGTATGGAAAAACCTTTTGGAATACTTTCTTCCTAAAATAATGCATGATTTTCCCACTAAGGAACGTAAAGTCACATCTTATTTTTGTCGATATCTCTGTTTCTAAGAGTCCGATTTGAAAAATTCTTTCAATGTTGGAGAGCGTTTCCGGTGTGAAATGTTTCTCATAAATAAATTCATATTTTTCTTAACGAACAAGTCTGCAACCATAGGGCGTAAGTTCACGATTCCGTTTACAGCAATATCGGAGGAATTAAAAACCCGATTGAAAATCTTCTTTCTTCCGTCAGATACTATTGTTTTCCATACAGGTTCCATTGAATTTGAACAGCGTTTGATAAATTAAATTTGCGTCAGAACGGATTCAAAAGACGTGCTTATTACACCCGAAAATTCGGTGTCATCTTTCTTGTTTCAAATATCTCAGACTAGTAATTAGTTGTTTCTTTGAAAATATTAATTTTCAAAAAATTGAAAGGCGTTCTTAAATTTTCGCAAATGACTGTACTTGGAATGAACTTGATAAATACATGAACTTATAAATACAGTCAGTGCGCATATTTCGTTATGCTCACCCTTCAATATAAGCAATAATTATTTATATAAGTAACATTAACATCGATGGTCTCACACCAGGTTGTTTCAGGTCTTCGATTGCACAAAAGAATATTATTGGTTAAATTAGTAAAACTGTTAGCATTTTAAATGAAAACGAACCCTCATGCCTTGAGTAAATAAATGAAAATACCTTACTTATGATTGAAAGTGAGTCACTAAGAAAGATTTTGAAGAAAATTATAAGTTGAGTTTATTACGCCTTATGCTGTTCGCATTGAGAAGATTGTAGGGAAAATAACACTTTAACTCTTACAGAGAACTTTCATTTTAGTTGCTAAGAGCGTTTGCCCCGAAAAATTGCAGGTTCAAGCACTTGAAAGGAACGCAAATTGGTTAAATTCCTGACCGGCGCAATTTCAGGCAATGAAGTGCTTTCCACTTTGCGTTTCCTTCTTTTACTTCCTTCCTTCCTTGCCTTTTCCTTTTTTTTTTTTTTTTTTTTGTGCGTGTGTGTGTGCCTTTTTTTCAACCTACGATGTTTCCACTAGCCATCGGAACGTGCGACCGACTCAAAGATCTTCAGTGCGAGAAAAAAAACAGAAATACTTTCGTTGTCCTTGTCATTGATTTTTTGTTGATAAAAATTCCTCGCGTTAGTTAAGGTTTTTAATTAATTAAAAGAAAGTTCGCGCACCTGTTTTTCTCTCATTTTCTGCTCTCTCCTGTTTACAAAAGCAAGAAAAGGAAATTTTCTTGTCTGTCGTTTCGCTGGGTATTAAATTTCCGAGTGATGGATGAGAAACAATAGGGGAAAGCGAGAATATGTGAACTAATGATCACAGTTTTTAGGTATTCGAAGGTTGCTTCATTGCAGTTATTATTAGTCGGAAGCATTCCACTTAAAAAATACTGTTTTAAATCGAATGTAGCTACGCTTAAGTTTCAAATTTCAGTTTTAACTGTAGTAACGCATACAAAGTCTTGCTTCTCAGGAAAAAGAAACATGTTTGATACCAGCTTCTATGGATGTTTACTTGCATGTTATTGCATTCCGGCAATTGTCTGTAGTTCCCTCTAACTGCTTCAGGAGATCGTAATGTGCATTCAAATTCTGTGTGATTTTTCCCACTCGCGGAAAGCAATAGTGTTGGAAAGAATTATACAGGAGTGGGGTTTCCGGTTAGGCTAACGGAACCTATACTTCGAGTCAACCTAAGAGTTTACCACTACTGAAGGTACGAAATTGCTATCTCGGTAACAAAAAATAGTCCCTAGTGTTTAGAGTTTAGAGCCAAAAGCAGCAAAACTATTGTTCAGAATCCATTTTTGCTTGCTCAGCAGTTTATTTGACAAAATTGCTATCTAAAACAAATTTCAAAACGTCGGGGAGTTTTCATCATATAAATTTGATATGAGAAGTTACTTAATCAAGAGCCTCGCCCTGCTTTCGGCTGACGCTGTCCAGCTTGGAGAGGGAGCAAGGGGTAGAAAACTTCTCTCAACACACTCGAGGGGATGTGTTACTTAAGCAGGCAGTAGGGGATGGAGTTCGGACTCCACCATACCCCCATTCAGAATCCGCACTTTTTCTCTTGAAACAGATTCCTGTCTGTTAGTTCCTTATGTTGTTATTTCGTGTTAAGATTAACTTCGTAATGCAGCCTTAATTCATTCTTTGCTGGATTTCAAGCTATCAAAGAATAGCATCAGGAAGTCGAAGAAAGAGAAAAAAAAGACTGTGCAGTCAGTTTAGGTTGGGTCATATACCCGTCAGTGGGACGGGTGGGGAGTAAGTGGAAGAGTAATTGTTTGACAGAAAGGAAAAAACAATTCCCCGTAACGCGGACTGATACAATTCTTGCTTTCCACACATAGGTGATTGATAAGGCTTCCAGCCTTCAACAAAAGTACACTCTTAGGGTGACATGGAGTATAGTTTTACGAAAAAGAAAGTAGGAAAACATGAAAGGAAATAATCATCAGATGTATACCGATGAGCCAAAGCATTATGACCACCTGCCTAACATGATGTTGGTGCTCCACGGGCTTCCAAAACAGCTCTTAATAGGCGAAGATTGTCGTTGAAATATTTCTAAAGGTGTCATGTGGTTTATGGTGCCAACACAAACCAGCGAATTATTTATCTTGTAAGTTACGCGGTTGAGCCGCTGAAGGTCGGGATTGCTGTCCCAACACAAAATGCAGATGCTCGATTGCATTGATGTCTGGGGAATTTGTATGACAAGGATAAGCCTGGAAGTCTTCCTCCTGTTCCGCGATCCATTCTCAAGCAATCCAGAAAATGCGGCGTGGCGCATTATTCTTCTGAAAAAAAAAGGCACTATCAAAGAGGAATAGAGTTGAAATGAAAGGTTGTACCTGGTCTGCAATGATGTTTGGTTAGGTGGTAGACGTCATAGCTTTCTGCATATACTGGAACCAGGACTTCCTTACAGAATATTCTCAAAAGCAATACACATTCCTCACCGATTTGCTTTCGTTCGCCGCTGCATCCGAGCGCGAACAGCTCCCCAGGTAAACCAAGCACACGTACCCGGTTATCCACATGGTACAACACGGAACCAGATACATCGGACCAGAAGGCTTTCTGATCTCTCAAGGTCCACTTTAGGCGCTTTTTATGGTGAACCGAGGTTACCCTGAGCAGTCGGAGCGATGTGCGGCTACGCAGTGCTCCGACTGCTCAGGCTAACCTTGATGTAGTGTGTGTGTGGTGATATATTACTCTTGTCACCAGCATTCATATTACTGGTGAGTTGCGCCACAGCATTCATATTACTGGTGAGTTGCGCCACAGCATTCCTTCTGTTGGCTCGCACCATACGGAATTGCCTTCGCTTACCCATCGATGAGCAATGGCCGGTTCACATCTTGCCGGAAGTTCGTAGCTTTTTCTTCCTCAGACTACTATTTGAAACAGACTACTTTTTCTTCCTCAGACTACTTTTTGAAACATACTATTTTTTCTTCCTCTGACTGCTTTTCTAGCTACGGCCTCAGACTACTTTTTCTTCAGACCACTTTTCTTCCTCAGACTACTTTTTCTTCAGACCACTTTTCTTCCTCAGACTACTTTTTCTTCAGACCACTTTTCTTCCTTAGACTACTTTTTCGTCAGACTAATTTTCTTCCTCAGACTACTTTTTCTTCCTCAGACTACTTTTTTATTGGCACGGCTGACTGTGAGAATCCCACAAGCTTAGCCGTCTCGGAAATGCTCTGAACTCGTCGTCTGGCCATTACAATTTGGCCTTTGTCAAACTTGCGCAGCTTTTTCCCATCTGAAGAACAAGAATAAAAATGATTATACTGAACAACATATTTTTGCAAAAATCTTGCTCCCAAGATTAAAGTAATAATTTTTACATGTTTCGAGGGGCTGAACATGCATATTACAATGAAAATGCAAAATTGGCTATGCTTTATGAGAAATCCGCAATAATTTCTTATACGTACCTACCACATGTACCAGTAAAAGTCCACTTCTACGTCCGACGTTGCTTTGCCTGTCGCTTGTATAGCTGCTCAGGATCAAATATAAACAAAGACATCAATCTTTCCACGTTTGAGCAACACACAGCAACCGAAAAATTGTCATTCGGTCACCGCCGGAGAACTGGATCCCGGATCTCTCGATATCTATCCGAGCGCGTTAGCCTTGCCTTAAGGCTAACGCGCTCTGCTATAGATATCAAGAAATTCGGGGTTCAATTCCCCGGCGGTGACCGAATAACAATTTTTCGGTTGCTGTGTGTTGCTAAAGCGTGGAAAGAGCGATGTCTTCGTTTATTTGTATTTGGAGGATTTTTACTTTGGATGTCGCCCTTTGGATTTAATTAATGAACAGCCAGTGCCGTTAATGCCACACCGGATGGAGACGGTAGCTGAGCCCATCTTACGGATTTATGATGTCAGAAGCTGACAGAAAAACATACATGGCGCCGTGGAATGTTGGACACCGTGCTGAAAGGCTAACGCGCTCGGCTAGATATCGAGAGATCTGGGATTCAGTTCCCCGGCGGTGACCGAACAACAATTTTTCGGTTGCTGTGTGTTGATAAAACGTGGAAAGAGCGATGTCTTCGTTTATTCAGTGACGCCACGTATTTGGAGGAATTTTACTTTGCTAAGGATCATCTCTAGCGAGAATCCAATAGCAGTCAGCCAACATAGAAGTGAACCACTTGCCCTCGTGTGGTTTCTCTATTGTTGCAATTTCCTGATGGAAACGTTCATTGTTGTTAACACTTACCATGCCACCGTTATCGGGGTAAAAACCAAGGGGAAATGGAGCAAGTGCTTCTTTAAGACTTATTGCAACCAAGTTTGTGATGCATAGACAACATATCCTCATCGAGTTCCACCTAGTTTACTATCCTAACATTTCCGAGGAAGTTAGTTGACACCAGATGAAACACGTCGCAAGCATTTTTCTAATCACTCTGTAGCAGGTTGTCGCACATGTCGTCAATGAAGAGCTTTGGGATCTGAGGACCCAAAAAAACGCCGTCTTTAATTTTTGCTTCCCTGAGTCGATGGAATTAGAAAGCTGATACAAAGTCTGGTCCAGTCCGTACGTATATTTTTTTCACCAGACCGAGTTTAATGTATATTTTTACCAGCACAATTTTTCCAGCACAATTTTGTGAGTTTCTGCCAGCGCTGGATGTTGCACATTCTTATCTTCAACATCGGAGATTTCCTCGCAGAGCAATCTCTACACATGAAACTCATTTCCCAAGGCTTAATTTATGTGAAAACAGTACTTGCCAAAATTTAATCCGTGAGAAAATACACGCTGGCCAGGACTTGATCCATGAGAAAACGCGCACTTCCCAAGACTTGATCCTCAAAAAAACACGTCCTTGCCCAGACTTGATCTCTGGAAAAAAACGTACTTACAAATAATTAATTATGTAGAAACACTCGCTTGCCAAGGCTTGATTTAGGTGAAAACACTCGCTTTCTAAGACATGATTTATGTGAACACACAAGCTTACCAAAAAGTGATCCGTGAGAAAACTCGCGCTGTCCAGTTCTTGATCCATGAGAAAATACGTGCTTGGAAAGACTTGATGCATAGGAAAACACTCAGTTGTCATGATATAATCTCTGGGGTAACGTGGGGTTTGCCAAGACTTGTTTACCGACATGCGCTTGCCAAGACTTAATTTATGCGAAAACACTCACTTGCCAAGACTTGACCCATGAGAAAACAAGCACTTGCAATTATTCAATTTTGGCACTCTATGTGTGACATGTATCTTCACCTACTTTTGGCACTTTACCTTTTTAGCACGTCTTTTGTAAAAGAAGATCGTGCTTATGTTACCGGTTTGTCCGTCCGTCTGTCCGTCTGTACCCACGATATCTCTGCAACTATTAGTCCGATTTGAAAAATTCCTCTTGCATTGGGAAGCTTGAAATATGCTAATGATGATACCTTATTTCGTTGTCTTTTACGATGTACAATTTTGCCGCTAGAGGGCGTAAATGCAGATGATGTCGAATTCAAAAATACGTTTTATTCCATACATTTGCTTCTAAACATCCGATTGAAAAAATTATTTTATCTTTCGATTGCATTTTTGTCGAAAAGTATTTTAGATATAGTTACTTTTTCAAATTACACATATATTTTTCCGCTAGGGGGCGTGAAGGTAAATAAAATTTTCCGCGATAACTCTTCTTCTAAAACTCCGATTTGAAAATGTTTTTCTTCAGCGGATACACCTCCTGGTGAAAAATCTTTTGCACATAATTTAAAATCCTTTGGTAAAGAATACTTTGGCCACCAAGGGGCGTAACTGTTAATTTTTGCTTTTCATGTATTTGCCATAAAATCTGAGCTTCTAAAATATCGATTGAAAAAATTATTTCGTGGACTGATGTCACTCACATCGATAAACCTTTTAGGAATATTTTCTTTTTAAAGTATTCCACAGTTTCTCAATATCTGTACTTCTAGGTGTCCGATTTCAAAAATTCCTGCTTTGTTGGATACTGTTTTTAGCGTGACACGTTTTTCATATAATTTCAAGATTTTCAAGTAATTCATAGACTTTCCGCTAGGGGGCGTAAAGGTAAATTGATTTCCCTCCTATATCTCTGCTTCTAAATCTCCGATTTGAAAAATTCTTTCTGCACCGGATATAGCTTCTAATGGGAAAAGCTTTGCACGAATTTTTCGAATTTTTGTAAAAAATCGTTTGGCCACCAGGTGGCGTTAGTCTTAATTTCCGTTTCTGATGTATTTGCAGCAAAATATGAGCTTCTGAAATCTCGATTGAAAAAGAAATCGTTTGTTGATTGATACTACTCATGTCGACACACCTTTTAGGAACAGTTTCTTCTTGAAATAATGCAGGGTTTCTACGCCAGGGGGCGTAGATGCATATCTTATTTTTGTTAATATCTCTACTTCTAAAAGTCCGATTTGAAAAATTCCTTCTTTGTTGAATAGTGTTTCCGATGCGAAATGTTTTTTTTTTGATTGATTGGAGGTTTAACGACCGCCGTGAGCAACTCAATAGGCTATAAGCAGTCGCCCGTCCCTAATTTAGGGTCACTGGTTCCAGGGAAGGGAGAGAGCCAGTGCCGTAAGACAAACACAACATCCATGCCTGACCGGGATTCGAACCCGGACCCCTTACGGACAAATGATCAGAGGCCAACGTCTTAGACCACTGAGCCACCGGGGCGGCCGAAATGTTTTCCCTATAAATTCAAAAATTTCAAGTAAAACGTATACTTGCTGCTATGGGGCACACATGTAAATTGCGTTTTCTGCGTTATTCCTGCTTCTAAAACTCCGATTTGAAAAATTCTTCCTGTATCGCATACAAGAGCAGAAGGGAAATATTTTCCACATAATTTGTAATGTTTGGTAAAGAATGGTTTGGCCACCAGGTGACATAATTTTTAATTTCTGCGTCTGATGTATTTGTAGCAAATTCTGGGTCCGGAAAACTCGACCAATTCTTTTTTTCTTGGACCGATACCGCTCATATGGAAAAAGCTTTTGAGAATACTTTCTTCCTAAAATAATGCATGGGTTTCCCAATAAAGGACGTAAAGTCACATCTTATTTTTGTCGATGTCTTTGTTTCTAAGAGTCCGATCAGAAAAATTCTTTCTGTGTTGGAGAGCGTTTCCGGTGCGAAATGTTTCTCACATAAATTCATGTTTTTCTTAACGCACAAGTCTACAACTAGAGGGCGTAAGCTACGATTTCGTTTACAGCAATATCTGAGGGATTAAAAACCCGGTTGAAAAACTTCTTTCTTCCGTCAGATACTATTGGTTTCCATAGACTTTGAATAGCTTAATAGCTTTGATAAATTTAATTTACGTCAGAACGGATTTAAAAGACATATATATTACACCCGAAAATTCGGTGTCATCTTTTTTTTTGTTGTTGTTTGGAGGTTTAACGACCTCCGTGAGCAACTCAATGGGCTATAAGCAGTCGCCCGTCCCTAATTTAGGGTCACTGGTTCCAGGGAATGGAGAGAGCCAGTGCCGTAAGACAAACACAACATCCATGCCTCACCGGGATTCGAACCCGGGCCCCTTACAGACGAATAGTCAGAGGCCATCGCTTAGACCACTGTGCCACCAAGGCGGTCTTTCTTGTTTTAAACTGGCATTGCCTTACCTGGGGTGAGACTGACTTGATACATATCACAACTGGCTGATCTCGTGTGTGGTGTTATTAAATTATACACAGACGAAAATATCCCGTAACAAAGAACAGAATGTTAAGTGAGTACAAGAAAGGAAAAAAAGACCAAAGAAATTAGAGATACATTATTGTCGAGTGAACAAACAAATAAAACCTGTATAATTTAATATGAGGAAAGTTGCTATTTCCAAGTTCCATTTATAGTAGTTCAGACGGAAAAATGCTTTTTACGTGAAATAATCGCCAAGAATGGGACACCATCTTCGAGTGCAGTAAAAAGTGGTGCTTAATACAAATTATTTTCAGAAATATCTAATACTCGAGGCTTTGTATAATTGATTACTACTAATTTTTTCTGCGCGCGCAGAACCACAAAACAAAGTAAAGCTGTTGGATGGCGCACAAGTTATAGAATACGAATGATAACTAGGTATTGCAAAGAAAAGACATCCTGTCTGTTCAATAATGCTCGGTGTGTGTATGGCCACCACACTAAATATGAAAAAAGAAACATATACAAGATAGTTCTCCACTTAGCAGATTGAGAACAGAGTTGTTTATTTTTTGCAAGTCACGACATGTCTACCCAGGAACCACACTTAGATGACGCAAACGGAAGAAAAGTTGGTAAAAAGTTGTACGAAAAAGAGTTTGAGTAAAAGCATAATTAACAAATCGCTGAAGTACTGCTGTTTTAACGATGTGAATGTATTTCAAATACGTGGAGATAATGCAAATAGACGATGTCATCGCTGGGTCTACGTTATTTTATAAACAACACATAGCAACTAAAAAAATTGTTCATCCGACACCGAAGCCCAGATCTCTCGATTTACTAGCCGAGTGCGTTCGCTTTACGCTACAATGCCAACAATTCACACAGCTATATGTGGTTTATCAGTCAGCATCTGACTCCACAGATCCTCATTGATGGGCTCAGCAACTCATGTGTCGCCATCTGTTGGCTTCCAACAGAGCAAGCTATTTAATTACAGCGGATAAATCCAAAGGGCGATAGAATTGGTTAGTATATTACTAGGTCGTGGAGATAATGCAAATAGACGATGTCATCTCTCTGTCCACGTTTTTCTAAACAACGTATAGCAATTGAAAAATTGTTGTTCCGACACCGCTGGGATTGAACATCACCACACATAGCGCAGTGAATTGTTGGCACCGTAGCATGAAGCGAACGCACTCGGCTAGTTATCGAGAGATCTGGGATTTGATCCCAGCGCTGTCGGGACAACAATTTTTCAGTTGCTACTCGTTGTTTATAAAATAGCGTGGACAGAGTGATTACATCGTCTATTTGCCAATGTGTTTGATGCATGGATAACCTGTGTTGTCAGGTGCTGGGACAAAACTCGTCAAGCTTTTACCACTTCAGAGGACTACACTTGCAGGTGTTTATTTATCTGGGCGTCTGACCTTTTGGAGAAATGAGTCACTTGAAGAATGGTGAAACCTCTTTTGTCCTTCACGAATACTTTGCTGAAACGAAAAATAAGAAAAACGAATACACTCTCTCGCTTAGAAATAAGATGTGTGGAATTATTGCTGACATTTGTAAAACCTTTATTTTAGTTTCATCGTTTAATGACCACCGTTAGCAACTCTTAAGGCCGTAAGCATCACACCTCGCTAATTTGTAGCCATTGGTACTAAGAAAGGGAGAGCCTGTTCGATCAGAGAAGTACACCCTTCAAGTTTTATCCGAGATATGAACTCAACTCTATCTCGAACGAATTGTTAGAAGGCATGATCTCAGATCTCTCACCGCCATTAAAACTGTCCGCCACGCTTGATGTAAACCATTTAGTAACTCAAAGTGTTCTAACTATTCCTACTTCTTACTTTTACTCGGAGTTCCACTTTTAGTGAACGAGATGCTTTTGGTATCAGCAAATGATACCTAAAGAATGAAATTAAGCTCTCGTCTTCCCGAATATTTAAAAGGAGTTACTCCATTTCAATTACTTATTGTTTCCTTCTCTATGAAACATTATTTCGGAATTCAGCATACATATTCCACTAATTAATAGCAGCCGCCATCGCGGTGCGCCACATTCTTTCGCAAGCAACACAAAACATTTTATGGATTTTAATTACAAATCTGAAAGTTTTTATGTAGAGTCTGCATTGACATTAATATTCAAGCCAAGCTTGCCAAAGGAAAGAAAAGAATAAAAAACGATTAAGAGGCAAAATGGGAATAGAAACGCAATTTTTGCATCCAAAGCGAGTTGCACTCTCGGTTTTGTCGTGGCACGCTTCGAAAGTTAAAGATATCTGCTGATTTTTTTTATCCTTTGTTCTTAAGCTGTGTATCCGCTATTAAGTGTATGTTCTGAAACCCATTGGGATGGTAATCCGCCTCTCTCTTCCTGCCATTAATTACAGCAAAGATGCTCCTTCCTCGTCGGATTCGAGATGCTGTTCCCCAGTGGAAGGAAAGATGCCCGACCTTTGCCTCTTTTGTTCATTTGATGGAAGAATGGTTTTTACAGCATCCCAAAGAAAGGAGGGCATTAATTTGCTGAGTAATGAGAAAAGAACAAAATCGATTAATGATATTTTGCGTGTGCGTGAGACTTCATCGATGAGAAATTCACATCTTAATCTTCTTTTATGTGTTCTCCTTTATTTTTTGATTCATTAGTTTTGTGTTTTCTTCTTGTAACAGAGGCAATTATTCGTTTAAATGCTGCTTTTAATCGAAGATCCTTAGTAGGGATTTAAAAATTCCAAGGAGCGGCTTTCTGCTTTACGTTCAACGTTACTTTGTAAAAACCACCTCTTATCCACCAGGAGTTTATAAAGGTTTCTGAAGCCTCTGCCTCCATCAAGAGACACCCTAATTACAGTTTTCTTTGTTAATCCATTTGATCATCGGTCACTCTGCTTGCGTGTCAGAGACAAAGATTTTTGAAGTAAACAAAAATATCAGTTTTCTTTTTTATCCCGATGAGGACAAAGAAGGGATGCGTTTCCCAATAATGAAAGCTACTCCAGTTTTTCATGTCATTCTAGATCACATCTGCAGTCTTAAATGAATTTCGCCTTCATTCAAAAGAAAACATGGGAAAGGCCAGATAAGTAAGAAAAGAATGGGGAAAGAAATCACTCACAGGAAATGTTCTGTCAAATAGGCAACGGAATGAACGTTGAAATAAAGCTTAGGGTAGAACAAAAAAGGGAAATCTTTTTTTATCGAATTATTCGTTTTGACAAAATCTGTTTTTTTGCGTGCTCGACTTGGCTGAAAGGGAATTATAAGTATTTATTATATATATATATATATATATATATATATATATATATATACAACTCCCTAACAATACCTGAAAATCCGAATTCAGAAGTGCACATGCACTTAGATGAATTTCAAAAAGCTGTTTCAAATAAATCCTTTACAACTTTGAAACCTAAAAAAGAAAATGAAGTAAAATTACTAAATCTCTCAAGCACCCGAAACCAATATTCAGGAAAAAACATCTGGGGGTCCTGAGAATGTAAGAAAGTTCAGGTTTCATTAGGGTGTTAACTTTACTGTTTTTAGGGAAAGTAGTGTGTCAAAATTGAGTTTCAGTATTTCTCATTGGAAGTTTTGTTTGGTATTTAAATACAGTAAAGTTAACACGCTCATGAAACCTGAACTTTAACACACTCTCAGATCCTCTAGATGCATTTCCCTGAAAATTGGTTTGGGGTGCTTGAGATATTTAGCAATTTTACTGCATTTTCTTTTTTAGGTTTTAAAATTGTAAAGCATTTAAAGCAGCTTTTTGAAATTTAGTAAGTGTATGTGCATTTCGGAGTTCAGACTTTCAGCTATTGTTGAGGAGTTGAAGTTGGAGGTTTATCTAAATATTTATTGCCAATATATCTTCTTCTAGTGTTTGCAGCATTGCGCAGCATTGAAGTGGGATTTTCAGTAAATGCACTGGTGTGCAAAAATTAAGGACGAAGAGGAGAAATTAGCATAACAGCGGAACGATCAGGCAGAAAGAACCGAAAGACCACTCAGGAGATAGACTAGGGTCCGGCACGGTAGGGCATGTGCATATATGCAACATTACGTCGGGGTGGGGGTCGAAATGGTATAAAGCACACGGGCGGTGTACGCTCAGCAATTCGGTGAAAGCTATTGCACGATGTACATCGGTTTGACCGATGTCGTATTGATGCCACCGTGTGATATGGCCAACAAGCAATCCAGTAGACGACATCTGGATGACTTTACCCGGGGTCGCGTCGTCGGGAAGTTGGAAGAAGGTCGAAGTGTGACTAGTGTGGCCGAGGAGTTCGGGATCGCTCACAGCATTGTTTCACGAGCTTGGAAAACATTTCAAACGACAAGAACAGCTGTCCGAGAGTTTACAGCGGTCGTCCAAGAGCAACCACGGCGGCGGACGACCAGTATATTGTCCTACAGGCAAGAAGAGACAGACGGCAGACAGCGGGAAAAATCGCAAGGCACATGCAACAGACAACTGGACGTCCGTTATCGCGTTCCACTGTGTCCAGAAGGCTGCAGAAAGGTGGTCTATTTGCACGACGACCAGCACGGTGTGTGCCATTAACGGCTGCCCTTCGGAGACGGCGGTTTCTGTGGTGCCAGGAATACAAGAACTGGACACATTAGCAATGGGGTCGAGTTCTCTTTACGGATGAGAGCCGATTTAGTCTGACGAGCGATTCTGGACGTATACACATCTGGAGAGAGCAGGGAACACGCAGTCACACCTCCAACATCATCGAAAGGAACCGGTTTAGAGGTGGCGGAGTTTTCTTGAGGGGGTATCATGCTTGGTAGCCGTACTGACTTCCACATCTTCCAAGCAGATTCAGTCACTGGTGTCCGCTATTGTATCGAAGTTCTCCTGCCTCACGTGCGTCTGTTTAGAGGTGCTGTGGTTCCTGAGTTCCTCTTCATGGACGACAACGCTGCACCTCATCGTACAGTGGCTGTCGCAGAGCTGCTGGAGAGTGAACATATTCAACGCATGGATTATCCCGCAAGCTCCCCGGACCTAAATCCAATCGAACACGTGTGGGACCTTCTCGGGAAAAGCTTGGCAGCACGTCACCAGCCGCCAGCAACGATTCCGCAGCTGCGATTGGCGCTACAAGAGGAATGGGCCGCGATGCCTCAATAGCTCCTTGACAACCTCGTCCTCAGCATGGACAGACGTTGTAAATCCTGCAACGCAGTCAGGGGTGATCATATCCCCTACTAAAGACTGGATTTTTCTTGGCAGCCGCCTGTTACATGGACGTTTCTGTCTTCTGTCCAGTTGTGCTCGAAGCTACCTTTTCAATAAAGTGCCTTGTATCCTTTGGATTCCTTGTTTGTATGGTTTTGTTCACTTGTCCCATATTGTTACATCCTGGGGTTCTTATTTTATGATTTGATTCGATGTGGAGTACTTCTGCACGACGTTACATTCGAAAAACCGTCTCGTCCTTAATTTTTGCACAGAAGTGCCTCTGGGTATTTCTTTATGTAGATAATATATCTCTGTGTATATCTGTATATTTGTATGCATTTTAGTGAAGCAGTCAACTTCTTCCACTTTTTTATATGTACACTGGCGTGCAAAAATTGAGGACGAGACGATTTTTCGAATGTGATGTCGTGCAGAAGTGCTCCACATCGACTCAAATCATACCATAAGATCACCAAGAAGTACCAATATGGGACAAGTGAGCAAAACCGTCCAAACAAGGAATCCAAAGGATACAAAGGCACTTTATTGAAAAGGTAGCTTCGAGCACAACTGGACAGAAGACCGAAACGTCCATGTGATAGGCGGCTGTCAAGAAAAATCCAGTCTTTAGTAGAGGATATGATCAACCCTGAGTGCGTTGCAGGATTTACAACGTCTGTCCATGCTGAGGAAGAGGTTGTGAAGGATCTGTTGAGGCATCGCGGCCCATTTCTCTTGTAGCGCTAGTCGCAGCTGCGGAATCGTTGCTGGCGGCTGGTGACGTGCTGCCAAGCGTCTCCCGAGAAGTTCCCACGCGTGTTCGATTGGATTTAGGTCCGGGGAGTTTACGGGCCAATCCATGCGTTGAATATCTTCACTCTCCAACAGCTCTGCGACATTCTCTGTACGATGAGGTGTAGCGTTGTCGTCCATGAAGAGGATCTCAGGACCCACAGCACCGCTAAACAGACGCACGTGAGGTAGGAGAACCTCGGTACAATAGCGGACACCAGTGACTGAACCTCCTTGGAAGATGTGGAAGTCAGTACGGCTACCAAGCATGATATCGCCCCAAACGAGAACTCCGCCACCTCCAAACTGGTCCCTTTCTGTGATGTTGGAGGTGTGATTGCGTGTTCCCTGCTCTCTCCAGATGTGTATACGTCCAGAATCGCTCGTCAGATAAAATCAGCTCTCATCCGTAAAGAGAACTCGACCCCATTGCTGATGTGTCCAGTTCTTGTGTTCCTGGCACCACAGATACTGCCGTCTCCGATGAGCAGGCGTTATTGGCACACACCGTACTGGTCGTCGTGCAAATAGACCACTTTTGTACAGCCTCCTGGCCACGGTAAAGCGTGATAACGGACGTCCAGTTGTCTGTTGCATGTGCTTTGCGATTTCTCCCGCTGTCAGCCGTCTGTCTCTTCTTGCCTGTAGGACAACATACCGGTCGTCCGCCGCCGTGGTTGCTCGTGGATGACCACTGCTAAACTCTCGGACAGCTGTTCCTGTCGTTTGAAATCATCTCCAAGCTCGTGAAACGATGCTATGAGCGATCCCGAACTCTTCGGCCACAATAATCACACTTCGATCTTCTTCCAAATTCCCAATGACGCGAGCTCGGGTAAAGTAATCCAGATGTCGTCTACTGGATTTCCTGTTGGCAATATCACACGGTGGCAGCAACAACGTCGTTCAAACCGATGTACACCGTGCAATAGCTTTCACTGAATTGCTAAGCGTACACCTCCCGTGCGCTATATACCCTTCCGTCATTCCCCCATCCTTACGTCATGCTGTATATATGCACATGCCCTACCGTACCGGACCCTAGTCTATCTCCAGAGTGATCTTTCGGTCCGTTCTGTCTGCTCGTTCTGCTGTTATGCTAATTTCTCCTCTTCGTCCTTAATTTTTGCACACCAGTGTATATATGTATATATATATATGGAGTTTTAGCTTCTTCTAGGTGTCAGGACGCTGGAGACCCAGTTCGACGGGAAAAGATGAACTTGCTTCAGATTGATTTGGGAGAAATACAAAAAATGCCCAGAGGGAGAAGATCAGCAGACGGCATAACCGGCTACTAGAAATAAATAATAGAAGGCCTATTCAACAGGTTCCATTCCTCAAACTGCTGCGGTGCTCCGAGTTTCAGTGTGAACGGCATTTCGAGTAAAATGATACATTACATTTTCTTTTTATTCTTGATAATATTCTCAGCAGCGTAGAATCAGTCCAGTTTATAACGCCATCGGATTGACAAAGTTATGACGTTGCCCGGTAGTGACGTTTCAACCGTACCAGTAGCCTCAGTAGCTTCGTACCAGTAATAATCTGTAGCTTCGTAATCGCATAGCAACAACAGATATGCCTGCAGATTGTGCAAAATCACTACTGTTAATTTTCTATCGTTTCTTCTAATCAGCAAATTCTTTATCGCATAGCAACACATATGTCTGAAACTTGTGCAAATTGCTACTGTTAATGATGTGCTGACCTATTATTTCCTATTATTGACATATTATTTCTTCTAATTAGAAACTTTGTAATCGCATAGGAACGAACGATTATTGACGATTGTGCAACTATATACTGACGATTGTGCAATTTCACTATTGTTAATCTTCTGTTGTTTCCTCTAACATCGCAGCAACATATAAGTCTGCATATTGTGCAATATCATAACTGTCAATCTGCTATTTTTTCTTCTAATCAGCAACTCTGTAATCGTATAGAAACGCACATGGCTCAAGGCTGATAAATTCACTCTTGTTTACGCTTTCCAACCGTAGGTTGAAGAAGCGTATATGCTCCAGCTTTTTCCGTCCGTCTGTCCGTCCGTCCGTTTGTCTGTCGGCACGATGACTCACGTAAAAATGGTTGGATTCCGATGAAATTTTAGTATGTGGTAGGTGACCACCAGGGGACGAACCCTATTGAAAATGGGTGAAGTGGGGTCAAAGGTCACGGCATAAGAGCAGGATCCATTCAATTGCCCTTATGCGTCATAACTTGCGTAAATATGGTTCGATTTCGATGAAATTTTAGTATGTGGTAGGGAACTACCTGGGCACGAACCCTATTGAAAATGGGCGAAATGGGGTCAAAGTTCAGGCAGGACATAAGAGCGGGATTTGTTCCATTGCCCTTATACGTCATAACTTGCATAAATATGGTTCGATTTCGATGAAAGTTTGGTATGTGGTAAGGATTCACCTGGGAACGAAACCTATTGAAAATGGGTGGAATGGGTTCAAAGGTCAGGACATAAAAGCGGGATTCATTTCATTGCCTTTATGCGTCCAAACATGCGTAAATATGGCTCGATTTCGATGAAATTTTAGTATGTGGTAGGGAACTACCTGGGCACGAACCCTATTGAAAATGGGCGAAATGGGGTCAAAGGCCAGGCAGGACATAAGAGCGGGATTTGTTCCATTGCCCTTATGCGTCATAACTTGCGTAAAAATGGTTCGATTTCGATGAAATTTTAGTATGTGGTAGGGAGACACTGGGGACGAACCCTATTGAAAATGGGCGAAATGATGTCAAAGGTCAGGACACTGGAGTGGGATCCATTCCATTGCCCTTGTGCATCATAACTTACCAAAAAATGTTTCGATTACGACAAAACGTTATCATGTTGTTCCGGAGGTATAGTGAACCGGTTCCGTTAAATATCAACGAAACGGGGTCAAAGGTCATTGTACAAAAGCAAGATTTATTCCACAGCCATTATTCTCATAAATTGTGTAAAACTGCTTCTATTGCGACAAAGCTTTAGTACGTTATTCTTGAGGTGTACTGAACCGGTTCGGTTGAGTATCATCGAAATGGGGTCAAAGGTCAGGACACAGGAGCGAGATTTATTCCACAGCCATTATCCTCATAACTTGAGTAATAATTTCTGGTATGTTGGAAAGCGTATCATAATCAATGCATTGCATGATTTTACTAACTTGTTAATCTTCTATTGTTACTTTGATCAGTAACTTCGTTATCGCAGCAACATATATACATGTCGGAAGATAGTGTAATATCATACTGTTAATCTTCTATTGTTTCTTCGAATCAGTAACTGTGTAATCTCGTAGTTATGCGTAAAGCTGAAAATTGTGCACAGTTTCACTATTATTGATCTTCAATCACTCCTTCTAACCAGTAACTTTCATATCGCATAGGAACGTGTACTTTTAAACATTGTGCAACATCCCTACAGTTAACCTGCTATCATCTTCCTAATCAGTAACGTCTTAATTGCATAAGAGTGCGCATGCTCGAAGATTGTGCAATATCACCACTGCTAATATTCTATCGTTCCTTCTAATTAGGTCTTAATCGCATAGCGGCACATATGCATGAAAATCGGTCAATTTCGCCATTTGAATCTTGTATCGGTCATAACCGTTTCCTCAAGTCGGGAAATGTTCTCCACTAAAAAACTGCATGTCGGCTTTGCCCAAAGAGAATCAGTATTTCATGAGACTTTTTATTCTCGAAACTCTCTCATACATCTGCGCACGATTTTCGCATCTGTGTAACCTTCAGGTCAGACATCCCAAGTCCCCGGATGAATTGGGACCAGAATCTCTGGATCATTTGGCTCCAGAACCCCCCCCTCTCTTCAGAAGAATTGGGACTAGAATTTTACAACCGACATGTAAATATCAACACATATCAGTGATGATTAAGAGTTTCCATTTCTAACATTTGAAATAGACTTGTGTCCAAAATTAATGTCCAGAATGCATTCGCAAGGATCAAAAGGAAAACACATAACAACAGGTTAAGACACTTCGCATGACAGATACACAAACATGGGATAATAAATATTTTACAGCAACAGAAATACACAGTCGAGTCACATTATTGTGACCACTTCCTACTTTTGAAGTCACCAGCGCGTAGCCAATGAAAGAAGGCGCGTGTCATGAGCTGGCTTGGAGGGTATATAACGTGTGCTGTAGGCAATCTGAAAACATATCATTCGTTGCTATCATGGGTAAAAGGAGCGATTCATCTGATTTGTATAAAGGGATGATTATCGGCTTTCAGGGCAAAGGTGGCAATATTTCTGAAACAACGCAGTTTGTGAACTGTTCGCGTGCTGTTGTGGTTAAAATGTATCATGACTGGAGAAATGGCACCATTGTGAATAGGCGACGTGGAAACTGCGGAACACCGAGTGCCATTGATGTGAGAGGTGAACGTCGGCTTCGAGGGCACGTGAGAGCCGATTGACACGCTGTAGTAGAGCAATTCATTGGCCGAATGAACCAGTGGGCCACTAGAAGTGTGTCTAACACAACAGTTCAGAGAACCATGCTGCGTGTGGGGCTCCGATGCAGACGGATGGTCACTGCACCTATGTCAACGAAGGTGCGTCTGCAGAAGAGGCTTCCATTTGAGCAGCAGTATCGGAATTGGACATCTGCTGATTGGCAAAGGATTACCTTCTCCGATGAGTCACGTTTTCTGCTTCATCGAACGGATGGACGTTGGCGTATAAAGCGAGAAACGTCGGAGAACAAATACTCTTCAACCATTGTTGGAAGAACACAAGACGATGCGGGTGACGTTGTGGTCTGGGGAATGTTCTCTGGATCCACTCATACCTGTGGTGGACACTATGGACCGAATTCTTTATGAACCCATCCTTATAGACCACGTACACCGATACATGTTGATAATCTTCCCTAGGGCGGATGGGATCGTGCAAAACAACAATGCGACGTGTCACACAGCCACAATCCGAGGGTGGTTGGAAGAGCACGATAAAGACTTCAAAGTATTTTCTGGCTCCCTAATTCCCCAAACTTAAACCAAATTGAGCATCTATGAAACTACCACGATCGTGTTGTTCGCTCTATGGATCGTCCACCACGCACCCTCCAGCAGCTATCAGATGCAATGCAGTCAGCATGGCTCAATATATCCATGAACACCTTCCATCACCTTATTGAGTCACTCGCAGCCCGTCTAGCTGCTGTTCGCGCTGCACATGGCGGTTACACTGGATATTAGCTGGTGTTCACAATAATGTGACTCGACCGTGAATACTGTATGTACATATTTTGCGTGTATATAGGGTCACATTCGCAAATATATCTAAGGTTAGAGGTAAGGATGTAACTTAAAAATGTCTGAATAAGGTATCTGATCATCTCGAACGGACAGACAGCTCTCAGAAAGACGGTACACACTCGTCACCAGATTATCGATGAACATTGGAGTCAAATAATTCCATTCTTTGAGTACTTTTGTTCCTAGCTCGGAAAAGGGTTCTGAGAGGAGGCTGACGCCCTGTTACCTGTCATTCCATGGAATCCCAGACATGCTCTATAGGTTTCAGTACCGGAGACCTCTCAGGCCAGGCCAAACGCCAAATATTCTCGCTCCGCAAGAAGTAATCGGCAATCTGAGCCCTGTGCGGTCGAGTGTTATCATGCATTCAAAGGAAATGAGGGTCAATAGCTCTCGAAAAATGTGTGACATAGGACTCTAAAGATCTTGTCCTATAACCTTCAACATTAACGTTACCTTCTGCAAACACGTGGAATGGTGTCTAACCGTGGAACATAATTCCACCCCCAAAGGGGCACACTACGGCCTCCGAAGGAGTCTACTTCCCTGACGTTTGCAGAATTAATACCGGCTTCCTACTCCAGATGAAATGCGGACGATAATCTGTTCGTAGATTTAATTTCGACTCGTCTGTAAAAGAAGGAACACCGGACATCTCGTGTGGAATCAAGAAACCACGTTATCATTTCAAGCGAGCTCTCCTGTGAAACGCGGTTGGCAGGACACAAACCACACGAATCCTAGCACGATGGCCAATTGCATTAAACCTTGATGTATCATTTGTTTTGATATCGTAGTCCCATATTACCGGGCTGTATGGGACCTATGAGGGCATGCGGTTAAAGCAATATACCGGTGCTCAAGTATTGTTGGACGATCTTGGCCATGCCTTCGCTACAACCGCCGATGTTATGGAATTCCTCCCATAACTGTGAAACCACTCTGGGTTGGGTTTTCTTATTCTTTGCGATTTGGGCCTGAGGCTGGTCTATTTTTAGTCGCTTTATAGCTCTCCACCCAAGAGCTTCGTATATACGTGTATGAGATATAAGGAAAACACTTGCAGCTACCGTAATGTTTCTCGCACGCGCTTTCAGCACAAAATGACATTGGCCTTGCACTTTGGCTTTAAGAATGTAATTCAGTTTATATATCAGTAACTTATATTTAAAAAATGCTTTAATTTAATAAAAATGCACCAACTTGAATTAGAAAAATGCTTTAATTTTCCTTCTATTTTTTAGTTACTTTTAAATTGTTCTGGTGGAATGTAACTTCATAGCACATCCTTGTTATTCAACGGAGGCCGAACACTGAGCAACCGTCTCCTATTCTTAAAAGACGGTGGCTCACTGTTGGGCCTACGTTAAATCGCAATGATGTGCTACCTGGGAAGCTTCCAAATTTCGTTGTCCTCCCCTGAAAAAAATATTGTTTTGCTTTTCAGTATCCTGAACCGTCATTTTTTTTACACAAGGTACAATGTCTATTTCAGCAGAAACGAATTCTCTTTATTGCGTTATTCAGCATATGATTTTTTCAATTGGCGCATGTTGGCAAGCGATCAGAGGGATCAGTTTAAAGCGTCCATTACTTCACTAGGTATAATTCTCATTTTGTTCTAGCAGATAGCCAAATCATTGTTAATTGTGTTTTCGACGATATTGATAAGTATCTTAAAAAAACAAAACCACTAAAAGAAGTCAAGTTACGACTTTGATTTTTAGAGGATATCCTAACCAGGCAATATCGCAGAAATGGTTAGCATTTCTGCGTCATAGGTGCTTGCTTAGAGTGTATAAGTCAAACAGATCGCGCAACGTCACAGACCGGAAACCGTCCATTTTTTACGCTTTCCAACCGTAGGTTGAAGAAGCGTATATGCTCCAGCTTTGTCCGTCTGTCTGTCTGTCCGTCCGTCCGCGCGATAACTCGCGTAAAAATGATTCGATTTCGATGAAAATGTAGCATGTGGTAGAGGACCACATGGGGACGAACCAATTGAAAACGGACGAAATCTGCTCAAAGGTCAGGACATAGCAGCGGGATCAATTCGATTGCCCTTATGGGTCATAACTTACGTAAAAATGCTTCGATTGCGACTAAAGTTTATCATGTTGTTCCGGAGGTATACTGAACCAGTTCTTTTGAATATCATCGAAATGAGGTCAAAGGTCAGGACACAGGAGCGAGATTTATTCCACAGCCATTTTCCTCATAACTTGACGAAAAATGCTTCTATTGCGACCACACTTTAGTATGTTATTCCGGAGATATACCGAACCGGTTCTGTTGAATATCATCGAAATGAGGTCAAATCGGAGGGCAGAAGAGCGAGATTTATTCCACAGCAATTATCTTCATAACTTGATGAAAAATGCTTCTATTCCGACAAAATGTTAGTATGTTGTTCCGGAGGTATACTGAAGCAATTCTGTTTAACATCATCGAAATGGGTCAAAGGTCAGGACATGGGAGTGGTATCCATTCCATCGCTCTGATGCGTCATAACGTACTTAAAAATGCTTCGACTGCGACAAAACTTTATCATATTGTTCCGGAGGTCTAGTGAACCGGTTCTGTTGAATATCTTAGAAATGGGGTCAAAGGTGAAGACACAGGAGCGAGATTTATTCCACAGCCATTATTCTCATAACTTGAGTAATGATTTCTGGTATGTTCGAAAGCGTATCATAATCAATGCATTGCATGATTTTACTAACTTGTTCTGTTAAAAGCGCCCTGTATTTCGGTCAACATGCCACTGCTTGGTCGGTTGTGGGTAAGGATGCCTTTCGTCAAAAAAAAAAAAAATAGTACAGTCACATCAGTGTGTTCGACATAGGTCTCATTAAGAAGTCTCACTTCGACAGAGGTCTCATTAAGAAGTCTCTCTTCAACAGAGGTCTCATTAGGAGGTCTTATAATCGAAGCACTTACGTGACAGAGATCTC
This sequence comes from Macrothele yani, assembly GCA_039090855.1. NCBI lineage: Eukaryota > Metazoa > Arthropoda > Arachnida > Araneae > Macrothelidae > Macrothele > Macrothele yani. The sequence goes on along the minus strand of CM077024.1, from coordinate 32,811,428 downwards.
TGGAACGCTTCCATCCGGAAGATTGCCGGTCGTGTGAGCAGCAGTGTGTTTGCCATGGCAAGAGTGTGCAGGGAATGGTAGGAAGAAAGACGTAAGGCACGAAGATAAGGCTCTGGAAGTGTTTTCAGTCAACGCTGAGGGATAATCGTCATCTGATGAGGACGTCTTTGAGTGACCGTTCTGCATCATAAACGATGTTGGCATAGCAATGCCGAACTGTTACGCATTCTCCCACGTCATCTGTAACAGTACGTCGCCGGTTATTACAGTGCGGAATGCCGGTTTATTGGGTGCTCTTCAAGCTACCTTTCCTCCCGAGAAACGGACTGTCAGGCTGTAATGGTGCGTCGAACAAAGGGAGCGGCATGATGAATGGCACAATATCAGGTTCACGGACGAAGCACGCTTCTGTTTAGGCGAGAATGATGGTCGCATCTGTGTTTGCCGACCGCTAGGGGAGATGCGTCGAGAAGAGTGTATTCTCACGAGCTAGGCTTAATGGCTTGGGGTGCTAGATGTTACGAAAAAATGTATAGCAGCTCTTGAAATTTTTGAAGCAATTGGGATTTAAATATTACTGCAAAAATAAATATGCAGGTAATACTCGCAATATATATATCATTTTAAAGCACAAGTTATGCAGAAACCAATTCAGTTTACAGAATCGGATTATCTTAAACAGAACTCAAGTTATGACCAGAAATGTGGTGCGAAGGAAGCACACTACGTTACATGAAATGTCATCGTCGTTGCTACCAGCCGACGGAGCTTGCTTTTACGTCCGCGCACAGGCGATGTAAAGGGAAGGCAATGTGTGTGGCAGGCGATATTGCATTTGCACGGTAGTATCGGAATTGAACCTCCGCTGATTGGCAAAAGATTGCCATCTCCGATGAGTCACATTTTCTGTTTCATCGAACGAATCGACGTTGGCGTGTAAGGCGAGAAACATCGAAGAACAAACTCTCCTCAACCATTTCTCAGAAAACACAAGCTGGAGGGGGCAGCGTTATGGCCTGGGGAACGTTTTTGTGGAATTCCCTGGGTCCACTCATACCTGAGGAAGGCACTATGGACCGAATTCGTTATGAATTCATCCTTGCATACCACGTACACCGATGCATGTTGATTGTCTTCCCTAGGCCGGATTGGATCATGCAACACGACAATGCGACGTGTCACACAGCCACAAATATCCGAGAGTGGTTGGAAGGGCACGGTGAAGACTTCAAAGTACTTCCCTGGCCCCCTTTCCCCAAACGTAAACCTAATTGAGCTTTTGTGGAACCACCTCGATCGTGTTGTTTTCTGTATGAATCCTCCACCACGCACCATCCAGCAGCTGCTAGATGCACTGCAGTTAGCATGGCTTCACATACCTGTGAACACCTTACAGTTCCTTAATGAGTTACTCCTAGCTCGTCTAGCTGCTGTCAGAGATGCACACGGCGGTAACTCTGGATATTAGCTGGTAGTCACAATAATGTGACTTGACCGTGTATACTTCTTCAACAGTTAAATGTTTGCCATTTGATGTGGTTTGATTTAGATCCTCTTCAGAAACCTCTGATGGATTTCTAGAACGTGGTTGACCTTTGCAGGTTCTGTCTCCCCCGCGGAATTTCCATAACCAACGGTGACATATGCTTTCGTCTGCAGCATCCTCGCCATACACCTCACAGAAGTTTCAGCAGGCTTCTGCTGCATTGTTACCTCTGTCGAATTCATAAATCAAACAATGCCCTATGCGATCCGTATTGCTTGGCACGTTAATCCTTCTGTGACTTGTGTACCTGCATCTTTTTGTGCCATTTTATAGCCTATTCCTCCAATCATTTTGCCCATCACACGCGCCATCTGTTATTGAAGTCATTACTTAATTTGAAATGTGTATCATGCAGAACGAGTAAAACTTTTGCACACACTTAATGCCTGATTTTGTTTATGGGTGTCATATGAGGCTGATGTGTCTGTAGTTCGAGATATCTTCTAAGACGCCTCTTTTAAGCAGCATAAACCTTTTCTTCAGATTTCCCGAAGCAATATAACAGTATGTATCGTGTGTAATCTAGAATGGTCCAGTAAAGGAGTCAACATTACTCGACTTAAACTCTTATTATGCAAACAACATGAAAGATTTAACATAAATGATAAAAGATTTAATAACAAAATCAACTGAAATTGGATTAAACATCAACTTTGAGAGAACCAAACAATGCAAACTGAAAAGGATACGATGAAAGAGACCATATTATTAAGGTAAACAAAGAAATTGAAATAGTAGATGAGTGTGTATGATTAGGAAAATTGATAACAATAAAGAAACAGGGAGTCGTGGAAGAAGTGAAAAGAAGAATAAGAATGGGATGGTCAGCTTTTGGAAAATTGCAGAGATTTTTAAATAGTAAAATAAAGCTTGACAATAGAGCAAGAGTCTTCGTCTAATGTGTATTGCCTTATTTGATACATGGAGTAGAAACCTGGCTAGTCAGAAAACAAATAGTAGATAAAAGGCAAAAATCAGAAAGAAGAATGGAAAGATATCTGCCAAACATAAGACTCAAAGATAAAATTAAAAATAAAGGAACAAGAGCTGATACAAAATTTTTAGATATTGCGGAAAACACGCTTCGAAAGAAATGGAAATGGGCTGGACACATTGCAAGGCTGAAGGACAATAGATGGAAAAAAGTTATACTTAAGTGAAAGTAAAAGATCAGCTGGAAGACCTGAAAGAAAATGGTCAGACGGTATAAGAAAAGCAATTGGAATTCTCGGCACCAACAACCTCAGGATAGAATAGATGGAAAGAATTGGGAGATACCTATAGCCAGAAGTGACTATAAAAATGGTTAAAAGAAAGAAACAAAGAATATAACAGGCAGAGTTTAACATCCTCAAGTCTCAAAACGAGTAGTTCAAAACATCTAACTTGTAAAAAACATCTGAGAAACTGCACTGTGACAGAAATGAAGTAGAAAGCATCGGACCAAAGCCATCTAGAACGCCACTCAGCTCGAAAGCTTCCAAACATACATTGTAAACATTCTTACCTCTGTTATTCTCATACGTCATTCTATTCCCGACTTCAAATCAGCTTGCCGTAAGACATTCAGTCGAGAGAGAAAATGTAAGCGCTACATTAGAAGCCGTTTAAGGAGAACGAACAAAAATTACATAGAAAGAGGAACTAAAAATGAAAGTTACATTAGAGTGTACAACAGTCGTGTGAAAATGAGAGTGAAAACAAGAAATACTATCTTAGTATTGTTAAGAAAATACAAGGGGCATCCTGAAAGTAATGCCTCCTCCTTAATAACTTTTGAAATTTTGAAGTTATTTTAATGAAACTCCACTGACGTGTACTATGATATATTACCAATATGGGAACCAATTTGTTGCAGAATCGGAAATAAAGATCATGAACGACAGAGAAAAGCAGCGAGCCGTAATTCAGTTATTGGGAAAAGAGGAATGTGAGGCTCCAGAAATCCTTCTCAAATGTTGCCTTCTCCGACGAATTGAAGTTTCTACTCCATAAAAGTGACGGGCAGTGGCGGATACGGCGTCAGACACACGAGAACCAACACACGGACACCCTAACTGGTCAAGTACAGGCCAGCAGTTGCAGTGTGCATGTCTGGGGGATGATTTTCTGGTATGAACCTGGACCACTGGATGGCTCACTGTAACCCATATGGCTACCTGTCCATCCAAAATAGTCCAAAAATAATCGACACTGTCATTGCACGATTAAAAATAAAACAAGATCACATTAAAGGCTTATTACATTAAAATATATTATTTACAAGTAAAATCTACGAGATCTTTTGGGCCATCAAAGTAGGATACAGACAGCAGGGACTTACATACAGTTGGCTGTTGGTTGGTGACGTAAAATAGCCATCACAGCGCATGCTCAAAGACTTAAGAGTCTTAAAGAACTGAGGTGGGCAACTCCAATTTCTATGGCAATGTTGGGATATCCTCGTCGTCAGTGTATACCTGTCCATCCTTGCTGACCACATGCATCCTTCATGTTGGAAGTTTACCTTAATGGTGCTGGCGTCCACCAACGGGGCAAAGCGCCGGGTCACGTCGGTAAGGGTGTGTGTGACTGGTTCCAGGAACACGACAGCGATGTCTCCGTTCTGCCTTGCCCGGCGAAGTCGCCCCACCTCAATCTCATAAAACACTTGGGGGACTATTTAGATCGACATGTTCGACGCGCCGACCAACAACTACGTCGTTTCCGAGACCTGCTGCAGTCCTAATGAGAACGTGTGCCTCGGGCAAGCTTCTAGGGCCTCATTACGTCTATGCCACGCAGTCTCGCAGTTGTCATCAGGGCCAAGGGTGGTTATTCCCATTATTAGGTGTGTGGTCATATTATTCTCATACGAATGTGTAATCGTTGTTAATCTTGTTAGCTAGTTCAACTATTAACCAAAGTGTACATTTATGCAGATATGTTTGTGTTCGGCTACGTTAAATTGTTATCGTCGGTTTGCACAGGGGCGGATCGAGGATTTTCACGAAGAGGGGAGGGGGGGGGATTGGCGCTAGTGTTGTGAATAACCGGGGACCTTTTTGATATTTTCCCGCAAAATGAAAAAGTTTTCTAAGTATGTCTATAAATTTGTTCATATATTCGAATTAATTAACGAAAGTAACATACTTTTAAGTAATACTTTCTTTCACGAAAATATTAAATTTGTTATTAAAACCAAACAAATCGAAGCTTTTGCTTGGTTCCTGGGGTGGAGGTGAGCCCCTGCTCCTCCCCTCTGGATCCGCACCTGCTGTCAACCACATAAAAAGAGTATCGTTCTATTTCGAGTAAACGTAGGGCCGCGGGTGGCCTAGTGGTCAACGTTCGTGACTGCCGCGGAAAGGACCTCAGGTTCGATCCCAGGCAGGTACGAACGCTCGATCCACTAAATACACGCCGTGCGTTGGATGGGCACGTTAAGCCGTCGGACCCCGGGTACTGGGCCCCCGGTAATAAATAAGGGCGTCTTCCTCCCCCTTTCTACTTCGCTTCCGTGTCACTTTCCTATCTGGCGCTCTAGCCCAAACCTCCCAGTTTCCTATTTCTAAGGGTTGTTTAAGACCCGGGGTCAGACACTCCCTTCCTAAAATCCTCTACATGTGATCATATGATCATTTGATCATTTTCGAGTAAACGTGGAAAGAAGAAACACGTTGTCTTCGACTCGAGGCTTTGCGAACAAATATTACGACATTCACAAGATTTGAGCTTGAAATTGTTGAAGTTACTTAATATCTGCTTCACAATCTATCTATTAATTAAGATATGTTTTCAAAAATTTATATTAAAAACTGTTTCGTGAAACATTTAGGCTATGCATTAATCGTCTCGTCAACACAGCAAGATATTATATATATATATATATAATATTTGGAGCTCTAGTGTCTTATGAAGTCAGCGTACATTTGCATGCGAGAATAAGTAAAAATGCGAACAATTCGTGAAAGCAGGCATTCGGAAGTGTTGTGTTTAAAAATAATGCAAGATATTCGTTCTCTTCTAATTGCTTTCGAAAGAACATTGTTGCTGCCCCTTTTAGGTGCAAAGTATCAAGAAAATCTCAAGGATAAGGAGATGTTTCGAATTTTCTTTTTCTGCCTTGTTATTTTTCTTTCTTGTTCAAATCCTTGACGTATCTACCGTCAATCCCATCCTACACTAATTGCTTTCTCTGATACCCCTATGTCCTTTCAGAAGCTCCTTCTAATTACTTTTAGACTAGAACATGTATCGGCACTCTTTCCAAGCTTAATTGGCTTCATAATTAACATCGATTTATATCCAATCCTCTTAGGTATTACTATAAAAATTCGCCGCATTTAAAATATTTTCTTACCAGTGAAATAAGCCTTGAATGTTCTCATATCCTCTTAGAAGGTAATTTAGATTTCGATGGAAATCAAATCTTGAAACGGAAAGAACAAATTTTCAGCACTTTCATCTGGGAGACCTATTTTGCCCTGTAAATTGATATTTTGTACGGTTTCAATAACAAACTGAGAACAAAATTCAAAGGAAATCTGCTGAAAACTATCTACTTCTTCATTTTCTCTATTGTCTGATGCATTTTCTCGATCTTCGTTTGGTTTAAAATTCAAAGGGAATCCTAATACAAACTACTTCTTCATTTTCTCTATTCCCCGACGCATTTTTTTTTATCTTTGTCTGGTTTTAAATTCAAAAGATATTAAAGAACTCTGCTTCTTTATTTCCCCTATTCTCCGATGCATTTTCCCTACCTTTGCTTTGTTTTAAATTCAAAGGAAATCTTAAAACAAACTACTTCTTCATCTTCTCTGCTCTCTGATGCATTTTCTCTATCTCTGTCTTGTTTTAAATTCAAAGGAAATCTTAAAACAATATGCTTCATTTTCTCTATTGTGCGATGCATCTTCTCTGCCTTTGTTTCGTTTTGAATGCAAAGAAAATCTTAAAACGGAGAAAACGCATATTTCCTTTGAATTTCGTTCTCAGTTTCTACTTCTTGATTTTCTCTATTCTCTGATGCATTTAATTTATCTTTGCTTTGTTTTAAATTCAAAGGAAATCTTAAAACAATCTGCTTCTTCATTTACTCCATTCTTAGGTGCATTTTCTCTATCTTTGTCTTGTTTTAAAGTTTATTGAAACGCTTAAAAGAGAAGTCCATCTAGCAGATACAGTGAAACCTCGGTTATATGTTTTTTCTAGGGGATGGCCCGAAAAACGTATAAACGGAATTTCAAAATATTCAATACTATTGTACAATGTATGCTTTGAAGGAGTATAAGATGTTCCTTAATAACGATTTATTTAAAGACTATTCGGCGAAAGAAAAGAAAAGTTACACATTACGATTCGTTTTTTCGCATTGCAAAAATCATAAAGCCTATGGAAATCAAACTTCTCTTTTGACGATTTATCTGACTATAAAATCCGATTCTAATTCTAGATTACGCGAAAGTCTCACAACTAAGAATATGATACCAGTGCTTTAGTTTGGAACCGTGAATTACCAGCTTTTCTTTCTGCGGATCCTGAGTGCGTCTATTTGAAACCAGAAGGGTGAATATTGAGGATAGATTTAGGATTCGATTCCTCTACGCTACGAAATAGTGAAGCTAGTAAGTTACGACTCAGAGATATATCAATTTTTAAATAGCACATATGTGTGTGAGTCATGAAGTGCGAAACAATGTTTCATACAAACCGGATGTAAGTAACATGCCCTTCTTTGAACACAACAACACTGCCTCAGTTCTCTAAAGTTGTATCATACCGGGTTAAGTATAAAAGAATAAAAGAGCGGTGTGTTTTTAATAATCTGAAATTCAAATTTTAATGTATAATAGCATAAAGCGTATAAATGATTTTCGCACAACCGAGTTAAAAGGGTTAGAAACTACAGTAGAGTATCTGCACTAACGCTGAATTACGTATAAAAGTGAAAAGAGTATAACTGGGAAACGTACACTCATAAACCATTATATTATGACCACCCCCAGACTAGAGAAACGAGCGCGCCTGGAGACCGAATGGTGGCGCATGTGAAGTTCCCAGAGCAATATACACTTAAGTGCCAGAAAAACTGGTACAGACGAGCTTATGCGAAATACATAGCAACGTCATCTATGCGCGTACTCGGTTGCTTCCGCCAGTGCGTATATACAGCGATAGACATCCTTGCTAGCTGTCAGAGCTATTTTCGGCATGAGAATGACAAGTAATAACGATTTAAGCGATTTTCAACGCGGTGTCATAGTTGGTGCTCGTGAGATGGGCCATAGTATTTCGGAGGTAGAAACGAAGTTCGAATTTTCACGGACGACAATTGCAAGGGTGTACCGTGACTACAACAATTCCAGAAAAACCTGAAACCTACGATAACAGTGTGGCCGTAAAAAGACATTGGGTAAACGCGACCATCGTCGGCTGTCAATAATCCTTTCACGCGGTAGACGTGCAACACTCTCGCAGTTATAATCGGAATCCAATGCTGGAGCCTCAACAAGCATCAGCGTCCGAACTGTGCAACTTACCCTGCACGATATGGGCTTTTGGAGCCGACGCCCCACTCGAGTCCCCTTGATGGGTGCACAACACAGAGCATGGGCCTCGCTTGGGCATGGCAACACCGGAACTGGACACTTGATGACTGGAAGCAAGTAGCCTGGTACAGTTGAAATGAGTCGCGTTTCCAACTGTATCGGGCATATGGAAGGATTCGTGTGTTGCCCCAAACCCCATGAAGCAAATGATCCCGTCTGTCAACAGGGAACTGTCCGGCTGGTGGGGGTCTATAATGGCATGGGGGCGTTTAGCTGGACTTCACTGGAACCCCTGGTAAGTCTACAAACGTCTGTGAAAGGCCAACGCTTGTGCGCTTTCTTTCTGAAGAGGTACACCCGTTCATGTCTTGCATTCATGCTGATGGGTTGGGCCTGTTCCAACAGGACAATGCACCTCCACACAAGTGTCGGAACGCCACATTGTTGTTAGAGGAGGATTCATATGAGTTTGGGGTGTTGACATTCCCACCCCAAGTACCCAGATCTGAACGTAATAGAACACATTTGGGATGCCATGCAACGCGCTATCGAACACAGGAATCCAAGACCTCAGAATACACCCGAATTGTGGAACGCTCTGCAGGAAGTATGGTGTGCATTGCATACAGCATATTTCCAGAAGCTAGTGGAGTCCATGCCCCATCGTATTTCTGCAGTCCTGCGCTCCCGTGGGGGACCTACCAAATATTAGACTGGTGTACCAGCTTTTCTGGCACTTCAGTGTATATACAAACCGAGGACCGGCTTTCGCTCAGTAGAGTGTTCGGAGTCAGAACGGGAAAAGCTGCCGATTTGCCGGAGTTTGGTAAAGGACAAATTCTAATGGCACAGTGCCTGGGAACTACGATCTCGGAAACGATGGCCAAACGACGAACCGCCTTCCAGCTGTGTGTCGTCCTCAGCTTATTAATGCCAGAGGGTAGCGGAGACTGTCGCGTATTGTTCCCAGCAACCGCAGGGCCACAGTGCAACAAATCACCCGAAGCTACAACAGTGGTGATCAGGGCAATGTGTTACAGCACACAGTTCGTCGCAGCCTTCTGCGCATGTGCCTGAGCTTATTAGGTAGGTGGTCATAATGTAATGGTTCCTCGGTGTATATCTATAGAAGGACAATTTCGAACAACTGGTATACCAGTGTACACATCAGCGCAAGGCCCGAAGCACGTGTTACATGTGTTACTAGGTTAAACCGGCCCGGAAAAATGTTCATCATCACCAACAATGGAGACATTTTAAATATTTCGTTGAAAACGTAACACCTCCCACCGGCGGCGTAGTGGTCTAAGCACTGGCTTATGAATATTCGTCCGAGAAGTGTCCGGTTTCAAATCCGGGTGAGGCATGGATGTTGTGGTTTTCTTACGGCACTGAATCTTTCCCTTTCCTGGAGCCAGAAACCCTAAGTTAGGAACCAGCGACTGCTTATATATAGCCCACTGAGTTGCTCACGGTGGTCGTTGAAACTTCAATAAAAAAAGAAATCCAGTAGGTCAGGAAGATGCAGATTGCAAAAATGTTTGCACGAAAAGTAACGCAAACGCACAAAATTTGTCCTTGTTTAACATCTTTTTGTAAAGCTGAGTGAAATTAAATGAAAATATGAAGTTTAACAATCAAATGTTCAAAGTCGAATACATATGCACTACAAAATTTGTGTAAGTCCATCATTAAGCTTCAACTATACTTCCGACCAGAGATCTATAATGTTTCAGGTGAAATGGCGTGTGGAACGTTCTTACGGAGTAACCGCTAAATCTGATCAGTGACAATATATCTCAAGAAGAATCATAATTTTGTTTAAACTACAGTCATATATAGCTTTAGAAAAGCATATAATTTCATGAGTTTTTCTTATGAGGCTTATGAATTTAATAAATAATAAAATTTTATAAGAAATTTCTTTTATGAGCTAAAAGGGCTTGTAAAAGAGATGTAAAAATTGATTTAACTCTTCAGAAATGTTGTCAACGAGAATTGCATAAACATTTGCCTGAGATAATCTGCACAAGAGAAGGAACATTTCGCAGTTATAAAAAATGGTTACGGCAATATTACAGCCTTTCCTATTTGCCGCAAATATGAATTACGTGGTTAGAAATTTTTAATTCCAGATAAATAAGGATATATAGTACACACAGCGCTCTCTGGATTAGAAACCAGGTACACATAACCTAACTTACGCAGCGAATTCGCAAAATTCGGGATCACGCGCGGTATGCGTGATCTAGGCGAGTATTTAAGACTGTTGCCCCATCGATTATTAATTTCACTGCCCATCGAATTTAATTTATGAAGGAATGACTGATCCAATCCCAATAAATAAAGGTGTACGGCAGGGATGCTGTATGTTACCCGATCGTGTTGGTATATATGCCGAAGTTATGATGGATCAGGCCTTGGGGAGCGTCAGTGAAGGAGTTTGGGTTAATGGAGAGAGAATTAAGGCCATTAAGTTTGCTGATGACCAGGCAATGGTTTCAGGATCAGCCAAATAATTACAGTGCATGATCTCAAAAATACACAAAAATGAGGATATCTATGGAATGAAAATAAATAAAAATAAGACAAAACTAATGGTAATAGGGAAGGATCCAAAACTGGATTTCCTTAAAATTGAAGGACAATGCATCGAACAAGTTAAATCATTTCGCTATTTGAGCCACATTATTACTGAAGATGCGAGATGTGATAATGAAATTAGAATGAGACTGGGGATGGCAAAAACGGCTTTTAGAGAGAATCAAAGACTTCTGACCGCCTAAAATATAGATCTAAAACTGAGAAGCGCACAAGCAAAACCAAACATGTACATTAGATCTAGATTTGCAATAGGCAGAAAAAACGTTCATTGAGTTATGTGCAATGAATTCCATACTGTTCAACTATCAGCCACTTTCCTTTTTAGACTCTAAACGCGTCTATGGATGTGATTCAGATTAAAAATGTTTTAAAATCGAAATATTAAACTTTTTTTGTTGAAATGTTTGTTTTTGTTCGGGCTTCAAGCGACATGTTTGTTTTTGATCAGATGCCTTAGTGACTTCTTGGATTTTGCTTGAACATATTCTGAATTTAATCTACCTATCTGTTCAATAATCAACCTGTCTTTAATAGAATACCTATTCTCTAACAAAAATCTTAAGGTTTAAAAGAAAAAAGCTGAGTGTTTTAGCTGTAAACTTGCTTCAACATCTCGTACGTTTCTGTGGCACCTTTACCTAAACGAAAGCAAAACTTAATGTTAACGCTGTGCTCGAAAACGACATTTTTTATCAATCGTGGAACACCGCGTAAGTTCATCTTAATTACCGCGTAAGTTGCTCACAATACCCGGATGTAACGCAGTTAGGGCGTCACTTAGATGGACCAAGCCAATTTCCCTGAGAGGTGGGATAATGTCGTAACGTAATCCAATAATCACCTTGGGTATGCGATACAGGTATGTACTTAGCCGCGCAGGCGCAGTCTGGGAACTGTTATAAACATTTATTTTAAACGTTATTATCATAGGAATAATCATATGTTATAAACAAACATTTAACCAATTCACCATAGTTATCTTCAAACGTTAATCGGTACCAACGTTACATTCTAATACGGAACACGTGTTAAAGTTATGAACAATGGCACACATGTTAATGCTATTCACTGGAACACGTGTTACTGTCATCAATGTTAAATACAAGGTGTTAATTTTATTGTTATATTTATTATTATGAACAAATTATAGGTGCATCAATTACAGATCATTTACCGATTAAATTTACTTTATCGTGCCTTTTTATAACTATGGGACTTTTGTTCTACAGTGATCGTATATGGACAAAAACGTGCCCTTTATATGTACTGGCATATAATAAAGCACGGCGTTGTGATTCACCTTTATCCCGTCACTGGAATGGTGGGGGAGTAAAGGGGCCGCTCGTGAAAGAAATCAGAAACATAAACACATATCTTAGTTTACACATACCTTAACTTATGTCTTGTGTGGTTATAAGGAAAACAAACAGGAATCTTATGTGGAAGTAATTAAAATGGTTTAATACGTGAGAATTAGGAACGCTAAGGTACCACGTGCGTGGGTGCAGCCGTTAACAATACCTTACACATAAAATTTACTCTTATTACAATTTTTCTCTATAACGTCTCCGATCATTTCTGCATACATCTATCTATATATATAAGTGCAAAGCTTAGTGATTCATTTTACTCCTAGTTCCTTTTCTCCTATGCTTTACTTAAATGTTTTACCTAGCTAACTGGGTTTTCATTGTTTGATCATGACCAATACACACGCCACGTGCTCTAAATAGGGTTATGAATTAATTTAAGCAAGTACATGCAATAACAGGGAAAAGGAAAATAACTTATCTGGTATCTCCATATGTCTTTCAGGTTTTCAACACTGGGCATATACACCTAATTGAGCTGACTGGCGCTATCCGAACTCGGCTCTCCGTTTGTCAACGCTGGGCATACTTCATCTCTCTCTCTGGTCATACTCGGCACTCACTACCCACGTCTGTCCCTTGCCGCTACCGCACTCCACTCCTATTGACCAGTGAAGACCTCTGACCTTCTGAGCTTCACCTTGTCCGCGGATGCCAAGGTCGCTTGACCAGTCTGGAATTCATCTAATCCGTCCGGGGAACGTCACTTCGCTCCCTTCTTGGGAACTGACCCTTCAACTTTTCCGCCCCCCTATATCCCCTGGGGCCTAAGTATCGTCACAAGGCTTGAGATTGCCTCCCGCTATCCCCTGGGGCTATCTATGCACGTGCATGTTGGACTAAATTTATTTTAAATAATTTTATTTCCAACAGAACCATTGGATTCCACTCCATATACACTGCGAAGATTCGTGTTACAGAGATCGTGAATGGAGCAGCATTGCGCTGTGAGTTCTTGTTTAGTTTCAATTTGTTATTGGTTTCTAATTCCAGACCCTCCCCATCTATGAAAACGAGGAACTATTTGGACTTTGAAAAAGCATTACGCCACTTACCACCATTTGGAAAATCTCAAGAAATCAGAAATCTTGAAAAATTCTGTTATAACTGGAAATGTACATACAGTATAAAAAATTTCCTCAAATCTAGAAAAGTGCTGTTGAAGCTTGAAGCGGATGTACAAGATATCAAAAATTCAGAGAAATTCTATTTTAGATGGAGATGGAGTTTCAGAAAAAGTGCGTCACATATTTTGGTAAACTGCAACTATCAGAAAATGTAAATATACATGTATTTTTCTGAAATAAGTAGAATAAGAACACCATTTGATTTTATTCTTTTATTCTGCTTAAAATACAGAATTTAATTTAGCAAATGCGACGTAATTGCGTTTTCTTTATATAAAAATAGAACTACCGTAAAACTGAAAATTACGCTACTTCGTGTAACATTTTTCTACTACTCTTGTTAACGAAAAATCTGAGCTACTGTAAGAGAATGAATTCGGACTTCAACATGTGGCATGAATATAACGGTCCATATACCATACCTATCATGGGCTGGAAGCCGAACATCAGGCTATTAACACATGCACACACAGGCAGACAAAACAGAGAGAGAGAGAGCTCATGAAATGAGTTTTCGCCCTGAAGGGCGGAAACATCCGTGAAGTTGGAAATAAAATTTAGATGTCACTACAGAGTACTTTATAATTTTCTTAATTCAACAATTTTGCAATGTCCTTATAAAATGCTTTCTGCTCCTATTTGCCCTTCCGAGTATGTGAACTTTACTGACGCCGCCCCGGTGGCGCAGTGGTCTAAGCGATGGCCTCTGATCATTCGTCCGAAAGGGGTACGGGTTCGAATCCCGGTGAGGCATGGATTTTGTATTTGTCTTACGGCACTGGCTCTCTCCCTTCCCTGGAACCAGTGACCCTAAATTAGGGACGGGCGACTGCTTATAGCCCACTGAGTTGCTCACGGTGGTCGTTAAACCTCCAATAAAAAAAAAAAACTTTACTGACCCTCAGAATCGAAAAACGTGCTACTTTTGCCTATTGCGAATCAAAGTACTAACAGCATAAACATTTTGTCAATGATTTATCTTTGAAACAAATGTTTGCGTACAGAATTACCTTTTAACCATCTACGTAGCGCAGTCAACTAATCGCCTTCTTCGTGTCTTCATGGTAGGCGACGGTTGTGGGTTCGATAGCCGTTGCCAGCCATCCAATTCGGAGTTTTTCCCGAACGTATATCGGCTGGTGGATGGCTCCCCGAAAATCAGCGCTGCACACGTGAATCGTCTGGACGGTTGATCCTGCCATTCTCACTCTTAACCCAAGCATTGGGCTGGACACCCAATCTGGTGCATTCCTGGTTGAGAACCCTTATAAAAGCAACGACTCTACTTCTCCTCAAGGGATCTTGATGATTCGTAATGCCGTATGATGAAGAAAAATTACCTTTATGGCGTCATGTTGAGCTTAGACATAATTTAGCATTTGAAGTCTTCTCTTTGATAAAATGTTGATGATTGCTATCAAACAGCAGAAAATAGTCCTTTGGTACTTTTAGCTGACATGCACTCAGATGCTAGTAGCAATTCATATTCGGAAAGTGAAAAATAATTTTAAAAATTAAGGGGACGAAATGACGGATTTTAGAAACTGAATTTCAAAGTCTATTCACTCAGCAATATACAACTTTGAGAACCAACAGCAACAAAACGGAAAAGAGTAATAGGAAGAATTTACCACAACATATACTTTTATTAAATAAAAGTATGTAATTAAATAAAATTGAATAAGCATATGAAATCAAACAAAATGAAATAAACTTATGCAACTAAATAAAATGAAATAAGCGTATACAGTCAAATGAAATTAAATAAGAATATTCAATTAATTAAAATTAAAGGAGAATATTCCATTAAATAAAATTAAATAATCATATGCAATTAAATAAAATCAAATACGAATATACAATGAAATACAATTAAATAAGGATATGCAATTGAATAGGATTAAATAAGTATGTAAAATTAAATAAAATTAAGTAAGCATATGGAATTGAATAAAATTAAGTAAGCATATGCAGTTAAATAAATGTATATTAGTATATGCAATTAAATTCAATTAAATAAGCATGTGCTATTATTGAATTTTATAAAATGGAAGTAAAGAATGGGTTTACAGTGCTCGCTGCTAATGTGGAGCAGTTTAAGAACCGGAACATTCGAACAATAATTTCCATTGAGTCTCTTACTCGTAAGCAGCGTAGCTGAAACGATATATAAGTGAATTTCCTTTGTTCCAAAACGAAATCATGTAAGATTGTTTGTTGTTCCCCCGTTTCTGAACCTCGAAGTTCAAAGTATTTTTTTCGATATTTAAATGAAAAGTTTTCGATCGTCATATCAGCAGAGGTCGTAAATTCCTGGTAAGCGGCGAGCACATGCTGTATTCATGTGTGTGTATGTGTGTGTGTGAGAGAGAGAATTTCGTCATTTTTATTAAGAACAAAGAGAAGTCCCTTTCATATCTTTGAAATAATCACGTGCTATTACTTCCGAAGCGATATAAAGATGTTTTTTATAGAATTCTCCAGCGAAATCTGCTGGACAACAGCACCAAGAATTTTCTGCTTATGTTTGCGGAACATTTTTCCGAGCTTTCAAATTGTCCTTTTAAGATAAAGGTATCATGTGTCTCTAAAAATCACGAGCTGTTAAGAAGGTATTACGACAGTTTCAAATAACCACAATGAAATAATAAAAAAAATACAAACTGGTTCAAAGTTTCACAATAGAGTCACGTAAGCGAACTTTCCCCGAAGTTCTGAAATTGCTCACCGACAGAATTCCAATAATCTGGTCTTTGCAAAGAAAATAAAAGACAAACAACCGACTCGCGTTGAAGGATTACATGCTATGCCGCAATCTTTATTACTTTTGTTCGATAACACGGTAACCTAATGGGGATACGGACTCTTTCAAACATTTCTTTCACTGAAGGAGGTGATTTCATTGTCGTGGACGTTAATGAACGCAATTTAATCTCTCGTATAAAATGCATAAAATGAAATTCTCAAGATCTGGCAAGAAATTAGAGTGCCTTACGGAAAGAGGACCGAGACAATGTAAATCTTAATGAAGGACGTGATTTAATTACTTCGGTCGACATTGTTCCAACTAGAAAACCATTAACAACGTCCTCAGGTGAATAATCTGGAGCAGAAAAGCAGATGCAAATCTAGGAAGACATAAAAATAAATTACGTTTTGTTTATTTAGCAATTTCCGGCGTCATAATGGAACTGTTTATGCGAAAAGACGTTGTGACATCGCTCGAAGAATTCCTGAATGTTTGGATATTTTTCAGTGAGATTTAGGCAGACGCAGAAGAAATTGCTTGGAAATGGAATCGTTATGCAGTTTTACACAACATCAATTAGCAAAATACGAAAATTATTTTCCTTTATCATGTGAGTGGTCATACATATTCACATAATTTAGAGAAGATGGTCACATCTTACACGAAATCTCGTTGTGAGGAAATAATTAGTTAATTTAATTTCTTGTTCATCTAAGAAATCTTAGGGGGAGCTTGTATATGAATATCAAGCAACTTTTTACGTTTGAGTTCTTTACGAAATTAAATTAAATTCCGCTAGGTATATACGGACTTTTCAATAAATAATTAAACCGAGACTATCTATTATCCAGAGCAAATCTATTAACTACATGATACATATTGTTTTCTGAGAAAACAAGTCTAATGAGGCAAAAATAATTATGTCAGAGTATCGAATAGTTTGAGAGAAGAGAGTAATTTTATATTATTCGCGGAAAACGGTTTGTAACGTATACTCTAGATTCACTTTCCTTTTGATTTTTACTATCTCTGGTTATTTTATTTTCCTATGTAAATTATCTTCTTACTGAACGAGATGTTATTTCTCCCGCTGAATGAGATCTGGCAATGAGTGTAAGTCATGACGTGGTGGTAGACAGTATAAATAGGCGCGTTCAACGATACGTAGAGAGAGCTGTTGTTGTATAGAGAGAGCGTTTGTTTATGTGGAAGAGAGCGGTTGTTTATGTGCGAGAGAGCTTTGTTTCGTGTGTAAAGAGATCTTCGTTTATGTGAGAGCCAGATATCGAGTAGTTGTGTGACCGATGAAGTGAGTGTGGATAAATAATAGAAGTTTACCAAATAAAAGATTGTCTTAGTAAGTACGTTTTTCTCAGTTCATAGTACTGTCAGACCTCTGTCTGGCTGTTAGGTTTATTTCATTAGTTGATTATTATTAACAACCAGCATAAGACTTTATTCATCTTAATTACTACTACAACATTACTAGCAGTTAAAAGCTTGTTCATTATTATTACTACACTACTAGCAGGAAACTTTATTCATGATATAATTAACAAACAACAAGCATTAGAAGAAGTCGAATTCTTTATAATATAGCTTAGTAGAAGCCATATTCATTATAGGTTCTTTCATGCATGTGAAAGCTGCCGAAATATACACTGGCGTGTAAAAATTAAGGACGAGACGGCTTTTCAAATGCAACGTCGTGCAGAAGTGTTCCACATAGACTCAAATCATACCATAAGATCCCCAAGATGTAAAAATAATGGGACAAGTGAGCAAAACCGTCCTAACAAGGAATGCAAAGGATACAAAGGCACTTTATTGAAAAGGTAGCTTCGAGCACAGCCGGACAGAAGACAGAAACGTCCATGTGACAGGCGGCTGTCAAGAAAAATCCAGTCTTTAGTAGAGGATATGATCAACCCTGAGTGCGTTGCAGGATTTACAACGTCTGTCCATGCTGAGGAAGAGGTTGTCAAGGAGCTGTTGAGACATCACGGCCCGTTCCTCTTGTAGCGCCAATCGCAGCTGTGGAATCGTTGCTGGCGGCTGGTGACGTGCTGCCAAGCGTCTCCCGAGAAGGTCGCACACGTGTTCGATTAGATTTAGGTCCAGAGGCCTTGCGGGCCAATCCATGCGTTGAATATCTTCACTCTCCAACAGCTCTGCGACAACCACTGTACGATGAGGTGCAGTTTTGTCGTTCATGAAGAGGAACTCAGGACCTACAGCACCTCTAAACAGACGCACGTGAGGCAGGAGAACCTCAGTACAATAACGGACACCAGTGACTGCACTTCCTTGGAAGATCTGGAGGTCAGTACGGCTACCAAACATGATACCGTCCTAAACGAGAACTCCACCACCTCCAAACCGGTCCCTTTCGATGATGTTGGAGATGTGATTGCGTGTTCCCTGTTCTGTCCAGATGTGTATACGTCCAGAATTGCTCGTCAGACTAAATCGGCTCTCATCCGTAAAGAGAACTCGACCCATTGCTGATGTGCCCAGTTTTTGTGTTTCTGGCAACACAGAAACCGCCGTCTCCGAAGAGCAGGCGTTAATGGCACACACCGTACTGGTCGTCGTGCAAATAGACCATCTTTGTGCAGCCTCCTGGCCACGGTAAAACATGATAACGGACGTCCAGTTGTCTGTTGCATGTGCCTTGCGATATCTCTTGCTATCTGACGTCTGTCCCCTTACGCCTGTAGGACAATATACCGG